>JABJUM010000003.1:0-2709743 GCA_016169955.1 Phytophthora vignae f. sp. vignae
ATGAGAATCAATTGTTAATCGGCTCGCCGGTTTACTAGGTAGTGACGTACTACGGAGGAGAAGGCCACATGCTGCTGGAATCCATAGGTTGCGTGTGGGTTGTCAAAGTACCGTCAGGGGAACTGCGAATGCGAACAGGATACTCCATCTTCCAGCAACAGCATCATCAACCATTACGTGCAGTTTTCACAAGTAACCCACGCACAATTCTTATTGGGGTGCTGGCGAGAGGAGCACACGCGGCGGAGCATGCTCGGCGGACTGTTCCACTTTGGGGCCAAGTCCTGGAACAAAGTGTCAAGGGTGAGTGGCTATTGCCAGAGTGGACGGATATCGAAGCAAAGAACGCAACGCTTGTACACCCCGTTTTTGATTGGCGCAAACTGAATACGGGTGAAACCAGAGTGCCCGCGTGGTGGGCACGGGTTCGCCACCAGCTCGACCTCCTTGGACTCGGGGTCTATGACGCTCCTAAAGGGTGGCGATGTTACCCAACTATGACAAAACGCAGCGAAAAATGGGCCAATGCCGTGCCGTACATAAGGGCAAAAGGCATCAGCTTGCATGCTCATGTATTCCTTGGCACATGGACAACACTTCACGAGTATTGGTACTATACGTGTTCGCTGTTTAACGAGGAACCCACAAAGCAAGAGCGACGCACGCTCTTAAACGACGTCAACACAGGAATTAAAACTCGACGGGTAAACTGGGCTCGACGCACTCAAGGCATCCTGTCACGTCGACTTCTTCATCGACAAAACCAGATACGAGAGCGGGGTCAACGATGGCATGAGCTTCGACAACAAGGTCTTCCAAGAGTGGATTCTGACACTCCGCGGTAGTGTGTCGATGCTAGCACTTTATACTTCTGCATGTTTTATAGGACATGACCGATTAGGTCATTGCGGAGGGGCTTCTACCGTAGGTGCGTGTCTGCACGGGCACGCCATCTATAGGCGGGATTGCAGCTGAGCGCGATCCTGGGAGTAGTTAGCCATCTAAACCGCAACAAATCAAATCAAATGATTATTGGAATTCGGAACACCCTACATCGATAGAGTTTCTTGTTAAACATAAATAGAGGGCATCTAATCAAAAAAAAGAGGAAAATCATGAACCGTTCATGATTTTTTTCTGGTGAACGTGAACAACACAATACAGTACTTAGGCTGCTCCCCGTTTCTTTTTGCTTTGTGAGCAATATCCATACCTGGATAATTACAGGCGTCGAGGAAGTGCTGGCCTCCTTCCACAAACGTACATAGCTTTCTTCTTTTCGTTGCCCTAAATCATTTATCGCCAAGGGTAAAACCACGGCAGCAGGGTTGCAAGGACTCGGAAGTTATCCAGTTTATCAATGAGAACTGCGAATCTCCGGGCCTCATGGCCCGGGTCCCCTAATTAGTAAATGGTGCCTTACCGTAGCACTTTTGTACTATGATAATTGTCACCCCATTTCAAAGCAAGTAGTTTCATAAGGACATAGCTACCCACGGTACAAACTGCCCACTGCTTCGAGGTTGGATAAATGCAAAAATTAATTTAAATGAACGAACCGACTAACGTTAGATAATTGAATTTGTTCTGAACCTAGTACGTTCGTGGAACTATGGATGTCCGCAGCAACATCGCCTCGCAAAAGGTTCAAATTCTGGTATTTATCATCTTTACGGATCCATCCTCTCTTTATGAATGTACATTTCGCACTAATAATGCCGCGCATGGTATTGGATTCTCATCCGTTCATGATTCCAGAGTGTGTTGACCCGCCTCTAGGGCTGAGATCCCCAAGATGTTCACTCAGCATTGGGCTCCGCCAAATCGGGATTAATGAACTATGACCCTGAATCCTTCGCTCACTGGAAATCCACGACACGGCCTTGATTGGTCTCTTCACTAGGTAAAACCCGCACATAGAGAAATCCGAGAATGATGAAAGCACGTCACCTACAGGCTCGAAAGCTTGCGGACAATGAAAAGCCAACTATAAAACGTAACTTTTGGTACAGTTCGTCCGGCGAACTGTACAGTACCAAAAGCTTCTGCATGCATGAATAGTTTCACTGTGAAATATTGCTGGCAGATGGGGGGCACTTTCGGTTCCGACTAAACGTCTGCTCAACGACGAACGAGCATTGCTCGTGTATCCCGTGCAGAAAAGAAAACGAAATTTATAATTTTTGTGTCCGAACAACCTTACCCTCCACTAACTTCACTGGCAGCTGGCAAAGATAAACATCCGCGTAACAAATGTCGTTGCATTGTGCTGCGCTTGTTGCAGCAACGTGAGTCTTGCCTGTCATGTGCCAGTTCTCGTTGACTGCCATGTGCCATTCCGGATTTTGCAGCAAGTCGGCGATACATCTCCGTGGATGGCCATGAAGTTCCGACGGGTTTCGACTTGTCTAGCGTTGCTGCTCGCTGCGTCGTTCACCATCGCGACAGTGTCAGCGGATCTCCCCAACTGGGTGAGCCCCGTGAACGCTTCGCAGCCCGGATGCTACCGCAAGACGTACTTTTCAAGGAAGTCCTGCGCCCAGGGCTATGAGTCTGACGGCGTCGCAACATGTTGGGCGCAGTGCCCACTGAACTACCCGGTCGAGTGCAGCATGGAGTGCATCCCGCAGAGTGCCGACTGCACCTCGCAGATGCTTAAGAAAGTCTCGTCGGTCGGCACGGTGGCGCTCAACGCTGCGACCGCCGGCATCTTCGGCGAGCTGGTCAAGGCCAGCAAGGCCATCACGCTCGGTGTCAAGTGCTCACAGAAGCTGTACACAGCCTCGAGCTCTCTCAAGAGCTACGTCGACGAACTGCAGGCCAACGGCACGGAACCCAAGCAGATCTTGACGCTGGTGAACCAGTCCGACCTTGTCATCAACCAATTACCTACTGCTGTTGCCACGTGCCTTGGACTCCCCGTGTCGGAAGACACGCTCAAGTTGAACGCTGAAGTTGCTGGCATCGTGAACCAGATCGTCATGGAAGTCGTGGCCAACGGCGCGTCGTTGCTCCACCCCAAGAACTTCCTGGCGTTCATGAGCGACCTCGGCGTCGACGACTCGGTCAAAGACATGGATGGAGACAGCGTCGCTCAGCTCCAGGATGTTTTGTCGTCCGGGGTGACTTGCGGCTCAAAGCTCCAGGTAATTACCGACCAGGTGACGCAGTTCATTGTCGCTGTCAAGCAACAGGACCCCAGCGCTTCTGTCAGTGCAATCCGTCAGGCTCTAAGTGTTTCGAAGCTCCTGGTCTCGGACATCCCCGATGTGACCAGCAACTGCGTCCGCAACCTCACGGAAGACGCGTTCACTACGCGTGACAGTCTGCGCTCCATCATGAGCACGATCATCGACGGTCTGGTGGATAAGTCTGCCGACGAGGACGAAAAATCGACCTCGATTGCCGACTACCTGGCGTCGGTGGCTAAGATGGGGCTCGACGTCATCGGCATCCTCGACCCGACCGGCATCGCCGATATGCTGTCCACTTTCATCCAGCCTATCTGCGGACCGACCGCCTTTATGGGAGAAATTGATGACGGCTCGCTTGAAGACGCACTGGCGCTCACGACGGAAGGCGACGCGTTCAAGGGAAGCCACGGCAGCTGGAAGAGGGTTGGCGACGGCGCAGTGAACATTACGTTCAAGAGTGCCGACACTGAAGACGTGACGGTCAATATCCACTCGGGTGGCGACACGGTGGCCAAGGTCAAGGTAAAGAGCGGCGAGACGGTGACCTGGAGCTCTACAGTCAAGGAGCTGCAAGACAAGACACTATACTTTGACCGTTGGCGTCCGGGCCGCTTCAATATCCCCACTTCCGCCGGTGGATCGCTGGTGCTGTGGGTGCCGCACTCGTCGACCGGAGGAAACATTCAGCTGTTCGTCAAGATCAACGGCGACGACGAGGACAGCAGTGAAAGCAGCAGTGGCAGCGGCTCCAGCGCGGTTCAGGTCGGCGATAGCAGCGAAGAAAGCAGTGGAAGCTACGCTGGCGTGATTCAAGTCGGAGATGACAGCGAGGAGAATAGTGGCAGCGACTCCACCCCTGTTCAGGTGGGTAATAGCAGCGAGGGAGACAGTGGCAGCTACGACGACGCAGTTCAAGTCGGTGACAGCGAAGGAGGAAGCGGCAGCGACATCGATGCGACGCCGGCTCCTACGACTTCCGACAATGCAGACCAGGTGGATCAAAGCTCAGTTGAAGGCAGCAATGGTAGCGACGAGGTCGACGCCACTCCGGCACCGACGACTTCTGCCGAGGAAAGCGCGACGCCTGCGCCGACGACACCTGACATTGATGCGAACGACCCGGAACAGTCTTACTCAGCCCCCACGCCGACCCCTGCCCTCTGCGAGAGCTGAGATAGAGATCATAGAGATCATAGAGGACATCCATACTTCAACTTACATGCTAGAAACCCTCTCATAAATGATACATCCCTAGTTTCCCATTTTGGTTTTTAGTATCCAAAAAATCCTCCAACAATCCACCGACACCCCCGACACCTCGGCCGACATGCCGCAACTGATCGTGACGCTGCTGCGCGCCGGCAACCTGCCGGTGGCCGACACCTTCATCCAGGGCAGCGCCTCGGACCCCTTCGTGACCTTCCAGCTGGGGGACGAGTACCTGCGCTCGTCCTGCGTGAGCGGGGCGCTGGAACCCGTGTGGCAGCCGGCGGAGACGTTCGAGTTCGAAGTAGGCCACCTCTCGCCCAACGCAGAGCGACACCTGGTGGTCCAAGTGGTGGACAACGACCGCTTCAAGATGGATGACCTGCTCGGGGAGCTGCGTCTCCCTCTGTCCAGCTTCGAGAGACGTCCCAATGAAGCCATCGTGGAGACGTACGAGCTTCAAGTGCCCGAGTCGCTCCAGCAAGCGACGAAACAGACAGGCAAGAAGTCCACCATCCAGTTGGACATTTGCTACGCAGAAGAGACAGATGGACAGAGGACGCTCTGCATTTGGGAGAACGAGGACTGGGTGGACGGCAAGTGGACACCTTCGCACAACAACGAGCGTCGCCACTGGAGCACCTACGACCTGCAGACGTCCTCCGACAACTTCGACCAAGTGGCCCCCGAGGTCCCCGAAGGTCTCGAAGGTGCAGGCTGGGCCTACACGACCAAGAAGGGGGACGACCACGGCTGGGTCTACGCCAGCACCTACACGGGGCCGTGGTCGGCCTCAGCGTCCCCCACTTGCTACGCGCGTCGTCGTCTCTGGCAGAACAACTGCCGTCCTGCAGTCGCCTGCGAGTAAACAAGGAGGACATATAAGGTAGCTGCATTGAATTGCATTTAGTTGTGAAGAGGGGCGGGTACAAAGCGCAGTCTCCAAAGACTTCTGAGCTTCCTGCCACCTTTGAATGTATAAACTGAATTGCACTGACGTACCCCAAGACACCCGTGTTCTCTTCATTTCGTGTTAGATTCTGTGCGGGTGAGGGAGGATAAACTGATCGAGAAGCTTAAAAGACCACACCTCGCTGCAACTTCCTTCCTCACGTCACCACAGAGCGGGTTACGTAGCCGGCGTGGTCTTCCTTTATCTGGGCCTCGAGCTGCGCGAATCGGCTTGGTGAGAAAATCTCCTTGGCGCGGGCGTACATGCCATTGTAGTATTTATTCAGCATCAGCTTCTCGGGCAGCGGTCGGCTTCTGTTGACGGCTGTGCACGTGTCGTTCTCGCGCAAAACGTCCAAGAAGAGCGCGTACTTCGTGTTCACCTCCATGGTCGAGTCGGCGTCCGGTAGGTCGTCCACGCCGTACTTGTGGTAGACGGCGACGCTGCGAGCGCTCAGACGAAACATGTCTTCAGCTGTGATCATACACGGAATGCCGGGACCTTCCGGAGCTCCGATCTCCGCGAAATATTGCGTTGCTGCCACCACATTGTCACATTCCGGCTTGTGTCGGGGCCACGCAGCGTTCATACACTCGCGACTGCAGACGAAAAATGCCTTGCAGCGACTGCACCGCTGGTGCGATATCTTGCCGCAGTGCCCGCATAAACTCACGGGATGATCCATGCTTAGCTCTTCGGCCTCCGTCAGCTAAACGGACAATGAGCTTGTCGGTGGCAATTTCGACGCGCCAGTTGAAAAGATTGCCCACGTGACTTCAACAACTCTCCCAGACACCCTGTCGCGTTGTAGTGAATCTTCCAGGGCTTGCCTCACTGCCAGCAACAAAGAATTAAGTCAACTCAACAGTTGGAAACTTTCTTCATTTTCGTTAACCCCCCCCCCCCCCGCTCTTCTTCCTCGCTGCATTAGGAAGTCCACACCTTGGGATTCGTGGGTAGTTTCAAAGGTTCTTCGGTGGTGGTTGATTCACTTTTGGCGGTTGATTCGCCATACCAACGTGGTGCTCACGCATCAGGGTGTTCAGCTGAGCGATCTCACTCGCCGTGAACGTCTCCGCGGCGTGGCGGTACGTGTTGTTGTAGCGGCGCGTCAGGAACAGCTTCTCGGGCAAAGGGAGGCCTCTGTTTTCCGGAGACGACGTGTCGTGCACCTTAAGCATCTCCAAGAAGAAGGCCAGCTTCTTGTTCACGTCCATTTTCGACCCTCGTTGAGGTGGCTCGTCAACGCCATGCTTGTCGTACACGGCTAGACCCAAGCGGTTAAGTCGCATCAGAGCCTCGCCGTCAATGGAACAAGGTACACCGGAGACCTCAGTCTTCGCCTGCTCAAGCTGCTTCCGCGCGTTGACCACGTTGTCGCAGTCCGGCTTATGCTTGGACCAAACGACTGCCATACAGGCCTGCTCACAGACAGAGAAGGCCTTGCATCGGCTGCACCGCTTGTGCGAAGGCTTGCCGCAGTTCTCACACGGAGCGATTCCGGGGGTGTTGCTGCGTTGCCGCTGGTTCTTCTTCATGTTCTTCATCGGCTTTCAAATTCGAGAATGAGGACGACGACAGTTTGCTTTATTCGACAGTTGAGAATTCACTCTACATTCGCAGCCTCTGCCGATCCCCGTCCCATTATTTTTCCCCATCCATCCATCAATCAATCAATCACTAACGACTTCACCTGCTCACTGGGCGGGACGAGGGTCGGTTCACACACAGTCTAGTTTGCCTAATCTACCCGCTCCGGACAGTCTTCCAATGCCTCGTACGCGTTCGTCTCCGCGGCGAAGTAGTGGAACCGCCGGCGCAGCAGACGGTTAAAGAAATAGTGCGGCAGCGCAACGGATCCCAAGTTGTCCATACATTCGAACGACTTGGAGGTGGCCAGGTCGAAGCTGTCGTGTCGGTACCTGGGCGTGAGGTGGGTCGGGTTCAAATTAAACATGCGCGAGCGCTTGCCCTTGACGGTCTTCTCCACTCCAGACGGGAAGGGCTCCAGCAGCGCCTTGCCATTCACATACAGCAGCTCCGCCACTACCGTCTCGTTCTCGGTCGGCAAGAAGTGCGCCATACTTCCACACATAGTGTTCGGGTGCGACAGATCGTTGTTCGGCACGGACTCCAGCAAGCTGAGCCCCCAGGGCGAGAAGAAGTAGTCCTGGTGCGCCAGTTCATACGCCAGCCAGAAAGCCTCCTTGTCGCCCCAGGAGAACTGCAGCTTGAAGCGCGTGCTGAAGATCAGCTCCTTTAAGACTTCCATCGCCTTGCCCGCCCTCGTTTTGTCCACGAGTACCATGGATGAGTCCATCTCGTGTCCGGTGTCGCCCCTCCAAGAGAACGTTTGCTTCAACTGCTCCGAGGGCTTCGGCCCTGTCAGTGCCAGCTTCCGGTACGGGAACGAGTCGATCAGGAACTTAATATAGGGCTTCCCCTCTTGCGTCTTCTTGTTCAGGAACCTGTTCATCTTGGCAATGCGGTCTCGGAAGAAGGTCGTGCCCGTGCGGACGTACCCGGACATGGTCCGCAGCACCGCTGGGTCGCGCATAATAACGGCGTCTCCATCCAGCAGAATCACTTCCTTGATCTTGGTATAGTACAGCGCCAGCGGCTTGATCCAGTAGTTCTGGAAGGCCTTGGCCGTCTTGACCTCGCCCAGGAACAAGTTATCCTTGCCCTTCTTGGCCAGAATCTCCGTGCACACGTCCACGATCTCGACGCGCGAGTCGTTGCGCGTGAGCAGCGCCCTGTTCTCGTCTGACATTTCCTCGGGGAAGCAGTGGAACACCTGCACGATCTCGTTGTTGCCCAGGCAGCGCAGCTCCCGGATGAGCGACACGCCCATGGCCACGATGCCGTTGTGCAGGCACAGGATGAAGCCCCGCTGGTAGTCGTCCTCGCTAGGCTTCAGTCCAGTCGCGTTGGAGCCATTATTGTGTAGACTCTGCGGCTGGTGCCACGGCGACGGCCGGGCGCGCAGCAGATTGGACTTGACCTGCACCGCCGTCTCCTGGATGCTCGAGAGCGAGAAGTTGCTGGCGTAGGACGCCATGAGCCCCAGCGCGAAGCAGCACACGCAGGCCAGCAGCCACGCGAGCGTGTTGCGGCTGTGGCGCGACATTCGTCACCCTCAGTCAAAGTCTCACTCAAGTCCGTCCGCCACGCACTTGGTCGGGGACTCGTTGGGTCTTCGGACTGCGGAATGGAAAGTGCACTGACGCAGATGATATCGAGGATCACAAACTCAAAAAATGTCCAGTTGTGGTGCTGTAGCCATCCGATAGAGCGGGTAGGGTTGGACCATAGTGAGACCAAGAGAAGCAGTTGTCGATTAAAGGGCGGGTGGTGTGCGACACACGAATCAAGCCGCTGCAAGAGTCAAACCATGGGATCTGCTCCGAGATCGGCTTCGCCCCTTGCGAAGGCTTCAGATGCAACTCGACGACTCGCCAGTCAATTTGCGTGGTGTGGAGTGGCCCATGATGAGAGTGGCCGATCTTTGGCAATCCAGTTGCCGCAGTTGTCGGCAAGAGTCTTGTCGTTGCTTTCTTTGGTTTGCTTGTGTGCCGAAAAGTTCCTGGGCAAGTCAATCATCACCTACTGTACATATGTATACATTCGAGTCCATCCTCGGGATTCGCACGCGGAGAAGACTTTGCCCATGTGCGATTTGAATCTGCCTCGTGGCTTGATAATACTTTACGGTACATGATCCAAGAAGCTGGCTCGGATTGCGCGTTGAAGCCTTTTACTTGTAGAGCACAGCGCGTCACCATTCTGCGTGTCGAACGTGCCACTCGTTTTTTTTTTCTTGCGGGGCCGTTTGAGAAATATCCAACACAGAACGCCACCTTGCAGCCAGACTTTCCTCTGCTAAGTCTAATTCAGAAGATCAATGAAATTCACGAATGGGGGTACATGTTCTACACTTCGATTGTGAGTTGCAGTGCTACTGCGCAGAAGCCCTTCTCTTCTTCTGGCGCGCCTTGTACTCGGTCATAAACTTCTCGTAGCTGGGATACTCCCCTTTGAAGTCGTTTTCCGACATGTTGATCCATGCGGTCCAGGAAACTACATCCACACCCTTCGACCGAAGAAACTGGGCGCGCGGGCGCAGGAAGCGGGTCGCATTGCGCGTGATCAACCTCGTGTTCTTCTCCAGTCGCTCTTTCGTGAAGCCGATCGAGACGAGGTACTTGAATGATCGCCGGAGCTCGCCGATATTGTGCATGAGGATGACCGGATTCCACGTCAGAGCATAAGCGCCACCGCCGGCTCCGAACATCTCGTCCAGCGTGTCCGCCGTTTCTTTGATCCGAGCCGAGCTTAGTCCAAGGCACGCAGGCACTCTCGCGATGACAGCTGGCAACTTCTCGGCAGGGACGCCCAGCTCCACCAAGTAGTTCGCGTTGAACTCCAGTTTATCGGCCTTGTGGGAGAGCACCTGTGGAGCCAACGTCAAAATACGCGAGATCTGGGCGTCGTCGCAGCCGATCTGCTTAAAAACTTCAACTTTCTGGTCCAAGTTGTCCTCGTGCTTGAAAAATACTGACTGTGGGAAAATAGTGAGCACGTAGGGAATCTGGCAGTACGACAACGCACAAGTAACAGTTAGTGTCGGACGCCCCCTGAACTCTAATACGACACAAAATTCACGTACTTTGCTCTCCGGCACCCCCTTTGACAGGAACCAGTCCATGGTAGCTTGGAGGTTCTCAAGCGAGGATCCCAAAATGTGCGGGAAGCGCCTGATAGTGGTGTTGATCTTGTCGTGGCTAAGGCCCAAGTTGCTCAACCACTCAATCTGTGCACCCCACAATGCAATAAAACTGCATTAGTCTCCTGTTTTACCGCTGCCTCGCCCCCACCCATTCCTACCTTGGTCTCCATCATTTCCGTCGAATACCGACACATCTGAATAATGCAAGAGTTCCCAGTTACAATAAACCAACATTCACACAATTCCAATAAACGCAATTCCCTCTCACCGTGACTTGCAGCGAGATGGTTCGAAGTGCCTGCGTCTGGCTCAGCCCGCGGTCCCTCAAGAAGCGCACCGTTCGGTCCACCGCCTCCATGGAGAGCTGCCCCACGTACATCGGATACCTTCGGGAGATGCGCGCGTAGGAAACCGCTTGATGTCTACGCGTTGCGGCAGTGGGTGTCTCATCCCCGAACTTGACAGGGGCGGCCGCGAAGCTCCTCGCCAGCGTCCGCAGCGGTCGAAGACTGCGGAACTGGAGAACTGCGAGCCGCAGCATGATGCGCGCTCGAATGGCCAAAGACAAAATTCAGATGATTGGTTGAATGTAAACATGAAATTGATGATCGAAAGTATTTTGTGCTTGAAGCTCGCAAAAAAACTTTGAATCGTTCTAAAAAACACAACCAAAAATAAACGGGGAATTTCCCAACAAACAGCAACATTTCCTTTTTCACCTCGACGCTTATCCTTGCAGGATATCTACGAGCTACACACCCACCAAGTTACTTGCCAAACTGTCCCTGACCAAACTGTCCCTGACGAATGTCATTGTCGCGAGAGGTGCTCGGAGTCGCCGTACTCTTAGTGGTAGCAGCGGAAGCCGCCGAGTTAGTCGAAGTATAGGCAGCAGTCGATCCGCTTGATGACGAAGGAGCAGTACCAGTAGTGCTGGTGGCACTCGACGATTGAGTCACCGTCACACCCGATCCGCTCGATGTAGTGACGCTGGCCGTGCTAGACCCGCTTGATGCGGTAGAATACTCTGCGGGCAACACGGTAGCGGCCACAGTAGATGAGGTGCTCGATGCAGTCGAACTCGAGCTGGTGGTAGTAGCAGCAGACGAGCTCGAGCCGTCGATCGCGTCGAGGTCACCCACACCAAAGTTCGAGCTCGACAGCGCCAGCGTGGCCGCAGCGGTCGCGTCGTACGCCTTGCCGACGGTGGCCGCAGCCGTCACGGCCGACTCGTCGTTCTGCCCCGTCAGCTCGGCGTCGCTGTTCACCACCGTGTTGACAACGCAGTCGCGGCCCAGCGCCGATTCGCAGTACGACTGCGTGTCGCTCGCCGGTACCATGATGGCGCTGGACGTGTCGTCCAGCAGCACGGGCTCCGTGCACGTGTCCATGTAGTTGCCCTCCGCCAGCGTGTAGGACTCGTCGATGGGGTTGAAGTTGTGGCCCGAGTTGTTGTAGAAGTAGTTGTTGGCCGCGTGCAGGATGGTGTTGCCGCCCACCTTAGGCGAGCGTCCCGACGTCTGGTGGACGTAGTTGTTCACAAGACTCACCTGCGTCTCCGTGCCGTAGAAGAGCATGGTCCAGTAGTGGCGGTTGTCGCACGAGGCCGAGTACTCGGTGTAGCCGTCAAAGTCGCAGTTGCTGATGGTCATGCTCTTGACGCTGGCCGTGTTGGTGGCGATCATCTGGCGGCCGATGCTCGAGAGCTTGACGTGGTCGAGCCACACGTTCTCCTGCGCGGTCTCGCCGCCGTCCGCGCCCTGGATGTAGATGGCGTCGCCGCCCCAGACCAGGTGCGGGTTGAGATTGGTGATGTGGATGTTCTGCACGATGACGTTGCTGCCGAGGATCCAGAGACCCTTGCCGATGATGACACCGGACGTGCCGACGCCGCGGATGGTCTTGTTGCCCTGCACCTGCAGCGGGTTGGGTCCGGCGTTGTCGTAGGTGACGACCTCGACCGAGATGCCGTCGGTGCAGCCGCCCGTGGCGGACATGCCGCCGCTCTGCAGGATCACATCCTGGCCCTTGCAGCCGTTGTTCTTGGCGATGCACTCCTGGTTGGACAGCGGGCGACACCCGGTCTCCGTCGTGGTGCCCTCCGAGCCTCGGTAGTCGAACTCCTGCTGCAGGATGATCACGCGCGCCTCGTCGTCCGAGAGGTACGAGGTGAGCTCGTCGATGGTGGCCGGGTAGACGGGGTCGACGTCGCCGCCACCGGTGGCGCCCGATGCGAGTCCGGGGGCCGTGCCGGTGTTGATGGCGGTGGCCGATCGGACGGCGAGCACGAAGGCGCAGATGAATGCGTAGCGGAAGATCTTCATGGTGTGCTTGCAACGCTGGCCTTGTGTATGTGTGTCAGACTTGGTAAATTGCGGAATGAGTAAGGTACTGCGCGATGAGCAGTCTTGAGTTCGTCTGATGGGGGGGGGGGGCTTACATGTAGCGTAGGGCTCGTAGGCTACGAGAGCAACAGGCCTTAGCATTGATACGTCATGAATTTGTTTGCTACATTCGTGCGAGAAGCTCAATAAATGTAGTCAACCGAGACTGAGATAACGAGCTTGAAAATCAGGCGGGATCTGGGGTGAAGGCACCTGGACGCCTCGTGCGAGATATCCTCATAGGCACGTGTGGCTTTGCATTGCTGCGCTGGCAACTACAGTAGTGTAACATCAACCATTAAGCGATAGGTGGCAGCAGCAGGTGGGGCGCATGACTAGCGCATGACTCATTTTGGTCCGTGCAAAAGTCGAATCTCCGAAAGTGCCTGCCGACGAGCGGCTCAATGAATCGTTGAGCTTTATCATGTATAATAGCAGATCCCTTACGAAGTTTGCTCTACATACCCTGAGATATTTATTGCAAGCACTAAGATAGTGTATATGGTGCCAAGTAAGCATGTTTTCAAAATGGCTTACCACACACTCGGTCGCGGTTCGATCGGTGTCCAACACGCAAGCGATCCCGAGATCGTTAAGTAAAAGGCTAGGTCGTTGGGAATTCCTGCACTACCGCAGCAAGAAGGCTTTGCCACGACTCCACGCACGATAGACGTGAGGTGCAATCTGTCGTTTGAATGTCAATCATTAACGATCACGAGCTGGTAACTTCGGCTAAAACCTGTTTTGCACTCAGGAATCCTGCAGTATGCTAGCCCAGCTCCATGGTCTCCATAGTCGGCTGTAGTTTTGCATAAATACTATCGTGCTTCGTTCGCGATGAAGCTTATCGTTTAGCGCGTTATTTTTTTTCTCTTCCATAGCCTCGATTGCACGCACAATCTAAAGGAGGAAGCGGTCCCTCTGCTGTTAGAGAAGCTCTCCGCTGTTCAACAGAGCCCCTGTTGATCGGCGGGGCACGCGACGTCTTGCTCCACCCTTGGCGTACCAGTGTGTAATGTACAAGTGAGTCAAGGCCCAACAACAGTTGATTCGCATTGACAGTACAAGCTGTCACTCCAACAGGTACTGTCAATTTGTCAGCGGATGGCCATGAGATCTTGTCGAGGATCGTAAGACAACAGCCAGTGGCAACGTCTCACGAGCTATCTCGTATGCATCCGGGCAAATTCATCCAACATCCCTCCTGGTTTTCAAGCGCCTTCTAATTGTATATGCCTTGTCTTGCATCGATCGACTGGAAATCGGTGCTTGGACCGACTATTCCTATGGTCGTTGCATCCCTCTGGACGCCATAGAGATCCACGGTCTATCATCCGCCCGAACCAATACCAATCCCTTCGTCGCAACTAGCACTGCCATTTACATCAACCACTTTGCAATTTACCAAGTCTGACACACATACACAAGGCCAGCGTTGCAAGCACACCATGAAGATCTTCCGCTACGCATTCATCTGCGCCTTCGTGCTCGCCGTCCGATCGGCCGCCGCCATCAACACCGGCACGGCCCCCGGACTCGCATCGGGCGCCACCGGTGGCGGCGACGTCGACCCCGTCTACCCGGCCACCATCGACGAGCTCACCTCGTACCTCTCGGACGACGAGGCGCGCGTGATCATCCTGCAGCAGGAGTTCGACTACCGAGGCTCGGAGGGCACCACGACGGAGACCGGGTGTCGCCCGCTGTCCAACCAGGAGTGCATCGCCAAGAACAACGGCTGCAAGGGCCAGGATGTGATCCTGCAGAGCGGCGGCATGTCCGCCACGGGCGGCTGCACCGACGGCATCTCGGTCGAGGTCGTCACCTACGACAACGCCGGACCCAACCCGCTGCAGGTGCAGGGCAACAAGACCATCCGCGGCGTCGGCACGTCCGGTGTCATCATCGGCAAGGGTCTCTGGATCCTCGGCAGCAACGTCATCGTGCAGAACATCCACATCACCAATCTCAACCCGCACCTGGTCTGGGGCGGCGACGCCATCTACATCCAGGGCGCGGACGGCGGCGAGACCGCGCAGGAGAACGTGTGGCTCGACCACGTCAAGTTCTCGAGCATCGGCCGCCAGATGATCGCCACCAACACGGCCAGCGTCAAGAGCATGACCATCAGCAACTGCGACTTTGACGGCTACACCGAGTACTCGGCCTCGTGCGACAACCGCCACTACTGGACCATGCTCTTCTACGGCACGGAGACGCAGGTGAGTCTTGTGAACAACTACGTCCACCAGACGTCGGGACGCTCGCCTAAGGTGGGCGGCAACACCATCCTGCACGCGGCCAACAACTACTTCTACAACAACTCGGGCCACAACTTCAACCCCATCGACGAGTCCTACACGCTGGCGGAGGGCAACTACATGGACACGTGCACGGAGCCCGTGCTGCTGGACGACACGTCCAGCGCCATCATGGTACCGGCGAGCGACACGCAGTCGTACTGCGAATCGGCGCTGGGCCGCGACTGCGTTGTCAACACGGTGGTGAACAGCGACGCCGAGCTGACGGGGCAGAACGACGAGTCGGCCGTGACGGCTGCGGCCACCGTCGGCAAGGCGTACGACGCGACCGCTGCGGCCACGCTGGCGCTGTCGAGCTCGAACTTTGGTGTGGGTGACCTCGACGCGATCGACGGCTCGAGCTCGTCTGCTGCTACTACCACCAGCTCGAGTTCGTCTGCAACCAGCTCGAGTTTGACTTCGTCCAGCGGTTCGTCGCCTGCTGCTCAGACGTCACCTTCTACTCAACCCCCCACTGTGGCTTCACTTGCGGCTTCTACCTCATCAAGTGGGTCGACCACGACAACGGCTGCTCCGTCGAGCGGATCGGCTGAGACGGTCACTCAAGCGTCGATTGCGTCAAGTGGTTCGAGCGCTTCGTCGGCGTCGGCTGCTTCCAGTGATTCAACGGTTCAGCAATCGACATACTCGTCCACTTCCAGCAACACCCAGGGAGATATCGATGCTGCTTCTGCGTCGGGAACGGGTTCTTCCATTGCTGGCGAAGGAGATTACTCGGTGACTGCCAACTCCACCTCCAGTTCTTTTGCGGACAGTGCTGCGACTTCGCTCACTGCCAGCCAGTCCAGCGGTTCATCCGTTTACGCAAGCACCGCCGCGTCCATGAGTTCAACGACCAGCTCTGACTCGACTGCGGCATCCTCTGCATCTGCCGCCGACGCGAGTGCTTCTACGTCAGCGTCGACGTCTACTACAGCTACCAGCGAGCCCAAGAAGTGCAATTCTTCTCTCACCCGTCTGTAAGAAGTCGGCGTGAACTACCACGTACCGGTAGTCTACGTACCCGTGAGTTAAGAAGAAAAAAAAAACTGTAGTGCTATTGTTTCAGCCGTACAAATTGCAGTGAAAAGCCGTAAGCCACTTTACCGCAACCATTGCGATCTTTCTTTCAAAGGGTCACTTTGCGAAAATCCCCATGGACGGGAGCAGCACTTTGGTGAGTCGTGGTGGGTCCGATGGGCTTCGCCGCCATGGGCGTGACGATGCTCGGCGTCCGTTGACTCCAACTCGGCGCAGCAAGGTGAGGCGTCCGATGTGGTTCTATGTCGTGCCTCTGCTGCTGCTCGTCGGCGTCATGTATTCCGCTGGCAGATCCTCGCCCTCCTTGTCCTCATCCATCCGAGTCGAACGACCAAGGGCCGCCACGACCAACAGGTTTAACTGGAACACGAACACGGCGTTCAAAGCGGTAGAGACCCCCAGCGCGCTGTCGAGAGACAAGGGCATCATCATGTGCATGCACAACGGAGCAGTCCCCATGGGGCTTTCGCTCGTGAAGGAGCTGCGCTGTCTCGGGAACCAGGAGCTCATCCAGGTCTACCACTGCTTCCCCGAGGAAATGTCGGACCAGTCGGTCACGATGCTGCTCCAAGCTGACGACAACCTGGAGATCGTGGACGTGTGCCAAGATCTTGTAAAGCGCGGCTTGTTGACCGAGGACAAGGCGAAGCAGTTCCGAAGCTGGTGGGTCAAACCGCTGGCCATGTATCACACGGACATCAAGGAGGTGCTGCTATTGGACATCGACGACATCTTCATGCGTGACCCGGCAGTACTGCGCACGACCGAGGGCTATCGACGCACGGGGACGACCTTCTTCTACGACCGGGTGCTTTCCAGCAACGAGTTCTTCAATCAAAATGTCAACAATGGGACGCAGTATCTTCAACAACTACTGAACGAGTTCGACTACGCCAAGTTCGGTTTACCACCGGGGGCTTCTCCATCGGCGCATCTCAACCCGGAGACGTCGTTCGCGTGGACACGCCAGACGTCCCACGAACAAGACTCGTCCCTTGTTGCCATCGACAAATCTCGAGCTGGCCAAGCTATCAACGTGCTCTTCTTCCTCATCACCGAGCAGCGCTTCATTCGAGAATTCTCCTATGGTGACAAAGAGAGCTTCTGGCTGGCGTTTGAACTGGCCAAACAGGAGTATTTCTTCTCGCCGTGGGGAGTGGGGGACATTTCATCTTCCACGAACCAGGACATGATCAAGCACAGCGACTCTCTGTGCGGCAGCATCGTTCAGTATATGCCGGTTGAGGACGATACGCCCGAGTTCTTGTACGTGAACGGCAAAGCGCTGTTGGACCCGATCCCTGGGCCAGTTGAGATGCTCGGCAAGGTCTCTCACAACGTGCTGTTCAACATGAGCCCAACACACCTGACACCCCGTCAGAAACGCAGACCGAATGGCGGTACTCGCACCGATTACAAAGGAGGATTCCCCATGGAATGCCTCATTGGATTCGGAGCCGACCCACTACCGGAGAAATTCCTGCCTCAACTGCTGCGACGTCGATTTTTCTACTTTGGCATCCGGATGGGTGTGCTCTCTGCGTTAGACCATTGCTTCCCCGTGGAAGGCATGGAGTAGCTTGCTTTCCTTACCTGCGTAGTCCGCTACAGTTGAGATGTAACTTTGAATACGCTTGTTTTCCTGAAGAATAGACAATTATTGTCATTTCTGAAAATGTTCTGTCAACTATAATATTTCCAGGAAATTTTATTTCTGGATATTTACATTTTACTTTCAATAAAGCTCAAGTCCAACATTTATGTAGCCACATGCGTCGATGATGCCTTTTGCACCGCGAACACATCGTTGTAGGTTGTCAACCCATAAGACATTCATACTAAAATCCATACGAAACCTACAAATCGAGCCCAGGATAAGACAAGCATCCGCGTCATTCCTGCTCTTCCCGGCTCAAGTGCGCACAACTCCTTGCGTTGGACATGCACGACTCCAGTACATTGGTGAGTCGTGGCGGCGGCAATACCAGCAACTCCCATGTCGACGAGATGGAATTGGGCCGTCCATCTCGACCGCACGCTCCTCGAGGACGCAGTTCCAGTCGCACATGGTCCTACGTGGTGACTTTCGTGCTGCTGGTCACCGTCATGTACGCCTTCACGCCCCCTTCAACCCAGCAAGGACGTAGCGCTAGCATGCAGCGAACTACCAGCGACAACCAACTGGCCATGGAGATGGCAACGCACAGTCCGTCGTCCAGCCAGCGAAGTCCCAAGTTCGACTCGACCGTCACGCGCGACAAGGGCATCATCATGTGCATGCACAATGACGCAGTGGCCATGGGCCTCTCGCTCGTGCGAGAGCTGCGCTGCCTCGGCAACAAGGAGCTGGTCCAGATCTACCACTGCTTTCCGGAGGAAATGTCAGTGCAGAACCGCGCGCTGCTGCTCGGCGCGGACGACCGCCTCGAAATCGTCGACGTGTGCACCGACCTCGTCAAGCGCGACGTGTTGACGCAAGAGGTGGCCGAGAACTTCCGTAACTGGTGGATCAAGCCGCTGGCCATGTACCATACCGACATCACCGAGGTTATGTTGCTGGATATCGACGACGTGTTCATGCACGACCCCGCTGTACTTCGCACCACGGAGGGATACAACAACACGGGCACGACGTTCTTCTACGACCGCGTGCTGTTCAGCCGCGAGTTCTTCAACCAGGACGTGAATGGCACGTCGTACCTCAAGCGTGTGCTCAAAGAGTTCGACTACGCCAAGTACGGGCTCGAGCCCGGTTCAAGTCCGTCCACCCGCCTCAAGAGATCGTACGCGTATCGGGGCGTGACGTCGCACGAGCAGGACTCGTCACTCGTCGCCATTGACAAGTCACGCTCGGGCCAGGCCATGCCGATCCTGTTCTGGCTGATCACCGAGGAGCGATTGAGGATGCAGCGCTTGGAACGAGACTCGTTCTCCTACGGCGACAAGGAGAGCTTCTGGCTGGCGTTTGAACTCGCGAAACAAGAATGCTTCTTCTCGCCATGGGGTGTCGGCGACATCTCGTCGTCCACCAATGGAGACCTGGAGAAGCACAGCGACACCCTCTGTGGTAGCACCGTGCAGTACATGCCAGTGGAGGGGCAACCCTCGGACTTCCTCTACGTGAACGGCAAAGCCATGCTGAACCCGTTCCCCGTCGCGATGGATAAACTGGGCACGGCCACGCACAACGTTCTCTTCAACACGAACCCGACGCACATTACCCCGCGCCAGCGACGCAAGCCCAACGGACGCACGCGCTCTGGCTGGAAAGGTGGCTACGCTATGGAGTGCCTCGTGGGATTTGGTGCCGAGCCGCTACCGGAGAAGTTCGCCCCTCAGCTGCTGCGTCGGCGCATGTTCTACTTTGGCATTCGCATGGGCGTGCTCTCCGCGCTCGACCAGTGCTTCCCGTTCGAGGGTATGATCTAGAATACTCGCATGGCTTTCATGTGTTTAATAGCGATGTAAATACAGTAAGGGGTCCTTGCCAGCAGGACGTCCGTCCTGAAGACCCGCAAGCAGCAACCGTACTGCGTTGTGGAAGTGCTGAAGTTGTAGGAAATTAACTGGCATACTTCACAAACGACAAAGAGATGACAAACCATGAGTGTAAACGACATCACATTTACGATAATATAATACTTGCCGTGCTCATGATCAATGCTGAAGAAATAAGCTTATATGGTACTGGAGGCTGCTCCAGAAAAAAATTTTAAGCTTCATCTTACCGGTCGGTATTAACACGAATCCCCGCGGCGGATCCTGTAATCCACTGACTGCCAGCTTCAATACCAGACGTCTCTGCATCAGCAGATCCGAGACCATTATTTCGTGCGGGCTGCCATGCGCTGCGAGCCACAAATCACACCTCATCCCATGCTGCAAGATGCAGAAGCGGAATGTGAGCCGGGAAAACATCGTGGCATTGAAGTCAGCCACAAACCGTGGACACGGTCCGCAACAGCGTCGAGTTGCCGACGCCCGTAGCTTTGATACTCTACGCCGAAATGCATCAAATGCAATCGAGTTGCAGTCAAACTACCTGGTTTTGTCACGGACCGCTCCCAGGGTATCGTTCCTTCAGTATCATCACAACGCCAAGGATATAATCTTCCGCATCACCCATTTCTATCATATCAAATCTCGTTCGATTAATTGCCGGCAGCTGCTTTCGACCAATATTAGTTCCCACAATCCATACTGAGCATAAGTGAAATTTTCGAAAATGATTGCTCGAAAGTCAGCGTCAGCCAAGATCGTCTCACTTCACCTTTCCACTTCCAGCAGACAGATATCCCACCCAGGTGGGTGACCCGCAGCATGTCAAGGCTGGCGGATCCGATCGAAGACGACGTACTGCTGGACGCTGACATGGAGGCATCTCTGCCGCTCAATGGCAGCAAAGCGGTGGCGTCGCCTCCTCTCAGGCAACGCAAGCTGCTGGTGCTGCTGGTGCTGCTGCCGCTGCTCGCTGTGTTCGGCATGGCTGCAGTGGCGCTGACGACGGGATATCTCAGCGACGACAACGCCGACGGCAGCTACAGCGACGCCAGCAGGAGCAGCTTCACGACGTCCGCGCACAGTATGCTGAAGAACCTCATCACGGGCGGCAACGCCACCAACTGGGGGGAACCGGAGGACGGCGACATCGTGATCCCGCACCCGCAGTCGCCGTACTACCAGCGCGGCGAACGCTTCGACCGCAGCGTCCTGCGCGATCGCGCCATCGTCATCTGCATGCATAACGACGTGCTGGCAATGGGGTTGTCGCTCATTCGTGAGCTGAGGTGTTTGGGCAACGAAGAGCTGGTGCAGGTGTATCACTGCGGACAGGACGAGCTGTCCGCCGAGTCGAAGGAGATTCTGTTCTCGACAGACAGCCGACTGGAGCTCGTGGACGTCTGCTCGGATCTGACGGCGCGCGGGGTTATTACTAAGGCCACGGCGGATAACTTCAAGAACTGGTGGATTAAGCCGCTCGCGGTGTATCACACGGACGTGCGCCATGTGATGCTGATGGACGTCGACGATATTATCGTCAAGGACCCCGCTGTACTGCGCGAGCTTGACGGGTACAAGAACACGGGGACGACGTTCTTCTACGACCGCGTGTTCGCCAATTGCAAGGAGTTCGTGAACGCCGACGACAACCACCGGAAATACTTGCCAAAGCTGTTCGAGACCTTCGACTACGACAGGTTCAACATCACGGAAGGCTTTGCGCCGCCCGAGCACGTGCTGGAATCGTTTGCGTATCGAGGGAAAACGTGCCACGAGATGGATTCGTCGCTTGTGCTGATCGACAAGAAGCGTGCAGGACAAACCGTGATGGACGTCATGCTCTGGTTCATCACGAAGGAGCGCTTCCGCTTCCGATATTCCTGGGGAGACAAGGTACTTCTATTCACTCTCTTGTGAATTTCTGCATTAAGACTCACATTTCCTCGTTCTGCAGGAAACCTTCTGGCTTTCGTACGAATTGGCTCACGTGCCGTACTCCTTCTCGCCGTGGGGTGTGAGCGTGGTGTCTTCGACGCCTAACAAGGACATGACCAAGCACCCAGACTCGCTTTGTGGCAGTATCCTGCAGTACATGCCCGTCACATCAGGAGACGCCGAGATGCTGTACGTGAACGGCAAGGCGCTGCTGGACCCGTACCCACAGGGCATCGACTACGTGCCCAAGGCGCAGTGGAACAACATGTTCAACACGTTCCCGACCCACATGACACCACGTCAACCGCGGACGGAGCTTAACAAGACCGGCCACGGTAAAATGTACACCGAGTGCCTCATCGGCCTGGGCGCAACTCCGTTGCCCGACTCCTTCGCCGGCATGCTGCTACGCCGCCGCCTCCACTACCTGGGCATCAAGACCGGAGTGTTCGGCTCGCTGCAGCTCTGCGATACCTTCCAGATGCGCAGGCTGCTGGAAGTCTAACTAGTGTCAGGTTAAGCGTACACATACAGTATAATAGTCAGTTTAAAAAGTCAATCCATGAGGTTAAGCATGCCAGCCAAGCCACCTGCTGACGTACTTGAACCCCGGCTTTGCCCCTCGTATGGTTGTGGCTTGGAATCGTGTTCGGCAGGGATTAAAGGGGTTTACATCCGTCACGCGGGTGGAAATTCCTCAGTGCTCGAGTCTCCGTCCCGAATGGCGAGTGTTCCGCCGACGCCGCGCCCCACCACTGAACTTGATGACGACCTGGAGAGCATCGAGACGCAGCCGCTGACCGGTGCGCGCGCGCTCGCGTCGCCCGCGTCGCCGTACCGAAAGCCGTTCCTGTTGCTGCCGCTGCTCGCCGTGTCGGGCATGATCATGGCGGCCGTCATGACCGGGTACGTGGACACCAGCAGCAACGGCGCTATCCACCGCTTTGTCTTCAAGCAGCACGCGGACGCCGTCGTGTCGTGGGGGCCCCACCCGGACACGTCGTTCTGCCGGCGGGGAGAACGGTTCGACCTCAACGTCACCCGCGACCGAGCTGTGGTCATGTGCATGCACGACGGAGTGCTGGCCATGGGCGTGTCACTCATCCGGGAGTTGCGGTGTCTGGGCAATGAAGAGCTCGTCCAGATCTACCACTGCGGCCCGGACGAGCTGTCGGAGAGCTCGAGAGACGTTCTGTTCACTATTGACAATCGACTGGAGCTCGTGGACGTGTGCTCGGACCTGGTCAGTCGCGACGTGATCAGTGCGAACATGTCGAGCAACTTTAGGAGCTGGTGGATCAAACCGCTGGCCGTGTACCATACCGACGTGCGCCACGTGATCCTAATGGACGTGGACGACATTATCATCAAGGACCCTGCAACTCTGCGTGATCTGGAGGGATACGCCGCGACCGGCACGACCTTCTTCTACGACCGAGTGCACGAAAAGTGTAACGAGTTCGTCAACGGAGACGACAACGGGCAGAAGTATCTACCCAAGCTGTTCGCCACATTCGACTACGATCGCTTCAATGTGACGGGAGGAGAGAACCCGTCCGAGTATGTGCAGGATTCGTTCGCGTACTTGGGAGAAACGTGTCACGAAATGGACTCGTCGCTGGTGCTGATCGACAAGGAGCGCGCGGGGCAGATCGTCATGGATATTATGCTGTGGTTTATTACCGAAGAGCGCTTCCGGTTCCGGTACTCTTTCGGCGACAAGGTAAGTTGTTTCCACTTGTATGATTTTTCGCGGAAGTTATTAATTTGTTGGTTTTTAGGAAACATTCTGGCTGTCGTTCGAGATGGCTCATGTGCCGTATTCGTTTTCGCCCTGGGGCGTGAGTGTGGTGTCTTCGTGGCCCAATAAGGACGCGGAGAAGCACCCGGACTCTCTTTGTGGCAGCATTTTGCAGTATCTACCAGACAGCGGTGACGCCGCTCAGATGCTGTACGTTAATGGCAAGGCGTTGTTGGATCCATTCCCAGAGGGTGTGGATATGGTGGCCAAGGCGCGCTCGAACAACATGTTCAACACGTTCCCGAAGCTCATGACGCCGCGTCAGGAACGCCAAGTGCTGAACAAGACGGGTTACTCTGGAGCCAAACTCTACAGCGAATGCCTCGTTGGTTTGGGTGGAGCCCCACTTCCGCAAGAGTTCGCTGGCCACTTGCTGCGTCGACGGTTGTTCTACTTGGGTGCGACCACAGGCGTGCTGGGATCGCTTCAACACTGCGAGACCTACGAAATGCGACGACTGTTACTTGAAGTGTAAGCTCAGCCAAAGACGCGTCCATAGTGTAATGGTGCCGTTCCACCCGCCGTCTGTAAACAATTTTAACTTTCCGTATGTCTAAGAAATTCTGCCTTCATGCGAAAATGTTCTATCCGAGCGCGAGGAAGAACTTGGTTTGACTGGACTTCTGCTGCTCTAATCATTTACCTGTGTCAGCTCGCCGTCGCAACCAAACGCCGGAGGGGAGAAGTATGTTACTGGCCATACGTCGAGTCAAGCGTCATGATGCTGTCGCAATTAGAATACAGAAGATATCTCTTTCTCACGGAACTGACATGCTGGAATGAAGGAACTTCATAAATCCAGTTTATCCAGTTTTTAAGTGGAGGGGGTATTTCATTCGGGGGTAAGGATAACTTCGGTGGAATATTTGCCACACAAAACGTGTAAAGTAAGTTAGCACCTCATTGCTTTTATTTTCGCGCGACGGAAGTGTCGGTGTGAAATTATCAAGACCCTACAGTGATACATGCATGTATTGGGTATTACTTTATTCCTCGTTATTCAGCCTAAAGATTTTTTTTTATCTCCTTACGGATACCGTACTATGACGCCATCATTGATGGCGTCTTCTATAAATGCGCCCGAACAACCGAAGAGGATCTGCTAAATGAATTGATACTCGAAGTGTGCACGAGAATCTCACAAAACTGGATCACCGAATCACAGGGAATGCACTACGGTAACTTCGGAACACGCGACCATTTCATCAATCCCCGACCACCGGTAATGACGAGACGCATTCGATATTGAGGTGAGGGGGACTCGGGTCGTAATTTAGTTAGTGCTGCAAGAGATGGTAACACATGTAGTCCTCGCGTGATGGGACGATGGTGAATGGAGCTCAAGATTCGCTCTGCTGGTCTGACTTTGCCTTTTAACGGCTCGAACTCGTCAAAGTGATGGCGCCCCCGCATTTGGAAGTGTGCGTATAGGTACATGAGGCCAGCTCGGTAACAAACCGACATCTCGTGTGCGTCGAGGTGGCTACAGCCCAGCTCTCTAACCCTATTGTACTCTTCATAAGTCCTGACACCAGTTTTTTTAACCTGTGAACTTATGGGCCGTAGCTTAGTCAATATTGCACATATTCAAACGCTGAAAGCAACAGTCGATAGAGAATTGTCTCCTCTATCCAGAACAATTTCCTTTTCTCGGCTACAGTACCGCTAGGACATGAAGCGAAAATGCAGGTCAAGCAACAAGAGTTCACTACAGGAGAGAAAAATATGATTGTGAAGATCGACAGTTTTTTCGGTCTACACTAAAACCTAGGCCTTTTCAGCAAAAATTGCACGAGAAACCTTGTTGCATGCTGGTTTGGCTTTCGATCCATGGCGGTTGCATGCGTATCGGCGCAATACTGCGTGTGTCAGGTTGCCGAGTTTGGGGTGCCAGTTGATCCTTTTGATATGTAACAGTTATGAAAGTTACCTCTAAGATCACATGTATTATGTGTCCATGTTGAGGACTGTTATACAAGCATCTAATATTTAACCTCTATAAATACATGTGTGCCAATGAGATGCGGACCAGATGTTAATGGCCAAACTGCAGCACGCGATGACGATAGGCAATAGCGATTTGCCTTTCCCATGCAAACCAGATGAGTAGCCCTTCTGACCAATGATAGCTCTCTATTTCTGCAAAACAGGTCCATTCTTCCCGACGAGCATTTCGAGTCGTTGGAATAACTTTTTCTAGACCCTTATAGCGCAAAAACGGCTACGAATTAGCAAAATCTGACTTCATTTTCGGATTCAGCGCCCGCGAAAACCCTATATATCTAAATATCGATATAGGTTTTCGCAGTGGAAGACCCTTTTGTGCGTGGCCGAAAATTGGTGTCAGGACTTATGAAGAGTCCAATACCTAAAAAGGTGCTGGGATAATGTACCACGCGCTGGATTATGGAGATATTCGGTAACCGTCCCTTTTGGATGGTGTAAGCCACGTCAAGATGTGCTGTAGGGTTCTGTTCATTACACTATCGACCCCGCTCAACCCCGGCTGAAAGTCCTGCCCCCTGGGGACTCGAACCCTCAACCTCCCGGTCCCCGATGTGCGGCCCTTACCACTACACCGTATGGGATCGGTGCGCTGGATTATGGAGCGTCCGCTCTCAGCTGATCTCGGCCGCCGCACCATGTGCTTTGCAGCCTCGTTCCGGTCAAATCTGAAGCAGAGGACGCTGCTGCTTTGCTCGATTTCTCCAAGGGAAATTGCCAAATGCTGGGCCTTATTTTCGGCTGTTCGCCAAATGCGGACGCATTTGCCAAATGCTGGGCCTCTGACCAAAACTAAAAAGCCAGCGTGCTGGGACCCCACCTTTTGTCATTCTCTCCCAGCACAGCCAGGGCACGAGGCACACCAGGAGCCCAAGGCTCAGACACACACACAGAGGCACAAGCCCCGGCGCCAAAGGCACGAGTGCGATCACCGGAGGCCCGAGCACCAGGAGCACCAGCTCGAGCGCCAGGAGCACCAAGACGAACACCAGTACCAGGAGCGCCTGCCTGAGTTCGAGCGCCAGGAGCACCAGGACGAGCACCAGCGCCAGGAGCACGAGCACCAGGAGCACCAGGAGCACGAGCTCGAGCGCCAGGAGCACCGGCACGAGCACCAGGAGCACCAGCGCCAGGAGCACGAGCACGAGCACGAGCACGAGCGCGAGAGGTACGGCTGCAAGCGCCACAGCCACGGCTGCAAGTACTACAGTCACGGCCGCGAGCACCACAGCCACAGCCGCGAGCACCACAGCCGCGAGCACCATCGAGCGACTTCTTCGTGAGTTCCTTCAATGCGGACGGCCAGTACTTTTGATCCGTGTGCTCGTACCCGAGTGCGTCCTCCACTTGATGCCCCGGGGTCTTGCCCTCGCGAGACTCGTACTCATAATTTTGTTGCTCGTGCTCGAGCTCGTGCTCGTGCCTCTCGGGCTTGGGCGTGGCTGTAGTGCTCGTGCTCGCGGCTGTGGTGCTCGCGGCTGTGGCTGTGGTGCTCGCGGCCGTGACTGTAGTACTTGCAGCCGTGGCTGTGGCGCTTGCAGCCGTACCTCTCGCGCTCGTGCTCGTGCTCGTGCTCGTGCTCCTGGCGCTGGTGCTCCTGGTGCTCGTGCCGGTGCTCCTGGCGCTCGAGCTCGTGCTCCTGGTGCTCCTGGTGCTCGTGCTCCTGGCGCTGGTGCTCGTCCTGGTGCTCCTGGCGCTCGAACTCAGGCAGGCGCTCCTGGTACTGGTGTTCGTCTTGGTGCTCCTGGCGCTCGAGCTGGTGCTCCTGGTGCTCGGGCCTCCGGTGATCGCACTCGTGCCTTTGGCGCCGGGGCTTGTGCCTCTGTGTGTGTGTCTGAGCCTTGGGCTCCTGGTGTGCCTCGTGCCCTGGCTGTGCTGGGAGAGAATGACAAAAGGTGGGGTCCCAGCACGCTGGCTTTTTAGTTTTGGTCAGAGGCCCAGCATTTGGCAAATGCGTCCGCATTTGGCGAACAGCCGAAAATAAGGCCCAGCATTTGGCAATTTCCCATTTCTCCAACCTGACGATCACCGACCGATCCGCGCCTATCTCCCGCGTGTCGCCTTCGACTTGAGCCTCCATCAGTCCTGAAAAATTCGCCGCGCGCAACAACAGAGACAACACAAAAATCTCCAAGCAAAACTAACAGATCACTTCAAAATGTCGGACTCGCTGCCCCCTTCGGACGTCGAAGCCGCGCGTCTACTCAGTGGCTCGAGCTCCTCTCTGTCGTCGTCACCGTCCGTGCCTCGCAACCTGCTGGCTTGCATTCCCATGCTCGTCTTCGCAGCGGTGACCACCATGGTTGGCTTGACGGTCGTGATCGGCGCGGGGGGCGTCGACTTCGGCTCGGACAACAGCGTCACGACGGCCACGTTCCTGGCCTCCTCCGACGTCGTTGTCAACGTGTCACACCCGAGCTCGCCCTGGTACCAGCGCAGCGACAAGTTCGATGAGTCCGTGGGAAGGGACCGAGGAGTCGTGACCTGCATGCACGACGGGGTGCTGCCCCTGGGGCTGTCGCTCGTGCGCGAGCTGCGCTGCCTCGGCAACCGCGAGCTGATTCAGGTGTACCATTGCGGCCAGGAGGAGCTGTCCGACGCGTCCAAGACTCTGCTACTTGGAGCGGACGACCGACTGGAGCTGGTGGACGTGTGCTCGGACCTGGTGCAGCGTGGCGTGCTCAAGACCGAGATGGCCAAAGAGTTCCGCAGCTGGTGGATCAAGCCCCTCGCCATGTACCACACGGACGTGCGGCACGTGATGCTGGTGGACGTGGACGACATTTTCGTCAAGAACCCCGCTGTGCTCCGCGACTTGGAAGGCTACACGAGCACGGGCACGACGTTCTTCTACGACCGCGTGGTCAAGAACTGCAGGAAGTTCATGAGCGGCATGGACCGCGGCATGCAATACATGGACAAGCTCATCTCGTCTTTCGACTACAAGCGCTTCAACATTTCGGGCGAAGCCAAGCCGTCCGCCAACGCGTTGAAGTCGTTCGCGTACAACAACAACACGTGCCACGAGATGGACTCGTCGCTGGTGTTAGTGGACAAGGAACGCGTAGGCCAAGCTGCGATGGACGTCATGCTCTGGTTCATCACGGAGGAGCGCTTCCGCTACCAGTTCTCGTTCGGTGACAAGGTACGCTGCTGTTCTACTGGTTTACTGGAATGTACAGCATGGAGATTGACTCTAGTGTGGCTTTGAATTTGTAGGAAACATTCTGGCTGAGTATGGAGGTGGCTCACGTCCCCTACTTCTTCTCGCCGTGGGGTGTCAGCGTGGTGTCGTCGTCGCCCAACAAGGACATGAAGGAGCATCCGGACACGCTGTGCGGCAGCATCCTCCAGTACATGCCGGTGGATGGCAACAACCCCGAGATGCTGTACGTGAACGGCAAGGCGCTCGTGGACCCGTACCCGTCGGGTGTCGACGGTGTGGCCACTGCCCGGCGGCAAAACCTCTACAACACGTTCCCGACACACATGGTGCCGCGACAGAAGCGAGCTCCGACCAAGCCCTCGCGTCAGCAGTTCACTATCGAGTGCATGGTGGGACTTGGCTCCACTCCTTTGCCCGACTCGTTCGCCAGCGCCCTGATGCGCCGCCGATTGCACTTCTTGGGCGTCACCACGGGCGTGCTGGGCTCGTTGCACCACTGCGAGACGTATTCCCACAACTTCTAAGTAACTAACGCTAGCCGAATATTTGGATTCGTCTGTAGCTGTGTGGACGAGGGTATCATCAAATCTGGCCAACTTGTACAAATATCAAGTGAATAATGCGGAGAGAGTGTTGCTACTGCTTGTTCGTAGTATTATGAAAAGCGTGAAAGAACTGGCAAACCGAGGCTCGCTCGCGAGTTCTGTACCTGTCGCCTGGAAGGGTGACGCGCACTGCTAGTGCTGGAAACTAACCGTATTGATGCTTGGGAGAGATCGACACTTACAGCTCCGACTTGATGCCCTCCGGGCTCGTGAATGCAGCCTCCGCCTCCTTGCGCGCGTCTTCCAGCAAGTTCTACAGTAAAAAAAAAGCACACACAACGGCAGTGATGAGGATCTACAGTACGGGGAATAGCCAATAATCGGCGTCGTACCCTGCGAGATTCCGGTTCGATGACCTTCTTAACCTTGACCTTCTTCTCAGGAACGCCAGCTGCAGTGTCTGTCGTCTGACTGCCCTGCGCACTCGAGGCTTTCGCCGACTCCTCCGTATCGGGGACTGCTGCGTCTTTTGCGAGGTCCAGCGCTGCTGAGAATCCTGCCTGGCACGCTTGTTGGCGCTCACTGGGCGGGACGCCCTTCAGGGAGCTGCACGCGTCCAGCCGCTTCGACTTCATTACTCCGAGGTCCGGCGTCTCCTGGCAGTAGCCCTCGCATCCAGACGTCTTGCCCTGGTTAAAGCCCTGGCCGCAGTGGTTGAACAGGTCTGGACGCGGGAGCACCTCGCGCCACTTCTGGCACGCCTCCTCGCGGTAGTGCACGAGCTGCGACTGGCACGCAGACTTGCACGAAGCAGCCGCGGGGTCCGTTAACGCGGTGGCGATCACCACGAAGGCCGCGATAAGCGCAGTCCACGATGTCTTCATAGCGAATGCGCTGCCCTGTTACGCTGGTCTGGTCGGGTTGATGAGTGAAAGCGCTTTGTGTTGCGCGCCGGATCGCTCCCATGGATCGCGTCCGCTCGCGAGTCAACGACCTTTCGCCGCTGCGATCTAATGTGCGCCACTTCAACGCGACACCTTGAAGGTGTCGACTTACCCCACACTGGATGATGCAACGTGCGACTTGGTGTCGTGCACTACCCACTGATCCAGCGTGTTGTAGATCTGGTCCATTGACGGGCGACGCAGCGGGTGCACTTCGAAGCACTTCTCCATCAGTTGCTGGTGTGCGCTGGGCATTGACGACGGGATGGGGACGTGGTGGCCCTCCAGGATCAGCGCCGCGGCGTCTCTGGACGACAAGTTGGGGAACGGAGGCTGGCCGCTGAAGATCTCGTAGAGCAGCACGCCGAACATGTACGAGTCCGAGTACGTCGAGAACAGGTGTGGCGGCGTAATGGACTCGGGTGCCATCCACTTGAGCGGGCCGAAACCATGGCGATCGTCGTCGAACAGGAAGCCGTCCAGTGGCCCTTGAGTAGAAGTTCCACGCAGTCGACGAGAGAGCCCGAAATCGCACACTTTCACGCGGAACTCGGCGTCCACCAAACAATTCCGAGCTGCGATGTCCCGGTGCAAGAAGTTGCCCTGGTGGATGTTGGTCAATCCATGAGCTGCGTCCCGAGCCATGACAGTACGAGAAAACAAGCTGACAGAGCTCGAGTTGGCCTCGGTGTTGATGCCCAGAACGTCCTCCACGCTGCCATTGGGGAGATACTCCGTCACCAGAGAGATACCTTGAGACTCGGCCGCGGATCCGGTGCTGCTTACGCCTAGCAGTTCGACGACGTGCGGGTGCTTGCCCAGCAAGTTCATCACTACTGCTTCGTGTCGGAATTCAGCTAGGGCGTCCGAGCTCCGGTACACGTCTTGGTTCATCATCTTGACAACGACGTCATGCGACGTGCTTTTCCATCGCGCCAGCACAGCGTCGCCGAACGCGCCGTGGCCAATTGGTCGGATCAATTCCAGATCGTCCCCTGGAATGTCAAGAAGGTTTGGGGCGACATGCTCCATGTGCGCGTCCAGCAGGGTCAGATCGGAGGAACTCGTCGTTCCTGTCGCTGCCGTACTGTAAGCTTGAGTAGCCATTGCTTGAAGTCGAATGTATAGCAAAGAAACCTTGGTCCCTGCGACGATTTTGGCAATACAGAGCTCGTCTGCTTCGTCGTCGTCTTCATCATACCCGGTTCGTGTAGCTACGCGGAACAAGTCAAAAGAGACACTTGCGATGCCTCCGTGCCACCGAAACGACTTGCAGTCCTCACCCTTGACGCCAAATCGTGCGCTGGGTTCGATTGACACGGTAACCAGTGTGCCTCTCTGGATATGAAGCGGTTGAACGCGCTGCCCAGTCTCCAAGTCGTTGTGCTCAAGCGCTACTTCCAGCATGGTCTCGCGCTGCTGCTTCAGGTACGCCCAAATGTCGATGCGGAAGAATTTACACAGCGCCACTTGTGTTGGACCGAATGCGCTGAAGTGCACCGCGTCGTGTGACGAATTTCTGTCATACCCAACCGGCCCTTGCTCGTATTCCGTGCTAGCTGCTGCTGAGCTCTCTCGGTTGTTGAATAGATCATCGTACGTAGCGTGCGTGGCGCTTGTGTTTTCTTCTGGTTTGTGTGGCGGTCCGTGTTGAAGCGAGCGCACAACGTCTCGCTGGAGCGTTCGGACATCATCGATATCATGAAAGCTCGACACTGACGACCGTCTTCCATCCACTGGGAGCGCCATGAATTCTCCTTCACTGTCTTCATCGAGTACGCACTCAGCATCATCAACAGCTTCGAAGTTGTCGTACAGCACCGACTTGGGACTGGAATAAAACTTGGGAAAATCGTAGTCGAAGTCGTCGTAAGTTCTCCAACTCGTCGAGTCGATGTCCTCGTGAATGTTGTGATCAGGTGGGAAAGTGTATACATGCCGTCGCTGCTCCCGGTTGTTGTCCATTCCGTCTTGAGGAAGAAGCGAATGGCCCCCTGGTACAGGAACCGGTAGGGGTCCTCGTCGAAGCACGCCATTCGGGACATACAGCCTTGATCTTGAGTATATTCGGCGCGTTGGTCTCTGCTGGTATGACCCAAACATACGTTAGAAAATGAGGTTTCCTTTGAAGCACAAGCGTAGCGAAATGCTCGTACCCGACTGCGTTGACGCGAGCTCTCTGTCTCTTCCTCCTCTTCTGTGTGCTTCACCTCAGGAGCTTTGTGCGCACGCCGTAGCCAGTCCATCATACAAAGTGCGGCTAACTTCCACAGCAATGAATTGTACAGTGCGTGCCGCGTTTCTGGGGAGATCAAAGCTCCGTCCAACTTGTTAGTGGTGTGGAGGAAGTTGACTTGGCGCAGCCATTTGCGGCCCAGAAGATCTTGCACACTGAGTTTCATAGCTAAAATAAAAAGCACACACAACGTCACGTCAGCTCTCACAATTAAAACCAAGCATTGACCATAACGCTAGTTACTCAGGCAGTCAAGCAGCAAGTCGCGGCACGCAGACGACAGGTGACTCAGCTGCTCTTCGATTGTTCCTTCCACATAGCGAACGTCAACCTCACTCTTTGTGGAGAGCGGCATCATCGCAATCTGGAATAAAAGCATGCCGATCGCCGCACTGAGCTCGGTCAAGCAGCAAATACCATCAGTTTCGTCCCATGCCCCCGTTAAACACTCCGAGGAATACTTACACATCCGCATCCCGATTCCTCTTCGTAGCAGGCACCAGTACGCACCCACCCAAGATCAAGTCGAGATGCAGCAAGAGCGTCACTTGCTCGTTCAGCATCTACACCGAATCGCAGGCACGCGCATATCCGTCGATAACCGCCTCGACATTTCTAGCCCCCGCATCACTCATCTCATTATACTAACCACCAAGTCGTAGTGCACCAACTCGCCCGCCAAGCTCAGCCCGTGTCTGTGCAAGAAGTGCACCATCGCCGCGACCTGAAACACCACTCGACGCAGCCTCTCCTCCGAAAACTCCGCCAGGTTAGCAAAGCGCTCTCTCAACTGCGTCCACTCGGGCCGGAGCTCCTGGACCAGCACCCAACTGTTGCCTGCGTCGTAGATCTGCAGCAGTCTCTGGAACAGCCCCGGTTGTCTCTCCAGAATGGACACTACACGTCCTAAATGCTCCAATTGCCTGCAATCACCGCCGTATCAGCAATGACTGCAATAAAGCCCCCAAATGTATTGCAAACAGCCCACCTTACCACTCCATCACCGAAGCTTTGGACAAGTTTGTGAGTAGAACCTGCTGCTTGTGTCTCGAGGCTGCCAGGTCGACGGCAACCGCTGAATGTTGCCGTTGTAGCGCCCCCGAGTGCATGGGCGACTCGTAGGTACGTATACATGCGTATCTGGAGGCTGGGAAGCGCCGGAAAGGGGCTGTGAACGGTGGAATTGCGTCCCAGAGCGACTGTATCATAGTTGAACACGGTCGGTGGCGTCTCTCTGGCTGTAGAGCGGCTACAGACGGCGCGGTTGCTGCGTTCAGAGTGGAAGGATGGGGCTTGTCGTGTAGATGGTGCGGTAAGACGCGCAGGAGGCCTGTGTGGCGCCGCAGAGACGCGTCCGCGCCGCTCGACGAAGACGTTGCCATCACCGGCATGGCTGATTGAGCTCTGTGAGAGGAATGATGGTAGCTGGCGCGTGGCGTGATTTTTGACGAATCGGATGAAGGTATGATGGATGGGCGAGCTATATCAGTTTTTTGGGTACATAATTAACATCGCACTCAGTACATGTAAAATCTTAAACCGCCGTGACGATCGCTTGCTTGCGTTAGTCGAAGTGTACATGCACATTCTGCAAGAAGTGAACCTACACTGCAGCTTGCACGATATCCTCGCATTCTGAGGGGCGATCTCGGTTGTTGTGCGTGTTTCACCGCGCAATTGAGCACGTCTGATGTCTACGGTTGACACGTGTATGACGCCCCGCTGTCCACCACGTACAGTGGATTTTTCTTTCCTGCATCGGTCTTCTTACAAACAACGTGCATCTCGTCGAGGCAAAGCGCTCGATGGGCGCTCTGCTTGATTGTCCTGCTCAGCGTTGCACTCAATTCCTCTTGCCAACGCCGAGCACACACAAAATCAAGTCCACCCCCTGCTCAAATTCCGTGCCATGTGACACAACCGAACACAAATTTCGGCTTGTTTCTGGCGGCCCAGGACCAGAAAACCCGCGCCCCCCATAGGTTCTGGGTTCACTGCTCAATTCGGCGAGTTGCCGCCACCTTCTAGCGGTACCGTACCGTACCCACAGCAAATCGAGACACAGCCATGAAGGCGCTGCGGGCGGCCGTGTCGGGCTCGCGCGTGCGCTTCATGCAGGACGGCTTCGACCTGGACCTGACGTACATCACGCCCAAGCTCATCGCCATGGGCTACCCGGCCTCGGGCGTCGAGAAGACGTACCGCAACGATATCAACGAGGTGGCCAACCTGCTCAACTCGCGGCACCCGAACGCCTACCGCGTGTACAACCTGAGCGAGCGCGGCTACGACTACAGCAAGTTCGAGGGCCGCGTGAGCGAGTGCGGCTTCCCCGACCACCACCCGCCGCCGCTGCAGCTGCTGCTCGACATCATGAACGACATGATCGAGTGGGTGGCCAAGAGCCCCAAGCACGTCATCGTCGTGCACTGCCTGGCCGGCAAAGGACGCACGGGCGTCGTGTGCTCGTGCTACTTGCTGCTCACGGGCTACTACGGCAGCGTCTTCAAGCTGCGCAAGGAGCGCGAGCTACGCGAGCTCGCCAACTCGAGCATCCGCGACTTCTGGAACGCCAGGGGCCAGGGCGTGCGCTTCCCCAGCCAGGCGCTGTATATTTATTACTTCATCAAGGTGCTGAGGCGGCTGGGGCGCATGCCCGCGCAGATCCCGCCGCTGCGGCCGGCCAAGAAGATGTTTCTGCGCAGCATCGTGCTCAACGGGGTGCCGGACTTTGAGGCCCCTCCTCGAGGAGGATGCACACCTTTCCTGCAGGTGTTGCCGGCGCCTTCGCAGCACAAACAGACCCATTTGCTGTACAACAGCTCGTGGCAAAGACCCAAGTTCGAGACGTACATGGCCGACCCGAATGGGTCCATTATCTTCGAGGTGGGTGGGCTTTATTTGTGTATGTGGGTGAATTAGTGGGCGCTATGTATTGACGGGTGGGTGGAATTTGATTTTGGTATTTGGTGCAGGTGAATGCCGAGGTGCAGGGCGACGTGCTCGTGAGGTGCTTCCATGCCAACACCACCAACATTTTGGGCAAGCACATGGTCAAGATGTTCCACTTCACGTTCAATACCGACTTCTTCCACAATTACGTAAGTGCTGCTAAACTGTTGCAACGGTGGATGAGATAGCAAATTAATGTTCATATTGTGTGTGTTTTCATTTAATAGAGCAATTTGTACCGACTGCCGAAGGTTGAAGTGGATGAAGCTACGGGCAACCAGAGGTACCCGGACAACTTTCAGGTGGTGTGTCACGTGGAGATGCTGGACAGGGAGGGAAACCCGTTTCCCCCGAAGTCTGCGTCTTCGTCGTCCATTTTGCAGTCTGGGAGCAGCAGCAGCATCCGTGATGATGAGGTGGAGCAAGCGAGGACGATTCGCCCCCAGTCGGCGCCACAACAGCGTCGAATGACGGTGCCGTCGCATCAGCCTTACTACGATAAGCAGCTCCAACCTCAGGCTTCTTTTCGCCCAGAGGAATCAACCCCAACTATGCAAGGCTGGCTCTACAAGCAGGGTGGCTTTGTCAAGAACTGGAAGAAGCGATGGTTCGTGGCGCGTGAGGGCAAGATGATGTATTATCACGGCATGTCGGACGCTACGCCTCTAGGTGTCGTGAACTTGCGGCGTGTGACTGTGGAGATCTGTGAAGCTCATGAAGTGAACGCGCGAAATAAGTGCTTGCACTTCTTCAAGGTCGTTCCGCCTAGTGCCGGTCAGCGTACATACTTTTTCGGCGCCGAGACCGAGTCTGATTTAGTGGGTTGGATCCACGTGCTTGGCGCTCAGTCCGCCTATGGCATTGTCAATGGCGCGCTGACACGGCGGCCTTCCATGCCTCGTAACAATACGTTTGCTACGAGGTCGTCGTACCAGCAGGAACATCAGCCCCGCACTCGCGGAGTGGATCGCATTCGCCCGAGCAGCGATGGCAGCCGGAGTTACCACACAAACGACACTAGAGCGTCGATGCCATCCATGGTTTCCTCTGCACCGTCGTCCGCGTTCAGTACGTTGCACGACGTACGCGCGTCGGCGCAGTTTAACGCAACAGAACTTGCGTTCCATCTTCCAAGTGAAGATAGCATACGGCCAGAGCCGTCAGAAGCAGGTGCAGCAGCAAGCTCCAATAGTTCCGGGAGACGAGAGAGTATGCCCAGTGACTTTACGGGAGCTGCGCAGCGTGCGCTGGAGATGCGGTCGCTGTCGTTCACGGATTACGAAGACCAGGAGGGCGACCGCTTGTCATCTACTTCAGCTTCTGCTTTGCCGCAGTGCGTGCCTGCCGAGCCTGTGGCGGATTTGACGAATACGCTGTCGGCGCGAGAGCAGGAATCGCTGCTGCAAGAAGTCAACGGATTCGAGGCTGGGATTTACATCTACTCGGCAGACGAGCTCCTGGAAGCCGCGCAGTTGCAGAAGTACATGCGCGAGACGCGCGGTGCCAGCACTCGCACTGGGAGCGATCCCGATCCCGACCCAGACCCAGCGCTGTCTGCTGCGTACGGGCTCAAGGATTCTCCCCCTGGTACGCTGAGCCGTCAGCTTCACCAGTACATGGTGCAGAAGCGTCTGGGTGAAGCCGAACAGTTGTTGACGGAGCTGGTGCTGACCAAGTTCCCGACACTCATCGACGCAATGGACCACGACCCACTGGCGTTTACTCAGCTGATCGCAGGTGGAGACATTTCTCTAGCGAGCCACAGGCTACACGAGCAGGAAAGCGCGACTCCAGCAGTAAGGCAGGACTCGAATGGCAACCGTCGAGCTGTTTTCTTCTAGGCTACAAAGTAGATTGTTGATTTCCAGGTAGAGAAGGTAGTATGTAGGTAGTCTAATGAGGTATCACTAACGGGCTTGTTGCTACACAATGAATAGCGTAGAGATTCAAGACTGGTTTTGTTTTAATTTCATTAGATTCTGTTGTCAATCCGACTTATCAAGCGGGCAGGAGGAGTTGAAGAGTAGCAGCGACGCAGAATACGGTAGCGACCATGGCTAGCGCTGACAAAAGCGCAAGTCTCGTCAACCCCTTGCGAGTTAATCGCCACGGTGCGAGTCGCACGTAAAACACCAGTGGGAACAGGTAGCATAGCATGAGGAGGATACTCGCTCCAACGAAGGAGAAGACCACTTGAAGTCCAGGCACACGCAATGCGCACAGGATCTGAGCAACCAGCAGCAGCACAGTCACAGCGGCTTGAACACCTTGCGAGGGGGCATTCTGCCTTTCAGTTTCCTCCTCCTCCTCGCTTTCGTCGGTTCGGGAGGTGCAGGCCACGTACATCTCAAGCACCAGCGAGCGCAGCGGGTGGAACAGCAGCGGGAACGAAAGCAGAATCGTCAGCAAAACGGCCACTCGAGGCACCGCCATGATCGGGTCGTTCGACAGGTTCAGTAGAATATTCCCCTGCGTCTTGCTCCCGTAGATCCGCGCAGCACAAACGCCGAACGTCGCGTAGAGCAGCACGCAAGTACCGACAGCCAGAGCCAAATGACGACGCATAGTTCGCCCTGCAGCCTGTAGAAGATGCACAGCAACCGGAGCTTTTGTGCTGCCAAGTGCCTCAATATCCTTGTCATGTTGTTCTTGTCTTTTCACAGTCTCAGCCGTCACGAGTTGAGCCAGCAGTGGGATCACGTTCAGGTGAAGCATGAAGGTAAAGTTGTAGATCCCCACGACCTCAGAGACGCGCCAGAACAGCGAAGCTTCAATCTCCGGTGACTGCGCTGGTAGCATAGCACTGTCATCATCTTCGTATCCCCCAACAGCAGCGCGGTACGCGACAGCTCCGACGAGATAAACCGAGAAAGCCACGCCAAAATACGACGAGAAGCGCAGCGCCGAGATCTTCGTCAGACAGCCCAGAGGCAGCACTATCACCAGCACCACGAGCCAAACTGCGACCACCACTGCATGCTGCTGCTCCTCCATCGTCCGCTGCTCAAAACCCGTAATCAACGCCGACAGCAACACCGGCGCCATGTCCTTCACCACGCGCACGCAGCCCACACACGCTCCAAAGACTGCGAAGGCCGTGAGGGCTCCAGTGAGTCGAGCCAGCGACTTGCCGCCAGCTCTCCACGCCAGATGCTGATACGTCTCTCGACTCTCCTGCAAGCTTCCTGCGCTCTCCGTCGCCACCGCCACGTGGACATCCACCAGTGTATCGGCCGTGAAGGCCATCGCCAGCCCCACGCAGCACAACACCAGCACCGCCTGCACAGGCGACAACAAGACGAACGTGTAGGGCACCGCCAACGTGCCGGCACCGATGGCCGACATTAGCAGAGTGAACGGCACGGCGCAGTTGCGTCCCAGCCATTGGCAGGGCGACACACGAGCTGCAGCAGGCTGGGACTGCGCCTCAAACGCTTCCAGCTCGTTGACCGTCGTCTCGACATCGATTTCCTTCTCGGCGACGACCAGAGGGAACCCCGTCTCGAATGATGAGTGACGACGCTGCCGACTGGATGTAAGGGGCTCTGGGGAGGGCAGCAGCAGCGGAGACGTCTCGTCCGAGATGGCCATGCTGGGCTAGACTTTGGGGAAATACTGCAGTCAGTGTACGCACGTCACGTCGGACCATACGATCCACACCCCCACGATGGCCATAGGAGTTTTCTACGAATAAGAGGAGACTACATGTATGATATCTTGGGAGCATCTGCGTATATGTTGTATTTGATGGACAGTAATGGAAAAGCTGTTTCCTCAATAATGCGTTGCTGCTTCTTGCTTCCTGCTATCCATGCTGATATTTACAAAACTGAAATGACGGCTAGATTGGGGGTACCCGGACTGGTTGTCCGGGGGTTCGCAGTTCTCGGGAGCAGCAAGATTCCTGCATTGGACTTCCGACAACAAGGACACAACAGCCAAAATTATACCGTACTTAAGTACGCATTCTGCATCATACCGTTTTATACTTCTAGCATCCGACAACATCTAGCATCCGACAAACGGATTTCAGCCAATAGGAGCATCTTAATTGAAAAGAGTGGCACGTTACTAGGAAGGTTTCGAAGCGTTCCCCACCCTCACTTTACCTTCACAGCCGTCTAAGTTCGCACTAGTTGCACTTTTTGCACACAGATCAGTGTGCAATCAGTGTGCAAAATCCCTACATTTTGCAAATTCATCAGAATTTGATCCTCACATTCACCTGTACGAATCCATTAAGTTCAGGTGCGAACTTTCCAATTCCAAACGTTATCTATACAGGGAGACTGTAAAACTGTATGCGCACCTATCTAGAGCAGCTTCCAGTACACAAGTCCCGATTTTGCTCATTTTGCTCTGAGGGTGAAGGTGCGGGTGAAGTGAATTTCGAAACCTATCTGCTGTTGAGCACTTCTAGCATCCGACAGTCCTAGACTTAGCCTAAGTTAGGAATATGTTTGTGTAGCGTACCTAATACTGGAGCTCTAATGCCCGAAGCGCGCCAAAACAACAATGGCGCGCCAGCGCAGCGCGGCGAAAATGGCAAAGGCAAGCACCACCACGAGTTCAAGCGTAGTTCGGAACCCTACTTCGTGAAGGATGTGACTGAGTGGATGGTTGCAGCCTGGGAAGACCTCAGTCCGGCAGTTATTAAGAGCGGATTCTCCTTCATATTCAAGGGCGCGTCTGCTACTGACGAGATAGCCAATGCCGCTCTACCTACTGGCGTTCTACAGACGTCTACTGCTGTCGCGGATGCGCTGCTACAATTGGGGCAGCTTGATCGCCAACTTGGAGAGGTGCAAGATGACAGAGATGTAGTTGAGAACGCGGCAGCGGGGGTATTCGAGGGCAGAGAATATTGACACAATCTATTCTGCCACAATCTCAATACAATCTCACTTTCTGCCACAATCTCATACCATCTTGTACAAGCCGCCACCAGAAAGATTGTATTTAAGGTACAATCCATACAGTCCAGGCAAATCTTTATGGCTCCTTCAACCAGATGCATCCCATAAACTCTACAGGTTCGAGCAGATGCCTCCCATAGACAAAGCAAGACCAGCTCATAGGAGTCCGTTAGATTCGCGTTATTTGGTGTTGACACACAAAAGTACGCATTAATTGGTGTGTCACATACACATCGATTTCATCATCAAGAGGACTTGAACCGGAACATGCCTACCGGTAACCTAAGAGTGTAGATTCATAAGTCACTCCAAGTGCGACTACACGTAGCTATAGTAAGATAATGACCAAGTGGGTAGGACACTCGCGCGTTGGCACTCACCTGCGGACTTAGCGACGGCACTTCAGGGGGACCGCCCCTCTCTCGCTTCGCTCGGGGGGCGCCGCTCCGCGGCCTACCCCACCCCCTTGTGCCTTACGCTAAGTCCACAGCTTCGGCCAGGCGCGGTGTCTGGATTAGATATAAAGCCCAACTTAGACATACCTCCTCCGGCCCACGCGCCGACCATTGCAAACCTCCGCTTCGTTTCGGTTGCAAACGGTCTCTCTGAGGCCTCACGTAGGCACTACTCAACAATGCACGATGGTCCAGCATTCTATCGGCGTTCAATGAGCAGCAAAGGTAACTTAAGGCATGAGCTGTATTGCATTTACCACATCTAGTGAAGAATGTCCTCGCATGCACGCTCCGTCGTACCACTTGCTACGCACCCCGCCATTTCGCTCGCCACGCCTTGGCCTCGAGCGTGTCGACTCAGAGCGCTCTGACTGTCCATTCGCCACGTCCTGCTCGCAAGCCACACCACATCACACAGCCCACATACACGCCCCTCGTCTGCATGCATTACCTGTCTCCAAATGCCACGCATCGTGCAGCTTACATACCTTAATTCTTGCAGACCTCGGCGCGAGCTTAACGGCTTGCGTGGTGGTGGGAAGATTTCTGAATGAGCATCAGCCACTGACTCAAAAAGAACACAACGTTTACCAGTATATTTAACGCGTTAAAAAGGAAAGCCGGACATCAGAGCTCAGGGGAGGATTTGCAGGAGGGGACATCAGGCTGGCTCTCTAGATTGTATTTTTAGTCACTCTCGTATTCGAGGTCCGACCAGACGATTAGTTAGCGAACTGACTAAAATTGTGTTTTGTACATCGCCAAAAAAAACTATTGTTTTTTTGTTAGTTCGGTCAACCCTACACCGTGACGGTTGGTGGGTTGTCGGATGCTAGAAGTATTATACGGTACTTTCAAACAAATATTGTGTTTGCTTGACACGCAACCAGGACTCTACCGGAAAGACTAGGATAACAGCATTTTGTTTAAATAGCATTATTTACACTCCGCGCCAAGTTAATATGAACGAACACCCACGTTTTGCCCTCTAGCTCAGCCATTTTTACGAGTTTTGTCATGCTGTTTAGATATGTTGTTTGTGTCGCTCAAACAGACACGAGACTTGTTTTAACGTCCCCAATAGTAAAGTTTAAGTTGGGGCTGCCATACAAGTGACCGTTTTGGACATTGCGACAAATATATGAACACCCCATCCAATATACAAAAATCAAGTGAAAAGGAATGATGGTGAACGGATGGCTACACTTATAACAGCCACTAGTCCAAGGTGTGGAGGCAGCTTGCCGCAGCCAACGATCTTGCCAAGCACACACCGCGGTTCCCAACTAGCTGATCTCATTCTACATTTGATGGGAGGGGCGCACCACTGACGGACATCGAGCGAGGGCGGATCCAAGGGCTCCACGAGGCCGGGTTAGGCCTACGGCAGATTTCGCGCCAAGTGAAGCGCTCGGTTGGCGCTATCAACCGCGTGCTGTTCGTGACGCCGACGGAGCGCAAGCCACCGGGCCCCACAACCTCGCTGTCGGAGCGCGAGACGCGCTACCTCGTCCGCGCTGCCGCGAAGGGGCAGCTGTCGGCCAAGCAGCTCAAGGAAGAGCTGAAGCTGTCGACATCGGTGCGCACAATCCAACGAGTGCTCACCGGTGTCGACTGGCTTGTGTATACCAAGATGGACAACACGCTGCCCCTGTCGGCAGAGGACAAGCGCGCGAGAGAGGCCTGGGCGTGGGAGATGCTGATGAACAAGGATCCCGTCAGGTCCTGGGACACCATCATCTTCTCCGATGAGAAGAAGTGGAATCTCGACGGGCCTGACGGATTCCAGACCTACTGGTGTGATCTACGCCGTCCCGCCAGGCAAACGAAGCGTCGTCAGGCGGGGGGAGGCTCCGTGATGGTGTGGGCTGGCTTTAGTGTTGCTGGCAAGACGAAGCTGGCGGTGCTGCACGGCAAGCAGAACTCGGACGACTACGTGTACACTGTGTCCGAGTTCATGCTGCCGTACGCCCACCAGCACTACGGGACGGACTTTACCTTCCAGCAGGACGACGCTTCGATCCACCGCTTCAAGCGCACGCAGGAGTTCTTCGCGGAGCAAGAGGTTCGGGTGCTGCCATGGCCGGCGCGCTCGCCCGACCTCAATCCGATCGAAAATCTCTGGTCGATCATGAGCCGCCACGTGTACGCTAACGGCAGGCAGTTCACCAGCGTCAGCGAATTAACGGCGGCACTCTATGAGGCCTGGGATGCCATCGACATGTCGGTACGTCGGACGCTGATCGAGTCAATGCCTCGCCGCTGCAAGGAGTGCATCAAGAAGCACGGTAACAAGACCCACTACTAATGTAGCCATCCGTTCACCATCATTCCTTTTCACTTGATTTTTGTATGTGGGATGGGGTGTTCATATATTTGTCGCAATGTCCAAAACGGTCACTTGTATGGCAGCCCCATCTTAAACTTTACTATTGGGGACGTTAAAACAAGTCTCGTGTCTGTTTGAGCGACACAAACAACATATCTAAACAGCATGACAAAACTCGTAAAAATGGCTGAGCTAGAGGGCAAAACGTGGGTGTTCATATTAACTTGGCGCGGAGTGTATTATATCTGGGTTAGGAATCTCTTTTACTGCATATCGGTAAGCATCTCCTGCGCCTGCCTCGCAGCCGCAGCATCTGCCCTGGTATCATACTTCAAATGATATACCGCTCCTGCAAATTCGGGTCAGGCGAATGTCGCTCGATGAGGCGGTGATTGTCGCGAGAATGTCGCTCGATGATACACAGGGTCAGAGTTGACCTGTAGTGGATGTCGCGAGAACGTCGCTTGATGAGACACTGGCCTGCATCACCGAGGCGGTGGATGTCGCGAGAATGTCACTCGATGACAAACTCGCCTGGGCCGCCTAACGACAGTTCTTCGAACTGCGAATTTGTTTTTTCATCAGAAGAAATTAGGGTATCAGGATGTGAACTTACATGTAAATCCAATCTGGGGACTGCAACGAACGGGCCCAACCACTAGTCGCTATCGCTGGTTTCTTCGTGCCAATCCACTACGGTCTCGTAGAGCTGGTAAGCGAGTTTTTGGGTCGATGGTCGTGTCGAATGCACCACGATTTTCTCCAGCGTTTCGGTCAGCTCGGGCAGCTCCAGCCTGCACAATAAGGGGAAACAAACAGGTTAGACGCCTGGGGCCCGACAATGAATGGAAACTATACTTACGCTTTGAGATCTGCGGGGTTCTTCGCGAAGTTCTGGATCATGTAAACGGCGAACCGCACGATATGTTGATCCGGATCGTTCAACATCGACTGCAAGGCCGCAACGAGTTCGTCCTTGAACTGGTCCAGTAGTGTGTGGCGATTCTCCTCGTAGTGGCACAAATCCTTGAGCTGGATTGCCGCCATCTTGCGTTGACTTGTCCAGGAGGCCTCTGTCGCCCTCGATAGCAAGAATCCCATCTTTTCTGTACTCACCGGGCATGATGCCGGTTAAAACTCTCCAAAACGTGATCAGGTAACGATAAGTTGCTTCCTGCAGAATGAGCGATCGCAGACGACATCAGATCAAGTATGATATTAAAACTGCGCAGTAGCAGCTGGAAGCGCCGAACACTTACACGTTTTCAGGGGGCCCAACCATGTTTCTGTCGATCGAGAAGCAGTGCTTGTGGATTCGATGTCGCAGCACGCCAAACTTATGGTATTTCCCTTGCTGCACGGAATGAAATCAGTACCAAACAAAAAAACCCACTGAGCCCATCCAACACACCGGTAAATAGTTGCACGCCATTCCGAAATGGACAGCTTTCGTGATCCCGCAACGGTACACGTGAATGCTGTAGTATCCTCGATTAAAGTAAACCCCGTGATCTGTAATCCCAAGCAGTATGCAACACAGTTGTAAGCTTCCTCGGGTATGTCATCGGCTTTGCAGTTGGGATAGCACGTGTACTCGATGCCTTCATGTCGTAGAGCCTTCTGCAGAGTAAGGTGGACTTCTTCAGCAGGTACACACGCCTCGAACGTGATCTCAAACAGATATGGGTCATATATTTCCTAAAGTTCTTGAGTGGGGACAAGCAGTCGCTGCTCTTGAACTGCCAGTCGAATGTCTTCAAAACTCTCGAGGTCGATCTCTTTGACTCGAGCTGACAAGACCTGGGCAATCGGAGAGTATCGTATCTAACATACGACAGTGCAGCCCGCATGCGTCTGCACAGGCATTACCACCCGGTTCTTGCTGTTTCGTCTCTCGAAGGCGCTCGACCAGCAGGGTCTTTGGCGCACTTGGTTCTCCGATGAAAAAGATAGGTAATCCCCAACATGGAGCTTTCGTCCTTCCTTTGGTTTAGGGGTCGAATTCGGAGACTTTGCTTCAGGTAATTTATCTTCGACAATGCAGTATCTATCTGTCTACCTGGCCTCCGTGCATGGATGCACTTCTTCGTCTAATAACGCATTGCTGCTTCTTAACAGCCGCCCGCGATGTTTCAGTGTTCTGGAATCTGATAAAAGGTTCGGCCCGACGTGGGTGGCAGAGGTCTTCGATTGGCATTCGGTTGGAGCCCTCTCGAGATGGCCCAACCATCTCGGAAAAATGGTCCTTGGCCATAGTAGCCCGCGGGTGGGACCTGGTGTTTTGTTGGTTGTCCGATCGATCATCCGAGCGTGTTGAGTACGGCTTGTGAGCGGCGATTGAAGTCGACGTCGTAGTCGACGAGCAGCGGCTGCAGCAGGTTGGCTGTCGCCACAGCTGTCAGCCGCTCGGTCGGGCGGTCCGCGAGCAGCAAGCCGCGGAAGATTTCATAAATTAGGGGCGGGAACTCGATGTGGCGGAAGCAAATGAGGCAGCCTTCCTGGCCGAGACACGAGTTGTAGCCGGGCTGGTTCGCGTGCGCGAGCAGGTTCGTGGCCCAGTTCGTGTCGCACACGAGCGCCAAGTGGCCCTTGGGGTATCCAAAGCACAGCAACTGGTACAGCTGCAAAGCACACACAACAGACACCTTGTTAGCGTACATCTCCAAAGACCCACACAGTTTAAAGTAAAGTCCACGTACCAATACGCCAGCTGACCACATATCCGCTGGTGCTCCCAAGAACCCGGGTCTTGGCGACGGGTGCTGGTTATGCGCCCTGACCTCGTCCGCCACATAGAGCGGCTTGAACTTGATCAGTCGGTCGTCTGCTCCGGCGCGTCCGTTGTTCGTCATGATCTCCGAGCTGCCAAAGTCAATGACCCTCGGGTTGTACTCGGCGTCGATGACCACATTGCACGGGTCCACGTCCAGATGGCACACGTTCTGCGCGTGCATGTAGGCCAGTCCTTTGAGCACGCCCTCGAAGATATGCAGCGCCTCGAGCATCCAGGCCCTGGCCACGAACGTGTTGACCGCCTGCTCGAGCTCGGGCAGCGACGTCATCCGGTTCACCAGGCGCTCCACGGCGAAGCGCTTGTAGTCCGTGAGCCGCCGCTTGGCGTACATGATGAGGCTGCCATTGGTTGCCCAGTCCATGGCGATGTACTCGTTGTGCTCGTCCGCCAGACACTCCCACTGCGAGAAGTGCGGCGAGTTGTAGACTCCCGCGAAGCCCGGCGGCTGCAGCTGCGCCATGACGCGCACCTCGTTCAGCACGTCGTCGTGCTGCAGCTTGAGCTGCGTCTTGTCCATGACCTTGAGGGCCACGTCGTACGTGGGGGCCCCGGTGCCCAGACGCCCGCGCTGGAAGTACTTGGCGAAGCGCACGACGCCGCAGCGACACACGCCCAGCAGCGCCGCCTCGTCCTGATTGGCCGCCTCGGACGTGAGCGGCGCGTGGTGCACCGGGTGCGCGAAGCACATGACGCCGCCGCGCTCGTCGTCCCAGGGCAGCAGCAGCACCGGCAGCTGCAGCTCGAACGCCGGGTAGCGGGGCGGCACGCCGCGATGTCGGAAGGGGGCGTAGCGCGGCTCTCCGCGCTGCCGGTTGTAGGCGAACTCCACGAGCTGCAGCGCCTCAAGCTCCATGGCGGCGGCGGCAACGTCAACGGAGCTGCTCGCCGTAGCTGCTCGGCGTGGCAATTGGCAAAGTGAAGGGAGGATGATTCGAGCCACCTTGAGCTGAGAGTGGTACCGTGTACCAATTTGAAGGAGGTGGTGTGGTGCACGTAAGCGAAGGTGAGAATGTATGTGCAACTTTGCCGCCTGGGTTGAAGCGAGTGCGGGGAAGCGTGGCTGCTGCTGTAGCTCCGTGCAGGGAGGAGGAGTTGACGTGGCTAGCGGCGCTCGTCCGTTTACGAGGAATGACGAGCGAGTTATACTGGTGGTGCACCCACGAACGGTTCAACGTGTCGGACGTTCTGGAATGCCCTGCGTGGTGTTGCCACACACCTGAAGGCTCGGTTGTCGCCGTTGTAGTGCTAACGTACACGTTCAGCCTTTAGGCACGGGTGGTGACACTTTATTACTACGTGCAGATATCTCGCAGGATGACAGTCAGGTGTCAGGTATCTTTACCCAGCGTTGCGGGGCGATTGAGACGATGGACGCATCGGTGCTAAGGTAACTCAGTCGAGTTCCGACAACGATAAGCGAAATGGGCATGCTTGGGGTTTGGATAGCAAATCAACAACTTATGTACTTTTGTATTAGATCATCGGGAGCTTTTCTACGAAGGTCCTTCCGTTCATAACGCTACAGGGACAGATGCCGAGGCACGGTGGAGAGGAGTTTCTTAGCAGCCCTTGCCGCCGGCAATCACGAGGCACGAGGTGCTGTCGAAGATGGCGAGGGTGTTGGCCATGAGCGACCACACGAGCGCGAACGACAGGTAGCCGATGGTGATGCCTCCCAGCAGCTTGCTGGAGCCGCCGTTGCGGGCCAGCTCCTGCGTCTCCTTCTTCTGGCGCGGCAGCCACACGAGGAATCCCCACGAGACGACCTTCATGATGTACGAGATGATGATCGTCCACGTGATGTCCGTGCGGATCGAGTGGTCGTCCGCCTGCACGCGCTCGTTCGTGATGTTGAACGGGCCGTTGATGAGCAGCGTCAGCGTCGTGCCGAACGGTGTGGCCAGGTTGCCGACCGTCGTCATGAGGCCGTACACGGCACCCTCGTTACCGACACCAGCGATCTCGACCGTGACGAACAGCGCAATGATCCAGGCGACACCGCTCGGGATCTGGACGGCGATAGGGGGGCCAAGCCAGAACCACTGGTTGCGGAAGACATCCCAAACCGTGATGAGGGCGACAGCGCAGTCGACGACGATCACGACAGTACCCGTAGCGACGATCATCCACCGCCAGTCCCAGTGCAGACCGTACTTGGAGGTGACCATGATACCAGTCATGAAGCACAGGTGGCCCAGCACGTCGTTGAGCGTGTTGTTGATGGGGGTAACGCCGACCAGGTACGACTGCAGCGGGGAGCTGGCCGTGTACGAGATGCTGGAGAAGACGCCGGCGAAGAAGTGGTGGGCGATGACCTGGTACACCACGCGCTTGCACAGCAGGTCCCACAACTCGTTGATGTACTTGCGGAAGTCGGCGCGCTCGGCCTTCTCCTCCTTGATGAAGTACCACGTAATGGGGACCGCAGGCGCCGTAAGCACGACCATGATGATCATGAGCTGCGGGAAGCTCAGCGAGAAGTTGAAGTCGCCGCCGTAATCCTCGCCGTTGAAGCAGAATCCGACCAGCAGCTCACCGAGGATCACCAGCGTGGTGCGGACCGTGTAGATGGCCGACTGGGTCTTGCCACGCTTCGCGGTTGGCTCACGCTGGGCGAGTTCACACACGATACTGTCGGAGCAAACGTCCGAGAGCACGTAGCCGAACGCGGCCAGGAACATGATGACGACGTACTTGGCGCCTTCACCCGGAGCGTCGTAGTTGATGCGAGCCTTAATTTCCGCCGTGTAGTCCGACGCGAGGACGTCGCGGTCGGACGCAACGGTGTAGTACGGATCGCCGATTGGCATGATCGCCATGAGCAGGAGCATCGCAATGCAGATAACCCAGCCGATGACCATGTACGGGCGACGACGGTAGCCCATGATAGGGAAGCAGTCGGAGAAGATACCGTAAAACACCTTGAAAGTCCACGGCAGGATCACGAGCTCCTTGGCGGCGGCGACCTGAGCACCGCTACAGTTGAGGTACTGCTGCATGAACGGGTACACAGTCTCGGGGAGCATGCCGTAGACGACGCCGACGGCGGCGTACTGGAACACCAGACCGATGTGGTCCGGGCTCAGCAGGTTGGGCATACCACCGGGACGCAAAGCGCCGTCCTCGAGCATCTCCGGGGTGCCGTCGGGCGTCTTCATGCCCGCGTAGGTGCCCTGGTCGGCCGCGCCCTCCTTGGTGATGCTCACGAACGAGAGACGCTGCAGGTCGTGCACATTCTGGCCACTGGGAGTCGAGGCCATCGCGAAGTGATCCGAGCTTGGTGGTGGGTGGCACTTGCGCAGTCCGAGGTGAAAAGCAGAATGAACTCCAGGGCCTGGGCGGATTAACCGATTAATGCAAAAGAGATCTCTGATCGTCGGGACAACCACGCTCCAGCTCCAGCAACCCACCCACCTCGGCAGACATTGTCGCGCCTCCCTTGTCTGGCAGACAAGGGAGGCGCGTAAGCGCAACCTGTGCACCATCGCCAATCTCGTGCACTGAGCACAGCCAGCGCAGTGCTCCGGCTCCAGCGGCTGAAGCGCCTGCCAGACCCGATACAGAGTCTTCATGACGATGTGCAAATTCGCCACTCGGTCGCTGCCTCGGCTCAGTTTTCCGCAGTTGGAGGAGGTCGTTGCAACTCCGGAATCTAATGGCCACGCCCCTGGCTCACGTCTGTCACAGTCAACGAGTGGTGCTATGCGCGCAGTATGGCAGCGCGGAGACAGGCTCGGCTCAGGTGTCCGCCTTATCACGCGGTTAATCGCCCAATCAGCCCCCGTAAGTCGCCGACGTCGAAGCTCGCGCGCGAATGGAGGACGCTCAGCGCACCACGGCGGTCATTTCCGATACTATTCGGAGCTTTTGCCAAGCTTTCATGCACTGCGCCCGGCTAGTGACTGCCTGAGCCGGCACGGCAGCGACTGTACGGGCCCAGTCCGTGAGATGCATGCTACATACAGAGGGTGGCGGCTCAGAGAGACACCTGATATATTCACCTTAGACGGGGTTTGATTTCCTGCAGGACGAGCGCAATAAAAGGGAGATGAGCAAGGTATTGAATTAGTATTAATTCATAATGTGCTCAACACTCATTAGTCTACCACTAAGTTGTCCAGTGTGACGCCAGCAGTTACGCAGCACGCGCGCTGGTATACCGTTCCACGCCTTGCTTATCCATTCAATAGCGTCGATGGGCTCCATTTTCTGCGCGTCGTCTTCACCGAGGAGTACTGGTACAACGGTACGCGCTGTTCGCAGCTTGAGAACGCGCTTCTTCAGCCAGGCAATGACGCCCTGATCCATCGGTTGAAGCATAGCGGTCGTGTTCTTGGGCAGCCTAGCGACCGTGATGTTGGACAGCTCGTCTTCTGGCTCCTTGTGGGACGGGGCGTTGTCGTACAGGAGTAAGATCTTCCTATTCTGCGCTTTCATCTTATCGTTCAGCTCCATTAGCCAGTCTTGGAAGACGCTGGAATTCATCCATCCCTTCTTGGTGCCCTTGTACTTGACACACTCCGGTTTCTGTGGTAACCAACGAGGCTTCTTGGCCTTGCCCAGCACGAACAGCGGTAGCTTCTCCGTCCCCGTGGCGTTCGACCCCACCAGAATGGTGACGCGGGCCTTGTTCTGCTTTAATGCAGGGGCGGCACGTAGACAGACAGAGACTCGAGAGATCGCCTTGATGAAGAAGGCGGCTTCGTCGACGTTAAATACGTCGCACGGGTCGAACTTAGCCACTTGGGCTTGGAGCGGCTTCAGCGACTCCCTCGCTGCAGCGACGTCGACCGAGTCGACCTCTCCATGGGCACGACGGACGCGGTAGCCATGTCGACCGAGAAAGTGCTTGCACCAACCGTCTGTCGTGAACTTGGGTAGCTTCTCCGCCGGAATCCGTAGATCCTCCGCAGCCAACTTGGCTAAGTAGACGACAGTGTCATAGTTAAGCATCGATCTCCCCTCAAATAGTGCAATTAATTCAATCATGTGGCGCTCCAGAAGCACCATGTGCGGGGGAGGCATCCGTTTAAGATGCCGGTAGTCGACAGGGATGCTCTCGAGCTTCCGCTTCTGCCCCACGATGCGATGAACAGTGCTCTTCCCTGGCTCGGCTGGCAGCGAGAACTCCTCTTGGCACCAGGCGGCCATCTGCCTGTTGGTCTTCCCTGGGAACGCGTGGTGGTGCTCAATGAGCTGAAGTTTCTGGGCTGCGATTAGTGCGACTTGCACCATGGCGGGACTCTTTCAAAATGATGGTGTCGTGAATCCATCCAAACAGGAACCCAAACTTGTTTCGCGCCTAAATTCAAACGGAGGCTACACAGTGACTTTGTATGGGCGTGCTACCCAAATTTGTGATTTTTGGTAGCCCAACGGAAGCAGCGACAGGACGAAGTAAGTGTACCTTGTGTCAGTAGGTTACCTCTTTTTTCGTATAACTTATTTGTATGCGGGATCACAGGCAATAAGTTATATGCCGTCCCTCTAAGCCGCCACCCTCTGTAGATCCAATGCCAATTATGTTGGTCTCCCTGGTCGGCAACTCTTCAAAGCCGAAGGATGGGTCCCTCCTCGAGGTATCCCCTGCTCCAGCGAACAGGATTGCTCCACAGCGTACATGTACAATCATAGAGCACGGGAACAACTGGAGAGACGGTCGAGCAGACCAAAGTCCGCAACCCGCCTCGTCTCGGGTGACGACACGGTACGCAGACGAATGCATGACGGTGGCGGTGACAGAGTTTGCCAAGGGCTCTCAATTGGCACATGCACAGCGACTCAGGGTCCAGCGAAAACCCACATCAATCTCCCGGTACACTCATTTTTTTCGTCAGGCCAGTGATCCGGTCCGGATGCGCTCAATTCGGGCTGTCAAGAAGGTTATGAGGTCAAACGGGTCTTGCAGGCAGCAGAACCGAATGGTTGGGCGCCGCCAGTCGCGTACAGCGCAATGTGAGTGAGCTTGTCTGAGTGTGAGGACACGCGTACACACATGACTTGCACCGTGCAAAACTTTCACTGAGAGTAAGGAAGACCTTCAATAATCAGTACGTCGTTTCAGTATAAATCATCGTAGGTGAGTGTTGCCGCTGTCAAACGGATGTCTTCTTGTTCTTAACAAGCCCCCTCCACCCCCCTCCCCTCCTCGAACCACACGTGGTACGCCCGGAGTGGAAAGCTTTTACAGTGTACCTTTGGGCACGTCACCTTTTTCATCACTTTTAACGCGATGCTCGGAGTGCAACCGTTTCAGACGCAATGACAGTTGATATGTATCATCAGAGGTGACTGTCCTCAAGATTCGACTAACGGTAGGTCTTCTGTGAGTGGGCTTTTGAGAGCTCAACGTAATACTGACAATTTGTTTCGCAATAATCTATCCTGCTTCATGTACATCTTCACTAAGGCAAACGATTGACATGACTTTCAAGCGAAGGGTAGGCATTTGGCTGAACCTTATCAAAAATTCTTTACTTTGTTTGCAAGTTGCCGTAAAAACAAAATCATGAAGCTATTGAATGATTTATGATCATAGCAGACTACACTACTTGAGGCGTGAATCGCTGCTAGATTAGCAGCCAGTGCCACCGGCGATCACCAAACACGAAGTACTATCAAAGACGGCGAGTGTGTTCACCGTAATGGACCAGACGAGCGAAAACGCCAGGTAGAAGATGGTAATGCCGCCCAAAATCTTGTTGGAGCCGCCGGTGCGGGCGAGCTCTTGCGTCTCCTCCTTTTGGCGCGGCAACAGGAACAGGAACACCCATGAGAAGATGGTCATCGCGTACGAAATGATGATCGTGTACGTGATGTCCACGCGAATAGAGTGGTCATCGGTCTGCACGCGAGCGTTCGTGATGTTGAACGGGCCGTCGATGAGGAGCGTAATGGTCGTAGCGAACGGCGTGGCCAAGTTGCCGACCGTGGTCACCAACCCGTACACAGCGCCTTCGTTGCCGACTCCAGCAATCTCGACAGTCACAAACAGTGCGATGATCCAAGCGACACCGCTTGGAATTTGCACAGCGATAGGAGGGCCGAGCCAGAACCACTGGTTACGGAAGACGTCCCAGACTGTAATGAGAGCCACCGCACAGTCGACGATGATGACAACGATACCGGTGAAGACGATCATGCCACGCCAGTTCCAGTGCAGGCCGTACTTGGAGGTGACCATGATGCCGATCATAAAGCAGACATGGCCCAGAACATCGTTCAGCGTGCTGTTGATCGGAGTCACATCCACCATGTACGACTGCACAGGGGAGCTGGCCGTGTACGAGATGCCGGAGAAAATACCAGCGAAGAAATGGTACGCGATGATCTGGTACACGACGCGCTTGCAGAGCAGGTCCCAGAATTCCTTGATGTACTCACGGAAGTCACGACGTTCGGCCTTCTCCTCCTTGATGAAGAACCACGCAATTGGAAGAATGGGCGCAGTGAGCACCGTCATGATGACCATGAGCTGTGAGAAACTCAGCGAGAAGTCGAAGTCGCCGCCGTAGTCCTCACCGTTGAAGCAGAACCCAACCAGAAGCTCGCCAAAAATGACAAGCACCGTTCGCACAGTGTAAATAGCCGACTGGGTCTTGCCACGCTTTGCCAGTGGCTCCTGCTGCGCCAACTCGCACACGATACTGTCGGAGCACACGTCGGAGAGAACGTAACCCACCGCGGCGAAGAACATGATGACGATGTACTTGGCGCCCTCGCTCGGAGCGCCGTAATTGATGCGAGCTTCGATCTCCGGGGTATAGTCCGACGTATCGACGTCGCGGTCCGATGCAACAGTGTAGTACGGCTTGCCAATGGGCATAATGGCCATGACCAGCAGCATCAAGATGCAAACTGTCCATCCGATCATCATGTACGGGCGACGGCGGTAGCCCATGATAGGGAAGCAGTCGGACAGGATACCGAAGAAAACCTTGAAACTCCAGGGCAGCACCACCAGTTCCTTGGCGGCAGCAACCTGGGCACCGCTGCAGTTGAGGTATTCCTGCATGAACGGGTAGATGGTCTCGGGGAGCATGCCGTAGACGATGCCAACCGCCGCATACTGGAAGAGTAAACCGATGTACTTCTTGCTGGTCAGCACGGGCATGCCACCCGGACGCAGCGCGCCGTCTTCGAGGAGTTCTGGGACACCGTCAGGAGGTTAGCTTTTTCTTAGGTCTTATTCTGACAGGGCATGAGTTTTGGTCTGATGGTTTTTTTCAGGCCGAACGCCCTGGCAAGATGATACAGCAAGATGATACTCATGGACGCTAGTTGTCGATGCATGAAATGAATGGATTTCTGTATTTTGTAGTGTTAGCTACTAGTTCGGAAGCCATGCTAGATGTCGCAACGGAGGGAAGACCTGACCACCTACACAACAACGTGAGTAAAGCCCTGTAGTCCACCTGGAACGCCACCAACATCTTATTTAGTACAGGCACATCAATGATACGCTAGCATGAAATAAGTCTTACTGCCCAACGACCCGCCTCCGTCTCCTTCAAATTCATAGGAAAAGTCGTCAAGAGTGTCGTCGCCGGAGTCGTCAGCATCCTCACTGCCACTTTGCTCGGCGTCATCGTCGGCATCAGAGCCGGCAGCAACTTCTTCGTCACTTGATACACCGCCATCGCTTTCAGCGAGATCAACAGTCGACAGGTCCACCGAGTCTGGTAGTTCAAAGGTTGGTAGAGCTCGCTGAGCTCTTCGACGAAGACCTATCGTTGTGTGCAGTTGCTTTCGTACATAGTCCACCGAAATATCGCGAATAGTCTTGACAAACGTTGGCATGTCCGGGTGCGTTTTGAACGCAGCGTTGAGCTCTCGATTAAACCGTTCGAGGGGATTATTGGTCCGTGCAACTAGCGTCCCCTCCAAACCGTGGACATTCCACTCGTGCACCGAATAGCGCTCAATCCATGTCTTCCTGAAGTAGGCCCAGAAAGATCTCCACTTGGTTCTGGAGTAGTGGTGTCCAAGCCGACTGCACCTGGCCTTGATTTCAGCTTTGACCCACGCAATGCCAGCGCCCTCCACCTTCTCCTGCTCAATAACGGTAAGAATATCCAGGACTCCCTTCGCCATCGCGACCTTCACTTCGTTGTCTGGGATGCTCAACTTCTTCATCTTGCGCCTGAGAGCCTGCTTGAAATGAAAAAGGCATCCTATCACCTCTGCGTTGGGGAACTGGGCTTGGACACCTTTAATTAAGCCAAGTTCGAAATCGCAGACGACTTCTGCTGGGTGGATGCTGTTGTCGGTGCTCTTGATAACTTGATCAAGCAGCTCCCAGTACGTTTCTTCAGTGCTGTTGCTGCAAAGTACGTAGTAGACTGGCACGAACAGGCAGCGAGCGCGATCTTCTGCCATCACTACAACGCACTGATGAAAACCCTTCGGAACGCACCGAAACGTTCCATCAACAAAAAGCGTCACGCTATGCGCTGAGAGAGTCTCCATTAACGCCGGATGTGCCCATCCAATTAGACGACTGGGTTGTTCTTTGGGCTTCTTGTTTGGTGTCACTAGGTGGAACTGAAAGAAGGACAACTTCGTGTGGGGGACCAACGAGAGCGGAGGGACTTCGACAACGCCGTGCAGCTCACCACCGAAGTATTTGCGCTTGATCCGAAACACACGACTCACGACTTGCTCTTCGGTAAGTCCTTCAACAACTAGGTCGTCATCGGTTGAATAAAAGGCTTTGCAGACCTCCTTCCAGATATCGTTTGCTGACATTCCAAGTTCGCTCGTGGCCAACCGGTCAGTCATCTCCTTCATCGCCACTTCAACGCTCACCGCGTGGCCAATTGCGCTAATTGGTAGCGGGCAGGTGTGCGTACCCACAGAGACTATAGTCAGATCTGGCATCCTCAGCTCCAATGTAGCCGAGCACTGTGTATTGCGGTAGCCACTGCATCTGTAGACCGTCTTGCGCCTGGAGCCCCAGTTCCGCGTGTACTTGTAGCCACGATGGTAGCGTACAGTGCGAGAGCCTCGCGATTTCTTCGAATCCATAGCAGGACGGGTGGCAGGATCTACTGCCTCTTCAACCGTGTGATGCAAAGCGAGGTCCGTAGTTATGCCGCAACTGGTACTGGAGGTACTCGTGGACGCTTCATCCCAGTCTCGAACTTGAGCAGTTAGATGCCGCGGTCTGCCTAGGCGCTGGCGTGGTTCTTGGAGCCTCTTGGATCGTCTCGCCATACTAGGGGCAGCCGTACGTCGAGTAGTACTGCGAGTGAGCTTGGGTAGTATGAAGGAAAATGGAGAATGATTTCATTGCTGCCTAGAGCGCATGCTTCGTAGCGAAGCTGAAAATACAGTCCTCAGCTAGTGTCCGTACACACGCACAATTTGGCAACCAACGCCTTGGCGTGTAGCTGCATATGTGGCTGTAATACACTCGCTCCAACTAGATCACATGGCGCTGGTGGCGTTCCGCTCAATTAGCGACAAAGTAAGTTACGACATTGCGGCCTAGAACAGCATCAGCGCACAAGCCCGGTCTTTGTGAAATCGTTCACCGACAAATCGTCAGACCAAAGTCCATGTCCTGCCAGAATAAGACCATGAAAAAAAATCTACCCCGTCAGGAGTCTTCATACCAGTGTAGCCGCTCTGGTCAGGGTCCTTGGTGATGCTTACCGCAGACAGACGTTCAAGGTCGTGAACATTCCTTCCACTCGGTGTCGGAGCCATGGTGATGTTGTCAGACCGTTCCGAGGTAGAGCTTTGAGGGTTGGTGGCCGTCAACGCAAAATGAGGAATGGTTCCGTTCCGTTGGAGTTCTAGGACGGTTGTGGGTCAACATGAAAGTCCATCAGCAGAGAGGGCGCATGCCGCGCCGCCAATCAGTAGCCCAGGAGCGAGCGCCTTCACTGCGTATCTGCTAGATGAACGCGCATGCAGCGCGATCTCCTGAGCACAGCCAACGTAATTTGCCAATCAGACTGATTATCAGCTCCTGCAACTCCGGAATGCCTGTGACAGGCGTCACAACGGCATTGCCCAATCCACCGCGCGAACACCGCCGACGTGAAGTCCGCACCGACGAATCGCTTGTGCAGGAAACACCACGACGCGTTGGTCGGAGCCTGCTCCGGCTTTGGGGCGATTGGTGACCCCGTAGACGACAGGAGTGCCCGCATTGCTGATCCCGTTGCGTCCTCCTTCAGTCTTCTCACCGCTGCACAAAGCTCACATTGTGCGTGTTGCAGTCACACCATTCGCGATTTATTCACAGCGACCAACGAGCTCCGTGAGTACATAGTGTAGGTAGAGAAGTTATTAGCGCTGCTATTATCAGCGACTGCTGATGTTGCCACCCGCGCTTGAATGTCCTGATCATGACCTTATTAGTGCTATGTCAAGTACAAAGATACTTTTTGATAGGAGCCCATGACACACTGCTGGCAGCGGCTTTAATTGGCGGGTGCTATGCGGGTCGATTTGACTGACGTGGGGGTGTACATGTACACATGAGCATGCGAGATCCTTCCGCAAGCCCAACGCAGCGGGATCGCTTACTTCCAGTACTTAAGTATTTGATCCAACAAGACAGCAGGACTGCGTTACATCGATATATGCTGGGCTATGCTGCTATCCCATTATCTCACCGGTGGCTCCTGGAGCCAGAGGTTACTCGGGCAGTCCGAGCGTCTTGCTTGGGCGCGTTCTTCACAAATCCCGGCAACATCAACGCCTCCAGTACTCCAAGTGTTACTGAGCATGAATCATGAAGGAGGACTGCCCAGGAGTCAAATGCTTTTAGAACTAATCACGTCCTTTAAATATATATTTTTATGGAGGTTGAATCATTCTCTTTTTTCGTTCGGCGCTTTCAATGCAAGCGTGAACTGAAGATGTATACGGAAAAGATAGAGCCCTTGTTTTCAGTCAGAGGGGGTGAAATGAATAAGGAGCGCCCAAGCGAAATCGACACCAGCGGCATTTGAAAGGCATGAAGAGTCTGCAAACTTCACTCCAGTGTCATGGCTAGTCATGGTATTGTGTGTTCTGTTCCAAATTTCCATTGGCGGTTTGTTGAACCGCCCGAGCCAAATCTCCGGCCAATCTCCGCGGCCACTACGATTGGTTATAGACACCCGTTTAAGTACGATCTGACCTTGACATGCGGGGGCACTTGGACCATATGGTTGGGCCCGGAGATTGGGCAAATGACATGAGTTTTGTATTTGGCGATTGGAGCGGGGGCTCCAAACCGCCGCGATTTGGAAATTTTGACCGGAACTCACAATATTGCCTCCTCAACGCTGGATCGGTCTTCAGAGGGCTTAATTAAGTGCCGGCAAAGCGACGTTTGGCAGCTGAAGATCACCTTAGCCCATAGGAATTTCATAGTGTTTGTAGGCCATAACCGTCCCACAAGTCGAACATGTATGGCCATGTTTCAACATGTTTGACCATGTTGGAGATTTATTACTTGTTTTAGTATGCTCCTAACCCTAACCCTTAAAAACATGGGCAATAAAAAATTGAAGTTATTGTGAAAACCGGTCGGAATGTCTAATCTGACTCTAAATCAGTAGACTTGTATAGTCTTATTTATTTTTACTTGACTCCTAATTAAAAATGGTTGCCCTCGATTGCACACCAAATAGAAACATGCTAAAGATAGAGACCAATCGCTGAATTAGTTATTAATAAGCCAAAATGCCGACTTCGTTGTCGGCATTTCGAGCTTCGGCCCACATATAAATCTGCAGGCCACTTAACACACAGCACAATGGACACACTCGCTCGCGTCACAGTGAAGATAGGTGGAATCGCCCAAACCAGCAGAACGACGGTGCGCATCGACAACCCTGAGTTCCTGTTCAATCCAGAAGAGCTGTACGGGGCGTTCTGCGCACAAGTAGAGAGAATCGTTGAGCCAGCGCTAGCAGCTTATGAAGCTCGTACTCTTCACCCTGACATGAACCTGTACGGCAAGCCAAGTACTGGAACAACTCAAAGAGATCTAATCGCGCTGACATAGGACAACTGGCACAGCGTGCTTGACCAAGCGCGAGCAAACCATCTTCGACGCCGCAAAGCTAACGGTCCTCTCTGCTTTGAGGTGTTCGTATATGCAGTAAAGGGAGCACGAGCAACCGACGCCACGAGACGTCGAGCTACCCGTGGGCGTATCCAGCAAGCTGCTGAGGACATTAGCGACTTTCTTGCCGAACGCACCGACGTGAACGTGGGTGAAATAGCGCGCACACACTGGACCATGACTCAGGCGCGACAACCGGCTGGAGCTCCCGTCGCGCTACCCGAAAGCGCCACATTCAACCAGATGCAGCATTTAGATGCGATAGCAGCCACCATGCCGGCTCAAGACCATGAAGAGGCTCTACACCAGACTCTAGCCGTGCGGTTGAATGGGTCTTCAGAGCTCCACCTGACCTTCAACGTTCAAGCGTTACGAGCGCTACTCGGTTTACCCAGCCACAATTTGCTCGTCCAAGGCATTTTTGCTACCTTTCAACCACCCCCTGAGCCCACCGACGACATTGAGGACGTTGACCATCAAGATGAATAGATCGAGAGAGATGGACGAGTATTTTTTAATGAATAGATGCATGAATATCACAAAAACTTCCCTCGCTACGCTCGGCCCGCGACCCGCTCACCCCACCACCTCCTCACCTTCCGTCCTCCCCGCGGACTTCGTTGTCCTCCAGGTCTCGTGCGAACACGGAAGTTTCAAGACCGCTATCTCCGTATCCGCAGTGACGAAACAGATTCACGCCGATCTCTTCTGTCCTAATGCAAGCGCGCATTGCAACCTTCAGTACCAACTCAGGGTATAGCGGGAATGCTAGATTGGCGTAACGGGTAAGCCAGCGCTTCAGCTGCCCGAACATGACCTCGATAGGGTTGAACTGAGAACAGTACGGCGGCAGATACAGAAGGATCGCTCCCCATGCGTGCACAGCTTGCTCGAGCTCAGCATACATGTGAATGCGAGCATTGTCAATCACCACTATAGATCTTGGCAACGGCCAAGGGTTCAGCTTCGGCAGGACGGTCCTCACAAATGCGCGGTGAAACTTGAGGCGTGTGAAGGTATCCGGTGTGGACTCCCACGAAATGAAGCCGCTCACGTCACACGCAGCGAGTATACTCACACGCTTCCCTCGCTTGAAAGGAGTTCGCACGATAGCCTTTGTCCCGCGAGCTGACCACGCGTACCGGCGCATGGAGTCGAGTCCGTTCTTCGAGGTTTCGTCTACGAAGACTAGCTGCTCGAGGTATCTGTACTAGCAGTGCATCTTGGCCATGAAGTCCTCAATCTCACGGGGCACAGCCTCTCGCGCACGGCGCTCGAGTACCTTAAATAAATCTAAATATTTTTTAAAACCTGTTCAACGGCCATATACCGTATGTATATATTTGAAGTTTCATGGCCTGTTGCACTGCTCAATGTTCGTGTGAATATGCCGAAACGATGGTACTCATTGTTGGAATGCATATTGCAGGCTGACTTCAACTGGTGTTACGTTGAAGATCAAAGGCCCTGGGACTCTGCGAACAAGATAAGCGCTGCGATGCTGTGGAGCATAGTGAAACCAAGTATGTAGGGTCTGTATACGTGAAGCTGCTGAAGCCCGCTTAAGGAGTTGATGCGAGCTGCACCACTAACAGACAATTTACTTTCCCTTTCATCTCCCCCCCCCCCCCCGAGTGTTGGCTGTCGGCCATACGGATCAAGTGCGACTTCTAATAGGGTACTGAGCCCAAGTACCGTGAAGGACATGCTGCAGCTTAAGTGATCCAAGATGGCGACGCCTCTCAAGTACACGGCGGAGGGGATCCCCAAGAACTGGGATGGACGAGACTGGCAGACCTACAAGTGGGCGATGAAGACCGTCTTTCAGGAGAAGAAGCTCGCCGAGATCGTGAGGGATCGATTGTGAAGTCGGGGCTCTCGGCCGAGAAGAAGGAGGAGTTCGACGTGAAGCAGACGCAGATCATGCGCATGGTGGGGACGTCGGTGCCGCCGGACACGCTGCACCAAATTCGCGACAAGACCACGGGGACTGAGATGTGGGACGCGCTGTGTGAGCTCTACGAGGGCAAGGCTAACAAGACGGTCATGGTCCACAGAGTTCGCAGTCTCAGGAATGATCTCTGGAGCACTAAGCTGAGCCCTGGTGGAGATGTCAATAAGCACCTGAGTAAAATGTTCAATTTACGGACTGAGTTGGCATCATTGCAGTATACTGTGGAAGATATTGACATGGTGGATATGCTGTTGGAGAGTGTGCCGAGTCAGCCCGAGTTTGAGAACATGAAGGCAGCGATTCGGTACAGTCCGAATTTTGGCGCTTTCACCCCGAGTGGAGTCCGTGATATGATTCGCGCAGCTGATTCCAGACAGAAGGAGTTCTATGGCAAGAATGGCAACGGACAACGTGGAGGTCAGAAGAGCGGAGGCAATTTCGGCGGAGCCAGGGACAAGGGCACCAAAAGTGATGGTCAGCAGCATGATGCAGGCAAGGACGCGAAGAAGAGGAAGAAGCTTCGGAAGTGCTACATCTGCGAGAGCACAGAGCATCTCAGAGCTGACTGTTCTGATCGTACGAAGGTACTTAGCGGTGGCGGAGCTAATGCGGGCGGAAGCCTCGCGGGAATGTGACCATCCGTAGAGACGATGAGGAGTCACCACAGCCAGACCATGAAGACGCAGATGTTGGAGTGGTGACTGGTATGTTGGACGCGATGGTGATCGATGCCTGTAACGGGGTTACACGAGAGTTACCCGAAGGGTTACGGAGTGTGGGACACACAGGATTGTGTGGTGCTCACTGTCTAACCTATTTCAGTAGGAGAATCAGTACATGGCTTCAGAGCCACAGATTAAGCATATGACTAGGGTTCACTATGCTACATAGTGAACGAGATACATTTACACCAAAGGCGGCTCTGCCGCGATAAGGAGAAATACATTCAGTTTGAGATTCACAGTAAAGGGTTAAGGGTTGACTCTTGGGGTCCGTAGGGAGTACGGACTCGTGTGTTCTGGTATTAGAACGGGCTTTCTTAAGCTGAGACTCTGTGAGTCTGTTACGTCTTCCTCTGACGCTAAAGCTACGGCAGCCCCGCTGCAATGCCGGTGTTGAGGCAGAGGCCAACGATGAAAACCGTGAAGCCGGAAGTGATGATGAAGTTCTAGAGGTGAGGACTGACGATGAAAATGAAGTATGAGACGATTGGTGTTTGGTGGTATTTCGATACATCAGCAAATGTCCATGTTACTGGGAACCGGTCCTATTACGTGGCGTTTACCGAGGACACGAGCCAGTCGGAAAGTATTCACGGTGTCACTCAGGCCCTCGCATCGCGCATCGCAGGTGTCGGAACGGTAGCGTTGGTGACTGAAGTGGATGGCTTGCGTGTTGCAGTCATCTTGGACGATGTTTTCTACGTACCTGGAGCTGAGCATGGGCTTCTATTGCGCAGCAGAACAAGGTTTCCAGTTTGATTATGATCGTGAAACGATGAACTTCAGTGTAATGGATGAGGGCCGCACCGTCATTGTGGCTACGCCGCAAGAAGCCACATGGGGCTTCTTTGTGTGGCATCCGTCTACTGGAGCGGTTCTTGGCCCTCAGGACCAGCCCCTGTGCAACGTGACTGCTGTCAAAGGGGTTGCATCGCTGGAGCTTTGGCATGAGCGACTGGGCCACACGTGCCCACAGTACTTGAAGACTATGGTCGATCGAGGGCTTGTGAAGGGCATGCTGCTGACTCAGCGCCGGAAGCAGGGTCCATGCGATGCGTGCCACATTGGTAAGCAGAAAAAGAAGGCACATCACAAGAAGCTAGATCGAGGCGTGGAACAGCCAAACCAAGTGGTGTACGTCGATTTGTTGATCCCTAGCAAGGGTAATGGGACTCGTTACGAAGCAGTGCTGGTTATCATGGATGGTTTTTCTCGTTTCGTGACCATGCATTTACTGACAAGCAAGGCGAGCGAGGTGATCAACGAGCGGATCAAAGAGTACATTTTATGGGCTGAGCGTCAGGCTGGGAGAAGCAAACATGGTGTGAATCAGATCAAGTACCTGGTGCAGCAGGTATGGACTGACAAAGGAGGCGAGTTTGTCAATGATGCGATGGCGGCCTGGTACCGTGTTCATGGAATTGAGCACATCCGAGTAGGCACCAAGAGCTCGCAACTGAACCTGTGCGAGAGGACGCATCAATCGATCGTCGAGATGACGAAGGCGACCATGCACCACGCAGGCTTCCCGAAGAGCTTATGGCCGGAGGCAATGCGCAATGCCGTGTATGTGAAGAACAGTGTGTACAACAAGGGTACACAAGGGGTACCGTTCGAGATGATGTTCCGTGCTAAACGTGACCTTCACCACATTCGCAAGTTTGGTTCGCTAGCGTACGTGCACGTTCCTGTCTCGCCTGGGCGCCGCAAGCACCAAGACAATGCAAAGCTAGGATTCGTCCTGGGTTACGCCGAAGATGACGTGGGGTGCAAGGTGTATTTTCCGGAGGAGCGGACGGCTGAGTTCGTTGCTGACTTACGGGTTGCTGAGGATGTAATGTACCGGGACCGGCACGAGGTGTCTGTAGGGGATGCAGATCTGGAGTCACTGCATTTCAAGCGCTCTGAAAATGAAAATGAACCTGATTCCAGTATGAGCGCTGATGAGGAAACGGTCACTGATCCCCGGCTGAGCACCACCGTTGCGGCTCTGACTGGATACGAGTCTGCAGGTTTGCCACCTGCTGAACTCGTGGGAGGCGATAATGCTAGTGGGCGTTGTGCAGCTCATGAGGAACTCCCAAGTGGATCCGCCAATGCCGACGCTACTTACTAAGTGAATATCTGGGCATCGAGGTTGAGCAGACCCCAGACAGCGTGACACTGCGCCAGGGCAAGTACACACGTGAAGTGCTGGAGACATTTGGATATGATAACGCCCACGCAGTCGGCAATCCCATGGAAACCAATGTGCGACTCGTGCCACTGGGCGACAAAGAGGAGTCGGACACGAGTTTCGAATACCGTAAGGCGATAGGTATGCTGATGTATCTTGCCACGGGCACGCGCCCGGACTTGGCGTACGCCGAGGGCCAGCTGAGTCGCTTCGTGGGCAAGCCCTCTAACAAGCACGTGGGTGCGTTAAAGCATGTGCTCCGCTACCTGGCTGGTATTGTTGATTATGGAATAACTTATGATCGAACACAAGCTGTGCCGGACAGCGTGGAGCTAGACGGCCTATGCGATAGCGACTGGGCCAATGACCCAGCGTCACGTAAGAGCACCACGGGATTTGTTTTGCGTTAGCTGGTGGCGCTGTGTCGTGGATGTCACGCCGTCAGTCAATTGTGGCTCTCTCAACGGCTGAGGCCGAGTATGTGGCTGCCTGTGAGGCCGCCATGGAAGCGGTTGCTGCGAGCAACATTCTACAGGAGGTGCTACCTCAACGAAGTGTGAAACTGAAGCTTGGTATCGACAATCAGGCGGCCCATGTTTTGGCGACCAACCCTACCTACAGTCGCCGCACCAGACACATCGAACCTCGATGGCACTTTGTGCGTGATCAAGTGGAGAAGAGCACAATTGATCTACACAAAGTGAAGGGTGCCGAAAATCCAGCTGATACTTTAACGAAGCCGCTGGACAAGCTGAGACTGAAAGACTTGCTGTGGCTCGTAGGTGTGAGTGGTGCCAAGTGATGAAACAACCCGCCTCAAGAAGTGCATTACAGGATTCAAAGCTTGTGCTTCGACGGGGCGTGTTGGAATGCATATTGCAGGCCGACTTCAACTGGTGTTACGTTGAAGATCAAAGGCCCTGGGACCCTGCGAACAAGATAAGCGCTGCGATGCTGTGGAGCATAGTGAAACCAAGTATGTAGGGTCTGTATACGTGAAGCTGCTGAAGCCCGCTTAAGGAGTTGATGCGAGCTGCACCACTAACAGACAATTTACTTTCCCTTTCATCTCCCCCCCCCCGAGTGTTGGCTGTCGGCCATACGGATCAAGTGCGACTTCTAATATTCATACGGAGCCTCAACACGTTCGTCACTCTACCCACGCTTCCTGAAGAGGCAGCACTCCAAGCCTCAATAAACCGTACTCTCGAGCAACCTTACTACAGGCTGTACAAAGCCCGCGGTACTGTACTCTACTATGGGTCTCATCGCGAAAGTGACGGTATGAAGGTACACCATTTCAAGGCCAAATTGAGAGAAGTTGTGATTCAAATTGAGAACCGCCAAAAGCAAATTGAGAAAACCTCCAATCATGAATATGCATATCATCTAATTACCTTCAAGACCGTATATATTGTACAGAGCAACTGACTTGCCCACTCTATGTCGAATAGAAAATTCCCTCCGGAAAATTTTGGTCGGGACAGTGCCCTTTTTCTTGATCTCTCTTGTTTTGATTTTGGTCGTTTTTGTTTTGATTTTGACTTCTATTTGGCCTTGAAATGCATACAACCTCGTTTCAAGAGCTGTTGCAAGGCGGAATTGCTACAGCCACGCACGTGATTAAGAAGGAGACAAGGGATGTTTATGCGTCGTACTTCAGGAAGTTTTGTGAGTTTTGCATCGCGAATGAATACCCCGACCCTGCGGCTGTGCGGTGCCACGAACTTCCTTCTGTCCTACCACGTACTCAGGTTGGAAGCGTAACCTAACGATTCCTGTCCGACAGCCCCCATCGACCGGTGCTATCGAAAAGCGGCTGAAAATCGTTGAGAACTTCGTCAAAGCGCTCCACGACAAGATTGACTTGCTGGTATCCGTCTTACAACCGTCTCAGCACGCAATACCAGTTCCAGCAAGTGCCAACAGCAGCGAAAGTCACATGGAGCAGGTGTCGATCCTCCCGCCAGCCAGGACTGGAAAGACATGTACCGAATGTATTGGAACGCCGATCCGACCCGCCACCTTTTCAAGCCAGTCAGTGAGTGGACGGCCCAAGACAAGAAGAAGAGTGGAGCCTTGCCTAGCAGACTAAGCGTCGCTAAACTGATTGCGGAAGACGTGAAGGACTTTGCTCTCCAAAAGAGAATTCAAAACCCGCGGAATTTCTGTGACATTTCACTGTCAAGCTATGCAGCATATTACACCAACAATTGGCTACAGAACGCTGCCCGCTCAGACATTAATGTACTCACGATTGACACACTGGCCCGATACATTCGCCTGGACCGTAAACGCCGTCTAGAGAAGTCTAGACACGTGTACCTTAGAGATTAATGCAAGTACTGTTGGTCTTGTCGTAGTAGTTTTAGTCTTGTTTAGTATCTAATGTCTTGTCGTAGTACTTAAGGTCTTGTTAGGAAACCTAGTATTTTTAGTCTTGTTACCTCATCTTCTAGTGCAATGAAGCCTCCTAAAGATTATTACCGGCATCCTTACTTTTATTCAATATTCTCGCAAAATTGATACTATAGTGGACGTTATGACTGGTTAATACTCTAACGCTACTGCGCGATGATAAGTCATGCAATCGGATTTTGCATATTTTGTTGTTTCTGGAGGCGGAAGTTGCTTCTGACTTAAGATGTATACAAAACCCAAGTAAACCGGAAGCAGCTTCAATTTCCTCACATTCATAAGGGCAACAGCAGTCTGGTCAGGGTTAGGGTAACTACACAAAAAACAAGTCTCGTCATCAACCCTAACCCTTCATTTTGCAAATGGAAGCGCTACTTCTCTCAATTTGGCCTTGAAATGGTACCGGCAACCAGCGCGAAATAAAACCCACGGGTGGTGCCCCTCTGTGTCCGAGACCCACTTCTCTTTCTCACATTTTCATTCGTCGAAACCCTCTCTCCTTTTCGTTCAATCGCCGTCGTCCGTCGTTTCGGGCATCTGGTTCCGCAGCGGTCGCAACCTTTCTCCATACTGAACGCAAGTGAACTGTGCGCCGCATTCCTCCTCTCACCCACGCCATGCGCAGCCGCTGGGTCGACTCGCTCAAGCGCGGCATCTCGGCGTCCCCGCGCGACGAGCGCTCGCCGCAGCCGTCGGGGGCCACGTCCACCCCCACCCCGATCTCCACGCTCTCGTCCGTGTCCGCGCCGAGCCTCAGCGGCGCCGAGAACCCGGTCTTTGTGCATGACGCCGAGCGCTGCGACTGCGTGGGCGCCTGCAGCGTCGCGCGCGTGCTGGAGAACTGCGTGCTACAAGGTGGTGTGCACCACACGCACATGCATGTGCTGACGTACCTCGGAAGACCACTGCGCTCCGAGTGCTGCTGCTACCCGGTAGCCGTGCAGTGGTTCCGTGCCGTGGGGGAGCAGGACGACTTCCAGGTCATCCCGGGCGCCTGCGACGAGTGGTACACGCCCACGGCGGACGACATCGGCACGCGCATCCTGGCCAAGGTCATGATCGAGGACGAGGACGTGCTCAAGACCAAGATGCTCGAGTACGGACCCATCAAAGAGGACCCGGAGGTGCGCAGCAAGGTGGAGATGTATCTCGAGCGCAAGTCCGTGCTGTTCATGGGACTGCGCAGCATCGCAGTGCAAGACGGCAGCGAGTATCTGCACGAGGAAGGGCTCACGGTGAGGAGAAGGAGGAGGTGCAGAGAAGGAGGAGGCGGAGAGACGACTGATCTTTATGGTGTTTTTGCTTGGAACTGTAGGAGAGCTGGACGCTGCTGATTGACGACCGCAGGGTGCGGTTGACGTGCGAGTCGTCACTGATCCCGCCGTTTGAGAGCCTCTACACCCCTGACATTAAGGTAAGAAGCGCGTCGTGATGCAGTTCCTTCGACATTGGGGAGCTCATGTGCATTTCGTGGATTGTTTGTTGCCTTTCCGTCGACGGATCGATCGATCAACCTACACGCGCGATGACTCGACTGCTTCCCCCCAACTGAACCAACTGTTTCAACTGGCTATCTCTTGGACTTGTGTGACTGCAGCTGGAAATGGTGCGAGGCACGCCGAACGAGTTCTACCTGCACCTGGCACAAGGATGTTACGTTCGACTCCGCGCAGAATCCAACACGGTTCGCGATATCATCGTGCTGACGCTGCGCGCCTTCTGCAAGATGGCTGTCTCGGATGAGACCACCCACAGTGCCGTTGCGAAGGGGCTGTCCCCGATGCTGACGCTCCGCAAGATCGCTCAAGAGGAAGAGGCCAAGAAGCAGCCACCAGTAGGTGCCAGTGCAAACTTTGGCGGATTGCTGGGATTAAGTTGCATGCTGAAGTTGTACACGCCGTCTCTTGATTTCGACCAGCAGACCCAGGAAGCCCCTCCGCCTCCGCCGCCGCCGCTCCCAGTGTACGATCTCCCGTGGAATCATCGATCGGCGAGTAACTCGTTCAGTCTGGAACCCCCTGAGTCGACCGGTACCAGAACCGTGCTCGAAGAAGTGGATGAATCACTAGACGCAGGCAGCAGACGACCGAGTCTGGCTAGCAGTTTAGGTGGTGGTATGGGAGGTGACGGGTGGCAGCACAGCGACGACCTAGACGACTCGCTGCTGATGGACGCCGAGGCGTTGATCGGCAACGCTCAGAAGATGGGCATCCAGTACCAGATTTTGCCGCGCGCGCCGAAGCGCATCTCGATTTTGGATATCCCGGACCTACAGATCATCGAGGCGATGGAAGCCTTGAGTGATAACAGTGCTCTGGGACGCACAGCAGGTGTGCAGCAGGAAGACGAAAGAATGCGACAACATCAACGAGACCAGAAGCGCCGCAGAGGGAGCAGCGGCAGCACAGGTGACAGCACCCCGGAGGATCACCATGGTCAAGGTGGTAATGGCAACAACGTCGATGGAAGCGTTGGTGCTGTGATGCCGGAGCTGCTGGATGCCAGCTGCATTGACAAAGCGATAGAGGAGTTCATGGCTGACGGCAGTCTCCGAAAAGAGAACCTGGACGTGGCAGCATTACGGCAACGCTACGTTGCGATCTTCTGCTCGCTGCAGCGCGAGCTGCACACGTACAAGCAGCGCGTAGTGACATTATCCAAGCAGCTGGAGGAGAAGCAGGAGCTCAACTCGAGCTTCCGCAAGGACATCGAGTCGCTGCGCAGCGCGCTCACGTCCATGCAGCTGGCCGACAAAGTGTACGACCTCGTATCCACCGACCTGCAGCAGCTTGTGAAGCGAGCAGCTACACCCGCGGATACCATCCCCCCGCCAGTACCGAACGAGTCATACTGATCTCCCAAAGCCCAAGTAAAATTCCCACCAACAGCTCGAGTGTATTTGAGAGCTGACAAGTCAACAAACAACCCAAAATGTATCGTGTCTGAGGATGCTCGTGCTTTACCTGACAACACCTTCCAGCACCATCAACACCAACATACTACAGTAGTAACTGCAACGATAGAGAAGCATTAAAACCACCCCCGCGCATCGATGCGTCGTCGTCGGGGTCCTCATCCATTATTGCGTATCCTCCTCCTTCCCCTTCACCCTCTTCTCTTCGCTGCTCTCTACTGACTCTTCTCGAGCGCCTCGATCCGCTTGGACAGCGCAGCGTTCTGCGCGATCATCTCGTCCTTGAGGCTGCCCACGGAGCTCTGGATCTGCTTGGTCGAGTGCTCCACGTCCTCCGACAGCACGTAGAGGCCGTAGCCGGCGCCCACCGACACGCCCACGGCGAACGACACGACGCGCTGCACGAAGGAGCTGCCGCCCTTCTTGATCACGACGGGAGCGGGCGTGGACGCGGCCTTGGCGACCTCCTCCTTGGCCTCCGAGGCGAAGCGGCGCACGAGACCCCGGGACTTGGCGACCTTAGCGACCTGGCAGCGCAGCATTGTTCTGGGACCTTGAGCACGTCGGAGCTTGGAGCTTCTTGATGTGGGGCGTGTGGCTCGAGGAGACCGACGGGTCCGGATATTAAAACGGTACAATGTACCTATATACTTTGGAATTTTTTATGGTTGGAACCTCGTACGGTATTAATAAAACGCATCAAGTTGAAGTGTCCGTTACAGTTTAGTTGTTGCCTTTTTGGAGCTGCTAGTGGTGCACTGGAACTTTGGGGTTCATATTGACAAGATGCATCCGACGGGGGGAAACAATGGCGCGGACCTCACGCAGCTGCAGCGCGAGTACCGCAACATGGAGCTGAACCGCAAGGTGTACGCGGACGAGAGCCACCAGGTGATGCGGCGGCAGCAGGCTGTGATCGAGAAGCTGCGCAAGGACAACGAGGAGATGAAGGCCGAGCTGACGCTGGCGGAGCGCCACATCAACGAGGGCGCCGTGGCCCAGCAGCAGGAGCACATCGCGCGCCTGCAGGAGCAGATCGACGGCTACAACCGCAAGAACGTGGGCGAGAGCAAGCGCCTCGAGACGCTCACGCAGCAGATCCAGGTCATGCGGCACAAGGTGCTGCACCAGAAGAAGCACATGGGCGGCGTGAATGCCGCGAGGGAGAACCAGCAGATGGTCAGCAAGCAGATCCGCATCCTCGAGAACCGACTGGACAAGTCCCTGGTCAAGTTCAACGAGGCGCTGGCGCAGAACAAGGTGCTGCGCGAGGAGATTGACAACTTGCGTCGAGAGCGAGTCGTGTTCGACACCATTTACCGCAAGCTCGAGCGCGAGCACGCCGACAAGAAGCGGCAGATGGCGCAGACCATTGAGCTGAGCAACCAGGCCTACGAGCAGCGCGACGCGGCACAACTCGAGCTACGAAGTCTTCAAGACGAAAACCGAGCGGAGCTTGAGGCTCATCGCCGAGCCCTGTCCGAGTTGATGGAGAGACTTGAGGAGAGCAAGATCCTCGCTGGGGGAGACTCCACGAGCTATAGACGCGGTGGGTCGGCTGGTGCGGGAGCTCCAAGTGGCGGCGCTTCGGGAGGGATTTATGCGGGCAACATGTCGGTGGACGAGGAGAGCGAGATGAAGAGAAAGGTGCAGAAGGGCACGTGGGGTGTGGCCAAGGAGAAGGTGCACGTCCAGGTCTCCATCGAGCGCGTGCAGAACTTCGAGGAGGCCTTCCTGAAGATCAAGGCAGCGACGCGAATCGACGATCTGGAGCAGCTCGTGACGTCTTTCATCAAGAAGGAAGATCAGAATTTCTCGCTGTTCAACTACGTCAATGAGCAAAGCAACGAGATCGAGAAGCTGGAGGAGTGGATAGCAGCGCTGCTTGACGAAGAGCGTCGGTACACGGGCAATGGCGACGGTGCTAATGGAGCCGCAGGGGGCGACGATGATGGCGTTGGGCAACACAAGCAGCTACTACGAGAACTCGAGGCGAGACTTGCACTAACGGAACAGGCCGCTGAAAAGTGCGAGGTGCGCTGCGCGGAGGCCCAGAAGACCGTCAACGCCGTCAAGCGCGCCATTCAGAGCTTGTTCACGAAGACTGGATGCAACTCCCAGGCCATGGTGGAGATGCTGGGCGACTCGGTGGTCACCGAAGCCAACATGATGGCCTACCTCGGTGTCATTGAGCAGAAGACGAACGAAATCTTGCATCAGTATGCTGCAGTTCTCGCGAAGCAACAGGCGGACGCACAGAAGAACAAAACTACCACCGACGCCTACGATCGCGAATCGCAGTTCGCAGCTAATGCGATGTCCAGCAATTCGGCGGCAGTAGGGGCAGCAGGCGGCACAAACGGAGCGGTGGCGACGCTACACTCGATTCTTGGTGTGGGGCCAATTACTCCTATGGGCCAGGAGCCCCTGCAGATCAACCCACCCAACCTCGACGATTACTCGTCCGAGGATGAAGACAGCGGCGACAATGAAGACACAATGCATCCTCTCACGCGCGACGAGCTCAAGGTGCGCACGCTCAAGGGCATGCGGCGACTAAACCACGTGAACGCCTCCCCAGCAGGAACGATCAGCAACACGAACATCAAAGACGGTAAACGCGTTGTCACCAACGTGTCCTTCCCAAGCTCTCCAAAGTACCGGAAGCAGTAGTTCTGGAAAAAGCGTGCGTAGTACACTTTCAGTTACCAAGACTTAAGTTCAGTGTGGGCTACCGCTGCTGCTTTAGACAGCGGAGTTGCTGACGTGGTCCGTGCCCGAGAAAAAGTCTTCGTTGAACGCGTCCAGCCTTGCGACCTGCTCGGGCGTCAGCTTGACGTTGACCGCTTCCAGGTTCTCCTTCTGCCTCGCTTCGTGCACCGACTTGGGCAGCGTCGTGTAGCCCTTGGCGAGGTCCCAGGCGATCAGCACCTGCGCGGGCGTGGCCTGCACCTCCTCAGCGATCTCAACAAGCCTTGGATCGTCGATCTTCTTCACGCGCGCCAGCGGAGAGAAGGCTTGCAGCAAGATGCCGTTGTCCTGGCAGTACTTAACCAGCGGCCCCCTCGTGAGCCACGGGTGCAGCTCGATCTGGTTCACACAGGGCCTGACCCTCCACGTCTCGGCCAGCTTGGCCAGATGCGGCTCCCCGAAGTTGGACACGCCGATGTCCCGCAGCACGCCCTCCTTCTGCAGGTCCTCGAGCGCGCGCCAAGTATCCGCGCGCAACTTGGGGTCGAACGGCTGGTGCAGCAGGAACAGGTCGATGTAGCCGCAGCCGATGAGCTCGTTGCTGGAGCGCGCGCCCTCGATGGCCTTGTCGTAGCCCCAGTGGAACTCGCGCAGCTTGCTCGTGATGAAGATCTGCTCCCGCGGGATGCCCGAGTCCCGGACGGCGCGCCCCACGTCCGCCTCGTTCTCGTACAGCCGCGCCGTGTGGATGTGGCGGTAGCCCAGCCGCAGCGCCGACAGCACTGCCTCGTACGCCTCCTCGCCCGCCGCAGCCTTGTACACGCCCAGCCCCACGAGCGGCATGCGCGCGCCGCTCGGCAGCGCGACGGAGGGCACCATATTGACACTCATCACCTTCGTCAAAATGATCTGATTCAGGTCAAAACCTGAGTTTTTTTGCAGGTCACTTCCTACAACTTCAAACCTTTAATATCTTATATATTGAAGCCATATACGTTTATCAGTATGTGCCGTTAACCCTCCCATATTCGATGGAGAAGATCGGTCGCGTCCCCCCCCCCCCCCCCCCTCGTTGAAGCAAGCAAGCGTCACTCTTCATCCGGACGCCAAGAGCTCAAGCCCAAGAACTGAGTCCAAAAGACCATGCGGGCGTCCCTGATCCTCGCCTTTGCCGCCGCCGCAGTCGCGTCCGCTTCGGCCGCGCCGCTCTCGCTGCCGGAGCTCACGAGCGCTGGTGGTTACGGCTACGTGCGCAGCCCCGACCGCTCCGTGGAGCTCACGTCCCCGCGGCCGCACGACGTGCTGGACGTGGCCAAGCTGCCCAAGAACTTCGACTGGCGCAACGTCAACGGCACCAACTACGTGACCATCTCGCGCAACCAGCACATCCCGCACTACTGCGGCTCCTGCTGGTCCTTCGGTAGGTGCATACTTACACACACGTTGAAGCTGGTCGGATCGATCCTCCCAATGTATCATTCGTCACTAATTAATTATTATTATTTATTACTCTGCAGCGGCGACGTCGGCGCTGGCGGACCGCATCATGATCGCCAAGGAGCGCAACCCGGGCAACAAGCCGTCGGTGGAGGTGCACCGAGAGGTGGTGCTGTCTCCGCAGGTCATCCTGAACTGCGACAAGAAGGACAACGGCTGCCACGGTGGCGACCAGTTGGAGGCCTACCGCTACATCAAGAAGAATGGCGTGCCCGAAGAGGGATGCCAACGGTACGCGGCTACTGGCCACGACACGGGCAACACGTGCACGGACATGGACATCTGCGAGAACTGCCTGCCGTCCAAGGGCTGCTTCCCGCAGAAGACGTACGACAAGTACTATGTGTCCGAGTACGGCACGACGCTGGGCGAGCAGCAGATGATGGCCGAGATCTACGCGCGTGGACCCATCGCGTGCAGCGTTGCGGTGACTGACGAGTTCCTCAAGTACTCGGGAGGGATCTTTGACGACAAGACCAATGCCACGGAGACGGACCACGCAATCTCCATTGTGGGCTGGGGCGAGGAGGACGGCGTGCCCTTCTGGGTCCTGCGCAATAGCTGGGGGAGCTTCTGGGGCGAAGATGGCTGGATGCGCCTCGTGCGTGGCGTGAACAACGTCGGCGTCGAGGGCGAGTGCGCCTTTGGCGTCCCCAAGGACGACGGCTGGCCGACTCCCACCAAGATTGAGGAGGAAGAACCAGTGCAAGAAGAAGAAGAAGAAGAAGAGAAGGAGAATGCCGAGGAGGACACGTCGGTGGAATCGAAGCTGGGCGGCTGTCGCCAGAAGCTGCACTTCGCTGGTGGCGAGCGTGTCATCTCACCGCTGCCTCACGAGACCATTGACGTCGAGGATCTGCCGAAGGCTTGGGACTGGCGCGATGTGAATGGCAAGAACTTCGTCACCTGGGACAAGAACCAGCACATTCCGCAGTACTGTGGAAGCTGCTGGGCTCAGGGCACGACCAGCGCGCTTTCGGATCGGATTTCCATCCTGAGAAACGGTGAGCTGAGTGCAATTTTCGGTGGTACTGGATCCTTGTAGTGATTTCTCACCGTTGTTTTTTGTTGTTGTGACTGCAGCTTCGTGGCCTGAGATTGCGCTGTCGCCGCAGGTTCTCATCAACTGCCACGCTGGCGGCACCTGCAATGGCGGCAACCCTGGTTTGGTGTACGAGTACGCGCACCGCCACGGCATCCCCGACCAGACATGCCAAGCTTACCAGGCGAAGAACCTTCAGTGTGACCAGTTCGCCATTTGCGAGACGTAAGTCGTTATTGTATCACCTCGTGAGCCTTATTTGAGCTGACTTATGCTTATGTATCACTTCACACCCAGGTGCTGGCCGTCGAAGGAGTCTTTCACCCCTGGTGTGTGCGAGCCCATTAAGAAGTTCACCAAGTACTACGTCTCTGAATACGGTTCGGTGAGCGGTGCTGACCGCATGAAGGCCGAGATCTACAAGCGCGGTCCGATCGGCTGTGGCGTGCACGCTACGGAGAAGTTTGAAGCGTACACGGGCGGCATCTACTCGGAGCACGTCTTTTTTCCCATGATCAACCACGAGATCTCTGTGGCTGGCTGGGGCTACGACGAGGAGACGGACACGGAATACTGTAAGTACCGACTGCTGTCGCTTTGGGTTACTTTGTGCTGGTGCTGACTGTGCTCGACTTGCAGGGATTGGACGCAACTCGTGGGGAACCTACTGGGGCGAGAACGGCTGGTTCCGCATCCAAATGCACCACAACAACCTCGGCATCGAGCAGGACTGCGACTGGGGTGTGCCGCTACCGGACGGCTCGAAGCCTGAAGACTTCGTCATCACCGTTGACTACGAAGGCAACGAGGCGACGGCGAGAAACTTCCTGCACGTGAGCGGCAGCGCCAACTAACTGATCAAGACAAGACGAAGAAGCTATGAGCCGTGTGCATACATATCCTGCCAGGTTGAAGACGCTGTACATCGACTCTAATTGGCGAAAAAATAACGTAAAAATACGAGAACCCAGTTGCAACGGACAATCTTGAAAGGGCGTTGATGATACTTTTCCATTAGATCCAACGGGCGGCAGCACTTGTCACTTTGAGGAGCAACCATGGAGGCCGACGCCGATGGGGGCGTCGATCGCTGTCACCTGTTCACGGACCTGTTCGGCCGCCTGCTGCAGTTGTTTCTGGCCTTCATCGCCGTGTTCATGCTCTACATCAAGCGCAAGCTCGAGTTCCCCATCCGCCCCATCAAGGTCCGCCAGGAAGGGAACAAAATACTTGACCCCATTAAGGTAACCTATTTTTTTATGTCATTTCTTACGCAGGTGTGGGCACTGGACGTGAGCAAGCAGGGTCTGGGGGCGCTGTACATCCACTGCATTAGTGTCATCTTGTCCATCGTGATGGTCGCGACATCCCCCGAAGACTATGACGAGGTGCGAACTGATTCTAGCGCATAATGGTCATACCAAGAGCTGACCTGGTGTAACTGGGATTATAGTGCGGGATCTACTTTGTCAACTATCTGCTGGACACGACGTGGGGCGGCTTCATCATGATCGTGTTTCTGCGGATGATTGATAAAGTGGCGGCTCGGTTCGGCTTGATGGATATGGCGCGTTGTGGCGACTACGGTGACCCGCCGCAGATGCGGATTTGGTGGACGCAGTTCCTCGCGTACCTGGCTGCCCTCTCGCTCATGAAGTTAGTCGACGTGCTGATCGTTTGGGCCTTCTTTGCGGACATTGGGTACTTCTCCACTCGACTCTTCTCCGCGTTCGCGGGCCACCGACACCTCGAGTTGTCCATCGTGATGCTGGTGGTGCCAGGATGCTGTAACTCGGCCCAGTTCTGGATTGTGGACTCGTACATCAAGAGCGACACGAACCAGCTCAAGTTCTTGCCGGCGGTCGCGGATGATAGTGAAAAGCGGTGGATAGGACAAGATATCGTTGCGGGTTTACCGCCGCCACCGCGGTCCCAAGGCGACGAGTCTGTCAAGAGTGTGAGTCCGCTTTGAATTGTGAATGTATTTGTGAGTCATAGCATCATCAAGCTCGCTTATTTTCATGCTGTCGGGTATCGGTCCCGCTGCTGCTGCAGCTGTGCTCTCCTCAGCTCAATAAGCTCATCCACCGACAAAGAAGGCGTCTGAGCTGGTGGCGATGCCATCATCGCTGGTTTCTCACTTGGCCCACGCGTACTGCCCATTCCAGCAGGTGTCATCGTAGGTGTGGGTTGACTGCTGCTTGACTCCTTCTGTGCGGGCTTTCCAGTCGTTGCAGCCGATCCACCATTCCCGGCGTCAGCATTGCGTAGAGCGACAATCGACGCATTGACGAGCCTTTGAAGTGCATTCACCTCGCGAGCAAGCCATTTCGCAGGCTCGCCCAGTTTTTCAGCCCCACCGGCAGTCTGAAGGGTAGCGTCGGATGCTTCACCGATGGCTGTCACTAGTGCCTTGATCTTGTGCTCCATGATGGTCTGAACGGCTCTCCTCTCCTTCACCAGAGTCTCACATCGCGCTTGTAGCTGCGACTGCTGATCGTCTGATGTAGCTCGGGCCTGCAGTTGCTGGTTCTCGGACATCAAGGCCTCTAACTGGCGCTGCAAGCTTACAAGTTGTTGCTTGTCCTTGCTGCTGTCTGACCGCTCGAGGTTTTTAGTACGTGCCTCAAGCTCGACTTGCACGAGTTTGTCCAGCTTCTCACGCATCATAAACTCCACAGAAACCTTCTCGGACTTCACATCCTCCAGCTCTCGAGCGATGCGCTGATGCTCGGCCGACTGTGCGTCCACCAGTGCACGCAGTTCTTGAATCTTCTCTTCGGCTGAGAGCAAACTTGACCCGCCAATCCCCGTGTGAAGCGAATTGTTGTTGCCACTGCTGTAGTTGTTATCGTTGATGATGACAGGGTCCACAGGGTGAGGCCGGAACTGCTTGTGGGTGATGAGTAACTCAGCAGGGGTCTCGGCCACTCGGCTTGAGCCAGCAGCAGGAAGCATTGCGGCTTGTGACGCACCGCCGCCCCAGTCACCAAGTGCTTTGAGCAGCTCCGCATCAATTTTACCTGGCGAACTTGCGTTATGCTCCATTGCAACACGTTGCAAGTGGATGAGGTGCGCCGTCTTCTCATCAAGCTTCTCCTCGAGCTCTTTTTGATGACGATCATAGGCGTCAAGTTCGTCCTGCAAGGCTGTAATTTGCTCGTCTCGCTCGTTCAGTCGTTGAGTCAATGCGATCATGATATCGCGCTGTTTAAGCAGAAGTTGTTTGTATCGATCCACCTGAGCCTTCTCCTCTTCGATTGTCTCGCGCTCCTTCTCAAGATCAGCAAGACGACACTCATATTCCTGGCGGATGCGGTCCTGGTGCTCTTTGATGGCGTCCCGGATCAGTGGATCCTCAACATTCAGAGCCTCACCCTCGCCAAGCCCACCAGTAGAAGGTGTAAGCCGACGCTGGTTGCTCATCAGCATCTGCGACGTAAGGGCTGAAATCCGCTGTTCGAGACGCTTCTTCTCCTCCTTCTCCCTCATAAACTCGCGTGAACGCTCTTCTAGCGCGCGAATTGCTGCCATTTTGTCTTCCTCTGCTCGACGGCGCTGCTCGTCCAGCTCTAGCAATCGACGCTTGTCCACCACATTTCGAGAGCGTTCTTCCAGCTCAGCTCGAAGACGCTTCAGCTCACGTTCGTACTTCCGGAGCAAAGACTTCTGGTCCAAGTCTTCATTCACTCTAGCTTCATTTTTGATGTGCTTGGCCCGGTTCGCGAACTTTAGAGTCGAAAGCGACTCCGTCATGGCCTCCAACGCAGGGGAAATCATAGCCATCATCGTGGTTTTGCAGTTGCCTCCAAGAGAGTCCTCCAGAATTCTCGTGAGTTTACTATCACGATACGGAATGTGCTGACGGCCGCGTGCATCCGTAAGTGCCGAAATGACGTTTCCAAGTGCCGAAAGTGACTGGTTGATCTTCTTACTCTCCTCCAGACGCTGGCCCGTGGCACCAGAGAGCCTCACTCGTTCGGAGCCAGCAAGATCCACCAGGTTTAGCTTGCCGACTTTAAAGCTTTGCCGTACCATCGCCTCCAGCTTCGGGTGCAATGCAGCTGTACCATTAGCGTTGGCACCGTTAGCACCACCAGAGACCTTTCCATTGCCGCCGCTCGCTTGTGTATTGCTCCCACCGTGACGTGCCTGGTACGCGTTGACAAGGGCCATGAACTCTTCCGGTGCTACATCGTTTCCCTTCGAGTCCACGTACGAAGTCTTGCTTTGCTCAGCAATGATGATGAACACAGCGTGACTACGCGACGACAACTCATTCATCTTCGTACTGCCGGTAGCACGCATAGCCCCACCACGCTCCATCAGTCCGTAAATCTCCTCTGGAGAACGCACCACCCACTCAGAGAGACCCTCCACAAACACCCCGCGACGCCGGTCTTCTCTGATTGTCAAATTGGTCCGCTCGGGCTTGAGCAGATCCGAGATGGACTCGTTGTAAATCTGCAAGTACGAAGCGCGGACGAGGAATCGACACCGAGCCGAAACATTAGCCTGGATATGGCAGAAGATCTGCTCGATAGCACGCGGAATGATGCCGCGCTCCTCCACGCTGCCAGAACCGCTATTGAAACCCTCCATCGTGTACGTCTTGCCTGTCCCCGTTTGTCCGTAAGCAAAGATAGTAGCGTTGTATCCCTCCAGCGACGACTCCACCACCGCCTTCGCAGTGTTCTCGTACACAGTGCTCTGAGTGCACTGCTGGTCGTACACGTGATCGAATGAGAACACGTGACTTCCGTACGCGCCGGGAGTGCTTGACTCGTTGTCACCATTCCCACCACTGGCCAACGCGCCCAGGTTTTCAGACACCGTCAGCACATGGCCTTGCTGATCCACATTGATCACGTTCTGGAACGGACGGTCACCATGAAGCTCACGCGGCAAAGGCGGTCGCACACGAATCACCACCTTGAAATTGCTCCCGCGCTCGCCAGAGTATCGACTTGAGCTGCTGGAGATACTGTGAGCCGGTGAAGAAGGTCGATCCCCCAAGAAGCCGTCGGAGGACGTGGACGCCGTCTCAGTGTCTTCGCTGCTTCGCGAGCCGCCCGTCGAGTTGTACGCGTTCGATATCGCCGTTCGCTGTAGATACGCAGCCGCTGCGGCGGATGGAGCTGGAGGCGCGTAGTACTGCTGCTGTTGTTGTTGCTGTAGTGGCTGGGCTCGACGCGCTGAGTTACCAGGAGAGCTGGTGTTGCCGTGAGGTGATGAACGCGCGCTGTGTGAAGGAGAGCTCGAAGCTGAGACGTTGATGCTCATGCCCTGCGCGTAAGGATGGCCCCCGCGGCTGTTGTAGCCACTTGCAGCGCGAGGCGTGGTTCCACTTGGACTTCTCGACTGGCGCAGCGACGCGTTGAAGTCGCTCGTGCTCCTCATCTTGGACGATCACGACGAGGGAGCGCTCTTGAGGAGTGAGGCGGCAATCCAGGGAACGTTGAGCTGCCCAGTCGCGCCCCTTGAACTCAGAAACAGTCTTGGCTTTGATCATGAAAAACGGATAAGCTCTCACATGGCAGGACTAAGTTCCGATGCGTCAAATAAATCTATTTGTTTTTGGGCGTAACTGCACGCTGGAAGGCTTCGCTGGTGCACGCACCCATTAGCATCCCTTCAAGGTGAGCGACATCTTGATGTTCATGGCGGCCAGCTCGTTGGCCAGGTAGCGGAAGACGTAGGGCACGGCGACAGCCTCGCAGCCCTCGCCCGTTTGGCAAACTGTACAGTACCACTGCGTCTTTGCCTTCATGGCGATGGCGATCTCTCCCTGGCCCGCGGTCTCCACCGTCGAGCGCTGGGTCGCGTTGGAGAGCAGACTGCCACAGTTTGTGCACACCGTGGCGATGTGCTTGTCGGAACAGTTCATGAGACGATCCTGCACCAGGAACGCACAACCGTGGGCAAGCAGGGAATCACGCTCCATCTCACCAAGACGGATACCTCCACCCTTCTTACGACCCTTGACGGGCTGGCGGGTAAGCGAGTTCATCGGGCCCGTAGCACGCACTTGGCTCTTGTCGCTAACCATATGACGCAGACGCTGGTAGTACACAACGCCAATGTAGATGTCGGCCTGCATGACCGTACCCGAGATACCGGAGTACAGAGGCTCACTGCCCATGTAGTTGTAGCCGTGCTCCTTGAGCTGCGAGCCAAAGTAGTCGATCACGCGGTCCTTCTCGCTAAACTGGAACGGAGTGGCATCCATGTACTTGCCCTTCAGCGCACCCGTCTTGGCAGCCATCGACTCGATAAGCATACCAATGGTCATACGTGACGGGAAGGCGTGCGGGTTAATGATAACATCCGGGGAGATACCAGACTCCGAGAACGGCATGTCAGCCTGAGGCCACAGAATACTCATGACACCCTTCTGTCCGTGACGCGACGAGAACTTGTCACCGATCGTCGGGTTACGGCAGAAACGGAGCTTGATGCTAGCCTTCGTGAACTCGGAAGCTTGGGACGCACTGCCAATCATGTTGACCTGCTCGATAATAGCAGGCTCCGACTCCTTGTGCTTCTGGAATGAGGGCTGTCCGGTCGTCTCATCAATCCAGCTTGCAATGGGGTCACCGTAGTTGACAACCTGTCCAATGTGCGGGAAACCATCGCGGTCCAGTTTCGTTGAGCACTGCTCGCCGCTGCCGTCCGTCTTCATGTTGGAGAAGTACTTTTTCGACGTCGAGCTGCCCTGCTTGCCGTTGGAGCTGATGTCGACGGTCAGCTGCTTGTACACGGACGCATGCGCAAAACCACGCTCGTAAGACGACTTGTTCAGAATCATAGCATCCTCCATATCGAAACCCGTGTACGAAATCACGGCCACCACAGCGTTGGTTCCCAGCGGGTACTCGTCAAGCTGGTACTCGCGCAGGCGCTCGTTCTGAACGATCGGGGTCTGGGGTGACTGGATACGGTACATCTTGTTGTCCGTGCGGTGCACGATCGAGTGAGCAGGCGTACCCATTGTCTGCTTGGCCATCTGGCACTGGTACATGTTACGCGGCGACTGGTTGTAGTCGGAGAACGGGGTCAACGAGGCCACAAGCGAAAGCATGTTCGTGGGCTTGATCTCCATGTGAGTCGTGGCCGGACGAATGTCATCCTTCGTACACGCAATGTCCATGAACACCTGCTCCATGGGTCCAATGTACTCAACGCGCTTGGTGTCCATCTGCATCACGGGGCGCGACATACGAGCAGCATCGGCCGACAGGAACAATCCGGGGAAGGGGCCACCACGCGTGGGCAGGATCAGGCACACCTCGAGGTTCTTGACAATACCGTTCGCATCGCGCTCTTCCGAGCTCTCCGCCGACTTGACCTGGCGCAGCACATTGGCGATACGCTTGCACACTTCCGCAGGCGCACCGCCGAGAACCTTACCGTTCATCATCACTGGCAGGTACGAGTATGGCACAACGAGGGCACCATCAGCATAGCCTGACGTGGGGATCATACCCAGACTGGTCAAGAAACGCGCCAACTTGACTTCCTGCTGCAGGTAATCATCCGCCTTGTGAGCCGGGTAGCACACGAGTTCACACTCCACAGCCAAGTGGTTCAACAGACCACAAGGAGATCCATCAGGCGTGTGGACGGGGCACAAGAAGCCCCACGAGTCGGGCAGCAGCTTACGAACTGCAGTAGTCTTCATTTCCGTAAAGAACTGACCACGGTGAACGGATCGGAAGTGCGAGAAGTAACGGTAGTAGTTCAGCTTCTCGGCGACGATAGTGTAACCAGCGATCTGCAGCAGATCGAGACCGCTGGACGAGCGAAGGTTGCCCGTGTTCAGGAAGTACGTCATAGCGTTACCGATGTTGGGGGTACGATCCCACATCTTGCGCAGGAACACCTGGTCCATCACGACGCTCTTCTTCTTGTTCTCCGTCTCCTTCAAAATGTTCGCGCGCATCGAAACGAGCGAGTCCTGGAGCTTTTCCTTTAGGAGCATCAGGTACAGGTGGCCGGGCAGCAGGAGCTCGTGGTTCATCACGGAATCGGAGTTGTCCTCCGGGACATCGCCCTTCGCGAATCCATACAGCTTACGCAGCATCAAACACAGCAGCTCCACCTTCTGCGTACGTCCCTTCTCGCCCTTGGGGATGTGAACGAACAGGTAGTCGTCCAGCAGCTTGCTGCCAACCTCCACGTTGCTCATGTTCTCGTACACGTACGGCATCGCAAAGCGGAAGTGCTTACCCAGGTACGCCAACGCCTCGTCGCGCGTGTAGAGCGAGAACTTCTTAGCTTCACGCAGAATCAGCTCCACACGAGCGGACAGGTACGTGTTCTCGTGGTCTCCGCGCAGCACACGCTCGTAAATTTCACGGTCCGTCAGCGGGTACAGCGCCTTGAGCACAAGACCCGCGGGGATCATGAATTCCTGCTTTTTCACACCGAAACGCACGGTAGCGTTACCATCCTGCAAGTAGTGCAGCGTGACCGTGACAGCAGACTGGTCGCGCTTGACGCACTTCATGGTCACAGCAAGCTCCGTGTACAGGTCGCCACGATTGGCGAAGGCACCACGGCGCACAGCCATGATGTGGTGGCGGCGCGGCATCTGCAGCAGACGCACGCAGCGCTCGTTACCGTTACAGATAAAGTAGCCGCCCATCTCGTTGGCCTCTTCGCGGGCCTTGACAAGCTCCGTAGGCGACATGCCGTTGAGGTGACAGCGCTTAGAGCGCACCATGATGGGGATGTCGCCCACCACGCGCTGGATACGTTCCACATTCTGCGAGCCGCCGAAGGAGCGCGCAAGCGTCACGACCAGCGGCGCCGTGTACGAGACGCCGCGCTGACGGCACTCGCTGGGCAGCAGCTTCTGCTCGCCCGTGATCTGGTTCTCCGTGGTGGGGTAGCCGATCTGTGCGTTCTCGATCCACAGGTCCATGCGATGCTGGTTGGGCAGCTCCACGGGCACCTTGCACATGTCGGCGACGGCCAGGTCCAGGCCCTCGGTCAGGAAGAAGTTGAACGAGTCCAGGTGCGGCGACACGAGCTTCTGCAGCTTGTCATTGCTGTGGGTCGGTACAAAAACATCAAGTATAACTTAGTATTATGCAGAGTGATGGTCAGCGCATTATTGCTGTTGCTGCTGCGTACGTCTTCGCGGGGATGGAGCGCGAGCTGGACGACGGGTTGGTGGACGGCCACTCGCTGACGCAGGCCTTGGAGGATTTGGACTTCTTCTTCGTGCTCTTGTCGCACGCCATGGCTTCGGGGTCGGTCAGTCGCTGCTGCGGTCAAAGAGGAAGAGCCCGCGGCAGCGCGCTGGAATGCGGAAGTGCACGAACACGAATGGAGCTCAGTCGGCGCCGTTTGGAGAGACCAGCTCAGCCAGCCAACGCGAAAAACCTCGAAAAACCTCGGCAGAAATAGCCCTACCCTCGAGACGAAAGTTTCGATACTTTATCAAGTGATCCAATATAACAGGTAGTACGTCTTACAAGGAATCTGTTTCGCCGTACTGTATGTAAGTAGCCTATGATTGAAGTCGATTATATCAGGATGCGCAGTATCATGTACCAGAAGTGCAGAGTGATGGTTCTATAGTTGAAGTGCGCACTCCAAGGCTTGGCTCGCCGCTTGTGAGGGCGAAGGCGTCGAGCGTCGGTGACTTCGCGCTGCGGGCTGTTCCTAACCGGGGTCGTGATTGAGTGTACGTAGCTGTGGTGACGAAGATGCAGTTTTTCGTGGGCAATTTCCCCGTGCCAAGGAGCTATTTACGCTTTGAGGCGGGAGCAGCAATACGGGTGTAAAAATACTTTAGCGAGTCAGTGCGTTACGGAGGCCCAGGAGGACTCTTGCCGACGTAGGAGCACCTCACGACGACGTCTTGGCGAGTGCCTGCGCGGTTGTGCTCGGCAGCTTCATGAGCGGAGGTGATATACCTGGGCCTGAAGATCTACTACCGTAAGTTTCGTGTATCGATCGACGTCAGTTCGCTGACTGCCTCGACAAGGAGAAATACACACTCTCTCGGACAGCGGATCAGCCCGCTCCGGCCTGGCGGGCAAGGTGGAGCGCTCGCACTCGAAAAGCGGGGCTCTGCCTCCTCTTCACCAGATGTCTGATGGCCAGCTCCAGACTTCTGCTCGTGATGAAAGGCCGACGACGACCGCCCAATCGGGGTTTCTCCCGGGGAGACTACAGACATCCGAGCACCTCACGTTTACCGACAAGGGCCAGCTTCACTCGTATGACTCAATTGATGAGGGAACGGCTCGCATGCCTCGCTCTAACTCTGATCTTTCACGAGTCAGCAGCTTCACGCCTCGAACAGGTTCCAGGAAAGCTGAATCTCCAGCGGGTTTGCCGGGTGTTCCTAACGCGGGCTTTCAGACTCAAGACGAGGAAGGCTCCGACTTCGATGCGCACTTGGGCCCGCTGGTGAGGAGATCGTCGTACAGCAAGTCTGGCACAAGCGACGTATTCCGAAACTTCAGAGTTCACCCCATTTTTTCCAACACCGTCGTGAACAGCAGAAAAGGGAGCTCGGAACTGGATGATACGCTCATTACTACCTTGGCGGACGGACCTTCCACCGATGTTAACCACACTCTTCTGGCCAAACGATTATCCCTCCACAAAGTGCACGTTCTATCGCGGGGTAATTCAATCGCGAAGTTGCCAGTGGGGACTGCACCTGAGCAACCGCATGACCCATCCGTCCACCGAATGATCTACTTCCGCACGAAGAAGGAGCTCAGTGACTTATTTCTTCTGCCGCCAGTGTCGCTATGGGGGCGTCGATTTGACCGCGCTGCATTTGTTCTTATCATGTTCGGAATTGGAGATCTGGCTATCGAAACATGCGATGGGCCGAACTATGCGGGTACGGATCCTGGATATCCTTATCTACCAACGGAAGAGCAGCACGAAATTTCCGATGGAGTACTGGCGGGGCTTTTCACCTTGGAATTTATCATCCGTGGTATCCAAACCAAGAGCATCCGAGCTGTTGTCCGTGATCCGTACATGTGGTTAGATTTAATCGGAATCTCGCCGTGGTATATCCTGCAGGTCTTGGAGGCAGCAGGGAATTCTGTGGGTCCGAATCACTTTATCAACATGCTTCGGCTGATCCGATTAGTCCGGTTGGCGCTTATCCTGAGGCACTACGAGCAGACAAAAATTATGTATTTGGCTATCAAGGCCAGTTTGCGGCCGCTGGGGATTACCCTCTTTTTCCTCTTTACGCTGGTGATGATCGTTGCTACAGCGATTTTCTACGCAGAGCCATGTTACAATGTGGAGACCTGCACTTTTACGGACATTTTCAACTCGGCGTACTTTGTAATGGTGTCGTAAGTATTGTATCATGCAGTCTATGTTTGCTTACCGAAAAACTAAAATAAGTTTGGTTATGTGTGACTCAGGGTCGCAACGGTGGGCTATGGAAATCAAGTACCCTCTTTGAAGAACCCTGGATCCTTGTTTTTGACGATGTTAGCAATGATCCTTGGGCAAATCTACTTTTCCATGCCCGTGGCGATTATCGGAAATAATTTCCAGTTAACCTACGAGAATTTCCAGCTGGACAAAAAGAAGAAATCCCGGTACCTCGATGCATCGCTTTCGCCATTTGACTGCCAGCTACTGCATAGTCATGCCAAACGACTCTGTGACATCCAATATCATCTCTTGAACTCGTGGTCAGTTCTACACAATCACATCCGCGGCATCGCGCGCTCAAACACCAGAGGTTCTCAATCGTTCACCATGGATATGCTCGAGCTCGAGGCTGACCGGCAGACCAAGATCAAGGAGGGAATCGGCCGTCTGCTCGATATTCACACTGAAGCTACCATGTTGTTGCAGATTTTTATTCCTCACCGACGAAGATCGCTTCATATGAGCCTGGATCACCACGCACAAGGAGTGCTAAGCAACATGTATGCAAAGGCTAAAAAGGCTATGGCCAAGGCGAAAATAAAGTCAGGCCATCATTCAGCTGTCGTAGACGCTCGACATGCCTCTCAAACATTAAGAGGGCGACTTTGGCTGCTGCTGGAAGTTCCGGATTCGTCGCGCCTTGCCACGATTGTAAACCAAGCTATGGTGGGAGTTGCGCTAGTGAGCATCATGCTGTTTTTCACTGAGTCGCTACAGGAGCTTGCAGCGAGTGGTGTCGAAACCAATGGTTGCAGATCAGTTGTCAAGAGCTATTGTAGGATTACCGGGTTTGAAGACATGGACGCCGCGTGCTTTTTGCGCTATGAAAATGGCACGAGCGACTTTGCTGAACGGCTAGATTTCACCTGTAACACTGTCACGGAGTCGCTGACCTGTTATGGAAATGGAGTAAATTTTGGGTCTCGAGATCCATCGGCGTTGGCGTGTGAGCACGCCTTTTCAAAGACTGGTGTTGACTACGTGTGCTATCGCCAACAATGCCGAGCATCGCTCAGCATGATTTTTGACATGGGGCCGTATTGGATTTACTTTGAATGGCTTTTTGGCCTCGTTTTCACGCTGGAACTTGCGCTTCGATTTTATATAGCGCAGGACCGCACGGAGTTTTGGAAGAAATTTTACGTCTTTTTCGACGTGGTTGCAATCGTACCATTCTTCGTGGAGGTATCAGGATACATGTTCTCAAATATTCAGCCAGATTACGCGATTGTTGCGACGTCGCCATCATTTCTTTCGGTGATTCGCGTGCTCAAGATCATGCGCATTCTCAAACTTACACGGGTAAGATATACCTGGGCAACTTCTGCCGTGGCAAAAGTCTAATGTGAACGTGGTATGATTTTATTCCAGCATTTCCGAGGAACGAAAATCCTAGCGTCTACTGCGATAAAAGTTTGGAAACCTCTTGTTATCCCGGTAAGGCTTTCAGATGGATGCTATTGTGCGTTGAGAACTTTCTCACACGTGTATGTCTGGCAGCTTTTCTTCTTGTTTACAGGATGTATCATTGCTGGGGCTGCTTTCTATGAGATTGAGCGCGGAAGAGAGTGCTTTGTTGGGAAGCCCTGCTGGTGGTGGAACAAAAATGTCCTCACCCCAGAGCTTGCTGACGGGCTTCCAGTGGGAAAGCGTGTTTTGATTCAAGATAAAGTGAAAACGACAATCACGGATATGATCCACTCGACATGGCTATCGTATACAACGTAAGAGTCTCGATGTCAACTAAGCGATCTATGATGTTGGGCTTTATCTGACATTTTCTTTTGGGTGTGTGACTAGGTTGACCTCGGTTGGCTACGGTGACTTAGTACCAAGAACATCGATTGGAAAGTTCTTTGACGTATTTGTGATAATCGTTGCTACGATTTACTCGGCAATGCCACTATCACTGGTCGGAACACAGTTCTACTCGCTGTACGAGAAGCACCTGGAAAAGATGGTCGTCAAGCAGGTAATCATTCAAGACAAAGTCGCCGCATTATGCTATGGAGGACTGACTACGTTATTCATGTCGTTTGCTGTGTTCGTTTCTCGTAGGGTGGATCATCCGTTTCTTGGCGCACAAAGACCACTATCAGCCTCGTGACGCAGTACAAGAAAGCGCCAAAGAATCAGTCGGCACGAAAACCGGAGCGCTTTATGCTTTCAGAAGAGCAGTTGCTGGTAGCGCATGAGTTTGAGAGCATGAGGCGTACGATTCTGAATTTGCAGCGCACTTTGGACGCTGCAACAGTCACTACGCTACAGAGCGTTCAGCGCAAGACCTCGGCTATTTCAATCCGAGGCTCCAGGACCTCAGGAGCTTCCAAGGCTTCAGCGAATTCCAGGCGCTCCATGACGATGACCCAGCGAGCCGCAAGCAGTATCGATTTGGCTATTGAGCAGAAGAGCTACGCCATCATGGTACGAAGGCTCGAGTACTATAATCGGTATGGATATTTTGCATTATCTAATACTTGCTTGTTGTTGTATTGCAGGACACGCTGTTGCAGTTCTCGCAGGTCGTCGAGAAGCTGCAGGAGGCACCAGTCAACTTCGAGGCGTTCGACGGCATCGAGGACGACTTGCACACCAACATTTATCCCAACGGCATTTCTCCTCGTCCGACGTCCGATGAACAAGAGCTCGACACGTTCCAGGAAATGGAATAATTCACGACCCACGCACCCACACTCACGGCCGTACACAAAATCCTGCTGCTTGGATTTCTTCTGGTGTGCTAAATTGCAAGACCGTCGAACGAAAGTCTCAGTTGACCCGTCGTAACTTTACCACAGTGCCCCTTTTTGTTATATCACACATAGCCAAACCCTTAATATCAATCGCATTCTACACCGCAGATGACTCACAGCGGAAAAAAGAGCAGCAACTCCGCAATAGAGTTCCGTACACGTTCCTTCAGCTCGAGGCCCTCGTTCCCGTCCATTCCGACCTCGTTGAAACCAAGAAAAAAGATCACACGCACCCGCTTGTGCGTCCTCTTGTATCCAGCTCCGTCCAGCAGCCCCAGCGCCTTTGCCTGCTCCTTCGCAGCCATCTGCTTGGCCGTGCTGGGTCCTCATTTCTAAATTCAACACAGCGGCAATGGAGTACGGACGGCTCGTGGTGCTCGGCTACAGCAGCTACCGCGTGGACACGGTGGAGCTTCGCCCCCGCAGCGGCAGCGTAGAGCGCGCGCCTTCGTCTTTTGGGCTGTCAGAGGAGGCCGACCGGTCGGTGACCAGCGTCTCGTCGTCCTCGTCCTCCGCGAGCTCCAAGCGCGCGTTGGGGCAAACGTGGAAGCCGCTGGGCGACCAGAACGCCGAGTTCGTGCTGGAGAAGCGCTCGCGACCCAACGGCGTGCAGCTGCGTCGCTTCCACCACGTCCGGTCCATTGAAGAGCTCAAGGAATCCAAGCACCCGGCGGGGACCAATACCCTCAAGCAGTCCAAGCACCGAGCCAACGAGACAGTGACCAAAGACCTCAAAGGCATCACCACGCGCATCATGCAGCGTATCGAGAGGACACGAAGTCGCCTGAGAGTCGTCGATAATCAGAGAGAGGACTTTCCGCCGGTTGTCGCGCCGTACCAAATGTGCGTCCCCATGAACGACAAGGACCCTTTCGTCTGTGTCACGGAGTTCCACGCGGACGCCAGCACCGACATGTTCCAGATCGGCCGCATGCCATGCCGCCAGAACGATTTCGTGATCCCAGGACCGCGCGTTGGCTCATCCGGGACCATTTCACGCTACGCCGCGAGGATTGTTTGCTCGCGTGAGCCACCGTACGAGTGCCGCATTTATGCTGGAGGCTTTGATGCGGCGAGACGCATGAGCACCGCGGGACATGCGTTGAAGCACTGTTCGCATTGTGGAAAGTGGTCGAAACGTTTCGCGACGAATCATACCTGTGTGATGCGGGCGATGTTGGAGCAATCGAGGGACGGTGGTAGTAACAGGGGGGCCTTTAGTCGGGCCAAACAGAGCAGCAATAATCGGCTGAGAGGAGAAGTCCAGCATTACATTGACGAAACGAAGGAGGACGGACTGTTGGAGCACTTCGAGGTGGATCTTCGGGATGCAAACGAGCTGCCGCTGGACGGATTGACCAAGAATGGCGTTCGTGTGTGGCTTCCTGAGTGCAAGCAATGGTTCGAGGTATCGGTGAATGGTAGATTGTTCGCGATCGAATCCCGTACTGTGGTCGAAAAGTCAGCGCCATCAACAAGCTCGAGGTCGAAAGCGCTGCGTAGTAGTGCATTCAACCGTCCAGCCGGCAATGCTGAGGGCTTTGCACCGATACTGGCGGACGGAGCGATCATTGATCTGGGCGGAGTCCAACTACAATTCCAGACAAGCCACCGCTCTGGGCTCGAAGGTGAAGCTGAAAACAACGAATTGCTGGAGGCCCCTGTGGTGTACGGTCGGGCAACGCTGTCCTCGGTGAGCACGCAGCTCGAGCGGCTTAACGTTCAATGCCCCGTTCAGCTGCACTCGCTACGATTTACACGGGCATCTCCGGGTGAAGACGTTCCACTGGACCAGATACCTCACGTGTTCACGGCATGCGGGCATGTGTTTGGGTATGAGGAGCGTATTGCCAAGTCGCACACGTGCCCGCTCTGCAGAACGCCAGGGTCCCTGGTTCGGCTGCTGCTCAAAGAAAACTCGCAACTGCAGTCGGCCGAAGAACAGCACGCAATTCCCGAGTGCGTGTTCAACCCCTGCGGACACGCCATCAGCACCAAGCTCGCACAGCACTATTCAGCGTTGCGCATGCCCAACGGCCGCGCGATTTGCCCGTTCTGTGCGGTGCACCTCGACCTGCGTGTGCCATTCTCAAGACTCTACCTCTATTGTGACTCTGATTAGAGTGAGGTATCTGCACCAAGAGCACGCTAACGCAAGTGATTGAATTGAGTACAAGAACAAATTAACCATAAACACAAGATAGATACTACCAGTAGTAGTAAGTAGTAAGGTAAAAATACATGGCAAGAATCTCGTCTCAAGACTGAAAATCAAAGTAATGCCCAAAATTTCACGGAGATTTATTTGAATGCATTATCAACGCACATGGACTGCGGCTTTGTCTAACACGTCGACGACATATACTCCCGCCATTGCGCTGTTCCTCAAGTCACTGTCTGCTTATAGATGATCTTCGCTGGACGTGATGAGGGACTGCGGCAAGTGGCCGGTCTCGTTCACTGCAATGACCTTGAGCGGCCGATTGGCGCACACGTCGATGCGCGTGACGCCGCAGTGGTTGATCTCGAAGTGACCCCACGTGTTCGCAGGGTCCACACCAAGTGCACGACACAAGAAGAACCGGATCAGGTTGGCATGACACACAAGTACACAGTACGACTCCTCGTCGCTCTCCTCCTGGGCCTCGCCCGAGTCCGTAAAGAACCAGTTGAAGGCCTTCCCCATTCGCTCGACGTCCACACGGCTACGCTCCCGCATGGCATCGAACGCGCTGTTGTTGCGCGCAGCAGCAGCTCCGCCCACAGGGAAGTCGGTCGAGTACGGCGTCCCAGGCCAGCCCTCGCGCAGCATGGGGCTTGCGTTTACCGCGACCTCTCCGAAGTTGTTGGCAATGATGCCGGCCGTCTCAACTGCGCGCGTCATGTCGCTGTGGTAGATAGTGACGTCGTGCCGCGTGGGGATCCGGTTGTGCGCCATCCCCAGGCACTTGCCAGTGAGCTCAGCCTGCTGCCTTCCCATTTGCGAGAGCACTTGCTCTGAGTCGGATGCCTGCGGCACGTGGGCGTTGATGTAGTGGCCGTGGCGGATCAGGATGAAGTGCTTGATAGGCAGCGTAGAGTAGACAAACTCTCCAAGAGACGGCTGCGCCTGCTGCAGATAAACTTCGTCTCGCCGTGCCTGGTCCTGCTGCTCGCTCTGGCCACACCCTGAATCTGCAGCCCCCTCTGGCACCGACGACTTCGAGCTAACACCTGTATCCGGTTTACTCGACGAGCTATTACCTTGGTCTTTGCCGTCGGCGGAAGCTTGACACCTGAGAATGGCATTGACCCACTCGACACGCTCCACTTTAGTTGACGCCATGAACGCATAGGACGGCGCTCGCTGCCCATCGCCACTGCCTCCCAGCCCCGGAGCTCGGTACCGCAGCTGGAACTTCCTGTCATGCTTGAATGGCTCGTGGATCAAGTCCATGGCGTCAACATCCAGCACAATAGTGTGGTGGCTGTCTTTCGACACCGTCTCCAGGAACAGCCCGCCTTGCTTCCGCACCAGCATGCAGTAGATCTACACACAGCCACAGCAACAGCCACCTCGTCAGCCCCCAACACTGTAGCCATATCCCATATCCAGTCCGCATGCTCCGTACCGATCCCAACGTCCGGAACACTGGCGGGTTCTGCTGCATCTGGGCCCTGTCCACCTGCTCTGCCACGACGAGCAGCCCCTCGATCTCCACGGCCTCGCCGTCTCGCCGCCTGTCGATCGGCGCGGGGCTCTGCAGCAGCGCGCGCTTGTTGCCGCGCCGCTTGTCCGTCGGTAGCTCTGGCGCCAGCGACGTGAGGTCCGTCGGCACCGTTCCACTAGGCGGTCGCTGTTTGCGCTTGGGCGAAGTGCGGCTGCCCGCGTCGCGCTCGCGCTCACCGCCACCGCCCAGCGACAGCTCCTGGATGCGCACGGCCTCCGTCTTCACGGAGCATGAGGCGTTGCCGCCCTTGCCGCGTGCCGCCGCTGGCGTCGGGGTCACCGCCAGGTCCAGGGACATGACGACGAGCAGAGGCGCTACTTGTGAATGATGATGACGAAAGGAAAATGACAATCGCAAAAGCAGGAAATTTGCCTTTTGAGGTCGGCGTTCCGGTGAAAATCTCGCGGGATAAGAGAGACAACACACTCAAGAGATGTCCATTACCCGCGCGGCGTTAGGTCCATTACCCGCGCCGCGTTAGGTCATGACGCACGCCAACCCGCAGAAAACGGGCCCCGACGAGCTGCAGCCATGGCTCCGAGCCAGGCTCGGGGTGAGACAGCGTGCGAGGTTGCGTGTGCGCTTCGGCTCAAGCAGCGAGGGTTTCGTTCCGGCTAGACAGGCAAGCCGCGCACTATCGACTCGTTATACATGTACAGAACTCCCCTGCTTACCCTCGCCTGCATAAAATTTGGTACCTCGCTCTCAAGTAGTGCAAATCACTGAAGTCAGCATCCATGGCCATCTGTGCATAAACTCACCACGTACTGATTTAACTGAAATGAGGAGGGAAAGTGTCGACCGCAGGAAGCTTGCATGCACGCGGAAGTAGGAAATGAAAGGCTGTAAATGAACATGCGGTGAAGCACTACGTGCGTGGTGTCTGCCTTCATTTGCCATTAATCCGCAATGACCTCGCATCTCGACAAGAACGTTCGCCTGACTGTCGGGGAGGGGCTCGAATTGTGCAAAGTTGCCAGCATGCGCACTGAGAGCGGGCCGCACTGTGCGGCACTCGGAGCATCCACGAGCATATTGCCTGCATCAAGATGCGGATTCTTTGCAATTAGGCGGTAGAGTTGTAATAAATCAGTACACATAGCCTCCTTCGCAATTCTCTTAACCTTGCAAGATTTATTGGTCCCACCTTTGTGGCTAAGGCGGGGAGTTCTGTTACAGAACTCCCGCACTACATACAGAACTTCTGTATGTAGTGCACGCTCACTGCAACACGGAAAGTTTCGGGCACATCGGGGGATGCCTCGGCGCGTTGTGCTGGACTGGGCGATGATCCGATGATCGAAAGGGAGGAAGAAGCTCAACAAAGAGCGGCATTATATGTTGGCAACCATTTGATGCCGTGGCGTCTTGGACGCGGCATCTTCAAGGCAGTCATCGCGTTGAAACTGCACATGTTCACGACTGAAATCTCGCGAGAGCGGAGGAAAATTGCAAGCGTCGCCATCTGCTGCATCCGAAAGTCGATAGTACGAGCGGCGCCACACAAAGACGAGCTGGGCTGCTCGCCAGGATGGCAGTCAGGATGCGCCTTTGGAGGGAGGCGACGCCTTCAAGCAAGGCAGCTTCGCGCACTCGCAGCTTGCTTGCCGCTTCAGCCAATTTTTTCTTGCGCGAATGGCAAAATTCACCGAAGCCATGGCGCACTTCCTGCAAAAAAAGCCGGAGCCCAAGATCTGATCGATGCTGGCGAGGCGCGGTCCGTACGGCCGAGGAGGGGGAATTGATGCATCAACGGTGAAGATGCATGCAGGATTAATGCGGCTTGAAGTGAATGCTCAGTATCAATTGCCAATTGACAATGGCCTGAGCGTGGGAGCGTTGCGGAGAGACTCTCTGAGAGAGCGAGCCCCGGGGACACTTTGCAGCGCAAAGTTTGCACTCGCCACGTACCGGTACTGGGCTTCAGGTGGGTACAGTAGTATTTTCAGAATAATTAATAGCAGTATAATTATAATATAAGCTGCAATCAGGGTTTGATAGTAGGAACGGAAGTAGAAATAACAGCGGTACTACTAATTAACTACTATAGCACTAGGGTCAGAAATACATATGGGTCAGAAATGCATATTGTGTTATAGTTATACTACCGAGAAAAATAATGTCACTAATAGTGCAAATAGTAGTAGAAACAATAATAGTAGTAATAATCGCACCAGATCTTCACAAATTCCCCTCTACCCCCACCCGCGCGGTTTGCGCCCTCTCGCTCATTTCACTACCTCCTCGGGCATGGAGACAAACCACTAAAACGTGATAGGAGTGCAGTTTGGTGGAAGAAAGCAAAAACTTCCTTGTATCCACCCTCAAAACTGTAGGTCTGCCGTCACGCATCATCTTGCTTGGTTAATATTTCTACCAGCACGTTTTGCAGCCGCTCACGCTCAGCATGTTCTTCAAAACTGACAGCGACGCAGGAGCTCAAGAACCTTAGAATCGCTGGAGGAGCAGAGTCACTACAGTAACAATATCCCAACCAAATCATCCACAAGGCGATCGTCTTGGTGCGAAAGCTTGTCTTACCACAAGGAAAAGGCATGTATTTGCTGTGTTGAACCCGGAGACGTGCTCACTATCGTGCTGACTACAGTGAGCCAAATTCAATTCTCGAGAGACATCGTGCGATGGCTGACCCGGATGGGTGTCTGAATTACTGTTGCGCTCAAAGCTTTTGAATTTTACTGTATATTGATTATGCCTGCTTAGACGGTGATGTCCCCATCGGCGTACTGGTCAGCTGCTAAACCTGCTCGAGTTTAGCTGTGGCGTAGTTGTTCACCAGCGTTCCTAGAACGTGTGTTCCGGCTGGCTACCTCGTGGCGATACCACTAAGAACAAGAATTGACAAATATTGAGTACGCGGGCCACTGCGCTTTTTGCTTTCGCATAGGGAAAAATAGTAACCGCCGACAGTGGAGATAGTAGTACTGTATAAGTACTATGACAATGTTATAGTTTTTATATTTGTATCGAGACCTACTAATGGCGTTCCGGATAGTAGTAGTAGTATAGCTACTACAGTAGCCGAAGCTGTCACTACCAAATCCTGATTGCAATATTACTAGATCTAGTACACTCCGCGCCAAGTTAATATGAACACCCACGTTTTGTCCTCTAGCTCAGCCATTTTTACGAGTTTTATCATGCTGTTTAGATATGTTGTTTGTGTCGCTAAAACAGACACGATACTTGTTTTAACGTCCCCAATAGTAAAGTTTAAGATGGGGCTGCCATACAAGTGACCGTTTTGGTCATTGCGACAAATATATGAACACCCAATCCCATATACAAAAACCAAGTGAAAAGGAATGATGGTGAACGGATGGCTACATTAGTAGTGGGTCTTGTTACCGTGCTTCTTGATGGACTCCTTGCAGCGGCGAGGCATTGACTCAATCAGCACCCGAAGTACCGACATGTCGATGGCATCCCAGGCCTCATAGAGTGCCGCCGTAAATTCGCTGACGCTGGTGAACTGCCTGCCGTTAGCGTACACGTGGCGGCTCATGATCGACCAGACATTTTCGATCGGATTGAGGTCGGGCGAGCGCGCCGGCCATGGCAGCACCCGAACCTCTTGTTCCGCGAAGAACTTCTGTGTGCGCTTGGAGCGGTGGATCGAAGCGCCGTCCTGCTGGAAGGTAAAGTCCGTCCCGTAGTGCTGGTGGGCGTACGGCAGCATGAACTCGGACACAGTGTACACGTAGTCTTCCGAGTTCTGCTTGCCGTGTAGCACCGCCAGCTTCGTCTTGCCAGCAGCACTAAAGCCAGCCCACACCATCACGGAGCCTCCCCCCCCCCCCGCCTGACGACGCTTCGTTTGCCTGGCGGGACGGCGTAGATCACGCCAGTAGGTCTGGAATCCGTCAAGCCCGTCGAGATTCCACTGTTTCTCATCGGAGAAGATGATAGTGTCCCAGGACCTGACGGGATCCTTGTTCATCAGCATCCCCCCACGCCCAGGGCTCTCTCGCGCGCTTGTCCTTTGGTGACAGGGGCAGCGTGCTGTCCATCTTGGTATACACAAGTCAGTCGACACCGGCGAGCACTCGTTGGATTGTGCGCACCGATGTCGACAGCTTCAGCTCTTCCTTGAGCTGCTTGGCCGACAGCTGCCCCTTCGCGGCAGCGCGGACGAGGTAGCGCGTCTCGCGCTCCGACAGCGAGGTTGTGGGGCCCGGTGGCTTACGCTCCGTCGGAGTCACGAACAGCACGCGGTTGATAGCGCCCACTGAGCGCTTCACTTGGCGCGAAATCTGCCGTAGGCCTAGCCCGGCCTCGTGGAGCCCTTGGATCCACCCTCGCTCGATGTCCGTCAGTGGCGCGCCCCTCCCCATCAAATGTAGAATAAGATCAGCTCGTTGGGAGCAGCGGTGTGTGCTTGGCAAGATCGTTGGCTGCGGCAAGCTGCAAGCTGCTGTTATAAGTGTAGCCATCCGTTCACCATCATTCCTTTTCACTTGGTTTTTGTATATGGGATTGGGTGTTCATATATTTGTCGCAATGACCAAAACGGTCACTTGTATGGCAGCCCCACCTTAAACTTTACTATTGGGGACGTTAAAACAAGTATCGTGTCTGTTTTAGCGACACAAACAACATATCTAAACAGCATGACAAAACTCGTAAAAATGGCTGAGCTAGAGGGCAAAACGTGGGTGTTTATATTAACTTGGCGCGGAGTGTACCAGACCCTGTTTTTGCCGATGTGTCTGATGTGTGGTACACACCAGACTTCTGTTGCCGCACATCTGATCCAAGCACAGTCAAACCTTGAGTCGACTCCACGCGCTGACCACATGCAGCTCCGCGGCGCCGCAGCCGCCGCTGGCGCTGGCCAGAAGAGAAAAAGCCCCCGGCCGTGACGGACCCCACAGCAAAGAGCAGAATCATGGCGCCAGGTGACGAGAAGCTCGCGGCCGACGCGTTCGTGGGCTACAACGAGTGGGCGGCCGAGACGCTCAAGGTGCAGATCGCCACGGACTTCGTGTACGAGCACCAGGAGGGCGCGTGCGAGGCGGAGCGCGGCGTGTTCATCGCCGAGGACGTGACGCCGCACACGGAGGTCTTCAGCATCCCGCTGGACTCGGTGCTGTCCGTCAAGAGCCTGCAGGAGAGCGCCGTGCTGCAGAGCATCGCCTTCTTCCAGCAGCTCACGCCCGAGCGCGAGGACGACCAGCTGGCCATCGCGCTGCTCTATGAGAAGTTCGTGCGCGGCAGCAAGTCCAAGTGGGCCAAGCACATCGAACTGCTGCCCCGGACGTACCACAACGCGCTGTACTTTGACCCGGAGGAGCTCAGGGCGCTCGAGGGTAGCAACGTCTACTTCATCGCGCAGCAGATGGAGGAGAAGGTCGCGCACGACTACGCCAGGCTCAAGGAGTCGGTTTTGCTGGAGCTCTTCGAGAACGTCCCGGAGGGCATCAACGTCGACCTCTTCGACGAGTTCTTCTCGCTCGAGAACTACAAGTGGGCGCTCTCGACCATCTGGAGCCGATTCGTGTCGCTGCGGCTCGACGAGGCGCCGCCAGTGCTGGAGAAGGACGGACCGGTTGAGGATAACGCGGCACCTGCTAGGAAGAGCGACGCGCCGGTAGCCAAGCAGGCCTTCAAGGCCATGGTCCCGGTGTTCGACATGCTCAACCACGACCCGGAAGCTGAGATGTCCCACTTCTTCGACATGGCGACGCAGAGGTTCAAGCTTGTGAGTCACCAGCACTGGAACGCAGGCGCGCAGATGTTCATCAACTACGGTCCATTGTCGAATCACAAACTGCTGGCGTTGTACGGCTTCGTGATCATTGGGAACCCGTTCGACGCTGTGGAAATGTGGCTGCCTATGGACGAGGCGTCGACCAAGTTCTTTCAGGAGAAGGAGCAGCTACTGCTCACGAACGGGCTGGACCACGCCACGAACCCGTTCGAGCTTGTTGCGGATGAGAGCAATGACCTGCTGCTCATGGCTGCGCGGATACAGGAGATCGACTGCGAAACCGCAGAGGAGTTCGAGGAGCTGGCCAACAAGGCGCTGGATGGCGAGATGGTTAGTCAGGAGAACGAACAGGAAGCGCTTACGCGGCTGATTTACACGTTGGAGAAGATGCTGGAAGCGTTCCCAACCTCGATCGAGGAAGACGACAAGCTGCTGGAGTCTTGGGAGCGCGACTTCACTCAGCAAGATGACGAGAAGACCGACAGCCTCAACCATGAGCGGATGGCTGTTGCTGTGCGGCGGTCAGATAAGTACATTCTCTCCGAGAACATCAACATGCTCAAGTGGAAGCTTCTGGATATCCTTCCAAAGAACTAAATGGGCTCAGCAAGAGAATCTAACAGCGAAGTACAGTCACCATCTACGCCATCCCCTCTATGAGCATGCTTGATTTCTTGCTCTTATTGTCTGCACAGGACAAGCTCGTCTACAGTTCTGGTGTTTTGTAGATTTTGACTTGCTTGGAGCTCTTCCCCAGCACAAGCACCTCCGAGCCGTCGGGCGAAAACACGGCGCGCTTGACGGGATCTTCGAGCGCGTCGGTGATGGTGAAGAACTCGTTGTTGTCGCTGGTCCGAACAAACACGACATCCTTGCCACGCACCATCGCCAGCATCTACGAAAGCGATCCAAGACACCTCAATCAGATACAGCGCAACATCGCCGTCGTCCCGGGCTTGATGAGCGTACCTTTCCGTTCGGCGCAAAGTCGACAGCCTGGAACGGCTGCTCTCCGCTGGCATTGAAAGACGACATAACCTTCGGGTCCTCTTGCACAGTGTACCGGACTGCACGACAAATAGTCGGCCATAGATGACACCAAGCAGTTCAGTCAGTAATTTTGCCCAACAGCACATCAAGTAACCTCTTCATGCTTACCGTTGATATCCCAGAGACGAATCGAAGCGTCCTTGGATATAGTCACAACGCGGTTAACCGGACGCTTGTCAGACCCGTCGAACGCCAAGTCCATCACGCCGGTCTTGATACAAAAAACAAGCGGCGTGTTAGCATTCGAGTCACAACTACTTCGCTTCACAGAAAAACATGTTTAGCGAAAAATACTCACCCGGTGTCCTTGCAGGGTCATGATCTTGTTAACCTTCTTGAAGGCGCCGTTCTTCTCACGCGCGATCTCATAGATCTTGACCTCCGGTGTGTACGCGGCCACAGCAATGTACCGGTTGTCCTTCGATCCGACGCAGTGGTAGTTGGCGACCTGGTTCGTGTTCACCGTTTGCAGCAGCTCGCCACTCAAGTTCCAGAACTTGACGTCCGTGTCTGAATCACCCGCGCACGTGATAATCGTTGCCCACTGCACAAAACAACACAGAAAGTTAGCAAACCTTCAGAGTCGACCTGAAAGCTTGATTCTATCATGGTGCGTACGTTGCCGATGTCGTTCATGAGCACCGAGTGCACATCCGTCTTGTGCGAAACAGGGAAGTCCGCGATGATCTCGGGCTTGGCACGCAGTTTCTCTGTTAGCGTCACAATAAGCACTCGTTAGAACCAGCTTCAACGCGATACAGAACATCCCAAACGTGCTGCAACGCACGATAAACCTTCACCGTGCCGTTCTCCGTTGCAACCACCTATATTGCACCAACGTCAGTCCAAATCCACCCGCACGCAGCTACCTTGTCCATAGCACTCACCAGGCTACGTCCATCCGAGCTGAAGCTCATGGCCGTGACGTGGTCGTACTCCATGTTGATCTGGTGCACCTTGGGGTTCTTGTCCTTGAGCATTTCGCGGAAGTAGAGGCGGATGGAGCGGTCTGAGCTGGCCGTGGCCAGGAAGCGGCCGTTGGGGCTGTAAGCCGCCGCCGTGATGCCGTACTTGTGGCCTTTGAGCACGTGCAGGATGCTGGAGTGCTCCTCACTCGCGTCTTGGGACGCCGCTGCCTGGCTCTTCTTCTTGAGCTCGGCCGTCAAGTCCACCTTCTTCCCCTTGGTCTTGCTCTTGGGCTTCTTGCTGTTGAGCGCGTGGAACTGCTGGCGAGCCAGCTCCTCCTTCTCCTTCTGCAGTTTCAGCGCCTTCTTCTTGGCCTCCTCGTGCTGCTGCATGTACATGTAGCCGGCGCCTGCCAGCACCAGCAGCAGCGCCAACACCCACGCGAGCTCCATGGTCGACGTCGATCTGCGAGCACCAAAATGAAAAGATACGTGGCAATTTAGTCAAACACACCATGTTGGTGTGCTAGCTACACTAAATACCTATCGAAAGGAATGTCTCGAGAGTATCAAACGCGTTTAACATGGCAACACGACGGCTGGAGCGCACAATTATCGATGCTGATAGCCATACACATCTCCATTGAGCCCCAATCACTTGAACGCACTCCCCTTTCGAGCTGCTAAGCTTACACTCAACGCATTTTGTTATTTCCCAACTGGCGCGACCGGGGTACTTCTCTGCTGAAGTCCAATCCATGACTAAGCGATGAGCACAACGCCGCCAATGCTATCAGCTCATGACCTCCATCCACGCCATTCACACCTCCCTCATGTGCAGAAAACTGATGATGCAGCATTCGCGTACAATGCCAGCTTCAACGCCGGCAGCGCGCGCTCCACTTCAACCAGGATGGTGCATCTATCAGAAAAGGTTCAACTCTAATACAATCGTCTTGGCATCAGTCAACCCTTACCATTCCAAATCACAGGTCTATTCCATACAGCAGTCCGTTCACGTCAACAGGAATCGCAGCAGCATTTTCGATCTCTAGTCCAGCTCACTTCCCAATCCCGACTATCGAGCCCAAGCCGAGTCGTCCTTCCATCCTCTCCATACTCACCACCACAATGGAGCTCAACCAGGCTGTTGCGATCGTGACCGGCGGCGGCCGCGGCTTCGGGCACGCGTTCGCCGAGGAGATCCTGGCCAACGGAGGCAAGGTCATGATCACGGACGTGAACGTGCACGAGCTGCAGGCCGCGGGCAAGGAGCTGCAGCGCAAGTACGGCGAGCGCAACGTGTGCTGGGACCGCCAGAACGTCACGGACAAGGACAGCTTCCCGCGCGCCTTCGCGTACGCCGCCAAGTACTTCAAGCAGCCCGTCAACGTGCTGGTAAACAACGCTGGTATCGCCGGCGACATGACCTTCTATGAGCCGGGCAGCACCAACTGGGAGGCCGTCGTGGACATCGACCTGGTCGCGCTCATCCGCGGCACCAAGTTCGCCATCACCGAGTTCAAGCGCACGCTCAACGGCAAGGAAGGTGTGATCGTGAACCTCGGCAGCATGGCTGGACTCACCACCACGCCCTTCGGCCCCGAGTACGCCGCGGCCAAGGCCGGCGTCGTGGGTTTCACGCGCTCGCTGTACCAGCTCAAGAAGAAGGACAACATCCGCTGCTTCTGCATGTGCCCGGGCTTCGCCGAGACCAACATGGGTCGCCAGGCGGACGTCGAGATCCCCGAGTACACCAACATGATGGGCGGCCTCTTGCCCGTCAAGGTGGTCGTGGACGCCTTCGCCGCTGGCATGCGCGAGCCCGACAACGCCGGCCGCGTGCAGCGCATCATGAAGAAGAACACCACATACTACCGCTTCCCGGGCGACAAGGCGCTCTTCCCCGACTCGAAGCTGTAAGACCCGAGAGAGCAGTGAAGTTGACATGAGATGTTGGTTCAGCTTGAATGAAATGGCTGTGTGTGTGTGCTCCGATGTGTCTTGTTCTTACGGCTCTAGAGAGGAGGGAGTATGGATGCGATGCATATATTACTTAGCATGAAGGAAGCTGAGGGTGAAATTGGACGGTGCCGGCGATGAATCGAGCAGCCAGACTGAGTAACACGAGGCAGTGCAAGCGGAATGTGTACTAAACTAAAGACGACGTGGAGGCGACCCCATTCGCGCGTGACTCGATGTCGATGACCTTGCCACGCGCGCACTACGATCCTCGACCTCCATCGCCGCATCTTCGTGATAAATAGAAATGCATGACCTCGGCGGCCAGAATTTCTTGCTTGCACTTCTCGTGTCGCTTTGCTGACCCCCCCCCCACCACCACTCGAATCACCCGCCTTCCTCCATTTGTGTCTGGTGATGACGGCTATGTCGTCTAAAACTCGGCGAAGGGATCCTTGCCGTTGTAAACGGGGACGATAGCATCCTCCATCGAGTCCGGGTACGGGTCGAAATTGGACGTGTCGTTGGCCGTCCCGACACGTGGGATAATTGGTGCTGCACCCTTGCGCGCTAAGAGGTCCTCCCAGTTGACGCCGGCGAAGAACTTGTGCTTCTTGATATCCTCTACTCCGTTCTTGAGGCAACCGTATCGCTTGGTAAGGTCGGCCGTAAGCATTCGCTTGATAAGTCCCTTGGCGTTGCGGTCGAAGAAACGCGGGAAGTTGAGCTTGCCGGAGAGAATCTGCTGGTAGATGCCCATGGGGTCGTCGTCGCAGAAGGGCGGCTGGCCTGCGAGCATTTCGTAGAGCAAGATGCCGAGCGTCCACCAGTCCACGCCCTTGCCGTGGCCCTTGTTCAGTAAAACCTCGGGCGCGATGTACTCGGGTGTGCCGCAGAGCGTGTACGTCTTGAAGGCCACGCGCTTGGCGAAGCCGAAGTCCGTGATCTTGATGTAGCCCTCGTTATCCAGCAAGAGGTTCTCTGGCTTCAGGTCGCGGTAGATGAAGTCCTGGCTGTGCATGTACTCGAAGATGGACACGACCTGCGCGGCGTAGAACTTTGCCGTGTTGTTGTCGAAGCGCCCGGCCTTCCGCAGGTGCGTGAAGAACTCGCCTCCGATCACGTACTCGAGCACCATGTACAGGTACTTGGTGTCCTGGTACGTGCCTGCCAGGTTGACGATGAACGGGTGGTCCAAGCATAGCAGGATGGACTTTTCCGACAGCATGTGCTCGACCTGCTGCAGCCGGACGATCTCGGCCTTCTTGAGGATCTTGATGGCCCAGTACGAGTTGGTCGCCTGTCAAAAGGTCGAAAACCGCGACAAGGTTAGTATCACAGCATGGTCTTCGACTCCACTATCGAGGCCACCGACTTACTTTATGCGTGGCGAAGCGCACGCGGCCGAAGGAACCGGTGCCGAGCGTGACCCCCATCTCGAACTGCGAGCCATCGAGCGGGCCTGCAAACTTGTGCGAGTTCTTGACGGCCGGCGCCGCCGTCGCGTCCGGGGTGGCCATGGGTGCGTGTGCGGAGTCTGCGGTGCTGCTGTCGGAGCTGCGTGCGGTCTACTGCTGCCGTGGCCAGCGGTGGTCGAATGCGTCAATCCGGCGAGCGAGTGGGGGCGTCCTGCCGTGCGAAACCCCAGCGACCTTGTCACTCGTGGCTTTTTTGGGCTATGCGCGCGTGCGCGCGGGTATTGAAGCCGAGGCCGCAAGGCGGATCAGATCCACTCCAAGCTCGAGCACTGGCAGGGCGGTCGTTATATGCAGCCACCACCAGGTATTTTTGTCCCGCGCTCGCTCGCTTTCCACACTCTCGCACTCACTGCGACCGGAATAGCAATGGCAAAAATAGACGGCGACTGGGCGGACTACCTGGGGCGCTTGGGGCCCAAGCGCCGCCCGCGCAATTATAGAAGAAAGCTAGAAAAGGCCGGGAGGCGATTCGCGTGGTGGTGACTTGTGGGCGGATCGCAGAGGCTCCTTCCATTATTATTCGGCTGAGTCGTGCTGAGGCTCGCTCGGCGAGAGGCTTGGTGAGCGGAGTGGAGCTCGTAGCTGCGCCGATGGAGCGCCTAATGCTGGTGTCTCAAAGCTCGCTACAGCGTGGCACCTAGAGCTGTGCCCGAACGCGCCCAGAAGGCGACAGGAAAGGCCGCCAAAGACCGCGTCGTGTTCGGTGGTAGCGCCTGTAGTAGTCAAACCGTCGCGGTGACTCGCCATCGAAGTGGCCGACCGATACACGTGTTCCCTCGATCCTAGTCCTGACACGGCACCTCCCTTGCTCTAGAGGAAAGACCCGGTCACGAAGTGGCCCCGCGTATGCAGTGTATACCTTGACGTTAGCGGGTGAGAATGGCTCCATGAGAGTTTGATGAGTACAGCAGCTCGAAACGCTGGAGCGAAGACAGCGAGCGCATCGTCGCGCGCGTACATTTTGTTCACTGTCCTCAGCAAACTGATCACTCACCGACCATCCGTGCTCTTCGTCGTGCTCCGAGCGGCGCGGCTGTCGTCAAAATCCTCGCGCTGATCGACGATCAGAGATCGTGCGTCGTTGGCCTGTCGGTCGGGCGAGCTTCCTGCAATAGTTGAAGTCGCTCGAGCAACATCAAGTTGAAGTTGAAATGTTGCGCCAAGGTCGTCTGTCATGTGGCCCACTCTACCTAACCGACGCAAAGACGGGGCATGGAGCTCATCGCTGGGCAATCAGCCATTTTCTCCCAAGATGGGGATCAGACCGTCGCGCGCACATGGCCATGGCCGCCCGCGGAGGCCTCGCGCGCTCGCCGCGCTGCTCTGGGCCTCGACGCTGATCCTCTGCTGCTGCTCCGCGCAGACAACCAAGGCCAAGACGCTGGCGCCCGAGAGCGTCGTGGAAGGGAACGAGGGCGCGTTCGCCACCATTATGTACGACTTCGGCGAGGACAGCGAGGCGCTGCTGCTGGCCACGCGCGTGCTCATGCGCAGCATCAAGGACTCCAACACCAAGTACCGCCGCATGGTGATCGTGCCGCAGGACGGACTGCAGGAGAGCAGCGAGCGCGCGCTCAAGGGGGACGACCCCGAGCTCGAGATCGTGCGCACCAAGATCCCCAACGTGTTCGCGCACATGCCGCTCACCGACTACCGCACGCAGCTGCTGCACATGCGCAACAAGCTGGTGATATGGGACGACCCGCAGATCTCGTCGCTCAAGCGCGTGGTCTACCTGGACCCGGAGAACCTCGTGCTGCGCAATCTGGACGAGATCTTCGCGTGTCACCAGTTCTGCGCCGTGGACAACGGCCAGTCGGTGGTCTACTCCAATGGCCTTCTGGTCATCTCGCCCGAAAGCATTGCCGCGCGGAACCTGTACTCGGATGCCATTGACGGCTTCATGATCACTGGTCGCGAGTACAACTACATTGGCATCATCCAGGGCTTCATGCCGGGGCTCTTTGAGGCGTTTGAGGAGAGCCCGCTGTTCTTCCTCGGCTGGGATGGAGACGACAATGGAGAGGAGAGCGAGGGAGCGGACGATGGGGACGATGCGGTGGAACCGGTGGACAACTCCGTCGTCCACCGCCTGCCGTTCTACTACAGTATTAATCACATGGTCTTCTACGAGCGCATGAACTGGGACTTGTACAAGTGCAAGGACAAGAATTTGGCCACGGGGGAGATCCCCGGTCCGTTGCTGAGCTACAAGTACAGCGGCGCTACAGTGAAGCCGTGGTTCTGGCTGCCGTACGCGTATTTCCAGGTGTTCTGGTACTGGCAGGATGTGCGCAGCCGTCTGGGAGAAGATCACTTTGGCTATTTCCTGGGCAAGGTGGTGTCGTTCTTCGTCATTTTCGCCTTCATCTGGTTTGCCTACGTCTCGCTCTGCCTGAAGCTGTTCACGGAGCCCAATGGACGCCCGCGGCGTCTATCGAGCTGGGGACTGCCCACTCCTGGAAACGCACAGCCGCTATCTATCGACGTGTTCAACTCGCGTGTGGTGCGTCGTGCCTGCCAGTTTTCGTGCAGTGCGCTGTATGCCGTTGCATCCATGCCGCTACTATCGAGCGTGTCCATCGTCGTTATGCTCACGTGGTGCAGCATCCAGGTGATCCCGATCACGATGCAGCCCAGCTACGCCGGCAAGCTCTGGATCGTCGTGCACGATCTGATGCTGACAACACTGTTGCTGATTTTCGCTGTCGCGCATACTCTGCGTACAGCACAGTGGAAGAAGGACGAGGTGCCCGCTACTTCGGACTTGCTGTTGGGCGGGGTCTGGTGGTGTGTCAAGAAGCTGCCGCTGCTGGTGCTGGCGCAGCTCCAGTTCCTCTACATGATCGGCCGCACAGACTGGTTCCAGAACCCCGTGCTGCGTCCAGTTATGACCTGCGTCTTCTTCTTTATTGCTGCCATCGTCGAGGGCCGCATTCTCGTCGTGGAGATGCACCGTATCACACGAAGTTAACGCAGGACGGGCTTCAGCGAAGAAAACTCGCCGAATATACATAGGGAAGTGTGCAGGGTGCCACATCCAGCCAAGACGGACGGAACCACCTGCCGATTATCAGTTAGTAGCAGCTAGACGAGCAGAGACGAGAGAGAGCAGTTCGGTACGACGCTTAGTAGCGACAAATATGCCAATAGAAAAGGGAACTTTTAACCACGAATACTAATAGTCCGAGCGGCGCTTCTTCTAAGAGGCAGACACACAGATACCCCCGCGTCGACGTACATACAGACACATACACACAGCAGAGCTGGTTGTCAGTCCAGTGAGTCAAACGATTGATGGAGAGACGGGAGTTCGGCGTTTCTGCTTCGATCGACACACCTGACTGACCTGGAGTTCCTGGGTCGACAGGGGCTGCTTGCCGCCGGTGAATGTCCGCTCACGAGGAGCTTCCGTCTGTTGTTGTTGCTGCTGTTGCTCCGCTGCGTCTTTCCGGAGGTCCTTCACCACTGCTGCCAGCGCCTCCGGGTTCACGCCCTTCTGGATGAGCGCCATGAGGATGGCCAGGGTGTCCCGGTCCAGGCCAGTGTTCAGGAGACGAGAGAGCTCATACACGGCTGCAAATTGGATGGATAGGAAGATAAAACGTTATATCATGTGGTGGCGTGTTGAATGGGAGCGCTAGAGTGTCGTACTCTCCATGACCTCCGCGCGAGACGCGGTGATGCCGTCGCTCATCTTGGTGGGGGAATTGCGATGAAAATGCAGCACTGGAACCCGACAAAGTGCGAATTAAAATACGAATAAATGGATACATTTTGGTCACTTCACGTGCCAGTCTAAGCTTAACCTAGAGATCGTGGTGCCGACGACCAGAAGTTTCTCTTCTACATGTAGTCTACGACACTGGCGGCGAAGCAGCGAACGCGAACCAGTATAAGAACCTCATGACCAATTCATGACATGAGCACAACCTCGTACTTGTAAGTTCTACCCAGAAAATAGCAAACTTAAGACATTGCTATTAGCCACCACGCAATACGATCACAACCTCTTCCATCCCTTTCAGTTTCCATGCTCATTTTCATCGACACTGCCACTCACGGCGTGCGGTGATCCACGCTCGGCCAAAGACGCGCACAGCGGAACGGATCCGTCTGGTACAAGTCAAAGCCCCCGTTACCGGCCATCGGCTGCCACTAGCCGCTTGCATACTTGCGACTCCACTTGCGGAATATATCCCCCCGTTCCTCCTTCGTATAGTCATCAGGATAGTAGTCCATGCCTTCGTACACGAAATTCGCAGCTCCCCAGAGCACGTTGCTGGTAACAGGCTCGCCCTTGGCTGTCGTTCCGATAAAGAATGCGTCACCGCTCGCGTTCACCGACATCGACAGACCCGTATCGAGTTTGCTGCCAATGTAGATCGCCATAGCATTCAGCTCTCCAGCGACGCCTCTGCAGTTGAGCATGTCGTCCAATTCGTCCAGCCCGAAGCCAAAGCCGAATTGTTGGATGAAATTCTCGTCGAAAGGAGGAAAGGCGTTCTGCCGAGGGTCCACGTAGAGCACCCCACTCGAGAAGCCCATCAACTCCTTTAAGAAGGGCATCTCCGTCAGCTCCTTCATCTCCTCCGTCTGGCCGTAGCCCAGCCGCTGTCGAATGTACCTCGCAGCTTGAACGCGGGAGCCGAACACGTGGTTCACCATTTTGTTGGTCAGGCCGCTGCCTTCCCCGCTCTTGATCTCCACCACGACCACCATGTCGCTGGCATTGGGAGACGGTTTCTCGGGCTGCGCTTGCTTGGATTGATACGTGCACTCGGAGCGGTGCACCTTCCAGTGCTCTCGTTGAAGCAGTAGCCCACGCGCTTGCAGGAGCCACAGCGTCTTAATGACTCGGTCTTGCCGCAGATCGGGCAGGTGGGAGGAGCGGTCGACTCGACGGAAGCTTGGCTTGGCGAGGAGGTAGCGGGGTCCATGGTACAGTACGTACGTACGTGCGCCGGTCGGCTTGTGCACTTGAAGGGATTTCCAGAAATGAATGACCCAACTGTCGTACAGGCCAATAAAAACCGTGAAACACTCGATCACAATCACATGCCCATCAAAGTCAGAGGATGGTAGGATTCGGAACAATATGCATTCTTTTGTTTGTTAACGAGCGCTGCCACTTCCACAAACTGTAGTTAGTCCCCACATACGAAAAATCCGCGGTCTCTTCCGCCACGGTGGTTCACGACTGGCCAGCCAACAGTACACTGAAAGGGGTTCGCTTGATACAAGCATTTCCTGATGCCGGCTGCCACGCTCCCCGTGCATGTACTGCGAGCTCCACGTGGCGAATACCTCGTTTCGTTTCTCTTCAGTCATCTCGTGGTCGCAGTAACACACCGTAGCATCTCGCAGAAAATTGGCCGCTCCCCATAGTATATTGCTGGTAACGGGCTGGAGCTGTGCGGTTGTGCCAATAAAGAACGCGTCTCCTCTAGCGTTCAAAAACCTCGTATATCCGTCAGCAGTCGTGCAGCCGAGAAAAATGACCATTGCATTCATCTCGCTAGCTCCGTTGGGCCCAAAGCACGAGCATTTGCGGCTTTCCATCTCGAGCCCCAAAGGTAGGAGTTGGAGACGTGTGAACTCCTGGCGCAAGCTTTGGCGGATGAGTTCATCACGGAACAGGTTGCAGCGCGGGTTCACATACAACGAAGCACGGGAGAACTTCATCAACTCAGTCAGGAAAGGCATCGCAGTGAACTCCTCTATCTCCTCCAATTGAGAATACCCCACGTGTAGGATTTGGCTTCCACAGGCGAATCAAACAAGTGCTCCACCATCGGGTTGGCCAGTCCATCTCCTGGCCGCTTTTGATCTTCACTACGACCACCATGCCGCTAGCTCTCGGAGAGGGTTCAGGCCACTTCTTAGATTGAAATGGGCACTCGGTGCGGTGCACCTTCCAGTGCCGACGCTGGTGTTCGCGGGAGCAGTAGCCGACTCGCTTGCACGAACCAGCACTTGACTTGCCGCAAAATGGGGCAAAACCGACGTATCTCTGTCGACAAGTTGAAGTTATTCTTTATCATAGTTCGATCCTACGCAACGTCACACTCGCTCCACGTGGTCTCACAACACACAAAACTGGATTATCTTCGGCAATCGCCATGGCGCGCAAGACCAAGACGTCGGCGTCCGCGTCCGCGCCCAAGCGCGCCACGCGCATCGACAAGGATGTCAAGACCACGCTCATGCACAGCCGCGTGCTGTCCTTCCTGTACGACCTCATGTGGAGCTACCGCTACTTCCCGCAGCTCGCCTGCTGCCTGCTGCTCGCGGAGGCGGCCATCGGCTACCTCATCATTCAGCGCGTGCCCTGTACGTCGTTGCCTTTGTCCACCACCATGCCATAGTATTGCAAACTGACGCCCGACCACTGTACGCAGACACGGAGATCGACTGGTCCACTTACATGCAGCAGGTGGAGCTCTTCAAGGGCGGAGAGCGCGACTACATGAACATCCGCGGCGACACGGGCCCGCTCGTGTATCCCGCTGGCTTCCTCTACGTCTTCTCGTTCCTGCACTCGGTGACTGATGAGGGACAGAACATCCGGCGTGCGCAGTACATCTTCCTGGGCATCTACCTCGTCATGATCGCCACGGTGCTCGCCATCTACTACCGCGCGCGGGTGCTGCCTCCGTGGGCCACCGTGTTCCCGTGTGTATCCAAGCGCCTGCACTCGATCTTCATGCTGCGCATGTTCAACGACGGCATCGCCATGACGCTGCTGTTTATTGCCGTGTACCTGTTCGCGCGCCAGCGGTGGCGCTGGGGCTGCGTGTTCTTCAGTCTCGCCGTGTCCATCAAGATGAACGTGCTGCTGTTCGCGCCCGCGCTCTTCTTTCTGCTGCTGCAGTCCTGCGGCATTCTCCGCACGGCGTGGTATCTGCTCATCTGCGCTGCGATCCAGATCGCGTTGGGCTACCCGTTCCTCAAGCACAACTGGTGGAGCTACATGAACAAGGCGTTCGAGCTGAGCCGCGTGTTCACGTACAAGTGGACGGTCAACTGGAGATTCATTGATGAAGCGACGTTCGTGTCGGGCGGGTTCGCCATCCTGCTGCTGCTGAGCCACCTGTTCTTCATGGTGCTTCTGCTGGACAAGCACTTCAACATCATCGGCACGATCCGCGCCGTGATGATGAAGCCGTTCGCCATCTACGAGCCGTTCCCGATCCAGAGCGAGATCGTCGTGACGTCGTTGTTCGTCATGAACTTCGCCGGCATCGTGTTCTCGCGCACGCTGCACTACCAGTTCTACTCGTGGTACTACCCGACGCTGCCGTACTTGCTGTGGTGCTCGGACCTGCCTCTGTTGCTCAAGATGGCGGCGCTGCTGAACAACGAGTACGCCTTCAACACGTTCCCGTCGACGACTATGAGCTCGCTCATGCTGCAGCTCACCAACGTCTTCCTGCTCATCACGCTCTACCTGAACCAGAAGTCGAACTCGTTCGTGCCGTACCTGGACGCCGAGGCGCGCACCAACCTCATCGCCTTCGTGAACGAGGAGTGCTTCGACGGCGCGCGCCAGCTCGCGCTCTACTACGGCAGCGTGACGGAGGAGCTGGCTGAGGGCGCCACGGTGTCGTCCATCGACGAGCACGAGGTGGTCTTGTCGCTGCCCAAGCTCAAGCTGACGCTCGCCGTGGGCTTCGGCAGCAGCGGCCCTGTGACGGGCGAGGGCTACGGCCGCCAGGTGCTCAAGGACATGCTCGGGGAGGCCGGCGAGGGCATCAAGGCCGGCGACACCATGGGCAAGATCATCAACCGCGAGTACATGAAGGACAAGGAGCTCAAGAAGCTCGTGGACTCGATGGACGACCAGGCCAGCGTCAGCAGCTCGACGACCACCTCGCTACGTCAGCGTACGACCACCAAAACGGTGACGTCGACGAACGTTTAGGAACTTAATACCCCTGCGAATTCAATCTCATGTGGCCACACCATATCCTGTGAAAATGCATGTAACATTTGACCAGCCATTCTGCTGGTGAGACCAACTAAGTGCTATGACGGTGGCGCTGGCGTTCGAGAGCGACGATGGCTCGCGCGCCATCGAGATGCAGGTGCAGGTGCAGGAGAGCGACGGTGTGCGCGCGCCCGACTGCGACCTGCGCGTGTACTACGACATCGCGCGAACCGTGGAGCAGATCCGCCGCGGCGGCTACAAGAAAATCGCGCTGCAGTTCCCGGACTCGCTGCTGCCTGATGCGTCGCAGGTGCAGCAGGAGCTGAAGGACGGACTGGTCGGACAATGGGAGCGCGTGTTTGTGCTGGGTGACACGTCGTACGGCAGCTGCTGCGTGGACGAGGTGGCGGCGCAGCACCTCGTGGCCGACTGCATCGTGCACTACGGACGCACGTGTCTGAGGTAGGAGGCGGATAGATAGGCATGCAATGCAATGGATTTATTGGCGCAATGCAGCTAATGGCGGTGTCAATTGCAGTGCGACGACCAAGATCCCGGTGATTTACGCGTTCGGCAACGCGCCGATTGAAGTGGACGACTGTGTGCAGCAGCTGAGCGACCGGATTGTCGCGGTGGACCCGATTAAGACGGTGGTTCTGCTGTATGAGCCTCGCTACCATCATGCTAGCGGCGCTGTGTTTGAATCGCTGAAGGAAAAGTTTGGAGAGAGGAAATTGGTGCTGGGAACGATGAAGACGTTCTTCGATCCGACGGAGCAGGTGCAGGAAGTTGAAGCGTCGACTGGTGACGATAAGTCTTCGACGTCGGTGCTGCGCATTGGTGGTCAGGAGATCGCGGTGGATTCGGAAGATGCTGAGGTTACTCCGGAGACGTTTGCGCTGCTGTACATTGGCGCGGAGTCGGCACACCTTACCAGCATCTTGATGCGGTACAGCGCTGTGGATTGCTTCTCGTACAACCCCGAGATGACGTCCACCCGCAAGGAAGGCGCGACGGTCAATCGTTCTTTGATGAGACGGTAAGTTGGTTATCATTATCGCTTTGGTGGTGAAGACTCGGGGTCTAACATCTATTGCCGGCATTTTAATGCAGCTTCTTCCTCGTCCAGCAAGCGAAGGAGGCACAGATCTACGGCATCCTGATGGGCACACTTGGTGTCAACAAGTACCTCGATGTTGTGCACGGCCTTCAGAAACTAATCAAGAAGTAAGTCGAATTTTCACTTTCCTTCGTTGTGTGGCAGCTAACATAAACATGTCCGTGTGCTTTGTAGGAGTGGGCGCAAGTCGTACCTCTTTGTGGTGGGCAAGGTCAACGTGCCTAAACTCGCCAACTACGCCGAGATCGACGCCTTTGTGCTCGTGGCGTGCCAGCAAAACACTCTCATGGACAGCAAGGAGTACTACAAGCCTATCGTAACTCCGTACGAGCTCCAGCTTGCGCTCTCGCCCGACGAGGAGTGGGATGGCCAGTACAAGACGGACTTCGGCGAGGTGATCCCGGCGCTCGAAAAGACCGCGCAGAGCGTGGAGCAAGCAGCTGGTGACAGCGACGGTGATGATGCGGACAAGCCCTTCTTCTCCTTGGTGTCTGGAACGTACAAGACCTCGTCTCGAACAACGCCCATGGACCGGGAAGCTACGACTTATGCACTCACGGCATCCGGAGAGGCCGACGCATCTACTGCGCTGCAGGTCAAAAATGAACGCACAGAGCTCACGACATACCGCAGTGAAGCTGCTGATTACTTGGCAACGAGAGAGTACCAGGGACTGGATCCGCGAATTGGCAAGACGCCTGCACACGCCGCAGTCGAAGGTAGCACTGGCATCGCGCGAGGTTACACCCATGAGACTGAATAGAGATAAATGGGAAAATCTCCTATCACGCGAGGCTTTTTCTCGATCTAGTTGTATTGTTCCATGTTCTTAAGCTGCATTATTGCATGCAGGCTGTGCTGTTTGGTGGAACATTTGCTTCGTACAAGTACGATTAATCGATGCTGAAGTTTCCTATACTTCGGTGATATACAAACTGAAAAACTTTCTACGGCATTACGTACACATCGCCAATATTTCTGAGCTTATGGACACCTTTGAGTAATGTTTGATTCATGGACTCGCTCTGCATTTCGCAGATTGTCGATACCCGTCCCAGTTTGTGGCTAGCGGCGATCAACTCCGCAACTTGCTCGATCGACTACTGTACCGCTGTCCACCTCGGAGCGGGGCAAGACCAGTTTCATCAGAAAATGACAACCCAGCCCATACAATCCTGGGCTCACTTCACAATTTCCCATCTACAGCTCACGACTCGGCACGGACTCAACACGATGCCGATCTATCAACCTCTTCAAGTCGACCCCTGCAGGACATCGATCAACGTGGACAGCGACTTGGTCCTGAGCAACACCGAGATTTCCGCTTTGCTGGATCTGGTGATACCCGGCGGCGACGCACCGCTGACCCCTATCACGAAGAAGCCCCAGACCAATGCCCCGAGCTACAGCGAGTTTCTCACTCTGCTCGACTTGGTGATCCCAAACGATGACACGCCCCCGGCTCCGCTGGAGATGGAGCAGATCACGAGCTATGAAGATCCGCCGCTCGGCTTCACGTGCCGCCTGTCGGTTCCACCGCTATCGCCACCGCAGCAACTCGTTGGCGGATTCGACTGTCGTGACTTTCCTGCGCAGTCACTCGCAAGTCCTCGTTGGGACTCCAGTTCGTCCATGACATCGTTTCTCAGCCCTGAACCTGCATTCGATGTCCCCAATTCGCCAGCAAACCCGGCGCTTGCTAACCACTGCGCGCTGGTGACACCCTGGGAGTTCTTCCAAGACTTACTCCAACCGCTAGTCGACGACGCCAAGTGGTTCCCGAAAGCCAGCCACAAGTGCATCGTCCCCGGATGCAACACGAGGAAGCAAAGCCGCGGCAGGTGCATGCGGCATGGCGGTGGCAGGCGCTGCATCGCCTTCGGCTGCACCAACGGAGCGCAGACGAAAGGCCTGTGCAAGCGCCACGGCGGCGGAGCGCGCTGTCGAGTGCCCAACTGCAGCAAAAGCAGCCAAAGTGGAGGCTTGTGCCGAACCCACGGAGGTGGCAAGCTCTGCATCGCCCCTGGCTGCAAGAAAGGTGCCCAACGCCATGGAAAGTGCGCTATGCATTCCTCCCGAAAGTGCTCCATCGACGGATGTTCCAGCGTCGAGCGTTGCGGAGGCTTCTGCGGCCGCCACAAACACCTCAAGAGAAATTTCGGACGAGTGCAACCATCGCAGAGTCTGAAGATGTGGGCGCATTAGCACGAGCAACGCCTTGATCTACATAGTTACCACCTACAAGATAAACACTTCCAATGCATCCTTGCAAACAATAACGATACAATATCAACCGCGAACAGTTAATGACCCATGAATCACTGCTTAGTTCTCACGTTCCACCCGAGCCGTAGCCCTGCCATTTGCCGATGTGAGCTGTGCATGAGTGCGTACCGTACTGTTTAGGGCTGAAGCAGGCGGCGTTCCTCCTCTTCCTTCGCGAGTTTCTCCTCCTCTAGAGTCTGCTTTGCCAACTCATACCTCGGATCCAGTTTGGTCTTCCCGTAAGCAGCTCCGAGGAACTGCGGGTCCGTCTCGGCCTTCTTGGCGTACTTCAGAATGGCCTCTCGCGGGTCTTCCTCTCGGAACGAAGATTTGATATGGCTGCTCATGAAGTATTGCGTGAACGTCGTGCTGCCGCTGATCTTGCCACCCATACCTGGGCCTGTAATGGGCTTCTCGGGCGCGTGGGACTTCTTGGGGTCAGCGCGCACCTTCTCGTACTTGCGCTTGCGCGAGCCCGATGTATCATCACGGTACATGGGCAGCGCGTGGGGGTTGTAAACCTTGCCGGCCCCATCAATGCGCACTCCCGAATCATTGCTCTGCACCTTCAGCTTCTTCGTAGCGCTCAAGAGAACGCCCTTCGTGCTCAGTCTGGGGTCGTAGAAGACACGGCAAGCTCCAGTCGAGCTTCCCACGAAGACCTGGTTGATACCGTAGTGCCATTCCACGCACACAGCACTCTCGTCTTCCTTCATGTCGATGCTAGCCACGGGATCGCCAAGACGTGGAGTGTGCACGTCCAGGAAGAGAACCTTGCCCTTAAGGCCCTTACCCTTGCGGACGCAAGTTCCAGCGGCGAGCGCCGTGCCGTTGTGGTTGAAAGCGATATTACATGTCCCAAAGACGCCCTCGATGCCGCAGAACTCTTTCAAACTCTGCTTCGGCTTGCGGACATCCCAGATCTTCACAGTGTCGTCGGCGCAGGAGCGCGAAGCCATGTACCTGCCGTCGGGAGAAAACCGGATCGATGAGACGCCCACATCACCTCCGCCGTCAGCATGTGCATCACGAATGGTCAACGCGGCACCAGCGTACGCGTTGCGTGGGTCGATGCACTGGATCTGGCCATCCATAGTCGCTCCCGCCACCAGTGAGCCGTCTGGATTAAACCGACATGTCGTCACTCCACAGCGCCGACCCCGGCGATCCTTGAACTTAAACACCGACGTATTGATGAGCTTGTCGAACGCCTTCTTGCCTCCAAGGCTCCACAGACGCACAGTACCGTCCAGCGAGCTCGTAATCATCTGGTCGCGTACTGTCGGATGCCACTGACCGCTGGTCGTCGTGTGTGTATGTCCGTTCGTGTTGGCCATATCGACAACGTACATATCTCCTTTAGCGAACTGCAGCTCTTCCACGCCCTCACGCGTCAGTATCTTCGGCTGACAGGAGCCAGAGACAGCAAGCAAACGGTCACCTGACGGGCTGTAGCTGACTGCCACAAGAGGATGGCCCTCGTCGACTTCGATATCACGGAACGGACGCACATGGCGCGCCATACCAGCAAAGTCCCACAATTTGACGTGATAGTCCATGGATCCGGTGGCCACTCGAGCGCCAGGTGTATCCACTGCGATGCATGCAAGAGCCTTGCTGTGGCCCTCGAGAACAACCTCATTAGACTTCGGCAAGCGATATCTGAGCGATGCATCGTCCTCCTCCTCCTCGTCATCGTCATTGTCGCTATCAGATTCCGCCTCCGGAGCCGATTCCTCCTTATCCGCACTGCTCTGTCGCGCAGTCTCCTCTTTAGAAGTTGCATCCTTGGACACTTGGACTACAGGCGCCTGCATCATTTGAGCTGTCATTGCAGCGATCTCCGCTTTCCGCTGAACACAACACAGACAACCAGAAGTTAGCCCAGCTTGCACACAACAATAACAACAGCGACTACAACATATCACCGCACCTTACTCCTCTCTTCAGCCTTCGCATCTCCACTCAACTGCTTCTTCTCGCCCCTCTTCTCATTGTCCTTGCCCCCGAAGCTTTGCATCTCGCGCATCATGCGCTGGAGCTCCGGGTCGGCACTGGCTGCTGTTGTGCGTTTGGTTGGCCCCTGCTCTTCTGTCTCTTTCTTCACCGTGTTCTGGAACACGTACGTCCTCGTGCTAGCTCCGAACTTAATGCGGTCTCCATCCCGCAGCTCGCGCGGCTCGTTGGGCTCGATCTCACGGCCGTTCACGAACGTTCCCTGGGCCGAGCCCAGGTCCATGAGGCAGATCTTCTCGTGCTTGTCGTGTACGATGGCTGCGTGCTGTCTGGAGATGGACGGATGCTGCAGCCACACGTCGGTAAGGTCCTCGCTGCGCCCCAAGACGAAGCAGGACCGAGGACCGAGCGAGATCTGCTCGATGCATTCGCCTCCCTTCTCGACGCGCAGCTTTGCATGGCGGTTGCGATTAGCCGGAGGTGCAGCCCTGAAGATCGCAAATGAGAGAGAGAAATGAGAGTTAGAGACAGCTAGCTACGCGCTGGAGGAGCTGCAGGCAGGACGCACCACTTGGGCGCTTGGAACGGCATTTTTAACTTAATTCTTTTTTTGGCATTATTTTAGTAATTGTAGATATATTTTAACTTTAACGGACTCAGAAAATCAGACCAGATTTTGGGGGTCAGTCAAAACCAACTTTGCTGAGCTTGCTGAAGACGCATTGACACTGCGTGTTGCACATTCTTAAGAAAAAATATTCGAAGTGGACGCTACTTTTTTCTTGCTTGAAAAGGAACGAGCGCAGAATTTAAAAATAATGGTCGCTTGCAGAGACTTGACCTGATGATTTGTCTCCGGTTGTTTTGAAAGAACTGAAGCGCCTATAAGAGAACGATAATGTCTACAGAATCGCCGCAATTCGAGCTTGCTGTTAGGAGTATTGTTACAGCAGTCACATGCATGCAGCTACTACAGGGCAACCGCAAAGACAGCAACTTCGAGGAGGAAACCTGGTAAGTAGACGTGATGTGCATCACATCCTCCCGTTGAAAACTATGTGGACCACTTGTGGTTACTCTATACATGCCTTTACATGTACTATAGGCTACTGGTTACATAACCTAGTTACACAGTGCGATCTGGCGAAACCTAGGTGTTATAGAAAGACATCGACCAAAGAGGTGAAGACATCTCGGCCTTGGTGGCGGCAAGCGCCAACTTTGAGCTCGAATTGCTCAGCCGATACGTTGAACTAGACAGAGTGACTACCCTCACTTTAAATGGTTAGCGTTGATTCTCACATATATATTAACACTTGCTGGAAGTGGCTTCGATTTAAATATCGATCTTTTCGACCTACTTCTCCGGTCCGGAAAAGAATTAACAGTTAGGTTTTTCTAATAAAACCTCTCTTTATTTTATTGGATAAAAATAATAGCGACTACGATGTACGACCAGCGCTAATATGAAGGTGTCGACACAACAAAAGGAGCCAGCCCCTATCGGCACAACAAAACGAACCAGCAACACGATAATGGGGCGGGCCAAGGGCACCGTCGACATCCCTGAGGAAACGCGGCAAGCCATCGCGCTGTTCCTCGCTGAGCGGTCTGTGGGCGGCCGCTTGAAGCGTGGGGCAGCGTCGACACGCTTGACCACTGTTTCCTGACCCTTCAAAACGTCATGGAAACAGTGATCAAGCACCACGGACACAACGACTACAAGCTCTCGCACTACAAGCAGCGGCGTGGACTCTCGTCAAGTGCATCTCCGACAGCGCTGACATGTGAACCAGCTGCGGTAGAAAGTGGGATTCACCATCTTTTGTGTGGAGCACTTCAGTTTCTCTAATTCATAGTACATCATCTGATAAATCATAGCTCTAACATTGAGGCTTGTTCTATTGGCTGAAATCAATGGGATTCGAACACTGATTTGTCGCATATCAATCTAACCAGCAAAAAACCTCGTGGTTCCGATTGCTAAAACAACCGAAAGGGAGGGCTATTTTAACGAAACTGTGGGGCTGTATGGAACAACTGTTTAAAGTACTTTAGAATGATTATTTTAGTTTTGCGTAATTCCAACTAGCAACGACACAGCGAAAAAAACCTTAGAGGGGTCGTGGATGCCTCCATTGCGAGCGTGGTAGTTAGATACTGCGTCGTGTTAAGCGCTCGTAAAAAATATACCTGGAAAGCCCGCACTTAGAGCTTTCGAATGCAGGTTTCGCAGCATCAATACAGTCATTACTTTTTCAGATATGCATTGGTATGTGAACTGTTAATTCTTTTCCGGACCGGAGAAGTACCCCCGAAAACCAGCATTTTGAGGTCTGGACTTCTGAGTCCCGCAGAGTTAATAAATAATGTTATTTGAAAAATATCTAATTTTAAATCGGGGTTTAACTATGTTAAGTACGATTATCCTGGTAGTGCTACTTTGTACATGTAGTACGAGAAGCCCAATAGGGATTAATTCGAGACGTGAAATATGTGGTCCACAGAAAAAGTAGGTACTGAACCAATACAATTTTCAAGTGTAATGGTCTTATAAATCTAATATTTTTTTTATCAAAAACACAAATCGACTGATTTACACAAGTTTTATTTCAAACTATTACAGGATGGAGGCTTAAATAATATTTTACCTTATTTCAGTGATTTCTATGGTACAATACGTTAGACGTATACCGTACGTTAGACTATGGGCTTGAATACTTACGTAGGTGTACCTTACAAAGGCCTATTCGTGCTCTACCATCAAGATCTATAGTGGTGTCGTCGTACTACACGCGAAGCCACCTGGTCGTGTACGAAGTTTAGTTGCTTGTTAAGAGTGTCTTAATTGTAGTTGTTGGTTGTCTGATCAACTACTTACAAAACTCCAACAAATCAGGCATAGCTCTGGTATCGCGGTGCCCCGCATACTCAATCAGCGCCGCGCGGCATCCAACGTGGCATTCACCCTCGACACTTTGATGCATTTGGGCATAGCTTCGGGATCGCGGTGCCCCGCGTTAACGAATCGTCAGCTGACGTCACCGCAGCACGGTACCATGTCGTAACTAGGAAATAAAATATGCACACAAAAGTTAGTTCCGTAAGATTGATGAACAGGTAGCGTTATGCTAGCAGTGCGCTCGGTGCCGCGGCAGCGAGTATGAGCCCGCGGAGGGTGGGGGCCACCGCAGCAACCGAGCACGCCGCATTGATTCGTTGCATGGTTGCATGGTTGCATGGTTGATCTGTAGATTGGTAGATTGGTTGGTAACAGCGCGCTCGGTGTCACGGCAGCGAGTATGAGCCCGCGGAGGGTGGGGGCTACCGCGGCAACCGAGCACACTGAAGAATGAGAAGAATCGTGGGAGAAGTTCTGATGGCTCGAGACGCGCTGCACCAAGTCAAGTTCTTTCAGAACTCTCCTCAACATCTTCTGGAAATAATTCATCTTGATACGCTTACGGCAGATGTACAGTATTTTGAAGTTAGCATACATTTTGTTGTACATTACCTGACAGTTTTGTTTGCGCGCGCGAATCGCGTTTGTGTTCAGTTATCCTATTTCAGCCCGCTTCGATGCTGACTCGGCACTACAATTGAGCGCTACCAGCCCAATCCTCTAGTTACCGTAATCTAGGTGTTAAGTGTCCGAAGTTGTTAACTGTCACCCCAATATTTTAGCCAATCAAAAGGTCGTATTTGATTAATCAGATTATGATTTGCATCGATATGTTAAGTGTCACCATGGATATTCTAATGCATTTTGTGTGTATTAGTCGATGCCAATATGTATGCAAACGACCCCCATCACAATACATGTACGAAATGCCTACAACTATGATGTAGTTCAACAGCATTACGGCACTACGAAAACCATACTTTAGACTCGACCGTTTTTTTAAATGTTAAAACATGGAGAACACAATAAGAACGGTGAATTCAGCTGAGCCAGACGATCGACAGAATGGTACGCAAGCTTGACATCCTGCCAGGGCTCGTTATTAAGGCACAGGAGTTTTTTTTTTCCTACTGCGACGTCAGTGTAAATAAGCAGGGTAGAAGCATAAAGACTAGCATAGGTCATACATAAATTCTGCATGTCAGTTTTATCCTCATCGTAAGATTTGCCTGCAGGTGGGGGGTGACACTTGACACCTAGATTACGGTACATATACAGCATTCGCGATAATTCTGGCCTAACTCTAATCCTTTCCACCGGTCCGACTAAAACTTGGGCTAAAGTGGAAAGGTCCAGGCGATATAAAAATTCGTACCAGGGGAGCGATAGTGAGTGGTTATCTTCCTAGGGTTAGGTGTTGTTATACTTGATCGCACTATAGAATGGGGACGGCGTCCCTTCCAGCAGGGAGCTCCTACTTGATAGCAAAAATAGTCCATAAGGCAAATTGTGCTGGAGGGGTGCCATGGAGCCACCGGTACTACAACTCGAGCTCGAGGAAAGCGCTAATGCAACGTTAGACCGCTGCCGTGAGGCAAGGCCTGCCAACACGACCCGCGCGTATGCGCCGAAGCAGAAAGAGTTTAAGGCTTGGTGTAATCGAAAGGGATTTCACGAGACTACGCGCTACCAAGTGACTGGAGCCAAGATGCACCTGTTTCTCAGTGAGGAAGTCGTAGATCGAGAAGTTTGACACGAGGCGGTTTTCAGAAATTTGCCGATGATGTACCGTCACCCTTTCGACTTGGAGTTTGTATCGGACTATGATTGGTGGATAGCTTGGATGAGCACGGCTGTACCCGTGTGACACGAGTGGCGTTGGTGGGAGAGAAGTGATTCAGCGAGTGCCTGACCGCAGATGGGCCCAACTGACTGGAAGTGTGAATCCTGGGTGTGCACACCCAGGATTTCAGAAGAACACTCAGTCCAGTCCTGGACTTTCCCTTACGATGAGTGCCTAAAGTCTGGCGGAAAGTGTCTCTGGAGAACGTATCCCAGAGTACACCTCATCTTGCTGTGGGTCAGAGCACTACTATGATTCAGATCTCCTGAGAACCACCCCCTCTACTACCGTGAACATGCGCCGGAAGCCGTACAACCTACTAAGTGTTTGTATTTGTGGAGATATACGCGAGTCTGTGATGTACACAACTTCCCATCCAGAGTACCACACAAGAAATCCAGAGTACCGAATGATGATCCAGAATTCACCTCCCCAAGAACAGGTGACCCAGAGTTTCAAGTGATCTTCTGGATTTGGACTGTGGATCCAGACTCCCTATACTGAGAACAAGTATTTCCCAACTCAACACCCAAGAATCCCCAGGAACCATCAAGAGTTCACCTGAATTCCACTGAGGCCCAGGAGTGATCCAGAGTATCACATGAATCTCTGAATTTCGAGCCAGATGGGAGTCAGTCTGCAATCAAAGTGATGCGTGACCTTGAAGATCGAAGTGCAGATCTGCTGACTGAATACTTTCGAAGAGTCGAGAGGGAACCGAGAACCATACAAACCCAAGTCCAAGGACCCACATTTGGCACTTTGGACGCCTTGCGACAATGGAATCGCAAGCCGATCGCAAGTTTGGACCGCTGAACCCAAGGTATACTGAAGACAAGATATTTGACCCCAAGCATAGTGAAATGAAGACATTTGCCCGTAAAAGAATGCAGAAGAGAGAAAGAAGTAAGAGAGATAAGTAGCCGATAAAAGACAAACAGAGTTCCTTTTACCCTGTACTGTGCAAGTGACTTCGGCCAAGCCTGCCGACGGAAATCCGGAGGACCCGAGACTACGACCGTGGGACGCTAAGGGCACATCAACGGCGAAGGACAGCCGTCTGTGTGGACTCCATCAACTCAAGTCCAGTTAGATGGGGACCAGCGACGGCCTTGAGCTTCCTGGAGTGATCCATCTATTTCATATCCTAGTTGGGTCACTTGCTGTGCTCGTGGTAGCCCATTTCATATTATTCCAGAGGGTATTCTGGGGTGCTAGGTAGTCGCCTCCAGGATTTTGTATTGACTGCTTGTGTAAAGGGAAAGGTAACTGATAGTGATTGTATTTTCCTCCTGTATTGGCGGTGGTGCGCGTTTGTGTGAGTCTCAGGGGAGCTAGGCCCCTGAATTTCAGACCCGAGTGAGCCTAGTGTGTGAGTGACCCACCGTCCAAGGGTCCAAAAGAATAAGTGGCGGCTAGTTGTAGTGTTTGTATACTCTGTATTTGTTGGTTTTATCGAGCTAGGAGGGCATTTGGGTAAGGTGTCTTCTGAGTTCCTCACCCCAGAGTTGACTGAAATCCTGAATCCTGAATTCGTGATATTCTGGGTTTCGGGTGATCTGATTCTCTGGGTTTTGCCTTTAGTGTCGAGGTGCGTTCTCGATTAGACGTGCACCGCAGCGCTTCTTCGAGGCTACATTCAAGTTCGGTGGAGTGCCGTTCCGTCAAAGACAAACGAGCCAACAGGGATTACACAAGGTACCCACGCCAACCAAGGAGAGTGATCATCAGGGTTTAAAGCTTTGCGGCTGCGATCCTCTGGGTCTATCTTCTTGCTGTTGACTCTCAAATCGATTCTCTGGGTCTACACCCTAAGAACCTTCTTGGGCTGCGCTATACGAACCCCCCTGGGCGAAAAAGGTTTCATCGGCCTCGCCTCAAGTTCGTGTGAAGAACTCAACGCGTAAGGTCGGCGTGGCGACGGTGGAGATGTACGTGAACGCGATGTCTGACTTGTATAACGACCAACAGAGCAGAGGAGCAAACACGCATCCGCATCCGAGAAACACTCTCGTCAAAGCGCTTTGTCGTCTCTCAAGTGCGAGAAACACGAAAAGAATAAGCGTGAGTTTGTGGATCGAGGTGTTGGGTCTTTGCTGGACGGCTACTGTACAACTGATTATTTGGTGGCAATTTCTCGCTACTACATGAACCTCAACACTGGCAGTGATTTCCGGAACCGAATGAGCCATTTTCTGAGTCATTCTTGTTTATTGCGAGGCGAGTCTGCGCGCAATTTGGAGCTACCTGACTTGTTCAGCGTGGAGCTCGAGCACGAGGGTTTCACGGACTGTCGTGGTCTCGTGATGATCATGGAGCAGGGAAAGGCCAACCAGTATGGGCGTCGGGAATTTGGCTCATGTATTCGACACCGCAATGTCGAGGTTTGTCCGATTGGTGCCCTTGGGCTGTACCTCTTTTTCCGTTGGAGTGCTCAAATGGAAGCTGTCCCGAACTTTCTTGAGCCTGCTCTGTGGTATAAAATCAAAGCGCTCAAGGCTGGAAAGATAACAACAAAAGCAATGACTTATCGAGCACATTACGAAGCTACTGTAAAAGCCTTTTCCGCTCTGGGTCTGCACTCAAAAGCTGCTCGAGAGTTTGTGTCCCGAATGGCTGAGCTAGTAGGAGCAACAAAGTCATAGATTAGACGCCTTGGGCGGTGGAATGTTGGTGCAATAGAGGGGTGTTACCTGACGGCTTTGCCTCGTGACGCCATGCGCTCACTGGCTGGGTTTCCCCCTGTAATGAGCCCCAATTACATAAGTAGGTAGATTGATAGTACATAAAGTAGTTAAGTCAGTACACGGCTAGCGTGTATTGACGGTCATCGTGATTGGCTGAATTGGGGAAGCCAGTCCCCATTTCAGCCAATCAGGCGTTGACCTGCATTTGAGTGGCTCACATGAGACCAGGGGTAGCCACCCTGGTCCTAACATAAAACAGAGTTGATTTTACCCAAGACTGACTGCTTGGTCTCATTAAATCCGAGTCTAAAGTAAGCTTCCTCACCGCTACGTGTAAGCTAGTGACGGGCACACATCTAACCCGTTACACCTGGTAGCACTTTGTAGTCCTTCCAACGACCAAGACCAAGATGAGCCAAGTCCTGACGTCAGGACCCTCAGGGGCAACCCTGAAGCACGGTGCCTTCCCCCATCTCACGCGCATTGAGTGGGAAGTTCTCCATCGCCTCGCGGCGGTGTCCGGAGAGGCTGTTGTCACTTCGCTGCTGAGCTCAGCGATGCCGGAACAACAGCGCCAAGCAGGCCAAGAATTCATGGAACGCGAGCTCGCCGACGCGAATCGGCGGGTCACAACTCCCTCGCGCTCCTCCAGGAACGACGTTGTCAAACTGGAGACGTCCACCTACTCTGGCGTGGGCGACGATCGGCTTCCACTGAACCGCTGGTTCCGTGAGATCGACATCGCTATCACCTCGCGCATGATCGAAGCGCCGTCGGCCAAGGTCAACTTCCTTCTCTCCCGGCTGTCCAGGAAGACCAAAGAGTGGGCCCTCGGCAAGCTAGTCGTCGACCAGCAGGCGTCCCCTACTCTGGAGGCGCTCCAGAGTGACTTCCGGCTCGCGTTTGAGCCGCCCCAAGACGAGTCGCGCGTTCGCGCGGAGTTCTTCGCCCTCAAGCAAGGCAAGATGTCCATGCGCGACTACGTCCAGAAGACACGACACCTTGCGTCGTGCATTGTCACCCACCCCATTGACATGGCATCTCAGGTGCATGTCTTTGTGTTTGGGATGCGCGAAGGCATGGCACGGTACTGTCTCACGAGAGCCGAACCCTCCTCGCTCGAGGAGGCATTCGCCCTTGCGCTCCGCGAGGACTACGTGGTGGCGGCATCGTACGCGCGCGCTATGCCGGAAGTCTCTCGGGTGTCCGCACCCGAGCCCATGGAAATCGACGTGATTGAGGCGTCGGGTGATCGACGGCACTCGGCTTATGGTGGGGGAGGAAGTCGGAGCGCTCGCCCTCTGACCTGCTTCCGCTACCGGAAGATCGGACATCGCGCAGCAGAGTGCCGCGCGCCAGCTCCAGTTCTCGCGCACGTCGATGCCGACGCTAGCTCGGCCGCTCAACCAAAAAAAACGGCCGGGGCCAGTAGGTGCGGGGCGCCCTACTGGTTGGAACGAAGGTCCGGGTCCTCCGGTGGCAACCCGGCCTTCTAGCCCTCCCGTGCTATATGCACGTTTTAATGCCACCACTACGAGTGGCGACTCGAGGCTGATCATCGTCAGCCTCCATGTCACCGGTGCCCCACGTCCACTGCGCGCGCTCCTGGACTCAGGAGCGACGAACAACTTTTTCCGCGCGTCGTGCCTGCCGGTGCTCCCTGCGAGCGTTCGCGTCCGGAAGGGCACCGGGCGAGATGGAAGTCAAGCTTGCGGATGGCAAGGCCCATCGCGTCGCGCGACGCGAGGTGTCCCTGCCGTACACGTTCGACGGCTTCCGCAGCACCGACGACTTCCTGGTGATCGAGATGAATTACGCGTTCGGCTGCATTCTGGGCACCCCGTGGCTTGCACGGTATCAGCCGGAGATCGACTGGCTGGCTCGGTCGGTCAAGCGTCGACGCGGCTTCGACGTACGTGAAGTGTTCACGCACCTCTTGGTGGCTCCAAGAGACTGGCCTCACGTCACTGTCGTGGACAAGACAGCCACGACGCAAGTTGTGCACAGAGCGAGCGATGGCCCTCTCTGCATGGCCTGTGCCGTGCTGTTTAATGATGAGGATGTCCAGATGACATCGCGGGGTTGCGATGACGGACACGTGGTCGAGCGAGGCGCGCTCCCACACAATGAGAACGAGTCGGCGGTCGAGCATGGGTTCCCGTCGAGCTACAACTCGGCGGTCGAGCATGAGTTCCCGTCGAGCAACGAGTCGGCGGTCGAGCAAGAGTTCCCGTCGCACAAGATGTCGACGGTCGAGCGTGGGTTCCCGTCGCACAATGAGACGGCGGTCGAGCGTGGGTTCCCGCCACAAGCTGATCAGGCGGTCGAGCACAACGGTATCGCGGCTGAGCGCGTGGCGCACCCGCGAACTGCCGGTGTGATCGAGCGTGGCCTCTCACACCTAGAGGGGGGGGGGATCATCGTCGAGCGAGAGCGACGCATCCTCTTCGAGCGCGCGCTCGAAGCGAAAGAAGAAGTCCAAGCGTCGCCGCCTGAAGCGTCGAGAACCTCCAATGATCGAGCACCCGCCGAAGGAGTCGGTGTGCGATCGCGCGTCATCAAGTCGCGAGTCCGCCCCGTGATGCCAGCACCATCACGCGCCTCCCAGGACTCTCCTGGAAGAACTTCCTGCGAGACCTGAAGGCAGGCGAGATCGAACAAGTGTGTCTGATCACCGAGGCGGTCCCGGTGGATGCGCTAAACGCTGTCAAGGTCGAGGAAGAGCCGTCGAGACCCAAGAACGCCGAGCCCAAGTCGGCGCGCGAGGAGCGCTTCGCGGCGCAGTCCTGGGACGCTCTGCGCGAGTCCGGTAACCCCGTGTACGAGACTGCCCGCGAGTATGCAGACATCTTCTCCCCGCTGAGCTCCCAGCGGACCGAGGTGTGCGCCACGAGATCGACCTCGCGCCTGGGACGAAGTACTGCGTGACACGGAAGTGGCCGCTTCCACGTGACCAGGTGAAGGCCATCGACGACTTCTTCGAGAGCCGACGCCAGGCGGGTCACGTGCGCGAAAGCATCTCGCCGCATTCCAGCCCGACCTTTTGCGTCAAGAAGGCGACGGGCGGGTGGCGCATTGTCCACGCGTTCAACAAGCTGAACGATGCCACCATACCCGCGCAGACGCCAATCCCGTGAAAGGACATGGTGCTGGACTCTATGGCGGGAAGCGTGATCTACAGTGCCATCGATCTGACCGATGGGTTCTACCAGATACTCATGCGAGAGTGTGATATACCTCTCACAGCGGTAAGCACTCCGAGCGGCATGCTCTGGGAGTGGCTGGTGGTGCCCCAAGGTCTGAAGAATGCGCCGGCCACGTTTAACCGCATGGCCTCCCATGGGCTGCGCCCGCTCCGCGACTTCGCACCGAGCTACTTCGATGATATCTTCGTGCACAGCCGCGCCGAAGGTGACCTCAGCGCTGTCGAAGTCCACCTGAAGCACCTGCGGCAAGTCTTCCAGGTGACACGAGGCGGTTTCAGGAATTTGCCGACGACGAGCCGTCACTCCCACGACTTGGAGTTTGTATCGAATTGTGATTGGTGGATTACTTGGGTGCGGCGCGGCTGTACCCGTGTGACATGGATGGCGAATGTGGGAGAGAAGTGATCCCAGGGGATGAATCCAGTGCCTGACCACAGATGGGCCCAACTGGCTGGAAGTGTGAATCCTGGGGGTGCACGCCCAGGATTTCAGAAGAACACTCAGTCCAGCCGCGGACTTTCCCTTACGATGAGTGCCTAAAGTCTGGCGGAAAGTGTCTTTGGAGAATGTATCCCAGAGTACACCTCATCTTGCTGTGGTCCAGAGTACTACAAAGGACCAGAATACCCTGAAAACCCAACCCACTGCCACCGTGAACACGCGCTGGAGGCCGCTACACCTACTAAGTGCTTGGATTTATGGAGACGCCCAAGAGTCTGTGAAGATTACAACTTGGTACCCAGAGTGTCACATGGAAACCCTGAGAATCACCCCCGATGAACAGAGGACCCAGGATTTCAAGAGGTGAATCCTGAGTTTGACCATGAATCCAGACTACCCATATTGAATTTAAGTGTCTCCCAAGTCAACACCCAAGGATCTCCAAGATTCCCAGAAGACTCCCCTGAGTTCCAGTGAATTTCAGAGACTGACCCAGAGTATCATGAATCTCTGAGTTTTCGAGTCAGTCCGGAATCAGTCTGCAATCAAAGTGATGCGTGACCTTGAAGATACGACTATGGATCTGCTAACTGGATACTTTCGAGGAGTCGAGAGGGAACCGAGAACCATACAAACCCGAGTCCAAGGACCCACATTTGGCACTTTGGATGCCTTGCGACGATGGAACCGCAAGCCGATCGCAAGTCTGGACCGCTGAACCCAAGGTATACTGAAGACAAGATATTTGACCCAAGCATAGTGAAATGAAGACTTTTGCCCGTAAAAGAATGCAGAAGAGAGAAAGAAGTAAGAGAGAAGTAGCCGATAAAGACAAACAGAGTTCAATTTTCCCTGTACTGCGCAAGTGACTTCGGCCAAGCCTGCCGACGGAAATCCGGAGGACCCGAGAATACGACCGCGGGACGCTAAGGGCACATCAACGGCGAAGGACAGCCGTCTGTGTGGACTCCATCAAAACTCAAGTCCAGTTAGGTGGGGACCAGCGACGGCCTTGAGCTTCCTGGAGTGATCCATCTATTTCATATCCTAGTTGGGTCACTTGCTGTGCTCGTGGTAGCCCATTTCATATTATTCCAGAGGGTATTCTGGGGTGCTAGGTAGTCGCCTCCAGGATTTTGTATTGACTGCTTGTGTAAAGGGAAAGGTAACTGATAGTGATTGTATTTTCCTCCTGTATTGGCGGTGGTGCGCGTTTGTGTGAGTCTCAGGGGAGCTAGGCCCCTGAATTTCAGACCCGAGTGAGCCTAGTGTGTGAGTGACCCACCGTCCAAGGGTCCAAAAGAATAAGTGGCGGCTAGTTGTAGTGTTTGTATACTCTGTATTTGTTGGTTTTATCGAGCTAGGAAGGCATTTGGGTAAGGTGTCTTCTGAGTTCCTCACCCCAGAGTTGACTGAAATCCTGAATCCTGAATTCGTGATATTCTGGGTTTCGGGTGATCTGATTCTCTGGGTTTTGCCTTTAGTGTCGAGGTGCGTTCTCGATTAGACGTGCGCCTCAGCGCTTCTTCAAGGCTATATTCAAGTTTGGTGGAGTGCCGTTCCGTCAAAGACAAACGAGCCGACACGGATTACACAAGGTACCCACGCCAACCAAGGAGAGTGATCCTCAGGGTTTAAAGCTTTGCGGCTGCGAACCTCTGGATTTATCTTCTTGCTGTTGACTCTCAAGTCGATTCTCTGGGTCTACACCCTAAGAACCTTCTTGGGCTGCGCTATACGAACCCCCCTGGGCGATAAAGGTTTCATCGGCCTCGCCTCAGCTGGTGCGCGTGCCCGGATTTGATTGTCGAGGATTTCACCGAACTCAAGAGTCGAAGAATTGCTGAGTGCCCGTCAACTTCAAGCGAACAAGATGGCTGGAGGACGAGGGGCGAAGAAGAGTGGACGCGGGGACGGAGGACGCGGTGAGGCGTCACGTCAGTCGCGTCGTGTTCAAGGTTTGGAGCCTGAAGAGCAGAAGGATCTGGATACTGTGGTCCGTGACGCTCGGAAGGCGAAGAAGGCTGCTCGCGAGAGCGAGGCAGCGCAAGGTGGGGGCGCTAAGGCGTCTGCCGATCAAGATCAGTCCGCTGCTGGACCTCCAACGCAGGATGAACAAGCTTCGTCCAGAGATCAAGGTTCATCGGAGGCGGTTTCTGGGTCGCAGACCCCTGGAGTCCCAGAGGAGCACACCCGTGAGGGTGGTGCTCAGGCGTCTGAGGGAGGCGCCAATGCGGCTGAGCCCCCGGAGGTGATCGCCTTGGTGTCATCTTCGGACGAGTCTGTTGTGGAAGTGAAGCCGGAGCCCGTGCGAGCGAAGGAGGAGGCGAAGACTCAGAGTTCCAAGGTGAACTCTGGGTTCGCACCACCCGAACCCAGGGTTTCCACGTCAAGTTCGCAAGTGGTATCCAGGATTTCTTCTGAGAACGAGGTCCAGGACACTACTGTTTCCGCTCCAGACGCTGAGAACATGGTGTTGTACGTCCGACGTGAGGTTCGACGCTGGGAAGAGGTGAACCCTGGGAAGGTGACACCCCCGAGCGTTGTCTACGAGTGGCCGACTCCGAAACCGGATGCCAACTCGTACTTCGCGGCCGCGTATGCAACTGGAGACTACTTCAAGTGGCGGTTGTCTCTGGCGAACCCCGACGAAGCCTGGATCTCTGAGTTTCACCTCGCCCGGTGGGGTGTCGGAACTGCCCAAGATCTCATGGCGACTACGATCCCCCAGAGTATCATGACCGCACGTGAGTGTGTCGCCATTCTGCAGACTTTGTTTTTCGAAGCTGGTTTCGAGTTTGTCAACCTGATTCCCGACTGGTCTTCGACGCGCGCATCCAGGATTCCAGAAAACTTGGTGCGCTCTGTCATGGAAGATACCCAGAACTTCATCGCCGTGGAGCTTGTCGAGTGGAGGCTGGTGATTGCTGGTGTACCTTTCAAGGTGAACTCTGAAGAACCACCGGTGACGAATGTCCCGGAACAAGCACCAAGACTGGACTACCACAAGGAAGACGGAGATGGTGATTTATTGATGACGGACTATGATGCGGATCTACTGGGACGACAGTTCGTCCTGAGATTCAGGGTCACTGGACTCAGGATTTCACGGAGCCCGCGAGGGTCAAGTGAAGGCGAGCCGCAGCGCAAGCGCACTCAGCACGGACCGCCACGCCCGCAGGTCCCATCGACACCATCAGCGTTGTCCACACCGTCGCTGTCCTCTCTTCCTGCGTACAAGTCCTCGGCCAGTGCTTCGCTTCAGAGTTCCACTCCCCTGAATTCCATGTCCAACGGGCGTGATCCTCTCGAGTTGGAAGCCAAAGATGTCGCTCCGGATTCTGTGCCAAGTGTCATCGGTACCTCACGAGCTTCGGACGAGAGTACGGCTTCAGGCGTGCAGACGTCTTATGGCAGCTCTTCTTCTTCGTCGATGCAATCACTGGGACAACGAGTTGGAGCTCTGGCGCTGGTAGCTCAGAGTGCAGGCGGCTTCGCGGCTGCCGGAGATCTGGGATTCCAGGTCACCCGAACAGTCATCCCTCCGCGTCTTGTGTCAATTGATCAAGATGACGTTGAGATGGCGTCGTCCGTGCATTCTGACCCAGAGATCGCTCCCAAGAAGGCAATTATCTCCAGAGTTCCAGCATCAGCCGCTGAGCCGAAACTCAGGGAATCAGCCTTGATTTCTGGATTCGGCGGCCCGAAGGATGTCAGCGGTGACGAGCGGAGTCAACACCAAAGCTCTAGGAGCGAGGTGCGCTCTAGACGCTCGACGAAATCCAGGAGATCAGCCGTGTCGAGTCGCTCGAGTGGATCCAGAGATCTTGGATCAGCTTCGTCCGTGTCCGCTAGGTCAGGGCCCGCCCAAATCGAGCTGAATGTCTTGCGACAGCAGCAGGAATGGCAGGCCCGCATGGAGCAGGAGCAACGCGAGTTCCTCGCCAGAGAACGTCTTGATGCTCTGGAGCGCGAGCGACTCAGGGAACAACGTGACTTGGACGCGCGTCGCCAGATCCAGGAACTCACGGATCGCCTGGTTCACGCGGAGATCGCCCGAGGAGAGGCTGAACGGCGAGCGCAAGAGGTGGAAACCCGTCAAACTCAGGATTCCTCAAGAATCCAGAGTGTGACCCAGGATTTCACCGAAAAGTTACGCCTGGAGCGTGAGCGCCTAGAGGCTGCCTACGCTGAGCGCTGGCAAAAACGCGAAGCTGAAGCTGACGCTGAACGTGCGCGCTGGGCCTCGGAGACGTACGAGAACTGGAAAGCACAAGTGGCGTCTCTGGAGCAGAAGGTCCAGGAAACCGAGGCCGCAAGAGAGCAGGAGCGTGAGTCTTCCCAGAATATCCAGCGGTTTCACGCCAGTCAAGTGCGCGACCTTCGAGCAACATTGGCCCAAGTTCAAGCGCGGCGCGCAACCGCTACCCCTGATTTGGCAACCAACGTGAGGCCGTCAGCGACTCAGAACCCTGAAATCGCAACTCGACCCCAGGAGTCCAGTGGCGTAATCAATGGAAACGCAAGTGTCGCAGGACAGAGACGGGAGACAACTGATTTGAAGAACACTTCCGAAGTCGCCGCCTCCCAGTTAAGGGCGACCCTCGCGCAGCATCCTGCCGACACTTCCGGCAGAACGAAGCAGGCCAAGCGAGGACACAGTGCTACGGAGACCAAGGCGACACAGGACATCAAGCAGGAGCCTGCACCTCTGGAGAAGACTTCGGAGCCCAGGAAGGTAACGACCTCTAAGGCCTCGCAGGACTCTAAGACAGACTCCAAGCGCTCCACGTCCAGGAAGAACCAGCGCAAGAAGAAGAAGCGCCAAGATCTCAACCCGCCTTCAGACTCGGACCCAAGTTCTGACTCTAGCGATGACAGCTCGTCCTCTGAAAGCGATGACAGTTCGGACGAGAACTCTGGAGTTAACCTGACGGCGGCTTCTACGGCCCAAGCTGGCACTACGCTTCTGACGTTCCGACCGTACATCAACTCGAATACTCTGGGTGAGTTTGATACCAAGGCGTCACTCAGGGAACGCGTGCATTGGTGGGAGCGTTTTGCGAACATGGCCGCTCAAGGGGGCTGGTCCACGAAGATGCGAATACAGGAACTCAAGCTGAAGCTCTCAGGAGCTGCGCGTGACTGGTTTAATCAATTGCCCAAGCATACTCAGCGCAACTGGAAGGAACTGGCGTCTGCGTTCAGGAAGAAGTACTGCAAGGCACGCTCGTCGTACTCTGAACGGTACTTCACGATGGAGATGAAGAGCTCAGAGAGCGCTCTGGATTTCTTCTATCGTCTGAATTCCGCCGCTGGTAAAGCTGACATTGACTTTCGCAAGTCATCGAAGCGTCTGGAGAAGCACATCCTGAGGTTCATCACGAAACTCAAGGACACGCGCCTCAAGACGTCGCTGCAAGGCCAGAGATTCAGAAGCATCGCCGACCTGGAGTACGCTCTGCAACAAGATGAAGAGGTGTGGAGTCGCAGTGACCAGGATGCGCCGCCACCCAGAGTTCGCGACTTTCGTGCTGACAACATTCCTCAGGGGCGTTTCAAACCGAAGCGTGCTGGACGTGCGTATGTGACTAGGGGCGACGTCTCTGACTCTGAGTCGGAGGAAGACCCTGAAACTCACGCTCGTTTTCAGGAAATCTCGGGTGAACCCAGAGTGTCAACCCGAACTTCAAGCGCGAACTCAGGGTCAACTCGAGAGATCTCTGGAGAGGACACTACCGCGTCTAACGCTGGAAGCTCGACGAGCAGGCAGGGTACGGAGTGGACTCAGACATTGACGAACGAGGTCTATCGTGTGATGGATAACATGGGATGGCGCCCACCAAGTGCCCAACCAGGATCGAACATGAATTCTGGGTTTCGCTCGCCTCGCCGCGAGAACCCAAATTGGGACAAGCTCTGCGAGAAGTGCGGCAAGTGGGGACATCCAGAGGAGAACTGCTGGAAAGACATGAAGTGTGATCGCTGCCTCGAGACGGGTCACCCGACGCACATGTGCCGCGCGCAACCGTGCGAGAATTGCGGCAAGTTGCATCTCGGGAAACCCTGTGAAGACTGGAAAACGCTGGAAGCTGTGAAGAGACTCGCCCGCCAAGGTGCACTGAAGGACATGCCGAGCCAAATCCTGGATAAACTTCTGGATGGCGAAGCAAACTCTGGGAGGCCGTCAAACCAATAAGCCCGCTGGGTGGGGACCCAGTACGCGCCGGGCTGAAGAAGGCCCCAGAGTTATGTGTTCTAGTGTATGTAGGCCCGGAGCTGAGAACAAGAACCCAAGATAACCAACAATGCATGACTACTTTGATTCAGTATTTCACGAATTCCCCTGAATTTCAACGTCCTCAACAAGTGAACCCAGGAGAAGTGAACTCTGGAGCAATTATGGAGTACAAGCTGAACCTTGGGGAACGCTATGGATGGTGGGAAAATAACGATCCTGATCCGAGGAAACGTGATGTGGTGATGGTGCATGGTGCCGTGAACGACTGCCGGACGAAAGTCCTCCTGGATACCGGTGCGACTGTGAATATTGTGAGTTTCGACTTAGCGCGTAAGCTCGGACTCAGACTCAAGTCGCACAAACAAACCAAGGTGTCTGGAATGGGAGGCGTCCCGACGTATATCGGCGCCAGTGCCCAGGTGAAGATCACTCTCGGCCCGAGAGTGGTGTATCTCCTGGACGTCTGGGTTGCTAACATCGGCGAAGGAATCGAAGTACTCCTAGGTATGAGTTTCATGGTTGCAGCTGGAGTGAGGATCAGCATTCGAGAAGGTCTCGTGACACTCCCAGATGAAGAAGCGATCATGATGTGTGGATGGAATCCAGAGGATCGCCTGGGTGTCGACATGCCCGTGGAAACTACAGGAAGTTGGTACCTGGGCCCTGGGGAATCCAGAGTGGTGAAGATTTCGTATGGATCGACGAACCCACAGCGTGAGGTTGTGTGGGCAGGACGCGGTGACCGCTGGGTAACGCACCTGATCTACGCGTCGAGGTCTTGGCCGGTCGCTGTGAAGGTGGTCAACATCTCCGACAAGGACGTCTGGATTCACAACCGGACCCCGGTCGCTCGAATCGTGGAATACGGCTTCTTTCCGCGGGCTGGACGCTTCGTACGCCCCGGTTCCTTTGCATATCGTGAGTGGCAGACTCTCATTCTGGAGAGTGTTCAGTCGCGCGAGGGACGGCTACGTGCCGAGCGCCTAGCTGCGCTAGAGCCGTCGTGTGTGGAGACCCCAGAGTATCAGTCGCCTAAGAAGATCCTGCCGCGCCCTGCAAAAGGACCCGACATGGCACTGCTCGCCTCGATTCTCAGAAAGCCAGAAGCCCGTCGTGTGCGATTCGCTGAAGATGCATCAACCCAAACTGATGAGGTGCCTCCTGAGGATCCCCCTGCATTCCGAGATGTTGCTGTTGACACAAGCGACCTGGACGACGCTCCCAGGGACCCAACGATTAGCACGACCTTGCAGACCGACGGAATCCCAGAGTGCACAAGTCTCGAAGACGATACAGCCGCTGAAACTCTGAGTTTAGAGGTCGAAGCTGGCAGTGATTCTCTGGATTTCGAAGTGAATGACGATGATTCTCAGGGTGTCGTTGAAGATTACTGGGATATTCCGATCTCAGGGATGCCTGGGACTCCACTGGAGAAGCTCAGGCAGGAGTATGAACGTTGCATGAAGGTTTCCACGGAGGATCTCGACTATGAACCCGCGGTTTACATGCGCGAGGGCAGCGAGTTGCTCTCACAGCTGCGTGACCAGTTGGTGATGCTCCCGGAGATACAGGACTTGACGCCTGAGTGTAAGATCGAGGAGGCTGATGTTGGGGTCCCTGGGAAAACGACCCCAGAGATGGACAACCAAGTGAGACGAATTCTGGAGTATCATCGGAAGATTTTCCTAGGAGATGGCAATGCTGCGCCTCCACCTGCCCGTGGAGTGGTCTGTGACTTAGATGTGGGCGACGCTAAACCTGTCGCCCAGCGTCCAAGGTCTATCGCACCCCACCTGTGGACCAAGGTGTATGAACTTCTGAAGAAGCTCCTGGAGAATGGGCTGATTGAGACCTCTACATCACCCTGGGCATCTCCGATTGTCATCGTCCTGAAGAAGAACGGCGTCGACATCCGCATGTGTATTGACTATCGTGTGGTGAACGGCTTCATCAAGCTCTCACACTACCCGTTGCCGCTCATTGATGACCTTCTGATCGGATTCGAGTCGGCAATGTGGTTCATGAGCTTGGATATGGCGAGTGGTTTCTGGGCCATCAAGATGACTGAGAGAGCCAAGTTGATCTCTGCGTTTGTCTGTCCCTATGGGCACTACCAGTGGGTCAGGATGCCCTTCGGCCTCAAGAATGCGCCGCTGATCTACCAGGCAGTCCTCAACAATTGCCTGTGGGGATTCTTGCGACTCTCCCCTGAGGAAGAGGCTGAAGTGGACCAAGACGTCTTGGATTTTCTGGGGTTAAACCCTGGGGAACCCAAGATTTCAGAGGACGCTGAGCCACGACTCTCAGTGTTGACAGACGAGATGACGGTTTTCCAGCGTAATATCCCGGCGCCCTCTCAGATGGGTCCCGTTCTGGGTCGAAGCTCGTACATTGACGACATTGCCCACGGTGCACCAACCTGGGATCAGCTGTGTCAAGATTTGAACGCGCTGCTTTTCCGTCTACGTTACTGGAACATCTCTGTGAGTCTCCCCAAGAGCGAATTTGGGAAGCTGTCGATTCCATACCTCTCGCACGAGATCAGTGCAGAGGGCATCAGGGCAACTCCAAAGATCGCGAAGGGTGTCCAAGACCTGCCGTTTCCGACAACGTTGAAGGGAGTCCAGAGTTTCATGGGAAGTCTGAATTACTACAACAAGTTTATTGAAGACCTCCCTGTGATCGCGGCTGTTCTGTACGAGCTAACAGAGGAACAAGTGAAACTCAGGAGAGACTTGTCCAGAGCTCAGGAAGCCTTTGAAATTCTGAAGCGCAAGATCGTCTCGACTCCGCTGTTGCGGCATCCTGACCGCTCCAGGCCTTTTGTAATTATTCCCCACGCGAACCCGTGGGCAGCATCTGCTGTATTGGGCCAGGAGTATGATGGAATTGTGCACCCAGTGAGGTTTACAGGACGAGTTCTGAATGACGCCGAGTTGAGGTACCACATCGCTGAGAAGGAGGTGGTCGCGATCCTGAGAGTCCTGGAAGTGTTTCGCACTCTGGTTGAAGGTAGCCCTAAGATCGTCGTCTACACAAGATACTCTGTGCTGAAGTGGCTGTTGACTTCACAGTCAGCAGACGGCCGGACTGTCAAGTGGGGCCTGAAGTTGTCGCACTGGAATCTGGAAATACGCAGAGTTCAACGCGATGAGGACGGACTGGCTGCGATCCTGGGTGCAGGCATCACTCCCAGAGAACACTTGGATGAAGTCGCTGAGAATTTGATCCCAGCCAAGGGGCGCGTCAAACCGCCTGTGCCTATCAGTATGGAGATGCTGGAAGCTGACTACGAGGGTTGCATTCTGAGTTTCGATGGCGCAGCCAAGACGTCTACGCGACAGGGAAGCTGTGGATGCATCCTGTGGCATGTTCCTGGATGGGAGATCCTGGATGCCCAGGGGTTCATTCTGGAAGATGTGACTGTCAATGACGCAGAGTACCATGGGCTTCTGAAGGGACTCAGCCTGGCGATCGAACGTGGAATTCAGGATATTGTCGTGGTGGGAGACTCTAGGATTGCCATTCAACAGGCCCAGGGTCTCATCAACTGCAATCAGCCCAACCTCCAGAGGAAATTGGCTGAGTACGAGGTGCTGAAGACGAAGTTCAAGTCAGTCCGCTTAGTGCATGTCAAACGAGAGTTCAACCAGGCCGCAGACTACTTGACATCGAAGACTCTAGCACTTGGTGAATCCTGGAGGGTCGAAGACGCTGACGAGCGAATGCATCTGCAGTTGGTGTCCAAGATTCACGAGAAGTTGGTGAAACCGAAGGTGTTGTTAAGCGTTGGAACTCAGAAGAACGGTTCCCAGGACGATGATACTCTGGGTTTCCCTGGACCAGAATGCGCCCCGTTGCCTGTGGCAGCCAAGGTTTTTGCTGTCATAACCCGAGCACAAACGCAGGAGGCAGAAGACCAAGGCGAACCTATGGGCCCTCTGGAGTACCAGGCTGAACGCTGGCGACGAATCAAGGTGCACCAAGACAGGGATGATCACTTGTTGCAACTCAAGGATTTTCTGAAGGGAGACGCGAGCAAACTGTCACATGCCCAGGCTAGGAAACTTGCGAAGGTCGCCGATGACTTTGTGCTGGATTCCAGAGAAGTCCTGTATCGCCTGAGCCGTTCTACGCGGGATCGCCCCAGAGACATGGTCGATGAACTCAGGCTTGTGGTTCCGAAGGCACTACAACCGGACATCTTGCACTACGCTCATGAAGATTTTCAGGGTGGCCACCAGGGGATCACCAGGACGTATGAGAGGTTGCGCTCTGAGTTCTACTGGCATGGCATGTACGCGGACGTGGAAGTGTTCGTCAAAGAATGCTTGGACTGCGCTAGCGGTAAGGGGCGTCCTCAGAATGCCGGGCCATCCCCTGGAAACATCGAACCCAGGAGGCCGTTTGAAGTTGTATCCATGGATTTCGTGACGCACCTGCCCAAGTCTGACCGTGGGAACACTTTCCTGCTGCTCTTTCAAGACTCGTTCTCAGGGTTCGTCATGTGTAAACCTATGAGTTCAACGACAGCTCAAGACGTCGCTGAAGTGTACGAGGAGCAAGTTTTCAGGAGGTTTGGAGCGAGCTCAATGCTGCGACACGATCAGGACCCAAGGTTCATGAGTGAAGTGTTCACGCGTTTCCGTGAACTTCTGGGTAGCAAGCAGCGAGCCACTCTGGCATACCGCCCCCAGGCGAACGGACAGCAAGAGCGGTCGGTGCAGACAGTTGTGCGTAGCATTCGTGCGTACATCGCTGAAGCAGACCAGAGCGACTGGGACGACCATGCTGAGCGTTTGATGTTTGCCCTGAATACCTCTTTCGATGCTACGCGTCTGGATACTCCCTTTTTCTTAGTACACGGGTGGGACGCACACGGCACCGTGTCCGCCATGCTAGGACCCAGACCGTCGAGTGTTCAGGAGCGCACGGCGTATGAGTGGCGCAGGAAACTGCAACGCGATTACAGCTATGCACAGACCTGCGCAGAAGATCTTCAGAAGAAGGCCAAGCGAGCACGTTCTGCCGAGCAGACCAGGAAGTGGAAAGAGCTGTCTGGTCGTCTGAAGTCAGGTTTCGAAGCTGGTGACGCCGTCTGGCTGTATATACCCAAAGTACAGCCAGGTCTGAGCCGTAAGCTAGCCCACATGTGGCATGGACCTTTCAGAATCCAGGAGATCCACGACAATTTTCGCGTGAAACTCAGGGTCGAAAACACTGGATATCACGTGAACCCCTGGGTGCACGTGAGCCGCTTGAAACCCAGAGCACTTTTCCCGAAGAGGCCTACCGTGGAGATCGACGTGGATGAAGATGATGACTTCGACGCGGCACTGCTACCTGAGGATAGCTGGGAACCTGACACAGCGAATGACGAGTATGAGGTCGAGCGAATTCTGGATCTGCGTTGGACCAAGCGAACTCGGACGTCAAAGCGGACTCGTGAGTATCTTGTGAAGTGGAAGGGCTATGATGAGACCGAGTGGCTGCCTGTATCGAAGCTCAATTGTGGCGCCTTACTCTATGAGTTCAATCAAGGCGCGAGAGCGCGAGCCCGTTTCCAGGCTATGCAAGCCGGAGATGACCACCCAGGGGTATAGTACCCAAGGGGTGACATTGACCCAGAGCTACATGTGGAGTTTAGGGGAAACCCTGAGTAACACAGTGAAACTCTGGGGAAGATCGATGGAATGTATGACGATTGGAGATGGAAACGTGAATGTGAATTGATTTGATTATGGAGAAGGTGACAGCGCTGAGGCTTTGGCGTGGCGCTAAGTGGTGAACTTTTCGAAGGACATGGAATTAGTGAAGTGAAGTGAAACGACGCAAGATGGCAACTCAGAAGACAGTGAAACTCTGGGAAAAGATGAAAGCAGTAAGGTGAAAATCCTGGATATTGCTGGAAGTTACGCTACGATATGTGAAGAACTAAGTGGAATCCAGGATCTGATGAAGGTGCGGACACTCAGGGGTGCACGAGAGACAACGGATTACGCTTGCGGATGGCAGCAGGCTTGATATTGCGCTGGATGTTGCTTGGCACGTACTGAAGCCACTCGTCATCATTCGCAGTGTTCCACTGCACGCGGGCTGGCTCACGCATGTCCAAGGACGCGAGCTGGACTTCCAGATCGTTGCACTCTGGGCCTCCGAGGGTTTCAACTCTGGGATCTTCCCAGATCCAGGGGCAGCACTTGTCTGGGAACTTCCAGAGACCTGGCTCGTGCAGCAACGAAGGAATGAATCCAGGGGTATCGCGCGAGCGTTCCATGAGTGTCTTGAATGCCCTGCGTAGCGCGTTCCGACGTGCTTTGCGCTGAGACTCCATGGCAACGTCCCTCTTGGACTCGGTCGGAATGGGCACCCAGTGTCCTCGCTCCCAAATTGCCTGTGCATGCTTGTGCATGGCATCCACGATGTCGTCAACCAACTTGAGCGCCTTCGCTGCCAGCATGTCCCGCTCGTGGAAATAAAACACCCGGATGCGACCCTGAAGCATGGTTTTCCAGGGCTTCGAGTCCAGGATTTCTTGGTAGGCCTTGCGATCCCAGCGTTCATGGGCGATGTCGTACGAGTACTTGTGAATTTCATACTCAGGGAACCCAGGGGTTTGACACGACGCGCTCTTGGTCGCGCTCGGATACTGGACCAGGATCCCAAAGATACGCCAAGATGTCTCGTCATCCTCAGGAACCTCGGTTTTCGAGAGCTCTTCAGCGGTAAGCTCTGAGTACGACTTGCGCGCGAGCGCCGAAGGTTTCTTGGGACGTGAAGAGGCCTTGGTTTCCTGGGCAGCACTGGAACCCTGAGTGCCGGAACTAGATTTCTGAGAACCCTTGTGCCGCTGCTTCTTCTTCTTGGGGCTGGAATCCTGGGACTGCTCGCTGGACTCAGAACGCGGACGCTTGGCAGGAGGCTTGCACTCCAGACGTTCTTCAGCCTCATCGTCGACGACCTCTTCTACCTCGTCATCCTCATCTTCCAGAATTTCAGGGGCGAGGTACTCCACCTCTTCCTCCGAGCTGCTGGAAGGGCTCCCACCAGGGCTTAGGGCCGGAGGCTGATAATCGGGGTCGTTCTCTGGGTCATCGACTGTCGAGCCGGCATCTTCGTCTGGATACACCACGTGATCGTCGAGGTTTCCCCAGGGTGCCGGGACTTCATTGCGACGGAGACGACGATCCAGGCGCTCGTCAGCCATTTCGTAATAGGCTTCAGGGACGTATTTGCTCCAGGGAGTCTTGTCAAGTCGACGCCAGTACATCATGCTAACTAACATCTTGATCAGTTGAGGTTGCCTGAAGTGGCCGTGAGCAGCGCGATCGCTGCCAATCCACTCCATCGCAGTGTCGTACTTGAGCCCCGCGAGAATAGCCTGACGCACATCCGGACGAATTTCTTTCCAGACGACACCCCCAGGGAGCATCGAACGTGCGGCCTCCTTGGAAACCACAGTCTTGTCGCCGGCACGACGCACAGAGTCGCGGCCAGGCTGATGATCCTTGGGGCGACGTTGAACCTTGTGCGCCTTGGAGTCCGTAGCTCTCGCTTGAGTCTCTGGAGCGCCAGAGGGCCGCGATGTTTTGGAGCCTTGACTCTTCTTGGAGCCTTGATTCTTCTTGGAACTCTGGGTGTTCTTGGAACTCTGGGAACCGCCGCGAGGCTTGCTGCCAGGACCCGTGAGATCCAGAATTTCAGGTCGACTAGAGGATCCCGGCCCTGCAGATGGAGGCATGCGCTTACTTTTCTCTGGGTACGCGGTCACCACAGCCTTGCGCTTGTCCATCGCAGTGACGCTCACAACCGTGTCCCAGGACTCGGGAGGTTTGGTCTCCTTGATGCAGTGGCCGAACAGGTCATGAAGACGCTCCCAATTTCCCGTGAAATCCGTGTGTTCTTGCAGGAAGTCAGAGAACTTCCAGGGATCCACCGTGGCCGACGCCAGACGTGACTTCAGGATCTGCACTTGAGTCTCAGAGTCGGCTAGGCGCGCCTTGAGCTGCGCCTTCTCGGCCTCCAGGGAATCAATCTCGTCTTGATACCGTGCTTTCTGCTCCTGGAGTGCGACCTTGTGCTCGTCGCCTGCGGATTCTACCTTGCGCAGAGCCGCCTGGAGCTCTAAGAACCAGAAGTCTCGAGCGAATTTCCAGGTGCGCTTCAGTTCCGCATGCTCGCGTCGCGCGTCAACCAGCTCTTCGACGGCAGCAGCACCCTGCTGAGACTCAGCCAGAGATCGCATCTGTCTGTATGCCCCGAGAACCCGACGCAGGTAGCCGGTGGTCTTGAACACGCGCTCTGCGAACCGCGTGCTGTTGAAATGACGCAGAAGTGAAGCCACCTCGCGACGAATGCTGATGGAATTCAGAGTGTTATCCAGTTCGTACGCAGACAGAGGCGAACCACGGGGCCGCAGGACGCCGCTCCCAGCGTCCGCACCGCAGATTCCCTTCAACCCCTGGAGATCATCGTCTGAGAGCTCTTCAAAACCGACCAGGGTGGTCACGCCGCCGTAGCCTTCTGTGGCGAACGCACCCGCGCGGACGTCGCTGGTGATCCCAGGGACTCCCACAAGATACGCGTTGGTCTCGAGATCCGGCGGAGTCGGGAGCTGCCAGTGTGGTGGGCGCTCAGGGACCATGAAGTCAGGGAGGTTGACCTCTTCTTCCCGAAGCATGCCCGCGTAGATGAGCCCCTGGATGTCAGTCACCGTCGCGTGGCGAGGCGTCTTGAACTCAGGGGCGTTCGCCGCAGCAGCGCCTGATGCCACGTTCGTCGCGTCAGGAGCCTTGGACTCAGGAACCACGTCACCAGTTGCCTGGGCTGCAGCGTCAGCCGAGGCGTCGCCATCGGCCTCGCGCATGTTCGTGTCCGAAGTCCTGTTCGCGTCGCTGGAGAACGAGACATGCTTGGCCGGCCCAGCCTTGGCGCCGCTCGTTGAAGAGACGGCAGGCGTAGGGGCGTGCATTTGCTCACCGCTGCCACCTGCTGGGGGAGCGTTCGCGACAGTACCGCCCGTGTCTTGGCGCGCCGGCGGAGGCGTCTGCCTGGGGGCGCCGTGCCTTGAGCCGACGCCGTTGCCTGCTTGTCGCCGGAAGGTGTGCTTTCCGCCATGTTGACGATCTGTGAAATCGAGATATGACCTCGAATCACCCGTTGAAGATTTTGTGTCTGGGAAGAGAACCTTGAGGATTGGCCCCGACCAACCGTTGGGGAGACAGGGGGCCGTCGAAGTGAGTGAAATCCTGGGAGTCGACAGAGTGCAACGGCCGTGTCGATTTCAACTTTGCCTCGGAGTCGGTGTTTGCGTGGCCTGGCCATGGTTCACCAGTTCGGAGCAATTTCCTCTTTGATGGACCCGGACCAGGAGGGGCGGTTGACACGAGGCGGTTTCAGGAATTTGCCGACGACGAGCCGTCACTCCCACGACTTGGAGTTTGTATCGAATTGTGATTGGTGGATTACTTGGGTGCGGCGCGGCTGTACCCGTGTGACATGGATGGCGAATGTGGGAGAGAAGTGATCCCAGGGGATGAATCCAGTGCCTGACCACAGATGGGCCCAACTGGCTGGAAGTGTGAATCCTGGGGGTGCACGCCCAGGATTTCAGAAGAACACTCAGTCCAGCCGCGGACTTTCCCTTACGATGAGTGCCTAAAGTCTGGCGGAAAGTGTCTTTGGAGAATGTATCCCAGAGTACACCTCATCTTGCTGTGGTCCAGAGTACTACAAAGGACCAGAATACCCTGAAAACCCAACCCACTGCCACCGTGAACACGCGCTGGAGGCCGCTACACCTACTAAGTGCTTGGATTTATGGAGACGCCCAAGAGTCTGTGAAGATTACAACTTGGTACCCAGAGTGTCACATGGAAACCCTGAGAATCACCCCCGATGAACAGAGGACCCAGGATTTCAAGAGGTGAATCCTGAGTTTGACCATGAATCCAGACTACCCATATTGAATTTAAGTGTCTCCCAAGTCAACACCCAAGGATCTCCAAGATTCCCAGAAGACTCCCCTGAGTTCCAGTGAATTTCAGAGACTGACCCAGAGTATCATGAATCTCTGAGTTTTCGAGTCAGTCCGGAATCAGTCTGCAATCAAAGTGATGCGTGACCTTGAAGATACGACTATGGATCTGCTAACTGGATACTTTCGAGGAGTCGAGAGGGAACCGAGAACCATACAAACCCGAGTCCAAGGACCCACATTTGGCACTTTGGATGCCTTGCGACGATGGAACCGCAAGCCGATCGGAAGTCTGGACCGCTGAACCTAAGGTATACTGAAGACAAGATATTTGACCCCAAGCATAGTGAAATGAAGACTTTTGCCCGTAAAAGAATGCAGAAGAGAGAAAGAAGTAAGAGAGAAGTAGCCGATAAAGACAAACAGAGTTCAATTTTCCCTGTACTGCGCAAGTGACTTCGGCCAAGCCTGCCGACGGAAATCCGGAGGACCCGAGAATACGACCGCGGGACGCTAAGGGCACATCAACGGCGAAGGACAGCCGTCTGTGTGGACTCCATCAAAACTCAAGTCCAGTTAGGTGGGGACCAGCGACGGCCTTGAGCTTCCTGGAGTGATCCATCTATTTCATATCCTAGTTGGGTCACTTGCTGTGCTCGTGGTAGCCCATTTCATATTATTCCAGAGGGTATTCTGGGGTGCTAGGTAGTCGCCTCCAGGATTTTGTATTGACTGCTTGTGTGAAGGGAAATGTAACTGATAGTGATTGTATTTTCCTCCTGTATTGGAGGTGGTGCGCGTTTGTGTGAGTCTCAGGGGAGCTAGGCCCCTGAATTTCAGACTCGAGTGAGCCTAGTGTGTGAGTGACCCACCGTCCAAGGGTCCAAAAGAATAAGTGACGGCTAGTTGTAGTGTTTGTATACTCTGTATTTGTTGGTTTTATCGAGCTAGGAAGGCATTTGGGTAAGGTGTCTTCTGAGTTCCTCACCCCAGAGTTGACTGAAATCCTGAATCCTGAATTCGTGATATTCTGGGTTTCGGGTGATCTGATTCTCTGGGTTTTGCCTCTAGTGTCGAGGTGCGTTCTGGATTAGACGTGCACCGCAGCGCTTCTTCAAGGCTATATTCAAGTTTGGTGGAGTGCCGTTCCGTCAAAGACAAACGAGCCGACACGGATTACACAAGGTACCCACGCCAACCAAGGAGAGTGATCCTCAGGGTTTAAAGCTTTGCGGCTGCGAACCTCTGGATTTATCTTCTTGCTGTTGACTCTCAAGTCGATTCTCTGGGTCTACACCCTAAGAACCTTCTTGGGCTGCGCTATACGAACCCCCCTGGGCGATAAAGGTTTCATCGGCCTCGCCTCACAGGTGATGAGGGAGAACAAGCTCTACGCCAACTTGAAGAAGTGCGTGTTCTGTGCACTGGAGATCCCGGTGTTGGGTTGCTACGTGAGCAAGGACGGAGTCCGAGCCGACCCTGAGAAGGTCGAGTCGATTTGCTCTTGGCCGACCCCCCACGAGCCCCACTGAGCTTCGTTAATTGCTGGGCATGGCGAACTACTTGCACAAGTACACCAAGGACTATGCGAAGTTAATCCAGCCACTGTCTTCGCTGCTGAAGAAGGACACCACGTGGTTGTGGCAAGAAGAGCACCAAGCCGCATTCGACTCGGTGAAGAGGAGCCTGTCATCCGCACCTGTCTTGATGCTCGCGGACGAATCGAAGCCATTCAACGTCGTCTGCGACGCGAGCGACTTTGCCATGGGTGTGCCCTGATGCAGTTCGACGACGAGGGTCGGGAGCGGGTAATCAGCTACCAGTCCCGCCAGCTCAAGCCGGCGGAGAGGAACTATCCAGTCTACGACAAGGAGCTCCTCGCCATGCGCTACGCACTGGTCAAGTTCAGGGTCTACCTACGATGAAATCCTCGCATCTGTCCCAGCGCATGGCCCGCTGGTTGTCTTTCTTCTCCGAGTACAACTTCGTGGTGCACTACAAGGCTGGTAAGAACAATATCCTCGCCGATGCGCTGTCTCGGCGTCCGGACTACGACCCACGTGAAGGTCTCGAGCGCCAGACAGCTGGCGAAGATGATGAAGACTCGTGCGCGTCGTGTGTGTTGTGGGGTTGAACCTGACGAGCGTCGTCCCCAAGATGCCGTTCCGGGACGAGATCGCCGCTGCGTACGAGCGTGACACGCAGTACTCCAGCATCCTCGCCCACCTCCGCTCTCCAAGCGAGGTGACGTTGACGGCTCTGTCTCGCTCAACCCGCAGCCACATCGAGCGATATCGGTTTGATGGTTCCCTGCTGACGTACACCATCGATCGGTTCGATGCCCCGAGAGTGGTGGTGCCGAATGACGAAGACCTTCGCGGCGGTGGCGCGGGACTTCTTCTGGCCCCACTTGTACAAGTGGGTACGCAAGTGGGTGCGCACTTGCGAGATCTGCCAGCGAGTAAAGCCCTCGCCGTCGTCGCAGGCCCCATGCGCCCCCTTCCAGTCCCCACGGAAGCATGGCGCTCCGTCTCGATGGACTTCGTCTTTGGTCTTCCCCCCGACGCGAACGGGCGCACGGCAGTCCTGGTCTTCGTCGACAGGTTCAGCAAGATGGTGCATCTGGTTCCCGTGGCAGCCACGGTCACAGCGAAAGAGTCCGCAGCCCACTTCGTCGACGCCGTCTTCCGCCTTCATGGTCTGCCCGACTCCATCGTCTCGGATCGGGATCCGAGGTTCACGTCCGCGTTTTGGACGGAGCTGTTGAAGCTGCTTGGAACGAAGTTGGTGATGTCCACCGCGGCTCACCCGGAGACGGATGGACAAACCGAACGCGTCAACCGCGTCGTCGAAGACGTGCTCCGCAGCTACGCTACGTCGTTCCCGAGTTAGAGAGCTTTCCTGCCCCTAACCGAGTTCGCTCTGAATAACGCCGAGCACTCATCGACGGGCATGACCCCATTCTTCGTGAACTCCGCGCGCCACCCGCGCGTACCAGCCATGCTTGCCGTAGGCCAACCCACGGAAGCTCGTGTCTCTACGCTTGGTGGGGGAGGAGCTGCCGCTGAAGACGTACCGCCGACCCAGGCGCCGGGGGTGTCGTCGCCGGTTGAATCACCGGCGCCGTCACGCTCACCAGTGACTGAATCAAGTGCGAACGCAGTAACACGATCTCAAGTGAAGAAGGCCCTGCCTGCACCGTGTAGCGCGGTGACGCCACTCGCAGACTGGACAGAGCGCACTCTGATCGACCGCGCTGGCGCTCTCGCGACGATGCGGCAACCGAATGCTACCGCAAACTATGCACCGAAGTCCTCGGTGAGTCCCACGGACCACTTGGCGGTTTCCGAGTTTGTGCAGCAGCGTCAAGCAATCATACGTTTCGTGCGAGACGCACTGCAAGCCGCAGTGGACCAGCAGAAGGAGAATGCAGACAAGCGTGGACGCAAGAACAAGAATTCATTTCGCACGGGTGACCGTGTGTTACTGTCTACCAAAGGCATCCGCTCCTCCGCCGTGACCAACCTCGGCGCCAACAAGCTCGCACCGGGCTTCATTGGTCCCTTCAAGATCTTGAAGACCCTCGGCGACGCGTACACGCTGGACATCCCGACCTCGCTGCGCCTTCACCCGACGTTTTACATCGGGCGCCTCAAGCGTTACCACCCTGCCGAGATCCCGAACTCTGACCACCAGCAGCCCCTGGTGGAGCATGCATCGATCGCCCCGCCCGACGTGCCTCGCGCGCCATCGATCCGTCCGAGCCAGGTGTGGGGTAGCGGCCTCGCAGAAATCGCGGGGCGCTATACCACACAGGCGCCCGCTCCCGCGGACGAGATCCAGTTTGCACCGCTCCATAGACGCTCCTCTCCAAGACTCGCAGGCGCGTCAACAACTCCTGGTTCGACTGCCGAAGCTGCGTCGCCACTTGCTCCACACGCCATGCGCGCGCGTCCGCTCGCTCAGCCTCCGCCTGAGCGTCCCAAGACCGATTCACAGCAGCCTCGATGTCCTCCGCACCCACTACATCAGGCGCCGTACCGCCGTGAAGGGCCACCACTGATTGTTGACTCGGCGGGCGAGATTCGCTGGATTGTCGAGCGGCTTGTGGCACACGAAGATCCTCCTGCTGCACGAGGCCGCGCTCATGGTCGTGGTCCGGCCAGCCACGCAGTGCCGGCTGCGCGTAAGTACCGAGTGCGCTGGCTTGGGTTTCCTGCCGAAGACGATACATGGGAGCCCCGCGCCAGTCTTCTTCGCGACGTTCCAGACGTTGTCCACGAGTACGATGAGGCGCTCGCGGCCCCGCCAGCGGGCTGGCGAACGAGAACGAGAGCGACCACGCCAGCGTGCTGGCGAACGCGAGCGAGAGCGTCCGCGGCGCGTCCGGTGTTCCCGCGCACTCCTCCGAGTAGCCGACTGCGCCAAGTCGGTGAGCGCGCGCTCGTACTTGGCGATATCTGCGGGTGATCCCAAGCTGAGCGGCCGCCCAGCGAGCTGCGTCTCCCACTGGGCGTTCGTCGGCCGATCGATCCCACCCGCACTGCACCCTTCACGCACGCTCACGTAGCACATACGAGCATCATTCCACGCATCCTCGCAGATGCGGCGCCGACGTTCCCCCAGCGAATGATCCCCAAGCATCTCCTCGCGATGCGCGAGCCAAGTCGCGAGACCGTGCCCCTCGCAGTTCGCCTTGTTTCAGCGCCGGACGAACGCGCACCACGACTGCCGCAGCGCTTCGTACGGGTACCCCTCGATGCCCTTCTGGCGCGTCGGGCGGAAGCGACGGAAGTTGTCCTTCATGACGTCCAGCCTGTCCGGTTGCAGCGCGCCCGACAAGTCGTACAAGTCCCCCGGCGCCAGGTCATCGTCCAGCTGCGCCGCGCGGAGCGTGTGAGGTCCCAGAGGCGCGTCAGCCTCCGCGTGCTGCATCGGCGGGTGCGCCGATGAAGAGGCTTCGTCTGTGCCAACTTGCTGCGCCTGCATGGCTGTGTGTCGCTCGGGAGTGCGAGCGCCGTTCCTCCGCTGCTTGGGTCTTCTCCGGTGTTCTTCGGGTGTTTTGCGGAAATGTGATTTTTGCGCTTATGTTGCGTAAGCGCAACTTTGAGAGGGGGGGGGTGATGTAATGGGCCCCAATTACATAAGTTACATAATTAGGTAGATTGATAGTACATAAAGTAGTTAAGTCAGTACACGGCTAGCGCGTATTGACGGTCAATGTGATTGGCTGAATTGGGGAAGCCAGTCCCCATTTCAGCCAATCAGGCGTTGACCTGCATTTGAGTGGCTCACATGAGACCAGGGGTAGCCGCCCTGGTCCTAACATAAAAGAGTTGATTTTACCCAAGACCGACTGCTTGGTCTCATTAAATCCGAGTCTAAAGTAAGCTTCCTCACCGCTACGTGTAAGCTAGTGACGGGCACACACCTGGCCCGTTACACCCCCGGACCGGCGCTCATTCTTCCTGGAACGAGCTGCTCTGGTTCCTCCCGATAGCCTGCAGCGCGAAGCGTTCCCGTTTGCCGAAAACTACATAGCTGCATACGTCAAACAGTCATCGCCTCATATATCAACTGGTGGGTTTTTGGAATTGCTACTGTACCTTCGGGTGGTCGTCATCCAGGATGCAGTGCTGCTGCGTGAAGTGCATCCGGTCCATAAGTTGTGGGGGACTCCTCCGTTCAATACGAATGCGCTCGACGCATTCGCATCTGCCCTCAAAGCGAAAATGCTCACTGAGACTTCACCATAAGCAACGCGTCTGGAGGAAGTTGTTGCTGACTTGATGGACCATATCAACCAGCAGCATCTACAAACCATATCGCACATTGACAGCAAGTTTAGCGAGGTTGGTGCATCAGTTAAACACTTGACTGGAGCGTTCACACAACTCACCTCGGGTGCCGCCGCGGTGCGGCTGAGTGTTAACTGGCCTGGATCGACTGATACTTCATCCACAACCAACACCACCTCGCCAGCGTCCTCTGTGTCGATGACGTACAAGATGGCGAGGTCTCTGAAGACCGTACATCAAGTCTGTCAGGAATGGTCTGCCGGGATTCACGGTGGTCCCGCTGTGCGTAACCTCGATGAATGCCATGGATCGACCTGGCGCAGCACACCAGCAGACAAACGGTTTTTCTGTCGGCGAAAGAGAATCATTGACCATATCTTAACAACAGCCCAAGCGCAATGTTTTACTCACGAGCAAGCTGTGTGTGCGCTCGAGGCACACCGAACACAGCACACGCTCACACTAAATGCACTGAGTGACAGTCTGAAAGGAAAACCATAGACCACAACAAATAATTTCACAATTGATTAATACATCGCTGCGTGCCATCAGCACACTAATATCGTACGTACCCATACACAGCAACTCGAGCGCCCTCCAGGCCATCACCCCTTCGTAGCGCGGGCGTCGTCTTCCTGCTCTTCGCGGCCGTCGTCCTCCTGCTCGCAGCCGTCTTCGTCCTGCATCTTGCCATTGTCGCCGTCCTGCTGCTCGTGGTTCTGTCTCGCTGGCTGCTGATGTTTTGTCAAATGGGGTTTGTAGAAATGTGTCTAAGCAAAATGTGAATTTGTGATTTTGTGTATGACGATACATGACCTTATTTGGAAGGAGCCACTTCAGATATTCCACATATCAGACTGACATGCGAGGGACGGGATGGGGACGAGGTTGGGACGGCGTCACTCTGAAACTTCCGATAATCAGTGCTAGAAAAAGGTCTTATTTTAGGTTATCCACTGGTCAAATTTACCCAGCGGATTGCGGTGTCACTTGGTTCTTGTATGGGATAAAATTGGATTTGGTCAGCTTTGTCGAACTGTATCAATTTATAGGAATTGGGCGTGGTCCTAATTTTAACTTTAGTTTAGTCGGTGGAAATGCTCTAAGAGCATTTCCACCGGTCTGGCATCACATCTCCAGCGGTTGGTCTCAAACACGGTTTTATCCTAAAAGTGACGCTGTAAGACTTGACCGAGGCTTAAGGCTCCCAGCGGCAGGTCCTATTGCTGGTTTTAACTTCACCAGGACCTAAAGATTGGCTTTCGAGTCTTAAACAACACAAAATACTCCAATCTTAATGCCACCCATACAAAATTGAAGAGTCGTCATATTTAACCCCTTAGTTCCCGACGTCGTAAGTTACGACTTTGCCGAATCTCAAGGTCGTATAATACGACACAGCTCGATTAACAATAGCATTTGGATCGGAACGAGATTTCTACACTTTAATCAAGTTTATTTGCGTCGGCAAAAGTATTAGCAAGAGAGGTAAAAATCAGCATCGCACAAAAACACGGATATCGAGCTGTCATCAGAGATGGGTTGTGCATAAGCTGGGGCTGGCTAATGGGGCATTTTGTACAGAAAAAAGCGAACATTCCCTTTTAAGGTTTGCGCGAGTGCCCATTTTCAAGCAGACACAACAGCGGCCTTGAAGAGAGAGTACGGCGTATGCGGCTGTCAAGAGCTCCCACGAACTCGTAAATAGCTTCTAAACACCCGTACATACAACATACAAGTAACTGATAAACACCGTGGATGGAATGGCGCCTAAATAACCCTCCAAGGACTGTAGCTGCTATTTCCTCGAGTTTTTTTTCGAGTTTAGGTGCCGAATATACAAAGTAAGTATAACCGGAAGTAGACTACGCCTGTCGAAGAAAACTATTGATTTGCAGCATTATAACAACGTACGATGTAGCTGGTTTTGGCAACGATAGTGTTACAGCGTACAGATACCGCCCACTAACTTGTACAGTGGTACTCTTTTAGTTCCTGCAGGCTATCACATGTGTACAAGGAATGGGCTGTTGCAGTTCAACTTACCGCCTTGGAGTCGCCCACTTGTCGAATCGATTGTATGAGCTACAAGGGCCCACCGACAACTTTTCTTCCGTTAATTGCTTGCTTTTGATGCATACATATCCCCATGGAAAACTCCTCTACTAGTGCCTACTTTGAGCTGTGCGCCATGCACTACGCCTAACAGTGGAAAGTGGTTTCAAAACAGGAAACCCTTTTATATATGATATTATAACTTGACTCGATTTGTAAGGGTATCAACTGACTATGTGTACAACTCAGTGGGCGGTATCTGTATTTTGCGCCACGTAAATGCCGGATTGGAAGCAACGGCATGGAATAGTGAGTAAATAACCTTGATCATGCGTATATCCCACAATGACCTCTCCCAATAAATAAACCAAGATGACGAGAGTATCCTACTACTAACCAAGCTTAGCACGACATATACTTCGGCATCGCCGGGAACGACAGAGGTCTGGCTCGTACGCGTGTCATTAACTAGTCAATCCGACCATAACACCTTATTTGTGCGTATAGAGATCCTGTTCGGCTGCTTAGACAGTCTCCATTAGTGTTCTCCCTATACACTAACTGTAGAGTTAGCTGTAAGTGTTAATAATAGTTAGTTAGTGTATAGTAAAGCTGCTAGCATGTGATTGCCAAACGAACAACACCAATTTTCAAAAAGACGATCGGATATTCCTCAGAACTTTGATATTGAAAATATTTTACTGCTCTGCTTGGCAATATCTTCTTCTTCTACATTATACGTGTTGTTGTTCACTTTACCTCAACTTTAACCGCAATATAGCAAATAAATACCCCCTGCTACTAACTCATCTACCTACAGTTAGCAAACGGACAGCTAACAGTGAGTTAGTGACTAGTAAATTCTACTAACAGCAAAACGCTCCACACTAATCTCCATGTAGGAGACGATTTCTATAGTACGCGAAGCACGAGTGCCGCTACCGGTGCGGCGACCCTCGAGTGCAGCATCAATACTGCTGCAAATTAGAGTAACCGTGGTAGGCTTAAACTTTTTCTAGAAATTGTAAACCGAAGCAATTTCGGCAATGCCGAAATTGCTTCGGTTTACCGTATTGAGAAAAGCCGCCGTTGCCTCAGCAACAACACTCTATAAAAATAGACGCTGTAGGGCAGATATCGTAAAGCTGACGAAAGTTAAGCGAAAAAGTGAACCGCTGCTACGGTTATAGAATTGCTTTAGCACTGACATAAAAGTAAGCTAGCACTCCAAGTATCCCTTTGTTCGTTGTAGCGATTACCCATTTTTCTTGAATGGGATACGTTTCCCCATTACCTGATCTGTGCATAAGTGAGAGGTACAATGTTTTGATCGGCTATATATTGATGATTTGGTGATTACAACCTCACAGTCATCATCTATCAACACCGCGAAAAATGGATGCTCTGTGTAATTCACCAATCCAATTGATGCACCATCTGGGATTAGTATGCTCGATCTACGTTCAATATCGTAAGTTCCGGCACACTTCGCGTCGTTTTCGACTCTATGTCGTAAGTTCCCCCCAAAAGATCTCTACAATCTTATATGTATGAACGGGCTTCTCGTGTTACGGACAGGGCGCGCCAATACAAACGTACTCGTAGTTACTTTTTTGTCGTAAGTTACGACATACAGTACCGTAAATTATGTGTTTCAGTGCCTAAATCCCGGGAACCAAGGGGTTAAATGATTGCAGCAAACCTGAATGCGAATTTCACAACTTATATGACTCGCTTTAGAGCTCACACTGGGAGTAAGTCGGCCTGCACCCTGTTACGTCTTAGGATAAGACCTCACCGCTGGAGATGCTCTTATCGACCTTAATTATGCCCCGAGTTAGTAAATTACCATGTTAACTCCGCGTCGTCCTTCCGTGACCGAATTAGATCGGCGCTGGTGAGGCTGAATAAGCTAATCCAGCCTGCGTTAGGCGGGAATAGAGCGAGTGGCAGTTTTCTACCCGCCAATCCATGTCATTCTGCTCGTATCTCCGCCGATTGGCTCTCAAATGCTGATCGCGGGTGTTCGGGAAGTACTCACAATCTTAGGCAGAATTAGAACCAAAAAGCGTTAAACGCCTTCTAATTCCGCCCGAGTTAAGAATTCACCCACCAAAATACGTGAAAGGAACAATAACCAGAGTTGCTGGCATAGTTACAAGGCGTTGATCAGACCTGACGAATTGGCTATAATTTCTGGATAGAATTAATCAAGAAGTGCCTGGCCAAGGTAACAGCGTACCAGCGGGAAGACACCGGCGGGCATGAGCTGGGTATTGCGCGAGATCATCGGTGCCGTCGTCTTCGCGACTTCAACCATTGCGCTGATGAAGAAGTGGTATCACGCGCGTGGGGTGCTGAAACGGATCGTGAAGACGCTCTCTTAAATGAAACAGACTTCTCGTGCCACGACAACACCAGGTTTTTGGTCGAGGACGACCTTGCCCCACCTACAATAGTGAAAGAAATTCCGATCCTGTCTTCTAATGTACGCTGTGAAAATGAACTACTTTGGCAAGCACATACTATGTTACATGTCACAGACATACTTATGTATTGGACCTTACTGATGAAGCAAATCGGACCAGATTCAATCGTCGTCGTGCTCGGCGCTGGGAGTTTTCATTGGTGGAGCCATTAGCACAGATACTGCCACCATTAGGAGTGCGATGGCAGGACTTTCAAAAGAGATGGTACGCTTCCCTGTGAATTACAGTACCACACATTGTGAGAAAGCGCCCAAAACAGGCGATCCCCAGGTCAGGTCACACTAGGTCACGTGCCAACTTAGGATATGTATTCCTGCATATGGCGATACTGCTTTTTTTGTACCCAACGAGTGCTAATACTAACAGCGGTTTTGAAACCCATGATATATTTGCCCTTTGGAGGGAACGAAACGTAAATGAAGTAAGTTTTGAAACCAAAGACAGGTATGTCGTTTGGATCGAACCAGAACGAAAGTTGTAACGAACTATCCTTTTGGCTTCAATATATATATTCACGTCTTTTTATCGCAACGAAGCGCCGGCTACGCTCAATTCGGCAAAGGCAGCAGCGCCAATAGCAGCAGCAGGAGAACCTCCGCAGTGACACCGACAGACTCGTGCCGCACTACGCGTAGCTCTCGACAGGCAGCCTCAGGTGCGGGTGCAAATGCCCTACGCCCAGATACAGAGTTGCCGGCGGTTGACATACCGAACCAACAACTCCAAGATCATGGAATGGAGACTCGTGTGCAAGGAGAACAGTTTGCGGTTCCACTCAATCGGAACCATACCCTGGCATTTGCTAAACCCCTTAAGAGCAAGGTCGGACGAAGCCGCTATTGAAATGACGGAGTAACTTTCCGTGAAGAATACGAGTTCGGCTTTGATGACGATGGGGACGACTGGACTGGCAATGAATGCGCAGATTGCAAAGTCGCGAGCAAACAAGCCAACGGGTTGGTCACATCCTTAGGTGATGGAGATGCTATTGCTGACAGCGGTAGGCGTGGCGGCCGTCGTACAGACCGCCGTACAGGCTGCGTTTTTGAAACGGGATGATTCCCTCTATTCCCGACCATGTCCTTGACGTGGCCCCGATCTGTTCCTGTTTCATTCATTCATTTCAAACAGGCGTGTCGACGAACATGAACAAATACAAAATCCCCGACAAAGAGTGCAAGATTGCCATGGAGACTGGGGTTTTGGACATGCCGACGGTGATTCCCCAAGCGAAAGTGAAGAAACAAGGGATTGCGTGGCTCAAGGGTAAGATTTCATCCGCTATGCGCTACCAAGAACATACGCTAACTTCAAGAATGATGTGGAATTCGAAAGAGCATCTGCCCCCGACAACCCCCCCCCCCCATTTCGTTACCCAAAACAAAAGGTAGTTGTGCTTCCTGATGATGGCACACACTTGGACGAAGAGATGAAAGTGGAAGATACGGATGATAGTAGTCAACGAGAGTCCCCAGCCAGGTATATGTTCGAAACACTTATCGCCGACTTTTTGCTGGGAACACCAATGTTAGGCCCTCGTGGCCTCAGCAATGGGAGTTCGGTTCAAAGCAGATCATTCCGCCGAAGGCGTAGAATAAGCCTTCCATGCGGACGACTAGAATAAATCATATATGCGGTGTATCGGCACGGTCCTTGAATCGGGCAAGTTAAACTGCAGCTTCAACACTCTTCATTGAGACGTTTAATAAGCATTTAATACGTACAGAATCGTACGCGATTTGAGCGAACACGCTCTGCTCCTTGATTACAGGCTCAGTGAATCGGTGTAAGAACTTGTTTGCAACTTCGAGGTTCTGGTTGATGACGCCAGATTCAGCGGTCACAGTATCCTCGTCAGTTACAATTGCACCAAGGGGTAACACGATTGTTGATTGGCGCAGCGCATCGGCTGGTTCATTTTAAGTGCCGATGACAATTGCTAGTTCTTGTTGAGTGCTCGTCACGTTTCGATCTTGGTCGTTTGTTGGGGACCCAGGCGCGGATTTTTACTCGTGGACGAAGCGAGCTCACCATAGCTTGACTCTCATGAGGGCCGATCGACATCAAAGACCACGCTGAGGTCTTCACTACATGAGGTGAGTACCGCTCGTGGACTTCTTCGTAAAGCCAATTTGAATCTCATGAAGGTTGATCGACATCGGAGACCGTGCTGAAGTCTTCTCTGCAGTAGCGTTGCCCTTCAGGATATTTGAAGCTGAAGATTTTTTGCACTCCTTACTCACAGGACGTGGTCCATTCAATTTCTTGCTTGCAGTGTCTTTCCCTTGCTGTGCTTTGGATGCGTCGTTCGCTCATCAAGAATGCCTGATACACTTCCCTTGAATTCGAGGTCAGGTGCTGCAGCCGTGAGTTGTCTTCGCGTTGATAAACGTAGCTTGAGACACGCCCGTCTTAGCCGCAGCCCGCCTTTACCCAATAGCCACTAGCTGTCCGTCGGCAACGTTCGTCGAGGAGTAATTAACCTCTCTCCTTAGCGTATCTCTTGGCGCGCTTCGTCCCCGATGAGGCTGGAAATACCCAAAGCGTTGAGTGCACCTGGTGATACCACCTGCACAGGAAGCGCGCGATCTTGTAAACCACTTTCTAAACGGCAAGACCAGACGTAGTACACATGCAGCTTGGTACCTACCAATATATAAGAACAGACACAGCGAAAATAGTATAATGTTGTCAAATGCAAGTCACCAGTTAACAGATTCTTGCTAGAGTCCGTTTTGTAGTCGCTGTGCATCCTTTGCGTGCCGATGTCTGCTAGCACGAGATGTAGCCATGACGCCCCTACACTTTCCTCCATGCAGACATTCGTACGCTGCGACCTTGTCCTTCCTAAGAATCCGGTCATCATCATGTATCACTTCGCACGACGGCGACTAGGCTTCTGCTGCTTTGCCACTGAGCTACTGTTTTTGGTGCGACACGCAGTTCGCTTGATGGCCTTCGGAGCAGCCGCTGGGCCATATTCGTGCATATCACCGTAGTGATGCATGCACACCGCCATATCCAGCGCCACCTTCCGCCATCACCTCCATCTTCACCCCTGTCGCCTTTTCTTCTGGCGAGCTTGAATCGCGAGCTGAATGGCCTGCGAGGCTCCCCCTGTTGTGGTATGCATTCCTTCTTCTATACAAAATTACTGTTGTCTCGCGTCATCCTGCGACAAAGCCTGCATGCATTACCGTAGGCTATCGTTGTTCACGGGATTAATCTGGGTTCCACTGTCCGCCCACCTAAAAGCTCACGAATGACTCGGTATCGCTCGCGGACGTGTCTCGCGTCATTCTGCGACAAAGCCTGCATGCATTACCGTAGGCTATCGTTGTTCACGGGATTAATATGGGTTCCACTGTCCGCCCACCTAAAAGCTCACGAATGACTTGGTATCGCTCGCGTATCTCGGGCATGTTGTGTATGTTTGTAGAGTTGCATGAATCGCCATATTCGCGCATATTCACCGTAGTGATGCATGCTTCTGCTTCGTTGTGCTGGCTACCACCACCCCTGCAAGCGTATTATAGTTAAAGTTGTAATAGAGATTGACTTAGCTTTGAGTCATCTGCAGTGCGCGCATAGTCCTGTAGCTTCAGAAGGACACCCGGGTTCCCAGGCGTCCTCGATCTTCTCTTGCCCTAGCGCAGCCCTCGGTCATATTAACCCACAACTTTACCAGGACTAAATGGGCGGGTTGAAGCACGTCGGGTCAAGCCCATGGAAACTACCTTATCGGAGAAAGTGTGGTCATCTTGTCTCCGATAAAACAGAAAACGTTTACAGAATTCATTGCCGTCAGCGACTTTACGAAGCCTAAGAGAGCGTATATCTCGACCACACCGATAGTGAAGTGGACCGCCGCCTCGCTCTCGGTCTGTACAAAAATGTTGACGCTGTCAATTTGTACAACTCGTCATAATAAAATAGAACCGTGAGAGCTGTGAGCATATACCGGTACAATTTAGGTTTCGGTTATCGGGCCATCTAAGTCACGACTTCTCGGGCAGTTTCAAATTGGGCTTATCGTGTGTGACACTGGTGTAAACAACTAATCAGAATCGGTGATGCCGTACTTGTTTGGATACAAGTTTTGGTACTTGCAGATTGAAACAATTGTCGTTTTGTGTCCGAGCTATTTCGAGTTTTGGCTCTTCTCGGTACCAATCGACACCCCCACATGTAATTGTTAGCAAAGGCCGCCTTCACCACCTTTTCAAAAGGAGCCTTAACTAGTTTAGTCGGTAGGTAAACGCGATAGGGCGGTCGAATATGGCCGATTCGCCTAATCCTAATGGCGCCCCTTGGAATCTACTTCGGCTATGTATATTATTCATATTCCCATCACGATGGTATTTGAGCACCAAGACGACCCCCCCCCCCCCCCACCACCACCACCAGAAAGTGGAGGCAAAGGTCTTTCGCAGTGCTTGTCGTGCTCGTGTCGCCTGTGCAGATCGTATCGTGGCTATACCCATTTTCGTTTCGCTCTCGGTCGTGGGGCTGTTAGTTCCGTGTAGGTCCGGCCTCGTAGAGCTGCTGTGTTAAGCTGACATAAAATGGCCAAACCTCATTTACCTGTTGGTACCTACTTGTACAAGCACTGTACGCACGCGCACAATCTGAATCCAGATCGCTATAACTAGTACAGGCGTTCGCCTGTACTAGTTATAGCGCGGGCGTCCAACTCCCATAATCATTTGAGGACCTGTGACGCTTACCGCGCCACGCCTTTTTCAACCCGTGCACAAAGTAATAGTAGTTAATCAAACATAACATCGGTATCTCGCCATAAGACGTGCTCGACTGGCATTTACGAATGGTTCCCTGGGTCGGAGCACGACGAAGCGGTCCACTAAAACGCCGAAAGTGCCACCGAAGGTTTACTAAACTACATGAGGCAGAATTTGAGTGGCGTTTGGTTGCGTTTCAGGCAGGAAACGTATTGCCTGGTATGATCGTCGAAAGCTCCTCCATACAGTAGTAGCTCTAGTAGAGGGTTTGTGTCCAAGAATTACTGCGTATATACCGCCGAGGAGCGTGCTAGGAGGCCGTATCACGAAAGTGCATGCTGTGCCTTGCCGTGATATCCAAACCAAAACAAAATAAAACGAGCGCAAAGTAACACGATAAGATTGTTATTTATTTTAGTAGATGTGTGGCAAAACATTTATCGGGAGCACTTATTGGGCTGTCAGATCCTACGGGGCGGTTCCTTACGTACGCGTTGCCAAATGTGGGTGCTCGGTACGATGGTGTTGCCATGACACTAGAGATGGAGCCAATTATAGTACAAGCTTGGTTAATGGATTAGCGTGCGGTTCAGGCCGAGCACGTCGTCTCAACTCTGGCAAGCCGGGTGACGGCACCGTCGTGAGCATGGAGGCCGAAGAAGAGATAGTCCGTGGATTAATACTTTAAGTAAGAAGGAGTTCCTGTATCCCGGTTTACGCTAGAGACGAAAACGAAGGAGGTGGTGAAAGAATCAGATATAGCCCCGGGCCCTCTTTTACCTGGATGAAGTTATTCGCCGACACAGGCTGTCGTTATACTTAAGAAGGCAACACCCCAAGACGTGGTCAAGGCTGCCCAAGTATTTCGCGATTTACTTTAAGCGCTGTCGAAAGAACGGCACCAAATATTTTAACGCAGACCAACTGTTTCATACAGGCTTCTAAAGGTTTTGCCTGACGACGTAGCTGTGTGTATTTTTTTTTCATATGTACCGGGAAAAAATATCGCAGCGATGGGCACGAAGACGGTTTGAATCAAATGCGAAATAAAGGTGAGCACCATTAATTGTTATGCTTTTAGCTGGTTCGGATAGTCTTAAATGGGATCCTTTCATTAATTTCAAGACGACAGACGCCAAGACGAAAGCGACACGGCGCTCAGAACGATGCAATCAGAAATGGTTTTGGTACAACTATTTGGCGTGAAGTGAAAACTCTTCAGAAGAAGTATCCGTGTTCCACAACCCCCTCACTCAAGCAGAAGCTTCAATATGCGAGTTTGTCCGAAAGATGGCCACCCAAGAAGATGAGCTGATCTATGGAGACCTCACACGCTGCGCTACACACAAATTAAAGACACAAACATTCAAGTTACGGAAGCTTCTTTCGCGCGATACACCACGCCGTGATCTAGAAGGAGGGGCTCAGTGAACCACTGTGCCGACAACGTAGTCGACCCGCAGGGCCATTCTCAGCGAGCGCCATCGGGCTTCTGAAGTGCTCATCATGACGGAGGCCATCGAGATGGAGGGCGAGGTTGAGTGTATCACAGTGGATGTGGAGTGAGAGATCGCTGTCGAAACCAAGGTGCATACAGAGCAGTGTTAGCTAAAGCTGTCGAAGGAATGGGCGTACAAGTTCCACAAGCTCAATGGGCTGCCGTTCAAGCGAAAGCACGGCGAGGCTCTGACGGTCAAGCTTAAAGACTCTGCGGACGGACCGCGGGGCGAGTTCACCGATCCGGATCCGACATCCACGGTATAGATTAGACCGTGTTTTTCATTTCAGCTAGAGTCAAACACTACTCCGAAAGGGGGGGGAGCATTTATTGTGGTGTCTTTTTGTCAAAATGCCACAGTGGTTCCGCTCCGCTGTAGTGGCGTCATGGCTACATCTCGTACCAGCAGGCATATTGCATGCAACAAACTGGTAATTTGTATATACCTATGGTACTGCGCACTACAGGAAGTATATTGGTTAGCTAAAATAACACAAACCGCTGCGGCAAAAGACGCACCAGCTATATTCAGCACAGACTCTAAATTACCTTCAAGCGCACGTGTTCTCACGCAAGCACACGAGTCTCAATGCCCTACAAAGTTACTTTAGCTGTGGACGGCGTTGCCAGGCATCGGGTGCCATGTGTCGTCCCCAATATAGGCGCAGTTGAGCTAATACCGCTGAAGAAATTACGCCACAACGACACAAGTGATGACCAAGCTCTGGACGGTGATGGAGCAGCCAGAGATCACCTGTTTCTTGTACGACGCGGTGGTCATTTAGCACCACGAGAGAAAGAGAGAGAGAGAGAGAGAGAGAGAGAGAGAGAGAGAGAGAGAGAGAGAGAGAGAGAGAGAGAGAGAGAGAGAGAGAGAGCTGAGAGAGGCCGCCGTGTACGCGCGTTACCAAGTGTCGGGCGAGTCTCCAGCAACGGTAATATCACCAACCATCAACATAATCGGTCGGTGTCGGCAGAAGATGTTTAGTGAGCTCGAATTTAAGGTCCAGGTGGAGCCGATGGCGAACGAGACGCTGGTATAGACCATTAGCCAGGTCCTCGCCACCACGATGAATGGCAAAATACCGAATATACACGGGGTGGGAGCTTTGAAGAATCAGCAGTAGTATAACTTGTTCCAGATAATGGCCCTCTTCAGCAAACTTGGAACCTGAAACCTGAAAAAAAAAGTTCCAAGATGCAGTTTTTCGAAGCACTTCAGGTAAATTCACCTGGAACCGTAAGATTCTAGAACATTCATTTTCCCAATAAAGTTTAGCAATAACAAACATCACCCAAAACAACAGAGCTTCTCCACACCCTCGTGTCTGCGTCCAAGTCCCTGCCACGCCCGAGTCGCCGCCCGAGCCCAAGTCCCTGTCGGTGCCTGAGTCACCGCCCCAGCCCAAGTCCGAGTCCCCACCCGAGCCCAAGTCGGCGGCGCTGCCCGAGTCGCTGCCCGAGGCCAAGTCGGTGGAGCTGAAGCCCAAGTCCCTGCCAGCGCCCGAGTCGCCGCCCGAGCCCAAGTCCCTGTCGGTGCCTGAGTCGCCGCCCCAGCCCAAGTCCGAGTCCCCACCCGAGCCCAAGTCGGTCGCACCGTCCAGGTCGCTGCCCGAGGCCAATCCGGCGGCGATGCTTCAGTCGGTGGAGCTGCTGTAGGTGGCGCTGCCTGAGTCGGTTGTGCTGCTGTAGGTGGCGCTGCCTGAGTCGGTTGTGCTGCTGAAGCCCAAGTCCCTGCCGGTGCCCACGTGGCTGATAGCGTATGTGTCGGTGGTGCTGTCGGCACCCAAGACACTTTCAGTGTCTGAGCCCAAGTTGCAGCCCGTGTCCCTTTCGGTGGCGCTGCCAGCGTCTGAGTCGTTGCCCGTGTCGGTGTCACTGCCTGGTACTGTGAAGTGATCATGAGGGACGCAGCTATGGCATTAATCCTGCTTACCGAAGGCTTGAGAGCACCACGACCACTTACCAGCCAAGTGATATCTATGTTACATGCATCCTACGAGGCTGAAATAGAAGTGATCGCCGATTTTTCCGAGCCCGAAGACCGTGAGATTTTATCGAAGGAGCGAAGCTCACATTGGGCCAAGATGTTGTTCTCCTCTCGCGTTTTTTTTCGATGGATCTATGCGCAGTATTTTTCGTATGGATAGCACAAAGTCACGGCGTTGGCACACGAGGTCTGCCCACATTTCGAGCCTGTAAAGCGGAGAGCACCAGACGCGGTGCTACCACCACTACGCTTGGCTGTTTTTCTATTTTTCTGCGCTCAGGGCACAACACTGGAGATCACAGGGGATCGTTTTGGCATTGGTCCATCAACGGTATCCGGTATTATGCAAGAAGTGGTGACGATTATTTGTGAAAAGCTGCAAGGATTGATACGTTTTCCGCCGTTAACGCTGTGTGCGGCTCAGTTCGCAGACCAATGTGGGATTCCACAAGTTGCTGGTTGCATTGACGCCACTCACATTCCTGTTAGCAGGCCACTCAATGGTGGTGAGATGTACTACAATAGGAAAGGATGGTACAGCGTGGTGCTGCAAGCTGTAGTGGATTGGAAAGGGCGTTTCTCTGACCTTGATTGTAAGTGGCCTGGACGTGTTGGCGACAGTCGCGTATTCCGAAACAGCGCGTTGAGCTCGGTGTTCCCTGAGCTATCGGCAAAGTCCGGCGTCGTGACAGTTCCGACGGGCGACGACACGTCAGCATGCATCCCGCTCTACGACATTTGAATTGACAGAAACAAACAGCATGGTTTGTGAAAAGCTCAATAGAAGGCTCTGTCACGGTCGCTACCGAGTAGAGTGCGCATTTGGACAAAGTGTCGATGGAGAATTCTACTGTCCGGGATACACCTCGACATTAGTATTGCGCCTGACATCGTATACGCGCTCTGCATTTTGCAAAACTTTCTGATGGATCATCACGACACTTTTCGCATCGACGAAATCGAGAAGCAGCGCATTTTGAGGGAGTACGATGACACATATCCGCAACCTGAAACAGAGCCTGAAATCACATTAGATGGTAACTTACGAGAAAAGCTTAAGGAGTGGTATACTAATAAATTCCGCCCTCTATCTACTTGTCGTTGGAACCACTGGAACGCTGGAAAGCACCCAAGAACTCGCGTAGCAAGGCCATATGCTCAGAATGCTGGTGGCGTCTCTCACGAAGCTCTTGGTCGTGCAGCTCCCTTGCTTGTGGGAGCACAATTTGAGAGCGCTCCTCGAGCACATCGCAGAGCTGTTCGTACTTGTCTGTGCGCTTTCGCTTACCGCTTTTTCTGCCCGTGTTGTGGGGGTCCTTCTCCATGTTTTCGGTATCACGGTCGTCCCCAAACAGCGCGTCAGGGCTGCTACACTGAGCATCTTCAGCAGCAAGCCTTACAGAGGCTGAGAACGACGAGCGCAGCGAAGACGTGTCGACCTGGCCGCATTAAAAGCTGTTCATGGCGTCAAATACGCGCCGGTTAATGTTAGGACTCTTGATACGGTGGTAGGTCCTAGGTACCGGTAGATGACAACAAGATATTTTTTTATGTCAGAATAAATACAGAAATATCAAGAATAAAAGAAACTCATACCTCAGCTCTTTCTTCTCCTGCTTTCTTAAATCGAACCAGCCTGGCTTGCCCGTACTTTCTTGAATACGGTTGCCGTTGAAGTCACATATGAACCTGTACATCTCCTTTAGGGCCTGCATTTTGTCGTCGATCGCCTTGGAGAGCGCGGTGACCCCTTGACAACCGCTTTGTAGGCGGCGCAAATACGCTCGGTGAACTGGCTCGCCTTCTCGCCCTCCCGTCGCCCCTCTCGTTCCACCTCGCGCCACGAGCGCACCAGCACGAGGACGGCCTCTTCCGACCAGTTGCGCTTTCGATCGTCAATCAGCGCGGCCGAACACGACGCTAAGCGGAGAGTTGATGAATGGAACGGTGTCCAGGTTCGCGGTTGAGAGAAAGAGTGACCTCCTTTGAGTTGTGTCTGGCTGGATACAACATGTGGCGTCTCCCAATTGGGAATGACCCTCCAAGATAAGTCGTTTGTGATCCAGTTTGAGGAAGGTACCTAGACCATGCAGACCTCGCGTGTACGCGCCGGCAAAGCATGAATGAAAGAAAGAAAGAAAGAAAGAAAGAAAGAAAGAAAGAAAGAATGAATGAATATAAGAGTGTCTTGTTGCACTGGGCTGGGTCTACTGTAAACAAGGCATAGCTCTGTGATACTGTGGTGTAGCGGGATCAGCCAAATCTGCGAGATCGCCGATCCAACTTACCAACTGTGCCCAAACACCGACCCATGGAGCCCCCCCCCCCCGATGATCCGTGATCTGTGTGTTGAACTGGTCATCTTGTGTACCCGTCGGTAGGGCTGGATCTGCTCCTCTGGTGTCTGCTGAAGCGTCCGAGCCTTGAAGACTGAACCGTCTGGGCGAGACGCGGGTTGAGGAGCGCGGATATCTTCACTCTGCTCGCAGTAGTTACTCCCAATCCAGTGGTAGTCGACTTGGATCGGGCGGCCTGGATCTGGATCCGGCCGTGGGGTTGCCTGTGGGTTGTTGTTGCTCCTTTCCTTTACCTTTGTAGGTCTTCCTTTGCGGTCTGTTAACTAACGAAGGCACGTGCGATGTATAAGGCAAATTCAACACTGATATTTTATGCTTTAGTTCGTTCCTATCCCAAAGTCGTATCATCATGTGGATCCTATCATCCCATCTGTAGCTACCGACTCGATGGGCTCTCTTTACCTTCATTGCTTGCCCGTCGCGTTGTATCACGGCCTCTTGATTACGCCTGGGTACCGGACTGAACCCATCTTGGATCTGGATCCAATGGGTACAGATATCCAGATCCGTCTGACTCTGGATCCATCTTTCACCCAATCACTTGCCATCACCCATTTCCGAGAATTGCGCTTCACCACAATCGCCTCCTGACCGCAGTTGTTACCGACCAACGGCATCCCTACGGGCACGTTCACCAAGTTCTCCATCTTCCTAACTCACGACGAAGTGCTTCCCGCGCGTCATCGACTCGCAGTCACCGTCGCGCAAAACGGCCTTCGCCGGATCCACCAAACCGCGATCCTCAGGAGGGAGACTTGCGCGCTCTCATTGCCGCTCGCGACGCAGCCATCCGCAACCAAAAGGAAGTCACGGCCCAGCTGCTGTGCCAGTCCAGGGAGATAGATGCTGCTCAAGCGCACATACAGCAGCAGACCGCGGAGCTGGCTTACTTGAGAGCGGAGACCGCCATGCACCGCAGCCAGGAGACCACTTCGGCCGCTGGGGTAGCGCGGTACCTTCAGCTCCAGGGTCAAGTCGACCAACAAGCGAACAAGATCCGAGACCCGCATCGAGCGGATCGAGCGTGAGCGGCATGACTTGCAGGCGAGTAACGACCACGTGACCTCCGAGATCGGCTTGGATGGAGCTGAGATCCAAGAGCTTCAAAGTAGAAACACCAGCCTGGAAGGAGACGTGCAGGACGCCGACTACGAGAGGGACATAGCTGAGCACAACATGGATCGAGCACAGGCAGAACTCCATAGGGTCGAGGCAGAGCTCGCGGCTTGCGATAAAACCTCCTCTGCGGATCTCCAGCTGATCGAGACATTGCCCCAGGATCGGGATCGCTACCGTACATCCCTGGCTCAAGTTACTCGGAACTTCGTCATGGCCCAAGAAGAACTGCGCGCCCATCGTCAGATGCACACCGATGCTGGACCGAGTTGAATCGCCTCCGAGCCGTTCAAAATGCCACCATGGCGGATCTAGATCGCGCTATCCTCCGGCCAAATTCATCAATCTTCGCGCAGTTGGTGAGCAGTAAGATCCAGATCCATGGCAGCGGTCTCCAAGCAGATCCAGATCCAAACATCTTGACAGTTGGGCAGATCCGCTGGCGCTGGATCAGCACGTGATATGTCGAAATTGGTCTCAGTGCACTTTACTTGTCTGTCTTTCGTTCATGTCCGTTTCGTCTTCTTTTGCTGCGATCCAGACCCGCATTCACATCTCAATCCAGCTTCATATCCCACTCTCGTTTTCACCTTATTCGGACGCCATTCGCATCCAGCTATTCCATGCATACATACAAAATTCTCGATCCACCGATCTGCAACCTCCTTGCAGATCCATCACCACATTTTCCGGCCCACTCCAGGGGGTTACAGCCTCACTGCTCCTCGTGAGATTCATTACACCGAACCGGTTACGGTTGGTGCGATTCCGCAGGAACTCATGTAATATAACCACAGTTGAGATCCGCTTCCTCGACCCAAGACGGACCGTCATATCCACCTCAGTGTACCAGAAATTCGCGATGGATCCGGCCGTAACGAGTGCGCTTCCCAGTCCTCATGTCAGTAATCTTCTCCACTTCGTACATGTCTTCGTCTAGATCCTGGATCCAGCTATCCTCCGGCAGCAGCGCTTCATCAAAGTCGAACCGATCGGTAATACCCTCAGCCGGCTGGATCTGCGATCGGTCAGGAAATATCTTCACTGGCGTAAGCTTGGGCACATGGACTACGGGGAACAACCGATACTCCGCGACCGGGGTCTCGATCCGTACAGCATACTCGCCTATCTTCTCGGCTACGCGGAATGTCCCATGCCACATATGCGCTAGCTTGCCAGCGTAGCCTTCCTTGACGCGATCTAGGTACAGCCAGACTCTAGATCCAGCTTCGATCTGGTGCGGGTGGATCTCTTCGATGTGTCGATCCGCTCGATCCGAGATCGCCTCCTGCAGCCGGGCATTGACCTTCGCCCTCGCCTGTTGATAATAGTGCTGGATCTGGTACCTCCACCGCCGTGGATCCCGATCTTGATGGCGAGTGCTGCCTACGGGGATCGTAGCTTCGAGCGTGGATCTGGGATACCAACCGTGTACCAAATAGAATGCCGTTTCTCCTCGGATCCGATCTTGGGCGGTATTGAGTGCGAAAGTTAGACGCTCCGCGTCGTCATCCCAATCTCGCTGATCCAGATCCTGCACATACATCTTCAGAGCGCGAGTAGCTGTCTGCACCGTGCGTTCAGCGTTTCCGTTAGCTTGCGACCTGTACTCCATTGTCGCACGTTGCCGCTGACTCAGGATCCTGTTGAAGGATCTGAAGAAGTCGGCCATGAACCCCCGCTCCCGATCGTGCCGGATCACTTCGCTGGCGCCGAATCGTCTGAATACATACTTTTCGTAGGATTCGGCTATTGTCTGAGCCGTTCTGGAGTCGCTGGCCTTCGCGATCACGTATCCCGTGAACAGATAAACCCAGATCAATAACTCAGTATTACCTTTGTTGGATCTGGGCAGCGATGGTATGTGGTAACCTGAAACGGGTACATGACTTGGATGTTGCCGGGCGACCTTCCTTGGATCGTAGGTCACCCCTCGCTAGTCTCATAATCGACACACTCTCCAACGTAGCGCTGTACACTCCGATACAAACCTTCTCCAGTGGAAGCGATCCCGGATCCGCTGGTAGGTGCGGCCAATCCCCTGGTGACGTCCTTCGAGGCTGACATGGTAATGATGGAGAACATCCTCTTGCAGAGTCTCCGGCAGCACCAACCTTATCAATCCATCGCGATTTGCCTCCACTTTCCTCGTAGGAGGTCAATAGAACTGCAGGTTGTTGAGATCCACTTCGTAGTCCATCGCGATAGCACCGTAGGATCTAGCTTCCTTGGGTCAGATCCTGCATGTCGCCCACTAAGTACTTTTTCAGACCAGAGAGCCACGTCTCGTCCTACGCTTGGCAGATCCTGGTGGTCCTGAGATTCCGCACCACTTCCTCTTGTAATACACTCGGGTTGGATCTGGATCTGGCACGTCCTCGGGTTGTCACAGGTGATACACGAGCGACGGAGGCATCTTCCTCACCTTTCACCACAAGTATCTCATCCAACCGGTTCAACGTAACTAGATCCTGTAGATCGACTGCGTCCTCCACCATGACACAGGCCGCCGCTGAAGTGCCGCACTGGCAAAGCTATCAGCGGTGACATTCCAGTCACACTTAAAATGTACCAGCTCATGGTTTGGCAAGATCCGCAGCCGATCGAAGGCCTTCTGTCTTAGAAGTGTCAGTCCCGGCGTCTTGCAGTCAATCTCGCTTCTGACTTGACGAACCACCAAGTTGGAGTCTCCACAGATCACCAATCGTTGTTGGGCCTTCGAGCAGATCCAGGCATAGAAGAAGTCCATGGTACTCAGACTCATTAACGGTAAGCCCTTCGGCATAGCCGGGTCTAGCCTTCACGACAATCCATTCAGGCAATTTCCACAGGATCGCGCTGTAGGCGCCTCAACCACGTTTGACAGGGCAGATCCATCAAAGCTGACCACGTGCAGTTCTCCCCCAGGTCGGACTGTCGGGATCGGTGCTTGGACTGTATATCGTGGCTCCTTCTTGGGTGCGATCTCGATCAGCGCCTGATCCACCTTGGATATAGGTGTGATACTAGCTGCCAGAGCCCCCAGGACAGGGATCCCGAAAAATAAATATTCAAAACAATATATTTATATTTTTATGGGAAATTATTTATTTTGCGTTAATAATACTACCGAATTCCTTTTGTCAAGGCATACAGGAGTAACTGGCCAATAGGAAGCCAGAAATGATCGAACACGACAGATTTACGTGCACCCTTTGTCATGGCATACAGTGTGTAATATCTGTCGAGGATAAGCGCTCTGACCAGCCAATTCATCTCACTTCTCCATTCATGGCAACTCAGCAGAAGCGACGTCCGAAAGGGAGGCCTCGTCTCCCAGGAGGCCAAGGCCGCGAACCGAAGAAGCACAAGGCGGAGGCCTTCTTGGCAGAAGACAAGCTAAAAGTCCTCAACTTCTTCAATGAGTGCAACAGCACTAAGGAGACAATCAAGAATTTCTACCCCCGTCATCCTGACACTCAATATCAAAGTCGGAAAACACTCGTGCTTGGGTGGAAGCGCAACCGGGCACAAATTGAGAAGCTGCACTGCGAACCGAACGGAGCCAACAAAATGAGGGCTCGAGAACAAGGCTTAGGTACCACTCTGCCACAAGCGATCGAGCTAAATTGGTCCGATGGATCAATGATCTGCGTGAGGAGGGCGTGTCAGTCACGACCACCATGTTGAAGCTTAAGGCTCTGAATATGGCGGAAAAGGCGCACATTTCGCCATTTACGGCCTCATGGAGTTGGCAAAAGAGGTTTAAGTTGCGGCATCGGTTTTCATTGCGAGCTAAACCTAGACAGGGCCAAATTCGACCACCAGAACTCGATCAAATTGCAGCAGACTTCGCTGCAGAAGTCAAGAAGAAAGCTGCCGAAATCGGTGCCACGCGCATTTTCAACGCCGACCAAACAGGAAAAAAAAATCTCTTGAGAATTTCCAAATAATTATGTTACAATTGAACTCACTGTTTTTGGTGTTTGTAGTTGCATGTTTCGAGTATCTGCCCAAGAGAACGCTCGCGAAGACCGGGACTAAAACTGTCTTGGTTCAATGCGCTGGTAAAAACAAAGACCGTGCTACCGTTATGCTTCTCGGAGACTCCAAGGGCTCCTAATACCTACCTTTTATCGTATTTAAGGTCAAACCATCGAAGATTGAGCATCGACGCGAAGAAAACGACACGGTCCGTCACGGGTTTAGTAAGGCGATGTGGAAGAACAGCATCTCGCAAGTACAGCAAGATTACAAAATGCGAGTGTATGCCAACGAAAAAGGCAGAGTCTCGTTGTTCCTTATAATATTTTGTATTTATTTATTTTAACATTTGTGTGATGTTGAAAACTACACAGGCTGGTGGAACGGCCCGTTGACGATTGACTGGTTGCAATTCCAGTTTGGGGACCCCGATATCACTTTGGGGCCAATCTTGTTGCTGCTCGACGACTTCTCAGGTCATTGGACCGAGGAAGTCGTCGCGTATGCCAAAGAAATCAATGTCACGGTGCTAAACATACCACCGAACGCGACCTCCGTGTACCAACCTGCGGACGCTACTTGGAATGGGCCGCTAAAAGCTCGGTTGAGAAACCTGTGGATTGGCAATCTACGGGAGCAGCTCAATGAGCGCAACCCAGACGTTCCGTTCAAGCTTCAAGCTCCCAAGCGCCACGTCCTATGTAAGTGGATCCATGGCGCTTGGAGCAATATTGCGAGTTCTACAATTGTTTCAGGCTTCAAGAAGTGCGGTCTATTAGACGGCGCAAGGACGATCGAGGCAGTGGAAGAAGTGGAGATCGAGAGCGCTGATGACATCGTGGATGCAGTGATCGATACCTGCGAAGTAGATGAAACTCTAGGTGTGTTTAGTTTGGACGATGATTTTGATGACGTTTTCCGTACGGTAGCGTCGTCAAGCTAATCTACACGTTGTTTTTAAGTTTACTATAATTTGCTGATTGTTATATTCTGTCTCGCTAAAATAAATGTGTTTGTACCATCTCAAGCCTACTCAGAAAGCCGGGGCATCAAAATACCGACCTATATCACCGAACCAGGCTGTAGCGCCGACAAAAGGAATTCGGTATCCATCCATAATTTATTTTAATATCAAGCGAAAACTCATATAATATTTTGCGGTCCTTGGCAGCCAACAGTTTTGGGCCACCGGAGGTGGCCCAGCAGCGGTGGCCAGACTACTAGACACCAACCACGACACCTGCCGCCCTTAGCGTGAAACAAAGTGCACGTTACACTTGTGCAGGCACTTTCAAATTTCCCTCCGCTCAAGAAGCTTAACTCTACCACTACCTCCACCACCTTGCGTGTGTTTGCCCCGACCCGAGCCACCCGACCTTTCTCCAACAAGCATGTCGCTCGGTTCTACTTCTCGCCGGCCCTCGACGAGCAAGGAGAGCCGACAGGCCATCAAGTTTGAAAGGCTTGCGGGAAGCACAGCAAGCACACGCCTCGGTCGGGCTACACCAACTTGGTGTCTCACGTCCGAGACAGCCACCCCAACTACGAGGACGCGATGCGGGATGCCAGCGCCGCTGCCACCGGGACGCTTGCCCCCTCGGTCAGTCAGAAGGCGACGAACCGGTTCGGCTGGATGCGCTGGATCGTCATGTGCAAACTTCCATTCGCTTTTTGCGAGTCGGAGGAGACCCGCAGGTATGATTCTATTACTACTTTTGATTTTCTGGTTGCATTACTAATTATTACTACCGTTTTAACGATAGGTTTACCAACTTACCGCCAATCTGCGTCGAGATACTGTATGGTGACATGGAGGGCGTCGTGAAGGCCGTTGAGAAGACCATCGGCGAGGAGATGCCCAAGTTCTTCGGCCTCGTCATCGACGGCTGGACGCACGGCACAGAGCACTTCCTGGCTGTGTATGCATGCTACGAGTCCCCGGATGTCCTCGCTTCCCACTCCTTTCTATGGCTCCGATTATCGACGAGCCGGATGACGCTCTCAATGCGGACGGGCATGCAGCGGCTATGGCACGGGTTTTGCCGTTTTTCGGACGGACCCTGGACGATGTGCGCTTTTTGGTGGGCGACAATTGCGCAGTCAACAAGCGACTGGCTAACCTCATGGGTGTGCCACTTGTTGGCTGCGCAAGCCACCGTCTCAACCTCGCGGTGCGTGAGCATTTCGCTCCCCATGAAGAAGCGCTGGGTAAAGTTCAAGCGCTTATGAGTATGCTACGCACGCTCAAGCAAGCAGCAAAGCCTCGGTACGATTACTATTTTGGGTATTACTTTGGATATGTTACTAACGTTATTGATTTTTCGTTAATATTTCTGGCAGCCAAAAACACTCCCTCCAACCGGTCCTCCGCGAAGACACCCGATGGTCGTCGACGTTCGCGATACTCGCGCGGTATTTTCGCCTCTACGAGCACCTTTCACCGGACGACGAGGACCTCGACGGCCTCATCCCGTCGCAAGCCACGCACCGCAGCCTTCGCGAGCTCTTCGACGAGCTGCACGACGTGGCGTCGATCTCCAAGAAGCTGCAAAGCGAGGGGCTAACGCTGCTCGACGCTCGGATAGTTTGGTGGAGGTGCGCCCTTCGTACGAAGCTATCTTGGTAAACTGTCTTTTTTCTTAGTGTTTTGTTATCACATTTACTAACGATATGTTTTTTGCTGCTGTAATGCTAGCGCCCGATGCCCCCATCGTCCACTCGTCTAAATGCGAGTCCGCGGTGGTTAAAGAGCTGGGCGGGATGGTGACACGGCTGACAGCTGCGGAGAAGGCGCTGCTGCAACCGTTTCGACGCGTTGCAGCCGCCGCAGCTTCGCGGAACGGATTCTGAAGCGCAGGAAGGTCGACGCCGCCCCCAGCACCTTGGTCCTCCTCCGCGCGATACCACTGTGACGGGGCACACAGACTTCTTAACAGAGGAAGCAGGAGTATACAAACTCCAAGTGAACAGCCGTTCACGTGTCCCTGGTCTGAAGGGGACGACTTGACTTGAAACAGAGGTAGATCTCAGACTGAATGTATTTATAGGTTGGTACAGATTTGGCCTGCATACAAATTCTAAGTTGCCTATAGTTTGTTCCATACAAAATGTATCTGTTCGCTCTGAGGCCACTTGGTCACTATCCCAAGGAGTGACCCATGACTACATGACCGATGTAGCCATCCTTGAGTAGTGACAGGGTCACTATTCCATGTAACCCCGTTACAACCACCAACGTCTAACATCGTCGAGCGGCTGTTTAGCTCGGCCGGGTCGGTGCTGCGCCACGAGCGCCACCGTCTTTCTCCGCAGGCTCTGGAAATGATCATCTTCTTGAGGGTGAACAGCTCCAATTGGAATGTTGCTACTGTCGATGCTTGCCTGCAGTAGATAGCTTAAAATACAAGACAAGGTTGAAGTGGGAGTTATTTATTGTTCTGTGCTGTCTTATTCAATTATTTATTTCTTCTCCATCAAGAAAGTCAAGCGCTATTTATTCTTTCAGTTGAGATATATTGTATTTTCGGGATCCCTGTCCCAGGATCTCGTCTTCGCCTTTCGTGCACTTCATTATCTCGAGGGTCTACGGCGAGAGCAGACCTGCCCATTATTCCAGTCGCCCTTGCAGGGCCGTGGATCTGAATAACCAGGCCAACGTCGAATGCCTAGTCAGGACTCGTATCGGGCGTCCAACCAACATGTTGTAACTCAGATCCAGGAGCCACAGCAGAGCTAACACCTCCTTCTCAACCACGCCATAGTTAAGCTCGTTTGACTTCAGGGTGCGGCTGGTAAACGTTACTGGATAGTGGACCCCGTCGTGCTTCTGCATCAGGGCAGCTGAGATGGCCCACTCGCTAGTGTACACGGCCACAACCGGCAACAAATCTAAGTCAAAGTGTCGGAGGATCAGAGTTGTCGCCATCTTGTCTTTCAGCCTGGCAAATGGCCGATAAGCACAAACCCAACTAGGATCGTTCGCCTCCAGATCCAAAGCCTTCTGCCTCAAAGCTTTGGTGGATTTAGAATCGGGATCCGGCAAGTCTAGATCCACCGCGTCGGACGAGGTTTGCTCTGTTGGATCTGGAGTTGTGAAAGCTATCACCACTGGATCCGACCTCGATTTTCCGTCTTGGTCATCCCGGCATAGTCCACTCTCGTAGTTCATAGAGAATCGCAGTGTAAATCGCGTAGTCCTCCAAGAACCGACTGTAGTAATTCAAACAACCCAAGAACGACTGCATGAATCTAAGCGTGGCTGGGGAGGGTAGATCCGTCAGTACCGAGAGATGCTTGGGATTCACCTCCAGTTCCGCGTTTGACACGCGATGACCAAGGTATTCCACCTTATTCATGCCCCAGAAGCTTCACCACACTAATCGAGAGATTCCAATAATCACACGCGTCGAGTAGTGCATCCACACACTTACACATATGATCCCAGGATCCACCAGTTACCGCAATGTCAATATACGACCGACGTCCCAATACGAATGATTTGAAAGGATCTTCAGGGTCTCCCGACTTTAGATCCAGATCCAGCGCCTGCGATCCAGATCCCCGCTTGGAACCAAGTTCACGCTCTGATCCCGATCCACCCTCCAGCCGCGGGATCCGTGTGAATCCGTACAGCGTTGTCTAGCATCCGCTGATAGATCTGGGGCGCGTCTTCAATCCAAAGGGCATCCGGTTCCACTCGATCAGCCCGAACGGGGTGATGAAAGCGGAGATCGCACGAGCCCGATCCATCATCGTCACCACCCATATCCACAGAGCAGTACCAAAGCATCTTGTCCAGATCCTCAAAAAGATCGTTGATCAGGGGCATCGGGTAGACCATCAGCTGGGTCAGACTGTTAACCAGCCGGTAGTCAATACACAGACGTATGCCCACGCCATTTTTCTTGATGATCACTGCAATCGGAGATGCCCACGGTGAAATCGAATTTCTGGATGATCTTGGCTCCGAGCAGCCCCTTGATGAGATCCGACAGCTTCTCATGATACTGCGTGGCTACCTTGCGCACACGTTGAGCAATAGGCTTAGCACCACCAACGTCGATGTCTCACACGACTCCTCGTGCCGCGGGCAGCAGCGCATTGCCTTTACCGATTAACAGATGCCGGCGCCTCCAGATCCGTCGTCGCAGCCGGGAGATTTCTTCCGCCGTGTTAAAACGTCTGGATCTCCCACCTGGATGTCTTCAATAGTCACCTCGTCTGTCGTCGCGGTGATTTCAGGCAACACCGCCATCTCTGCTTCAACATCTTCGGCGTGCAGATCCCGAGTCACATGGTAGCAGACTTGCGCATCAGTGTCACTGTGGATTGGATCTATGGTAGTCCGTGGATCGGCATCGACAGTTGGATCTAATGGGGACCGGGAGGTTGAGGGTTCGAGTCCCCCATGGGGCAGGACTTTTCGCCGGGGTAGAGCGGGGTCGATAGTGTAATGAACAGAACCCTATAGCACATCTTGACATGGCTTACACCATCCAAAAGGGGCGGTTACCGAATATCTCTAATGTCGGACCTGATTCCTGCGCCGTCTCTCCATCTGGAGCTTGAACTACCACTGGATCCATGGCTTGTCCCGTAGCACCATACGTTGAATGTGCAGGTCCGCTCCCTGTCTCTCCGTGATTACCACCCGATGCAATAACCGGCAGGATCGCCTGTCCCACATCACCTGGACCTAGTGTCTCATCGCGACCTTGCGTGTCGTCAGTTGGATCTTGACCCGTCGGTCCATCGCCGGGTTTTAGCTTGGCATAGCCCCTTAGTTCGGCAGCTGGTTTTGGATACAGCGAGCCTTCAACCTGTGGGTCTTCCCCGGGTACGTGTTTGCTTGTCTCCTCCAGCGGTTGATCCTGTGCACGCGATGGAGCTGTAGCATCTTCGATGTCCTGGCATTGCGTCCATCGATCGCCTGGTCGGGCGGGTCCGGCGGCGATTCGTCGCGTCCATACTCAGCCTCCTTGGATCGAGAAAATATGACGAATGGCGTTCTGCCTCTGAAAAAAACACTGCGTGAAACTTGTACGGACAGTGCGAAGGTGTTGCATCGCCAGGGCACATGCGAGAGTGCGGACCTTCGGACGTAGGAGTGCCACGGGCAACAATGCAGCCTGTATACAGTATGTAATTTAGCCCATGGCGGTATTGGCTCGGCGCTATTAGTGCCACCGGCAGCGCTAGCAGCTACTTATGCTGCTGGCATCATTGGGCACATCTAAAATTGCCGCTAGCTGGAGTGTTTGACCTGCAGCTAATTATGCCCGTGGCCAAATTTGGGCGCTTCTAAAATTGCCGCTGGCAAAAGGGTTTGACCAGCAGCGCTCATTACCTATTACGCCTCACCAAGCAAAGCCACTTCGACCTCACCTCCTGACACTGCGTTACATTGCCGACCAAGCCATCCCAAGCTGCACCGCACGTCAACGCCCCGCTGTATAAAGGCCGAGCAAAAACCGGAAAGAAGATGCAGAAGAAGAACAATCCATTCAGCGAGAAGAGGGTGCTGGTGGCGCGCTATCTGCACTTGAAGAAACCAGTTCGCGACTATGTCTCCGTTTATAATTGCCACTCAATGAACACGTACCCCCTGAAAGACATGAAGCTCGCAGCCTTTAAGGCCAAGTTCCACTCCGCTCTCCCAGACCCAGTCCCCGTCGTTGTTGAAGGCACTGAGCTGTATCCAATCGACCTGACGGCGAATGAGGGCTGCTCCCTACACCAAGCCAGCCAACTTTTCCAGCAGGCGGATGCAACGCTAGCTGTAGCCATCTCCGACCATGTTTGTCCCGATGACGTTAGCAAGATATCGCAAAACGAAAATCCTAAGTCTATTCGTTTCCCGGACTATGGTGACCTCGACCCTTGTGACTGCACCCGTGATTGTTTTCGCGACGTGTGCGACAATGCTGACGCAGGCATTTATTGTACAGCAGATAATCGTCTGTTGGCGGGCGCTGCTCCAACAGTGTATACGACTGTCGGAATGTGGAACTCGTGTCGACTTCACTAGGTTATGGAGTACGAGCGGCGAGTTTTATTTCTGTCGACACTGGCATTGGCGAATACACTGGTATTCTCACTACCCACGACTACTATAAAGACAAGGACATGACCAGCGAGTATGCAATGAAGCTGCAGACAAGGGCGTCACGCAAGAAGGTCTAGATCGACGCTAAAGAAGGTGGAGGGTTGACGCGGTTTATTAACCACTCGTGTTCGCCAAACTGCAACTTTGCAGAAGGCCGTAATCGAAGACGCACTAAAGTGCTTGTCATCCTCGTAAGGCCGATTCGTGCGGGCGCTGACGTGATGGCGAGCTACGGCGACGATTTATGGTTTACTTGCGCTTGCGGGGAAGTAATTACCAGAGTAAGATACCACTCTAGCCTTGGAGGTTACACAACAAGTTACATATAGGTTACATGATTTTCATTGGTTTCAAAATAAGTATTACCCATTGAGGACCCATTGACGTGGCGTAATAATACCGATCTGGCGCAGTTATACCGATTTGGTACAATAATGCCGATATAACATAACTGCACCATCGGCTGCTGTCCATACATTTTTTAAGAGATGACCGGCAGAATTGTGCCACTAGAAGATTTACTCGCTTTGAAGACTGCATCCCGACTGTTCACCCCTGATGCGTGCCCACAACGCTCTATGGCTGTTTGCTAAGGAGTTCGACAACTTGTATGCCAAGGACTACGCTAAAAAACGCCAGAATCTTTCCGAGCAAGTTAGAACCAAGAAGGACAGTAAGTGGTTGGGCGGCAAAGGTGGGGTGCGTGTGCGTAAGGCTTGGTTAACTCTGCCGAAGGAAGAGCGCAATACCCGCATGCAACAGTGCCCGGATTTAGCATTCACACCTGGTACGAACGGGATACTAGACGAGCGATTTAACCAAGGATATGATGATAGCATTGTCCGTCGCCGCCGTGAGTCGAGACTGGTTTCTGCCCAACCGCCGCGGACAAGCCCATTGATAGACGACCCCAATCCACGTGAACGACAAGATTGTCTTGCACGTCTTGTCAGAGGCCGTAGTGCTTACCACAAGACGGTTGCGGCGGACAGCTTCTCAAAGTGGATTTGGCATACAACAACGGCGACATGTCATCGTTGCTACACGCGGTAGTTGCAGCTGTCCAGCACGCGTTTCTGCTAGCGAGGTCCGACGGTCGCGCGTCAACAGCTGAAGACGCTCATGCAGAAGCCGCAGTCGTTAAACCGACGTGTTTACCGTAGCGATCGGAGTGACCAAGTTCAACCCAGACCCAGCGGCCGAGATCAAGGGACCAAGCGCCGAGTTTGCCGAGGCCAAGATCAGTAAAGTCGAAGAGCAATATCGGTCCGCTGTGCAAGAGGTTTAGTTCCTATGCGCAAACGACAACAGTGACGAAGACCCTGATGCCCTTCTCCTGAAACCAGACCACGCGTATCATGGCAAACCCTCGGGTATACCACCTCAAACCAACTTCTTTGGGGCTGTTTAGTACGCCACGTTGCTTCAAACTCGGTTAACAAGTCCTAGTAGCGCCAATACACTGATTCCTTTTTTCTAACTTCTCAACTACAAGTTAGTCAGTATATTTGAGTCATATCCGGCATACTGGAGGAAAGCCCTGCTCACGGCGGGTTCAATGAGCTATTTCTCAAACCATGAATCCTAATATTGGCGATGCGACTCTTTATTAAAGATTACCCCTTTGCTAAAGAGCAAATGTAATATGCAAATGAACTATTGCAGCAATAGCGCTGGCCCGTTCCAGCGGGGTCGTCCCGCGGTGGTTTTACCTCTTGTGATTCGGCGGTTAGCCATCATGCGCGTGCCATTGGGACCCCCGTAGTGGCGTTGGCTCAGGGCAAACAATAAATGCACACAAGTACCAAACTTCAGGTGATACTTGCACGGGCACCACCCGAGGGCACTGTCGACATCCCAACCGTTGACAGATTTACCCAGAACCTCCATCCTTGCGTAGTTACTTCCCATCTGCGCAGTGATAGCCAGGTATTCTTCTGAGCGCTGTCTACTCTCGACATAAGTTCGTGGCGGGGGAGCTGAGAAAACTTTAACAATCGCGCCGCGTTGCAGTTCTGCCAAAAACGAAGGTGCCATAGTGTGGACATCTACTTCGAAAAGTAGATTGTCGTGCGCCATTTGCCAAGCACATCGCGCTAGCCGGTCCGTCGCCTTAACTGCCATGTGAAAAGGACGTTGGTTCTTCGATTCGTCCGTGCAGCAGTCACTGAGCAGACGAAGAAGCACCCCGAGCTTGGTTCTTGTGTTCAGCGTGTAGTCGCGCTTGATCACTTTGTTGTACTGTTCAACCGGATAGCTCGTAGTCGCGTAACCACTAAGCGTGGGATACACCTGTCAGTTGGTATACCTATTCTTCAACTACTGTTTCTCGAAGTAGCCGGAAAACGCTTGCGTTCGCGGATCATCTCTCCAGCTCCTCAGGGCCATGTCTCGATGGCGCTGAAACTCGATTCACAGCTGCTAAAATGCATGTCGTAGATGTCCTTCATCACTTCACTCCGGCAGGCAACGGGTACCTTCTTTTGGATGTTTTCCAGCACATGAAAGAAGCACATCAGGTACATGTAGCTTGAGTCTCATGCAAAAACTTCCGCAAACGCGCTGTACGGGGCATCCTCTGCATCGCCCTTGACAAACCGCAAATGGAGGCTCTTTCCGGTGACAACCGTGTAAAAACGTCGGAGGGATGCGAGGGCGAGAGTGTAAATAGTTTTTAAGCGCTGGGAAACCACGAACACTGCAACCAGGTGGAAACTGGCCGCTCGATCCGATATACCCACCATGATACCCATTGGGTAAGACAAAGTCTTGGGGTGGTCGGTCCAGTCGTTTGAGAAGCTGCTTCGTTGAAATGCCGACGAAAAATGGTTCAGCATTTCCACCATCGCCGACGTAATGTCGACCATCATTGTCAACGGACCATGTAAATGTGAACGGCTTGGTTTCTTCTTCATATCCGGTAAAAAGAAGTGCCCATCGGAAAGAGTGCAAAGAAATATCCCTAGGTGCACATAGCAAATGCGGCAATGTCGTCATAGAAATCGTTGTTCCCAAAAGTTTTGCGGGCATGGTAATTGACGCAATTTTGTACAGCTCGTAGCGGTGGCATAGCATCAGCAGGTAGGTTGAATTGATGACGCATCAAGCTGTGAATCCGCTTCGGTCAGTCACTGTTGAGCGAGAGACTTGCAGAACTCCTTCTGGCGACTTACCATCGATGAACGCTTTGGGAACGACGCAGATGTGTGATGTCTTTTGACTTCAAACAAGGACGCCACCTTATGCTTTGCGCATGTAATCAACTTACCCCGCCAGGGGCAATCCAAGTACGGTACAGTATGTGCCCAGGTTTTTGACTTGCACTTGAAAAGCCGATAGGTCATTAGATGGGGTATGGATCCGCGCATATGACGCAGGTCATTGGCTAGTTTTGTATGACTTCAACCACTCCAATTTAATGGCAGCAGGCTCGGGTGGAAGTACTATCCAGTCGATGGTTTTACCCATCTTTGGTGGAGGAAGAGTCTTGGTTTGTGGGTAAATTAATAGAGCCTCTATGAATATTCCAGCCGCTGGCCGCAATATCCAGCAGCTACAATGTCCACCGGTAGAAATGCCTGTGGGCGCTACGTTACTGGTAGGTTCTCATTGGCTAATAAAGGAGTTTGGCTGGGGCAATGAGTTTTACTGGGCTTACACAACGGACTGTGTCTGTACAGCGCGGATGACGACACTGCCTTTTTGAAGTGTGTTATTCAGGTCTTTAGGACACTAAAGCACATAGATTGTGCGATTGTGCGAATATTTGTGATTTTAATAGGTTTTCCCTTGGATCCTGTCTCCACGTGTCGGACTTGAGCTGAGTCTGGCCTCCGCAGTATTGCACATGGCGTCAAGTACTAAGGGCGCTCTACCAGCGGTCCCTCCGGAGTCTCTGTTGGCTCTACCTCCAGCGTCCGTGGTGGCCTGCAGCGCGAGGTTCTGCGACTCCATGTAGAGGCGCGATCCGATAGATACGCAACTTTGGATCGGCGGGACACGATCTCCGGCCAGCTACATCCCCATTTGGTGGTTCTGGCGCAATACCAGCTCCTTCCCTCCGATAATCGTGATCCGGAGGTACCGTGTCTTGCCTGGCCCCTTGATCACTGTTGGCCCCGATCGGTCCCCCCGTGTAACCCAAAGCTTGTCATGTTCCGATCCAGATCCTCGCAGTCAGGTAGGTAACTCTGTGGACTCTCCGATCCCAAGCTGCAGGTATCGGTCCAGATTCACTGACTGTGCCTTGTCGCTGTAGAGTAAACGGGGTCCGCTGAGCTGGATCCGGACTTCTTCATGCAGGAAGAGGGTCCCGTCAGCTAGGTCCAGTCGGATCCCGGCCGGGACCATATAATCCATACCGAGGATCGCCTCTTGGCCAGACAGATCTCCAACCCAAATGCCGAAGAAATACACCAGGTATCCACCCAATGTAATCTTGATCCGCGTTCTCCCTTCTGTCGTATACACGTTATCTCCGATCCCAACACGATCCCAACACATTCTTGACTCTGACTCCTGTCGATGTAGCACCCAACCTTACGAGCAAAGGCGCTGTCCACAATGGACACCTCGGCGCCAGTATCTAGGAGTAAGATCGCTATCTTATTGTTGATCTTGCCGTGTATCATGGCTTGACGGAACCACTTGCCTGGCGAATGTTGCTTCTAGTACCCTCGTGACTCTCCAGGTCGGAGATACGCGGATTCTGGATCTACGGTCCGCCGGCTTGCAGCGACACGTCTGGATCTGGATCCCGAGGTGCCTTTGCCTTCCACGTTTGGACCACTGCTCTGGATCCTGTTGCTTCCAATATCCTTGGCGAACTTCTGGATCCAGATCCACCTCGACTGTCGCGTCGGATCTGGGTAATCATCCGCTTGCCGCAAACTTGAGATCATGGCAATACGTTTCCCATGAAGATCACATGTAATACCGCATAGATCCTGTCGTTTGTTAACTGGATCTGTCGTTGTCTTGCTCACATATGCATAAATGCAATACCCAGAACGCTCGGCTCCTGGGTTCCAACCCGGCGAGCGTCCTAGTTTAACATCTTCTCCGCCACCTCTGGCAGCACCCCCGCATGCTTGGCTGGATTGAACCACTGGTGGATCTGGTTGTAAAACTCCTTCATCGGGCATCGGCCCACGTCATGGAGTTCACCACATCCACGGCATACGAAAAGACAGTGGTTACTTGGATGACCCTTCTTGCCGCACTTCTTACACGTCAATCGTTTCCAGCAACCGAGATGCGAGTGCCGTTTGGATCCACAGTGTGTGCAGCGACTACGTTCAGGTCCATCCACGCGCGTCCTGGATAGGGTATCGCGAGGCGCCGGTTCCTGCTGCGGACGGTCTGGCGGGTTCCGATCCAGAGTCTTCCACTCTTCCTCTGCCGTTTTTGCGTAGTCTTGGGCTGCCGCAAGATAGATCCTGCGATAATCGTCGCAGTCGGAGTTCAATCCATCGCTGGATCCGGACTCGGCTCCCGAGTCAGGTTGTATCTGGATCACACGAACATGTTTAGCTGGAGCGGCCAGTGCAGGCGTTTCGGGGGCCTTCTGGCGGTACTTGCTTGATCCATACGCAGACTTCTTCTGTCCGTTCTTCGCCCGATCCAGTGCGCGGAGGACTTCTTCCAGCTCATCGGCATCCGCCAGCCGCAGCAGAGTCCGCCGATCCGCCAGATCCTGGCCGCCCAAGGTGTCAATGAAATGGTCCACATGCTCTCACTTCTCCTTGGATCCATCATCCTTGATCTTGAGTCGAGCACGGAGCCCAGCGACATCGACCCAGTAGAGATAATCCAACAGAGACTTGTCGGATCGTTTGCGCGCGTGGTAATACTGGCGAGCAACGGAGATCCCCAATCCACAGTACTGAGTTTGGAAGCTGCGGAGCAGATCCGGCCACTTGTTGCGTGTGGATCGAGGTTGTTGGCGATACCAGTTCCTCGCGGATCCGGACAGAAGGTCCGCGAAGGTCAAACACTTCTTCCCGTCAGGGGCTTGGTCACGGAGGAATGCAGACTTCGCCTTAGTGATCCATGCTCTCGCCCGATCCTCGTCCTGGCCCTTCCCAGAGAACTCCTTCAGATACGATATCGCGGAGATACGGACTCGTTGGATCAATGCTGACCCCGTGGATCCGGTCGCGGTGGTGGCCAGTGTAGCGCGAACTGGGATCGGGAAGTCGATGTCATCAGGATCGTACTCCCAGTGTTGATCAGGATCGGACGAACCAGTCGACTCCATTTCCACATCCAGGGATCCGGGGTTCTGCGCCGCCTCCGGCGCCTGTGTCGGGGCCGGCACGCCTTGCTCCTACAAGAACCTGCGCACTAGCCGAGAGCCGCCGCTACGCGGCGGTAGTTTTACGGTAAGTTACAATAGTTGGGGCCGCCCACCTCCGCTTCGCTCCGGTAGGCTTTGTTAACCCTTTCGTGAACACAGTGACTTTGTATACTATACAAACGAAAGATATTTGTAGATGAAAGGAGGCATTTTGCTCCATTCGAGCATGTAGCCATTTCCGACCCTTTGTGGGTACATAAATGGAAGGGAGCATGATGCCCCCAACGAGAGAGTCAAATGACGCCTCATGATAGGCCGAAACAAAAACTTTTTGACGGGTCGCCTCGCCGAAGGGGCACGACCCTCATGTGATTGACTGGAGCGACAACGCAACCGGCAGCTTCCGTCAACGGAAGCTGCTCTGGGGAGAGTTGGCCTTCGTATATCTTACGCGAGGTACACAGCTGATACAAGCGATGGGGCTAATGCATACCATGGCTAATTATCTCTCGATTTCGTTGGGATCGATTTCGATATATCTATGTCTTTGGTTGGTTGGATGTACTTAAGTTACGCCCAGAAGATCAAGAGTCAGCAGACTAGCCCAGCCTGGGGCCCCCAGCTCCGCCGCCACCACGTCCTTCACCTTGGCGACGGTCGTCCCCGAACACTACTACACTACGGCTTCTGGTAGCGCTGAGCGGACCCGACACTTACTTTCGAGTCGCTCGACCGCGGAGACGCTCAGACGCACGTTCCACGAAGAAATTCTATAGGAGCCTCGAGAGCCAACGCCAGCAGCGGAGTAGCGCCAACCTGTTCCACTTGAGTCTGCTGCATGGCCCGTGCATCAAACACAAGGAAGCCATCGTGACGTGGGAGTTCGGCGCCGCCAGGCCGCACCAGGACGACAACCTGGTTACGTTGATTCACGAGGACGACCCGGACTTGCTGCACTCAAGCGGTGCCAAACTCGGAGTGGGTTGCGAAACGAAGCACTTAGCGGCTCCTAGTTCGTTGATATATGCATGCGACGCCGAGTCTTAAGCACTACTATGCGAACGACCGGATATGCTCAACACTTTACTACAAGTAGTAGTAGCTGTTTCCATATTTGCTATCCATATTATATTTCCAGGTTTTTTGCACTTACACTAATGGTACAAGTAAGAAATAAACATATTCTGTATGGATTGAAAATACATTCACTTAATACAGCTGTCGGCCCGGAAAAATAATACTCATGTCAACGTCGTATGCTTCCCTGTTGTCATCGAGCTTACGCTCGTGTTGATCGTCGACATCGTGCCTATCTTGTCGGCGCCAACCCCTAGTTCATCGTTAGGGGCAGCTATCCCGGCGTCCAGCGTGGCTACGTCGTCGGGAGACAGCAACGTGATAGCCGTGCCGGCTTTAGCGGCGTAACACACCGGTGCGTCGTTGGTTGCCACCAGCACGCCGACGAGGTTGCAGCGTAGCACAGGCTTCCCGTTGGTGGTCTGCAGCATGCCGACCGTGTAGGCATCCGTCCTTGATGGCCAGCATCACGCTGCTCGTGTCGCCGTCGGGTTGCAGTGGCCAGCATGATACCGCTGGTGTCGGTGACGGGGTCGGGCCAGGCCGGCAGAAGATCAACCCGGTTGTAGCGGCCAGCAGCACGACCCTCGTGTCGGCGTCGCAAAACCAGCAGAATGCTGACCAGGTTGCAGCCCAGCACGGGCTGCTGTTGGTGTGCCGACCGTGTTGGCGTTGGCGGTCACGGCGGGCAGGGGGGCAGTGGGGCCATTGTCGACAGCTTGAGCTGTTGCTTGCAAATCTGGAAATGAAAACCAAATCCAGGCTGCGGATTTCAAAATCGCGCGCGGTTCTTTTCTAAAGAATCTTTTGGCGGGATCTTTGCGTCGTCCAATCACATGCCGTGGTGCTTTTCCCCCAATCACGGGTCAATAACGTTGGATTCCGCCAATCCGGCGCTTGTATCGTTTCCTCTCGCCAATCACAACACGAAAACACTGCAAAAGCGAGCCCAATGGAAAACGCTATGTCTTCGATTTAGCCCATCCACCTTCAACTTCAGCTACGATTTAATGTCCTTAAATCGTCCAAGTAGAGGCTAAACGGAGTGGGTCGTTGGGTACGATAACACGGGAATTGCAGTGCACGTAATAGGGAAGTAAGTTAGACAGATTGGTTAAGAGTAGACAGGTGGAGTACAAGACTTGTACTCCATCGATACTTAGTATCTATAGAGGCGCCATAAATGATGGGCATATTGGCCATGACAAAACGGTGGAGTGCTGCTCAGTGTATTAATTTTTTAAAAAGAAATGCTGATGTGGGCGCGCTCTAATCAATACTCAGTGGTTCAGAAGTAGACATCAGTTCGTGGTTGGTAGGTCAATAAAACTAGTATACACTTTCTCTAAACTTTTTAATAAATGTTCGAATGCGCGTGTACGACCGTCTTGATACCCTCAAATGAGCGGACTGCCTTTGGCTACGCAGCATTTAGGGCCAAGTGTACCAGATAAACTAAGTAGTAAGTAAGCATGCAGTTTAGCGTGTCAACACCGCTAACAAGATGACAGCCCGCGTCGCTGCGGTGCCGTGCATACTAGCCTTTGTTGGTGTATATTGCACGCCACTAATTTCAGTTGCCCGTCCCCATCGGTAAGCAAAGTTGTGGTTTCCAAATAGTTATGTCAAATAAACGAAACACTAAGTAAGATTGTTTTTCCAAGTTTCTGATTTTAGTAAGCCTCGTAGGCTGCCACGCGAGTGTACCCGCAATATGTGGTGCTCGGATCCGAAGTCCTGCTAATCTCAACGGCACCAGGACCGAGGATATATGTACATGTAGTAAGCACTTCACAGGGATCTACTGAGATGAGAATGGTATTACTAGTAAGTATTGAAAATGATGAGTACGTCTTAGATAGCATGCCCCTCGAACATATTGCATGATACAGCCGTCCTCCAGCAATGCATCCAGGCCTGCTCCGTCCTTCATTCTGCTGTGTATTGTTCAAGAACCGGTCATCGCTTAGAAGGCGCCCTTGCACGATGGACCAGAGAACGAGGCTCCGCACGAACCTTCCGGCGAGATCTATTGAAAGCAGGGCATCGACCAGTACTAGTCCGGTGACCTAACCAATGGCGCGACCTCGAGGGTCCGCATCTGTACGGTGTCGATGCCAGGTGCGCAGGGGCATGGAGCTACACCGCTTTGTCGCCCGGCGGCCATGAGGGACCTAAGATCATCCGCGGGCTGCATTTTAAGATTTAATAATCTACTTTTCTTAGCAACAATGGTCCCAATTAATAGGAACCCACTCCGTTTAGCCTCTACTTGGACGATTTAAGGACATTAAATCGTAGCTGAAGTTGAAGGTGGATGGGCTAAATCGAAGACATAGCGTTTTCCATTGGGCTCGCTTTTGCAGTGTTTTCGTGTTGTGATTGGCGAGAGGAAACGATACAAGCGCCGGATTGGCGGAATCCAACGTTATTGACCCGTGATTGGGGGAAAAGCACCACGGCATGTGATTGGACGACGCAAAGATCCCGCCAAAAGATTCTTTAGAAAAGAACCGCGCGCGATTTTGAAATCCGCAGCCTGGATTTGGTTTTCATTTCCAGATTTGCAAGCAACAGCTCAAGCTGTCGACAATGGCCCCACTGCCCCCCTGCCCGCCGTGACCGCCAACGCCAACACGGTCGGCACACCAACAGCAGCCCGTGCTGGGCTGCAACCTGGTCAGCATTCTGCTGGTTTTGCGACGCCGACACGAGGGTCGTGCTGCTGGCCGCTACAACCGGGTTGATCTTCTGCCGGCCTGGCCCGACCCCGTCACCGACACCAGCGGTATCATGCTGGCCACTGCAACCCGACGGCGACACGAGCAGCGTGATGCTGGCCATCAAGGACGGATGCCTACACGGTCGGCATGCTGCAGACCACCAACGGGAAGCCTGTGCTACGCTGCAACCTCGTCGGCGTGCTGGTGGCAACCAACGACGCACCGGTGTGTTACGCCGCTAAAGCCGGCACGGCTATCACGTTGCTGTCTCCCGACGACGTAGCCACGCTGGACGCCGGGATAGCTGCCCCTAACGATGAACTAGGGGTTGGCGCCGACAAGATAGGCACGATGTCGACGATCAACACGAGCGTAAGCTCGATGACAACAGGGAAGCATACGACGTTGACATGAGTATTATTTTTCCGGGCCGACAGCTGTATTAAGTGAATGTATTTTCAATCCATACAGAATATGTTTATTTCTTACTTGTACCATTAGTGTAAGTGCAAAAAACCTGGAAATATAATATGGATAGCAAATATGGAAACAGCTACTACTACTTGTAGTAAAGTGTTGAGCATATCCGGTCGTTCGCATAGTAGTGCTTAAGACTCGGCGTCGCATGCATATATCAACGAACTAGGAGCCGCTGAGTGCTTCGTTTCGCAACCCACTCCGAGTTTGGCACCGCTTGAGTGCAGCAAGTCCGGGTTGTCCTCGTGAATCAACGTAACCAGGTTGTCGTCCTGGTGCGGCCCGGCGGCGTCGAACTCCCACGTCACGATGGCTTCCTTGTGTTTGATGCACGGGCCATGCAGCAGACTCAAGTGGAACAGGTTGGCGCTACTCCGCTGCTGGCGTTGGCTCTAGACGCGTTCCACATCTGCAGCGGCTTCTCGAGCGAGACGATCGCGTCTTGCGTGGCTATAGCCGCTGGCAGAACCCGCGCGTGGCCGCCGGTGCTGTATTCTGCTGCGTGTTGGTGGTGTGCGCCACGCGTCGCAGCTTTAGCAGGACGTCGAGCGTCGAAGCCTCCAGGTGCAACACCAGCAGTCCTGTGGCTAGCAGCAGCGCCAAAATGCCGCGGGCCCAGACGTTTATGGGGCGCCCAGAGGCGGTGGTCCAGGTGGCTGTGGAGCCACAGTCAGACTAGAAGGGCGAGGTGCTGCGCGCTGCAGTTTGGCCTGCAGCTGTTTACCGCTGGTCGACAGCTTCTTACGCCGTCAACGATGCTGACAGTGCTTGTCAGATGGAACTGTGTCTTGTTGGCGAGCTAAGTGTCACTCATGTTGAGGTGTCGTTTGACAGTTTCACTTTTTCAACACTGGCACCCTCAAATCGATAAGCTATGCGTAATATTCACGTAAAATTCAGCAGCTTTAGCAGGGTTGGAGAGCCACGAGAGCGGTTACCCCTATCCCTACCCGTACCGCCGTGTCGAGATTGGTCAAAATAAAAGGCGGTGCGTTCAGGCGACCCTTCAAGCTGAAAGGGGCAAAATGCCCCCTTCGAGAGCGTCAAAATCCACCGTCTTTTGAGAACAACCTCGAAGGGGGCAAAATGCCCCCTTTGTCCGCGAAAGGGTTGAGCTCAAATCTTAACGATCGACTGGGTGGTTTTTAAAAGAAGTTTTATGTTCGAAGTACACTCTGGTAGCGTTACGTGGTTGATATAAGTTGATAACCTATTCCCACGCCAGAGTTACTTTGAGTAGATGTGCGCTGTAGGGTAAAGCATTGTCTATTTTTACGGTCCTGTGTTGTCCCACATTCGCTCCACTCTGGTCGGTTTTGCCAAGTATAACTGGTTTTAGTTTAGATCGTGCATGTAGAAAAGTGTTTTGTGCTGACAGTACACTTACTATGGTTGCGTGGCCGGTATGAGCTTAGTAAAATATTCCCACATCAGAGGCACAATGAGTAGATGCATGTTGCCCACGTGCTAAAGTAAACCATTCTGTATTGTACGGAACTTTGCTGTAAACCGGGTCTATGTGTTTCGGCGTAATAAGCTAACACGACAACAAAGTCGCCGCGGAGTATCAGGATATATATCTAACATAGTATTGTGAAGGTAGTAGAAATAAATGTTGGCATCAGTTACGAGTCGTGGTGGGGAAGATCAGTAATGTGTTATTGACGTTATAGTCAAAGAAGTATGCGGACGTGCTATTCTATCACGTTTTCTAACCCTCCAAAAGATGGGAGCTTCCTTCACGCTGGATCTGGGCTTGAGCGCGTAGCATCGAGGCCCCCGAGGGCCCAAGAGACATACGCCGCGGCTCCGAAGATGTATCGGATCCAAGCTCCGCAGCGGGCACGTACGGTGACGATGTTCAGTATCCTGTGGATCCAGCTTGAGGTGAACCTGGGGCTGGTGCTCCAGCCACAGCTAGATCCAGCAGTCCCGGATCCAGCTTGAGGTGAACCTGGATCCGGGACTGCTGCATCTAGCTGTGGCTGGAGCTCACCTACCAACGCCTTCAGCCTGTTGAACAGCATGTCCGTCGCCGCATGGATCTGGATTGGATCGAAAGTTCCGGCCACGAGGTCGGCCTTCTTCATCAGCTGCATGAGTCGCTCCATCTCGGCCAGGATCTCTTCACGCTTGGCGGGTGCTGGGAGTGCTACAGGTCCCTCCAGGTCTCCAATCTCCTTCACGCCAAGCAGCCGCATTATTGGATCCGTGGCCAGGAAATCACATAGCTGCTTCGTGTGGAAGCATCTCCAGCCTGCCTTCTCAAATTATTCGTGGGATGACGTCTTTGGATCTTCGTCATCCAAATCCGGAGCCTTCATCTTCGCTCGTGGCATCAGCTTGGTCTTGTCCAAAGAGTAGAGGTAGGCATCCGGTTTAACTGGTGAATCAGCAAATGCATACCGATCCTTGCCAGCCTTGGTTTGTTTTGTTGGTGGATCTTGACTCGCGTCGCGATTCACCGGGGTCCCCAACGGGACCTGTGGACGAGGTTGAGGTTTGTCTTCTGGATCCATGTCTGGTTCCACCTCGGTTTCACCAACAGAGGTCCTCCTTGCACTCTGCCGATCCGTGGATCTTGTTTCATTATGCAGTGTCGTCGTTGATCCCAAGTCCGTCACTACAGGGCTTCAGAGCCACAGATTATGCATATGACTAGGGTTCACTATGCTAGATAGTGAACCAGATACATTTACACCAAAGGCGGCTGTGCCGCGATAAAGAGAAATACATTCAGTTTGATATTCACAGCTAAGAGTTAAGGGTTGACTCTTGTAGTCCGTAGCGAGTACAGACTCGTGCGTTCTGGTATTGGAACGGGCTATCTTTAGCCGCGACTCTGTGAGTCTATTACGTCTTCCTCTGACGCTAAAGCTACGGCAGCCCCGCTACAAGAAGATCCGGGCACGCGCGCCATTGTGGTGTAGCGGGATCAGCCAAATCTGCGAGATCGCTGATCCAACTTACCAACTGCGCCCGAACACCGACTTACGGAGGCCCCCCCCCCCCGATGATCCGTGATCTGTGTGTTGAACTGGTCATATTGTGTACCCGTCGGTAGGGCTGGATCTGCTCTTCTGGTGTCTGCTGAAGCGTCCGAGCCTTGAAGACTGAACCGTAAAGATTTCCGCGCTGCTTGCAGTAGTTACTCCCAATCCAGTGGTAGTCGACTTGGATCGGGCGGCCTGGATCTGGATCCGGCCGTGGGGTTGCCTTTGGGTTGTTGTTGGCCTTTCCTTTGCCTTCGTAGGTCTTCTTTTGCCGTACTTGCCGCTTCGTATAGCGGGATGCGTAGATGTTGAGAGTTGAGGATGCACCCGGCCAAGTAGTAACTCCGAGTGGATCGGCGATCTGCACTCACAAGTAGGTCACTAGGAAGGTTGCAGAACTGGCCAGTTTATTATCCTGTCTTAACCAACGCTAGATCCACTACCAGAATCTTGCTAAGCCGTGGGGCCAATATACTTCCTGTTTCCAGGCGAAGGTGAAGGCACTTGCGATGTATAAGGCAAATCCAACACTGATTTATACTTAAGTTCGTTCCTATCCCAAAGTCCTATCGTCATGTGGATCCTATCACCCCATCTGTACCTACCGACTCTATGGACTCTCTTTATCTTCATTAAATGTCAGCCGCTTGCATGTTCCGTTGTGTCACGGCCTCTTGATTACGCCTGGGTACCGGACTGAACCCATCTTGGATCTGGATCCAATGGGTACAGATCCAGATCCATCTCATTCAGGATCCAGATCCGTCTGACCCAATCACTCGCCATCACCCATTTCCGAGAATTGCGCTTCATATGTAGGATAAGGCGTGCCTTGGGGGGGGGGGGGGGGTCTCACAACGAACTGCGAACTGACCCGGGGCCACCTTCACTCCCATCGGTAGCAAATCGGAATACGCCGAAATCATACTTAGATTCTATTGCCGCTTGACAATACTTTGTCCTCTAAAAAAGACCACGCCCGTGTTTCTTTTCTGGGATCTTCGCTTGCATGCTGAGTAGTGCAGCAAGCCGATGCGGCGAGCGGAACGAAGCCGCCGTTGCTGTAGCGAAATGTAAGAAGCCTGCTTTAATAGCGGAGCGAGTGAAGGATCAACCAACTAATACTTAACGTCGCGTAGCAGCAGCGCTCAGCTAGTGACTGAGGATGGCGTCTTCACACCAACCCGCCTACGGCAAGGCTCTGTGGAATCTTCAACTCTAGAAGTCAGTGGAGAAGATCATGTGCGAAGAAGAGGTACGGTACGAGGACGTACTGCTATGATTTGTTCATCTTTTACTTTTTCTGCGTACACAAATGATAAATTTCTCGAAGTTCTTGATCAGGTACACGGCTCGCTGGTTGAGTACGGTATTTTCTCGGACTCGACAATATCGGTTCGTAGACAGAAAACGCGAAGTGGTGCGTCCGTATCATTACGCCCCAAGGAGTCTGCTATGGCACTGCTACATTTCAAACGTTGCCGAAGATGCCAGAACCACACACAGCAGCGGAGCTACAACAATTTCTTCATCGACAAAGAGCAGGTTAGTTTTGCAAAGGCGAGGCCGATACTGGCTAATTCAGGACTCCGGGTGATTGCTACGAGTTAATTGTGATGCGAGTAAGTGTGCTTGGGGCATTATTATGGCAGTACAATGTGGCCCCCGTTTTCGTGGTCGCTGACCTCCAATAAACCGCCAGACGTTCTATTCCGCGGTTTTCATGTCGCTTTTAATGATGGCACATGAATGCGCAAATGAGCGCGCCCATCCCCAGTTTAATATATACTCCCGCGTCGGGGAGGGATGGCACATCCTCCAAACGTGATTTAAACTAAGGCGCAAAACTACTCCTATGCAATTAAGCTCATTAAAAAACTTTTGCAAAGTCTTGCAATGGCGCGTCGTCCCTCCTCCTATTCTACGTTGACTCTGACTCAGACACACGAGCGTTGCCTAAAGGCTCGTGCTGAACCAAAGTGGACGCACAAATGCTTAGCAAGCTGGGCAACAGGTGAGTTCAAGACGACGACACCTGTGGGCGAGTCCACCGTCCGCGGTATCCTCAAGAACAAGCGCAATTTCGACGATATTCACCCCGCTCAAGCCAACCGCAAGCGGCACTGCGCCCACGGATCTGCGCACATCGGACGGCAAACTGCTCGACTGCACCAACGCCTACAAAACACCGTCAGGGCACTATTAACGGCTCTCAGGTGCGCCGCATAGCCGGTGAGACGGAGGGAAACTACGATACGAGCAAGGGCTGGCTGTACAAGTTCCAGCTGCGCAACGGCCTCTGGCTCTGTCTTCGCCACGGGGAGGCCTGATTGCTCGACGAAGAAACCGTGGCTAAAGGAAGCGAGGACCTCAAGTCCATTGTTGCTAACTATCATCCCCGCGCTATCTACACATGGACGAGACCTCTTTCTTTTATCGGCGCGAGCCTAAGGGCACCCTTACCACGAACAAGACTGATAAGGGCACGAAACGGTCGAAGGAGCGGGTGGCTGGTTGCGTCGCGACCAACGCAGACGGCTCTGACCGACTCCCCCTATATTTCACAGGCAAATCAAAGGCGCCTGTCCCACTTCAGGGTCATGACTTGCTCACCGAGCTCGGTGTTACGTACATGAACACAAGCAAGGCGCGGATGAACACGGAGAAATACTGCGACTGGCTGTCGCAGCTTAATGCCAGCATGCACATACAGCGGTGGTGTGAGTACAACTTTATAACGGATCAGTAGGTAGTCTAAGTCAGTTGCAGCCTTAATTATCCTCCTCTAGAGTAAGCGCCCGCCGTATCTAACTCAGGATGAAGGTGATGGTTGGCGTGATAAACCTAATCGCCCGTGAATACCTGAATGCTGGCGTACTTGTTTAATCCGGTCGGTGGGGACAGCCCATTGCGGTACTGGTTCATCGGTTGTTCATTTGAGCTTAGAGCGAGAGCAAGGACTATCTGTAGGTTCTGAAAGATGCCTTTTCACTTTTCTGAGAGCTGCTCAAGTGCACAGACCCTGACAAGTGCCGTTTTATATTGAAGTAGTCGGTACGATGTCTAAAGCCTCACTGTTCCTGGATAAATGGCAGTATTGTGGTAAAGAGATCCGCTCAGAACAAGCTTGATGGAATCGGATCCGCCAGTTGACCGGGTAGCGGGATCCGCCAGTTGGTGACGATGCCGATGATGTCATGGTTGCTATATAGAAGTGCGGTTGCCGGATCAGGACAGTGGAAGATGGATCGAGTACGAGCGGTGTGACGCACACAGATCCGGCCGCCTACATAAGGATCATCTAGATTCGCTATGAATATGTACCAGTTTATTGGTACAATGGCTATGGTAGAGTAATTAGGCAGGAAGAAGAGCTAGTAGTGGGTAGAATCCAAGCCGGATGGGAAGGCTGGGTACAGGCTAACATAAATTAGAATCGAATGTGCTTGGGAACCACACACTTGGTCCTTAGTATTGGGATTAGTATTGGACCATACTTTAATCAAGTGACTTGCCCCCCGCACACGTGGCAGACTGCTGGATAGTTGGGCCAGCAGCTCGCGCCCGTCGCCCGTCGCCCCCTAACCTCCCCGCTAATAGGAGGCGGTAAGCAACGCAAACGATAAGGATACAACACCCCCAACAAGGCAGCAAGTCCGGATCTGGTACATTACTTATCGGATCCACAAGACCAAGGACGACCTACCCAGACCCGCGGGAAAGAACCTCCACTGCAGATCTACCCCAACATCTCGCTAAGTCCCCGTCAAGGACGTTCAAGCTCACCCGCTGCGCATCTCGTGTCAACGAGAGAGCAGATCCAGCCCGCCAACGGGTACACAAGGTGAGCCACTCAGCAACCCTACGGTTACTGGAGTGCCCCCTCGGTTAGTCGGTGTCTGGGCGCAGTGTGTGAGCGTGGGATCCCTGCTAATTCCAGCGGATCCACTGCACCAGCCCCTGATCAGTGTCGGGTTGCTGATGGGGGGGGGGGGGGGTAAGCCGCTGTCGGCTACCATGGATCTGACGATTTATGCTGGCGAAGCAGCGGAGCGCGAGTCATCCCCACCGTTTACGACATCGGACCACTGGGTCTCAAACTTTATGCGCCGCTTTGAGAATTCGCTGCGTCGTTGGACCAACCTAACGGTCCTCGACGATGACACCCTATTGGGTCGTGCAGTTGGCTACATGCAATTCCTCAGAGGTCAGCTACCTACCGTCGATTTAGAGCAGACCGTTCTCAGGGACGAGACGGCTGTCTATTTCGAAGATGCCTGCCAAACCACGTTGGACTTCACTGGGGCTCGCCACGTCGTCATTCGCTCTATAGGGTTTGCATACATGTGAATCGCAGTGGTACTGACGGTCAGCGCCACTGGTCGGAAGCTTCCTTCGCTTTTGGTATGGAAGGGCAAAGCCGCACCGACTTTTGAAAAGCGACCGCGCCCTCTGTATGTGGCTCACCAACCACGTGCTTGGGTGGATAGTGAGCTGCTCAAAGAAGTGGATTGATTTGGCGTTCCCACTTGCGGTGCACTGTCAAGGCAAGTGCTTGGCGTGGGATAGTAAGCGTGCGCAGATTTCAAAGGCACTGAAGGCCAAGTGGGCCACACACAAGATCGTGATTGTGTGGTGCCCGGCGGGCTGACGCCGTACTTGCAGGCGGGGGACATTGGGATCTATAAAAGCTTTAAAGACCTCCTCTAACTCGAGATCGACGCATGGAAGGAGTGGGACAAGGTCGAATACACGCGCTTTGGAAACCCACGCATGCCGAGTGTCGGCGAGTGTGTTCTGCGGGCGTGGCGCGACACTGAGAAGGCCACGATAATGCGTAGCATTGAGGCTGCTGGTTTTGCGAACACGCCGTCAGAGTGGTTTATCGCGAAACACGACGTTTATGGCGCCAAAACTTCAAGAGCAGTGGTCGGAGGACGAGGACTTGTTCAACCTGTCTGCGCTGGACGGTGCCCTAGACGACGTGAACTTGCTAGACGAATGAGGTATATCTAATAAAGCATCTTTACCGAATACAGTCCTCTCGTGCTTTTTGGCTCGTCATTATAAAATAGAGTCCGGACTGTAATAGGGCGAGTACGTTACATGCCTCATGTTAAATATGTACGCCTATTGTCATCACGATGGCAACTGTCCCGTGACACGGACTTTCACATATCTGTGGACATCTCCACCCGTCTCGTTCTCGATTGTGGCGCGTGCGAAGCAATAGAACTTGGTGTGAATGCGAAGGGGTTGTCGTACCCAAAGACGAAGGGTATGCTACCATCTTCGAGGAGCGAAAGGCGGTGTATTGACCTTACGACTGATAGCGAAAATGCCAAACCGCGCCTTGTAGAATCAGTCGTGGCTTTTCCCGGTCTAGTGAACAGCAACACCTTAAGAAAGCTTTTGTATCTCTAAGTTTATTTTGTTCCACCTTCTATTAGCTCGTCTGCTCTTTCGACTCCGTGTAGACCCCTTCACTCCAAACAGTCTCGACGTAGCTGAACATCTTTTACAGATGGACGTTGGGTAACGTCGCGGGCGCGTGTTTTTGCTCGGTGCCGGATGTCAAGTTGATTTTCTCGGTCTGACGAATCTCATGGGCAAAGAGTACAAGAGGGTGCACTGCGCACAGTATTGCACGAATGCACAGGAGATACAATCCGTCGAGTACACCAACAAAATGAACTGCAAGGTTACGACAAACATTCGCCAGACGCTTCATCACCAGAGCTACTGTTTCGATATCTGGTTTGTACCAGATACATGCAATCTCAAGTCACATACATTAGCCTCAGTCGGGCGTTTTGACAGGAAATGGTAGGGCAAACACAAATTCGACTTGATTTCAGTATAGTGTACCACACGTTTTGTCCTAGCGGTCTGTCTAGGACAAATTTGTGGTCCGCAATACTGAAATCAAGAGGGCTGAGTGGGGCCTGGCCACCCTTTTGAGTTTTGTTAAGGCTTAGGAAACGCTAGGCCAAAAATACGTGTACGCAATGCGGCGCTAGTATGTATGTCCTAGCCACATTATCACAGTCGTCAAGAGCTGTGATCGATGCAACTATCGGCATAGACAATACGCTAAAAAGGTCATTTTCCCATCCGATGAACAACGTACGGATCAAACTAGTATATTGCATATGCCGTCTAATGATAAATCATCCAACGCCACCAAAAGTTGCCTCACTCTCAGATTTCCCTCCTTCGAGCAGAACCCCACGCCGCCAGGCAAAATGGCGATCCAAGCCCGCTGGCGCGAGCTCAAGAAAGCTGGATGGACCTCCAAGAGACCGACGGGCCTCTCTGTCGACTTCACCTACCTACGACCCGGCAAGACGAAGAAGGATGTCTGTCGCCAGGATTACTTCATCGGCGAGGAGGAGCTGATGAAATATCTCGACAAGATCGGCATCGGTACTCATTTGTGCTGCTGTATTCGAGTATTATGTTATGTACACTGACATTCTTATGCGTGTTGCTGCGCTTGAAGCAAAGAAGAAGGCGCGGCGCGGTGGATCATCGAATGCAGCAAGACGCCGGCAAGCAGGAAACGCCGCGGACGCCAGGAACCGAGCCAGAGAAGACTGTAAGTCAAGACCAAAAATATGTATCTTCCCCATTTGACGTGTACTAATCATGTACACATGTGGCAGCGTCTACATCTGAGTCCTGATCCCGACATCCGCCCTCACCACCACCCTCGAATGCATCTCGTGTGCCCGACCACCCATCGACTCTCTCAAGTGCTGCTACTATCCCTGCAGTCATCCATGGTGTTTCGCCACACGACACTACTGCTCCTGCAGAAAGCGACGCCGAGGATTCAAGTGGAAGTGCGGAAGGTAATGTTGTGTACGTTATGATGTATGTACTGCAACTAATGGTGTATCCTGGACACCTATCCTGTACTAGATTCGCAAGCAAGTTGCAGGAACCTCGACGCTGCTTTTGAGGACGCCGATGCTAGCGATGGCGCGTCGGCAGACTCTGATCTTGATGCAGATGATGAAGGTGACGTTGCGGCCAAGGAAGATTTGTCCGGTGGAGGTCAATCCGCGGAAGGTTAGTCTAACATGTATGTACACGTTTACCTCGTAGCCCTAACGTGTATCTCCCGTTTTAGATGTGACCAGAGCTATCAATCGTGGTGCAGTCAACGACGACCCAAGTCAGTTTGCCGAGCTTGAATCTGACGCTGAGAATGATGATGGCGACGATGAGGATTCGTCGATTGACAGCTTCGATCCTACCGATGTACAACCACCCGGCCCACCTGAACTGCAATTTGACGACGACTTGATTTCGGGCATTGGTGGTGTGTCTAGCATTACGTCGGGTGCCGTACCTGACGCGTTTTTTACGGACATGGGCGAGCAAGGCTGGTCAGAGCTGAAGACACACACCGTACGACTACTTGATGCATCCTTACGAGCCCCGCGAGCCTGGTTCAATGCGGGTCGACTATCCTAATCTCTACGATGGCGAGTCTGGCCCTACGGCAAGAGCTCTGGAGGCTGCTTCAACCCCATCCGGAGCTTTCTTCTACTTCATGCAGCCGGCGCTGTGGGAGGATATTGCTGAAGAGTCGACTGATTACTTTGAGGAAAGCATCGACGAACGCGTCGACGGCCAGCACGCCAAGCACGTAGCCTGTGACTCGAATTTCAAGGCCAAGTCGCGTGAGCGCATCCGCGACGAGCTGCTCAAAGCGCCGCCGATTACAGGCAGAGAGCTGTGCGTTTTTATTGGTCTGCTGTTGGCGCGGTCAATCGCACCAAACAAGGAAAAGCTGGTTCATCACTGGCGAACCACGGAAGAAGGCGCCATACCTCGCGGAAGTTTTGGGCGGTTTATGACGCGTGACCACTTCATGTACCTTTCGAGAAACCTCCATTTCAGCTCCAACAGCGACCCCAATGCTGCATCGAACCGGGCGTGGAAATTGCGACCGGTTTTTGACGCCTTGCAACTCCGATTCGCTGCTGGCTACACGCCTCCGGCCATCATGGCCTTCGACGAGGCAATGCTGCCTTCGCGTTCGACCTTCAACGAATGAGAGTGTACATCAAGGACAAACTCCATAAGTGGGGCGCCAATTTGTTCATGTTGTGCTGCTCGACGACCACGTACTGCATTCGGTAAGTAGCGAGCGTGTGTTCGGACACGCTCGCTTTTTTATTTTTTTACATCAAAGTTTTGTTATTTTGTATGATACAAACTAACCATTTATTATCGTGTATGATACAGCTTTGAAGTCTACTGTGGAAAGAAACAGAGAGCAGGCGAATCCAACTCAACCGACCACAAGTCCGGTCCTGCAGCGGTAGTTCGCAATTTGCAGCAAGTGTTCGGCCCTACTCCTCCCCCCAATGGTGATATGCGCCTCGTTGTCACGGATAGATTCAACTCGTCGGTCCCGCTGTCCATGCAACTTTTGACCATGGGGTTCTACTCTATTGGGACCATTCGAACGGATCGCCAAGGCCTGAGCACCAAGCTGATCCCAAAGAAAAAGAAAGGAGACAAGAAAAAGCCGCCAAAGATCCCGAAGAATCGACCTGCAAGCATTGAACGAGGCACTTTCATCATTGCCCACGCGCTGCGTGTTTCTGCTATGAGAGTACTGTGCTGGTGGGATACGCGGTCTGTGCACAAGGTGAGCACTGGCGGCAGCGTGCAACCAGACCACATTGTCCGACGTGACAAGCTGACAGGCGAGCAGCGAGAAGTGATGTGCCCCCGTATCGTGAAAGACTACCAAACATACATGGGAGGTGTCGACGTGCACGATAAGTTGCGTCTGCAACGGTAAGTTATCAATCGTGTATGTACAGCTTACGTTGTTATCTAATTGTGTATGGTACATGCTACAGGTACTCATTGCAGCTTTGCATCAAGTACAATTAATAATACAAGGGGCTGTTTCTGGGTCTTGTAGACCTGGCCATTATCAATGCCTACATTGTTTACAATGCTGCTCGAGCTGCCGCGAACCTGCCCAAGATGCGTCCCGTGAAGTTCTTGAAGCAGCTACACATCGAGCTGTGCCAGCTGAGCGATGAAGACTGGGAGGCGCTGCGAAGCAACGAGAAGCTCCAAGTGACGCCGTCGAAAGAGTGGACAACCGCCCGGACTCGTCGCGCAGACCACGATCCAGTTCCAAACGATGAATGACGGCCGGGCAACAGCAATCAAGGCCGAAAGCGAAGAACGAGAGTCTGTAAGGTTTGCTCACTGCTCAAGGGCACGAGCAGCGCACAAGGGGGTGACTCGTCAACCTACTGCAGCAAATGCAAACTGCCTTCCTCCTCAAAGAAGCCCATGGCGTGGCGCGTGTTCCTGTGCGAGAAGAACCGTCACACTGTCAAGGGCGAGCTGCTGTCCTGCTTCGACATTTGGCACAAGGCGTGGCGCAACGGCACGCTGGCGCCTGCGCTCAAGAGCGGTGGAAAGAAGCGAGCGATCCGCGCTCGTGTGTCTGGAATTCTCGAAGTGGATGACGGAGTCGAGGAAGGTGAGGAGAGTGAGAGCAACGAGGAATCAGGTAATGGGTCCTCTGTAGAGAGCGACCGCCCGGCTAAGCGCGTGCGTTCGGATGCTACCGACTAATCGGCTGTTTTCGTCCGTCCATCTATATTGATTTTTGTATAGCAAAAGTTGCATAGTCTATGTCTGGTCGTGTCTGCTCTTGTCGTTACTATTTAGCACTCTTCACCCATGTCTGTGCACATCACATACATGGCTCTAACACACAAACGTACTGCCCCTGTTGTGCGGCATACAGGTTAGCCTCTACATGGCATGATCTGCAACTCTGCCAAAGCCGAAGCATACACGATAACCAAGGGCGCCCTCGGCGAGGTTTTGGGTTTGGTCGCGGCTATCCAATATACATGTTATTTAAACATATAGTGTTTAGTAAGAAAACCCTTACCCGCAGATACATGTTAGTATATCTAGGGCTTAGGTTGATGGTGGGCCCGAAAACGCCAGGGGTTAAGTCGAGACATTATTCAAGTAGTTCGAGTCGTGGGCTTGGAGTGCAAGTTCTACCAAGCCAATTGATTGGAACGCCTACCTATCATACAGGGTATCTTAAACCATAGTTCGGTGCCATCGCTTGCCAATCACTCCCCAGTAGTAAGTTTTCTTGGTGTTTCAGCCGATACACAATTAGAGAAAGTGCTAGTTGGTCACGAGGAAGCCAAGATGAATGTTGTGGAAGCATATGAGCTTCCGCCAGATATCAACTCAGTGGTGAAAGAGGTACGCGCGCCGATGGAGGACATGCATATTAGGCATATATAGCGCCAAGGGAGGTCTGCACTGAGAAAAAAAATTCGCGTGGTGCCCAACAAGTGAACGTTCACATCGGAGTTACGCCCTAGGATCTCGTATTGATTCCAAGGTGCTTGTAAACAACCTTCCGATCCAATGGATTGGGCCGCACCGCGCAAATGCTAACTCATCTGAGATCATGCACTGGCTGAGTGGTAGGTAACGTACTCGCCCGAGTAAAGCTCCCACCCGAACAATAGCCTCTGGGGTACTAACACTTGTCACTAATAGTTAACTCCCCCCCCCCCTCCTGAACTATATCCTCTCCCGAATACGCATACAAAAACCATCAGTGTGCATCATATGCCGAGCTGTCCATTCATTCATGCCGAGCTCCCGATGTGAGTCCGCTGCTCGGCTTGGCATTCTCGATAATGATAGATCCTACTCAAACTATAAGTTTCGTCTATTAATATATCATCTAGAACACAAGCCAAGGGGTCTCCCTTGCGAAAAGGTTTTCGTTTTCCTAGCATGTTAGAATTCGCGCCCAACATGTTTAGAAAATTCCTTGCATTCATGTGACGAGGACCGAAAGAAAAATTTCTCCCGAGCTCGTCTGTCGTCTGCCTGAGTTGATCTCATCCAAGTCCGATACCAGGAGTCACGTTGGAGTTGGGCGATGCATCAGTGCGTACAGCCTTCGTGCATCCGAGATCCTGGACCTGAGCTGATGTTGGTGTCATGTCTCTCTCCGCTCAGACTCTGTGCTGGGTCGCCAAGCGTTTGGGCCCACCGCAAACATGAGTTCGGCATCCACCGGGACCATGTCGTCTTCGCCCAGATCGTCGAGGCGCTGATGTCTGAGCATAGGCGCTGATGCCTGAGCAGAGCCGGGTGGGGCTTGAGCTCAACCTTCCCAAGTGATTATGGAGTTGTTGTTCAAGATGCCGAACTGAGTCGAGGAGCAGGGGTCTGAGCGAGGTAGTGCTGAGCCCGAGCCCAGCTTTTACTAGTCTTCACCCAAGTCGACAAGCTAGACGAGGATCGAAAGTCTGAGCGGAGTGGCGAGGAGTTTGAGCTGAGCCTCGAGTGTGATGACCGGAGTCTTTGCCCAAATCGAGAAGCCGAGCGGAGCGTTGCAGACTTGAGCGTAGTCACGTAGACCTGAGCGGAGTTACCGGAGCCCGGTTGAAGTTCCGGGTGAAGAGTCGCTGAACTTAAGTCCAGACAGTGCTACTGACGACGAAGTTGGTGGTACCGGCGAGTACACTCATCCCGTGAAATCAGCCAGAATCCTGCTACATTGGGTGCTAATGATTAAGATCGTGGACACTTCCATCGGCTCCAACGATATCCAACGCCACTCTCGCCAACATGGAGCCACCACATTGGTCAAGACTAAGGATATAAACGGATCTCAAAGTTAATCTGGTAAGCATACAGCCGACGCTCTTCGTGCCGCCAGTCAGTGTGTAGCCAGTGGGATATCGCGCGCCCACTTAGTGAGTCCTAGTTTGTGCATGTGTTAAATTTAAACAGAGTTCGTTTCGCCCCGAAGGACGCAAGTGGTGGAGGGCTTTGGCCAGAAGGTGTCTTGGCGATCATCCACACAAATTCAAGCTAACATATCAATGTTGTCAGCGTGCTTCAGTGCGACGGCAGTACGATTATTTTTTCATATTACTGTTTCAGCTTCGGGTGTATTTAATTTTGGGTGGAAGGTAGTCCATTTTAAGAATTAGGCAGGGTGATTGTATTGTGTGCTTGGGGACATTGGCGTGCCCCGGTGCATTGTGTGATTATTAGTATCGGTTCATTGTGGACCTGGTGCGCGGGAAGTCCCAGGGTGTGTGTGAGTGCCTTGGATTCGGACTAGGCTCAAACCGAGCCAACTAACTCCAACCAACCGGGTCGTAGCTTGACTCGTAGAGAAGAAAGGAGAAGCTGGTACGAGCCTCGCCCAGGCTCAGACAAATAAAAGGTGAACTCGGCCCAGACCCAGGCCGACCGGGAACGAAGGGGAGTGGTGGTTCTAAGCCGGAACCAAAGAGAGGAAGTAGAGGCTATTGTGTGTGGTGTTGTGTTCATTAAAGAAACCCAGGGCATTTCGGGCTGTGGGCACGTGCGGACTGGGACTCGCCAAGTGGGGAGCGAGTTTCGTCTAGGAACACTTCCGGAGACCTTCAACATCGACAGCAGCTGGTGTGGCCGACGCGAATCTGGGCCCACAGCGTAGCCGTGATCAAAAGAACCGCCAAGGGGATCGCAGAGTGGCGAACACATGCCTCGCCCGACCCAAGTCGGCGCTGAGCCGCCAAGAGTCCAAGCGGCCGAGCCTAGCCAAGCGGAGTGGTAGTGTTCGCTCAGTGGAAGGAGCTGAGCGGAACTCTTGCAGCGCTAAGCAGGGCTGAGTCAAGCGGTGCAAAGGCTGAGCGAAGACCAAGGTCGAACGGTCTAGCAACCTGAGCAAAGAGCACGGGCGCTTCGTCACAAGAGCTAGATCAGCAATTGAACGTGTAATGGCTTCAATCTCACTCATCAATCTCCATTCTGCCAACGAAATAGACTCGAACACGGAGGAGTCATCATCCTTCTCGCCGAGCTGAAAGTAGGCTCGTAGCGCGGTGCAGTTCACGATCGTGCGCTGAAAAAGCATTACCGTCGAGGCAAAGCGAGTGTCACAGTCGACAATAGTCCGCAGTAGGGGGAGTACATAGAACTCCTGCACCTTGGCAAGTCAGACAACACGCTGGGGCGAGTTGAAATAGTTGTTTATGTCCCTAATCTTCTTGATGAGCTTGGCACCACTCAGAAACGGTCCACCAGGGGTGCAAATACGTCGTTCTCTCGTCTTAATCTTGGTCACAAGGTCCACAACGAGCACTGACTCAATATTTTCGCGCATGCCCACTGCATAAAGCAAGCAAAGGTTGAACGCATGCATGGAACAGTCCGTTGGCACCGAGTCTTCGAAAAGCTTCGACAGCTTGCGCGCTCCAGCGGTCTTGTCTGATACCGTGAATTGAGCCATCTTGTCAATGTCCATGTTGTACAGCTTCAATACTCGAGCGGTAATCAGCGCCTTCAGCGTGCTCGCTAATTGATCACCCTTGTGAACGGTGGCCAACAGCGTAAAACTGTGGTGCACCCAGAAGCAATCGATGAAAGTGATTGACGTTCCCATGACGCCGGTTTTTCCACGCCCGAGTGTGCACAAATCGTCATGTACGTTCAGGAAAGGTGCCCCGTGAGCCGCATCGAGTTCCTCCAGCAGGAATACTACCAGCATCTCACATAATCGCCGAAACGAGGCCTCCAAAATGTTGCGATAGGTCGAGGGAGCGAGAATGGTAACATCCGGATTACCAGTTGCGCGCTGAAGCAGCAACTTGAACGCGTCTGTTGTCACCGTGCTGTGGGCTAGTCCTGGACACCAGGAAACAAAATACAACTAGTAACGACACAAAAGAGTATATAAGAGAGCTCCAGAGCGTACCATCGTTGATCACCCAGCGCGCAACATAATCGTTGAACTCCTTTTACGTGGGTGTCCAGAGCTTCCTCAGCAGTCCTTGTTTCATCGACACGGGTTCGCAATGTGTCAGCCCGACATTTCGCTTGGGTTCTGGTCCGTCGGTTTCGCTCAGAGCCGCATCAAGTTGGCGTCGTTTTTGCTTGATTTTCTTGTCAACTTCGAATTTGCCGAGAGGGTGAGTTCTATGCATAGCAGCGAAATGCTCCTTGGTGTTGCTCGTATCGCTGAAACGACTTAACGCCCCTTCCCATGCATCTATTGCGACGTTAGGTCAAAAAATGCTGTTTTCAACCAATAGGAACTCTAAATGTATATGGACCACCCGTCGTGGTGATCGTAAATGAATATAGCCCTTGATGTTACGTACACCAACGCCGAAGGAGTAACCATTCTCTAACAGCCAACGTAACTGTTAGATTTACAAGTGACTGTAGCCGCTTGTGCGTGTAACCCCGTTACACTGGCAGTGTTGTGCATGGATGTGTCACCTTCGCTGGCACTGTTTCGTGCCGATGAAGCACCAGCTTCGCTGTCATCGTTGCGTGCCGATGGGGTGTGGGCTTCGCTCAGTCGTAGTGCGCTTCGGACATTCTTAAACTTAATTGTGAAGGATGAACTTGACTTTTTGAGTGCACCCCACCTCCTATTGTCCCGGCCAAAAAGGCTTGGACGGAGAAATCATTTTTGATTTGATTGTTTTTGACAGACCTGAACTTCGCAACCACTTGGCCGATGAAGCTGTGGGCGCCCTCGATAGAAAAATAAGCGTCTATTCCTTTGTATAGCACTAGGTTCACGCCCATAACTCGATTGGTATACTCAAAATTGGCTCGGTAATTTATTATTACCATGATAGAGTCCATCCAATGTCCATGATTCAAATTTGAAACCTTCATAACTCCTGTTTGACTGCGTTTGAAACGCTCAAACTTCAGGAGCACCTTGACGAGGCGGCTCTGGCCTGTGTGTAGAGGACGACTATAGCCGAAACGATGGTCTGGGAGCGAAGATAGAGCTGCTGGTGTGGTGGAACCAGTGCTCCAGACCAGTTGCTATTACATAACGATATTAATATTTAACTAGTCGCAGTGATGATATGTTTTTTTTTTACAGTATTGGGAACTTGTATTATGGAAAAAGAGGATTTGAACTTGCACTACATATAGGTTTTGCGAGGTTTCAAATACCAGCTGTCAAATTATAACATCTAGGATAAACGACGAGATGGTGGTATTTTATCGTGATTATGAGCTTATCCCCAGCTGCTATCCCGGTTTGGCCAATTGGGTAGCTGTAGGACAAGTACGTGGCAGGCTTTCAATTGCAACCAAACGAAAATGCAAGAAATAGAAGCATTTTCCAATAGCCGAAACGAACGGGAAGGAGTTCTGATACGCTAAAATAGACCGCAAAATCGGAATCTACGCCCGATTCTACCCCTTATATCTAACTATCGTTAAAGGTTTTATACTTGGAAGTAGCCCTAATTATTACTCAAAGTCCGTCCAAGGTGTGGTGTCCGGGACAATATCTAGTGATACTTTGTCGAAGGCTCGAACTCCACCGCAAACACAACTTGCAAAGTCATAAAGTCTGCAAAACACAAGTCGTTTCTGCGACACAATCTTGGCTGTCGGAGAGTATCAAATAGTTGCTGCTGCAGCGCGCGTTCGTGGTCGGTTTATCTACCAGTGCATTATGCTTCATTCCCAAAATGAAATAGTCTCTTTCTTGTACTGTATCTGTCGATACTTTGACACTAGCTTAGACTCATCCCGAAATGCCTCAACTTTTGCTTCGAGGGTACGGTAACTACTCCGATAGAGTCTAATGCGTGCGTTCCAGTTCGAAGCTACAACAAGGTTGAACATGATGGTGGTCACCAGTACACAGTCTGCCCAAGTTCTACCACATTTTTTTTTGCTTTTGGAGAACTTGGCGCAGGAGTTCATGCTCTTCTGGCGAGAATCCAGCTGTTCCCTCTTGATCATCTTCCTCAATGCGGAGCGAATGCATGAACTCCACACGGTCGACTATTCGACACAGTAGTGTACAGATACCACTAAGCTTTTTGAACAGTACCACTCTTTTGGTTCATAGAGGTTACAGGATCTGTACAAGAAATGTGATGCTGTGGGTCGAGAGTGGATGAAGGCTTTCGCTTAGGCGGATGCATGTACGACGTCCAGGAGACTATCCGAGCTAGTTACTTCGGACAACACCAAACTTCCGGTCGCAACTTGCCGGTTTAGATTCCGAGCTGTGCAGTCCTCCGATAGAGGTATCCTTGTTAAAATGATCATCGTACTTAGCACGTATAAAGGGTATACGTTGATCGGGTGTTCAAAAAGCTTAGTAGTATCTGAAGTCGCATCCTTGAACAACAATTCTTTTATTGTGTGAAGGTGCTGTCTTGACCGCGACTGGTTCCTTTCTAGTCCCGATGCATCGAGGTCGGCGCAACCAAATAAATCTGCTGCCACGAAGAAAACGCAAAATCGCGTCCTGTACTCGAGCGATATTGCGGACGAGTTGGAGAACTGGAAACGAGATTCGAGAGAAACTCTTGCTCAGCTGTAACTGCATCTAAGCTCTCTCCGTACAACTTGCACACTGTGGCAGCATGGCACACCAATATCGTATCGGTATTCACCATGCGCGGATTTCTACCAAAATGAGCTCCAACGTCGAGGCTGCCCTACACTATATACACATCTAAAATGCGCAAACCAAGTTCAACACGCACCGAACGAGCCAATATTGTTTTTCAAAGCGGAACGAAATCCTTCCAACTGACTCGTCGATACAACTCGAACCGGAGGAACACCACTTTCATTGTACACGTTATCAGCAACATGAAGCTCGCCCAACTTGATCTGAGCAATGTTGTGCTCGATGCAATTCCTCCATTTCTCTGGGGTACAGCCCAGCTCGCTATCAGCTACTTTGGTATGCACAGCGCGCAAGTTAGCTTCCATTTCCACCGGGGTCTTAACTCACGATCCACACTATGCATTGCACTCGACAGCTCCTGGCAAATCAACTTTCGCTTCGATTTAGACTTCAGTTTTTCACTGAAGCTCTGAATCACATGGAAATGATCCTGTTTGGCCACGACAAAACCGTCCCGGTCCTCTGCAACAAATTTCCGTACGACTGACGCGTTGTAAATAGCAATCCCCGTCCGCATCCAGCTGCTGGCGTACGTCAGAGAGAAATTGCATGGTTTTATCTTTGTTTTCTGAGCTCGTAAGGCGCCGCCCAACTATCTGTCCGATTTCATTTTGCAAGAGTAGCAACATCTTGGCGTCTGCTAGATTATCACGTTGTCCATGGCCGCTCCAAAGTTTCAGTCGCTTGCAAAATTTCACCAAGTGATCAGCATGCATCACTTTTCTCACTTTGACTTTTCTCACTTTGGTCTGCTTCCTTACTACTTCACAGAGAGAGTCGTATAGTTCCGTGTACGCCAACCAGGAATCGGTCAACGAGTTTTGGGACAAAACTCGTTGACAGTCGACGCATACTTTGTCAAGTATGCGTCGACTGTGGGCGGGATCGGCGGCACTTTCGCGGCACTTCTGGCTAACTGCATAAACAGACTTTGAGAACAGCTAGTACCGGTTGCACCGACGGATTCAAAGCACGCGAAAATCCATTAGGAGAGAGGCTTCCTTCGTAAACATGTTCCATTAACCCCATATTATTGCTAATTACGAACGGGAGGTGTACCGCCAAGTCTGAGTTGGCCCCAAGAAAGCTAGCACTCAACGTCGAAAACGTCCTCCCCTTCCCGCTCGCTACTTTGCTGGTGCACTGGTACTTCACATAAAGAACATTGTACTTGTACCCAACGTCCTCAAGGACACGTTGCTTCCGTTCCTCCACACTGGGCTCACATTTACAGCCTGGGACCGCACAGAACGGACACCGCAATCGTCTCCTTACCTCTGGAACCCACACCAACACCGGTCGAGAAAAAAAACGAAGCCAACTCGCCCCACCGCATGCCACTTCAGGAAAGTCAATATGAGGTAGGAATCAACACATGTCTAGAGCCTGTTGGTTCAATTTTCTCCTCTCGTTGAACGGAATAATATCAGGATCTAGAGCTGAAGCACCGCTAGCTTGCTCCCACATCGGGCCCAAGTGTTGATCCGGCGTATTTATCTAAAGTGAAGCGACTCTTCGAGCCGCTTGGCCGGAGATAGCTGAGACTCACCGGAGATAGCGGGGTCTACCAGCCGCCGCCATCTCCAATAAATCGAAAGACCCCCGACACAAAACACACCATTGTCGGCGACTCAAAAGACGCCATCAAATATATTTCTACCAATCCGAACAGTTCTGGTTTCACAGGTTTGCTAAGATGTGCATTATATACACCAAAAAGTGTACTTTATACACCAAACGTTCAGGTGTTTGTACAGATGTAAGCTAATCAGCTTAACGTGGTTTATCGGTTCATGGATTTTTACTAGACCATGAGTCAATCGGTGTTTTGTCCAGTCATATCCTTCTATTTGTTTGGAAATATGCCTTGATTGGTTCCCTCCTTTATTTACCAGATCATGGACCCGGGATTCCTTGCATTCAGCTAGGTAAGATACCGGCCCCCTCACTGAAAGACAATTTGTGACAGAAGCGAATAGCTTCTACATAGAGAAATAACTGAATGGAAGCCCCATAAAGGGTCAATCCCATCATGGGTCGTCTCAAGCGTCACTATCTGCGCTACCATGCAACGCCACAAAAGGAGCCGTCAAGAACGTATTGCTTGCTCCACCATGCACTTTAAGCTTTGAGAACCACTACTCACTTCTTCCTGCTGAGCTGGTAAGCGATAGCGCCTACCAAGCGCTACAGTTGGCGCTTCTTGTGTTGATATGGAAGTTTGTATAGGGAGGAGGAGGTCCATCAACTGGTCAGAAAGATAGAAGTAAAAAAAAAGATTACGGTCCGATTGCCTGGTGCATAGCTCATTCAAATTTGATTCAAAAAGGGCGGGAAGACTTTCAAAAATATGAACTCTGGCTTCTGATTGGATGAATATGTTTGTTATCATTACTATAATATTGATGACAGTAGTAATTCTTAGAACATTATGAGGTTAGTTTTTTTACGAAATATGACAATAGGTATAAGTCTTGTAGAAGCTCACATGCGGTGAATTTCAAGCGATATAAGTGTTGCTAGAAGGTGGTTAGCACTCCTATAAGCATTGCTAAAACGTGGTAAAGTTCCAAGGTACCTACCTACCTTCATCAACATTCGCAAAAATCATCACCAAGGTAGGTACCTTCACAATGTCAACTTACTAACTCATCAAGGTAGGTAGGTACCTTCACAATCTCAACTTACAAGGTCATAATACCAATTTATTTTTTTTCAATATAGAAAAGTGAGTTGATCCTGAGTCACAACTATGACTTCCACCATTTCACTAACGAGATCGCTAAAATTGGCGCCATCAATGGTGACCTAACCCCCGAACTTGTGAGTGGCCTACTCGATTACCAAACATGGTCGCTAAAATAACCTCATGCTCATTGCTGACGTTTCTGGATGTACCGTAAGCTATTCAAATTTAGGGTGTAAACGCTGGCTGCCAAGGCGTCAATCTTCTAGTTATTGTTATTAGCGAACAAGAGCTTACCTACAACCGCCTAACCGGAGAGGTGGAAAATTATATCACTGCTTAATCAAATAAATTTATTATTATTTATACCTATCTGTATATTTTTATGACCAACATGTCGACTGAGTTAAATTTCGGAAAATATAAAAAAAATCTTCGATTGAAGAAGTATACATTTCCTTGCGAGTGCAGGTCATGGGGGCAAAGGAAGTCCATTCACATGTTTAGCCGAGGACTCGTCGAGTCAGGTTGAGGGGCTTCGACGCGTGGGTGTTGAACTGCGGCGCCGGCCTGAGAGCTGGATCGGAGAGGCCAACCCAGGGAGTGGCGTGGTGGGTTGAAAGCGACCGCGACCGCGGCGTGATAAAGCCGAGTGAGTCCGTCGCTGGAGCGTGATGGTCGCGCCGCAGCAAAAGAGCAAATGCCCTCTCCGTGAATGGACTCCCTTTGTCGGTTGTTACGCATTGCCCCGGCACAGTAGGAAGGTTGGAACGCTGGATGGCGGGGCCTAAGGCTCCGGGATCTTGGTTGCTGGAGCTTGGAGAGGAGAAGGAGATTTAGAAGTGGATAGTTCTCTTCTCAGTGCCAAGCCCAGCGACCACATTGATCCTACATGCATTGTATAAATACACTAGCTTCATCAGCTTCTTATTCTACTAGGATCCTTGCAGTGGACACGAGCATAAGACACAGAGATCATCCGACACTCCCCCTTGCTCGCGTCACGCTGATTCTGCGAGCAATACAGTGGCTCTGCAAATTCGTCACAAGCTACGAACATCGTAGCGGCAGTGAGCACAAACATCGTGCTGCAACCATCGGAGCGCACGAACATCGGCGCCAGCACAATATCAACCATGTAACATCGTGGTGAACTATCACCTGCTCTTGCACATTGCAGCTGCTTCTGGTGATTCATCACCTGCCTCGCGACTCAAGCGAATCCGCATCCAGGCAACAAAGGCAGTATCCGACTGCTTTGCTTTAGCTGCAGCTCCCCCTTGCTCGTTGCGACGGACGACACCAAGCAGAGAGCGGAAGAATTCAAACTTAACACGTGCGAGCGGCTTCGTCAGTATATCAGCTGTCATTTGGTCGGTTCTGCAGTGCTGCACTTCAAGCAGCTCTCGATCCTCGAGATTTCGCACGTAGTGAAAGCGATTCTCTGTGTTTGCTGCCGTTGTTCTTTCCTGGTTTCTTGGACAGCGCGATCGCAGCTGTGTTGTTGCACCAGAGCTTCGGAGTGTCATACCGCCACCTCAGCTCGTCACACCGACCGCGAAGCCACATGATATCGCGCGCGCCTTCATTCATGGCGATGTACTCGGACTCCATCGTGCTCTGGGCATTGAGCCCTTGCTTCCGTGAACCGTAGGAGACTACACTGCCGTTCACCATCGTGACATACCCGCTGACAGACTGACGATCTCCTTTACCGTTAGCATAGTCAGCATCGCTATAGGCTTCCATACGCAACAAATCCACCTGGGTTGAGCCAGTCACCACCATACTGAGGCCAAAATGCTTGGTGGCTTACAGATACCTCAGTACGCGTTTAGCTTGTGCGTAGTGAACAGCACCGTAGCACGCCATATATTGTCCAAGCCGACGAACGACGTGCGCGATATCGGGCCTTGACCCCGACACGAGATACTGGAAGGCTCCGACTACTTCACGATACGGCAAGTCACTCGCCTCAGCCATCACTACATCATCACCAGCCGACTCTGCCGTGGTTGCCTCCGGCGTCGCAGCACCATGACAGTCGTGCATATGAAATCGTCGCAGGACTTCTTCGATATAGTTGGTCTGACTGAAGAAGACGGTGTTCTTCTCATGATCAATGCTGACTTCCACCCCAAGCAGGTATTTGACAGGACCGAGCTCCACGAGCTCAAATGTAGCAGCCAGCGTTCGAGCAATAGACTTGCACCGATTGCCCTCACCCATGAGCAACAAGTCATCGACGTAGACAGTGAGGAGCATGACAATCTCCCCCTTCTCGAGGAGGGAGTAAAGGCCATGATCACTCTCCAGACGCGTGAACCCAAGTGCAACTAGGTGGCGGTGCAGCGTCTTGTTCCAGACGTGGGGGGCCTGTTTGAGTCCGTACAGGGACTTGATCAGCTTGCAAATTTCTCAATTTCCAGGTGAGCCGTTGCCTTGGGGCAGCTCCATGAAGACTTCCTCAGTGAGTTTGCCATGCAAGAAGGCTGTTTTGACGTCGTACTGGAAAATTGACCACCAACGCTGGACAGCAAAGTAGATCGCGACGCGGATCGTGTCGAACCTGATTACAGGTGCAAACGTCTCGTTGTAGTTTTCACCGAACTTCTGCTTGAATCCATGTATGACGAGCCGGGCTTTAAAGCGCTTGACGAAGCTATTCTCATCCTTCTTAACCCCAAAGACCCACTTATTCGTGATCGCCGCAGACTTCCCAGCAGCACCTCGGTCTACAACTTGCGAAACCCCGTGCTTGCACAGCGACTCAAGTTCCTCAGCAATAGCAGCTAACCAATAGGCAGCAAACTTCGACCGAATTGCCTGCTTGTATGTCGCTGGTACAGGTACATCTCTTGAGTGCAGCCGAGACTGGGTTGGCGAGGTAAATTCACACTGCAAAACTTTCACGAGCTTGTGGGCAACATAGTGAAGCTCGAACTCATTGAGTCTCGAGTTCCTCTTACGCTTTCTGCCAAAGCGCGAGACTCGATGTCGTGCCACAGTGTCGCTGTCAGCAAGACGTTCAGCAGGAGCATTTTCCACGCCGACGAGGCCACGACCACCGGGTGTTTTCTCCACAGTAGACACAGGATCACCAGTCTGGCTGCCAGCGACAGCATCAGGAGACTGCTCCTCCGGGACAGGCTGGCCAGGCTGCACAAGAATACTCTCGCGCGCAGAATCTAACCGAACGACGTCCTCGATCTGCATCTGCATCGGGACCAGCGGCGCTCTCGACGGGATATCGTGGTCCCCATGATTGTAGGAGTTGGCAAGCAGTTTCTCCATGTATTCACGAGCCACCGTGAAGTCTTCAGCGAAAATCAAATTGCCTCCACGGTGCGTGGAGACCGCACCACGCGCGAGGTCCAACACCTTGTAGCCATGAGTCGTTGGAGAGTAACCCACCAGAATTGCAGTGCCCATTCTAGATGAGAGCTTCTTCTTCTTGGACCGCGCTTCACTAGCGATGTGAAAATAGCAGAGACTCCCCCACGTTCTTAGACACGACACGTCAGGAGAATCACCAGACAATTTCTCGTGAGGTGTCAGCCCGTCGAGCACCCGTGTCGCAGTGACGTTCAATGTGTACACGACGTGAAGAGCAGCTTCACCCCACAGCAGATCGGGTAGATTAGTCATGTGAAGAAGCGCACGGACCTTGGGCAGCACGATCCCGTTGGCGCGCTCCACAATACGGTTTTCTTGGGGAGTATACCCATTCGTCGTCGTCAGCTCGATGCCCTCTTCTGCACAAAACTCGAGAATGTCGTTGTTCTCGAATTCGCCGCCCTGATCGGAGTGGATTTCTTCCACGCGCAAATTCCTTTCACGATATTTGACGTGGAGACGATTGACAAGTGTAGCTATGTTGTTCTTGGCTTCACTCTTCTGCCTCAGTAGGAAGAGCCACTTGTACCGGCTGAACTCGTCTACTACCAGTAAGAAAGAGGTACAGTCGTTGAGAGTGAGCTCGTTCACACTGCAGACGTCCACTTGAAGACGCTGAAGCGGCCGTAGCGCGTGCTGCCATCGCTCAGGATATGTCATCCGCACCTTTTTCCCATGCATGGTAGACACGCTGATACAGCCTCCGCTTCTCTTGCGTCGATCTTCAGACCTCTCACTACCTTTTTCTTGACCATGTTGAGAATAGTCGTGGTGTTCGCATGCGCAAAACGCCTGTGCCATACCGTCAATGGCACCGACTTCTTCTTCTTCTTCTTCACAATAGCGCTGCACACAACCGCTTGCTCTCGCGCGTGGTCTTTCACCGACCAAATGCGATACAGCCGATTTACTTTCACGAACTTGAGCCTTGTTCCTCTCTTGGTCAAATAGCAGAGCGATAGGTCGGCGGACATCTTGACGAAGTAGTTGAGCTCCGCCTGCATGTGGCACATAGTACACATCGGAGAGAACGCGCGTCTCCTGCTTGCCAGTGACTTCGTTCACGATCCTGAGCTCTACATTGCCGACTTGATTAATGCTTACCGTGCCGCCGTTGGCACACAGCATCTCAGGACCGTTACTTATAGTCGATATCTGCACAGACTGAGAGAGATCGTTGCGGACATTGACAGTAGCGGCGCTGTCGAGGCACCATTCAACCACATCGGAGGTGCACATCGTGGTCGCATCACCGAAGTTTGCAATCAGCGCCGTGGGACCTGTGGTGTCGTGCCGTCTTCCGCTGTGGCCACCTGCCCGAGCCGATGAGCCTTGACCGCCTTTGCTCGGAGGACGATTGCTTGTATCTTGGCTTGACTTCTGCCAGCGGTCGCGGTACCAGTGACCAAGTTTACCGCACTTGGAGCACGGCCGGCGTTGCATGGCGGCCTTCACGGGGTGGCGTCGGCTCTGATGTGCTCTGTTCTGATTCTGCCGACGACCCCTCCATGTCGATCGAAATTATTGCTGCTGTGCCCCGAAGTAAACTGGTATACTGGATTTGAGTCAGGCTGGACACTGTGAGAACCAGAATCACTCGAAGCGTTGCGAGCCACGTTGCCTCCGGCCGGAGCTCGCATATTCTCGTGCCAAAACCGCCCACGCACTTTACCGACCTCGAGCTCCCTGGCCTTCATTCTCGCACCCACCAGCTCCGTGCCGAGGTCGGGGAATACCTCAAGCGCATTAGTAAGGAGTAGACGCGCAAGTTCACCGTCGTCAAGCGGGTAGCCGAGCGTCACGAGATCCTCTTGTGGCTGCATGATCGCGTCGATGTAGGTGTCCACGCGCTCCCCCTTGGCCAGCTTGCGCACGAACATTGCGGCCTTGATCAGAATGTCGTTCTTTGCTGCGCTGCCCGCATTGTACTCTTTCTCGATCTCCTGGAATAGAGCCACAGGGTCGCAGCTTACCAACTGTCGCCTGTAACGACCAGCCAATCGGGGGCCAAGCGACCCAGCGATAACAGCTTGGGCCTTGAGCCAGCGCTCTTTCTAGCGACGCTTCTTGGCTGAACTCCAGGAGCTGTCGAGCACCACTTCTTCAGTCACTAAGGACCAGAGCTTTTGAACCTTGAGTTTTAACTCAATCATTGTGCGCCAGAGCTCGTAGTCGTCGGCACCAGTCAGCTTAGGGACGTCCAGGCTGGGGCTGTCGATCCGAGAAGAGCGACTCCTCTTCTCCTTCTTCGAGGAGCGCTTCTTCGTGCTGGAGCGCTTTCGCTTAGAGACCTTCCCCCCATCCGAGGTCGCCGAGTCAGAGTCGGAGTTGGACAAGCTCCAGTCGGACTCAGAGCAGTCCGAGCTAGACGAGCTCGAGCTCGGCCTCGCCACGTCGCTCCGCGACGTTTTCGAGGGTGCAGGCGATGCAGCAGATGAATCACTTGGACAATCTTCGTCTTCAGAGCTGTCATCCCGACGATTCTTGGTACCGATCTGAGCATCCTCTCCACGCGAGTCCTGGAGCCGATTAGAGACCCTGTTTGGGCTCATAACCTGTCGGTTGTTACGCATTGCCACGGGCACAGTAGGAAGGTTGGAACGCTAGATGGCGGGGCCTAAGGCTCCGGGATCTTGGTTGCTGGAGCTTGAAGAGGAGAAGGAGATTTAGAAGTGGATAGTTCTCTTCTCAGTGCCAAGCCCAGCGACCACATTGATCCTACATGCATTGTATAAATACACTAGCTACATCAGCTTCTTATTGTACTAGGATCCTTGCAGCGGACACGAGCATAAGATACAGAGGTCATCCGACACCTTTCCTTTCTATCCTAACTAGCGTTGGGAAAACCTATCCGCTCGGAAACTGCACAATGCAGCTCCGCATGTTGGATAGGAAACCAAGGCACCTATATATACAACATGCAGCTTGCGAGGACGAGCTTGTGCTGAACGGTGGCTTCGTAGTCTTGACGTTGAAGCTCGAGCACTTGATCTGATGACCTTCCCCCTCCAGGAAAAATCACCTTCCGCCTCGCCTTCGGCTCCTCGGAAACTACCCAAAAATGATCCTGGCTATTGTCGCTGGCTGAAGAACCAACCAAATTTACTAAATGATGCAATGTTAAAGTTTCTTGAATCAAAGTTAACAGATGATCCTGATGACGATGACTACATTATGAATTTGCTTTTGGTAAGTATAAAAATAGAAAACTTAAAACTGTCCATGCGCTTGATCCTAACTATACTGATTGGCTTCGTGAAAATGAATTTGTTACTGAAAAGTGTCCGCGTCTAGTAAAAGAGTTAAGTGAACTTCACTCGATTTAAAATATATTTTTAGCTTTTAGATCTTACAAGCCTTGATAAAATTTAAGAAAAACTGACTTCGTTTTGTGAAGGACCTACCTTGATGAGTTAGCAAGTTGAAATTGTGAAGGTACCTACCTTGGTGATGATTTTTGCGAATCTTTCGCATGAGATCAGCGCCGAAGGACTCCGAGCAACACCGAAGATCGCCAAGGGAGTGCTGGATTTGCCGTTCCCATCCACTTTGAAGGCCTGGAGGAGGTCCATAAATTGGTAAACCACGTTAGCCGAAAACTGCCGAAATAACCAGGTTACTATGGAGACTACCGGTGGCGTTTTGCATCGTCGTTGTCTGTAGTAAAACTAAGTGTTATGCGACTCTTAACATGCTGTACGACTATCATGTTGGGTGAGTACCGTGAAAAAAAACAGGTAAAAAAACAGCTTAGGCGCTGATGGATTAAACATTTGTTCATAATACTGATGTTTTGAATTTGAAATGCGCAAATTGTTTCCATGGTCTGTGTGTGCATCCCCCCCCCCTGCTTCTCGGCTCAACTAACGAGCGTTACCAAACTGTTTTCGAAGAGTCACATGGACGGATCCAGCGTGCCTTGTCAATTCTAGTCGGAGAGTTGGCAAGCGTGCCACGATGAAGGACGGCGGGGTGGAAGATCTTCATACGCTGCAAGAGGAGCTCAAAAAGCTCGGCATTAGTATCGTCTCCGGCCGTCAGGACACTGTCATCTCTGTGAAAATCAAGGGTCTGGCCGGTCGAGCGCTTCTACGTGGACTTCGATTAGCCGACCAACTGCTTCAAGAGAAGATCAAACAGGCACTAAAAACCTGCACGGATCCAGCCACAAAGCTCTTCACGGATCCGACCTTCGGACCGAGGGGTACCGACCCAGATGGAGCTGCAGCAATCTGTAAAGCTGGTGCTGTGGTTTCTGCCAAGGGCGGCTCGCAGCATCAGGCAAAGGTTCTCGGCTTGCTTCAGCGCGGGAAGATCCGATGGGAGCGACCCATTTACGCGCTGGAGAACGATGAAAATGACAACAGGTAAGATATCGCTGTAGTGTTGTATTTTATTTTTCACTGCGCAATACTGAGACTCACTGTTATTCCATGGCCTACAGTCCGCAGGACGAAGAGGAGGAGGAGGACTCTTACTCAATGACATCGACAGACCATGTCTTCGCTTCGGATGCGACTCTGTTTGCTGATGGGGTGTCGTCGGGTGATGTAATCCAAGGAAACCTGGGGGACTGCTGGTTTTTGAGTAAGTGCACGAAAGTTGACACAGCGAACACGGTGAACTGATACGACTCCTCTTGCAACGTAGGTGCGCTCAGTGTTGTTGCTACGAGGTCGGATTTGCTGGAACAAACTTTCTGGCGCAAGGACCAGCACAAATCTAAAGGACTGTTTGTATGCAAGTTCATGAAGGTTCGTATTGCTAAGTTTCTCAATTTGCGATGTTCCGTTAGCTCTTGCATTGACCCCCTACCGTTGCGGTCGATTGCTGTAGAATTTTGTCTGGAACTACGTGCTAATTGACGACCGCCTCCCAGTGTTCGGTTTTACTGACAAGAAAGCGGGAAAGCCTTACTTCGCTCGCTGCCGGAATCCGAACGAGCTTTGGTAAGTACATGCGTTAATCTGTCGCTTCAGCTACTCAAATCTAACCCCACTCATGACTGTCCGCGCCGCTGACAGGGTGTCTCTGTTAGAGAAGGCTTACGCAAAGCTTCACGGAAGCTATGAGGCACTGATCGGTGGCTTCGTTGACTGTGCATTGAATGACTTGACTGGAATGTGCTCGGAGCAGGTCATTCTGAAAGAAGGATTCCCTGGTTTCGGCGAGAATCCATACATCCCGGCCAAGCCACAGCAGAAGCACGGGGACCCATTCTGGGAGAAACTTACGCGATACAAGCAGTCCGGGACACTCATGGGGTGCTCCATCCAGCCTCCTGTAACAGCGAAGGATGTCGCTGTGGAGTCCAGTGCAGGAAATGGTCTGTACTTCAAGCACGCGTATGCTCTTGTTGATGTTGCCGAGATTAAAACTGCCAAGGGTGAATCGGTTCGGCTGGTAAAACTTCGAAACCCGTGGGGGATGGGAGAATGGGTCAGACGTGCTATTTGGGATGCTGTATTCCTGAGCGCAGTGTACTAATCGTGCTTGTTTTCCCCAAGACTGGACCATGGTCAGATTCCAGTGAGGAACGGGCACAAAATGAGGATGCAATTGAAAAGTTTTTCAAGATTCTGAAGCGAAGAGTTGGTGCCAACGCTGAAAAGAGGGTGTTTATGACAATTAATGCTCAAGGAAAAGTTGGCGCGGATGAAATTTCCCAAGAAGAAGTCACCGAGATCAACGCTAACGATGGGACCTTCTTCATGTCGTACGACGCGTGGATGCAGTCGTTTACGCACTTTTTTGCCGGCATTGGTAAAGAACTTGTGGGCTTTTAGTGCATCACTGCTTCTTCATTCTGTCACTAACCAGTTTTACGATCAGATTTTCCTGATGCTTGGCATGGCCGGCGCTCAGAGGGGAGCTGGAATGAAGCAAACTGTGGAGGCAACACAACCAAAAGCACGTGGATTAATAACCCACATTTTGAACTGGTGCTCGATCAGCGCGCCCGTATTTTTGCCTCCTTGAGCCAGGAAGATCCTCGTGGTAGCGAGAACCTCAAGATTGTTCCTGTTGGCTTTCATATCTGCTCCCTCAGTCCCAGTGGAAACGACCCCAACAAGTTCGAGATTAGAGAACCCTCGAAGAAGCTGGATGCGTACTATCGACTGTATAAGCCAGTAGACCGAGAAAGTTTTCAGACGGGCAAGCGGCCGGAGCACCTCCCACCTGCGATTATACCCGGAACCGTGATTCCGGGTATTGACGACGATGGCGTTCCCCAACCGGCGTACACGTTCAAGCAAGCTGTATCGGTGAGTCCACACAGTTGCTTTCGTACCGTTGTGTGCATTATCCGTGACCACTGTGCTCTTGTGCCTAGGTTGAAGCTACCATGGAACCAGGCAGATACTGCATTATTCCCAGCATGTACATGAGAACGGTACGTATGACAACTACCGTATACTTGAAGTATACACTATGAGCATCCTCTCACTAGAGCTTTGAACAGGACAAAGCCACCGGAAACACCAATGTTGGGAACTTTTGGCTCTCGGTGTATTCAGACAAGCCATCGTTTCGTTTAGAAGGAGGGGAGAAAATTGTTGAGGAAGAGGAGGGAGATGAAGAGTCTCAAAGCAATGGAGAAGCCTCTCGCAAAAGCTCAAGCGTCGTACCTGCCCCTCTTGACAAAAGATTATCCACCACGAGCTCAAGCAGAAAGTCGGATAGGATCACAGCCACGGGGAATGCGCTAGCAGCGGAAAGGAGACGGAAGTTCGAGAATGAAAAGGAGGAATTGCTGAGGCAGGCGAAGCGATATGGGATCGGACTCCGAGAGCTGCGAACGGAGTTTGCTAAGACGCCGAAAATCCAGAAAGCAGAATGCCGACACAAATTACAGAGGCTTGGCTTCAATGTTGCAAGTTGGGACGACGAGAAGATCGGGCTACTCTTTGGAGAAGAAGATGGGGTGGCTACCGGGGTGATTCACACAGATAAAATCCTCAAGTTATTCGCGCCTGATATCCAAGAAGAGAAGATGGCTTGTGAGCTTCCGGATATGGAGGAAGACGGAGACGACACCGATAACATCCATCGAGAGGGGATTCTTGAGATCGAAGTGCACGGTGCCAGTGGTCTCGCGGTCTGCGAAGCGCGACGAACTCTCGTCCAGAGGAAGGTTCAAATTCTAGCTCCGGAGTTTTCGCCGTCCCATAACGCTCTTCGACGAAGGATTGCGCTTGAAATTTTTGAACGGGACCCCTCCATGGCTTGGCATCTTCGTCATTTTGCACGGAAGTCTACGCTGCTGGCGAGAACTCGTTACGCCCAACCGGAGATGAATAGGGACGCATCATCACGCTCGCCACCACTACTCAACTCATCCTCTGTGGCAACCTTTTACGATATGCTGGAAAAAGAGTACGCCGCTCGGCTTCTCTCTCGAACAAACACACAGGACGAAGTCGAGTTTGACCTTCCCGTCTGCCGAACGCCAACGTATTCCAGGAGAGATGGGGCTCCATATTTCCCAGCATTATCACCCAAAGGGGCCCCCAGTGTGATAATGAACCTACCAGCGTCGAATGCCGTAGACTTGCACAAGAATAACCGGATCCGAGACCTCGAGGCCAAGCGGTCAGCCAAATTGGCGTTATTGCTTCAGCACAAGCAACAGGCACTAGGTGATGCGGAGAAAACGTCGGCTTTGCCGCGGTTGATTGGAGGGAGGAAGAGCGGCTCGAGTCACGTGAACTGTATCGATTGTGGTGTGCGTGTCCTTGTCGGGGGACGTGGAGATCGCCAATCTGCAGCTATGGCTGAATGTGGCAGCTGTCCGTGCAACGGTGCGAATTGCGTGAACGTGTTTTGCTGTAGCTGCTACTCCTTACTCCCCACAAAGAGTAAACTATGCGAGGAATGCTTCCAGCACGAAATATTTTCCGAAGAAGCCTTCGGTGAGCAGTTGCGAGTGGTTTTGATCGAGAAAATCGGTGGCTCGGACCAGCAACGCGCGCGTTTGGATGAAGTTTTCAGCTCTTTCGACGCAGATGGATCGGGGTCGTTAAACCCGCTAGAGTTTGAAAAAATGCTGGAGCGGCTACGTATTGAGCCTGCGCTCACCCAGGGGCAGAAGGCGTTCCTAGTTGACCAGTTTGACGCGAATGGGGACGGCGAAATCAGTCTGACCGAGTTCAGGCACTGGATATTGCGAGACCGCGTATGGGAAGAACCTCCCCCTGTGCTAGCAACAGCCCGAGAAATTAAGGCCCAGAATGCGTCCGAAGTGTTTGATGCAGTCATTGTCCCATTATGCAATGAACTTGTTGACAGAGCATTCGACGCTCACACGTTTACTCAGACGGTCGGGTCTTGGTCACGCTCGACAAACTCGACCACGGAAGTTCAAACACCCCAGGTCCCGATTCCTGCTGAAACTGGCAATATCATATTCCAACGTGTCGTAAGCTTAAACATTGCCGCCGGTGCCTCTACAAATGCTGTGGAGAAGGTGTTTGAGCAGGTTGACGGTGATGGAAGTGGATACATCGATCAGTTTGAGTTCGTAGAGCTGCTAACTGCACTGGGGATGCACCTCAATTTGGGAGATGCAACGCTGCTGATGAACCGTTTGGGAGCGACATCAATGGGTGGGAGGATTTCCATTGAGCGATCCGCATTCTTATCGTATGCCGAGCAAGTGACTGCCAAAGCCACTGGGAGAGGACTCCGCACAAGTCTCAAAGACATCGTGATTCGCCTGGATGCACTTGCTGGAACTGGAGCGAACACACGTGAAATTGTTCAATCTGAACTGCAGCAGCTTCATGAAAATATCAGCCACAAGGAGCTACTCACGATATGCAAAGCTCTCGATGACAAAGCTGCGATTGCTATCGCTGTTGACGATTTGCGATCTTTGGCCTTGAATTTATCTTTTGACTATGAAACATCGCCGCAAGCCGGTGAAGGCTCCGACCAGGTTGGTAACATAAAGTCGAGTGGCGACATCATCGCTAAAGTTCTTCTCCAAGGATCGAGCGGTGTGATGAAACATTTGAAAGACTTCGACGTATCTTGTTTTTGTGGTGAGCTCTCGGCCCATCTACAGAAACGCAGTGGGACTATCAGCACCAAAACGATATGGCGAAGTGTGTTCGGCGTTGACACCGCAGATGTAATCCACGTAAGCGACTTTATCTCCGGTGTCATAAGGACAGGGTTCCTCATAAACGGACCGACAGTTGGTGGAACTCTTCATCATGATCGCCTTCTCACGCAGCTACTGCTTTCGCTTGCAGTGGATGCGGTACGAATGGATTGTCAAGTGCCGCAGAACAGCTCTGCATCCCTCGACCCTGTTGTTGGCTTCAACCTGTTCAGGCTGATCATGAGACTCCAGAAGATTCAAGAAATCGAGCTCCGATTTAATCACGCCCTCGCCAACTTCTTGCAACTGTGCCATGGTGAGCAGCAACACCTCGTGACTGTGGCAGTCGACTCCAAAAAGGACCTTATCATCCGAGCTCGAGATCCTGTTTTCAAGTTTTGCGGTGACTTCGTATTCCACGAAGACGAGTACGACTACCAAAACTTAATTGCTCAGTTTGGCTTCAACGACTTCGCGCACCGTGTCGAAGAAACTCACGAAATATCCCGCGAGCTGACATTCGCCAAATCTCCTCATGGCCTCGTTACAAGTGAATTCTACCCGGACCTGAACAACTCCATCCTCACAATTCTTGGACGTATTCGGGTGGACTATCGACGTCGGAATACTGCAACTACCTCACACTCTTCAAGGCTGCATGTACTGAACCTTTCTCTCGTGGAGAGTGACTCTTTCGTAGCCACGCTGCGTAATTTGCTCTCTCAAGTCGAGTTACCGTTCTTCTGGTCCGTATCACCTCGCAGCTTGGTGCTCTCTATCGACAGCGAGTACTTAGACCAGCAAGGCAAGACCAGTTTCCAGCAGCTAGTCGCTGATACGCTTTCTCTGCATGGGTCACAATTGCCTCCTCCACTGAGGGCGCTAGCTACGTTTGTATCTCATACGGCGTCATCTCTATTGGTGCGATACGAAGTTGTTGATAGACACACCAATGTGGAGACAAGCTGGCAAGAATTCCAAGAATTCATTGCTGGACACCAGAACGCGTACGCCGTCATGGAGCTGCATCCCCAAGGGTCTTTATTCACGACGTGTGTGGCTCGTGCGAGTGGCTCTGGAGCAGTGCAATGGAACTTTAAAGCTCAAGTCAAGCTTGAAGAACCGAAGCTTTGCGACCAGCGTATCGACCGCCCCGTTGTATTCACTGATACCGTCAAAGTTTCACGTATCCCGGACGGTACCCCAACGACGGAAAGTATTAACTTTATTGTCACGGATAGTGGTGAAAGCCCTGGGCACTTTGTGGTGGTCAGTGTACGACGAGCGCTCCCCTCTGGGCCCGAGTCTCCAAAGCCAAGGCTGTATTGTACGGCGTATGACCCTTTGACCTCTTGCGATTATGCGGTGGAAGGGTATCCGCAAGATTGGTCTGTCGACTTCTTCGACGCTACGGTAAACCCTTCGTTTGAAGACAAATGGCGAGCAATGCTCCAGACTATGCGGCTTGGGGTAACGATCACCCCCAAGCTTTCGATCACGGTTTTCAACAAGAAGCCTAAGACGGATAAACTGATTGGAGAGTGCGAGGTCTCCGTCGGGTCTGCGATCATTTTGGAAGGCCATATCTTCGAGGAACGTATCGCGCTTCATCCGCCGCAATCTTCGGCGTCTTTGCCATCGACAGCAACTGCAACTGCTGGTGTGGCTGCGTTGACCTTCCGCTTTGACGTAAAGAAGGCACCAACGTTAGTGGATGAATCGTCAACTAGGGAGAGAACGTCGTATTCGCTGGGGACTGGGTCACCTGTGCCGATAAGACTTGGGGCGCAGTATTTGGCAGGGGAGATCGTAACTCCTCGACTCGAACCACCAGTCAAGGATGTCAAGGATGACAGTGACGACAGGCTGAACCAGCTTCGAGCCTCGCTAATTTCCATTGAGCAGTCGAAACTCGAAGCTCAAGAGCAAGTTCGACAACTCAAGGCTCAAGTTCAACAATTGTCCTATGCATCGAATAAATCGTCAGAAGACACAGCAGAGAGGTGGAAGCGAAGACTCGAGCAGGCCAGGCAAGAACAGTTTGCAGCCGAGGAGCAACACGCTGCCAGGTACGTCAAGAGATTTTACAGTGTCATGATTTGATAGAACTCATATTTTGCTGCAATGAATTGCCCAGACTAGCAGCTCTCCAAGAAGAAATTCGGCACTTGGCCGAGGAAAATGAAAAGCAGAGGAACGCTCCTCGAGAAGCGACCAACTTGAAGGATTGTCGACTTTCAGCCGAGGCGTCAGCACATGATATCCTCTCGGCCATGAGGGGAATTCTGACTAATCGATGCTCTGAGCGGCCGTACAATGGCTTGAAGAAGGCTTTAGCCGCTGAAGCAGAGGTTCCGGGGAAGGTGCGAAGGCTTTGAATCAGTTTTAATGCGGTATCTTGAAACTCACGTGCTGTGTCTGTTTGCTTTGCTAGGTAACGTTTGCTGTATTCAACGACGTACTGAGAGACTTTGGACTTGCTCTTTCGTTGGAGCATCGATCGACTCTCTCGAGTCTCTTTGACCCTGAGATGGTCGGCCGCATCAGCATCGAAGGTCGATTGATCTATCTTGCGTACAATTGAACTACAGTGTACTTACTTATTTTTCTTGTAGACTTCTTCATTAAGCTCTGCGGCGACGCTGAAGCGTACGAGCAGGTCCGAACGCCGCGACCTCAATCCCCGGCGCCAGAGCCGATCCCAGTTGACCCAGAGCCGATTGTCTTCACGGTAAAGTTCGCTTCTACCTGTTCACCTACACTACAAACACATTGCTCATCACCGCCGTTGATTGTTGCTAGCCATCTCCACCTCCCGTTCAGAGGCCGGTATCTCCCATTGCATCCCCCATACGACCCTCTGGCCCCCGATCAAAGATGAGCTGGCAAGACATGAAAAAGTTCCTTGTGCTCAACCTGCCGGACGGCTGGGAAACGCGGTTCACTGAAAAGGGGAGACCCTACTTCTGCAATCATGCCAACCGGTACGTTCGACCTCATCGCATTTTATAGCTGTAGACTCTGAGCTGACTCTGGCAATACTGCCTAACAGATCCACGCAATGGAAACACCCGCGTCCGGAGATTGAGACGATTTTCAGCGAGTGGGTCCAAGACAACGGAGCGTACTTCAACAGGAAATCCACATCTGCGCGTGCGTCCAAGCAGAAGCATTGAGAGTGCACTACATACTGTTTAAATTGAGAGTACGCAAAGGACGGATTCATTCAAGAATATAGAATAGGTCGCGATCTCTTCGTGGATCGTTCTACATGCAACACGAGGGTCAATAGCGCGTCTACCACTCACCCCAGTCGTCCGTAGACTTGGGGACTTCAGAGGTGGAGAAGTCGTTATTGCCATTGTCTGTAAATATCGAGACCGATGAGGTTGGCGAACAGAGAGGCTGGCCGTCTGCGAGAGAGATGTCATCAAGGGAATCATCCAGCAGGCCTTCCGTGTCACCGCCGACGTGATCAGCGCAGTGGGCCGCACTCTCGTGGAAGGCACGGAACATGCCAAGCTCGGCCTTGAGCACGCCCATCTCACTATTGGCTTCAGCTCGAGCCTTCTTGTAGCCCTCTTTGAAAGCTTCATCACGATCTTGCTTAGCGCGTTGCTCAGCGTCCGCCTTGCCCGCTTCAATGCCCTTTTCGTAGGCTTCGCGTGCTCGTGCTTCTGCGCCGGCCAAAGCGTTCGCCAGCTGAGTCTGCAACTCACTCATGCGCGCTTGAAGTTTGCTGTGGTCGTCAGATCCGGCGGCTGGAGCACTGTCAGGGCTCGATGTGGCAGCAGCATCTGCGTCGCGCTGTTGTCGCAACGTTGTGAGTTCCGCCTGCACCAGGTCCTTCAGTTTCTTCATCTTCAGCGCCCGCATACGCCAAAGGTCCTTCTCCTTCGTCAGTTCGGCTAGAGCCGCAGCTCCCGCATTATCTTCCTGCGGCGCTGCCTCACGCTTCTCCAGCTCAACCAGACGCTCACGGGTCGCTTGAAGGGCCTTCTGCAGCTGCTCCTTCTCCTTCGTCAACGCCGCCACCCTCTCGTCATCCGACGCCGCTCCGCGCCCTTCCGAGATCTCCATCCTCAGGCGCGTCATATCCTCCTCTGCCTTCTGCTGCACGCTCTCCACGATCGCCTGACTCTCCCTCACGCCCTCGTCGTAGCCGGCAGCGCGCGCTTCATCAATCTGCATCGTGGCCGCAGCCATCTTGGTCTCGTACGTATCACACAGCGCCTGAAGCTGCTCCTCCCACTCCTTGAGCGCCTTCTGCTCCTTCTCATCGTAGCTCTGCTTGGCTTCCTGCAGCTGGTGGTGCAGGTCTCTGGCCTTCTGGCGCCACTGCGTCGCGGCGCGTCGCTCGGCGTCTCTGGCCGCGCGCAGCAGCCACACGCCCTCGTGGTCCTCACCGTCACCCTTCTCTCTCTTCTGGCCAGCGAGAGGGGACAGCGGCGGCTGCTTGTGCTCCAAGTCGCCCGCGAGCGCGTCCTCCTCCTGCTCGCCCACCGAGTCCGTGTCCTCGTCCTCCTCGTCGTTCTCCTCAGGCGGTCGCTTACTCTCCCTCAGCGCGCGCTGCTGCTGCCTCTGCTGCTCAATCCTCTCCGCCTGCTGCTGGCGGAAGAAGTAGCGGCGCCAGAACTCGTCGTAGCTCAGCTCCAGCGGCACCAGCGCGTCGTGCAGCTCGCGGATCTCGTCGTCCTCGTCCATGGCGCGCGCGATCTCGTGCGTGTGCTCCTCGGCAGAGAAGAAGCTCGAGAACTCCTCGAAGTCCGCCAGCTCCTCGTACAGAATCTCGTCCACGGGCCCCACGCGCGCGGCGCCCATGGCGCTGTGCAGCAAAGTCGCGGCCTCGTCCTGCACGGCCGCCGCCAGACTCTGCGCCTTCTCCTGCACGGAGCTCACGTAGCCCGACGCGTTCGCCGACGCGTTCTTGGCCGCCTGCTCCAGCAGCCTCCACATGCTGCTCCTGCTGCGTCTGCGCGCGCCGCCGCCGTCGCCGCCGCTGGTCTCGTCACTGCCGATGTCGGAAGTCGGCATGGGCGGAACACTTAAGAAAATGAAGAAGAGAAGGTTCCATGCCTGACGCTAGGTTATGCATGTGGACTACATGATATACCTGTAAGGTATAATATTGTCGGACAAGTTGAAGTTTAGGATACCTGTGGGAATCTATGTTACATTCTCATTGACACAGCTCGTCCATTTTGGCAGCCAAGGCGCGCTCGTGGCGGTCGGTGAGCTGCATGATGCGCTCGCTGGCGATAGCCCGCTCTTTGTCAAAGAGTTTCTCCATACGAACGCGCTCGCGACGATCGCTGCTCGCTTGGCGCAAGAGATGCTCTCTCTGCTCTTCTGCGTGGTGTTCCTCCTCCAGAACCTTCAGCAGCTCTTCGTTCTGCTGCCGGCGGAGCTCATTGATCGCTGCGTCTCGTCGTTCTTCGTCTGTTTCGTCTTGAGGTGGCTGCTTGATGTCGTCCGCGCTGTGAGGAGGCCCGTCGTCTATCGGACTGCGGTGATCGCGGCTCGTGACAGGTCGACGGCTGGAGGTTGAGGCAGCACTGCGTGGACGCCGAGCCGTAGCACTCGTGGGCCTTCTGCTGGTTCTCGGTACTCGCTCTCGGAACTTCGCCGTTGATAGATCTTCTACTGCAGTGAACGACTGAGTATGTAGCATTGTCGCTGACGCCGACCGCGGACGCTCGATACTCGCAGCAATGTGCTTGGGCAGCTCGAACTTTTTCGTGACTTTCATCTTGTAGAAGGTCTCGAGAATTTCGTGCTTCTGACGACTTGCAGTCTGCTTGATCTGCTGTCGACGTCGGATGAGGTTCGCTCGCTGCTCCTTCAGCTGCTGCGTACGCTGATTGTCGTTCTCGATGCGAGATAGTAGCAGGTTCGTGCGATACTCGTCCTGCTTGTTCTTGCGCATCAGGGCAGTCTGGATCTCTTCTTCACGCAGCTTGGCCTCTTGCAGGCGAGCACGCACGGATGCGTGCTTCTGTCGCTGCATCATCTGCGCCACCTTGGCCTTCTCCTCCGTCTTCTGGAGGATTGCGGATCGCTTCTGGTTCAGCTGAGCTTCCATGCGCTCATACGCGCGGCGTCGCTCTCGTTCCAAGCGTCTCTCCTCGCGTTGTTGGGCTTCGAGCTGTTGCTGCTTTTCACGCTCGCGTTGCACCAGACGCTCTTCCGCCTCTCGCTCTTGCTGTCGTAGTCGCTCTCGTCGCTGTTCCTCTATCAACGCTAATTGGCTCTGCACAGTCTCGATCTCTTCCTTCTTCCGCTGGGCCTGAAAGCGCAGCTCCTCCTCTTTTGCTCTCCGTTCCTCCTCAAACGCCCGGCGCCGCTCTTCACTGTGCTGTTGCTTTCGAGCTGCCTCCTCAAGCTGAGCCTTGCGTTGCAGATCCTTTTCGTTCAATACGTTAGCGATGCGTGCGGTGTTCCGTGCCTGCTTTTCCGCCATCTCTTGAGACCTAGCTTGTCGTTGGCGCTCACGCTCTTCCAAACGTTTTTCCTCCCGCTCTTGCATTTCACGAAACTTGCGAGTTGCTTCGCGCTCCTGAGCAAGCTGGTAAAGCTCGTTTTGCATCCGCGCTTCTTCCTGGTGGCGCAGTCGCTCTTTCTCGCTTAGCTGAGCGTCACGTTGTCTACGAGCCTCTTCTTGCTTGGCGCGCTGCTCGCGACGCAGATTCTCTGCTTGCTGTTGCTGAGCCTGTTTCCGAGCCAGCTCGAGCTCGAGTCGATACTGCTCGGCTCTTTCGATCTCTTTGCGTCGCCGCTGCTCTTCAGATTCTCGCTGCCTACGCCTTTGCTCCTTCGCAAACTGTTCTTCTCGACGCTTTTGTTCGCGCTCCTTCTTCTCGCGTTCTTGGTGGAGCTCGGTCATTTTGAGCTCAAAGTTCAGCATCTGCTGCATCTCGAGAGCTTGTCGCTGCTGAATCCGCCGGAGCTCCTTCTTCTCCCGCTCAATCACTGTGAACTCGTGTTGCGAGCTTGAACAGCTATTTGACCCTGCAAAGCCAAGTCGGGCAGCACCCACGGGCGATCGACAGTAGCTACGTGTCCTCAGCGACATGCTGCTGTGAACCCCTCCCAGTTGAGCTTCAATCAGCTCGCGACGCTGCGCTCGCACATTACGAAGTTGTGTTTGACGGTTCTTCTCGTATCGTGCCGCACGTTTAGCGATAAACTCTCGGTCCTCAGCCCTCCCGTTTTTCGCGGATCGGATAAAGTATTCAAACGGTCTCTGGATAAGCTCCTCGGGCTCGACACCAAGCATCCGACACGCCTAGAATTGGGAGGAGTTAGTTCAAACCATCCAAGTGCAGTGCTGTTGATATGGATTCCGTACCTCGATGGAGCGAGGACTATCTAGAATGGGATCGGCCATCGCGTCGGTCTCATCAAAGTTGTCCAACGTGATAGCCTCCTCCTCTTCACGCAATGTTACCGGATCACTAGTCGATAATGAAAGTCCTCCATTTCTGCTGTCACTGCCCGGAGAAACCATCACGAGCTCCGAAATGTCTCGTCAAGAGTAGTATTTTCTTGCCTTCCCCCTTCTTGAAGGCCAAACGTGTCGGCAATGCACAGATGCCAGTCTTTCTTGTGAAGCTCATAAGTCCATTTCGGTCACCTCGATCCCGTATTTTTAGCCAACAATAATGACACGCATGAGCTGCATTCACCCAACGACCCTTGGCGTTTGTCGTTGCCGTAAAACCAAAACGGTCAGCAGCGAGCTCGACAGAGCGAAATTAGCGTGGGGGGTCTTCGCTGCATCCGTACAGGCAAGAACCATGGCTATGAGCGCGTCGTCCCTCGGGTCGTCGTCGAGGTATGTGGATGTGGGCGGTGCCGACGGCGAAGCGCACGTTCCGGTGAGCACCACAGACGAACTGGATCCGAGTTTAGGTGCGGCCACGGGTAAATGCTCGCTGTTGTCGGTTCAATAGGCTGATGTAGGCTCGTGACGATCCTTTAGCCGGTGGCTTCCGAGTGATCTATGACCGAGAAACGCCGTTCGAGCTTCGAATTCAGGTAAAGCACCTTGCGTTCCGGTCTCCAAGCTCCACACGAAAGTAAAACTAACAGGGATGGATGATCCCTAATGCCTCCATCAATAGGATGCCGACAACACTCCACAGCAGATCGGGACACTTGAAGCGATCAAGGTTAAGATCTTGATTTTGGTGCGTTTTTCCTCCGAATTGCGGCTCGAAAATTCTCAGGCTCGAGATTAACGCTCCATCTGCAGGGAAGTGATACCGACATCCACGTGGTTCGCCTCGAGCTGTCCACTGAGAGCGACCTGTTCTTCCTGTACACACACACCTGTGACCTGGAGAGCTTCCACGCCATGCAAGAGCAGCAGAAACTCATGGTCGACTTCGCTGATTACGCCAACGTGTTGATTCGTATGCTCAACAACTGCATCAAGGAGCCACACAATCACCTTGCAGTGTACCTCATGCAGGCCGATGGTCGAGCGCGGTTGGACTTCATCCAGAACATGGAGTACAAGTTTATCGAGCTCCTCTCCGTAGACTTTATGCGCGCCTCGGAGGACACGATCCGCCAGCACATCACCTTCCGCTACACCTCCATGAAGTCACGTCTTCAAGTGCTGCAGACGCGTCTTCACGTAAGTTGCCTCTACGCTTTCAACCTCTCCGCATTCACTGACAACCGCTAACACTTGGATTGCAGGAGGTCAACAGCATCGTCAAGACCAAGAATCCATCGTTACTTCTGCAGGTAAACGCCTTCTGCTGTCTCCTTTCTCTCGCCTTCATGTTGCTGACTTGATGCTGCACCCAGCTTCAAAAGACCGTCCCGTCGCCATCGTCGTCCCGGAACCGCTACCTCACCCATTGACAGCAGCGAGTCTGGTTATCGCCTCCTTTAACGCCGCAATCAAATCTGCGTTTGCTTTCTGACGTTTTACGCGTATATTCAAAAGACCTATCAGTTTGATCGAGAGCAAAGCACCGCATGAACGTGCCCAACAAATGTTTGGCTGGCTGCACGATTATCCTACGCCACGCGTCGTCTCTTTTTGCCAGGGTCCTCTTCTCTCTTGATCTCAGTTTTCACAGACACATCGGCACCATCCTTCGCAGCGTTCTGTTTCGTGCGACCGCCACTACTCGCACCTGGTGGGCTAGTCGGTCGTGACGCACGACCGCCAGCACCTCCAGCTCCCGTATTGCTGTTGCTGTGGTTGTTACCACCACCGTTCAGCTGCTTCGCCTGTTCACGGCGGATCTTCTTGGTCTGGTATTCATGGGACGGCGGAAGGTTTGTGATGGGAGGGAGCTTCTTCGGGTCACTCGGAGGCAGAGGTCGAGCCTTGAAGTAGTGCGAGTTGAGGCAATCCGAAGCCGTCAACCGCTGCTCCGGGTCCAACACGAGCAGGGCTTCCATCAGCTCGAGCGCACCCTTGGGCAATATCCGCTTGCGCGCGGTGGTTTCGCGCATCAAATACTCACGCAGGCGCTTCGGCTTCGGCTTTTCAGGAACAAAGGTACTGCTGTGCGTCAAAAACTTATAATCAGGCCAGGATTCCGTAGTCGGTGTGCCGCAAATGTCGAAGATTTTCGTAATTTGCTCCAGCTCCGTCTTGCCCTGGAAGATAGGGTGGCCAATGTACAGCTCGGCAAACACACAGCCAATGCTCCACATGTCAATACTGGCGTCATAGCTCGTGGCACCAAGGAGCAGCTCGGGTGGGCGGTACCACAACGTGACCACCTTGTTCGTGAAAAGCTGGTCACCACGCAGGGAGCGCGCCAAGCCGAAGTCTGCAACTTTGAGCAGGTGATCTCTCGTCATGAGCAAATTCGAGCACTTGATGTCACTGTCCACGCACACATTAGCCGTCAGCATTACTCGCCAAGTATTGTTTGGCTCGTCAAACAACCACTTACCGGTGGATGATATCAATGGAGTGCATATACTGCATGACTTCCAGCAACTGCTTCATCAGGCACTTGATCTCCGTATCATCGAAGCTGTGCCGTTGCAACAGGACAATAAATGAGCACCGTGTCGTCAAAAATGCGCAACAAGACTGCTACTCACGGGTGCTGACGGTCGATGAGGCCCGTCAAGTCGTGCTCAAGGTACTCCAGCACCAAGTAGATGGAGCCGTGGCAGTAGTCCAGCGGCTCATCCTTGTCCGTGAACTCCGCTGAGCATCAATCACACCAATTAAGTGCTGCTGTCCTGCACAGTCTTCAAACCAAGGCCACCAGTATTTCCGCACCGTCATCATCGTCAGTCTCGGACGATACTACCACTTCCTTGAGCTCTACGAGGTTCGGGTGGTTCAGACACTTGAGCACTTTGATCTCGCGGATCGTCGTCACCGGCAGCTACAGAAACCCCATTCACACAGCATTAGGGACACTTTAAGCTGCTCTACAGCATCCAATTAGACTCCAATCAGGTGCAAACTCACGCCCTGCACTTCATTAAGACTGCGGATCTTCTTGATCGCCACCACTTCGCCCGTGGCCTTGTCCTTGGCCATATACACTTGGCTACAGACACACACCTCGTAATTATTAGGCTAAAATCCGCCATCCGATGGCTGGCGGAGCGCGAGCGCTTCTGGACGCCGCATACACGTACCCGTAGGTGCCGGCGCCGATGCACTCCAGCTTCTCGTAGGCGTCCATGCCCCGAGTGCCCCAGTGGTGCTTGGGCAGGTGGAGACTCATGGCGACCCGATGCGCGCGCGGCAATTCCCAATCGAAAAGAGGTTAAATCGATGCGTAAAATGACGCGGGGGTAAAAAGGAGGCTTAAATCGTACGTGGTGTGGCGCACACGGATATATCCACACTAAGTGCGACTATCAGGCGAACCGTACAAGCCCCAGCTTGGCTTATCGCAGCGTCGGGAAGAGCAGCAGACGGTCACCATGGGCTTGTGGCGCAAGGCGTTGACGTCTATGAACGCCACGATCCTTAGCTCCAAGCAGTGTACGAGTACTTACTGCATTACCAAGTTGAGTATTGGTGCTGACCGTGGTGCGTGTTGTTGCTGCAGCGCTCGGTCTCCAGCTCAAGCTTCAGCCGGAGAAGGACATTTTCCTGTTCAACGCCAAGGAATCGGTGGCCAACTGGACGGCGTCTAGCGACAGATCCATTGGAGGTGCGAGGCAATTGACTGATTGCTCTAGATAGTGCTGGGTGGCATTGAGCGGTGGAGAGTTGGCTGCTTCTGGTGGTGCAGACGAAAATGTGACCTTTTTGCAATTGTTACAACTCGTTAGGACTGTCGGAGTGCAAGTGGGGCTATTACAACGGCGAACCGGAGAAGGAGCCGGAAGAGGAAGAGGCGAAGGCGAAGCGGTTGATCCATGCAGTCAAGATCAAGGACAATGTCCCCTCTGGTGAGTTCCGAGTGGAAAGTTGAATTCGCCCAAAGTGTGCTTGGTTTGCTGACGCGTGTGTTTGGTAGCTGTGTTTACTGGGCGACTGAGCATGGATTGCCAGCCGACGGAGGTGGGCGTCGTGCGTAGCGGCTACTGCGCTGTGCGGGCATCGGTGCCGTCTGAGCTTCTCTTGCATGGCTACGAAGGAATCAGCATGCGAATTATGACAGACGGACGCGAGTACCGTATGAACGTGCAAATGGAAAGCTGGAACCCCTTCAACCTGCACATGGTAAGCTGGTGAAACCTTGATTCGCTCTCTGTCTGTGAGTCTGGGCTAACTCCCTATTTGCTCGCTCGCTCAGGGTTTCATCCGGACACCTCCCAACGAGTGGGTGGACGTTACTGTACGTGTATTTGCTTCTTGATTGCATTGTGGCGTTTCGTAGTTTGGGCTGGTATCTAACCTTGAATCTAATTCTCCTTCTGCTAGCTTCCATTCCGGGATTTCTTGCTGACGGCGAAGGGCTTTGTCAAGCTTGACGACGAGACGGAGCTTGACCCTTCGAAGCTAAAAAGCGTAAGATTTGGTCCATTCGACACGCAGCAAGGTCATTTGCCCTCTCAAGCATCATCTCTAACCAAAGTCACCGCAATTCTGTCTTTATGCCAATAGGTTGGTTTCGCCATCGCCGATCAAAAGGAGGGTGACTTTGAGCTGCGTATCCAGTGGATTAAGGCAGTAGCGCAGCTAGGACCGTCGGACAAGGATGATCGCCATGATGACGACGATGATGACCGGTACGTTTTCGTGCTGTAGAACTGTGTTTTGAGGATGCTCGCTAATTGAAGCCTGTTCTTCTCGATCCCAGCTACGACAACTCCAAGAACAGCACGGATTACTTCCGGAAGCCTGCAGATTTAGTCATTTAAAGCGCGGCTTGCACCTGTGAAATCTCTGTTCTGTCGACACGATGAAGAAGCGAAAGAGATGGAGTTTCACGATTGCTCCATGGAAATAATGAACCTAGTTTTGGCATCGCACAAGGCTCAGCCCACCTCAAGCTCAGATACAAGGCAAAAACGAGCATGTTTGTGAATATCTATCTATCAGGAGAGCAGTGACACCCTCTGTCCTCGCTCAGCTTAGACCTCGTCCTCATTCAGGAGCATGTTGGGGATGCCGTCGAGGATGGGGAACGCGCGGCCGGACTCCGGGCACACGAGCTTGCCCTGCTTCACGTGCACCTCCAGCAGCGCGTGGTGGATCTTGCGCAGCGTCTCTTCGTCCGTGGCGCCCTCCTCGGAGCTCGGCAGTGTCTCCGGCAGTCCGTCGGCAAGCTTGAGCGCCTTGGCGCCAGCGAGGAAGGCGCTCCAGTCCAGCTTGGTCAGCATCTTGCGCACGAAGGCGGCCTGGAAGTCGCAGGCCACGACCTCCACCTCCTCGGCCTCGATGGCTAGCGGGTAGCCGTTCTCGACGCCCTTCTTATTGCACATGAGCAGGTTGTGGGTGATGAGGCGCATGGCTTCTGGCGAGTACGGCGGCTGGAGTGCAGACTTGGTGTTGCAATGCATGTCGAAGCGGGTGGAAGCGGTGGGTGGTGTGGCGCACATAAACATATGATCCTGATGAATACGATATTATACTTGACGGGGGTTGAAGTTGCATGGCAAGATGACAGCAACGAAAAGGATGGCGCGAACATTGGCGCTGTATTTTGGCTTCTGCTCGCTCGGCATGCTGTGAAGAATAGCTACATACAAGTATGTTATATGGTGATAAAGATATACTCCGGCGGCGCGGTATATGGTGGCTTTGGCGTGTCAGCACCGCTTCCTCCAAAACTTCTCGCCACGCTTGGCTGCTCGTAGTGCCCAGCGGTGCGCAGTTCGCGCACAGTACAAACAATTTACATAAGGATATCCACATGCGACGCTCGGTCTGCGATGAAGGCGCAACTGTCGAGCTGGCTGTAGATAATGCAGAGCACAAACCGATCGGGCAGTCGCTTTCTTCACCAGTCACTGCAGCGCGAGTCAATGAGTCAAACGGATCTATGCCGACTCATTTGTTCTGCTCCCACATGGAGAAGAAGACGAGCAACAACACGATGGAGATCATGCCGCCGAACATGGCAAAGATGATACGACGCTGATTCCTGCGGTTGAGCTCTTCGACTTTTTCGTTATAATACGGAGCTGGGCCGATTTCGAGATCAGGACGAACTCGGTACAGCTCCGCTTTCTCCTCGAACGTCAGGCGGCTGCACGGTTGGCACAGCAGAGCACACCACACCAACGTCAGAACCTCATCTGGATACTCGATTCCACACAACATAATTGCCATGCTGCGTACCGTGGCTCTCGGCCGATAGACGAGGTGCTCGCGTGGATGCTCTGGGCTGCCTGTTGATGTGCGTGGTCCAGAACGAACTCCACGGACGCGCTTTTCCTCAACCCATGGCCGCTGGAAGTCTTGCTGGCGCTCATGCGCAAGATCGAATGCCTGCGCTGCATCGATACGTTGGTGCCGTAGCCCAGCGGCTTCTCCGTGCGGCAGCTCCTGCCGTTCTTTAAGGTCTGCGGGCTGTTGGCCAGGAGCGCCGTCGTGACGCCCTCGCGACGCGGACCTGGCTCCGAGCGCACCGCCGTGGCGTACAGCGTCGTGGGCGTCATCATGGAGGACTCGGTGATAATGCTCACGGCGCCCGGGTCCGAGGCCACCCACGGGTACACGAGCTCGGCGTTGGCTGGGTTCTGCATGGGCGTTTCGGTCGCCACGGCCAGTTGAAGCGGCGGTGGCTTGACGATCAGGGCGCTGCTTTCGCCGCTGGCGAGGCTGTTCCGGCGCGGGTCCTCCTCTTCTGGCTCGTCGTCGTCGGGGCGGAGATCACACACTGGGAGCGCCGCCTGCAGGTCTGCCATCGCCGAGGGATCTCGAGAGTGAGGGGTCCGCCGACCAACTAAAGGCTGTTTGGCGCCCGTGGAATGGATTCCGCCCAACGACGTTTCTCGCCGCGCCGCGGTGTGCGCCACACGACGGGCGGCTTCTTTGCACCGCGGGGGCACCGCTCAGGTCACGGTGACCGTCACGGGCAGCACTTCAAGTGCATCGAAAGGCAAGCCAAGAATCGCCTCGGGCTACGATACCTAGTAACGGTATCCGAAAGTATTGTAGGCGCGTCTAGCAGTGGCTAAGTCATGTTGACTTTGATGGGCAGGGTGACTCGACTGGAATCTTCCAGCCTCCATGTCGCGTTCCTAGCAGCACGATTTGTATTTCTCGAGCTGGCAAAAACGTCGTCGTCGGCACCGTATTTGTCAGCATGCTTGAGAGCGTCCACAAAGCTAGAGAATATGCATGCAGTAGGGGTAGGAGCGATGCACATTTGATAATTATAATTATCACGCATCTTGCAGATGCCTAACTTCCGTGGTCAAAAGCTCCACGGTGGAGAGCTTGTGACAGTTCTAATGGGGCTGACGGTGTCTTAGCGTTACTGGTCTCCATGTAGTTGACCGCGTAGTTGACCGCAGCCAAAGCAAAGCGATTCAAGAACACGAATACCGGTTTGAAATGCACGATTGCTTGCTAAGTCGAACAAGGCGAAACGGCGTGCTTGACGTCGTGAACTGCACACTGAAGAATGCTTGCAAATTCAATAAAATCCACTCAGCCGAATGTAGAGCTCAACTTCCAGCTGAGGCTACGGCTTTACAAGTACATGCTTGGTGGAGCAGCCCAGGCAAGGGCGTTGGGCATGTTGTAACAACAGTTGTTGGGCTCCAACTGTAACAAGTACGAAACTGTAAAAGTTACTGAAACATTCATGGAAGATGTTTCGCTGAAATTTAATATTTCACGCCATCTGTTGTTAATGCTATCTACCATTAACTGCAATCATATCGGTTACGACGCCTTCGAATTGGCTGGCGGGCGTGTCAGTCAGTCTGGTGCAGCAGTTCGGCCACCACCAACAGCAACTTGTAACGAGCGACGATGGAGCAGTTCGACGGCGACGCGCCGCGCAACCACGTGGAGGCGGAGGCCCGCGACGCCAAGAAGAACCACCGGAAGGACAAGCCCTGGGACAGCGAGGACATCGACCACTGGAAGATCGACCCATGGCAGGACGAGGTCGACGACGACAAGAACGCCGGCAAGAAGATCAAGATGCCCAACCTGCTGGAGGAGAGCTCGTTCGCCACGCTCTTCCCCAAGTACCGTGAGAAGTACCTGCGCGATGTCTGGCCCATCGTCACCAAGGCGCTTGACGCACACAAGATCTCGTGCGAGCTCAACCTCGTGGAAGGCAGCATGACGGTGCGCACCACGCGCAAGACCACGGACCCGTACATTGTGCTCAAGGCGCGCGACCTGATCAAGCTGCTGGCGCGTAGCATCCCCGTGAACCAGGCGGTCAAGATCCTGGATGACGACGTGCAGTGCGACATCATCAAGATCGGCGGCCTCGTGCGCAACAAGGAGCGCTTCGTCAAGCGCCGTCAGCGACTCGTGGGCCCTGACGGAGCCACGCTCAAGGCCATTGAGCTGCTCACCAACTGCTACGTGCTGGTCCAGGGTAATACCGTGTCGGCTATGGGCAGCTACCACGGTCTGCGCAACGTGCGCAAGATTGTGGAGGACTGCTTCGCCAACATCCACCCGATCTACAACGTCAAGCGCCTCATGATCAAGCGCGAGCTGGCCAAGGACCCCAAGCTCAAAGACGAGAACTGGGAGCGGTTCCTGCCCAACTTCAAGAAGCAGAACGTCCAGACCAAGAAGCCCAAGAAGGTGCGTGAGAAGAAGGACTACACACCGTTCCCGCCGGCGCCGACGGCCAGCAAGGTGGACAAGGAGATCGAGAGTGGCGAGTACTTCATGAAGGAGCACGAGCGCAAGGCCATGAAGAAGCAGAAGAAGCACGAGGAGAAGCTCCAGGTGCTGCAGAAGCGCAAGGCCGACAAGATGGCCGAGTACGTCGCCCCCAGCGAGAAGGAGACGAGCAAGAAGCGCAAGAAACAGAAGGCCGAGGCCCAGGAGGAGAACAAGCGCGCCACTTCCGTCGAGGCGCTCAAGCAGAAGTTCCTCAGCCAGAAGGTACGCGAAATTTGAACTGTGCATTGTTCCTTCACTAATTTGATTCTAACTTGTATTTTATTTGGTGGCATCTTCACAGAGTGCGAAGACGGCAACAGACTCCAAGGCCGCTGCTTCAGTCAGCGACTACGTGGCGATGCCGGCCAAGAAGAAATCAAAGAAGGCCGACGCCTAACTAGACTCAATCCATTCATGACGCTTTCTTTCTCTTCAAAGTTTTATCCCATGCTTTCGATACCATCTGAATGTTGCTATCATTCCACACTTGACGGTACTGCTGCACCGCTCATATCCACGTTGAAGCGGTCTTGAAAGGGCGTGGATACTTGGATATTACAGAAAGTCAAGCGAGCACAGGATCCGCGTTACCTCGCAAATCAAAGCCGAGCTCGATGTCGGGACGACCACATCATAGCCATATTCTGACTCTGGAGCGCTCGCACTCGTCCTCTTCACGCGTCTCCGACGACAGCAAAAGCCCTCGAGCTGCTCGCAAACCCGGCTCCAAACGGCCGCATCGGCTGAACGCTCTCCATTCCTCTGCCAAATTTGACACGCAAGTGGCAGGTCTACCGATTCGATTCGAGGCGATGACCCGGATAACAGCAGCAGATGCAGCGATGGAGAGCAGATCGAGGCTGGGACCGCAACGGAGTACTGGTAATACAGGCAACAACAGGGCAGAAGGATGTCGTGATGGAGGAGCCTCTCCTACTACTCCCCGACAACGAGCTGGTAGAGCGAGCTCTGATGGGGATCAAGCACGTTCTACGGCTGGGACTGTAGACTCGGTGGACTCCGATCCGCCCATTGGCCTCGTGGTGGCGCTCTTTCACGATGGTTTTGTCTGCCGCCACATCAACAAGGAGAACGAGGGGGTCGAGGGCTTCGCTCAGCCTTACGACGCCGAATCCAGGTGCGTACAGCTCGCTAGTCATTAATCAGAGCTTCAGAACTAAATAGTATCCACTTTGGATGCTTCAGTTATTTTCTAGCGTGTATCGATAACGGACGCGTCCCCGCAGGGCTCCCCGATATGGTTGGCAAACATCTTCCCGATATGAACCCTTTTGCAGTGCGATAACACTTACGGTGTTGTTTGTTGCACTCTAGATCGCTTGCGCGCACTACAATGGGAGCGTGCTGACCGAGATCCGAGACTACAGGGAGATGCGGGACGTTCTGTGCCCAGTCTCGTCCGCATTCCTACCGGCAGCTTCAGCAATGCCACGAGAATATGACGCAGAGGTTGACCCGAATTTCCGTGTTTGGCAGACGTTGCTCGAGCCAGGCAAGAGTCCGCTACCGATTCACGCACAGGTCTCTCCTCTATTCGATCCCCCAACCTTGCAATCGATGTTCGACCATTTCCCGGATGTCACGCCTAACGAGTTGGAGACGCTGGCGATGGATGCTAAGCGGCAGCTTCTTCAGGAAGAAGATGTGTTGCTCTCATCTTCATCGACAGAGTCTTCATCACCGAGAGAAGACTCACGTGGTTTTGGCTTTTTCCCAGCCGAAATGAACAGATCTGATGAAGGCGCAGGATTTTCAACAACGCCGACGACACGGTCACGGTTGCACAATGGACTATCGGCTTCTCCACCAGCGTCATTATTGTCACCTATTGAGCGGAAAAGTGCGCGGTCAAGCCTCAATGGCCAAGAAGATAATTCAACCAAGCGGTGCAAGCGGCAAATTGAGACCAAGTCGAAAGGAAAAGCGAGCCGCGAGCCCTTCAAGGAAAGCGCCAGCCTCAAAGTTGAAAGCACTGCAAACTCGGATTATGACATTCCTGAAGATCAAGACGTGGCAATGTGCGGCTCGCCTGGGTATCATTGCCAGGAACCGCCCCGACGTACGTACAGTGATCTTCTTGCCGAGGATGCAGCATCAGTTACCCCGCTACCAGCGACACAACTGTTTCTATCAAAGCTGAAAGGGAAGAGACGGAGGCCAGAAAATGAATTGCTTTACGGCAAGCCTGCGTGGGTGACAATTGCTCATGTGGGGAGATTTTTTCGTGCAGCCACTCGCTTGGAACGTGAACACTCCCGATTCCTCCATGTCGGTGTGCAATTGTTTCATTTTCACGGTCCAATCGTTGAGGTAAACTCACTCTATCTGTTGTTCTTGCGCAGGCAAATGCACAGCGGTTGATGCGAGCAGAGAAACCCCCTCCTCAGGAGACCGAAGTAGGTGGTGTGTATGTGCATTTTGTTTTTCTCCGTCTTCGAACACGGGCGGTGCTGCATCAAACTGATGAATATCCTTAGCACGTAGCAGGCAGTATGCGCTATCTTGCTCGGCAACTTGGTGATTTGACTCGACCCAGCGACGTGATTGCAGTAGCGGACGCCCGAGAATTGAAAATAGCGGAAGATGAAGGGCGAAAGCTTCAAGATCCAGACTGGACGGACAATGGCGAGCGCAGTCCAATGCCTGTGTGGGAATCAGCTGAGAGCGCCATCGCTTTAGTTACCCCCGACAGCGACCCTGCATTGCGTCTGCAGCGTATCGACAATGATGAGGACATTCTTCTGGAGCACTGCTTTCGGCTCGCAACCGACTCAGCCAGCGTGACCAAGGACTACCAGCCGACAGCAGCTGCACCTCACTTCAACGCTTTCGATGACGACGGCAACCTCCAGCTTCAATCTGCCTAGCAACGTTTTCACGTACACACTCAAGAAGATTTCATCCAGTCGCGGGGCATGACGCGCTCCTCACTACATGTAGCATAATTAAGCTTGAAAAAATCGTCGTTTTCTATTACCACCTTGCTCATTAAACTAAACTCAAACCTGCCACGTACGACATCAGACCGAATGCTGCGTTTCATCGCGCTGATGCTTCGCATTGTGCGAGTTCTCTCAGCCTGAAGGGCTGAGAGTATACCGCTCACTTTTCGTTTCTAAACGTCCCTTCTTCAACTTGAGGAAGCTTTTTTGGATATTTGTGAAATCTGGACGTGTAAATACGGAAAACGTCTACACATCTTCTTTCGTTGTCTTAAGGTTTGTATGGTCTACCCGTAAGGAAGACTTCCATGGGACGACCCTTCATATTTGTGAATTGGCAGATTCAGAAATTCCACCTCTCGATTGACTCTCGCTTTGAAGCCATTTACTTTTGCATATTTTTTCAGCAAGGTACTGTGCTACCCCGGCTAAAGTTAATGGTTTGCAACCGCCATTGTGGATATAACTATAGAAATACACTTTTACGGTGTGCTGCGGTAGGGTCACTCGCACCCACCTCACTTGTTAAAGTACACAGGTCACTCGTTTAAGTGGCTCTTTCGGCCAATGAGATTCATCCCAAAATATGGAGCTGTACCAGTTGCAGCTGGGAAGAGAAGTGAGTGGTTTTCACTGAGGCCCTTGAGCTTCAATTGGTACAGCCCGGCCATTTAAAAACGAATTAGAAACGTAGTGTAGCGTACACTTAACCTGTCTCGCCGTGCCAAGAGAAATAGGACAGCAGTGAGGAAGCCTGTTGAAAGAGGAATGAAGCTTTCGCATCGAGCACCCAGTTGGTGGTCAACAGAGCTGCAGAAAGAGGCGATCAGTGTTGAGTATTTGGCTGTGGAGACCAACAGAGGTAGAGAGTCTAACTCTACCGGTACCAGTTGTGCGCACGGGATCGCGTGTTGCATTTGCTACGAAGCTAATCTAACAAGGGCAACGCAATTTTGACTTGGACATGCAAAGGCTGAGAGACCTCATGCGCGAAGAGCCTCGAAGAGACTCGAGCAGCGCTACTGTTTCCTCAATTGGCCATGATACTGATGAAGTCACGGAACTCCGCTTCAACATGTGGACCGTGCCTACTTCTTGTTGGCCACAATGTGGTCGTAGAGTCCGTCGCAGGCGTCCTCCAATAGATCAAGCACATGGTCGAATCCGCCTTCGTACCACGGATCGGGCACGCGCGTGGCGTCCTTGAAGGTCTTGCAGTAGTTGGTCATCATGGAGATCTTCTGCTTGGCGAGGTCGCGGCACGGCGCGCCGCCCCAGGCCTCCGCGGCCTCGAGCACCGCCGCCTTGTTCTTGTCCTCCATGCAGATGATGTAGTCGAACTCGTCGATGTCCTGCTTGTTGAGCGGCCGCGAGCGCGACGTCATGACGTAGCCGCGCTTCTTGGCCTCCTTGGTCATGCGCGAGTCGGCCGCGTCGCCCTCGTGGTACGACCAGCCGCCGGCGCCGTACCAGTTGGGGTTGCCGCCGCCGGTGCCGCACGAGTCGATGTGGAACGAGGACGCGTCGGCGCCCGCCTTCTTGGCCACGATGCCCTTTAGCACGGCCTCGCCGGCGGGGCTGCGGCAGATGTTGCCCAGACACACGAACAGCACGGACACCATAGTCAAGTGAGGTGAAGTGAGCTGCTGGAAGTGCGCAAATCTAACGTTAGATGGATACCTGTTATGTGTACCACATCATACACGTATCTGGTGTGCATCACACGATTTCAGCAGCAATAACGGATCGCCGTGGCTCTTTAGGCAACATGGGCAAGAAGAAGCGGCGCGACGACGGCGGCGAGGCCTCGCAGCAGCGCCGCATCTTCTGCTACTACTGCGACCGCAACTTCGACGACGAGAAGGTGCTGATCCTGCATCAGAAGGCGCGCCACTTCAAGTGCGCCACCTGCCACAAGAAGCTCAGCACCGTCAGCGGCATGCTCATCCACACGCAGCAGGTGCACAAGGAGAGCCTCAAGAGCATACCGAACGCCAAGCCGGGCAAGGAGAGCGTTGAGGTCGAGGTCTACGGCATGGAAGGCGTGCCAGGTGAGTCTGCACCCCTGAATTTATTGATACTGTGCAAAGTCTGACAAGTATATATAATTTTTTATTGCAGACGCGGATGGAGGAGTCACCAAGAAGCCGAGGCTGGATGCACATGGCCCACCAATGATGGGAGGTTATCCGGGTCGAGGAATGCCGCCTCCGCCTTTCATTGGCGGTCGACCGCCTCCTCCAATGCAGTATCCGGGTGCCCCTGGTATCGGGATGCCGATGCGCCCCCCTCCTCCTGGGATTGGAGGCGCTATTCCGCCTCCTCCGCCTAGAGGTTTCCCTGGCGGTGTCATGCCGCCTCCTCGAATGGTGGCACCCCAGGGCTACCCGGGGTATGGTGGTGTTCCGCAGCCGTGGGCAAGAGGCCCACCACCTCCGGGTACCGTGGTGCCGCCTCCTCAAGTCGGTCTTCCATACGCGGGTCAACCGGCACCGGTGGGATTGCCGCCGCCTGGAATGGGAGTTGTAGTGCCTCCTCAGGGCTCGACAGTGAGCAATACGAACGTTTTCGACGGCGCAGCACAGAAGGCGGTGAAAAATGACCTCGGACTTGTGTATGCCGATGAAAAGACATCCATGGTACGTAATGATGAATGGGTGGGGTGAACCTTTGTTATGCAAGCTGACAAATATGTTGCTTTATTGATTGAACAGGAGGAGAAACGCGCGCTCCGACCGAAGTACGCCTACAAGCCATTAGGGGTGACTGCCGCTGCCAGCGTAGATGGAGCAGCATGAGGCATGGTATTCTTCCGCACCAGAACAGTTCGAGCACCACCGTGGCTTGGGATAAAGCACATTCACTCGCTCACGAAAGAAGGTTGTGTGCGTGTGAGTGTGATCGAAAGGATGGTACGGTCTGCTTTCGGTTTTGGTTGACATCTGATCAAGGGTTTAAAGAAACATTGATTTTCCTCACTTACGGGTTGTTCGTGGTTGGTTCCGGCTGCTGCTGCTGCACCAACCGAAGCGTTTGAGTCCAGAAGCGTTGGCTATGTGAGTGGTCTGCTTTGTTAGTTTGCTGGTATTCTCTCTCTCTTTCGTGGCTCTTATTCATGCTTTTATTTGTTGCTCGCTTAATCCAAAAGGCAACATGCAAATTCAAGTACTTAGGCGTTCATGGCGATCACAAGTCCGGGTAACCGCCATATTTAGAGCAGTAGCTCTTGAAGGTTGCAGACACAGGGCTTGGAATCTGCTCCTGGTCGTTTTCCTGCTCGTTGTCTGCGTCGGCGTTGTTGTTGCCGATCTCCACGTTTGGATCCACGTTAGCTTGGCTCCAATTCATGGTGGGCCCAGGAGTATTGATCTCCATTCGAGATGGCCGAGGGCTTCTGCACATACTGCCAGTGCTGCTGCTGAATGATGATGCTGATTGAGCTGCTTGGTTATCGACGTTGTTCGCCGTGGCACCCGAAGGAGTCGCAGGAAGAACTCCGCCCATGGATTGGAAAGCCGCGAGATTAAAAGCACGCCGAGAGCTGCCATATCCACCGTCATCCTGAGAATCCGACGTACTTCCGATGCTTCCAACAGACTTGCTGTGGCCTCTCCAACGGCTGAGAGGGTTGTTGCGACCAAGCGAGTTATTGCGACCCAGCGAATTGTTGCGGCCGATCGAGTGGTTATTGTTGGCCGAAAAGAACAGGGACCCACTGCGTCTCGCGTTGACAGCAGCTGCTGGTGAGTCGTAGATGCGAAGGAATACACTCGTCGGTGACGCCACAGAGTCTCGCTGATCGGGAATCGGATCGGGCAGGTCGTCTGGAGCAGCAGGACCAAGTGGTGGCGTCGCAGGTGGTGGTTGATATCCCGCTCCTTCCGAGTAGTGGCTCTTCAGGAACGAGCGGCGCATGATTCGCATGTGCGTCTTCACCTCTTCTTGAGTCACGCTGTGGTGCTTCACTCCCTCTTCGACGTTGCTCACGTTGAGATCCACGAAAATGCCGGTGAGACTCATGACCAAGACAAGGCTTGGCATTGTGAGTGGCGTGATTACGATGAGTGACAGCGCCGGGAAGATCACCATAACTGCCAGAAGCGCTGATCCACCACCATTTGAAGACGATGCATTCGTGAGGCTGCTAATCTCCACGAGCGAGAGCCACACCAGGTAGAAGGCTTGTCCGATAGTGGCAAACTGAAACATTCGCAGTAGCAGCTTCGGACTGTTGAACCAGAACCGGTCGTCGTGGTGGTGTAGCTGTCGGTGGCAAAGCGCCGACATTTGCATTCGGATCGTAGCACGAACAGCGAGCGCAGCCACTTTGAACTTCATCGGACCCTTCTTGCGACGAGCCTTCACGATGTTTTGGAGGTCGTCGCTATGCGCACTCGAGTCTTCCTCCGACTCATTCATGGATACTGGCGCCGAGTCGGACGCGGAAGCGGTGGTGGGCCGCCGTTTGCGTCGATTGCGACTTTCTGAGGCTTTGAGGACCTTGTCAAGTCGTGCCTGGATGTCTCTCATCGTGATGACCCGCAGGCGATCGTCGACGATGCCGCGCAATATCTTCAGCACTTTGAAGAAGATGACGACGTTCACGAGCAGCAGCGAAGCTCCCACACCGATGAAGATCCAGTGGTCTTGCTCAGGGAAGATGGAAGGCAGCAGACAGATTACCAGGAGAATGAGGAACCCGCTTGGATGGATGTTGGTCATGTGGAACAGCAAGTTGCGCATGCAGAGCACATGGTACTTGGCGTACGTCATCCGGTTCTCTTCGTCTTCATTCTCGAAGCCATCCTCTTCTTGGCCCAACGGACGAGCAGGGGCTGACGGTCGCACGCCAAATAGCCGCTCCATCTCGAACGGGTTCTTGTAGATGTAGCCGCTCCTGTTCTGGCAGATATTGTACGCGAGGATCTCGAAGCTCTTCCAGAGGTTCCACTGCTTGCGGATGTTGAAGCGGAAGCCCCAGCCTTCGCGCTGGTATCTCTGGAGAAGCAGACTGTAGGCCCTCGATCCCAAGACGAGGTCCATGCCAGACAGCGCCCTCGTCCTCATGGCCATCGTGCGGTACACACCGTCTCCGTCAGAGCGTTGACGAGCACGCATCGCGACGTAATAGTCGTCGGACGGCGTGTCAAGAGTGCGATCTCCGTCATCGATGAAGCTGCTGCCTGAGCTGTGCGGGTTGAGGTCGCGGGCCAACGAGGAGGCGTCTCGGATGAAGGAGTGCCGCATACGGCGACCACCTCCACAGTCGTCGCGGTCGCTCATGCTTCCACCAACGCTGGGGTACCGAGGGTCGTAGGTGTCGTCGTGGATGTCGCTGATGCTCTCTCGACGCTCGTTCGGGTGCTTCTTGATCTCCCAGATGAGCTTGGGCACCACGGTACCGATGAACAGCAGCAGCAACACGATGATGATGAAGTAGATCATGGTGAGGAACACGACGTAGTGGAAGAACTCGTAGAAGTGGAGCTGCTCCGAGGCCGTGAGGTTGTTGAGCGCGAGCGACTTGAGGGCTCCGCTCGTGTTGAGCGTGAAGATAACCATGGACAGGAAACCGAGGATCATCACCTCCTCGAAGATTCGGTTCACGATCTTGCGGAGCTGCGGACACTTGATGGCGGTGCGGATGTAGTGGATAAGTCGGTCCACGCCAATGGACACGGCGACGATCACCGCCAGCAGGAACACGGCCGTCCGCAGGTTCTCGTGCAGACACTGGGTGTTGCCCACGCCCAGGAACGACGCCGAGTTGTGGCAGTACGGGTTGCCCTCTTCGTCGCCTCCTCCAGCCAGCATCCGCTCCCAGTTGCCGTCCAGCTCCAGCAGCGCGTCAGGTCCTCGGAGCAGCGGTGACGCAGCAGAAACCACGCGCGTCTTGCCGCCGCGGCCGTCCATGGCGAAGAGCAGCGCTGCGAGCAGAGCAGAGGGCTTGATGGGCAGCCGCGCGGCAGTCGGACGAGCTCGACGCCGCCGGGCTCTGGGGAACAGAGCGTCGATGGTCATCCGAACTGGGTGCTGGGAGCTATATATCGAAGCTATATTAGTGGAAGATCGCCAGTGGTGGCGTGTTGTGGCGTGTGCGATGCGAGTCCAAATCGAGAGTGGTGGTGGTGGTATTGGGGCGGACGACATTAGTACGCCGCTTCGCCAAGCAGCAGGCCGAACGATCAGCAAAGAAAGCCCAGCGCGTTTCACGTGGGTCTGCCCCTATTCTCTGCGCGTTCAACGCCATGACGCCGGTCGCCAGCTGGACGCACGGCGCCAGCTTGAAGCGGCAGCTCGCCGTTGGCGCCCACACAAAAGAATGGCGATCGTCTGGTGGCAGAATCCAGAGGTTCATGGGCATGGTGCTGGTGCTGCGATATGGCAATCGCACAGCCGAGTCTCTCTTAGTTTTTTCGCCTCGTGATTTTAGTGCGAGATGGGGAGAAGGTTCCGTTCCGTTCCAGACACGTCGGAGCATGTCTTCCTGGCAGCACGCGTCCGCAATACACTGTGTACATGTATTGACATGGCTTGGCTCGGGTTGTTGTCGTTGTACATGTACAAGACAGCCCCGTTTGCACGACCGATGCCGCATAGATTCAAAAAGTGGTCGAGGTGACGGCAGCGAGTCCACCGACTGTCTTCGTGGCACCTCGCATGACCCGACAGCAGGTCGGGCATGCGTGATCTCCACGTTTAACAGCGGGCCAGCTGAGCTTGCCATTACTGCGCATAAGATTAAGCAGCTCAAGCTGAAGGAGAGGGCAAGTTGAAGCCCTTGGAGGCTGAACTTTCATGATCACCATGATCACGACCCGACTTACCTGTTAAGTGTAGCCATGCCGCCCATCCCCCTCTACCACCACCGTTTAACACGTGCAGAAGTCTGTACGTGTTGTAACGACAGGAAACGGAGTGAAGGTCGCTGCACTTCCTGATTCGCGAGCAAGAGCAAGACCAGGTCGTTCACTTCGTTTCGGACCAATGCTCACCTGCCAGCGCATGTTGCTGGTGCCCTCCTCCACGCTCACGACGCCAGTGTCAAGCTCTCACAACAGAAGCTGCACCATAAGGAGTGGCCACTTCAAGTCTAACTAACTAACTTGCTGCCATGCTGGACGGGAGTGCGCTGGCGGCGTCTCGAGCGCACGTTGAAGCGCTGGGGGACGCGGCGGAGGACGCCTTCTACACCATCGACCTGCGGCACGTCGCGAGCCAGTACCGACGCATGGTGGCGCAGCTCCCGCGCGTGCTGCCCTTCTACACCGTCAAGTGCCACCCGGACACGCGGGTCTTGTCGCTGCTGGCCAAGCTCGGCGCCGGCGTCGACTGCGCCAGCCAGTCGGAGGTGGCGCTCTCTCTGGAACACGGCGTGCCGCCCGAGCGCATCATTTTCGCCAACACCATGAAGCAGCGCTCGCACCTGCGCTTCGCTCGCGACCACGACGTCCCGCTCATGGTGTTCGACTCGCGCGACGAGCTGCTCAAGATCCAGAGCGAGTTCTCCGAGGCGAAGCTCGTGCTGCGTCTGCAAGTGGACGACTCCAAGGCGCGTCACCAGTTCGGCCCCAAGTTCGGCACCCCCATGAGAGACATCCCGGCGCTGCTGGAGACGGCGAAGCGCCTGGATCTCAATGTGGTGGGAGTGTGCTTCCACGTCGGCGTCGGGGTGCTGGAAGCGAGCGCGTTCGTCGACGCCATCGTGCGCGCTAAGCGGGCGTTTACTATGGGCTTGGAGGCTGGATACAAGTTCACGTTGCTGAATCTGGGAGGGGGCTTTGCTGGCGACGACCTTGGGCCGGTCAAGTTCGAGGACGCGGCTGAAGCGATCAATGCAGCGCTGGACGAGCTCTTCCCCGAAGACAGCGGCGTTGACATCATCTCCGAGCCTGGGCGGTACTTTGTGTCAGCCTGCGCCACGCTCACGGTGAACGTGATCGGACGCAAGGTCGACCCGGAGCTCACCGAGCCCGAGAGTGAAGCCAAGGAGCCACGCTACATGTACATCGTGAATGACGGCAGGCACGGATCGTTCAGCACTCCACACTTGTGCGTGGTGTCGGACCCTGTAGTGCTGAAGAGCGCAAACAAGGGCGAGTCGACGCCGTATCCGTGCAGCGTGTGGGGCCCGACGATGGACGGCAAGGACGCGATCAGCCGAGAGACTGCGCTACCCGTGCTGGAAGTCGGCGACTGGATCACGTTCCCGCGGATGGGGGCCTACAGCTTCGCCACGGGCTCCACCTTCAACGGGTTCTCGCTACCAAGCCGCATCTACATCGAAGAGGAGAAGTAGATCTTAGCTTTTCTATAAGGATTGCTTGTAATACGTCGAGCCACCATGCCCCCCAGATGCAGGTTGACGTTGAAGTCAGCTTTAAGTTGCGCAAAAGTTGCGTTTACGTTGCTCCATCAACTCAAGCATTTCAGTCCCAAAAAGAGAACTTGTAGTGCTCGCCGCAGCTCCGCGGCGTCATGAACGACCCGTTCTTCGACGAGGTAGGCCTACCACCACACTCTCTCCTGTTGCACCCCATTCCTCTTGTTCTCACCTCCACGCTCATGTCTTTCTCGCTGCAAAACTCCCCCAGGATGACGGCGCATTCGACGATTTGTACGGGAATCCCCCTCCGGCCGCGTCGTCGCCTGCTGCGCAGCGGAAACCGCGCAGCTCTCCGTCTCCAGCAGCGCAGCCAATGAGCCCAGGTAGTCGATCGCTTGCTCCTAGCCCTGCAGCCTCCAGCGCCGTCTCCAGGTCGTACGCGAGCAATGCGACGGACTTGGCAGCCTCAGGGAAGCAGGACAAGAGGCGCCGGAAGCACGGCAAGGCGCGCCGCAAGGACAGCCAGGAGCTGTTCGACGTGCAGTGGCAGTCGGACGTCTCGGTGAGCAGGTGCGGCCTCTGCAGGGCGGACTTCTCGCTCGTGAGGCGCAAACACCACTGCCGCCACTGTGGGCGCGTCATGTGCTCGGACTGCTCGTCGTTTCTCTTCTTTGAGTTCTCCCACAGGAAGCACCGAGTGTGTTCCACGTGCAACAACCAACTGCTAGCGGAGCAGGACGCGTACGACCGGGAGACGCTCGCGAATGGGCGAGATACGACGTCGAACTTGTTCGACGACTCGAGTGATGAGGTGGACGTGACGCCAGTGTCTTCTACGTTGGGTGACGTAAAGCAAAGCAATCTGCGCTCATCCCTAGCGAGTGCGTTCACTCCCAAGCATAATGGAGATGAGGAGAAGGCGAGGAAAAAACAGGAGAAGAAGGAACGGAAGAAGAGAGCGAAGATGGAGAAGAAGGGGAAGGCAGTGCCGGTTCAGACGGCGAGAATCTCGAGGAGACAAGTGGAGGAGGTTGAAGAGAAGCCGTCGGCAAATGGGGCGGCGCTGTTCGATGGTGCAGATGACGAGTGGTTTACTGACGTGCCAGGTCAGCGGACACAATCTCGGGGTAGTGCTGACGACCAGAGTGAGGGGGGATCCAAGGGACCTGGGTGGAGAGATCGCGTTAAGGATACGTACACTGTCACGCCGGATCAACCATCAGTGCTTGCACCGATCGCTGGCAGTAGACTGACTGCTGGTATCACGGGCAATGGCTACATCTCCGAGCAATTCCGGTATGACGACGTGGGGGGACCAGGTCTTGGTCATGACGACGACTCGACCGTCGAGATGCCGAGGCGGAAGCAGCAGCGTGCTACTTTGACCCACACGGACCACAGTGCCAAGCCCAGTCAACTGAGTGGCAACGGGTACTTCTCGGATGTAGGTGGGCCCGGGCTTGGCCACGAAGACGCTCGCACAGTTGCTATGCCTCGGCCTAAACAACAGCCACTTGCTGCTCCCTACAGCTATGATGGCGTGCAGCCCAGTGGCAAACGCGCGGAGAATGACAGCGCCGACTATAACCCACGTTACGAGCAGGAATTTCAGCCGCGACTTACGTTCAAAGACAACCTGAAGGACATTTTCAGCGGGACAAAGCGCCAAGAGTCCACAGGGGTAAAGAAGGAGAAGAAAGCCAGGACTAGCAAGCCTCGTGCTCGAGGAAACCAAAGCATGACGATGGACGAGCTGAACCCGTCCTATTCGTCGGAAGATGAGCCTCGCCTGCCCGCACCTGCCATGCCACGTCCCACGCTCACTCCTGCTCAGCCCACGTTTTACGATGACGATGCCGACAAGTTGGTTGTTGACGACTCGCCTGGGTTCTTTGAAGCAACCATTGCAGAGCGAGAGGAGCAGCGCAAAAAGGAAGAGGAGCAGCAGCAGCAGCTTGCAAGGGATATGGCGTGGGTAAACGGCTCAGCAGTGCCTCCAACAGCGCCAGCGCACCGCTTCTCTAGCGAGCAAGACTCGTACAGTATCGTGGATCCCCCGTCACATACGTCAAACTCTCCGGTTGAAGCCCAACGACGTAGCCGGATTGCTAGTGATGGCGTTGGGAACAAAAGCGGAAAGGGCGGGTTCACAGGCGCACTCAAGCGGTTCTTCGGTATGGGATCCAAGGCGACGGAGAAGGCTACGACGCCACCGAAACCTGCTCCGGTGCCTCGAACTTCTGTTGTGCCCCCGCCAGTAAGGGATGACAGTGCGAAGCTGGACCTGACTGTAACGAGCACCAGTCAGCTCGATCATACCAGCACGCACGAGCAAGTTACGAGCAGACTGGAGCGACATACTGTGATGGACTATTATACAGGCACTCAAGAAGAAGAAGAAGCTCCCGCCAAAACTACTCGATTCACCATGGCAGGATACAGCGACTCGAAATCGGCTCTCTCTCACTTTGAGGCCTCAGTTCCTCCTCTGGTTAGTACACCCAGCCAGAGCTACGATGTACCCCATCAAAAGCCTGAACGAAGGCGCCGAGGTACGTTTGATGATCTTTTCGAATCGCCCAAAAACAACGTATCCAGTGACCGATACAGTTCGACGGGTGCAAGCGCGTGGGCAACGACAGGAGCTGCTGCAGCAGGTCGAGCGTCGTACGGAGCTCCTGCAGTCGGAGTTGCTCGCTTCGATCAACGACGGTCTTTTGACGAAGGTGATGGTATGTTGCTTGGGGCTGGACCGCAGTCTGATCCACCTGCTGCTCGTTCACTCAACGGCCCTGCTGAGACGTGGAGACAATCTACAGCGACGTCACTACTGGATGGTCGTGTAGACGCACCTCAGTCGGAAGGCCCTGGATTTACGTGGAGCAATGTCCGATCCTCTCCTGGTTTTGGAACTGCCACATATGCTGTGCCAACGAGTCTTCAATCTCGCGCAGTCTACGATGAGAACCGGGAATCGACACTTCATTACGACGCGTCGTCTTCAGCTCAATCAGCACCCCTTGGAAATATTATGGATGACTTGAAGCGCAGTTCAACGGTGAAAAAGTCCCAGGGCAAGGAGTCTGTTGACGACTTCTTTGCCGAGTTCGAAGAGCCGAACGACTATGTGTTCGACCCTGCAACGGGTGGATACGTCGCTGCACGAGTCCCTCCACGTGCAGTAGCTGCTCGGCCTGTCAGTCGATCAGAATCAACGGAGTTGGAAGCGCCACAGGTGGTGCCAGAGAAGCCTGCACCAAGAAGTAGTGGGCAGGACTACTATGCCCCCTCTGAGCCGGATGTGCGTCCTACTACGCACTCTGTCGTCTCTCAGGATGGTGGCGCCGAGGATGTTGACGATGAGGTGGCGGAAATTATCGTCGACAAGATTAGTTCTTTGGAGAGCGAGCTGGCGGCGCTGAAGCAGCTCATCCGTAGTCGGAAAGGAGGCGCGGGCAGCAGCCACGTGGCTAAGCAACATCACAGTGCGACAAGACCGAGTGCCCGGAAAGAGAGCATTTTTGACAACGACAGCAGCGACGAGGAGAGTAGCAAGCCAAGTGATCCATACGCTACATCGATTCAGCCGGCACAAAAGCGGGAAGACAGGAAGAGACCGGGTAGCAAGAAGAAGCACGTCAAGAAGCGCAAGGATTCGTTTGCTGATCTATTCGAAGACAGTCCGAACGAAGCTGAAACTCTCGGTGGTGCAACTAGCTACGAAGCTCTTTTCCAGACTGGAGCAACCAAAACCGGGGCTGGTCAAGAACAGGTTAGTGACGACGAGGAAGAGCTTGCTCCCAAATCGCGAAGAGCCAAGAGCAAGAAGTCGAGACGCCGGTCAAGTCGCAAAATCAATGATGTCGTGGCAGCTAAAGTTGACTCGGACAGTGAACCAGAGTTTGCGTCACTGAAAGGAAGGCGTGGGAAGAAATCTCTCTCGAGACGAGTTACCAGCGATGATTTGGAGAGCGCTGGGGTCAAGTCGGATGATGAGCTGGTTACACCAGTACAGGCCGACGTTATTCCTGCTCTGAAGCCTGTTAAAAGGCAAGTGGAGGAGGAAGACCCGATTGATGCGCTGTTCGACACATCTGATGACCATGATGTGGCTAAACTCTATGGTGGAGACAAAGACAACGCTGAAGACGACGAGAGTTCTCCGGTGAAGCCTGAGATTGTAAAGCCGAGAAGTGAACTGTTCACTCAAGCGTCTTCGACATCCTTGACCGACGACGAAGGAAGTGGCGATACATCAGCTGTAGCGGCCAACGCGAGCTCAGTGGCATCTATCAGCAGAGAACCCAGTGGCCACATCTCTGATTTAAGTGCCCAAGGTCTGAACGAAGCTGACGAGGAGGACGATTTTGCGATTAACTGGGCGAAGATGCGGACAACCAAGTCGCGAAGGCGTAAATCCGGCCGGGACCCTCCTGATTCATCTGTAAATCCCGACGATAGTGTTGCTGCTGATAATACGACGGACATGCTGCCGCCCAGTTTGCTGGGCACTAAGTCAGACGTCGAGGTGACTAAAGGTGATGCTCGTGGAAACCCCGAAAAAGCGTCCGCTCCAGTTCCAAGTGTTTTTCTTGCGGATGCAGCTTCGAACTGGATGTCGATCAGCACGTTGGAGAGTGAGAACGTGAATCTGAGTCTAACTGGCGATGAAGACTTATCGTCCGTGTTAGAATCTGTGGATAAAGCGGAAAGCGTCGAATTGTCTTTCGAAACTGCGCCAACTGGAAGAGAGACTCGTGACGACTTCGAAGTGGGATTGACACCAGTCACACCAGTCGTGGAGTCAACTGATCTCACCAAGCCAGTTATGGCGGCTGAATCGAGCGCGAATACGAAGGAGGCTGACAGCTCTAATGATCCAGCTGAAGATTTAGTACATTCAGAGTCAAGCCTCGGGGTGCATCTTGGAGTATCGAAGGTGGAGCCGCTTAGACCGTCAGATTCTACTTTCGACATTTTTGACAAGTCCGGTGACGTGGATTTCCTGTCCATGAATACACCGACTGCTACTGCGGCAGTTGACTACGAGGCCGACAGTGCTGGCAGTGAGAATAGCGACAGAGAATCACTTCCAGGCGAGGACGAAGGTTTCAGCTTCGAGATCCAAGCCCCGAAGAAGCGAGCGTCTGAACTTGATGTTCAAACCAGCAGCTCCGTACCCGAGCAGATCGAGTCGTCACCCGCGTCTCCTTTATCTTCAGCGGACGATAATGTTGAGCTCGGTAAATATGCATCGACGTCGGTGCCTTCGTCAACGACCCCGTCGGTAGATGGCAGTGTTGACGACGCCGAAGACGCGTCGGTGGATGACAAGGCGGTTCTGGGCAAGGTTGAGTCTCAAGCTTTCGACGCGGACTGGGATCAAATGCAGGCGAAGGAGAAGGAGCGTAAGAAACGTCTTCAAGCCAAGCAGCGACAAGCTCAGCGAGACAAGGTACTACGGAAACAAGGCACTTCATCGAAATCGCTGACACCTCACGGTTCCAGCAAGAGCAAGTCAAAGAGCGGCAAGAAGAAGAAGAAGGATAAAGAGAAGGACGACGTCTCGCAGTCGTCACATCACAAGAAGAGCGGCTCGTCGCGGAAGCACCGGCATCGCGAGAAGGAAGATGAGGCACCGTCGGAGCCTCCGCGCTCCTTAACCGAACTATGACCAAAATGCTCGGGCTGAATCGCAGTCTTTAAACCTTCCGATAGGGGGTACTTACTCATTCAACAGAATTTACAATATAGATAAAAGCGTACAACCTCCACTGCAGTCTACACATCGCCTGGGTGAAAGTTAAGTAGGTAGGCACAGTGCCCAGTCGCCTCAATGCTTCGTGCGCTTCAGAGGCTTCTGGTGCATGGCAAGCAGCCAGAGACGATGGACAGAGGGAATAATATCCTCGACAGCAACGCGGTCGCCTGGGTTGGCAGCCCAGCCGGCTTCGAGGATCTCCGCGCAAGCTTTCGGGATGCACGGTAATAGTGGCGGTCGCTCGCCGTTTGCCACCGAGCGATACACTTCGAGGTGTGACTTGGACTCCCACGGACTACGCGAAGGCACCATGATCTGCCACAGCGTGATCATCAGGCTGTACACGTCGACTGCCGTGCCGTAGCGAGCTGTCTTGCCCCCCTTGATCATCTCTGGGGCCATGTAGTCGACAGTGCCGGCGATGGTCATGGTTCCGTCAGTCCGTGGCCGGAGCAAGTTGGCTTCTCCGAAATCCGCGAGCTTGATCAGGAAGTCTTGACCCACCAGGAAGTTGTCCGTCTTGATGTCACGGTGAAGGAGCGGGGGCGAGAAGCTGTGCAAGTAGGCAACAGCACGACACGCATCCAGCCACGCCTTCAGCCTCGCCACCATTGTCCAGATCTCGGGGTTTTCACGCAAGGTCGCGTCCAGAGCTCCATACTCGCAGAACTCAAAGATGAGCGAGATCGACGGCGGCACCACGCACAGACCGTAGAAGCGAACAACGTTCGGGTGCGACAGCTGCACGTTCAATGCAGTTTCTCGCGAGAATCGCTGCACTTCCTCGTTCGTCACCTGCACATCGGTGTAGATCTTCAGTGCAATAGGCACAGGGGTACTCCTTCGCAGTGTTCCGCGCATGACAATGGACGTAGCACCTTGAGCGATGATACAGTCCAGCTTCAGCGCGGAGAAATCCACAACGTTATGCCGATGCTCCTCGATCATGTGGTGCACGTCGTACACTGACGTACGGGTGGAGAAGTTGGTGATCATGCCGCGCTCCGATAGCAAATTCATATAGCGACGCATTGCACTTGACGAGGCTGTCGCACCCGATCCATTGTCGTCGATGGCCAGCCAGTATCTTGTGTCAGCGCGAAGTGACAGCAGAACCGCCACGACGATGAGCGAGTCCAATCCATAGACGACGCAGTGCACGATAGGGAGCGTGGAGATCGGGTCAACTTTGGCAAGCCCCATGATGGAGCTGATGATGTTCATGATCGAGGTGACCACAGCGGCGACGAAGAAGAAGTCGAACGTGGCTCGCGCGTGGAAGACGAACTTGGCCCAGAAGTAGAAAATGAGCAGCAGGAAGTAAATGATCATCGTGATGATGTCCCCGATATCGTTTCCGACTTTATACAGCGTCATGTTGCATACCACGAAGATAATGCACACGCCACCGGAGTACAGAATCGCGCGTCGCACCGCTTCTTGGGATACGCTGCGCTGGATCATGAGCATTGGCAGCAGCTGCAGCACCCACACAGACGGCATCGTGGTGATACTGCACGGGTAACCGGGGTCGTCATCTATCTTCAATGCGCGGTAAGTCTTGCCACTGTCGTTCTTGTACGCTTGAAAACTGACGAAATACAGTATCAGTCCAATAGCCGACAGCGCGGCAATGGTATACCAGATCGCTTCGTAGCACGGGAGCATGAACGCCGACTCTGTGCACAAAAACAACAAGAGCGTCAGATGGCAGCCAATCTGCGTGAAAGGTTATTACAGGGACGTACTCAGATTTGAGCTGATGCTGCACGGAGCGCTTCGCAGCACTCGCTTCCGACTCTGACTGCAGAGCATTCCGAGCCAGAAAGACACGATCAAGAACACAAAGTTGTTCATAGTTGGTATCAGCACTCCCGCCACATACGCCGTCGACGCTGAGTAGCTCTCCATGCTCCCAGGCACCGCACACCTTGCAACCATGTGCACTTTATCGGGCGCAGCATTTGACAGCACCGCAGCAATAGCCACCGCCACGGGCACACTCAGCACGGCCATGATCAGCGTCCCCTTGAGCGCCAGCGAGTCCCAATTAGGCACCATTCGTCTCCACAGCGACACGAGTCTCTGCTTGGGTCGCCAATGGTGGAAGTGGCGAAAATGACACTTGAAACACTTGCGCAGCCTCAACGCCCACCGTGCGCCGCGATCCGCCGGCTCCATAGGCGGGATGCCGTCCAGGAAGCTGCTGCGCGAGCGCGTGTTCTCGCTCGGAGTGTTCTGTGCGAGCGGGTCCCCTTCAAACGACCCGTTGCGGCCCGACACGTTGGTCGTGCTGGTCACCCGACTGCCGCGTCCCTCCGCCTTCTGCTCCATGACCGAGTGCAGGATCGCAGAGCCCGCCGGCTGCATGCCGAGTCGGTGCGCCGCGTCCTGCGCCGCCGCTGCTGCCTGCTGCACGTCCGTGTCGATGAGGATCGAGGCCTCTCTCGTGGGCATGATGTTGGCCGGGTTCGTGAACACGCTGGCCCCCGTCATGGGGAACAGGTCGCTGATGGAGTCTAGGCGGCGCCGGCGGTCGGATCGCTCACCTCCGCCTTCGCTGCGCGTGCCGTCGCCGTCGTTGGACGAAGCTGGAGGGTACAGGCGGCGCAACGAGTGCAGCGATTGCGGCGCGCGCACGGCCGCCGGGCGGCCTCGCAGCCGCCCGCCGTCGCTGTGCGTGCTGCGCAGGAGACCCGGCGACAGCTGCTCGTCGCTCTCCAGCAGCACGAAGCTCGAGCGCGGCGACGCGGCCGCGCCGTCGCGTCCTCCCGGAGACGTCGTCATGCCATGCACAACGGACGTCTGTAGAGATAATGGAGACTTTGACGGAAGCTGGTCAAAACATTTGGTGTGTAACAGACTTTTGCCGGACACAGTGGGGGGAAAGGAGAGTACCGTGAGCCTTCGATGATATGGGAAGAAACAGTGAATGTTTAAATAAGGTGCGGACGTTACGGAGGGGTGGGTGCGGCGGTGGAACGACGCTGTCCCACTGTAGCCTGCACCCAAAATATACCGGCCGTTTGAGAAAGCTGCTTTCCTGTATAAACAAGTTTCTCAATAAATATTCTATATCGCGTTCTAAGGGTGTGTTTGTAGATAATAACTAGAAACTACAGAGCAAGGATATGGATAATATCTGGATAAGCAGGGTTCTGTGATATGTACTTCGTTGTAAAAGCTGTTCAATGATGTGTCTATTGGAGCCCATCTTCAAACTGGCCACCACTTTACCGCAGAGGTGGCCCCTTCACCACCTTCACCTTGCTCTCGAAATGCATTTGCAAGACGATCATTTGGGAGAAAACGCGGCGATACTACATGTAGTAGTAGTAAATGTAATTCCAGTTCACAGCATTTTTGGCGTTAGATTGCAGACGAAAGCCGTTGTTGATCGCCACGTGAACACACAGCACTGAAAAACATACAGCAGTTGAAGTTGAGAGCGCCGATCCCGTGACCGCATCCGGGGGCAACGCGAGCAAAACTGGAGCGTTAGATTCCGCTTCCCTTGTTGTGCTCGTCGATGAGCATCACGAGGTACGCCGTGGCTGTCTTCAGGAACATGTTCATATTGTCGTGGAGCTCCTGGGTGAAGACAGCCGGCGCCGCAGCAGGGGTGGCACCTGCTGTCGCAGCCGCAGTGACTGCTGGATTGGTTCCGCGCGCAGCCAGCTCCAGCTCGGTCGTGGTACTCGGTGCTGCTGGCAGAAGCTGTCGGAGGATTCTGGAGTTAACGTGCTGCAGAGAGCCCGTCGCCAGGTACTCGGTAACACTTGCAGGCTCGATATCGTCGGCAGACTTGTCTCCTGCAATATTCACAACCATAAAAATATTTCGTCAGAGACGTCTGGGTTTCACCGGGGCCATCGAGCTGCCACAGAATCTTTGACGAACCTTTGATCAGGCTGCACACTTCGGCATGCGGGAAACCGCCCTTTTTCTTTAGCTTCTCAAGCTCCTCCGAAAGCTCCGGGCGCTCCTTCATGAGCAGGTCCCAGTCCTTCTTGTACTTCGGAGCGGTCCCAGCAGCCCCAGTGAATCCAGTAGCGCGCTTGAAGTATTCGTAGTCTTGCATCACCTGCAGGTACTTGCTCTTGACTTGCTCTGCAGCATCACCATGACACTACACAGTTAGATCTAATCGCGAGCATCCCACTCACATTGCCACGATCCCGCTCAACGCACCCTCGTCGAAGTTGGTCTTGCTGTGCTTGTTGAGCTCGTTGGTCACTTCAAGCCACGGCTCGGTGCCTTCCTCGGCGAGCTTCTCCTTGTCCTTCTTAACTCTCCAGCACAGGAACATCAGCAGCTTCTCCTCTCGTGGGCCCCAGCCACCAGCTTCCGCCTTCGTAGTCACATCAGTGCGAGCCTTCTTGGCTTCCGGCAGCTCATCCTCGTCTTCGTCCGGCGGACTGGGCCGTTTCGAGGTCAACACCGAAGAGGCCCAAGGCCGAGGCTCCGGCAGCTCCTCCTTGGACTTGGAGATGCGGCGGCAGACGTCAGCATGCGGGAAGCCAAGCTCCTTGAACTGGGTCAGCCGCTTCTCGTTCTCGGGCATGTCCTCGATGACTTTGTCCCATTCTGCATCGGTCAACGAGCGCTCGCCTCCCACGTACTCGAACAGCTCGTAGTCCATGATCAGGCGGTTGCACTTGGACTTGAGCTGGTCTGCTCACATTATTTTATCATAAAATGTTTAATAAAATATAGTGCTTTGATGTCACAGTTAGAGAAAAACTCCCTTTAACATACCAACGTTAAAGGTGCTGTTGCAGCGGCTGTTGACCTCCTCAGCGACGGCGTCCCAGCCGCGCGGCTTGAGGCCCTTCTTGGTGCGCATCTCCGGGTCGTGGCGCGCCTTGTCCACGAGGTCCATGAGCACCTGCTCCTCCGAGACGCTCCACACGGCGCGCTGCTTGCCCCACTCCTGCTTCACCTGGACGCTCATTCTTGTTGTGCTTTGCGAAAATGACACGCCAGACGTTCAAGATATTTTAAGCTGTTCCGTAGGTAACTGTATGCAGTTTGGCAGGGATGTCGTTCGCAACGGAAAGAAATGTCCTTGTGGACGTTTTTTCAAGCGGAAGAAAATAAAAACGAATACGCTCCTAGTGCAGCCTACACCACGATACGGAAACGACAGGTGATCGCCGACGGCTAAACTATAGCTCTCTGTCCTGGTTGTGGTCGTTGATGAGCATCACGAGATACGCCGTGGCGGTCTTCAGGAACATGTTGAGGTTGTCGTGCAGCTCCTGCGTCATGGGGACCGGCGCCGATGCTGGCGGAGCACCTCCAGGAGCCGCGGATCCGTTCGCGGTGACCGCAGCCACCATGTTAGCGGTTGCCGGCAGCAGGTACGAGAGAGCCTTCGCCGACAGAGAAGCCTGCGCACTTGCGATCGCGTGGGCCGATGACGGAGCCTGATTGGGGATGATCGAGGGCTTGGACGGATCCGGGAGTTGCAAAGCTCCAGTCGACAGATACTCGCTGATGCTAGCCGCGCCCATTCCGTTGGGCGGTGTGTCTCCTGTTCCGTGGCACGCAAACTTACATTAGTGGGCTCGCTAGCACCGTGCCTGTCAACGCCATTTGAAGTTGTCCGTGCTGCGCTTACCTTTGATCAGGCTGCAGACCTCTGCGTGCGGAAACCCACCCGCCTCCTTGAACTTTTCAAGCTTGACATAATGCTGCGGGCGCTCACGCATGAGGCATTCCCAGTCCATGTCGTTCGTGGGGATCGTCGCTTGATCACCCGTGAACCCTGTCGCAGCCTTAAACTGGTTGTAGTTTTGCATCAGCTCGACGTACTTGGCATTGGTTTCCTCTGTATATCCATAGCGAAACGCATTAGCATCCAGAACTTAATCACTAACCCAATAACTGTGCGCATACTCAGAGTGAAGTTGGTTGTGCAGAACTCGTTGAGTCGCGAGGTCATTTCAGCCCACCCGTCCGTGAAGAAGCCCGGCTCGCCCTTAGCTCTCCAGCACAAGAACAGCAGCAATTTCTCCTTGTAGACGTCCCATCCCCCAGTCTCCTCTTTGCAAACCTTCTTGGCCTTCGGCGCGCCACTGTCCGACCGAGCCGCCCGCTTCGCCCGAGGGGCAGCCGAACCTGCGCCTCCTTTGCTCTCAGCAATGCGGCGACAAAGTTCGAGGTGGGGACAGCCCGACTCCTTGAATTGGCGGAGTCTCGACGAGCTCTCGGGCCTCTCCGCAATAATTTTCTCCCAGTCTTCGTCACTCAGAGACCCCTCCCCACCCACTTCGTGGAACAGGTCGTAGTCGATCATGAGACGCGAATACTTGGACCGGATCTGCTCTGTTTTTAGGAGACACATGATCGATAAAACAACGATTAGTTTTCTTATTTACCATCTTAAAAAAATGGTCTGTGGTTCTATTTTATTCCCCCCCCCCCCGAGAAAATAAAAAATAAAATGACTCACCAACCACGAAAGAGCTCTTGCAGCGCTCGTTGAGCTGCTCCACGATTTTATTCCATGTCTGCGACTTCACGCCGCGACCCGTGCGCGCCTCGGGTTCCTGTCGCGCCTTCTCGAACAGCTCCAGCAGCACCTGCTCCTCGTTGAGCCCCCACACGGCGCGGAGCTTGGTCCCCTGCTTCGCTTTCCCACTCATTTTTGCCTGATGGGCTTCAACCGGCGGGAAAAGGATTTTAAGCGTTTTGACAGGCAATTATATGCCGTTACAGAGGAAATATAACCCTAAACGCTTACATGTAATTTGAATTTCGGATGCTGGAGCAGCTCCGCCGCCACGTCCCCACCTCCGTCTCGACACTTCGCCGCTGCGGTATGACGCTGCAACTGTTTGATGCGCACTGCCACTTGCACGACGAGCGTCTGCGGTCTCCCCGCTCTCCATCGAGCTGTCGCAAGTTCGATGGCGTGCTCTCCAGGGCTCACAATGCTAATGTGACTCACGTCGTGTCCTGCGCAACGCACGAGCAAGACTGGCGTGTTCTGGAGCAACTCATGCAGCAGCAACAGAACAATTCCCTCATGATCGTCCCTGGATTCGGCTTTCATCCGTGGTGGGCGGGTGAGCTGTCACTGGGGGATTCCGGTGAGGGTCTGAAGCCTCTCCGGGACACATTGGCGAGACATCCTGGAGCAAGTGTACGACTAGTTAATCCAACTTCAACTTGAAGTTGCCTTGACCTTGTTACACTGAAGTAAAATCCATCTAACGTACCTTTTGATGCAGGTGGGAGAGATCGGATTGTGCAAGAGCGCTCGAGGGCGACAGGTTCCCATAGAGGTGCAGGTGGCGGTGTTCAGAGCGCAGTTGGCGTTGGCGGCCGAGCTGGGGCGGACCTGCGTGCTGCATTGCGTGGGGTACTATGGCAAGCTCCTGGAGATCCTACTAGGTGTGAGTCGAGGAGAGGGTCAACTGCCCCCGGTTCTGGTGTTTCACTCGTACAGCGGCCCACCGGATATGATGCGGTCGTTCTTAGCGCTTCGAGACACGATGGTCTTCTTCTCATTAAATGCCAAGCAGTTGACGGACCCGCGGATGAAGAAAGCTGCCACCTGTTGCAAGGAGGTGCCACTCGAAGCGCTGCTGCTCGAGACGGATGCCCCTGACCAAGCTCCCTCCGTCGAGCATGCTGAGAAGGTGTTTGATAGCGAGGTGCAGCAAGTTGTTGGCTCTCCATTGCTGCTGCAGGAAGACTCAGCCGATATTAACGAACCAGCACTGGTGAAACTTGCGCTTCAGAGCGCGGCGGAGATTCGAGGCGTAGAGATTAATGAGCTAGCGGTCGCAGTGTACCAAAACTGCAAGGAAGCGTTTGCCCTTCGTGACTCAACCATAAACTGAAAATACGAAACTGGAATTTGCTTCGGAACCATGAAATGAAACATGCACAAGACTGCTGCGTGTTCTGTCCGGCCTACCTAGATGGCCGCGTAGTCCATATCGCTGTAGAGGAGTGATTGCAGCATCGGATCAATGAAATCTGTTGGCAGCAGCAAAATGAGTCAGAGTCTCTTCAGCCAATCTACATGCAAAAGACTCTGCCAAGTCACCTTCGTCGTACTCGTACTGAATCGTAGCAGAGCGCGCTTTGGCCTTCGCGATGAGTAGAACGACGATCGTCGCTCCCCCAACAAGAAGAGCCGTAGCTTCCACGGCAACGAATGCCCCTCCGTAGGGCACGGGGAAGCTACTGGTGTAGTGGTGCTTCCCTGTGGATACCTCGACCGGTCTCAAGTCACGTGGCTCCGGGTCTTCTGCTGGCGGCGGTGGCACCACTGGCTTACTCTCCAGTGACGCTGGCATCACAACATCGTCCAGAAGCTCCGTCGTGTTCTCGTCCGGGACGCTCTCGAAAGCTTCCGCGATCTGGAACGCTGCATCTCCAGGCTCCACCTCAACCGGCGCTGCACACGCACACGCTGCAGCACCAAGCAACAGCGCAAGCAACGCCGCCGATCGCCCTCGTCGCTGCCGGCGCATGATATCTATACCGATCTGGTTCGCTGTCCCGCCCAACACCAAACAAAGGGACGCTGATGGACGGAGGCTACGCACTGCGTCTAAGGTCGCAATGGACAAGATCTGCGCACCGAAAAGGCGTCGATTAATGAGCCCGCGCCGCGGTATGCTTTTCAGCACAGTACTCGATGTCTTTCCGGTTCTAACGTTTGCTGAGCTGCATGGGGCGATCGTCCAAGGCTACCGGTAGTCGCGCCTATGCCACCATCAAGTCGGGGTCCAAAGCGTCTGCCTACACCATCCACGATGGTCGAGGTATCCGACATGGCGGCGATGAAGAAGATCTACTAGGAGGACCCGACACGTTTGTAGAGCTGAGTGATCTGGCACCAGGGGGCTGCTCCGCTCTCCAAGTTGCAATCATTCAGGCGGCAGGGTGTGTCGGTCCCACGGCGCTCGTGCTGCCCTACGTCTTCTTGCTGGGCGGATTCCTGCTCACTCTCGTGCTGCTGCCAATCTTCGCGTTCGTCGCGTGTGCCTTGAGACTGCGACTGGTCCAGCTTGGCATCTCGCACGGGGTCTACTCGCTGCATGGGCTTGCTGCCATGGCCTTTGGTGCCAAGGGCGCAATCGCGTCGGGGTTCCTCCAGCTCACGGTATCGGGTGGCCTTATCGCGACGTACTTCGCCATTCTCTTTCAAGACTTGCCAGTGGTGCTCAGTCAGGCGCTGGGGTTAAACCTTGAAGACATGGACTCGCCGGACGGAGAAGCCAAGTATCCGTCGATGGTTTGGCTCCTCAGAGACCGCGTGCGGTTTGCAGAGCTCTTGGTAAGCTGGTGCTGGCTTGGGTGATGTCATTCTCATTCTCGTTGCCATACTGACGTGTTGCTTATCGTCTACAGACTATTGGAGTGGTGATTCCATTCTGTCTGGCGTGGTCTTCTCATCCGAAGTTGAAAATGTCCTGCATTGCGGTGGCTTTGTCGTTATTTTTCGCCTGCTTCTTCGTTCTGGCGAACACACCAGCGCTCCACAAGCGTGACGCGCCGTTGTTCTCCAAAGGAATAGCAAGCGACTACTTCGCGATGCACGTGGCCGTTTGCCACTCGATGGCGATTCTGGCGACTGCGTTCGCGAGTCCGCATCACGTTTTCCACTCGTTCTACGCGCTCCGCAAGCGATCAATCGGTAGATTCGCGGGTCTGTCGATCGGTTCTACACTGATATCGATCTTCTGGGCGCTTGGCTTTGGTGTCGGCGGATATTTATCCTTCTTGTCCGACACTCGAGCCGATGTATTGCAAAACTATATCAGTACTGAAGGAGATCTGCCATCGAAGAATTGCTGGGTGTTCTGGATCATGATACCGTTCTGCTCCATCGTATGCATTGCGCTTGAGGTAACTAACTCCACGTAATTTCCGCGACTGAATTTGTGATTGTGAGCTGATAGACAGCTTTGGCTGTGTGAATGATGCAGGTCGTCGTCTCTCGGCACACGTTCCAATTCTTCTCGCGAAATAATTACTCGCTTCACTCTGAAGAGGACGACGTGCTGTTTTGGTCGCAAACTGGATCCAGAAGTTACGCGGGGCGACGTAAGTCTGGAGCGAGCAAAGGAGTCGCCATAACCCAATCCAGTTTCGGCTGGAAGAGTAGTCTCGCCACTGCCCTATTGGTGCTCGCACTCGCACAGATCGCGATCTTCACGCGATACACCATCGCAAAGGCAATGTGCGCTACTGGTGCAATAGGCGGTCTCTCCCTCTTGTTCATTCTCCCCGCTGCGTGCCACTTGAGGTTGACTGTGGGTGATGATGACAACGATCGAGGAGGTTGGCTGCTCATGAAACTCTTCCCCACGCTTAGCATCGCAGCCGGCCTTGTTGGTATCATCTCTTCCGCCATCGTGGCTGCGGTGCAAGTGTTCCCGTAGTGCTGGCTTGCTTCAAGAACAAGTAACCAATCTAATACACACCTCCTTGTAGTTCGTCGTGTACCTTCGACTGAGTTAATCGGTGACACCAGCAGCTTCCGCTCTGAGGTCTATGTATGAAGGAAGGGGTTGCGATGGTGACCTGCACAAAACAAATAAAGCACGTCACGAAGCTGCAACAATACTGGAAGGTTAATCATCGTACCTGAAGTCGATCGCTTGGCAGGCTGGATCATGGCACTTCTGATAGAATACCCGCTGGTCGATATCCACGATGAACATGACGTTGTTGCTTTTGTGTGGTCGTCGAATGTTCGCACACCAGCGGTTACGAGCCATGTGATAGATGATCATCCACGGGTACGCTTGCGCCGATGTAGTCGTGTTTCCTGTCTGTTCTTCGTGGTGTGGTTGTTGGTCCAACATCGCGGAGTTGTTCGCCATCAGCATTTGAATCGCTCGAATCTCGCCCTGAACGCCGCCGGTGGTAGCAATAGAGCGAATGAACGTGTCTAGCGCCGGGTAGATTGAACGTCGGCATTCTACTGATGAGCTTGAGGGAGTCTTGGATGTAGATCTGGGTGCCGATAAACGCTGGCTGCGCCCCATCGATGTAGGAGGTGGCTCACAACGAAGCAGTCGACAACGTTTCGTCGGCTGGTTCATCTCCATGGCCTCTAGCGACGGATACGGGCAGACCAGAGTGCTCATAAACAACTCTTGATCCAGCTCGTCTGGTGTCGAAGATGACGCATTGAGCGGGCGTAGGATTGCGTTCTTCTTGAACTTCGACGATCCTAGTACGCGAAACATGCGGTTTCGAGTGTACACGCCCGTGTCAATGAAGAGCTGTTTCTTGTCGACAGGATCATCCTGACTCTCCGTGTTGACGAGAAATGGCGTATATGGGTCGTGTGCTTCCAGATCAGTATTGTCATCACCGCTGAATGCCACGAGATCGCTAATAAACTCGCGTACAAACTTTGCATATAGACAAACATGTCAGAATGTATCAGTATATCACACAGAGCGGATAAAACGTAAACGTACAGCTCCGGCATGAAGGTTGTCGACGAAGAGAGCACCATCAGGTAAGTGAAACTATCCAACAAAACAAGTCCTGGTCAGAAAATATGTACTTCATGTAGCCGGCAATGGTCACTTACAATAAGATGGCGACTGAATTTGGCCGGTGTTGACGAGTCCAGTTGATAAATATTTCCATGGTGCGCGTGAATCCCATACCTGCGCTGCATACTGATGTCAGATTTTGAAGTATATCAACTGTCCAATGCTGTACTGTACACGTCCTTACATAGAGCTGGAGTTGAAGCAAGGACACAAGCCAAGCCACCAGCGAATCTCCATCCACGTGGGGATTGATAGCACGCTTGAATTCCAGATCGAAATAAAGTCGACAGGGTGTGCCCTCGCGAATAATTTCGTATACGTGGCGTTGATCAACTCGAGTTTTCTTGTAGTTTTTCCAGAACTCGGCAAAGCTTGCAACGAGGAAGCGGCGCTTGCCGTCACCAGCGCTCTCGAACGAAAACACACGAGGGATACGATCATCACTACGCCCGACACACCCCGACACGCCACGAGAAGCTTTCACTCGTCTCCGAAGGGTAGCAACCTGATCAGCAAACTCGAACGCTTCGTGCTGGCGCGGAAACGAGGAGGAAATAGGTGCCGTGCCTTCAAGTTGGCACATCTGTGAGTGCGAGACTCTGAATTGGAGCTTCTCGTAAAACGACCCCCAACTGTTGTTTGGCGCACTGCCGTCCGTAGGTCCTGGAAGTGTCGGCTTCAGTGTCCTCGCACCGTAAAACGCTTCAGCAGACAGCGTTTTCCTTCGTTTCACCATCTGACCAGGCTTACTAGCTCCACCTGCACGTCGACTTATCTCCCGCTTGGCAAGACACTCTTTGGCTGAGCTGGAGAGTGGGACTTTGGGGAACGCCGCGTGCAGAGCAGCCAGGAACTCTTCCGCAACTTCAGTGTCATAAAATGCGCCAGTGCCGTTGCCTTCGCCTCCCGTTAGCACATATTTTGTTTTTGACTCTGCTCGCCGCACTTGACCGAAGAAATAGCCTTGTTGCCATTTATCATCCACGTCCAGCACCACCAGAACACTCGACACGAAAGGAGAGGGGCTGAAAGCAGCAATAAAACGTCAAATACTCGTTCAATTCTGCACAAAGTAACGCAAAATAACCCTCACCTGTACAATGAGAAGCAGGATAAAGCTGCAACCGGCAGCAGAAGACTGGAATGTTGCTGGGATTGCGTTGTATTGGTACTGATCCGTGGGCTTTTGACCAAATAGAGACCTTGCTTTCGTGAGCTCTGGACGTCCACAGACGCAGCTTCTGGATGCGTACTTAACCAAATCTGGAGGCTGAAAGGGAGCACATCCAGCTCGCGCTGCTCCGCGTCCTCAATGGCGTGCAGGGGCGCGCCCAGGGCCCCCGTCCAGACGCGGCACGCCTCGCTCTCGAAGACCTGCGTCATTGTGAGGAGCGACCGTTACTTGGCGCAATCTTTTTGATTGGCTGAAAACCTTCAACGCGAAAGGTCGTAGAGCAGATGGCTACATTTATGATACATTTTCTCGCTGATCGTTCAGTTGGCTGTAGCAGACATGGAGGCGATTGTGCTGGACAACGGTTCGGGCTGCTTCAAGGCAGGGTTTTCGGGCGAAGATACGCCACGTACGACCTTCACCACGTGCACAGGGCGAGTGAAGAGCCCCGAGTGGTTTGCCAGCCAGGCGCCGAACTGGAAGGCCGAGCTCCGCGACCGCGAGATGTTCGTGGGAAGTGAGTGTCAACTGTATCGAGACTTTCTCGAGCTATCCAACCCGATCAACCGCGGCGTCGTGGAGGACTGGGACGCATTGGAGCGCATGTGGGAGTTCGTCTTCTCGCAAGAGTTGCGGGTAGACCCAGAGACTGCACCGCTGCCGGTGCTGTGCATCAGTTCGCCGTCAGGACCAAAGAAACAACAGGAGCGCATGGCTCAGCTCATGTTTGAGTCGCAGAAGGTCTGCGGCTTCTACTTCATGCAGCAGTGTGTGTTGTCCCTCTTCGCGTCTGGACGCACCCGCGGGCTTGTGGTGGAGGTGGGCCATGGATCGAGCCACGCCATCCCCATCTTCGAGGGCTACGCACTGCCTCACGCTGCACTGCACTACAACGCTGGGGGCATGGACATCAGCCACCGTCTTCACCTGCTGCTGTCCAAGCGCGGAGTATCTTTCCACTCGTTTCCGCTGCACACGATCGACGAAATCAAGGAGTCGACCTGCGCGATGGGGAGCAGCACCAACCAGCAGGCGGGTCAGCAGAACCAACAGGATGAATCCAGCAAGCCCTTTGAACTGCCCGACGGGACCATACTACAAGTAGATCGCCACACACAGACAATGCCCGCTGAGGTGCTCTTCAAACCACAGGAGTTAGGCGACGAGCACCCGTTGCGGCCAGACAAAGGACTGCACGAGTGTGCGGCAGCCAGCATTGCCATGTGCGACAAGGATCTGCAGACTGATTTGCTCAACGCGGTCGTGCTCGCAGGAGGCACCACAATGCTCCCTGGTTTCTCTCGCCGCTTTCAGGACGAGCTCCAGTCCGTCCTGCAGAGCTCTGGGGCTGGCAGCAACGTCAACGTTATCCCGGATCCAGTCGTTCGGGAGCGAGGCTACAACTCGCAGCGCAAGATCGCCGCATGGGTCGGCGGCTCCATGTTCGCATCGCTCGACACGTTCCGCGACATCCACATCACCAAGCAGGAGTGGGAAGAGTATCACGAGGCCATCCTGGACCGGAAATGCTTCTAGCAGGAAACAAACAACAAATACAACTGTAACAGGTGCGCGTGTATTTTGTTTTCAAGGTTACAGGCCGCACCCAAACATAAAAAATAAGGAGCAGAATACACAGAAACATGGAACGACAACTGTAGGGGGGGATTGCGTCCGTGAGGCTGGCAGCTCTCAACTGCTGGGCAGAAGCTGAGCAATGAGTCGGACTCGGATCTGTCATCACTTGGAAGACTTGAAGGGCTCTAGCAGCCGCAGGGCTGGCGCATGGCGTACTGCATGAAGTGCAGCAGCAGCATGAACATCATGACGGTGTTGAGGTTCCAGTCTGCCAATGCAAGAAAGCGTAACCGGTTAGATACACGCGTGTAACCTCCTAAACACAACGAGAGGTTGGATGTGCACGCACCGCCAAACATGTCGTGCTCCGGCTGCTGCTGCGCGCCTGCAGCCTGCTGGTTGGCTGAGTCGGCATCGGCATTCACCGCGCGATTACGTCGCTGCGATCCCGACACTGAGCACGAAGGAGCTGGCGCTGCGTTCTCCATGGCGACTGACGAACGGACTGGACGAGACGCTCCGGTCGAGGACGAGGATAATGCGGAATGAAGCGTCGGAGAAAATGTGTCAAAGGTCACTAAAGCAAAACCACATTATTTCATTATGACGTCACTAAAACGGGTATTGGGTTACAGTACCCCACAAACAGCGTAACCAAGGCAATAATGGACGCCACGCCGGGGACGCTCAAGCGCACGGGGCGGCCTGTGCACCCTCTGTGGGCGCACTTCCACCGCGGAGAGAAGCGTAACCGGTACCACTACCACGCGTACTGCTCGTACTGCGTGGCTCGCCATGGCGCGGACCAGGTGCCGCCCACTCGCGGTGTGTCCTCGGACATGCTCCGACACCTGGAGAGCTGTCCGAATTGTCCTCGGAAGGTGGTGGACAGCGTCAAAGAGCTCTGCGGACGACGCGAGCGCAACGCCCACAACAAGAAGCATCTGAATGTCACCAGTGGCAACGACTGTAGCAGCCGTCGACTGGAGGACGCCGTGAACGAGGACGACGACGACGACGACCAAGTGCTGCTACTGGACGCGGTGGCCGTCTCGGCGACTGCCTCTGCGGCCATGCACGAGCCGCAGCACACGACAGCGGACGATGCTGCTGCTGTCCTTGCGGCGGCTGCAGGGACGGAGACAGAGACGGAGGACACCTCGTTGGCTGGCAAGAGGACGGCGAGTGAAGCGTTGGAGGACGCATCGGTGGACATGTCTCGTCTCAATCATGTGGACGCTTCTGAGGTAGACAAGAGGACGACGTCCAAGAGTGGCGGGGGATACTTGGTCATCCCTGCAAAGCGTGGACGCATGGACAGCGGTAACACAGCGGAACAGGAGGACGCAGTGGCGAGGTGGAGGGTGAGTCTGTTGCAGACTGCGGTGGCTGCGGGAATCCCGCTGTCGGCGTTCCAGAAGAGCGAGTTCCAGGAGTTGCTGCAGGTTCTGAGCCCTGCGAGAGTCGACAGTGACGAGATGATCGGCAGTGTGGGTGGCCAAGCGTTTCTCGAGGAGACGGCGGCGAAGCTCGCGCAGAGTCAACTGGACCGCGTGAAGGAAGGCATGCTGAACTCGACGATTAAGAGCGGACTCACGCTGAGTATTACGCTGTGGCATACTCTCGACCTGCAGAATTTGGTGGCGTTCACGCTTGTCAATTCAAACGGAGACGCTGCGTGTGTCCGCGTAGAGGACCTTGGAGGACAAATCCCACAGCTTAACCCGACTGGCGACGAGAACGACAGCTCGGCTTTGATGGCGCTGTTGCTTCCGCTTGCTGACGCCATTGAGGACGTTCTACAGGAGCTGAATGACAAGAACATTTGCATCATGGGGGTCGTGGCGGACTCGGCGGAGGCGCTCAGTGCAGCGAAGAGGGTCTGTCGCAGTGAAAAGTGGCGCTCTCTGTTGGTGGTCCCCTGTATGTCTGCGTTGCTGACGTCGCTGGTTGGCAGCGTTCTTACGCACGAGGCTTATTGTGATGCTGTTGGGCAGCTTGTGGAGCTGGCGGCCTATTTCTCCAATGCACGGTTGCAGGCGTCACTGCGCGCCATATCGGGGGAAGATGATGCTCGAATCCCCCTTCCGACACGGGAACATTGGTTTTCGTTCGTGGTTTGCCTCACCAAGGCCCTTCACTACAGCGACGCTATCACCGCATTGTGCTCAAGTCAAGACGAGAGAGGCTCTCCTTTAGCTCCGTTGGCTCTTCGTGAACTTGTGCTTGGCGGCGATTCTCAGCTCTGGAAAACTTTACGAGAACTGGCGGTGCTGTTGGCCCCGTTGCGAGAAGCGTATAGTCTTGTGTTCCAAGCAAAGCCGAAGCTGGGCGAGATCAGCAGTGCTTACGACAACGACGATGAGTGTGCGACCACGGTGCATGCGGGGCTCACTCTGGCTCATGTCATGTACCAGCTCGGCCGCATGAGCCAACAATATGCTGCTCTGGCCGAATCTGCTGATATGTCTTCGTCATCGACTAGCAACGGTGAGAATACGGCGGTAGTGGCTCAGCGACTGCACGAGTTGTTGGACGTGATGTGGCAGCGATATGATCTACCGACGATGGTTCTTGCCTATGTGTTCGACTTCCACATGGACACCGGACGTCTTGATATGAGCAACACGGCACTACAGTGGAAGGCCGTGGCCTCCTACTTCCAGCTATACTTCGAGCGCTGGTTTTGCCAAGCAGACGACAGCCAGGGGCAGACAGGGAATGGATCAACGCTTCTGTGCTCGATTCCTAGCGACAAGATCGAGGGGATCCTCAATTCCTATCAGCTTCGCCAGTTCCCGTTCGATGCCGAGACGACAAGCGACTACACAGATGTCTCGTCGTTTTACTCGTTCGTGTCCGAGTCGCACCCGGAGATTTGCGCGTTGTGCTGCCGAGTGTACGCCGTCGCATTGGCGTGTGCCGATCTACGCCGTGTGATTCGCGGTATTGGCTTTCTGCCTTCCGTCGCGCAGACTACCGAGCGTCCGGAGCGGGTAGAACTGCTACTGCATGTGGGCTTTGCCTCCGGTTTGAAGAGAACCCGACGCAGCGCGCCACCCGCCTCTGACGGCAGCAACATCCTACCGGAACTACTTCAGGCGAGTCGCCCGGAAGAGTTACTTTGCAGCCAGGACGATTGGGAGGCGTTTGCTAGCGACTGGAAGGCACAACTGGACCACGAGCGGGCATTAGACGAGTTGGAGCAACTGCAACAGCTTCAGGCCGATAAATCTTCCAGTTCTGGAGAAGTGCGGTTATCTCTGGACCAGCTTTTCTTCGATGCACTCCCACCGCTCCTTGCGGCTGTTGTTGTGGCACCCTCGCCTCATGATCCATCGGGGGCAGTGACGCAGGCATCAGTGGCGTTGTAGCTCACATATTTTCCTTATCGAGGAGCAGTAAGAAATATATTACCCATGGGAACTCAATATACCAACATGGCAGTTTGCAGCACTACATGTAGTTATGGGGTAGCTTGGCGAGCCATTTTCTCGCGAAGCAGGCTCATTCGAGAGATAATCTTGCGCCGGTTAATGGCATTTGTGGTCGTCTCCAGCTGCACCTGGCAACACGCAAGTGCTCGTTCATAGTCCTCACTCGCCACAAGAGCTAGCACCAGGTTGTTGAGGATTGTGCGTTCACGCTTGGTGTCCTCAATAGCTCGCGTGATATCCAGGCACTGCTGGTAGCAACGTACGGCCTGCTGCGGGTTTTTCTTGTCTAGGTACACGGTTCCGAGGTTGCCGAGCGCGCGCGCTTCCACGACCTGGTCACCCGTTGCACGAGCCATTTCTTGCGCCAACATGAAGCGGAGCAATGCGTCGTCCAACCGCTTTTGCTTGTAAAATTCCATCCCGACGTTGAGTTCATCCAATGCCGAGGTGACCGGAGTTGTCTTGATTGGAGGGAGGGATGCTGTCCCGTCGAACGAGCCGTAGACGTCCGAGTTTGCGGCTGCTGTGGGGGTGGCTCGAGTCGGGGCGGATTTCGGTGCGGGCGCTGTAGTCGGAGTTGGTGCTTTGGCTTTACCAAGTGATAACGAGGCGAAGTTGCCATAGATGCCAGTAGTATCCTGAGGAATGTGCTGGTAGTCACACCTTGAGGCAACTGAAGGTGGCGGTGCACCGAGTGCTTGCTCCCATTGAGGTCGTTTCTCTTCTAGCTCGTTGGTAAATGAGCCAAAGCTGCCGTAGTCACTGGCAGCAGGAATTTCGCGCTCGCTTGAACCAAGATGGCCGTTATTGCCCTGAGCCACAGTTGATGGCTTAGTTACCGATACACTCGCGAAAGATCCATAAGCTCCGGTGTTAACAAAGCTTGGCCGCTGCGTAGAATTCGGTGGTGACCTTGATAATGAGACGGTTTGCTGACTTTGTGCTGCCAATTGTTGTGATTCGTTCGCGTATGTGGACGCCAAAGTCGCGAAGCTAGCATACTCCTCCGAGATCGTAGCAGCTGGCGTCCGGTGAGGGTGGTACAATGAGGAGATCATATTGCCCGTACTAGGTTGCTTCGTTGTAGTGGGGTTAGCTTCTTCCTCCGGCTGATGCTGAGCAAATGCTGCGAAACTCCCATAATCGTCACTTGTAAATGGCCCCGGCGAAAAACCAGCTTTGCCGTTAGTCCACTTCCCTGGAGCAAGGCCGTCGTAATTGCTGGCAGGTGCTTCGCCAGGTAACTCAGCTCGGTGGACAACAGGGGGCGCGAGTGAGTCCAACGAGAAACCTGCGTAGCTGTCGGAAACTGTGCCGAGCTTGTTGCTGGTAACTGCGCTAAACGACGGCATGTTGAGAAACGAGGTTTGCGACGGAGGAGTCCGTGAGAATAGCATGGATGCTGCGTCAGGCGGCGGTTCCGGCTTGCCGAACGATTCGGTACTGAAGGCCGAGTAGGAATCGCACTGATGGTCCTCCATGGCTCTTACTGCAGCCAGTTCTTGGTTACATTTTGCAGAGAACTCCGACGCCACCTACACCAGTAACAACTCAGTTAGAGACGCTGTTCTACCCCCATACAAGCCAACCAAACGTACCCCGTATTTCAACCTGCCGGAGCTGGACTGGATGAACGCCCCGATCGACGGATATGTACGCTGTCTAACATTACCAGCCGAGCCACCTCGTCTCGCCTCCATGAGTGCATACCCCGGCTCTCCTAGATTCCGCACCAGGCAGTTCTTCAGCTCCCGTCGTCCCGGTGTGCTGGAGCTTGCCGAGTGCACTTTGAGGTACGTCAACGTGAATTTTGTGGGGTGCGACTCGGAAAATCTCACCAAGAACGCTCCATCGCTACATTGCCTAGTGGACAGCACACTCTCCGCCTCCTGCCGCCCTATTTCGCCGTGGAACCAAGGCGCCAAGCCTCCGTTTACGCAAAAACACGCCACCAACTTGGACAGACTGAGCTCGAGCGGGCCGAAGCGTGCGAGGAACCTGCGGAACTGCAGCAATTGCAACACCGACGATAACATCATTAGTTCCGACATGCCACCACGTTTATTTGCATGACAGATGCGCTCACGTCTTCTTTGGCCACTTGATCGCTTTGATAGGCATCGGGAGAGATGCAGAACTGAGTCACGACGCGCAATTCGTCGCGCGAGAACTCGGACGGCAGCGACTGCGGGTCGCAAGCGCGCACCAAGGCCGGGAAGAAGACGGCGCGGAAGGGGACGAGCGGCTGGGCGAGCTCTTCGTCCCACCAGAGCAGCCCCGACGCCTCGCTCTCGGGTCCCATTGGTCGGACACCTAATTCAAAAACTGAGGGTACGAGTAGTAATTCGCTCGTCAAAATAGTACTTATGTTGAATTACTATCCTTTTCCAGGAGTGATATTGAGTCGATGGAGCTCTGAGGGTTGCCGTTGCTGGCGTTGCTGCTGGAGGTGGTTTGATGGAGGCCCTGTCGCTAAGCTGGAACGCATTCGTGGACTGCTTTTGGCACCGGCGAATCCTCGAGTGGAACCTTGATGCCGAACACTTGACTGTTTCAGGTTGGGAACCACGGGGTTGGTGACGATGTAGCGGGGTGATATCAACGCTTTTAGGTCGTCCTTCGGTTGCGAGGGCGCCGTCGGCATTGGCACATCACTAGCAGGGACAGACAGCAACGGTGATCCGACGCTACTTACACGCTGCGTGGGGGTACCAGTAGTTGTCGACGTTTGCCGTTGAAGTGCATTCGGTGCGTCCGGAGCTGCCACTCGACCGTTGATCGTGAGAGTCGCTGGGCTCGCGACATTGGATGCAGGACTGCTTCCGAGCAACGACAGCCTCTCATCGGGTTGCCTTTGCTGCATCTTTCGCGAACTGACTGGAGCTTGGTAGTCGCTGGTCAACACGCTCCCCGCTCTTGGCGACGAAACGAAAGTATGCCGAGTAGATGACGGGGGCTTGATAGGTTTCAGCTGGGCAGATAGGAAAATGCCTGCCGCTTCAGCAGTGATAACGTTGCTGGCTCGTGGGGACAACATCGACGCCCCCAAGAAGCCTCTGTGCGGAGTCTGGGGTCTGGAGGCTGGAGATACCTCTGAGTTCTCTTGGAACTGCAGTTGGATTCTTTTGATCGATGCCTCTCGAGGCGTCGCTGGTTTACTACTGACGATCGTCATCAATGGCGCAGTCAGACTGCTATTGTTGATGAAGAAGTTCGGTGGTATGTTCCTCGTAGCCCCGCCTCCAACCGACAGTGCCGTTCCGTCGGTAGTGGACTGCGGTGCTCTTTGAAGCTGCGCACGCTGGACTGCAAATGTCTGTCGGGGATTTACAGGTGCAGCGGCCATGGCCATACTGGCTGCTGCCTCAGCGACAGCAGCAGCACGAACTGTAAAAGGTTCTCGTGGTTTGCCTGAATTGGCACCACTCGGGATCAAGAGGTATCCCGGTGCATTAGGGTCATGAGCGCCCGTGCGGAGTGCCGACCCTGACGCTTCAATGTGGCTCACCTGCAGTCCTGGCGAATAGGTTGCATCCCGAGGACTATCAACTTTACCGGAGACCGACTGCAGAATCTGATCCCGTCGATGTTGACTCGAGTTGGACGCACTTCGGGATCTTCGACGGGGAAATGCCGGTCTCCCATCCGCTATGGATTTGGAGACGACCATGCCATCCATCAGACCAATGTTGAGAATAACGCCACCTCCGCGAGTGAAGATATTTGGCGAAATAGCCCGTTGTACTGTAGTTTCTCGTCTTGGAGAAACGAGTACAGGTTCGGCAGGATAGTTCTGCGCAGTCAAGGGAGAAGTCCCAGCGTTATTACCGTCGGATCCTGTTCAAATGACGCACATCCGAGTTAGCTGATGAGGTTTTGCTGTAATTATGATGGGGGCTGCGTACCAGAAATATCGGTTGTGAGGTTGAGAGCCTTCGAGCTAGCTTGTACCGAGAACTTCCGCCTCGGAGAATCTTGACCGCTGCCAGACCGACTTCGCCGATGCTGTGACGTCGATTCCGATCCTAAATACGAACGGACCGTGAAATATCCAGATTCTTTATAAGTTGACAACACACGCGTTACCTTTCGCACCACTTGCATGTGAACCATCCCTAGTAGACGAGCGCCTACGATCACGCGACCGCGACCTGTTGCTGTCTTGACTACTCGATGGCCGCTGCTGCTCCGAGGGGTTGCTGTGGTTATTTCCTCGCTCAAGTGATTGGTTTGCTTCAGCAGCGAGCTTCACCTGGTCCCGATAGTAACCAAACTCGCCACTGTTCAACTCGCGCTGAAGGTCTTGTTTGATCCCCTCCATCGTGACTCCTTTCGACTCCTCCAGAATATCAACAGCGGACACATCTGAATGATACGAAGTATATATGGTAAGCATCGGAGAACTTCGTCAGCAAAATAAAGAGAAGGCGAACGGACCTTTGAGAGATTTAAGCATGTGACGATCATTGAGCAAATACGTCAAGCAGTGAGTGATACAATAGAGTAGCGAGATATACTGCAAATGAAGAGGCTGTTAGTAAGTAGAAATCTCAAAATGTGCATTGTACATGAAGCACTTACATCTTCCTGATCAACAGTATCAGTCCACAGATCTAAATACCACAAAATTTGTTAGAATAATGGTCAACGCCGTGAAAACGCAATACTTTACGCACCGACCAACTCGAACATTGACAAATGGAAGAAGGCGAAGTCCAGATGGTCCTGCTCCCCACTGTCTCGCTTCCAGTCGTCCAGAATCAGTTCCTTGGAGGCGGCGATGTCAAACTCAGGCAGGATCAAGCGGTGCAAGCACAGCATGTACGTCTCGTAATCGGAAAACTTGAGTTTCTTCTCTCCGTTCCTCAGTGCGCAGTTCCAGAGGCGTTGAGTGAGCGCAATCATGTGAGGGTGCTGCTGAAGACTAACGCGTTTCGCCAGGTTATCCTACAAGAATGGTCAATAACAAGGTGACCTCGTCAGAGCAGGCTGCCGCAATGGCCAAATACCTTTCAGATACCTCAGTGTAGTGATCCAGGTTGCCTTGCTGGCGGTAGGTGACCTCCGCTCCGGACGTCGAGTCGATCTCGGCGACTACGTGTCTGTGTATCACGCATAAAAACAGTGAGTAAGGGTGTTTGGTCACGTACCAAGCACTGATGAGTGTCCATACCCTTCCTCTACGAGCTTCTGTACTTTAGTTTGGACAGTAGAAACAGCGGTGGCTGAGATTCGAGGCACCTCCAACGCAACACTCCGTTGTTCCTCGCTGACCGTCGGGACAGCGGCTTTGATGTTGCCCAAAAGCGATAAAGGCGTTCTTTTCAGGTGGATCAGAGCTCGAACAGTGCCCTTAAATGTGCGTAGCTTGCGGTAGTAGGCCTTGAGAGAGCCCAGCATTGAACCCCGGCGAGATGCCGTCGAGAGTTTTGGAGCAATGGGGCTCGCCGCTGGGGCTTCACATGGCTGTGGTCGCGGTTGCTGCTCAGGTTTCTGCTCGTGTATTTGCTGCAAGGCCCGTCCTGATCCCTGCAGCTCGATCTTACTGCCGGCTCGCATCGGGAAGCTGCCCGACACAATGCTCAGTCGTCGATCAGCCACCGATGTCCTCCTGAAGGAGCCTCGCTCCTCCGCGGGCTGCATCCATGGCTCTCGGGTCATGGCTCAATGTCGTGACGGACTGCACACGCAAACCTTTGAAACCAGGAGGACGCCGCAAATAGGAGGTCATCATGATCTAACGTGGGAAGTGAACAGCCAAAATAGAGGCCAAGCCCTGCGAGTTCATCACGAAAGTATACTGTACTGCTGCTCTTCTTCACACCATCCTGGCTGAATTGATCATCAACTCGAACGAATGAGCTCAATGCAGCAAGGACCGGAAGTCAAACGACAGTCCGCAATCTTCGTTCTTGTCTCCAAACTCGATCCGTCCTCACAGCCAGTGCTGTTCTTCCCGTACCCCGCCTCCGTTCAACTCGAGCGACAATGCCCTGCTGGGTACGAAGGTGAGAACTACGAAGCATGAGCACCGTACTGCGCCTTGAACTGTGCTGACTTTCGTGTTTCTTGTACACTTAGTCCGCCAATTCTCCGCTGATGAATCGGATCTGCGACTGACCTTTGCAGGCACCAAGCGATTCTTGTACAACGCCATCACCAACTCTCTTCGAGCGACCAACGTCCGCAAGACAACATCAACCAGCACCTGGAACATCTTTTGGGGTGAGCATCTGAAGACGCACGAGTACGCAGCGCTGCTCCCTTTCCAGCGCGTGAACCATTTCCCAGGCAGCTTCGAGCTCGGACGCAAGGACCGCCTGTGCGCCCACCTACTTCGAATGAGAAAGAAACACCCTGCGGCGTACGCTGATGTCATCCCAGAGACGTATCTCACTGCAAATGACTACGACAAGCAGCAGTTCCTAACGCGCTTCCACGCCGAGCCAAGCGTTGTGTGGATCCTCAAGCCGCCGAACTTGTCGTGTGGGCGAGGCATCAAACTCGTGTCTGCCAGCACCCACGCAGCTCCAAAGCTCTCCAAGAAGAAGGCGTACGTCGTACAGCGCTACGTGGCAGACCCGTTCCTCATCAACGGTCTCAAGTTTGACCTGCGCGTCTACGTTGCGGTGACATCGTACGACCCACTGCGGATCTACCTCTTCCACGACGGATTGGTACGCTTTTGTACGGAGAAGTACTCTATGAGCAAGAGTTCGTTGAAGAATCCGTTCGGCCACCTCACCAACTACAGCATCAACAAGAAGAATGCAGCGGCATTTCAGAAGAACGAAGACGACGCCCAAGCGGACGAGGCCCACGCGTTGTCAAGCAGCAAGTGGAGTCTTCAGATGCTCTTCAAGTACCTGCGCGACCAAGGGAAAGCTCGTGAACTTGCGAACTTCCAGCAAGCGCTTGAAGATTTGATCGTTAAGACTTTGATCGCTGTGGAGGATAAACTCGCGTCTGCCTCTAGCGTCAGCAACAGTCGTCGCAACGGCTTTGAGCTGTACGGGTTCGATGTGCTGCTTGAAGGTGAGAGCATGAAGCCCCGGCTGCTGGAGGTGAACGTCTTCCCGTCCCTCAGCAGCTCGTCGCCGATGGACAAGCGCATCAAGACGGTACTTGTGAGCGACTTGTTCCAACTGGTTGGGATTCCTTTCGTAGATCCACGCAGAGAAGCCCAACAACTGGACAAGGCCAAGCAAGAGCGACTACACGGGATCAAGCAGCCTCGACAGTCGAGTGCAGGTGTCACCTCGTCAATCCTCCGGAAAGAAAAGGAAGCTCAGAGACGGCGACGTACGCTGGATGAACTACAGGGAGCGGCTAGCAGTATGATGATGAACCAGATCGAAGGCGAAGACCTCCAGCTTGTCAAAGAGATGGAGGAAGAACTCCACCGCTGCGGCCACTTCAAACGCATCTTCCCCACTCCACAATCGTTTGAGAAGCATTCGGAGCTCTTCGACACGCTGCGCTACCGCAATCTGCTGTGTATGAGATGGCTGCAGCACACAAACCAAGACGGGGCGCGGAGACTGCCCCCAACTGGGAAGAAATGAAGGAGATACGCGCTTGCTTGTTAGTCGCTTCCTGCAATGGCTACGTCTGCTTCAGCCTCAGCTACTCCGTCTCGCTTCACATCGTCCGGGTCTGTATTATTCGTCTCCTCCGTCGCCGTCGACTCCACCTCGTCAGAATCCACGTTGTTCTTCTCTTTCTCCCCCATCTTCTCCACGGCTTTCGCCGTGCTCAACTGGCTCAGCTGATCTTCCAACTGCGAGAACTTCTGCTGAATCTGAGCGAGATTCGCCTGCACGTTGGCATCCTTTGCATCCATCTTCTTGTGCAGCTGGAACAGAGCTTGCTCTGAGAGCGCCAGTCGCTGCGACAACGTGGACAGCTTTGCATCGATTACCCGAGCAATCTTCGTCTCCATCTCCCGCTCTAGTGTCTGCTGGAACCCCCTAAGGATCACCTGCACGTCCGGAGCAGCACCCGCAGCTCCAACCCCCATCGCAGCCATCTTCGCCGCCAGACCCGCAGCACTACAGTGACAATAACCATACAAAAACCACCCTCAATATTCCGCCTCCACCTTCTCGAGATCATATCTTACCTTGTATCAACCGTAGCAACGGGCTCCATGGGCACGAAGACGCATTGGAATTGCTGCAAATCCAGCGCGTTCTTGTCGCCCGTGAGCGACACGAACTTAACCCGCAGCACGCGCAGACTCTTGAGCACGTCACAGTCGCGGTCGCTCTGCTTGAAGGCCGGCGACATGGCGAAGAGCTGCGGCTCCTCCCCGTGCGCGCTCTGCTTGGCGCCCCGGAACGTTCCCAAGTATGCCTCGCCCTGCTCCTCCTCGCCCAGCATGTTGCGGCGCGTGCCCTCGGCGTGCAGCTCGATGTGGCGGGCCGAGCATTGGACCTGCAGCTGGAGCTGCAGACAGCGCAGCGGCTGCGTGGGCCACTGCAGCTCCAATTCGCACGCGGCGGAGGCGTCTGCATCAGCTTCAGGGCGCGTCAAGCGCAGCGGCAGAGCGGAGAGCGCAGCCACGCCGCCGCGCGCGTCCGGCAGCTCCTGCACCTTGACCTCGGCGGCTGCATCCGAGACGCCCCACGAGCAGCGCCACGTCACAGACGCCATGATGATTGGCAAGTGAAATGGCTACGTACGACGAAATCCTGTCGAAACTGATAATACTTTACCAACGGCGGCAGGTTATATATTACCGCGGTATCGTCCGCCATAGCTGCAGTTGCAGGGTGGTGGATGCTTGTTACATCCATGCCATCAATCTATATCAATCAAGCGTCGCTGCCTTCGTACCGGAGGGAGAGAACAGTGTGCATCTGTCGCCGTGTCGGAGAGCTCCGGGAGCCCAAAACACTCGATCCTACCTCCCCAAAACTATTTTAATTCAGGTGCATCCCTCAATCTGCAACCGTTTGATTACGAGTGTTGCCCATTCAGTGCCATCGGTTTCTCTTGTTTTGGGTTCGGAAGCTCCACGTGTCGTGCCACCTCTCGAAGCGCACGAAGCCTCCCGCCCGTTGCCATTCGCCTATCGTCTCGTAAGCGGTAGCTCGCCCCAGTTCGCGGCCGCCATGTTGGAGTACGACAACTCGGCCTTCTACTACTTCTCGGTGTCGCTCTGCGCGCTGTACGCGGTGCCCGTGACGTTCCTGTCGCTGCGCCGCATCGTGTACGGCGTGTTCCTCAAGGACCGGCTCATCGACAAGAGCCACGTGCGCTGCGAGCGTGAGCTGCGCAAGCTCAAGCAGCTGCAGGCCGAGAAGACGGCCTTCCGCAATGTGTTCTCCATCCCCTTCGTGATCAACCTGCTCGTGCTGGCCGCCGTGTGGTACGCGCTCGTGCGCATGACGCTGCTGCTCAAGGACGACTCGGAGATCAAGTCGTTCGACCCGTTCGCCATCCTCGGCATCGCCGCGGGCGCCACGGAGCGCGAGATCAAGCGCGCGTACCGCAAGATGAGTCTGCTCTACCACCCGGACAAGAACCAGGGCGACGCCGTGGCCGAGCAGAAGTTCATGCTCGTGGCCAAGGCCTATGAGGCGCTCACGGACGAGGTGGCCAAAGCCAACTACGAGAAGTTCGGCAACCCGGACGGCCGCCAGGCGCTGCAGCTGTCCATCGGCCTGCCCACGTTCCTGCTGGACCCGGCCAACCATAACATCGTGCTGTTCCTGTACCTGATCATCCTCGTCGTGGCCATCCCGAGCTGCGTGGCGCTCTGGTACTCGCACTCGAAAAAGTACGGCGACAGCATGATCATGTACGACACGTACGGCTTCTACAACTTCGCCATGTCGCAGCACTCGCACCCGCGCTTGCTGCCCGAGATCCTGGCCGGCTCGGCCGAGTTCCGCGAGATCCCGCGCCGCGCCTCGGACGACGCCGAGCTGGGCGGCCTCTTCAAGAAGTTTAAGCAAGCGGACATGATGACCAAGCCCAAGTTCAACCATCCGGCCATCGCCAAGGCCAACCTTCTGCTGCACGCGCACTTCCTGCGCGAGAAGCTGAGCCCGACGCTGCAGGGCGACCTGCACGCCATGCTCAAGAAGGGCATCCAGCTCGTGGACGGCATGCTCGAGATCTCGGTCATGAAGTCGTGGCTGCAGACGACGCTCAACCTGATGGAAATGCAGCAGTTCCTGACGCAGGGCCTGTGGTTCAAGGACCCGCCGTTCCTGCAGCTGCCCCACCTGACGGAGGCCGAGGTCAAGCACATTGTCACGGGCAAGAACTCCGTGCGCAGCATGCACCAGTACATTGCCATGAAGCCCGAAGAGCGCAAGGGACTGAGCGGCCTCTCGGAGGAGGACCGTGCCGAAGTGAACAAGGTGCTGGAGATGATGCCCCACATGGAGCTCTCCATCTCGATCGGCGTCGAGGACGAGGAGTTCATCGCCGAGGGCGACATCATGACGGTCACCGTCAAGCTCACGCGCCAGAACGTCAAGGAGGGCGACACGTGCGACCTCGTGTACGCCCCGCGCTTCCCGTACCCCAAGATGGAGCGCTGGTACTGCGTCGTGGGCGACGTCAAGATGAACCACCTGCACGCGTTCGCCAAGATGACGTCGCAGGAGCGCGTCATTGAACAGAAGCTGCAGCTGCAGGCCCCGCCCAAGGCCGGCACGTACCAGCTGGATATCTTCGTCAAGAGCGACTCATACATTGGCCTGGACCTGCGCGCCGTTGCCAAGGTGGGTTTAGAGTTGTTTGCTGCGATTTGTGCTCGTGTTGTCACCTTTTCTAACCTTTTATGTTGTTGCTGCAGTTCAACGTTGCCCCCGCATCCACACTGCCGGTCTACCAGCCGCACCCGGAGGATTTGGAGTTAGATAACGAGCCCACGCTGTTCGAGCAGGTGATGAACGCTGCGGACTCGAGTGATAGCGAGGAGGAGGACGAGGACCTGGAGCCGGAGCAGGCCGAGGAGAGCAAGAAGGACAAATAGAGTGCGAGCGCAGCTAGTCTGTCTGCTTTGCCGTGAAACGACGCAAGCAGTGTGCGGACGGTGTAAACTCGGTTTGTGTTGTTGCGTACGATCGTTGTTGTTGTTGTTGTGTCGGTGCCCACTGAAGCCGGATAGGTCCCTCTCACCCTTTGTCTGGATGGAATCTGTGTGTGACTTGCGAGCGGGTCAGTCGATTGAGCGAGACCCAATTGCAACGAGTATTCTTCATCTGACGAGGATGCTGCTGTACGTCTTTTAGGTGCGTTGGCCTTACAGCGTGCTGCTCAGTTGGCATGCATGTTGCCGGTTGATAACTTCAACGTCGAACATAGATCGACTGAGGAGAAGCAGAGGACCGAGGACTGAGCATCTACCCAGCTGTAGCTATGGCTCAAAGAGCTCTGATCGCATCAAGCATCTGGCCTGTCCGCCATCAAATATCGCGCCCATAACTCACGAGTGCGAGTTAGATCGAGACACCACAACGCAGCGAACTGAAGCAGCGCGTATCCCGCTTCAACGAAGCGCCAAAGGATCGTAGAGTACAAGCCACTCAGAGATCGGAGCACGTCACCAAGGACGAGTGAGTTTCTCTAAGCGAAGCAGTAGATGAGGGCGACGAAGCTTCTTTACCTGTTCGAGACGTCGAAAATGGCCATGTAGAAGCCCATCGTGGTGAGCGTATCCAGCCAGGAGCTCGGTGGAGGCCAAGCCAAGGGAAGCAGGGCGGAGCCGCAGCTCGCCTTCGCATGGTTCACATCTCAATTTCCTCGACAGCGACCGCCAGCTCTCAGCCCGGTGCTTTTCTCCTCTTCAGTCCCTACAAGCTCAAATGTTGCCAGTCTCTGCGTTGTCGCTGGGTGTTTTGGCGCTGTCAGCTCAGCTCGTTTCCCCGGTGGTGGCTTTGAGTGAGATTTACTCCGAGTGGAAGCAGTCCAGCTACTACAACCACGCCGTCCAGGTTGTCAACACAGTCGGCGGAACGGCGGCTGGATCCTTCACGTCGGCCAAGAACGTCGGCAGCGGCAGTTCTGCCGTCGAGGTGAGTGTGGGCTCGCTCGAATCCAACGAAGCCATCACGTTTCCAACATCCTGGTCATCGTCGGGATCATCCACGGTCGTGGCCACCATCACGGAGACGGAGGAACAGCAACGCTTTGACCAGGCTCTGGCTGCCATCGCGGAGCTCCAGTCGCTGCATCCCCACGCCAACTTCTCGATCAACTCGCCGTTCGTGCTCTTGACGTCGGAGGAGTTCCTCGCCTATGTCAACCGCTATGCCATCGACCCTGCCTCGAACCCCGTCAAGGGCGGAACAAGCCCGACTACCGGGATGTCCATGGCAGACACGGGGAAGAACTCCAGCAGCACCGCCACTTCCAGCCCAAGCAGTGACATCAGGACGTCCTCGGCCGCGCCAGGTGAGACCGTGGACTGGCAACAGGCTGGTTGCGTCACGGCTGTCAAGGACCAAGGAGAGTGTGGAGCTTGTTGGGCGTTCTCGGCTACTGCAGCGATGGAGTCGGGGTACTGCGTGGCCACAGGGGGCTCACTGCCTAGCTTGTCGGACCAGCAGCTCATTAGCTGTGACGGCGAAGACGGGAACAGCGGCTGTGGCGGAGGCTACGCTGCGTACACAATGGACTGGGTGGCCAACGAGCGCAGTGGCAAGATGTGCACGCTCGACTCGTACCCGTTTGCTTCAGACGATGGCAACGTGCCGAGCTGCTCGATGAGGTCCTGCACAGAGTTCGACGTGGGCGTGACGGGCTACGACTCGGTCCGCGAAGATGCCGGCGCTATCGAGGACGCTGTGCGCAAGCAGCCCGTGTCGATCTTCCTCTACAGCGGCTCGAGTGCCTTCCAGTACTACTCGGGCGGCGTGCTCACGGGCGAGAACTGCGATAAGACTGGCCCACACTCGGCACTTGCGGTGGGCTTCGGCGAGACGGACGACAACGTGCTGTACTGGCGCATCAAGAACCAGTGGGGCACGTCGTGGGGCGAGGATGGCTACGTCCGCGCCCAGCGCCGCTACTCGGGCGACAGCGAAGGCGCCTGCGGTGTCGAAATGTACGCGACCTGGCCCACTTTTGATGTTTCGGCTAGCTCAGCTCCGTCCGTGACGAATTCAGCCCCCTCTGTCACGGCTGCGACGCCAACCAGAACGCCGTCCGCCTCTAATGCCGCTACGACGCCTTCGCCTTCGGTAACAAAAGCTGCTCCGGTCACGGATACTCCTTCTGCTCTGAACACGGTAAACCAAACGGAGCCAGTGGCCAGCAGTGCCTCGGGTTCAGACTCGAACGAGACGGTGGACCAGGTGAGCGCTTCCTCGGGATCGACCAGGCTGTATGAAGCGGTAACTTCGGACGCAAGCGCCGTTGAGGGCGCCTCAAACTCTTCGACGACGCCAAGTGTCGTTCAAAGCGACAGCGTTGCGGGTGACGCCTCATACGCTTCAGATGCGACGCCTCCACCGACGATGCCTTCCGACAGCGTTGCAGGAGCTTCAACGCCCAGCGCGGGCAAGCGGGACTGCGCCATGTAAGCTGCTGCAACGTGCTTACCACATTGTCGTGAGTAACTTCGAGTAACCAAACAAACTATTGGTCCTACTTGTAGATCACAAACTTTGTCGTCGCTGTCCAGGAATCCTTGCATTATCCGTTTGTAGGCACCTTGTAAGCCAGGCTACCGTGCATTGCGTACGATGAACGCTCTTGCATGCAAGATGATCTCGGCACGAGCACAACGAGTTGACAAGAAGGAGGAAGTATTTTACATCTCTGCGCTTTGACGACACGCCACGTACGTCGCAGGATCACGTCGTCAACCCAAGCAGCCAGCTGGCGGGACCTCCACCGCAGGGATATCGGAGCCAGCTGAAGTCGTGCTGGAAATCAACGCTGTATCTGCACACGGCGCATTTAGACTGAAGTTTCTCGTTGATTGGGCTCTCATACAATCGCCTACGCTGCTGTGGGCCTACATGTCGACTCCAGGCTTCACATTGGTGACCCTTACAGGTGGATGGGCTGCTTCGGCAAGCTTGAAGTGGGATCGGCCAGCCGCCAATCAGATGCGCGCGAATGAGTTCGGAATTTTATGTTGGCGTTTGTATGTACAAACTGTAAGGGGTCGGACTTTCGTCCAATCACAGCAAGGCGAAACCATTGTCAAGATAATTCCCAGGCGAGGGCCCAACAATTCTCAGACGCACCAACGGAGCAGAGCACCACGATCCTTGCTGAGGCTGCGGGAAGGTGGCGCCCTCGATGCAGCACGCCACCCTGCCATACGGCAGCCATTTGCTTTCTGCTGTGCGAAAAAGACCGACAAAGTGGGACTCGCGCTTGTGGGCACAATCGAAATTACATATCTACCCTCACCTTTAATCCCCTCAGCCAATCATATAATTTAGCTCTCCCCCATCCAGCCAATCCGCGTTGAGACATCAATAGTACTCGCATATGTAGCCTGCATACTCGACCCCAATACTCGGCTGGCTCTTCCAGGGGTAGGCGCCCGCTCCTCTCCGCCCAGCCAGCACAACAGAACGGACCAGCGGAGCGGACGCGCCGTCCAGGGCCCAAGGCTACAGCTAAGGCTCCGTCCGACCGACCGTTCAATACCCAGTAGCACTAGTAGCAGCAGCAGCAGCAGAGCGAGAGCACCTCCAACTCGACGCAACCGCCGGACATGACGGCAGGGCTGGCGGTGCTCGTGGCACTGAGCGTGCTGCTCTTCGTGGGGGCCATCGTCATGCTGCTCTTCTTCTGCCGGCGCATCCAGGTGCAGCGCGAGCGCGAGTCGCTGGTCTTCATCCAGGAGCCCGCCGACGTGTACCGCGAGGAGCTCAACGACAGCTTCATGGAGCAGGCGCTGTGGCGCTGCGGCGTCTGCAAGTTCCTCAACCACCCGGAGCGCAAGCTTTGCGACTTGTGTCAAACCTTGAAGGGCGCAGAGCGGGACGTGGCCGGAAGCAAGAAGCACGCGAGCTCGGGCTCAAGAGGCGGCAGCTTCTCGCGCGGCAGCCTGAGCTCGCAAAGAATGGGGCGCATCGGCGAGACGGAGGCCTTCTCGTCGTCCCAAGCGGATGACGCTATCGGCGGCTCCTTTGGCCGCCCGAGCTTTGAGTTCTCCAGGAAGCAGAAGCCGCAGAGTAAACTGAGCAAGTTGCAGTTGGCTGCGAGTCGTAGACAGCAGTGGAAGCGTATGCCTACGACAGACGGACTGCATCGGTGGGTGAGACAGGAAGACAAGGCGGCGCCCGGATATTCGAGGCATGCTCAACGGGACTCGATCGAGAGCGACCCGGGCGGGAGGATGTCACTGAACCGGTACCTGGACGCGACTGAGAGAGACAGCAACTTGTCGGTCGGGTACATTCGCGTTAGGGACTCGCTCGGACGATTGGTGCTGAACGAGAGCGACGTGGTGGCCACGGATTTCCACTACCGGATTAACATTCTGGACGGAACAGGCAGCTCCGAGCTCATTATGAACCTCGAGGGGGTGCACAACTTGCCGTTCCCTGACAAGATCCGCTGGTTCTCGACGGAGATTCATCGGTTGTGGCTGCCCTGGGAGTCAGGACACGCAGAGCTGGTGGTGAGACGAGATCATTTACTGCAGGATTCGTTCGAGCTGGTGGCGGCCATGAAGCCGTACCAACTGAGACAGAGATGGCGCGTCGTGTTTGACGGAGAACCGGCGCTGGATGCAGGCGGCGTCATGCGCGAGTGGTTCACGCTGCTGTTTGCTGAGCTCTTCGACCCTGCGTTCGGACTATTCGTGAGTACGGTGGGAGACGAACGCAGCTACTGGATCAACGCTAGCTCGGACCTGTTGATCGGAGAGGAAGACCACCTGGCCTACTTCGAGTTTGCTGGACGACTGGTTGGTAAGGCCATTCTGGAGGAGCACTTGATGCCCGTGCACCTTGCATTGCCGTTTCTCAAACACATCCTTGGTGTCCCCATCTCGTTCTCGGACCTGCAATTTCTGGACGACGAGATCTACAATAGCGCTCTGATGGTGAAGAAGATCGACGACATTGAACCGCTGTGTCTGGACTTTACGGCCACCCGCATTGTCGATGGCAAGCCTGAGATCGTCGAGCTTGTGGAGGGAGGCGCCAACATCGACGTGACGCGGGAGAACCGCGCGCGATATCTGGATGCCCTATTCAAGTACCATGTGCTTGGCAGCGTGAGCGAGCAGCTGCTGTCGTTCCTGACTGCGCTGTATGATGTCGTGCCCGAGGGATTGCTCAAGCTGTTCGATTACCAGGAGCTGGAGCTGCTCATGTGTGGCGTCCCATCCATCGACGTGGAGGACTGGAAGAAGCACACGGACTTTAAGTTCTTCACGCACAACTTCCCCACGGAGCTGGAGCTCAACAACATCGAGTGGTTCTGGGAGGTGGTGGAAGACATGAAGAACGAGGACCGCGTTCGCCTGCTGCAGTTCGCCACAGGTACAAGCCGCGTGCCTGCACAGGGTTTCAAGGGCCTGATCAGCAGCGACGGACGTGTGCGCCGCTTCAACGTCGCATTCGCTGGAGCGAACCAGTCGTTCCTATTCCCCAAGGCGCACACGTGCTTCAACCGCCTGGACCTGCCGATCTACAATTCCAAGGAGGTGCTGTCGGAGTACGTCAAGCTGATCGTGCAGATGGACATCACAGGGTTCACCATCGAGTAAGCCAGTCGCTGGGTGGAATGAGTATTTATTTAGCAGGACGAGGGAGGACAAGCAAGAGCAAGAGGGCCATCGTGACGACGAGAGCGGGTTTGCCGACTTTAAACACCCAAAGGGATGATGGGTACCACCTGTAGGTATGTGGACAATGTCTAGTGGGGGGAGTAGAAGCTAGCTAGGAGCAGCAGACATCATAACCACTGTCGAAATGATCATTGTGAATGCGTAAAGTGTACTCGGTTGAAGAGCACGTGTACCTAATTAAATATGGGACGATCAAGTAACCAGTACCATTTCCAGTTTAGCGTCCAACGGAGCATATTCCTCGATGCCGGCCAAGCAAGTGAAGCGTCCTCAAGCCTCCGATGGAGCCGCCAGCAAGCGTGCGAAGCTATCTCCTCCCCCGGATCACGAGTTCTCACTCGCCACCGTACTGGCTAACGTCAAGAAGGCTGCAATCGAGCACTCTCACCTACAGCCGGAGGTGGTTTCAAGGCTCTTTGAAGAGGACGCGACGACTTTGTATCTTACGACAGATCACAAGAGCTGGGTCTACCACGTGCCTCAATGGTACAAACACGTATTCGAGCACGCTACACCCGAAGAACTCCGTGAAACAATGGCAGAAGATGAAGAAGCAGGGCCTCCTGTGACTTGGGCTACTCTGTTCGAGCAGGCGTGGGAGGCCCATCCGAAGCAGCACGATACTATTATGATGTTCGGCAAGCCGGCCAAGCTCCCACGGTTCCAGCTGCTATGCGGGGAAATGGGGAGCTACCGCTACTCGGGGAAGACATTCGAAGCGCAGAGGAAGTATCCACGGGGCTTGGAGCACGCTGTGCTTCACATGCAGAAGATGGTGGAGGACCCAGCTACTCATCAGACGCGACTCACAGGCGGTCTTGTGAATTGGTACGAGAACGGAGACCACTACATCGGACCACACGCAGACGACGAGCGGGATATGATGGCATGCTCACCGATTGTGGCCTTGTCACTGGGAGCTACTCGGCGCTTTGTCTTCACCAAGAAAACCTCAAAGAGTGCTCCCCTGGGCGACGAAGCTGTGGCACGACTGGAGCTGCAAATTGGGGACGGAGACCTCCTGATCATGGGCGGCACCACGCAAAGAACTCACAAACACGCGGTGCCGAAGATGGCGCGATGTCGTGAACCACGGATCAGCGTCACCTTGCGCTGTTTTCACTAAGAGTCCGCCCAGGAAAATAGTTTAACTCATTCATTACTTACCAATTGATTTATGCAAAAAATACAACTAACTCACGCGGTTGCATCGTTCCACGCCGTCCTCTTACTTGTGACACCTCGTGAGTGGAACCGGAACACTGCGGTGGCGAACTGTGGGGCCATGCTTCCGAAGCAGTGCGACTGGGACAACCCCCACGAAATCTTCCGCCAGCGAGAGACCACCGCCTCAAGATTGCCATGTAATCGCTCGCTCTTTGGCCTTGCGAGCACTTGGTCGGGCACCAAAAACTGCTGCATGCTCTCTTTGGCCTCCTCTGAGTGTCGGAACTGGTCCCAGATCACAGTTGCGTCCGTGCCAATAGCGTCTCCGATCACATGCGGACCGCCCGGATGCAAGTCCAAGAAGTCCGTGACGTCGTACACTTGTCCCTCAATAGCCACGCACTTGCGGCCGTCCGTGATGTCCAGCAACCTCGCGAGCTCTACAGCTCGTGACAAGTGGTGGCGGAAGTAGAACTGCCGCCAACACTCAATAGGGAACACTTGGGCGAACCTGTCGCCCGGTTCACAGAAGTCTCGCTGGAAGACGCGGCGCCAGAGCGTCTCGGCGACGTCGCCGACGTTATGGTCCCAGGCTCTGCAGACCATGGGGCACGTGGCCAAGTCTTTAGGGGACAGGAACAGTAGCAGCTCGTGCAGCACGTCGCGCGGCAAATTGGTCACCGCGTTCCCGGCCGTTCGATGAAGAAGAAGAGACCCATTCTTGAGGCTGTTCCTGTGGCTCTGCACCATCCTGGCAACCTGCCGCTGCTCGGCCTCGACGTCGGCCTTCTTGTCCAGCTTCTTTTTGCGCTGCAGCAAGCCGAAGAGCCCCAGGAACAGCAGGAAGCCCGTGATCTCGGACGACGTGAAGCGCCGCGAGTCTTCGCCCTTGCGGTAGCCCGAGCCCAGCGGCGACGGAGCCGGCGACGGGGACGCAGAGGGCGCCACCGCCGGCCGAGTGAAGAGCTGGTACAGCACGCTGATAACCGCCGTGATCACGATGAACTGGGCCACGCGGTTGCCCGTGGACACCGCGGCGCTGGAGCTCCCGCTGCCGCTTGACGCCATCGTGAGAAAACGTTGACAACTGACTGTTTTGGGCGCGAGGCCACCATCCGAACCCAAATTAACGGATTTTGGGCGCATGTTGACGCTTAATTTTGGGCTGTGGTTGAAGTGAAGTGTGCATGTGACTTGTGAGCTAGCTATTCGATGGCATGGATGGGGTAGCGCTCGTTTTCCCACTTAAACTCACCGACGACGAGCGCGTCGACGTCCTCGAGGTCGTCTGGGAAGTCGTGCACGTCCATGTGTTTGCCCAGCTCTACGGCGAGCTGCGACCTCACAAGAGCGATCCCTTCGGGTGTTCCAGGTGCAACGTGCTTGGTCTTCACCTCGTGATACAGTCTCCCCGTCGAGAGGGAGATCCGCAGCGACTCCGGGATGAAGGGCATCGTGAGCTCGCCACCTCCGAAGACAAGCGTCCACTTGTCGCTGTCATCCCGTCGGAGATCCTCGAACACGAACGGGCGGTCGGCGCACTTGATGAAGTTCATCTCCTTGCCGCACGGCGACCGGAACGGATACTCCAAGAACTCGTGCTCCTCCTCTGACTTGCACTTCGCGACGCTGTTCGGCTGCACTTGTGAGAAGAAGAACCGCAGAAACTTGGCACTCTTCAGCGACGTCGCGATGTTCTTCGGACGTGTGTCCTCCAGGAACAAACGTCCCTGCCATAGCATAGCAGCAAAATAAACGGTAAATCCACTCCGTACGCGATGATAATACACTCCAACTACGGTATTGCGTTCCCACCTGCAAGTCTACATAGTAAAAGTATCTTCGCTTCTGGCCTTGCAAGTCGTAGAACTCTTCGCTGCACGCCACAAAATCGTTAGCAATGTCTTCATCGAGCTTCTCCTCCGTTATAGTCGAACCTCTTGATGTCCTTCAGCTGCTTGAGCTCCAGGTACTTGTCCTCGTCAGCCGTGCAGAACGCCCGCAGCCCGACAGCACGCCGCCACGCCCTGGACAGAGGTCGCCCCCACCGCAACATCATCATTTTTTGCTAAATTGGGCACTCTACCGGGGATTTTCTCTTTAGTGACGTCGAAACGCACTTCAACGTCCGCCCCATTGCATTATCGGAGCTCCTCGCGCAAATGGCTCATAAAGTCGAGGAAGTTGGCTGGGAACCCATTGGAGTCTCTATCCGCCCCAATCGCGGTCGGAATAGTGTGTTCGAAGGAAAAGGGTACGCATTGAGGGCACCTCGTGAACTGGGCGCCGACTCCGCCGTCCGACCCGGAGATGTGCGTCGTCGAGGGAACTCAGAAGGCGGCACGGCGAGTCGCGTGTACTCGCTGGCGAGTCCGTTGATCGCTAGACCGCCGCCAAAGCCGACTCTGGATAGGAAACTGGTGTCGGAGAAGTGTGTGGCGATGGCGCAGAGGACGCAGGAGGCGCTGTTCGACGCGAAGGAACTGGACTCGACGATGGAGGACATGACGCTCTGGGTGCACGCGCGCGTGGTGCCGTTGAAGTGGCGGCGCCAAGTGCTAACGCACTTGAAGCCAATCTACCAGCAGATGGTGTTTTGTCGAGACGAGCTCGTGAAAGGGTGGGGGCTCCTCCATCCGCCATTCTACGAGCCCAATATCGACTCGTTTGAGCGTCGACTTCGGTTCTTCGAGCGGTCCGTGCAGCTATTGGCGGCGGCAGTCGAGGAGTGCAAGACCAAGCTGCTCGAAGCGGAAGCCGTCGCAGCGTGTAGATATATCCAGCTGTGGATGCGTCGACTGCTGGCAAAGGTACGCTGGAGGTATGGTTTAACAGAGCGTGGTAAGGCTGACTACTGACTATGGCGATACTGAGTGGCAGCGAGGCTTCTACACGAAGGTGATCAAGCTCACGTATCACCATCGAGGGTTAGTCTCCGGTATGTTCGACTCGATTGTAGGCAACTCCAAGCTGACGGCACGTCGACCAGCCCAGAGTATCACGCTCGAGTACCCACGCTCCGACAAGAACTGGGACAGCTTCAGCTAGCGGTCGGATCTGAAGTCTGTGGCGGCTATCACGGCAAACAACACAAGTAGTAGTTTTGACGTCTCGTAGGACTTTTCAATATATATTCTTTTCATTGAGACTTTCTTCTGATCAACCGACTAGCTCTGTGGCTGACCACGTTGCACGCGGCGGAATGCCACGAACACGATCCGTGACAAGAGCAAACGCAAACAAATTGACGTTTGGCAGAACCACCGGCACGAGGTGACTGCGCGATGAAATCCCTGTGCCGACTTGTTCTCGCCGTCGAGCTCGCGTGTCGACTTTCTCGGAAGCTGCGCCCGCTTATCTCTTGACGCTCTGGTTCTCCTCCTTGGCGAAGAGGTCGTCGAACTGGCGCGACTGGTTGATCGGGTTGCGCTTGAGGTTCGCCATGCGGAAGCGGAACTGCCGCCACGACGACCCGCGGTCCTCGCGCGGCTCCAGCGTGTGGTGCAGCTCGGTGAAGCGCTCCTCCTTGTTCACGTACACGTCGGGGTTCATGAAGAGGTAGCGCAGCGACATGCCCGTGGCGGCCACGGCGGCGAAGGAGGCGCAGAAGACGACGGGGAAGGTGGCCTTGTCCGTGGTCCAGAGGTTGAGCAGCTTGTATCCCTGGCGCTTGACGACTTGGACCATGGTGGACTGGGAGAGTGGAGGATTGGAGGAAGGTGTTCACGCGAGAGGAACTTGGAGAATGAGCGGCTTCGGGTAGGTGGCGCCGGATCCGAAGCTCGCGTTTCTGTGTGCGTCTGCTAGGGACAAGGGCATCTATAACGCCAGCCTCTAGCACCTGGACACAGCCTGGCTGTCAGCCACGCACATTCTGGGGATGCGGCTCAGAGTGAAATGGTAAATGGAGGGGATACGTGCGTATCTCGGGGCGGCTTCAAAGACAAACTTCAACTGCGCGGTGATTGGCGGATTTGAAGCGGCTTTCCCGTCGAAAACCGGTTCGGTACCGCGTGTTTTTTGCGCGATGTTTGGCCTATCAGAATGCAAGAGAACTGCGGCATATTCGCCAATCAGCAGCGGACACCACCGGGAAAAGGCAAGGTGGACCACATCAAATTGGGGCAGTAACTTCAACTGCGAGGCAAGAAGGCTGCCAGCATCCTGATGTTTCCAGAGCGCGAGGGGTTCTTGTTTTAAATGGCCAAGTTTTGTAAGTTCTGAGAGGAAGGTTCGAGGTGCACTTACTCAGTAACACATCGATATGTCTCCTATTTGAGCATATACAGTCTCTGCTTCTGTTCCAACGACACGAATGCGCTTTCTTCTTCTAGCGCCTTGGTCAGCAAGGTTGCCAAGGCAACGATTTGACGGCTTACCGTATTTGCTGCGAATTCGGCTTAACGAGCGAGACGTTTAGAGGGTCGTATCACAGCAGTGAAGCAGGACATGTACTGCGTCGACATCATGCAAAAAGACCCGGCAGACTGACTCAACTCAATGGTAGGTATCATCAATGGGGCAACCAAAGTTTCAGTCACATCACTGACAGCAAGGAAACACTTTCACCCCAGGACAGCAGCTTTTTAGGCAATCGCTCGTTTATTGACCGTCACTCGCGTATTGTGTCAATGCGTCGGATCGTTGCTAATTCGGGGAATCGTACCACCAAAATTGGTAGCCCCAAATGGGGATCGTAGCGTTTAACTTCCTTCCCAGCGGGTCAGTGTCAGCTTCAACGAGTGCAACAAGCAGTGCCCACTTTAGTTGATCCATTCAGCACACACTTCGCCATGGTGACATCACGGTCATCTTACATTGTGCACAATCGTCACGGTGTCCGCAAGGGAGCTGGCTCACGGCAAAATATATCTGCAGCTTCAGCAAAACGGCAACTTGTAGTACCCATTTTATTTTTGACCCATTCTACGTTCATTTTTTATGACCAACTCTTTTACGATCCGGAACCAAAATACCGGTATTTATTCGGTACAGCTGCGTGTCTTTGCAAAACGCTGCTGCGAGTCAAGTCGAAATTGCACTTGTCTCCAAGCAGGATGAGCACTCACTGTCAAGCATACACTCCCAAGGACTTTCCGCCGTCTCCTTTGCAACAGTGGGTCATTCAGGCCTCGCAGCTCGACGCATTCCACAACTTCCCCTCGACTGATCACTTCTACCGATCCGTCCACACGCAACAGCCTCAAGGAGCTAGCAAGCTACCAGCTACCAGCTACCAGCTAACCCTCCCACCAACCCAGTCTCCCAGTCCACCATGGTCCAAGTCGTCAAGCGCCAGGGCTACAAGTTGCTCAACCTCTGGACCACGGACAAGGCCACCTTCCCCGTCGTCTTCTGCGCCTCCTTCGCCGCCGTGGCCGCCACGGGCATGTCGCTGCGCTACCTCTTCATGAACCCCGACGTGTACGTGAACAAGGAGGAGCGCTTCACCGAGCTGCACCACACGCTGGAGCCGCGCGAGGACCGCGGGTCGTCGTGGCGGCAGTTCCGCTTCCGCATGGCGAACCTCAAGCGCAACCCGATCAACCAGTCGCGCCAGTTCGACGACCTCTTCGCCAAGGAGGAGAATCAGAGCGTCAAGAGATAGGTGGTGACTTCGACAGCTGCTGCGGAAGTGGAGCTCATTTCGAAGTGACCGCACGGGCCTGTTTCGCGACGAACTATTGGGTTCTGTGTTTTGGTGACTCTCGCCTCGCCCACGCAGGCAACGCAGCATTGTGTACTTATATTGAATGCCCAAGATGATAAGCATTCCGACAATACAAATAATTAAACAACAGTTCTGGAGTAGTGTACAGTGTTTTGCACGCGTATGAATACACCTGCGCACGAGCACTTTTACCTCACGCCTTGATCTGGCCGCTTGGCTTCCACGTTTGCTCTTGGTCTGGTTTCAACCGAGCATCCACGTCGTCACTACACAATGGAGCAGCGTTGAAAAATGAGCATGAACGATAGGATTGCAGAAAGCATTGGCAAACTTGACACTCGCTACAACATTGTCAATAGGACTTACGCACTTTTATATCATTCGTACAACCGTCAGGTGGGTCAATGTTCAGCTGTAAGAAACAATACTGTAAAAGAGAGACTAAACGAGAGCTTTCAGCCTAAAAACGAGTGTCTAAAGTTGAAAGAGGATAACGAGCTTGGTGTGTACACCGTCTCGTTAAGACGAATGCGTACGAATCGAGCAAGAAGAAAGAATGCCATCACCAAAGTGTGGTCTACGTGTAATGACGCATTACCGAGTGTGTCGTTGGGTTGTGTCGTTCCAGGAATTTGATTGTTTTTTCGCGAAGGTCTTCCTTCGCCGAGCATCATTGTCGGATTCGCCGGCTTCATCACACGTCATCTCCACCCTCACCCAGCGATGCCAGCAGCTCCATCCATCGTGCTTCAGCAGGAAAGGGCCGCCATAAACTCCGCGGAGTTGGCTCTGGAAGGAGCGCTTCTTCGAGCTTCGAGCGCTTTCAATGTTGGCGCGGATGCAGCACAACGCGTGTACGAGGCGACTATCCCCCTGCTGGGTGAAGTTGAGGCAATTTCAGAGCGAATGGGGCACTACGAGTTCAGCTACAGAGTGGATGTCGCGACCTACACCAAGTTAACCGCTTTGGTGGATGTGCTGCAAGCGGCGCTGGACAAGACGGAGGCGGCGCTGTGGGAGGCGAATGAACGACTTCACCAACTATCCGCTTTGACGCAGTCTGGTTCGTGGGCCTGTGACTGTGAGCGCACCAGGATGGGCACTATCGTGGTGACAGCACGGACGACCATCAATGAGCTTTGGGACCTGACGAAAGAGCGGCAGGGAAACATCAGCATCATTCAAGCGACACTGGCGTGCACTGGAGGGCTCTCCAATGGCTTCTTCGAGCTCCAAGCGGGTGTTTGCTTGTAAGCGCGATCAGAGGTGCTAATTGGTGACAGCGGCTTCAGATAACCTACTTGAACAAGTCGCAGCAATGATTTTAATTAAGAACTTTTCGTTTATCTGTTCTCCTACCGTAACTACGCGTATACCAGGCATAGTGATGCTAATCACATCAAAATTCAAGTGAAATGATAGCAACTGAGGTACCACCGCGTCAACACAACTCTGGTGGCACTTACTTACGTGCGATTCAAGTTGTTTGGACGCACTTATATACGCTGCGTTCATTTCAGTTTGACCGTACTGACTTGGCGAGTTCGTGGGGATAAAGTCCCGGGTTTCCTGGTTGTTTTGTAGCCAGCCACGCGAATTTGAAGTCAAAGTCAGAGAGGGGTTACGGACGAGAAGAAGAAAAGCAAGTTGAAATATGAACACACCAACATGCACCAACGACACCTCCATCACGTAGACGAAGATTATCGTCAACTTTGCTTGCACCATCCCCGCTTGCTGCTCCAGAACAAATGCGAGTTGGTGGAGATATGAAAAGCCCAGTGTGCGCTTCAGCACAAAGATCGATAATATAAGCGAAGCGAACTCCAGCGAGCCGTAAGCGAGCGCATTTTGGACGGATGACAGGAGCTCGTCGCTTGACAGTCCAGCCAACGAAGGGTAGTAGGCGCTGTTGGGCAAGTTAAATAATACCATTCGGTGTAAACCTTTGCACACAAAAAGATCACTTGTCAATCCCAAAGCTCAGCAGGAAAAGTAAAAATTAAAAAGCGTAAACTCATACTTACTGTAGATGATTGGTAGAACCACTTCAGCGTACTCCACCAGCACAAGATACTCCGTAATAAACAGTGCGTGCGTGCTCTTTGAATAAAGAGTTCACGCTCGGCAAGAGAGAAAATACTCCCAAGACCAGCAGTATCAGCGAGGCCTGTTGGATTTTCTGACCCCTTCGAATGTTCCAGGTTGCGAGTCGTCCTTAGAGGTACAACTTGCGTACCGTAAATAACGGCGAACATGCAACGCACGGCGAAGATGCAACATTACCGCCAAATTACTACAAATACTGGTATGTTATCTTGATTTTAGTATGGGGTGAACTTTTTACGGCTTTTTACGAGTGAATGAACTTTTTACATTTTGACTTGAAAGCTTCTTTTTACGACGTTGCATCTTCGCCGTGATTTACGGTACTGTGTAATGATACTCGTTTGGCGGGCATTTGATTTGTAACTGGAGTAGGGCCTCTCTCTTTGTCCGCCGCCTTCTCGTTCCACGAATCTGTAAGCATATCAACGGGTGTTTCATTCGGCGTGTCGGTACACCCACCTTTTTCGTTTGATCGGATGGCATGCTTCATCGCAATCATTTTCAGTGCAACCTCGATGAAGTTTTCTTTTGCAGCAGGGTGATTTGGGGGAATTTTGCCATGAGTGCTTTCACGTCGTTTAAAATATCCACGACGTCAAGCATAGAAAGCCAGAAGTGCACCAGGTCAACTGCCATGATCATGGCAGTCGATGTCCACGATGACGCATTCTGAAGAGCGTTCGAGACGTAAAGCACATTGAACACCTCCACGTTGAATATCACCGCCTCGGGTTTCAGATCATTGTGGTTTGTGAGAGCTTGACTATCCAGTTCTTGGCAGTGAGCTTGATGATTGGCAGCACGATGACGAACAGCGCTTGTCTGATGCCACTTAAAGACAAGAACCTGAAGATGTAGAGCGGGTAGACGAAAGTGAGAGCTACAGGAACCGCCAGTTGCCGCTTGAGATCGTCCCACAAGGATGGGTCAGCTCGCCAACGTGGGCCCCAGATGTATGCAAAACACCCTGCAATGACAATAACGTTGGGTGGTGCGGCAATGAGCAGCCCAAAAGGAACCGGAAAGACAGTTCGTTCAGCAACAATGAAAACGACACCAATTCCAGCAGTGGTTGCTAGTGTTGAGATGAAGACGACCTGACGACCGCTCAATTTCAGTCGGGGCGCGCTCTGGCCCATTTGCATCAGCACGGATCCGCCCACAAAGCAGATCACGGCCCATATTCCCCACAGTTGGCGGCGGTAACGCTGCAGACACCCCGCCATGCTGACAGCACAGGCCACTTCCTATTGTGCGCAATTTTCAGAATGTCAACAAGAAAAGTCTACTTTAGCACGGGCCAAGAAATACCACGAGCTTCAACCAGGGCAACAATTATAGTGCCCATTTCTAGTTTGACACATTTTCCAATCCAGGGTTATTACCTTTTCAACCTGGGTTTCTCGGAGCGGCAAATCCGGAGCCAGCAATACCGGTATATTTTCGGTACATCTGCGTGTCTGTGGCAAACCGTTCGTGTCTTTGCAAAACGAGCCGCTTTCCCGTTTCCCGACGGTGTCCACTGCGAGTCAAGTCGAAGTTGCACTTGTCTCCAAGCAGGATAGCACTCACAGGCGTACACGCCCCAAGGACTTTCCGCCGTCTCCTTTGTAACCAGAGCGGGCCATTCCAGCCCCGCAGCTCGACGCATTCCAAAACTTCCTCTCGACTGATCACTTCTACCGATCCGTCCACACACAACAACCTCAAGACCAAGCTCAGCTAGCTACCAGCTAACCCACCAACCTCACTCTCCCAGTCCACCATGGTCCAAGTCGTCAAGCGCCAGGGCTACAAGCTGCTCAACCTCTGGACTACAGACAAGGCCACGTTCCGCGTCGTCTTCTGCGCCTCCTTCGCCGCCGTGGCCGCCACGGGCATGTCGCTGCGCTACCTCTTCATGAACCCCGACGTGTACGTGAACAAGGAGGAGCGCTTCACCGAGCTGCACCACACGCTGGAGCCGCGCGAGGACCGCGGGTCGTCGTGGCGGCAGTTCCGCTTCCGCATGGCGAACCTCAAGCGCAACCCGATCAACCAGTCGCGCCAGTTCGACGACCTCTTCGCCAAGGAGGAGAACCAGAGCGTCAAGAGATAGAAAGAAGCCTTCTATTACGACAACTGCGATGGAGGTGACTTAGAGGCCTCTATAGCCAACACTTCGCTGGTGATGAAACACGGCAGGCTTAATGTGTACTTATATCCGATGCTCGAGGTGAAGAGCGAAAACAACCTGCAAAAAAAACAATGAAAAGTGTTGATGTGTGTCCCTAGCTGGTAGTGTTTCCCAAACACCGATTCGAGAGACAAATCCTGGGTATGATAAGTGTGGGGAGTAGCCTAGATTTCCCACTCCCCACTACAGATCTCCCCGGCAAATCAAGAATAGCGATGTCGAATGTACCTCGCAGAGCTAGTACAGCCATGCAGTCGAGATTTGCGCTTCCTGGATGATATCTACTGATTCTAGTTAAAATGGGAGGGAACATGTCCAGCCAGCGGGAAGCAACATGCAAGTGCAAGTTGCTCGTTAGAGTAAATGAAAGGATAAAATGAACTTTATAGATAAGTTATTGCTGTAGCGAGATGCCATAATGACGATAGGCGGCAGGAGCGGCAGTGCCTTGCCTTGAACGATGGGGCAGTACTGACATTAGAACTCCCGTAGAAGACCGTCCGGGCAACGGTCTACGCGACACGATGCTCCGTAACCAGATAAACTCTTCACTACATATACAAAGTACAAACACAAGATTATCAGCGATACTGTTGGCCCCCTTCAATGATGCCTTCGACCGCGCTCTGCTTGAAAAACTGAGCCGACGGTACAGGACGAGGCGCTACTTTCCCATTAATTGAGTAATTCAGTACATTGGCGCGTCTGTCAAGCCCTTTGCAAGTTTCGCAACCTCGCACTTTTTATTGGTCCGACCTTTCTTGATTTGCCGGGGCGGACTGTAATCATACCGTCAAAATTCCAACTGTCCGACCGAGGAGTCCAACCATACCGGTACTACACCAAATCATTTTAGTGACATTTATTTCATTATAATGACACCTCAACTGAATCTCCTTCATTCATTCATTCAGCTTCCAGGACGGCCACACAGCGGACGGCGGCGACACGGACGAGTGCCCGGGCGTGGAGAGGGTCTACGGGCCAGGAGCACCAAGAGCAAGGCGGGCGTCGGCGGGTGCGTGGACATCTGCATGGCCTCGGGCGGGGTGATGGCGCTCGAGGCCGGCGGTGGCAGCTGCAGGACGAGCTCAGTGGTGGTGCCGCGCGGGGCGGCGGAGGAGGCGAAGGCCGTGCGGGGCGGCGGGTGCGTGGACGTCTGCATGGCCTCGGGCGGGGTGATGGCGCTCGAGGCCGGCGGTGGCAGCTGCAGGACGAGCTCAGTGGTGGTGCCGCGCGGGGCGGCGGAGGAGGCGAAGGCCGTGCGGGGCGGCGGGTGCGTGGACGTCTGCATGGCCTCGGGCGGGGTGATGGCGCTCGAGGCCGGCGGTGGCAGCTGCAGGACGAGCTCAGTGGTGGTGCTGCGCGGGGCGGTGGAGGTGGAGAAGGTCGTGCTCGGCGGCGAGGTGGACAGCTGCGTGGCCTCGGGCGAGGTGATGGCGCTCGAGGCCAGCGGTGGTATGTTGAAAGTGGGGATGGCGTGTGGGCAGCTGCTGAGTGTACGTACATGCGCACCGTTCATTATCTACCTGGTTTCAACTGCTCTGCTGCCATTTGATGGCGTAGCTGCGGTGTATATGTACTTACCCCGCGACGGTGCCTCTTGGTTGAGGAGCAGCATTCGCTGCAGGCCGGTTCGAATCCGGCCATCGTCTTTACATAATTGTGTTTTATATTGCTGTGCATTATGATGTAAGGTTTACAGGTTTGGTTGCAGTCGAATGAAGGTTGGAAGTGCGGCGGCAGGTGTTGGATCAACGATGGCACCATTGGTGACGCGCTCGTGGAAGTCAGCGATCAGTGCATCGAGTTTTCCGGTCTTGTGTAGCTTGCGCAGAGCCTTCAACGCGGTGCCGGCAGCGATTGCCGAAGATCCGTTTGCTTTCAAGAAGTCGAGAGCGTTCGCTTGCGCTTGCTGCCCCAGGTTGAGCACTTCGTTCTTGAACGCAGAGGCTGCTACGTCTAGTGCGAAGCCATTCGGTAAGAACAGCATCATGTATCCTACGGCGTGTCTAAACTCGTACAGTGTTGTCTTTTTGACAGAGCGTGATGCGTATACACGAGGCTCGGCAGTGAACCACTCGTACCAGAGTGCCGACAACGACTGCGAGCCTTTCTTCTTCGGGCGCACGGACTTGGTGTCAGGTTGCTGCATGGCAGGACTCCGCTCGCCTGACGCTGAAACTCCTTCAAGCGCGTTTGGTGCTGCTGCGTCTGACTGTGCTCGAAGCTGCTCCTCCACTGCTAACAGTCGTTCATCAAGCCGTTTGTTCTGCAGAATGAGGACATCGATCTGCTCCGACTGGCGCTTTAACAGCGCTACTACAGCTGCGGACTGGGCGTCATTGGCATGTGGCTCAACCTTGGGAGGCGGAGGTGTGAAGGCGCGCCGGATTGTTTCGCTCCAAGCCAGCACCTCCGACTCACCTATGGCCCGAGCTTCCATGGCTTCTCGCATCCGGAGAATGAAGTCGCTCTGGTCGGACAGGAGCAGCATGTCAGGGTAGTGCATCACGAGTGTCGCCATCAAGACATCAGCTACACCATCGTCAAGGTTGAGTGCTGTGTCGTCAAACCCCAGCGTGCTTGAGAAGACTAGGGCCTGCAGTTTACCTGCGCGCTCACGGATGGGGTCGTCAAGTGCACACAGCGAAGGAAGCCGGGCGCCTTCTTTCGGCTTCCAACCGCTCAGGACGCGGGCTACGTTTTGGTCTGCTTGCGTGGTACCCAGCATGTACCCAAAGGCTTTGTTGACACGGTCAAGTTGCCAGCCACCCCGCTCGATAATCCAGTTCTCGGCCAGGCTTCCGTCGTTCGCGTGCATGGCAGCACCGCGCCGAAACGAGTGTGAGGTAAGTTCTGGGCTAAGTCTGACGTCTCTTGCTGCGGCAATATCTTTGACTCTGACTAACAACCGGTTCACGTAGGCTTGCGCACCAGGAACTTTAGGCTTCCCCGACACCTGCTCGACTTCGACCAGCGCTGTCGGGTCATCATCAGCCTCAAGCAGCTCCACCAGGCTGAGCTCTTCAACGTCCTCCACGTTAGCGGTACTCCGTTTCGTATCCATGAACTGCGGGAACATGCGCTTGCACGGAGCCTTCTGCATTAAAAGTGCTGCAGCTATAGCGAATAAAGGGCATGTTAAAAAGTTTTTCGGGTCTTTGAAGAGCGAAATGCCTTGAAGAAGAGCCGTTTTAACTCTCTTGAAGCGAAGGAAGAGTACGCCACCTAATAATGCATAGTTTTTATAAGTAAAAACATAAAACAATTGCAATCATTAACCTTCAAGACTTACCAGGAAGAATTGAGAGCTGCTGTTTCTCCAGTTGTTCGGCATCAGAGCTACGCCCGTACAGGTACCACATCGTGACGACAACGGCAGCGTCGAGGTAGATGGTATCCGCCGAATCCGACGTATACAGCAGTCGAACTATATTTTCTAGATCTTGTTTGGAGCACGGAGGGGCCTTCTTTTCCAGCGCACCGTCCTCGCGGTTGCTGCAATATTTTCCCAGCCCAGACAGGATTTTTTGCAGCTGTGGTTTCACGATTGCTCCCTGTTGCGGATACTTATCCAGCAACCAGTTCTTCACGTTTCCGAAGTACGCAAGACACGTATTTGTTGATAGAACTTTGTCTGTCGATCTAGCTAGGGAATATGCATACTTATCTAACATGATTTTCAGCACTTTACCCGTCTTGTCAGCGTCAATAAGCTTATGGGCGGCGTCGGTTGTTACGTTCTCACATTCGAGGAACGCGTTGAAGGAGTTGAGAGCTGTCGTTCTCGACTTCTTGCTGTTAGCTGGAGCAAGAGAAGCGATCGACATCGCTGTTGCACTGTTGATGCTTCTCTACTAATGAAACCACAAATACAGCTGCCTTGGTTGGAAACTTCACGATATTTTTAGAATATCCGTTTATATGAGAATTTGTATTGCATAAGAAATATTCTGTAAAAATTCCAACCAAATGTGGTCGGATCGGTTGGAATGCTGCACAATTTCTGTATGAACAATCATTGGATTAAAATATCGTAATTCGGCACTTTCATTGGTGGAATTCACAAGTAGGGTATGTCATGGACAAGCCTCGGTTGGAATAGATTGGGTATTATACCATACCGTCAAAATTCCAACTGTCCGACCGAGGAGTCCAACCATACCGGTACTACACCAAATCATTTTAGTGACATTTATTTCATTATAATGACACCTCAACTGAATCTCCTTCATTCATTCATTCAGCTTCCAGGACGGCCACACAGCGGACGGCGGCGACACGGACGAGTGCCCGGGCGTGGAGAGGGTCTACGGGCCAGGAGCACCAAGAGCAAGGCGGGCGTCGGCGGGTGCGTGGACATCTGCATGGCCTCGGGCGGGGTGATGGCGCTCGAGGCCGGCGGTGGCAGCTGCAGGACGAGCTCAGTGGTGGTGCCGCGCGGGGCGGCGGAGGAGGCGAAGGCCGTGCGGGGCGGCGGGTGCGTGGACGTCTGCATGGCCTCGGGCGGGGTGATGGCGCTCGAGGCCGGCGGTGGCAGCTGCAGGACGAGCTCAGTGGTGGTGCCGCGCGGGGCGGCGGAGGAGGCGAAGGCCGTGCGGGGCGGCGGGTGCGTGGACGTCTGCATGGCCTCGGGCGGGGTGATGGCGCTCGAGGCCGGCGGTGGCAGCTGCAGGACGAGCTCAGTGGTGGTGCTGCGCGGGGCGGTGGAGGTGGAGAAGGTCGTGCTCGGCGGCGAGGTGGACAGCTGCGTGGCCTCGGGCGAGGTGATGGCGCTCGAGGCCAGCGGTGGTATGTTGAAAGTGGGGATGGCGTGTGGGCAGCTGCTGAGTGTACGTACATGCGCACCGTTCATTATCTACCTGGTTTCAACTGCTCTGCTGCCATTTGATGGCGTAGCTGCGGTGTATATGTACTTACCCCGCGACGGTGCCTCTTGGTTGAGGAGCAGCATTCGCTGCAGGCCGGTTCGAATCCGGCCATCGTCTTTACATAATTGTGTTTTATATTGCTGTGCATTATGATGTAAGGTTTACAGGTTTGGTTGCAGTCGAATGAAGGTTGGAAGTGCGGCGGCAGGTGTTGGATCAACGATGGCACCATTGGTGACGCGCTCGTGGAAGTCAGCGATCAGTGCATCGAGTTTTCCGGTCTTGTGTAGCTTGCGCAGAGCCTTCAACGCGGTGCCGGCAGCGATTGCCGAAGATCCGTTTGCTTTCAAGAAGTCGAGAGCGTTCGCTTGCGCTTGCTGCCCCAGGTTGAGCACTTCGTTCTTGAACGCAGAGGCTGCTACGTCTAGTGCGAAGCCATTCGGTAAGAACAGCATCATGTATCCTACGGCGTGTCTAAACTCGTACAGTGTTGTCTTTTTGACAGAGCGTGATGCGTATACACGAGGCTCGGCAGTGAACCACTCGTACCAGAGTGCCGACAACGACTGCGAGCCTTTCTTCTTCGGGCGCACGGACTTGGTGTCAGGTTGCTGCATGGCAGGACTCCGCTCGCCTGACGCTGAAACTCCTTCAAGCGCGTTTGGTGCTGCTGCGTCTGACTGTGCTCGAAGCTGCTCCTCCACTGCTAACAGTCGTTCATCAAGCCGTTTGTTCTGCAGAATGAGGACATCGATCTGCTCCGACTGGCGCTTTAACAGCGCTACTACAGCTGCGGACTGGGCGTCATTGGCATGTGGCTCAACCTTGGGAGGCGGAGGTGTGAAGGCGCGCCGGATTGTTTCGCTCCAAGCCAGCACCTCCGACTCACCTATGGCCCGAGCTTCCATGGCTTCTCGCATCCGGAGAATGAAGTCGCTCTGGTCGGACAGGAGCAGCATGTCAGGGTAGTGCATCACGAGTGTCGCCATCAAGACATCAGCTACACCATCGTCAAGGTTGAGTGCTGTGTCGTCAAACCCCAGCGTGCTTGAGAAGACTAGGGCCTGCAGTTTACCTGCGCGCTCACGGATGGGGTCGTCAAGTGCACACAGCGAAGGAAGCCGGGCGCCTTCTTTCGGCTTCCAACCGCTCAGGACGCGGGCTACGTTTTGGTCTGCTTGCGTGGTACCCAGCATGTACCCAAAGGCTTTGTTGACACGGTCAAGTTGCCAGCCACCCCGCTCGATAATCCAGTTCTCGGCCAGGCTTCCGTCGTTCGCGTGCATGGCAGCACCGCGCCGAAACGAGTGTGAGGTAAGTTCTGGGCTAAGTCTGACGTCTCTTGCTGCGGCAATATCTTTGACTCTGACTAACAACCGGTTCACGTAGGCTTGCGCACCAGGAACTTTAGGCTTCCCCGACACCTGCTCGACTTCGACCAGCGCTGTCGGGTCATCATCAGCCTCAAGCAGCTCCACCAGGCTGAGCTCTTCAACGTCCTCCACGTTAGCGGTACTCCGTTTCGTATCCATGAACTGCGGGAACATGCGCTTGCACGGAGCCTTCTGCATTAAAAGTGCTGCAGCTATAGCGAATAAAGGGCATGTTAAAAAGTTTTTCGGGTCTTTGAAGAGCGAAATGCCTTGAAGAAGAGCCGTTTTAACTCTCTTGAAGCGAAGGAAGAGTACGCCACCTAATAATGCATAGTTTTTATAAGTAAAAACATAAAACAATTGCAATCATTAACCTTCAAGACTTACCAGGAAGAATTGAGAGCTGCTGTTTCTCCAGTTGTTCGGCATCAGAGCTACGCCCGTACAGGTACCACATCGTGACGACAACGGCAGCGTCGAGGTAGATGGTATCCGCCGAATCCGACGTATACAGCAGTCGAACTATATTTTCTAGATCTTGTTTGGAGCACGGAGGGGCCTTCTTTTCCAGCGCACCGTCCTCGCGGTTGCTGCAATATTTTCCCAGCCCAGACAGGATTTTTTGCAGCTGTGGTTTCACGATTGCTCCCTGTTGCGGATACTTATCCAGCAACCAGTTCTTCACGTTTCCGAAGTACGCAAGACACGTATTTGTTGATAGAACTTTGTCTGTCGATCTAGCTAGGGAATATGCATACTTATCTAACATGATTTTCAGCACTTTACCCGTCTTGTCAGCGTCAATAAGCTTATGGGCGGCGTCGGTTGTTACGTTCTCACATTCGAGGAACGCGTTGAAGGAGTTGAGAGCTGTCGTTCTCGACTTCTTGCTGTTAGCTGGAGCAAGAGAAGCGATCGACATCGCTGTTGCACTGTTGATGCTTCTCTACTAATGAAACCACAAATACAGCTGCCTTGGTTGGAAACTTCACGATATTTTTAGAATATCCGTTTATATGAGAATTTGTATTGCATAAGAAATATTCTGTAAAAATTCCAACCAAATGTGGTCGGATCGGTTGGAATGCTGCACAATTTCTGTATGAACAATCATTGGATTAAAATATCGTAATTCGGCACTTTCATTGGTGGAATTCACAAGTAGGGTATGTCATGGACAAGCCTCGGTTGGAATAGATTGGGTATTATACCATACCCAAGAAATCTTGCCTAGATTTCCCGCTCCCCACACTACCTAATCATACCCAGGATTTGTTATTTTGCTAGATTATCTAGTAGGGAGAGGTCCCACCGCCCCCATTATAAGATGACGCGAGATAATAGTAGTAGTCGTTTGGTCGTCATTCCGGGACGGTGGGCAGCTCCAGGCTCATTGCCGAGCTCACCAGCTTCGCACACTTCATCATCTCCAACTCCGCAATGGTACGAACCACTTTGGTGCAGCAAATGGCGGTCATCAACTCAACGAAGGTGGCTCTGGACGACGCGTTTTGCCGGGCGGCGGAGGCGTTCAATAGTGGAGCGGTGGTGGCGCAGCGCATATACGAGGTGACTGGGTCCATCAAGCGCGCGGTGGAGGCGGCGGAGGCGAGTCTGGGGGACAGTTTCGACTATGGATAGGGCGACGTACACCGACTTGTGGATGGACACCATACAAGCAGCGTTTGCCAAGGCAGAGGCGGATTTGCTGGAGGCGAAGCAACACCTTCGAAGTCTAACAGCTTTGATGGGGTCGGGGTTGTCGAGCGGCGAGCGCGACAGACTGAGCGGCGTCATCGAGTCGGCGGAGAAAAATATCAACGAGCTCTGGGACCTGACGAAGTCGCGTCAGGAGGGCATCAAACTCGTGCAAACAACTCTGGGGAGCGCCCGAAAGGTGGTCTGGAGGGAGTGATTTCTTCTGAAGCGATCACCAAGGCAGCAGCGAGCGATCAAGCCTGTTGTGATACTCTCGGTAGCTCGGCTAACATGTAACTCAACAGAAACGAAATTGAAATTGTTAAGGTTGACCCGATATGTTTTTGAGTGTTTTTGTCAGTGCGGGGATTTTTTTCGGCAAGGAACGGCAATCGCAACTTACACAAGAGCAATAAAGCGGACGTGTTTATTCGACAACTAGTGTGCTGCAGAGTTTCATTGTTGCTAGAAGTATACGTCGAATGGCAAACACATTTATTTTTCTTGAAACTCTTGTAATTACACATTACGGGTTGAAGTTAGTGTCTGTACTTTGCTGCTTTCGGTTCATTCGCAAACATCCCTCGTCGAGGGCAACCCCCAGTCCACCAAGCTCCACCCCGACAATGACCTGCTCGTTCGTGAAGGCGCTGGACGTGTTGAGGCAGCTGAAGTCGTCGTCCGAGTTGTCACCGCTCGATTATTCGTCGGTGCTCGCGCTGACAGTTGTGCTGGAATCGTTTGTGAAGATGGAGCTCGAGTACGATGCTTTGGATGCTGACTTAATCTCGATGACAGCGTTTCTCGCGTCGGGCAAGGCGGAGCACCTGCCAATGAATATCCTGGCGGCCGAGTTGCAAGACGTGGTGGCAGTGGAGCGGATGGTACCGGAGGCGGAAAAAGCGCTGGCTGATCTGTGGGAGGTGGGGCCCTATATCCGGTCATTGGTGTCGATGATCTCGTCGTGGCTCCCCGTGCACCAAGATTTCCTTGAGCCAGACGACATCTCGCTTGAGATGGCTCGCATTCGGCTGAGGCAATACGATGTCGGCTAGAGGATGAAGGAGATGCGACGACTACTGGAGGGTTTGGAAGCGCTGGCGAGTCTTGGCAGGGCGATCGGAGCCATTAATCTCGAGTCGTGGCATGTGAGGAGGCACATCACCACGCTGTAGAGAGCTTGGTGTTTCTGAGGGAGATAACGAAGAGCCATGCCTCGCGTCATGTGATGAAGTTTACTTAATAATGTAGCCGTGAAGTACTTCGCTCACACTTTTAGCTTAACTTTCGCCAATGTCATGGTGCATTCCTCGCCAATCATGCGAACACACTTGCAACAACACACATTCTACTGTACAGCTCTTCCTGGATTACCGACACGGCCCCACAATCATTCGAGGACGCAAGCAACCCATCCAAGGCTCCTTGCTCTCTCGGCTGTGCCATACAAAAGTTGCCTTCAACTGTAACAGGGTCCTCTATTCAGGTGGGTTTTCCCCATCTCTCCCCAATCTCGGCGCTCGGGTTCACTCACAACTCAACTGACCAGCTAGCTACGCAGGAAGTTGAGTGACGATGCTCTGGTGGGTGGGCGTCCTCATTGGCGCCGCCGTCGTGGCCGTGCTCATCGTGGTAGGGGCCTTTCGTCTCCCTCGTCCTCCTCTCCCTTCTACCTTGTACTAACGTCTCTCTTTCTCTCTCCATCTCGCAGTTGAACGAGCTGCGTGGCCCCGGCTTCAAAGTGGAGGGCAAGCACGTGTTCATCACTGGCGGCAGCTCCGGCCTGGGTCTGTCGCTGGCCAAGAAGTACGCGGAGCAGGGGGCCAAGGTGTCCATCGTAGCGCGTGGCCTGGAGAAGCTGGAGGAGTCCAAGGCGGAGATCGAGGCAGTGCGTAAGAACGCCGACGCCGGCGTCTTCATCCAGTCGTGCGATGTGGCGGACTTCGACAGCGTGCAGAAGGCGGTGGACGCGGCCAACAAGTTCCACGGACGCGCCACGGACCACGTGGTGTGCTCGGCGGGTTTCGCGGCGCCCGGCTACTTCCTGCAGCAGGACGTGAGTCTCTACAAGAAGATCATGGACGTCAACTACTTCGGCACGCTGCATGCCATCAAGGCGGCGCTGCCGGCCATGGTGCAGCGCTCGGAGGAGGGAGGAGAAGGCGGCCAGATTGTGCTGGTGAGCTCCGGCCTCGGCCTCATCTCGTGGATCGGCTACGCGCAGTACGCGGCCCCCAAGTACGCGCTGCGTGGCCTGGCCGAGTCGCTGCGCAACGAGCTCAAGCTCTTCGGTATTCGCGTGAGCATCTTCTACCCGGGCAACATCGACTCGCCTGGATTCGTGGAGGAGAACCGTACCAAGCCCTCTGAGACCAAGACGATCGAAGGCGTGAGCGAGCCGCTGCACCCCGACAAGGTGGCGCAGTCACTGATCAATGGCATCAGCAGCGGCCAGTTCAGCATCACGAACGACCCCATGATCTTCATCCTGCGTGTCCTGGCCAACGGTGTGGCGCCGCGCTACAACACCCTAATGGAGGTGGTGATGCTGCCGCTGCTCATTCCCATCCAAGTGGGCTTCGGCTTCTTCATGGACTTCATCGTTTGGCAGACCAAGCGCGCTCGCGAGAAGAAGCCCAAGGACCAGTAAGGCACCAAATTCGGAGGATACAGACAATCCCCTCGCTAGTCATGGCGTCGGGAACCCACTTTTTATTCCTAGTTGAGGGTATTCCTGTCGTAGGGTGTACCATGGGGTGGTAAACTGGACTGTACCACATATATGGTACGTATTGGTGCAGTCTTTTGGTTACATATACCTAAAAAGGCTGCTCAACTCGATGAGCGGACATGAATGGAATTCGTGAAGATATCGATATGTACCTCGGTAACACCGAAAAGGATAAAAGTATATTTAAGATACAGTCCGCCCCGGCAAATCAAGAAAGGTGGGACCAATAAAAAGTGCGAGGTTGCGAAACTTGCGAAGGGCTTGACAGATGCGCCAATGTACTGAATTATTCAATTAATGGGAAAGTAGCGCCTCGTCTTGTTCCGTCGGCTCAGTTTTCAAGCAGAGCGCGGTCGAAGGCATCATTGAAGGGGGTCAGCGATATAATACATATGTATTGCTGAATAAAGTATCGCCGATATTCTTATGTTTGTACTTTGTACATGAAGTGAAGATTTATCTGGTTACATGTACGGAGCATCGTGTCGCGTAGACCGCTGCCCGGACGGTCTTCTACGGGAGTTCCAATGTCCGTACTGCCCCATCGTCCAAGGCAAGGCACTGCCGCCCCTGCTGCCTGTCGTCATGAGCGCATCTCGCTACAGCAATAACTTATCTAAAGTTCATTTTTATCCATTCATTTACTCTAACTAGCAACTTGACTTGCATGTTGCTTCCCGCTGGTTAGACATGTTCCCTCCCGTTTTAACTAGAATCAGTAAATATCATACAGGGAGTGCAAATCTCGACTGCATGGCTGTACTAGCTCTGCGAGGTACATTCGACATCGCTATTCTTGATTTGCCGGGGAGATCTGTAATACCGTCAGGCATGTGGGGCATGATGTTGGTAATGATACTGATGTGCAAAATAAGTTGCCACGATAGTATTGAGCCCCATTTCACTCATGTTGGCAAGCACCCAATCTCCATTCTAGTCAAAGGAACGGTACTAGCAGGTCTGAAAGCCAGCTCCGAATGCTAATGCAAGCATTAAATATGAAATTCGGTACGAAAAATGGACAATAGGAGCTGGTATCCTGGTTTGACTACTGCAGACGTCATGTACAGAATGGACTTTTCCTATAGTTAAGCACCCCAACACATTCATAATCCGTGATTTTTTATTCCTTATGACGATTGAGGGGTGAGGGGGAATATTTACTTGGCTTTGTATGTGACGGTCATTCAGAAATCGTTGGGACCCACCTTTATATTCCTGATGAGCGGGTATTCCTATCCTAGGGATTACTACCGAGGGGATCGTCTGTAGTTAAATTGCGGAGAAATGCGAGGCTACTTCAAGCATCAACCTTTTCCATATCGAAAAATAGTTTTTGTTCTCCTAAACGGCGCCCGATAGGTCTAAGTACACAGCAAGTTTACAAAGTGTGTCGACTGCATGGGTGAAGACACCGATCTCTACGCTAGCAAGCAGTACGGAGCCGTTGCTTCAAAGAAGCGTAGTCATATCAAGCCACCGTAGCAGTCGTAAAGGAAGCCTTCTATCTCTTGACGCTCTGATTCTCCTCCTTGGCGAAGAGGTCGTCGAACTGGCGCGACTGGTTGATCGGGTTGCGCTTGAGGTTCGCCATGCGGAAGCGGAACTGCCGCCACGACGACCCGCGGTCCTCGCGCGGCTCCAGCGTGTGGTGCAGCTCGGTGAAGCGCTCCTCCTTGTTCACGTACACGTCGGGGTTCATGAAGAGGTAGCGCAGCGACATGCCCGTGGCGGCCACGGCGGCGAAGGAGGCGCAGAAGACGACGGGGAAGGTGGCCTTGTCCGTGGTCCAGAGGTTGAGCAACTTGTAGCCCTGGCGCTTGACGACTTGGACCATGGTGGACTGGGAGACTGGGTTGGTGGGAGGGTTAGCTGGTAGCTGGTAGCTGGTAGCTTGCTAGCTGAGCTTGGCCTTGAGGCTGTTGCGTGTGGACGGATCGGTAGAAGTGATCAGTCGAGTGGAAGTTGTGGAATGCGTCGAGCTGCGAGGCTGGAATGGACCGCTGCGATTGCAAAGGAGACGGTGGAAGTCCCCTTCGTGGTGTTTATGACTGTGAGTGCTCATCCTGCTTGGAGACAAGTGCAACTTCGACTTGGCTCGCAGCAGCGGACACCGTCGGGAAAGGTGCTCCTTTTGCAAAGACACGAGCGGTTCGGAACAGACACGCAGATATACCGAATAAGAACCGGTACGGGTGAGTTAGATTTGCCTCCGACAAACCCAGTGCAATGGGAAAACCCATGGCGGAAAAGGAAATCAATATAGTGGCTGAAGCGTCTGGTTCTCGTTAAGTAAATTTTATTCAACAAGGTAACCATGTTTTTAGAGCTTCGTAAACGCGCGCCGAGGTATGCCGTTCTATTTCTATAAAGGGACCTACTTTTGTTTTAAGGTGTATCAATGCAACCTCACATGTCAATAGCGGTAAGGCATTCTTTGCAGCACGTGATTTGGGGGATCTTTGCCTGGATGTTTGCTAGTGTTGTGCAGAAGCTTGCCTGACGACCACTCAATTTCAGTCGGGGCGCGCTCTGGCCTATTTGCACCAGCACGGATCCGCCCACAAAGCAGATCACGACCGAGGAACGAGCAAAAAAGACCCAGTTCTCGTGCACGCCAGCTTCGGGAGGTGCTAGCGGTGGTACCTCGTCCAGTAAGCCCAACATGAGACAGGGAAGTGGAGTATGCAGGCATATCAGCAGCAACCGTGAGCTTCTCAAGCCCTTCATGTACTTGTCAAGCTGTCGAAGTCGATCCACCAAGTAGTGTCCTAGGAACTCGACCTGGCGAGACATCCATATTCCCCACAGTTGGTGGCCGCAACGCTGCAGACACCCCGCCATGCTGACAGCACAGGCCACTTCCCATTGTGCGCAATGTTCAGAATGTCAACAAGAAAAGTCTACTTTTAGCACGAGACAAGAAATATCACTAGCTTCAACCAGGGCAACAATTAGAGTGCCCATTTTTAGTTTGACACATTTTCCAATCCAGGGTTATTACCTTTTCCACCGGAGTGGCAAATCCGGAGCCAGAAATACCGGTATATTTTCGGTACATCTGCGTGTCTGTGGCAAACCGTTCGTGTCTTTGCAAAACGAGCCGCTTTCCCGACGGTGTCCACTGCGAGTAAAGTCGAAGTTGCACTTGTCTCCAAGCAGGATGAGCACTCACAGGCGTACACGCCCCAAGGACTTTCCGCCGTCTCCTTTGTAACCAGAGCGGGCCATTCCAGCCCCGCAGCTCGACGCATTCCACAACTTCCTCTCGACTGATCACTTCTACCGATCCGTCCACACGCAACAGCCTCAAGGCCAAGCAAGCTTCAGCTAAGTAGCAAGCTACCAGCTACCAGCTAACCCAGTCTTCCAGTCCACCATGGTCCAAGTCGTCAAGCGCCAGGGCTACAAGTTGCTCAACCTCTGGACCACGGACAAGGCCACCTTCCCCGTCGTCTTCTGCGCCTCCTTCGCCGCCGTGGCCGCCACGGGCATGTCGCTGCGCTACCTCTTCATGAACCCCGACGTGTACGTGAACAAGGAGGAGCGCTTCACCGAGCTGCACCACACGCTGGAGCCGCGCGAGGACCGCGGGTCGTTGTGGCGGCAGTTCCGCTTCCGCATGGCGAACCTCAAGCGCAACCCGATCAACCAGTCGCGCCAGTTCGACGACCTCTTCGCCAAGGAGGAGAATCAGAGCGTCAAGAGATAGAAGGCTTCCTTTACGACTGCTACGGTGGCTTGATATGACTACGCTTCTTCGACGCAACGGCTCCGTACTGCTTGCTAGCGTAGAGGAAGAAAATCATCTGTGCGAAAACAGTCCTAAATGTCCTAAAATATCCTAAAATTCGGCATAATTTACCGAAATAGATTGCACTTTATGTCATACAATATTTCTAAAGGGCGTAATTTATGTTTGTCCTAATACCGTCCAAAAGAAATCCATCGGTTTTTAGGACACCTTTAGGATTATGTTTAGGACATGTCCTAAAACCTTGGCTCTAGCAGTAAGATTTTTCCTCAGTCGATTCACACTGTGTGAATGTGTGAATCACACACGTCCGAATGCGGGCGAGAGCGAGCGAATGCGAGCGCGAGCCTCACTCTGTACATTCACCGATAGCCAACACCCGCCGATCAGGCGGGGGCGTGTCTGCGCGAGCGAGCGAACGCGAGCGCTGCAACCCTATATTTTTTCCTAGACACCGCGCCTGGCCGAGCCGAGGACTTAGCGTAAGGCACGAGGGGGTGGGGCAGGCCGCGCAGCGGCGCTCACCTCATCATCAAGTAACTACTATCAAGTAACTGCTGTGGTGTCTGAACAGCAAGTGCAGTATAGTAAAGTGTTCTGGTTGCAGCCAGAAGGACAGAGCAGATGGGTGAAAGTAGTCATCTGTCCAGTCTCACTTCAACGTGGAAGGCATCTAATGTTCGAGGAGAATCCAGAATCAGTGACGGCAGCGAGGACAGGCTACGGGTGCAAGGGCCACCCACAGGGAGGCGTGATACGTCTCCATGCATGACAACAAGGAGCTACAGCAGGCCAGGCGACATCCAGGAGAGCAGACTTTCCAGCAACAAGAGCTACAACAAGTTGCAGCAGGCTGGACGACATCCGGGAGGGCGGACCTGCCAAGGTAAGAGCTAGGAGGCGTTGGAAGGATAGGAGACATCGTAGCTAGCTGCTAAGCCCCAATATATGTTTCTCACTTTGCAATCCACTTCGAGCTGCGCAAGACGAAGTTTCGGGCTGTGCAAGCCCGGGGTGCAGATCATAAAGTACACTCTATCTATATGTATTATAATAGAACGTAAGTCCCCGGGGGAGTGTCTTAACTGTCCTAACTGCCCTAACTGTCCTAAACGTCCTAAAGCTTGTCCTAATTAGGAATGTTAGGACAGCTATCTTAAATTACCGTTACCGTCATTTATGGGATTATCATTTCGGTATTCTTAGGACAGTTTAGGGCATTTAGGACTGTTTTAGTACAGATAATCCGACAACAGCGTAGAGATCGCTGTCTTCACCCATGCAGTCGACGCACTTCGTAAGCTTGCTGTGTACTTAGAGCTATCGCGCTCGTGATGGGCTTTCCGGCTAATATTCGAAGTTTGAAAAACTTTGCTTGTCCGACGAAGAACTTTCCGTGACGTGAGACGCGTACTTTGTGCGTACTTTGTGTGAACCACAGAATCCGACAGAAGCATCGCCTAGTTTATGTGGACCACATTATCAAATCAATCTATCCACTTGTTCGTGTGGACCACAGTATATCTAGGTTACTTTTCAGTAAAGTTAACATTTATTGTGCTTTGCATCCGTTTTGGCAAAACTGAATAACAAAACTGTTTAAAAGTCTGTATTAGATAAGCAAACTCTGGAATAAACTCTTACTTACGATGTCGAACTCTGAGTTACCAAGCGCCAAGTCGATGTTACAGACGGTTTTAGAGACGAAAAGTCGGAATTGCACTGATGACAGTGCATTTCCGACTTCTGTATCTCTAATCCAGAGCAGGCCTCAACAAAGCACACTTCATTGATGCCGCGACCAACAGTGCAGAACACGAGGGCCTGCGGGTCGACTAAGTCAGTGTGGTGTTGCACGGTTTGAGATGAGAATCAAAAGGTCGACGATATGAGAGGCAGGTGATGTAGTTCAATGGACGTACTCCAATATTGAGATATTCGGTAACCGTCCCTTTTGGATGGTGTAAGCCATGTCAAGATGTGCTGTAGGGTTCTGTTCATTACACTATCGACCCCGCTCTACCCCGGCTGAAAGTCCTGCCCCCTGGGGGACTCGAACCCTCAACCTCCCGGTCCCCGATGTGCGGCTCTTACCACTACACCGAATGGGATCGTACTCCAATATTGAGGCGGACGGCCGGTACTCCACTCAAGATGGAACAAATTTGACTAGAGTACGTATCTGCTGGTGATATGTGTACAGCGTTCGGCGATTGATCGCGCTGTACTTGCTGGTCGTTAGGAACACAGGAACTAAAGAACTGCAACAAGTGTGAATTGGAGGCACCAGCAATTTAAAATACGAAAGATATCCAGCCTTCCATAGTGCAGACCGGAGCCGGTCGGCAATGGAGCAACTCCAATGTGAGAATCAACACGAAGGGGTATCCAATTATGCATAGGCCACTCGACCCGAACATGAACGTAGCTACTCAGTCTGTAATCAGACCTATAAACACGTCAAGAAGCTAGGACGGGCTCACTGCGCAGCATAAAGCGCGGGGATCCCCGAGCGTGCCTCCCTACCCTGCCTGAATGCCGGCCGCAGCGTCGCCAAGACGATGCCGTGACTCATAAGCGGATACGCGGACGCAGCAGCGCCTCACTCATCATTCAGCAAGGCGCGCAGCAGTAACTACAACCAATGCGCGTTTCTTATGTGGTAAGGCCAAGATGCGGTGCGCCGAGCCGTGTTTTGCTGTGCTTTAGCTATAGTTCTGAGCACGCTGGGCATAAACTCGGGTTTAGAGAGGTCGTGAGGGACTGTGTCATTTGCATAGTTGCAAGTACGAGGGCACCCTTAGCAGAGTAGATATTGGTCCACATTCGACTCGTCACAGACGATGACGTGCCGTGGACGCGGCCCGAGGCCTCTTCGAGCTTAGGCGTTATCACAGTGCACGCCCGGTAGCGGTAGGAGCCCTCTTCGGCGTAGCATAGAACTATGTAGACACCAGAGGGTGCTTTTGATAATAGTGGGTCTCAGTTCTGGCAGCAGCAAGAAAGCGCACTTCGAAAATCCTCCAAATTTCCCCCAATCAGAGACGGAAAGAACTGAGACCCCCTTTGTAGTTCGGCAGCAGCAACATGCCCCATGCGTGGTCTTCTCGCTCATGTAGCCTATTGCTCAACTACATAGTGCGCTCATGCATGCGTAAATGTTATAGGTGCCCTGCAGCGTGCTTTGGCAAGTTGTCACATGCTTTCGATGCAAGGACTCACTGCTAGGTGGTCGTCGAAGGTCAGATTGACCCCGCGACGGTCGATCCGCTCGACCCCAGCAGCCCCATGCTATCTGGTCCACCGAAAGCACCTTTGGAGGACTCATATACGTCGGGGGACGTCAGATACCGCTGCCGTCGCTCCTGGGGCGCTTCCGGTAATAGGTGGTAGGCTTCTTGCTGCTGCCTGCGCTATACTGCACCAAAATCGTGGCAGTATGGAAAGGAGTCGGCAGCAAGATAGCAGCCGTGTTTTAACCAATCACAGCCCATATCCTTTAGGATTTGTAAAAACGCTATCTTGCTGCTGCCAGAACTGAGACCCACTAATGACAGTTTAGCAGTCAGTTGCGAACCTAATTACGACTTTGTAAGTCTGTTTTAGCGCCAAGTCTGAATTACTAAAGTCCGATTTAGAGTAGAGGGAAAGTCTGGATAAGCAAGCTAAAACGGACGGCATTCCGCGTGCAAAGCACAATAGAAAAAGTTAAGAACCTTATTAGTGCTTACTGTTAATAAGGCGCTTAGCCGCTCTTACACATTACGCCAATTTTGATGTTAGATATGCTGTCGGTGTGTGTGGTCGCTCACCACTACAAGGCAAGCATGATACCATGGTTGCGTGGCTTGCCACTGCGCAACAGCACCGGACAGACAGGCACGATTGGGTTTGTGAGTAGGATAGGTCCATCGACAACTTTATGAGCCAATAACAAGAGGTTCCGGTGGCTAAATAAACTTAGAAAGCCCACAACAGCGTTTAAGTGAAACTGATTCCTTATCAGAGAAACCACAGGGGTCTAAGATTAGATAACCATGCGGCCTGGTCTACTTGAAATTTCTGAGATTTTTCACGCAAAACCAGGGAAATTTATACAATAACTATCAGTCCGATCACTGCTAATGCGGTGTGCTGATCATCCTCTCAGCATTTTCGAAGTTTATACTGAAATTTGAAACTGGCATCCATGCATGAAAGCGTCAGTACTGCTCAAAGTACCGGAGCATCTACGGTGCATTCCACGATGGCTTTTAATACAGATCGTGCAGCCCAAAAACGCAAACGAAATCGCCTAAATAATGCGAGACATCGAGAGATTAAACGAATTACCATGACTGATGATAAGCGAACAGAGCAACGGGAAAATAATCGCCTACGAAATATTGAATATCGCAAAAGACAACGGGAACGCATGGTGGACGAAGACGGAAGAACGCTGAGGGAGGCGGCGAGCGCCCGGAAGCGTCGACATCGAAAAAAAAATGAAGAGGACGTGGCTTCAGATGGAAATACAGGCACTTGTACTCTCACGCCGGCCACGAAACAGGAACAAGATGCAGCATTGACTCAACTTCGAAAGGCACTTGGCCCAGATGGCCTTGATGAATGCATTTGCATCGTTTGTGATCGATCTGTTCTACATTGCGAGTCCATTAGAATCCGCGATGAAGGTTTGGATTTTATTGAGAAGCTTAAGTCGACACTCGGTTGTATTCCAACTGAAATTTCGCAGGAATTGATTCGCCAATATGATTGTTCCGACACTGCATGTAACGTGTCGGAGGTGCTTTTGGCAAAAGCGGCAATCCACGAGTACAGCGACTATTATATGCGGAAACGTTGGTGGGCCATGGTGTGCAGAAACTGTCACGAGGCGATTGTATTGGATAAAGTTCCTAAGTTTGCAATTATGAATGAATTTTACATCGGTATGTGTTTATTTGATTAATATATTAATCGTCTGGATCATGGTTGTGGTGGTCCGGTATTATTTGACACTCCCGCGAAACTTACACAGTCCGCCACGCTTACACGGCACCACCTTTTCACATCTTGCACCGACACACAGAACCACTTGTCAAATTGTCGTCGAACAAATTGCGAAGTGGCTGACCATCTCAAACTTCGAAATCTCCCCCCGGCTTGCCCGGGTAGGCAATAACTCCCTATTGATACTCGCATTTCTCGTGACGAGGGCACTGTATGTAGTAATGGGCACTCGGTTTTCTTTTTTGTTTGTTTGTGAATAAGGTGTATTAGGTTACTTACACTACGCCGGTATTTATTCTTCCTACCGCGCCATGCTGAACCTGAACTCCCATCCGTTCTCACACTCAGTTTTCTTGAAAAATTATGCAGGCGCATGAGGGAGTAGTGCTGAGTGGCTGATACCGTAACGGATGCTTGTAGCTAGCGCTGAGACTTGAGATCGGTTTGAGTATAACTTTTTTTTTAAAAGTTACTTTATTGAAAAGTAATTCGTCATTACTGTACGTTGAAATTGCTTAGATACATTTTTGTCTGGTCCCCGTATACAAGATTTTCATCCTACCTACACAGCTGGTTGAGATGGCGCACACAGGCGAGGGCGATGCATGTGTTACGCCGCTTTCCCTGGGAGAGCGGGCCCGTGTTGCAACTCGCAGTCGTTGCGTGCGCTGGTATGGGCGGTTGCCAGCGGTTGCGGACGTGAGTGGTCGCAGGTACGATGGTTACCAAAAACTACAAGGCGGCACGGTTGCAAGGCGCGGCCCTCTGCATATGAGTCGGAAACAGGTTAGATAATGGATCAGTTCTTCATTTCCCAGCTCCAGCTCACTTACCTTGACTCAACAGGTTTTGAGCCCAATGGGCCTCGACACGACTTCAAGGAGGAACGCGAGAAGACTGAGCACGGCGACGGACCCATTCGAGCTGTTTGAGGAGGCGCGCTCGCTCTCGGGCGTGTCCGACGCTCACGCAAGGAGCGGTCGGGACTCTGACGCGAGCTCGGAGCGCATGGATCGAATTGAAGGGCTCCTTGAAGGGATGCGGCGAGGTTTGCAGCGCAGCAGCTGCAGATGCAGACCCACTGCAGCAAGTGACAGAGGCGCAGCGTGCGCAACACCCACCACGGTCAAGTGGGTACAGGCTTTTTGCAACATCTCCGAGCACGGGTCGGGCACCTTCGACGACTACATGAAGGCGCGCGACCGGAGCACGAGAATGGGCTCGCTGGGCGAGTCCAAAAGCATCGAGTCCAGCATCAACACGGCTGCCGCATGCCGCGCAAGAGCCGGAGCCGTTCCGATCGCCGCAGCAGAACCCGCCGCCGCGCGAAGCTGTCCCGCGGCGCAGCAGCAGCACGTGCAGTTCTTCCCCCCACAGAACTTCGGCCTGAAGATGCCGAAGATGAAGGACCTGGACTGGCCGGGGTTTCCGAAGTTCTCCGGCAAGAAGATTTACGCAGGGGTCGGTGCATACTTCCTCGTGTGGGGCAAGAAGTTCGTGCAGCGCCTGGTGGTGGCGCAGTTGATGAGTGGCGGGGACTGGCCCGACGACTTCAAGATACTGGCACTGAAGAACAAGTTGGAGGGGCCGGCGCTGGCCTTCTTCGATACGATGCTGACGAAGTGGGTGGCAGAGTCGAACACGGTGGACCACGTCATGGACAGGATGCTGGGCTTCTACTCGGGTCCTCATGTCCGAGGCCAAGCCGAGCAACAAGACCTGGACGAGCACTTCCAGTACCTAGTGTACGTGGCTGAGCGGGCCGGCTGCCCGGACCAGTTCGTGCTGCAGTGCATCTGCGACTCAGCACCGGAACACGTGAAGAGGGCGATGCTGACTCGCCTCGACTCCAACCGTGTTAACTACATTCAGCAGGCATGGGAGCTCGTCGCATTGCGGCGGAGTATGAGATTAGCTCCGGCTAGCCCCACGCTCGCAGTGGTGTGGCCCGTGGTGGACGCGGTGGTTTTGGTGGCCGAGGTGGCCACGGTGACCATGGATGCCGAGGAAAAGGATTCGTCGGACGTGCTGATGCTGGCGGAGACCGTTCGTGCTGGGGCAGTGGCAAGGAAGGCAACATGAAGTGCGATTGCCCTGGTGAAGAGGCTCTGAAAGGCGGGAAGGTGACGCTCGCCGTGAGCAGTGCCTGTGCGACCCGTGGGCTGGCAGACGATGGCGTGTGGATCCTGCACAGTGGATTGAGTGTCCACCTGGTGAATGACGAGAGTCTACTGCGGGGTGCTGTGGACTACGCTGACTCGTGGAGCACCGCCAACGGAGGCATGCTTAGTGTGACAAAGCGAGGGACGGTGGAGCTGCGCACCTTGGAGGATGGCAGCGAGAGCCGCGTCGACTTGACGAACGTGTACTACAGCAAGGAAGTGATAAACACATCAGGAGCTACGGCTTGCTGGACGAGAAGGGGGTGTGCGAGTAAGAAGAGCTACGTCATGCATGGTCGGACGGACTGTGCATCTTTGAGGTGCGACGAGCCAACGGTTTACTGCTGGTGGATATTCTCGGTGGGTGTGGCAAACAGGAGCTCGGGAATGCATTGATGGCAGCGGTCGAGAGCGGCGGCATCAGCGCCGATGCGGTGACCGAGAGCACGCTGCTCGAGCTTCACAATCGCCTTGGTCACCTCGCGTTCGGCACGCTGGAGCGCATGGCGGACGTACCGGGCTCGGGCATCAAGCTGACCAGTCGAGTCAGGCTGAACTGCCTCACTTGTACACAAGGAAATCAGCACAAGGTGAAGCAGTCCAAGAAGGACACCGGCCAGAACGCCCCGGTGGACAAGATCGGCGGTGTGATATGCAGTGCAACAAGGGTCTGATGGCCCCGAGAGACAGACATGGAAACCGCTACATGATCAACTTCGTGGACCACAACTCAAACTATGTGAGAGCGTTCCTAGCTAAGAACAAGGTTGAAGCAACGAAGAAGTTCGAGCACTTCCTGGTCTTCTTCAACAAGGAGTACAACTGCCGCATACATGTGCTGCGCACGCAAGTACATGAACGTCGAGGACTTCTCGTTGGCGGGTGAGTGAAGCCAACAACCAGGCCTCGAACGATAAAGGGGACAGGACGATCCTGAACATGGCCCACTGCACGCTATTTGCGAGCGGGTTGCCGTTGAAGTTCTAGGGGTACGCGGTCGAGTACGCCGCGTACGTGGTCAATTGCAGCGCGTGCAGCGCCAACCCCAGACGGATGTCGCCCATTGAGGTTCTGACGGGCAAGTGCCCGGACATGTCGAGCATCGTGACCTTCGGCAGCCCGTGCACGGTGTACCGAGACGCAGGCAAGAGGGCTGGGCAGCCAAGGGCCGAGGTGGGCATGATCGTCGGAAAGAACGGCGAGACCTAGGGCTTCAAGGTATACATCCCCAAGGACATGGTCGTGGTGACGACGCAGCACAACGTCGAGACTGTAGTGGGCCTACTTAGCTCACTTCAATAGCTTACACGTGTGCGCACGTGTATGAGGAGGCGTAGGTTTCTTTTACGTGAGTTAAGTATACTCGAGATCCACGAGTATACTTTAAGCAAGATAAAGACTCTAAGTAGCGGGTTTTGGTAAAGAGGAGAACTGCTATTTTTGTTTTATGTTTCTGACTTCCTCTAATACGTAAGACCTAATAAGTACCAAGGCCAGTAAATCCATGCATAAACAAAAACTGAATGTACACTGAGCGGATGGTTTGTAAAGGTAGGCCAACAAGCGAGCGTGCTCAGTACTGCTATACCTGTAGCGCCTGTACGTAGGTACAGGCTGATCACGGTGACCTGGTTGCGAGTCTTCCCCTGTACGGGTGCAGCCAAACTATGCATTTGCCACATATGATTTCAGGCTCACTGGCCTAATCTAGTCCTACGAAGGACTCGCTAGTCCAACGAAGGACCGAATGGCCAGCTTAGCATGGTCAATCGGTCCTTATTTCCAAAAAGGTACCCTTTAGGTGAAGACGGAGCTCCTACGTAGGACTTCCGTGATCAAATCCTAGGTCTAGCCCAAGCGTATCCTTCTTAAGCCCACCATTTTGAGGTCAGATTGGCCAAAGTTTCTGAAAGACACAATAAAGGTTCTCCTTTAAAAAGCTTGTTAGTGACGCATTACATGTTGAAGTTTTTCTGGGTGGATGGTGGGTTGCTGGGACCGATCCACCTCGAAAGTTGCAGACTTCGACGCACACCCATCTACAGCACAACTACTACGAGTATGGAATCCAATGATCAACAGGATAAAACGGCACCCAAAGCGGCCGAGGAAGAGATGCAAGCGGCGGTGCAGCGGGAGATCGAGGCGTTCAACGGTGGGGCGGAACCGGCACAATGGGGTTTCAAGGTGTTGAAACAGAGTTTTCCAAAAGTAGGCGACCAGACGCCCAAACGATGAAAGGACACACCGCAAGAACGGTGCTCCGCCAACGACAGCTCGCGTTCTCCTCAAGCACAAGCAAATCAAATTTACCCAGCGCACCCGGCCCTCCGTCTGCTCCACTATGCAACCGCCGCGGTCTGCTGAGCCAACTCCAGCCTCCGCCGCTCAGGCCACCGCGTCTACCACGACCACGCCTCCGGATTCGCCGTCAGCTTTGGCGTCCCTCGGCTCCCTTGGGCCGCCGTCACCGGCTGATGTAGCGGCGGACGTACCCCCCCCCTTCCCTCCAAGGCACCTGCCGCCTCTGAGCCTGCCGCCCGTGGCGGCCAACCACCACACACACCCTCCGAAGGACCCGCCGGCTTTGCTCACGCCACGAGGTGCTTCGGTGACCCCGCCGTCCAGCTCGTCGACTTCAGTCAGCTCGGCTACGCCTGCAGCGACAGCCGCTGCTCCCCCAGCAGCCACATCTCGGCCCCGGGCCAGCCCACGCATCGCCAAGCGCAAGCTCACGGAGGACGCCGTCAGAAACGGAAGCTCGTCGTCAACCGAGAGGCCGCCACCGCCGCTGCCACTCGTCTCTCCGCCGTGGCGCTGGGAGCCTCGTCCTCTGTTTCGGCTTCGCCGGCGGCCACCGCATCGGCGACCACCACCGCGCCCGCAGCGACCGAGTATCGCCGCCCAACACCGAAGAAGACAACGTCCAAGACAACCAAGCCGACGAAGACGACGCACTGCATTCTCGCACCCGTCGCCTCCGATAGTGGCGGACTCCGCATCGGTGCCGCCACCGTCCGGCACGGCGGGAGGCACACCCGCGCCGCCGGGCGCCTCACAGGTGGCTGGCCACACGGCCACCGCGCCTGCAGGCGCCCCGATAGGTGCGCACGCACCAGGCTCAGCGTCCTCAGTCCTTCCGCCGCCCCCGCCACGCATCGCCGCGAGTCCTGCGGCCGCACATGTCCCCGAGTCCGCAAAATCCCGCGCAAGTCCCCCGCTTGCACGCACAGCCGCGCCCCCAATCGTGCACTCTGGCCCGGCCGTGGCCACGGCGGACTCAGCGTTCAACTTGGGCGACTTCGTGGACAGCTTCAACTCAGGCGCCGACCCGGCCGCGCCTGCCATCCAGCCGCCATTGCGCCAGGCTTCGTACCCGCCCCCAGTGGCACAGGATTGTTCCCCAGGCTTGAACCTCCGGGCTGATAGCCCAACCACCGTTGATCTGGTCCCGCAGCATCCTTCCATGGCCCAACTATTCGCCGCGTTCATGCAGTACCTGCAGTCCCAACATCTCATCAGTGTCATCGCGGCGCCCGTTGCCGCACCGCCGACGATCCTGCCCTATGACCCGGTGACCGCCATCGACGCGCAACCAGACCCACAGTCGTGAACGGTGCCAAACAACCGGAGCCGGCGCCAGTCCGCAACCTGCGGGCGGCCCACTTCCCGCCACCCGCGAAAATGACCCGCACGCGGCGACTTGCGGTGCACAACCTAGCCGCCCATCGACTGTACCCGTACCTGCTGAGTGCCGAAGGCGTGCACGAGACACCAATGTCATTCGTGCTCCGCATGCGCATGCTCGACTGCCTGAACTTCGATGACAATGCTCCTATCCTGAACGCCACGCCGGGAGCCCGGTTCGGCCGCTACGGTTCGGCCGCTACGGCGTCTCGATCATGCACTACCATCGCGCCAATCGAGCTGCCCAATTTGCTGTGGGCTCCTCCGACGCCAATTTCAATTTGGACTTCGGCATCGACGCATCGCCGCCGCCCGCGCCACCATGCGACACCTACTTCGACTTGCTCTGTGCAATCCAAGACCAAACAACCTTCGCCAACTCACAATGGCACGAGGTCACGGCCCGCCCGCTTTACCGCCTCCGAGGGTTCGTGATGGCCAACATGGATGTGGACCCGCTGCACACGCCGGCCCGCGTCGAACGCACCCTCTACGAGATCAATCATCATCTCGGGGCAGTTTACGTGCATTTATCCGGCGATTCCCCATTCTGGTGGAGAGAGTTTTCAGCTGCGGCCGCGCGCATCAACTTTGGCACAGTCGCCTGAGCAATGGCACTACAAGCGATCCTCATTGCCACTGCCGCACCCGCCACCCCAGTCCGCAGACCCGGACTGTCCGGCAACTCCAACTGTGGTGTGGTAACTCCACTAAAATTCTCCTCTACCAAAAGGTATTAGAGACACCAACAACACGCTAACCCGCAAAGGTAAGCGCTTATTGGATCAAAACCTGAAGACCAGGAACGATCCCTTACACCGGGTCGGTTGCAAGCGCCTCTGTGCACCTTAGTTTGTCTTCGGTCAACCCAAAAACCTGTACCGCTAGCCACGAGCTAAGGCTAGGATACTATGTAGCGCTTTCGCGCAACCCCACTGCAGTCCCTCAGAAAGGAAGGGTACCGGCGTGTTAGGCCTTATACAGGGGGACCAAGGTAAAACCTCGGTAGGTAGACTAATACACTCAGGGACACTCTTGTCCCACAAATATACAGTGAACGACACTCCTATGTCGCTCTTGCCTCTCCGGCCACGCCAACTCTTGGCGCCGCCAAGGAAACTCTCGGTCAAGGCACGATAAGCTCCCCGACAGGCATCCACACGCAGCCGAGCGTGTCCAGGCACTACAATAAGCTAGCTAGACTTACCGAAGTCGGACTTGACCCTTGTTGGCTTTGGGGGAAGACTGTCTTTTTATTACTGAGTTTTATGAGGCCCAGGGGGCCTCGTTCTGGTCATCCTATGATGAGTCCTATGTCCCTATACAAATATCTAGTGTGAACGATCGCAATAAGGCGATTCCGGACACATCGTCATTTGATGAAATGACGACCGCGGCCACACTAATAAGTGCGGTCGAAGTACGCAACTAAATGCATCTGTACCTAAAAGTGGGTACCACGAAGCCTCGCTCGGGGTTCTATTAGGACCCGACGAGGCTCCGGCCACTGACTGTCACTCCAACGAGGATAATGTCGTCATCCAATCAGAAGTAGCCATCTCCGTCTCTCGCTGGGCCGCTTCTTCATGGAACTTGACCTTCGGGCCGGCGAGGCAATCAACTGGGAAACTCACAATTTCCGATACCACAACTGCCCCCGCCTCGATGCGAGCCTCCGACACTGGTGAGCGTCTAGGCGCCTTCGGTGCTTTGACTCCATGGCCCCTCAGTCCCGCGACGCGGCTACCGCAGCTCTTCGAAGCCTCCAGTGTGCTGGCCCGGTACGTCCACCACTCTTGTCGCTCCTCATCGTCACCTCGACTCTCGTTGTTGACTCCATCTACTCCTTGGTCATCTGAGGGAGCTGTTGAAGCCGCCACCGACGTTTGGGGTCGTCGTCCAGCGCGCCTGGCTCGTTCGACGATGCTATCACCGCTGGGGCTGTACCACCAGCCCCATCCGCACCTGCTGATGACCTTGCGCTCCTTCCTACCGCCGCGGAGGTGTCGGTCGACCAACCACGAGGTTCCTCCTGTGGTATTGTGTCTTCTGCTATGACCACCGAGACTTTGAGAACGCTTGAAGCCGCTACGGGGCGCACAGCGACGCACACGCCAGGAGTATTCCGGTGGTCGTATGGTCCGACCTTGGTCGCTCTATCGATGTCATGCGGACTGCTGGTCGTTGCATCTTGGTTCCATTTGCTCCATCTTCACTGGCGTCTTCTGCCGCGTGTTGAACTCGAGCAGAACGGCGGTCGGTAGCTTTCCAATCCGTAGCCTATCCATTGCTACACCACCGGAATTCCGGTGGTCGTATGGTCCGACGTTGGTTGTGCGATCAATGCCTCGCGTACCGCCCCTTGTGTACAGCTTGGCTTCGTCTCCTCGATGGCATTGACGTCTGCTTTAGATAGCGTTGATTGGCCCGAGGGTCAAACGGAGCAACACGCCCTGCCCCACGTCTGGCCTCAATACCTAACTACCGGGCTCCGGTGGTCGTATGGTCCGACCTTCCATGAACGTGCTGAAGGCCGCCGCTCGTCACACATCGGTCGCATACTTCTTGCCATCACCAGCATCTGCAGTATCTAGACCTACATCGTCCGAGGGTCCAACGGCAAGTGCAGTAGTCAGGGAATGCGTTGACTCGACCAGCGTGACGCCATTATAGCGCTGGGACTTCGGTGGTCGTAACGGAGGCAGGGTTGGTTGCCCCAATTTGAAGCTCGCGAATCGCAGCACCGCCAACGTCGGTCACACCACCACTTGATTCGTTATCACTCGGAGATGGTGTAGCTATGTCGACCGTGGTTTCGTTGCCTTCGTTCCACAGTTCCATACTGGTTTCCGGTGGTCGCAACCAAGTCGGGTTTTTAGTTGCCCAGTCTGTGGCTCGGGAACCACCGCACCTGAAACGTCGGTCGTGCCTTCAACTGCTTCATCGTTGGCGTGCGAAACCGTACCATTGTTGACCGTGATTCGCGATGCACTTACAGCAAATAGTCGGTGGTCGTAACGTAAGGTCTGGGTGCCCCAGCCTCCACCAAGCGACCCACTGTGTTGCACATCTTCGAGCCGCACCAATTGCCGTTCAGGGTTCCAACAGTTTCGGCGCAGGCTACAGCAGGTACCGCTGCCTTGGACGAGACTTAGTTGTCGACCGTAGCGGTCCCAGATCCACTCGTATCTCCACTTCATCATCAAATCCATACATAGTCCCAAGTCGAGGTCTGGTGCACAGGCGCGAACTTCTTCCACGTTAATATCGACGTTCGAAGACTCGTTCACCCTTGTTTGATCTTCGTCCTTGTTCGTTTCAAGTCGCAATCTTCTCTCGCGTCAACGTACATCGCATTCAATACTCAGTCGTGGTTCCCAGAGCTTTTTATCGATCCCCGGTCACTGTTGCTGCCTCAGCCGAGGCTTGGTTCACAGTTGTAGCCACTGGGCTCCTCTCCGCCTTTCGTCAAGAAGGTCAGGCCTGCGGTCGTTGAAAACCAGACTCGAGTCGCCGAGGACCGACCTTGTTTACGCTAGCTCCACCCGGGCATGTCTTGGCATGACACCTCAACCAAGAAGTCGAGCACGCTCGTCCGAGCTACCTCCGCACAAACCGCTGCGTCTGAAGCCTCGATCGCCCTCCCATTCGCTTCCATCACTTGCTTCATCTATTGAGGGGTTGGCCGAGGCTTCCTTGCGTCTTCTTGACTCCATTCCAATCTCCATTCCATCGCGACTCGTTCACATAACATGCAACATGCAGGTTCCAGTAACTTCCTTCGTCTGTCACTGCGAGCTGGATACCCCTCGCAGGCAGTTCAATCATCGTCTCCAGTAGCTTCGTTCGTCTGACATCGCAGGCTGGATTGCCCCCGCGAGCAGTTCGATCATCGTCATCGTATGCAGCTAGTCCTTGACCACGTGCAAACATAGCATGCTGGGCTCGCCGCTCGTACATTTCACCACCAAAGCGAGCGACGTTCGGCTGCGCACATGTACATCATCTCCAGTCCGTTCCACTTCGAAACCTCGACTAGCCCGCTACCGAGATTCAGCACTCGTGTCTTGGTTTACCTCGTTCCATGTAGGGCCAAATCCGAGTGGTAGGCTTCAGTCGAAGTATAGGTAGAGACTCCTGGGCGTAGTCGCTGAGGTTAATCTCGTTCGCGGTGTCATCACCCTCGACCGACCCCTCGGCACCCATGGCATGCATGACCGAGATATAGGTCGACTCCAGTAGTTGCTCAGGATCATCGATCGCACTTATATCCGAATTATCGAACTCAGTGTCGGCGTCAGCGGTGGTGGTTCCGGTTTCAGTAGGAACGTCGTTAGGCCCTGGGTCGTGTTCACCCCAGTCGACCTCGCTACTACACACCGCAGCCGACGTTTCTCCTGGCTCCAGGCTGGGCGTGGCGGTCCCTGTTGGCAGGACACCCCATGCAGTTGTCTTGGCCGCTGTTACCACGCCGCGGTCATCCTCCGAACCGTCGTTCGTCACGCCGCCACCATCATGCAGCTCATCACTGGCTTCCGATGCCTCAACTGAGGCCTGTGTCGCTTCCTGGCTGGTAGAGTCGGCACTACTGTTCGGATTCGCGGGCAGGTGACTCGGCCGGTTGAGCAGCGAATCTACGGGTTCGTCCAGGTTATCCGGTGCGCTGGCTTCGTCGTCCAAACCATCGTTCGACACACCAACACCTTCCACCTCGGTTGTATCAGCTTGAGCACCCTCGATCGAGCCTTCACTGACCCTGGGGTCGTTGCCGTAATCATGTACATCGGGTGACGAGTACTCATTACCCGACGATGCTTGTTGGCGGTCTCCCAGCCACGGTGGGGCATCTGCTGGCCTCGGCAGGATCTTCCGCGGCGTCGGGTAAGCTCGGCGCTCCACCGCAGGTGGCTGTTTAGCTAGCCACCGCTCGTAGAGGTGGCGTTCCCGCCCTTGAAGGGTCTCGTCTCGGCTCGTTGAGTAGGCTAGCACCTGCCACTCTTTGTACTTATTCGAGTCCAGTCTCGCGTAACCCGTCTCCCGCGGCAGTTCGCCACGAGGTACCCAGAGCACCACGGAGTCGTGCTTGGCGCACCGTGCAGCCGTGGTCGTAATGTTGGTCAGCCGTACCCATGCCGGCTGCCCCCGTCGAAGCCTCGTCACGGTCGGCACAAGCTTGTCCGTACGCCGTACCCATACCTCGTATCCCGAACGAGGTAGCCTCTGACGTGGCAGTCGAAACTCTCGCCACTCTCGACCGGGGATGTATAAATCCTCGGTCGGCCCACACGAAGGTTGCGTGCCGTAAGGTTCGTCATCCTCAACACTCTGCGACTTCAGCAGTGGTACCATGACCTCGTCTGGGAGGCGTGCGGTACCGTGGAATAGATCCAGCCGGATTCCAGCCGGGATCATAAAATCCATCCCAAGGACCACATCCACCCCGGCACTGTGGTCCATTATCCACACTTCGAATTCGTAGACCTGCTCCCATCCGAGGGTGATCTTGACGAGCGCCCGTCGCCGGGTCTCCATCACCCCTGGGTTGATGCCGCGGACTTCGAGACTTCGTCCGTGGTCCAGAACTTCCCGTACACGGAGCCGCTTGGCGAAGGCAGCCGAGATCACGCTAACGTTCGCTCCAGTGTCGAGAAGTATCCTCGTCCGCGCGTCATCCACCGCGCCATGGACCAAAGCTCTCATTCGGTTCCTCTTGTCGTATCGTTGGGACGACCACCACCCCAGTCTCTCGCCAGGCAGCAGTCTTACTGCCCGGACGAGGCTCCGAGGTGGCCCTCTGACTTGGGCTAGGCTTGTGATCAAAGCCTCGGTCGGGTGTCCACCATGTTCTTCAGCATCTTCTTCATCAATACCAGTATCAACGAGACTTGCGTCTCCGTTCAATCCATTTTCCGTCGATCGCACACTTCCATTGTTCTTCAGGTCGCCAGGCCGTTTGCTTTTGCCTGTGAACGCGAACAGATAGTCCGCGTCAACAGCAGGCTCAGCTAACTGTGGCAGCCCGATTGGGACCAACCCAGTTTCAGTTGGCGGGCTGCCTAGTTTAAATGGCTTCCATACACCAGGCTTTGCAGCTCTGGCGACAGATCCCTCTTGTCGACCTTGGACTTGAGGAGCTTGGTGAGCTCATGGAGTGCTTCGCACTTCCCAGCGCCGTGCGCCTGTTTGCACACTTTGCACCGCCGGTAGCAGAAGTGCACCGAGTGGGACGGGCTTCCGCATGCTGCGCATGGCCCATACTGGCGCCGGCCGTCTCGTTCACGGTTGGACGGGCCTCCACTGCTCCTGAAGCGTCGGTTGTCAGACCGAGCGAACGTTCCTTCGGCTGCGGCCCTTCGCTCAGCATCGTTGGCGGCCGCGACATGTCCCGTAGAGTCGTCCGAGTCATAATCCGAATCCGAACCCTCGTCCGAACGCTGATCATCCGAGTATTGGCGCTCATACTCGAAGTAATCCTCGTTCGCCTCACCATCACGTCGGGAGGCGTACGAAGCTTCGTTGCGTGCGCCGACCGAGCCTCCGACGTTCCATTCCGCCATGACATCAGCTAGAGCGTCGACCAAAGTCACCCTCGATCGGTACGGAGATGTATCGCGTCGGTCCCGACGGCGTTCGTCATCGCGACGATCGTTGCGGCGGTCGTCGTCACGGTAGCGTCGTTCACGGCGGTATCCTCACCGAGAATTCTCGTTCGACCTCGCATCACGTCGGCGACCATCATCTTGACTCCTAGAGCGCCGGAACGACGACTCGCGAGTTGATTTGCGGTCGCGGTGGCGCAGGATGTCGTTGATCATGTCTTCGAGGTCATGAATGCTCTTGACCCGCACGTGGCACAGACGGTCTTCTAAGTTTCGGTCGTCACACGTAACCAAGAAGTGCTCCACGTGGTCCTTCGCGTCGCGTCCACCGTTCTCAAACTGTACGCCGGCGTTGCGAGCGTAGCCGTTGAGCCGGTTGAGGTAGTCACATACGTGCTCCTTGTCCTCTCGCTTGGCCGAGTAATACCGAGCCTTCGCAGACTGGGAAAACTTCGAACAGTAGTACTTGATGAACGCCTCGCTCAGCAACTTCCACGAGCGTCTCGTCTTGCGCGGGAGCTGACGGCACCAGTGCAGGGCTCCATCCCTGAGCTTGAGTTCGAACGGCATGCACCACTCGTTGGGGGGAGCATGCGTTCCCTTCATCTCATAGATGAACGTTCGGAGCCACTGCATGGAGTGCTCGCTCTTGTCACGCGTCCCGTAGAACGGCTTGATGTTGGCGAGTGGTAGATGCGTGGCGATCTCGAGCTTCGGGGTTGAGCTCTGGTTGTCGGTCGCGCTAAGTTCGTGCACCTGACGGGCCCATTCGCTCGGCAGATCACCCTCGTAGTGGTCAGACGCGAGGTCGTCATCACTGTCCGACGAGTCATCTCGGGGGTCCTAACGACGGCTGGATCGGCGACCGGTCGCCGCTCGCGTGCCAGGCGTTGCATACGAAGGCTCGGTCACCCTAGCCAGACGCTCACTGCGATCCGCAGGTCGCGGGATTACCATGTGCGAGTCTTGCATGTAAGGCGAGGCCTCACCCTTGGCTGCAAAGACTCCGTCACTAGTGGCGGTCTTCTTAGGGGTCGCTGGTAGCGGGACCTTGGATGGGTCAACCGCTTCCGAGGTCGAACGAAGCTTCGTTGAACCTCGGTCGGCCACCCCAAAGGCGTCGCGCAACTTCTTCCTCCACTTGGTGAGCGCTGCAGCGGCGGCAGTTGGCGTCCAGCTCGCGAGAGCGGCTTCTGTCGGGAGAATCTGGGGCTCGCACCCCATCGCACGCAGGAGATCCACCGTGTTCTGAGCGACCTGCCGAGTGCTTGTCGAGTTGATCGGCGTGGCTAACGCCCCTCCGAGGTCCATCCAGATGGCCTGTCGGACCTGCTTCGGGGAGAACAGTTGCATCCACTCACTCTTGGTCTTCATCAGCTCCAGGCATCGGCCCAGGACCTTGTTGGCCGCCGGAGTATCGCCGTTGAGGGGAGGACGAGTGCCGACCGGCTTGGATGTTGTCCCTCCTACCGTCACCGAGGTCTTGAAGTCATCGGTTGCACCGTCATCCGCGTCGTAGGCGGGCTCAGGGCCCGGCATATCGTTGAACGTTTCGGAGAGGTCGTGGGTGATCGACCTTGATCCTCCACTGCGGCCTGCCGACACCACCGCAGCTTCCGAAGTCTCGGACATCACAGTCCGGACATTCCAGTCATCGTCTTCATCATGTTCCTTGGCGTCCGAGGAATCCATCGCCGTGTCGTAGCTCGCCGAACGCTCGTCGATCGACTCCATCCGATCCGTCGCTGGGGTCGAGAACGAGCTTCCGGAGCGCACCGAAGCCTCGTTGCGCGTTCCACTTGACTCGACCGGCGTCGCTGGTACCGCTGACTTGGTCCCCTTCGTCATCTTCTCACTTCTTCTTCTTCTTCTTCTTCTCCTCTTCACTTCTCTTCTTCTTCTTCTTCTTCTTCTTCTTCTCCTCTTTGCTCGTTGGGGTAAGACTTACAACAACCCAGACACACAGACGGTCACACCAATCCCGGGTCGCGGCACCAGTTGTGGTGTGGTAACTCCACTAAAATTCTCCTCTACCAAAAGGTATTAGAGACACCAACAACACGCTAACCCGCAAAGGTAAGCGCTTATTGGATCAAAACCTGAAGACCAGGAACGATCCCTTACACCGGGTCGGTTGCAAGCGCCTCTGTGCACCTTAGGTTGTCTTCGGTCAACCCAAAAACCTGTACCGCTAGCCACGAGCTAAGGCTAGGATACTATGTAGCGCTTTCGCGCAACCCCACTGCAGTCCCTCAGAAAGGAAGGGTACCGGCGTGTTAGGCCTTATACAGGGGGACCAAGGTAAAACCTCGGTAGGTAGACTAATACACTCAGGGACACTCTTGTCCCACAAATATACAGTGAACGACACTCCTATGTCGCTCTTGCCTCTCCGGCCACGCCAACTCTTGGCGCCGCCAAGGAAACTCTCGGTCAAGGCACGATAAGCTCCCCGACAGGCATCCACACGCAGCCGAGCGTGTCCAGGCACTACAATAAGCTAGCTAGACTTACCGAAGTCGGACTTGACCCTTGTTGGCTTTGGGGGAAGACTGTCTTTTTATTACTGAGTTTTATGAGGCCCAGGGGGCCTCGTTCTGGTCATCCTATGATGAGTCCTATGTCCCTATACAAATATCTAGTGTGAACGATCGCAATAAGGCGATTCCGGACACATCGTCATTTGATGAAATGACGACCGCGGCCACACTAATAAGTGCGGTCGAAGTACGCAACTAAATGCATCTGTACCTAAAAGTGGGTACCACGAAGCCTCGCTCGGGGTTCTATTAGGACCCGACGAGGCTCCGGCCACTGACTGTCACTCCAACGAGGATAATGTCGTCATCCAATCAGAAGTAGCCATCTCCGTCTCTCGCTGGGCCGCTTCTTCATGGAACTTGACCTTCGGGCCGGCGAGGCAATCAACTGGGAAACTCACAATTTCCGATACCACACAACACGCAGACCGCGCGCCTAGCGCAGTGCGCCGAGGCCGTCCACGCGCAGCCTACGCACCTGGAGGCTTACCCGCTAGCGTCCGCGCACTCATACCCCGCGCCGCGGGTGGCGTCGAGCCTTGCCTCCGCTTCTTCGGCTGGGGCATGTGCTTCGGCGGAACGAGAGACCAATTCGCCATCGACGGCCGCACGCACACGTGGCCTGATGACCTATCCCCGGCGCTGGTAGCGTTCATGAGCAGGAAGTACGGGCGCCGCCGCCAACCCACACGCCAGCACAACCGACGGGACAAGATGCCGCCGGCTCGCCGGCATTTCGTTCATCCAGCCTCAGGCCTAACCACAATACATACTATCTGCCTTCCGACCTGAGTGTTAGCGACCCGCCCATGTCCACACCCACTTCAACTCCGGCACCACTTTCCGACGAGCGTCACACGGCCTTCCGACAATTCCGTCGATGCGTGTCCATCATTGCCCTCCCCACCGCTCCAGAGCGGCCACTGTCGCATCTTCCAGAGCCCTCCCGCACCGCGGCTGGACATGCCTCTGACGCTTGCACAGTATCTGCCGAGGCGCGCGACTTCCCTTCGGCAGTGCCCTCGCCGCTGCGCCAACCCCGGTGCTCAGTTACTTACCACAGACCCTCCGCGCGTTCTCAACCGCCCCTGCAGGCAGCGATGTCCGAGTTCATCCGACGGACCAGGTTGCCGCTCAAAGCCTTCACGGAGCTGATCCGCGGTCAAACCCAATACGACTATCGACCCAACAAAGCTATGACACCGGCTGTGTGCAGGGTACGAGCGCCTCGACGAGGTAATCGACATCGCGAATCACGGCGCGCGCGTCCACCTGACCTCGCCGCTCCCGCGCCAGCCCACATTCCCTAGGAACCACCCGTCGGTGGGCCAACGGCTCCCGGTCCTGCGCGCCGACATCCGCAAAGAGCAGGACCGCTTCCGCTGCCTCGTGCTGGACAAAGACATAGCGGAAATCTGGACTGAGCTGTTCATTAGTCCTTTCGGCGTGGTAGGCAAGAGGGCCGGGGACCCACTCACATGGGGCCGCGTCATACACGACCTCTCATTCCCTGACAACGACTCCGTCAACTCGCACACGGACCAAGACGAAGTTCCAATCGCAGCCTTCGACCACTGCTCCAGCGTCGCAAATGAAATACTGCGCCTGCGGCGTTCCAAGGCTGGTCGGAAAGTAAAGCTCATGGCAGGGGACGTCGCATCAGCCTACCGCAATGTCTGCACCCACAGCGAGTGCGTGTATATGTTCGCCGGTCACATTCCTTAGAACGCCGCCATCGTGATCGACCTTGCGGCCGCGTTCGGCTGGACTGGCAGTTCAGGGACCTACGGCGTCTTCGGCGGCGCCGTCGCTTTTGTCCACGGGTCCACCACCAACGCCACCCACCCCGGCGGGTTCTACAACTACCATTGGGTAGACGATCACACCAACGTCACGGACGACAGCGTGTCAAACTGCGCTGACATCGACCGCTCGCTCCGATGGGCCATGACCTCAATAATGGGTCCGACTGCGGTCAACGACGGCAAGTTCACCCTCTGGAACACCCGCCTCAAGGTTCTCGGCCCCATCTTCGACACGACTGCGGACACCGTTTCCATGCCGCCTGAGAAGATCGCGAAGGCCAAACACATCGTCAGTCACGCGTTCTACGTCCGCAACTTGGCGTGCAGCGAATACCGGTCGCTCCTCGGCTCCTTGCGTCACGTCGCTCCTATATCCAACCCGCCCACATTGCGTCCAGCGCCTCCGTGCCGGCGAGCGTCTTCTTCACCGCACCCGACGCATTCACGTGTCGGACGACATGCGCGATGACCTCCTGTGGTGGTGGGCAATTCTCGACTCGCCAACCCTGAACGGAATACCTCTGGAATACTTCGACGCCCACCCCGTTCAAGACATCACCCTCCTGACAGATGCTTACGACGAAGGGATTTGCGCCATCGAGCCAGCTGCGTCGCGCTACCTCACGTACAAGTTACCGCCCCAAGACCACGAACTCATCACAGCATTTCACGCGGCGAACGGCTTCGACATCAACTACCGAGAGCTCCTCGCATGCACCTTCGCCGTCCGTCATGCCCCTCCCCCCGCTGGCGCCAGGAGCGTGCCCAAGCCAAGACAATCCACGTCCACTTTCGTATCGACAACTCCACCGCCGTGTCCTGGCGGTTGAAGATGGCGGCGCGCAACGGGAGAGCTCAGCTTCTCATCCGCCAAGCCAAGACAATCCACGTCCACTTTCGTATCGACAACTCCACCGCCGTGTCCTGGCGGTTGAAGATGGCGGCGCGCAACGGGAGAGCTCAGCTTCTCATCCGCCAAGCCAAGACAATCCACGTCCACTTTCGTATCGACAACTCCACCGCCGTGTCCTGGCGGTTGAAGATGGCGGCGCGCAACGGGAGAGCTCAGCTTCTCATCCGCCAAGCCAAGACAATCCACGTCCACTTTCGTATCGACAACTCCACCGCCGTGTCCTGGCGGTTGAAGATGGCGGCGCGCAACGGGAGAGCTCAGCTTCTCATCCGCCTGCTAGGCACATGGGAACTCCAATTTGGCCTCCACTTCTCATCGTCCCACATTCATGGGGCCGAGAACATCACAGCCGACGATGGATCGAGGAGTTGGGGGAGCGCGAGCCACGCACGCATGTTTTCCGGGCTGACCCAAGGCTGGTCCCAAGCCCCGACTCCGACGTCCATACACACGATCATGATAGCTTAGCGCAGCATCTCCGTGAACACTCCGTTGCATCCTCCTCCTTCAAGACATACAGCCGAGCTCTCAGCCACTGGAAGTTATGGACAGCCCGACGCGGAGTCCCCTGGTAGCTCGGCCTCCCGCTAGACAACCAACTCCGACTAATATCGGACTTCATCATCGACAGCCACCGCCTCGGCTTCGGCTCAAACCGCCCCGTCAAGAGCTCGACCATCCGCTTAAACCTCCACGGCATCCGACACTTCTTCCAAGCATCAGGGCTGCCGTTCCCGTCAGACCATCCACAGATCCGCATGCTCCTCAGCGGCCTGGGCCGGAGCGACCGCCCAGTGCAACAAAAGGCGCCAGTGTCCGTCGCCCTGATGGAAGCGTGCCTTAGGGCGCTCGATCTCCACGCTCCCGCGGATCAAGCGTTGTGTGTGTGTGTGGGGGGTCTGTGCCTGGCCTTCGGCTTCGTGTTGCGCCGATCCGAGATCATGGCTACAACGGCGACCACGTTTCGATGGTTCGCGCTCAAGTCAGAGAATATCACAGCTACCAACGCAGCCGGAGGGCCCACAACAGACCCGAGAATATCACAGCTACCAACGCAGCCGGAGGGCCCACAACAGACCCGAGAGTACTGCGTCCTCTGTGTGCATTCGGCTCCGCGGTTCCAAGACAAACCAGAGTGGAGCCCCGACGACTCGCGTGCTCGCGCGTTCCGGGCATCCGACGCTGTGCCCGGTGTTTGGCGCATGACTACTACTGCGCGCAAGGGGGGGGGGCTCCCAGTCTCAATCCCAGCGGCCGTGTTCACGGACTACCGGGGAGTTCCATCCTGCGTGTCAGCCACCCGCGTCAGCAGCATCCTGCGCCACGCCGCGCAGCAGTTGGGCGAAAGCCCTCAGAAGTACAGCGCGCACTCCCTCCGAGCTGGCGGCGCCACGCACATGTACAAGGCCAGCATCGACGCCCTGACGATCCAGTTTCACGGGCGATGGGCCTCCGATGCATTCAAGCTCTACACGCGCCTGTGCACCGATTCGGTCGCCTCCGTCGCGGCGAAGATGGTGAGCGGGGCCACAAGACCGACTACGCTATAGTGATGGTTGCCGTGCTACAACCCTGATCATTGGGGCTCAGCCCGGCCGCTAGGGCGGGCTGCAGCGCAGTAGTACGCATACCATTAATCTGTAACAATGCGTTCTACATTGGCCCCACAGTCTGCGCAACGTGCGAGAGGATACGCGGAGTGGAGTCATTGACAAAGTCATGGCTTGGCAGGCGAGGTTGCAGGCGATGGCGGCGCATATGGACCCTGCACTGGAACCGAAGTATGCGATGAATATGTCTGTCTACGGCCAATTGACCACTTCGGCGGCAGACATGCAAGCAGCCTTCGTCAAGACGGATGCGGCGCGTCAGGGGGAACAATGCTTCGAGCGTCTCACCGCTATGATGCAGTCCGAACTCTCGCAACAAGAGCGCGACCGACTGGATGAGAGTGTCACGGGTGCAATGGATACCCTGGCAGAGCTCAAGCGTCTGACCGGCGAGCGACAGAAGGCCGTCGGCATGGTGCAGGTGATCCTGGGGAGCTTCGAAAGGGTGAACTCGGATGGTTTTTCGGGTGAGCGCCGTGAAGATGTCATGTGATGATAGCATTGAAATTTCAATGTCAACCTGTGTCGATAGCAGAAGTGCATACCTGTGGCGTGATTTCTCTAGCCTGTTGTGATGGAAGGTCGTTGGCGAGGAAGGCGGCGGCGAGCGAGGCGAAGTAGGGTAGGAGAGAGGGCTTGCGCCCGAAGACGAGAACTGGAAAGTGATTGATTAGGGCCTAGGGAAACTAGAAAATTCCAAACGAGCTGTGCCCTCTTACATGTAGTCAAGAGCGTCCTTGGTGCCCTGACTCTGCTGCCAAGCTAGCAGTCTTTCGCATCTCATATGATGACCGTAGCCATTGACTCAGATGATGCCGCGAGTCGGTGTCTGATCTTCAATGGCCCACGGGGGGCACTGCAACTCAGTTGAAGCTCTCGACACTGCGAATCGTGTTCGACGCCACCGCGTCAGCGCCCAACAGGTTGAAAGGGGGATACTATGTAGCTCACAAAAACAAGTTGTATGAAGGTGTTACGCTAAGTCAGAGGCAGAGTGTTAGCCGTGCGGTTCGAGTCAGTATGAAAAAAGGGGGAAATGACAGAATCGGGCACTATTTCAAGAAAATTACCAATTTCTGCGAAATGTGACAAAATCTGGCACTCCTACTGATTTTTGAAATATATGTGAATGACGAATTATGAAGCAAAACACGAAAGTTTGCTGGAATTGACGTCATCTCCGATTTTGCTGGTTCCGGTGCACACCCATCTCTGCATTACGCGGCCATGGCATCCAAAGTGTCGAGCACGCAGCAGCAGGAACACAAGATAACTAAGTGACAATACACGCCTTCAAGAAAAAAAAACAGGAGCACAAGATTGCACTAAACTTAAAAGTTGGCCGAAGTCGAAATGTAACTAGCGGTGCAGCGGGCCATAGCAGCATTCAACAGTGGAGCGGCAGCGGCGCAACGCAGTCTGATCGTCATGAACCAAGGGGAAATCTGGCGGTCGGCGGCCCAGTCGATGGCAGACCTCTCGCAGCAGCAAAAGTATACGACGGATACGTCTGTCTACAGTCAGTTGGCCACTGCAGCGGTGGACATGAAGGCTACATATGCAAAAATGGGTCAGGAAGGGAAGCGGTGTGTGGTTCGTCTCGATCCAGACCAAATGGTCGCTCAACGAGCGTGCCCGACTGAAAAGTGTATACCGAAACGATGGCAGACCTACAGCGACTCAAGCGCCTGTCGGATGAGCGACACGAGGACCTCGGGGACTTGGAGGCAAGACTGAAGAATTGGGGAGGGTGGCAAGCTTCGTGAGCGTAAATTCTGCTGTTATAACTGATGGCATGGGGCTAACTTTTGCTCGTTAGCACAGTTGAAAGGAAATTTACCATGTAGCAACCCAATACATGATCTCATGAAACTCTCACAATAGTGATGCACATTCTCCAACACCTAACGTTTGATGTTACAAACTTCTGGCTGTCTTACGCTAGGTCATGCAGCTGACTGAAGAAATCTCCAGCGATAACAATAAGAATGTTCAGCGACTTGAGCTGGACCTCGGTCGGGGCTTCCAGCTCGCTCCTCAAGGTCCAACAGCGTCGCAGAATCTGTCGGATTGTTGCTGCCACATTCGCATGAACAGGTTTATCCAGCCTAGCAAGCAGCGCATAGATCCAGACTGCTCGTGCTCGCGACAGCGGTGCCGCCTCCTCCTCACTGAGCCACGCAGCGTGGTAGTCCAGCAGCCTCCTGGTCAGCACCTGGTCGAACTGCAGCAGTAGTCTCAAGTGCGGCGGAGTAGCCGACACTTCTGCTCCAGGCTTGCCGAAGAAGAAGGTGATCCATCCGTCCTCGTCACTCATTCTAGGTACTTTGGTGCGCAAGATCTCGGTCGGAACGCTGCCTGCTGTGAGTGTCTCCGCCTTGGGTGGTCCGATGACCTCCCAGCGCGCAATTAGTTGTCTCAGCTCCGCAAAATCCGCCAGCAATTCTCTCTTCCACTTGTCGCCAGGAACGCGGTTGGGATCTGTCTCCTCAAGCCCGAAACTCTGCAGCGTCGGCATGTTGCTGGTCTGTTGCGCATCAAACTGCCGCGGGTCGATGTCTGGCGCCACGACCACGTCCGGGATCCCTTCTGCTTCAAGTCTGACGCGCCATAGATACTCCTGCACGTCTTGGGGAGGCAGACCTTGCTGCATGCGCCGCCGAATCAGCTGCACGTCCACAGACTCCTCGCCCTCCACGGGCAGCGCCGCAGCCATCATGATTGCCGGATTTGTGTCTTTTCAATGTGATCAATTTTTGATCCCGATATATTCGTCAAGTCTTTTTTTTGCAATAAGATGGACTATAAATTGAGCCGACCCAAAACGTGATAGCTTCCAACCATTTCGATTCGCCACCAGCAGACCATGGCAAGTGATCCGCTGGCCGCCGTGCAGCAGCTGCAGAGCGTCGTGACGACGCTGGCGCCATCGTTGCGTCCTCAAGTGCTCCCTAAGGGCGTCGACTATGGCCTAGACCTGATTCTGTCGCTGTGCAAGACTGAGGAGCAGCGGCAAACGCTTTTGGCGCTCGTGCGCAGCAGCAAACCGAGCGCTGGCGAGGCGGCGAAGACGCAGCAGAACGAAGAAGGAACGGACGATGAAGAGGAGGAGGACGGAGACTACTTGGAGCCGCAGGTGGTCGGCACCTTCGACGTGGAGAACAGGGTCTTTGCCGTGCAAAAAGTGCAGTGGATGCACGAGCGCGACGCCGTGGTGCACGAGTTCGCGCGCTTCATTGAGCTGCAGCTGGAGAACCCGATCGCTGCCAAGCAGGTCGTGCAGTACTTTTTGGAGATGAATGGCCACAAGCCAGAGAATGTCATGCTGGCGCAGCAGTGCTTCAGCTCTGCCTTTGCGTTGCAGACGCTGCTTCGGTAAGTTACTTGCTGCAGTTTTGCATTGCTTGTCGGGCTGAATGCGTTGAGAATGGCTGTTAACTCACGTTTGTATGTGTGTTTCAGTGCCTTCCCGCGTTTGCCGGTTGCTGTCGGTGGCAAGGTTGTTGACATCACAGAGGACTCGGATGTCGCGGAAGTGTTTGCGCCGCTGTTTGCTCCCAAGAAGACCAAAAAGGCCAACAAGAACAAATCCAGCCCTGCCCAGAAGCAGGAACCTGCCAAGAAGGGCAAGACAAAGCCGCAGAAGTCGAAGAAGAGGAAGAGCACGTAATATGGTCGATGCTCGATAACTTTATCCTCTTCAATGCAAACAAAATTCATACTGGAAAAAGACAGAAATGCAGAGCTCTATGTTGATGATATTGCTGACAGCCCAGTAGCTACTAACGCTATTAGTCGGCGAACTCGGACACGTTCTGCGCGTACCGGCGCTTTTCGTCGCGCACCTTCTTCTGCTTCTTGGCGACCACAGCCTGCTGCTTGTCATCGCGCTCCTTACGCTTCTGGAGCGTACCCTTCTTGGCATTCCGTCCAGTGTCACGCAACTTGGCTGATGCTGGAGGCTCCCGCAGCGCAAAACTCTTCGCCACGTGACCGAAGTGCAGGCTACGAACGTGGAAAATCTGTCGTGTGTCGGAGGAGTGCGTGGCGTAACTGCGCACGAAAGAGTGGAAGGCTTGGCAGGCCAGCTCGAACAGTTCCTTGTCGGCGAGAAGCGTCTGCTCATAGAGGAACTGCAGGTCGCCCTGCACAACCTCGTGCAGCAATTTCTTGCGAGACGTCGTCAGGAATCCGCCGTGCTTGCCTACGCGAGCAACAGTCTTCTCGAGACTCAGGGCGTTCAACTTCAGACCTTGCTTGCTCAGATAGTCCAAATACTCCGACTCGGACGGCATCAGGAACAGCAGACTGCTACCTTGGTTACCACTTCGGGCAGTACGTCCGACACGATGGACGTAGTCACGTGTCTCCGTCGGCGGGTCATACTGGACGATCCACTTGACCGTGGGCAAGTTCAGACCACGGGCTGCCACATCAGTACAGAGAAGCACGCCTGAGCTCGAAGAGCAGAAGCTTTTGAACGTGGTCACACGCTCCTGCTGAGGAATGTTACCGTGCAGTCGAAACACGGGGCCTTGGCTGCCGAAGAGTGACGCCACGCCGTTGTCTCCACTGCTGTCTGCATCCTCCGAAGATCCCTTACCCGACGGCCATGCACACTTGCGGAACAGGGCGTAGTGGAAGTCTACTGCATCGCACGTGGACAGGAACACGACAATTTTGCACTTGCCAGGACCGCCATTCTTCTTGGTATCACGAGGAGCGTGGCGGAGTTCCTCACGCAAGAAGCAAGTCAGCGCGCAAAGACGCGCTTTCGCTGGGACGAGCATGAAGTGCTGCATCAGCTGGTGCGGAGTCGAGAACTTCTCCTGGTTCGTGGCCTTGATCTCGGTTGCTGGGTCTTCACCACTTGTAACCGCATCAGCATCGATCAGCACTGGGTTCGACAAACTCATTTTGGCCAGCTGTTGCACGCCGCTGTTGATCGTTGCGGACACCAAAATGTTCTGCCGCTTCTTGGCCGACTTTTGGCCATCGAGGATGCTCAAGATCTGTGTAAGCTGCTTCTCGAAACCCATATCCAGCAGACGATCTGCCTCATCCAGCACCAAAAACTGCAGTTGCGTGTAGTTAAACGACTGGGTGTTCACCAGGTGATCCGCCAGACGTCCAGGAGTAGCAATCAGAATAGTGATACCCTTGCGGAGGCGAGCCTTTTCAGCCTTCTTCTTCTCACCACCGATGATAGCACCCGGCACAAGGAACACGAACGGCTGGATCAGCTTGTTGGCAGTCTCCAAGATCTGCGTACACAGCTCACGCGTCGGTGCCAACACCAGCGCCATGCAGCCATCCTGTCGCTGGATACGCGGCGACACCGACTGCAGCTTCTGAACGATAGGAAGCAAGTACGACAGCGTCTTACCAGAACCCGTCTCACTCTTGACCAGGATATCATTTCCCTTCAACACGGACGGGATTGTTTGCACCTGCACGTTGGTGGGCCGGGCAAAGCCAAAGCCTCCGCTGCCCACATCCTTCTTCAGCACATTCACCAGCTTCTCCGCCATGTTCATCGACTCGAACGTGTTCGCAGCGAAAATCTTTTCACTTGACGTCGACGTCAACGGCTTGGACAGCACGTTGTCGATCTGGATGCGCGACTGGGTGAACTTCTCGACGCTGTAGCCCTCTTTGTTCGGGTTACGACGCGTACCGAAAGCCTTCTGCTTCTCCGTCGTCTCCTCAGTCTTCGCCTTCTCCACTGCATCGTCGTTTTCTGCGTTATCCTCCTCCTTCTTGTCCTGCTTCACTTCCTGTTTCTCCTGCTCGGACTCCTGCTCTTCCTCGTCCGAGTCCTCCTCCGGTTCTTCGTCCTTAGCAGACACAACCTCCACCTCTTCTTCGGCTTTAGTCACGACAGCTTCAACCTTAGCAGCCCCAACCTTCGACTGCTGCTTGATGGCCACCGGTTTGCGCTGGACTTTGTCATTGCTGGTGGTACGCGGAGCCTGTGGCCGCTGGCCATGGCTCGCACCGGCCGACTGCGGCTTTTGGGGGACTTTTCCGGCCTTGTTGGCCTTCGCCTTGTTGCGCTTGGCCTGCTGCTTGGCGCGGAACGTGTTCTTCTTCTTGGCAGGCTTGCGAGCACCCCCGCTGGACGCCGAGATGTTGAGCGAGAAGCCGTCCATGGCCACGTACGCTGGTGGCTGGAGCTGCTGGTCGACGACTGCAAGTTGTATCGCTGGTCACCAGCTGAGTGCTATTCCATTGGTTGAAAATGGTTTTCGATTTCATCCAATCGCGAAAAGGTATCTCTTCTGTGGCGCCACGCCAAAGGAGGGGAATCTTTTACACCAAGCAAACGACCAGCCAAGCCAAGTAGATAAGGATGTCCAAGTCGATGGGGTTGAACGTGGCCGGCGGCCTGTCGTCGCTGCTGAAGGACGGCCACAAGCACTTCGAGGGCGTGGATGAGGCCGTGGCCAAGAACATCGACGCCGTGAAGCAGCTGGCGGCCATCACGCGCTCGTCGCTGGGCCCGAACGGCATGAACAAGCTCGTGATCAACCACCTGGAGCGCATCTTCGTGACGAGCGACACGGCCACGATCGTCAAGGAGCTGGAGGTCATCCACCCGGCCGCGCGCATGGTTGTCATGGCCGCCAAGATGCAGGAGAACGACTTCGGCGACGGCACGTGCCTCGTGGTGGCGCTGGCCGGCGAGCTGCTCATGGAGGCCGCCAGCCTGCTGCGCATGGGGCTGCACGCCAGCGAGATCGTCACGGGCTACCAGAAGGCGCACGACAAGTGCCAGGAGATCCTGCAGAAGCTGCAGAGCGTGCAGGTCAAGAACCGGCGCGACCAGGAGGAGCTGCAGAAGGCCATCAAGACGTCGCTGGCCTCCAAGCAGTACGGCTACGAGGACCTGCTGGCCAAGCTCGTGGCCGAGGCCTGCCTGAACGTGATGCCCGCGGCCCCCAAGAAGCCCTCGATCAACGTGGACAACATCCGCGTGGCCAAGATCGTGGGCGGCAACCTGCACGACTCGTCGGTCATCCGTGGTATGGTCATCCAGCGCAACACCGAGGGCAACGTCAAGAAAGCGCTCAAGGCCAAGGTCGCTGTGTTCGGCTGTGGTATTGAGATTTCCTCCACCGAGGCCAAGAGCACGGTGCTCATCAAGGACGCCGACGAGCTCATGAACTACAACAAGGGCGAGGAGAAGCACCTGGAGGAGGCCGTCCGCGCTATCAGCGAGTCTGGAGCTACGGTCGTTGTCTCGGGCGGCAGCATCAGTGAGATGGCGATGCACTTCCTGGAGAAGTACAACCTCATGGCTCTGAAGATCCAGTCCAAGTGGGAGCTGCGTCGTCTGTGCCGCGCTGTGAACGCCAACGCTCTGGTGCGTCTGGGCGCTCCCACGCCCGACGAGATGGGCTTCTGTGACAGTGTGACGGTGAAGGAGATCGGCGGCAAGAAGGTCACTGTCTTCCAGCAGGAGCAGGAGGACGCCAAGATCTCGACGATTGTGCTGCGTGCCAGCACGGACAACGTGCTGAACGACATCGAGCGTGCTATCGACGACGGTGTCAACTGCGTGAAGTCTGTGTGCCGGGATGGCCGGTTCGTGTCGGGTGCCGGCTCCACGGAAATCGAGCTGTCGCGTCAGATCAAGAGCTTCGGCGAGGCCACGCCTGGTCTCGACCAGTACGCTATTAAGAAGTTCGGTGATGCTATTGAGGTTGTGCCGCGGATCCTGGCCGAGAACTCTGGCCAGATGGCCACTGAGGTCATCTCTAGTCTGTACGCTGCCCACGCGGCGGGCAATGTTAGCGCTGGTGTGGATGTGGACGTTAGTATTTTTTGGCTGGGATGGGATGGGCAATTATAGGAATGTGTGCTGACTTTTGTTGACGTGTGTGTGCGTTGTCATGTTGCAGAACGAGCAGGAGTCGCACGTTATTCCGGACGCGCTGGACAAGGGCATCTGGGACCACCTCCAGACTAAGATGTCGGCTATTCGTCTTGGTGCCGACGCCGCTATCACGGTGCTGCGCGTTGACCAGATCATCATGGCAAAGGCGGCTGGCGGACCTAAGCCGCGAGGCATGTAAGGAAGAACGATACGATGTCTCCTGCATCTGCAGCTTGAGTGGTCTTTCGACTCTTCCTTCGTTTCTTCGGCCAGGTAGTTTATTCAATAATGAAGCCTTCATCTCTCACACGTGTAGAACAAACGATACGCTCTGGTTTCTTATCTGAGTGGTGCGGGCGGCAAGGGAGTGGAAAGCAGGATCGGATTTCGATTAGCGAAATGGATTGCTCTTCAACATGTGCCTTTCACCCCCATACCGGTACAGTAACTCAAACGCACAAACTAAACTCATTCTTTCGTTTTTCCTTCCCTAGATCTTTGGCGTTCCCTCCGTCCCAATAAATCATTCGTACAGTTCGCTCCACCGCGAGGCTCTTCAACCGATCCGAGAAAGATGTGCGATCGCTGCGTAAGCTACAACCGCTGCTGGTGTTGCTGGTGATTCTCGAGCTCAAGAATCCTCCTCTTGAGAGCCTCGTTCTCCTCCATGAGCGTTCGAATGGTGGACTCAAACTTGCGCGTCTTCTCCTTGTTGCGCGTAGCCATCTTGATGATGCGCTCTCTCAGCTGCTGCTCCATCGAGGTGCTCTTGCCTCCCGGGTTGTGCCACAACCTAATGTGCTTCTTTAGACTCTTGGGGCTGCAAAACGTCTTGGAGCACGTGGGGTGATCGCAGGCGTACGGGTTGCCTTCAGCATGGATCTTAAGGTGGAACTCCAAGTAGTCCTTGCCCTTGAAGCTCTTGGAGCAGTCCGCGTACGTGCACTTGTATGGTTTGTCACGAGAATGCGTCTGCAAATGACTATGAATCAAAACAAAAAAGGTCAGAGCACATTCAACATCCTCTCAAGATTCGTTTAACATCTTGTGAACGTACCGCGTCATGGCCGACTTCTCCGCAAACGATTTGTCGCAGGACGGAAAGGTGCACGGGAATGGCTTCTCACCCGTGTGCACGCGAATGTGTCTGCAAGTGCCCATAGTAAACATTGGATCAGGTTTATTCGTCTCCCCAAGCAGCGCACAGCACTTGCAAGTATAACGTCAGCTCTGGCGTACCGGATGAGCGCCCATTTGGAGTCGAAGCTCTTGCCGCACTCGGGGTTGGTGCACACATGGCGCTTCTGCTGCCACTTGTCCTTGGACGACACGGACGACGGCGCTGGAGACGCGGGCTCTGCACCAAACTTGACGTCCTGGAGCAGGTCTCCGCCTGCGGCGGCCATGGCCATGGCCATGCTCGTGTCGACGGGCGGCGGCAGCGGCTGCACGGCCGCCATCGCGTGCAGATCCACGCCCGAACCCGCCCACGCGCCTGCCATGGCTAATTGCTCCTGTTGTTGGTGATGGTGGTGATGCTGCTGCTGCTGGTGGGCGTCCATAGCGGCTCAATACTGGAAGTGACTATAGAGAGATGCCGAATATGGCGGAGCGCTCTCGGTGTGAATCGCCGCGATCACGAAGGCAAGTTGAATTTCGGAGACCGCTGGAATCGTGAGCCGGTCAGTGGCCAATCCGCGCGCGTGACTATATTGAGGCGGTCTCTGGTTGGCTGATATTGTCATCCCATCCCCTTTACGCAAGCGGTACACTGAATTCGTGTGTGGTACGTAGATGAAGTGTACGCCACACCAAAGTGACCCCTCTAAAACGCTGTATCGCTGAACTGCTGGAGGGCCACGATGGAGAAGCTGCAGGAGCTGAGCCTCGTGTCCAAGGTGTGCCAGGCGCTCGAGAACCACCTGGGCATGAGCGACAAGACGCTAGCCGAGTTCGTGATCGACCTGGTGCGCGGCAGCTCGAGCTGCGCCGCGTTCCTGGCGTCCATCAAGAAGGACGAGCTGCCGCTGCCCCCCGCGCTGGCCGAGAACCTCTACCGCATCGTGCAGACCATGGCACCGCGCAAGATGAAGCAGGGCAAAGACGCGGCTGCAGGCGGCGGTAAGGGCATCAGCAGGAAGCACCAGATCCGAGACGACGAGCAGCTCACGGCCGCAGACATCGCGGGCGCTTCTACCCAGGACGACGAGGACGACACTAAGGAGAAGAAGGGAACCAATAGAGACGTCAAGCCTTCGCCTCCGTCATCTGGACGTCGAGATGCTGAACGTGATTCTAGGACCAGAGATCGATCGAAAGAGCGCGACCGCTACGGACGAGACAGGAATCGCGGCCGGGAGGAGGATCGAGGCCGGAGAAGCCGACGCTCGAGGTCCAGATCCCGGTCGGAAGGCAGGAGACGCGATCGCCGCGACAGAGACAGAGACCGCAGTCGTGGACGCGATCGGGATGACCGCTTTGGGTCGTCTCGCTCCCGGCGCGATGACAGAGATCGTGATGATTATGGCAGGCGAGGAAGGGACGAGCAGCCGAGGGAGATCGAGCTGTACGGTATCTACGATGGTCGTGTGACGAAGGTCATGGACTTTGGTGTGTTTGTGGAGCTGGAAGGCTTCTCGAGGGAGAAGAAGGAGGGGCTCGTGCACGTGTCAAATCTGTCGGCGAACCGTGTGAGCAATGTGAAGGAGTTCGCCAAGCGCGGGGATCGCGTGAAGGTGAAGCTCATCTCCATTTCAGGTGCAAAGCTGTCGATGTCCATGCGGGATGTGGACCAGAAGACAGGGAGAGATCTCATGCCTCAGCGCTCGAGCAGCGGCGCCGAGCGTGCCCGTGAGGACAACAAATCCTCCGATTCGCGATCGTGGATCAATCCATCTGCACCTGGTATGCAGAAATCCCAACAGCTTGACGAAGATGACAGCAAGCCGCAGCGTGCTGCTAAACGCATGTCCTCGCCGGAGCGGTGGGAAGTGCAGCAGCTCATTAACTCGGGTGTGCTCTCAGTTGAAGACTACCCGACCTTTGATGAAGAGCATGGACTGCTAAACACAGAAGCCACTGAAGAAGACTTCGAGGTCGAGCTGAATGAAGATGAACCGGTATTCTTACGTGGTCAAACCCAGATGAGCCGCGAAATGTCTCCCGTGAAGATCGTAAAAAACCCGGATGGGTCGATGCAGCGCGCTGCGATGACGCAGTCTAACCTGGCCAAGGAACGTCGTGAGCTTCGTCAGACTCAGGCTAACCAGCTGATTGATTCCATCCCGAAAGATCTCAACCGTCCCTGGGAAGACCCGATGCCTGAGGCTGGCGAGCGGCATTTTGCTCAGGAACTTCGTGGCATTAACATGGGCTCGACGTTTGAACTGCCTGAATGGAAACAGAAATCGGTGGGGAAGAACCTGTCGTACGGTATCGTATCCAACAAGTCGATCCTGGAGCAGCGCGAGAGTCTTCCAGTGTTCAAGCTGAAGCGACAGCTGATGAAGGCCATCGCTGATAACCAGGTCCTTGTGGTCATCGGTGAAACGGGTTCCGGCAAAACCACTCAGATGACGCAGTACATGGCAGAAATGGGCTTAACATCCACTGGAATGATTGGGTGCACGCAACCACGACGCGTGGCTGCTTCATCTGTGGCGAAACGTGTGGCTGAGGAGTTTGGCTGTGAACTGGGACAAGAAGTTGGTTACTCGATGCGTTTCGAGGATGTGACAAGCCCGGAGACTGTGATCAAGTACATGACTGAAGGTATGCTTTTGCGTGAATATCTGGCTGACCCTACGCTGTCAAAGTACAGTGCTCTTATGCTGGATGAAGCCCACGAGCGAACAATCAACACGGATGTGCTGTTTGGACTGCTGAAAGACCTTGTTCGCAAGCGGAAAGACCTCAAGATTATTGTGACCTCGGCCACGCTGGATGCCGAAAAGTTCTCGAGATATTTCTTTGATTGTCCGATTTTCACGATCCCTGGACGTACGTTCCCCGTGGAGATTCTGTACACGAAGGAACCAGAACTGGACTATTTGGACGCTTCGCTGCTCTGTGTTATGCAGATTCACTTATCCGAGCCTGAAGGAGACATTTTGCTGTTTTTAACGGGTCAAGAAGAGATTGATACAGCATGCGAAGTGCTGTACCAGCGTATCAAGGCATTGCAGGAGCGAGCATTGGCCCCGGAACTCATTATCCTTCCTGTGTACGGTGCACTTCCCTCCGAAATGCAGTCACGTATCTTCGAGCCTGCTCCTAAGGGTTCACGAAAGTGTGTGGTGGCAACGAATATCGCGGAGGCGTCCTTGACGATTGATGGCATTTACTATGTGGTGGATCCTGGCTTTTGCAAGCAGAACGCCTTCAACTCCAAGATCGGAATGGACTCTCTGGTCGTCGTTCCGTGCTCTCAGGCTTCAGCTCGCCAACGTGCTGGACGTGCCGGTCGCACAGGCCCGGGTAAATGCTACCGACTCTACACAGAGAATGCGTACAAGAATGAAATGCTGCCGACGACTGTTCCCGAAATCCAGCGAGCAAACCTTGGCTCTGTCGTGCTGCAATTGAAGGCGATGGGTATCAACGACCTCATGGGCTTCGACTTTATGGACCCTCCGCCTCAAGATGCCCTCGTAATGGCTCTGGAAAACCTGTACGCGCTGGGCGCGCTAGATGACGAAGGATTGCTGACGCGATTAGGAAAGAAGATGGCTGAGTTCCCGGTTGAGCCGAAGAACGCCAAGGTGCTCCTGACCTCGGTGGTGCTCGGTTGCGCAGAAGAAGTGTTGACTATCGTGGCAATGCTGTCAGTCGAGTCGGTCTTTTTCCGGCCAAAGGAGAAGCAGGCTCAAGCTGACCAGAAGAAGGCCAAGTTCCACCAGCCCGAAGGTGACCACTTGACGTTGCTGGCGGTTTATGAGGCTTGGGCGAACTCCAAGTTTTCGAACCCGTGGTGCTACGAGAACTTTATCCAGGCGCGTGCTATCCGCCGAGCTCAGGACGTGCGGAAGCAGTTGCTTTCTATCTTGGATCGGTACAAGATGGACGTGGTCTCCTGTGGCAAGAACTTCAACAAGGTCCGGCGTGCAATCGTTGCAGGGTACTTCGCTAACACGGCGAAGAAGGACCCGCAGGAGGGTTACCGCACTATGGTTGAGGGCCAACCCGTGTACATCCACCCGTCCAGTGCGCTATTCAACAAGAGCCCGGAGTGGGTGCTCTACCATGAGCTGGTGCTCACCACGAAGGAGTACATGCGCAACATCATGACGATCGAGCCTAAGTGGCTTGTGGAACTCGCCCCAGCCTTCTTCAAGAAGGGCGATCCTACCAAGCTCTCGAAGCGCAAGCGCAACGAGAAGATTGAGCCGCTGTATGACCGCTTCAACCCGCCTGACTCGTGGCGTCTCAGCAAGCGTAGGGGGTAGATAACCTGTGGAGAGCATTGAATCGAGTAGGTACAAACCAACAGAGTAGCAACAAACAGAACGCGTACTTCCAAAACCTTCCATTTTTGTTGTCATCGTCACAGGAGCTCTCGATCAGTGGTCTACTGGTCCTTGGGCTTCTTCTCGCGAGCGCGCTTGGTCTGCCACACGATGAAGTCCATGAAGAAGCCGAAGCCCACTTGGATGGGAATGAGCAGCGGCAGCATCACCACCTCCATTAGGGTGTTGTAGCGCGGCGCCACACCGTTGGCCAGGACACGCAGGATGAAGATCATGGGGTCGTTCGTGATGCTGAACTGGCCGCTGCTGATGCCATTGATCAGTGACTGCGCCACCTTGTCGGGGTGCAGCGGCTCGCTCACGCCTTCGATCGTCTTAGTCTCAGGGGGCTTGGTGCGGTTCTCCTCCACGAATCCAGGCGAGTCGATGTTGCCCGGGTAGAAGATGCTCACGCGGATACCGAAGAGCTTGAGCTCGTTGCGCAGCGACTCGGCCAGGCCACGCAGCGCGTACTTGGGGGCCGCGTACTGCGCGTAGCCGATCCACGAGATGAGGCCGAGGCCGGAGCTCACCAGCACAATCTGGCCGCCTTCTCCTCCCTCCTCCGAGCGCTGCACCATGGCCGGCAGCGCCGCCTTGATGGCGTGCAGCGTGCCGAAGTAGTTGACGTCCATGATCTTCTTGTAGAGACTCACGTCCTGCTCCAGGAAGTAGCCGGGCGCCGCGAAACCCGCCGAGCACACCACGTGGTCCGTGGCGCGTCCGTGGAACTTGTTGGCCGCGTCCACCGCCTTCTGCACGCTGTCGAAGTCCGCCACATCGCACGACTGGATGAAGACGCCGGCGTCGGCGTTCTTACGCACTGCCTCGATCTCCGCCTTGGACTCCTCCAGCTTCTCCAGGCCACGCGCTACGATGGACACCTTGGCCCCCTGCTCCGCGTACTTCTTGGCCAGCGACAGACCCAGGCCGGAGCTGCCGCCAGTGATGAACACGTGCTTGCCCTCCACTTTGAAGCCGGGGCCACGCAGCTCGTTCAACTGCGAGATGGAGAGAGAAAGAGAGACGTAAGTACAAGGTAGAAGGGAGGGGAGGACGAGGGAGACGAAAGGCCCCTACCACGATGAGCACGGCCACGACGGCGGCGCCAATGAGGACGCCCACCCACCAGAGCATCGTCACTCAACTTACTGCGTAGCTAGCTGGTCAGTTGAGTTGTGAGTGAACCCGAGCGCCGAGACAGGGGAGAGATGGGGAAACCCCACCTGAATAGAGGACCCTGTTACAGTTGAAGGCAACTTTTGTATGGCACAGCCGAGAGAGCAAGGAGCCTTGGATGGGTTGCTTGCGTCCTCGAATGATTGTGGGGCCGTGTCGGTAATCCAGGAAGAGCTGTACAGTAGAATGTGTGTTGTTGCAAGTGCGTTCGCATGACTGGCGAGGAATGCACCATGACATTGGCGAAAGTTAAGCTAAAAGTGAGCGAAGTACTTCACGGCTACATTATTAAGTAAACTTCATCACATGACGCGAGGCATGGCTCTTCGTTATCTCCCTCAGAAACACCAAGCTCTCTACAGCGTGGTGATGTGCCTCCTCACATGCCACGACTCGAGATTAATGGCTCCGATCGCCCTGCCAAGACTCGCCAGCGCTTCCAAACCCTCCAGTAGTCGTCGCATCTCCTTCATCCTCTAGGCGACATCGTATTGCCTCAGCCGAATGCGAGCCATCTCAAGCGAGATGTCGTCTGGCTCAAGGAAATCTTGGTGCACGGGGAGCCACGACGAGATCATCGACACCAATGACCGGATATAGGGCCCCACCTCCCACAGATCAGCCAGCGCTTTTTCCGCCTCCGGTACCATCCGCTCCACTGCCACCACGTCTTGCAACTCGGCCGCCAGGATATTCATTGGCAGGTGCTCCGCCTTGCCCGACGCGAGAAACGCTGTCATCGAGATTAAGTCAGCATCCAAAGCATCGTACTCGAGCTCCATCTTCACAAACGATTCCAGCACAACTGCCAGCGCGAGCACCGACGAATAATCGAGCGGTGACAACTCGGACGACGACTTCAGCTGCCTCAACACGTCCAGCGCCTTCACGAACGAGCAGGTCATAGTCGGGGTGGAGCTTGGTGGACTGGGGGTTGCCCTCGACGAGGGATGTTTGCGAATGAACCGAAAGCAGCAAAGTACATACACTAACTTCAACCCGTAATGTGTAATTACAAGAGTTTCAAGAAAAATAAATGTGTTTGCCATTCGACGTATACTTCTAGCAACAATGAAACTCTGTAGCACACTAGTTGTCGAATACACGTCCGCTTTATTGCTCTTGTGTAAGTTGCGATTGCCGTTCCTTGCCGAAAAAAATCCCCGCACTGACAAAAACACTCAAAAACATATCGGGTCAACCTTAACAATTTCAATTTCGTTTCTGTTGAGTTACATGTTAGCCGAGCTACCGAGAGTATCACAACAGGCTTGATCGCTCGCTGCTGCCTTGGTGATCGCTTCAGAAGAAATCACTCCCTCCAGACCACCTTTCGGGCGCTCCCCAGAGTTGTTTGCACGAGTTTGATGCCCTCCTGACGCGACTTCGTCAGGTCCCAGAGCTCGTTGATATTTTTCTCCGCCGACTCGATGACGCCGCTCAGTCTGTCGCGCTCGCCGCTCGACAACCCCGACCCCATCAAAGCTGTTAGACTTCGAAGGTGTTGCTTCGCCTCCAGCAAATCCGCCTCTGCCTTGGCAAACGCTGCTTGTATGGTGTCCATCCACAAGTCGGTGTACGTCGCCCTATCCATAGTCGAAACTGTCCCCCAGACTCGCCTCCGCCGCCTCCACCGCGCGCTTGATGGACCCAGTCACCTCGTATATGCGCTGCGCCACCACCGCTCCACTATTGAACGCCTCCGCCGCCCGGCAAAACGCGTCGTCCAGAGCCACCTTCGTTGAGTTGATGACCGCCATTTGAAGCTATTGGCCGGACCCCGGGGTCCCGCATCAGATACCGAAGGTGACCAGAATTATTTATTTTTATCGGCGGGTCAGTGCTAAATACATCTATAGACTGAGGGCGGATGTGATAATTTTTAGAGTCGAGCTAGAGCTCACTTCAGCTTCAAGCATTTAGCAGCTCGGATGAAGTCGAGGCGTGGTGGAGGTTCACAAGCGACGGTTCCTGCGCGCAAACGTGATCCCGTGCTGTAGAGCGTCTCGGCGAAGACGCGGTAAAGCAGATTCAAGCTGACTGGAGCTCATGGGACACTAGTTACGGGGGCAAGGAGTGGCATCCCACGGCGCCTACAGCAGCAGCGGCGCCAAGCACGTAAAATGGCTAAGTCTGCAGCCGAGAGTCGATGGTACGAGAGATGCATAGCATACATAGCACTTGAATTTACCGAATATACCGGTTGCTTATGACAGCTGGCGGGGCAAGCGGGGACCCCGGGGTCCCGCCAAACGCTCCATTTGCTGCGCCAAAGTGGTGCGGAGGAGAAGATGATGAAGTGTGGCGAAGCTGGTGAGCTCGGCAATGAGCCTGGAGCTGCCCACCGTTCCGGAATGACGACCAAACGACTAGTACTATCTCGCGTCATCTTGTAATGGGTGCGGTGGGACCTAGATACACTGTAATCTAGCAAAATAACAAATCCTGGGTATGATAAGGTAGTGTGGGGAGTGGGAAATCTAGGCTAGATTTCTCACTCCCCACACTAATCATACCGAGGATTTGTCTCTCGAATCGAGTGCAGTGTTTGGTGTCTGGCAAACACTACCTGCTAGGGACATACATCAACACTTTTCATTTTTTTTGCAGGTTGTTTTCGCTCTTCACCTCGAGCATCGGATATAAGTATACATTAAGCCTGCAGTGTTTCATCACTAGCGAAGTGTTGGCTATAGAGGCCTCTAAGTCACCTCCACCGCAGTTGTCGTAATGGAAGCCTTCTATCTCTTGACGCTCTGGTTCTCCTCCTTGGCGAAGAGGTCGTCGAACTGGCGCGACTGGTTGATCGGGTTGCGCTTGAGGTTCGCCATGCGGAAGCGGAACTGCCGCCACGACGACCCGCGGTCCTCGCGCGGCTCCAGCGTGTGGTGCAGCTTGGTGAAGCGCTCCTCCTTGTTCACGTACACGTCGGGGTTCATGAAGAGGTAGCGCAGCGACATGCCGGTGGCGGCCACGGCGGCGAAGGAGGCGCAGAAGACGACGGGGAACGTGGCCTTGTCTGTAGTCCAGAGGTTGAGCAGCTTGTAGCCCTGGCGCTTGACGACTTGGACCATGGTGGACTGGGAGACTGGGTTGGTGGGAGGGTTAGCTGGTAGCTGGTAGCTGGTAGCTGGTAGCTGGTAGCTTGCTTGGCCTTGAGGCTGTTGCGTGTGGACGGATCGGTAGAAGTGATCAGTCGAGGGGAAGTTGTGGAATGCGTCGAGCTGCGGGGCTGGAATGGCCCGCTCTGGTTACAAAGGAGACGGCGGAAAGTCCTTGGGGCGTGTACGCCTGTGAGTGCTCATCCTGCTTGGAGACAAGTGCAACTTCGACTTTACTCGCAGTCGACACCGTCGGGAAAGCGGCTCGTTTTGCAAAGACACGAACGGTTTGCCACAGACACGCAGATGTACCGAAAATATACCGGTATTTCTGGCTCCGGATTTGCCACTCCGAGAAACCCAGGTGGAAAAGGTAATAACACAAGTTAGCAAAAATGGGTCAAACTAGAAATGGGCACTATAATTGTTGCCCTCGTTGAAGCTCGTGATATTTCTTGCCTCGTGCTAAAAGTAGACTTTTCTTGTGGACATTGTGAACATTGCGCACAACAGGAACTGGCCTGTGCTGTGAGCATGGCGGGGTGTCTGCAGCGTTGCTGCCGCCAACTGTGGGGAATATGGATGTCTCCAGGTCGAGTTCCAAGTACACTACTCGGTGGATCGACTTCGACAGCTTGACAAGTACATGAAGGGCTTGAGCAACTCGCGGTTGCTGCTCATTTGCCTGTTAACTCCACTTCCCTGTCTCATGTTTTGCTTACTGGACGAGTTGCTACCGCTAGCCCCCCCCCCCCCCCCCCGAAGCCGGCGTGCACGAGAACTGGATCTTTTTGCTCGTTCCTGGACCGTGATCTGCATTGTGGGCGGATCCGTGCTGATGCAAATGGGCCAGAGCGCGCCCCGACTGAAATTAAGCAAGCTTCTACACAGCACTAGCAAACATCCAGGCAAAGATCCCCCAAATCACGTGCTGCAAAGAATGCATTACCGCTATTGACTAGATTAAACCGGGAGGGCGTTTCTCAAGTGAAACATGAAGTAACTAGATGTACTTGATCGCTGTTGTCTGAATCGCAAGTGGGGTTCATCTTCATCTTCCGGTCGTGGTGGATAGCAGCGATGATGAACTATATGAAACTTTGGCAACGTTTTACCGTAGGGAATACATAGTATACTAAGAAGCAATCTATGACTCAAGGTCAACACTTTTCGAAGCTCATGCCAAGTTTATGAATCGCGCGACAAGAAATTCATAACTCCACGGTTTTCATAATCTTATCAAGCACCTATGTGTAGCCTAGAATTGGCATGGTAGATTTAAAAGTCTCCAACTCCTAATGCGGGCGATGATGGCTCGTAACTCGTTATGCAAAAGCTCAAACTCGAATCTTGTACGGAAGCCTTTCGTAGCATGGTTGAAGTCAGTGAAGCGGAGTTTGTGCCACTGGTGTGGCCATCACCAATACAGCACACACGCTCGTAAGGGTGCTGTAGAGTCCTCCTTCATCCTCACCACGATCGCCAATATTGCCACCAAAAAGATAAATTCCACAAACCAGGGTCCATATAGATTAAGCAACTGCAGAAGTGGCTCAATCGCCACAGTATCCTCGACATCGTCATTGTCAAAGCAATCAACACCGTCGGTCACAGGCGTGAGAGTGTCCGTGATGTACGGCTGAGTGCTCAGGCGCTCCCCTCTCGCATCACGGAGTCCGCGTTGTTCAAGCCGCCGGCTAAGACCCGCAGCATGAAGCGCAGTGGCACGAAGCATCCAGCTTCCGTGTAGAAAGCTGGCATCTGCAGCTTCATCGCGGCCTGTGAGTGACTCGACCTAACGCACGTCGAGCCCACGGCGGGCAGTGAGTTGGGCGAAGGTTGCCTAAGGTGTCATGGGATAGTACCGCAAATGTTGCCTGTAACTCAGTCGACATTTTTTGAACGAAATAAAGCTGGTGGTGCCCTACAGGCTACTACGTAGCCCTCCCGGTACTAGATCGCTGTCGCTTAAACCGGGAGGGCGTTTCTCAAGTGAAACATGAAGTAACTAGATGTACTTGATCGCTGTTGTCTGAATCGCAAGTGGGGTTCATCTTCATCTTCCGATCGTGGTGGATAGCAGCGATGATGAACTATATGAAACTTTGGCAACGTTTTACCGTAGGGAATACATAGTATACTAAGAAGCAATCTATGACTCAAGGTCAACACTTTTCGAAGCTCATGCCAAGTTTATGAATCGCGCGACAAGAAATTCATAACTCCACGGTTTTCATAATCTTATCAAGCACCTATGTGTAGCCTAGAATTGGCATGGTAGATTTAAAAGTCTCCAACTCCTAATGCGGGCGATGATGGCTCGTAACTCGTTATGCAAAAGCTCAAACTCGAATCTTGTACGGAAGCCTTTCGTAGTGTAACGGGAGGGCCCAAACGGTGGACCCACGTAAGCGAGACGGCGACGGAGAACAGCGGCATGGCGGCGACACACGGTCCGGACGAGCACATGACGGCGATCGGCAGCACGGTGGAGGTCCAGTACCTCGGGTCGGTGACGGAGGACGCTGTGCGAGTGGCCAAAATGCCGCTGAGTGGCACGGTGGGCGGCACGCACGGGCTGAATCCAGCGTCGGCGTCGAGTCAACATTGAACCAGGGCCAGGCATTGGCCAGTGAGCAGGCGGAAGGAGTAGCCACTCGAGAATTGGAGATCTTCGGCACAAGTGGCCGAGGCAGCGTGCTGGAGAGCACGTGAACTACGAGCTGAGCGTGCGCAAGCACGTGGAGAGCTGAGCGGGGGCAGGACACGGACGTTTTGCAGGCTACGGCTAGAACGGCGAACAGCGTGGACGGACGGGTCGCAGGCGGTGCCAGACGGGGAGCGAGCAGCGGGCAACGAGGCCAACTGTTCCTCGTACAAGTCGGGCGCGGGATCTGTGGACGGTCGGACGTGCGGTTGGTCCGGACAGGCGTGGTCGACGAGAACGAGAACGAGGAGTAGGCGCTAGTGGGAGCTAGTATCTATTCATTGGTATTAGGAGTGGTTTAGGCTATTCCCAGTAATAAAATAGGAGCGGACACGACGGTGGACGTTCCGGCAGGGGGAGATCAGGTGGATCTCTGACGGCCAGTACAGCGTTGAGAAGTGGACGGCTCGCGTGCGAACTCGCAGCGTGAGCGTACGACCTGCCCAGCGGCTCGGGCAAGACAAGGGAGCCCGCTACATGGTGGTCATACAGGGGCACACTTCGGTGGATTCGAGCAGGTTGAGAAGTGGCTCGGCAGCGCGGAAAGCAGCCGTGACGGCGCTGACCCCTACCCAGGCGAAGGCGACTGGGTCCGGCAAGTCCAGACGTACCCCGAGGCGCCCGGCCAAGAAGTTAGCCATTCCGGACGACGACGAAGATACCGAGGACGGCTCCGACGAGAAACGTAGGAGCGCAGACGACGGTGACGAAGATCCGTCAAGTGACGAACAGAAAGAGGTTGAAGTGTCGCGTCCCGCACCCAGAACCGAGCAGGAGCCAGTGCCGGCTTAGAACGACGAGGCGGTCGAAGAGGCGCCGACTCAGACGGCGGCTCAGTCGTCGGCGAACGAACAGGGCGAAAGAAACAGCGGCGGCGACGCCCCGGCACCGACGATGGAGATAGCGGTGCTCGCTAACGCGCTGCAGCAGCTGACGACGGCGGTAGCAGGGCTGCAGGCACGCGAGGCGGCGGAGGCGAAGATAGACACGAGCACGGCGCGGGCGATCGAGTCGACGGACGACCACGTGAGCAAGAGCACGTGGAAGTCGACGCGCCCCAGCAGGCCGTTGTAGCTGAAGCGGCGGGTGCTGCGCAACGCAGAGGAGCCCGTGGCGCGACGACGGGCAGGACACCGGCAGCGACAGCGGCAAGTGGACGGACGGTGACTGTGGTTCCCTCGTTGAGGACGCCAGCACCAGCAACGGAGGCAACCCCGGCGGTCGTACAGCCGACGGCGCCCGAGATGGCGGCGATGACAGCTGCCGTACAGCAGCTCACGACGATGATGGCACAGATCCAACCAGCGGCAGCAGGAGGAGATGGCCAAGGGCGGCAACAGATGGGGGCAAGTTCACGAGCGCGGAGTACGGGCCGAGGAGTGACGCGCATGCCTCCGGACGGCGCTGGCCCCTCTGAGTCCGACAGCAGCTCAGACGAGAGTACCGGGGGCGAAGAGAGCACCGGCAGCGACGAGAGCGACCCCAGTGACGGTGGCGACCCCAGTGACGACGAATGCGACGACGGCGGCGACTCGAGCAGCGACTCGGACGCTGGTGGTGGCGGACGGCGACGCCGGAACGGACGACACGGACGGCGCGGACGACGAGTGCGGCAGCCACGACGAAAGAGTGTGAAGGACTTGGAACTGCCCACGTACACTCCTTCGCCGAAGTTATCGGTTTCCACGTGGATAGACCGCCTCGACCTAGCTCTACAGGGCGCCAAGGAGTCAGGACGAGGCACGTGGTCGGGCAGGGCTCTATACTACATCCTCGGAAACAAGCTGATGGAGGACGCGGCAAGATGGTGGGTAAACATGAATCGCCGTCTGCCAGAGCGACAGAGGACGTGGAAGACGTTGAAGAAGGCGTTGCTGCGCCGGTACGGCGAACGCAAGGACAAGTCGGCGGCTGAATGGCGTGTCGGCATGAGGCCAATGATGCCGGGCGAAACATACGCGGACTTCGCGGCGGGGCTTCGTGACGTCGTCGGCATCAACAACGTTCGTGAACGAGTTCTGTTGGCGCAGTTTTACCGCTGTCTTGACAAAACGACGAGGAAGTTGGTGAAGCAGTCGCCGCGGCCTAAGACACTCGAGGAGGCAGTGGACAAAGCCACGGAGATCGATGACCCGGTTGATAACGTAGCACAGGGCATGATGAACAGCGGGTTGCCGTGGGCGACGGCACCGCAGCCGTACCTGATACCGATGATGGGGACGAGCGGCCAGACGATCCCGGGCATCGGCGGTATGGGTTTGCCTGCCGAAATGCTCAATAATGCGGCAGCAACAGAGGGCGTGACAGCGAGGAAGGAGATAGAACACGTGGCGCTGTTCACCAACCCGCGGGGCGTGTACAATAAGGCGACGGGCACGTGGGATCCTCCTCCAGGCCATCTATGGAACGGAAAATACTGGTACGAGCCACGGAAAGCTGAGCGGAAGAGGTCTACGGCGGCTGTAGTGACGGGCAACCGGTCGTCGGGCAATAAGCAGGCCCGGTCGAAGGCTAGGCGCGAGCAGATGGAGTCCAGCAGCGACGAATCGGACGCTAGGCCGCGGAAGAAGAAGTTGAAAGCGGCCGTCAAGCAGGCGGGCAGCGACAAGCGGCGTGTTGAGGCCAGCGGGACGGATCAAAAGCACCCGGGCAACAAGACGAGCGCTGAGGGTAAGGCGAGCAGTGCGTGCTTTCACTGCGGCCAGGTTGGCCACTGGGCGATGCAATGCCCTACCGAGCCAAAGTGCTATGCGTGTAATCGCTCGGGCCATTTCGCACAAACGTGCACGGACCCGGAGGCGAAAGCTCGTAACGACGCGTACATGAAGACGCGTGAACGCAAGGAGCCGCCGGTATCGGCGGGAAACGAGTAGAGGGCGCTATCGGGGGGGGAATGGCGTCCAGTACGAGGAGGAAAACCCCAGCCGGTGGGGCTAGCGACGAATAAGGACGGTGGAAAAACGATGCGGCACGTGGCGGCTGCGAGGGTGGCCGACATGGAAGAGAATGAGAACGATGAGATGGGGGTGGTGCGTGCCGCCACTGGCGACCAGCACACCTTGATGAGGATTAGACCCGCACCTTTGCGCGTGTTGACGCGTAAGACGGACGGGGCGAGTGGCGACATGGCGACGGCCGGGTCCTGCGAAGACGAGAACGATGAGAACGATGAGAACGACGAGGACGAGACAAGGGCAGAGCACGTCGGCAACAGCGAGTTCCCCGAGTCGAAGAGACGGCCGACACCTGTGTGTCTGGTGACGCACAAGCTGGACGCGTCGGGTGGCGGCATGACGGCAGTCGTGCGCATGATGAAGGCGGATGCTGCGGCGACGGACAAGGAACGAGCGGCTCGCTCAGTAGCCACGGTAAGGCCGGCGATGGCGGCGGCGCGCTACGTACGGACCGATCACCCGCCTGCGCGCCGAAACGAGGAAGCCGCGCAACACGACGGCGACGGACGACAAGCTGGAGAAGGCGCGGACCCTCCTCGAGCTGGAGAAGGCGCGATGGAGAGTCCAGAGGTGACGGCTAACTTCCGCGGAACGACGGAGAGCGGCAGCGATCCGACGGTGGCCATGGCGGCGATCGAGACAACGGAGACGTCAGCACAGGGCTCGCGCTTAACGCTCACAGCCGGGTTAACAGGCGAGACGGCGGCGGCCGTCGCAAACCCGGTCGAGGTGGCGCCGGCGAGAGGACTGAGCGTGACGGCGACCACGGAAGAGCCCATGGGCGACGACGCGTGCAACGTGCCAACGATGAGCGTGGGTGAGTTGACCGTGGTTGACGAGGGCATGCCTCTGAGCAACGGCAGAGGCGACGGTAGAGTCACGATGGACGACGAGGACTCTGGCGAGTCCGTGAAGACGGCGACGACGAGCGAACCGGGAGGCGAGTCCACGACGGCCGTGACGGACGAGTCAAGCGCGGCCTCGAGCGACGAGTCTGCAGGTGGCGGCAGCGTCGAGCTGGCGCGCCTGGCACGGCGAAAAGCCCGGAAACGAGCGAAGCACGAACGAGTCAAGGTGTGTCTGGCTCGGAAGCGGCGTCGAGAACGAGAGAAGGCCGCCGAGGAGCGACGTGTGAGCGAGGAGCGACTGGCTACGCGACAACGAGTGGCCGATGAAGCCATGGAGCAGCTACGAGAGCGCAAGCAGCTGCGCGGGCAGCGCGACGACGAAGGGCGAAGTCAGCGAGCACGTGTGAGCCTCGTACAGCACCGCGGTGACGGAAACGCGCGACGTACGGCGCGTGATGAAGATGTGGAGTACGTAGGAGCGGATGACGGGCTCCCAACCGCGACGATGGAGGTGGCCGGCGCAAGACGGCGCGTGAAGCTCGATAGTGGCGCACGCTATACGGTGGCGGGCACCGACTGGATGCGGTTCGGCGACCGAGTGGAGAGAGCGGCCCCTGTGGATTACGTCGAGGGCATTGGTGGTTTCCTGTTAGACGTAGTGGGAGTATGGAGCTTCAACATGCGCAGTGTGTTCGGCGAAGTGATCAGTGTGGAGGCATGCATAGTAGCAGGTTGCACTGACGAATTCCTACTCGGCGTGGACTTCATGCGCAGACACGGAGCCATGATGGACTTTGATCGCAATGAGATTCGCTACACTACGGCCGGGCGAGTGGTAGTCATTCCGTTTCGCACACACGATAGCGGAAACGGAGCGCGTGTGGCGGCAGTACGAATGGTTCGACGAGCGGAGCTCGACGGCAGTACCGTGGCACCGGTCGAGGTGTAAGTGGCGGCTGATGACGGCGAGGTAGGCATCTTCTTGCCCACTAGGTGTACGGGCGCGGTCATGTTGGCGGCTACTGTCACGAAGGTGAAGAACGGTACGGCGCTGGTGCCAGCGGTGAACGCGAAGGACGGGCAAGTGCGACTGCCAGCGAAGCAGGAGCTCGGGCAATGGATCCCTCTCGACAAGGACGTTGAGCTGTTGCGAATGAGCGGTGCGTTGCGCCGTGACAAGATCAATGAATGGTTAGATGGACTCGGTGGTGGCGAGGAGCCGCTCGAGGACGAAGACCAGGTGAAAATAGGCGTCGAGGACGACGAGAGTCGGCGGATGATCGTGCGGTTGCTGCGAGCGTACAGACAGTTGACGGCGGATAAGAGCGATTGCCCACCCGCCACGGTATTGAGCACCGAGCACCACATCGACACGGGCGATGCGGCGCCCATCATGCTGAAGCGTAGACGGCAGGCGCAGACCGAGGACGAGGTGATTGAGACGAACGTGCGTAAGATGCTGGCGGCCGGCGTGATTGAGGAGGGTGACGGCGCCTGGGGATTTCCAGTCGTACTGGTGCGGAAAAAGGATGGCGAAGTACGTTTTTGTGTGGATTATCGGGCCCTAAATAAAGTCACACGAAAGGACGTGTACCCACTGCCGAGGATCGATGAAACGCTAGAGGCTCTTGGCGGCGCGCTGCTGTTCAGCACATTGGATTTGAAAGCGGGGTATTGGCAAATCCGTGTGGCGGACAAAGACAAAGAGAAGACGGCCTTTACTACGAAACAAGGCCTCTACCAGTTCGTTCGCATGCCCTTCGGACTTACGAACGCTCCGTCCACGTTTCAACGGATGATGAACAGTGTATTGCGCGGGCTTACATGGACTACATGTTTAGTCTATCTAGACGATATTGTGGTTTATACACGAGGCGGCATTGAACGGCACATTTTGGAGTTAGCGTGCGTGCTTGAGAGGCTCTCACAAGCAGGTCTCACGTTGAAGCTCAAGAAGTGCGTGTTCGCGGCGAAGCAGATGGAGTATCTAGGCCACGAGGTGAGCGCGGACGGCGTGAGGCCGCTAGATCGGTTAGTGACGGCGGTACGCGATTTCCCGCGACCAAAGGACGCGGTGGAGGTGAAGCGGTTCACCCACCTCGCTGGCTACTATAGGCGGTTCGTTGAAGGTTTCGGTGGCATCATGGCGCCGTTGACGAAGCTGCTGCGGAAGGGGGTTGACTGGGAGTGGACGAGCGCACAGCAGGAGGCGTTCGAACATGTGAAGACGGTTTTGACGAGCAAACCTTTGCTTATCTACCCTGATTTTTCTCTACCCTTTCGACTAGTGACGGACGCAAGTAAAGCGGGACTCGGAGCGTGCCTCATGCAGGACCGGGGTCACGGCTGGCAGCCGGTGGCATACGCGAGCAAGGTGACGAGTGCGACGGAGGCGAATTACGGCATCACCGAGTTGGAATGTCTGGCGGTGGTGTGGTCCATCAAGCTGTTCCGCCCGTATCTCTACGGACGGCAATTCACCATTGTCACGGATCATTCAGCACTGAAGTGGCTGATGACCAGCCCTAATCTGACTGGTAAGCTACATCGCTGGGCCTTGACCCTGCAAGAATTTGATTTCGAGGTCGTCTACCGACCAGGGAGTACGAATGTCGTAGCAGATGCGCTTTCGCGAGCACCTGTTAAGGCTACAGTGTTGGCGGCAATAGGCCGGCGGCGGCGGTCGAGGGAGCGAGCGTCCGCGCGAGCGGCCAGTACCACGACAGGGACTACGGATGCAGCAGCGACAACCCCAGACGGCGGAGCTGGTCCGGCGGCGGCTGGACAGCGTATGACCGCGGTGGTCGAGCCGAGGACCATGGCTGTGTCGAACGAGGAGCCACGGTCTGTGCTCCACCCGGAACGAGCGGCGAACGAGACGGCGGAACAGCCGCTCTCGGGCGGAAGAGAGGTCTGGTGGCGGCGACAGCATGCACCAGTTGGTCAGCGACGGCGTGGACGACGGAACGGAGCGCGAAGCAGCGACAGCGGGCGACGGTGGCCAGGACGAAGCCGACGAGGACCCCAAGGTGACGGATGGCGGCGACAGAACGTGTGAACGACAGGAGGTGGCCACTACGAAAGTACCGGCGGTGGCAGAGCGACCGGCGAATCGGCGTACGCGCCAAAATGAGGAGGCACTAAGCGGGACGAGGCCTCTCACACGCGCGGCGAGACGGCGTGCCGAAGAGCAACGACAACGCGAGCAGGCCACGACGTCGCAGCAGAGCGCGACGAGCGAACAGGACGGTGACAGACGCCATCCCGACGTCGGCGGGGTGACGACGACGGCGGCCCTGAGCTCGGGGGGCTCGAGCAATGACGAGTCGGCGTTGGTGACGTTGGGCGAAGGCGACGAGTCCACAGCGGAGCTGGCGGTGACGAACCAACCACGGCACGCGGAGGAACGGGTGCCGGCGATGGAACCGGCGGAGGAGAATGCGAACATGACGGCGACGCTACACGGAACCGGCAAGCGCGGCAGAAAACGCGTGACTTTCGCGACACCACTGGAACAGGACGACGGTCGAAATGATAGGCGACTTGACGGCGACGACGCAGTATCTGGATCGGGGAGACGCAACGAGTCGGCGGGCGAGTTGAACAGGAACGTGACGTGGACCAACGACCCGGCGCAGACGAGTAGAGCGATACACAGCAAGCTGCGTGAGTCGACGGCAATGACGGCTGCGGGCGAGGCTAGTGTGAGCGGCAGCGAGGCCGCGATGCGCGCAAGACGACCGAGGACCGACACGACGACGACGGCGAAGCCCTCGACAACGGACGCGGCGAAAGCGTCCAAGCCGAAGACGACGGACGCGCCGACGGGAGCAGAGCCTACGACGGAGACGACGGGGCCGGCGACGAACCAACGGGCAGTGACAGCGAGACGAGAGCCGACAAGGAGTGATCGCACTACTCTGACGGGCGGTACGGAGTGTGATGACGACGAACGAGGAGCACCTGCGCAACGGCAGATGAACGAGCACGGTGAGCAACCACAGCGAGACGAGCAACTCGATGAAGAAGGACGACGGCCAGTGATGGAGCCGACGCTGCAGCTTACCGACGACGAGATTGCGACCGAGCAGACGAAGAGCAGGCTGGTGCAGCGCCTGCTTGAGGCCGGTGAGTATAGAGGGCAGTCGGTGGCGAAGACCTTCGGCCTGGTGACGATTAAGACTAAGGACGGACAACGAGTGGTGTTGCCACCTTCATTATGGTCTACGGTGCTAAAAGAGTGCCACGACTCGGTGTGGGCCGGGCATTTGCGAGCCCCGCAACCTACGCGAGGATCTCTCAAACCTACTGGTGGCCTGGGCTACGAAGTGAAGTGAAGCGCTGGGTTCGGAGTTGTCAAGAGTGCGGTAGTCGCAAAGCCAAACCAAGGGAAGTAATCCCGCCCTTGCGTAGCCTACGAAGTGGCGACGTAGGCGATAGGTGGGCGCTCGACGTGGCAGGCCCTCTGCCTACGACAAGCGGAGGCGAGCGATACGTGATCGCCGCAGTGGAGTATGTGACCAGGAACGCGGTCGCGACGACCGTGAAGAGACACACGGCGGAGAACGTGGCGAGCTTCCTCATGAAGCATGTGGTGCTGAAGTTCGGGGCCTTCAGAGAATTGCTGACGGACGGGGCGCCTGAACTGACGGGCAAAGTGATCGAGCAGCTGATTATCATGCTGCAAGCGCAGCAGACTAACCCGGTGCCCTACCGCCCACAGATGATCGGATTAGTCGAACGATTCCATCGCACATGGAAGGACTGCATCGCAACGTACATGAATGACGAGAGGCAGCGAGACTGGGACATCTGGGTAGACTTCGCTGTCTACGCCTACAACAGCGGGCAATTTATAGTGATGCTATCCCCAAACGAGCTTATGATGGGCCGGCGACTACGGAGCCCGAACGACTTACTGAGAGCAGCCAGCGTGACGGAGGCTGGTCCGCTCACGGAGTACCATGAACGGCTGTTGGCGGCGATGAAAAGCAGCCATGATTGCGCGGAAACAGCGCGGAGAAGAGAACAAGAACGACAGGCACGTTATTATGATCGCAAAGTGCGGAGGAAGCGCACGTTTGCACCTGGAGATAGGCTATGGCTGTACAAACCGCCGAGGGGCCCGAAAGCCTCGAAGCTGGTGCACCAGTGGTTAGGACCGGTGCGGGTGGTTGAGCCGGCGGGCTTTGACAACTATTTGGTGGAGCGCGAGGACGTGGCCAGCGACCCGGAGCAATTTATAGCACACTCCTCGTTTCTAGTGAGCTACTACTACCCGTCGACGCTACTCGAGACGGTGGCAGCGGACATCGAAGCTCAGCTCGAGCATGAAGGCACGCTCGAACTCGGGGATGATGAATCGGAGGACGGGACGGCTCTGGGAGCAACGACGGCTCGCGTGCATGCAGCAACAGCTGCGAGCTCTACGAAACGACGTGGCCGACCAGTGGAGAGTCCGGCAACAGGGCAACAGCAGCGTGGGCTCGTGGTGGAGCTACGTAGACGACGACGACGGAATGCTGCAGGGCAGTATGTCCTCGAATACGAGGTGCAGAACCTACGACGAACAGGATCAACGCGAGGGACGAGGCACGGAGCTAAGCGGTGGATCTCGGTTGGTGTCTACGACCAACTACTACAAGCCGGAAGGGTCGTGGAAGACCCTTAGTATGGAGAAGTCGTGTAACGGGAGGGCCCAAACGGTGGACCCACGTAAGCGAGACGGCGACGGAGAACAGCGGCATGGCGGCGACACACGGTCCGGACGAGCACATGACGGCGATCGGCAGCACGGTGGAGGTCCAGTACCTCGGGTCGGTGACGGAGGACGCTGTGCGAGTGGCCAAAATGCCGCTGAGTGGCACAGTGGGCGGCACGCACGGGCTGAATCCAGCGTCGGCGTCGAGTCAACATTGAACCAGGGCCAGGCACTGGCCAGTGAGCAGGCGGAAGGAGTAGCCACTCGAGAATTGGAGATCTTCGGCACAAGTGGCCGAGGCAGCGTGCTGGAGAGCACGTGAACTACGAGCTGAGCGTGCGCAAGCACGTGGAGAGCTGAGCGGGGGCAGGACACGGACGTCTTGCAGGCTACGGCTAGAACGGCGAACAGCGTGGACGGACGGGTCGCAGGCGGTGCCAGACGGGGAGCGAGCAGCGGGCAACGAGGCCAACTGTTCCTCGTACAAGTCGGGCGCGGGATCTGTGGACGGTCGGACGTGCGGTTGGTCCGGACAGGCGTGGTCGACGAGAACGAGAACGAGGAGTAGGCGCTAGTGGGAGCTAGTATCTATTCATTGGTATTAGGAGTGGTTTAGGCTATTCCCAGTAATAAAATAGGAGCGGACACGACGGTGGACGTTCCGGCAGGGGGAGATCAGGTGGATCTCTGACGGCCAGTACAGCGTTGAGAAGTGGACGGCTCGCGTGCGAACTCGCAGCGTGAGCGTACGACCTGCCCAGCGGCTCGGGCAAGACAAGGGAGCCCGCTACGGTAGCATGGTTGAAGTCAGTGAAGCGGAGTTTGTGCCACTGGTGTGGCCATCACCAATACAGCACACACGCTCGTAAGGGTGCTGTAGAGTCCTCCTTCATCCTCACCACGATCGCCAATATTGCCACCAAAAAGATAAATTCCACAAACCAGGGTCCATATAGATTAAGCAACTGCAGAAGTGGCTCAATCGCCACAGTATCCTCGACATCGTCATTGTCAAAGCAATCAACACCGTCGGTCACAGGCGTGAGAGTGTCCGTGATGTACGGCTGAGTGCTCAGGCGCTCCCCTCTCGCATCACGGAGTCCGCGTTGTTCAAGCCGCCGGCTAAGACCCGCAACATGAAGCGCAGTGGCACGAAGCATCCAGCTTCCGTGTAGAAAGCTGGCATCTGCAGCTTCATCGCGGCCTGTGAGTGACTCGACCTAACGCACGCCGAGCCCACGGCGGGCACTGAGTTGGGCGAAGGTTGCCTAAGGTGTCATGGGATAGTACCGCAAATGTTGCCTGTAACTCAGTCGACATTTTTTGAACGAAATAAAGCTGGTGGTGCCCTACAGGCTACTACGTAGCCCTCCCGGTACAATTTAGGTTGCATTGATATACCTTAAAAACGAAAGTAGGCCTTGTCCCTTTATAGAAATAGAACGGCATAGCTCGGCGCGCGTTTACGAAGCTCTAAAAACATGGTTACCTTGTTGAATAAAATTTACTTAACGAGAACCAGACGCTTCAGCCACAATATTGAGTTCCTTTTTCGCCATGGGTTTTTGCTCATTTCACTGGGTTTTTCGGAGTGGCAAATCCAACCCACCATTACCGGTACTTATTCGGTACATCTGCGGACGGTATCTGTTCAAAACCGCTCGTGTCTTTGCAAAAGGAGCACCTTTCCCGACGGTGTCCGCTGCTGCGAGCCAAGTCGAAGTTGCACTTGTCTCCAAGCAGGATGAGCACTCACAGTCATAAACACCACGAAGGGGACTTCCACCGTCTCCTTTGCAATCGCAGCGGTCCATTCCAGCCTCGCAGCTCGACGCATTCCACAACTTCCACTCGACTGATCACTTCTACCGATCCGTCCACACGCAACAGCCTCAAGGCCAAGCTCAGCTAGCAAGCTACCAGCTACCAGCTAACCCTCCCACCAACCCCGCTCTCCCAGTCCACCATGGTCCAAGTCGTCAAGCGCCAGGGCTACAAGCTGCTCAACCTCTGGACTACAGACAAGGCCACCTTCCCCGTCGTCTTCTGCGCCTCCTTCGCCGCCGTGGCCGCCACGGGCATGTCGCTGCGCTACCTCTTCATGAACCCCGACGTGTACGTGAACAAGGAGGAGCGCTTCACCGAGCTGCACCACACGCTGGGGCCGCGCGAGGACCGCGGGTCGTCGTGGCGGCAGTTCCGCTTCCGCATGGCGAACCTCAAGTGCAACCCGATCAACCAGTCGCGCCAGTTCGACGACCTCTTCGCCAAGGAGGAGAACCAGAGCGTCAAGAGATAGAAGGCTTCCATTACGACTGCTACGGTGGCTTGATATGACCACGCTTCTTCGAAGCAACGGCTCCGTACTGCTTGCTAGCGTAGAGATCGGTGTCTTCACCCATGCAGTCGACGCACTTCGTAAGCTTGCTGTGTACTTAGACCTATCGCGCTCGTGATGGGCTTTCCGGTTAATATAAGACTACTTATTGATACTCGCATTTCTCGTGACGAGGGCACTGTATGTAGTAATGGACACTCAGTTGAAAAATCATGCGGGCGCATGGCTGATACCGTAATGGATGCTTGTAGCTAGCGCTGAAACTTGAGATCGGTTTGTGTATAACTTTTTTAAGTTACTTTATTAAAAAGTAATTCGTCATTACTGTACGTTAAAGTTGCTTAGATACATTTTTGTCTGGTCCCAGTATACCAGTGATTGGAAAAAATATATTGGCAGCGAGTTGCGCGATTTGTCGTCATTGCAGTCTGGCATTGCAGTGTTTGCTCTCTTGCAATTGGGTATTGCAATCAAAGGCTTCACTGCAATTTACACTGCAATACTCGTCATGTTGCAATATGTTACTGCACATAAGATATTGCAATATACAGACGGCTAATACCTCTTCATTATGTACACAAAACAGAATTTTCAAGTCCTCTATGTTCGATATCAGGGTGCTGGAAATTAACAGCAGACAATCGCTAGGGGCGTGCTGGAGAAGCCAAGGTGACAGAACTGAGTGAGGAACCGCCTGAGTGACCACAGTTGAGTATTTTGAGTTTCGCTGCAATATTGTATTGCAATATGCGCGGCACATGCAATTGGGTATTTTGTATTGCTACCGCACTGCAGTCTTGCATTTTGCTTGCAATATTTATCCGGCGTATAGACCAATATATTTTTTCCAATCACTGCAGTATACTTCGACAAGATTTTCATCCTACACAGCAGGTTGAGATGGCGCCCACACTGGCGAGGGCGATGCACGTGTTACGCCAACTGAAGGCTTCGGGTGCGCTCTCCCAAGACGAGTCCGCATCCGTGCAGACGCTCGTTGCCGCGCTGCAAGTATTGGAGGACGCCACAACTACGCTGTCAGCGGTGGAGACTCACCTGGGGGCAATTAAAACGATGGTGACGACGGCGGACGAGGCGTTGCTGATGAAAGTGGTGGTATTCCGGTCTGTTGGATGGCCACGAGTGATGGCAGCGTCCGAGAGAGCGTTCGCGTCGTCGGATGCATCGCTGGAGAGTGTGATGCAGCGCTGCCCTTCACTGTGTGCATTGGCGGAGACGGTCTCGATCAACCTCCTCGGTGGCGAAGAGCTGCTCCAACAGGACGACATCCTTGACGAGCTGGTTACGATCCAACAGAAGAAGATCAGCGTTGTGCAGACGAGTGAGGAGGTGCAAAGGGTGCTACGAGACCTGGATGCACTGGAGAGCCTCGATGGGATGGTGCAAAACATGAATATCGCCAACGCATTCTGACTGGGGGGCTGCGAAGCAGTTTTTAAGAGGGCATTTCAGCGGAAACGTGCAGGAACTTGGAAAGCGTCTGCATAGCTACTGCACCTATTAATAGTGCATCTGGCTCCCGTTGGTTTGTTGCAGCAATAAAAAAAACTTAAATAAAAACACCAGCAACAGCAAATGAAGATATTTTTCCTGTTATAATTCCGCTTTGGAGCTTACCATACAGGGACTCGATATGGAGACTACTTTAAGTACAGGAGAGAAGGAACGGAGGTGGTCGCAATGAGCAGCGCATTGTTTAGCGCGTAAAATATTCGATATACGTGTAAAACTTTTACTAAAGTATAAGAAAATCGGGTAGTGACGAATTATGAAGCTGGTGGGCCAGATCTGCTGGAATCCACCAACGTCACTTTCGAATTTGCCGGCTTCGACGCGCACAACACCTCTCTTCAACATCACCCCATGACGCCCAAGACGATGAGCACGCAGAAGAAAGGTGAAGCGGAACTCAAGGCGGCCGAGACCGAGATGCAAGCAGCGGTGCAGCGAGCCATAGCGGCATTCAACAGTGGGGTGGAGCCGGCACTGCGCGGCATGGCGATCACTAACGATATGACGGCTAAGACGGCAACGGCGCGGGTGACGGCAGCGCGTACCAACCCGTCGGTGGAGCCGGAGTATGCGGTGGACGTGTCCGTCCACAACGAGTTGATGACGGCAGCGCTGGAAGTCAAAGCAGCCTCCCTCAAAACTGACGCGGCGTGCTTGGAAGGGGAACAGTACGCGCAGCGCCTCACCGCTATGATGCGTCGCAAACTGTCGTGGCAAGAGCGCACCCGACTGGTGCAGAGTGTTCGTGGTGCCATGCACACCCTGGGAGAGCTCAAGCGCCAGAATGGTGAGCGCCAGAGGGCCATCGACATCCTGCAGTCGTCACTGGAGAACTCGGAGAGGGTGAATGTGGATGAATCCCAAGGTCAAGCGTTGTGAGCGTGCAAACCCGGTGGCAGCTTGGGGTTGACGTCGACGACACAAGTTCGTGTGGCTTGGGGCATGGAGGTTTCTCGTAAGTAGACCAAACAATTTAGGTGAAAGAGGTTCAATCGTGCAAAACAAATCTACTTACGTGAGGTTCGTGCATAAATGGTGTTGAGGATTTCCGACGCGATATTCGAAGCCTTGCTGGAATCGATCGACGTCACTTTCGCATTGGCCGGCTTCGACGCACACCTCTCTCTACAACCGACCATGGGGGTTCAAAACGCGGAACAAGCAGCAGCAACGGCAGCAGCAGCACTACCACCAACAGGGAATGATCGCACTCAAGTCGGCTGAAGTCGAAATGCAACTGGCGGTGCAGCGAGCCATCGCGGCAGTCAACAGCGCATGGGATCATGACCCAACAGAGACTGTGGTGCACGCGGATGGGTCCCTCACATAAGGTGGAGTATGGGATGAATATGTCTGTCTACAGACAATTGGTCGCTACGGCAGCGGACATGAAGGCAGCCTTCGCAAAGGTGGATGCGGCGCGTCTAGAAGGGGAGCAGTGTATAAGTCGTCTCACTGCCATGATGCAGGCCGAACTGCCGCCGCAAGAGCGCGCTCGACTAAACAAGAGTGTACGCGAAGCGAAGACCGACCTGCAACAGCTCAAGCGTCTGGCTGGAGAGCGGAAGGAGTCGCTTGATGATCTTGATAATATAAATGGCTCTGCACGAACCTTAAATTCATGGATGCTCGTTGACTGTTGCTATTTGGCTGGCAATAGAACTTCTTCAGCAAAATCGGTCAGCTCGTGAAAACCTTGCCAGCTCCACGCCCGATATTACCCCCAGTCCGTCACAACGATCCATGCTCCTGCGCTTGCCCACCCCAGTCATCTACTCAAGCTGCCCGAAAGATCCAAGTTCAGCCACGCAGCTCTGGAAATGCATCGGTGCCGCGTCGATCTGCGTTTCAAAACCTAGAGTTTAGAGCCAAAGTTCCTGGACGCTAAATGTCAGAGTGATGCTAAAGTCCATGGCGTGGTATCATTCTTGAAAAGGTTGGGCGCGGATGACGAAGATGAGGGCGCCGACAGATACTGTACAGATACAGTAGCTGCTGATCTGGCCCAGACAGCGTGCGCGGCTTTCGTAGCAGCGCATATTATAATACCATGCGGCACCACAACGGACCCCTGACTCAGGGGTGCCGCTCAGGGCCTGAGCGGCACCGCGCCCACGCGTAGACAAACGGTCGGCCAGTAATTTGACTCGAGCGCAGTAGCTGCAGAGGGCAAGGCTGATCCCAGCGCGCGGGCGAAACTGCAGTGCTGGAGTGTTGAGGCGCGACGGACCAGAAGACTCAACTTATCCTTGCGTCATGTATAATACTTACATTGGAGCGACAAGAGGACAAGAAGGAGCGAGAAACGAACCGAACCCGAAGAGAGGAAAAGCGAGCGACCCCCATGCATATAGGAAAATCAAGTGACGTACTAAAGTGAGCGCCTCCCTGTATTCACCTACAGTAGACGTTCGCACAAAAATTTCCCCGTTGGCGGAGGTGTTGACCAGGTCGTCGGCTCACTCTACGTGAAGCTGCTTCGGACCGCCTCAACGTCGTTGAGTCAACGAATACAGATCCAACGGTGCTGGACCAACGCACAGCATGTACATCGTCGTGCGAGGACGGCTCCTCACACGACGAATGCGTCGACCGACATGCTTGCATGAACCTGCCCCACCAGATGCAGACCCAGATTATTTGGTCCGCGCCCGTGGCCACGAGCGCAGCCCAGCTGGAAGCGCAGCAGTCTCTCACGTCACGAAGTCCGCGGCGCGGCGAGGCCCATGCGGGACCGGAGCATTCATCGCTGACGGACGGATCTGCCTCTTGCAGGTTTGCAGACTCCGAGCTGCTCGAGGAATGGCTGGCGCTCGACCATCGGACCACCATTTCGGCCGGATAACGGCGGCGCTTATCCCGGGATGCTAGCTGCTGCAACCGGCAGGCGTAATACACTCGCCCCATCAAGACAGCAATCCCAGCGCCCAGCCCTTGGCCGTCAAGACGGAGCGCGGCCTCCGTCTTTCAGCTCGTCCTCGCTGCGGGCATTTATTTCGGGGGGGGGGGGGTCTCGTCAACGCAGACCGTCAAAATGGGCCGGGGGCAATTGGAAGCCATGAGGGCAAGCCCGCCCGCAACTCGAAATAACCAGCCGCGCAGCCTTCAGCGAAGGCGCTGGCAAGCGTTCGCCAGCCTTTGGCTGTCTGCGACGCACACTCAGAGCAGCAACCCGCAGCCGCCGGCGCGGGCTGTCGCTGCTTCAGCTTGCACCTGCCATCTTGCAGTCCATGATCCGACCCGCGAACTTTCGCTGAAGCCACGCGCGGCGGGCACCGCGGGGTTGTCGTCAATGCCGGCAAAGTCGCAGTCCACGAGCCAAGCTGCCTTGTTGCATCGCCGAGCTACACAGCACCATGCAGGCGACCGGGGCCTGCTGGCCAGCCACCAAGCAAGCCATTTGTTGCCCTGAAGTTGCCTCTGTCTGCGCTGGTTGAGCTTATGACACGGCGCCATTTCTCTCCTGCGCGGAACGTTCGTCCGCAGCGGCTGGCGCATCTGCTCGACACTCACTTGCGCACAGAGAACGGCCACCCTCTATCCCTCTTACTACGATGGCCGAATTTAGATACCAACTAATTAAGGCAATATACGACTTGATTTATTAGCCTTTTAGACGCGATAAGTAATACTATCCTTTGCATCCGATACAGCAGGTGTCCGAACTGACTCCTCCCGGTCCGGCCCGTCTGCCGTCGCCTTCCGCGAATCGTGCAGCGCCGCACTCGAGCATTAGCGCCTCAGACCGCAAGCTGCCGCGCGCCTTCCAGCCTCCCCCACACGCTAGGCAACCTCGAGCGCCCGCAAAGCAAGGCCCGCTGGCCACCTGCACTCGGCCAAAAAAGATCGACGGTCGGCCTCGCCTCGCATCGCAGGAAACGCCAACCCTCTGCTCATTGTAGAACTCGCCGCGCTACCCAGCAGGCCAGCAAGCAGCGACCACAGAGCAGCAACTCAACTCAACTCAAACTTAGCCGCCAGCGCGTTCCCGCCTGGCGTTTCGAGATCACCATTACAGCACAGGACGACCGCCGCACCATGGGCAAGTGGACCCTGCAGCGCAGGCGGTCGCAGAGCGAGCTGCCGCGCCTGCACGAGCTGGAGCGCGCCGTGCAGGCCGAGATCACGGACGTGCGCGGCCGCGAGGAGCTGTTCCTGCGCTCGACGTCGGAGCTCACGGCGCTCATGAAGAAGCTCGGCCGCTCGCAGGGACGCGCGTACTTCCGCTACGTGCTGCGCGACGTGTTCGGCGAGAAGTCCCGACTGTACGAGACGCGCGGACCGCCCTCGCCCAAGCAGGTGTGCGCGTACGCCAAGAGCGTCATCCAGCGGCTGGCCAAGGCCATCCACTTCGCGCCGCTCGTGCTGCGCGCCGGCTGCCACTACATGCTCACGGAGTTCCGCAAGGCCTTCCCGGAGTGCAAGCACGACGCGCGCATCGTCGTGGGCAGCCTGCTCTTCCTGCGGATACTGTGCCCGGCGCTCATCAAGCCCGAGATGTTCGACTTCCCGGCGCACACAGCGCAGTCGTTGCCCATGGGCGTGCAGATCGCCAAGATCCTGCAGCACACGCTCAGCGGCACGCCCGTGGGGGACAGCGACCCCGCCTTCAACGACAGCAACAGCTTCATTTATGCCTTCCAGCCGTCCGTGGCCAACTTCCTCGTGCGCTTCCCCCAGATCCGGTCTGCGTTCGGTAATGAAGAACCGCAGCAGCTACAAGTGCCCGCCGCGCCGGCCTCCTGGGACTGCAGCAACGTGGCGCCGATCACGCCCACGACCCCCACAGGAGCCGATAACTGGCAGCCGTCACCCCGCGCCGAGTCCTGGGACGCCCACCGCCCCGTGGGCAAGATGCGTGGGCTCTCCATGAGCTCCAACGACGCCATCAAGAACAAGAAGAAGTTCTCGCTGCGCTTCTGGTCGCGGGGGCCCGACGGCATCAGCCAGCGGCCCTCGCCCTAGGCGCCTGCAGCGCGCGTTTAGTCAGGATAGGAACACAACCATTATTTAATCCACCACGTCGGGGACACCTTGCCACCTCCACATCCATCCATGGCCCTCCATTGCATTGCATCCACCTTTCCTAAGATCCGAGGAAACGCTGGCGCCACTAACGTCAACATGATTCACGGGATCCCCGATCAACAAGCGCCGAACCTTCCGGACACTCTAGTATCTTATACAGGTGTCATCCCTCTTTACCTATACGCAATAGGGACTAAGACCTCCAATATCGAATATCGAAACGGACCGCTTGGGTCTGAGCCATTGCTTGCTGCTGGTGCAAGGTGCAGGTTGACCCGAGCCGAGCCGCAGCAGCACAAGCCGCTGCAAATGGACAACATCGCCGCCGAGCTGACGTGCGCACAGGGCTGCCGCGCCGGCCGCGTTTATGTGGGGGCCGCGGACGGAAGCGTGCTCGCGATCGCCGCGAACGGGGCGGGCGAGCTGCCGCTAACGCACGCGCGATGGGGGCTCCGCGTGTGCGCGCATGCAGTCACGGTGCGTGGATGGATGGATGGATACATGACCTTCGAGCGCCGTTCGAGCGGCGTTCGCGCGGGTGTCGTCAGAGCTGACGAAGAGTGATGGCGTGGTTGCACTTGCCCTTTGCAGAGTGTGTGCGGCGTTGAAGCTGGCGAGGACGCGCTGCTGCTGGTCGGCAGCGCCGGCGGAGAGCTCGTGGTGCTGCGCGAGGAGCTGGTACGGAAACGAGAAGGATGAGAATGCTGGAAGATGCTGAGCTGACGGCTGTGTTGCTGGGTGTGGGCAGGAAGTGCGGCGGTTCCAGTTGGAGAGCGCCGTGCAGCAGATTTGCTACGATCGCGACGGGGAGTTCATTGTGGGGGACGCGCTCGGCAACTTGTACGCAGTGACGCAGTACGAAATCCTCTGGAAGGTGAGTGGGGCTTGCTGGGGGGTACACGCGTCCATGACTAACCCTTGTTGCTTTGGTGATCAGAGGCGACTTTCAGCTATTGCCCCGAGATACGATGACGGCGGTGCAGCGTGCTTCTATCCTGCAGTCACCCAGCCTTCGGTGCGCGCGATCGCGCGCGCCAAGCTGTTGGACGTCGAGAAGACGCTGTCCAACTACGTTCTGGTGGCCACAGGCCAGAAGCACTTGCTGATGACCCATCGTGGCAAGGAGTTTGGAGTCATTCCTACCCGGACGCCAATCGCAACCCTCGCAAGCTTTTCAGCCGGCGATGAAGACGTCGTGCTGGCAGCTGGAGAAGAAGGGTAAGATGCTAATTGCCTTTACTGACATGCCACGTTTGAACTCGCTGACGGACAATTTTGCTGCATCGCAGAGTTATCTACCGCCTTGTACACTATCAAGACAAGGTGACAAAGGAAACGCCAGCAGTTCGCTTCACGCTGGAGGTGTGGACGCAAGTCTCGTTCCCCGTTGCCAAGCTGGTGCCTGTTAAACATTCTACCGACGTGAAAGCATCGGAGTTCGCTTGGGTCTGCTTAGGTTCGGACGGCGAAGTTGCTCTTTTCCAAGGCAAAGAGCGTGTAAAGCAGTGGAGTGCTGGATCATTTGCCAGTACTCAAGACGTGGAGCTTGGGTATCCTGTCGATCTGGTCATGGTAAAGGGAGCAGATACCGACGCGAAGGCAGCCATCGTGTTCCCCGACAGAATACACGTGCTCTCTATCGAGCTCACAGGCCAGTAGCAGTGGCAAACTCAACACGCCGTAAGCATCCGAGCGTATTATCAAACATGAATTCATTGCGAGCTTTCAATTATTGGAAGTCTACTTTGACTCAACTGGTTTGCTGCTCTTTAGCATTGGGACGTCGAAAGAGGACCAGGTTTTTCCCATCGAAAGGGAGGAAAGCCTTCTCGATGTCTGGGTGCTTGGTCGTGAGGTACTGGACCAAGTTTTCGTACGACAGCACCTTGCTGCCATCCGCGAGTTGGCGGTCGGGAAACTTCTGGCCGAAGACGCAGCAAGGTACGACTGCGAACGGCTTGTTAAACTTGATGGCGACGTCGAAGATGGAGTCGGTGGCCTCATCGGGGTGCATTCCGAGCAGAAGCGAAACTTGTTCTACGAGCTGGACGTTGCTGTCGTCCTCAAGGAAAGTATCCATGTTGAAGAGCGTGGTAACTTGCGGCACGAGCGATTCGGTAAGAGGCGGTTCTGCTTCGCCCGACTGCTTGCGCTCCTTCTTCTGCTTCTTGAGGTATTTGTGCTGCGTCTTTGAAAGCTTCATCGGACGCTGCGTGCGTGAATCTTCCGTGTTAGTCTCAAGTTACAATAAGTAAGTATCAACTGCAATGCTGGACTTACGGGTTCGATGAGGGTGCATGGTAGTCTTCGCTTGTTCCACAGCTCGAACGACACACTACCTCGACCCCCAGCGACGTCCACGACGCCTTTGCCTGACGCGAGGAACTCCGCACCGAACGTCTCGACCAGCCATTCGACGAACACCTGAGCTCGCTGCTGCTTTCCAATTTTCCCGTGTGGGTCCAGCGGATCTTCGTCGATGTGGGCGCGAACCCGCTTGAGATGAAGCCGCTCCTTCAACCACTTGGCGCGCTCAATCTTTCGGTCGGCATCACTGACATGGTAAAACTCGCACTTGTCGCCGTGCTGACAAGTTTTCGAGTTGATCCAGAACTTGCAGTGCACTCGCTCCCCCGTAGCCGTAGAGGTACCGTTCTCCACTGTCTCTGCATCGACTTTTTCACCTCGATTGCCCTCTTCACTCTGCTTGCGCTTACTTGTCGTAGCCACAACTGTCGGCAGCGGGAGGAAAGTCACCCCCGGGTTGTCATCTTTCCACGCTCGAACGACAGTAATATCACGCGCGTGCACCAGAATCGCAGCGCCGTGCTCAAGTCGCTCCACAAAACCGTGGACGCGAACGACGTCGCCGACCTTGACTTGGTATCTGATGGCATCCACCTGCTCGCACGACAACTGGCCGTCAATGATCTTGAGGATCACCTCGAGCCGCTCGCGCTCGCCATCGGAGCCCACCCCCACCGACGCCAAGTCGAAGAAGGAGCATTTGCGACTGATGCGTCGCTGGTGCATCAATTGACCCTCCACAGTGAGGTCGGCTTGTCGGGCCTGGTCATCGGTCCATTGCGCCACCTCCTCTCGAAGAGCTGCGAAGCTCGACCACACCATTTTCGATGGCTACAAAAGAGTACAAAATTGAGGAATAAGCTTTTCCGATTGGCAATAAGCTTTTTTTAGTGTAGTAGTTTTGTTATAACCGACATGTGGCTCACGCAATGAAGACCCCGTTGGCGCGCAAGTGGACTTGGAGGTGCATCGTGACTTCTTCGTGGTGCGAAAGGAATGGGAAGTCACCTCCATTCTTCAGCATCGCCTAGGAATATTTTTGGAAGTTATTTTTTTTTGTTTCTAGTGGAAATCCAGGTAAGTTTTAGCAGTACCTGTTTGGCGCGAGGGTAGCGACAACCGATCTGGTCTTTGAGGCTATTTGGAAGACTGGTATCTTCGTAGCTCTGCGTAGGTAGCAAGTTAGTGTTAACACTTCAGTAGAGCAAGTATAAACTGCACTTACGTCAATGAAAGTGATGTTTTCATCAGGCAGGAAGATTTTCCAGCTCTCAGGATCGCAGGACAAACAATTGAGGGTCAAGCGCGACGCAATTTCTTGTTGAGACAGAGAGTCTAGCTGTAATGGCGAATACAACATGTCAGATGAAGTGCATTCTTTTCCCAACGCAGTACTTGCTTTTACTAAGTAAAAGCACACGAAAGCTTCTCACCTGCTCCATCATGTATTCGATCGCTTCATTCTGGGCGTCTAGGCGAGGAGTCGGCTTCGGAAAGCGCTCGAGGATGTATCTAACATCGACAAACCAAAACAGCAATTGCTTACTTCAGCTTTTGCCCATGTCCGTCGAACGGCCAGCAAAGTATAACAACTTTTCACATACTTTCTCACGTAAAAGTCTGGCATGTACGGAAGCCTGCAGTTGATACAGCGTATATGAGTGTGCCACAACTAAAATGAAGTGAACAGCTCGTGGTCACTTACATTTTCATGCAGGGGGCGTTCGCGCCGTACACTCCGGTATCGCAAAACCCTTGCGTCATGGCCAAGGACGCTACTCGTTGAGGGTAAAGCGACATATAGCGCTGCGCACAAGAGTACGTTGTATCGGTAAGAATTGCAGGATGCTTTTAGCAAAGTGTGTTTGTCAGTCTTACCTGTATCAAGTACGCGCCCAGTGACACCGCGTACACGTGGATCTAACACGAAAACGGAAATCTATCACTACAACCAATACCTTAGGCTCTCAACCGATTGTTATTAGCACCTCAGACAGATTCATCGCGTTGAGAAATCGGTCGAAGCTGTGGATCCACTCCTCGTGCGTCCAAACAACGGGGTGCTGGATCTATACAAGCAGCCCATCGCAACACGGTCAAGCAACAAGCGTAAAATACCAGAAGTACACATTATTTTCTTGGAGCTCTTACCGCTAGAACGCGGTAGCCTTTTGCGGCGAGTTCTTGCAGTTGGAGATGAAAGCAGCGCGCGACGCCGCTCGTCCCGGGAAGACACACCAGTGGCGGCAGGCCAGCGTTCGCATCGCTCAGCCTACCCGAGTCGTAGTACTCCCACGTGTTGCCGTCGTACGTGGTGATGCGTTGGCGCGCGGTCTGCTGCAAGAACTCCTGCTCGCTGCGCTTGAGAGGCGACAGCTCGGCCGACTTCATGCAGATCGATGGTTGTCAAGAATGGTGTCTTCCGAGCTCGGGGGTCGCGACTCGAGATATTTCGAAGGCTTTACTAAAGGACGACACCCTTTCGGTATTCAAGCTCCGGGTACTTGACCCAAGTACGGGCAGCTTAAACTTAATGCGAGCAGGCCTTGAGCTTATCAACTTACAGGATGCGAAGTACTAAGTAACGTTAGATCATTTTACTGCTAAACGTATATATTACGGATATTTTGGTAAATTATTTTGGGTAATGACTCGCTGGAACAGTATTTCTCAATAACTAGTCTGCGCGAACCAGTCGTAAAATGGAGCAGCGCATGGTGGATCCGCAGCTGCTGAAGACGGTCAAGTACCTCGAGACGTGGCGCGTGCTCTCGCAGGACGAGCAGGCTCTGGTGAAGAAGCTCTCGGCCGCGCTCTCTGCGCTGGACTCCGAGGAGACTCTGATGGAGGCGACCATCGCCACCCTGGACTCGTTCATGACGGAGATGAGGTCGGTGGGAATATCGGCCAGAGAGGTGGCTATGGCGGAGACGATGGCGCGTCGACTGACGGCGGGGAAGAGGGCGCTGGTGACGGCGGAGAGCGCCGTGGTCGACGCGCAGACCAAGATGGACGCGGTGGATCCCATCGTCGCCCAGTTGCGAGCGCTAGTAGCGAGGCTGTTGCCCCAATTGCCCGCTGGTGAGTGGCTTCCCCAACCGAACGAGCTCCAAATGGTGATTGCAGACATGCAGCAGAAGCAAGCAGGCGTCGTGGAGAGCATCCAAGAGATGCGAGCTGCACTGACGCTGATGGAGGGGCTCACTGTGGAGGCTCGAGCCATGACTTTCGGTCCGTGATGATATGGAGGAGAGTGGAGTAACCACCCGACAGGTCCACTTGCTTTGATTGTTGCCGCCGGCGGGCGTGATTCATGTTGCAGGATAGGGAAGCGAATTTATCGACTCGGCTCAGTAACAAAAGTTTCATTTTGGTCCCTAATTGCGGTCATTTCGCAATGGTTGGACGAGTCATTTTGCACTGAACTAGCCGGAGAGCTTGCTCACGGTTTGCGGTGCTGATGGCTGCGTAATTCCTTCACCTATGGTAAGTTACAGTAGTTAAAGTGTAATGACGCATTATCGAGATGTTGTTTGGTTGTCGTTCCAGGAATTTGGCGTGCTCTTCCGAAGCTTTCATTATCGAACTCGCCAAGTTCATCCCGCACTCAGACCTTTTCGTCATGGCATACCAGTTGTCAGCAGCGATGCAGCAGCAATTGGTTGCCGCCAACTCGGCGGAGGCGGCGTTGGGGGACACACTTCTTCGGGCGATAGAGGCTTCCAACAGTGCAACAGAGGCGGCACAATGCATCCACGACTCAATCGCCCCCATGAACTGTTATGTCGACGCGGTATCGACGAGTATGGGGCATGATCACTTCAGCTACTGGATCGATACAGCGACCCTCGCCCACTTGGCTAGCTGGACGGATGCCATGCGAGCAGGGTTGGACAAGGCGGAGGCGGAGCTGCTGGAAGCGAAGCAACAATTTCTGCTACTTGCTACGTCGACGCATTCCAGTTTACCGGCTTATGATCGAACAAGGGTGGTCAATCTGATGGAGACGGCACGCGTGGCTATCCGAGAGCTTTGGGACCACACCAAAGCGCAGCAGCAGGAGGTCAACGCGTTTCAAGCGATACTGAGGCGAGCTGAAACGGCAGTTTGGCTTTGATCGCCAGCATGAGCACCAAGCGGGGGGGGGGGGGTCAATAAACAGCGGGTGGCCAGTTGCATGAGTCGGTGGTCGCTGAAGCATTTTTTTTTTTAGGTAGAAAATATCAAGTAACAACCATTTAACTAGTGACGCATGAAGTTTGTCAACATTTTGTTCCGCTTTCATCTGTGGTGAACCGAATCCAGAAGAGACTTAAAAGGAAGTGTCTGGGATAACGTTGCGGGACTCGGCGGAAAGGTTCGAGCCATGACCGTTCCAGCAGGGAGGATAGCAGTTTATACATTTTTGCGGTGGTGAGGTGCATTTTAAGCCACACCAACTACAAATAATCATGGTTAGTTCAGCGTTCGAGTTCTGCTCTTCATGTAAGCCTGATACCTAAGTTGCTTTTCACCCATTACTTTCACAATACTGTTCATTTCATCATAAGGAGTGAAACGCAATGTGGGAACTGGTATTCATGTATTAATGGCAAAGCCTTACGAATCGCGAAAATCTGGAATGGACACTTCTCACATCCAGCAACAAGAAGCAGAAATGATGCGGAATGCATTCGTGTTTAGAGAGCCCATGACGACGGCAGGTACTGTGATGTTAATTGCTTCACCGCTGGCTGCGCTCAGTTTGTGTTGGAGACGAAAACTGTTCAAACTGTTCCGAACATACCGAGCGATGCGATACGAATTAAGCAAAAGGATGACACCGAGGCAGCAACGAAGACTATATACGACGCATCCACATGTACCTACAATACGGAGGATATCATCCCATGGTAAGGCGACGACATCTTTGTAGCCATCCTGGATGTACCACATTTTAGCAAAATGGTGGCAAGCGTTGTAGACACGGTGGGGGTCAGTGGTGCTCGTATTGATCTTGGAAGATTGTTTAGCAGGGAGGACACTAACTGATCCCGCAAAACCTTTCTGGAGCTCGTTAGACTTGACTTCAATTAATATTCTACTTTCAGCAACTTAGTGTAGTCGCCCGAGCCCGGTTTTGACATGCGTTTCTAGGCATCTCAGAAATAGTGCGTAGCTGGTTTCCATAGAGGAACATCGACATTTACCAGGAACGCCCTTCGACACAGTCAGGGATTGACTGCGTTCATCCTTTAAATCCGGACCCAGCTGCAAGAAGACGCTACTTGCAACTCCTGCTACAAAGTCGACTCTCCAGTAGCGCCACTCATGCCTTCTCGTAATCGATTGCAAGCCCCCGCTGAGGAAGTCTTGTAGCGCTCGGCGCGATCTCTAGACTCGTCAACTTGCTCTGAAGCGCTGTCTTTCGCAGCCGAAGCTGCGTTCATGCCAGTCTTGCTGCTCGTCACTAACTCGCAACACGCGCACAAAATCACCGAAACAGAGACTCCAATGCGCTTTCCTTTAAAAAGTCGTGCAACTTTCATCTGAAAGTCCACCAGCATAGGGATATGACACGCAATCCAGCTTCGCACTTATCTCACCTCTTAGTTTTGCTTGGGCTAGACCGAGAGCGGCTTGTCCTGTAACGCTACTTAAGCAGCAGATCCTCAGGTAGACGCGCCTGAGCGTAATAACGCATTACCGAGGGCGTCGTTCAGTTGTCGTTCCAGGAATCTGACGGGCGTCGCTTGTTCTTCATTATCGAATTCGCCAGCTTCCTCGCACATCGACTAAACCCTCCGCAATGGAAGAGATGCCATCGTCCGCTCTGCAAGAGCAACTCAACTCGGCGGAGGCCGCACTGATGACCGCACTGGTGCGGGCTGCACAAGCATGCAGAGCTGGGCTGGACGCAAAAGAGCGCATGCACGAGATTATCGGTCCCATGAAGAGCGCAGTGGACGCGGCACTACCAACGAATGGCGAGGACGACCTAGTGTACTGTGGAGTGGATCGGGAGACCTACGACCACTTAATCATCGGGACGGACGCCGAGAGAGCAGCGTTCGACAAGGCGGAGTCGGAGCTGCTGGAGGCGAAGCAACATCTTCTTCGCCTGACAACGCTGGCGCAGTCCGATTTGATGGCTGAACAGCGCGCCAGAGTGGGTGACGTCATGAAGTCGACGCAGGAGACTATTACCCTCCTTTGGGACATCGCTAAAGAGCAACAGGAGAGCGCCAGCTGTGTGCAAGAGATTTTGAGGAGTGCCCAAAGCGTTTTCCTGGAGGTGGATAGCAGTGGGTGATCGTGTAGGCTGAAGTCGTCACGTTCCTTGGCCAAAGCAGACATTTGCCGCGGTAATGAATTCAAATAAACCGAACTCGATAACAAATTATGTGTTGCCATTTCAAAGTCTGGGATCCTGAATTATACGCCCTGGTATGGAGATTGTACTTTACAACGTCAACATGTTTCATATTAGTTGCAATAAGCTAAATCATGCCCGAGGTGAGTCCGTAATTTTTCTTGGTCGACGGAGTCTTGGGTCTTGTCGAGATGTGGCGCTGTACTGCAGTGGCCTCAGAGAAGCTCTTCGACAGGTCGATAGCCAGCCCGAGTGGCACGACGTTCTTGGCTTCTTCTATCAGGAAAATGACAGTACTAAAGGACGGTCGCTGCATTGGGTCGGGGTCCCAGCACGCTTTCATGATCCGATGTAGGATCTCGGGGATGTGAGGGAGCAACTCAGGCCGAAGATCCTCGTGTGCCACGAGGTAGGCCAAGTTGATGGCGTCCTTGTCCAGATACGGCTTCTTGAAGCAAAACAGCTCCCTAATGGTGGCGTACACTCAAATGTTAGAATACTCAACATTACCAGATTTTTGTGTGTTGCTCACCATAGTACAATGCCGTAGGAGTAGACATCGATCTTTTCCGAATAGTCCTCACCACGGAATACTTCCGGCGCTAACCATCGTGGAGTACCGCACATAGTTTGTGCATTAGTGTTTTTGTCGAGGCTACGTGAGAGACCGAAGTCACTCAACTTGCAGCGAAAATCTTCGGTGATGAGTAAATTCTCCCCCTACGAAATAAAAAAAAATACTCCGAGGTTAGACCTGGAGCTTGAACCACGACTTATTAATTCTTCGCACCTTGATGTCGCGGTGTAGTACGGATGGATTGAGTGAGTGGAGATAAGCGCATGCTTTGGCACAGTCCATGGCGATTTCAAGCGTGAGCCCCCACGTGATGTTGAGCTGCTTGCTGCGCGCAAGTTGCAGAAGATCTGCCAGTGACCCAGCGCAAAGTTCGGTAAGAAGACAGAGCGTCGGTGGCTCCAGCACCGCGCCGAGGAACTGGACGATGTTCGGGTGTTGCAAAATGGACAGAATGGAGAGTTCGTTCTTGAAATCTTGTACGGTCTTGGCGGAGTAGCGCTGAGCAAGTAGTCGCTTGAGGGCGATGTGTTTGCCCTTGTAGAACGCCTTGTACACCACGCCAAACGTGCCCGTGCCGATCTGACTTTCGATCTCGATTTCGTCGAAAGGCACCTTTAGTCCAAAGAACAGCGAGTTGTCAATACGCCGCGAGTCGGTGATTGGATTCACGCGGTGCTTCTTCTTCGACAGCGCGACGTAGACGAGGGTGCCAGCTTGTGTAGTCGACTGGAAATGGTGCGTCAGGGGCGACACCGTCACGGGCTCGCGCGAGAACATGCCACCCATGACATCAACGTCGTCAATCTCGAAAGAACAGACCGGGAAAGACCAAAGGGGTCGAGTCCTAGCGCAGGGGTCACGCCAAAAATCAACTCCGCGTTGTTGGTTGGTCTATTTGTACTTATTTTCATTCCGAGGAAACTGTCGAAGACGACCTGATCGACCGACAATAATGCAAGGCACAACACGATACAGGGGCACGCCAAAAAAAACGGCACGTGTTCGGTCTACAGGCAAAGTCTCTCACGCGGAGGTCACACTTGTTTCTCGCTTTGAACTATGAAGCCCCCACGCGAAATGGACTTGGGTAAGAACGTAGCCGGATCACCGTGCAAGACAAATTTCCTATCGCAATAGACCCACACGGGCTGAGCAAAACTGCTTCAATTCTGGTCCAATTCCAGTGCATCTCCGAACTTGAGCAGTGCAAGTCGTTGAAGTGGATACCTTTCATTTCAACTATGATGTGTACCACACCAGATGGGTGTTCGTAACACAACACCAACACTCCGGAAAACGACGACATCAATGCGACGCTGGACGACACCGGTGCTGGGCGTCCTCGCAGTTCATGGCGGGGCTGCTGCGGACCCTGCGACACTGGCGCTGTGGCCCCAACATCTCGACGCAGAGCTGTCAGTCTCCCAATCTGCAGGTGCGTTAAACTCGCATTGTACTGATGTGTAGCCCCGCGACTAACAGCTATTGTATCTCTAGTAGATGGCCAGATACTTGTCGAGGCTTCCGACGGAGGAGCTCTGGGAACATTTAACACGAAGATCAATGCACAGTCAGAGGTAGTAATTAGGTGTTTATTCTGTTGCGCTGCTTGGTTCGTTACGAAGATATCGTGCTGATTGTGTTTTGCAGGTGTTGTTTGACCCACTAATTGATGCAATCGAGGTAAGAGTCAAAGCTCATTTGGGGGAATGATAACCTATTATCACTAATAAACATGCCTAATTTTCTCTGTTGTGGTTATAGATCACGTGGGTCCCAGCTTCGGATGCGCACAGCTCCGTGTTTGATCGATTTGTGGCGAACTCCCCTCGGTTCGACAGAGTCCACGCCGAGGGTATTCATCTGCAAGCCAAGCTGAGAAATGACGCCTCTTTGGGCGAGCTAAACGAGACACACCACGAAAGGATTGAAGACAACGTCCGTGGAGTTTTGCAGAGTGTCCTCCCTACGCTTGAAATCCTTCCTGATCTGTCAAAAGGTACTATGATGAGGTATCCCGTGTCCATTTCAGAGGAGGCTAATATTTTTTTGTATGCATTCATGCGTACAGGCTACTTAGCCAGGTCTCTGTGCGACAACCAGGCGTGGAGGACAACTAATCCGCTGCAGGAGGCCCTTCATGAACCTTCTGAGCGATTGCCAAGACGTTGCTACTCCTCGTCCTTCGCTTTTGCGTCGAAAGCCGGAGGTACTTCATTTTACAACAGCATTGCTCGTGGACTTGAAGACCGTTCGTTTGATTCCCAAAGCTCGAAGGTGGAACAAACTCTGGTTCATGCGAAACGAGGCGTTAGTTTGATTCAGCGAGAGCACCGATTTGCTGTGGTGGCAATTGGGCGTAGATCTGCTTCTTCACCAACTATTGAGGTCGAGTATTTGGAAGCGTGGGTCGCGAAGAAGATGGATGCAGAAGAATCTTGGAGAGCTGCTTTCCCACTTGGAGAGATTGAGGCCAATTTGCTGATGGTGGCGTCGACCAAACAAGACGCCGATCTATTCAAGCTTGAGTACGTTCAGCTTCAACGTGAAAGCAAGCTGCCCGAGTTTCTGTCTTCTACGGATATCCAGGTGCCGGACATGGCAGCAACAGCATCGATGCAGGCAACTATTGCTGGTGAAGGTTTTCATCGGCGGTACGTCATGGACGTGAACATCACGGAGAACGAGTCATGCAGGAAAAATTCTGAAGACCAAGCGCTTCTTGTTCGCATCCCAGTGTCTAATACTGCGTATCTCGACTTGGACGAGATTCGGGTACGGTCAAGTCAAGCTGGATACTATTGTGCTGGTCTTTGCTAACGTTTTCTTTGATACGCAGAGAATGGAGCGCTTCGGTGAGCTGAAACTGTTGTCCTTCACGAAGCACATCGAGATCGAGCGGCCGTCTCCAGTTTCATCACAGCATGTCGTGAGCCTCGAATTCACCGTGTACGAAATAGTTCTCATTTTGTTCTACTGGTTGGGGTGGTGACGTTCTTACACATGTTTATGGTGGCTTGATCCAGGCCTATGACCAGCCAAGTGCACCTGGAGTATCCAATTCACTTCCGATACCAGGCCCCGTCCGAAAGCGAACTCTATCGCCCAGCTTCTGTCATCGCTCCTGATGTGTTTGTATTCTGTCGCCGTGGAAAGCAACCTGGTGCAACACAAACGGTTGACGGTGCACTGAGAAATTACTTGCAGGTAAGCCAACAGTTCTCGAACACAAGCAATAAGCAATGGCTATGTTACTGATAGTGATCGTGACCGACAGGCTTTGGGGCTATTAGGCTTCCCAGATGAAGCGAAGTCGAGTGCAGATGGCCACTGGCTTCGCCTGGTAACAGCGTTTCCTCTTCCAGTAACGGAAGTACTTACACCTGTCGGCTATTTGCCTTCTGGTGGGCTTGTGAGCTCGGTGACTCTGTTGTTCGCAAGCATGGGGGCAGCGCTGCTTCTTTGGGTTTCGCTCGGCGTTGCGAAGCGCACGCAGAGCCCCTCAAGGGCTGGCTGGAAGGGTAAATCTGAGTGAGCCGCTGCAGTAGACACAAGACCCGCTTGGTGGCATCTTCATATAAACGCGTTTTTGCCTTACATATACCGTTTTTTATACCTGCCGCGCTTTGTTTCCTCGATGAGAAAATATCTTCGTGCCCTCAATACATAAGCTCTCCCAGTAGGGAGTCCCAGCAGCCTCCTGCTTTGTTGTTTTTTCTTCATCTGCTGTAGTTTTCCTCCGTCAGCAGCCTCAGCGTCAACGTGGCATGGTCCAGCACCGTGACAGTGTAGTGATGCATCCGTCGAGTCTGAATGTCCCTCGTAATTGGGGTCGGGGGAAAAGATCCCGGAGTGACTGCCCCCATGTAGTAATTCGTGCTCTGATCATCATCGTCACCCCCGCCAAGAGTGACTGTAGCCCGGAAGAGGTTGGCCGGCACGTTCGAGTGCATCATCTTGGCCATGCGACGCGTCATCTCGGACGGGATATTGGCGTCCTGCTCCAGATACTCCACGGCCCAACCCGGTTCAAACTCGTCGTCACTGTCTTCCGATCTGCTGTCAGACTCGTTGTCTTGGTGCCGCATCCTGTGATACTGATGCCGCGTGCTGTGGTGGCTCGAGTCCGACAGATCAACTGGAGACGTGCATGGCGTCTGGGTCCGCCCTTGGTCTGATGAATCGGCCGCGAAGAACCGCTGGATGCCGAGGAAAAGCTGCTGGTAGAAGCGCTTGACCACGTGCTGCTCCTGTTCCTCTGCCTGCTCGTCTGTGCCGTCACCGTTACCATGTCGGTGGTGTCGGTGCCGGTGACGCAGGATCTGCTGCCTCCTGTAGGACGCCTCCTCGATCTCCTTGGCCACGAGCGAGCGCCAGAACTCGGTGAACTGCGCGTCTGAGAGCGAGATGACCGAGTCGGCGACGCGGTCGAGCGAGTCAACGGCCGCCACGGGCAGCTGCGTCTGGAGCTGCATGTACCATTGCAGGATGGACGACGCGCAGTACTTGGCGCAGCTCCGGTCCAACTGGTAGAGCACGAAGGCCAGAGTGCGCAGCAGCGACTTCTCCACGGCCACGACCACGGACATGGCGCCCGACGCGCCGTCGTCGGCAGAGGAGGAGGGAGGTGTCGGTGTCGATGCCGGTGGTGCGGCCGGCACATCGCCGGCATGTCGGCAGACTTCGGTGGCGCCGGTCATGAGGTGACTACAAGAGCTGGTCGCTCGCTGTCGAAGTTGCTGAATGGCGTACGCCCTGACAGCTGCTGGGTATGGTCGATATTGAACTGCGTGCGTTCCGGTCCCTCGGAAATCAGCGCCTAAGGCGCCGCGATATCTTGGGTGCGGAGGCCCCTGATGCCCCTATGCCGCTGGGCAGAAACGGCCGGCGACAAACAACTGGCCGCCACTATGCGGTCCGCAGCACGGCCTTCTACATTTAGCGGCCGGCACACCAAGCACCACTCGCAAAGATCCCAGGCCCAGGCCGCTGGCTACGACTCAGTGATCCGGCCATCAGTGCAGCTCGCTGCAGTGCACTCTCATCTTCTCGAAGCTGCGTTATCCTGCTACTGGCTGTTGATGGAGGCTCCGACGCCGTCCGCTTGGATCGAGGCCCCTTCGCCGAAGCGTCCGCAACTGACGGACCGCCAGCAATCGATCATTAATTCATTCTGACTCAACGTCCGCCCAGCAGCCATGTGGAGCAGCGAGTGCCAATGTAAGCAGACTGCTAGCGATACTAGGAGATCAGTCTGCTTCCTTCACGAACGCAGGTAGGTTCAACACGTTGAATGTCGAAGTTGCCATAATGTAGCCATCTACCCCACATGGCTACACTTACTAGAATGATGGTAACCAAAGTACCGGTTCTACTCGAATACAGCGCCGTCCATTGTCGGACGTGTGGCGCACCTCACTAATCCTTTCAACACCTTCGGGCCAAGACCAATTGACCATGCTGCACAGTGCCGCCCTCCGCTCGCTGCTGCGCAGCCGCCCTTCCTCGCTTCTGGCGACGCGCCTGGCTTACCCGACGTCTTCGCTGATTTCGCAGCGCAGCATCCGCTTCGGTGCGCAGAGCTCGTTCGCCAAGAGTCTGCAGGCGCAGACGTTCGCGTCGCTGCCCAGCAGTGGCCACAGCGACGACGAGCTGCCCAAGAGCAAGACGCAGCAGATCCAGGAGCTGCTGGAGGAGAACGCCGCGCTCAAGAAGGAGGTGGAGACGCTCAAGGCCGAGGTGGCCAAGAAGCCCAGCGGCATCCTGGCCACGGCGCAGCAGTACGGCCTGCCCTTCGTCTTCTGGTGGTCGTCGCTGTACCTGGCGTCGGGCTTTTCCATCTTCCTGGCGCTGGAAGCGAACCTCATCTCGGGCGCCGGCATCATCGACGTCATCATGCAGATGGGGCTCGACAAGTTCGTGGACCCGACGCGGCTGGACCCCATGTACGGCAACATCGCCATCGCCTTCGTCGCCAACGAGTGCATCGAGGTCATCCGCTTCCCCATCACGCTGGCCACGCTGCCGTACATCAAGCGCGTCTTCTCGCGCAAGAAAGTGGAGGAGAACAAGTAAGAAAATGCAGTTATAGAGAGAGAGAGACTGAATGCAGACCATTTCGACGGTATCAATCGAGAGAGTAGAACGGAGTACTTAACGTGTTAGATAGAAGATGCAGGTTAGTGGTGACGCTACGACAGCTTCCACTGGAAGATGGACCGGTCGTTGCCACCGACAGAGACGAGGTACTTGTCGTCGAAGCTGAAGCGCACGTTTGCCACGTGCGAAGAGTGACCTCGGCATGCAATGAACTTGGACTGCAGATGCAACAAACGTGGTTAGATGAATGGTGGATGCTGTGTAGGCTGCAGTACGTACCCCCTTCGGAATGCACGGGTAGCGGAAGAACTTGACGTTGCCGGAGTCGTCTCCGGACGCGAGGATCGTACGCGATGAAGACGCACACACTGCGTTGATGTCAGTGCCGTCGGCACATTCCGGCCAGATTCCCTGCACGGGCCAGCCCAAAGTGCACGTCCAGGTCGCCCACTTCACGTCCCGCAGCGACGACGCTCGACTCACGTGGCTACTGGATGCTGTGTCGCAGAACAGATACTCGTAGGCCCCGCAGTTTGACTGCAGGTAGCTGCTGTCCTCGGAAAAGTCGAAGTGCGTGATGTAGCTGTTGTGCTTGCTGAATGGCTTGCGCTTCTTGAATTCCGACGCCCCTGAACCAACGGAGTAGAGGTAGATGGAGTTGTCGTGGGACCCAAGAGCCAAAATATTCCCACAGGGTGAAAACTTGACGTCGCTGATCCACTCCTTAGCGGGTTTGTCTTCAAACACGATCTTGTCGGTGTCCAGATCGCGCGTCCTCAAGACAGCAAAGCCACCCTCTCTCGACTGCGCTTGACCCTGCTTAGCTGCAGCTGCTGACTTTCGCCTTTGTCGTACACCATTGTCACCACCAAAGCCCACCGCTACCAGCTCGGAATCGGGCGAATACGCGCACGCTCGAGCTTTCGCGGGAAGAGCACGCGCCTGGATCAACCGCTTGGCGTCCATATCCCAGATTCGAAGTGTCCGATCATCGCCGACTGTCACGAACTCCCTTTGAGATGGATGCACTGCTAACCCCCAGAGTTCCAAAGCAAAATGACCCGAGAAAAGGGGTTGCCCGCCATTCAGAACACTTCCGCTTGAGACGTCTATCTCGATGATGTCACTGAAGCACGTGCCGACGAGGAGATTCCTGCCGGTAGAGTTCATGAAGACACTGTTGATGACTCTTCCGAAGCTACCGACGTGCATGGCGTCCAGATCGAAGCACTTTAGCGATTGATACGCAGAGCTCCACATGATAACGCGACCATCCTTGCCACCTGATAGCAGCACGGCGGCTTTTCCAGCAGGGTTATCGGATAGAGTCGTGCTTGTCACAACACGGACTTCTCCATCGTGAGCCTTCACCGTTCGAGATAAATCACTTCCTCGCCAGACGTACAGCTCGCCACCTGCCGTCCCCGTCACAAAATCCCCTCCAAAGTTGCAACCTGACGGGAACGTCTGAAGAGTTCCTTGCTTGCCAACGACCCCCTTCTTCGAAGCGATGGTTTTCCCTTGAATGGTCCAAAACAGCACGTGCTTGACTCCTCCAGTGATAATGGTGTCGGCGTTCATTCCAAAGGAAGCAAAGCGGTTCACCGCCTTGTCGCCTTTACCAGTAGCCAGGAGTTTCGCCAAAGTCCACGACCCATTGCTCGTGTCACTCCAAACTGCCAGTGAGTGATCATCGTCATCTCCAACACTAACCAGCCTCGTGGAATCACTGCTGAAGGCAAGTGACACGATACCGCGTGAGTGAAACTCCTTCATTTCGCAGCGTAGTTCGCCCGTGTGGGCGTCCCACACCCTCAACGCCGGCTTCTTCCCGCGCTCCCCTGTCGCGATAAGGTGGCGTTTAGCGTCGCACACCGCAAAACTGATGATGTCGTCGTTGTGGCCTACATGGTGCTTTTGCAAGTGATTCGTCGAGTCGTAGATAACTCCCACTGCGGCTGTGTGATAAACAATCTCATCTTGTGCGTTGTATACCAAGTTCTGTTGGGACAGCTCCGACTGATAGCCATACACCCATTCAAGCTCAGGCTTGACGTCTGGTTCGCGAGAGTTGGGAGTTGCAGCGTTTGTAGGGGCTACGATGGCTCCTATCCAAGGTTTCACTGCCATGAATTCATCACCTGCAGGATCATCAAACTCCTCCTCCTCGGACTCTGCTGACAAGTCCGTGGCTTCCTCAGCTTCTATCAGACTCAATTGTTTCACAGTTCCTGTTTGAATACGCTCGTTCTCTCCTAAAACTTTCCACTCCATCACGGATCGATCATTTCCACCAATGCTGATCACGTAGCTATCGTCGTGAGACCACCGCACATTGGTAACGTGAGAGGAATGTCCGCGGTGGTCCACCGAACTCGCATTCTTCGCTACGCATGGGTAGCGGTAAAGCTTTACGAGTCCGAAATCATCCGAGGTGACCAATAAATCTTCGCGTGAGTTCCGGGCGACTGCATTCACATCCGTTCCATCTGAACACGGTGGCCAAATACCTTGCACAGGCCACCCGAGCACACATGTCCAAGATTGCCATTGAGTGTCTTTCGTGCTGCTCGCAGACGTGATGTGCTTACCCGTAGTAGCATTACTGAAGAGGAGCTCATAGGCCCCGCAGTTGCTCTGTAATATCTGGCCATCCGCCGAGAAATCGAGGTGCGTGATGTAGCTCTGATGTTTGTCAAAGACCCCAGCTTTTGTCACTTTTGTGGCATTCCGGTCCAAACGATACAGATAAATCTTGTGATCATGCGATCCAACTGCAAGCACAGAGCCACTCGGGGAAAACTTCATCTCGCTGATAGCTTGTTTCGACGGTCGATCTTCAAACACCTTCCTCGTCAAGTCAGTATAGCACAATAATACGATGCCCCCTGTTTTCGCTTGGGCTGCTTTGGATAAACCCGTGACTGCGTTACGACCTCCAAATCCTACCGCTACAATGTCAGCGGAGTCGGTCAGAGCACAGGCACGAGCAACGCATTCTAGTCGTTGGACTCGCAGTTGAATCTTCATAGCCAGGCACCATACTCGGATAGTTTGATCATCTCCGACTGTGCAGTACTCTGGCTTGGTTGGGTGGCATGCAAGCCCCCAGACTTCACTCTTAAAATGCCCTCGAGTGATCGTTGACAACGTTGGCTGAGCGCGTCCAGCATCAAGCTCTAGCAGATCACTCCCTCCAGTGCCAACCAAGAAAACTCTGGGCGAAGACCGACTGGAGCAGATACTTCGGATTTCCGGGTTCAATGGTTTGGCTCCCTGGAGTGTATACTCTTTCATATCAAAAGCAGCCACTTTGTTTAGCTGGGCGTCCCAAACTGCAATCTTGGCGTCCTTCCCACCGGTTATTAGCTCTCTTTCAGTCGCATACAGTGCCAGCACAGCGCCGTCATGCGCTGGGATGGCTTTGGTAACATCTACTGAGCTTTGGAACACGAGTAAATGTCCAGTTGAGCCTCCTGCAATGACCATTTGTCCGAAAGATACGACGCAGTCGAAGACAGATGGTACCTTTCCGTTTTGATACGCTTTCGTTCCGAAGATGGCCTTCTTGGATGTGAAGTTCTTCCCCTGCTCCGTCCAGAAACGAATGTGTTTGTCGCCACATGTCACCCATTCCTTCGTAGCAGCATGGTAACAGATCCCGCGCACATTGTTACGTTCGCCACGAGACTGGCTGGACAATACTCCAGTCTGCCACGAATAAATCGCAATGGAATGGTCGTCGTCACCCCCAACGCTTCCAAGTTTTGCACCATCACTTGAAAAGCAAATCGCGTTAACGAAACGCTGGTGGAATCCTTCCAGACACGGTGCTACAGCTTCTCCAGTTACAGAGTCCCAGACGTAGATCTTAGGTTTCTTCCCCATTTGAGAAGTTGCGAACGTTGTGCCATTCGGATGAGCACACAGCGCCACAACATCATCATCATGACTCTTGAAAAACGCCTGGCGCTGAGAGTTTCTGTCAAAGACGACGCCCAAAGCTGCAGTGTGGTACACTACCTTGCCGTTCGAATCGTATCGCGCGTTGTTTGAAGCAGTTTGAGCTTGATAGCCGTGCACTCGTTCCAGTTCTAGCCTTGTATGCGGTGACGAGCTGTCCACTTTCATCGAAGCAGCTTTCGTAGGAGCGACGACAGCTCCGAGCCACGGACGTACCGCCATAAATTCGTCACCGATATCATCGTTCGACGCGGCGATTTCCAATGGGTCATCAGCCCTCTTATCGAGTAAATCGATTCCATCGCTATCGCTGTCAGTCTCACTGTAGCGTCGCTGAATATTATCTTTCCCACTGGGCTGTTTATCGTGCTTCCACACGAATAAACATCGATCATTTCCACCAACTGACACGATGTAGTTGTCATCAGCGGACCATCTGACGTTGGTGACGTGGGAAGCATGCCCACGTAGCTCGAGGGATGACGCTTTCTCCAGCGCACAAGGGTACTGGAAAACTTTTACTTTTCCGAAATCGTCGCCTGTTGCCAGTAGTTTCCCGTTGTTTGATCGGTCCACTGCGTTCACGTCCGTGCCATCACTTTCTGCTTCCCAAATTCCTTGTACAGACCACCCCAACGTGCTGGTCATGGTATGCCACAACTCATCCCGAAACGATGAGGCATTGGTAACGTGCTTCCCCGTCTTCACTTCGGCGAACAACAGTTCGTACCCACCCGAAGTGCTCTGCAAGTAGTTACCGTCCAACGAGAAATCCATGTGCGTGATGTAGCTCGAGTGCTTGTTAAATACGTGAGTACGCGAGAACCCCTTCAGCACGTTATACAGGTAGATTTTCGAGTCGTGGCTTGCAACCGCTAGCGTTCGATTGTCGGGTGAGAACTTGACATCGCTTACCCAGCGTTTCGCGTCGAAGCAGGGCTCCTTTGCACAGGTTAGATCGACTGCGCTGTAAACCACGAAACCCCCATTAGGCTGTCGTGTCTTACCGCTGCCTCCTTTCGATTGAGATCCGCTTCCAGCTTTCCCGGAGTCCTCAGTTCCAAGCCCGACCGCGATTAGTTTGCCGTCTCCGGAGTATGCACAAGCTCGCCCTGGAATCGGTAATTCTACGAATCCCAACTCATGTTGGGCTACCAAGTCCCAGATTCGAAGTGTCTGGTCATCTCCGACCGTGCAGCACTGCTGTTTTGTGGGGTGAGCATCCAATCCCCACAGCTCTCCCTGGAAATGTCCTTTCATCAGAGCATCCGAGTGTACATTTTGACCCGTTTTGGCGTCTAACTCGTAAATTTCGGACGCAAGGGTACCGACGAGAATCGTTCTCCTGTCAGGCGAGAAGCAACAGCTTCGAACCGCCTTGCGCTGAGGTTGTGAAGATGGCTCAATGACATTCTGGATCTGGATGGGGGGTCCTACTTGCTTCAGCTTATCGTCCCATTGAGCGATTTGACCATCTCGCCCTCCCGATAACAAAATGCCCGACGAGCAAGACAGCGCTGTAATAGCCCCTTCATGCGCCTTGACGACATTCGTCAGCTGTCGTCCAACGAAAAGATACAGGCAACCATCACTCGTTCCAACCACCACAGCCTGGTCTGCTGTTTCGAGATACTGAGCCACAGGGAACGGCTGCAAAGATCCCTTCTTTCCCAACAAACCCTTTTTCGAGACAAGTTCTTTCCCTTCAAGCGACCAAAACTCAACATACTTTTGACCACACGTGACAAACTCACTCGGCATCCGAGGGTTGGCAGTAATGTGGAACGGAGCCGCTTTGTTGCCTTTCACTGAAATCTTCAGCACGGCAGACTTCCAATTGTTACTCGACTCGTACACTGCGATACTGTGATCGTCATCCCCACCGATTGATACCAGCATCTCAGAGGTCAGAAAATCTAGCTGCAAGACACCGCGCTTGTGAAACCCTTGGAGAATACACAGTGTATCCATAGACTCAAGACCCCAGACAATAATCTTGGGTTGTTTGCCAATTTCACCACTTGCAGCGAGGGGGAGGCGAGGGTGCAGACACAGACTGAGCACATCGTCGGTGTGGGCTAGATGGTGGCGCTGCTTCATTGTTTTAGTGTTCAAGACGACACATGCTGCAGCGGCCGGGTATACTATCTCCTCAGAGCGACCAGCTTTGGCCCCAGTCGTCGTTGAGGCGAAGCGTACATTGTTCTTGCAATCCTGGGCGCTATAGCCAAATATCCAGTCCAATTGAATTGAGACCAACGGGGCTCCTTTTGAAAGTGGCGGGACTTTGCTCGGAGCGACAATAGCCCCGATCCATGGTTTCACCGCTAAAAACATGTCGCCGACATCATCTTGCGCTGCGTCCACCAACACACCAGCTTCAACTGTCGTAGATTCAGAAGGGTCAGACTGCTTGTCCAGCTTGGCCGCCAGCTCGGTAGTTTCCGCTGTCTCCCTCGAGCCCACCGCATCCCCTCCAATAGCGTCCGCATCAGGACTAGCATCGGCTACGTCGAACACGTCGAATAGTTCTTTAGCTCGCTTATTCTTGACACAGAACTCCCGAAACTGCTCGCAGGTAATAGTGGCCGATTCCTGCTCTGTGACCTTCTCTTTTGACGCAGCAACACCACAGTTCGCGATCTCTCGAAAATTAGACTCCGCCAGGAGGATAACCTCCTCTTCGTCCACGACCGGATCTACATTTGTGGCTCTGGTGGCGAGGCTTGGTGCGACCGGCTGGATAATCTTGGCCAGTCCCGACAGCGTCGACTTCAACGAGATAGTGAACTCGTCCAGGTCCAGCGCCCCATCCTCCGACATATCCCACGAATCAAACAACAAGTCGATCTTCTCGTCCAGCGGGATTGCAGCAATAAACGCAATTGCCGAGAGGAACTCGAGCGCGTCAATGGCAGCCAAACTGTCGTTCGGGCTCGAGTACTGCTGGCTCTGCAGCCCTCGAGCGCCGGACTGCAGCTGCGACCACCTCCGCTGCATGAAAGGGTCGGCGAACAGTTCAAATGCAGCGTCTGCGCACTCTGCAACGCGCGCATTGGAGCCCTGTAGACTGGAGACGCCGCTGGCGACCGCGCGGCAGCAGATTGAGCGCAGCTGGCTCTTGGACAGCGCGAAGCTCGTGGCCGAGTCGTAGAACGCGCGCCAGAACGCCTCCACCTCGTGCAGCCGCAGGTTGTCGAACGGCAGGATGGCGTCGGCCAGCGCCACGGCCTGCCGGTCCTTGACGGCCGCGAGCAGCAGCGCGTTGCCCATGATTGATACAGTGCCGATGGATCGCACCCTTTCGCGCTCCACTTCAATTTGGCTTTCGTCCAATGGGTTCAGAGACAGGATTGTGTACATATTGTGTGTCGCAGACCTTAACTTTTCATCCAATCATATCGCGGAAGAGGGCAACGGGAGAATCTGTCGCGCTCGGGCGCCACTCAATACCAAACACGACAGGTAGCGAACATGGCCGACATCCAGAACTTCCAGACCTTCGGTGCGTTATTGCGGCCGCTTTAAGGCGATAGCAAGGACAGGATGTGGTCCATTAGATGCGGGACAATATGCTGATGTGTTTGTAACTTTTTTGGGCTGTGTAGACGCCTTCGCCGACGCCAAGGACGACTCGAGCATCGGCGGCGGCAAGGTGCACGTGCGTGTGCAGCAGCGTAACGGCCGCAAGTGTCTGACGACGGTGCAGGGTCTGGCCGACGACCTGGACGTGAAGCGCATCCTCAAGGCCTTCAAGAAGAACTTCAGCTGCAACGGCGCCATCGTCAAGGACGACGAGCTGGGCGAGATTATTCAGCTGTCCGGTGACCAGCGAACCAACATCCGCGAGTTCCTGCTGGACCAGGAGATCTGCTCGGACGCTCAGGTGGTGCTGCACGGTTTCTAAGCCTGGTCTATAGGGCGTTGTAGCTGTAGCTGTGCTGCCGCAGCCGCTGCCGGTGCGAGTAACATCGCTGGTGTTAGTGCTTTAAAAGAGTTAGATAAGAAGAGGAGGGAGACGAGGTGGCGGACCTCTCTTCCCGTCTCTCGGCGGCTGTTGAAAGAATATATTTGATGCTTCACTTGTTGAGAGAGCCCTGTGTAGTGAGTACTATTGCAAGTTTCACTTGTTGTCGACCCAGCGTGACAGCTTCCGAATGCCAGCGTATCTGAGATCCTGAATCCGAAGGCAGCGCAGGAGTATACCAACTTGACACCTGAAACGTTGCACCTCTCATCCAGCAGCATCGACATCTACGTGCGGTCGCTGATCTTGAACTCCGGGAAGTCCAGGTCCGGCTGCCAGATGCCCTGAATGGTCGGGCGCTTGGAGAAAACAGGCTTCTTGATGCGCGTCATTTTGCGGCCGCTAGAGTTGCGAAGACGTTCCAGCTGCAAAAATACAATAGCCGGCACCAAGTTAGCAACAATAAGAAAAACGCCAATTGCCAAGTTCCGTGATGAACGGGTCCGACGCGCACCTGCTTCAGGATGAAGGGAATATCCTGGTTCTTGATGTCCGACACCTTGCGCTCATTTGTGACTGCAATGCACCATTCAAACCCCAACCAATTAGCAGCCTGCTTGCCTTCCAATTGTAGGTAATAATTCCCAATGCAGTACGCACCGTAGTCTCCGATGAGCACGGGGTGGCGCGCGCCCTTGAGCTCCGTCTCGAACTGCACCTGCGGGTTCTCCTCCACGAACTTGACAAAGCGCTCGTCGCTGAGCAGCTGGCGCACGTAGCGACTGCTGCCGCCGTGCTGGCAGTAGCGGATCGTCACCTGCTTGAGCTGCCACACACCCTTGGTCGCCATGTCTATCGCTTATTGAGCGAGCGTGCGGTCCGAGTGGCGCGGCCAATCCCTTGGCTTGGGGGACCGCACTTAAGCGGGAACTTAGCTGCAACTTATGTGCGCCACACCACCTCGTTTAAGTGGCAACTTCCGCACTCATGGCGACCCGCGCGCCGGCGGTGGCGGCGCCCGACGAGGCGGAGAAGAGCGACGTGGACAGCCTGCTGCGCCTCGTGCGCGCCCACCAGCGGCAGCACGACGACTGCGCCTACGACTCGAGCGCTCCGGCGGCCATCCGCCGCTGCAAGACCATGCTGACGAAGCTGCGCAAGCTGCTGCCCAAGCTCATGCGGCCTGTGGCCACGCTGCCGACCGACAAGGCCGTGCCCGTGCTGCAGGACCTTTGCCAGCTGCTGACGCTGCTGCTCGGAGGCGGCGCGTGTCCGCACTCGATGACGCTCTTCATGGAGAGCAGTAGTGCAGGCGCGACCCGCGCGCAGGGCAACCCGGCGGCCTCGGGCTTCCCGTCCTACCCGACGATGGCCACGATGCTGTTCTACATGGTCTCGTTCTACACCAGCGAGAGGTTGAAGCAAGCGCAGCGAGACGTGCGTAACGTGACGCTGCAAATGGTGCTGTTCCTGCAGCGGAACGATGTGTATGGGTTCATCCACTTCTTCCGGGACACTGTGCAGCTGCTGGAGGACTGCTTCTTGCTGGAGGAGTCGCTGAAGAATAGGAACGCTACGGACGTACTGTCAGGTGGAGCGAGCATTGCGTGCTTTTTGGATACGGCGATACACGTGTACCAAGACGCGGACGGACCGCTGGGCGCAAAGAGCAACGTGACGCTGTGTGGGTGCATGCCGATTACTGATGTGAACCAGCTTTACGAACGCCGAGAGCAGCTGAAGCAGATGCTGCCGTCGATTCATGTGACTTCGTACGGGATGGTGGTGGCTCTTCGGGAATCTGTGACGGTGCTGGCGGATCGGATCGTCCGAGAACATAGTGCGATGCTGGAAGGAGATCAATCTTTTGACAGGCTTTGTCAGTTGCTGGAGCTATTTATTGTGAAGAACGAAGCACTTGTGAAGAGCACAGATGAAGCGTTCGGCGCTGTGTCGACTCAAGGCGCGGATGAAGTTACTCGAAGCACGCTTCGCCTACTGCACACGATGCTCCAGGTGAGCGTGTCTACAGAGCGACGGTTTGTCCGCTTGACCCTGATGTACTTGAAGTCGAGCTGTGTTCATGAAAGCAACCCTCGGATACTGAAAGCATGCGCTGCCATTCTTGAACTGGTTGGCTCAGCGTATCCGCGATTGTCCAAGTTTGCCACCGATGTACTATGGCCGCCTTTCGAGTCGTGGGTATCGGAGAATATGCAGCTTGCCTGTGGAGCTAATCGTGAAAGCAAAAGCACTGTGGAAACGATTTGGATGGCTGTGTTTTCGATTCTGAGTCAGTACACTCGTCAGTCCAGCACCGCAACTCCTGCTTCGTTGTTCGTGGATCTGTTGGGGTATGTCGACGTGCGAGTAGCAAACCCTACAGTCATTTCGAGCGTCGTTGATGGTATTCACCGCGTATTGTCGACCAAGGAAATACTGATGAAAGTGATCCGCTTTATATCAAAAGCACTCTTGAACAACGGAGCTGATCAAACGAAGTCCAGTCAAAGTACGACAAGGAAGCGAAAGCGGAATGAAATATTACTTAGTAAACAGAGTTCGCCTGGAGTGCTGCGTCGCGAAAACAGCGTTGAGCTGCACGAGAAGTTGGGCCAATGGATTATTGATTTGATCTCGATCGGTAGCGGAGGCGATCGAAAAAGTATAGTGGCAATTACCACAGGCTTGCGGATAATTTTGCCGCTCCGTCGCTATATTGTGGCATTTGTGCGTCTGGAAAGCTTTGCCATATTCCGAGCCCTTCTTCAGCGTGTGGATCTGGTTGTGAATACCTACGCGCCCTCGCTCATGCCCCTCACGAGTGATTATCTGGATCTATGGATCGTTTTGCTTCGTTATTTTGATGACCACGAGCTTGAAAAATATCGGGACCTGCTTGCTAAGGTCGTTGAAAGTGTCGAGACTCAGCAAATCTTCGTCCAGAGTGTCGAACGAGACAAGTCGTTTGTGGTGCCAGACTGCTGGGAGTATTTGGAGTTTTTAGAGCTATACCAGGCTCATCCGAAATGCCACGACATGTCTCCTTCCGAGAACTTGACAGAAGTCTCATACGACAATCTCCGTACCTCAGAGGCTGTGCTTGATGTTGTTTTCCGCAAATCGTTGCCCTTGCGCGGACCTTTCCTGGTTTACTTCGTGTGGTCACGCTCTGTGATACTCAATTTGGGTGGTGAGGATTCCTGGCGTAATTCTCTGCCGTGGAGAGTTGCTTACCAGAGCATTCTACGCGAGACCACAGCTGACGCAGCAGTTTGTTCCTATCTCGCGATGATTCCTCTTCTTGCCTTCTTTGTCGTGGCTGGATCTATAACGTCTCCGAAAAGGATGGCTACGTGTGTTATGGAGGCGTTGAGTGGAAAACTTCAACGCACGAGGTCCAAGACGATTTCGTCAGCAATTATCCAAGTGTGTGGAGCAATGCTCTGCGCAACTGCGTACGGTCAAGCTCTAGCTGACGGAATGAGTAACCCGGTCGGTAAAAAAGAAACTGTTGCCCACTGTCGCTCGAGCACGTGTCAGTGTCGAGAGCTTGCCAACAGCTTCCAAGCGGTACCAATTCCACTTACTCTCTTCGAGACTATCATTTGCGATGAGACCGCCAGTGATTCCGAGGATATGCAAGTCGTCAAAATAAACGCATTGTCCAGCGTTTTTGAGCATTGTGAAGTCGACTACGGAAATGATCACACTGCCATGCGATTCGTGGAATATCTTTTGGCCTGTTTTGAGCACCGTTCTGGACTCGTTCGCCAAGCAGTGTTAGAATCAATAGTCCACCATCCACGTCTTCTCGATGCAATGATCGATCCGGCTAAGGCTGGTGTCCCCGGGTTAATGGAGCGGTTAGAAGCCCTTATGACAGCGGCCGAAGATAGCTCTGATGAGAGTCTGATCACGACAATGATGTTGACGTCAGGTACCGTTGGCTGTGAATGTGACCCACAACAAGGTGATCGTGGCGATAACTGCATCTGGATCCTATTGCGACTGGTATCAATGTGGAACCGTTTTCACATCGCAAAGCGTTCTCGATATGCGGCCATGGCTTACGACCAAATTTGCCGTATTACTTCTCATCATTGTGTGTCTTGGAGACGTTTGTGCGTTGATTTTCCGGAGTTGCTTTACTTTTCTCTCGTGGATGAACTGTTGGAAACTCAGACACTTCAGTTGTTCCTTCGTACATTCATGGGCGGGAAAGTCGATATCAAAGTTTTCTTGCGAGCAAGCGCACCATACGTTCTTCCGAAATATGTTGTGAATCAAAACGAGCGGATGCTGCATGCGTACGTTGACGAGTATAATGGCGGCGACGGAGACGCGATCATGATGGAGGAAGGTGCAGAAGGCGATCCACCTATGACTATCACGAATCTTCTCTTGAATCACCTTGACTACGTGTTGAAAGACCTGCTTATTCACCAGGTGCAAGCAGTCTCCAACAAAAATCGCTTAGCAGAATGGGAGTTTTTGCTTAAATTCCTGCCAGAGAACTCCACTGTGCGTGATGTGATTACGCACTCTCCACTTCGGCTAATGAACTTGTTGGCGTGGGAGCTCGGCGGTCCTCAGTCGCGCATGGCGAAGAGGGCGATACGAGAGGTTGCAAATTGCTTGAGTGAAGATTCGAGGGAGGCGGAAACGATTGAACAAGTGGCGAGCCTGCAACCAGGAGAGGGGTGTATGCCTCGCCAGTATTTCCTGGCGCTCATGACAGACCTGGGCAATCGAATAAGCGGTAAGAACCCACTTTCCATTAAAATTCGGGCGATCAAGAGTATCGACAGATTGCTGGAACTCTACAGTAACTCACCATCGGACGTGGGTACTAGCACCCAGAGCAATGGAGTCGTCGATATTTTTGTGCCCAAAGTGATGGCAACATTGAAGGTCGCCCTCATGGAACGTGTATTGCAAGAACACGCGATACAAGCTTGGGGTAATTTCTTGCGAATGCTCTCAACTAAAGCCCTGGAGGTGAACCTGAGCTCTATCATTGTGAGCTTTCTTCCATGTCTTGGTCATGAAGCTTCTGCAATATTGACCGAAGACAGGTCGATAACGGGTAGTCAATGCTGGAATGTGGAGTCTCTCGAACTTTTGAAATATGATACCGAGTCTTCATACGAACGCGATGAAATTCAAGCTCGATGCATGACAGGAGCGGTGGGTATCCTGCGGTACTTATTTATCGAGAGAAGAGCAGAGTTAAAAGCAGCGTTTCCGAAAATCCCGTTGCTGCCTTCGATCCCAGAGCTTGACGAGATATTTGCCGTTCTCTACGAAGAAGATGGCGATCCAAGACATCGCCCTTTGCGCGAATACTTGATGGATTTGGCATCATACGTAAATCATCTGGATGTGGCGGTTCGTGAGATGGCGCTGATGCAATTGCTGCGGTGCCTCTCGGTACGTGGTGCTGAGTTGGAAGCACTCATGCAGAATGAAGGAGACATATTTATTGACCAGGCACTTGCGAGTGTGGTCCAGTCTATTCTGCAGCTTTCCCACACAGAGAGCCACGAATCGATTAAACTGCTATGTGCTCGGTGCTTGGGGGCATTGGGCGCAATCGATAGCGCTCGCATGCCGTTGTACATGTTTTACACGTCCGGCGGGCCCCAAGCAAATGCTGCAGTTGCAAAGGAAAAGCAAAAAGTGGAGTATACGATGAAGGATTTAGCTTGTGCACTGATTGAAAAGTGGCTGGTGAAGGAATTGCGTGCAGCACCCGAAAACACAGACTCGTTGGCTTTTGCTATTCAGGAGCTGCTGAGGATCCTGGCAGAGCTGACAGCGGATCCACAACAAAGCGGCCAAAGTATGGCTTCGACAGCCGTGTACAAAGCAAGGCAGGATCCCAGTGCTCCTATGCCTGAATGGATGAAAAGAAGATTCGAGCGGAAAGAGGTCCTTCAGTTTGTAGAGCCATACTGGTCAACAAACTACACTGTGTCAGGTGGGCGATCCTCACGCCGGAATGGTAGCAGCGGGTCGGAGCGCCGGTCATCTGCGAGCGCGGATCGAAGCCTACAAATCGCACGCGATGACATTTCATATTACGAAAAGTACGGAACGTCATACGAAGAGTGGCTTTTGATGTGGTGCCGGCGATTAATTAGTCTTTCCCAGCCTCCAGAGCGAAAAGTTTTTTGGGCGTGCAGAACCGCATTGGCGACGTGTCCTCAAATCGCTCGGTTTTTGCTACCATACTTGATACAGAATGTGCTTCGCTCTGGAAGATCGGAAGTTGGAGAGGAACTTAAGAAAGAAGTTATGGCAGTGCTGGACGGCCAGGACTGTGGTGTTTTGATGGACGATGTGTTAATGGCACCGCCCGAGTCTGAGCACACTAATGACTCCATGAACAGCGCCAGTAGCTCGCCTGAAAAAAATGTTGGCGATTTCTTCCGCCGCCATGACCAATGCTCCCAGACCATTTTCTCTACGATCGATGAGTTGAATGAGTGGATTTGGACAAGCGAGAAAAAGCGCCTCCAGCTTAGTGCTGCTAGTGCTGCCAGCCGCCAGACGTCTGCATCGGCACGCAGCGAAGTTCCATCTGAGATGGATGACCACGAAAAGGACTATTTGGAAGAGTTTCTGAAAGAGATCCCCAGTCGCTCACTTTCGAACGCCGCATATCAAATCAGAGCGTATGCCCGGGCAATCCAATACTTTGAAGTGTATCTACGGCAACAAGAATTTACTCCGACTGAAGCAAGAGATGCTAATATTCCAATGGCGGGGCCGATTCATCCGTCGCTGATCTTCAAAAACGCATTTTATCTTCAGCAGCTCTACAAAAGCGTGGACGAACCTGACGCGCTGATCGGCTTAGCAGCGGTGCGACGGTTATATGACACCTATCGGCACAACGACGCTGGAGCAGATCTCCCAGATGAGGCTCAAGAGGAGGGCTTAGACCTCTCCGACCTAATGCATCAAATTGTTGACCATGAGCAACTAGCTCAATGGGAAGACGCTTTGGCTTGTTACGAGCAAGCAATCCAAGAAATCCAGTCGGCTCTATCTTCCAGATCACTGCCATCAAGCCGACCACGCTACAGCCAGCTTCAAATGATGCAACCTCCTGCCGAAATAGGAAATTTGGAAGCGGATGCTCACAAAGATCCTGACGTGATCAAACCCGAGTTGTATTCTGGAATGATTAGCTGCTTGATTCAACTTGGCCGTCTCGAGAGTGCATTGCAGCATATCAACGGCATTGTGACACAAGAACCGCAATTTATGGCTACAATGTATCCTTTCGCACTCGAGTGCTCTTGGCGACTATCGCGGTGGGAGCTTCTGTCCGACTTGCTAAGTGCCGAAAAGCAAAACCCCCTTCTTCAGTCGTCAAACAGCTCTTCTGAAGGACCAGCTAGCACTCGGTTAAAGGGATTTGATGTCTCGCAGTTGATGCTGGTTCGCGTGCTGCACAGTTTACATGGTGGAGAGCAAGAAGAGTTTCAGCGCCACCTGAAAGCAGCGCGCCTGGAAGTGATGGGACCTCTTGCAGCGGCATCTGCTGAATCCTACCAGCGTGCATATCCGCTCCTGCACGATCTCCACTTTCTGCACGAGGCAGAGCAGGGGTTCATATTTTTACAGAAAACAAAAGACTGTGAAGACCTGGATCGACGCAGTCTACTGTGGAAAAAACAGACCCCTTGGAAAATGCGCTACGATGCAGTTGCAACATCCCTGAAGTACCGTGATCCAATACTCGCGTTGCGTCGAGTGCTTCTTCACGAGGCCGGGCTTCGCAGTGAAGTATCTGAGAACTGGTTACTGTACGCGAAATTAGCCAGAAAGGAAGGGTTCATCCGTACAGCTACGAGTGCTGTGATGCACGCTGAAGCAATGGATAACCAATACGCGATGATTGAAAAGGCCAAACTGCTGGTCAGCCAAGACCGAATGCGTGAGGCTTTGCAGATCTTGGAGCCGATGGACATCGATGCCAATACGTTGGATTATGACGTCGAAGACCCTCACTACTGCGCTAAGAACCTGCTCTTGGCGACCAACTGGATGCAGGCGTCTGGCCAGCGCCAGGGCAAAAAGGTGATCGAGCGCTATCAAGCTGTCATTCACTTTGATCCAACATGGGAGAAAGGGTATTTTTTCCTGGCAAAATACTACGAGTATTTGCTGAGCGTGAGCCATCCGGATGCTCTCAATGGGTCGATGAGTAATGATTCGACCGAAGTTGTGATCGACTCGGTATTTCACGCGCACCTGATCAACTTGATGAAGAATTACGTGCACGCGCTATCGCATGGAACGAAGTTTGTTTTTCAGTCCCTTCCACGACTGCTAACGCTATGGTTCGAGTATGGAGAAGTGTTATACGCGAGCGCTACCGGCGGACGTACCAGCAACAAAGCCAACAAGGCCCTGCGGCAAATTGAGATCGGGTTGAGCCAGTCCACCACGGAACAAAAAATCCTCGATGATATCGATAAGCTTGTCAACGAGGCGGCCGAATCACTGCCAGCATACGAATGGCTCATGTGCTTCCCGCAAGTGACATCGCGCATTTGTCATCCCAATCCTGTTGTGGTCGAAGGCGTCAAGAAAATTATGGTTCGGGTGCTGCATGCTTATCCAACTCAAGCTATGTGGCCGCTGCTGGGCCTCTCACGATCGTTGAATACGCAGCGACGCAATCGTGCGCGTGAGATCATCTCCATTACACAGAAGGAGCTTATCTCCCAGGGCCTCAAAGAGATTGCAGAGAGCTTTTCCGAGGGAACGAGGATGGCCGACGAGCTGATCAGCCTCGCCGGCCACGACCCTGGCAACAGTCAACGGAAGATTCACATTCGACTGAGTCGGATTCGGACCAGAATTCTCGTGCCGATTCAGGCAGCTCTGACTACGATTCTGCCGGTGTCTGGGAAAGCGCCTCGCGACGAATTTCACGTTGCCTTCTCAGCGAATGCTGAAATTTACATCAAGGCTTTTAGTGACAAGGCTGATGTGATGATGACCAAGGAGAAACCCAAGCGCATTGAAATTCTGGGAACCGATGGAAATTTGTATCCATTCTTGTGCAAGCGTGAGAAGACTGGTGATCTACGCAAGGATGCACGCATGATGGAGTTCAACTCGATGATTAACAAGCTCCTACAGAAGGATCAAGAAGGTCGCAAGCGTAAACTCCGGCTGCGCACGTACGCAGTGGTGGTGCTGAACGAAGAGAGCGGGCTGATGGAGTGGGTAAGGAACACGAAGGCCATGCGGCAGCTCATCGGACAGATCCACAAAACGGAGCGTGGGTACATCCAGCCTATTCGAATGACGCACGAGGTCAAGGACCGATACTTGAACATGCAGAAGAAGTACGCGAACGACCCTCACGCGATGGCGCGATACTACCGCCGTAAGGTGCTTTCGATGCCGGTTTTCACGCCGAGGTTCCACCAGTGGTTTTACAACAACTTCGCCGATCCTACGGCTTGGTTCGAGGCTCGACTCACCTTCTCGCGGTCGGCGGCCGTATGGTCCATGGTTGGGCACATCATTGGCCTCGGCGATCGTCACGGCGAGAACATTCTGGTCGACTGCACGAATGGCGAGTGCGTGCATGTGGACTTCGACTGTCTTTTCGACAAGGGTCTCAAGCTGGCGAAGCCCGAGATCGTGCCGTTCCGCTTGACGCCGAACATCATCGACGCCTTTGGAATCACAGGCTACGAGGGCGTTTTCCGTCGCGTCAGTGAGGTGACGATGCGTCTGCTTCGAGAGAATAAGGAGACGCTGCGGAGCGTGCTGGAGGCCTTTATCCACGACCCACTAGTGGAGTGGGGCCGTCGCGGCAAGGCCACGCAGAACAGCGCAGGCAAATCCGTCCCCGATCTGTCAACCGAGCGCACAAAGCAGGAGACGCGCCTCGTGCTCAACACCATCGACGACCGACTGCGCGGCATCTACAACTTGGGCGACGCCATCCGACCGCTTGTGTCGGCGAACCATCGTAGCATTCTGCCGGAGACCGACTCGTTGCCGCTTTCAGTGCAGGGCCAAGTCGACAAGCTCATCCACGAGGCCACGTCGCTGGAAAACCTGGCGCAGATGTACATCGGCTGGATGCCGTTCCTGTAGGAGTAGGAGCACTTCAACTAAAACAGCTGGTTTTCGTGATACATACGGATTTTGACAATATTTTGCTTTAGCAATGTCATTACGTATTTTTGTTTTATTTTAGCCGATGGAATTGATCGCCGTGGGCACCGCCGCCATCGACGTGGTGCACGAAGTAGCCGCGTACCCTGAAGGTCTGCTGCCCTTCATCGAATTGCCCATGAATTGAAGTATATTGACGCGCTTTTTGTATTCACAGAGGATACGAAGGCTCGATCGCTGGCGTCGCGGAAGTGCCGAGGCGGGAATGCTGCGAGTGCCTTGGTACAATAATTGTGTTTCAGTGTACGACATGAACTGTAAAGTGATCAATTCATGCTTATACTTGACTTGTGTGTGCAGGTTGTTTGCTCTCAACTCGGGGGTCGCTGTCGATGGCTGAGCACTTCGACGGACCCAGCTAAAGACAGCGACGCCGCCTTCATCCACGCGGATCTGGCGAGTTTTAATGTCGACTGTTCACTGGCCGTCATTGAGACGGAAGGCAGCATGCCCGTGTCGGTGAGTCCCCAATAGAAGAACTTCGTCACATGTTGCGGTCTTCTTACCTTCCTTTGCTTTTTGTGGTTCCTGTAGTGCATTTTGTCAAGTCGGGCGACAGGTTCGCGGACAATTGTACACTCTCGGACAATTGCCGAGCTGGGCGTGGAAGCTTTCAAGAGGCAGGTGGAGCGATATTTTACTGAGATTCGACAGGATGCGGATGCTCCTGCGTGGTTCCACTTTGAGGGGCGCAATATGGAGACTGTGAGGCAGATGATGCTGCACGTTCGAGAGAAGGCACCGCAAGCCAAACTTTCGGTCGAGATCGAGTTCCCGAGATACCCGTGGACTCTGGCAAAAACGTAAGAGCCCTGATTTAACCTGCGCGGTCGAAGATTTATCTGACTGGTACCTGTGTTGGTGTGTGTGTGTCGGCAGACTGGCTTCACTGGCGGACTACGTGTTCATGTCCAAGGATTACCTTCGGGACAACATTAACATTGGTAGCGCGAAGGAATTCTTTGAAAGGATTGGAAACCAGGAGTGGGGTGAAGACTGGAACCAGTGGGTGAAGGCGTTTATCTGTCCTTGGGGATCGGAAGGCGTCTACTATCTGGAGATGAGCGGGATGACGATGCATCATATCCCTGCTGCTCAGCTTGATCGCGTGCTGGAGTCCAATGGAGCTGGTGACTCCTTCATTGGGGCCAGTCTTGCGGGCTTATCGCGCGGCAATCTACCCCTTGAGCTTGTGTTGAAGACTGCCTGCGACGTTGCTACTGTGAAATGCGCACAGTATGGATTTAAACTTCCTGCGGACAGAATGTTGAAGTGGCAGCAGGACTTGCAACGTGAAAGCTCCGACGAATCAAATGGTGCCTGGATATTTGATGTGGGATGGCGATCGTGCTAGAAATCGGAAAGAGTTAACCCCTAATCTGCGTGTTGAATATGGTTCATTGTTTTACGAGGACAGATGAAGGCACCCATCCCGATACGGAGCAGATATCTCATAGCGTAACTTCTGAAGTTGAGATGGAGCTGGATATGGTCCGGCCTCCTACTGGAACAGATGAGGGATCAGCTCACCTCTTTGCTGTGTCACTTTTGCCGGTACTGGAGGACGACGACGACGGAGATATCGTTGTACCTCGAAAGCGCTCTCGGAAGCGAGTGAAGTCAGTCGAACAGCTTGTATACGAAGGTGATGAAGCCGTCAGTACAGCTCCGATCAAGGACTCCAGAGGCACCGACTCCATCTTCGTCTTGGAGGCACGCAGTCGTACCACATGGGATACCGCAGGCACACAGCTCTGGAGAGCAGCATTCCTCCTCGCGGAATATATCTACAGCTCGTCGGTAAGATGGACATGCGTGTCATGATCGCAGTATCAGTGCACATGTTAACATTCGAGACAACAATTGCTCTCTGCAGGAACTTTTCGCGGGCCACACAGTTCTCGAACTCGGCTGCGGAATTGGTAAGACGGTTAATTATCACTCAAGTATTGAACGGTAGACCATAAGCTCACTTCTTGGTTGCGTACAGGGTTTGCTTCCATCGTGGCTTCCCGTATGAGTCGCTGCGTGTATGCAACCGACTGCGACGAAAACGCGCTTCATCTGGCAACGAAAAATGCCGAGCGTAATGACCATGTACGGAATATCTGCACTATCAACTGAGGTGATAGGTATCGCTGACGTTGTGTGTCATCGTATACAGGGAGATTTGCGTTTTCGATTTCTCGATTGGGATAATGGTAACACGGCACCTACCAGCGGCAACACGCCGACTTCTCTGTACGGCTGGACTCCTACTGACCAAGTCGAGATGGAAAAATTGACAACCATTATCGCCAGGTTTGTGAAGCTTGCAACGTTCTTGCTGTCGTGGAGGATACTGACGTACTGTATTGTCATGAAACTCGCCTGGACAGTGATGTTTTCTACGACGATGCCACCACAATCCTGTTCTTGCGTGCTCTTCGTCGGTTGATGGTGCAACACAACCGTGCAAAAGCGTTCGTATCGTCGGAACGACGCACGGTCTTCTCTGCTGTGGCTATGCGAGTTGTTTCACTAGGCTATGATGCCTTTCAAGACCACATTTGCTCGCATGATCCGAGCACTTGCCACACTCGCGTCTGCGAAAATCAAATACGATGCCGGGCGTGCAGTGCAGAAGTATCAGGAAACCAGGAAGAGCTACTCCGCTTTGTTGTGCGAGGCATCGACATCAACAATTTCCCTCAGCGCTTCAAGTATGACAGGCTGCCCTCGTTAATGCTCTGGGAGATCAACGCGGTAGTGATTCCTTAAAACCCGAGAAGACAAAAGTCATCGAACCATTCATTACCACTTTGAAGCACTACACTGGAGGACCATTAAGCGTAGTTCTGCCGGAGAACGTCCGCACTAATGTGTTGCGAATGCCACCAGCAAGACTTGACACTCCCCACGACCGCGCCGACGTCCCGCTTCCTTGGTCTGGCATCGTCCCAGTAGTAGACGATCCAGCATTCAGCCATGAGCTCAACGTGCTTTCCAACCGCTTGAAGCCTCCCAATGCCATGAGCTCGAGGCGCTTGTTCGGCCAGTACGCTGGGGATAAAGCTGCGCTGTCACTCGCGTCTGATTCCGTACTCGAATCCGTGTTGTTGCTGCTGTTGCTCATGGATCTGACGAGCGTGTTGTACTCGATCTCCAGCTTGAAGCTCCAAGTGCGCAGATGCATGACACCCGCTTCGAACGGAGCTGCTTGCAACTCGTTCCGTTTCCCGTTGCTCCGCGCAAAATTGCTACAGTCAAGCCCATGGCATTAGTTTTGGCACCAAAACACACCCAACAAGTCGGAACGTACTCGATTGTGACAGTGATGCACTGCTCAAGCAGCCTTGGAAACAAGTCGACGTAGGATGGTGACGGTTCTGCCAGCATGCGTTGCCCTATTGGCTCCAGCAATTGCTGCACAAGGCGCTCAATGAATTCTCTCTGCAAAAGTTGACACCGAAATCAGTCAGACATAAGATAACCTAGACTGGATGAACCAAATAGCTTACCGCAGAAATCCGAGATCTGCCGGCATCTTTGCTTGCTGTTGGAGTGCACATGTGCTTGGCAATCTGAATAGATATCACACAACAATGAGCTTCATGGGAAGGAGTGCATAGTACTTCGCTTGCCTTACCGTTTCGACGACTTCAACCAGGCTCTCCGTTAAGGCCGCAAGATGCACCTTGAATTCCGAGTCGACATGCGCGAGTTCCAACGTGATGTGATGGACTTGAGGAACTGAGCACGGTCTGTCTGCACCAGGTCGTGGCGTGCGCACTCGCTCAGTATCCAGAGGATCTCGAGGTGTCGATGTTTTCGAGGAGCAAGACGACGACGCTGAGGACGCCTGCGATGCTGGTCTGGATGCCTTTGGCACGTGCGCGGTTCGCTTCGGGTGAGTACTGTCGTGGTCAAGTCCTTCGTTACTCTCAATGAGGCGTAAAATCAACGCTGTACGAAGCGAGAACCGGGTGAGGATGTCGTGTTGGGCTAGCATTGCCCACAGCACCGGGTCAGCTTCGTTCCTGTAGACGGATCCTTCTGACGTGGTGCTCTGATGTCGGATAGTAGCAACGTTACTTCCCCATACAGAACGCGTCGCTTGTGTCCACGCCAGATACTTCCGAAGTGTTGGCAGCAGCATCGAGAGGAGCATCACAAAAGGACAAGCGCTTCTTGAGCTGGAGCGTGGATCCACAGCCTCTGCCAACTCATCAAGTGCTTGGAGAATTTGCCGTCCGACTTGGCATACGTTCGCTTCAGTGAAGCTTTCTCCGCTTGTGCGACTCAGTCGTTGGTGCAGCTCTCCATACAGCTGCGCACTCGTCCGGAAGAACGACAGATCCACTGTTGGTCCACCAGAGTTCCGGGGACGAAGCTCCGGGGTTTGATTAGGGCGTTCTGCGATGGTCTCGGGGGCCTCGCTGCCTTCGCTCGGGGACGGATCGCTGTGTCTCTTGGTACTCTTCTTCTTGCCTCGCTTGGTCATTTCCACCACGCTGTTGTACACAAGTTCACGCGGCGCTAGCGTCGAGCTCCACAACCAATATTGACCGCTGCTCTCACTGTCAGCATCAGCCCACGCCAACCGACCGGCCATGCAGTCGCTACAATAATAGCAGTCAGGACGATGAAACCATCGGAGGACAACCAGCGCTCTGCATGAGTCACAAGCACCACAAACACACACACAGGAGCGCGTTTCTATCAAGAATTCTTCATCATTACATACTTCACCACTTAGTTCTGCTTCTCAGCTCTGCAGTACGTTACACTACTCGAAGCCAAAGCCCGTGATCTCCATTTGAATCACCTGCAGCACAACACAGAGCATCGAGGCGTTAGATATCTCCCTGATCACCATAAGCAAGAACATCGAAGCTTACCAGAGATAGATATGACTTGAGATCCTCCTTGGTCTCGTACAGGGGCAAATCAATGCGGTTAAAGCACGTATGCGCCCGCGGACACATCCCCAGCGGCGGTGTTCCTATTGGAACCAGCTGCAGCGTGAACGGATGCACAATGCCACTAGCACTTGTCAGCGCCTTGAATCCTTCAACAGGAACACGCGAGCAGCCTGTTGCAAACTGCAGTAACCGCGCACGCTGGTCGTCCGTGAAGGCTCCCACGACATCCCAGAACCACTGCACCACTTCGATCTCCTGCTCGATCGCTTCAGCGTCCCCGTTCGTAGTCGCGTGTCGAACTCGCGAGTTATTCTGCCAATCCGTGACATTTAGTGTGGGCAGCCCGCTGAGGTAGAAGTCCAGCTCCTGATAGTCGAAGATCGTGAGCAAAGACTTGGGGATGACCTCGTATAGCCCCTTGAGCAGCGCTGTGAGCTGCTCAGCGACGCTGTCCAGCATCCGATAGCGCAGTACCAGCGATAAATACTCCATCTTGTTCTCATCAGTCACGTCGATGTTCTCTCCGTCCGGTTTGAGCTCCACCGTGTCACCCGACGGCGTCTGAATGGTGAAGGTCACGCACAGAGCGTCCACGTGGTCGTTGTCCCGCACCCAGCTCAGATGCTTATAAAGTTCCTCGTCCAGAAATTCCAGGTCAGAGAACGTGATAGGGACGCCCAGAAGATGCTTCAACAGCGGCAACGCCATGCTAACTTCCAGTACAAGGCCGTCCAGAACCGCCTTGCCCAAGAGCCTCCCCGCGAACGTGAAATACTGCAGATGGTCTTCTCCTTCCGGCACACACTTGGCCGACTCTGAGTTGATCCAGTAGCTCGAATCCTCCGCGTGGGTCGTCACGAACAGTCCACGCTCGGCACTGAAGAGCTCCTTGCACACCAGTCCGAACCACTCGCGCAACACGCCGCCTGCATCCAGCGCTGGCTCGCCGATAATCCCGATATTCAGGTGCTCCTGCATCCTCGACTTGTCAACTTCAGGCCCGGCCAATTGCGGCAACGAATCGTCCAGGATATGCGACCGCCGCACGTCGATCTTGAACATGGACTCGGTGTAGGGCACAGCAAGGCTCGTGATCTGCTTCAAGAACCAGCGCTTCTTCTCTCTCCAGGTCATGGCCAGCACGCCCTCAAAGTCCACCATCGGCTCTCCGTCCCCACCTTTCGGTTCGATGTCCAGCGCCACCGAGTCCGTCTTCCTCCACGCCACCCCTGTGCCTGAAGGGTTGAGCTCCGAGAAGAAGCCCATAGACGCCGCGTTCTTGCGATGCAGCTGCTCCGCCAGATCTCCATGCAAGTTCTTGGCCTGCGGGTTCTTGGTTAGGAACGAATTGTTCCTCAGTTTACTCACTAACGAGTCCGCGCGCGCGAATACCGACCCTGGAGCTGCAGGTTCCATGGTCCTGACCCATACAAACCCCCCATTGGGCAGCGGTACGCGCTGCCAGAGTCGTCTCCTGCTCGCGCCTCGCTGCTTCTGGTTCAGCTGCATCTCGTTCAGTCTCCGGTAGCGCAGCGCGCGCTGTCGCATGCTGGTGGTGGCCTCCAGCTCCTGTGCGACGTCTCCGAACGACGACTCGCTGCGCAGCATCGGCAGCGTCTTGGCCTTGTGCAGCGAGGCCGCGGACGACTTGGAGTCGCCCGTCTCGCCCAGGATCACGGCCGAGCTCTCCGCCAGACTCTCCAGCAGCGTGGAGCTCAGGAGCGTCGTGTTGTCCGCGCCCAGGAACGTGGTACGGGCCACGCGCCGCGTGCGCGTGCGCGTGTGCGTCGTCGGGTCCTCCACCGTCTCCTCCATGGTGGAGAACTCAGCCGACGTGCCGCACAGCAGACACAGCTCGTGGTTCGGGTGGTTCATGTGCGCACAGACCAGACACTGCCACTCGCTGCGCCCCGCGTCCAGCACCGTGTCCACCAGGTCCTCGCGCAGCTGCAGCCCGCGCAGATCCACCGAGTCGATGGCCACCTCGTCGTCCAGTCGGTGGCAGTAGCTCGCGCACAGCACGATCACGCAGAAGAGCAGCAGCACGCACGCGCCCGCGGCGATGAGCGCGCCCCCAAGCGACGACGAGTCGCTCATGGCGTCCGTCGGTCGACTAACGAGCGAGAGAGCGTCCTCCTGGCGAGTCGAGTAATGGCTGTGGTGCCACAGTGGAGTGGAGTGTACCTATGAAGATGCAGGCACCTACCGGATACACAGCGACGTCTGAGTTGTTATTGGGGCCGGTTGTGAAGCTGGATAGCGATTTTTTGAAGTGGGAAATTTTTCAGCCAATGGAAGCGGCTCTTTCGATAGCGGGGCGAGGAGTGAGGAAGCACCGGCCGGCCGTGGCGTATTGTAACGTGGCGTGTTGAGAGGAAGGAAGTGAAAGCGTGAAGTGGGCGGATGGATCGTCACGGAGGGAGGTGCGACAAGACAAGTGGGGCGACGCTGAATGCGGGGTTCGATTAATAACCTGAAGATTTGTCGCCTCGTTGTGGCGACGACGCCGTGTTGCAGCACAACGTGTAGTTTTGCTTTAGCGGATCTCCTCGTCACGTGGTGAGTTCGGGTGGAGGAGGGGGGCAGAAGCAGCAGGGGTAAGGAGTGAATTTTTCGCGCCGGGTGTCGTGCGTTGCGGCTGATGGCGGCCAAGGATTTACAACATGTACATGCGTGCAGTGCCCGTCTCAAGCTCCACGGTCCCATTTCGACGCTGGGACTTGTTAGGACCGCCAACAAGTGTGCCAATGTTGACTGCTATGATGCGCGTGATGGCGGCCGGATAAGGGTCTGTGAACGCAATTGCCTTTGGAGGATACTGCTCATTGTTGACCACGTGCTCGGACAGAAGTAGCTCGAGGTGGCGATCCATGGGGCGACCTGACGGCGTCCAGCAGACCTCCGACTCGGAGGCTCCGGGCAAAGGATCTGTCGACGATCGCGTTCGAGGCCTTCCCCACGACGCCGGGAATGGCTGCACCGTATATGATACATGTAATATGTAGTGTACATGTTCGTGTACTTCTTTCAAATGCCGAGGACGCCGAAGCAACTTCCGTGATACGTCACTACATGTAGTAAAGTAGTGACACTACTTGACTCGGTCGGACTGACAAAAGTCTCTTTGACACAGACTTCTGAGCAGAAGCAGTGGCGACAAGAAGAAAGAGTAGCAACACCCGTTTTGAAGTGATCTTATCCTCCAGTCTGCTCAAGCAGCTGCCAATGTAGGCGGAACTTGCAAACTTGCATTTCGCACTTAGCGGAGGATGTTGAAGTTCAAAGGCTCAGCTCAACGAGATCGAAACGGAGGTGAGATCGCGATCCTCGACGTCGTGCACGAGGTGGCGGCGTACCCTGAAGGTTGGTCCTGCCTGTGTGTGGAGTCCACACTGTGGACTGTGAAGAAGCTCACGCTGACGCTGCTTGTTGCCTGTCGCGGACTGCAGAAGACTCAAAGGTTTGCTCTAAGAGAGCTCGCTCCAAAGCCCGACACCCCGGCGTTCTCACATCGTCACGACGGTGACACAATGCATTTGCATGTAGATCCGGTCGCTGGCGACTCGGAAGTGCAGAGGCGGCAACGTCGCGAACGCACTGGTAAGAGCGGAGCCGTCCGCACTAGCTGGGCATGAAGTAAAAAAACATGTTTGGCCGACCCCGTTGTCTTGTTTTAGGTGGTGTGTGCTCAGCTGGGAGCTCGCTGTCGATGGGTGGGCGTGTCAACCGATCCAGCAACAGACGGCGAGGCGGCGTTTGTCCACGCTGACCTCTCAGCGCACGGTGTGGACTGCTCGCTGGCGTCTATCGAGGCTCGTGGAAGCATGCCGGTGTCGGTACGTTGTTCCCACAAGACTACGTGCAATTCAAGCGTTTGATGCTGTGGTAACACTTTCATGTTGACCAGTTTATCCTGTCAAGTCGCGCGACGGGGTCCCGCACGATCGTGCACTCGCGAGACCTCCCTGAGCTCAGCTATGTGGCCTTTGCCAAGCAGCTCGCGCTGTATCGAAGCGATATCCAACAGGATGCGAGTACACCCGTGTGGTTCCACTTCGAAGGTCGTAATTTGGGAGCGACCGAGCAAATGATGCTACATGTCCGAGAAAGTATGCCTGGTGCTAGCATCTCGGTGGAGATTGAGACACTGCGCAACGACTGGGATTCTGCGATGAAGTAAGTTTGATGCAAAAAGTTTCGAGGTGAGCGCGAGTGTAGCTGGTGTCTGATGGAATTGATTTGCTCGATATAAAATGCTCAGGTTGATTTCACTGGCGGACTACGCGTTCATTTCCAAGGACTACATCCGTGAAAAGCTGGGCTTTCAGACGGCCGAGCAATTCTTCGAGGCTGTTTTGGCGAAGCAATGGGGTGACGCCTTGACTGAGAGTGCGAAAGCGTTCATTTGTCCATGGGGAACGGAGGGCGCGCACTACCTTGACATGACTGGGCCACGGATGCACCATGTACCTGCCGTTCGTCTGGAGAAGGTAGTCGAAACGCTTGGAGCGGGAGACTCATTCATTGGGGCCAGTCTTGCAGGTTTCGCCCGTGGAAACGTGCCTTTGGACCAGATAATGAAAACAGCGTGTGATGTAGCGGGCGGCAAGTGCTTGAAGCGAGGGTTCACGCTGTCGCACGAGGACAAGCAGGCCTGGAAGCAGCAGCTCCAACGTGAAGAAGTGAGCAGAGGCACCTATGCGGCTTGATCAAGAAGAAGCAACACCAAACTCATTCGCGCTCGCTGGTACCAATACATTTATGAGTTCTTTGTAAACATGCTACACTTGAACCGAAAAGTGCTCGCCGTTCGTGTCACTTGATGTTACAGAGGAGCCCGAGGTCGGAGACGCCGCCCCCGAACAGTGTACTGTAGGTCAACGTCGCTATCGCCGATAGCCTATCGGCACCTCCACGTCACTCATACAATTGCAAACCGTTCGATTGCGTTTCGGAAGTGCGTGATGCTTGTAGAGACTCCCCCGCAAGTTGCATGCCGCAAGATTTCTGGTATCCATGATGCCGTGAAGCGCGTGCCTTGGGCTTCTTCCAACCAGTGGAGCAGCACCAGGACGCGGCGCGTGCCAGCAGCTAATAGTTATCGCGAGCGCGCATGGTCACCCAGGAAAAGAGACCCACACTTCTTTGACCTGAAGTCGATGAATTGAGCAGTATACCAATCGAGCTTCACCGGCGTTTCCACGTGCACCTCCTCGCTGGCGAGATCTCCACCTACAACGCTCGAGTTATTACGCTGCTGCCGCTTTGGCCAAAGTTTCCTCTCACTGAACTGACTGTGCTGCGTCGCTGGACTCTCGTCAAGTGAACGTGGCCATGGGGTCACTGCAGTCGAGGACTCGTCTCAATCCGCAAAGATACGCCAAGGCAACGGCAAACAACCTGCTGCACGGTACGCTGATGAATCCTCGAAAGGACCTGACCTGCGCCACGTAATGGCGCATGATGTACCGATCGCTCGCACAACCTACATGATGCCTTTCATCGTTGACACCGATCCGTCGTCAGGCCTCAAGTCGTCGATCCTGTCAGGCAAATGATAACCAGCACATGCTCCAGTGCCGTCAGGTATCAGCTCATAACGCCAGCGGCTCTGGCGACTAGGCCACGCCAGGCGATATGCCCAGCAGCTCCGCTCCGCTTAGCGTAACGAGGACGAGCAGCTTCCTCTGAAGAACACATGCGGCCTGCTGTGGGAGCGAGGGAAGCAAATGAGCGGTGGGCACGAGCTTCCCTTCCGGTGGTCTGATGACTCCCCCCATTGCAGGAATGTTTGTACTGTAGCTCTTTTGTTAAACGGGCGGTCGTGGTGATTGGCCAAACGCCCATCCAGCACGGACCAATCAGATCCTTCCGCGCGTGCCGATTCGTCCGAGGCACGCGCCCTTGGAGCTCTGCTATTGGCCAAAAGTCCGTTACTTCGTGTGGTACACACGAGGCAGGACAGCCCTCGACTCGAAGGTCACTCATTTCGCAACAGAATCCGTCGGTGGAAGAAGACCCCCGAAGCTCTAAGCAATAATGCTCGCGCGCTCGGCTCTTAAGCGCTCCCTGGGCGCGTTCTCGGCCGCCCGCAAGGCCGCTGCCGCCCCCGCGTTCGCGCAGCAGACGCGCATGTACCACGAGAACGTGATCGACCACTACGAGAACCCGCGCAACGTCGGCGCCATGGACAAGAACGCCAAGGACGTGGGCACGGGCCTCGTGGGCGCCCCCGCCTGCGGTGACGTGATGAAGCTGCAGATCCAGGTGGACGAGAACGGCACCATCGTGGACTCGAAGTTCAAGACGTTCGGCTGCGGCTCAGCCATCGCGTCCTCGTCCGTGGCCACCGAGTGGCTCAAGGGTAAGAGCGTGGAGGAGTGCCTCAAGATCAAGAACACTGACATCGCGTCGCACCTGAAGCTGCCGCCCGTCAAGCTGCACTGCAGCATGCTGGCGGAGGACGCCATCAAGGCCGCCATCTCGGACTACAAGCGCAAGCAGGCCGCGTCGGGCTAAGGTGGCACAGGATAGCAACGGTCTTGTCGTCGCCGCGCTCGCTACTCGTCTTCGTTGAGGCAGAAGATTTCCAGGCAGGATGCGAGGACGCCGGCGCTCGGTGCGGGCAAGCTTGGCCCGCACTCGGGGGAAGACAGGTCAAAGAAAAGCATACAGTATCGGATGAGAGAGAGGAGAATAGCTGTGAAATAATCAGTTGCTAATTTATTGCCCGCCAATGCAAAGCTAAAGCAAGACTGTGGTTGTGGTCAACCAGTCTTGCTTTAGCTTTGCATTGTTTGGATCTGCCATGGTTGTCAAAATGGATCTCGACAAGATCATCTCGGTGTGGCCGCTGCTGCCTTTCTGTCTGGTGACCAGAGCTTGAAGCCGTGCAAGCTGGACTGCACTGGTTTCTGGTGGTTATGCCGCACGTGCTCAAGACGCATGGGATCCCGCAACGCATGCGGTGTAGATCTGCGTAGGCATCCCGAAGTTTTCTGCGGTGATAATGCCTTGCCATCGACTCGAAGAAGGCAAGCACCGTACGTGATTTCTTCGCCAACGAGCAAACTATCACTGCTGACATCGTAGGAGCGTTCGTATATTATCTCGCCTCCGGCCGCGCCTTCAGGAATGTCTTGTGCAGCCTCCAGTTCTTCGCTATCAAAATGTCTCTGAGGCCCGTGACGATGTGATCGAGGAGCAAGATGCTCTTCTACGGACGGCGGTAGACGTGCATCTTGCAATTCCGTTGAAGCCGTTGACAATAGTTGCTCCGCAGTGCAGTTCATGGAGCACCGGTTAGCCGCCTGCCTGTAAGGCAACGCGAGGGATGACCAGGCTGCGGTCAAGGCTCACCGGCAAGGCAACGTCAGCTTTGTTCTGAGACACGATCCGTACAGTATTTCTCCTCTTAACAGCCAGCATTTTACCTAAATCCGCGCGTTTTACAGAGCGCGTAATCCTGAGTACGGTAACCGGGGCGCAGTCAGGACAACATCGCCACGCCGCCCGCTTGCTCGAGGAGCTCTGCTTGACCAGTTCCAGATTTGTCGGCCGGGCGACGGAGTGCGAGCCGCTGCAGTACCCCTGGAGGTACGCATACAGACACTCAGCGCCTTCTAACGCCAATTGACCGCTGACCTTCTGTCTGCGTGCGTATTCTTAGAGCGACTGACTGTGCATGCCGAACCACCGCGTCAGCGGCGCCCAGAAACGCCCCAAAGCTCCTCCGGCGCGTCGAGCCAAGCCTCGAGGCTCCTCTCCCACGCAGTCGCAGCTCGCCATGGCCGAGTCGCTGCGCACGGGCGTGCGCTCCGTGTACCTGCCGCAGCACATTGTGGTTCTCGTGCACGGCAACAACGGCTCGGCCGCCGACTTCGACGCCGTGGAGACCGCGCTCAAGACCAAGTTCGGCGAGCGCCAGATGCTCATCATCAAGTCGCGCGCCAACGAGCCCGACACGTCGCTGGGCGTAGAGATCGGCGGCACGAGGCTCGCGAAAGAGGTCGTGGAGGCCGTGTTCGAGTACGATCTGAGCCCCGCGGTGAGCAGCTACAAGCTGTCGGTCATCGGCCACTCGCTCGGCGGACTCTACGCGAGATACGCCATCGTCCAGATCATGGACGCGCTCAGCTGCCTGCACGTGGAGTACGTGGACTTCGTCACGATCTGCACGCCGCACCTCGGCTCGAGGCGCGCGAGAGGACCCTCCACCGTGAAGGTTTGTGCTGCGTTCGCTTGGCTGTTGCACGCTGTGGAAGTTGTGCAATCGACTAATTCTTCGGCGTTGATGTTGGGCTGTGCTACATGGTATTACAGAACATCCTTCGACTTGGAGTGCATAAGGTGTTGTCGTCGCGTTCGATATACGGACAGACTGGCATTGATCTTCTGCTAGATGGTGAGTTGTCCTATTGTGGCGACTTCGGTAGCGTTTTCGTTGATGCGGTATTGACCTGTGTTTCTGGCGTTGCAGCGCAAATACAGCAACAAGAGGGGGTGGCGGATGCGGATGCCGTCGAGCCTGCTCGGCCGTTGTTGGAGGTGATGAGCGACCCGGAATCGGAGTTTATCCGCTCGCTCAAACGCTTCAACCATGGCACGCTGGTTGCCATGACAGACGGCGATGTGGTGGTGCCGTATCCCTCGGCATCCATGCGCAGCCACAGTCCCTACGTCAGCACGTTCCTTACCGAGCGCTACATGGATTGGCGATGGCATGTCCGCCACTCCGGGTTCTGCCAATGCGATGATAGCGGCCGCACCCATCCTGCGTATGCGGCGTTCTTGGGGCGGCTAAACGCCAAGATTGATACTTCAATCGAGGTCGAGAAGCACGAGCTGGGACTTGACGCAACGTGTGCCCCAAGGTATCCGAGCATTGAGGGCTTCGACTGTGACAACAAGCAAGAGGTAGAGTTCCCTCACGAAATGCTATGCAGCTTGCAACACGCTGTCCCGTGGAGGCGCATTGATGTGACGGTGGAGCCGTGCGGTATGAAAGGCAAGATGCGTCTGCATGACTGGCCGATCAACAAGATGCAGCCTCCTGACTGCCGTGCGGATGAGTTCATCGATCTGCTGTGCGATATGATCGGGGCCGACCACCAAATGCGGCCTCTTACTACACCGGATACCGTCGGTATGATTCACGAAAGTCCCGCGCTCGCGTTGGCGCGTCGGCTCCGAAACGCTACCAAGCGAACTGATGGCAATGCTACGAGTGACAGCGGAGGTGCTGACAGCGACGTTGACCCACACTACTCAGGGACGACCTCGCCGACCTCGGGCTCCTCTGTAACATCAAGTGACACGAACGGCGAGCACTTTTCGGTTCAAGTGTAGCATGTTTACAAAGAACTCATAAATGTATTGGTACCAGCGAGCGCGAATGAGTTTGGTGTTGCTTCTTCTTGATCAAGCCGCATAGGTGCCTCTGCTCACTTCTTCACGCTGGAGCTGCTGCTTCCAGGCCTGCTTGTCCTCGTGCGACAGCGTGAACCCTCGCTTCAAGCACTTGGCGCCCGCCAGTTCACACGCCGTCGTCATTATCTGGTCCAAACGCACGTTTCCACGGGCGAAACCTGCAAGACTGGCCCCAATGAATGAGTCTCCCGCTCCAAGCGTTTCGACTACCTTCTCCAGACGAACGGCAGGTACATGGTGCATCCGTGGCCCAGTCATGTCAAGGTAGTGCGCGCCCTCCGTTCCCCATGGACAAATGAACGCTTTCGCACTCTCAGTCAAGGCGTCACCCCATTGCTTGGCCAAAACAGCCTCGAAGAATTGCTCGGCCGTCTGAAAGCCCAGCTTTTCACGGATGTAGTCCTTGGAAATGAACGCGTAGTCCGCCAGTGAAATCAACCTGAGCATTTTATATCGAGTAAATCAATTCCATCAGACATCAGCCACCTCGAAACTTTTTGCATCAAACTTACTTCATCGCAGAATCCCAGTCGTTGCGCAGTGCCTCAATCTCCACCGAGATGCTAGCACCAGGCATACTTTCTCGGACATGTAGCATCATTTGCTCGGTCGCTCCCAAATTACGACCTTCGAAGTGGAACCACACGGGTGTACTCGCATCCTGTTGGATATCGCTTCGATACAGCGCGAGCTGCTTGGCAAAGGCCACATAGCTGAGCTCAGGGAGGTCTCGCGAGTGCACGATCGTGCGGGACCCCGTCGCGCGACTTGACAGGATAAACTGGTCAACATGAAAGTGTTACCACAGCATCAAACGCTTGAATTGCACGTAGTCTTGTGGGAACAACGTACCGACACCGGCATGCTTCCACGAGCCTCGATAGACGCCAGCGAGCAGTCCACACCGTGCGCTGAGAGGTCAGCGTGGACAAACGCCGCCTCGCCGTCTGTTGCTGGATCGGTTGACACGCCCACCCATCGACAGCGAGCTCCCAGCTGAGCACACACCACCTAAAACAAGACAACGGGGTCGGCCAAACATGTTTTTTTACTTCATGCCCAGCTAGTGCGGACGGCTCCGCTCTTACCAGTGCGTTCGCGACGTTGCCGCCTCTGCACTTCCGAGTCGCCAGCGACCGGATCTACATGCAAATGCATTGTGTCACCGTCGTGACGATGTGAGAACGCCGGGGTGTCGGGCTTTGGAGCGAGCTCTCTTAGAGCAAACCTTTGAGTCTTCTGCAGTCCGCGACAGGCAATAAGCAGCGTCAGCGTGAGCTTCTTCACAGTCCACAGTGTGGACTCCACACACAGGCAGGACCGACCTTCAGGGTACGCCGCCACCTCGTGCACGACGTCGAGGATCGCGATCCCCACGCCGATCACCTCCATTTCGATCTCGTTGAGCTGAGCCTTTAAAACTTCAACATCCTCCGCTAAGTGCGAGTCTAGAAGGCAACGTGTTGCACTGCACCCATGTACGGCCGTAGCCCTAGGCAACATACATGGCAGGCTGCCATCGCTGACACCAGCGTTCGGCTTGCCGTTGAGCTATTTTTGTGCTCCGGGGTCCTCCTGTGTCGAGTTTAATCAATGCGCTCCAGCGTTATGCCGACTAAGATTGTTGTAACAGTGTTCGGCTCGACTTGACACGCTGCGATTGGAGAAAGCCTCGCCCTCTCGTCACGTCCTGTAAGCGGCAGACGCCGGCAGAGCGCTTCGATTCCTGATCATCCACCCTCGGTCAATGCCCCTCAGAGGCAGCGACACTGGTGTTCACGAACATTCGACCTCATAGCAAGCATCGAGTTGGCACGCTACACAACCTTCTCGAAGCCAAGAATAGAACGTTCGATGGCTCAAAATCCAGCGGAGCCAATCGGAGACATTCGAGAGCGCCTTTTCCGCCAATCCCCGTCCTCGCAGCAAAAAAGTTGGCCCGTTCTTTTCGCATACCCAGGTTGCCGTGATCATCAAACGCTGTTTCTCTCGTCTACAATTTGCAGCGACTAAAGCAACACACTCGAGCGAGAAAAGGCACTCAAGTAACATGAGCGCAAGCAACGGCAACGCGCCAAGCGGCCCGACGGCACAGCCCCAGCTGCACGGCAACTTCGTCTTCTTCATCCCGCCGCCGCCCACGGTCTGGGTGCAGTTCAACGACGGCATGCAGGTGGCCTTCACCCCGTCCCCGGCTCAGTACCTGCAGTCGGTTTTCAATGGAGCGCCACTATTCGGATCGATGCCCGGCGGCGCTGGTGCCAGTGGCAACGGCACCGACGGATTCCTCAACGTGCTGAACGAGCTGTTCCAGCGCGCGCAGGCCCAGCAGCACGGCCCACCCCCGACGAGCAAGCCGTTCCTGGACAAGCTGCCGGTGAAGATCTGGCCATCCGACATGCAGAAGACCGAGACCCACACGGAGTGCGTCATCTGCCTGAGCGACTACGAGAAGGACGACAAAGTCATTTCGCTCCCGTGCGGACACACGTTCCACAAGGACTGCGGCATGACGTGGCTTGTGGAGCACAATGTCTGCCCCACCTGCAGATATGAACTGCCCAAGCAGACGGAGACGACTACGGCACAGGCCGTCACGCAGACGGCACCCGCGACAGCAGCAGCAGCGTCCACTTCGACCCAGCCGGAGCCCGAGCCGACCTCGCCGGATACCACCTCGAACGTCACGGGCGTCCGTCGCCAGCGCCCGACGGAGGCGTTCCGCCCGCGCGATGTGCGCCAGCGTGTGCACGAACCGGCATCGGTGGATGAGGACGCCGAGCTTGATAACATGCTGGAGGAAGAGGCTGACCGCTTCGTGAAGGAAGAGATGGAGAAGGGCCAGGTCGTATCGAGCGACGACGGCATCGAGATCGATGACCGCGACGTGGACGAGTTCATCCACGAGACGTCGAGCAACTAAGCGTCCTCGACGGTGTCTTCGAATAGCGATTGTAAATTAGAAGTAGTGTGGCATAGAGCCTAGTAAGAAGCAGAAGACGAATAAATTATCTTGAACATGAATGATCTGGCTCAATTCGTCCACTGAGGCTGCTTCAGGAAGCCGTCACCTTATAAGGTTTAGTGAGTAGAGGAATACACATGTACCGTATCGTTCATGTCTCTTTGTAAGACCCCTCGTCGATATGGCGCCTAGGCCCATTGGGTCCACAGCACGTGGCCGTGGCTACTAGAGTGCTCATCACGAGTGCCAAAGCGAATTGGACAACTCACTCTCTTCAACTTCCTACGATTACAGAGCGGTTTTCCAAAATCAGCATTTTTACAGTTCGAGAGCAACATTCTTAGAAAAGGTATATATGCTAAGAAAAGGGATTTATGTTAATCACACCATCGTACCAACGGTCTGGTACCGCTGCTCAGGCTCGGCGCCACCATCGAGATCGCAATCCGCCCCTCGTGACGCCCAGAACACAGCGACAGATAGACACCTTAGCAGCATGAGCTACCGCGGCATGAACCCCAACGCCGAGATCGTGAGCAAGTCGCAGGCGCTCATGGTCAACGTCAGCGCCGCCAAGGGCCTCCAGGGCGTGCTCAAGTCCAACCTCGGTGCGTAGAACTAGCCAGCCAAAGAATAGTAAAGATCTCCTCTAACAACCCCTCGATGCACAGGCCCGCGCGGCACGCTCAAGATGCTGGTGGGCGGCGCCGGCCAGATCAAGCTGACCAAGGACGGCAACGTGCTGCTGCACGAGATGCAGATCCAGCACCCGACGGCGGCGCTGATCGCGCGCGCGGCCACTGCGCAGGACGACGTGACGGGCGACGGCACCACGTCCACCGTACTGTTCATCGGCGAGCTGCTGAAGCAGGCGGAGCGCTTCCTGGCCGACGGCCTGCACCCGCGCATCCTGTCGGAGGGCTTCGAGCTCGCCAAAGACGAGGCGCTGCGCGTGCTGGACACCATGAAGACCACGCCCGAGGACATCCTCAAGGACCGCGAGCTGCTGTGCAGCGTGGCGCGCACCTCGCTGCGCACCAAGCTGGACCAGAAGCTGGCTGACCAGCTCACGGAGATCATCACGGACGCCGTGCTGACCATCGCCGTGCCCGAGCGCCCCATCGACCTGCACATGATCGAGATCATGCACGTACGTGGCGCTGCATTAGACGAGTTATTTGGGGTCTCGGGGCGTGAAATTAACAGGGGGTTTGCTTGTTGCTGGTTGAAATTATACAGATGATGCACCAGAGCAGTAGCGACACTCGCCTCGTGAAGGGTCTGGTGCTGGACCACGGCTCGCGCCACCCGGACATGCCCACGTCGCTGGAGAACTGCTACATTATGACGTGCAACGTGTCGCTCGAGTACGAGAAGAGCGAGGTGAACTCGGGCTTCTTCTACAACAGCGCCGAACAGCGCGAGAAGATGGTGGAGGCCGAGCGCAAGTTCACGGACGACAAGGTGCGCCAGATTATTGAGCTCAAGCGCGAGGTGTGCACGGAGGAGAACGGCAAGAGCTTCGTGATCATCAACCAGAAGGGCATTGACCCTCTGTCGCTGGACATGCTCGCCAAGGAGGGCATCCTGGCGCTGCGTCGTGCCAAACGCCGCAACATGGAGCGGATAACGCTGGCTTGCGGCGGCATGCCCATCAACTCGACGGACGACATGGACGAGTCCATGCTGGGTTACGCCGGCAAGGTCTACGAGCAGACTCTGGGCGAGGAGCGCTACACGTTCGTGGAGGACGTGCAGCACCCCAAGTCGTGCACGATCCTGATCAAGGGCCCGAACGAGCACACGATCGCGCAGATTAAGGACGCCATTCGCGACGGTGTCCGTGCCGTTAACAACGCCGTGGAGGACAAGGGCGTTGTCCCTGGCGCTGCTGCCTTCGAGCTGACTGCCCACGAGGCGCTCAACAAGTTTAAGGGTACGGTCAAGGGCCGCGCCAAGCTCGGCGTGCAGGCCTTCGCGGACGCCCTGCTGGTGATCCCCAAGGTGCTGGCCGAGAACTCCGGCCTGGACGTGCAGGACACTTTGATCGCGGTCCAGGAGGAGCACCAGAACTCGGGCATGTTTGTGGGCATCGACCTTTTCTCGGGCGAGCCCATGCTGCCGGAGCAGGAGGGCGTCTGGGACAACTACCGGGTGAAGCGTCAGTTCATCCACCTCGCCACGACGCTGGCGTCGCAGCTGCTGCTCGTCGATGAGGTTATGCGTGCTGGCAAGCAGATGGGCGGCGGCGGCATGCCCGAACAGTAAGTAGGGGGCGGATGCGTAAGTAGTTTATTTCCCCACCCCAGTCCATCTACTCACCCACCCACTGAGTCATAATAAACCGAGAAACCCACACATCAGTAAGTCAAGGAGCTGCAGCTCAGTTAACTATTTCCTCGTTGCCTTGGCACAGGCTTCGTTATCTTAGTGGACAAACAATAGATAGAATACCAGGGTGTCGGTGATTGACAGCGCCACGATGATCATGTAGAGACACACTTTCTTCCGGTACGAGCGGTCGGCGATGATCTGCAGGAGGTGGCGCACCTGGCCCGTCATGCTCGACGTCTCGGACACCATCCCCTTCATGTCGTGCAGCTGCGAGCGCTGCAGCTCCAGGTCCACCAGCACGTTCTTAGCCACCTCCTCCGACTCGGCCACGGTGCGGCGCGTACGCTCGATGCTGTCCGACGTGCGCATCAGCGACCGCACACTCTGCATCAATAAGATACATAACAACGTAAGCTATCGCGTTGTCTGGAAGATAAAAGTCATTGCATGAGGCCGTTAGTTGACGCACCGGATCCGCAGCGAAGAAGGTGCTGTAGTTGTTGAGGTTGGCGGGGTCCGGGCCCCCGCCAGTGACGCCGCCGCTGGTGCCGCCGGTGAAGATGCCACCACCGCCGTTGGGCGCATTGTGGTTGCCAGACATGACGACTGCAAGGCGGTCGTGCAGGTCCTTCCTTCCCCCTTTGAAGAGCTCTTTGGCCGCTGAGATTTATCGAATGATGCCCGATACTGTGGCTAGTCGCACGCAACGTTCTGTGCCATAAAATGGATGCGCCACAATCTTCACAAACGTTTGGTGTGTGGGACTTTCACCATTTACGCTACAGCTTTATGAGCTTCGGGAAGACCAACTACCGCGTGGGCGGTACGCGCGGTGGCGCCGACCGTACGTCCTGGCTGAGCTGTCTGCTATAAAGAGGTGATTGCTATTATAGTTTACTAACTGCGTGCCAAATTGTGTGGCTGCTCGTGCGCTAGAGTTCAAGTGGGAAGACGTCAAGAACGACAAGTACCGCGAGAACTACCTGGGCCACTCGGTGCAGGCGCCTGTGGGTCGCTGGCAGAGGGGAAAAGACCTGACATGGTACGCTAAGGCCAGCAAGTCGCAACGCGCAGAGGCGCTGCAGACGGAGCTGGCGCTGGCCAAGCAGCGGGACGAGGACCTCATGAACGAAGCTCTGTACGTCGGCTGGACACTTCATGATAGAAGTGCTACAGTAGATATTTACTATGTGTTGTTATGTATATTAGGGGCATTGCACCGAAGAGGCGTCACGAACCTGCTGAAGGACTGAGTGCGTCGGAGATGAAGGAGCTGCTGAAGCGCGGAGAGGCGGAGCGGGATGGCATGGACGCAGAGCGCGTTGAAGGGCTTGGTGCGGCACCGGTGGAAGCTGCGGGATTCGTGACGGGACCGAAGCGGACTCTGGCTGAAAGGTACAAAGATCAGCTGGAGAGCGGTAAAGCAGACACTACGTATGCGCTACCGGGGACTATCAACGCTCAGATGACGGAGAGTGAGGCGAAGGCTGCGAGGAAGGAGGCGCGCAAGGCTGAGAAGGCAGCCAAGAAGCTCAAGAAGAAGGAGAAGAAGGAGCGCAAGAAGGAGAAGAAGGCGAAGCGGCATCATGACCGCGAGTCTGATGATGAAGAGGATGAGAAGCCCCGCCACCGTCGCCACCATCGCAAGGAGAAGGAAGATGGACATCATTCGCGTTCACGCTCTCGGTCGCCTCCAAGTCGATCAGGAAGAAGTCGAGATGGCGCTTCGAGCCGGTACCGTCGCCATCGACACCGCTCGTCTTCGCCATCTCCAGCTCACAGAAGACGCTCACGATCTCGCTCACGGTCGCGCCGCCGCTACTAGCATCGATGAATTTCTCTGGGTTCTATTAGCTTGGGTTATACATACAGAGCTTCTGCATGTACACACACGCACGCGAGAGCTCTTTCGTCTTACACTTCTAGCTTAGTCAGACTTTGATGTCGTGTGCGCCTTCTTCTGCCGACCGCATCGCTCCGAGCTGCCGTCCTTGAGCTCGTAAGCAGGCAAGTAGTATCCCTCTTTGCCGTCCTCGCCCTTCCTCCAGAGCTCAGGGTTCTGGACCGTGTCGTAAATGTTACCAAGCGATGTGTACCCGTGATCGTACAGCGAGCAGTATTCCAGCTGACAGTCGCGCAGGAAGCTCCACACGTCAGCGTACGTCCACTTCAGGATCGGATTCACACGGAGGAATGGGGGCCACCCGGGGCTGCTAGGCGAGAAGTGCTCCATGTCCTCCGTGTACGGGTCCCCGCCACGCACGCCCATGTACACGCCCTTGATCTTGAGCTTCTCGAGGATATCCTTGACGCCCTCCACGAACGAGCATTTGTACACATGGCAGCTGAGCGCGAACTTGTTGGTGCACAGCTCGGTAAAGTCGCGCACCTCCGGGAACTGGTCGTGTGAGTCGAAATACATGACCGGCACGCGCTGCAGTTGCGCCTGCACGCGCGCCTCGAGCTCGTCCTCTTGGAGCAAGTCAACCGAGACGAAACTGTTCCGCGGCGATGTAACAGTCGTCTTGTGGTCGTCCTCGGCTGCCTTCTGGGCCCTCACGTGCTCCTGCTCGGCCTCCTCCAGCACGCGCTTGGCCACCACAATGCGGAGCAGGTGCAGCACCACCGTCGAGTCTTTCCCCCCATTGAAGCTGAAGCACACGCCCTCCAGACCGAAGATGTCGATGGCGCTGCGCATCACGTCCAGCGCCTGCTGCAGTCGCCTCTGCATGGCCGCATCAGCACCGGCGAAGAAGAGGTCGAAGCGCTGTAAGGTGGCCTTCATGCTGTCGTTGGTTGTCATGGTTTTGCAGCTTGGAGCGCGGTGGAATTCAAAGAATTACGCGCTGGAGACGAAGAAATAGCGAGGAGCTCCGTTAACGTGACTTGGTCGGAATGCAGTCGAATATCGAGCGTCCCGCAGTGAATGACAGCTCAAAAGAAGCACCAGGAGATAGCCGACACGACGAAAAAGGTGGTCGTGGTGGATTCGAGCGCTAAAGGCTTCCAGAGACGACGCCGCGGCGACTTGAAGCGGCTAGAGTCCGTTGTCACGCCCGGAGTCGGAAAGTTGTTGAGTGACGGCGTACGTAAACCGCTGACGAGGGGTTCGGATGATGCGCAGCGCGCAGATTGGTCGGATTAACGTTAATTTTGGCGAATGGAAAATTGGAATTGTGTGAGCCAATGAAAAGAGCCGATTGAACAGCCGAAAATCGAGAAGAAACATGTGACGTGTGCAGGATCAAGGCTTGGGGGTGTTTACAGTCCGCCGTGGCGTTGCGGGCGATCGACGGTGTGGGTCGACTGCAGCAGCTGGAGCAACCCGAGCGTAGAACACCCTGTTGCCGTAGCGCACCGGGGCTCGGCTTGTGCGGTGTCGCTTCGCCCGCGACAGTGGCGTCGGCCATGGCGTGTTCTTGCTCTTCGCTCGGTGCTGCTTCTGCACTAGCTGGGCTCGCGTAGGGACCGAAGACGGATCCTTCACGACACGCTCCTTTCGCGGGCGCTTCCGAGCTGACGGCGGGTCCGAAACCTTCTCTTCAGCTTCGCTATCATCGTCGTCTTCATCGTGGTCTACCGAGAAGGCCTGGGCAGGCTGATACTTGGACACGTGGCGCACCACAGCCCCATCATCGTACTTGCTCTCTTCCTCCTCCTGTTCTTCTCCTTCTTCGTCTGAGGACGTGTACAGCTGAATCGCATCTTGCTGTGTGCTCATGTTGACTGTATTCTTCTTCTCCTTCTGCTTCCCGCTCACTCTCTTACAATCAGATGTCCTGTTCAGTCTGGGACGAGTCTTGGATTTGCCAGCACTGCTGCTTCAATAGCGACTCGACCCACTGGTGTCTGATCCGCAGCGCTTTCTTCGACAACTCGACGTCGGGTGCATGAGCCGCGAAGTTGTGGTATCCACCAGGCCAAACGTGGAGCTCTGCCTGCACGCCACTCGCCCACAGTTTGCTCGCGTACGCAACGACTTCGTCTCGACACACCTCGGCCGACCCCACTTCAAGGTACGTCGATGGCACGCTCGATAGATCCGTGGCTCGACCTGGCGCCTCAAAGTCTTTGACGTCGTTTGTTCCACTCCTTGACCCAAGCACGCAGCTCCAAGCGAAGCGATTGCTCCTGGAGCTCCATCGACCTCCTTCTTCAAACTGACGGGCACTCACACTCTCATTGCGGTCGTCCAGCATCGGAGCAACGAGTAACTGGCCGCATACCTTCGGCCCACCACGTTTACGGGCGAGAAGTGTTACCCCAGCACAAATAGCGCCACCTCCAGAGGTTCCAGCGAGCATGAATCGAGCTGGATCAATGCAGAGCTCCGTGAGGTTGTCTCCTGTCCACTTGAGTGCTGCGTAGGCGTCCTCGAACGGGATTGGCGACGGATGTTCCGGTGCGAGACGATACTCCGGTGAAATGACGATGGCGTTGCACGAATCGAGGTACGGTGCAAGGGCCTCCAACCCTGTGAAGCGGTTGCCCATGATCATGCCGCCCGGGTGGAAGAACAGAATGGCGGGGTGCTGCTTGGCTGGGTCGAAAGTCGCCGGTCGAAGAATCGACACCAGGATGTCTCCGTTTGGACCTGGAATTGCGCGCTCTTCGTGTGTGCCGCCGCTAGACAAAGCGAGAACTGGGTCCGCTGAGACGACTGAGGAGGCCCCTGCGCGCAACGATGGCAGATCGTCAAGGCCGTAATGGAGCGACATGCCTTCAGCAAACCCTTGGTCAAGCAGAGCTTTCAGTTCGGGGTCGTAGGGCGGGCGAGAAGGAAGGCTCATGGTGCTCGTGGTCGCGTGGCGGTACTTGGCAGATCAGGAAGTGCCTCAAGGAATGATCGGATCTTTTCGGGCCCTCACTGGCAGGGAGTCCCTGCCGCCAATCATTTCTTCGGTAGTCAACAAGCCACACCCTTCGTCACTGACATCAAGTCATCAGTTTTCAGTGTTGGTTGATATTCCTGATTGTAATAATACATCGACTGTCCCCATGATATTGGTGTTTTCAAGTGAAGTAAGGCTGGATGCAGAGACTACTCGAAGTCCCTTGTCTTCTTTCTACGTTGCAAGAGAATCTAGGGTGCCCGTGTCGTACTTTCTCAATGGAGGACCAAAAGCTTCTCGACTCTCACTCAGCCTGCTCATTCTCCAATTTGCTTCCAAGTTGGCAACCAGATCCAGAAATCGACAACAGCACTCGAGCTTCAACCGCATCGGCACTCACTACACGATGCAGTTCGCCGCCGTCTTCCTCTTCCTGCTCAGCATCTCGGCAGTCGCAGCTGAAGACGCCTGTCCTCCGACCGAGGCGGTCAAGTTCGCTGAGCTCTACGCCAACCCGCACCTGCACCCGTGCCAGAAGGTCTCTGCCGGCTTTTCCCTGGTCCCACCGATGGGCTACCCGACGGAGCCGCAAGTCAAGGCCATGTGCGCTGCTGAAGCTTGTCGTGCGCTGGTCAAGGACGTCCTTGCTCTCGAGCCTGCTGACTGCTACCTGTCTCTCTCCGGTGCCAAGTTGAACGCGCACAAGATGGCCTGTAGCTTCCAGGACGCTTGCGAAGGTGGCACGGCCTACAAGGAGCACGAGGACAACAAGCACAAGCCGACTCCGAAGCCGACAGATGAGAAGAACCGTCCGAAGCCAACTGAGCACGACGACAAGCACTACCCGACTCCAACGCCAAAGGAAGGCAAGCATTACAAGACGCCGAAGCCAACCGAGGACAAGCACTACGACACCCCAAAGCCCACCGAGGGAAAGTACGATGACAAGTATCACCCGACACCAAAGCCCACCGACGACAAATATCACCCGAAGCCAACTGAAGATAAGCACTATCACACCCCGGAGCCCATTGAAGACAAGTACAATGGTAAGCACCACTCGACCCCGAAGCCCACCGAGGAAAAGTATCGCCTAACGCCGGAGCCGACGAAGGACGAAAAGTACCACGACAAGCTCGAAGAGCCGAAGATCATCAAGGTCGACCACGTGGGCAACGTCAGCTCGACCGCCGAGTCGATTGGAAAGGAAGCTGATAAAGATTCGCACAATCTCAAGCCCCCGATGAACGGTACGGCTCTCGAGTTCTTGCCGATGCCCAACACAACGTACAAGGCGACTCCGAAGCCGAAGGCGGCGTAGATAGCTCTCCTGTATCATCACATATCATTTTTCTTCAAGAGCCTGCTCTTCAAGCTGTGCACAAGTAGCTAACTCCAAGTAGTTAGCAGCAAAACCTTTCATGACCATTAGTTTCCCCATTATTTCACTTACGAAGTAAAAATCAAAACATCAACAGCTTCTGAAAGTAAAACAGGTATTATATGAAATGTACCTTGCTGCCACTCACCATGTTGCTTCCTTTGCTGCTTCCAAATCACGAACTATGCCTTGGCAAACCACCTTCACCGGTAAATCCTGACTCACTCGACGGAGATAATTTCATCAATTGGTGTCGCCTTGACTGCTGGGGTTAGGACCTCGTGCTGCTCCGCAGAGTATACTTCCGACACAAACGCTTTCGCATTCAGCCACACACCCGCAATGCTTGGTGCAGACTCTGTCAAGAGTTTGTGCACGAGACCATTTTCATACCCGGACGCTGGCACTGAATACTCCATCGTGGGTGAGGTTATTGCTGCACAGGCGGCGGCTGCGTCGGCTTCGACGACCGGTGCATTTCCAAGCTGCCAGTGGCGGGGGTTCTTCGCATCAACGCATGCCGGTACCAAGTTTGCCGTTCGGCAATCCACACTCTTCCAAGTCGTGGACTCGCGCACAAGCGCTACACACTTGTTGGCATCGAGCTCTTGCCCCTTTGGCACAGTCCAGATCGTGGCCTCCATGCGTTTCGGGGTGATGTTATCGGGCGACGCAAGGTTTACTCCACAATTTGCCACGCCCGGAAGAGACTCCTCATTCAACAAGTTCTTGTTGATCCCAATCTGCCCGTCAGCATTCAAGAAGCCGTACTCAATTTCGCTGGTTTCAGGACGGAAAATGGTGAAGTTCTCGTCGGGGACCCCAATCTGAGTCTTCGATTCGTTGAACCGGCATTCTGGGAACGGAGCAAGTGGTAATGGGGGCTCCTGCCAGTTGCAAACAGTGTCCTTGACGAACAAGATCTCTTCGCCGAAAGCGAGATAGTCCACGCCACTCATGAACACAACGCGCTTGCCAGCACGAAGCAGCTCTTCGAACGTAGGCCACTTGGTTTGGTACTATACAGATCCAAGCCAAGCATTAGTATTCCCTCCACCAAACCATCAGCATACCACATACACCAAAACTCACCGCCAGCTCAATCGGGTGTAGAATCTCCTTCTCGGGGAAATACTCCTTCAAATACTCCAGCAGCTTGCCCACTTTCTTCCACTTCATGAGGTCCGTCTCGTCATCAAAGAACACCATCAAGAACTCATCCGCGTTCTCCGGCGCGTGCAACCACGTCGACAGCTCCTTGAGCGCCTCCGTCAGCGGTCGTTGCTCCTTAGACGGAATGCTACTCAAACTCGGCTTGCAGCCAATTGTTCCCGAGTCCCACTCGATGTCCGTCCCCAGCATTTTCGCGATTTCGTTGAAAATATCAATCATCCCGTCCAGCAACTTGGACTTGAAGCCCCCGCAGTGGGCAATATGCAGATCTCCATCGAACCAATGCACGTCCAACTCAATAAACCTCACGCCTAGATGCAATTGGTCCGTCAGAGAGAAGAGCTGGTCGTTCGTGTGCACCTCCATGCCCTTCTTGAACCACGAAAAGTACTTCAAGTACCCCTCGAACACGTGGTCCTCCACGCCGTAGCCATCGGCGTAATTGATGGCCGAGTTGTGCGTGCCCGGCAATTGAGCAGAGCAGAAATTGCGGCGGTACGCGAGTTTGCGCTGTAGTTTGAGCGCCTTCTGCAGCCATTGGTCCACCAGCACGGACCCGTGCTTGCAGACGATGGCACAGACGCCCTTTTGGTCGCAGCGCTTGATCTTATCACATTTCACGTCGGCCGGCACCAAATCGGGGACGCTGTCCAGCACGCGGGTCTTGAATAGGGCGCGGTCTTGCGCAATTTGGTCCAGCGAAATAGTCCCCAAATAGTCCGAGTCTGCCGCGGAACCAGGGGAGAAGAGAGATAGGAGAACTGCGGCGGTGAAGGTTAAGATGGCGACGAAGCGTCGGGAGAGTATTGGGGAGCGGCGGGGGGCCTGGGAGCAGCACGGCGGCGGCGTGAAGTGCGCCATGCTCGCAAGTCTGGGGCCGAATCAGGCTGTGTGAGTGATCTTTATTTTCTCAGAAATTGTGTTTTGGTTACGTACTGTTGTATACTTATGGATAAGATATACTTAATAAGGAGTACTTCAACGTTGATGTCGCCACCTTGGAGGTGATGGCACAAAAGATGGCGATCGATTCCAGAGCGGTGTGGCGAAGCTCCACGTTTGGTCTGGTAGATACCATAACTTCGCACGCTACCCAGTAACCCGACGGTAAGTTCCTCTGACGCGATACTACAGACTCTGTAGTAGTACATAGTAATGTTTCCCAGCAAATGAGGAAAACGTGATGAGGGAATCAGAAGATAGAAGACTGTTCAGCACCCGTAATCAACTCGGGGGGAATGATGTGATTCATGTGCTGGTAAAACTTTCGGGCAAACGCCTCTCGCTGGTGCACTCCTGATAGCTGCAGTTCCAGCTCGTCTGATAAGAGATGACAACTTGAATAATGCAGTCGACAGAGCAATTTACCGGGGGCGGTTGATTGAACGAATCGGCCACTCCAATTTTGAGTAGAACCCACAATAATGGAACGCAAACAGCGAGAGAAATGGATTGGCCCGGGGATAGTCATGTGCGCTGAAGCCGCTGCCGCGATCTTCCGAGAGCATGAGATCATACGGAACATATTCAATCAGCATATCCGACGGAGCCTATCGTCAAGCCAGAAAAGTTGAAATGACCATACTGCTCTCGAAGGGCGGCGAGTTTGACCAGTATCCTCAGATTTTGCAGAAGTAAGCAACCGGGCCGCGCGGGAGGCTAGTTTTGTGGTAGCGCATAAGAGGCAATACATAGTCATTTCATTTCCATCCTTGAATTCATTATTCGGTGAGTCTTCCGTCGAGAAATGGGCATACCTCTTCTTGATTCTGCCATGTTTGCACGGATTCAGAAGATGAGGCTACGTGAGAGTCATAAACATGTCGACGAGATCGGTAAAAAAAAATGTTGAGCCATTTCGCTTCTGGGGCTAAGCCTAAATTAAACCAAATGCCTGCAATCCTAAGACATCTCACTGCCATTGAGAAGAAGCGCGGTTTTCTACGAGCTTCCATGTTGGGAGTTACCAGCCATCGAATCCGCAGGAAGAACTCTTGTGTAATGTACAGTAGTATCCGCATCAGCTCAGCCCCGCTAAGAGCGCCGTGGTCATGACTGGACTCAACCTTGGCTCGCACGGTTTTCCCTACGTCGAGCTCTAGCACTTTCAGCACGGTGCCATTCAGCATGAGCAGCAATCACCATACGTCCGCATTCGTAGCCCGCACGCTGGAACAGGACACACGAGATCAACTTCTTTTTCGGATGACGAGCCGGATTCCTGGTCCAACACAGTGTCCAAATCTTCGCAATGAAGAGTGAAGCCAGGAAGGACGGTACGACCGTCAAGATCTCTACACGCGCTATTGCCAACGCGTCGAACAAGACAATCTCCTCGGGCGTATCGCTTGTATTCGTACATGATTTTGTTCTTTGGATCAATGAGCCGTCCCAGTTGCACACCGTGAGGAAAGTACTCGCTCCGCATCTTGTGATCGAGAGCTTCAAGCTTGGAGTGTGGATCAGTGAGAGTGTCGATTTCCTCCACGAACGTCGGAGCAAAAAGTTCTTCACCGCGAGTCCATCGTTGAGCCCTGCATCATTTCGAGGCACATACGCCACATCGGGGACCCGGAGCGTTGTGCCATCCAGCACGTATTCGCCTTGCGCATCTGTCACTCTTCCACCATGGCCACTGCGTGGAGTAGCAGCCCAATCCAGCAGCGCCTTGCAGATGTTTGGTCCGATCACGCTGCGCCCGAACACCACCATACGAAATGGAACAAATCGGCCTTCGTCGACGAAGAAGCCGGGCTGCTCGCCAAGTGTTGGATGGATCAACGGACCGTGCTTCTTCACGTGCTGGTTTAGCTGCTCGAGGGACACACCACTGTAGTCCTTGACACGACACAGAGTCTTCTTCGACTCTAGGCCGCTCACAGTTTGGAGAAGACGCCCAGATTTTCGCCGAAGAAACGGTGGCGGGGGAACGAGTGCACGCTGATAGATCTTTTGGGTTCGTAGTAAACGCGGCAGTAAACGCTTATGTGTCGTCCTAGCGAAACGAAAGGATTTTAGCCAGGTCCTGGTGAAAGGTTACATAGGGTGCGAAGCGCTTGCGGATGTCGAAGGCTTGACGGAGGTAATTACAAGGAATGGTACTTTTCCAGAAGCCTGGATGACAAAATCGAGCGAACTGAAGCGATGTTATTTATGCAGAACGATGTTCCCACGCGGGAATCAGTGAAGATGGTAGCAGAGAAGATCTACACCACGCTGGCAGATGACGATTAGTCCGGTGTGGATCGTTCATTCCCCCATTTGAAAGTGATTGCTGATAGTTAAAAGTGTGTACTGGTTAAACATTTCAAGAGAAATACAGTTTTGATTATTGCCGACAACGAGTTATGTGAAAACCAGAATATAGTACTGCCTTAATCAACCGCTGGGGTGAAGCTGTCCCATGCCTCAACAGTCTTTTTGTGCTTACGTTTCAGGGTTCTCCACGCAGACGAACGTCATCATCACAGGCGGGTCATCCGTCTCGGTTGCTTCTTTCAACCGACTGAACACTCGATCTTTGCAGTATTCATCAAAAAGTTCCAGGAAGACCTCGAACTAGACACTCAAGCATCAAAATGAATCAGCGTGTTCGGATACAGAATGCATCAATAGTACCATACCTACCTCGTATCTTGGGGCGGGCTTAGTTTCGAGGAACCGTGGATGTTCATCGAGGAACATCCTAAAAAGTACGAGAATCGAGGAATGCCTCTCAAAATGGGTTCTCAGCGAGGAATCGTCGCTGGAGCTCCTCATGGCCTTACTTACCATGAACGGCTGCTAAGCGGTCTAACCAAAGCCACAGTGCACGTAAAGAAAGTATATTGAGCAGACGTTTCCTTCGTATCTTCTTAAACGGTAGTTTTGGTCATGTTTTGGCCAGCTGGATGCTCAGACTCAAAAAAATCGGTCCGGTCATGTCTGCTCCGTGGGTATAGGCATCATGCACTAGCTCAGCCAGCGTATTGCAATCGACCTGAAGTCGACGCAGGTCGGAAAATTTGAGCAGCCAGTAGTAGCGGCCACGATATTCACCCCAAGAGGTTACCTTGCCCTGCAGGTAGTGGGTTGGTCCATTCTTGTCTTTCTCGGAAATAGGGAACTCTTTCATCACAGTCCAGTTCACCGGATGAAGAGGGTGACGGAGAAATTCGCGCGTCAGGACATCAACAGAAAACTGGTGCGAGTCGGTGCTGTCCCTCACCAGGGAACTTTTCTGCTTACGCTGACCTCCGCTGCTCTTGCGAACAGGTAGGGCCTCAAGCATTGTTGCGATCTTGATATCGCCCTGCAGCACCATTGCAGCAAAAACATGGCAACACTGCCAGCCATTGTGGGCGAATACTTTGCAATCGCACGAGTACTTAGCACGAATAGCTTCTATCTGTAGGCACCAAACAGCATTTTTAGTCAGTATAAGTGACTCAGTCCCGAGTACTTTAGTAAACAGTTACGTTACCTGAGTTGCAGTGAATTTCGGCCTCGCGGCCAACCCGTCCAATTTTTCCAAGTGTGCAAGTTGCACATGATGGAGGGATAAGCAATACAACTCTGTGTTGAAGACCGTTGCACCGCGTGGCAGCTTGCCGCTAAGTGAGTTTAAGTATCTGTAAAAGCACACAACCAACACGTATTAGCATCACAGCTACCACCATATCCACTCTAATATCGTACCGCTGTGCTCGTGTACGATTGATCGGCGCGCCATGAATGTTGGTTGCCGAGACCATAAATTTTGGAGAATTGAAGAGAATTCCTGTCAGCATCTTCGTGTCTGGTGTCTTGACCGAGTAGTAATTCTTCTTCTTTTTGAAAAGAAGCAATTGGGCTTGTTCTACTTCAGCTCCGATGAGGGGTCCTATAAATTCGCAGCAAACAAACACAGTCGAGTTAAAAAGGAACAAACCTCCGGAATGCGCTCATATACCTTCACAAAAGTGCCGCAGCTGAAAATGGATCGGTTGATTCTCTTGGTGCTTCAAAACCCTGGGAAGGGAGTCGTTCAATACGACGGAAGTGCTTGCACGGAGCGAATCGATGCACGTTTCCTTAATTACCTTGTGATGCGACTCGAGCGCGTTCTGCGATGGCGTCAACCCTGGAATCGCCGCAGTATAGAACCAGTTGCCCCACAACTTGCCCATGTAGTACTGCTCCATCCAATCGGCGTATGCACTCTCACCTTGCGAGCGCCAGTAGCTCAAAATCATTTTGGCCATAGCATCGAACTGTTTCTTCGATCGAGCTTCAACCAGATACAGGATGTTGGGCTGAACGTTCGTCTCGTAGAATTCGCTTTTTTGTAAGCGCCCGCGATTTTCACGACTCTTTCTGCTGAAATGGGGGTAGCAGTTGAGCAGGTTGATCTCGGGCCAGATCTCTAGGTACGCGTTCGCAATACCAGAGGTGCGGTCTAGCCTTCCAAAGGCCAGCTTCATATCAATACCAAAGAAAAGCTTGGCATACTTGCGTACCGAGGCAAACATCGTTGCATAAGCCGCCTGATGTTCGGTTCGTACGAACATATAGGCCCAGGGAACAAACGCCTTGCTGTACTGGTTGCGGTCGTAGCGGGTCATGTACGTACCGAAATCCACTAAGGTCCACCCACCTGGTAGCCACAACAACAAACCAAAACACAATTAGTTGGATAAACATTAGGTTTTTAGTTTGGCATAGCGAGCCTTACCGAAATGAATTCTGTAAGTGCCGTCGGTCACGCCGATCACGCCGTCTGTCTCCTGGCCGTTGTACCCATAGCGAACATTGCGGAATATCTGCCGAGACGTGACCACGAGGCCTAAACACGTTGCCTTCTTCTTGTCGTCAGTAGTGACCTCGTGTTCAAAGCACTCTAAGACAATCATCTCGTGACGGAAGTCCCGCGGTAATTTGTAGAACTCATCCGCGTCGCGAGCAGCGCTAAAATCCCCGCATCCAAGGTGCCTGTCAACACCGAGAAAAAACTCGGCACGGGTAGAGCACAAGCGTGGAAACGCCCACTCAAGAAGCTTCGCAATATTCTTAATTTCCCACCAACCTATCCAGTATTTAGAATTCATTGAAAGTGAGATTAACCTTGTTAGACTATACTAAATGAATCTGTTCGAACAAACCTGCGAGTGCCGACTTCAAATGAGTTTTGTGATTCTTGAGTTGGACTGGGTCTGGTAGAAGTTCGCTCAGGTTGGGCACTTCGGCATATCGTTCTTGAAGAATCTTGCGGCACTTCTTCGGGCCACAGCCAAGTAGAATATCGCCAACCTCTTGTTTGAACGCACCATGAATCCCTCTTTTTTTGGCGTTCGTGGCCACTCCACGGTGTGCACCTGCGTGCTCCATCTTGAACCCGCCATCGCCATCCTGAGCTAATCGAAGCCGCTTTGCGCATTCATGGTGGGAGACACACTTGAATACCCGTTCGCCATGCCCTTTCTTACCGTAGTTGTACGAGAACTTGTAGACACTGCCGTCAAAAGTGTCAACTCCAGCTTTTGCTGTCCCAAGCGTGCTGAATGACGCTGCGAACTGAAACACACGACGTCGGGTGGGCTGCACATCTTCCGCTTCTTCCTCATCAGATGACGCAAACTCGACGTCGCTGCATGCGCTGTCATGCACCTTGTCCATTGTGCACGAACCACTATCCAGCAGCTCAGGCATTGGATACCTGCTGCATTCAATTGTGTATCATTCGTTACGAGGTCAGTAACCTCCATTGCGCTGCACAAAGTGAAAGCTTCGGCGGTCTTACCTTCAGCGTGTGACGAGGTGACTGCAGCGGCAGCAGGAGCGGAAAGTGTCTTGACCGACTTGATGCAACGGCTGGCTGTTATTAACCCTATAGTGGCAACATTTGACTAGATTTCACTACATGTATACCTAACTTCCTATACAATCTTGCAAAACATGCACAAATGCTTGGTTTTACCCCGCCGTCCGCTTCCTGGACCATCGTTTCTGAAGGGTTTTAGTCCGACGTGATCTCTAAAACATGCATTAATGCTTGGTTTTGGAGCATTTCCCGCAAATCCATTTCATTGGCTATAATCGATATTAATCCGAGTGGCCGGCCCAAAGTTTCAAGTAAGCTTGAAATAAATGACAAGAATTTCACGAAAGCTATTCCTTTCGTAATTACTCCTTTTTACGAGCCGATACTACTTCTTCACAACTTGCAAGAAAGCGGCGAAGCGCCGAAGTGGTGCTGAGGACAGCGTCGCGCTCGGCAGATGAAGCGTCGGAGCGGTCGAGTGGTCAAGTGCGGCAGCCGTGATGTGCGTGGCGTGGGTTCGAGCCCTCGCTCATGCCTTTTGTGCGCGGAGCAAGCGCGGTAAGACGAGCGTGTGTGATCTGTTCTATTGCGTTGTTTGTGGGGCGCTGACTGTGAATTTGTTCGTGTGATTGCTACAACAGCGGCGGTTGCGGGCGAGACTGTGGCTTGAGGAAGGCGGAGTAGCGCCAGACTGGCGCCGAGGACAGCGTCGTGCTCGGCAGATGAAGCGTCGGAGCGGTCGAGTGGTCAAGTGCGGCAGCCGTGATGTGCGTGGCGTGGGTTCGAGCCCTCGCTCATGCCTTTTGTGCGTGCAGCAAGCGCGGTAAGACGAGCGTGTGTGATCTGTTCTATTGCGTTGTTTGTGGGGCGCTGACTGTGAATTTGTTCGTGTGATTGCTACAACAGCGGCGGTGGCTTTCGGATTGGTTCTGTTTTGCTTATGGTGAAATGGACGCGTACCATTAGTTCGTACACGCGCTGAAGTGTTTTGCTAGATATTGAATACCACAGAAGCATTGTTTGGTTGTTTGGTTTTGTTTGGCTGTGTATGTGAATGGCAATGATAAAGGTACGCATACGTTAATGCGCGTTTGACAGGCGGGGTGGGGCAAATTACTTGATATTGCTATGTAGCACATGCAATACTCAATTGAAAGTGTTTGCCCCATGCGAGTACATACACTGACTGCTGCAGCCATAACAAAGATGGCGTCAACTCGCGCAGAGCGAAGGCTTGCCGATGCGTTCGGCACGACAGAGCAACGCTCAACCCGCTCGCAGAGGTCGAAGGCTAGTAAGACAAGCAGCTCGGGAGCACCAAGAATAACTACCAGCAGCAAAGCACGACGACGACCTCCTCGGTTGCAAGACTTGACTCAGTGTGACGATTCCTGCAGCGATAGTGATGGAGATGATATCTACGAGGTGGAAGCTATCCTCAAGGAGGAAGACGGTCAGTTCTTCGTGAAATGGTCTGGTTACGATACCGATGACAACACGTGGGAGCCCGAGTGCAATCTGAAGCCTCAAATGGTGAAGCAATTTCGTCGGCGACGTGATGCAGCTCAGCAACAGATCAATCGATCAACCGCGGCAACGAACCCATCTCATGGTGGTGACGAACATCGCCTAGCCGAGGATACGTCGACGTCACAGACCAGCCCGCCTAGTAGTGGCGACTCCAGCCTTATAGGCGCCCATGTTGTTTTTTTGCCAAGCGAAGAAGAATGGATGCCTGCGGCAGGATACCGCTGTGATGGATCAGCTTATCTGACTGGCGTGATTTCACGAGAGTATATGGAGAAGGGCAAGAAGAAGTCGTCGAGAGCCAATCCACTGTTCGAACTTCGGTGGACGACGACACAATTTCAAACGCCTAGACATGTGCATGGTATTCCTCGGTCTAAAGTCCTCGAAGGAGTTGCGCGCCATAACCGACTGAGTGGTAACGAGTTGCGCGATGAGACCTGGGATGTTTTGTGTCGCCCCTATCACGAAGAGGTCGAGGGTAACAACTTGTGGGATGAATTTGAGGAGGTTAGCGAGGACTTGGCACGCTATGGCTGCAGCGAGACCATTCCGGAAGATGTGGGCGAGGTCGAGCGTGTGTCGGGCATGGAATTTCAGCCGCGCGCGACGATGAATGCCCCGGACGACTTATTTCGGCACGAAGGAGGAGGAACGGATCCGTACGTGAAACCGGAATTTGAAAGCATCTTCAAGCACTCGGCGGCGTCCAGCTTTCTTGCATATCTGCCGCTGGCGTTCTGGAAGAAAGTTGTTGACAATACAAATGCGCATGCTGCAGACCAGAAGCGTCCGCAGGTGACTCTGGATGAGATGATGAAGTTCCTGGGGATACTGTTTTACATGGCTCTCGTCGACAAGGGCGAGTACAGCAATTATTGGGGCTAGCAAGTGGAAGACACAATATTTGATTCTGAAAGCGTCCGGTTAGACTCCATTATGAGCCTGTCGCGGTTCAAGTTCATCCGAAAGAATCTCTCCTTCCGTGGTGCTGTTTCGAATGTGGACTTGAAGCGCGATCCTGCTGCGCGTATTCGTCCGTTGATGAACATGCTGAAGGTTAGAGCTTCCAAGTTTGTCGTCCTTGGGAGGAATGTCGCTGTTGACGAGTCCAGCATTGCGTGTCGCTCTCGCTTCGCCCGCCACCTAATTCTGGTTAACGCTACAAAGCCGACTGGGAAGTACCACTTCAAGATCTACATGTGCTGCTGCTCGGAGTCCTGGCTGATGGCTAACTTTCGGCTTCACTGTTCTAGCGAACTAAGCGAGCGTCTTGACGGCGTGATTTCGGGAGCGGACGCACGTGCACTAGCGGCAGCAACTGAGGTAGCAGCAGAAGTTCGAAAGTGTGTTGCTGAAGTCACGAGACCTATTCACAACTCTGGTCGCATTGTCAACACGGACAATTACTATACTTCGTGTCAGCTCTTGGAGATGCTACGAGTATTTGGCCTCTACGGACGCGGGACAATTCGCGAAAACAGCAAGCACTATCCACGTTGCGTTATGATTTCAAAGAAAGACAACTTACCGCGCGGAGCGATGAAGCAAGCTGTGAGTGAAAGAAACAAAGTTGTCGCCGCCTCGTGGGTCGATGGATCCGTGGTAAACATTGTCTCCAATGCGGACGCATCGACATCAACTACGGTGCACCGGCAGGTTGGTCAAGCAAAACGTCCATTCCCGGCGCCTACATGCGTGATAGAGTACAACAGCGCTATGCAATGCGTGGACCGTATCGACCAGTTTCGAGCTCGCTTTTCCGTGGCAGACGGCCACTCTTTTCGCAAGTGGCACAAGAAGTTAGCGCTTGTGTTTATTGATTTGGCTCGATGCAATGCATTTATCACGCGAAAGATGGTGGGCGGGTGCAAAAGCAAACGAGACCCTCATCGAGAGTTTATGGTGGAGTTGATTGGCCAACTGATCTCTGGTGCTTGGCGCAACACGATTCTCGACTCGGGATTGATGTACGCAACCCCTACAGAGGCCGATCTCGCTATCCTTCGTACCCCATCCAGCAGAGCGAGACAAACGGAAGCCCCGGTTGTCCCCCCAAGTCCTATAGCGCCATGCTACCCTTTGCGTTCTCAAGTGCAATTCCCAGACTCTCGGACGAAGAGGGGTTGCGTGATATGTCGGTTTGAAGGTCGATACCCGACTGAGATGACCGACTGGTGTACGAAACACTTGGTATCACTGTGTACACAAGCGCACCCCATTCAACCCACCAAGAGCTTCGTGTGCCACGAAAAGTGAACATGCTCGAAGAAATTTCACGAGCACTACCTCCCCGCTGGCTTGTTCAACCAAAGTGGGCATATTCGGCGGTCGTCGAGCCTGTACAAGCGCAGCAAGGAGATAGACCAAGAACCGATAACATCCCCGCTTGTTCCGTCCGAGTGCTCTACGGTCTACACGTGAGGGCTGCTCGATACAAGCAAACTAGCGAGAGAGTAACGATGAGCGTACCACTACATACAAACTACATACAACGTTGCATCTGAGTATATTGTCTGGTGAAGAATTGTATTTATCAAAACGAGGCAAGTAGAGCTCGTCGATACAGGTAGAACTCATGTAAGTCGCTGGCCCACTTGACTTCTAGTTGAACGGGACTCACCAAGTCCCATAGCAAGCAAAATACACGACCACATGGGCTCCGATGGCGTGGGCACATCTTGCGACCTAACACAACCTGGCTTACGACCGTCGACATGCATAAGAACTGCTCCAGCGCTAAATTGGCTTGTTCCTCGAAGACGATGTTGTTCACCAGGACGACCGAGCAACCAGACAACGCACGATACACCCCCTCGGCCAGATTGCAGATATCACCTTGGTAAATAGAGACGCGAAGCAGTTCGGGGTATTTAGTTGAGTTACTAAATAGTGCGCTTTGCGCTGCGACTACCAGCTCCTCTCTCACTTCGACACCGATGCATGCCTTGATACTGGACTCTAGCGCAACTTGAACCAGGACGTTACCAATAGCGCACCCAATATCTCCAAATGTATCACCCGCACCGATATTCAGTATTTTCAGCAGCATTGTCACGCCCCCCCAAGGCGATTTCTCCAGCATTGAAGTGCGGCTTCCCAGGAAGTTGTCGGACATCACGCTGTGATACACCGCAAAAAATAGCCTCAGTGATAATATGCACTTGTCTGGAAGGTCGAGTATGTGGCTGGCTGCTGATGCTGTTTTTTTTTGTAGTAGGCTGAGGGGGGAATCGCGGGGTAGGCTGCTCGGCACTACGGGTACGGAAGTATGATGCTGGGAAACGGTCGAGCAGCTTGCCGTGTGTCTTCTTGAGAGTCTTGAGACGTTCCCGGAGCGCTTGTTCGACTTCGTCTTGAAGCGCATTCGCTTCACCACGATGTCCCACTGGATGGGCCGCTGCTGTTGCAGGTACGGGCGCACCAGGCGAACGAGGACAGCGTCTTGGTTGTCGCTGAAGTCTGCCATGGCGAGTTTGGTTGTGTACGGGAGTGCTTACTTGGGCCGGGGCAAATATATACCGTTTTGTATCCGTAAAAACTATCCCGAGGGCACAGCATCCACCCTTTCACTCATCGTATTTTATTTGTAGGACCGTAAATTACACCAATATGTCAATAAGCTGCGCAGCTACAACATTGTATTCACAAAATTTTATTTCGATGTTGATTTCAATTGGATGAAAACCGTTAGACGTTAAATTTGGAGGGCCTTTTTTCTGATTTAAAACAGGGTTGATTGGTGGAAGCCACTGTATTAATCCTGGTAGTAAACTGCGTATCCCACCGTGTTCTGTTAAACCCGGCAAAATGCCTGGTTTTGTAGGCATCATTGGTCCTCGATTTTCGTACTTTTTAGAGTTTCCTCGCTACACCCTCGTATCTTCCGTCGACCGATTTTTTGTTGCAAGAACTTCCAGGGAACATGCCAAAGAGAGGGATGTCACAGGAGATGCCGTCGTAGTAGTCACGCATCTCGCGAGAGAGCGCCAGTCGGTTGTTCGGATCATGATCGTATGCAGCATCTTCTGGCACCAAGTAGCAGCCCTCTACCTTGCCGGAGGGAATGAAAAACCGCTCATCTTCGATCCGTTGATAGTTTAATCAGCACTCAGCCACTCGTTGTTGGATCTCTTAGCCAGGAAGGGCTGCAAGGCCACATGCTACATTCTCGGGATCCCGTTCTCAGGCGCGCCACCCGCAGACTGAGGTCGATTGAGACGGACGAGCAGAAATTTGTACCGATAATCGCGAAGCTCACTTCGCCCTAAATACTTGCGAGAGATCGATAGGTGGAGACACTGTCACCGAAGACATCAATCTTTCTCAGTGCTAGTTGTTTGTTTTACTTCAGTAGTAGTCACTTTGAGATGCTAACGATTTCTAATACAAAGTTCCCTTCGCTCACTTACGTCGCCGGCAAGCTACCACCACAAATTGTGCTGGGGTATGTTATTATAAACTCAGTGCTAGGTTTATACTTTTGTTGAGTTTTTACTTTATAAAATCTAATACTGTAGAGTCTTAAGCGGGTGGATGTCGATCATACGAGTTGGTGTCGGAGCAATCCAATGCTGTCAAGGAACTACAAAAATACAAAGGTCGCTATTTCCCAAACTTGTTTTCAAGACTGTATAAGAACAGATTTCTCAATGCCAGGCTAACGATACATAATATCTGAAATGGAATTAAGCTTTAGAAAAATCGAGTGTTGGCGATTGTACGGGGTTTGTGGTGGTTTTGGATGGGACTGAATGACATTGGAGTGTTTACTCACGCCAATCGTACTGTGCCACGGTTTGGGTGCGTGTTCGTCCTGCGGTCCAGCTATGCCGAGAACCGAAAGGATTTTTGAGATCTTTTCTCGGCCGCTGCCGACCTTCCATTCTGCAAAAGGCTGCGAGCACAGTAATGAGCAGCGTGGCCACGGCATCGTGGGTGGATGTCGCCTATGCCGTGAACCATCGAGCCGCGTGCTACTTTTGGGGTGGCCTCAACTCATGCGCGGTTCGTGGCGACTCACTCTACGCGTTCGGAGGTTGAGCTTGCTTATCACTGCGTAGTGCATTGGGGTAGTAGACCCATCGATCTGTTTTTTTGTTAGATCTGGACATTCTGTATGAGTTTAGCTTTGAACGAAAGACCTGGAGTGTCGTGCCATGCAACGGAGACGCACCGAAGCCTCGCCAGAACTACGCCGGATTTCTTCATGGAGACTGCTTCTTTGTGTTTGGCGGCTCGACAGTTTTTTTTTTTCTGAAGCTGCAGTCCATTGTGATTGACGTTTAAACACTGCGTATAACCTCCAGCAACACGAACGTGGAGCATCGTTGTCGTCAATACTGGAAAGCAGCCAGCCGCGAACTGTTGCTCTGCGGCAGTATTGCATGGTAGGATATGTGAGCCAATCTGTTTGATGCGTGTACGAGTGCAAGGTTTCACTGGGTGTGTGCAAGAGAAGCGGATTCTATGTATTCACTCCAGCAAGGACAGGGGGCGGTATCGAAAAAGCTCTGCCAGTTTCAGTTTGGTAAGTTGTCACCATGATTATTTCGACATCCAGCTTCTCCTATGTCTAAATAATACTTGTGCTTCTTACGTAAATGTTTCGGGTCAGACGCAAAAGCTTGGACTGCGGTCACGGCAACTGGACAGCCTCCGCCACGTCGGTACTGTAACTTGCGAAAAGGTGCCGCTTACTCCTACACATCAGACTGACATATTTTTCACGTCAGGCAATACAAGTGGATATCCCATGTTGTTCAGAGCAAGTGGGTGCTTGTGGGTAGTCAACAGGGCACATACGACCAAGGGTACATCTTTGACTTCGGTAAGATCGCTGGAGTGTCGTGCCTCGTCGAAAATCCGCTCACATTTGCTGTCATATAGATTTACGGAGCTGGTCAAATTTCGCAATCGCTGCGAAGTGGGGACAACCTGAAGCTCTAAATACCCGCCTCACTGTTGCACACTCCAACTCTGTGCTCGTGTTCGGAGGGGAACAGACCTACGAGCTGGACGTTGGTAAGAAGCTAAGACCACTTGGTTAAGATGAAAATCCCGATTGACTTTACTCGCTTGTACTGTAGAGGCAAAATCTTGGTTTCCTGTGTACTGCAGCAATAGCCCACCGTTAATGCGTGGGTTCGTTGGTGGAGTTTACAACGACAACGTGGTCGTCTTCCAACCGCGGACCTACGAGAGTGTGGGTTTTACCTACAAGAAGCTTCAATTGAAAAGTGGCGACAACCTGGAGACGACTCGTACGCCTAGCTCAAAAGGACCATCAGCCACTTACCTGAAGTCTCTAGTGGACAAACCCAAGTTCAGCGATGTGACGTTCAAGGGTACGCGTTGAACAGCCGAATCACGATGAAAACTCGCACACACTTACTATATTATGCTATTCTAGTGGAAGGCACCGAGATCTTTGGTCACAAAAACCTCTGCATGCGCTACGAGTCCTTCAAGACACTGATTCAAGTGGAGGTATTGTAAAACAGATCAACATGAGCCATGAACGTGTGCCTAACAGGGAGAATTATTGATTGACAGGGACAAGAGAATCCATCACCGACAATCGAGATTACGGACATCAGCCGAGCGACCTTCCTACTGGTACTGGAGTACGTGTATAGCGGCCACGTCGACGTATCGAGTAGCGCTGCAATCGAGCTATTTGTCGCTGCGGATCGGGTGCGTTTGACTCACTATTTTTTCTTCTTTCCATATCGGTCTTTTACTAACAGTATTGCGTGTACAGTTCGAAATTGAAACTCTCAAGCAACTTTGCGCGAACAAAGTTCGTCAGTCGTTGACCGTCGAGACGGCCGCCGAGATTCTCAAGCTTGCCGACAAGCACCACGCGGTGGAGCTACAGAACGAGTGCGCGGAGATGATCATTGCGAACTTCGAAGTCGTGTCGAAGTCGCAAGCGTTTCAAGACTTGCTGCTTACCAACGCGTCCCTCGTCCTGGAGATTATGAAGCGACGCTAGGCATTTACACCGACCACTGTCTCCATTGAAGAAGAGGGTGGAGGAGAGAAGCAAGAAGCCTTTCCGATACATGCACACGATAACCATTACACAAATACAAAAAAATCGTATCAATCTGCTATCAAGCGGAGTTTTGGTAGCGTCTCCACTATTGTCATTAGACAGATTAGCATTCAATGCAGTAGCCGATGCAATGCCCTACTCTTTCCTACTCTCGCTGACGCTCATCGCCAACTTTATGGTGTCATGGTCTGCTTGCGGGCGTGGTGTCCGTCGTGCGTGGGGCTGCTCGACTTGTCGCCCTTGAGCTTGTCCTTGACCTCGTTCACCGCCTCCGTGGCGCGCTCCACGAAGGACGGCGAGGCCGACAGGGACTTCTCGGCGATGGTGATCTGGTGGCTCAGCGCGCTGACGTTGAAGTTGTCGCGCAGCGTGGCCTTGACCAGGTCCTCGACCGTGTCGGAGCTGCCGAGGATGCCGCCTGCTTTGCCTTGGTGGTGGTGCTGGTGGTGGTCGCCCTTGTTTCCGAGGATGCCTCCGCCGTGGTTGGCGTCCTTGTCCTTGTCCTTGCCGCCGAACAGCCCGGTGTGCTTGTCGTCCTTGTCCTTGTGCTTGTCGCCCTTGCCGAAGACGGCTCCGAGGCCCTTGGACTCCTTGTCCGTGTTCTTGTCCTTGTCGCTCTTGCCGAACAGTCCCGTGTGCTTGTCATCCTTGTGTTTGTCGTGGTCCTTGTCGCTCTTGCCGAAGAGACCGCCGTCCTTGTTCTCCTTGTGGACGTGGCCAGCGCCACCTCCGACGACGTTGTCGATCGCGCCCTTGACGCCCGTGGAGCGTCCGTTCTTCTGGTCGTAGTTGCGCGCCGTCGTCTTGAGGACGTCCATGGCCTTGGCGGTGGCGCCCATCATGTTGCGCGCGGAGGCGACTTCGGCCTCGGACGGCTGCGGGCTCTTGCTGATCTGGTGCGCGACGTGCTTGAGGTCGGCGGACGTGTCCTTGGCCGTGCGCATGTCGCTCCGCAGGTACGAGACGGCCGTGTTGACGAAGTGGTTGCCGTGGCGACTGTCGTAGTCGGAGAGGTTCTTCTTGAGTAGCTTGAGGCACCTGGCGGCGTCGTCGGCGGTCTGGTTGAGCACCTTCTCAAGGGAGGCGAACTCCTGCTCGATGGTGGCGTTGCGGTCGCTGGACTTGCCCATGCTGGAGTGTTGAAAGCGGGTGGGTGGTGGTGGTGGGCTTGGGTAGTGGGGGGTATCGACTCGTGTGCTCGAGGTCACGTTTCGAAATGAGCGGAGGTGACGGTGGGGCTAGCGATATCGGAGGTGATGAATCGGGGTGCATTGCGAGCTGAGACAAGACTTGCCGTATCGATTAAAATTCTGCAAGTCGGTTTGGTGGCTGCATTGTAGCCCATGAAGGATACTTGAGACAACACTGCCATTACTGGTACATATTTTCGCAAAAGTTGTCGATGGCTACTACTATTATAATAATGGCAACGTTGAGGCTGCCACTAGGAATGGCAACAACGATTCCCCTGTCATGTTATCACTAATTACTTTCACTGGATGACAACCGTTTCAACTTGTTTCATAGGCAAGCTTTGGTCTCGTTAGTTTTCGAGTGAAAATCCACTACACGGAGTATACCGAGTGTGCGTTAAATTTGCGAAGAACCAAAAGTGAAGGACTTACACGTTTGCTAGCTTTCAACTTGTAGCAAGCCGTTTTCATTGCCGTTGAAGTCAAATTTGACCTCAACTTTGAGGCGAAACTCGCTGTCGCACGGGACAGCAGCCATTATTTCGTGGAAGATGGGTTTGTGCGGTGCTGCATCGATGGCTACTCTCCGAGACGAACGACTCATTCTGTAACGCGATCGCAAGAGCAAAACCCACCACAGCAAACCAAAAGGTGCATTCAAGCATGGGCAAATCCGACACCAGCGTCGCCGCCGAGTTCTTCAAGCTCGAGCTACTGCTGGTCCAGACGGCAGATGATGCAACTCACTGCGTCAAGACTCTCAAAGAGAACCTGGCGGAATACGACACTCGCCACGGGCTGCACTTCACCAACACGTCCAAGTCCTTCATGAGGGGCTTCATCCGTGCCGCCAAGGACGCAGCGTCTGACCTCCGACTCGCGGCAGACCAGGTGGCTAAGAGCAAGTTTTTATCGGACTGGGAGATCGCTGCGGCTCGCAACAAGATGAACGCGGCCTCGGACGCCATGAAGGGGCTGAAGAAGGCGGCTCGCCTCTACGACGAGATGAACGGCAAGCCCAACGGCATCACGCGCATCATCGACAACGTGCTGGTCGGCAAATACGACAAGATGAAAGAGGACGGCACTCTAGGGACTGCGGACACGGTGGAGATAGTGGTCAAGTCGACACTCCGTGGCGAGTTCGGCGGGTTTTCAGCCTTGAAGCGCCAGATCTCGGTAGCGGAGAAGTCTCTGACACCGTCACTAATTGAACGCGCCAAAGAAGCAGTCGAGGACGTCGTGATCAAGTTTAAGACAAATTCCACCTCGAATCGGAGCGTCAGCATTTGAACTGAGCGTATTGTGCTCTCCATTCATTTCATCACATGAATACTTAGTACATTGAAAGGCAGCAACCTACACTCAGCCTTGGCTTTATCATCACGAACAAGTTTTAGCTGTAGAAGGCTTTGGCGACACCCTTGCGACAGCGTCCACATCTTGCTGATGCTCTTCGATGGGAGACGTCCGCAGCCACCAAACCGACCCTTAGTCGACGAGGCACGCAATGCTAGAAGCATGAGAAGTGTCTCCGCATCATCGCGCACCCCCATGCATCCCTTTTCGTCTTCTCCAGTCTCGCTAGCCCCACCGTCACCTCCGCTCATTTCGAAACGTGACCTCGAGCACACGAGTCGATACCCCCCACTACCCAAGCCCACCACCACCACCCACCCGCTTTCAACACTCCAGCATGGGCAAGTCCAGCGACCGCAACGCCACCATCGAGCAGGAGTTCGCCTCCCTTGAGAGGTGCTCAACCAGACCGCCGACGACGCCGCCAGGTGCCTCAAGCTACTCAAGAAGAACCTCTCCGACTACGACAGTCGCCACGGCAACCACTTCGTCAACACGGCCGTCTCGTACCTGCGGAGCGACATGCGCACGGCCAAGGACACGTCCGCCGACCTCAAGCACGTCGCGCACCAGATCAGCAAGAGCCCGCAGCCGTCCGAGGCCGAAGTCGCCTCCGCGCGCAACATGATGGGCGCCACCGCCAAGGCCATGGACGTCCTCAAGACGACGGCGCGCAACTACGACCAGAAGAACGGACGCTCCACGGGCGTCAAGGGCGCGATCGACAACGTCGTCGGAGGTGGCGCTGGCCACGACCACAAGGAGAACAAGGACGGCGGTCTCTTCGGCAAGAGCGACAAGGACCACGACAAACACAAGGATGACAAGCACACGGGACTGTTCGGCAAGAGCGACAAGGACAAGAACACGGACAAGGAGTCCAAGGGCCTCGGAGCCGTCTTCGGCAAGGGCGACAAGCACAAGGACAAGGACGACAAGCACACCGGGCTGTTCGGCGGCAAGGACAAGGACAAGGACGCCAACCACGGCGGAGGCATCCTCGGAAACAAGGGCGACCACCACCAGCACCACCACCAAGGCAAAGCAGGCGGCATCCTCGGCAGCTCCGACACGGTCGAGGACCTGGTCAAGGCCACGCTGCGCGACAACTTCAACGTCAGCGCGCTGAGCCACCAGATCACCATCGCCGAGAAGTCCCTGTCGGCCTCGCCGTCCTTCGTGGAGCGCGCCACGGAGGCGGTGAACGAGGTCAAGGACAAGCTCAAGGGCGACAAGTCGAGCAGCCCCACGCACGACGGACACCACGCCCACAAGCACGCCGTGACGCCGTAGAATTGGCTTGAAAGAGGCGATCAGTAGTGTAGGAGAGAGCTACTACCTTGTGATGCAGCTACTCATTGACTATAAGTCGTATAGTCAATGAGTAGTTGCATAGTATAAGAGCGATGATAATGAGAACGCCACCGAAATCTCGATTTCCTGGGCGCTGCTCTCCTGCATCTATCAGCACAATAAAAGTCAACGCCACCTCAAATGCTGTTCACACATGACGGCCAACTGGGTCTCACCTCTTCTGAAAACTTCGCTCGAAAGTGCTGGAACCGAATGCAGAGATTTTGTGGGCGGATATTTGGGTGTCTTCCACTACAACGTACATCAGTCGAGTTAGCAGGATTGCCATGGCAGACTCACGACAAGAACCCCGTCTCGATGTTATACCTTTGAATGTGACGTCACTCGTCATCGGAGTATTCACCAAAGACAATAAATATCCTGAAGGACTCATTTCTTCGACAACAGTGGAGCCAGACACCTCCATGGTGGCACACTCTTCACGTAATTGAAGTCGCTTGTAGGAAGGAGCCGCATTCTGGGTGCGCTGCTCAAACACGATCAAGCTGCTCTCGTAACGCCACCAACGAATCCATCGTCGAATGACGAGGCATTGTTGCAGTAGATGGGATACCATCTTCACAACAAAGCGACTCCGTTAGATCACACGACGTGACCTATAGCTTACCGAAGTCATCTTACCCAAATCCAGTTCCCAAAGCTCGAGTTCTTTCCGTCCGCTGTTGGTTATTCCGCCGAAGATAATCATCGAATTCCAGCAAACTACTGTGCCGTGATCTGAGCGTTGGACTAGGTTCCAACCCGTCACCTCAATTCCCGCCCACTCATCAAGGTCTGAATTCATGCCAAGAGCACTGTTACTGCCATGGTTGATGCAGACATTGGTTTGTGGCCACGTATTAATACCAAAGTCAAAAACCCAAAGGGAGGTGCCACCTGACCCACTCCTCCCACCGTAAAGTACGCATTTTTGATCGTGCACAACCAGTGTTGCGCCGGCCCTGCCATCACCATGAGCTCATGGTTAATTAGATTTCGACCCTAGCAACTTTTGTTGAGGTTTACCGAGGTGCCTTTCCCCTGTCCTTGCAATTGATAGCCACGCGCCCGATCCTGAATACCGTCGAGGGCGCATGTATTTGCATATCGCGCCCTAAATAAATGTATCATGCGGCCGAAATGATACATTTATTCTTGCCGTGCCGATGTATTACAGGGCGCAACTACAAAAATGGTGCGGGATTCTAGAATTCCAGGCTGCATACAAGTACCAGTGGCGTACAACAGCCCACGTTTGTGTAGCTATATAGATGCAAATTACCCGTGGGAGTGCGGTGTATGTACTTGCACGCATTTTCTCTAACAAGCCAACGCGTTGGCAAAATATCCACTGTATTGATGTGGGGTAAGCGACGACCGAGGCATACGCACGCACCAGTGCGTTGTACACTGAGCACATAGGGAGCAACCTCCCCCTCTATCCTCTATCACTATGACAAGCACCGATTGTTTGGAAGGACTACTGCTCCTTCTCCTTCTTCTTACGGCTGTTCGCTCGCTTAACCTTCGCCTTTTCTGCCTTCTCCGCCTTCGCCTTGTCGGCTTCTGCTGCTGCAGTAGCCTCTGCAGTGGCGTCCGCCGGTTCCTGCAGAGCAATGCGGCCCGTAGCTTCCAGGCTCTCGCGGCACTTGGCAATCCAGGCCACCAGCTCCTCCAGAGCGACTGTAAATAACACAAAACAGCGTTAGTACCAATATTAACAAATCGAAGTCCGACAGATACGTACTTTTGCCGTCGTTGTCTTCATCGATGAGCGAGATGACCCACTCCACATCCTCCTGCGTGTTTGCCTTGCGCAGAATCGTCATTACAGCGTCACGCAGCTCCTCGGCCGAAAGCACACCATCGCTATCGCGGTCAAGGATGTTGAGGCGGTCGCCAACGTGACGGTCAACCTCCTCGATCTCGACCTCCAGGTTGGACAGCATCGACTCAAGCTTCTTCATCATACGGCCAGCAGTCTTGTTCTCCGCGGCCTGGGCACCAATACGACCCGCAGCCAGCAGACCCTCCACGTCCATATCATACTTGTTCTGCTTGAGCTGACTCACCGTCTGGCGCTCCTTCTCGACCAACGACTTGAACGCAAGAGACTCGAGAGCGCTCAGCTCCTCCAAACTAACGACGTTTTCGATGGTCTTGGGCACTGGAGGCATATCCTCTTCGAACTTAGTCTCAATCACCGGACCCAGCGATGACGTTGCAGGGGTCGACTGCGTCTGTGCCTTCTCCATAATAACATCAGCAATCACCTGCTCCACCTCAGTCTGCGTCTCAGCGGCGGCTGCAGCGGCATCGCTCTCGGCCTGCTTCTGGGCCTCCGTCTCCCTCTTCTGAGCTTCGTCGCGGAACTTCTCCTCATCCGCAATCATTTCATTCTGGTAGCGAATACTGTCGAGCTTCAGCTTGCGCATCTCGGGCGTCTCCTCCGTCGTCTTCGCCGCCAGCGCCACCTCAGTCACCACCTCTTCGTCCATAGACGACATGGACGTGGCCAGAGCCTCCTCCAAGTTGTCCGCAGCAGTAATGTTCAGCGCCCGCGACATGATGAGCAGCGACGCCGGCACGTTCTTGTTGATGGACAGGTCAAGCCACTGGCGCATTTGACGCACGTAGCCGGCCTTAGTGAGTCCTGTAGCACGCATACCACGCTCCATACAGGCCATCTGAAGCTCCTCCTTGTCGAGTGAGTCGAGACCCTCCCAAATGATGTCCTGGTCGTCCTTCTTCAGCTGACGGATACGGTTGCGCAGCTGGAAACGCAGGAGGTTGTCGTTGCCGTAGTGCTGCACGCCCATAAATCGGCACATGCCCACAAGCTGCGGCCGAGAGATATTGTCCAGCATCAGCTCATCGTTGAACAGCTTTGCCACCTGGAGCGTCTCCTCTGACGTCAGGGGCTCGCCGCGCTGAGCACGCTCCACGAAGTTCATGACTTCGCTCGCCGTAGCCTTGCGCTCCTCCGACACACCTTCCGTGTCACGAGTGTCCTGCATGACCTCCTTCACCGTGTCCTGCAGGAACTCGGCCAGAGCCACACGCAACTGCAGCTGACGCTTCATGTCTTCCTCGCGCTGGAACGAGTCCTTGTACGTGCTCGGCAGCATGTTGGGGAACACCTTGAGCGCCACGGGCAGCAGCAGCTCCATGAACGGCACGATCACGAAGAACGCGAAGGGCACGAGACGGAGAAGGTCTGCCACCGTGCGCTGAAGCTGCTTGCGTTCACGACGGGAGAGCGCGTTACCCTTCAGCAGGCGGCGCAGGATGCGCGTGGACGTGGACACATCTGCATACAGCAGCTTGGTGCCAAGCCAGTAGTGGTCGAGCTCGTGCTTGGCCTTGCCCTTCATCTCCACGAGCCAGGCCTTGACCGCAGCCGGGTCAGTGACCAGCACCTGCAGCGCGTGGGCCACAGCCTTGATGCCCTTCATAGTGAGCTGCGGCGTGCGCTTAAGCAGCGTGACGGCGTGCTCCGGCACCTTGGGCAGCTCCTTTTCTACGTCCTCGACGCGGATCATGCGGCGCTCGCCACCCTTCTCCAGCGCCGACTCGAGCTTCTCCTCCTGCACGCGGATCTTGCTGCGGCGCCGTCTAGCGGCCGCGATCTTCTTCTTCATGGCCGCAGCCTCGGCGGACGTGGGGACCGGCGTGGCCGAAGGCGGCGGCGTGGACGTGGACGGCTTCGTAGGCAGCGCGGCGAACCCGCGCGTCTGCGCGCGCGCCAGCAGCGGCGAGTACTGCGGCAGCAGTGGCAGCGTCAGCGGCGTCAAAGGCTGGCGGGGCGCCGAGAAGACGGAGAACTCGTGGCCCACCGTCGCCAATGGCGCCAGACGCGACGGAGCCTGGGCGTGAGGAGGCACGGCCCCCGTGTAGCGCAGCAGGCGCTGCGACCGCGCGACGTTGCGCAGGCTCGAGCGCAGCATGGTGGAGCTCTTCGTGTGCGTCAGGCGTCCGATCTCGAAATGCTGTGGCTCGCAAGTATCTCACCCAGTAAGTTCTCCACTAAGTTCGAGTCGGAATTACAGGAATGTTGGTCACTCGGTTTGTTTGACATTTTGGTGTGCGCCACATACGCCGTTTGACTGACGCGCATTCCTGCAAGACCAGCGGTCGTGATGGTGTCGGCGTCGTCGAGCGGCCACCGCAAGAAGAAGAAGGTCAAGAAGAGCGCCAAGCGCAAGCCCGTGAACCTGCAGGCCAACTTCAACCGTAAGTGCTCGCTGAATGGGGTTCGAGGCGCGGCGCCCGACGCGGCCTACGAGACTCTGAGCGACGCCATGTTCCCGTCCAATGATCACCATTCCGCTCACGAGGCGGTGGCCCGTGACTCTCCTGATGCAGGCGACTCGGCATGTGGTGACTTCCATCTGCACAGGTGCGATATGAAATAAGCATACATTATATCATATTAAACTTTATTTTTTGTATAGAGCTGACCGTCCATGCACTTGTTGATGTGGACCAACGAACGGATTTTTTTGCGGCCCGCCAGTGTGTGCAGCGACGGCAAGCTCAAGCCCAGCGAGGTGATCGCTAAGGCGGCGGCCAATGGCGTCACGTACATGTCGCTCACGGACCATGACACGATGGCCGGAGTGGGTGAAGCCATCGCCGCCGCGCAGAAGCTGGGCGTGCTTGTGTTCCCTGGTGTGGAGATCAGCGCCGAGGTGAAGGGCGGCGAGAACCTGCACATCCTGGGCTACTTCTACCCGGGCTCGAACAGCGCCGAGCTGGAGAAGCAGCTGCTGAAGATCCGCACGGGCAGACACAAGCGCGGCAAGGGAATGCTCAAGAAGCTGGTAGGTTTGACAACGGGCTGGGCTCTTTTGAGAAGCATCGCTCAGATTGGTGACGTTGGTTTTGTTTTTTGTTGTTGTTGCAGGAAGCGATGGGTATCAAGCTCAGTTGGGAACGTGTGCTCGAGATTGCCGGCGAAGCGGCGCCTGGCAGACCCCACGTGGCAGAAGCCCTTGTGGAAGCCGGTCATGTCGCCAACTTCAGGCAGGCCTTCGCGCGATACCTGCATAATGATGGACCTGCATATGTGGAGGTTAGTCAAGCGGTGCCGTGTATATGAAAATATTGCCGTATTTAATGTTTTATTTTGCCTACACCAGGGTGAACACTTTCCGCCTGAAGAGGCTATTAAGCTCATTGCAAGCGCGGGTGGAGTCTCTGTTCTCGCTCACCCGTGGTGCTGCAAGGTAGGGGCGGATCTGCTGGTATCGGTGTACAATTTATCTCAAATGTGTTTTTCAATGCCCTCGTACCAGAACCCGTTGACGCTTGTCCCGGAGCTTGCAAAGCTTGGAATTCAGGTAAACCACCGTTGCAATGATCGTTTCTGATCGAATATATCATCTAATGACGTGTTACTGATGGGTTGATAGGGAATTGAGGTTTACCATGACACCAACAAGATAGATGTGTATGGTGCCTTGGCGAAGGAATCCGGTCTCCTCAAGGTAGATTGTGTTGGGTTTGATTCATGGTGCAGTATCGACAACTAATGCTTGCTGGCACAATTCGTTCTTGCAGATGGGTGGTTCCGACTTCCACGGCATTGACCCCACAACTGAACGTGCTCCAGGTGCTATCCCATTCCCGCGTCTGCACGTCGATCGCTTCCTTGCCCACGCGCTAGATGTGTGGGAGCGACCGCTTGTAGAGCGGTTGAGGGCCATGGCTGAAGCCATCAAGCATACAGGTCCTGAGGCTCCTGCATCGGAGGAGCTGCTTATCTGGAAGGAGCAAGAGCCATTGGTGCGCCGAACGTTAGCCGAGTTAGGGATGGGAGTTGACATAGTGGCGAATGAGCCTGCGCAAGCCGGCGACAGCGTTGTCGAGAGTCACTACCGAACCATTCGCGTCACCACCCTCGGTCGGTGATGGGGACGAGGGATCTCTAGAGCTGCAAATACAAATCGGTTTTGACTTGTGCGTGTAGCTCAAGATTTTTAAAGGCATACTTGTATTCTACAGTATAAATTCGGACCAGAGCTTGCCATTTCAAAAGGCAGTCCACACTACTGCTCCATGTACTTTGTGTTGCACGTAGTCGTGCAGACGGTCAAGTGGCCTAGCGGCGCTTCAGTAGCTCAAAGACCAACTCAACGTTGGTGCGGCCCATCTCCTCAAATGCGTCGGTCTTCGTCACGGCGTCAAAGTTGTGGAGCATGAAAGTGACACATTGGTCACGCAGGACTGTCGCGTTGTGCAGGTCCGCGGCATGGAAAATGCTGGCGGCATTCTCAATGCACAGCGATCCGAGCATCTTGCTTTCGCAGATGCGCTTCAAACGCTCGACTCCATACTGTTTTAGTTTGCATGGAAAGCAATACGTTAACTAGGGCTTTGAAGAAGTCAAAGTCTTACAGTTGCGTACCCGATCCGCAGTGACAAATAGCTCCATTGCAACATCGACAGCGACGTCCAGGTGATCTGTGTAGAGGTACTCCATCAAAGAGATGAAGATCGGACGACGCACATCGGTTATTTGAATTTCTCGCGCACGACTTTCCAACATCTGCGGGAGTCAACACAAGCACATTTCAGCGAACACTTCACGGAGTTTCAAACTGGACTCGTCATGAGCGTACCTCTCCAGTAAGCATTGCATTGAAGTAGCTGCAGCGAATGCACAGGATTTTGTGACCGTACACGGGGATGCCCTCAACTATTCATTCGCAAGAATAGTACGGAGCCCGATCAGTAAGATACAACGACAAATTCTGGCGGGCAAACGTCAGGGATCCACTCAACGTACCGATGAATGTTACATCGCTCATGATGTCGTTGTTCACCAACATCCTTAGGTCATTGATCAGCGTGCTCTCAGGAATCTCTAGCTGGAATTCGTCTTCTCCAAAACGGAACTGCTTGAAATCATTCAAGCGACTGCTCCCATCGTAGCCACCGAAGATGATCAAGTTGGAGTCGTACACCGTGCCAACGTGACAAAATCGCTGCCCAGGTGGTTGGCCGTTGAACTGCATAGGCTGCCAGGTATTGGTCTCTGCAGTCAACGATCCCGCAAACAACACTTAGCACTCAACAGCAAGGAAGCATTTAGCAAGTAGGCGTAACCAGGATAGCTTACCCAGACTGAGCTCATAGAAATCGTTCACAGCAGTGCCCGTGCTGCCGCCAAAGATGTACATGGAATTCGAGTTGATGACAGCAACGTGGCTATCGCGAGCAATAGGTGCTTGTCCCTCTGTTGCAAGCAGCGTCCAGACCCGCGTATCTGCCACCCACAATCGTCCACGAGCGTTTGTAAGTGAGTGTATAATGCAGGAATGGTACTCGTTGCATTCGTGAATCTTACCGAAGTTGAAGACGTGGACGTCATTGAGATGGCGAGAACCGTCATGGCCACCAAATAGCACACATGTGTGGTTATGCACCACCAGCGATGATCGGTACCTGGCGTAATACAAAATAGTCGTCGTTAGTCTTAACTTCCCCACAGACGGGCACGTCCAAGATTACCGAGGTCGAGGAACGCGTCCTGTTGCTGCCACCAGCGACCAAGTGTTGGTTTCTACTCGCCGTAACGTGACAAATATCAAGAGAGAACGTTAGCACTTCCATGACTGAGACCTTACCCAAGGAAGACAAAAGCATATGCGCACCGAAGTTGAATTCGTGGAAATCGTTTCTGTAGCTGCCATCGTACCCGCCGAAGCAGTACATCGACTTGTCTGTTTTGCAATCGCGTAATTCGTCAATCCTTATCAAACGGCCACATCCTCGATGCTGCAGAAACGTACCGTACACCACAGCAGCATGGCTGTGTCGCGCGGTCGGCGGCAGACCAGCATTTACTACCACATTGCTCCACCTCTGCGTCACTGCACCAGCATAACGAAATCAGCTCTCACTCAACAGCAGCACCAAAAACAAAAAATTGCACGACGTACGGAAGTTGTACTCGATGAAGTCATTCACGCGCGAACTGCCATCGAAGCCGGCGAACACGTAGAATGAGTCCTTGTAGACCACCGCCACGTGGCGGTCGCGCGGGCTCGGAGCCGAGCCGATGGCCAGCACCACCGACCAGAGCTTGCGCTTGAAGTTGAACTCGTAGAAGTCGTTGATGCGGTTCGATCCGTCGTAGCCTGTGTCGCGCCCCAGCCAGACAGCACAAAAAATATATCAGCACTAAGAGTTAGTAACTTGCAGACCCAATAGACGGCCCGCTCGTTGCGCATTGAATGCGCAACAGAGGGTGAGGTTTGACTTCACACACACGCACCCCCAAAGATGTAGAGCGAGTCCTTGCGCACAGCGCACACGTGCAGCGAGCGGTGGCACGGCGCCGCCGACGGGTTCTCACAAGAAACGTCCACCCACGAGCGCGAGCTGGGCTGCAGCGCCATCTCTATGGGGTCGAGAGCAGACAAGAGGGAAGAAGACCGGGAAGTGGTGCGCACTGAGTTCGCTGGATCGCTATTGCGCGCGGGCTGCATCGAAACGGCGGCGACGAGGATTGGTTGAAATCATGCATTTTCAACGAATCAACAAGCTGGAAACGAAAAACCTCGCGAGGTTTTTTCTAGATTTTGGGGCGGCACAAAACCTGGGGCCATTTCGAAATTGTACTGCGAGTCGCAATAATGGTGCGCCGGCGTGCGGTTGCGGCAACTATTCCCAGCAGGGGCTAACGTGTCTTTCCTCGCTCGTGTGCAGTCCGGCATCGGCGGCAAAGGCGGCAAAGGAGGCAAGGGTGGCAAGGGCGTTACCGCCAAGCGGGCGCCGCAGTCGCGATCGCAGCGCGCTGGTCTTCAGGTAGGAGCAAAAATATCATCGGCATGCGTGCAGACTTGTGACAATGTGCTGACCCGCTCTTGCATCTGCTGTCAGTTCCCTGTGGGTCGTATCCACCGCTTCTTGAAGAAGCGCGTGGCCAACAACCAGCGCGTGGGCGCTACTGCCGCCGTCTACGCCGCCGCCATCATGGAGTACCTGACGGCCGAAGTGCTGGAGCTGGCGGGCAACGCCTCCAAGGACCTCAAGGTTAAGCGCATCACGCCGCGCCACCTGCAGCTGGCCATCCGCGGAGACGAGGAGCTGGACACGCTGATCAAGGCCACGATCGCCGGCGGTGGTGTCATCCCTCACATCCACAAGAACCTTATCACCAAGCAGAACAAGAAGCGGATGCCGCTGTAAGGTGAGGACAGGAGCAGTCGTTACACAGATATATCTCCACTATCTCTCCTCCCTCCCTCCCTCCTCCTAGCTTCGCTCTGCGCCTACACGCGGCGCGTATATAACTAAAATATGAGTTTATTCGCTCCCCTTCATCGCAAACATGTCAGGTTGCCACTTCTCCATTTTCCCGCCAAGAAGTCCGACGCCCCAACAAGTCGTACCAACATACTGGTACAGTGCTCATACCATCACATTGTACCATATATGTGGTACACCTGATGCAGATCGCGGCCCCCCCTTTCCTCGCACAAGGGAAGATCGACGGGAAGATCGACGACGACGGCGCATGGCGAGCAGCGCGGACGTGACGGCGCCGCCCGCCGCGGCCGATGTGCTGCCCGTGGGCGACTTCCAGCGCTACCTGCTGGCCACGTGCATGCCGCTGTTCGGCGAGGGCGCAGCGCTCAGCGTGGACAGCTTCAAGGCCGACCTGGAGGCGTCCGAGGCGACCATCACTCTGGATCAGTTCGTGTCCGACTCCGCCACGCGCGTGCTGCAGGTGCACTGCTACCCCGCGCGCGCAGATGAGGACAGCCCCATGGACGGCTCCGTGCCGGGCTTCCGCGTGCGCGTGAACCTGGGCATCGAATATGCGCCCGGCAAGAAGAGCGGCCACGACGTCGTGTGCTTCATCAAGCGTTTCAGCGCGCCGCTGGCTAAGGACCAGACGCTCAACCACCAGCTGCAGGTCATGACGCTCGGCCTGGGCTCCTCCTCGTTGTCCGCCGCTGCGGCGGAAGGCGACTCGGACACGGCCACCGCCAGCAGCGGCGAGAACACGGAGGAGGAGGACGAAGACAGGGGCAACCTGCTTTCGGTCGTGTACAACTACGTGCACCAGTCGTTCACGCCGCTCGTGAACGAGTACTCCAAAGTGCACATGCCGCAGAGCGAGATGGCCAACTTGAGCGAGGGCACGAGAGGTCTGCCGGCCATTCGACGCAGGATGAAGGAGCTCGAGCTCGCCTTGCTGCAGTACCAGCAGAACATCGAGATCCCCGAGGTGAACCTGATTTTCCACCCGATGATTCAACAAGCTGCGGACCTGGTGCGTGAGAAGGGCGTGCTGATCGATGTGGAAGCGCTGGGACTGGAGGACAAGGTGAACGACGTCGTGTTCGTGAACACTATCCAGGGAGGAGTGAGCAAGTGGATCAAGGAGATCCAGAAGGTCACGCGGCTCATTAACGAGCCGCTACCGGGGACTGCCATGCAGGAGATCAACTTTTGGTGTGATTTGAATCGCGCACTGCTTGCTGTCCAGGAGAAGCTCAAGTCGCCGGAGGTGGAGATTACGCTGGCTGTGCTGCAGCGCGCCAAAAGGTATCTGGCAACGGTGACCTTCAGTGCTGACCACGGTCTCGGCCCGGCGATTCAGCACGTGTCCAGTGTTATGACGCTGATGAAGGAGTTCCCGATGAACTCCATTTTGTCCGCGACGGACATCAACCAGCTCAACCAGGGAGTGACGCTCGTCTTCACCCATCTAAAGAAGATTCGCGTGGCTGATTCCTACAATCTGTCGCGCCTGTTGCGCTTGGTGGAGGTTATGTCGAGCGACCTCACCCAGCAGATCATCAGCTTGTTGCGAGTTTACAGTCTCATCCAGGTGCCTTTCAACCAGTTCGAGCAGCTCATCTCTTCGTGCAAGGAGCTTTTCGCGAACTGGCACCGCCAGGTTGCAACGCTTTATGATCTTACAAAAGAGCTATTCAAGCGACGAGGTGGATCAATCAACACGGAGAAGCTTCCGTTGCTCTCCGAGTTGCAGATGGAGCATGCGGCTATTGAGGAGCGTTTGCTGGAGCTCTACGAATTCCGAGAGCAGCACGAAAAGCTACGTGAAGTGATTCAAAGAGTGCTGGGCGGTTCCAATGGGATTGGTCTGGAGGAGGGCCGCGGCAGCGATGGCACAAACGACGCACTCACTGAAATTAACTCGGCGTATTCCCAGTTGAACTCACTGGATCCTCTGGATGTGTCTGGCGATGGCGTGACTGCTTGGAAGAACCTGCGCAAAGCGTACGACCTGTGTATCGACCGTGTGGAAGGACGAATTATCAACAGTCTGACCAGCAGACTGAGTGCTACGTCAAATGCTGACGAGATGTTTCGCGTTTTCTCCAAGTACAACGCGCTGTTTTTCCGTCCTCGTATCCGCAGTGCCGTGCAGCAATTTCAGATGCAGTTGATCGAAAATGTGAAGGAGGACGTGAGCAACCTTCAAGCCAAGTTCCGCGCGCATTATGCTTACTCGGAGGCATCACGTACAAGCAAGCTTCGCGATATCCCGCCTATTGCTGGTGCGGTAATGTGGGCCAAGCAAATTGAACGCAAGCTGAAAATGCTGCTCTCTCGTGTTGAAAGTGTTCTTGGAGTTGGCTGGGAGCAGCACGTGGAAGGAAAGGCGCTTAAAGCAGCCGCTGAGGCGTTTATTGCCAAGCTCAATCCGCAGCTAATCTTCGACCAGTGGGTGAACGATTTGGCGTCGATGCCCATCTTTGACATCAAGAATATTATTCTGAACATTGTGACGGAGGACACGCCTCAGGGTGAGAAGAAGAAACTGGTGGTAGCATTCAACCAGCAAATTGTGACATTGTTCAAGGAAGTGCGAAACCTGGAGTGGCTGGGCTACCGAGTGCCTTTCACTCTCAAAATGATTGCGGAAGATGCCAAGTCGAAGTACCCGTTTGCAATGTCTCTGGACGCGAGTCTCAAGACGTACACAAGCTCGTGCCGACGTATCCAACCCATTTTTGAAGCGCTAACGGCGGCGTATGTTCGAGAAGTTCGCGCTACTATTGGCAAGACGTTTACGAAGGGCAACGAAATGCGATGGCATGCAGATGGCTTGGGCGAGTATGTTACTGACCTTGCAACGAAGGTGGAGCGCTTGCACGACAAGGTGGATGAGTTGCTGCAGAAAACTAGCGAGATTGACAACCTCCTGGAAAGTGTCCGAACTAGCTCAGACTTTCAAGCTGCAGAGGTTCGAACAGTTTTGGTGAAAATTCAAGCGCACGTGGACGAACTAAGTTTGGCTGGCTACGCGAATTTGCATGTGTTTGTCAAAAACCTCAACACTTTGATCAGTTGCATTCTGGGCAAGAAGTTGGAAGTTCTGCTGCAACGTTGGGTCTCTTGCTTTGGACCTCAGGCCGACGAAAAATCTTTCCAGGCTGCACTTGCCGAAGCCGGCCTTAGCATCACAACTCACCAGATCCTTTTGAAGAACCAAGTCCTTTACTTGGAGCCTTCAGTTGGTGACGCACGTCGTGATTGGTTGGCGCAGCTTCAGAATTTATTGAACTCCGTGTGCGACCTGCCAAAGATTCAGACCTCCTCGTATGAAAATGTCTATGGGAAGTCCACTGTGTCTGCCTTGTCATCGCCACCCCGGAAGAGTGCCAGCTCGAGGCGGCGTGAGGCTGTGTTCAAGGAAGCTCTTAATCAGGTGCCCCTTGATCTGCTTATTAAGGCATACAGCGTGCTTGATGTTACTGTGAGCGAAGTGGACAAGTATGCGTCGACGTGGCTGCAGTATCAGGCTTTGTGGGATATGGATGCTCAGACTGCCCTGAACAGTGTCGGAGAGGACCTTCGGAAGTGGCAACAAATTCTCGTGGAAATTAAGAACGAGCGCAACGCGTTCGATGCTGTCTTCAACACGAAACGGTTCGGCCCGTTGGTGATTAACTACCAGCAAGTGCAAGCACAAGTGAATGTGAAGTATGATGCGTGGCACAATGAGTTCCTTGCTTACTTTGGCGATCTTCTCCGCGACCAAATCAACTCGTTCTACTCCACGATTTCGTCCAAGAGAACGCTGCTGGAGCAGCATGCTCTTGAAGCTGCCACCGCGCAAGTAGTTGCTGCGATCACGCTCATCCAAGAAATGCGCCAGATGCGAGTCCAGTGGGAGGAAGCAGTGGAGTCATTCGAACAGGGAGAGCGTTTGCTGAAAAAGCAGCGATACAGGTTCTCTGCTGACTGGCCGTCATTGGCCAATGTGGAGGGCGAGTGGGAAGCGTTCATCCAGCTCCTTGAGCGGAAGACTGCTGCTATGGAGAGTCAGTTGCCCCAATTGCAAGCCAAAATCATGGAAGAAAAGAGTGCCTTGGACAACAAGATCAGCAAGGCTGTGACTGAATGGGACAGCGCTAAACCGTTGCAAGGTGGTCAATCACCGAAGGCAGCCACGGAACTGCTGATCGTCTACGACACACGCTTCAAGCTGTTGCGTGCTGAGCAAGACAAAACTAACGCTGCTCTAGATGCTTTGAACATTTCTTACGTATCGGGAATGGGAGGGTCTTCTCTTGATGACGATCGCAGCTCGTATGGTGATCTTTCAAGGGCAATGGAGGAACTGTCTGGATTGGATGAGGTCTGGAAGAGTATTTCGAAGGTTTGGGCTCACGTTGACGAACTACAAGACACACTGTGGTCTGCTGTTCATCCTCGTAAGGTCCGGAAGCAGCTGGATGAAATCGTTGACGAGATGCGTCGTTTCCCTGCTCGTGTCCAGCAGTATGAGGCCTTTGAGCATTACACATCGTTGATTCAGTCTCGGAAGGCGATGAACTCTTTGCTGTCAGAACTGAAGTCTGATGCCGTTCGTGATCGTCATTGGAAGCAAATTTTGCGGCTGCTGAATATCTCCTCTCCGTTCACGGAGTTGACCTTGCGCAGTTTTTGGGAATCGAAGATCTCCGCCAATGATAACGAGTTGAAGTCGATCATTCGCACGGCTCAGGGAGAAATGGCGCTTGACGAATTCTTGCGCCAGGTATCGGACTACTGGACCAACTACCAGCTAGACCTGGTCAATTACCAGAACCGCTGCCGAGTCATTCGTGGGTGGGACGAGATGTTCGCTAAGCTTGATGAGCACCTGAATAGTTTGAGCAGTATGAAGCAGTCACCGTACTACCGCGTGTTTGCAGAGCTGGCGACCAGTTGGGAGGACAAACTTACAAGAATTCGAAGCATCCTCGACTTTTGGATTGATGTCCAAAGACGTTGGGTGTACCTTGAAGGTATCTTCTTCGGCTCGGCGGACATTAAGCAGCAGCTGCCGAAAGAGTTCGCGCGTTTCCAAAGCGTTGACAACGAGTTCACTTCGACAATGAAGCGTGTTGCGCACAAACCCATGATTGTGGACGTTGCCAACATACCGAACTTGTATCACTCTCTTGAACGTCAGCAAGACATGATGGGCAATGTTCAGCGTGCGCTGGGCGAATACTTGGAGCGCCAACGTGCAGCTTTCCCTCGTTTCTATTTCGTGGGCGATGAAGACTTATTGGAGATGATTGGTAACAGCAAGGAGCCGATGCAGATTCAACGTCACCTTTCGAAGATGTTTGCCGGAATATCCTCGTTGGAAATGGACAGCAGCACGGGTGTAATTTTGGGAATGGCGTCACGCGAAGGAGAGGTTGTGCAGTTTGAGGAGCCTGTTAAGACTAGTGAAGATACCCGCATCAACGTATGGCTGGGTAAGGTGGAGGAGCAGATGCGCAAAACACTATCGCTTCTCCTGGAAGAAGCTGTGCGATCCTACCCTACCGACGACAGCGCTGAAACGTACTTGAAATGGGTTTCCGAGTACCCGGCTCAAGTGGTGATTCTTGCCACCGAAGTGCAATGGACAAACGAAGTCGAAAATGTGCTGAAGGCTGGTAGTGGTGACCTGTCCCTGGTGTTGGAGCAGTTGGATAAGCTACTTTTCATTTTGAGCGACCGCGTTCTCACAGACGTGAAGAATGACGTTCGGAAGAAATACGAGCAGCTTATTACCGAGCTTGTCCACCAAAAAAGCGTAACAAAGCGTTTGAGTCAAGCCAAGGTGAACAGCGCTGAGGACTTCCGTTGGCTGTATCACATGCGACACTACTTCCAAGCTAAGGAATCGGACCCGCTCAAGAAACTCACCATCCAGATTTCTAATGCGAGCTTCTCGTATGGCTTTGAGTACTTCGGTGTTGGGGAGAGGCTTGTGCAGACTCCTCTGACTGAACGTTGCTACCTCACGCTAACCCAGGCGTTGGACTTCGGAATGGGTGGAAACCCGTTCGGTCCGGCTGGTACTGGTAAGACGGAGTCCGTTAAAGCACTGGGTTCCCACCTAGGTCGTTTTGTGTTGGTGTTCAACTGTGACGAGCACTTTGATTTCCAAGCGATGGGACGGATTTTTGTCGGTCTGTGTCAGGTTGGTGCTTGGGGCTGTTTCGATGAGTTTAACCGTCTCGAGGAGCGCGTGCTTTCTGCTGTATCCCAGCAAATTTTGGCAATCCAGAGTGGAGTGTCGTCGTTGAAGGTTGGAAAGAGCACCGATGTTGTTATGAACGGTGGCAGTTCCAGTACTACGATTGAGCTGCTGGGTAAGAGCGTCAAGCTGAATCCTGACGTGGGTATCTTCGTGACAATGAATCCTGGCTATGCTGGACGATCCAATTTACCGGATAACTTGAAGCAGCTATTCCGAAGCATTGCAATGGTTGCCCCGGACCGTGAACTTATCGCGCAGGTGATGCTTTTCTCTCAGGGTATTACCACAGCCGAGCAAATCTCTGCCAAGGTTGTTCTTTTGTTCAACCTCTGCGAAGACCAACTTTCGAAGCAACCTCACTATGACTTTGGCCTTCGCGCGTTGAAGAGCGTGCTCGTTAGCGCAGGCCAGCTTAAGCGAAAGATCACTCAGTCGCAGGACAGTGTGGCACCAGCCAACATCGAGGAGCTAGAGACGAAGGCACTGATCGGCTCCATTACGGATACGATTTTACCGAAACTCGTTTCTCACGATGTACCGGTGTTCGAGACACTGTTGAAGGGTGTGTTCCCTGGTACCGAAGCTCATCGTATTGAGGAAGATACTTTACGCGCGAAGATCGTGGAGTTGGCGAAGAACGGGAACTATGTCGCGAACGACCAATGGGTTGAAAAGGCTTTGCAGCTGTACCAGGTGATGCAACTTCGTCACGGCGTGATGCTTGTTGGTGCCTCTGGAACAGGAAAGTCGAGTGCATGGCGAGTGCTGATGGACGCTATGGAACTTGTTGACGGCGTAAAGGGTGAGGCACACGTGATTGACCCCAAGGCACTGTCTAAGGAACATCTCTATGGTGTTCTTGATAACACTACGCTCGAATGGACGGACGGAGTATTCACTCACTTGCTTCGCCAGGTTCTTAACAGCGTGAGAGGTGAAAGTGAGAAGCGGCACTGGATCATTTTCGATGGTGATGTGGATCCTGAGTGGGCTGAAAACCTGAATTCCGTGCTGGATGATAACCGTCTGCTGACTCTTCCTTCTGGAGAACGCCTTGAGATCCCCCCTAACGTGTGGATCATGATGGAAACGGAGACACTGCGTTACGCGACGCTGGCAACTGTCAGTCGCTGCGGTATGGTTTGGTTTTCTCATGATACGGTCAAGACATGCCACATCGTGGAGCACTATTTGCTGAAAATGCGGGATGATGTGTCTGTCATTTCTTCGTTCTCGCTACAGCCGACGGAAAGTGAACTCGCCAAGAAGACAGCACATACCTATGTTGCACTTCTGCGTGACCTTATTGATCGTGGTGATGGCATGCCTTCGTTGATTGAGATTTGCTTGGAGCAGGCGATGGGCCAAACACACATTATGGAGGTCACGACCCTGCGCTTGCTAATGTCGATGTTTACGCTACTTGGAAGGGGTCTGTCTCGCATCAATGAGTACAATGAAGGCCACTCTGATTTCCCGATGACTGCAGACCAGATGTCACGTTTCGTGCCGAAGTGGTTCGTGTTCTCGATTCTTTGGGGATTCGGCGGCTCGATGGACTCAGTGAATCGCATGGATCTATGTGATTTCGTGGTGCAAACTCTTGAAAACCGCTTGACGTTCCCTGTTGCTGCATCGTCGAGTCCCGATAACACCCTGCTTGAATACGAAGTGAACATTGATGATGGAGAGTGGCGCCAGTGGCTCCGATCGATCCCGCAACTGGATCTTGAGAGCCACCAAGTTTTGTCGACGGATGTCGTTGTGACAACGGTAGATACGATTCGCCATGTCGAAGTGTTGAGAGGCTGGCTTTCGCAGCATCGACCGCTTATTCTGTGTGGTCCCCCTGGTAGTGGTAAGACGATGACGTTGACCTCAACGATCAACTCTCTGCCCGAGTTCGAATTTGCAAGCCTCAACTTTTCGTCTGGAACTTCGCCCGAGCTGATTCTGAAAACGTTCTCTCAGTACTGTGAGTACAAGCGTACTCCGAATGGAATGATGCTGTCACCAAACGCACCGGAGAAATGGCTGGTCGTGTTCTGTGATGAGATTAACCTTCCAGAGGCTGATCGTTATGGTACGCAACGCGTGATCACCTTCCTGCGGCAACTTATTGAACAAGGTGGCTTCTGGTTGGGCGGCAAGAACGCTTGGGTGCGGCTAGAGCGCATTCAGTTCGTTGGTGCTTGTAACCCGCCGACTGACCCAGGCCGTGTTCCTATTTCGCTTCGTCTTCTGCGTCATGCTCCTGTTCTTCTGGTTGATTTCCCGTCGTATCCGTCTTTGAAGCAGATCTACGGAACATTCAACCGCGCACTGCTGAAGTTGACCCCATCCGTTCGTTCGTACGTGCAGCCCCTTACCGATGCGATGGTTGACGTTTATGATAGCAACCAGAAGAAGTTCTCTGCTGAGATGCAGCCGCACTACATCTACAGTCCACGAGAGCTGTCGAGATGGATGCGCGCGTTGTATGAAGCGATTGAACCGTTGGAGTATGAAATCGACGTCGAGACGCTGGTCAAGCTGGTTTTCCACGAAGCACTACGTCTTTTCATGGACCGTTTGGTGACATCCGACGAACAGAAGTGGTGCTTCCACATGGTGAAGGAGACCATGAGGAACCACTTCCCGCAGAGTGCCACTGCGTTGGAGGTGGTGGAGTATGGCGGCCAGCATCCAGTTTTGTTCAGTACGTGGCTTTCAAAGAATTACACGGAGGCTACGACGACGGATCTGCGAAAGCACATCGAAGCCCGCTTACGTGTCTTCTACGAGGAAGAGCTCAATGTCCAGCTGGTCGTATTCGACTCAGTGATCGATCACGTGCTTCGCATTGACCGCGTTCTTCGCCAGCCACTTGGCCACTTACTACTTGTTGGAGAAAGTGGCGCTGGTAAGACCGTTCTGTCCCGTTTCGTTAGCTGGATGAATGGTATGTCTGTGTTCCAGATCAAGCTTACCTCCAACTATACTCTGGATAACTTTGATGACGACCTTCGTGTTGTCCTCAAGCGATGCGGTTGTGAGGCTGAGAAGATCTGCTTCATCTTCGATGAGTCCAATGTTCTTGATTCGGCTTTCCTGGAGCGCATGAACGCTCTGCTAGCGTCTGGCGAAGTGCCTGGTCTGTTCGAAGACGATGAATACACGTCACTCATGCACGCTTGCCGTGAAGCTGTCCAGCGTGACGGAGTCATCGTGGAGAATACCGAAGACGAGCTCTTCCGATACTTCACAAAGCAAGTACAGCGAAACTTGCACGTGGTGTTCACGATGAACCCCGCTTCGGGCGACTTCCAGAATCGTACTAACACCTCGCCGGCTCTTTTCAACCGATGTGTGGTTGATTGGTTCGGTACTTGGAATGATCACGCACTGGCACAGGTGGCGTATGAGTTCACGAACACGCTGGATCTTGCGGGATCCTCAGACTTTGTCATTCCGAATGATGCTGCAGAAGTTTTGGCGAAGCTGATTCCGCATATCGCTACTGGAACATTCCGTGACGTCCTCGTTGGAAGTATCGTTCAGTTCCACCATGCTGTTCTGCTACACATGCGTCGTCTTCAGAAGCGTCACATGAAGTACAACCACATTTCGCCTCGGGATTACTTGGAGTTCATTCGCCACTTCGTGTCGCTGTATTCAGAAAAGCGGGCGCAGCTGGAGGACCAACAACTTCACTTGAATGTAGGTGTGCAAAAGCTACAGGCTACTCACGAACAAGTGGCAGAGCTGCAGGGTCAGCTCAGCCTTAAGGAGAAGGAGCTCAAGAAGAAGGACGTCGAGGCTAACGAGAAGCTTCAACAAATGGTGCAGGAGCAGAATGAGGCTGAAAGAAAGAAGAAGGACACCGAGGAGCTTGCTGCCGATCTTGCCAGTAAGGACGAGGAAATTCGTTCGCGTAAAGAGGTCGTCGAAGCCGACCTTGCCCAGGCCGAGCCTGCTCTGTTGGATGCCCAGGCATCGGTGAATTCTATTCGCAAGGCGCAGCTGGATGAAATCCGTGCCCTCGCTCGACCTCCTGCTGCCGTTCGCATGACCATGGAGGCCGTAGCGGTTATGCTTGGTGAGTCGAGCTTGGAATGGGCCGACTTGCGTCGTTTTATCCGAAAAGACGACTTCATTTCCCAGGTTGTGAACTTCGACTCCGAAAAGCTTACAGCGCGTCAGCGACACACAATTCAAACGAACTACGTCGACAAGGTGGATGAGTTCGACTATGAAAAGGTCAACCGTGCCTCCAAGGCTTGCGGTCCTCTCTACAAGTGGATTGTATCGCAGCTTAACTACACGAACATCCTGCATAAGATTCAACCGCTGAGAGAAGAGGTGCAGACCCTGATTGACACGTCCTCGGATCTGCGTGAAAGATACGAGCAAGCCAAGAAAACTATCGACGCTCTTGAGGTCCGCATTGAAAACTTCAAGCACGAGTATGCAGCATTGATCAATGAGGCGCAAGTTATCACGAACGATATGGCTTCGGTATCGAAGAAGGTAGAGCGCTCAGTGGCGCTGCTGAAGAGTCTGCTTCAAGAAAGCGAGCGATGGGAGGCTGGGTCCAACGATTTCGATACCCAGATGAAGACGCTCGTGGGCGACACATTATTGTCCTCTGCATTCCTCACGTACATTGGTTTCCTTGATTTCCAGCAGCGTAAGATTCTGGTGCAAGATTGGCGAGACATTCTCGACTCGATGGGCATCAGTACGAAGCCCCAGTTGAGTTTCGTTGACTATCTATCGCGCCCGAACGAGCAATTGGAGTGGCAGATGAGTGACCTGCCCTCTGACGAGCTGTGCTACGAGAATGCCATTATCTTGCAGCGCTTCCACCGCTTCCCGCTGATTATCGATCCATCCGGACAGGCAAACAATTTCATCATGAAGTACTACAGCCTCAAGACCAGTACGAAGATTGCGCAGACGTCGTTCTTGGACAGCTCCTTTATGAAGGTGTTGGCCAGTGCCATTCGCTTCGGTACTGCACTCTTGGTTCATGAAGTGGAGAACATTGATCCGATTCTGAATCCAGTGCTGAACCGAGAGCTTTACAAGACGGGTGGGCGTGTGCTGATTCGCTTGGCCGGAGAGGAAATCGACTACTCACCAGATTTCCGACTCTTCTTGATCACGAGGGACCCATCTTGCCGCTTCTCGCCTGACATTTGCAGTCGTGTAACGTTCGTGAATTTCACGGTCACTCCCAGCTCACTAGAGAGCCAGGGCTTAAGCATTCTGCTCAAGAGCGAGCAGCCGGAAGCAGAGGAGAAGCGGAATAATCTTTTGAAGCTGCAGGGCGAGTACCAAGCAAAATTGCGCGAGCTGGAGGACTCGTTGCTTCAGCAAATCAACAACGTGCAGGGCAACATTTTGGACGACGATCGGGTTATCAACGCTTTGGAAAGCATGAAGGCGGAAGCCGCCCAGATCTCGCAGCAAGTGGCGGAGACGGAATCGACGATGGCGATTGTGGAGGCAGCGACAAGTCGCTACCGCCCGCTTGCAAAGGCGAGTTCTCAGCTGTTCTTCGCGCTGGAGAACCTGTCATCGGTTCACTTCCTCTACCAGTACTCGCTTGACTTCTTCCTGTCGTTGCTGTCTAAGGTTTTGGCCCAGCCGACTGAAGGAGGAGATTCGGTGCGCCTTGCCAGTATTTCGAAGGGTCTCTTCGTACAGCTTGCCAGCCGAGTCAGTCGAGGACTTGCCGAGAACGACAAACTGATGTTTGCCCTACGACTATCGCAGATTTACTTGGCCCTGGAACAACACAGTGCTGCTGTTGCTGACGCCAAGACGACTATGGATGACACCAGCGCGTTTGATGGACCTACTGATGAGGATATGGATGTACTTCTTGGAAGCTCGTCTACCTTCTTTAAGGCTGACATGGGCTCCCAGCGCAGCGAACTTGAGCAATTGCTACCGGCTTTCTCGAAGACGGAAGTGGACCAGCTAATGAAGTTGATAAAGCTGTCGACGTTCAAGCACCTGGAGGAGCACGTGCGCGAACATGCTAGCGAATGGAACGCCTTTGTGAAGACTCCCTCAGCGGAGGATGCTCTTCCGGTTGATTGGGATGCCGCATGTGTGGCAACCTCGGCAAGTCCGCGCCGTGCAGCATTCCGAAACATGATCGTGATTCATTTCTTACGGCCGGATCGTATCACATTCGCTTCGGAGCGATACATTGAACTGGTGTTTACGTCCTCGTTCCCGTGGCGTGGCGAGATCGAGCTCTCGAAGAACATCCAAGACGACACGCAGGCCACGCGTGGAGTGCTTCTGTGCTCTACGACTGGTTTCGACCCAAGCGCGCAGATCGATGAGCTCGCGGCGGGTTTGCAGAAGAAGTACAACTCGGTGTCCATGGGTTCATCGGAAGGTTTCGATGCGGCTGAAAAGGGGCTTAACACGGCGTTGAAGCATGGCACCTGGTTGCTGCTGCGTAACGTGCACTTGTGTCCGTCATGGCTTGTGAGCGTGGAGAAGAAGCTTTACAACGCGCGTGAGAGTGTGCACCCGAACTTCCGCCTATTCCTGACCAGCGAGATTAACCCGAACTTGCCGGTGAATCTCGTCCGCATGTGTGATATCTTCGTGTTCGAGCCACCGAGCGGCATGAAACTCAGCATGGTGCGATCACTAGACACGGTGGCTGCTGACCGCATGAACAACTCGCCAGCCGAGCGAGCACGCTTGTACTTGCTGCTGGCTTGGTTCCATGCGCTGGTGCACGAGCGACTGCGCTACGTACCAATTGGCTGGTCGAAGACATACGAGTTCAGCCAATCCGACTTCCGAGGTGCATGCGACGTGATTGATCGATGGGTGGACTCAGTGGCCAGCGGCCGTGCGCACGTGGCCCCTGACAACATTCCTTGGACGGCTATCCGAACCACGCTGAAGGAGTCTGTTTATGGTGGCCGCGTGGACAACACGTTCGACCAGGAGTTGATGGATACGCTTTTGGAGCACGTGTTCACGGCTGCTAGTTACGAGAACACCTTTGAGCTTGTCGCGACGGACGATGGCAACGGTTTGGTGATCGCTGAGGGCAAGACCAAGGCACAGTTCATGGAGTGGGTCCTTTCTCTTCCTACGACGAACCCGCCTTCATGGATGGGTCTGCCACGCTCAGCGGAAACGATGGTTCTTATCAGCCAGGGCGCGCGCATGTTGCGTAACTTGCAAGTGATGCAGGACTTCTACGGAAGTGAAGGTGGGGATGACAGTGCTGGCGGAGATGACGAGAGCAAGATGGTACTGGGTACTGCGGCGGCGGATGGTGCTGATGCGAGACCGAAGTGGGTCCAGGAGTTGGATCACCGTGTTGGCGCGTGGCTCCAGCTCTTCCCCGCGGAAGGACTGGCAGTGCCTACAGTGCGCGATCCCGTCCACTTTGGCAACCCTGTCTACCGCTGCATGTTCCGTGAGCTCGAACTTGGAGCGTCGTTCCTGAACAATGTGGCTGGTCTGCTCCAAACTGTGCAGCGTGTGTGCGCTTATAAGGCCAAGCCGTCGAACGAAACGCGGGAGGCTATGCGTACGCTCTACCGCGACCAAGTGCCCCCGCAATGGGCGCAGCTGTATCGTGTTTCCGATGAACTCAACCTGAACGAGTGGCTCTCGGACTTTTCTCGACGCGTGCACCAGCTGAACGCGTTAGCGCAAGTTGCGCCGACGGAGCTTCTGCAGCAGACTGAAGGTATCTGGCTGGGTGGATTCTTCTCGCCGGAGGCGTTCGTGACTGCAGCCCGTCAGAGCGCTGCAGCAGATCTCGGCTGCTCGCTGGATGAGCTGCATCTGCTCGCCGATGTGGAGGACCCTTCAGTCTCATCAGCCGGCGGATTTACTGCTCGCGGCCTGCTGCTCGAAGGCGCTACCTGGAACTTAACCGGCTTCGCACCGTCGAATGAAATTCGCAACAGTCTATCGGCGTTGCACCTTCGTTGGGCCCCACGCAATGAGGAAGCGGACAACCTGCGATTGCTTCCAGTGTACTCGAGCAGCAAGCGCGACACGCTCCTCTTTTCCGTGGCCGTCAGCGTTGAGGACGCCGCATTCCCGAAGAAGAAATGGGTACAGCGCTCTGTGGCGCTTGTGCTCTGGGAGTCGCAGGCCTAGATGAGGCGCGGAACCATGCATGAATGAGCGGCAGCTACTAAAAGAAATACCCCGAACGATGCTTTGCATTTGTGTAGTGTTTGCCTATAACTGACGTCGCCAGGATCATCGATCAATACAAACTACTTCAAACATGTTTGCCTCATCGATGCAGTCGTGGAGTGCTGCGCCCCTCGATTGAAGAGGACGTGGGTTGTGATCGTCTCTTCTCGTCCCTTGTCTTCTATCTACGTTGCAAGAGAATCTGGGGTGCCGGTGTCGTCCTTTCCCAATGGAGGGCCAAGTTCTTCCGAGAGCTTCTCGACTCGCACTCGGTCTGCTCATTCTCCAATTTGCTTCCAAGTTTTGGCAACCAGATCCAGAAATCGACAACAGCAGTCGAGCTTCCGCCCGACTTTCTCCGCATCGGCACTCACTACACGATGCAGTTCGCCACCGTCTTCCTCTTCCTGCTCAGCATCTCAGCAGTCGCAGCTGAAGACGCCTGTCCTCCGACCGAGGCGGTCAAGTTCGCTGAGCTCTACGCCAACCCGCACCTGCATCCGTGCCAGAAGGTCTCTGCCGGCTATTCCCTGGTCCCACCGATGGGCTACCCGACGGAGCCGCAAGTCAAGGCCATGTGCGCTGCTGAAGCTTGTCGTGCGCTGGTCAAGGACGTCCTTGCTCTCGAGCCTGCTGACTGCTACCTGTCTCTCTCCGGTGCCAAGTTGAACGCGCACAAGATGGCCTGTAGCTTCCAGGACGCTTGCGAAGGTGGCACGGCCTACAAGGAGCACGAGGACAACAAGCACAAGCCGACTCCGAAGCCGACAGATGAGAAGAACCGTCCGAAGCCAACTGAGCACGACGACAAGCACTACCCGACTCCAACGCCAAAGGAAGGCAAGCATTACAAGACGCCGAAGCCAACCGAGGACAAGCACTACGACACCCCAAAGCCCACCGAGGGAAAGTACGATGACAAGTATCACCCGACACCAAAGCCCACCGACGACAAATATCACCCGAAGCCAACTGAAGATAAGCACTATCACACCCCGGAGCCCATTGAAGACAAGTACAATGGCAAGCACCACTCGACCCCGAAGCCCACCGAGGAAAAGTATCGCCTAACGCCGGAGCCGACGAAGGACGAAAAGTACCACGACAAGCTCGAAGAGCCGAAGATCATCAAGGTCGACCACGTGGGCAACGTCAGCTCGACCGCCGAGTCGATTGGAAAGGAAGCTGATAAAGATTCGCACAATCTCAAGCCCCCGATGAACGGTACGGCTCTCGAGTTCCTTCCGATGCCCAACACGACGTACAAGGCGACTCCTGAGCCAAAGGCGGCGTAAGCAATTGCCTCCAGACCCCAAACGACCGATTCATCCTCTTCCAGAACAAGAAGCTCTACAAGTTCGGCCAGCACGAACATTTCAAGTAGCAACATAGCTGCATCCCCATAATGAACTTTGAAGTTAAAGAAGACAACAATTCAGACACTAGAAATGCCAATCATCCCTTATCATCGAAAAGTCCTGCATCACTCGAGATCCTTCCACGCACGTGCATTCCAGGTGTCCAATTCATACGCCATCCATTGCCAGATAATCCAATCCGGTTATGCTTGGTTTCTCGTCATTGCTCTCTACTACTTTGCCACCCCAATACGACGTTGCTGCATCAGGGCAACAAGTACTGAGCGCAAGTCGCCCACAGTCACACCAGAACATGCACCCTCTCCCTTTTGCTGCTGCTGACTACTGGATGAAAAGGTAGTGCGGAGGGCCCGAAGTACGTGAAGCATATCCACGTGCGTTGGCTTGAGCATCAGCAACACCTTCAGCTCCTCGGCATCACGGTGCTTCATGCAATACTCCAACAGCAGGAAATACACGGCAGTTGAAGCGGTTGCACGGGCTCGTGCCTCCTCTTCTTGCTCGTCTTCTCCTGGACTTTGCTCGTTCTGCGGGTCTTTCAGCAACAGTAGAAGCTTCTGCTTGCTCTCTTCGTACAAATGGTACTGCAGTAGGGCCCTGCACGCTTCAGAGTGATGGCCACAGTAGCTCAGAAGGTCTACGTACGCTAACAACGACGCCTTGGCAGCTTGTCCGCCCTTGCTCTCCTTCCCTCGAAGTATTTTACGCGTGAAAAACTCCAGCGGAGGGAACAGCGTCAGAGCTCGTTCAGCGTGTGATCGAGCCAAAGGCTGGTGTCCAGATAGCGAAAAGATCCGTGGGCAAAACCTCTCCACGCACCGGATAAACGGGAGCAATGAAGAGGGCTCGTACAGCAGATACAATCGGCTCATAGACTCCAGGTACATGTGCTTGGAGAATGACGACGCTGCAACGTTGCGAAAATCCGCTAGCACACGCTCACTATGGAACAGGCGATGACTGGGTGTTGCTTCGGCTCGAATGACGCGACGGGAAACACCCTGCAGCTGTTGCTCCTTGAAATCCACGCCATCCAAAAGAAAAGACTCGAGCTGCAAGAGCCATTGCCGCCCTTGACTCTCTGAGCTGGTGCTGCAGCCAGCCGCGAATCGCAAACTGCTCATAGGACGCAGCTTGCGACTTAGCCGAAAGTTCCGCGCGTCCTCTGGATCTAGACTCGAATCCTTGCGCTGGATGTTGCTGTGCTCATCTCGTGCTGCTGTTAAATCGTCTTCATTAGCGAGAACGGAAGTAAGCTCGCTCACTGCTCGAGTCTGTCGATTGCCGGGACCTTCAGAAGATGATGCACTACAGCTTCCTTCCAGGCGAGCAAGCTTTCGCTTTGCCAGCACAATCCAATTGGCGAGATGATGGAGCGACTCGAGGTTGGCTGGTGTCAGCCGAAGCAAGTGGTTATCAGGTGTTGTGCTAGTACTTGCACCATCCAAACGGCCATAGGAGCGTATTCCACTCGCTGTCTTGTATATCGCGGCCACATGCTGCGCGAGCTCGTAGACGACGTGCTCCGATGTGGCTCGGTTGTCGAGCAGCGCCAAAAGCAACGCTGGGCTGGAGACGGTACTCCAAACAGCTTCCCAGGCTTCAGGGTGGCTTTGAGTCGGATCCATCGCGGAGGGGGTAACTTGCTCCAGCACTTCAAGAGCGTACCGCACCGCTTCTAAGTGCAGGTCACCCGTACCGTAGTCTTTTACCGCCAAGAACGCCGACTCAGGATCTTTATCCTTTCCCTCATATTTGCTTCCCTGTTTCAGAGACGGCGGCTGGTGCAACGCTCCTGCAATTGCCTTTGCAGGAGGCAGACGAATCGTCCAAAAACCACTTGGAGACCATAGCCCAATCGAGCTAGCACCACCCGAAATGGTCCAGAACTTGCATTTGCCGCGGTCGCGTTGCTGGGAAGAGTTAGCGATTGTGTCCGGCAAGGTTACATCTTCAAGCAATTCGCCAGCGACCAACGTATACACTCGAAGAACCCGATGAGTCAACACAAGGAGGACGTGACGGTGCGCTGCTACGTCAAGCACTTCAAAGTCTTGGTCTTTGCCATCAACGGCACCACCACTGGACTGCCTCCAGGGCGTCAGCACGGTTAGTTTACGCGAGGACAGCGCAGTGCACGACTCCTTCTCACGTGCACTGTTCTTGCCGTCGACGGTGGAAGAAGAGCCCGAAGACTTCGGTGTCACGAGGTATACATCTCCTGACTCCCGGTGTACCACAACCAGCTCGCCAGTCACGCTGTGGACGCATATCATGAGCTGCGTCATCTCCGGAGTCGCGCTTCCCTCCTCAAGCGAGAAAATACTGTGCCAACTCAGCCCCACAGTACGCAGCGAAGCCGTCGAACTCCGGAAGAATACGCCTTGCATCTTCGAGACCGCAAACAATCCGAGCTTGGAGCTCAGCAACTTGACAACATCATCACACACCGGTTTGGGCGTGAAGGCGCTCCCAACAACCACATCCGTCGCTCGCAGTGCATCCGTTGCGCGTTCAAAGCGCAGTCGTCGGAGCTTCAGCTTGGGCTCCTGCTTGGTAGCCGTCGACCACCAGACCAGCTCCGTCGCGCCGCTTGACCCAGATCCACTGCCACTGCTTCCAGTCTCCCCACTCAAGCCCAGCACCGTACCGTCCAGAGGCAAGTCCGTCGTCGTGAAGGCCGCCACAGGCCGCGTCCACTTCAGATTCGGGTTCTCCAAGAAGCACAACCTGTTCAGAAAGACCCACTGGAGCAGATCCGCCTGCCACTCCCACAGGAACGCCATGCCGTCCTCCCTCGCCACGACGCATCTCAACGGCGCTGCAGCCCCCACAGCCCTCGACGACGAATTAAACGAGTCGTTGAGGCCTCTGCTGCTGCTTTTATTGAGTTTCTGAGGCTTCGGTGGACTCCCTCCACTGCGAATAAACCGGATCGAAACCACGCGACAGTCGAACCTGGCACACAACAGAGGGGCCTTGATCAATACGCTGCCTTCTTTGCCCCCCGCAGCTCTTGTGTGGGGGGCAAAGAGCTCCTCGAGAAGCTCCAGCTCGTCCACCTGCTGGGGAGGTAATTGTGCCCCCGGGGTCTTATTTTTCCTGCTCTTGCTCTTGTCTTCATAGCCCCCACGACGTGAAGGTGGCAGTGCGTCAAGAACGTAGACGACTCGGGGCGCAGCGGGGGCTGAAGCGGAAGCTGTGGGCGTCGCGGGCGTCGCGTTGCTCCGGGCCGGGGACTTTAATTGTACCCCCGGGGGTCTTCGCACCAATACTAAAGCCAAGTGACCGGCCGTCAGAACGCAAAGCTCCAGTTCATAGGGAAAATCGGCACTAAACTGGTCGCCCGCAATCCGCTCTTGATCTTCTTGGTCCTCCTGCTCTTCCTGAAGTCCGCCCGACGTCAGCGCGCGCAGGAGACGCGCGCCTCGCACTGACGGCCACGTGAGACCCCCGCTCAGCACGCGCGTGCGCTGGGGCGCGGGCGCGGCGACAGGGAGCGTCATGGAGCTGCTGAGACCTGCTCGAGGGAAGATTGCTACAGGTGACTTCAATCGGAGGTAAAAATATGCAATTCAAGAGGTTCGATTTAGGCTATTTCGTGGTTCAAATGCGAAGAAGATGGCTACAGTATCATGAAGGTTTGGACAAGCATCAACAACAGGGTTACAGCTCATTATCCGAGCGGGAAGATGCACTGGACGCGAGCATTGATTTCCCTGAGTGCCTGACAGGGATCCTAGTGCCTGACCAGTACAGCTGCAGCCGAGCTCTTCGTGCGGACTGTACATTACATTACTGTACACCTTCCAGACGAGATTGGAAGCGAGGATCCAGTTTCCATTCTGAACGAGCCGATGCATTGAATTATAAATATTATAATGATAATACACCAGTGCGGGCCGCATTGCCGCACTGCGGCAGGGCCTAGCGTGGGAGACTGCAGCAGATGGCCATACATGTACAATATGTACGAAATCGTGTGTAATTGTGGACCATTGCATCTATAAGAATTGATCATGCTGAGGTAAGACACCGCCACCGCTTTGCTGGTCGTCTCACTGTAGCAATCGCACTACTGCGCCAGATACCGTATCGTATTATCTGCTGCGGTTTGCAGGGCGCGTCTTCGCTGTAGGTGGGGGTTGCTAGACTCGATGGTTCCATCACGTGTACTTTAGTTGGTCCACCGTGCGGTCGTCTCTAACGAAAACAGGCAAGTAAGTACGTGTACCTGTGGTCACTGAAGCAAGTCGTCCGTCGCAGGGGATCGCCAAGGCGCTGGACGGTCGTGAACTGACGTCAGAAGTAAAGGCGACCACCGTCCTGTACATACAATTGTACAGCACAATACCTTGCCAAACCGCTCCTCTGGGAAGAGGACAGCGTGGTTGGCGCCGTAGCCGCATAAACGCCATGGCAGTCGGGAAGGAGCAAACCTCCGATCCAGCTGGCCACATGGACATTGTGGTTGCGCTCCTCACCGCGCCCTCACCTGTTTTTTTCAAACGGGATGAATTCCTCTCGTGCCAATCGCCAGGCTCGTGCACACTTCGCCTCGTCGTGGACGACTTAGGTCAGCAAGCGCCTCCGACGGAGGTCAGGCCGAGCCCTTCGATCGGACGACGCTCTCTATTGACGTGCCCTCGCACTTTTGATTCGCGCCCGATAGTCGGGAGGACACGGCAACAGCCGCCCGCCCACCCACTCAGTAATGACAAGCAACGAAGACGTCGACCGACCGGCCTGGGCGTCCGTACGCTGCGTGAACCCGAGAGCCGCGCCGCTGCTCGGCTCCGGCCACACTTGCGCTGTGCGCAAGGACTCGCTCTACATCTTCGGAGGTGAGACTGTGATGCCCCTCCGTAGGGCGGACCATCGGTCAGTGCACCTCTGTAAGAGGGCGGACTAACCGATCATTGGTGTGTTTCGTTTGCAGAGCGCAACCTTCCCGCGGTCCCGACACGCAGCAGCTCGGTGGTCCGGCAGTCCAGCAACAACTTCTTCGAATTCAACTTCGCTCGCAATGAATGGTCGACTGTCCCGGGTAACGGCGTGTGTCCGAGTGCGCGCAAGAGCCACTCGGGCGTGGTCTTCAAGGACTCGCTCTACGTCTTCGGCGGATACGACGGCGACCGGCGCTTGAACGACTTCTTCTCCTACAACTTCCGTAAGCTGGGCGTCGCTGGATTCCTTGCTGGATGGACTAATTGCTTAATGTGGATGGAATTATGGGAATGCAGAGACGCAGAATTGGACCAACGTGTTTGTGAACGCCGGTCAGCAGCCGACGCCCAGATACGGCCACGCCGCTGTGGTCTATGGTAAGCATTGATCTGCTGGAGCATTTAACGATGAATAATGTTGATCTCACCTTGACTGTTACGGCTAGACAACGCGATGTACATCTTCGGTGGGAGCGACAGTCATTACGACCGCGAGTCCATGTCAAGTCGCAGCTCCAGTGAATACGGAAGACTGGACTCCGGTCGACACGTCAACGACATGCACTCGTTTAACTTGGGTACGTGGACTTAAGTATATCTTACACTGCGTGGGGTTTCTGACACTAATATCGTCATTTCGACAGAAACCAACTCGTGGTCTCTGGTTCGTACCAGTGGAGAAGTGCCGTACCCTCGGTAAGTTTGATGTGCAGACTTGCTGGAAGATCCAGACTAACGCGCTGCACTTGTTGTGCTTGTATTTGCATCAGAGAGGGGGCTTCTATGATTGTGCACAACCAGAACGGTTTACTGTATGGAGGGTACGACCACGATCTGGGTTACCTCAACGACGTCCACGTCTTCAACTTTGGTACGCGTTTCCTTCCTTTTCTATTCTGTCTTCTTTATAGAGGGCTGAACTCTGACTGCTCGTGGTCTTTTTGCCGTGCAATGTCAACAGAGAGCCGAGTTTGGTCGAGTTTGGAGACGAAGGGCACGCCCCCAGCAGGCTGCCAGAACCCGCTCGTAACTGTGCACAACAACTCCCTGTTTGTGTTTGGTGGGAAGACGGACCCGAATTTGTACGAGCTCGACCTTGGTACGAACGGCTTTGGCTCCAGACTAAACGTTTCACCAAAGATATCCAGCTAACTTCACACTGTTTTCTGCTGGCAGAATCCAACACTTGGACGGCGGTTGCTTACGAGGGCCCCGCTCCGAAGAGCAACGCGCCGGCAGGGTGCGTTTATGACGGCAACTTGTTCGTCTTGAGCGACCAGAGTGATTCGGTCAGCTTCAAGCAGATCGAGCTGCCAAGGAAGAAAACTGAATCGAAGACCCCAGAGAAGCTCGAGCCCGATGAAGAAGGCTCAGCAGTTGCCCACCTTCGCTCACTCGTCAACAACCAACTCATGAGCGATGTCACTTTCATAGGTAAGATAGATACACACTTATCGGTGAGTATTTCACGAAAAGTCTGACGAGTATTGTTGTTCTTGTTGTACAGTCGAAGGAACGCCGATTTTCGGTCATAAGAGTTTGTGCGTGCGCTGCAACTACTTCAAGGCCATGTTCACAGGAGAAGTGAGTACTAACCACATATTTGCTGCTTGCTACTTGAAGAAATGTGGAGCTAATAACTGCGTTATTGTGGTGGACATCTAGATGCTGGAGAGTACAGCGGCTGAAGTTGAGATCTCTGACGTCAGTCGGAAGACGTTTCTCTCCCTGCTGGAGTACGTCTACACTGATCGACTGGCTGTTGCAGATGACGATGTCAAGGATTTGTTTGTGGCTGCAGACCGGGTACGTCTTGCTATCTCCCTGATTTAAGCTCGAACAAGTCACTAACAGGGAAAGGTATTCCCTTGCTAACAGTACGGCATCGATAGCCTTAAGCGGCGCTGCGCCCAGATACTGCTGAAGACAGTGTGCGTGGACAACGTGTCCAGCATCCTCCAGGCAGCCGACCAACACCATTCCCCGACGCTGCGAGACGAGTGCTTCGCCTTCACGCTTCGCAACTTCGACACGGTCTCAAAAACTCCGTCTTTCCTTGAAATGGCCCGTACCAACATCGAATTGGCTCTGCAGATTCTGCAGCAGCGCTAGGGCTACTACAGTACATAGAATTTGATGTATGAGGCAACTACAGAAACCACATTTTGGGAATTTGTGTATGTCATTTTTTTCGGCAGGTAACAACCGAAGGATCATGCATCATGTGAATCTCGGAGTCAAAGTCACACCAAACTCACTAACTGGACTGCTGGGAGAGTCGAGCTCTTGCTCTCAATTGAAAAAACGACGATGGACGAGCCCTACAAAGCCAAGGTGCGACTGTACAACAAGGCTGCTGTGAAGAAAGTCTGGGATTTCAAAATCACGCGTGCCTAGTATGTACGGAAGCTCCGACTGCTGAGCCGAGTGCTCAATAGCACGAAAAGACCCACGTGCAGAACTCAAGTGACGATGAAATGGAGGTGGACCAGCAAATGCGGTTCCCAGACACTTCCGCAGCCACGCTTTTAATTTACGCATGAACGCACTCAAGCGCCAGAAAACCGGAAGCTCTATGACTGTTGCTCACGATACTTTGGGTGGAGATGAGAGCGGTGGCGACGACGAAGATGAGAGCGATGCGAGCAGTGCTGAGAGCAAACACAGCGTCTCGGAGGTAAACTACATCGTGTACTGCTCCTAATGTTTTCCCTCAAGATGCACTCCCTGCGAATGGAGTCTCAGCTGTTGTGGTACCCGCACCTGTTCGGTCGGGACGGTGGTTCTACGAAGAAGCCTACCATCACATCCCGTTCTGATGAGATCTTGAGGCAAGTTGGCAACAATCTGAGCTACGTTGATGCTGAAGAAGCGATGGTCCACGAGGAGAAATCAATGACGGACTATTTCCGTTCGCTGGTAAGCAACTAACACATGAGCGATGTGGCTTTCCGCGGTGCGCATGGTGCCGAACTCGTTTTGTGGACCGATTTTTTTTTTTACTTTTTGCGTGTAGTTGAAGGAGTATCGATCTTTGCGCACAAGTGCCCTTGCGCGAGACTTCTTCACGACCCTTTTGAAGCGGTAAGGATTAAAAGATGTACTTAAGTATTCGCTACCAATAATTAAAACTTAAGTACTCAGGAGTCACTGCGTTATTCTCTTTAGATGCTCGAAGATTTCAGCGGTGCGTGGATATCTCAGGCATCATATTTGCTGGAATACGCGTACATCAATCGGTGATGCAAAGGAACTTTATACCGTCGCTATGTGTTGCCATTGCGATAGTATTTTTCTTTTTTTCCATTCTCACAAATTCTTTATCTTCTTCTACAGTGCGCGTCGACAATGCAGCAGACATGTTGCACTTCGCTGCTAAGCAGAACGGCAGTGTCTTGTCTACACTCTTCGCAACGCGGCGCTGGCCTGTCCCGACATCGTAGTGAAACTTATATAGCACCTGTCTGCCCCTGCTGCTGGCGAAGAGTAGATGTCGATTCGCGCCTTATTATCTTCCTGGCCTGTACCCGCGGTTTCGTTAAGCATAAACATTTGTTGTTTATATGTATGGTGGCTGTTGCTACACTATGTGAGTTTGCTGATCATTCTCAAACTTCAATATCCCTTCACATACGCGCGATAGATCCTCCACAGCCTATTAACAGCAGCAGCTCCGACAATTCGAATTGCAAACTTCACTTGATAAAGAGTTTCCGAGACCGTCTCCTCGCCGTCGTTATTCCGACCCGAGTACTTGTGCCCCAGCATCGGTTGGAACAAGTCCGAGCGCACGAATGAGTCCGTAAACAGCCCGATCATTGCTTTCATTGCCATGTGACGTCCCACGCACACTCGAGACCCGGCACCAAACGTCAAGTCGACGCCCGCAGCAAACGCGTCGCCAGCCATTTCGTCAAGTGGGATCAAAAGGTGCGTGTTCGGAGTGATGTCCAGCGTAGAATCCCCTTCAGGGAAGTACCGTTCGAGCACTGGAAACGGATGCGCGCTGCACACACACTGTCGAATAATCTCAGGCGTGATCGGCTGCTCTGACGGTGCCAACTTGACCCACTCGCCGACCACCACAGCGACGTCCGTCAAGTTAATCGCCGGCGAGATCACGAACGGCTGCAAAATGAGCGAGTAGAACTCCGGCTCCGCCCACTTCTCGCCAAAAACCTCGTATAGTCTCGGAGTGCGTCGAACCTCCTCCACACACCACTCGACAGTGCGCTGCTTCACCTCACAGTCCGCGACGCCTTTGATGGCGAGCTGCTTGCGCCACTCCCACGTCGCTTGACACACGACCGCGAACTTCTCGCGGTCGAACTCTCGCTCAAAGACCCACTCGTAGAAACAAGCGACCGACAGCTCGTTCAACTTGATCGCATCGATCACCGCATTGGCCTCGAGTAATTCTCGGCCGCGGGTCTCAAAAATAGTGGCAAGCTCCGAAATCGGCTGCAAAACTTGCGTAAATTTCGTGAACTGGGCCTTCATCCGTCGCCACTGCTCTCCATTGACCGACTCGAGCGAGACGACGGGTTTCCAGGCCGGCAGCGACAGCAGCGACTCGATTAAATCGCCCTTGTCTCCACTCGCTTTTAGCACTCGAATGGCGAGGTCCGGATCGCTCACCCACTTGACGTTGACACCTTGGAAGAAGCCAATGAGGTTCAGCAGCAACGTGCGCAGCGCGGAGGAGCGAATGCCGATGGCCACGGACGCGATAACGTAGGCGGAAGCCACCGCGAGCGCCAGGATCACGCTCTCCTGCAGCATCTTGATCTCCTTACCAGTGACTCACGCAAAAGTTACCTTTTCTCTGTTCGAACCTTGGGTGTCAACAACACGCGACATGACGAACATCACGAAAAACCTCAACCTTTCCAGTGTTTTATACTTTACCTAAATCGCGTAATAAAACACAAAACAAAATAAATTAACCAAACAATTTTGTTAAACGCCTCGCGACCACCAGTATCCAATCACGGTCACCATGGTGGACATGGAGCCTCCCGCGTCGGCGCCAGACGCCACGCCCAGCGATGCAACTGCTTCGACCTCCACTGCCAATGCGTCTGCTACGTCTCCTGCAATTATGACGTCTTCAAGCGCTCTGGAAGCCTCGCAAACGTCCGACATCGAGTCCATCCAGGTGCCCAAATCCGCCCCAAGGGGTGATGTGAACGACCCCGCCACGTACAAGCGCAGCCAGGACCCGGACTGGAAGAACACGGGGCTGGACGACATCTACTCCACGTGGGACAAGCTGGTGCCCGTGGAGGAGCTGCCCAAATTCGAGGAAATGGGTCTCTTCCTGGTGGAGCACGACCCCCAAACCGCTCGCGAGCTGGAGAAGGCGTTCGTGCTGCTGCGCCGCAAGTTCAAGTGCCTGCCCAAGAAGTCCCAGATGAAGTTCGTTCTGGGTCTTTTGGTGCAGAAGGGCGAGGCGCCCAAGGGCCTGGCGCTCGAGAAGCTGCTGGTCAAGAAGGCCCAGAAGAGTCAGTCGGGCGTGCTGGTCGTCACGGTGCTCACCAGTCCGTACCCGGAGGTGGGCGGCAAGAAGCAGCGCTTCAGCTGTCAGTGGAACTGCTACTACTGCCCCAACGAGCCGGACCAGCCCAGAAGCTACCTGCACGACGAGCCCAGTGTGCTGCGTGCCAACCGGAACGACTTTGACCCCGTATTGCAGTTCTGCGATCGGTGCGTGACGCTGGCGATGAACGGACACCCCGTGGACAAGATTGAGCTGCTGGTGCTGGGAGGAACGTGGGCGTCCTACCCCGTGGAGTACCAGGAGACCTTCATCCGCGATTTGTTCTACGCGGCGAACACGTTCTTCGACAGAGAAAAGCGCGAGCGCCACAGTCTGGACGAGGAGAAGCTGGAAAACGAGACCGCGGCGGTGAAGATCATTGGTATCACGTTGGAGACCCGACCGGATTGCATCACGCCGGAAGAGCTGCGTCGCTTCCGCCGCTATGGATGCACGCGAGTTCAGCTGGGCATTCAGCACACAGACGACGCCATCTTGAAGAAGATCAACCGCGGCTGCACTTCTGCAGATGCGGTTCGTGCGCTGAAGCTGCTGCGTGACTGCTGCTACAAGACCGACATCCACCTTATGCCGAACCTTCCTGGCAGTGACCCAGAGAAGGACCGTGCTATGTTTGAGTACGTGCTGCACTCGCCGGACCTGCAGGCCGACCAGTGGAAGATCTACCCGTGCGAGATCACGCCCTGGACTGTGATCAAGAAGTGGTACGACGAAGGGAGCTACGTGCCGTACTCGGACGACAAGCTCATCGACCTGCTGATGGACGTGAAGGCCCAAGTGCACCCCTGGATCCGACTCAACCGCGTGATCCGCGATATCCCCAGCCAGTACATTCTGGGAGGCATGGACGAACCCAACCTGCGTCAGGTTATCTGCAACAAGATGATCGCGCGTGGCACGCCGTGCAAGTGCATCCGGTGCCGTGAGGTGAAGACTGACGATGCTGCAATCGCCTCGGCTGAGTGTGTTATTCGCGAGTACGAGGCCAACGAAGGAGACGAGTACTTCATTAGCTTCGAGACTCCGGACCGCTCCAAGATCTGCGGTTTTGCTCGGCTTCGTCTCTCTCAGTCCGCTGGTGGCGGTGTGTTCCCTGAGCTCGAGGGTGCCGCGTTGATCCGTGAGCTCCACGTGTACGGTCAGTTGGTAGCTGCGATCGCCAAGTCCAAGAAGACTGCAGTCGATGCTGACGCAGAGGGCTCGCACGCTCAGCACACAGGCTTCGGTACGCAGTTGATGATGAAGGCGGAGGAGATTGCTCGCGCGCACGGGTACAAGAAGATGGCTGTGATCGCTGGCGTGGGTGTTCGCAACTTCTACCGGCGGTTGGGCTTCGAAGTGGAAGGCGAGGGCGAGCTGATGATCAAGCACTTGAAGGAACTGCCAGCGCCCAGCGTCTGGTCCAAGGTGAACGCGTTCGTCTCGGACAACATCGGTAAGGAGCTGACGCCCGGTCAGCTAGGTACGATTGCAGTCGCTGGTACTGTTGTCCTTAGTGCGTTGACTGCAGTCGTGATCCGAAGAAGGTAATCGTGATCTACTACTTCACAAGATATCGATAGCAGCAAATAAACTCTCTGTTTGCAATGTATAGTCTGCAAGCTTGATCATCCTTCATATCAAGTTAGAATCTTTCTCTCCAATTTCTTGCTGAAGCTGGGCTGATGCGCTGGATTTTTCGACCTGCAGAGCGGTTCACATTCGCCCCAGGCGACATACTGTACAGTACAGCTCCGCTTGGCGCGTAAGCAACCCCAAGGCTGGCTGAAGAGTGAGCTCACGTTGGAACTTCTGAAAAGCGGGATTACCATATTGACAAGATTACGTGGTTATAGATCCGTTGGCGAAGCTGTCTGATTACTTTGAGCCCGATGTCGACCTCGACGTGCTAGTGGAGCTGCCGAAGCCACCTCCTGGAGCTACCCATACAATCTCTGGCCGCCTTCCTTACACCTTATTGCCACCCCTGATTGATTTCTCAGCTCGTCCTCCGAAACCATTGATAGGGGGCCTGGGTGCAGACTGGGACTTTCAAGAAGCTATGAACTGTGAATTTATGGAAGAAGTGGTCGACGGCCGCAAGTCGCGGCTTCTGAATGAATTTCCGGGATTTTTGAGAAAGAAATTCCGCGACGACGAATAGAAAGAGATGGTGGAGATGCTGGAGAACGCCTTCGTATTCAACGTGATGTTCGAGAATGGCTCCGAGGTAGCACGCGATAACTTTGCCTATCCTTCCTAGGCGGATGCTGTACCAGCCGCAGAATACGCTCGATTGGGATTCCTTTGCAGGCACGAGGGGGTGGGGCAGGCCGCGCAGCGGCGCTCCCCGAGCGAAGCGAGAGAGGGGCGGGCCCCCCGAAGTGCCGTCGATAAGTCCGCAGGCGAGAGCCAACGCGAGAGTGTCCTGCCCACCTCATCATCAAGCAACTACTGTGGTGTCTGAACAGCAAGTGCAGTATAGTAAAGTACACTCTTATCTATATGTATGATAATTGAACGTAAGTCCCCGGGGGAGTGTCCTAACTGTCCTAACTGTCCTAACTGTCCTAACTGTCCTAAACGTCCTAAAGATTGTCCTAAAGTTTGTCCTAAAGTTTGTCCTAATTAGGACTGTCAGGACAGCTGTCTTAAGAGCATCTCCACTCGGGCGTGCTATTGCTGCACCATTTCAAGGCCAAATTGAGAGAAATCAAAATCAAAACAAAAACGACCAAAATCAAAACAAGAGAGATCAAGAAAAGGGGCACTGTCCCGGCCAAAATTTTCCGGAGGGAATTTTCTGATCGACATAGAGTGGGCAAGTCAGTTGCTCTGTACAATGTATTCGGTCTTGTAGGTGATTAGATGATAAGCATATTCATGATTGGAGGTTTTCTCAATTTGCTTTTGGCGGTTCTCAATTTGAAGCACGACTTCTCTCAATTTGGACTTGAAATGGTGTATCCGAGCGAGTAAATTACCGCCCCATCTGTTTTTAAAAGCCCATAGTGACCCACTCGGCGCTCTATTGCTATTTAAATCGATAAATTACGAGCTCGTGCGCTATTCGACTCGTGAATAGCACGCGTGGGCTATTCGACAGCCGTTGCTTGGCTGCGAAAAGTCACGGTCGGAAACCAATAGAAACTCCCCAAATGGCTGCCCATGGATACCCAATAGACTCGCCAGCACAACTCCTTTTGCCAACAACAACAATGTGTCGTGGTCGCAGGTGGGAGGCATCGGAGGACGACGCGTATTTGGGTGTCTCCGAGAACGGGATTACTGGCACGGGGCAGAAGTTTGGAAGAACGGGTTCGCTTCAGGGATTTTGCTGAGCAGCATCTCGTCGAAAACAGGATTGGGGCCGCGATAATCGCGCATTATCGACTCGTGACCAAGCCGGATATCGCGCTCTCTTGCCTTCTTTCTCCCTTTCACAGATCCACGACGCGGGCGGGCACGACGTCTTTCAATTCGGCATGCACTATTAGTGCCAAGGTGGCCTCCGTGTCGATATCAGCTGGTGCGTTGACAATTACATCGTCGTCATCGTCTTGCAGCTCTGCTTCAAGTTGCATGGCGATAGCTCCGGAATGGCCCGAGCGAGTGGGTTTGCGCTGTTGTAATTCTATTGCTATTTATATTTGACCAATGATAGCACGCATAAATTCTGCGATAGAAATAGGATAGCACGCACGAGTGGAGATGCTCTAACTTGCCGTCACCGTCATTTATGGGATTATCATTTCGGTTTTCTTAGGACAGTTTAGGACATTTAGGACTGTTTTAGTACAGATAATCCGACACCGTTAGCCCGGCTGGAAGGGAAGTCTCCATGTGAAATGAGCGTGATACTTTGCGTTGATGGTCTTCACAGACTGGACTATCAAGCAGGAAGCAATTCCTCGGATTTCTACGGCGCTTTGGTTTCGCTACTCAACATTGTCAACGCTGCGCACAGCTGGGTCATTGCAATAGCTTCTACAACGATCTTCGAGCGAGTGATGAACTATCTGGCTCTCTCACCCCAGTGGATAATTCGGGTGCGGCCACCAAGTCTCTCTCGTCCGACGAAAAACGGAGCGGAAGTTTTTGGCAACTTTGGCAATAGTGGTGTGGTGCAGCTTCTACATGTACTTGACGACATGGGTGGATTCGGCCGATCGCTTGAGAGGCTCAATGTGGTGTTGGCTGATTTCAGCAGCGGGGACGCAATTGATTTCGACACAGTGCTGGAAAACGTGGTGGATAAGCTCAAGAACACGCTGGCCAGTATGCGTGAGGCATTTTTGACTGCTGTAGCTCACCGTGCAGTCCATAGACGTTCAACTTTTAGAGGTGCAAGTCTGGATGCAGTGATGTCTGCTGGTTTGGTCAGGAACCGGGAGGACGAGCGCATGCTGGAGTGCCCCTATCTTCTGTACGTGATGCTTGCTTCGTACAAAGTTCCCTGGGCATTTCCAGTGTTTTTACGGGAGCCTCGATTTGTATCCTTCGCGTGGTGAATTCGATGGTTTTTGCCCCAGATTCGACAGTGACAAAGATGTGACAAAGATATCCACCACGGCGCTCGGTTTGACTCTGGATGCGAGCGGCGTGTGAACGAGGTGCCGCGTCCGTTTGCGTTAGCTCCAGAACGAGTGGATACAACTAAGTGCCCCTGCTGTTTCGATTGTGATAACCCAGGAATTCTGTCCCACCGCGGGACGAAGATACTACTGCGAAAAAGCACTTTCATGAAGTTTACCGATAGGTGTGGGGCCTAACGATCTCCTTGTGCTCCATTGCACCGGAATGGTCTTGCCAGGCATCTCTGGATCGGTGCTGCGAAGTTGTGGGATCGTCGAATAGAGTTGCTGGGAAAGCTAGATGTACTACGGCCCTCTTGCCACAAGGGTGTCGTTTTCGACGAAACCTCGTAATTCCGGCTCTGAGGTGCATTTGAAGGAGTCGGTGTGAAACGTTGTGTAGCTATCACGGAAGCGCTGGAAAAAAGGCGAGTTTGCCAGCTTCGACGATGCAGCGACACGGACGAACGTACCGTTGCATGTGCTGAAAAGGTTTCGATTGAACCTGGACTCGGGCAGTTGACTGCGAAAAGTGAATGCAGTGTGATTTTCAAGTACCGGTATCTGAATTTGCCGATCGAAAAATTCCCTTCAGCTGCTGGAGACGCCAAGAGGACGAATCGAACTTTTCCAGGCCTGATACTCGCTTACACTCGATCCAGTAATTCCTTGCGCGCAAGATGTGGCGCGTTAACGTGTAAACCATGATCCTCCAGCTGGACCAGAGGGAAAACGTTTGTCTGCCTTGGAACTACCTTCACAATAAGCGCGTGGTCTTCATCGAGTCCAAGACAATCAATTTTAGTCGACAGATCGAGAGGAACATCACTTTCTTGAGACTCGTAAACCTGCACTTGACTCCAGTAAATACTGCCAAGGTATTGGGGCACACGGCGAAGAATCCTTCTACAAAGTCGTCAAGGCTATCAACGCCATCCGCTAAGAGAACACGATCTCTTCCTATGTGGAACCATACTTCCCGCTCCTCCATCGCTGCAAATTCTGCGCAGTTTTGCGTAAAATAAAAAGATCTGGCGTAAATTACCCGCCGACATCGAAATGTAAAGTTGTACATGTAATAGTTGCAAAACTTAATTTCTCTCTTACCTCTTCAACACTTCACTATACTGGACCCAAGGACGCCCTGACCGCCTTTCACAGAGCAGGAGATGCAAGCTCACTCAAGGGTTTTCAGTAGCCGTTCGGTGTTCTGGAGGGCCAAGCGGGTTGAGCTGCTACTCACCGTCGACAGGAACACGCGGTTTCTTTTCACCGTGGTTAGATATTTCATTGAAAGTTGCAGCACTGATAAAATTATGGGTTTTCGTTGCTGTACAGTACGGTATCGAAACTCTCAAATAGCACTGTTCGTCGTCGATGAAGCAGTCTGCTCGATGAATTCAGTCGGGTGTACATGGCCATGCATCTCTTTGAGAAGAATGTTTCGCCTACCGGTCCGCAATCTGGGATTTGTGTAATAAACAAAGTCCTTCCAGGAGATGGCACACCGGAACCGGTGAAGAAAGTTTCCACAGCCTACTACATGTAGTAGGCTGTGGCCGATCTCATCGCCACACGCTCAATCTTGTTTGAGGCAGTAGGAAGTTGGATCGACAAAAAGCTGGTAAGTTTTGTTATCCTGTTAGCATAGCTTAACATCAACCAATCGAAACCTGACTCTGCCTGTCATGAACGGCTTGCCCCCCCCCCCCCAAGTCCTGCTAGACAATTTTCAACTACCGAGGCATGACGCGTCGGTAAGCCTTCCCTTTACCATCGCGCTGTCGTCCCCCACGATGCTGCTTCGCATCAAGTAGCACCCCCCGCATGATGGACCCGAGTCCTCGGCCAAGACGTCCTTAACGAATTGAAAACCGTTGGCTGGGTATTGCAGAGACAGCGTTGCCACCTCAAAATCCGCTGTAAACCAGAAGAACAGCCAGACCGCATTCAAGTCCGTCAAAAGACCCACCGGGATGTGCCGCGTGCCGCTCTTGAAATCGGCCGCAATCAGCTCCAAAAACATTCGCCGCCGATAATTTTCCAAATTCGGTATCACATCTTTCCTCACGTCGATGACAACCCGAAGCCCAGCAAACTCGTTCTTCTCCTGCTGCGCGAAGCGATCGATAATGACCATGTCGGTTGTCCCCATCACGGCGAACGGCATTCTGGAAATATCATCCATCGCCAGGAAGTTTTCGTTCATCACCGTGTCCTTCAGATAAAATTCTTGTGTTCCATCTCGCACAAAAACGTCAACTAGGTGTTTCTCCATGTACTTCATACATTGCGCTCGTTCACCCGAGTCCATGCTGTCTTGTCCAGCCCATTGAAAGCCGTTCACCGACACATTCGGCTCTTCTTCAATCTCGATCAGCTTCGTCGACAGATCCCAGGTCGGTATCAGCTCATCGATTTTCGGCGGCAGATTGTCGGAGATGACGCACACGCCGCGTTTCCCTTGCATTCCCATCAGGATGTCTAAAGTCTGCAGTAGCGTGGGCCCGTCCTGGTACCTGTGAGGAGTTAACGATTCAGGGGCCACCACAAGCACGTGGACTAGCCCGTCACCCTTTTCAACCTCCTCAGCACTTTCCTGGACCACGTCGGCATCGCCCAGCCCAGCGCACTCTAGTGTCGTGTTGTCACACTCCAAGCGCGTAAGCCGAGTGCCTTTATATTCCAACCCAGGGACGTAATATTTGACGTCACGTATCTGCTTGGCAGTCAGCCACTTGCCGTCGACTTTCGCGAGGTACAGATCAAACATCGCGCCTTCGCACCATTGCACCAGTCCCGTAGCAACGTTCACCGCGTCCTTGAACCGGATAAGCCTCTCGTTCTCCCCCACCTCGACCGAAACCGTCGACTGCAGGTCGCGCGATAGTCTCCAGCACACCTGGACCATTTTGCTTCTCGCCAGATTTGATGGTTGCGGACCCTTGTTCTTGCTCGCCATTTCATGAAAGCTACATTTTTTTTTCGTTTTCGGTAAAAAAAAATACTTGAAGTAAGATAACTTGATTTTATGATGTACAATACAGATAGCTGGGTAACATGCTTGTTTTTTAAGCGAACACGCACTTGAAAAAAAAGAAAGAATGCTGTTACGACTAGAGGTCCCAGTGGCCGTTTCTGCAATCGCTCTTGCATTGTAAAAAATATTAGAAGTATCAGCATAAGATGATGGCACGCGGGGTGGCACCCATACTATAAGTACAAAAAATGCCAATGTGCGGAAGGCGTCTTCGTTGTGTGCCCCAACACCCTGGTTGGTAATATGTCGGAACCAAATGCGGATTGAGACACTGGTGTTCCTCCGAATTTATCTAGTAGAGTTAATGTTCTTGGAATTGATGAAGACGACACGCTTATCGTGAAGGTTGTTCCAAGGCAGACAAACCTGTTCCGACCGATTCAGGTGGAACATTATGTTTTAAAACCGTGCAGTTTCGAACCCGGATTCGTTGCGCGAACTCATCGTCAATGTAATTGGAGGGATGAGCGCGTCTGCGCTTCAAGAGTCAGCTCTCGGTAGTAATGGCTTTCCGGACGAAGATACTTTTTAGAGGGACTGGCTGTGAATTCGTCGTCTACCTCCGGAGCTATGCCGCATTTGCCCTGCATCATCAACAAACGAGAATCGCCAAATGGGATTCTTTTTTTTTCATAATAATGTTGAGGTGTATTGAGTTACTGGCTTACTCCGAACGTCTAATACCCCAAGTAAATGGGATTCTTGAGCCTATTCAGAAAAAAATGATCTTAATCCTGCTGCCTGTGCTCCCAGGGGTTTGAGATGGTAAGGGGTGCCCGCACTGAACCTTCGTGATTCGCTCCAGATGGACAGTGCGCTGCACTTCACGTGGACGACTATGTCCTTCTTGAATTCCGAGGCAACACGCGCAAATGTGCGTAAAATATAAAAAGTATTTTATGGTACATAAATTACCCGCAGACATCTAAGTAAGAAAGATAAATAAGTTGCAGTTGAAGTGCACTATTTTTTATTTCTTACCTTCACCACTTGGTTTTACTATACTGGACCCATAATGAATCATTATCAGAATTCCAAAAAAAAGTTGCCGAAGCAACTCAAACCTGAAAACCACCATGACGCTGCGTCAATGGACCGAGGAGCTGGACGAGCTCCTGCTGGACGTGGCCGGCCGCTTCGCCACTTGGTCCGAGCGAGCGCAGGAGTTCGTCAATGTCCTCGAGCGTCGCGACTTCACGCGGGCACCCAGTCCGCCCTTCACAGCGCAAGAGATGCAGAGCCACTTCAAGGAGCTCTGCGAATCCGTTCCGATTGAAGTTTCCAGCAGCCGTGCCGTGTCCTGGAGCGCCAAGCGGGTTGAGCTGCTGTTCGCAGTCGACAGGAACACACCGGGCGAGTCGTACGAGGTCAAGACGGTGCTGTTCAACCACGCAATCAAGGAAAAAGGGTGGACGTTCACGGCGTCGCTGGAACAAGTCAAGAAGAAGCTCCTGGCAGCTACGAATAGGAGGGGGTTGAATGCTACGGTTCTGTCGGTACTGCCGGTGCAGCCTAGGGTGGTGCAGACCGTGGAGGCCAACCCGATCAGCACGAAGCGCACGAGACAACAGATCGACGCTCGTGGCCAGAACCCCAAGCAGCAGAAAGTTGGGAACGGCGTTGCTGTTGCACGCGCTGCTAATTCAAGTGTTGCTGCAAGCAGTAATATTGCTACTGCTGCAGTGGTGGTTGGTGGTGGTAATTTTCTGGGTGAGAGCCAAGAGGAGGACTTCAGTTTCTCCATGGACGAATTCAGCGGTGTTGAGAGCGATAAAGAGAACGAGGGCGGTTGTAATGGCAACACTGCTGCGCAAGGGAGAAAAGGTGGAGCTACTGGTGCTTCTTGCGTCGTGACGAGAACGGTTCTCAGTTTAAAGTCTGCTCCTACTGCCGCCATGACTTCGTATCGTGGTGACGACGAAGGTGCTTCAGACGAGCTTTCAACTGATGAAACATCCGACGGTACACAGGAGCAGGAAACGTCCGCTGATGCTGAGAAGGCTGCGCGTGCGAGTCATGCAAAAACTGGAGATGGCGCCGGGCCCGATGTTCCGACGGAAAGGGAGGGTGATGTCGTGGAGCCCGGGGCTTCTGGATTGGGCAATATGGCTGGTTACCTGCGCTCGCTAGTGAACAACAAGCTCATGAGCGACGTGACATTCCTAGGTATGCTTTTATTTTCTATGTGAGGGTCCGAGAATGGAATTGACTGTGTTGTACCTTTTGGCAGTTGAAGGAAGTGAGGTGTTTGCTCACAGGTGCATTTGCATGCGCTGCGACTACTTCAAGATCACACTTGCTGACGAGGTAAACTAAAATGTTACCTAATGTATCTAGTCGACGGAAATACTGACAACAATCTACGGAAACTGCAGATCGTCGACAACAACGTTGGCCGCGTGGAGATCTCAGGAGTAAGCAGAAGGGCCTTCTTGTCCGTGCTCGAGTATATCTACACAGACTCTCTCGACGTCTCTGAAGACATGGTTATGGAAATGTTTACGACCGCGGACCGGGTAAGACAGTGATGCGATAACTGAAGTACTCGTACTAATAACGTTATGAGTGTTGCACAGTTTGGCATCGAAATTCTCAAGCAGCACTGCTCGAGGAGATTGATGAAGTCGTTGGGGGTCCACAATGTTGCGGATATTTTGCTGGTAGCCGACGAACTCGGCCATGCGTCACTTCGAGACGTAGTGTTTCGCCTACACGCTTCGCAATCTGGAAGCTGTGTCGAAAACGAAGTCCTTCCAGGAGATGGCGCACAGGAACCCCAACATGATGGTGAAGATTGTGCAGGAACTGTCGGCTCGCACCTGAGCGGCGTAGTACACTGTAGGCTGCCAGCTTTAAATTTTGGCCGGAGAGAGCTCTGGCAGGCTGAACAGCTCCACGCACCGAATCTGGAATCATTAAATGAGTATTATTACTGGGACAAGTTGCGGGAACGCACATCATAATTCATCAACATCAGGCAATATTCGTCCCAAGAAGCTCACCACGTATCATTAGAAGACACACTAGCGCCTAGAACAATGTCGACTCGATGCGCTCATCACTTGACTGTAAACCATCTTGAGCAAAATTTCACAAGAGCACGCTATCACTCGCCAACACAATGCATCAACGACTTCGTCTTTCAAGGTTGTACAGCATATAGGAAAAGCATTCGCCTCGCACCAACCCATCGTCGTGATCAGCAGCTACCAGAATATCCAGGACTTTGTCGATATCCACAAACGCCTTCAGAATCCGAGAACACTGTGCTATACAGCACAACTCGTCCATAGCACGCTGCAACCTTGAAGAAGACGAATAAAACTAAGCAATGTGAACGAAGGACGCCATCTTCTGCGCAACCCAGACCATGAGTTCCGGGTTGCTGCGCACCATTTCCATGAACGCATGCGTTTCCGAGACGGCAGTGGGATAGCGAAGTATGTAGGACAAACATTCGTCTCCTAGTGATTCATCGTCGTGCTCAGCAGCTACCAGCAACTTTTCCGCAACGTCTTCGATGCCGATCGACGCCATCAGTCTTTGAGAGCATACGACTTTAAGGCTATCAATTCCATACTGTACACGCACAACAAAACAATGGATCAAACAGTGAAAACCATCGTCAGCGTGGAAGTATTACTTACACGGCTCGCTGCGACAAATAGCTCCAGAATGTCATCCTCCGAGACGTCGACGCAGTCCGTGTACACATAACGCGTCATGGTGAGGAACGTCTTCCGACTCACGTCCGTGATCTCGATATCCTGCGAGTTGCCGTCCTACAGTTGCATGTACACACACGTGGCCGATGTCAGTCCTGCCAGTTTTTCATTCAAGCATACATCCAAAACAAAATTTCAACCTTTCTGTGCTCGGAAAATAACGCATGAAGCTTGCTGTAGCGCGCACAGATACTCCTGTGCGCGAATATCTGGGTCCCCTCAACTGCAGCAGTATGCACGCCCGCACGCACGCACATCACAAGATTAGCAAAACTCACCCCATCCAATGGCAAAAAGGCTCCTCTTACCCAGGAAAGTAACGTCGCTAAACAACTGGGGGTTGTTAAACATCGAGCTCACGTGGGTTGCTATGTTGTTCGTTGGGGGGACTACCATCTCACCAGTCTTCGTCTCTTCCTCGCGCCTCGCGACTTCAGTTTTGCCATCGTTCTCCAGGTCGCTCTCGATGCTCTCCAAATCATTGTCGTTAGTGGCAGTTCGGCACAGATCCTGGAAGCGAGAATACATTTCAGCCGCGGTAAACTCTTGTCTGGACGAGCCTCTTCTCGCCTTCAAGGCGCTGTTGAACTTGTGCACCCTGATGGGCCAGGTGTTGTAGGTGGCAGCAACATCCAGTAGTAGGTCGTCCAGTTCATCAGTCCACTGTGGCGTCGTCATTGCTGTTCCACCTCGAAATCCAAAGTGAGCTCTAACTGTCGGGTCCACGGGAGTAAATTACTTTCATACCTTTTTACACCAGACTTGATCTTGCGGTTTGTTACTGAAGGAAATGGAGAAGGTATATGTACTGCCGCGGGCCGGCGGGTACTACTTCAGTACCAACACTGATGGCACACAAATGGCCATTTAACGCAAAGGTTTAGTAGTATCGATGCCCGTACCCGGAGTCATTAATACAATTTAAAAGGCTAGAAGAATTCCGGCACCATATTTCATCAAAACACCAAGCTCCACGCACTGATAAGCTAAACGATCTGCACCATCGGCGCCACCTTCTCCAAAAGCTCCAGTATGATCTTCGGCTTTTTCAGCGCTATAGTCTTGAAAGACCGTGTCTTCACAACGGCTTCAAGATTATAAAGCATGTAGGACAAACATTCGCCTCGTAGCATCGTGATCAGCAGCTGCCAGCAATATCTCCGCAACGTTGTCGATATCCACCGACGTCCTCAGACGCTGAGAAAACTGTAGTTTAAGGCTTTCGACTCCGTACTGCAAGCATACGATGAAACAAATACTTAGTAGTGAAAACCATCAAGTGCAAGTATGAATAAAAAGCTTACTTACGCGGTCTGCAGCTACGAACAGCTCCAACACATCGTCGCCCAAGTCTTCGATACAATCCAAGTTCAAATAGTGCAGCATGTTGAAAAAAGCGTTTCGACTCGTATCGGGGATCACGACAGCTGGGGGTTGCTTTTAGAGACCTACATGTATCGTATAAACACAATTCACGAGAGTCAGTATTCGCAGACTTTTCACCATATCATACGTCAAAAGGATGCATATTTCCTGTTCCGAAAACAGTGCCCGCAACTTTCTGTATCGCATGCAAGTGAGCTTGTGAGCGAAAATCCGACTCCCCTCGACTGCACACACGCACACATTCACAAATTTTAAAACTCACTACGTATCACCTCATTCGATGGCAATAAGATGCACTTACCGAGAAAAATCACATCGCTGAGCAGCTCATTGTTGAATAGCGAGCGCACATGAGCTGTCAATGTATTTTCTCCGACGTCACTACTCTTCGTCTCGCCTTCACACATCGCTACTTCATGATTGGAGCCGTTCATTGCAGAATCGAATCGTTTTCAGCATCACTATCAGCGATCTCCGTGACACTATTGGCACCATCCACACCACTATCAGAGGTGTCATCATCCAAGGCGGCGGCGCCATCTCAAAATTTCGGCGCTTGAGCCACACCAAAAAGTTACCCGTGCATCTCGTCCTTTTGTCCATCACCGCACCCGCGCTGTCTTGATTGATCGTCGTCATCCGCATCGCTGACAGACTCCTCTTCGCGCTCTTCCACAGCCTATACAGTAGAAACGGTGCAGTGGTCATGAGAACGTTCGTGATGCGGTGGATGCACCCCTCGCTTGCAAATCCGTGCACCGCGGCCATGAGGTTTTCGTGGTCGTCTGGGTCTAACCCACCCTTACGTGTCCGTACAGCCCCTTATTATATTTCCGCAACCCGCTCCTCGATCATACCGCGTGCGATCTCGCTTGACGACCTTGTCGATGTTTTGCGTCTCCATCTTTTCTAGAAATGAGGTTGCTCCAAACTGTCGGGTCCGATCCCATCAAACGAGTGGAATGGTAATCAAACTTCCAATTTACACCGATTGACTAACATGTAAATTTCATTACACCCAAATTGATCGATCTTGCTGCTTGCGTAAAGCTCCAACCGAATTGGCCATCGCAGTAGACGTAGCAGCAGTTGCCGTGGCGGTGGCAACAGCCGTATTCGCAGCGATAGCAACTGATGCTCGTTGGCTTGAAGTCAACGAGTCATCCAACGCCATTAGCACTTCCTGCATGGACGGACGCTCGGCTGGTGAGTCGTGGAAGCAGTTCTGCAACAGCGTCTGCAAGAAAGTCGGAAGCTCCTTCGGCACGGGAAGACGCTCACCACGCAGGACGTGCATCATGGCCTCGACAGGGGTCAGAGCTGCATACGGTGCTGAGCTCGTGTAGGTTTCCCACATTAATACACCAAACATGTACACATCCGAGTCGTACGAGAATGCGTGGGGTGGCTGTAATGACTCAGGCGCCATGTACTTGACAGGACCGACAGCGTCCTTCATGAGCATTCCAGCTGTCTCCGACTTCACGCGGCGACAGAGCCCAAAGTCGCAGATTCGAACGTGTTTGCCTTGATCCACGAGGCAGTTGCGTGCAGCGAGGTCGCGGTGGATGAAGCCACCTTCGTGGATATTGAGCAGTCCAGCAGCAGCGTCCTTGAGCATCCCAGTACGCTCGTCAATGGTCAGCTTAGACTTGTCCGATCCACGCAGATTATCTTCCAGACTGCCGTACGGAAGATACTTCGTAACTAATGCCAGCGGGAACTTCGTGTCTGTTGATGCCCCCACAAAGGGCACAATGCACGGGTGATGGCCAAACATATTCAGCATCGCGGCCTCATGCTGGAACTCGCGCACGATCTGGGAGGTCGTCTCACCAAATTCGCTAGCTCGAATCGTTTTCACAACCACATCCTGACCATCCAGGGATGCGCGGTACGCGTCGCCAAAGTATCCCTGGCCTACCAGCTCCTTCATCTCCAAAGACCGAAACGGGATCTCGCGATACGTCTGCTCCATCACATCCATCCAGCCCTCGAGGACATCAGCTTCCAACTCGCTCGGGTCCATTGCGCGGGAACCCACCAACACGAACGAGTTCAGCACAGCGACAGACGATCCGACCGTGATACGGGCCTTGAACAGCACGCGCCCAAACGCTGCGCCTTCCGTACACACCACGTCGTAATCGACACTGGAGATCTCTCCTTCCCATGCGAAACCTTGAGTGGCGCCGTTCAGTACCTGGAAGCCATTCGGCACTTCTAAGGTCACGTGCACCAGTGCACCACGACGAACATCCAGCTTCGTTTCAAGCGAGAGCCTCCGCGATTCAGGACGATCACTCCGCGCTATCTCCTGCATTTCATCGCGCTGGTTCAAAAGAAATGCCCAAACCGTGAACTGGAACGGTTTCGGAGAAGGGCAGACGCTCGGTGGTGCAAAGGCGCTGAAGTTCACGCGGTCCCGATGGCCAGGCACCCCTTTAAATTCGGACTTCGCATCCAAACCACCTTCTTCCGCAGCTAGTTGCGAGGCAGAGCGGCGAGGTGGGGGAACGGCGGCCATCTGAATAGAGCGGTACACGTTCTGGAACTTGTCCGTCGGGAACTCCGCGTCATGGACGCTGTTTGTCGGAGATAGGAGGTCATAGTCGTGATCCATGTCGCCAAACGACTCGCGCCCAATGCCGCTTCTAGGAGAACCAACCGGCGAAAAACTATCGTAGTCGGGCTGCTCCGATGGGCCTCGATAAATTGGACTTGGGTCCAGCGCGGTAATGTACTGGGGCGGGCTTCCTGTGTAGCTGAGCGGTGCGTACGCCCGCATATTTGTCACGTCGTCTTCTTCGTAGGAACGCGTAATGTTTCCGTAACCTTGAATCTCCATATCGCTAATGTCGTGGGCAGAGGCGGCTTGCGCAATACTCACGGGTCGTTTATCCTCTCGTTCATCGTCTTCAATCCTGTCTGGACGGTTAGATACATCGCTGGTAGACCGAACTTGGTGGTCGGACAGAGTGCTTGGTCGGCCCCGAGCACGAGACGACAGCGCCCGTTTCCGCGGATCTCCACTGGGTTGTGCCACAGGTACACGCCTTGTCTGAGCTGGTGCAGGAGGAGCCATTGCAGGAGCCACTGGTACAGGAGAAGCCATTGGAGCTGGGGTCGGCGTTGTGCTATGACGAGAAGCAGTCGCTTTTGCAACGTCTGACGAAGACAAGTGCCTCCGAGCCGCTTCATACGTAGCCTCCGGTACGTGATAAGCTTCATCAGCCGCTTGCTCAATTTCTCGGGCGTATCTGTCACGTTCTTTAGCTTCAATATACCTCTCCTTGAGATCCTTGGTATCTTCTTGGCGTTCGTCGATCTTTTCGCGTGCAGCATGGAGTTTCAGCTCATATTTCTGCACTTTCCTTTCATAGCGTCTCTGCTTCCACTCGGCACGCTTCTGGCGGAAGCGACCAGGCTTTGATCCCTTTGGTTCTTCCTCGTCCTCATGATAAGCATCTTGATGCGATTCATCTCCATCACGTATTTCAGATAAGCGCCGATGAACATTCTGTCGATCACGTATCAAATCGCGGGTCGTATAGCCTTCACCTCCCTTGTCCTCCAGCCACGGAGTTCTGTCTTCGTCGTCATCTTCACTGGAATCTGAGTCGCTTCGAGGTAAACCTCCACGCCAAGAATCCTGTCGAGAATGATGGCCAGCCGGTTCCGATATACTTTTCTGGAATGAATCATGACGGTGATGGCCATGACTTCCTTCGTCGAGCAAGGTTGATCGTTCCCATTGTCCATCGTCACTGCCCCAGCGCAGGCGCTGAGAAGGAAGAGGTGGCGCCGACGGGGTCAAATCGAGCGCCTCATACATACTTTTGTGCGCTGGCTCCTTCACGACAGTATCATCTTCATCATCCGCGACTCTCGCTGCAACAGGGACGGCAACCGCGTACACATCATCGAAGCTGTTTCGCCGACGCATTCCCCTTCTGCCTTTACCTCGAGACTTTCTCCTCCTCTGGTCCACGCCAGGCCAGCGCCAATCTTTCCAGTCAGGCCAATTCTGAAGCCAACACCCGCGCCAATCAGCACCCCAAGGTGGGAATGCTCCATTGAACGGAGGGAATGGTGGCGGTCCACGCATATCGGGCCGCATTTGGTCAAGTCGCGGACCACCTCGTCCGCCACCTCGACCCCATCCGAATCCTCCTCGGTCAGAGCTGCTTCCCCTTCCTCCTCCACGTCCCCAATCACCACGTCGCCCACTATCACTCTCATCGCGACCTTGTTCACTGTCAGACTTGCCTTTTGAACCTCCAATGATAACCTTGCAGCAGCCTATCTCCACTTCCCGCTTATGGCTACGGTTGTCAGCATCATCTCGGAATGCACGCTCCACATCAGGAACCGGCGGCATCGGAGGCGCCACCCTCGGCGGCACGTAGGGATACTCCGCTCCATCAAAACTGGCTGGTCCTCGCTTCATCTCCCTCCTTTCCACTCTAGTCCGCGCAACACTCGACTCACTGGCGCTCCGTCCATCCCGGTACAACCCCCTGGCCACCGCTTCCGCCGACGGCTTCCCCATCGTTCCATAGTCACTAGCCCCCCTCGATACAATGCGTCTCTCCTGCCCCCGTCTTGCATCTCCCAGTGGCTCACGATCTGCCGTCGTCTGCTCTCTCGCCTCCTCCCTCTCGCTGCTCGAGAACAACACGCCCGACACGATCTTCGACACGAACAGCAGTCCTCGAGCCGACGTGACTCCGATCTGATGGGCCAGGAAGGCGAAGGCCAACGCCGTCAACACCTGAGCAGCCGTAGTGCCCGACACCACGAGGCTCATATCCGACAAGCCTGCATCCTTGGGCAACACTTGGGCAACACTCACCACCCACGTGACCAGCGGCACGATACTGAACACCAGGTTGAGGATCCACTTGAACACGAGAAAGTAGAGCATGGACAGCAACATGGCGGGCAGCGTCACCTCCCCCAGCAGTGGCTCGGAGCTTTGTTGGGTGCCTAAACGTCTCCTAATTGAGGGTACGAGCTCCCCTTCCTCCGCTACAAGCGAGTTAATCGCCATCTCCGCCTTCCAGAGGATGCGCGTGAACTTCCGGGCGAACTGCGACGACCCCACGAGCAGGCAGCCGACGACCAGCAGCAGCGCGGAGCCCGTGACGACGAAGAAGCCGCTCAAGACGAGCGCGAAGGCCAGCGACGCCACGTGGAAGCTCAGCGTGCGCAGGACGGAGGCTGTGACGCCGCGGCGGCAACCCGGCATCTTCGGCGCCTTCGAACGCGCCTCGGCGTGGACGCGGGCGGGCGTGGGGCAGGACACGGTGGAGCGGGCGCTAGGCGGCGAGGTTGCTCCGCCGCTTCCTTTCGAAAATATGACGAGCGTAGCTATTGTTGAGTGTAAAACTTTGGGTTAGTCAGGAAGCATACAAATTGTAGCATAAAGAAGTGGGAATAGATACCCTGTGGAAAGAGATGAGGTAGTTAGTCAGTCTTCGCGTGGTTTAACTTGGGGTTTGTAGGGAAGGGTGTTGTGAGAGTTGGTACATCTAGTGGATTGCATTCATTCCTCACGATGAGATACCCTTGCCGATAGATACCCCTGCTATCCACTGCGCTACAAGCGCCGGCATCGGAGCTTCAGTTAGTAGAGCAGGTTCGTTCGACACGACAGTTAGGTTGACCGTCGTCTCCCAGATCGCACGAGCATTCAAAGTATACACCCAGGGCGCCGACCGCCGACGATGCTGCATCTCGTTCGGCTCATACAGAGCTTGCAACCGAGCGCCAACCGCTGCGCCCGCAGCAACGAACAGCAGCAGATTCAGGAACCGCGCCAGCAACGGCAGCAACTACAAGAGGGAGCTAGTGCCGATCCCGCCAATGGTAATGCGTTCGTGGCTGGATCAAATGGCAACGGGGCGGCTTCATCAGATATTGTGATGCCAGTGGCGTCGGATCAGGGTCAACACGGCGCAGAGTCGATGGTGGCGCTGCTGCTCGAAGGGGGGGGGGGGTAAGGAATACGGTGGAACATTGCGAGGTGAGGAGGAGGAAGAAGCTAAAGGTGAATTCTCCAGTCACCACACCACGACACCGATTTTTAGGGCATGTGCCAGAATCCTGGTTGCACGAAGATAGCCCAAAGGAAGGGGTTGTGCTGGAAGCATGGAGGTCGCAGACCGTGCTCGGATCCAGGTTGTACGAAATACGCGACGGCAAAGGGCAAGTGCGTCAAGCACGGTGCCAAGGAATGCTCACAGCCTGACTGTCTGGCAATGCCTACAAACGAGGGAAGTGCTGTAAACATGGAGCTAAAGGCCTTGCACGGCCCCGATTGCACGAGCTACGCGAGGTCAAACGGCAGATGCCACAGACACGGGGGTGGCAAACGCTGCTGTGACCCTGGTTGCCTGAATTGGACTCGAACAAAAGGCAAGTGTGCCAAGCATGGTGGATTCCACCAGGTGGAAGAACCAAATGCTCGGAGCCCGGATGTACCAAGCACCAACAAGGAAGCGGTGGCAAGTGCACAGCGCACGGAGGTGGGGCGCAATGCTCCCACCCAGACTGTCTGAGGCGTGTCTTCATGCGAGGGAAGTGCTATAAGCACAGTCGTGATGAGCGATGCTTAATTTCTGGGTGCCACAGTGTTGCTGGAGAGAATGGTTTACAGTGTGACTTGGGTACTGCGTGATGGGAAGGCTCGATTTACGGAAGGGGTTTTAAATGACGGCGTGTGAGTTCTCGAGCTCAAGCTACACAACTGCTACCCATCTTTAGATTGAGGAATGGTACCAGCCAAAATAACAATCAGTTGATTGTTATTTTGGCTGGTACCATTCCTCAATCTAAAGATGGGTCGCGTTAGAAGTTTTTGCTGCTGTTGTTCGAGATGAATCTTGCGGTGCCGCATTTGCTTTCTCCCAAGATCTGGGTGTCGTGAGCAGGCTGCTGACTAATAAAGATCAACTTACAAGTACGAGTTCATTCGTAAGTACTTCAATTCTTTCCAAGGTTTGTTGATGAAGTGTCAAGTGCATGCCCTTGCCTGAGTATAACACGGAAGCTTTGTATCGTTAAAAGAAAATGTGTATTCGCGATAACATACTCGAAGCTGCAATGCTCGCGGCTACACGACCTCTGTCGCACATGGATGAGGTGGTGACACTCCCACCGCGTCTTGCCTCGCTCGGCTTGAACAGCATCAACTGTTCTCACCGGCATAAATAACCATCTTCGGCTTGCGAGGGAGCGCCACATCAACTGGATATAACTTACGGACTTGAGCAGGAGAAGGGTGGGTGTAGGGACGCGCGGACGCGAGCGACCTAAACCCTGCAGGCACATGAGAGCGGATGCAGTCAGTCCAGTTCGTGCACGAGATCCTCCACCTTGCGGTCTTGCAGCACCGTGAGACCCTCAGCCACCTGAAAGTACACGTGCACGTGAAAAATATCGATGGATCGCTCCGGGTTGTCATCGTAGTTCCACCTCTCCACATGGGGCGCGTTGGCATCGATCCAGTTCTCCACGTACTGCTTCACCTGCTCGTGGTTCAGGTCCTTGACGTGCCACAACGTCCAGTGCTCGATGCCTGCAGGGGTGTCATAGGGAAACATGTTGGGCTCCAGGAACGCAGTCCTGCCCTTCAGAGTGGTGGCAAAGATATGTTCCTCAGCAGTGCCGTACTTCTCGGCGATCTCGTCAAGGTGGTCCCACTTGCGCTCCTTGCACTCGTCGGTCCGACTCCAGTACTCAATGTAGAGCGTGCGGCGGCTGCGGCGGCGCGGCGACTCGCTGCTACATTCAACATCAGCAGCGGAATCCATTGCAACACATCCAGAGGCATAGGCCTCATCAGCATAGCCACCATCACGAGACATCTCAGGCTGGTACGGCTCCTCGTCCTCCTCAATGTCAGTAGGGAGGTAGTCGCTGTCGGCCTCGGCGGGCGTGAGCTCCGTCTTGCTCTTCTTGGTCACTTGATGCTGCTCCCCGTCTGCCTCTTCGTCGGCTTTGCGCTTGAGCGGCTGGGAGCTGCTCACAGGATGCGCAAGAGCCTCATTAATATCAACGGAACCCGAGGCCGCACGCAGGGCACGCATACCGTCCTGAGGCTGCTCCTGTTCATCACCTGATTCCAAGTCGCTACGAGTCTATACATATAACACAACGATACCCATTAATGACCATCACTCTTCAGTGTAATAAATAGCTAAGTAATCCCACCTTGTCGCTGGAGGTGGACGGCTCCTTGTCCGTGTTGCAGCTGCGGCTGAAGTCCACGTCCGAGATGGAGGACGGCGACGTGCAGAACGCACGAGGCGAGTCCATCCGCTTCTCGGTGTGTGGGGTGGCGGGTTCGACGCTGACTTCTGCGGGGCACGGCATCGTCTCCTGACTGGTTTTCTCTACGGGAGTTTCTTCTACTAGACACAGACCTGCGTCTGTGGCTGCGTTCTTGGCTGAGATCTGGACCTGTGGGCGTCACAACACGCGCTAACAGGAGGCTCTGCGCGAGTTACGTCGCTCTCAGCTCTGCGTGTCGTTTTCAGTAATGAGAAAAACAGGGGGCCAGTCGCCTGCCCGTGGGGGTTTTCCAGATCGCTTCAAGTGACCTGGTTTCAGTATGTAAATTAGATGTCGCCCCTCCCCACGCGAGAAGTAACATGATGTGGCCCACATAGTTCCCTGAGTGGGTCACACCATGTTACTTCAGCCCACTATTAGCGTTTTGACTGGTGCGTAGCGCCACCATAGAAACTCTTGGTGCGGCACTTCCAGTACATTAGACAAGCATGGGCAAGCGCGCTCCCGCCGTCCCCGTCTCCGAGACGGAGAAGCTGCTGGCCGAGGACGTCTTCCAGACCAATCCGCAGCAGTCCAAGAAGAACAAGCGCAAGGCCAGGGCCAAGGCCAACAAGCAGGATCAGCAGGGCCCCAAGCTCAAGGCCGCGTGGGTGGACGATGACGACGACGACGTCGAAGTGAGTCTCGAGGACCACTCGCACCTGCGCAAGCTCCGCAAGACGGAGAACGACGACGTCGTGGACGGCAAGGAGCTGCACCGCCGCCTCAAGAACTTGTACGTTGCCTGCAATATGTTTTATTTCGATGTATCACTTATCATGTTTTATTATTTTTCTTCTGTAGCCGCAATGGATCACTTGGCTCCGTGTCGTGGGCTGACCCGAAGAACTTCTTGGGCGACCGCCAGGCCGACTCGGATGACAGCGACAATGAGGAGGAGGCCGAGCTCATCCGCAGCACGGGCAAGATGCTCGAGGACTCGGGCGAGCTGCTGCCGCAGACGACGCTGGACATGGTGCGCATGAAGGACGCCAACCAGCACTCGCCGTCCAATGCCGTGATCCAGTCGGTGCAGTTCCACCAGAACGGCCAGCTGCTACTGACCGCGGGTCTGGACAAGACGCTGCATTTCTTCCAGGTGGACGGCAGCAACAACGCCAACATCGAGAACGTGTTTGTGAAGGACCTGCCCATTATGGACGCCAAGTTTACCATGGGTGGACAGCGCGCATTGCTAACGGGGCCTCGTCAGTACTTCTTCTCGTACGATATCGAGGCTGGAAAGATCACCAAGATCCCTGGACTCTATGGACGCAAGGAGAGGAAGCGCGAGAAGTTCGTGGTCTCGGACGACGGCGAGACGATTGTGTTCATTGGAAGCAACGGCTACATGGATGTGGTGTCGGCCAAATCGTACGAGTCGATCGGAACGCTCAAGATGAATGGGCACGCCCACTCAGCGACGTTCTGCGAGAACGACCGCTACTTGCTCAGCACAGGATCAGACGGACAGGTTTACAAGTGGGACATGCGCACTCGGCGGTGCGTGTTCGTTCACGACGATGAAGGCAGTTTGGGCAACCACGCTCTGGCCGCCGGTGGCAAGTTCTACGCTGCGGGTTCCAAGAGCGGTGTGGTCAACATCTACGACAACGATGGCATGACTGCCAAGCCCAAGCCGCGCAAGGCGCTGATGCACCTTACCACCCAGGTTGACCACCTCAAGTTTAACTCCACGTCGGAGATTCTGGCGATGGCTTCGTCGGATATCAAGGACTCGCTGAAGATGGTGCACATGCCCTCGCTCACGGTTTTCGCCAACTGGCCGACGGCGCACACGCCGCTGCACTACGTGTCGGCGATGGACTTCAGTCCGAACAGCGGCTACTTCGCGGTCGGTAATGCCCGAGGGCGTGTGTTGCTGTACCGACTGACCCACTACAAGTCCACATAAGTGGGAACCCAGCCAAACACACAAGCGCACCGCGGTTCCCATAATTGTTCGAGGTTGCTGCTGGGACGTTTCTAGGACAGAGGCTTTGGTATATATATAATAGAGATCGACTGCTCGTTGCATACTTCGTTATGCTCTCCTTATCTGGCCAGAGCCTTGATGGGCCGGGTTGTACGTCAGGGTGAGCTTTTTGGCCGTAGTAATGAGCGAGTCCAAAGCCTTGTCAACCCCTTGCTCAGCAGCATCTGAAAACATTTCAACAAAAAATATCAGATCTTGACAACAAATAAATAAATGCAAGATCGTGCTGAACATGAACGTACACGGACGTTTTTCCCACGTGCTGGAGACTTGGTGACTCAACTGGGTCAGTGCATCATCGACTCCTTGGGAACCTAAGATAGTTCAACGTTAGTGGTGCTACCACATCTCACTGTCGAAATAAATGAATACCTTTGTGGTTGTACTGATCACCACGAACATTCATGTTATACCGAGGTGGAGAAGCTGGTTGGTTTTTTCTGGACGGAAGTGAACGTCGGGGACGTTGCCGTTGCTACAATGATACAATGAGTAACTTTAGTAACTAGAAAAATGGATTTTGTTGTTTGTCAAAAACTTACCAAGAAGGTTTGCGTTGGCTGCTGAGAATGGGCTGGAAACAGCTCCGAGTCATCGTGGGATGTGAGTGGATGCTCAAGTTGATAGCGCAAAGCGTTGACTGCCATTCTCGTGTTCATCGTCGGAAGATCCTGCAGCGCCATATTCGATAAAGTTAGCAAGGCCGCCCCAACGCTCTACATGTGTAGCCAACACTTAATCGCTTACTCGCGAGTCGGCTGCAAGCGATCGTGTGATCATACATGCTGGAACAGCCGGGAGCTAAGCACAGTATATCATGACGGTCGATTTAAGTACTAAAAGGAGCATTGGTCGAACAACAAGCAATACCTCAGTTGATGACCCTGCTCCGTTCAAAATGTCTTCAATCCCCACACCCGTCAGGAATGTGGAGTCGTTCGGATTATACTTCAACTCTACAACAAATCGAAACAAGGCATTAGACACGCTGAACCGCAGTTATGCAGTCGTGAGCATTGGACTGCTACGTACGTCTCCTCGTAGGTGTTGCTGGAGTGTCCGTCTTCAAAAGGCACGTTCAATAAATGTGTGTTAGTCTTGGCATCACTCCGATGACACGTAGAATCATGTTCTACGCACCTGTCGTTTTGATAACAACTCCTTGTCGGTGATCGCATCCGGATTAGAGCCAAGCAAAAATTCCGTTGTACGAGTTCGAAATGGCGACTGGAGCACCACCTCGTTTGGAATCATCTTGTAAATCTCGACGTGCTCGTAACTGGACATGGAGTGCAGCTTCTTCTTCTTTGTTGCGGGGTACGCCACGATTATTGTCATCGCGATTTGGTCTGCTGGTCTTTCGTTTAAAATTGCCGTGAGGCTCGGAACCGGGTCATAGGCCAACTTGGTGGGGTCGTATGAAGTGACCGCAGCATGTGCCAACGGATTGCCGTACAGAATAAGCTTCCGCAAGTTGCGCAGTTCGCTAGTGTAAACGACAGCTTCCTCGTCGGTAATCATGTTGTGGGCGAGATTGAGATAAATGAGGTTGTAAAATCCCGCACCACGCTTTTCATCCAGCGTCAGAGCATTCTGTTGCAAAATACCTTCGAGTTAGAGGCAAGGCAGCTTCCAGCTTGGTTAAAACGAGTCGTACCTCTGGAAAGCCGGTAATCTTGTTGTAGCTCAGGTTTAGATTTCGTAGCCGTGGCATGATAGCAAGAAAGGAGAATACCTCCTGCCCCGAGATATTGTTGCTTTCAAGAGATAGTGTCTCCAGTCGTGAAAAGCGGTCCATAATCGGTGGCAGCGATCGAATACGATTGCTGCCAAGGTAAAGCTCACGGATACGCAATAGGTTTGACAACTCCTCTAGGTCTTTCGAGCCAAGACAATTGAAAGCCAAATTCAGCACCTGCGATACATCAACGTTACTACATGTCCGACGCGAATCAAATAAAATACACCTCACCTCCAGGTTCTGAAACCCGTTGTTCAACGACACTTCCTCCAATGCGTTGCATTGAAAATCCAGCTCTACCAGCGCTGGCAAACATCCAAACGGACCTAATGGTGCCTAGAGGCCATAAAAGCAAGGTGATCAGAGTACTCTCGGGTTTGTTCATCTTTTCCCGATGCAGCTCGAACCTCGTTGTCGCTCATGTCTAGTCGCGTCAAGTTGGTGAAATAGAGCAGATCTTCCGCCACAACGTCCGTGATGTGCATGTCGCTCAGTAGCGCCTGAACTACTTCATCCGGGAACTCCACTACTCAAAGCATGTACGCAAACAAACCGTCAGCTGATAGGTATCAGCATGCGCCCGCAATAGAAGAAGCGCAACCAACCTCGACACCAATCGAGCAAAAGGAAGCCGTCCAGAGTCCGCGGGGCATCGTTTGATATCATGCGCTTCCTGGTTCCTCGTCGCGAATGCTGGTTGCTGCTACTGCCCACGACCGTCGGGGTCATTGGATACGGAGGCGAGTACATGCTGCCTCTTGCAACGGTTTGTCCTAGCTGCACCAGCGTCGGATTCGGTGCAGGCTTCTTCAATACTTTGTCGATCTTCCGCCGACCTGCAGCTACCGGAACTGGAGGTCGAGTCTCGTGCTCCATTGTGAAAAGCACGAGAAGACCTTCCTTCAGCTGCGGGGGTAAGTCCAATCGACGACTTGGACTTGGTGGCGGTTTCCTTGCATTACTCCTAAAATTAAGCACCTCGAAGACAGCGGATCATCACGCACTCAGTAGGGCAACATCTACACACAATAGCACAAGCCACAGTCCTTTTGTCCTCAATATAAAAGCATTCACCTTGTTTCTTAGTTACACGCAAAAATGTGTCGTCATACAGGGTGATCTCCGCCAGCCCAGCAGCCAGCCGCGTCCCATCGATCCGCTGCTCAATGCTGCGTGAGCATGGCCGTCGCCCCTTGTGCAGCTCTCTCCTTATGTAAACTTGGAGATGGCCTGCCAGATGATCACCACGACGAGGCCGAGGATGACGACGTAGAGGAAGACGATCTGTGACGCCATCTTGCACTTGAGCTTCTTGAGGTGCATGCCGGCCTCTGCTGTGTCCTCGCGCGTGGCGTCCACGTTGGTGCGCACGTTGATGAGCTGCTCGCGCTGGTCGGCCAGGTTGATGTTGATGTTCTGCGCCGTGGCCTCCGTGCGCGCGATGATGTTCTGCGCGTCCGTCAGGTGGTCGTCGATGCGGTCCGTGCGCTGCTGGTAGCGCGCCACGTTGTCCTGCGGGGCGCTGGCCTGCTGGCGCTGCTGGCTGCCGTCCATGAGCTTGGAGCGCTCCAAGTTCGCCTTGAGCTTGTCGAGCTGCGACTTGAACGTGCGCAGCTGCTGGTGCATCCGCCGCCGGTCCTGCGAGTCGCCCGCGCGCGACTCGCTCTCGAGAATGCGCATCTGCAATAAATTAATATATAAAAATTGTTAGATAAATAATAATCATTAGCGCAACATTACGGCGGACTTACGTAGCGCTCGGCCTCCGAGATGTTGCCCTGGGCGCGCTCCGTGAGGTCGTTGCGCTCGCCGGGGCTGCGCGCCTTGGGGATGGCGCGGATGTCGGACATGGCGTCGTCGCGGCACTGCTCGAAGTCCTCGCTGTATCCCATGAAGGCCTCCGTCATGGTCGCTCTGTGTGCTGTGTAGTGTGTACTGTGTGCAGTAAGGAGCTCTGCGGCTTCTCCTTGGCAAAGTGTTGGCCTCGCTGCTTACGCCCTCGCCTTGTGCCAGTCTCTCTTCGCCCGATACAAAGAGGAAGTCAGTGGCAACAACCCAACAATCCGCTGCCAGGAGCGAGAAAGGGATCTGCGACACCAACTTTACACAAAGTCTCTCCCTCTTGAGAGAGGTACAGTGTGCCAGTACAATGAGGTCTTTTGATTGGTTGGTCAGCTTCAATGTAGCCATTCTGGCTCTTGAGCTTTACAGGCGCAGTTTCTTGGCTGGACTACTTCCAGGACTGCTGCAGGCTCGCTTCTCGACACGGTGGTCCTCGTGATCTTCTCGATTCTGACAATGTGGCATCAGTAAATACGCCTCCAAAAAGTCGTCCAGACGTCTTCGTAATGCGTAGCACCACAGTGTCGTCTCAGCAAACGATACTAAGCTGCCTGTTAACCCTTCCAGTTTAATCGTGCTTTTGCCCGCCTCACCAACCAGTGAGCAGAACGTTTTACGAACCTCGGAGGTGAGTTGGCAGCCAATCTGATTGTGCACCTGCTCTAGTTGATCCCACATCGCAACGTACAACGGGATGGCCGAGTTCTCCTTCCGTGTGCCGTCTTGTAATGTCACAGAATTAGGCTGAGTTCACGCTAACGCGAGCTCAGTCTAAGCTGCGAATTGGTAGCACTTGCGAGGAAGTAGCTGTTGAGTCGGTTTCTGACGACGAGTTGTTGCTGATGCTGTAGTTGTATCTGTATTTGCTGTTACGGGTGAGACCTCTAGCTCACTGTAGTATAAGTGAGGTCGTGGAGAGTCAACAACCCACTGCTTGGCCAGAGCAGTATGAAGAAATCGATGTGATCACTTCTCTATTGATTCAAGAATGACTGTGCTAAGCCGCCATTTCGCAGCTTGCACCCTACGTCTTTCCTATACTAAGATCAAGTCACATTAAAATGCACTCACGACATTGGCTAGGCTGTTGCTATCGATACCGGTCGCCTCTGCTCTCATCTCACCTCAGACGGGATGTTCCTGCCTTCAGTCATGCTTCTCCTGTCGTCTGGCATAGTGCCGCTGCATGTGCGAGCCTCGGAGCTCTGCCTTCTTGTACCTCGACAATGCTTCACTCGAACCCGTGACATGCCCTTCACCAAGAGGAGACCCACGCCTATTGTTGTTTCCGCCTTTTCTTTTTAGTTGACTGGCGCTGATGATATCTGTTGACCTGGTCCAGGACGTACTCCAGGTTTTCAACGGGCTCCCAGGTCAACTTGGATTGACCGAGCCACTTCACGTGGTACTTCTTCTTGCCCTTCCGCCGACGGTAGCCCACGATATCCTCGACCAGCTCACTCTTAGTCCCATCGGGCAGTCGGACCTTAAAAAGGTCTTGGTCTGGGCGGGTACTCGTAACGTAAGGCTTCAGCAAAGATGTATGGAAAACCGGGTGAAACCTCACGCGAGTAGGCAATTCAAGTCGATAGTAGTCGTGGCCAACTCGCTCCAGCACTTTGTACGGGCCAATCCAACGCAGTCCCAGCTTCTTTTTCGCGGTTCCAGCGTGAAACGTAGCAAGGTTGGCAGTCGGCAATAAGACGCAGTCACCAACAGCAAATTCTTGTATTGGCCGGTGACTGTCATAAATTGCGCTCATTCGGTCTTGGGCTGCCTGGAGTTGTCTCCTCACACGAGCCAATAAGTTCTTTTGCTTCTCGAATAATTCAGCGCCCAGCTTGACTGCAGCTGTATCAGGAGACGGATCGTCACTCAGACTAGTCCGTGTCGTCGTAGGCGTAGACGGAGCGTAACCCACATCTGCCTCGAACGGAGACATCCCGATCGACGCTTGGTAGCGCGAGTTATACGCGAACTCAGCCAGCGATAGGAACTCATCTTAGTCATCGCTGTTGCAATTGCTGAAGGCTCGCGAGTAGTTCTCAATGGTTTGATTAACCCGCTCAGTCACATTATTAGCTTGCTGTCGAAACACAGTCGTGAGCTTCTGATGCGTTCCTAACATCCCACACAAATTAGTCCAGAGCTCGGAAGTAAACTTCGAGTCACGGTCCGATAACACCTCTTCGGGGAGTCCATGTAGAGCGAAACCCCGATCTCGGTATAATTCAGCTGTTTGCAGAGCTGTTGCATTCACCCTAGTCGGGACGAAATGAGCCCGCTTCGTTAGGCGGTCAATCACGACCATAACCGCATCAAAACCCGCCGTCGTCTCCGGCAATGCGACAATTAAGTCCAGTGCAAGATGCGTCCACCTCGCAGTTGGAATTGGATGAGATCGCAGCAGACACGGAGATTTGGAGTTTCTACTCTTCGTCCGCTGACAGACTTCACAAGAGTGAACATAAGTACGGATCGAGCGCTCCATATATCGCCAGTTGTAGTCTTTCTCAACGAGACGAAGCGTCCGCTCTATGCCTGGATGTCCAAAACACTTCGCGTCGTGAAATTCAAACAGAAGCGCTTCAATTATTTCTGGGATGTTCGGCAAAACTAGTCGAGGTCGTTCATCACTCGGAGCTTGGTAAAATATCTGCTTGTTTTTCTTGAAATACCGCTCAAAATGCCGAATCTGGGGCTTCTCATGCTTCTCCTTACTGTTCAGCAGCTCGTCAATCGCTGCCGTAAAGGAATCCTCGCGGTATCGATCCGTTGCCTCCTTCGTGAGTGTCGCTAGTCCGCGTTCGACGAGCTGACTCACTTGCTTTCGTGTAGCAATAGAGGCTAGTGTTGCAGCTGCCGCATGCACTAGGTCAGGCCGACGAGATATTCCATCAGCAACGGTGTTCGTTTGCCCTCGAATGTATCGGAACGTGATAGGGTACTCCCTAAGTTCATCATACCAGCGCGCCACTCTCCTAAAGATCGTCTTCTGCGAGAACACTGTCTCCAAGGATTTATGGTCAGTCTCGACTACGAAAGGCTGATCAAGCAGGTAAATTCTCCACAATCTGAGATCAAAAAGAATCGCCAATAATTCCTTCTCGCGAATGGAATATTTTTTCTCGGCGTCCTTGTACTTCCTGCCTTCAAATGCTACTGGTCGCTCGACGACTTCATCACCGTTGACTTCCTCTTGGAATAAAACTCCTCCAATAGCGTGGTCGCTCGCGTCCATGCGTACACCGAACGGCTTGCTAAAGTCCGGAATCGCTAGGACCGGAGTGGAGCTGATCTTCTCCTTGAGTGCCTGGAAATGCACCTCACGCTCGCTAGTCCACTTGAGTTTGTGTTTTACAGGGCCCTTCAGCATCTCGAACAATGCTCCTGCATCCGTAGCAAAGTCACGACAGAATCGCTGCACATATACGGCAGTACCGAGGAACGACTGCAGTTCGCTCCTAGTACGCGACAATGGCCAGTCCCTAAGGACCTCGACCTTCTTCGGATCGATGCGGACCCCGTCACGCCCCACGCCACGTAATCTCCAAGACACGGAATTTCCGCTTTATAAATACACATTTACTCAGTTCACGTAAAACTTGTGTTCCTCCAGCTTCGTTAGTACTCGATCAAGAGCTTCCAAATGGTCCTCCAGAGATGCTTTGTGAATACGTAGAAATCATCGAAATAGGACTGGCAGATATCCCTCAGGTCCGCTAGTATCCGACGAATACCTTCGTTGAAGGTGGCCGGAGCGTTGGAGAGCCCCATCGGCAGCACCAGATACTCAAACGCCCCATCAGGAGTCTGAAAAGCTGTGAATGGTATGTCACAATCTCGCATTCGAAACTGGTAATACCCACTCAACAAGTCCATGCACGAGTACCAAACAGCTCCTTGCATTTTCTCAATAATTGAGTCCTTTCGTGGCATCGGCTGTGTTCATCGAATCGTGTGCGAGTTCATGGCTCGATAGTCGTGCACAATTCTCCATCCTCCAGGTTCTTTCACGCAGAATGTAGGCGCACCATGAGGCGACATGGACGGACGGATCAATCCAGCAGCACGCAATTCTCGGACCCACTCCATAATTACTCTTTCTTGGGCCGGCGACTGCCGCCATTGGCGTCGAAATATTGCCTCCTTGGTGTCAACCTCCATTACGTGTTCACCATGCTCGCGTGGCGGTAGACCTGTCGGAAGTTTCTGCTTGAACACGTTTTCGTGCTTCAAAAGCACTGGGAAGACAGGATGGTCTCGGTATATTTCGATATCCATCCCCCCCCCACCCTCGAATCACCACTTTCTTTTTCAGTCTTGGGCCTGATCACAAAGATGCACTCAATTTTCTTGGGTTTCTTCAACATGCGCCGAAATTGCCTCGATGTGATAAACTTTGTAGTCCCGGAGACAGCCGAGTAATATCCCTTCGTGAAATACATGTACGCGGTAGGTTCCGACTTCTTGCTTCGAGGTGAAATCGGGTATCGCTGTCCTCCGATTTGCAATGCAGGCCGGGCTGGCTTGTGTGTCGTCGCCACTTTCTCTTTCTTCTTTTTCTTTTTCGTCTTGCTGAATGTCTGGCCCAGCTTCTCTTCGCGCCGCTGTCGAGGCCCCACTCGCTCGTTCACCCAATCAATACCGGGATTCACAGCTTTCAACCATGACATGCCTAACAATAAATCTTGCTCCTCGGGCACGTCGATGACGAGAAAGTCATTGGTGTACGGCTCGAAGTTCTCCGTGTACACCGTCAGTTTTACCGTCTTGGTAGGTACAGTCATAGTCTGCTTCGCGGCAAGTGTTATCTCCATTGGCTCGTTATGGTCCACAACGAAGTCCCACAAGCCGTTTGCCGAACAGAACTGAGGGCTAACACCATCCATAGTAGCGCCGCTGTCGATGAAATTAAAGTTGATGATGCAAATGTCCTGCGTAGAACAGTGCACCGTACTCCGGGTGTGTAACAAGCAATATAATTCACGCTTGGTTACATCAACTTCTTTTTCTTGTTTTTCAGCATTTTCTCCATCATCGATCCAATTCATAGAGTTCACACAGCATGAAACATCACTAACAGGGTCGAGCAGCTCATCATTCTCGTGTCCACTAGAGTGCTCGGCCTCCAATGGACGGGCTAGTTTGACTGCCCATCGCTGTTGGACGACTGGTTCGGTACGTCCGAGAGGTCCTGCGATTCCAAAAGCGCATAGATCCTGTTGCGCAGCTGTTGTTTGCGCTGCAGGTCGCGAGGTTTCTTCTCCGGATGAAGTACCCAGCAGTCCTCCACTTTGTGTACTCCCCGTCCACAGTGTGAGCAAACAGTTTCTGATGGCGTCACGGTCCTACGAGAATTAGCACTATAGTTATTTCCACGAGGCTGGTATTTCTCGTTACCACGTTTCTGCTTCCCATTATCCGACTTCTTGCCAAAGCCACCTTGGTGACTGTTATTTTGGCTAGTTGGGGCGGGTTTGTCCTGCAATTCCCACTCCAGGAACCCCTCTTGCACAGCTGCAGTGAGCGTCATTGGCTGTTTCCGCTGAATCGCCACGCGCATTTGCGCACTCGTCAACCCGTTCACGAAAACGTTTATTGCTGTCAGCTCATCCAGTCCAACAACGCGTTGGAGTTCACGGAACTTGTTGACATATCCGTGGTAAGCTCCAGTCTGTTTCAATTTCAGCAGCTGGTTCCGAACTTTAGCTTGGAAGTTCGGCTCACGAAATTCGCAAATCATTTCACTTTTCATAACACTCCACAACTTGGTTGTCGTGTAGTCGGTCATGTAGCGCTCGTACCATATCAATGCATTCTTCCGAACGCACTGATTCAGTTCTTGAGGATGGAGATGATCATCACGAACAAGATTGTAACCCTTCTGCGTGAAGTAACTCTCAAACTGGAAGATGAACGAGTTTAATTTGATTCCGTCAATTAGTCCGTCGAAAATCGATGGGCTGGCGTCCATCTTGCGTAGCCGAGGTCCACTTGGCGCTGGAGCCGGTGCAAACGTCCTCCGGCTATCCTCCATTGGCGTCATATGCACGACGGCCACCGGCGGAGACTCATCGGCCTGTTCTTGAGCGGCAGTGTCTTGATCATGAGCTTGAACTTGCATTGGAGCAACAGGCACGGGTGGCGGACTCTGAACCTGAAGCTGTGTCTGCGCACGGGCTTCTGCCGCTAGCTCATGGACCGCTCGAGCCGCTGCTTGGGTCTGGTTCAACGTGGTTGACATGTTGGTCAAAGCTTGGACGAGATTCGAGAGGTGCCCTTTTATTTCAGTCATCTCCGTGACGATACTATTGTCGAGATTCGTTAGCTCCGCTGTGACGTCAGCTCGCATGCCGCACCTCCACCGCCGGTAGTACCTTTTTTTTTTTTGGGGGGGGGGGGGTTATATCGATTGATAAACCGGTACACCCAAGACATCTGTCGTAGTAGGTCAGCACTCGGTCTTCAAATGGTGCCATCCGATGCTTGCGACCGCCTCCGTCTGCACGATATCTTCGGGGTCATCCTCTTCATCCAATTCATCCCAGTAGCGTTTTTCCCGTCGCTAAGAGTAGTCCTCGGAGGATCGAGTTCCTTGGCAGCTCTAGCCAGCTTCCAACCGGGGTTTGCCTTCCATTTCCGGAGCTTGGCCTTGATCTCAGCGACGGTCGTCTGCACACACACGCACTTTGAAATGGCGGAAACTAAGGGGATGAATGAGTGGATACGAGGCGTGTGATTGTTCACGTAATAAATGATAGATTAATTTTGATTATTACAGAACTAAGCTGCAAATGCCCATAGGAAGAACGGGTTATGCGGAGGAAGGACGGGTTGTACGGGGAAAGGACGGATTGTATTGAGGAGGAAGGACGGGTTATACGGAGGAAAGACGGGTTATACGGAAGAAGGACGGGTTATACGGAGGAAGGACAGGTTGTATTGAAGATAGGGCGAACTCACTGTCCTGACATTTGAGTTTATAGATTACGAAGGAGCCAACTTGCATATTTGATGGATGCGCTAAACTTTGGTCGCGACGAGTTGGGACCTCACTCATACAATGGATTGGGTGGACGTGAACTCATAACAGGTCAAGTGATTTAGTTCGTGTCCTTTGAGTAGCGTAATATTGCGAGCCTTTTGCTACGCTGCGGATCACACGGTTTTGTGAGTGTTACCGGTCTTGTCTGATAGGTCTCGTCAACACAAGCTATTAAGTCGCGACAAGATATTCAAGGATCGACCGCTTCTAACGGAAGCTGAAGCTAAAACGGTCAGGTTTGAGTGGGCTGAGACGAATACCAATAGGATATTTCTCAGAGCTTAAAAAAAAAGATGGCAATTAAAGTGCGTACTACCAGGTAATAACCCGGCTGTCTACACAACCGCGCACTACATGTGTGTTATCTGCCTTTGAGAAGTAGGGACTATGGATTCGGCGTGCATACAACGGTACCTCTAGCCATAATGTTACCTTTCGTCCATGAAATGTAGAATCCGTTTGTAGGGGATAATGATATATTCACAACCTGTACCAGACGAATACGCCCTGAGAAGTGAAAAAGGGAAACAATGCGTATATGTGAGTACGCAGATCTACATTAAGGAAGATAGGTTGGGTGTGCCACTAGGAATTAGTACGCTATAGTCTTAGTGAGGTCGCAAGCCATGGCGAGTAATCGAGAATAGCACACAGATGAATGCCGTGCCTTTAAGAAAAACGCGAGAAAGATGGTACTAGTGTTATCCACGATCACATATTTTGACAGGGGATAGTACGCCAGCCACTAACCGAAACAAACACAGTCCGAGAGCTCCTCATCAAAACAGCATCACTTAAGCCAGGTCCGTCCTACAATTTATTGTCCTCATTTTTCTTGACAGGACGGCGGGGTGAAGAAATCGCAGTGGTTTAGTAGCATCACTGCGACCTAGGCGAAACTACATCTTTGTCGGAGCGCTTGTCAATGGCCGGCAATTAATACGTCAGCACAGCACGAGAGCGGTTTCAATAAACCAGGTCTACTGGTGATAGCGGCGCTGATAGCTTTAGGGCCACGACGCAATCAGCGGGTAACATCAATAGAGGTTTAGTGGCCTTTCAATCTTCGAGCGGGCTGATGCCATGTATGGCCCGGGACGTGACGGCGGTATGTAGACGTTAGATCAGCTAATTTATTTGTATATATGCATACTTTAATGTTTGGAAGTGAAAGTTTCTTGACAAACGCAAGATTCGCTGAACCTACGAATTCTTCAACACAAAGCAGCCTCTAACTAACATCATTTAAGTAGCCGAGCCCTCCTGAAAGCCTCTCATGTCGGATGCCGGAAACCAAATTCTTATTCGGTTGGGATCATTCTCGATACTCAGGTATGTTGTTCAGTCGAACTCAATAAGCAACATGCATGTATTAAAGCTTTTGTGTAAACAACGGCTCTAGGTAAGAATGAAAAGCATATGCAGTGTTTCGATCTCACTCATATTTGCGACCATCAGAGATGTCAGCGCTTGGCCTACCGACATGGCTGTCCCCACTTGGTTTTGCGTCGACGTCGCGCTTGGGGCGTCCTTCTTCCGTTTGCGACTTACAAGAAATTTGCGTCCTGACGAGTCGAGACTATTAGTGACTCGTAATGCGTGAAGTACTTGAACGCAGATTCCAAACGCATGCCAGTATCCACACGGACACCAACGCTACCGTAGATGAACAGGCCAACCCGTCAGCGGCTGACCCTGCACTTCCATTAAAGCGTAGTGATAGCCCATTTGTGCAGACACCGCAATTCCAGCCTCACTGCGCTAAGTTGGGGAAACGCTCATCCGGTTAGCAGGCCACGATAGAACGTAGACAAGCACTTCTTCAGTCGGAGTAGGGACTACTGGGTTGCCCCATACTTGCAATAGATTGTGGTGTGTCATGTCATTCGCTCGGCGTGTTAACGAAGTAGACGGGACAACGGTCATACGAAAAGGCCGGTTCAAGGAAGAATTATGTCGGCAGCGCTCCGATAGCTCGCGTGTCCCCCATCTGCAAACGGCGTCTTATCGTGTAGTCTCGCTTTAGAACACTGTTAAATGTCTTGGCTGGGTTGTTTGTGCTTGCAAAGCCACTGGGAGTTGAGAAAACATGCCAGGTAGAAAATCTTCCAAATAGTCATTGTCCGCGTAGATAGTCAACTAACGTCGACAGTTCAGGATTCTGAAGCCAACTGATCAAAAATCGACCCCGCATGTTGTTGAAATCTTGTTCACTTCTCGCAAAATGTAGGTCTTACAGATCTTGGACTATCCTGAAGGATACGCGGGAAGGGTAGCCGTTCAGATACTTGTTGACATTTTTCATCACGTGAAAAAAGCACATGAGAAACTGGAAATATCTATTTCCACCAAAAACAGTCTGCAGCGCGTTGAACTGGGCCATGTGCCTATTCCACGTCTTCGATGGCGTACCGACCCACTAGATATTTGCCAGTGAGCCAAAAACAATAGTCGGCGAAGTGAGAGAAGGACTGCCTCGAACACAGGCTGCGTTTCTTGGGATACAACAAATAGTGTGGCGACATGGAAACTTCTTGAGCGATCCGACACCCCCACAACGACAACAGGATAGTCCAGTCGATTGAGCTTGTATGTTGCATCAATGTGTAGAATGAACGATTCTGGTGGTAGTAGGAGTCGCATGATCATTGACTTCGTTGCTAGACCAACGATAAAGGGACGCTTGTCTGATCCATTACCGACCACAGGCTTTCCGTCAACTCCATTTTCCCACGAAAACGTAAAAGATTTGTCCATGACCTCTGTTCCGTCAAATGGCCTTGCGTGTTGCCATTCTTCACTTTCTTTCTTTCGATCATGGTTATCCAGTTGGCTACGAGCATAGTTATTTACGAAATTTTGATCTGTTACTAAGCTCGGTAGCTCATCAAGTGGTAGGCCGTACTTTCGTGATATTGCGTGGCGGATTCGCATGGACTTCAGTCTCTCTTCAGTCAGCTCTCGGCAGAACGTCTTTTGTGACGTTGTAAGCTTCAACCGTTTTGGAGATGCCGCCGCTCTTCGATCGCGTATATGTACACTGTTGTCGTTTTCAGACACACCAATATTTTTTCCGCGCCAGAAACATGAGCTGCATGAAAAGTCATCGCAATTTTGCGAACTGCATCTCAACAACTTGTATCGCATCTTGTGCCGATCAGCGTCTTTGAATACTGTGCATACAGTACCCGGCACCGGTTCACTCTTGAACGTGTTGAAGGACCTCAGTCTTCCCAATATCGACTCCGCCTCTAAAGATGAGACGCCAGTGGCTATCTCCCGCCACGGAAGGGGTGGTCCCATACTCGAGGAGAGCAGAATCACGAAATGGCCCTGAGCCAGCCAGCGCACCATCCTAGGATCACAACAATGTGACGAAGCGCCTGTGCCTTTTGCTCAGGTTGCTAGACCGCTCGACCTTGGTCTTCGCTCAGCCCTTACACCACTTGGCTCAGCCCTGCTTAGCGCTGCAAGAGTTCCGCTCAGCTCCTTCCACTGAGCGAACACTCCCACTCCACTTCGCTGGGCTTGGCCGCTTGGACTCTTGGCTCAGCGCCGACTTGGGTCGGGCGAGGCGTGTGTTCCCCACTCTGCGATCCCCTTGGCGGTTCTTTCGATCACGGCTACGCTGTGGGCCCAGACTCGCGTCGGCCACACCAGCTGCTGTCGATGTTGAAGGTTTCCGGAGGTGTTCCCAGACGAAACTCGCTCCCCACTTGGCGAGTCCCAGTCCGCACGTGTCCACAGCCCGAAATGCCCCGGGTTTTCTTTAATGAACACAACACCACACACAATAGCCTCTACTTCCTCTCTTTGGTTCCGGCTTAGAACCACAACACCCCTTCTTTCCCGATCGGCCTGGGTCTGGGCCGAGTTCGCCTTTTATTTGTCTGAGCCTGGGCAAGGCTCGTACCAGCTTCTCCTTTCTTCTCTACGAGTCAAGCTACGACCCGGTTGGTTGGAGTTAGTTGGCTCGGTTTGAGCCTAGTCCGAATCCAAGGCACTCACACACACCCTGGGACTTCCCGCGCACCAGGTCCACAATGAACCGATACTAATAATCACACAATGCACCGGGGCACGCCAATGTCCCCAAGCACACAATACAATTATCCTGCCTAAACCTTAGAATGGATCACCTTCCACCCGAAAATATGAAATACACCCGAAGATGTAACAGTAATATGAAATAACCGTACTGCCGTCGCACCGAGGCACGCTGACAACGTTGATATGTTAGCTTGAATTTGTGTGGATGATCGTAAAGACACCTTCTGGCCAAAGACCTCCACCACTTGCGTCCTTCGGGGCAAAACGAACTCTGTTTAAATTTAACACATGCACAAACTAGGACTCACTAAGTGGGGGCGCCATATCCCCCTGGGTACACTCTGACTGGCTGCGTGAAGAGTGTCGGCTGTATGCTTACCGAGCGCCCTTGAAGTTCCGCCTGAAATCTTTAGTCTCAGCCAATGCGGGGGCTTCATGCTGGCGGGCGACGTCTTGGAGTCGCTGCTGGCCGTTGAGACCCGCTTGAAGTGTCTGCGATCTTGAGCGGGCGCACCCAATGTGGGCTTGATTACGGCCGATTCACCGGATGAGTGTACTGGTCAGTACCACCAACTTCGAAGTCAGTACCACTGTCTGAACTTAAGTCCAGCGACTCTTCACCCGGCACTTCAACTGGCCTTCGACAACTCCGCTCAAGTCCATGCCACTCCGCTCAGGTCCATGGCACTCTGCTCGGCTTCTCGACTCAGGCAATGCCTCCCGACGTCACATCCAAGGCTGGGCTCGGACCCATGTCACTCCGCTCAGCTCGACATCTTGGGCGAAGGCTCCATGAGCATGGTGGGTACTCGGATCGCGTTCGACACGACCCCGCTCGGACGCCTGCTCCATGACTCAGCTCGCCACCTTGGGCAACAGCTCCGCAACCACGGGAAATGTCAAAACTCCGATTCCACCAGACTTCCGCTCAGCTCCTCGACTTGAGCGGGGCTCGGGTCATCACACTCGAGGCTCAGCTCGGACTTCGCGCAACTTCTCTCAGCTTTCTGGACTCGACTCGGGCTTAGGATGTCTAATGCCAGACATCTCGGGTCCCAGACAGGCATTGCTCACAGCCGGGGTCTGAGCGAAGCTTCGCCCAGCCTTCAGGTTCCGCTACCTCCGTCGCATGTCTCGTGCCGACAGTTGGTGATCCAAGTCCATCTCAGCCATGTCGTACTTGAAGTCCACTTGATTGATACGGGCCAGCGTCGTTGATTGATACGGGTCAGCTGGACTTTGGGTTCGGTGGAGAAATCCACTGGGCCTTATCACAACCGTCCCTTATGAGTGTCGGGTCCACGGAGGTCATTTCCGACTTGGACCCGGCGCCCATAACCCAGATGACTCGCATCGCCTCTTCCCACAACCGTCCGATCCTGCCGAACTTGTGGAGCGTAGTTTCCGCTCATTTGCGAAATTCCGATCAAGTGCAGAGACCGCGGTGGATACTGCAACACCAACAAGTGCTGCACTTCCACGGCAATCCGCGCATCCTCGTCCGCATCCGCCGCTTTCGCTACTTCGTGCCGATCATGGCCGACTCGCAGCAGTCCGGCGCGCCGCCTGCGGGCGGCACAAGTCAAGATCCTGCGTCGCAGGGCACTCCCGCGGCTCCCGCGGCGCTCCAGGCCTCGTCTAGCGCGCCACCGGCTACGTCTACCATGCCTGCGTCTTCGGCATCGCTGCAGTCGCTGCTCACAACGTCGTCAGCACCGCCTGAGGTGGCACAGGGCGCGCCCGCAGCGTCCACATCCTTCATCTCGCCAGTAACGACTGAAGCCACTCCGTCAGGCGCGACATTGGCGCTACCGAGCGCCACAAGCACGCCCACGGCCAGCGCCACGACGTCTGCGGCTACGTGCACTGCGTCGGCGGCTTCCGGCAGCGCTCCGGCATCTTCAGCAGCGACCACAACGGCCCCGGGGCTCGCTACGACTACTCCTGCATCTTCAGGCGACGCCACAGCGCTCATGCTTCGTCCAACGCCCGCGGTGCCGTCACCTAGCACGCTGCAGACGGCTCAAGCTACCATGCAGAGTGCGCCGGCAACGAGCACTATATCTGGATCACTCCACACTGTCGAAGCTTCGCGCTATCAGGTTCCATCCGGTCAGCGTCTGCCTTACGAGCCGTGCTGTACTCCGTGGCACCAGCTCACTCCCCCTGGGCAAGTCATCGTACCGGCCACGCTCGAAGACCTGCGCGATGGTGCGCTCATGGCGTGTGCCCCGGATGGTCTGAGCTGCTTGATGGACGTCACTCAATTCTCTTCGGCTGAGCTAACGCGCTTGAGCGTGCTCATGGGCCGAGATGCTGCCAGCGACCTGCTACAACTCCTCTCAGGTCCGCCTCCCGACATCATGGATCCCCGGATTAGAGCCGCGCTGGACCGAGAGATGATTCCACTCGCGCAGAGCTTTGGGGTGGACCAGCTCGCGTCTCGAACCTTCCGGACCACTCAGTACCTTCAGCAGGCGGTGCAGTTCATCCAAGCGCTCGAGCGGCAAAGCTCAGGTGGTACCTCCGTTCCTGGTGCTACAAGCACAGACCTGAGAAGCCAATTCCTTGCCCCAGCTCTCAAGCGCCAGAGTGACGCGCATAAGGCCGAGCTGCAGCGTATCCAAGCTGCACACGCAGTGGCGCTTCAGACAGCTGCCGCTGGGGCTTCTGGAGGCCGGCTCACTGATATCACCGCGGCCGCAGAGATCCAGAAGCTCAAGGATGACTTGGACAAGACGTTCAAGCTAGGATCTCGTTATTGTGCTGACAAGATCCAGGCGGAGGACGACTTGGAGGAAGCGAAGAAGAAAATCGCCTCACTCGAGTCTGAGCTCACAACGTCTCAAGAGCGTATCGCTGATCTTGAAGCGCAGATCCAAGACTCTAGAGCGTTCGACCCTGGAGCTCTCTGTGATTTCTTGTTCCACGGCAGCGCGTTCAAGGGCAACTGGCGTCGGCTGCTCGAGCTTCTGCAGCTCTACCGGACTGGGAAACCGGCTCCTGCCAGCTATCGCACCACGATTCAAGTCTCGGCTCGCGACCTCGACTTCGAAGACTCTGAGCCATACACGTCCCAGGCCGCTCAGTCGAACAGCGCTCAGCATCCAGCCTCCTCACATTCGGGTTCGACTCAAGCTCTCACCACTCCGACCAGCGCGTCCCTGCCGGCTACTCCTTCGGGCACTCCCCCTATGCTCTCACTCGGCCGGTCGTCTTCATCCGGATCTGGGAAGCAGCGACGCAAGCCGCTCAAGTCCCTGCCACTGGCTAAGGCCCTGGCACCGAGCAGTTCGCGGAAAGCTGGTGGGCTGAAAATCAAGACCAGTGCAGCGCCCAGCTCGTCAGCTGCTCCTGTGACTGTGGACCTGACTCGCTCCGCTTCCAGCACGCCGAAGGCTGTGGCGTCAGTACTCAAGCCATTCGCCAAGCGCATCGCTCTACCTCGCCGCCCGAGCTCCTTCAAGCCTGAGCGCAAGAATGCCAAGAAGGAATCGCCCAACGCTCGCTCGGATCTGGACTCAGCGAAGGCTGTACCGAACCAGTTCAGCTGGGATGGCACGCGGGCTGACGTCCGAGAACTCATGTTGGCTGGCGTAGCGTTCTGGGATGCGGTGGATGAAGTCCAGAAGGACCAAATGCTCCACGACCAATTTGGTAAGAAGCACCTGATTTACATGCTGGCTTCAGCCATGTACTGGGAGGCCTTGGACGGCACCCCGTGGATGCGATACGTCCCCGACAAGTACTTCGATGCGGCTGCTGTCAAGATCCAAGCCCCGGACATGGTCCGGATCCCGGAGCCTTGGCGCGAGTTGCCCAAGCAGTCAAGCTCGAACGACGCAGATTCTGAGTCGTCTTTCATGTCGGTGATGTCTTCGGAGGACACTGATGACGATGACGACGACCTGAGCTATCATGGCACTAAAACCAAGGCGCCAAGTTCCATCAGTACCCGCTCTCAGAGCTCTCCTGCTGGCACCAAGCGCCAGCGAAGCTCAACTTCCTCCGGCGGTGGATCAGGGCCCAAGCGTTCGCGCGTGGCTTCTGGGACAACTGGGACTTCGGCTGATCAAGAGCATGACGATACGGAGTCTGGTGAAGCGGGCGTAGACAACGGCGTTATTGAAGCGCCCAAACGAGGAAGCTGGTTCCACTACGGCATCCGCGTCCAAAAGCAGCATCACCAGACCATCGGGTTTCCGGCCTACATGCCGTCCAAGACTGGGATCGAGCAGCTTCACAAGCGCACCGAGTACGCCCAGTATCTGGAACTGCTACGCTCAAACCCTTGGGATGACATGTGGGAAGGTCGCGTGAGCTCGCTCGTGTACCACACGTACGCTGAGCTCACTACCGAGATGTGCGAGGCCATCGTCGTGATTGCTGGTTTCATGAGTGCTTGGCGTCGAGCTTACTGGGAGCGGCTGCACTGGTACCCATTTCCTTCCAAGATTGACTTCGCGCAACTCGCCAAGGATTTGAATTTGCCCGAGCTGGCCAGCGCTTACCGAGAGCGGAAAGACCGTGCCCAAGAGTTCGAGCTGCGCCGCCGTGATCTACTCGACCAGCTCCAGAAAGTCAAGGGCTATTCGGACCGACTCTGGTATGAGCCTGGACTCTGGGTTGTCCCCAAAGACCCGTGTCACTGGATCCTTCGTGACCCGAAACTCAAGATTTCACTGGCCGACCAGCTCTTCACGCTGGACGATCAAGAACCGGTTCGTACTCAGTGGGCGACGTGCCGCTCCGAGACGCAATTCCAGACTCTGGTACCGTCGGAGCTCAAACTCAAGAGCCGAGCCGAGCAAGATGCCAACCCAATCATCCCAGCACCGATGTACGATCACGATACGCTGGAGCAAGTGCTGCACGCTATGGATGCTGCGCAAGAGGAGGAGAGCGAATAGGCGTAGGCAGCAAGCGTTCATCATCATTTCAATTCACCACTCATTTTGACCTTGCTTCTCGATCTCTCTCTCGGAATCTCAGTACTTTGATGCAGGCACACCTCGTCCTCAGTCATTATACTCCACGAGAAACTCCAAACCACTCTCCACGCCACTTAGCGTAGTCATAAATTCACTCAATACAAATGTTCACACATAGAACGTCACAGCAACATACACAGGTCCACAGCTGGGGTACCTCTACTGGGCGTCAGGCTCAGGAGGCTCATCCCCAGCTTGCATTACTTGGAACCCTGCTTTAGCCTTGGCGCTCTTGTTGAACTCGTACAGTAAAGCTCCACAACTTAGCTGGGACATAGGAAGCCACTCAGTGTCGGGATACCCCTTCCATTTGACCAAGTATTCACGGACTCTTCGGGAGGTCCGGGTCCGCTTGACCCAGCGCACATCTTGGATGGCCTCCACTTCGTACACGTTCTGAGCTTCATCAGGTTCTTCAGCATCTTCGGGCAGCAGAGCTGCGTCCAGGTCATCATCCTCAGCAACTTCGATCTCCACAGTAGGCCGTTCAGGGAACAGGGCGCGCGGCTTGAGCCGGCTTATGTGAACCCAGGGGTACAGCTTGTACCCAGTTCCCTCGATCTTCAGCTTACAGCGGAAGTCGTCTGAGGTTTCCAGAATCCGGAACGGACCGTGCCAGAGGTGAGCGAACTTTTTCGTAAGCCCAGGTTGTACGCGAGCCAGGTATAACCACACAGCATCACCAACTTCGAAACCCTTCTTGAGTCTCTCAGACAGCTCAGCCCAGATCTTTGTCTGAGCAGCTGAGCGCTTGACTTTGGCTTCAGCTTGTACTTCTTTGGCCCAGGCCTGAGCGTACTCGTACTCACGCTGAGTCTTGCGGCGCCACTCGTAGGCAGTCTTCTGATCCAAGCCTGTCGGAGATGGTCCCAGCATGGCCGAAACGGTGCTATGGGGGTCCCAGCCGTGAACCAGGTAGAACGGCGTGTCAAGACGAGTAGCGTCAAAGGACGTGTTCAGAGCCCACATCAACTTCTCCACTTGGTCGTCCCAGTCGCTCTGGTCTGGCTCAGAGACATACGCTCGGATAGCTCGGACCACCGTTTGCACTGAGCGCTCTTGCTGACCGTTTGCCTGAGGTCTGTACGCTAGAGTCGCGCGCTGCCGACTTCCCAGCATCTCACGGAATCTGGCAAACACTTCGCTCATGAAACGTGGATCCCGGTCATGGCGGAGCATAGAGCTTGCACCAAACCTCTGGAACACACACTCCATGTAAGCTTCAGCGACATCTTGAGCTGTGGTCAGACTCATCGGCTTGCACATGATGAAACCCGAAAACGCGCACTGGAATAGGAGCAAGAACACATTTCCACGATCGGACTTGGGTAGATGCGTAACAAAATCCATGGAGACCACTTCAAAAGGCTTAGTCGCCAAAATGTTTCCCGGCGACGGCCCAGGGTTGGGCGGAGCTCCCTTGGCAGTGACACAATCCACACATTCCTTCACATAGCGTTCCACATCTGCATACATTCTCGGTCAGTAGTACTCTTTGCGCAGTCGTTCGAAAGTCCTGGTGATCCCTTGATGACCTCCTTGGAACTCCTCATGACTGAGTTGAAGCAAGTCATCTCTAAGTGCCGTTGGTACAACCAATCTCAGATTTCCAGCCGCGTCCCTGGGCCTTCCCGGAGTAGCTCGACTCAGATAGTATAGGACCCCTCGCGAATCCAGAGTGAACTGGTCCACCACCTTGGCCACGTCTTCAGCTTCAGTAGCAGAAAGGTTCCCCAAGTCTCCGTTTAGATAATCCTTGAGCTTCTTCGTCCAGGGCTCAGCTTCTTGTAGCACTAGGATGCGTCTCCATCGCTCGGCGATTGACGCAGCAGGAGTGGCTGCTTCAGGGGAGTACGCTGGAGTCTGCTCAAGTGGGGTTCCAGCATTCTGGGCTGGGTCGACACCTTGGTCGGAGTCGTCCCTGGCCACTGTAGGCTCAGCGTCCCTGACCCGAGCTTGATTCCTCGTCACTACGAAGATCTTGGCACTGGGCAGTAGGGGTTTGGCTGCATCTTCCAGTCGAATTGGCTCGGCTACCACTTCCACGTCCGTTTGAGTATCAGGCTGCTCAGTTTCAGGTTCAGCAGGCTCAGCGTCGTTCACCTTGATCAACTTCTCCGGGATCCGATTCAGCTGCTTGAGCTGAACCAGTTCAACCGGGTCTTCGATAGTGATGGCACCTTGAGTCACCAGAGTCTTCGTCGTGAGGTAGTCCGCAGCCGCGTTATACTCCCGCTTCACGTGCACCAAGCGTAGTCGCTGGAACTCTGGGCGGAGCGTCTCGAACTCAGCCAGCAGCACCTGCAACCCTGGGCTCAGACACTGGATCAAGCCTTGGGCTTGCTGAATGACAATCCGAGAGTCGCCGACTATCACCAGATCTGAGATACTTCGAGCCTTTGCCATGCGGACGCCTTCGAGCAAACCATGATACTCAGCCTCGTTCACTGTGATGCCCTCGAAATGGAATCCTCGAGCTTCGACCACGTCCCAGGACGGGAGCTTCCACAGAATGCAACCAGAAGCACCTGAGCGATCTGAGAGTTTGGCGGCTGCGTCGAAGCTGAGCAGCCATCCTTCATAGTCCGCTTCCAGCATCTCCAGGCTGATTGGTGGGGCTCGGACAACTCGTCCCTTGTCTGGGATAAGGTTCTCTGCGATCTTGTCCAACCGGTCACGGGGTGTGATCCCGGCTCCCATGATCGCGGCCAAACCATCCTCATCGCGTTCCACCTTGTGCACTTCCAGAGGCCAGGGTGACAAACGTGCAGCCCACTGCTCACAGCGTCCCTCCAACGATCGAGACTTGAACAACCACTTCAGAACAGAATACCGGGTGTAGACCTTCAGCAGCTTACATCCGCTCAGCATCGAGTAGAAGACTCTGAGAACTCGGAGTAATGCCACAACTTCCTTCTCGGCTGGGTGGTACCTGAGTTCCTGATCATGCAGCGTCCTTCCAGTGTATCGCACCGGGAAAATGACCCCGTCGTATTCTTGGCCCAGCACTGCACAGACCGCCCAGGGGTTAGCGTGTAGAATGATCACGAACGGCTTCTCCCTGTCCGGGTGTCTGAGCAGCGGGGTAGAGACAATCTTCTGCTTCAGGATTTCGAACGCCTCCTTAGCTCGGCCGAGGTCACGCCCGGCTTGGATCTGCTCATCCGTCAACTCGTAGAGCACAGATGCTACAACCGGGAGGTCTTCAATAAACTTGTTGTAGTAATTGAGACTCCCCAGGAACGACTGTACTCCTTTCAGCGTCGACGGGAATGGCAGATCCTTGACTCCCTTGGCTATCTTCGGCTTAGCTCGGATTCCTTCTGCTCCAATCTCATGCGAAAGATACGAGATAGACTTCTTGCCAAACTCACTCTTGGGTAGGCTCACCGAGATTCCCCAGTATCTCAGCCGATAAAGCAAACGGTCCAGGACTTCGCACATCTGGTCCCAGGTCTCTGCTCCATACGCGATGTCATCGATGTATGAGCTGCGTCCTAGAACAGGGCTCAGCTGAGGCGGTGCCGGAATGTTTCGTCGGAACACAGTAGTCTCTTCAGACAGGGGCGGGATTTCTTCCTCCTTAGCAGAGTCATCTACTTCAATTCCCAAGAACTCCAGCACGTCCGGATCAACTCGGGCCTCCTCACAGGGCGGGAGGCGCACAAAACCCCACAGGCAATTATCCAACATTTGCTGGTAGATCAACGGGGCATTCTTGAGACCAAATGGCATACGCTTCCACTGGAAGTGTCCCAGAGGACAGATGAAGGCTGAGATCAGCTTAGCTCGGAGTGTCATCGGCACTGCCCAAAACCCACTGGCCATGTCCAAGCTCAGGAACCACATTGCTTCCTCAAACCCAATCAACAGATCGTCAATCAAAGGCAGAGGGTAGTGCGAGAGCTTGATCAGTTGGTTGACCAGTCGGTAGTCGATACATAGCCGGATATCCACACCGTTCTTCTTCATCACAATCACAATTGGCGAAGCCCAGTCTGAGTGCGAATACTCGATGAGCCCAGTCTCTAGCAGCTTCTTGATCAAAGCGAACACTTTATCGAGCAAGTGTGTCGGAACCTGCCGGGACCTCTGAGCAATGGGTTTCGCGTCACCAACATCCAGATCACAGACAACTCTACGGGCGGGAGCTGGTACTGCATTCCCGTCCCCGAGAAAACTGGCGTGATGTCTCTCCAGAATCCTTCGCACTTGGGCGTCCATTTCTGGAGTCGTAACGCCTGGTTCTCCCACATTAGCTGTTGAGAGGTCCGCGTTTGGACTGAGATCTTTCAACTCCGGAAGAGCGGCGAGCTGGTCTCGGAGGTCGTTCAGCAATTCCGTGCCTTCATGGAAGTACACCGTAGCTTCGTCAGCACCTTCACTGATCTCTACCCGGAGGCAACGAGCATAGGCTTCCTGGAGACAGGCAAACGGATCCGACACGAGACCTGTCGGCTCAGCCTTGAATACTCGACTCAGTTCATCCCGAGCTTCCTGAGCATCCACACCGCCTCCAGCAGGAGAGGTCTGAGCTGAGCTTGACTCCACAGAGTTTGGCTCGGTCGTAGACTGAGTGTCATCCTCTTCCAATGCACTTCCTTGGTTCGTCCCTGGCTGCACATCATCTGGGTGAGGCGATCGCGGCAATGGTGGCTTCCATGAGGCAGGACGCCCTTGAGGTGTCCGAGCCATCTTGACTTGAGCGGACTCAGGCGACACTGTGTTGGCGGCGTACGCCTCAGCTCTGCGCTGCTTCATGTTGGCTCGGTCTTCCTTCGGGTCATCGGACTGCTTCAACAACAGTAGCTTCGCAGGTCGCTTGTAGGGTGGCCTTTCCACAGCCGGCGGAGCGTTGAGCTCAGCTAGCCGAGCTGCCTCCTCTTCTCGTCTCAGAACGTCTGGGGAAGGCTCAGCTTCGTAGATGAGCTGGGCCCAGTCACGGTACTTCCTCGAGTAAGGTCGCACGAACCGCTTTCCGTTAGGCAGGTAATCCTTCTCCACCAGGCAAGCAACCACAGTGTGTTGGCGGATCATGACTTCTCGTTCTGAGATGTTGACCACCTTGACTGCCTTGGGCCTCCGCCCGGGTCCATAGATGAACTGTGTAACCCATTGATCACCGCGCCCAGCCCAGGGAATTACCTTCTCTGGGTCAGCTTGGTGATACTTGACCGGGACTACTACAGATTGTCCAGGGTAGAGGTAGGCGGTCTCGTTCAGCCAGACGCTGACCTCCAGTCCGACGTGGTCGATCTGGGGACCTCCAACCAACAACAGAGATTCTTCGTCCGGCAGTCTCACGACGCCTTCACGAGCACAGAGTCGCACTCCAGCAGCCACCATGAAGTCCATTCCGAGAAGACAGTCCACTCCTTCACCGATGTTGCCAACCCAGATATTCATGACATACACCACGCGCACTCCCAATGTCAGCTTGATCCTAGCTTGAGCAGTAATGTAGGTCGGGGCGTCTCCCATCCCAGTTACTCTGAGCCTGAAACCACGGCGTAGCTTGAGCTTCAATCTGCGTGCAAGATCTAAGCCCAAAATGCTTGTCGTAGCTCCAGTATCCAGTAATATCTGCGTTCTGTGATGAAAGACTGCTCCATGCACCATCGCCATCTTCCGCTTCTCGCCAATCAACGTGTGCTCACTCCACCAACCATACTTCTCGCCCGGAGTCAGAGCAAACTCGAGATGATTCTCCATTTCATCCTCCGGGTCCAGCATGTTGAGGTCAGTATCGAAAGTGTAAACACCAGCTTCATAGTAAGAAGTTGTACATTCGGGGTTATCTCTGCGCCAACATGGAAGGGCTGGGCCCACATATGCAAAGGCGCAGAGCGCTTGGGATTTAGGCTCGTCACGCACTGGTCTCCCAACCAGCGAGCCTAGTGGTTTAACGACTTCTCTCGGAGCTCCGGGCTATCCAACAGAGCTTGGATCACCTCAGGAGCAAGGCCCTCAACGGAGCCTCCAGTACGGATTGCCTCGCGTACTGCCTTGAGCGCCGACCACATATCGCACAAACCCCGGCGATGGTATTCGCTACACTTGGAACACGGCTGACGCCTACAGAATTGGGTCGGGTGACCCTCATCGTGGCATCGTCCACAGATAAGTCGGCTCCAGCACTTGTCAGTCGGGTGGTTACGGCTGCCACATTCGTCACATTTCTGCTCTGGGTGCTGGTCTCCTCCACGGTCATAGCGCTGAGCGTTCGGCTTCCAGGCCAATCTCTCAGCGACTCGGAAAATCTCTTCATCGGTCAGGGAGGTAGAGCGACTGGGCTCAGCCTGGGCTGAGCTCGCAACAACAGGAGCTGGCGCGGGCGCAGATGAGGGCAGGGTCCGATCAGTCGAACGATCCACTTCTTCTTCGGAATCTGCCTCATGCTTCAGGTCATAGTCGTCCTGGAAAAGCGTCTGTCGTCCCAGTCCTGGGTCAACTTCCACACCTTCTGCCTTGAACGCTCGTCCCTCAGCTCGACGTTGTGGAGGTTTGAAACGTCCAAACTGTAGTCCTTGCGCTGGGCGCAGCTTCTGCTCATAGCCCTCGTCTTGACGGAGGGCCTCGATTCTCTTCAGGGTTTTCTCCAATTCATCCAAAGTATCGAAACGCTGTCCCTGAAGAGTAGTTCTCAGCCTTGAGTCGGTCAAAGCCTTGATGAAGCGCCGGATGTGAGCTTCCCGGTCGGCTGTCGGCCTCAAATACGGTATCCCAGCCTTCTTGGCAGCATGGTTCAGACAGTAGAAGAACATCCGAGGCGTATCGGAATCCTTCATCTCCATCGAATAATACCGCTCAGCTTTAGAGCTCAGCGTACGGCACCATTCCTTCTTGAAGACGTGAGATGACTTCCTCCAGTCCGAGCGAACATCATCCGGCAGTTGGGTGCACCAATCCTTGAGGGAACCAGTGAGTCTCATGCGTAGCTGAGCCACCCGGGTCTTCTCGTCCCAGGGGGCCATCGTAGCGTAGTACATGAACCTCTCCCACCAGTTGACTCGGTCCTCCAGCGGTCCCTTCTCATCGAACTTCTCCAAAGCGTCATGGGGAATCATTGCTTGGACAACAACTCGAGTTCCAGAGCTGGTATCAGTACCCTTGGGTTGGGCAACCGCGCCGAACTGCCCTTCGAGCTCATCTTGCGACGAGTCACTCGAACTTGAGTCATCAGAGTCGGAGTCGTCCCCGTCCGAGTCCCCAGGCTTGCCAGGCTTGGTCACCCGAGACTTGCCTTTCGCTCCAGACGCCGAGGCAGATGCACGAGACTTAGACTTGGCCTCAGTATGCTTGGCTGAACTTTGCGTCTTGCCAACACGGCGGCTCGTACCACTCGCTTCAGACTTGACCTGGTTGGCTTGGACCAACTGCTGCATCACGCTCGTGAGCTGGGCCAACTGTGCCAGGACCGGATCGGTCGGCGTTCGAGTCGACGCGATGGGTGCTGAGACCAGGGGGTCGGTTGCCAATGGCACACGTCCCTCACCTGAAGCGACGGGGCCAGGATATGAACTGGGCAGCTCCTGGGCTGCAAGGAGTTGACGGGTCTTCTCCTCCTGCTCCTGCATGGCTCGCTGGTGTTCTGCTTCTGCTTGCGCATGTTTCTCTCTCAACCTCAGCAGTTCCAGCTCGTGCTCCGTCTTGATTCCAGCAACTCGTTCTTCTTGGGCCTTCCGCTGTTCAGCCTGCATAGCCCTAACCTCAGCCTCTTGCAACTGTTTTTGGACCTGAAGCAGTTGCTGTGCTCGAGCTTCGTCCGCCTTGCGCTTCTCAGCTTCCTCGGCAGCGCGACGCTGGGCTAGCTTCTCCAGGGCTTCCAGTTGCTTCTGTTGTTCCGTCTTAGCTTGCTGTTGGGCAGCCGACATCTGAGCGTTGGTTGCCTGAAGCTTCTGGTACTCCGTCTGCAGTCGGGCTTGCTCCGCCTGGTTGTCTGCCAGTGCTGCACTCAATCTCGCCTCAAGAGCCCTTCGTTGGGTCTGCTCCGCATCAAGTCTGGCCCAGGCAGAAGCTTCACTCTGTTGAAAAGCTCGCTGGTAGTCTCGTTCTACTGCTGCTAGGTGGTCCGAAGTCGTCGACCTCGCGAACGCAGGCGTACTCACGTCGTACGAGTCTCGGAATCGGAATCCAGCAGACTGCGTCGGTCGAGTCTCAGCTTGATTCGGAGCGGGGCGCTTCGATTCAGGACTGCCGGGCAGAGGTACCTGAGATGGGTGTTCAGGTTGGTACGTCCTCGGCTCAGCTCTGGCTGATGCTTGGCTAGCTTGAGTAAGCTGAGGCGTAACTGAGATCATCATCCCAGGGAACGAGCTGCGAGACATCGTCGTAGCTGAGCCTCGCATCACGGTCGCCGTCGACATAGGCATGTGCGATCCAGTCCCAATCATGTAGTCAGTCGTAGACATCAGGGAGGAACCCGAGGAACTTAATCCAGACAGATTTCCACCTTCATCCATGATCATGTCAGAACCAGAGCTTGCACCAACCATGCTGGGCACTTGTTCATTGCGAAATGCGAGAGCAGTCTCTGAGGCTGCTTCACCAGAATTTCGATAACTTGGTATGGAACCTCCAGCAGAAGACCTTGTGAGCAAAGCACGCTTTCGAGACGGTTCACCTTCAATGCTCGAGGCTGGGCTCCGGGGTCTGAGACCTGTGAGCTGGAGTCGCATCACAACCTCGGGCCCCAAGAAGAGCTGAGTGTCCTCATCCATGATCGCATCTCCATCCTTGTCCAGAGGAAATCCAACCTGAGTCTCAGTGGCTTCAGCTGCCATCAGCTGGGGGTCTGAGGTCGGCCTCACGTAGTATGGAGTTGACCCGACTGCAGCCTTCCAGGCACTGAGCTCAGCTCCCAGGAATCGGGCGATGCGCTCAATCTCAAACCGGATCTGCGAATCCGGGACTCCGGCGACTTCACGGAGCGTGTGCCACACTGGGACTTGGTTCAGGAACTCATAGCCAGCTTCATGCAGCATCGTCTGCAACAGAGCAACGCATGCAATGGGTGGCATCAGTCTCAGCGTCACGCGCACCGCCTTCAGGTCGGAGACAACGGGGATCCGCCGACGTTCAGCATGGAACACATTCAGCCATCTTGCAGCGAGCGACCGAGTCACAGACATCAGGTGCCTGGCCGTAGCTCCAGCCGCTCGGATGAAACCCCAGAGATCGTAGCCACCGTGACATGGCGAGTAGGCCACGTCTACCGGATGCACGACTCCCGCGGGCACAGACATCCGCATCTCGAACTGGGTTCGGCCATACGCGAGCATCTCAACCTCCGACAGTTCAGACAACTGGGCCAAGGCTCGGCTGTCGGACTCAGCTCCTTCGGGGACGCCTCTCAGCCTCTGATAGGGGCGTTGTTCCGGCCAAAGCGAACTTGACCAGGCTCCCCCGCCACCTGACGCTCCGAAGTACCCAGCTCCAGGAGTAAAGCCGAACTGGACTGGGCCCGTCCCAGTCCCAGAAGCACCTTGAGCTCGCAGCTGCATCTCTCGGCTTCCCAGCACGCTCAGTGCACCACCCTCGGCTTGGCCACCGCGGAGATCCGCGGCAGTTGGCTCTGGGTTAGCACCTCCCGGCTGAGAAGTCGTAGTCGCGGCCTCAGAAGTCCTGCGCGGCGTCAACGCTCGGCTCACAGCAGGCTCTCTCAGGGTTGGACTTTCACCAACACGAGCGCTCGGCTGAGCACTCGCTCCACCTCCTTGTCCATCCTCAGGCTTCTTCTCCTCGGGTGAACTTGGTGGCGGCACAGCAGTTTCCGTTGTCGGTGGCACCTCCGGCTCAGCACTCGTTTCAGCTTCGCCTGACGACGCAGCCTCTCCCTCAGCACTAGGTGTCCGGGCTCCCGAAGTCGTTCTTCTCGGCTTGGGCGTCCTGGACTCCGTCGGCGCCACCTCGGCTGGCAATCCAGCCACTCTCAAACTTCGCCGAAGCGAAGACTCACTCTTCTCACCTCCAGTCTTGGTTTCCTTCGAATCAGCAGCAGTCGACATGACTGTAGCTTGTCCGTCCAAAGTCGTATCCCTGATCCGGGCACGCGCACCACGTGTGACGAAGCGCCTGTGCCTTTTGCTCAGGTTGCTAGACCGCTCGACCTTGGTCTTCGCTCAGCCCCTTGCACCACTTGGCTCAGCCCTGCTTAGCGCTGCAAGAGTTCCGCTCAGCTCCTTCCACTGAGCGAACACTCCCACTCCACTTCGCTGGGCTTGGCCGCTTGGACTCTTGGCTCAGCGCCGACTTGGGTCGGGCGAGGCGTGTGTTCCCCACTCTGCGATCCCCTTGGCGGTTCTTTCGATCACGGCTACGCTGTGGGCCCAGACTCGCGTCGGCCACACCAGCTGCTGTCGATGTTGAAGGTTTCCGGAGGTGTTCCCAGACGAAACTCGCTCCCCACTTGGCGAGTCCCAGTCCGCACGTGTCCACAGCCCGAAATGCCCCGGGTTTTCTTTAATGAACACAACACCACACACAATAGCCTCTACTTCCTCTCTTTGGTTCCGGCTTAGAACCACAACACCCCTTCTTTCCCGATCGGCCTGGGTCTGGGCCGAGTTCGCCTTTTATTTGTCTGAGCCTGGGCAAGGCTCGTACCAGCTTCTCCTTTCTTCTCTACGAGTCAAGCTACGACCCGGTTGGTTGGAGTTAGTTGGCTCGGTTTGAGCCTAGTCCGAATCCAAGGCACTCACACACACCCTGGGACTTCCCGCGCACCAGGTCCACAATGAACCGATACTAATAATCACACAATGCACCGGGGCACGCCAATGTCCCCAAGCACACAATACAATTATCCTGCCTAAACCTTAGAATGGATCACCTTCCACCCGAAAATATGAAATACACCCGAAGATGTAACAGTAATATGAAATAACCGTACTGCCGTCGCACCGAGGCACGCTGACAACGTTGATATGTTAGCTTGAATTTGTGTGGATGATCGTAAAGACACCTTCTGGCCAAAGACCTCCACCACTTGCGTCCTTCGGGGCAAAACGAACTCTGTTTAAATTTAACACATGCACAAACTAGGACTCACTAAGTGGGGGCGCCGATATCCCCCTGGGTACACTCTGACTGGCTGCGTGAAGAGTGTCGGCTGTATGCTTACCGAGCGCCCTTGAAGTTCCGCCTGAAATCTTTAGTCTCAGCCAATGCGGGGGCTCCATGCTGGCGGGCGACGTCTTGGAGTCGCTGCTGGCCGTTGAGACCCGCTTGAAGTGTCTGCGATCTTGAGCGGGCGCACCCAATGTGGGCTTGATTACGGCCGATTCACCGGATGAGTGTACTGGTCAGTACCACCAACTTCGAAGTCAGTACCACTGTCTGAACTTAAGTCCAGCGACTCTTCACCCGGCACTTCAACTGGCCTTCGACAACTCCGCTCAAGTCCATGCCACTCCGCTCAGGTCCATGGCACTCTGCTCGGCTTCTCGACTCAGGCAATGCCTCCCGACGTCACATCCAAGGCTGGGCTCGGACCCATGTCACTCCGCTCAGCTCGACATCTTGGGCGAAGGCTCCATGAGCATGGTGGGTACTCGGATCGCGTTCGACACGACCCCGCTCGGACGCCTGCTCCATGACTCAGCTCGCCACCTTGGGCAACAGCTCCGCAACCACGGGAAATGTCAAAACTCCGATTCCACCAGACTTCCGCTCAGCTCCTCGACTTGAGCGGGGCTCGGGTCATCACACTCGAGGCTCAGCTCGGACTTCGCGCAACTTCTCTCAGCTTTCTGGACTCGGCTCGGGCTTAGGATGTCTTATGCCAGACATCTCGGGTCCCAGACAGGCATTGCTCAAAGCCGGGGTCTGAGCGAAGCTTCGCCCAGCCTTCAGGTTCCGCTACCTCCGTCGCATGTCTCGTGCCGACAGTTGGTGGTCCAAGTCCATCTCAGCCATGTCGTACTTGAAGTCCACTTGATTGATACGGGTCAGCGTCGTTGATTGATACGGGTCAGCTGGACTTTGGGTTCGGTGGAGAAATCCACTGGGCCTTATCACAACAACATGACCGTTCGTCAAATTAAGTCGTCACCCCAAGATCACTCCGCCCACCCAACACATCGCCTTCCACAGAATAATACCTAAAATAGGGATATTATGAGGATCAACGGGTACATGTAAAACGTAGCTAAGGCATGATGAGGTAAGCACACAAGCGTATCACCGAACCAGAAATCCACTGTCATCGTAGTGTATATTCTATCTACGCTTGAGATGCACTGACATCGCATTTTAGTATTAAGGACAAACCTTTTACGTTTTCGTGGGAAAATGGAGTTGACGGAAAGTCTGTGTTCGGTAATGGATCAGACAAGCGTCCCTTTATCGTTGGTCTAGCAACGAAGTCAATGATCATGCGACTCCTACTACCACCAGAATCGTTCATTCTACACATTGATGCAACATACAAGCTCAATCGACTGGACTATCCTGTTGTCGTTGTGGGGGTGTCGGATCGCTCAAGAAGTTTCCATGTCGCCGCACTATTTGTTGTATCCCAAGAAACGCAGCCTGTGTTCGAGGCAGTCCTTCTCTCACTTCGCCGACTATTGTTTTTGGCTCACTGGCAAATATCTAGTGGGTCGGTACGCCATCGAAGACGTGGAATAGGCACAAGGCCCAGTTCAACGCGCTGCAGACTGTTTTTGGTGGAAATAGATATTTCCAGTTTCTCATGTGCTTTTTTCACGTGATGAAAAATGTCAACAAGTCTCTGAACGGCTACCCTTCCCGCGTATCCTTCAGGATAGTCCAAGATCTGTAAGACCTACATTTTGCGAGAAGTGAACAAGATTTCAACAACATGCGGGGTCGATTTTTGATCAGTTGGCTTCAGAATCCTGAACTGTCGACGTTAGTTGACTATCTACGCGGACAATGACTATTTGGAAGATTTTCTACCTGGCATGTTTTCTCAACTCCCAGTGGCTTTGCAAGCACAAACAACCCAGCCAAGACATTTAACAGTGTTCTAAAGCGAGACTACACGATAAGACGCCGTTTGCAGATGGGGGACACGCGAGCTATCGGAGCGCTGCCGACATAATTCTTCCTTGAACCGGCCTTTTCGTATGACCGTTGTCCCGTCTACTTCGTTAACACGCCGAGCGAATGACATGATACACCACAATCTATTGCAAGTATGGGGCAACCCAGTAGTCCCTACTCCGACTGAAGAAGTGCTTGTCTACGTTCTATCGTGGCCTGCTAACCGGATGAGCGTTTCCCCAACTTAGCGCAGTGAGGCTGGAATTGCGGTGTCTGCACAAATGGGCTATCACTACGCTCTAATGGAAGTGCAGGGTCAGCCGCTGACGGGTTGGCCTGTTCATCTACGGTAGCGTTGGTGTCCGTGTGGATACTGGCATGCGTTTGGAATCTGCGTTCAAGTACTTCACGCATTACGAGTCACTAATAGTGTCGACTCGTCAGGACGCAAATTTCTTGTAAGTCGCAAACGGAAGAAGGACGCCCCAAGCGCGACGTCGACGCAAAACCAAGTGGGGACAGCCATGTCGGTAGGCCAAGCGCTGACATCTCTGATGGTCGCAAATATGAGTGAGATCGAAACACTGCATATGCTTTTCATTCTTACCTAGAGCCGTTGTTTACACAAAAGCTTTAATACATGCATGTTGCTTATTGAGTTCGACTGAACAACATACCTGAGTATCGAGAATGATCCCAACCGAATAAGAATTTGGTTTCCGGCATCCGACATGAGAGGCTTTCAGGAGGGCTCGGCTACTTAAATGATGTTAGTTAGAGGCTGCTTTGTGTTGAAGAATTCGTAGGTTCAGCGAATCTTGCGTTTGTCAAGAAACTTTCACTTCCAAACATTAAAGTATGCATATATACAAATAAATTAGCTGATCTAACGTCTACATACCGCCGTCACGTCCCGGGCCATACATGGCATCAGCCCGCTCGAAGATTGAAAGGCCACTAAACCTCTATTGATGTTACCCGCTGATTGCGTCGTGGCCCTAAAGCTATCAGCGCCGCTATCACCAGTAGACCTGGTTTATTGAAACCGCTCTCGTGCTGTGCTGACGTATTAATTGCCGGCCATTGACAAGCGCTCCGACAAAGATGTAGTTTCGCCTAGGTCGCAGTGATGCTACTAAACCACTGCGATTTCTTCACCCCGCCGTCCTGTCAAGAAAAATGAGGACAATAAATTGTAGGACGGACCTGGCTTAAGTGATGCTGTTTTGATGAGGAGCTCTCGGACTGTGTTTGTTTCGGTTAGTGGCTGGCGTACTATCCCCTGTCAAAATATGTGATCGTGGATAACACTAGTACCATCTTTCTCGCGTTTTTCTTAAAGGCACGGCATTCATCTGTGTGCTATTCTCGATTACTCGCCATGGCTTGCGACCTCACTAAGACTATAGCGTACTAATTCCTAGTGGCACACCCAACCTATCTTCCTTAATGTAGATCTGCGTACTCACATATACGCATTGTTTCCCTTTTTCACTTCTCAGGGCGTATTCGTCTGGTACAGGTTGTGAATATATCATTATCCCCTACAAACGGATTCTACATTTCATGGACGAAAGGTAACATTATGGCTAGAGGTACCGTTGTATGCACGCCGAATCCATAGTCCCTACTTCTCAAAGGCAGATAACACACATGTAGTGCGCGGTTGTGTAGACAGCCGGGTTATTACCTGGTAGTACGCACTTTAATTGCCATCTTTTTTTTTTAAAGCTCTGAGAAATATCCTATTGGTATTCGTCTCAGCCCACTCAAACCTGACCGTTTTAGCTTCAGCTTCCGTTAGAAGCGGTCGATCCTTGAATATCTTGTCGCGACTTAATAGCTTGTGTTGACGAGACCTATCAGACAAGACCGGTAACACTCACAAAACCGTGTGATCCGCAGCGTAGCAAAAGGCTCGCAATATTACGCTACTCAAAGGACACGAACTAAATCACTTGACCTGTTATGAGTTCACGTCCACCCAATCCATTGTATGAGTGAGGTCCCAACTCGTCGCGACCAAAGTTTAGCGCATCCATCAAATATGCAAGTTGGCTCCTTCGTAATCTATAAACTCAAATGTCAGGACAGTGAGTTCGCCCTATCTTCAATACAACCTGTCCTTCCTCCGTATAACCCTTCCTTCTTCCGTATAACCCGTCTTTCCTCCGTATAACCCGTCCTTCCTCCTCAATACAATCCGTCCTTTCCCCGTACAACCCGTCCTTCCTCCGTATAACCCGTTCTTCCTATGGGCATTTGCAGCTTAGTTCTGTAATAATCAAAATTAATCTATCATTTATTACGTGAACAATCACACGCCTCGTATCCACTCATTCATCCCCTTAGTTTCCGCCATTTCAAAGTGCGTGCGTGTGCAGACGACCGTCGCTGAGATCAAGGCCAAGCTCCGGAAATGGAAGGCAAACCCCGGTTGGAAGCTGGCTAGAGCTGCCAAGGAACTCGATCCTCCGAGGACTACTCTTAGCGACGGGAAAAACGCTACTGAGATGAATTGGATGCAGAGGATGACCCCGAAGATATCGTGCAGACGGAGGCGGTCGCAAGCATCGGATGGCACCATTTGAAGACCGAGTGCTGACCTACTACGACAGATGTCTTGGGTGTACCGGTTTATCAATCGATATACCCCCCCCCCAAAAAAAAAAAAGTACTACCGGCGGTGGAGGTGAACAACGCAAATCGAATGATGACGCCAGGTCTGACGATATTGTACCGGTGTAACCCCTGTGGCTGCAAGTGACCACGGGGGATCAGATGAAAAATTGGAGGAAAAGATGAAGAATCTACTGCAGTTCAAAGTGGCGGGAGCACAGCACCGACGCGTCATCACGAAGAAAACGACAACGTGATGGATGAAGATGACTCGGAGGAAAGCTGGGAAATTGTCGGGTACGTGGGCGCCACGACAGAGGGGTCACGACCGAACTTGCGGGAGCGCAAAGTGCGGAATGAAAACGTGCCTCTTATTTCCCTAAAGCACCCAGGTGTCAACGCAATTGACAATTTCAATTCCAGTTTTCCAAGATGATTTGGAAAGTTTGGAGCCTTTTAGCTGGGTGAGTGAGTCAATAATCGACTATTTCATATGCAAGGAGCTTCCGGCGATCCCGAATTTCATTTTGGCTCTCGGAACAACGATTTACACGGAGATTGAGAGCATGGCCGAGCAAGCTGGGGAGGAAAGCAGCGGGCCTGGTGATGTGGATTGGCCATCCTACAAGTTCGTGCTTGTGCCGATTTCTGCTGGAGTTTCGTGGTGATCGAACGGCCACTGCAACCAGGCTCCACAAGTCTTTTTACCATATCAACTCGCTCCCGAAGTACCACGCGTCACATCGCGTTCTCAAGATACTTCGAGAGTATTTTGATTCTCAGCGCAGCAAAATTGCTGGACTGTGCCCCAAGAGTAGCTCTGTGGAGTTCTTGTACAAAACCGTCCCAAACGAACGAGTACGATTGTGCTCTCTATATGATTCATTACATGCATCAGTTCTTCTGGTACGGCGCAGAGAGGAAACCGTCGTCGATGGTTGGCGATGTTCATGAACTCGTTGCGGGTAAGTTTAACGCAACGAAAGCTACGGTTTTTCGTGAGACGATCGCGTCCAGGATGGAAAATGATATAGCTACACTAAGCGTAAACGTATGAATATGTCGTTTCCTTCATTTTGGCTCTGAGTCTTATGTGAATGTAAATTTGCACTATTGTATGGAAGCACTGTAAAACACGTGTGAACACAGCTTTAGTCTGTAACTACAGCTGCTTCATTGGCCGGCTGCATAAGTATCGGATGATGGAGATGTACTCGCATTCGTCAGGTCGATGCGCTAAAACAGAAGCTGACAAACCACGATCCCCCCCTAAAAGAAAGCTTATCATTGCTTATGTCATTGTTTGCATAGTATTATAAAATAAGAGTGGAGTTTAACCCGGTCAGCTTTCCTGGTTTCTTCATAACAAGCCGTCCCTCACCACGGTCCTCATAACAAGTCGTCCACCAGGAACTTCTTACACGCGCTTGTGCATCGCGCCAACCTCGTCTTTGTGTCATGGTGCTGGGTAATGCCCGCAGGCAAGGTGTTTTTCAGAACCTAACCGGTGATTGTAACATTTTCTCGGTAGCCTGCATGAACTAAAAGCGACCACTGTACAAGTTAGTGGGAGGTATCTGTACGGCAGGGGTCGGACAATGCAGTATGAAATTGTACTGCAAAGCCAAGCCTGCAGTAGTAATAACGGCATCCAATAATAATAATTGGTACAATATCAGTATACAGATTTGGACAGAAAGATATGACGCGGGAGGTTTTTCTATTGTATGCGAACAGATGGGGGCACAAAACAATGACACTTTTATTTTAAGCCAATCACAACTCGGTGGAGGAGGGATCGTCGACATGGCCAGTGACGTCCCTGCTTCTTCTTGGTTCTTCACTGGTGACGTCTCGAAGAAGTTAAAGCCACTGACCAACGCGCGTACTACCTGATCCCCGTATACAAGCTGCTGTAGGTCACTATTTAAATATTTAGTACGCACAATAATTTATACTCATGCAGTCGTAAAACGTCACCCATCAGCTCAATCCGTTAGTGACCATATTTTTATTAAAGATACGAGGGTTCGATTCCCACGATGGCAAAGTTAATCTCCCGTGTGGTGACCTTGGTGCCGGGGTTCCAAGGCATCAGGCGCGCATGCTGACGTCCCCCGCCCTATCTGGACTGCCTATAAGCCCGCCTTCAGCCAGGCCTTCTTTAGGCTGCTCTCACTAACAGCATCCCATGCTGCGACGACGCCTTCCACGAGCCCCTTGCGCTTTTCTGGTGCCGACAGTCGCTGGATTGAGTAGCCTCTCACGGAGAGGAACACGGCCGCTTGGACCTACAACACCGAGCTCGTACGACAAGGTGATCGCTCGCAGCTTCTGTTTGAAGGGACCCATCGCCCCTACATCCAGAGGTTGCAGCACCGAAGTGGTGTTCTTAGGCAGTGACACCACCTCAGTACCCCAAGCCGCCAGCGCCTCCTGCGACTGCGTACTCACGTGGCACTTGAGGTGTCAACGTAGAGCGCTAGCAGTCCAGGTATATCGTCGCTCACAAACCCGCCCCAGGTCTTCTCGATGAAGGCGTCCTGCCTCACCCGAGTGTCCATCCAAGCGTTCTTCTGGACAGCTGTCACTACCTTGCTCGAAAGGCTTTCCACCTCTTTTTCGACACGTCCACCCGGCTGCCCCTTGAATATGACGACGGGGCGCAGCTTGCGTCCCGTCGCAGATACGATTAGAAGCACACTTGCTCTCTCAGAGCGCGCGCGACCCTTGATCTTGACCCTCTTCTTCGAGCCGCGCTCACTGATGATGCGCGCGGGGGTGTCGTCGTAGTAGACTGCAGTTTCGTCAGCATTGAACGTGCACGCCCGTGCATACGTCGCCTTCACCGTGGCGCCTACTTCGCTCGCGAACTTTCGCTGCTCGGCCTCGAGATCTTGAGTAGAGAGTACTGACTTAGTTGGACGCCGAAACGAGAAGCCGCGTTGAAACCCGATGCGCCGGATTATGCGGCCTAGGCTCTCCTCCTTGTTCTCGGCTAGGTATGAAGTAGTGAAGTCAGCATACTCCTCTTTGATAAACATCACCACGTGGGAAGTCTTCAGCGGGAAGTCATCGCGGCGCATCTGTTTAATCTACTGCATGAGCTCATCGCAGTGCGGGAACGAGTTAGCTCTACCTTGCCCACCGAGAGAACACTTAGACCTCTTCTTATTGTTGCACACGTCCCTGATGGCGGCCTGGTGATCCTTCCACCCGTAAATGGCTGTGCGGGACTTAATACCATGGAGTCTAGCAACATCAGCTACACTGACCCCCGCGTTAATTACGTCTAGCACTTTGAGTTTCAGAGCGTTTGTGTATGCGTTTCGGCGGTCACGAATGACCACTTCAACCTCATCACAGTCCAAAGCGTCGTCCTCCTCCTCTGAATCGCCTCGCAGCGGGCTGTCATCGCCCATGCGCCAAACCCGCAACCGAGCGCTCGCTCCGTCGTCCGTGTCCTCCATCTCACGTCTAATTTTGGGTGGAGTCCCTGCGTTGAGAACAGCTACGCTTTAATTGGTCAATATGTTTGTATGGGGAGACTGAATCAAAAACCTCAATGTCATTGATTTGTGTCCGTCATATCTTTGTCTCCAAATCTGTATTATACGATTCGTGGCATGAGCCATTTTGTATCAAAACGTGACAGGAAAGCTGCAAACTTAACGGAAACTTCACGGTGATATCAAACTATCATTGAGGGGCTGATAGGGCTCGAAAAGCGAGAAAATATATGCGGAGGTTGATGATTAAGCAAGAACCCAATTTTGTTTCGGAAGAGATAGCGCCCGTACTTCTAGTCAGAGGGGGTGAAATGAACCCAAGTCTATTGGGAGCGCCCAAGCGAAATCGACACCATCGGTATTTGAGAGGCATGAAGAGTCTGCAAACTTCACTCCAGTGTCATCGCTAGTCATGCTATTGCCTCCTCAACGCTGGGTCGGTCTTAAAGCACCGGCAAAGCGGCGTTTGGCAGCTGAAGATCACCTTAGCCCATAGGAATTGCATAGTGTTTGTAGGCCATGACACCCGTCCCACAAGCCGAACATGTTTGACCATGTTTTAGATTTTTACTTGTATTTAGTATGTTTCTTACCCTAACCCGTTTAGAAAAAATGTGCTGTATCAACCGCCATTTTGTTTCTAGGACGACTTTGGGTAGTGTTGCTGTCCGGTTAAGCGCTCATGTATACCTGCCACTTGCTCCACAAAAAGTCTCACAACCTGAAGTTGAGATAGCTCGTGTAAAAATAGAGAATTGAAGAGTTTATTATAGTACTTTGCATCATTCTTTACCGTCCAAGTCCACAAACAACTCATAGTATTTGATATTGTATTGCTAATATTGGGGCAATATCATATTGTATTGGTTTCGTGAGCTTCCAATAATAATTAATTGTGGTGGGACAATACCATAATTATTGTTTTGATATTATTTTTCCCGACCCCTGCTGTACATACTTACAGTGAAGCTACATTACTACCAGTGATTGGAAAAAATATCTTGGATTTTATTGCGGATAAAAATTTAAACTGCAGGACACTATTGACATAGTAAATACAATACCAATACTGAACTGCAGACCCAGACATATTGCAATACTCGATTGGAAACGCAGATAAAATTGCCTGGTTGGTAGTAGTCTACAGCGCATTCTCGCTATCAGTACTGTGAGAACGCTTTACAGCTTCTGCAACAAGTCTCCGCAGATTGGTGTAGCCCGTGCTCAGTTTGTTCATGGGTGCAGCCTTGCACTTGTTGCATGTGTAGGCACGGGCGCCACCAGCGGGGTTGATCTTGTAGTAGTATCGAACTACGTCGGGAACTCGAGTGCGTGCCATGCGTGCAGCGGTTACGGAAGTGGTTGCTAGTCGGAGAACTAAACGGAAAGTGAGGATGGAAGTAGGGGGAGCGCAGGCGTTTGAGCTTAACTAGAATGGTTGGCAGTGGCAGTTGACAGCGACGGTTGGCAGCGCTGCCTGGTAGCGAACGTTAGTAGCAATAGATAGCCAGTATGGCTGGTATGAAAATTCAGTATTGGATAGTGCTGGAGCATTGCAATTCTCAATTGGAAGCTCAGGCAATACTGCAAGACACGATTGTACCGGGTGGTCACATTGGCATCTATATTGCAATGGTACGGTACAGTTGCAATGCTTGCCAATACATTTTTTCCAATCACTGATTACTACTGTACATGGTGGAAGTCACGCGTACTCATTTCCTTCATACTCCCGTGGAATTTTGGACAGTGCGTTCTGCAGCTGAATCAACTGAGTTGATGACACCGGGAGCGAGACAGGCATTTGCAGAGCAATCAACATGGAATGACCGACCGCAGCGTCAAGCTGGCTGGAAGTGAAGACCTGATGTGGCAAAATGGAAAGTGGTCACTGCGTCACCGTAAGATTGCCACCTTTGAGCCAAAGCTCGCCGCATGTTGAAGTGGATCGCGTTGAAGTGGCTCCATAAATCGGTGCCAGCTCCGAAACGATCTGGCATCAAATGAGCGCACGCGCTTCCACCGCCTCACGATCGAGGCACGATAGCCACGGCATACTTTCGCTCAAAGCTTGGCTTGCCCTGGAGGTGAACGGCGGCGCCACCGTGGCTTCGGCGCGCGTGCAAATGGGGCACGCCACGCCCATCAATGGCGGCTGAAGGATGCGCGAAAAATCCACTCCCACTGCTGATACCGCCCAGAGACGGTGTAAACGCTCTTGGCCTCCAGTCGTCTGGCATCGACGTTGATACCGGTAAGCATCGACGTTGGCACTTGCATCCACGCCCTCGAGATCCCATTTGTATGCATACCCATATAGTGAGTCTACTCCCAGCCGCAGGCAAGCATTGGGCCGCATCAGTAGATTTGGGGCTAAAGCGGACAGGCAGGCTCCAATCGGATGGCAATCCGCAACTCAGTCCACTCACTCACTTCAAGGATACGCCCCCTAAATCGTAGCTCGCCCGCCTTAATCGTTCGAGCAAAGGAGACAATTCGTTCGAGCAATCGGTAAAAACAGGCCAGTCCGATCCAAAGCGTCTCCCTTGATATCCTACCCTCCAGCTCACTCGGCAAAAAGCGTGACAAGCAACAGCCAGCTGAAGAAGATCTCGACGCTCGCCATGTCGGGCTTTTTCATCGACCCCAAGGACCTGCCCGACGACGGCTACGGGCTCATCCAGGTGCTGTTCCTGGGCGCCGTCTACGGCTTCGTGCTCTTCAACGCCAGCAACCTCATCTCGGACGGCAGCGAGCTTCTGCTGCTCGTGCCGTCCATGGCGGGCATCGTGGGCAGCGTCGTGCTGCCCGTGCTGGGCGCCGTGCCCGACGGCGCCATCGTGCTCTTCTCCGGAATGGGGCCGGACGCGCAGCAGCAGGTCTCGGTGGGCGTGGGCGCGCTCGCGGGCTCCACCATCATGCTGCTGACGATCCCGTGGGCGCTCAGCGTATTCGCGGGGCGCGTCAACATCGACGAGAACGGACGCGGCAACTACGTGCGCCCCAAGGGCGACCAGCACTGGGCCAAGCTCATGCCGCCCGGCAACAAGGACCTCACGCGCACGGGCGTCGTGCTGTTCGACGAGATCCCGTCCACGGCCAGGACCATGATCTTTACCAGCTTGATCTACCTGATTCTGCAGATCCCGGCGCTGTTCTACACGGGCACGGCCAAGGAGGACGCCCAGGCTGACAATGCCCAGGTGGCCAAGGCCGAGAAGCCCTTCGCCATCGTGGCCTTTGTGGTCTCCATGATCTCCTTTGTGCTTTATCTTTACTGGAACGTGCAGCGCTCGTCCGAGGTCAAGGAGGACGTCATTGACGAGGTCCGTGTGGCTGCTATCCGTGACGGAGAGATCAGTCTCTCGGGTATCCTCGCTGCGGAGGTGGCCAAGCTCAAGAAGGAGTCCCCGACCCACGCTACGCCGCTCAACGCCTCGCGTGAGCACTTCGACCGCGTTGCGGACATCATCCGCCCGTTCTTCCACGCCTACGACAAGAACCGCGACCGCCGGATGGACGCGGACGAGTTGCAGGTGTTCTTTAAGGACCTGGGCGAGGCGGTGTCCCGTGATGAGGCCGAGAAGTGGATGGCTGCGGCCGACAAGGACAAGAGCGGCTTCATCGAGTTCAACGAGCTCGTGGAGGCCACGCTGCGCTACCTGCTGGCCAAGTACGAGAACGAGATCCAGGGCTGCTCCTCCGTCTCGATGCAGCGCGTAGTGGTGGAGCAGCAGTACTCGCTGGCCATCCCCGCCGCGGAGGGTGAGGACGACGAAGAGGAGGAGGAAGTCCCGGAAGACCTCGCGCACCTGTCCATCGCCGAGCAGCAGAAGAAGATCAAGATCCGCTCCGCCTACATGATGTTTCTGGGCACGGCGCTGGTGCTGTTGTTCTCGGACCCGATGGTGGACGTGCTGTCGGAGGTGGGCGCGCGCACGGGCATCCCGGCCTTCTACGTGTCGTTCGTGGTGGCGCCGCTGGCGTCCAACGCCAGCGAGCTCATCGCCGCCTACAACTACGCGCAGAAGAAGACGTCCAAGACCATCTCCATCTCTATCGCGGCACTGCTTGGCGCCGCCTGCATGAACAACACCTTCTGCCTGGGCATCTTCGCGGCGCTGATGTCGTTCAAGAGCGGCGGCCTGGTGTGGGAGTTTTCGGCCGAGACCTTCTCGATCCTGTTCGTGGAGCTCGTGATCGGCTACATCGCTATGAAGAAGACCCAGCGTCTGCTTGATGGTTTGATCGTGATGCTGCTGTACCCGGCCTCCATCTTCCTCGTGTTCCTGCTGGAGAACGTGCTCGGTCTGGACTAAACTGTGGTTAGCCCGAGTCTTCAGCTGTGGAGGGCAGCTAAGTGTTGAAATTGTGATGCGCAACTTCTGTCGAAGCTGCTTGGAGATGCTGCTGCGTGTAGTAAGTGAACGCATGTAGGTAAGGCATTCCCAATACATTTGTCTTTCTTTCTTCCGAGTTCTCCACGATGATGCATTGCATTTGATGTCGGTCTACCAAGTGCGGATCGATACTTCACTTGGACTTTCGTTGTGTGGAGAAAACATGTCGGATTCGCGAGGACAGGATGGTGCAAGATGTGTGTCCTTCGAGTACGCGTTGATTGGGGCGGCGAGCATTAACTTCACGTCACGTAGGTATTGAAAGCAAACGAGTGGGGCACTTAATCAAGGCAATCAAGAAAAAGCATTCGTTCCAGTCCCCTAGGAGCAAGCTCAAGCTGTGGTTTGCCATACTTAGTAGTGGCTAACGGTGCCCTCAGATAGAGAGAGACCCTTGATCAATGACGCAGAACTGGACAACTCGTGAAGCTCAAGCTGTGGTTTGCCATACTTAGTAGTGGCTAACGGTGCCCTCAGATAGAGAGAGACCCTTGATCAATGACGCAGAACTGGACAACTCGTGGACAATCCAACGATTGCTTGGAACTTCCTGCCAAGAAGAGTTGAGCTCCACTCGCTGGAGAAGATCTGCGTTCGTTCAAAAAGGCTTTCAAAGTTGTCTCGCTTGCCATTCCTCCTCAACCCACAACTTCAACACAAACTGGTTGTGGCCGACGACGAAGGTCCTTGCCCGCATTTTATTATTCGATGGTGCTGCTCAAGTTGTTCCGAGGCGGTGACACTGAGAATTCTTTTCTTTGAGTTTGGGATGCTGTGTTTCGCGCGGTGCTGGATTTTGTGTTCGCACAAGGAACGGGACTTAAAGGACGGCTCTCCTGACTTTTTGTTTATCTTAAACGATGTTTGCTTTTCCGCGGTGAAGAGAAAGCACCTGGTGTTAGTCTCAGTGTGCCGAGTAACGAGCTCAGAACAAGCTTACTTCTAACTACATGTATGGCAACGTTTGGGTATGTTGCTACCAGGCCTCGGAAAAAAATAATTATTCCATTGCAATTACTGTATTTTGTACGGAAATATGTATTATTGGTTGCCAGTCGTATTGAAATTGTTATTATTGAAGCTCAATTCTAAGTAAAATATATAACTATACAAACACCAAGTTTAACGTGATTCTCCATATAAAAGTAATTGAAATAAATACATATTATTGGTGAATGATAAATTCAAATGTTTATTATGGAGACCGAACTTTTGCAATTCAATATGATACTGTATTTTCCGAGGTCTGGTTGCTACCTCGATAACCAAGCGAAGCCCACCAAACACGATGCAATCCCTTCCGCCCACCCGTCTAAAATTATGAAGTCAGCACTTCCCTTCAGATCATCTTGCTTCATACTGGAAAGCAGATCATCGGATAATAAAACACCGCGGTTTACCGTTTGGGCACAGTCTTTCCTCCCAGTTAAAGCCCTCCACGGAGAAGTCCAGCTCTTCTTACGTGGGTCCGCGCCGATACATCACGGTCACCAAGTCGAGCCGAAGCAAAGGGCAGCCCAGACGCTCCAAGCCAAGCGCTTCAGGGTCCAGCTCCCTCGTCTCCGCCGTAGTCAGCCATTTGTCATTGCGCTGGCGCAGAACAGCTCCGAAGCCGAGAACAGTGTACCAGTGTGCATCACACGTTGTGCCAATCCGTCAAGGAGATTCCACTATAAAAGCCCAAACTTCATGCACCCACTCTCCTTGTGCTGGTCTCCACACCCCACACTGCAATACCTCGACCCGCATCGTCTGCAGTTGTAGTTGGCGAAGAACCCACAGACACAGCAAAATCTGCGTGGCGGGTGCGTGGGCGGGCCCACCGCCGCTGTCAAATAGTTGGGTCCTTCGGCATTGTCGCCATTGCCCAGCTCCTCAAAGACCAACTGCGCCAGACTCTTGACCTTCCACTTCTTCTTGCTCGACGCAGCCACCCTCCTCTTCTTCCTAACAGGCTCCCGGCCTGACGTTGCAGTGCCGGCCCCACCTTCCTCCTCGTCCACGTACGCTTCGTCCCCATCTTGAGCCCCGTCCCCTTCGTCCGCATCTTCGCCAAAATTATCGGCTTCTAGGGCGTCCAGTCGAGCATTGCGCACTTCAGTGCGCGTGTCGTCATCCACGCGCCTCATTGCCGCGCTCAGCCTGTGCGTCCGGCCTGCGTAGCCCATACAAAAAAGCATTACCAAGGATAACAATTAGAATATTTCGAGTTCTATTGAGCAAGCTCTAGAGAGCGTCAGGAGCTCGGAGCGACGAGACTAGAGGCATCGGCGCACCTGAAAGACGCTTCTTCGCAGGTGCATGCCGACCGCCGGCTGCGGAGACGCGCGCCGTCGTCGCCAGGATGGTCTCATTCCAGCGCTTCTTGCCATCATACGCCTTCCCCATTTTTGGTTTTTGTTTCTTTTGGTTTTGGAGAAGTAAAGTTTATGAGAACTGCGAGGGTTTACAAAATCCAAGATAAACCATTTCAGATAGATTTTATGCTAAAACAATTTTGTTTTGCTCTATTCGGACTCGACACTCACTTGACTACCTACCATTCAAACCAGTCGTCCTCTTCGTTTGGCTTCACTTCAGCGTTGGGCGTTTGGTACTTGTTCGTTTCTTCCTCTTCTTGCAAATTCCTCATGTTTGTCTGTTGGTGTTTTATGGGGTCATCCCATCGCATTACGACGAGATGGGGATTGGTCCGCCCATGGGCCGCTGCTCATCGACGGTGCTCGACCGACCGGTTGCGACTGAGGACATGGAGCCTCTTCCGATACTTTCGGTCTTGAACTCCGCCTCGTCCACCAGACTGCCCTCCAGGTCGGTCGACAACTTGTCGAAGAAAGAGAACGAGCTCTTCCGGTACTTCCCGCTCCGGTTGCTGGCATAGTCACCGAATCGAGACGAGTCGCTTGAGCTTTCGCTCATGCGCGCAGGGCTTCGCGGGATACTTCCGGCAATACTGCTGGCATCGCTTGCCTTCCGGTGCATGTACTGCAGTACATTGGCACGCTCTTTGTTGCGCAGACGCTGAGCGAACGGGTCTTCAATCGGCACCGATACAATTCGCCGAATTGTTGGCACGGCACACGCGCTTGACTCGTCCACAGCGAAATCCACCGAGCTAGAGCGACAGTGAACTGGAGGTCGAGCTGGTTTATCCACGACGTAGTCCACGGAGTTAGATCGACTGTGGGCCTGACGCGGAGCACGGGCGCTTGGTTCATCCACAATGAAGTCCACCGAGTTGGAGCGAACGTGAACTGGAGAGTACAGAGGATCATGCGCCACTGGTCTATCGAGATGGAGCGGCGGTGGGCTGAGCTCGTTAGCACTCTGTTTTGTCCCCTTGTCGTCACTCGAATGGTTCGAACATGTGTCGTCTTGGTGGTCCTGGGTGAATGAGGCGGTGTTGGCATACGAGTTGGTGCTTCTGGACAGCGTGCTTTGGTCACTGAAGCCACGAGAGCCACGTACACTTCCGCTTCGAGTAAGCTTGCGCGCATCATCGAAATCCGACTTCTGAGGCGGTGCATCATAGTCACGTTTGAACGGGTGTTGCGGTAACATTGGACCTCGATCAACCTCTGAGCGTGATTTCTCAATTGTGGTGTGACGTTGATGTCCAGCAATGCCGGCGGGGGACCGGAACGGATCCGAAAAGGAACGTGAGAGGGGAGGCTCTTCCAGCATCGGCACGTTGTCAGGTGATCGTTGGTGCTCAGTCGATCCTCTTCGGTGACCCAAGGAGAACCCGTCCACTCCAACACCGTGCGACTTCTTCGACGGAGCACGAAGTAGAGGCGGAGATGAGTTCATCGCCTCCCGCAACCACGCGTTCCCAGATCCAGAGTCAGATTGGCCGTTCCTCGGACCGCACATACTTTCCGAGCGCTGATAGAGCCGAAGGCGTTTCTTCTCGGCTTTCTTCTTCTCCTTTTGCGTCTTCATATCCTTGTGCCACTCCTCAAAACGCTGAATCCAAGCCAAGGGCGAGCGTCCAATCTCCTCGTTGTCCTTCATTGGTCGGCCGCCAGGAGTGCTATTGGCGCTATGGTTCTGGTTTTTCTTAGCGTGCATCAATGCAGAGCTCTTGCTTCGTCGATCACGCGTCAGCTCAGAATCATTTTCATCCCCGTCCAAACCTTGTGGACTAGTTGCACGGCGACTCACCAAATTTGGGTCAGACTTCATGCGATGGGCTTCTTTATCCTTGGAACTGCTAACTGCAAAACCATCCTTCGAAATGCGTCGTACATTTCGCGCTCCCCACTGACGATAACTATCTGCTGAACCCCAATACTCTTCCATAACCTGCAATGACAATTGGCACATATTAGTCCAGGCGTGTTATCTTTGTTCTTTGATCCGCTCAGTACAGCCACTTACTTGAACCTGGATTCCTTCGTAGTACCCCGCAAAATGTGGGTGGTCTCTTCGAATAGACTCTGTGTACTCGTCGGTAAGATGCCTATCAAACGTTCTACAAGCAGAAATAATAAGGACAGTCAGTACACACATAGATTGGTACTGTCTACTTCCAGTTGCATTCACCTACCGAGCCAGGCGAGGAGGAATCTTGTCCATGTGTCGAAAAATGCCCTGCTTGTTCTTGCGGCCAAATATCCGTAGCCTCGGCTCAGACCGCGCCTCTGAGCTCCTCCGTCCTGTAGTTGAACTGCGCGCATCCTCAGTGTCAAACGTGGAGGCGACAATCCCTGATGCTAGTTGTAGACGGTGGTGAGCTCGGAAATCTTCGATCCGGCCTCGAATTACACAGTCCTGCTTCTTGGATATCTTCATGAGCGCCAATGCGTCAACATTTCCTCGACCAAGCTACGACCGCAGGATACCGCATTAGACTAGACTCATCACAAGTCAAACAGATTTTCGGAAACATACCTCATTCAGATGCTTCAGCATGTCCCCATATGCATTGCACGCGAGAAGTTCTGTCTTTGCCTGTTGCAATAATGCCAGTGCTACCCTGAAGAGAACCTACCAACGAGACAACTGAGTCAGTGGTCATAGAAACAGACCGAATATCAAGAAAACAATAACTGCAAAACTTACCTCATCGCCTTGAAGAAAAATTGCGTCCCAGATCTGGAAAGTGACTCCTCGTTCGCATGGACTTGCGAAGAGTGTCAAAAACCATTCCGTACAAGCCAGCGACAGCTCCATCCCTGAACCTCCAAGCTCCGTCAAATGCTCAGATATATCTGGATACTGTAGACGAACCAGGTCTGCAAATACGTGCTGATCTACAGCAAGACCCAACTAAAGATTAACACAAACACAAAGTCAGTATTGAAACAGACTTAAGTTAGAACGTTCTCTGCGAACGCTTTCCCACTTACCATTGTTGTGTAGTAGTCGTCAGGGACCAGCCGAACAATAGCAATCAGCAAGTAGAACGCTTCTTCCTCGCTCAGATGTTGCAGGCTTCGAGCAACAATGTAATTCAGGCCTTGGCAATAACCCAGACCAGGGTTATAATACGAATACGCAACGAGAACGCGCCGCATCATCTTTGATTTCTCCTCAGTCCAAAGCTCCTTGTCCTCCTCCGCAACAGTTCGATGGAGATCCACGTCAATCTGTCGCGTAGCTTCTGTACTCTCCATTTCAGACGCCAAGATGCGCTCATACATGCCCTTGTGCTTCCGCATTTCCATTTGAGCTCCAGACGCCAGCATCCACAGCTTTCCGTGCAGCTCCTCGGGCACCGCTCCATAATCACGATCTTCACGCATCAGAATCGCTCGTATCCGCTCCTCTGTCCGCCAAATTCCGTGCGCCAGTGGACCCAACCCGTCAGACGCAGAGGAGTCGCCAGCAAGATCATTCTCTTCCTTCCGCTGCTGCTGGTGCTCATACTCGAACAATAGCCGCTGCCAGCGCGATTGCTGCAGCATGTGCACAGCCTCAGGCGAGTCCAGATCCAGATCATCCGCAAGAATATCAATATCGTCCTCCACGAAGATGCCGTGCTCCGACAGCGGGGACCAATCCTGCATCAATTACCCGTTAGCGTCAGGAATACGACCATATCTCACCACCAATACCAACTCGTACTGGAGCGTTGATCATGGAGCTGCGTTCATCAATTGACCGGCGGTTCGACAGCGACACCGCCACCGTCTGCAGCGCCAAAATATTGCTGTACACTGCCAATAAACAATAAATAAATAAATAAATAAATAGAAAGTCAGCCACAGAATAAAAAAGCAACAGCTCAAAGATCAGCATGCCACCTTTCTCCATGTCCTTGCGCTGGAGCAGGTCGTCCGGCTGGAACAGATCTTCCCGCGCGACGCCCAGCACTTCACAAGCCCTGCGCATTTTGGAGAATGAATGAAGCCACAACGATCTCGTTAGTGCTCTCAATTCAGCCACAGGCGGCCATCGTACGACGCGACGACTGTCGCCATCGCCACCCACACGGCCTCGCTCACTGGCCGCACATCACCGAAACGCTAGACGCATTGATACGCACCTAAGATACTCGCACACATTGCCGAGTGCGTCCTGCTCGCTCGTCGCTGCGGCGCGCACCGGGCTGATCTGGCTCTTCATGCCCAGCGCCTTGTAGAGCTTGTTCACCAGGTCGCACAGCAGCTCGCGCGAGCGCAGCGCGGCCGGCAGGTCGTCCAGGAACTTGTCGCCCAGCACCATCTCCATCCAGCGGCGCACGATCTCGCCGTCCTTGCTCACGTTGCGCGTGGGCGAGAGCATCACGCCCGTGGCCAGGGGCTCGTCCTCCATGGCTGCGTAACGACACCGAGAGGCGCGAACTGGCGCCAATGGGGCATGCAAGGGGGGGGGGGAAGGGAAGCTGCCTGCCTGCTTGTGCCCTGTGTTGCTACAACAACTCGTACGTCACACACTCGCCCAGGTACTGTCTTGCCCTGCCCTTGACTCTCGACTTGACCCGGCCGCTGAACTGAATACAACTGCCGAAACGGCGCCTTATTCGTGGGCGGACTGTGTGGGGCACACCAGTCACACATAAACGAGCGGGTGTTAACCAGGATAGTGACATGAACGATAAGAACATTGCAAGGCGGTTTATCTGCTGTTTAGTGGGGAGAACCTCGGTTTATGGACGACAGCGAGAGACGACTGTAGCCCGACGCACTTTCTTTGCAGCGTACCCCCGTGGGCAACGGAGACTTTGGCCTGCCAACGGTGTATGAGCTCCATGGGGCTGTACAAGAGCTGCCTTATGTAAAAGTGCACAATGTATTTTATCTTGGTGCTGGCACTGACAATGTTGCGCGACTGACTGGCTGAGGCAAAAGGATCTACTTACTGCGCCGACGGCGTCATGTGCGCGGCGCACTTCTCGAGCGTCTTGACGGCCGAGCCAAGCTTGTTGACCGTCTCCATGTACTCGGCCTGCGGGTCCGAGTCGTACACGATGCCGCCGCCCGCCTGCGAGTAGACCTTGCCGTCCTTGACCACCATGGTGCGGATGGCAATGGCCGTGTCCAGGAAGCCGGAGAAACTGAAGTAGCCCACGGAGCCCGAGTACACGCCGCGCCGCTCCGTCTCCAGCGAGCAGATGAGCTCCATCGCACGCACCTTGGGCGCGCCGGACAGCGTGCCAGCAGGGAACATGGCACGGTAGGCGTCGTACACGGTCCGGTCCTCGCGCAGGTCGCCCTTGACCACGGACACGATGTGCATCACGTGCGAGTACTTCTCGATCTGCATGAGGCGCTCCACCCGGACGGAGCCCGGCTTGGCCACGCGGCCGACGTCATTGCGGCCCAGGTCCACCAGCATGATGTGCTCGGCGCGCTCCTTCTCGTCCGCGAGCAGGTCCTTCACCAGTGCCTCGTCCTCCTCGTCGTTGGCGCCACGGTGGCGCGTGCCGGCAATCGGGTGCGTCTCGACGACACGGTCGTGGTCCACCTTGACGAGCATCTCGGGGGACGCGCCAACGATCTGGAAGTCCTCGCCCATGTCGAGGAAGAACATGTAGGGCGACGGGTTGATGGCGCGCATCTGGCGGTACAGATCCAGCGGGGTGACGTCCTTCGGGAGGTCCACAGCCAGCCGCTGGGACGGCACGGCCTGGAAGATGTCGCCGTCCACAATGTGCTCCTTGAGCTTCTCCACAAAGCCCATGTAGCCGGCCCGGCCGACGTTGGAGGCTGCCTCCAGGTCGATCTTGGACGTGGAGGGCGCGCTGGCGTGGGCCACGTTGGACGTGCGCACCAGGGGCTTCTCAAGCGCCGTGTTCACGGCCATGATCTTGTCGGTAGCCTCCTTGTAGGCCGCGGCCAGGTCGCCCGTGTCCAGGCGGCAGTGCGATACGATCTTGAGCGAGTGGAACACGTGGTCGAAGATCACGACCGTGTCGAAGAACATGTAGATGCTCTCGGGCACCTTGAGCACGTCCTTCTGGGCGTCCACGTAGGGCGCGATCTTGGGCTCGAAGTGGCGGATGGCGTCGAAGCCGCAGTAGCCTACGGCGCCACCGGTCATGGGCACGCTGAGCTCGGGCAGCGTCACGGTGCGGAACTGCTGCATCTCCTTCTCCAGGTTCACGAGCGGGTCGCCCTCAAAGCTCTGACCGGGGCCCGTGGCCACCACCTTGAGCGGGCCAGCGCCGATGAACGAGTAGCGCGCGATCTTCTCGCCGGGCGCCACGGACTCGAGCAGGAACGAGTGCGTCTGGCCCTCGCGGAGCTTGAGCAGGACGCTCATGGGCGTGTCCAGGTCGGCCACGGCGTCCAGGTACACGGGCACGAGGTTCTTGTCGCTGTTCTCGGCCAGCTGCTGCAGCTGCGCGACGCGCTCCAGTTGCGGCTGGAAGGACATGGCGGGTGGTGTGCGGGTAGTGTGAGGTGTGGAGTGTTCGTGGCGCCCGTGTTGAGCTGCCGAGTCACAAGTAAGTGCTGGTGACGACCGGAATGGCTGCAGCAAGCGTGTTTAAAGTTGAGGTGGAGAGAAGGTGGCGTGAAGAGTTGTATAGAGAGGGGAAAGTCGCTTGTATAGAGGAACGTGGTGCCACAAGAAATTTCGTTGGTTGTGTGGACCACGTCATTATGGGAGTCTTCAACTTGTTGTTACGCAAGTGTTGCTCATACTTAAGTAGCTCTTCAAAAGACACCGCATTTTTCCTCCGCTGGAGAGAAGACACCCATGATCTCCAAGCGTAAACCTTGTGAGGAACTACCAGCAGCACCAATGATGCGAAATATAAAGCAATGCTGGCCAATGTTGGCCATACAGGTATGATCGGGGCAAGTGGAAGAGAAAAAAAAACATGGTGACATTCGTGAAATACTTGCCGCTGTCGACTACAAGGTGAAGCCAACAGACACAATAATACTTCATGTGAGAGATTCACCGGTGCTTCACCTCGATAAATAATAATAAGAACTTCAGCAAAAGCTGTCAGGTACGACAACCACGAGGAGCAACTTCACCTCTCAGTAAAATCTATATTTTTCAAAAAACCTTTCTCACTTGCATCCACTATGCCATAATCTCTAATAATCGACTCCCCTTTTTAAGTCGTTCGCCGACAACATTCCGACAACTTCTCCTCCAGCAACGCAAGCCATGGCCAGCAGCAACAAGACCGTGGTGTCCGTCCCCGCCGACACGGATGCCAGTCCCAGCGTCAGCGTCGGCGCTGGCAGCGTGCGCACCATTCAGAACGAGGACGGGACCCCCGTTGTCGTGACCGAGGAGCCGCTGGTCAAGAAGCGCCGCACCAAGAACTTCCAGCTGCGCGAGGACCTGGCGCGCACGCGCGGCGCCATGAACATCGTGGTGCCGCCCTTCGAGCCGCAGACGTTCGACACGTGGGAGGCCTTCATGGCCGCCTGGAAGAGCTACACAGAGCGCACCAAGACCATGTTCAGACGGCGCAGCTCGTCCACGACCCCGTACTGGAACAGCAAGCACAAGTTCAAGAAGTACCCCGTGCCCGACGACTTCAAGTACGCCACCATGTCGTACTGGTGCACCCACGGCTGCATCCAGCCGTCGCGCGGCACTGGAGTGCGCACGCACATGCACAACCGCTACACGGGCTGCTCGGCGCGCCTCACGGTGGACGTGGTGTACGAGGCGGTGGACGGCGAACCCGGCAAGATCCGCTGGCTCATCCGCGTGCGCAACCAGGTACAGTAGGGCGGACGTAGAGAGGTAGAGTGGAGTGGGGGAAAGGAGGGAGGGTATTGACGGTTTACTGTATGGCTGCAGATCACGGTGCACAACCACCGCATCAACGACGAGATCTACCACTGCTACACGAACAACACCTCGGTGCCGGACGAGCTGCTGTTGGGGGCGGAGGCGGCGGAGTTGCAGCACAAGCAGGAGACGCACCAAGTCGCTGCGGAGGACACGAGTAGGGTGATACACGAGGAGGGGTGTGCGAGGTAGAATTCGTGTTGACTGACTGGTGTTTGGTGCTTGGATGCAGGTTATGAACCGTCGACGCGGATCCTCACGGAGCTGGACCCGATGGGGAATGGCGACCCCGGTGAGTGCTTACGCTGCGGATAGAGCTCCTATCTTACTGTTGATACTGACGTTGAACTGTGATGGCAGGATTCACGATGAGATCCTCGCCGGAGTCGAAAGTCAGTGCCAAGACGACGGTCATTACGACGACGGCGTCGTCTGCGAGTGCCCCAGTGCCCGGTTTGCTGATGAAAGAAACGCTGGCGAACGATCACAAGATGAACATGGCGGCGTCGGAGATGCAGCCGCTGCTTGACGAGCTGAAGAACACGCCGTCGCGCGTGATTCACAAGCGACTGCAGGATGTCTCGGAGATGGTCGCGCACCTGCAGGCCAAGTGGCATCAGGGTGCGTGTCTACAAGAAGCGACAATACTGTATGCGGATCTAACTCGTACCTTTGATTTATTCTCAGACCGTATTGCGGAGGAAGCTGCCCAAGCGCATGCCATCGCCCCCATCAGTTCACTCTCCGTTGAACAAGCTGCAGCGGGTCAGAGTGAAGCGCTCGGCAAAGCGGCTGCCAACGCTATCGCCACGATCACCAGTTTGCCCCCCGGTGCCTCTTTCTACTTGACACCCCGTGTCGAGCACCTGACGCCTGAAACAAGCCGCACGACGTCAGCCAGCGCCGAAGGCAGATCGGGAGAAGAAGCCACCGCGACTTCGAGTGATAAGGTGCTCGGGAACCAGCGTGGCCCCTCGGAAGCCGTATGAGCTCGCTATGGCATTACGTGGCTTGAGTTTTCGTGTTGCGTAGTAACAACATATCAGGTTATCTGGATCCGATGTACTGCTTCTGCTTCGGTCAGTGATTGGAAAAAATATATTGGCAGCGAGTTGCGCGATTTGTCGTCATTGCAGTCTGGCATTGCAGTGTTTGCTCTCTTGCAATTGGGTATTGCAATCAAAGGCTTCACTGCAATTTACACTGCAATACTCTGTCATGTTGCAATATGTTACTGCACATAAGATATTGCAATATACAGACGGCTAATACCTCTTTATTATGTACACAAAACAGAATTTTCAAGTCCTCTATGTTCGATATCAGGGTGCTGGAAATTAACAGCAGACAATCGCTAGGGGCGTGCTGGAGAAGCCAAGGTGACAGAACTGAGTGAGGAACCGCCTGAGTGACCACAGTTGAGTATTTTGAGTTTCGCTGCAATATTGTATTGCAATATGCGCGGCACATGCAATTGGGTATTTTGTATTGCTACCGCACTGCAGTCTTGCATTTTGCTTGCAATATTTATCCGGCGTATAGACCAATATATTTTGTCCAATCACTGGCTTCGGTCTCCAATTGTGGTACATTACATGTATTTCTGTCCGAGCGGTTTCTTGACATGCACACGCTAACTAGTATTTGCTATGCGAAGCTGTAGCCCATTTTGAGCGCGCAGCATCCTCGTACTTGCCGCATCATGGACGAACACTGCGATGCTAGTAGCCGCCATCGCGACCCGAAGACAAGGCATCGCCTTTCCGCCAGCGACCTCGATGACGCCCACGAATTTGCGTTGAATGAAGAGCCGATGCACGACTGTGAAGGTGACGATGATAACCAAGATGACAGAGAACTCCTCCTCGCTGACGACGACGACGGAGACTTTAATGAACTCGTGGACGTTGAAGCCTTCAACTTGCCTTGTGAAGGTGGGGATGGCAAAATTGCTATGCTGTCATTAGAGGTTGAAACAGATGACATTACACCTATCCCTGGTCCTCAATCCGAAATTTCGATCGCCGTTTTACGGTATACAGAGGACAAATTACGGTTCCTATCTATATGGTAGTAAAATCACGCGGTGATCAGTCGACAGGTGTCTAGACCAGAGCTCAACCTCCGTTCGCTACTGGTTCACATGCCCTCGTTTCTGCGCAAACGTCGGAGCGACCGATCTTAGCATCGTGCTTCCATGTGAGTACTTACCTAGTTTGTAGTGCACAGACCTCGACTCGAGAGTCTCAGAGGCGTCGAGAAACATGCTTTCATTGCTACCGTGAGAAACCACAGTGATCTACAGCGTCTAATTTTAGGCTGTAGGTGGCTTTATTCTTAAGCACAACATATGTCATTGCTGGGATCTGCTATTTTAATATTAAAATAAACAAGCCATGCAGTTTTGTCGGGTGGGTTTTTATTGAAATTCGGTAGAATACCCGCTTAAATACGATCGAACTTTCCTCTCCCTTCCTCATTCCAGAATTCGCTGCCCCGAGGAACGATGTTGACACTGTTTTGCGCGGTCGTCGGCGTGAAGGGAAACGCATTCTGCATCGATATCGATCCAAGCAAGTCGGTGGACCACTTGAAGGACGCAATCAAGAAGAAGAAGCCCGAGACGATCAAGTGCGACGCGGACAAGTTGCAGCTCTTCCTCGCGAAGAAAGACAACGGGTGGCTGCAGTCTGACTCGAACGACGTGAAGGAATTGAAAAAGGGTAACAAGACTCCCGCCATTGAAGCGCTAACACTCGACAACGAAGCACTGGAAGGCGAATCTGGTTTGCCGAAACTTTTGAAGGATATGTCACCGCCAATGTTCGATGAAATTCACGTGCTCGTGGTAGTTCCGGCAACTCCTGTCAGCGGATTTGGCGCCTCCATGACTTTTGGAGCTTATCGGGACAGCACAAGTGAATGGCTAGATGAATTCCTGGCAAGAAGAATCCCGTATCACGCACTGCCAGCGATGGAGTCTCTGAAAACCTTCGTCGAACAGCCTCTACCGGTGAAGATTCGCATGCCAAGCGAGTTGCTAACCGCGTGGTCCAAAGAACCGATATATCTCGGCCAGCTACTTGAAGAGCGTATGTTCACGATAGACGACTCTTCTCCCTGCATTGCCTTCAGGTCGCTGGTGCTGAGCGAACGCTTTTTGACACCACTGCGGACTGGAAACTCGGAGAATTCCTACATTTGGTTTTGGGACACTGTGGTTCGCGCCGTTCTGGATTTCATTTTCAGTCGTGCAAGTGTTGACCGCGATTCAAGCAAGGGCTCGTCTACTGGGAAGAAGCGTCCTGATTTCGTATTTACGCTGAATGATGTATGCGTATTTCGTGGTGAAGAAACGGCATCGTATGTTAGCATCCAACTTCCGCGCTCAGAACTGCGTACGAAGCTTGCGTGGATATACGGAGACGTGCCCTACGTGTTTGGATATGCCACGTCAGGCTACAAGGTCGATCTTCTCGCACTATATGACGCATCGAAGGACGCGGGCGATTTATCGGATGTGGAGATTGATGTACCAGACGTGGAGATGGATGTACCAGACGTGGGCAGCGGTGATCCACCAAATGTGGAGAACAGCGTGGGTAGCTATCGAATTGGCAGCTTTGATCTGGAGCAGACGGCCCAGCGTTTTCGTTTCGTGCTCGCGCTCTTGAACTTGTGTCGACTTTTCCCCGCTATCACGGAGAATTGCCCGGATTCTGGTCACAACGAATTCAGAAGCATTCACCGTGGCAACGGCGTTGTTGTGCGGTTGAATCCTACCTTCGTCGAGAAGATTTTCCCAAACCTGTTGGGTTTTGATCAGCTGGATCGAATTTATTCCATTATGCGACGGGCTAAAGCCCCTAACGTCGATCGCCTCCTCAAACTGAAACGGACCAAGATGTCGGCCATATTTGCACCTCGCGGAACGATGGTGAAACCACGCAACTTGTTTGAGTTATTTGTTGCCCTCCGGCATGTTCTCGAGGCTCTTGTTGTCTTACACAGCAACTCTGTCATGCACCGAGACATCCGCTGGTCGAACGTTATAAAGCGGCGTGACCGTGATGCGTGGTTTCTGATCGACTTCGCGGATGCAGCAATTAGCCCGCAGCGTTTTCCTGACGGCAGCCACCTGAGCACACGCGAACATGCACCAGAGATTTTTGAGACGGGAGGCAGTCACAACACTGCTGTTGATATCTGGTCGGTGGGATACCTGATTGAGTCGAGCAATGTGGGATGGGATGACCTTGGGCGGCGAACGGCTTTCCTGAAGCGGTTGTTGGAAGTAAACCAGGCGGCACGACCTACCGCAGAAACAGCTCTGCAAGAGCTTTTGGAGCTCGAGGGGGCGATGCAGGATGTAGTGAAGAACGATACTTTGCGACTGACGCACCCACACGAAGGCAAGCGAGGAATTCAGAGCACTGCGCTGGATTCAAATCCCAAGAAGAGCAAAAAACTATGATTCCACCTGAGGTACTCTTGCCATTTTTTTAACTGCCAAATCTTAAAAAAATAAAGTTAAAAAATAAAGCATCGTATCGAATAGTTTTGGATGGGTTTTGATTCTAATAGGCATCCAATACTTGACATGAGTTTTCGCGTTGCGTAGTAAAAAATGTCCAGGTTATCTTGTGTATTTCTTCTGCATCGGTCTCAATCGTGGTATTTCTGGCGAAGGTGAGCGGTTTCTTGTTGCTGTGGAACCCATTTTTGATACGCGCTACATCTTCGTACTAGCTGCATCATGGACGAACACTGCGATGCGAGTAGCCGCCACTGTGAACTGAAGGGAAGGCATCGCCATTCCGCCAGCGACCTCGATGACGCTCTAGAATTTGCGTTGAACGAAGAGCCCACGTACGACTGTGAAGAGATCGACGATGATAACCAGGACGACAGCGAACTCCTCCTCGCTGACGACGACGACGGTGGAGATTTCAATGAACTGGCCGCTGAAACTTCGAGTCTTGGATCTAGCGACAGTAGCGGGTTTGTATGCAGCGATGACCAACGCACTTTCACGGCAGTGCGCGTGCGACCGATGTTGCCTTCGGAGAAGAAGAACGGCTATCGAGCGATCGTCGACATGACCGCGACTAGCGATGGACTAATGACCAGAATCGTGAACCCGACCGCACTTCCCCCTCCACCTCGAAGTCACACGTCAGCAAGGTACACGTCAAGCAAGCTTCCGCTTGAGCAGTCGACTCAAGTCTCGGACTCCACAACCTTCCCAGCTCAATTTACTCAGGAATTCCGGTTCGACTACACGTACTGGTCCTTCGATCGTTCTCCAGGACACCCAGTGGTCACGCAGAGTACGATTTACGATGAACTGGGCGTCCTGGCGCTCCAACAAATACTTCAAGGCAGCAACTGCTCCGTCTTCGCCTATGGACAACCCAGCGCTGGTAAGACGTACTCTTTGATGGGGAGTAGCGGCGAGCGAGCATCGTTGCCTGCGTCTGTGAGAACCAACGGTAACGTCAATGGGGTACGAACTCCTGGTGCGCTGTCGGTGTCAGAGCGACGCGGTTTGATTCCACGAATTTGCCAGGGATTGTTTGCCGAAGTCGACGAAGGGAAGAGCTCGGGAAGCTCATACACTGTGGTCATGAGCTACGTTGAAATTTACGACGAACGCGTCTATGACTTGCTCTCACGAAGAAGCACCATGAAGGTAACGTTGTGTCTGTTCCGAATAATATGTTCACCACAACTATACTGACGTTGTCTCTTGACGCTGTAGAAATCTCTGAAGGTCCGGGAACACCCAGACGACGGTGCGTTTGTTGAGCGAGCGAGGCGAGTGCATGTCACGAGCAGCTCGCAAGTCGTGGAACTGATCGAAGAGGGGAATCGCACGCGTTCGGTATCATCCTCGCGCCCAAGTCGTTCTCACACGGTACTGTTGATTTCGCTATCGCAAAGCAGTCAAGCGGATTCAGCCCCTCGGAAGAGCAAACTCGCCGTGGTGGATTTAGCAGCAAGTGAGCGAGTGGATCGGTCTGACGTCAGTGGGTTGCGTGCACGAGAGGCTGCAAGTGTCAACCGTTCGTTGGCCACTCTCGCGGATGTTGTTGGTGCCGTGGCGAAGCGGAGAAGCGGTCGCTCTGTCGACGGCTCTCAACCTCAGAAAGTATTCGCGCCTTATCGTAACTCGGTCATGACGTGGCTGCTGAGGGATTGCCTCGGTGGTCACGCGAAGACTATCATGCTTGGGACTATTAGTCCGTGTTGCGCGCACTATGAAGAGTCAATGGCCACACTACGATACGTTGAGCGTGCGAGGACAGTTCGCATGCCTGAGACCTGTGGAGATATGACGCAGCAACTGAAGGATGATGCGGGCGAGCTCAAGTCAGCCCTCCCATCTAATGATGTTTCATCCGTATGCTGTGGAGCTCCAGAGCATCATGACGGCCTGGATTGCAACTGTAATGAGCAGCGCACGAGTAACGACGATTTTACGGGTTCTCTCGAACAGGACATGGAGCAGAAAGCTGTGGTTAATGAGCAAGACGTCGACGTTGAGGTGGAGAAGCAGGTTGATTCTATGCGTGAAAAGCAGATAAGTAAGCTCGAGCTGCAAACGAGCGTTAGCTTGCTGAACCTAGTCGCTATTCGGCGCCGCTTTCAGGCACTGTGCAAGTATCGTGCCTTGAATCGGTGGAGGAAATATGCGTCCTCGTTACACGGGGATACTACAGATGATCTTGACCATAAGTTACAACTCCGTGGGCTTGGAGGCCAAAGCTGCTACAAACTTTCACCAAAGTCGAGCGGCAGAAAAGCAGGGTGCCCTCCATTGCACAACCGCGCGCCAACTGCTGGACTGCGCGCTGCTGATCGCGCTCAGGATGTGGTAGCGGCCGTGGTCGCTGCCGACGCGATTTGTTGTTCGGTGGTGCAGGCTTTCTTGTTCCCTGACCAACCCCCTGCTTCTTCAAAGCCCCAACCTTCGACCATCGCATCCACTGCATCGCTCTTGGAACTCTTGGCGTCAAGCTCTGAGTTCGATCGCTCTGGATTTCGCTTTGATTGCAGTGAAGACTGCAGCGAAAACTACCACCAGCTGGAGGAACTGGTCTCGCCACAAAGCTGGTGGAGTGGCGATGAAGAGGAATTTAATTTGCCCACCGATCTCGACGTTACAGGTGTGGATGAAGAGTACACGACCCCGAGAGATGACAGCAGTACTTCACCATTGTTATCCCCAGAAATTCGCAGTGGAGAGAGTTGTATGCAGTCAACACTGTCACTGTGTGTGGATTCCATTGACATGGCCCGGCGAGTGTTGGGCCCTGGTTTGCACAGTCTGCGTGACAGCAGAGGAATCGCTGGTGGGACTGGGGTCGAGCGCGAACTTCTGCAACATCTCGATAAAAAGTTTATCACAATGACGCGCAGTTTCGAAGATGCGGTGGCGTCACCCCCACCCAACTCGTCTCAATCTGGCTATGAGTTGCTGGAGCCGATGGTCGGCGAGTTTTGCTTGCAAATTATCCCCAAACTCTGCGATCAACTCCCGAGTGCCGCCAGTGCGTGTGTAGCCGGTCGTCTTCAGCTTGAAACGCAGTTGGAGCAATTCAGTGATCGTCTCAGGCAGCTTTTGCCTGAATTGACTCGTTCTGGAGATAGTATCGTGAAGTCTAGAGAGAGATACACTGCTTTTAATGTGGCGACGGAGTTATTCGTGATGACGGAGAGAATCAAACTGGTGTGGGATTTTGCCGGACAACGCAAGCGCGAGCGGTTGCTACAAATGCGCGCAGTAGAAGCGGCAGCGATCAGAGACCGAAAAGCTTCGGCTAAGGTTGCGACACTAGAAGAGCGCAATGCGGAGCTGTCTGGGAGGTGGAAGACACTCGCGGCAACCAGCGGTAGACTGGAAGTACCGAGCAGTCGGATAGTAAATCACTCGACCATCACGCTGGAACAACTCGAAAGGGACTGCGATGCATTGGCGGTGTTGAAGAGTGGAGATAATCTTGGATCAAAACTGGCCGTGGAAGTCGCGCGAACTCGTGATGTTCAGGCACGAAATGACGAATTACTGTGTCGATTTGCAACGTTAAACCGCGCGCTGGCTGCAGCTTCCGCACGGGTTACTGCGCTCGAGGCAGAAAACAGTCGTCTCAATTGTGGGGTCGCGTCGACTTACAATGCCAACAGCTCCGGAAATACGGTGGTGGAGGCATTGAACGATCGTATATCCATGCTGCAGAAGGAGCTCGACTACGCCCGTGACAATGCTCCTGACCTTGAAAGTCAACTTACTGCGTTGCAACGAGTCAATGCTGAGCAAATCTCTAAACTAGAAAGAGTTCAGGATCAGCTCTCACACGAGGAAGAAGCACGGAGACAGGCGAACGCGCTGGTAGCAGATTTGAAACATCAGCTTGCTCATACCGAGACACAAGCCAAGGAAATGGTTGCAGCTGAGTCGGTTAAACACGAGAAAAAGTGGCAAGCATCTAATGCCTCCCTCACTGAGGTGCAGGCAGTGAATGCTGAATTGTCCGCAGAGCTGAGCGAAGTTAAGTCGGAGTTACTAATCGCGCTAGAGAGGGCAGCTCAAGTTCAAGACGAAAACATGAACCGTGCCAAGGCAATTGAAAACCTGAAGGAAAATTTGAGGATACAAGAGGAAATAGCAGCGATGTGTACAGAGGATGCCCTCGCTGCACAACATGGGCTCAGGCGCTATATTTCGGCTCAAGCAAATCAAATTGCCCAGCTGGAGTCTCGTGTATGCCGCGATAACCAGTCACAGCACGAGCTTGAAACAAAGCTTGCTGTAGCAATGCAAGAGAGAGATGAGCATGTCTTGTTACTCAGTCAAGCCGACGAAGCTCTCGCGAACGCGCTGGAACGTGAAAATACGTTACGGAGTCAACTCGAAGCCGCATTCGCACGCGCTCTGGAAGAAGTCAATCGTGTGCGAGCAGAGCTGCACGAATCAACGATTGAAGTGGCGTCTTTGCGTGAGGAACTGACCGAACTACTTGACCACTCAACGCTGCAGAGCGCTACCATTGAACAGCTGAAGCTGGAGCAGGCAGACACGTTGGACAGATGTCAGCAACTGGAACTAGAGCTCGACGAGCAAGCGCTTCAACGCCGAACCAGGGAAGAAGCTGAGGCACAGCGAGAGAGGACATACCAAGAGCTCCTTGAGAGATCTGCTGGGCGATTGTCAAGGTTGGAGAGGCAACTGGAGATTGAGCGCCAAGAATGCATGGCCACAAACGAGACTTTGCAGCGTCAAACTTACACTTTCAACAAGTCACAGAACCGGCAGCATTCGATCAAGATGAACTACTGCAGCAGAATTCAAGATCTCAAGACACACATCGATATCATATCGACCGAGTTGAGAGAAGAAACTAATAAAACCAAGGAAACCCAGAGCCAGAAAGAAGCACTAGAACGACTTGCATCCAAGATCGCGGAGCAACTGCAAGAGTGCCGAATTGACCTCAAAGCTTGCAGCCAGCGGTGGATACGAGCCGAAACACAGTGCGTTCTGCTACGAATCTCCTGTGAACATATAAAACATGGTCTTGCTGTGGCACAAGAGTTGTGCAACATGCAGCAGGCTGATGTGGAGTCTTCTCGGCTCACGAATGACCAACGCCACTCTGCAACACCTGAGGCCGTGAAGGAGCAATTGAGCAGCTTGGACGCATGGTTTGACGAAGTGATCTCCAGTAACCAAACGACGACAGAACTGCAGGATCAGGAGCGCCACACAGCTCAAGATGAGGACTACGCTGAACGGTCTTCGCTGCTGAAGACACTGACAGATCTGAGTGCTCTAACCAACGAGTTGTTGGTTGTGTGCGAGGCCTCGCCTCAAGCTAAACCACGGGCAGAACGCTCAAGCTACAACGATAAGGACGTCGAGACTAAAGCTTTGAAGCAGTACCCCGAAGTACACCAGGAAATGGCTACCCAACAGACAAGCTCACCCAATGAAGTTGCGCAATTAAGGTACAAGCTGACCTTACTCCGCCTTAATGCCTAAGCTTTACTAACGATAGATGTTGCAGGACAATCGTGATGAAGCTGAAAGAAGCGTTGAACGCAAAAGACGACATGTTACTGTATCTAGATGGAAAAGTCAAGCGCTTGGAGCAGATTGCATCCAAGTAAGCGTTTTTATACCCGTATGATCACTGATTATGATGCCCATGAAAAACTACGTTCAGCATCAGTGAGCTTTAGATAAACTCTGCCTATGGGAATCGGTTTAATATTTCTCGAGAATGCTTCTATAGACTGCATCAGCCCGTACAAATACTTTTTTGCTCTATTGAACACGGGCGGAACGATTCTTTGGTCTGGATACCAGCTCATGACATCTAAAACTAAAATGGGCGGTTGGTACCGTCGTGAATAGATTTCTGCACTCCACACTAAGATAACCCCCGTATGACCGAATAAGCAATGCACAGACAATCTATAAAGCAACGCAGGAGGCAAGCATACCCCCATACCGATAAGAACTCAAAGGTGCCAAAGACCTCGCGGGATTCAGATGCCTGTACTGAGAACGGTGATGCTGGTTTGGGCGGCCGTCGGGCTGGGGCCATTTTTCCTGCCGCTGAGAGGCTTCGCAAAGTTTGCGACGCCGCACAAGATAACCGAAAGCTTGATCACCCCAGCTGAGGCGGTGACGGAGACCACAGATCTGCTCAAGATCTGCCCAGTTACATCCTTGTTTTTCGCCGGAGCCCGATGGAACGCGTGCCCCACTCACTACTTCCGACTAAACGATCGAATACTATGCCATTTCGTTGTCCCCCAGTACAACGCCCATGGAGGCTACTTCATCACTAATCGCACCACGATTCCGCACGACACCTCCCCGTCAAGCTGCTCGGATGACAGTTTTCCAGTCAATGGCAATTTCTACCACGGCCGTATCGGATTCTACTCGATGTACGCGGAAATGTCGGAAACATTCTGCTCTCCGGATGAAACGGCATACCTTACTGTGAATATATTGGGCACGTACGATATTGATCTGTCTTCCTCGACTGCCACCACACGGTGGCGGCAAATCCCAACAACTTGACAGGTTGTGGAGAAAATGGAAACTGATCATTGTCTCTCGTCTTCTCGGGGACTGCCTTAGCAGCCCCCACATGCACATGCACGCCTAGTGAACCCACAAACTAGTTCGACCAGACAACTTAGAACCTAGGCGGCTTCGGATACAGGAAGACGTACTGGTACATGCTCACTGGTGCGGCCTTCATCCTCCTCAGAGTGTTTACGCTACGAAGAAGCTTCGTCCCGTGCTGGCAATTCGCAAAACGCTGCAAGCAACTGTCCGAACCCGTTCGTATTCAAGAAGCCATCGTGTACGTCCAGGAGAGCATGCGACTGTCGGCCCACGGAGCCAAGAACTTCCACCGCATATTGCTACTATTTCTTCTTGTTGACCAGGGAGTCATGAGCGACTTCTTCTTGTTGAGTACGCAAGAAGGGCTATTCGGACGCATCCAGTCCATTTCGCTCGGCTACAACTTGGCGGGTCTCATGTCCATGCTGTTTGAGATGGCGGAGACGATGAACTGGATGAGCGAGAAACTGCGGTGCCAGATGAAGCGACTGCTGTTCAACTACGAGACGGTCTTGGTTGGCGAGTTCATCACTGCCGCCGCGTTGCAGCATTACTTGACGACGCTGAGCAGATCACAACTCAGAGATACGCAGCCGGCGGCTGAAGTGGTGTCGTACTATTTGATGGGGTTGGCTGGACACATCGTGGTTGCCTTGTTCTGCCTTAGTATCATTGTATTCTACCAGAGCAATCGGTGCCATCGGATTCGTGTGGTGGAGGTTCGGTAATTCTCGGGTGTTGACGAAGACTTGCAGCGTGGATGCAGCACTGGTGGTGCGCAGTAAGTTGATTCTGTTGAGCGGGTATCTCTGGGAAGATGGCGAACTGTACTATCGACCCGGTATCTTGAAAGCCCTTGGGGTTCTAAAGGCAGTCGAACCCGACGGAAGGGAGCTCCTCATTCACTCGACTCTGCACTGGATATCTACTCCACACGACAATTTCACTGTGCTCGGGACTGTAGATGGAGCCGGCTCGGGAACGCCCGTGCTCGGGTATTGTAGGTTTTGTTGATCGAGAACTCGGTGGTGATGCTGGAACTTTTGGAAATGAGGGTGGGGGCACGTTGCTGCCACGAACGAATGAACCCGCTTGCAGGTGCTGTTTTAGACGTCAAAGTGAGCGGATTAATTGCTCGATCAAGGAGAACCAGACCTAACAAAGACGAGAGTCCAATTTTCGCAGGAAGATCGTCAGATTTCACCTAGAAGAGAATTGTATGAGAATATCCAAGTATTTGGGACCCCTCAGCAAAATTTCGCAGAGGGCAGGATAGAACTCAAGTCATCATCTTCGTGATATTTGTTGTTTGTTGGAGAAGTCCGTATTTTTTTAGCTAGTTTTTATTGAGAAATCGCTTGAAAGGCTCATGAAATTAGAGGGTTAAAGATTACTACGTAGGAGTTAAGTATGTATCATTGCCGCAACTTGGAGCTAGTTTTGTATTACGTGGTGCTACTTTCCGCTAGAGCTGTTGCTGAAATCATGGATACTTTGAGGTACTTGCTAATTGTGTATCGATTCGATGGCCTGAAAGGATTAAACTGAAACCACCAACGGAGGCTGGAAACCTATAAAAAGTGGTTTTTTGGACCTCGAATTTGGAATTCAGGTTGTTTCTAACCAGCGGGGCGAGATACTACAACTTACCAGTCGTACTACTTCCGTAGTAGGATCCATATATTTTTGTTCTTACGACGAAATGACCAAACGACAACCACTACGTCGTGGCGGTTGATATGAATAGATCCCTGCGTCAATGTGCTTTAGTCCGTTATTCTCCAAAGGACAGACGTGTCCATCCATGACAGTGCTGCCCAATAACTCAGCAGTGACTCAAGAAAATCATGGGCCCCGGTCGCCGAGAAACCTACGGCACCGACGAGCTCGTGGGATCCAAATGCCTGTCATGAGAACTGTGATGATGTTCTGGGCGGCGGTCGGGCTGGGGCCATTTTTCCTACAGCTGAGAGGCTTTGCGAAGTTTGTGGCGCCGCACAAGATTACCGAAAGCCTGATCACTCCTGCGGACGCGGTGATGGAGACCACGGACCTCCTTGCGATCTGTCCAGCCACGTCCATGTTTTTCGCCGGAGCTAGGTAGAACGCATGCCCCACGCACTACTTCCGGCTGGAGGATCGAATATTTTGTCATATCGTCGTCCCGCAGTACAACGCCCACGGGGGCTACTTTATCGTAAATCGTACGGCAATTCCACACGAAAACTCCCCGTCAAGCTGCGTTGATAACAGCTTTCCACTCAATGGCAATTTCTACCACGGCAGTATTGGATTCTACTCCATATACGCCGAAATGTCAGGAACTTTCTGTTCTGCGGACGACACGGCATACCTTACTGTGAGTGGAGTGGGTACGTACGACATGAACGGCGTCCACCTTGCTAACGACAGAGGCGGCTTCGGATACAGGAAGTCGTATTGGTACATGCTCACTGGTGCGGCCTTCATCCTCCTCAGAGTGTTTACGCTACGAAGAAGCTTCGTCCCGTGCTGGCAATTCGCAAAACGCTGCAAGCAACTGTCCGAACCCGTTCGTATTCAAGAAGCCATCGTGTACGTCCAGGAGAGCATGCGACTGTCGGCCCACGGAGCCAAGAACTTCCACCGCATATTGCTACTATTTCTTCTTGTTGACCAGGGAGTCATGAGCGACTTCTTCTTGTTGAGTACGCAAGAAGGGCTATTCGGACGCATCCAGTCCATTTCGCTCGGCTACAACTTGGCGGGTCTCATGCCCATGCTGTTCGAGATGGCGGAGACGATGAACTGGATGAGCGAGAAACTGCGGTGCCAGATGAAGCGACTGCTGTTCAACTACGAGACGGTCTTGGTTGGCGAGTTCATCACTGCCGCTATGCTGCAGCAATACCTGACGTCGCTGAGCAAATCTCGACTCAAGGACACGCAGCCGGCAGCTGAAGTGGGGGTGTCGTACTATTTGATGGGGTTGGCTGGACACATCGTGCTCGCTTTGGGCTGTTTAATCATAATTGTGGCCACCAGAGCGATTGGTGCTCTCGGATTCGCGTGGTGTAGGTTCGGTACTATTCAGGTGTTGGCGAAGACTTGCAGCGTGGATGCTGCACTGGGGGCACGCAGTAAATTGATTCTGTTGAGCGGGTATCTCTGGGAAGATGGCGAACTGTACTATCGACCCAGTGTCTTGAAAGCTCTTGGGGTCCTGAAGGCAGTTGAACCCGACGGGAGGTGCACACGACGCTGCACTGGATTTCCATTCCGGACGACAATCTCGCTGTGCTCGGGGTTGTGGAAGATAGGAGAGTGGAGCCGACTCCGGAACGCCCGCGCTCGGGTGTTGCGGGTTTCTTCGATCGAGAACTTGGTGGACATGTCGATAGTGCTGGGGATGCGCTTCTCCCGGTAACAAGTAACGCGAGTCGCAGATGCTGTTTCAAGCGTTGGAGTGAGAGGGTATGCTGCTCATGAGAGAGTACCCCAGGGCCCACTCAGGCCAGAATCGGAGCCCGCGCTCTGTATGACGAAGGAATACCCAGCCAAATATCACCCCCACAGAAAGACAGGAAGGGTCGACCAGGGTATATCAACGTTGCAAGAACCTCTTCGCAAGAACCCGTAGAACACAGGATAAATCTTCAGCTGACTAAGCGCTGATTAACTTTTGAAGTTGTTGATCGTGTGTCAGATTTGACATCATCACCGTCCTAATGGGTTTGCATGGGGAGACTTCTTGCGGCCAGGTTGAGTTGAGATCATCGTAGTTCCTTCCTCATGGCACGTATATACGCGGCTACAGTAAAGAAAACAGGTTAAGGTGCATCATTCTCACAAACGCACATGACGCGATACACAACTCACCTCTCTCCGCCAACGATGCACTTTGCTTCAAAGTGCGTGCATCTGTCGTTATCGTCATGATCAACGCAGCGCTGATCGTCTTTCTTGAAACTGCTTTCAAAGAAGTATCAGCAGATAGACAACGAGTAGCGCATAGTGCTGAAGTTTGTACCTGTCGAGTGACTTCCGCTGGGCAGGTGGTATCCGAAGTAGAATCCGCTTCGAAACGTGACTTGTCCATGACGACGGCAAATACTCCGGGTGCTCCCACGGGTTCCGAGCGCTTTCTGTGTTGAATAAATAAATACACAATGTTACGACCACCAACTTCAAAATACAACCACCAAGTGAAGTGTGATAAATGCACGAACTTGCGGTCTCCTTCGTAGCAAAAATTATCGGTGAATGGTGCCGTATGAACTGCTTTAGGAAAATAAATACTTGCTCGGAGAGAGCCAAGCCATCCCCGACGCTTTTGGCCGCCATCTGCAGTCACACGAGCAAACAATAACCGTTAGCCTCGACCCCACGATCTCCCGCCACCGCATTTCTCTCACCTTGTCTATAACGTGGAAGGACCCCACACAGTTGAACACCAGCAGCAACGCTGAAACCCACCCACAGTATTAATCTCCCTAACCACTGACACACCATTGCAAACCTCAATACTCACGCGCTGGAGGGGCCTCTAACAACTGAAAATGGATGTGGTTGAGCGTCGCGAGCCACTGGAACGAGTCTCGGCAGTGGCACGTCTGCACGCGTCCCAGGGCCTCCTCCAGAGCGTCCTCCCTCTTGCTCTCGCCCAGTCTGTCGCCCACCAGAGCCTTCAACCGCACTGCCGACATCTCGCACTCGTGGTCGAAGATGAAGACGCGCTCTTTGGGCGGCTGGGCGCTCGCCCCGCAGCTTTTGGTGAGGAAGGAGGCCACAACGTGCTCCAGCACTCGAGTCTTGGGCGTGTCGCTCGCCCCACAGAGCTCCACAACCTGTCGCGGCCGGTAGCCACACTCTACCCCATCTCGGTTAGCAGTCGCCGCGTCCAGGAAGCTCAAACCTGTCGAGAAGCTGCGCGTCGGGCGCCGCGCGAACAGGTCCAGCGCCGTCTCATCCAGCTTGAGCCGATTCATGTGCAAATGTAGCCATCTACGTTTTGCAGGTTTCAGATCAGATGGGTAGGACCTGCCGCTCTGTACTGGAACATAAATCTGGAACCTGGAGCCGCCCCTTTCTCTAACGTCTCTTTGGTTGCTCACAGTCCGCATTATGGCGCCTACACAGCAAGTGGACGGAGTGATGGTCGCCTCCAGTCCCATGGCGACGGCGTTGTGCAGCCCCACGGGCGCCACCGCCCCCTCCGCCCCGGACGGGAGGGAAGCGCCCTCCTCCGCGAAGCCGCTGACGCCCTCCGCGTCGCCGACGGATACGTCTTCGCTGGGAAAGAAGCCGACGAGTCCTCGCCCCGAGCCCGTCAACTTCGCGGCGCTGTACCAGCGTTCCTCGCGCGATTCGGAGATCGTGGCGACGCTGCGCACGCTTGAGAAGGAGCTGGAGGACGTCACGATCGAGCACAAGGCGCAGCAGCAAACGCAGGCGGACGCCACGGCGCGGTTCGCTCCGGACCAATTGCAGCAGCTGCTGACGACGCAGGAGGCCGGCGGCGCCGAGAACGCGGCCGGCAAGGAGCAGACGATGCAGTCGCACCCTCCACGGGCTGCAGAGGCCAAGGGGAAGCCCATGAGACGCTTCGTGGCGTCGTCCGCCACGCCGTTCGTCACGATGGCGGCCACGGGCGTAAAACCCAGCGGACTCACGGACTCGGAGGAGGACGAGGGCGACGCGCAGTACCACAAGGTGCAGCAGCTCCCCTGGGAGGAGAACATCATTTGGGGCATCGACTTTGCGGCCAAGGGCGACAAGGCGGAGGAAGAGGACGACGGAGTGGAAGTCGAAGACTCCGTGGGTGCTGTTACTGTGGTGAAGGAGACCAAGAACCAGGCGGCGAGTAAGGCTGTTGGGTGGACGAAGCCTACTGAGAAGAAGAGTGAGGGAAAGTCAGGAACAGGTGTGCAGACGTACAAGGAGCTTCGCGCTGCTAGAGCTGGTCAGGAGACTGGGAATTCGTTATTGGCGGTGACTGGTTTTAGTGGCGACTTTGATATGACTAAGCCACGAAATTACCGCTGGGAGCTGGAGGATATCTCAAAGGAAAAGGAATGTGGAGAGGAGGCTGCTAACGGATCGGGGAATGTGGAGAATGGAGTGAAGGAGACGCTGCCGTGTCCGCTGAACAAGGAGCTGCAGGATGACTCGTGGGTGGCGGCGATTGGATGGAAGTCTACACAGGATATGCCGGAGAGCAAGCTGGTGCTGGATGACAACGACGCGTCGCTCATTTACTCGGTTCCTGAGATGGAGGACGTGCGTCCTACGCTTCGTATTCCGGAACGGAAATTGGGAGCGGCTGAGCAGCGCCTTGCGCAGCTTGACAAACAGCGTATTGAGAAGAAACAGCGTATTGATGAGGTCATGGGCAACCTTGAGTTTGGTGAGGAAACGGCTGAAGGTCGATTGGGTACTGAAGGCAGTGGTAAGAAGTCGAAGGATACGCGTGTGGTGAAAAACATTGGTTACGTGCATCACTCCCTGCCTGCTATGAAGCTCTCACTCACGAAGCCCGAGCTCCCCAAGACAAAGCTGCGTGACTTTCACCGACCGCGCGGCAAGTTCAAAATCAATGAGCGGTTGCAATTCTTGCCACCACCCCCAGGTGCCGCCAAGTTGGCACCGCAAGAGGAGAGCGCCATGGTTACTCAGATCAAAAAGAGTTCCGACTTGAATCCTACCGCTGGCGGGAAGCTGATTCTCATCGAGTACACAGAACAGCACCCACCGATGCTGTCAAACCCTGGTATGGCGGCCCGTATCCTTCACTACTGGCGGCCACCGGAGGATACGTCTGCAGGATTGGGCATTCTGGGTAAGAAGAAGGCTCGCAAGACGCGTCCGAAGCCGCCTGATATGAAGATGGGGCAGGTTATTACGCTTGGTGATCACGACGAATCTCCTTTCGTCGGTGATATTCCTCCTGGACGGGTGGTGACGTCGCTTAACTCGAAGCTCTACAAGGTGCCGATTTTTCCTCACAAGCCAACGATTCCGTTTGCTGCGAGCCCAGACGCGCGTGATCGCAACAATGGGGATATTTTCCTGTTGTGTCGATCTGTGACGAAAGGGAAGAAGGGCGCAGCTGGTGATAAGTCGGGCGGCCTTGGAACCCCAAAGACAACCGTTTACATCATGGAGCTGCCTGAAGTTTTCGTGGCAGGGCAAATCGAACCTCAAATCGAGGTGCCAGCACCGAACTCTCGCAGTGCCAACGAGTTTATTCGCCCCTACATGTCGTTCCACATCCTACGTCTTTTCAAGAAAGCTAGCGATGGCGAGCGATTGAAGATCGAAGATATTGCGCGCGCATTCCCGAATCAGTCAGGCACTGCTATCCGTAAGCGCATGAAGGAGGTGGCTACCTTTGAGCGCGGTGGTAACGACTCGGGCTGGTGGAAAAAGAAGCCTACGTCGCAGTTGCAAAGCGAGGAGGAGATCCGAGCCAGTATTCCCCCCGAAAGTGTGTGCCTCTACGAAAGTATGATGTCTGGCCACAGACGACTACTGGATATTGGACTGACCAAACTGTTTACACCTTCTGGTGTGAATGGGGCGATCAATCACTTGATTCGGCGTCTCGAGCTGCGCAAAAATGCTTTGTCGACACGTCTTGTGTCTGCCAACCTTGAACGACGCGCCCGAGAGAGGGCGCAGGCTGAGCTTTGGAAGAAAGACCCTGTGGTGCGCAAGCTCGAGATTGATATCCAAGTTGCTCGTTACATTAATGAGCAACTGCAGCTTACGCCTTGGAATTTGACGAACAACTACGTCGAATGCCACCTCCAGGGTAAAGGATCTGGTATGTTGCAGCTTGGTGGTATAGGTGACCCCACTGGTCGTGGTGAAGGCTTCAGCTTCGTGCGTGTCCCGCAGTCTCGTGCCAAGAAGAAAGACGGAGAGGATGATGTGGCCCCCACTGCTGAAAGCAAGATAAGTGCCGAAACTGCAGCTGTGCAAAAGGCAGTAGCAGCGGTCACCGGTACGACTGCCGATTTGCGTAAGCTGAAAATGAAGGAAGCTGGTGATGTGCTGCGAAACCTGGGTTTGGCGGACGCGGATATCAAGAAGTTGCGCCGATGGGATCGAATTCACATGGTGCGTGAGCTTAGTAGTCGCGCCACAGCACACGGTGTGGCCGGTAGTTTGAGCAAGTTCGCACGTGGCGCGCGCAAGTCGCTTTCAGCGCAGCAACAAGAGTATCGCAAGAAGTGTGATGTGATCTATGAGCGCCAAATGGACGTTCTGAGCTCGACCAAAACTACGTTTTCGTCGGATGAAGAGTCGGATGGTGACGATGAACTCGATGAGCTGGGTGCCGATGTTGAAGCTGATATTCTCGGAGGCACAGACACTAAGCGCGGTCCGAAGAATCTGTTCCGTAGTGGTGGTGGAGGTCTTAACCGCTCAAAGGAAGTCCTTGCTGAGCGCGAAGATGCTGTCGAGCTCCGTCGTCTTATGGAGGAAATGAATGAGGATCAAGGGTCCAGTGCCAATCCGTCAAGTGCTGTGAGACGTCCTGATGTTGACACGAACAGGCTGCGCAACCAATTGCGTGCAAGTGGAATCCGAGAAGGTGGCACTGGAGCTAGCGGGATTTCCTCTGTGTCAGGCTTTGGAGCACGCTCGAACATGATGTCTCGTGGTGGCTCAGCAGTGTCTTCAGCTTTAGCTACGCCCACTGGCCAACTGTCGCGGGTGTCTTCGCCGACACACGGTAGTCGGACGCCTGTTCCGTCAGAGCCGCCTAGCGCCTCAAAGAAGATCCCTGGGCGAAAGGTGCTCAAGCGCGTCGTGCGAACCATTGAAGAGGATGGCAGCGAGACCGTTCGCATTCAATTTATCGTAGATGACAAACAGGTGGCTCGCTTCCGCGCGATGCAGCAGCGCAAGGAGCGCCAACTAAAGGCGGATGAACGCAACCAGCTGCGGAAGCGCAAGCGTATGCTTGCCTTGGAGGACGACTCGACTAACCAGAGTTTGCTTGACAAGGCTAAGCGGCGAAAGCAGTTGCAAGAGGAGCTGAAGCAGCTCCAAAAGACTGAAGCACAGAACAAAGGCTACCAAGAGATGCTGAAGAAGGGAGAGTCTGGAGAAGTTGCGGATGGTGCTGATGGTGACGACGCTGGTGGTAAGGGCGTCATTCGCTGCACTCAATGTCTGCAGGTTGGTCACATGCGCACCAACCGCAGCTGCCCGCTGTACATGGCCGACGACTCCCGCGCGAAGAAATCGGGCGCGCTGTCCGAGAAACAGGCAAACGCGATGCTTGCGGAACCGCTGAAGCTGAAGGTGAAGAAGTCCCCAGCAGTGATCAGCGGCGGAGATTCCGGTACCAAAATCACCGTCAACCTGTCGGAGCTGCGCGAGGGCGCTCGCAAGCACCAGAACGAAAAGAAGCGCAAGCGTGAGCTGGAGGTGCGCGAGCAGGCGGAGTTATACAAGCGGCCGTACGCCAAGGGTGCAATCAAGCAGAGTCGCTCGCGGATGCCCGTGGAGCACCTCAACAACGCGCTGGAGGTGGTGGTCCAGCGGCTGCTCGAGATGCCCGAGAGTGAGCTCTTCCGCGCGCCGGTGGATGCCACCACCGTGCCCAACTACTACCTCATCGTGAAGCAGCCGATGGACCTGAGCACGATTCGTCGCAAGATCGAGGCCAAGGAGTACGACTCGATGCGCGAGTTCGTCAAGGACCTGGAGCTCATCGTCAACAACTCGCGCATGTTCAACGGCGACCCGACCAAGTCCGTGATCACCGCCAACGCGCAAAAGGTGCTGCGCCGCGCCCAAGACGAGATGGCGGCGCTCAGCGCTGAAGGAGGCATGACCCCCACCACGCCGACCACCACGCAGTAAAAAAAGAAAACAGTCGGCATTTATTCCAGATAACAACCCAAAAAATTGCTAACAGGAATCAAAACTTCCATCAAGTTGAACTGCTTCACTTGGTGTTTGTATACCTTCTTCTATATGTTCCTTACACTAAATTGTATCTTCCTATATCGAAAAGCTCACCAAAAGAGGAATATTCCCCATCATACCATGGCCGAGGTCGATGTCTCTCTCCTGCTCCAGTCCGCGGTGGATCGCGCACGCGTGGCGCGCGCCTCGGACCGGGTGTACCGCGACGAGTGCGTGCTGAGCTTCGACTCGGCGCTGAGCGCGTCGGGGCTGTACACAAACCTGCGCTCGTTCCTGTCGTACGGCGTCTCGAGTCTCCGCTTCGACCGCGCCGGAGTCGCCGACGCGCAGGCCAACGGCGCCGTGTACCTGCACCAGCAGCACGTGCGCAAGCCCAAGGCGTCCACCGCCTCAACGCCCAATGAATCGCCCACGAAGCTCGCGATTGGCGGCGCCGGCGGCTTCGCAGCCAACGCGGAGGACAAGTTCGAGCTGGAGAAGACGCTGACCATCGTTCTGCTGGGCCCCGAGCAGCGCGAGCTCGCGCGCGTGTCACTGGACGACGCTGCACTCCCTTCTAAGCTCGAGAAGGCGGCGGACGCTGTGCTCAACCACGCGGGCAACGCTGTGACCGAGGAGGTGGCCTCCTGGCAGGAGGAGCTCAAGCTCACCAAGTACGCGGAGCACCTTGAGCAAGTGCCGAACCCGCCGCACATCGCGTCCAACCCAGCGGCGTGGAAGTGCCAAGCCCCGGACTGTGACAAGCAGGAGAACCTGTGGTTGAATCTGTCGGATGGCTACATTGGCTGCGGTCGCAAGAATTGGGACGGCTCTGGAGGGTGCGGAGCGGCGCTGACCCATTTCACTGAGACGGGCGGGATCTACCCCTTGTCGGTAAAACTGGGCACGATCACGGCTGAAGGGGGAGACGTGTACAGCTACGCGCCCGACGAGGACGATATGGTCAAGAACCCGCTGCTGAAGAAACACTTGGAGCATTTCGGCATCAACATTGACAACCTGCGCAAGACGGACAAGTCGATGAACGAGCTGCAGGTGGGACTCAACTTGTCGTACGAGTTTGACGCCGTGACGGAGGCTGGCAAGAAGCTGGTGCCGATTTCTGGGGCGGGGTACATGGGATTCAAGAACTTGGGCAACAGTTGCTACGTGAACTCGGTGCTGCAGCTGCTGCTGGCGCTGCCGGAGGTTCAGGAGCGCTATTTCAAGGCTGCCGAGAAGATTTTCGCGACGGCAGACACCCCGTCCACCCTCCCGGTGGATGATTTCGCCGCGCAGTTCGCGAAACTTGCATGTGCGACGCTGACGGATCGCTACAAGAAGCAGTTCCTGACGCCGAAGGATAGCAGCAAGGAGGTGGAAGAAGACGACCTTCACAACGTCGAGCTGCGTCCCATTACGTTCCGCGGGCTGGTGGGTAAGGGCCACCCGGATTTCTCGACGGGCCAGCAACAGGACGCTGTGGAGTACCTTCAGTACTTGCTCGACTTCATGACGCGCGCTGAGCGCGTAGGTGCTGACCGCTTGGGATCGCTTCTTGCTGGTGATGGTGCTACCAGTGCGGAGTTGCCAACGGCTGGGCTATTCAAGTTCCAGCTGGAGGACCGTGTGCAGTGTATGGCTTCGAACAAGGTCAAGTACGTTGCGCGCGATGACATGCTGCTCCAGTTGCAGATTCCTCTGGAGGCGGCCACCAACGCTACGCAGGTGAGTGCGTATCAGGTGCTGGAGCAAAAGCGCCAGCGTCTTGCAGACAACGAGAAGGCAGAAAAGAGTGATATCAAGGACGGAGAAGAGCGCGTGGTACCGAACGTCCCGTTTGAAGCGTGCGTTGAGAAGACGTTGGCGCCTGAAGTTATTGAAGACTTCTTGTCTCCAGCTACTGGCAAGAAGGGTCAGGCCCAGAAGACGGTTCGTTTCCGCTCGTTCCCGCGCTACCTGCTCGTTCAAATGAGGCGCTTCTACGTGGCCGAAGACTGGACGCCGAAGAAGCTCGAAGTCGAGGTGAAGGTGCCGGAGAAGATTTCACTCGGCAGGTTCGTATCCAAGGGTCTGGTCGATGGTGAAGAGGAACTGCCCGAAGCCCCTGCTGCAGTCTCGACGGGTGAAATTGCTACTTCAGCTGCGTCCGATACTGCGGATGAGGTGCTCGTGGCTCAGCTAGTGTCCATGGGCTTCTCTGAAAACGGCTGCAAGCGTGCGGCCATCGCGACCGGCAATTCCAATGCGGAGGCTGCTATGGAGTGGATCTTCAGCCACATGGAAGACCCGGACTTTAACGACCCGCCCGCCCCGGCAGGCTCTGCCAAGCCTGAAGACGAATCTGTCAACATGGAGCACGTGTCGAATCTGATGGGTATGGGTTTTGCGGAGAGTCACGCGAAGTGTGCACTCAAGCAAACGGACAACAACCCCGACCGTGCTGCCGAGTGGTTGTTCAGTCACATGGACGACCTTGACGGCGCTGTTGCTCAGTGTGAAAGCGAGTCTGCGGCTTCGGCAGCAGCCTCTGGAGATTCTGGCTCATCTTCCAAGCGTCTCGACAGCGATGCTGTTGGCGACTATTCTCTTGTGGGCTTTGTCAGCCACGTCGGCAAGAACACCAACTCGGGCCACTACGTCTGCCACATGAAGAAGGAGGGCCGCTGGATTATCTTCAACGATGACAAGGTGGCCGTGTCGGAGGAGCCGCCACTTGGCGCTGGCTACCTTTACCTGTTCCGTCGCACAGACGCCGAAGCGTAGATGCACCAGATGAATGAAGAGTGAGGTACGCATTTTGAGTCAGTCACATCGTTTCCATTTACGAGCTCATTTTTCAGCATATTAGGAGGCTCAGTGCTGCTTCGTCCACTACGTCGTCGAATTCGTCGCCGTATCCACAATCGTCTTCGTGGTCCGCTGCTTGTTGTACCTGTGATGACACTAATGGCACGCCACGCCCAAGTGTCTTGCTTGTACCCCCGATACTCTTGCTTTTAGCTCCAGGTACTGCCTTTTTCTTCTTCTTTGTCGTGATCGTTGCAGTCTTCAAGGGTTTCGTGGATTTGGGAGCTTGCTTCATCGATGCTGGTATCTTGAAGTCGATGTCCAGGAACGACATATCGCCATCGTCATCGCTGCTGGCGTCTCCCTTCTTGGACCCAGCTTTTGTTTTGCGCGACTTAGCAGCTGAACGTTTTCTACCTTCACGGCTACTCGAAGATGTGGACGGAGGCTGCGATTCCGACTCACTCGAAGCCGCTGCAAGCTGTTGCCGCTTCTTGTTCTGCTGGCGAGCGCAGAACTTGATATGAAGTCGAACGTGCCGCTCTTCGCGTGCCATGGCCAAGCGTTCCCGTTCTTCGCGACGCTGGTCAGCCGTCACCTGCCTGATCTTGCCTTCCTTCGAGCGTCGACGCAGAATCTTTAGTTGAAGACGCACTGCCTTCTCCTCGCGCTCCATCAGCTTCCGCTCACTTGCTTCATTCTGTCACAGTCGAATCGTGAGTACAAGGTGAATGGTCCCGTGGCACACTGTTATCCTTACCTCAGCTTCACGTTTCAGCTTCAGCTCATACTCTTGTTGCCGTTTTTCCTGGTTTCTTCGAGTCTGCAGCTTAAGCTTGAGTTCTTCCTGGCGACGAAGACGTTCCTCTTTCTCAAACACACTGGCATCTTCCTCCAATCCAACCTCATTCGAGCGGGCATCGTTTACTTCAGCTCTCACTGACGGGATTACTACGGGGCTCAATCGAACTGGGCAAGGTTTCTGAAGAGGGCGCTTCTTCGGGGTCCAGCTTTGGTTGACAAGACGCAAGTCGTCTCCACCAAACGGATCTCCATCAGTGCCGGTACGTTCCAAGGCCATCATTCGCTTGGGTACTGGTAGCACGGGCAATCGTCGGTCAAAGCTAGCCCCTGCCGGCAACCAGTACGATCGCTTGATTGCAGGCTCAACGGTGGGTTGCCATCCTAATCCCGTCGACGATCGGGCGAGAGAAGCAAACCCAGCTTTATCGTCACCTGCGACTGAGAACGATGCTGCTCTTGCAGTTCGAACTCCTGGATCGAGATGACCTCGAACCCCTTGAAGCTTCCGATTTGATGCTCCAAAATCTGCCTGTACAGCCTGATCCGCTTTTCCGACAGAACTTTGACTCGATCGACTCGTTGGTGCTGTGGAACGAGTACTTGAAGCCGCGTGGATGTACTCTACTCTCCGTCGCACCAAAACCCCACGAATGTGAGCCTGCAGCTTGGAGATCGCCTCGACATCCGAAGCTCGAATCCACCGTAGATGCCTCCGGACAAGACACCCGCGCATTGCGGCCTGGATCCGGCAGATTAGATACAGCACGTCCAGATAGATCAGCCGCGTCATAAAGCTGCGTGCATTGCGCTGGATGACGATCGCAGCTCGATGTCGTAACTCCGCCTCTAGTCGCTCTCGTCGCTGTTCTTGGACGTACGATCTTGCAGCAGCCATCCGAGCCATGCTTTGGATAGTGCAAGCAGCCCAATACCTGAGCTCGATCTCTCTGGCACGACTGTGTCTAGCTGCTACTTTGCGGATACACCTCGAGATGACCATCGAGGAGAAATTCTGAAGATGCTCTTCGATCTCCACTCGCATCCTCCAGCACAGGCATCGAGCGATAAAGCCGCGAGCCAACGTCTGGATGATCACGGCCGCATCCCTCTTCTCCCGGTTGATCCGCGCCAAATGCCGGCGATACGCAGCTTGAATTTTCGACGCAGCGTAGGTCAAACGATTCCGAAGTCGCTTGGCCTCGCGAAGCTGCTGGCGGTGCAGATTTTGCGTGATCTCGGCGTTTTTCCGCATCTGTAAGTTTGCACAAGCACATCAGTCACCTCAAAGGCATTGAGGTCGTGGGGGTTCTTCTTCTCCCGCACCTCGCTGTCGATTTTCTGCTGTTGCTTCTCGATCGCATCGGCCTGTCGCTCCAGCTTCCGCTCTGCGCGCTGCTTCGCGGCTGATGCTGCGGTCAGCGTTGTATCTCGAAAATTCCCCACATGGCGCTTCGTGAACTTGTTCGAGATGCCTGCAAACGTGAATCACGGAACCTATGTTAAAAGATGGCTGCGCATCAAACCGCAGACCTCATAATACCACGTACCCGCATGAAACATGGAGGGAACCACGTTCATGCTGGAGCCATCCTCTACGCGCTCCATCGTCACACACAGCAACGCTACCGCCGTCGACGGGTCCGGAACAAACAGAGCTAACCCAACAGCCAGCCAAAAATACGCGTCGTCCGTCAAAGATGCAGCGAAAACGCTCGCGGCCGTGCTGGATATGGATGATGGCTATCTATTCAGCAAAGCAAGATTAGGCACATATTCAAACAGACATTCTTCCTTGTGCTTGCTTAGCCCTGGCTGATCACTACAAGCTGCGAGAGGATGAACGATGTCAGTAAGGCTCGCGCGTCTTCCTTCTCCGTCTCAACGAGAGTTTTCCCGGTCTCTTTCCACAACGTGATCCGTGCGTCAAGGGATGGAATGCTCATGAACACGTCGGCATCTCCCTGGCCTTGCGAGATGTACACCTGGGCTTGTGGGTCATGCTGAGCATCGCCAAATACACACAACATGAGCATATATCAATCTGTTATTGACGGAGGAGACACCAGGTTGCGTACCGTTTTCACTTGCTTCATCAGTCTGTCTTCGTCAACTTGTCCGAGGAGGAGGTTGCTCTTTTCCTTGTAGTCGATGCTCTGGAGCGTGCTGCTAGTGTCGGCACCCGAAATCGATGACGCCTTGCGCTTCCCACTACCCTTTAGTTTGGAGTCGTCGCTCACATCGGAGGACGAAGGTACGGTGGGAGCAGCAGGAGAAGGCTCCAACACAAATGCAGTCCGCTTGACATTGAGTACGCCGCTGACGCAGGCTGCGGCCTTGCCGTTCACCTCTGTAATTGTGGCCTGTGCAGCAAGCTGTAGGCAATTAAAGCAAGTGGGCAAAGGCAGAAATTTCGTTAGCTCCGCCACTGCAATTCATAGATTCAGAGAGCAACCTGTGCGGTACCTTGGGATCAAGTCGCCCATCCAGATACTTCGATGTTTTCTCGATCACGATGGGCTCGAATGGCTTCATTGGGAAAGTGAGTAGCTCTGTCTTGGTTTTCGCCGCAGTGAGCTCGTGGAGCGGAAGTACTCGCGAAAAGTGCGACGACATTTCAGCTCCCTCCGCTGCACTTGTTGGAGGCGCGATGGTGTACTCGTACGGAACGATCAGGTTGTGCGGGCAGCAGCGAGCAATAAACTGGTTAGCGTCGCCGCAGCTCAACCTTGGATCAATCGGGCACGCAATCTTTTCAATATTGAGGTCCTGGAAAGGGGCAAAAGCTTCGGTGGCATCGACTGCTGGGTCTGTGAAAAAGATACCCAGCGTGAATATTAGACCCCAATTTGTGTATTGCCGTCTCGTGGCATTGTTGTGGCGTACCAATGAGCAGAACAGCATTGCGGCTCTCGTTTCCGAGCATGCGGATCAACTCTGGGGCACGCCCAAACTTGAGAGACGGATGACCCGCGAAAATGATGCTACCATTCTGTGTATACGCGCAGCAAGGTGTTCAGTGACTGCGATATAACCCATGGCGTTTTGGTTAAACTACGTACCTGAAAGGTAGCAGCAGTAGCGGCTGAGACGTCTGCAACCGCGTGGAACAGACCGCTCTTGAGCAGCGACTCATGTAGGAATGCGTCTTCGCCTGCATACAACTTTTCAATCTTTTTCTCACAGAGCCACTCCGCTCCGAGCTGGGTAAGTTCCATAACGCGTGACGCGTAATCCGAGATGAAGTACATCGGGACGTTCTGCTTATTGTGAAGGCACGCGGCGTACACGGCTTCCACGAGATCAAACACGACACCACAGGGCGACGTCGGCACGATGCAAACACCACCGCGCTCCAGCACGCGAGTGACGCCACTGAGTACGTGCTCCACCATCCGCTCCGTGTTCGAGTGGGGGTCCCGATCCGGCTTCAAATCCGTCAGCAGCAGTGTTTCGCAGTCGACCAATGGCATCAAGTCCAGTTCCTTCGGGTGGCGGTTGTAGTCTCCCGAGGCAGCTGCCACGTACGCCAATCGGTCGTTCGGGCCTTCAATGAGCCAAATACTCGCACCCAAGCTGTGGCCCGAGCTCAACGCCGTCACTTGAACCCCGTAGGCTAGTGACACCACCTCACTGTACTCCACACATCGAACTTTCTTGCAGCATTGCTCGATCTCCTTGAGCGAGTACATGGGCAGCTCCGTCTCCATTCCGTCCGCGACGCCTTCAAACACGAAGACGGCAGAGTCGTCCCCTTGCGTCAGAGCTGCCAGCTCCTCGATAAACACCCGACCAAAGTCTAAAGTGAGCTGCGTGGCGTAGATCTGCCCCTTGAAGCCCAGCACCTCCGTGAGCAAAGGTAGAGCCAGTAGAGTGAGGTGGTTGGACACCAGCACCACGTCCAGCGCCCCCACGTCCACGGAGCTCAGTGCTGGCAGCTGCAGGCGGTACACTGATCCTCCGCCTTGCTGTGGCTCGCGTACGAGCGACTGCACCTTGACGCCGCAGTCCAGGAGCATCTCAAAGCCGCCAAAGCTTAAAAAGTGGCATAGTCCATCGTTCGCACCTCCCAGTTGGATCTACGGGGCATCGTTCGGAGAAATAAAAACGAGGGTAAGATGCAGGAAATCGAGGGCGAGTTGGAGAGCACCGCGGTGTCAAGAGGGGGTGTCTAGGAGAGCGGGGAGAGGCGTCCGGAGCAGCTCGACTTACCACTTTCATTGTTCCTTGGACGGGTTTGCGAAAGTGGTACTTATGGAGGAATGGGCACAAGTGCCTAGTTTTGTTTAAGTTTACAAAACTAAACACAGGTTTTGTTTAAGTTTACACAAAAACTACACACGAATTTTGGTCCACATGTGATTACCGAATAACCTTAGTTATAAGCTACACCTGATCTGCACTGTAGAGAAGCTGCGGAAGTTTGCATAAAATGTTGATTCATACAAAAATAAAATATAACGCTGGGAAGTGCTATAAAACGTCGATACCTTTTGTGCCTTTTGATTGGCCAAATTGGTCTGTATCCCTTAACAAGTTGTATCACATAACTAAGGTTATTCGGTATAGCCTATAATTTATAGGACCTCAACGAAGTGTACAAACTCAATTCAAGTAGCAGCTTGGTATTTCAACCAACTGATTACAACAAAAGAAGAAATCGTGCACTCGTACGCTCACACACAAACTAACATGTCATGCAATTGCCGTCTTAAAAGACGGCAATCTTTAAAAAGAGGCGAGATAACTATGGAGGAAAGTTTGCCGTGGAATTTGTGAGAACTCACGTTGAAACTTTAGGAGAAGCACTCGCGAAGCAATCATGACAGTTGCTATGTAACAAGTCGGTATTAAAATACTTTGGCTCATACAATCGTGATAAGCAAAAATGGAGTGACACTCGCATCGTGTGAAGCGACTAGTTGCCGCGCAGCCACTCAAAGCGAAAAGTAAAGTCAACTCCTGCAGGAAGGACATCCAAACGTTAACCCAAAAGTGAGAATCCTAAACAGAACGGCGTTCAACAAAATGCACTCACCTAGATGCGCGAGTTCAAATTGCAGTAGAATGATAACTTCGAGGAATAGACTGGTCTGAATCATGTGCATCTGCGTCTCGAGCACGAATGCAAGCTGGTAGAATGGATAAAATGCAAACTTGCGCTGTAAGAAACAGTGGAGTAGCAACAATGACGCAGCCTCCAGCGCTGCGAATGTCAGCGTGTTCCCCACGGAGCTCAGACCACCATTTCCAACACCCACCGGGTAGTATACGGCATTCGGTAGTTCCTGGAGGATCGAATTATAGATCGCGAACACCAGAGGTACGATGCACTCGACGTACTCAACCAGCACAAGATACTCACATTGGAAGAGCAGCTGTAACCCTTCTTCAATGAATGTCTTCCCTTGTAGTACCGATTGTGTTGATCGGCTCGAGTGTCTTTTGACATTGGTGGGGGTCGGTAGGACAGCAGTTTCTCCATATTGAAGCTGGCGCTTACTTTTCTCTCTCCGCGATAGCATCTTCTGACACTCCTCAATTCTTGAGTCTTCGAGTGCACGAAGTTGGTCTCTTTGGTCTTGTGTCAGAGGGTGCGGAAGACAAGCCCACAAGCGCACACTTTTCTTCGATGCCCGCTTAAAAGCTTTCGGGTTTCGAGTCACTGCGACCATCCGTGCTAGGAGCTTCCCACCAACAGCAGCACAATCGACACCTTCTTTTCCCTCGGAAGATTGTTGTTTCCGAATGAACTCTAGAACCGTATTTGCATGCGCAGACACCTCAAGAAACTCGAGCCACAGTTGCGCCAAGTCCACCCCGATGAAAAGAATTGACACGTGGATTGGTGGCGATGCCGAGATACACACAGATACGAAAAGTACAGTCAACAAATCCACCGAGAAGGCGATGATCGTCGGAATAAAATCCTCCAGCTCCCTTGTTGCCTTAATGAGAAAGTTTTCAGCCGCTAACCCCACCACGGGTAACAGTACAGCCGCACACGCGTAATAGTGCGAGGGTACAAGATCGTAAACCACTTTGCAGAAGGGGAACGTCACAGCTAGCGCCAAGAACGCGACTAGGAAGCGGAGAAATCGGCTCAAATGTTGACGATTCAGCGAATTCCTAGCAAAAGGTTTTTGACCAAAGACTAGAAGGATCATTATTGGAAAGAGTACCCCTTGGCTGGGCCCCACTGTCTGCCACGCATACGGTACGGGAAATCCGACGGTGTTGGCGGCGAGATAGTACACCACCATAAACCCAGCACTTGCTCCCATTGACACAATCAGCCTCTTACACAACGTAAAGTTGAGGTCCGGAAGAAACGTGGTTAGCTCCGACGCCCCCATAAAGCAAATTATGGACACAGTTAGGCTCAAGCGAATCCAGAACATCCCATTCGCTCGCAAGCCTTCGGACGGCGGTCGCAACGGCAGACACTCCAATAGTACTGCCGTGGTTAACGCGGGAATTGGTGTAAGAATACACACCAAAGCGACTCGAGTTCTTGAGGTTGTCTTGCAATAATGATCTAGACTTTCAAGTCGTTCAATTGAGTAGGAACCATGACGCCCCACTCGAAGATCACTCCATCCCTGCTCCAGTCGACGCCAGATCGATACGCGTACACTTCCATCTCCTGCAGTTTCCACAGAAGAGGGACTAACAGATGCGGCTCCCATGCTGTGTGCCGCTAAGTGATAAAGCGTGTGATGTTGCCACTCGTCGCAGCTAAACTTACGCGTTAATGCGCTATTTTCAGTGAAGTACACCACTTGATAGCGGCCATTGTAAATGCTAAGCGAGGAAGAATCGGAATCCTATTATCGGATCCCTTGATTCACTAAGAGAAACTACAACTACGGTAGTGTCACGGAACTAAACTGTTCCGTGAAGGTAAGTTTGCAGAAGAAAGCAGCGGACGACCTTAAAGGAAAAGATCGTGAAACCACTCGAGCTGAGATCTCATAACCACTCGTGAAGATCTCGCGACTCTCGGCAGTAGGTAGAGCTAGCGAGCCCCCACAACACACACATTGATATTTTCCCTCTACTGCCCAAGTCCTGCCAACAACGTCTACAAGCTCAACATCGCCTGGCGGAGTCCTCCTCAAAGTCCTCCGCCCGCATCCTCCACCTACGCTTCCTCCAATTGCGACGTGGTGCCCCAAGACGGAGTTCGGGGTCCACCATATTTGCAACAGGTAGTGCCAACCAAACGATCCCATACATTTAAGAAATATACGATTTTCCATTTTTCAGGTGAGGTATGATATTGTGTTCAGTGTACCGGTAATATACGATTAGTAATACTAATCGTATATTACACTGAACACAATATCATACCTCACCTGAAAAATGGAAAATACTAATTTAGTATCAACGGATAATTTTTTGAAGCATGACTTTTTCGCGTGAACGCGTTTACATTGGACGCCTACCACAAATACATTAAACGGCCGCCTTATCTGCAGCAGATATGACGAGGCATATGCCGGTCAAAAATCTCGGGAGGCCCAGATATGGTCCCGATAAACTGCCCTACCCCTAGATATATGCCGTGTAGCCATCTTAAAGTTTTATCTTGCTATTTGTATACTTTATGTCGACCATCACTCTGGCGACTTATCGCCCAGCTTGTATCATCTTGCCGACAACTTGAAGTTGCGCTCACTTTCGAAATCGCCTCCAAACCCGCGAAGACACAGCCAGCTCTCAGGTGCGTTCGACTGTAGATGGACGGGTTTGTGATGGATGGTGGCTAATACAGTGTCCTGATGCAGTACCAATGGTCCACCTGACGCACTCGTCCATCCACTGGAGGCTGCGCTGTATCGACGATAGCTCCAGCGAGGAGAACACACCGCCAAACGTGCTGCAGTCGACTGCCGAGCATGGCTGCCCCAGCAGTGCCGAAGTGGCGTCGAGCGCAACGGGCACGGCGACACCTCCGTGGCTGTCCCCGGAGAAAACCAAGCGCCGCTCCAAGTCCGCCACGAACCCGCCGCCGAGTCCAACCCCGGAGACGCCGCCTCGTCCGGGTGTGCGCGCGTGCGCCAGCCCGACCACCTCCTCGCCCGTGCTTCTGGGGACGCCCCCACGGTCACCATTGCGCACCAAGACGAGCAAGACTCGCCACCCCCGTCAAGGGCGGCAAGAACGCCGTCAAGCTGCAGCCCCGTATGCGCGCCAGCGCTCGGCGCCTCACCACGCGTATCTCCCCGCTGCTGCTGGCCGAGACCACCGCGCTCGTGACGTCGCTGTGGCCGGCCAAGACCACTGCGCTCGTGACGCTACTGCAGCCGACCAAGGACTCCGCGCTCGTGACGCCGAACAAGACCGTCAAGTTCGTCACGCTACCGCCGCTGACCAAGGCCACCAAGCTCGTCACGCCATGGTGGAATCCGCGCCTCGAGCGCCTCGGCCGCCACGTGCAGCATTGCTGGCATCTCGACCAGGCGACGTGTTCGTGCCCGCGCGGTGGCCTTACGCCGTCGCGCACTTGCGTGACCAGTTCAATCCGCTGGCCACCGTCTTCCCCGCGGTGCCGCTGTTTGGTTCGTGTGGCTGCTGGGATCGCTGTCGGGCAGACAGCTGCCGCAACGCGCTCATGAACGTCTATTGCAACGTGAACTGCTGCCCTTATGAGGGCAAGTGTGGCAACGGGTTGAGCGAGTCGAGCAAGGTCTTTCTCGGGCGCAACTTGCGCACCCGTCAATTGGGCGTCGTCGCCGCCGAGGACATTAGCGCCGGCGAGGTGCTGGGCCAGTATCTTGGCGAGATGGAACACGTGAGCGCGGCACGCGCGAACCGGCCGCGTAACGGAGGGTACCGCCTCGTGATGAAAACGCGCCCCGAGAAGCCGTCGTATCCGGTTTGTGCAGCGATCAACGCCGAGGTCATGGGCGGACTCATGAGGTTCCTGAACCACTCGTGCAGACCCGCGGCCGAGTTCAAGGAGGTGGCCAACCACCGCCGTACCACCGTGGTGGTGGTGACCACGCAGGACATTCGGTGCGGTGAGGAGGTTACTGTGAACTATGGCGATGACCTGTGGTTTGTCTGCCGCTGTCAGCAGAACGGGTGCCGCCACCGCGACATTCAGGAAGAAGAAGACCCATGAGGAGAGCGTGAAGATGCGCGTAGGAGCGGTAGGTCAATACGTAGGCGCGAGTGTTGTGCATGTAAATGCATGAAGGATGACCAAAAGAGCGTTGTGGGTGCATTCATGTTAGGGGATGAGCAGCTACGCTACTTCAACGTCAAAACATCGACGTGAGCGTCCCACCCGACGGCAGATGAAGTGCGTTTTGGCGCCAAGATGTAGCGCCTTCGAAGATTTCAAGAGGTTTGTGCGTAGCAGGTTGCCTTTGCGCGCGCAGATTTCGCGCGCTCGACGTTGAAGCTACTGGAAAGCAGCATTCGGGAGCCTCAAAGCCGAACTGGTGGCAGCGAGAGCTTGTTCTCGGCATCACCGCTGCCGCTGCTCGGCGCGATCGTCTCTCTCACTTCGCCTTTTGCCTCGCATCAAGCAGCCCCCCCCCCACTCGAAGCACGCACTCCGCGCCACCTCCAAGCTCCTACCAAGCCCTTCGTCCCGGTACGCTACACTACACGCTGCCACTAAGTCGCACTGCTCGCTGGCTTACACTACTTACATGCATGTGTACTTAGATGGTTAAGCACTCCGGCAACACCAACTACACCTTGGCCGACATCGACCGACTCCTGTCACTCATCGAGCAAGCGCTACCGCTTGGCAAAGATGAGTGGGAGCGTCTGGCGGCGTCTTTCAACGCCAATCGGCCTCGAGGAGCACCCGAGCGCGACTTCGAGAGCTTGCGACGCAAGTTCAAGGTGCTTTATAGCACCCGCAAGCCGACCGGCGTGCAAACCATGCCCCCGAACATCAAGAGGGCGAAAGAGATCAAGATAGCCATCGATGAGAAGGCTAACGTGATCGAGCTGGACGATGAGGCCGACGACGAGGAGCGTCCCGTGGAGCCGGACTTCTGTTTCGACGTCGACCCCGATCAGAGCTTCTACGGAGACAGCGAAGGCGTGCAGCCCGCCAGCAACACGGCCGCTGGCGGGGCGGCCACGGAGGGGGAGTTCGGCACCGACGAGTCCGTCACGTCCGAGTCGGCCGCGTCCAGCCGCTCATCCAACCTTGGCGAGTTCCAGGAGCTCTTGGCATCAACGCTGGCCCCCGAAGGTGCGGACGACGCTGTTCGCACACCACGACCAACGCCTCCTCCAGCGGCTCCATGCACCCGTCGTGCTGGATTGAGTGGCGTGTCGAAAGCCCGCACGTCCGCCCACGAGAGCCAGGCTGCGAATGCATCACAGCAACCGCAGCAGCAGTCGGCCCAAGCGCTCACCTCTCGTCGCGAAGCGGACAAGTACCCCACGCTGCAGAACTATTCGAATCGTTTGGGAGGCCAGGACCTCTCTACGTTTCGGGGCACCATCGGCGTCAAGCGCGCCAACGAGGACGACAAAGAGACCCAAGAGGCCAGCTTTGCTAAGGCAAAGCGAATTCGCGCCATGCGAACGACTACTGCGCTCAAAACGAAGCTCGCCGGCCTCGAGGCCTCGGCCAGCAGCATGGGTGGGGGTCTCCTCGAGATGCTCCTCCTCCTTCGTGAGGAGAACGAGCGGAAGGCCGAGGAACGCCGCGTGGTCGAGGAGAAGCGCCACCGTGAAGACGTCATCGCCCAAGAAGCGCGCCTTCGTGCAGAGAAGGCAGAGGCTGAAGAGCGACGCAGGCAAGAGAAGATCGAACGCGAGGATCGCGCTCGTCGTGACCGCGAGGAGGCGCGTGCGCGCACGCAGGATCTCGTCATGCTTATCGGCGCGCTGAAGAAGAACACGTAAGCGAGTGAGATGTCGATGGCCAGAAGATGTTGCGCTAGCACTCGGAGTGGAGTGCATTCATCAAATTGTAGTAGTGTTCATACACATCTAAGCCAAAGCCAAATCAAGCAGCATCTTTACATGTTTCGAATGCGCGCCTATGTTTTCCATCTTCTCCATAAACCTTTACTGAAGTCAACAGAGATACAAACAATTCAAAGCATCTGCCAACACTACAACACCGCCTACAGGTTATTGCACTAAGCAAAGTCATCAAAGCAGCTCTCCTACTCAAGAAAATATATGATTCAGCAGAAACAAATGACTGAGATAAAAAGACTTAGCGCAGTAGCGACGGCACCTCCATGTCGCCCGCAAATGTGGTGCGGATCTGGGAGATTCCCACGGTGCGAACTCGGAAGTTCGCCATACGGAACAGGTTGTTGAGGCGAAGTCCTCGGAGCTCGGGGTCGTACGGCAGCGGCAGATTGAGCCGACTGTAGACCTTCTGCACGCTCCCCATGCCCCACTCCGCCGCCTGACGCACCGAAGTGATGGCGTTGTGGAGGGTGCGTGCAGAGGCTCTCAGCGATGGCAGGATGCGGTCCAAGTCGCCGTCCTTGAGCGGAGTGAGGATGCGTCCAACCATGGCCGTCGAACACGGGAACGCCGAGTCGGACACGACGTTCATGCGCGTGTCCGGGCAGTACTTCGGGTCGAGCAGCTTCATCCGGAAGCCAAGCGACGTGTCCGAGTCGTTCCACGACCCCGGATAGTTGTGGCGGCTCCAGATGATGCACCCATCCGCCGCAAAGCAAATGGTGCCTGTCACAAATACAGAGTGTAGCCACCCGTTATACATTGCGTTCTGTAAGTCAGCATCAGACGGTTGCTGCACCTGCAACACGTAGTTAGCAAACCGTATTAGCGTCGCGCTTAGCAATATATACATACATCATGATTCATCTCTGAGCTCGTACCTTAAAGTTCTTCCCATCGATGAAGCCAAAGGTGTGCTGCAGCAGCGGCTCACGGGCTTCGACGAGCTTCGCAAGCTCCGTTTGCTGCGCTGGTGACGGCCAGGAAATCCGCGCCGGCGCGTAGCCGGTGAGCGCCTTGGCCAGCGCCTCCTCCCCGCGACGCAGCACGCGTGACAGCGTGGCCGGGGGCACGCCGAACACCATGCAGAGCGTGCTTTGCTCCATGGAGCCGACGTAGAAAGATAGCACCAGTCCGAGTACTTGGTGGTGGTAGCGCAGCTTTGACGGGCGGCCACGCGCCGCTTTCTTGCGGATGTAGTAGAAGCCGACGAACCTCCGAAGCAGCTGGTGGAAGGCTGGCCTGTAGATCAGACTCTCATTAGAATTAGGTTTGAACAGATAACTCGATGAATGCAAGTACCTTGTGAGGCTCGTCGTGTTGATGAAGTTGGTGTCGGTCCCCTCGTGGTAGAGTATCATCCACGCCGAGCTGCACGGCGCGTCCAGGCACTGGGTGGTGAGGTAGTGGCGGCTCCGGATGGCGACCCGCCACGCCTCCTCCACCAGCAACTTGTACACCTCGCGTCGCACCTCGCCCACAGCCTTGCCTTGCTTCAGGAAGGTCCTGGTGAGCACCAGCAGCGCGCCGGTCTCCTCGCTCGCCATCCTCAGCCACTTGCGCTCGCCGCGCTCAAAATCGAAAGTGGCGAAATCTGGAAGGTGGCGGCCGATTTGCAGCCACTACGTTGTCCGGGATAAAGTGACGGGTACACTTTGAAATGGCTGTAATCTGCAAGTGCAGCCACCTGATTTAGGACAGTATGAGTAGGACATAGGAGGCCCCGATAAGCCATTTGTGGTGGCGCATTCAAGCGATAAGTCGATTTATATCTTTTTTAAGACCGCTTTATCTGCTGCAGATAAGGCGGTCGTTTAATGCATTTGTGGCAGGCGTCCATTCCACCCAAAAACTATCACAAGGGTGGTGATTTCAATTCTATCGTTTTGTCTACGAGATGCTGAGGAGCACGAAACACTTGCACAGGAGAATCTATAGTATCTTCTTGTGCGGATGAAACCTGGCTATTTTTCTGCAAAACACGAACTTGGATCTTTGTTTGTCTGGGTCCTGGTGTGGCGTCTGGCGAGCAGCAAATCCGCTCGCTTTGACGCTTAAAGCAACACCCACGACGGTCGCTATTTGTTTGTGGGAGCAAGGTGTTTCCAATGTCACTGTCGGTATCCACAGCATTCCCACCAAGTTCTCGATCGAAGAAACTCACACTACCCGAGCATGGACGCTCCGAGTTCGGTGCCAGTACGACGAAATTGACGTGCGGAATTGAACCCCAGTGCAGCGTCGTGTGGACAAACAGCTCACTTCCGTCGGGTTCGACCGCTTTCAGGACCCCAAGTGCTTTCAACGAGCGGGGTCTGTAGTACAACTCGCCATTCTCCCAGATATACCCATGCAGCAAAATCAGTTTACTGCGCGCTCCCAATGCAGCGTCCACGCTACAAGTCTGCGCCAGTACCCAGATAGTACCGAACCGCCACCACACGAATGCAATAGCACCGACCGCTCTCGTGGATACAATGATCGTAAGGCAACCCAAGGCGAGCACAATGTGTCCAACCAACCCCATCAAATAGTACGACACCACTTCAGCTGCCGGCTGCGTGTCCTTGAGTCGAGATTTGCTCAGCGACGTCAGGTATTGCTGAAGCACACCAGCAGTGATGAACTCGCCAACCAGGACCGTCTCGTAGTTGAACAGCAGTCGCTTCATTTGGCACCGCAGCTTCTCGCTCATCCAGTTCATCGTCTCCACCATCTCGAAGATCATCGACATGACACCGGCCAAGTTGTAGCCGAGCGAGATGGACTGGATGCGTCCGAACAGTCCTTCTTGGGTGCTTAGCAAAAAGAAGTCGCTCACGACTCCCTGGTCAACAAGAAGAAATAGTAGCAATATGCGGTGGAAGCTCTTGGCTCCGTGAGCCGAAAGCCGCAAGCTCTCCTGTACGTACACGACGGCTTCCTGAATTCGAAATCGGTTCGGACATTTCGTCGCAGCGCTTTGCGAATCTCCTACAAGAGACGAAACTTCGTCGTAGCGTGAATATCCTGACGAGAATGAAGGCTGTACCAGAGAAAATATACCAATACGACTTCCGGTACTCGACGTCACCCCTGTCTTGAGCGAGTTGCAGTCCATTGATGTCGTACGTGCCTCGTCCGCTAACGGTAAGGTAGGCTGTGCCGTTCTGCGTACAGTACGTTCCTTGCGTCTCTGCATAAATTGCGTAATAACCAATACTGCCGTGATAGAAATTGCCATGGAAGGCAATCGACTGGGCCGGTACAAGTTGTTGATGTGGTAGAATTCTCCAGAATATACATCACGTGGGCATTGTACTGTGGCACCACTGTGTGACACAATACTCCTGCATCAACGCGGTAGTATAGCGTAGGCCAAGTGTTCCACCGAGCTCCAGCAATCAACAACTCCTTCACGGGGCACAGTTTATCCAAGTCTGCCGCTTCTTCGTCAGCGTTTGCGGGGGCTACAAGCTCCTCTGAAATCTTATGTGGGTTCACGAACGTCGCGAAGTTCGTAGCTGCAGGATAAATGGCCCCAGCCCCACTGCCACCCACACTATCAGCACCTTCCGCACCGACATTAACTTGGGCATTCTTCCCAGGACCGCTACTACTTTTAGCATCAAGTTGAAGTGGTCCCCTCAGTGGACGTCATACAAATATGTGCACCAATCACATGCTTCTATGAGCGGACGATCCACCAACCGTCCGATATTGTGCAATTGTCAAGAATGGGGCAACCCTCGTCCAAGAACTCCGAGCCCGCCGGCCTTCCAGCGCCTCCCACCGCGCCAGCATCCGTCGCCAAGCCCAACACGTCTCCTCTGTTTAACACACTGGTCAACCGGCCTCCTCTGGTATGCACCTTTTACTATGAAACTCAAGTGTTCACGCAGCAGATCCAACTGCCGCTTCTCTATGAGCGGCCGGCGCCTGGCTCAAAGGGGACGACGTTGATGGACCTGGAGATGGAGTTGCGGCAGAAGCTGCAGTTGCCTCCCGGCTCCAGTGTCTTCGCTGTGGTGCCAGCGGACGAGCTCTACAGCCCCCCGTACCCATTTGCCATGATCAACCTCATGGCCGCGAGACTGGAGGAGACCAGCGTTCCGGTGCTGCACTTCGTCCTGATAGTCCGCAGCATGGCGTTGCTCAAGCAGCCGCTGCCCATGGGTGACGCGTACGAGTCGCCGTTCTTCGCGATCAATGCGGCGACGCTGGCGGACTCAACCAATTCAGTCGCCAGGACGTTGGCTCGACGTCGGTTTGTGCAGAGCATGCAGAGTTACGGGTTCGCCAGGCTGGAGGTGACGCCGGAGCAGGCCAAGATCCCGCTGGTCGCGTTCGAGAGGGTGAGAAAGTGGTTAGTGGAGCAACTGGAGCTGCCTAAGGAGAAGAGATGGGTTGACTATGTGGACGTGAGCAACCCAAGTGAGAAGAAGGAGCGGGAAGAGGACGTTGAGGACAATCCGAGTGACAGTTTGTACACTTCGCACCCGGTGGTGTCACGTGGACGGCGTGTGGGTTTCAGCGCGGATCGGAATCGAGAATACTTACAGCTCCGTCTCCCTATTGCGGCTAGTGGCACGCCGTGGCCTCCGGTTTACTTCCAAGATAGTGAAGAGAACGAAGAGTTCGCGAACGAGCTGTTGCTACTATTGGAGCTGCTCGATGATCTGGCGAGAAGCTGCATGAAGGCAGTATGTGAGGTGCTTAATATTGACGAGAACTGGCTCTTCGAAGAGCTACTGGACGACAGAGCGCGTGCGTCGAAGACGTACGAAGGAGCACGAGATACAAGCTACCAATACGGCGCATCGGTGCTTCGTATCTACAACTACCGCAACAAGGCTGCGAATGGCAAGGGGCCAGCCGAGGTGGATCCAAACGACAACTCGTGTGGCGTGCATGCTGACCTTGGACTGGTGACGGTGTCGCCTCTAGCCACGGTTCCTGGGTTGCAGATGTGGAATTTGGAGCGGATGGTGTGGGCCGATGTGGAGGAAAGCGCCACTCCGCTGCAGTTCTCTGTATTTGCCGGCGAGACGCTTGGCCTTCTGACTCATGGGGTCATCTCGGCTCCGCTGCATCGTGTACCACCGATCTGTGTGGGAGCAGAAGCTGAACGCCGAATGTCCATGCCCTACTTTTTGCGCGCGAAGCCTGAAGCTTGCCTCAATCCGAAGGCCCCCGCCGCCGAGCAGATCACATGCCGTGACTTTATGGAGGACGTTGTCTTCAAGAAGCGCCCGTGGCGACGAGAGAACAGCAAAAATCCCTCCCCACCTGACTATTAGCCGGCACGCGACACGCTCTAAATAACAGTCAATCATTTTATTTTCGAATGGCAAGGTTGGCAGCGAGACTTGCCCATCCAATTGACGTAAGATATCTTTCGACAATGAAACACATTCCGCTTAATTGGTTGTGCATTGAATTGCAGACCTGCTGGGCCCACCGCTTCATTGTCTATTTTCGATGCGATACCGCAGCTCTGGACTACGCACCACAGCATTGTTCAAAATATCATCAAACATTGGGGGTTCTGATCAATTGAAGAAGCTGGGTAGAAGATTGCAAGAGCGGTTAACCTCAAAGGGTTTCCGACTGTATTTAATCGCCTCAAATGGCAACCCGACCCTGGTCAGTGCTTTGCCTTTAGCTCCGCCCACACAGGCTTGACAAGTGTGACAACAGCCCACTGAATCGGCCATTCCAAAAAGGCCGTCGTTGACACAGACAGTGACGCGCGCTTCCGACGCTTCCTCGGCGAGATGAAGGCTCAGGATAAAGCCACCGTCGAGAAGAAGACCAAGGTTGCGAAGACTGCCGTGGCTAGTGTACTCCGCGAACATGTTAGTGATTTTCACAACACACTTACTTACACTTCATGCTGTTTGCAAAAGCGTTTGTACCGTGGTGGTATCCTTGCTGCACTATTACTAACATATCAGATTAATGGCTACCGTGGACCATCCTTACTTTTGAGTACATTCCGCGGACTTTCGAGTAATGAGTAATGTGCTCGGACATCCGAGTACGCAAACTTTATGCGCTGCATCAACTTGAAATTTATGACTAAGTGCTAAAGAGGATGCTTGTTGGGATGCCATTCACGAACACAAATAACGTGCTACAAACCCTTTAGGGCAACTTATTTTTTGTTTTCTGCTAGGTGACGCTTGAATTCTCTATTATCTCACTCAGGTCCGCACAAGTGGATCGATGCATTATTTCCCAGGTGCATTCACTGTATCCTGCTCCGGTCTGGTCCAAGGTGGCGGTGCCGGACGTGACATCTCTCCTAAGCCACATTATGTGGAACTACTCAGAAGTCAGTGAAGTGTACTCACAATTAAGTGACACCCGTTGTCGAGTCACGGCGTAGCAAGAGTAATCTACCGCTGCTTAGTTTGAAGAGATCATGGCTGCTATAAAGAAGACCTTCGCGTGCAAGTCAGCTTTCGAAAAGTGAAAAACTTCAATTCTTGTTAGTTCAAGATAATTAGCTAAAAAGTGTCTAACTCCACAAACATGTAGTAAGTCAGATTCACAACACACTAACAGACAGTTTGCAATTATCGGAAGTGGACGGGGGACGCCGTCACTTTAATGTCTCTACCTTGTCTCTGCCCCCGTCCCTCAGATATCTAAATTATCTGAAGTGATTACTTCCGGATAACAGACGATATCAGTACCCGTCCGCTCGGCACTTCTCGCCCACTCAGCAATAAGCAACGGAGCGGACAACAAGCAACTGAGGCGACCGAAGACAACGCTGCGCGCCGTGCATGCACACGAAGCTGCACGAGAGGGTCGAGGCCACCACTGCGCTGCTACACAGGGTGGAGACGGCGCTAAAGGCGGCGGGAGCGTGTGAAGAGCAGCACGAGAGGCGTCAGGCGCGTTAGAAGGTCGCGTACTTGAGCTATGGGCAGCCGGACGAGATGGCCCAGGGAGCGGCGAGCGTGCCGCCCCTAGCAGTCAAAAGGTATGTGACGTGTGTGAACACCGCTTGAGGGATGTGATGGCCCCGTAGATGGTGGGAAGGCGGGGTAAACTGTTTAAAAGGCGTGGAGTGTGAGGTAATGCTAACACGAGGAAACGCTAACACAGTGTTGTTATATATGTGCAGATAGCTCTGCTGGATGGAATTACGCACCACAGGGTGTGCTGGCGACCGCGACGCGTGCGATGACAAACTGCGTACTGCACGGGCAGGTGAAGATGCTGCTGCCGGTGAGCTTGTGGTCTAGAAGAGCAGGATGCTCGAGGCGCTGCCCTGCTGATCATCAAAATATAATGTACGAAAAATGAGGTGCTGCTGAGTTGTAAAAGTCAAACAGTGGAGCTGACAGTGTACTAACAAATTGACTGTTATTCTGACTAAAGACTTTTGTTTAAGCTGTCACTCAATGCATTGAGGGTAAGTCGTGCTTGAGTGCGGTGTGCTTCCAGCACACACACGGCTTCGTCATGACTGATATTCTGCTGTTGTGCAATAACAGAGACTCGGTCAATGATGCGCTTACGGCGAAAGAAGAAACGTTTTTCTGCTGGTGTATTTCGCCAAGCCGATCCGTGCAGCTCTTCCAGTCCTCGCACCGCTGGCCCGCCATGGATTCCAAGCGTCCACTCGTGCCAGACTTGCGTCACTGTCTTTAAAGCCCGCACCATTTTGTAAGTAGTCGAAAGTGCGGAAGCATGATCGGCTGGCGCCGACACAACTGGATCTGACGCGCCAGCGCCTCCCCAGTTGACTGTCAATCGAACGGCAGCAGCTCCCGACGTAAGTTGTGTGAATACACCCTCTAAATTGCGAACTGAAGTCCCAACCTCGCTAATCTTGCCGTCAATATGTGCTAATGCTTGCTGCTGTTGTTGCTTTAGATGGTCCATGAGTTCAGGAACTACTTCGTTTAAATGCATTACGTTTGGCGATTTCTCCACAAGCATTTTTTCTTTCAGTTCAGCAGCAAATACATTGAACCCGCTGGAGTTAAACAAAGGGTGTTGCCACAACTTGTGTGCGGGATGCACATCGCGCAGAAGCACAGCATCTTGGAGAACGACGATGCGCAGGTAAATGAGCAGCTCCAAGAAGCCACCAGTCGCAACATGTGGAGATTTTTGCTTCATGTACGCTTCCAGGTATTTTTCTACGAAAGGAAACAGCTGAAGCTGAAGACTTTCAGGCGGCACGACAGCAGCACGCTCCAAGAACAAAGATCGTCGGTTTGGTGAGAACCCTGCAAGGGAACGCATGGCATCCCGCGGCAACGCAGTCAGGTAACACCCCTCCATGGCTCCAGCATTCCACCGCCCTAACCTTCGTATTTGTGACTCTGCTGCTCCAGCCAGTTCGGCCATTCTGGACCCGGACCCACGAGCGGCATGCGTCTTTGCCTTGGAGTGCATGCCGAGAGCAGTGAAAGCTTTCACAGTAGCGTCATAATGCGCGCGGTATGTCAATGCAGTGGTGGAACTTTTGCCTGACTTGAGTACTTTGATGTCGTACCATTCTTTTGGCTCCAAAAAATTCGGAATAGCTTCGTTCTGGACACCCCATCTGAAGAAGAGATACAATCCAAGAGCTCCAATCGGACACACTTCGACGTTACGGTGCCGGATACATGACCCAAACTCACGCCGACCGTACTGATTGGTCTTGCCTTGCTCCATTATCATCACAAGAGCTCGGCAGTCCATGTAGCCTTCATGTTCTAGAATCACGCTGAAAAGGTCGGGCAGCTCTAGATTACGTGCGGACTCTCCCCTCAGCAAACATGCATGGCACAAGAAGTGGCTCATGCGGTTGCGTAAGTCACCTCCGGTGTTCAGATTCATGTAATACCGAGAAATCGCAACCAGATCATCTGTAGTACAGTACCCGTCTAGTAGAGACCCCACACCCCTATCGACGTATTCGCGCTTGTTCTTCTCGTGTTTTTCACGCTTGAGAGTCGACAGGAGAGCCTTGATGAGGCTGTTGCGAGGGTGAGGATGTGCGTTCGCGCCACGGCTGTGCTGATCGTTGTACATGTCCGAAACTGCGTTTACATACATCTCCACTGTAGCAACGCTAATCTTACGCGTCATATTTTTCATTCGAACTTCTCGATCGACTACTTCTTCTTGAAGAAATAAATGCAGCTTTGACGCCGTCACTTGGTAGCGAGTTGTTTCATGGAAACCCTTCCGATCGCACCATGCCTTGAACTCTCGCTGCTTAGGCGCGTACGCGCGTGTTGTATTTGCAGGTCTTGCGTCGCGACAGCGATCAAGTGTTGCATTTGCGCTCTCTTCAAGCTCCACTTGCAGACCGGGTGGCTCCATTGCACGCTTGTTGCTCAAAGAATATTGTCGACTATTTTAAACTGCAAAAAAGGAAATATCGCTATCAGCGACGGCTGATCATCCGCCAGGGACGACGTCCTCGTACACCATTTCAAGGCCAAATTGAGAGAAGTCGTGCTTCAAATTGAGAACCGCCAAAAGCAAATTGAGAAAACCTCCAATAATGAATAGGCATGTCATCTAATCACCTTCAAGACCGAATATATTGTACAGACCAACTGACTTGCCCACTCTATGTCGATCAGAAAATTCCCTCCGGAAAATTTTGGCCGGGACATTGCCCTTTTTCTTGATCTCTCTTGTTTTGATTTTGGTCGTTTTTGTTTTGATTTTGACTTCTCTCAATTTGGCCTTGAAATGGTGTACCATAGTGCAGCCTAATACAGCAGTCCCTTGCCCTAAGGAGATAACCGCTCAATAACAGTAGTGTTAGCTAAACACTAGCCGTGGCGAAGAAGGTGGAGTAGACCGTAAGTAGTGGGAAAACAGACAAGCTCGTCAACGTGGAAGTGCAGATGGTAGATACTTAATTAAGTAATTGCGAGCGTCAAGTAGGAGTGAAGGAGACCATCGTGGCGGATAAAGCATCACTGATGCTGCATCACGAAGTAGATTTTGGTGCAAAACATGAAAGAGCAAAAACTATTTAAAAAAAACTCCAATGGACCAAGTTGCAGCGAACCCTCATGGTGGCTTCTTGTACTTTACACGTACAGAACTTGAACCCCAGTATGATTCGCACTACATGTATGAGCCCATCGACCCTCGCTGGGCTTACGACTCACTGTGAACATGGCTGGCTATCCATAGCTGGCCAACGATGGGGACTCCTCACCGAAAACACCACGGTAACTGAGACGGTTGGCCAGCTCGGACGAATGACTGCCACTTTGCATTTCGCTCTCAAGACCACAAGACCCCCTCCACCCCTCGCGTTCGCTACAGTCATGCGCAGTGTATTCTACGTCGCACTTGCAGTCGCGGTCTTTGCTCACACCAACTTCGTCGCAGTGTTCACGAATTCCGACGAGGCTGCGCTCTTGTCGAAGGCCACCCCGGACTTCGCGAACGATGCGGTGCTCAGCACGGACTCCCGGAAGAGATTCCTTCGCGCCTCGGACCCAGACGATGACGACTTCCCGCTCGCTGATGAGGAACGTGTGAAGAGCCTCAGTGACATCAGCAAGATGCTGGACAGCGTCAAGGGCTTGAGGCCGCGCAAGCGCTCCTCAAGCTGAAAGGTCAGTAGGCGGCGAAAGCATTGCGCGCACGAGCTAGGTCAGCCATGACCCAGACCGACAATCTCATGTAACCTTCCATTGAAGTTTTTTTTTTCCCAGCAGTTTGCTCTTTCAGCTTTGTGATCCATACTCGTCCTCGAAACTCTTTGAGGTAAAGTTTAATGAGTATTACTCCATCACTTCACTTCCGAGTGTATGGTGGTTAAACGCAGACGCCACCATTCCGCTATATCCGCTGAGTAAGCTTCCGCCCGCTTTGCAGCAACAGCAGCCTCTTTGCCTCGACGTCGCCATCGTAGCATTCTAATAGACTGCAGTACTTCTACGTCACTCGATGGTAACGCGGTCTGACCCATGGCTGTGGCGATTTCTTTCAGCTGCAGCTCAAGTCCACCACTGTCGTCTTCTTTTGGTGCCGTTTTAAGGTATTCTCGAGCTCGTCTTGTTGCTGGTATGTACGCCTTCTCTAATTTATTCAGTACAGTCGAATCCAACACCAAAACACCACGCAGTTCTTGCGAGCTCCAATCCTCTTGAGTCATCTGCATCCACTCCGACGCAGCTTGAGAACCGATAGAAGCAGTCATAGAGAGTATTCTACCACATGAAGCGGCCCGAACAGCAGTTTGGTGCTTCTGGAACTGGTGCGCAATAGACCGCCTTACAGCTCTCTGCTCTTCCAAAATGTCAGCACGGCTCTGGTACTGACGTGGCAAAACTGAGGGCAGAGCAACTTCGTTCTTGAGTCCAATAGTACTATCTGGTTCTTCTTCAGCCACAGTATCCTCGCCGCTGTCCTCAACTGATTTAACGCTGAGTTTATCAGCTTCAACACCTTCAGCAGGAACAGGCTCGCTTGTTGCAATACCTTCCGGCACCTGTATTGCTGAGGTAGATTGCTCTAAGCACAGCGAGAGAGTGCCATTCTTCTTTCGAAACACCAGGAACTGGGCGGCGAGAGCTGCGACTCTTCTCCAGTCTTGAATTGTCAAACCGCCTGCAGCTTCCGCTTGCAACGACGACGTGAGCAGCAGAGGATCAAAACTCGCCACATGCCGGCTGCGTTGTAGAAGGAGAAGTTGAAGACTATGAAAGTCACAGTCGACGAAGTATCTGCGCTGGGCCTGCAGCTCGCGACAAGTGAAAAGGAGACGGCGTGGTTTATCCACGTCGTCAACCTCCACCTGAACCCCTTGCATCGTGAACGCGTCCTTATTCCCACGCCCAATAGTAGTGGGGATCTCGATAGCGCGTCCATCCTTGTCGTAGATGTCTAGGACGTTGTGCAGTATCCGCGGGTTACACAGCGAAACTTTCCACTTCGTCAATCCGTCACTGTTCTCGGTATCCTCGTGTAGAGCGAAAAGGTGCGTCACAGCCTTGCTAGCACTTCCATCACGACCGAATTCGCGGCTATCTCGCACTCCCAGTGATAGCTCCAGCTGCCGGAATCCAATTGAGGTCGTGACGATAGTTCGCGTATCTTTCTCTACCTCGTCAACGCTTTCCACCAGAGAACCAACGCTCAGTCCTTCCGCCGTCCTGCTCCGCTTCACAGCTCGAGCAATTCGTAGTCGCTCAATTGCAAACTGCTTCCAAGGTAAATATTTGGCTGAGCGCACAGCTGTCGGGAGTTTGAGTGGCACATCTTCAAACTCGGCGTCTTCTGAGCTGGTAGCTAACTCTCTGTGAACGGCATCGCTGTCGATCAAGCGTTGGTACCAGTCATCCCCGTTCTGTAAGGGCCAAAACAGTACTGGACCACAAACGAACGCTCCACCCATAAGTGCCGCAGCGCGGGCGTTCATTTGAGATATCTGGGCTTTAGAGTGCGACTCACGTGACGCAGCTTGGTACACGACCACTCCATAAGGCACTCTGGTGCAGGTTAGCACACCATTGGCGTTCGACGAGCGCCGCCCAAAGCGAGAACCAGGAAGCTGCTTCTGCTGCCTCCATTGCTGTTGGAAAAATGACCGCAAACGGTTGACCATTTCTTGTGCGTATACCACAAATGGGAGCTGTGCTGAAGGCGTCCAGGCGGGCAAGTCAGCTAAAAAGACCTCTTGGATCGGCTCATTGCTGTTGCTGGGAATCAACAAACCAGTATTTACGGCACTGGTAGTCGCCCATTTGGCTGGTCTAGCTGATACGTCCGCTGCGTCCACCTCGACAAGTTTTGAATCTGGCTCGGTCTTCGGGGCTTCGTTCTCGACCTCTTCATCATGAGTTGACGCGGCTAAGCGGCGTGCCAGGAGGTTGTTGAACCATAATAACCGTCCCTTGTGTATTCGTAGGTCTTCTAATCGATCGTCACTCCGGTTGATCGTCTCGAACGTCAACTCGAGCTTGGCCAGTGTAGCCTTAAGCTCGCGCTCAACTCGCTCCAGACAGGCTTGGAGAATGATGGATCCGATAACAATAGGGCAACATGAGTCAAATGGGATTGCCGACGCGATGAATTCCACCAAGTCCGTATATGGGTTAGGCAGCCACAAGTTCAAAAGTTCCAAGAAGACGCGAATGCTGTCTTCTTTGAGCATATGAGCAGCGGCAGAAGCTTGTGCCATGCCGACGTCAGTCGTTCTCACCACCACACTCTTGGAAACCACCCGTAATTCGGAGTGAATTCGTCGCCATTGATCTAATCTGTTCCTTGCCGCTGCATAAAGCTCAGCGAGCTGCTGACTCTTCAACGTGATATCCTTCGTAGCAGATTCAATCAAAGCAATAGCATCGATGCAGAGCGCATCGCGGTCCTGCTGCTCCATCCCTGCCCAGTTCTCTCTCTTGCGACGCTCCTTCGCCTCAGCTTCTAGTTCCCCACGCAGTCGCGCAAATAACGTATGGGATTTCACGAAGAAATCCATCTTCATGTACGGAAGCTGCTTCTTCCACGACGAAGACGACGCTCCAGCCACAGCTGCTATCCAGTCCATCGTATCTACATATTCTTTCTCCAGTTCAAAAGGGAGTTGGCGGTGCGCCACCAGCGTGAGCTGATCGAACTGCAGACTTGCGAACGCAGCAGCGTCGATTGAAGACGCGCGGCGCGTAATTTCCGTATCGGACACAGCACGCAGCGGATTCCGCGGACTTGTAGCGATCCACCGATTCAGAATCCGAAAGCTCTCTCGCAAGTGTAGTCCGTAAACTAACGGTGAAGTTCCGGACGTAACCAGCTCTGGGTGTTCAAGCATGTTTTGGAAGCGTAATCGACTGCAAATCCAAGCGTAGAGCAGCTTTCTGTTCCGACGCAGCAGTAGCGACGACGCTGAAGTCGCTAGAGATCCTCCAACATCCGCACCATCGGGGATAACACTCGTTTTGAGGAATCGGTGAAGAGCTTCACGCTCGAGCAGAAGTTTGTAGGTCAATTCGTTACGCACGTCATAGCCAGAAACCTGAAAATCACCTCCACTGTCTTCGATAATGCTCACAAGCACCTGTCGGTTCTGGATACGAAGTACAGATTGGTAGCGCTTACAGCGTTTCGGAGCGGGAATCTCATGATCTATCCGTGCTTGTTCGCTCCCGTCTTCGCACGTACAAAACCTCACATGCTTCAAAAGATGCACCAAAAGTGCCGGTGCGTACGAATTGGACTTGACGCAACTTATCCAGAGGCGAAGCATCAACGGTTTGCTGCTTAGAAGGTCAAACACGACGCGCAACGGCACTTCCAGTCGATAAAATCCACCGCTCGCTGTGTGATAAATAGCAAAGGTCAGATCCCCCCAGTTCTCGTACACTACGACAATGCACAGCTTCCCATCGACCGACACTGCTTGACGCAGCACCTCGTCTCCCTGTCCGGATTTGCGACCAGCTTGAAGGTCCCTCATAACCTTGCTGGATAAAAATTGAGGAGTTAAACGACGCAAAGTATGGTAGAATTGCAGCTTCTGAAGCGTAAATTCGCCGGTAAAGCGGTCCAACATCGCTAACGAAAGGAGAATATCCGCAATAGATTTCCACGCATCTCTCTTGGATTCCGTGGCTTCTTGCCAGATTTTTCTACCTTGTGCTCCAGTTAGAAGCTGCACGAGCTCCCATTCCAGGAAGATATTGTGCATCGAGCAGTCCACCGGGTCGTACGCAGTCACCCACAGGTCTCGGTTTGTGCGGGCGCTCTTGCCACTGCGAGCGAGAAGCGGCCACACACTTACGGTCACAATCATCCGTCGAGTTCGCTTGTTCTGCTTGGCCAGATTAGACAGAACTAATGTTCGTCTTCGCAAATAATTTAGCCGTCGTCTTAGTCCTGGAATATCAAGACGAAAGGGAACCATATCATGCCAGCGAGGGCTTTGAACAACAAGGCTACGTCGCGTTGGAGCCAGATACCCATCGCACAGAGTCAAGAAGTGATCGCACAATTGCTCCATGAAGTTCTCCATCTTCGTCCTCGCTGTAGTTTCCTTCAAAATCGCCTCCTCCATTGCCTGACTTTCTCGTTCAACTAGCGGCATCCAGTATCGAGTGTAATCTTCCTGCGCTTGGGTAGCTCCTGCTCGAGCGTACAGTTCATTGTATGTAGCTTGGAAGTACGCTACTCGTAAGCGCTCGACCTCCAGGTGCGTCTCCTCCAGACGCTTCACCAACTGCCGCTTCTCCACGATGAACCTCCAGTCGTTGGCGTTCTCCAGCGGGTCCCACGCCTGGGCCTCCGAAAAGGGTCGTGAGGTGAAGTCTAGAGCCTTCTTCGCATTAATCACCGACACTCCATGCGCATGCTTAGTACTCTCAAGTAGCGCCACACTTTTATCCAGCGCAACCAGTAAAGATTTTCGCGTCTGCGTCGCCCCACTGCTCATCCGCCTCCAATTTTCCAGCGTAGTAGCTGCCTTATCTCCTCTCTGACGGCAATACTTTGTGTAGTTTGATGTCACCGCTGCTGTATGGCTTGCCGTCTCCCATTCCGCGACAAGCGGGTGGTAGTTGGAGCTTGACGACTGGAGATAGAGTTGCGATTGAAGTAGCTGCTCAAGTTGAGGGGAGTCAAGTCGTAGCCGGTAGATGGCATTATGTGAAGGACTGTACGCACGGATCAGCCAGCTCTCGTTCGCTCGATCGTCTTCTTGAGAGCTTCCGCCACATACCGAGCACGTACAAACTCCTTGAAGAACCGAAAACTTGCTCCCACCCGATTGATACTGTACTTTGACGTGATGTCGGCGGGCACAACTTGTACAACAATTAGAAGGAATTACAGCTCGCTTGGTCCATGCCGTGGTATGGAAATCTCTGTGGTAGAGCTGGTAGTGCCGAAGCGAATGGAATGTCACGATCACCAGCTCTCCGTCCATCATAACGGAGCGCGTATAGATCGGCGTGCTGATGGCCTTGTAAGCTTTACGAACCGCCACGGCACGAACTTGAGACTCATAAAACGATCTGGCCATGGACGCGACCTGCTTGGCGTAAAACACTCGCAGTCTGTAAGCAAGACGAAGCGCTTTCCGTGTTGTTCGCGCCTTTTCTCGCCCTAAAACGCCGCGAAACCATCGCTGCACGACCACCGACTTCGTGCACCACGAGTCGTATCTTTGCAGTCGCTTTGTAGCAATATTCACCTCGAGTTGCACGACGTCACCTCGGACCTGCTGTCCAGCCGCGATCAGCTCCGTAAAGCTGGTTCGAGACGGCACAAAATACAGCGGCACCTTGTTCAGCTGACGCAGAGCGGCAAGCACCTGTTGGCGTCGCTGCACCATCTCCTTCCCGGCCTTCTCCAGCTTCTGCTCGAACAAAAAGTGCAGCTGGTTTGCTCCTCGAACCACTAAGCTCGCCCACTCGCCTGCATCAGGACGGCACCATATATTATCCTGTCGCAAAGCCATTGGCGGTCTTTCTTGCTGGATCCTGAGCGCCGCACAATGGTCCCAATACAACGCTTCTACCAGACGATACTGCGGAGAGGAGTCCTCGCGGATTTTCTGCTTGGTAGATGGCTTTTGAGCTTCATTTTGGGGTTTCAACAACACCTCAGGGCGATAAATCTGCAGCTCCTGTAGAAAAATCTGCTGAGCTTTGAAGATCCGCTCGCGATCCAGTGCTTCGTCATCGATGTCATTCACTCCAGGACTGTCGGGACTCTCACCCAAACGCGGAGCTGTAGGCGTTCGAAATGTTGTGAATACCGCGAGGTCAGGGTCTTGTATAGGTGTTTTGGGTAGAAGAAATAAATTACCCCGCAGAGGGAAAGCTTCATCGCCCGTGCCGCGACCGTCATTTAAAGCTGCCTTCAGTGGCAGCACCTCGTCCAGAAAATCCAGGTCATTCGCCATTTTCATGATATAGTTGACTCCCGTGCCATAAAAGAATGGCGGCACCCATTCATCCGCCGAAGTCGACGATATCGAGGCCAGTTGCTTGGTTTTACACTCGATACAGAAGCTGGGACCATCCTTTTCACTCTCCACAGCAAAGTGTTTGCCACAAGAACGAAATACGTTCCGCCGACGAGGAAGATGCTCGACTGTGGTGTTCAGTCGACGTGCTTCGGAGGCTGCGTGCTCGTCGTACGCGCGCTCAGCTTCTTCTTGGGTTTCGAAGTACCCTAAGTACACAATGTGCTGCTCTTTCTTGCCCGTGACATCTTCACTTCGACGGAAGCGCTTCACTTTGGACACGAAAGCCTTGGAGCCTTTGTAGAGCTGCTTCCCCGTGTCTAACGTTATCGATGACGACCATCCAAGCAGAGGCGCCTCTGTTTCAGGCTGTTGGGAAACTTTCTCGCTGCTGGCTGTGGTTGATTTAGGTTTAGACCCTTTCTTCCGCTCCACTGGCTCATCATAGCGCGTAAAGCCAACTTTCCTCGCGTGTTCCCGCCAACGATCAATGGCTTCCAGCACTTCGACAGTCAAAAAGCGAACGCGAGTCAGCTCTGCGAACAGTTTCAGCTTGGACTTCTCGGTCTCCGCTCGCAAGTTCTGCTGGAATCTCACCATACATTTGCGGCTCAAGTGGTGCACGCGCTCCAGTTGCGCCTCGCGTTCGATGATGACGTTCAGCACGTTCTTCTCCAGCCACGACTCCTTCGTCTGCGCCCACACCGTCATGCTCCTCTTCTCCTCGAACGAAATGTAGTAATGCCGCTTCAAACAGCCCAGACCAACGCCCTTCATTGGAGGCTCACTCAGTCCAGAGACCCCTTTCTCCACTCGAAGCCTCGAACATCGAGCAAATAGTACCCATTCTCGACACAACGCAGCGCTGATTTCAGGACGAGACTCCACTAAATCACTGGTGTCCTCCACTTGTCGACTCTCTTGGTTCATCACACTGTTCCCGTCAAGCTTTAGCGCAGCAGATTCATCGCCAATACTGCGACTCGCTAGCATTCTTCGGTTCCGCTCAATAGCCTCGTTCATACTAAGCCAGGAACCAACGCGCTGCATGGATCGGAAGTCCAGCTCATTCTTCTCAATTGCAGCTAAGCCACTCGGTAAATCTCCACTCGGCTTCACTTTCTCTCTTAATGTTGACGTGTCGTCCTCCCCTCCGGCGGATTCAGGTCGTGCAGTCCCCCCACCGTTTAGAACTCGAGCTAGTGCTGAATCTACGGGTACACATTTCCGGAAGAGCTCGACCCCCGCAGACGACTTGAACCCCCGGACGTTATCGTGCACCCCACATGCAACATACTTACCGTTGAGATGGCCAGCGCCAGCACCTGCAACGGCCCAAGTGGGAATCCCCGACCTTAGTAAAGTCAACTCTGGAGCGGGGGGTACGCCGTGCACCGAGCAGCCCATCCACCCGGACGTCGGTGGGCAGTCTTTAGCTAGCGCATCCAGCCACTGCTCTGCAGTCTCGACACACTTCGCGTTAACTTGAGAGGCAGAGATATAGTAGACAGTATACATGGACAGCTCCTTCTCGCTCTCGATCACGTTGTTCGGCGATTCCTCTCGAGGTGTAAACGACAATTTGGTCGACGGAGACGCAAGGATCCAGATCCACTCAAAGTCCTTCCTCCTTTTCAATGGCCCCAAAACCAAAGGAGTAGCGAGCTCCGTTCGCGGAGCTGGACAGGACCGCAGCTCCTTGTACGGATCTCGCAGCAGCGTCTTCATCTGACGGACGGTATCTCGCTGCAGCTCCGCTTCGTCCTGGGCCTGGTCAGCGCGCTGCTTCATCTCCATCACCTGCTGGTACCTCGAGGTGCGCTCTTCGAACCGCCACCCGCTCTCGTTCTGCGTGTACGCGACCATGCGCTTCCGAGCCTCTTCTCCTAACTGCTGAGCGTCTTTTGTAGCGGATGCAGCCGCCAGCTCCCTCGTCGCCACGATGCTTGCGTCACGATCATAGAGCTCCCGGCTCATTGTGCGGTGGAGAACGTTCTCCACCTCGAGGAACGGGTCTTTTGGCGGCGCGTTCGCTGCTCGGGCACCATCAATTCGTCGTAGTAAGGGAAGTTTTAGTTGATGGATAGAGGATGAAGACGTTGCTGATAGAGTTGAAGTCGAGTTGAAGCTGGAGTTTACCGCTGGCAGGTGGAAATCTCGTTGAGATGGCGCCGTCAACTCTCGTCTCGCTTCAAGCCGAGCACGGATCGTCGCCAATTGGCTCTCGAAGCCGTCCGTCTTGCGCTTGAGAGCGACGACCGACGCCTTCGTGGAGGCCTTGAGGAGACCATTGTGGACTTCGTATCGCTCCTCGGAAGGTGGCGGAGCTATTCGATCCGTCTCGGCGTCCATCCGCCCAGCATGCCGCACCCGACGCTACCCAGTGTTGAACCGTCGCGATGGTTGGGTGTGGCGGAAACGAGCTGACATCTACGACTGGTGATTGCAGTGTGAGTCCGAGGTGCAGCCAAGCAGCGAAAGCGCATGAAGTATGGCAGGATCGATGTGATGGAAGACAGGAGAAGCCAGTGGAGGCTGAGATTGGACTTGAAGGTGCTCGTTCGCCAGGAAACCAGCATGGCCAATGCCATGCCTGCATTTTATTCTGACTTAGCTTTAGTATAGGAGAAGTTTAACGAGTGAGGGTGCTTACGGTTGAAGTGCCGAGCAGGCGCGACGACTCAGGGCTCTCATTCTTGAATCAACCCACAAGTTAGCGAGTCGACCTGCTTCCTTACTGCTCTGGCCAAGCAGTGTGTGTTGGCTCTCCACGACCTCATAGCTTGAGCTAGAGGCCACACACCATCGTAGCGAGTAAGCAGCGCTTCAGCTTCTCAAGTAACAAGTACAGCAAGCGTAACAAGGACAACAAATACAGCTACAACTTCTACAACAACTCCGTCGTCACCGACTCAACAACAGCTTCTTCTGTCAAGTGCTACCAACTCGCAGCATTAGGCTGAGCTCTTTCAGCGTGAGCTCGGCCTAACTACTGTGACATTGGGCTGAAGTAAAACGAGTGACGTAAATTAAGTTAGTCATCGAGCTGAAAATGAAGAATAAGGAAGTGATTGGTGTGGGGAGATGGATTCCCTTCTTATAGTGCAAATGTCCTTAACTCTGGTCATTGAAACCACTGTGCTCATGGCATTTCCCCTTCACTTTGGGGTATTTCGTGCAGCTTGGGTACGAGCATCTCGGTGCGCCTCCTGCGCACAACACAGACCCCGCAACTGAGCGCTCTTAGAGCAACCACTGCGCGTGCATCGCTGTCCACCACCATCTTGCCCCGACTTACAGCTTGATTATTGCATTATTACACCCTTGTCGCGAGCATCGCTGTCTCCCACCGTGAGCACTACACTTGCCCCAGGCTCGCCTAGACTTCACGCATCCTGGATGCGTGCAGCGAAGGTTGGTAGTCGTGCGCCGTCGCTTCGTTGGGGGGGGGGGGGTCACCTTCTTTTGTTGATTCATCGGACTCGGCCAAGTCTTCATCCTTCTCCTCCTTAACTGCCTTGTCTTCTTCTTGTTCTGCGCTCAGTCGCTGGACCTCCTGAGCTTGCACCAGCAAATCCACTCCGGTGTCGCTCGCTTTCGAGAAGTGGGGAGTGGCTCACTTTGCTCTGGGAGACGACGGCGGTAGCAACCAACCGTAGGGTCGAGTTATCGCGATGCTGAAACAGGAGTGAAAGAAGCTCATTAATTTGCGCAGACATCGATCGGCGTTGCGGCCTCGTTTTTCCTTGCTCTTTCGCTGGTACAACACCGACAGATTCGAGCAACGAAACATGCAACACGATAACCTATATTCGTGTGCGTAAGCCAAACTTGATAATTCATGCACGTAACCATGCTGGTCCAGCCCCACTTTCCTGACTTCTCGCGCAGCAAAAGCAATGACGTCTTCATTTTTTCGTCAGCCAGCACACCAGAAACCGCGAAATTCATGAGGCGGTAGTAGCCAATAAACACCGAAGACATGATACAGATTCGAGGGCGATATGCATCAACCTGCGAAGGTTATGCTAATCGCCGGACGATTCGTCATGGTTCCGATCTTTGTACGCGATCTCCCAGCAGCTACTGTCTCCATCTCTCCTATCGCTCGCTCACCCACTCCTGCATCCACTCACCGCAGCACACTCCCTCATCTTGTTTTGCTTCTTAACTGCTTCATCTCCAAAACTCACTTGCGGCCGACGGAGATGTCTCCAACTCCTTCCACAGATGTCATTTTCTCTCGCTGAGACCACGTTCAAGGCTACCGTCCAGTCCTAGAACCTGCTGCTGGTGTCGGCTTCGGCCTCCAACTTTACTTTAGCATTCGTGCGCTTGCCACGTCGCCGAGAGGCAGATGCCACGTGGTCTCCTTCTCCCTCGACATGTTCCGCGTTTACTGGTGCGTAGCTGGCCTTGACCTCGCTGTCCTGCATATTCTTCTCCTTCGCAGGACTGATAGCTGTAGTGCTTGCCCTCAGAAAGTATCGGCACCCGAGCCGAGGAGGCGTCCTCTGCTCCGAATCAATGGCCAATCCAGCAGATCCAGCGAGCTCAGTGTCTTTTGCTCGGCCGTGCGCCACAGGCGAACTTCGCCGATGTCCGCCATGCTCAACGCATTTCCCTCCAGACTGTGGAAGCTTGGCGCATCCTGGATGCACGCAACGCTGTCCTCCTCCATGCGCCGAGCACTTTCCCCCAGATCTACTATACTTCGTACACCCTAGGTATGCGCATGGCTTTCCTCCGCCGTGGGCGCGACACCTGCCCCGATATTGACTGTACTTCGTGCATCCTGGGTGCACGCATCTTGGCCCTCCTCCATGTGCACAACACTTGCCCCCAGACACCCTGTACTTTGTGCACCCCGGAACCGAGCATCGCTTCCCCCCGCCATGCGCTCGACATCTGCGTCCGTTTTGCCGGTATTTCGTACATCCAGGGTGGATGCAGACGAGCGATCCTGTAGCAGTGCGTCGGCGCTTCGCCTGGTGATCGGTCTCCATTGTAGATGCATCGGACGTGCAGGTGCCTCTCTTTCCTGCTACTCGGGCGTCTTCTGCTTCCTCCTTCCTTTCTTCTGCGTCAGCAACACGACGTGTGCCTTGGCCTTCTTCTTCTTCTTCTTGCAGCAGCACCGTATCGCGCGGGGCTTCCTCCTCGCGTGGCGTTGGAAGCTGACCACTACGTGTAGTGAGCCGCCCGCCAACCAATCCAGCCAGCCACGAGAAGAAGCCCATGCCGTGTTCAAGTTGCTGCTGCTTGCTGGAATCGAGTTGTGTGAGCAGGCTTTGGTCGCTCTGCTCTGGGAGACGACGGCAACGAGACCCTAACTGTCGCGATGCATGTTGCTGCCACTCGCCACTTTAAGTGTGGATAAGGCGGTGCGAACGAACAGGACTTGACTGCTAGCGCGGTAGCTGCTTCCGGTAATTGTCACGCATGCGTGACCTACAGCAGCATCAAGACACGGCGAGTTCCAAGCATTTGGGTCCTCCACATACGGGTACTGTCAACGTTTAACGTTATACGTCTGCTGTCATTTCCGGTTTTCGTCTTGACGTCTCGGTGGTGACAGTGACAGCGCCAAGTGGCCCCACATGGAAAATCAGTCAAGCCCAGTGGACCGTTAACAAGTTCTTGTGCATGTGCATGTAGCGTAGCAACCCTCCCTCTCTCCTACCCCCTCCCTGGACGGAGGAGAGCCCTTCGCTCTCCACCTGAAGTGCCGCCGCCTCTCGAGCCCCACTTGAGGCGATCGACGCCTCGTCTTGAGGCGTCGTGCGCACGTTACGCCCGTCCGACAGCAAAGGTCAATAACCACCTCGGTCCTTCCGAGTCTGCAGCTCCACAGCCCCGAGCTCGCGGATGTATGAGGACCGAACATCTACTGGAATTGCATCTGCATGAACTAGGTATAGCTCTAGTCCATATAGAGAGCACGCGCGCCGGCAACCTCCGCCGCCGAGCACTCTTGACTCCATTTGTCATATCAGTCGAATTCCGCCTGAGTTATGCGCCCTCTCCCATACAAAAGTCAATATGTTTCGGCTTTCCCCATACATCAGCTTCCAGCATAACGTCAAACGCTGCTCCGACCAGACTTGGACTCGCCCCACACCTCCACTCGCCGCACACTACAGAGCCCAGCGATGCCCTCGAGCGTGCGCCCGCCGCGCCGCCCCAGCGAGGACGAGCACCTGTCCAACCAGCCAGGCACGCCGCCACCGCTCGCGTCCAAGAAGCTCTCGCCCCGCGAGGAGCCCGAGAAGGAGATGGAGATGCCCGGCACGCCGCCAATGGACGCGCAGAGCCGACGCGTGTGGGGCGAGACGCCGCCGCCCACGAACCCGCGCGTGGCTGAGGCGCGCCGCCTCCAGGAGCTGGAGAAGCTGCAGAACGCGGAGAGTCGCGCGTTGCGCCATCGCGCCGCTATCGTGGCCCAGCGGCTCGTGCGCTGCTTCCTGGCACGTCAACGCCTGGCCACGCGCCTCAGCGCCGTGGGGCGCCCCGTGGAGCTGCAGATCAAGACCGTGCAGGGCCTCGAGATGCTCTGCGACTTCCGCAACGTCGTGTCCGTGTTCTGTAACGTGCGCGTGCTCAAGAAGCCGTTCGGGCCCTTCATGTTCCACTTCTCCACGGACAAGAGCTCCAACGTGAACCTCCCTACGTGGAAGGACAAGTTCTTCGTGCCCATGCTCTCCAGCAAGTGCGACATCGTCACGACGCTCATCGGCGTCACTAACACGGGTCGACTGAGGTTCCTGGGCCAGGCCATCGCCCCCATGGAGACCGGGTGGGAGAGCAAGAAGACCTTCAGCGCCCCTCTGGCCAAGTGGAAGTTCCCCGTCGAGGAGTCCATCGTCGGTCTGCACCGCTTCGTCAAGGGCACTGTGGAGCTTGAGATCACGCCCATTTCGTCCCGCATACCGTGCAAATCCGGCCAGTTCCTCATGGCGCCGCCCATTTCCACGCGGCCGAGACGCTCCTTCTCCTTCTGGTCCAGGCAGGTGTCGAGCAACGGGCTGTTGGCCTCCCCAGCGGCGCCGCTCACGCCCCGGACGCCGGCGAGCGCGTCGCCGTCCAGGAAGACGGTTGTCACGCGCTGGGGCGTGCTCACGGACACGACGTTCCACCTGTTCGACAACACGACGGCCAAGCTGCTCATTAGTCTTGACCTGGCCAAGCTGCAGATCATCAAGTCGAGCGCGCAGCCCAAGAGCGACCCGAGCCGACTGTTTCCCGTTAAGCTCTACGCTAAGAGCACCATGTACGTGCTCTACGTGTCGAGCTACGCGCAGCAGCAGTCGTGGGAGTACAAGATCAACCTGCACCGCCGAGAACTGCTGATCCCGTAGGGCTTTTGACGGGTAAGTGGAACAGAGGGGATGTCCTTATGAGTGCATGGCATGGAGTGGTGGTTGTGTATTTAAGCGTGAAAAATACGACTCTGTAGCAAGATTGAAACCTGGTGTCATGCAGTGCCTCTACAAGACGCAACTACGGGTGGTTGTCCCAGCTCATTTCGCGCGAGGTGTCCGACTTCTCCAGCTTCAGCTCTGGCGCTCCTTGGTAGTCGACGTGCTTGCGCTCGCGAGCATCGACGCCCAGCCACAGCATATCGGGGCGACTGTAGTGTCCGCAGCAGTCCACCAGTGCACGCGCGCCAGCGAGCAGCTTCTTGTCGAGGTCAGCAAACACCAGGCCTTCCTCCGTAGCAGGAAGGCGCTTCGACAACAACCGACCGTCAGGCCCGTAGATGGCCGAGCACCCTCCTCCAGGAGTATTGTAGATGGGGCCGGTCTGCGTCTTCAGGACGTCGATGCCGCGTTGAGTGATGACTTCAGTCGACTGAAGCACGAAGCATCCACCTTCCGCTGCGTATTGCTGCGCTGAGCAGGTGCTCCTTCGCGGCTCATACCCCAGTGACCAGAGCCGCCCTCCACGAACGGATCCAGAGCTGGCCAAGAGCCGACGTGGATCTCCTCGCGCTGCAGGAACGTGTGGTACTTGAGCAGCGGCTGGATGTGCTCCCAGCAGTTGAGAGCGCCGACCTTGCCGATCGGAAGATCCACGACGTTCATCAACGAGGACTCCGACGCGTCTCCGAAGACCGTGCGCTCGACGTGCGTGGGTTTGAACTTGCGGCGCTTCATGAGGATCTCACCGGTAGCTCCGGAGATCGTGGCTTGCGAAATGTACAGCGAGTTGTGGTCGTTCTCGGAGAACCCCAGCACGACGTTGATGTTGTGCTTGGCCGCAGCAGCGCAGATCGTCTGCATATCCGGGGAGTCCACCTTGAGCGAGTTCTCAATGTACTTGACCGTGAGCTCCGGGTCCAGTGGTCGATCCCAGATCCAGGCGGGATAAAGCATTCCGAGAAGGACACGAGTTGAGCGCCGCCTTCCGCGGCTTTGGCGATTAAGGAGCACGTCTTCTTGACGCTTGCTTGCAGGTCGAGCCACTCGGGCTTGGGCTGCAGCGACGCGGACGATCGATTCGGAGGGAGTCATGGTGCGTTTGGTGCGGGAGTAAGTTGAGCGAAGGAAATCGCGGAATGACTGAGAACAAAGAGGCCCTTGTCAAGTACACATGCCGAGGCAGACAAACCTCCAGACTCGAGAACAGATACAACGGGGGGCCACACTGTATGTACCTTGGTACAATTGCATTGCGGGCGAAAAGGCGGCAATATGTAAGGAGATATCACCCTCCAATCTTTCATAGCGCCTAATATAAGTCACCACCACTGACCAAATCGATAAGCATCATGTACAATCAGTTAATTAAAGTTACCTGAAAAGCGAGCCCTTGTGCTTTGTGGGTGAATTCAGAAGTGACAGCGTTCAAGAAGCTACATGTACCTGGTGAGGAATTAAACTGGCTAAGTAGGTTACCCCGATTTGTCAAAACGTAAGTATATATAAGTGCGTCCCAATGACCAGTAGACCCAGCGTTGACCTGCTGCAGACCTCCCCCTCCTCGATTTTGCTGGCAGCGCTGGCGCTAATCAGCACAAGGATCACAGCGTGACTAAGACATTCGCGGCCCGCGTCCCGGTATGGCCTAGGGACCGTACTATGCGGTCTCATCATGGTGCAGTCTTGCAACTGAAATAGGCGTCACTAGAAAAGTAATTTTGAACGATTTTGGTGCCGGACACCCCCCGCTGGATGCTGAGGTTGGTGCACTTTGGTATATCTTTTTCTAACCTTCTAAAGTGCGTGTTCGCCGAAACGGCTGCATATTACAGTCACACCTCTATAAATGACACCCAGTTCGCTCGGTCTAATACGCTGTTTCAGTTAAAGAATTGATCAGATAAAGAAATGGCTACACTTCAAATGGCTACATTTTCATATGGTACAACGGCTTTTTCTTACCTGGTACCCCTCCAGCATTTTCGTACTCTTGTTTAACTGTAGGCGCTAGATTATCTGTTCCTACTCCTTCTTCTACTGTCCCTACCGGTAGTTGTCTCGACATCATATTTTTTTAGTTTTTTTGTAAAATTATATATATCTACGCTGCGCCGATTGTAAATACCGTGGCTAGCTTATTTATCAGTATTTACAAGCTTGCAGTTACTGCAAACTCTTTGTAGCATCTTAAATACAATTTCTCTCTTCGCTCGATTTGTTGTGGCGAGAGTAGTGGTAGCAATGACATACGTGGGGGGAGGCAGGCATGTGCTTGCGATATATATATGACTTGGATCTATTACTACGGCGTCCATTTAGAGGGTTGAGGCGCCAACAATGGCGACCATTTAGAGAATAAAGAGGTTTTTGATCAGTTATAGAACACCTATAGTGAAATCCATATAATCCCGTTTGCAGTCGAGGAATCCTAACCAGATAGGGAACACATAGTCACTTAGAGGGGTTCATTTAGGGAGGTACCACTGTATATCCTATACGGTGTCAAGATCCTGTCGCTTTATTTTCTATTTAAGTTTCGACCATCTCCGCAAAGCCGCAGATATGATGTTGCTGTCGCTCTTCTCGCCTCGTGTTCCGACATTCGACGATAGCAATTTTGAGAGGACAAAATGGAATCGTCGAGGTACATATAAGCAGTATTAAAAACTGGTCAAGACTTCGAGCGCTATCGCACCACAACGCTGATGCCTAGCCTTTCGGCCAATTGTCTACCACTCACTGGTTCGTCCCAAACTGAGATCATCTCAGTGAGATGGAACAAGCTGTATACAGACGATCCCCTCGGTAGTAATCCCTAGGGTAGGAATAACCGCTCATCAGGAATATAAAGGTGGGTCCCAACGATGACCGTCCCATACAAAGCCAAGTAAATATTCCCCCTTACCTCTCAGTCGTCATAAGGAATAGAAAATCACGGATTATGAATGTGTTGGGGTGCTTAAATATGGGAAAAGTCCATTCTGTATAGGACGTCTGCAGTAGTCTAACCAGGATCTCCTATTGTCCATGTTTTCGAGCCGCATTTCATATTTAATGCTTGCATTAGCATTCGGAGCCAGCTTTCAGACCTGCTAGTACCGTTCCTTTGAATAGAATGGAGATTGGGTGCTTGCCAACATTTAGTGAAGTGGGGCTCAATACTATCGTGGCAACTTATTTTGCACATCAGTATCATTACCTACTTCATGCCCCACATGTCTTGCGGTATCATATCAAATATACTTTTATCCTTTCCGGTGTTACGGAGGTATATATCGTTATCTGCACGAATTTCATTGGACGCCAGCCATATATAGCATAGTCGAGCGGCTTATCTGCAGCGATTAAGCCCGACTTAAAAAAGATATATGTCGCGTTATCGCAAAAAATCTCTACCACAAAGGTGTTAAAAGTGCTACCTGTGTCCGACTAATAGTGTCCTAAAGAAGCCTGCTGCTACAGTGTGACGTTGGTACAGTGAGGAGTGTACCCGTCACTTTGCCTTGGACACGCCGAGCACGTGAATCCTTCTAGATTTCCTCATTCTGGCTTTTGTGCACGTCGGGCACAAGCTCCTCCCGCCACGATGGCCACCGAAGACTCGGACGTGTTGCTGCTGCTCACAGACACCTTCGTGAAGCAAGGTGAAGCGCTGCACGACGCTCGCCGTGAGTCTTCCGCCTCCTGGTCGAGGAGGCATGGAAGGTGGCGATGCGCAGCCGCCATTACCTCACGGCTCAATGCCTAGACATGCCTTGCGACTCTGCGTGGATGGTCCTGTACCGATACGGGACTGACATCAATTTCCTAAACGCCACCAGCCTTACAAAGTACGTTGAACTGCATGTGTGCTGCGTCAGATGCGTGTATTAACAGTACATGAATGCTATGAATGCTACAGGTCTTCCTTTCACCAGCTACTGCGCCGGTTCACGAGCTACTACTACATCCCGCGCGCTCGCTCCAGGGGCCGACCGCTCAAGCTCCGATACCACCACCAGGTCTTGGGGCTGGTCCTTTGCTTCTATGTTGGCTCGATGGAGCTGAGCAGCTTGAGCATGCTGTTCGGTGTTCCTCCGAGCACATTGGCGCGAACCCTGCGGCGGGCTGAAGAAGCACTGTCCAAGACACTGGACAACTATGCCCCCGCGCGCATCGCATGGCCGTCACCTAGCCGCCAGACTGAGCTGGCGAAGCTCGTTGAAGCTCGTGAGCCTCTGCTGAAGCACACCTTCGGCTTCATCGATGGGAAAAACTTTAAGGTACACACAACACTCATTTTGAAACTGAATTGTTTTTTGAAAAGTTATAGCTAAGTGTTGCTGCTACGTAGGTCCAGCAGCCCTCGAACGCTGACTTGCAGAACGCCATGTACAATGGCTGGTTGCACTCGGTGTTTGTCACCGGGACGATCTGCTTCGCCGCGGACGGATGCATCGTGTGGTGCAAGCACAACTGTCCGGGGTCATGGAATGACTCGGACACGTCGCTGGGCTTCAGGAACAAGTTGCTGGACCCCGTGTACTGCCCCGACACGCGCAAGAACGTGGTCTCAGACTCGGCGTTCCCATGCTCCACTGCCATGGTCGGCCGCATCCTTACGCCGCTCAAGGACGGCGACCTCGAGCTCCTGCACCCGTCGCTGCGAAGCTCGGCGCGGATCATCCACAATGCTATCACCTCTGTGCGGCAGGCTGCAGAGTGGGGTATGGGAAGCGTTCAAAAGGTTTACAGCCGCCTCAATCTGCCCCTACCTTACGAGCCAGCACTCCGTGGGCTCAGACTGAAGAATTTGTTCCGCTTGGCGAACTACCGTGTACGCACGGTGGGCATCTCTCAAATTCGCACGACGTTCTCGGGCGAGATGGAGCTGCCTGCGCACCTGGATGACTAGTCTGTAATTGGTAATTCATTCCAATACATGTACTTGAGTTGTTTGACAGATGCATTCATTGACTTTCATCCTTCTTGCTGGTTTTGAGCAAGTGCGCGCAACAATGATGCTGCTTTCTGTAGATCTACTACGAAGTTAGAAGGCTTACAAGCCCGAACTTCGCTAGATGTCCTGCGACGGCAAGGCTTGCATGTGCATCAATCTGAGTACGTACAACAGCATGAGTAGTTCATTTGTGAGGCTTTAGAGCTACACTAAGTCGACGAAAATGAAAGAACCTCACTACCTTGTCCATGACCTGCTTCCGCTGGACGTCGTCCTTGCCTCAGTCCTTCTTCTTCAAGGCGCCGATCAAGATCAGCAGCTCCTGGGTGCGTGTGCGCGCCTCCTCGCGATCGCGTCGGGCGCGGTCCTCCATCTCCAACTTCTCGCGGCGACGACGCTCCTCCGCTTCAGCCTTGGCTTCGGCCTTCTCTTCACGGCGCCGCTTCTCCTCGTCAGCACGACGTGCCTCGGCCTTGCCCTCGTTCTCCTCGCGTAGCAGCAGGATCGTCTCCATGATGCTGCCGCCCATGGTGTTGGCGTTGGCTTCAAGGCCGCTCAACTTGTTCTTGAGCGCGGTGGTGGCCTTCATGGCCCTGATTCGTTTGGCCTTGGCGAAGCTGGCCTCCAGCGTCTCCGTGTCCTCCTCGAAGGCGCGCTTGGCGCCCACCGCATCCCGGAAACTGGTGAGGTCGGTGCCTCCGAGGCGGTTCGAGGAGAACTTGTACTTCTGGTCCTTCTTGGGGTTGTCCGTGGAGCGTCCTTGGTCGACTGGCGTCCTCGTCGAGAGACCGCCGTCGCTGGCAGCGGCGGCTGAAGGGCTCTTGCGTTGCACTCCAGAACCAGACTGCCGCGCATTTTGAGGTGCTCGAAGCGGCGCCGGACGCGGAGTACGAGCGCAGACTCCGAGCTCATCGCTGGCAAGCGGTGCCGCCAGCAGCTCTTGGAACCCGCCTCGACTGAGCGGGGTGCTGGAGCTCGTTGAGTCGCCCGTAACGGAGCCGTCCGTGTCGATGGGCTCGTCGTGTCCGGTGCCACTCTGGGCATCGTGCTGCACGTTGTCGCCTTCACCGCTCTTGAAGGAGTCGTCGTCGTCGGGGTCAGCCTCGAACGAGAAGTCGGGCTCCACGAAGCCCTGGTCGCGGTCGGCCTCGTCGTCGATCTCGATGACATTGGCCTTGTCATCAATGGCCTGCTTGGCCTCCTTGGCGCGTCGGATGTGTGGTGGCATCTCCGGCATGCCCGTCGGCTTGCGAGCACTATACAGCGTCTTAAACTTGCGCCTCAGACTCTCGAAGTCGCGCTCCGGTGCTCCACGGGCGCGAGCAGCGTTATAGGATACAGCAAGGCGCTCCCACTCGTCTCGACCAAGCGGGAGCACTTGCTCGACGAGGTGTAGGAGTCGGTCAATGTCGAACATGGTGTAGTTGGTGCTGCCGGAGTTCTTGCCCATCTATAGGTTTAGGAAACACACAACGTCAGTCGGTCAGCTAGCTAGCGAGGGAAGGAAGGAAGCTCAAGAGGGGTCGACGCACGGGGGATGGAGCTTGGAAAGGGGAGGGGGCTTGGACTGGAGTACTTGGGAGCTGGCAAAAAGCAAAGTGAGCGAAGCTGTCGACCGTGGCGGCGAGCGGAGCGTCTAGACCAAGCCATACGCACCGGCTACGCGCCTCCGATCTATAAAAGACGCTGCCCTCGGCGAACTTCAACGCGGGAAATCCGCGCGCGCAAAGTGCCGCCTCAATCGCCGCCTTCGGTAGAAGCAGCTCTTCGGATGCGCCTTGGCGCCAAAAGTCTCGTCGCCCACGTCGAAGCCAACTCCCACGTCGGATTCTCCGTAAGCCTCAGCTCAGTCAATTTGAATAGCTAAAGCAGCAATGAACTGACATCTTTTAGTCGCATTGAATGCATTCGTCCGTGCATGCATGCTCCTCATAAACCATCTACATTGTAAACGACCTACACGCAGCGCCCTTGGTCCTCTTGCAGCGTCCTCATGGGTCTTCCTCGTCCTGGATGTTGCTGTGGCGGCATTCAGCAACTTCGCAGCGGCACACGAACCAGAGGTCGTCGCCATAGTCCACCGTCACCTCTTCGCCACGGCGGATGTCCCTCGTGGTCACCACCACCACGGTCGTCCGACGCCCGTTAGACAGCTCGACGAAGGCCGCTGCCGGTCGGCAGGAATGATTCACGAAGCGCATGAGGCTCCCCATGCGCTCCGCGTTGATTGCAGCGCAGACGCCGGTCGCCGGCTTCTCGGGCCGCTGCTTCAGCACGAGCCTATAGCCCCGGTTGCGCGGTCGATTCGCGCGAGAAGAGCTCACGTGCTCTATCTCCCCGAGGTACTGACCGAGCACTTCACCAGCGTCGATGTCCTCGCCGGCCACGATCCCCAACTCGCGCGTGCGCTGGTTGCGGCCGAGGTAGACCTTGGTCGAATCGTCCAGGCCGTTGCCGCACTTCCCCGAGTACGGGCAGCAGTTCGGACTGCAGAAGACGTGCATCAGCGCGTTCCGGCAGGAGTCCGTTCGGCACGGGTTCCAGCAATTGCAGGACCCGTAGTGACGCACTGCTGGAAAGATCGTGGCCAGCGGGTTGAAGTTGTCGCGCAAGTGCGCAACGCTGTACGGCCAGCGCGCTGGTACGAAGATGTCGCCCGGTCGCGACGCCTGCCGTCGAGCCAGCGGAGCGAGATCCACCGCAGATGTAGGCGTCGCTTGCACAGCAGCGGCAGCAGGGATGGCGCGCTGGGGCGCGGGGTGTTGACGGGTGTACGGGGCAGCGGCATCTCGGCGTGCTTGGCGGTCTTGACGGCGTGGGTGAGACGTCTTTGTCGTCCTCGGGCGCGGTGGGGCTCTTGGTGGCGTCTCCAGCAGCACTGGAGACGAAGTCGTCGGGCTTCGACACGCGCGCATCTCCGTTGGCGGCGGCGTCTCTGGTGGTGGCGGGTTCGTCGCGCTCTTGGACCGATGCTTGGTCCGCTCTGGGGACAGCCACGGCGGCGTAGCCGTCCCCGTTGCGCTTGCGTCGCCGTCTGCTCCGCAGGATCGGCGGCTGTGGTCGTGGTTCGGCGCCGCAGCGACGTTCGGCGGCGTGTTCTCGTCGCTCGAAGAGTCCTTGATGCAGCGCAGCTGCCAGTGGATGGCGGAGTGCACAAGGCGCACCATGGCGCTGCACGGCAACAGCACAGGTCAACCACAGCAAATACATCAGCATCCACTAGCAGAACATACCTTTCTGAGAGTCGGCGGAGGTCGACTTCGCGCCTTCGCCGTCCGATTCGAAAGTGAGCGCAACTTCAAGTTGTCGGCAGGAAGATTTGATCGAGGCGATAAGCCGCCAGAGTGAAGGAAACGCCTTCAAGAATGATGGTCAGATTAAACTATACAAATAGCAAGATAAAACTTTATGATGGATACACGACATAAAGGTAGGGGTAGGGCCGCTTATCGAGACCGATTTCGCGTCTCCGCGGATTTACGTCGGGCTTATGACCCCGACATATCACTGCAGATAAGCCGCTCGACTAAGCCATATTTGGCAGGCGTCCATTCATGCCCGCTCATCGATTTGAGCAGCCTTTTTAGGTCTATGTAACCAAAAGACTGCATTAATCCGTACCATTTACATGTACAACGAAGTTCCCTCGACTCCATAATGGATTATGCAAGTATGGGCCATTTTTGGAAGGCCACCACTGGATGCGGAAACAGCATTGATGTCTTACGCAAGCTGATGGTCTTCCAATCTTTCCGAACGTCGAGCAGTTCATGAAAGGATTTCATCACCCAGTGATCCGAGTGATTGCGATTTCATACAAATTGTAAGACGTGTGTACGGACCGGTGCAGTTCGTTCTGTGGGACCAACAATGTTCGTAATCATCAAGGTGTAAGAAGCTTTACGACGGTGACTGTACTGCCAGGCTTACAATACAACATGCTGAATACGGTTCCTTGGCGAGCTCGAAAGCTCAAGCGGCATCCTCATTTTTCAACTTGCGATCAACTAAAGCAAACCACCTCCAAGCAACCATGGCCACCGCCAAGAAGACTGTCTTCATCACGGGAAGCACGCGCGGCATCGGTCTCGCCCTGGCGACTTACTACACCAAGGCTGGCTGGAACGTCATCGCCACGGCCCGTGCCAACAGCAACACCGACAAGGTGCGTGCGTGGGCTCTCTGCTCTCCTAACGCTAACGCTAACGCTAATTGCAATGCATTTCATCAGCTCGCTGCACTCTCGCCCTTCAAGATCGTGACGATCGACACGACCAACGAAGAGTCCGTCGCCGACGTGGCTCGTCAGCTGGAGGGCATGGCCATCGACCTGCTTATCAACAACGCGGGTACTGGCTGGCTCACAGAGATCGTCGAGCCCACCAAGGCCATGTTCTTGAGCGTGTACGAGGTCAACGTGGTGCCGTTCTCGTCACGCGAGCGCTGACGCCCAACCTGCAGCTGGCCGCCAAGCTCCGCGGCAGCGCCTCCGTCGCGCAGATCTCGTCGCTTCTGGGCAGTATCAGCAGCAACGCGGACGAGCACGCCAGCACCTTCGACGGCCAGTACACGTACAGCTCGTCCAAGGCGGCGCTCAACATGACGACGCGCTCGCTGGCGAGGGACCTGCGCGACAGCAAGGTGGGCGTCGTGGCGGTGAACCCCGGGTACGTCAACACGGAGCTCACGGGGAACCTCGGGGTTCTCAAGCCTGCCGACGTTGCTGTGTCCATCGCCGACGCCGTCGACAAGGTCACGATCGAGGACACGGGCAAGTTCCTGAACGCGGACCCCACGTACCCCAGCGCAGAGCTGCCATGGTAAGCTCAACAGTACAGTCGCTGATCAGAGAGGCAAATAATGAGCGTCTCGCTTCAACCTGTCGATCGTTTGCACCGTTGAGACCATCATCGATTGGCGGTGGTTGCATCTCGTTTAACACGTTCTCGAATGCCCCTGGCATCCATTACCCGTGTTCAACGGGGTCATGAGCGGGCGCCACGTGCACCGCCGTCATCGCTATTGAATTGAACTGAACCATGCCTGCCACGTGCCATCTTGCCATCCCAACGGCAGCAGTTGACACCGTCCACGCACTGCGTGGCACGCAGTAAGAGTGAGTAGCGTATCCATCCTCTTGTATCCAACCTTTCAAATTCAAAACTCAGCCCGAAGCAATGCATGAGAAATTGGGCTCAGGAATCTTCAAGGACCGTCGAAATAGAAAATCCACATGACGCTTTGAACAGCAGTTCAGTCTCTCATTCTGCAATTCGCCGACCAGGAGACACACACAGCCACCAGCGGGTGCTCTTCCCCTCGTCTTCCTCTCGTCCTCGACCGGCCCCTCCAGCCTTCCCAGCCCCGTTCAGTCCGTGACACGCCGCTCCGCCCGCGTATCCCGTCCGCCTACACAGAGAGAAAGAGAGAGGAGTCCGCCCGTCGCCTTCTTCTTCTTCTTCTTCTCACCCCCCGTCGGTCCGTTCAGCAGCTCAAGGGGATGCTGAAGGACTGCCCGCAGCACCAGTGGATCAACCAGCGCTCGCACGAAACCCGCACGGCCTTTTGGCAATCGCTCTAAGCCCCGCGCCCCCCTTTCCATTGTATCACACCCTATTAACGTTAACCTTCAGGCCGGCATGGGCTTCGAGGCGCTGGCCAGCGAGAGCCTGCGCCAGGTGCTCGACTGCCTGAGCATCCGCGAGCAGTTCGCGCTGCTGAGCAGCTCCAAGTCGCTGCTGAGTCGTGAGCCGCTGGCAACGAGCGTCGTGTCGTACTGCGGCGCGTGCGAGGCGTGTCGGGACAAGACGGAGCATCTGTGCGCCGCCAAGTTCCGGCACGAGTCGGCGGCCTTCTGGTCGGCCGTGCTGCGGCACTCGACGCCCACGGGGCTCACGGAGCTGCGGCTGGCCAGCTGCGACGGCTTCGACCTCTCGGTGCTCAAGAGTGCGGGCGCGAGGGCCGCGCTGGCGCCGCTCAAGGTGCTGGAGCTCAACAGGTGCTCGACCATGGATGCCGAGGCTCTGGACATCATTGCGGACTGTTGCCAAGGCTTGAGAGAGCTCCGCTTCAGGGACATGGCGGTGGACCGCGCGGCGCTCAAGAAGCTGCTGAGCAGGAACAAGGGCTCGCTGCGGGTCGTGGACTTGCTGGGCTGCCACACGGTCAAGGGCGAGGACGTTCGCGCCATTGCGCAGTGCACGCAGCTGCGGGACTTGAGTCTCTGGGGCTGCCACAATGTGGACAACGCCGCCATTGTGCACGTGGTGCAGCACTGCGCGCAGCTCGAGAGGCTGAATCTTCGCTATGCGCACAAGGTGGACGACAAGGTGGTGGCGGCGGTGGCCACGCACCTGCCGCAGCTCAAGGACCTCAACCTGCGCTACTGCTACAAGGTCTCGGACAAGGGCGTGCAGACTTTGTGTGAGAAGCTGCCGGGGCTGCGCTCGCTGAATCTGTCGCAGTGTTCGAGACTCACCGACGCTGCTATTATGCAGGTGGCGGCGTCCATGAGCCGCCTCAAGGAGCTGCGTCTCTGGGGCTGCACCAAGCTCACGTCCGACTCGGTCTTCTTCATCTCGGAGGGGCTGCCCGAGCTCACGCTGCTGGATCTGCGCAGTCGCGACAAGCTCGAGGCCGTCATCGGCGGCCCCACGGCGCTCAAGTTCCTGATCCAGACGTATCGCAGCAAGCTGGCGAGATGGGAGCAAGCTCAGGGCGAAGAGGCCGGCGTGTTCAAGCGCCACGCGATGGTTGCTGCTGCCGCGTAAGTGGTCTGACCTCAGTTGTTGTCGCTCTGCTATGACGGTGTCGTCTGCTGCCCCCTTCCTTCTCCTTTGCTTGCTTGGATGTCTCGGCTTGGGATCTGCCTGCAGCATTCCAAGTCTTCCTTCTTCATTTTCGGTCTCGCCGCGCCATGCTTGTTCCTGACACTCGAGAGAGCGATAACAACGGTTAATTCACATTGTGAATCCTCGAAGCTATGGAGCTCTATTGCATTTACAGCCACCATCAAACCACAAGTGACCGGCGCTGTAGCATTTTATTAACAAATCTCGTCCAGCAGCGAGCGCAGATGCAGCGGTAGCGAGTGGCGAAGCATTAACAAAGTGTGCAGATCGTCTGCGTGCAGCGCACTGGAAGTAGCAGTCAGCGAGTCACGCAGGTACGCCGCGTTCTCCTCCTCCACCTTCGAAGACAAGAAACAAAATGTCAGCAAACTACCATGAACGATCAGCTCGACGAGCGTTCAAGCAGCGTACTGTACCTTCTTGAGAAGAGCCTTGGTCACGCCGTTAGTCGACAACTCCGTCGTGTTCTCACTCTCCAGGCTGTCGGTCTCGCCCTTGGTCTCTTCTTCTATCTGTCGGTGTTGGTTGTGCTTCGCAGCTGACATGGACAGCGCCATGGCCTTGGCGAGCAGCATCGCCTCCTCATCATCGGAGCTCACCCCGTCCGCCGCTTGGTCTCCGTCGCTGGGCGAAGGCGTCGGCTCGTACGAAAGCTTCTTGTACAGCAGCAGATACACCGTGTCCGACACGGTGCTGGACACCAGGCGGTTGATCTCCGTCCAGCTCGAGCGCTCGACCTTCGTGTCGTTAAACTTGATCCATGGGGACAGCGTCGAGTCCTCCAGATGCAGCTGCCGCGTGCTCTCGTCACTCTCACGACAGAAGCTGTAGTAGTGACCTGAATTGGCTGTCAGTCCAGAGTGAACCAGGACACCATACAATCCGTAGTGGCGCGATTGGTGCTGCTGCTTCGCTTGGGTCGAATCCCCATTCGTCGAGTCGTACACGGCAGCCTCTTCTTCCTCGGTCAGGGATGGGAGCGTCAGGAACGCGGGGAAGCGAACGTCGTGCAAGCATTTGCACGCCTTCTGCTGGGTCCAGTCGTAAGACATGCGCTTCAACGTGATGATCAAGTGTTCGGGTGGCTCAAAAATCACAGTGTGGGTCCGTGACTCCGTCTTTCGTTCGCACACGCTGCAGGCCAGAGCGTTGTCGCCTCCCAACGTACGCGTGGCGACGAAGCGCGACAGCATGGACTCGATGTCGTGACGCCACACACGCTCGGAAAACACCAACTTGCCATCTTGCCACTCGGTGCTGTAATCCTTCTTGAACGCCACGTGCACGTACGTATCCTTGATGATCTTCCACTTGCCACCGACAACAACAGGAGTGGTGGCAGACGCTGCAGTATTGTTCGTAGACCCGGTGGATGGCGTAACCACAGAGACAGCGGGCTTGGTCACACTGCCAGGAGCACCTTCAGCACCACTCCACCACCCATCCATCTCTGTAGCTGTCTCGTTTAATGTCAACTCGAACGGATAGCTGGACGGCAAGAAATCGTTCATGGTCGCGCCCACACCTCCGGCCATCGGGCTCTCAACTCTCCACGCTCCAATAATCGTGCGGTTCCTTTTGTCCTCCGATTGCTGGTGCTTTGACGTAACAAGCAACCCGCTCATAGATCCAATTAGCTGAGCATGCAACACAATGCCGAAGTTACCCTCCACCGTCCGAACTTCTTCCAGTTCCTCCACGACCGAAAGGCTCAGGAAACGACCAAACGTCGGCAACGGCGAGCTCGTGATCTCGTACTCACCGTTTAACAAGTTGTCTAGCGGCTTGACGATATCCTTCACGTCGCATTTCGAGAAGCAAATGTGAATCGCCACGCCGCTGGTGCCCTGGTTCAGGTTTGCTTCCATGCCGAGAGGTGTGTGCTGGATTTTAGTGTACCCGGTGGGGAGGGTATCGGGCTGCGCACCCGATGTCCACATCAAAGCCAGATCCATCAAGCTTTTGGACACAGAAGTACTTCCACTACCCGCTGCTGCATCACTCCCACTGCGGCGGTAGCAAATGAAAACTGGCACGCCCGTTGTGCCGTCATTTAGGTTAGCCGAATGGCCCGCAGGTGTCGTCTGGATGCACGTGTAGTGCTCGGGAACAGCGTCGATCTCGCCGTAGATCACGCACACGTCCGTGATGTAGCCCTCAGCAGGTGTCTCCTCTCGTTTCACCGCCAGATAAAGCGTGTGAGGGGAGGCAGTCTGTGCCAACAGGTTTCCAGAGCGACCAGAGCAGGTTTCGCGAACAACTTGAACACCTTCGGGCACACGCTCGTCGCCACGAAGGACGACGATACCGGAGATTGGCCACTTGATCTTCACCTTGCGAGACGTCTGAACGCCCTGAATCGCAATCGGTTTCCCCCTTCCGTCGCCAATAGTTCCGCTGATGGTGTACGATCGCGCAGGTTCTCCTTGCGACGACGTTACCATAGAGGCATCTTGAGCACCAGCGGGTGCAGGACGCAGCTCTACATCGAAAAGCTGCGCGCTGGGCACCTTCGCATTCTTCCAATAGCCGGATACACGGTACACTCTTGGGCTCGGGATAGTACTTGCAGCCACAGCAGAAGACGGATCGGCGGATTCAGTAGCTGGAGCTGCTGTGATCGAGTCTGACCACGTTGAAACCCGAGTAGCAATACAAGACAGTTCTCCCTTGTCGTCAAGCGCTCCCTTCACGAGCAACGCATCCGAAATCGGTTCTGAGACTGACCGCAGTCGCACTGCCTTCCGCCCACGATCCGTTTCCTCACTACCCATCCAATCGCCCTTTACTTGTGCGACGATATCATCGGAGGAGGATTCAGCTGGTACCAGCTCAATCACCTCGTAGTCATTGTACTTGGGCACTTGACGAGGGGCACGGAACACGTCAATCGCGAATATAGGGTTGCCATGGCCCCGACGGACCATCAGTTGCGCCGGCACACATGGCTCCTCACTTGAAGAAGGCTCAGCAATAGGAGCCGACGAAAACGGGCTTCCAATTGACTGCCATCCCTGCTCCTCGTACGTTGGAACGGAACTGCCTTCAACAAGTTTCAAATCTGTCAGACAAGGCTCGTTGCCTCCAACCTTGAGCGCAAGATACTGCTTCACTGCATCTTCGTGGCTCACGTTGAGTAGATGGTCCACCATTCGGTATCCAGGGATGCCGCTGTTCACGATTTTCAGGTCGGTGATCGGCATATCGCACCGGTAGCACAGGTACACCTTAGATCCATCGCCCTGGTTCAGGTCCACTTGGATTTGCTTAAAGCCATCGGGAATCGATTCGGTGCCGTAGATCACTTGCAGATCAGTGATAGGCGAGCCATTTGGCTCGCGGCGGTAAAACAAGTACACTTGCTTCTTTCCACCCGCAGTAGCACCACCACCGACGTTCAGATCGAGGTCCACGCGCTCAAAGCCCGGCATAGAGGGCTTGGGATCCGTACTCAACGCCACCTTCACCACCAGCTCCGTGATAGGCATTATCCGCTCGCTATCATCTTCCATCGAAAGCTCAGTAGTAGTCGCACGCTCCGGGCATCTCTTCACGCACAAATACACGTATGGTGCACCCGTGCGATCCTTGTTCAAGTCCGAATTCAGACGCTCGTATCCTTCCGGGGTATGGATATCCATCGACGATCCACTCACTGCGGAGATGCTGGTGATTGGCGTGTAGCGCAGATCGATCATGTTCAGTAATAGCTCCCAGAAGTACTCGCGGTTCACAGACTTTTTGCCACAAGTTTTGCACGCCAAAATCGTCGCTTGATGACCGCCAAAGATTGATGGGATGTCGTCCGTAGTGTCTTCGTGCTGGCTCAATTGCTGACTAAGTGAGTCAATCAAGTAGTGCGCAAAATCAGAAGTATCCTGTTGACGTCCATTCTTGAACTCCGCTGGAAGGCATCGCTGCAGCGCATGGGTAGCGAGATACGGTCTCTGTGAAGCTGTCATCTGCGCAAAGAGATCCTGAATGGTGCCAACAACGTTTCCGCTGCCCACCGAACCGTTGTCCGCGTACGGTGCAAAGTAGTTCTGAGCGTCGCACGACAAGATCAAGCGCCGGAAGTCTTGCGTCATGTACAGCGTTTGAAGGAAGCTGTTCTGATAGCACACGTTTGTCAGGTTCTGCTTCATATTCACCATGCCGGCGTAGAATGGCTGCAACTCGTTTGGTTTCTTCACCGGGTCCGTCGGGGCCAGTCCACAGAAATCCGATGCATACGGCGACGCGAGGCACTTCCAGTCTCCGGATCCATCGCCCCGATACCACTTCCCGTCAAAGCGAGAGGCTGCCTTGTCCCAGTAGAGCGTGCAAGCATTAGACTGCGACTGAGATAACTTCTTGAATTTTCCATCCAGCTTCCATGCTCCGTCCTCAGTCAGCCTTGCAAGTCCGCTCAATTTTCCATCCTTCTCCAGGTACGTTCCACGGATGTACTCGCCTACGAAGCTCTTGTCCAGGGCAATGTGCATTTTGCCTCCGGTAGTTTCCCACACTGAGTCGTTCATACTTCCAATCTCCAGCAAGTGGCTGAATGCCATAGCCGCTGTTCGCTTGTACTCGTCCAGATACTTCACGTTATCCAGCTTCGAAGAGTGCGAATCGACAGCAGATTCAGGAGTGGCACTGCCATTATCCATGTCCATGCTCATCGGTGACGACGCAGGAGTTGCGTCAACCTTCGGAGCAGGTAAGGCCATCACCACTTCGGAGGGATCAACAGCAGCGGCGATAGGAACCTCACGAACGGTCGAGCACATGTGGCACGAAGTGTCAGTGGCCTGGTTCTCCATCGTGCAAGCAGAGCAAATCCACGGACCAGTAGGCTGTGTCGCCATGGGATGGTCCTGTTTAGCAGCATCTTCCGCCGCATAGTACAGAGTGGTGAGTCCATCGTCGGTTTTGCTCTCTTGGTTGGATCCAACCACCTCAGGTTCAGCTTGCGCTGCTCGCGGGGTATCACAGATCGAGCACTTTGTCGCAGTTGCATTGTTGAGCATAGTACACGCTTCACACGACCAATCCACAGCCGGCTTAGGCTGTTCGACCAATGCCAACGCTGTGCAGGTGGATTGCGAAGTCGCTGACCCAGCACCATTTAACTCAGGCGCGTTGTTACCGCATACACTGCACTGCTTGAGATCAACACTGTTGATCACCGTGCACTTGTTACAGCCCCAAAGAGATACGTTCACTGGACGGCTGAGCGCAGGGAAATCGGAAACACGCACAGCAGTGCTGCAACGACAGAGGCCGTTGCCTCGAACGTGGCAAGCGCAAGCAGTCGTGATCACACCCAACGCAACTAGCTCATGACCTTCGTGACAGATAACAGCACACCTCCGGCAAATGCAGCTTCCATGCACTAAACTGCACGTCTGGCACCCGTATGCTTCCTGTGAGATGGCACTACCATCCGTGCTCACCCGGGTGCACATAATCGTATCATTGTCACCACCATTTTCCTCGTCGCCACTACCAGACCGTTCAGATTGAAGAGCGGAGTACACGTTACCCAGCACAGAGCCTGCAGCTTCCTCGGTTGAATGGGCATTGAGCGACTCAAAAGTCCACTTCAGCAGCCAGGTAGGAGTTGAATCGTTAGCAGCCGGGAAAACTAGTCCAGTACGTACTGGGTTGTCCGAGTTCATCCGAAGGGCAAGCTCGAGATCCACAGCGACTTCAAGCACAACGCCAACACCACCAATAGCGACGGACAGAATGCGTCCGGGCAGCTCGTACTTGATCTGAATATCCGACGGGGCTACGGACGGCCCTCCAGCAACGCGAAATACGCGAGAGAGTGGGTTACCCTGCTTCTTCGACCAAATGTACAATCCCAACTCGTACATTTGAATCCCGGGTGAAACGACGTCCGAAGCGACCTTGATCAGCATCGCAGACCCATCGAAATGGCGAAGGGACGGATCCACTCCATTATCACGAACCACGTTTGATATTTTCGCGGCTTCCGCCAACAAGGGGACGAGGTCCCAGAAAGAGGCTTCACAAAGCGCAAACACGACAGTGTTCCGAGAAGACGAAGCTCCAGCGACCGGGGGCGCAATAGACAGCATCGACTGAAAGCCGCCCGCAATCGAAACTGCATTCTGACGCCATAAAGCGGCACCTGAATCCCCGCTGTCTACGCGTAAGCCAGTTGATTCTTCGCTTGAGTCGCTGGGAAGAGAGAATTTGCCACTGCCGAAAAAATCACTTCCTAGGGAGACAGCGAACGCGTTCTTCACCGGAATAGCCTCCGCTGGGGTCGCGGGGGCAAAGCTACTGATTAACGAGATCGACGCCTCGTGGACGGCATCTGGAGACTGGTATCCTTCGAAGACGCAGGCATGGTTTTGCTGTTTCGACAGATCCAGCAACAGTCGCTCAGAATCACCAGCTAGGGGGTAGTATCCAGCAAGGTGTCCTTCTTGGCCAGTCAATGCATTCCAGATACTCCAGTTCTCGTCAAGGTTGGTCAAAAGCGTTGACCAAATGCGCAAGTCGAGCATCTGGCCGTAAAAACATCTCGGTCCCTTTCCCTTTTCGTTCGGATCGCAGCTTGCAAAGCTTCCGCCGATAGTTAGCAGTGACGTGCCAGGTGCAGAGGGTCCAGCCTCATCCAGCACGCTCGATCTTGCCGTTTCAGCCGCAACAGAACCATCGATCAGCAGCACCACTCTGTCTTGGCTAAATGTCATTGTCACGTGGCTGAACACGCCAAACTGCACAGGATCACGGGAGGTCACAGTGTAACGGCCTCCAGCTATCTGCCACATTAAATGCCCGGCGCTCGTCAGCAGCAACTCGAAGTCGTGACCATTCGCGAGAACAACCTGAGCGTCATTTCCTGAAGGTGATCGCTCCGGGCGAATCCAGATTTGAACGGTAAACTCGGTACGATCCGAAGTTGAAAGAACGGGACGTTCCAACACCAGCGTGCTAGCCGGGTTGCCCTCAGGTGAAAACACGAAAGCTGGCAGGTTAGCGGAGTCCATCATCGCGTTGTTTGCAGCTGCCAGAGTCACGGCAAGGTCGAATTCCTTCTCGACGATCTGCTTGCGGGCCAACCAGACTCCTTGTTGCTCTCCGCGCGACCACTTCATGCGCATGAACGACAAATCCGAGCTAAACACCGCCGAAAAAGGCGCCGGGTTGCTGCCTTTACTGGTGCTGGCAATGGTCGGCACATTCACATCCGCGGGACGCTCCGTCCCGCACGTCGTGCACTTGGTTGCGCTTCCTTCGTTGTTCATCGTGCACGCGCGGCAGTCCCATGTCGGTGGTGCAATGGGCGCCATAGGCACAGTAGTCGTCGCAGGTCCAGCTTCATCATGGAGCTGTCTCCAATGTCCCTCCAGCTCCCACTGCGAGGCCTCCATCGTCTCCGGGTGAGCCGTCAGCACCTGCATCTCCGGCATCTGCTGGAACAAATAGCCCGTTAGCTCCAGCGTCTGCTTGGCCTTCGGGTCCTCCATCGTCGCCTTCACTTCATGGGCGAAGCAGTTGGTCGTCTTCTTCAGCAAGACCGAGCCAGCGTTCTGCGGGCCTCCGTTCCCATGTTGATCGCCAACAAACTCGTCCACGACCCACTTGCCTTCAATAGACGGCAGCATCTCGTCCAGCTTCTCGGCAGGCAGCACCCACGCGCTTGTTCTCAGCAGCCTCTCGGCCTCCGCCGCAGTGGGGCGGTCAACGTGCGAGCCGAAGCTCGCTCTCATGGCCCTGCGCAGCGTCATGGCCTCCGCCTCGTATCCTCTATGACAGTGCCCCAGAGCGGCGCACGCCACCAGCAGTGGGTGCACGAGCTCCGTGTTCTCCTCGGCGTCTTCTCCGCTGAATAATTCCGCCAGCTTCGCAAGTTTCGGCACATTTCTTGCGTACAGCTCGGCCGAGTGCTGGAAGCCCACGAGCACCTCCACGTAGAAGCGCAGCGCGCGCTCGCGCGTGTCCTGCAGCAGCACTTTGGCGTAGATGGCGTCCAGCAACTGCGTGGAGACTGCTCGCAGCGCGTCCCAGCGCTTGGCGCGCTTCAGGCCTTGGAACGTCAGGTGCGCCAGTCGCACGAGCCCCACGCAGTGCAGCGACGGGTGCAGCAGCAGCACGCGCAGCAGGCTCAGGAGCTTGTCGTCGGTCACGTTGGTGCTGGCCAACAGCAGCGCCAGGTCTGCGGCCAGCGCGAGGGACTCGGAGGACGCTGCGGGGCCGCAGAGCTCATCCCAGAACTGCAGCTGCTCCGGCGCGAGGCCCAGCGCCGCGTCCGCGCTCTGCACACGCGCAGCGACATCTTGCGATGACGTGGAGGAAGCCACAGCAGCGGCGCTGACGGCCGCGCACGCGCCCAGCAGCGCGCGGAGCTGCTGCGACGCCGCCTCCATCTTGTGATCTAATTGTCTGCTGTACTCCCCCTTCTGAAGGATACGGTGCGCGGATTGGCGGAAATGCGACAGTGGCACTTGAATCAGATGGAGCGATGCGATTGGGTAGTTAGATGTGCAAAAGTCAGTGAACGGTCTGTTAGTGAAGAGTTTTGAGGCGATAGGGCTGCCAGTCAAAATAGGTGAAGTGTATCATCAGGTGCAGGTCAGGACGATGGCAGGCAAGAGCCGCGCTGCGCTGCGTCGCGAGAAGAAGCGCATGCAGAAGGGAGCGCCTGCTGCTCCCTCTTCTTCTGCTGCTAGTAAAGGCGCCGCCGCTGCGTCCTCTAAAAAGCCGCAGAGGCGCCAGCAGAAGACCGTCTACGACAGCGACTCAGACTCGGAGGACGGCGACGCGAACCGCGCGGCCGCCATCCCGCTGCCGTCGCTGGAGGACGGAAACAAGGTGCGTGACTTCGTGCAGGAGCTGGAGAAGCAGAACAAGCCCACGGGCAAGCGCGCGCGCGCCGAGGCGGAGCAGCACGCCGTGGACCAGCGCAAGAAGAGATACCGGGAGGAGAAGGCCGAGAAGATCGTGTGGCGCAAGTTCGACAGGGAGAACCGCGCCTTCGAGCAGTTCTACGAGCGCTGTCTGGGTCTGGAGAAGGACGAGTTCGAGCGCTTCTTGGCGTGCTTGAAGGAGCCCCTGCCCGTGCACTTGCGCGTCAATGGCAACTACACGAGCTTGAGCGAGATCGTCACCGGCACGTTGGAGCTCGACTTTAACCTGAGCGAGGTTACGGTGCCGACGCCCGTTGGAGGCGGCGAGATGCATGTCAAGTTCGGGCCGGAGTCGTGGGTCCCGGAGAAGAGGCTCTGGAAGCTGTCGACGGACAGCAAGACGTTCCGCAAGGTGGAGGGGCTGCGCGCGCTCAGTACGTACGTGCGCGCGCAAGGGTCGCTGGGAACGCTTCTTCGACAGGACCCTGCCGCTACGGTGCTGCCGGCGTTCCTGGATGTCCAACCGGGACAGCGCGTTCTGGATCTTTGCGGCGGTGGCGAGCACCGCGCTCCAATTGTGGAGGAGTATCTGTGCCCTGCGTCGCCTGCCAGTGCTGGGATTGAGACAAGCTCCAGCGCTTCGAGCTTGTTGGTCGTCAATGAACGTGACGCGACAGCAGCGGCGTCTGCGGTGCGGAACCTGACGCGCACGTTGCCGCTGTCACGCGAGCTTATGGTGACCGCGCACAAGCCGGAGGAGTTCCCTGCCCCGGAGGACGCTGGCGCTCTGTTCGACCGTGTTATTTGCTGTGCGCCATGCTCTGGTGATGGTCTGGTGCGCAAGCTGCCCGAAAAGTGGCGTACGTGGAGTCCCGATCAGGCGCTGGTGCACCACCCGAGCCAGCTTGGCCTGGCCGAACACGCACTTACCTTGCTGCGGACTGGTGGCGTGTTGCTGTATAGCACGCGATCGATTAACCCGATCGAAGATGAGGCAGTGGTGGCTGAGTTGCTTCGTCGCTCGAAGGGCGCACTGGAGCTTGTCAAAACCGATGACGTGCTGGAAGGACTGGAGCGCTCACATGGTTTGACTCAGTGGGACGTCCTTGATGTGCCGTCATGGGATGAAGCTCCGGAGGACCAGCGGCATCGTCTCCGCCCGTCGATGTGGCCCCCTACGTCCGAGGAGCGTGATGAAATGCACCTGGAGCGCTGCGTACGCGTGCTGCCGCATCAGAACGACACCCACGGACTGTTCCTGGCTGTCATTCGCAAGGTTCGCGAGCCGGACAATGTCGCTGTCGCCGCAGGACCTGCCCCGCTGCCTCAGTCTAGGGGTAAGACCAAGACTGCTGCTGCGAGCAAGAACAAGAAGCAGATAAAGGCTGAAAAGCCATTTGGAAGCTTCACGACTATTGACAAGAAGCACTTGGCATCGATCCAGTCGTTCTTCGCTCTTCGCAGCAACTCGGCGTTCCTGGAGCGCGCGGGCATGGCCCGCCAGAAGCGCGCGGTGCATCTCGTGACACCGGCGGTTGCGCGGTTGGTGACGGAGGAGCTCCGTGGACGACTGAGCATTTATCACGCTGGTGTGTTTGCACTTCGACCGGGTACTGGAGTCGAGGCTGTCGCTGATGAACTGACAGATGACGGTGCTCGTGCGTTGCTCCCTGAGATGAACGCTCGGGTGTTAAACTTGCCCCAAGAGGAGTTCACCTCCTTCCTGCAGTCGCGTGAGATGTGGCTCAAGAACGCTGGGGAGCACGCGCACGAGCAGCTAGCAAAAATGACGGAGGGAAGTCTGGCCGTGGCTCTCGATGACATGGAGCCGGCGCAGACTGGAGACCGGGACATCGTGCTGGTGGCTGTTAAGCGACACAACTCGTGCTCTATCGTATCATCCCCTGCTGCGATTGCTCGTATCAAGGCTCTTCTGGAAGAACTCAACGACGCCGGTGGAGATGACGAAGACGGCTACGACTCGTTCGAGTTTGAAGACGAGTAAGAACAGAAAGACAAGTTGAATGGATAGATTTCTCGCATTATGCTTTATATTGAGAGACCTATTTGGCTTGAACGTTCTGTGAGATGTACTCCAGCACAGCATTCGCGTCCTCAGCGACTCCAACGCCGTGCGACTGGAACGGCATCTCTGGATAGTCGGGGTTCACACGGACGAGTTGCACCCCATCAGTGTACGCAATGCGTTCATTTGGCAGACGCAGCACACCGGGGGTGTTGAACCCTGCGCCGACTTCGAGGATGGCGAGCTTCTTGCCATCGTTCCTCACGCGGTCGAGCACATTCGCGAGCCACTTGTCGTACACGGCGCGTCCCTCCTCCAGCGCGCTCTGCAGGAACGAATCGTCCACGCGCAACAGCAGAAACATCTTGCCTCCACACTTGGGGCATCTCGGGATTCCTGCTGGGTCTTCAATTCGATACGTCTCCGGGTTGAAGCTCTCGAGCGCCTTCTCCATGTACGGACGAGCACTCCAGACGCTGTCCTCCGAGCACGGCTTCGAGCACTGGATGCGACCGTACTCACCTTGCATGAGGTAGACGGACTTCGTGTCGAATCCTTCTTGCTCGAACATGCCGTCGGCGTTGCTCGTCTTGATGAAAGCCGAGCCAGGATTGCGGTTCTCGAACGCGTTCACGATGTTCTTCACGTAGTCGTAAGTGGGGGCTGTGCGGTGGGGCACCCAGCCAAAGCGAACCAGGCTGATGTGCTTGAACAGCCAGCCCCGCATGAGCGGTTCGTCCCAGTTCGTGTAGCCGATTTGGTGATACAACGTACGGAAGCTGGGGATGACCTTCCTGATGTTAGGGTGGAACTTCTTCATGACTGCTTCCGAGGTGTAGTCAAGTCCAGCCGCAGCGGAAAGCCCCGCACCGGCAGCCACCAGCAGATAGTCCGCGTCTTGGATAGCTTGCGCCGCGCTTTGCAACGCCGATGACACGGGAGCAGCAGGCAACTCCACACTACACGGACACTTGCTCTCGATGTAGTCCTTGTACAGATCGTAGTCTCGCTTCAAGAACGTGTTGAAAATGACCTTCCATCCACGCGTTTCATCGTGGTGAGCCGACAGCCACTCCAGCACGCTGTCCACTGCCAGGGGTACAGCAATGTCGCTCGGGAACGCGAACAGTCCCGTGGAGATGCACGGGAATGCAATGGAAACCTTCTCCTCCGTCTGACCGCCCACCGTCTTCAGCAACAAGTCCAGAGACTTGGTGTAGCATGACCGAAGCTGCTCGCGCTCAGCAGTAGTGGGCTGTGCACCGCGATGCAGCTGCGGACCGACGTTATGCAGTACATACGAAGCTGGCAGAGCGAAACCCGGCGTGATCTGGGCATTACCCACGGGTTCGTCGCGCGCTTGGCGAGTCATGATCTCGTGACACGCCGCTCGCAGCCGCGGTCCTGCCATGCTGTGGATCACGTTGTCGATGCACTTGTGCGAGGGCTGGAAGCAGCCAAGCAGCGCCGAGTTGGCGGCGTTCACAATGGCTGTGGCCTTGAGCGTGGTGATGTCGCCCTTCCACAGCGCAATCTGCTCGAAACCGCGCGCGTCAGGAGACGACGGAGGCATGACAGAAGGCAGCTTCTGCGCATCCACGATCGTCTTGCGATGCTTGAGCTCGAGGTTGAGTAGAGAGTCCACTTGGCTGTAGAGCTCCTCTTCCTGCTTGGCGTCGTCGTTGTCATCCGGAGGTGGACGGATGACCAGCAAGTGGTGTATCATCTCTCTGATGTCGGAGCTGGAGGCGTGATACAGGTGGTGGTGCGAGTGTCCTCCCTCGGTGAGCAGCTTTAAGGCCACTGCGCGGAGTAGTGTGTTGTAGGAGCCCGAAGGTGCTGACGGAGCCATGGTAGTGATGTACTTGTGTGACTTGTGCTCGACGAAGCAAATTGCGGAATGCGTCAGTTGAGACTTGCAGCAAGTCTCAAAGACAGGTGATTCTGATCTATTCACGGTAGCTTACGGTCGAGGGGTACCGTAAAAAGAATTTTGTCTTGGTAATGTATGAGACCCGTAATTTAATGTTGGCGTCCCGTAAGGGCGCAAGTGGAGACGAATTCCAAGATTGCGAAACATGGCTACATTTGACTTCAGCACTTAACATAAGTCTGCTGCCACGTACAACGGGTTCAATGGGAAAGTTAGCAACCGCGCCGAGATGGTATTCACCAATGCTATGAACTCAAAATGACTGTCGCTGCGACCCCATATGTACTCACAATTAACCCCCCATGTAGAGTGTGCATGTCGGTAGTGTGGTGGCTTGCAATGGGTATCGGAGGCACCAATGGTAGTGCATGAATGTAGTACTACATGTAGTAACACGTGCTTACCGTACGTGCTTATCTCTCCTTGAGTTTGCAGTATCACGCGGGATTGTTTTTAAATGACGCGTCGATCACTTGCCACTTGCCTCCAAGTTCATCACTCCGCAACAGACTCGGCTCGACTTTTTTGTGGATCCGAGTGGAGCATGGCTAACGGTTTGAAATCCAGACCATGCATCTACATCCAAGTTGGATGTATCGTTTGGGGTATCGATACCGTACAGTACTAAAGCCTACCGCTGGAGATGCTCGTAGTATATATCAAGTTATTGACATACAACTTGTAGCTCTGTTTCAGTGGAGTTAACCACCCCGTCACGACCGTTGTTGAACCGAAGACACTAAGGCATTCAACACAGGAACCAACCAGGCATTCAACACAGGAAGTGCATCATTTCAAACAGCTCTGACGACAAACTCGACGGATGCATTATTGATTGTCATCCGCCCGCCTTGTAATCGACTTGGACAAATTATGGATGTTATTCGCTCCAATCACCGTTGATCGTTTTGCGTCCATTCATCAAAACACTGGATCAAATGACAGAGCCCATCAAGATGGAGCAACAGGCAACGCCGGTTACCGAGGCCCCGGAGGCCCCCGCGACCACCACGCCAGTCTCTACGGATGCACCAGTGCGTGAGCGTCGTGTCGGCGAAGCTCCCATCAAGAAAGAGTGCGTACAGTCCATGGTATCAATCATCTTGTCCATCGACTAATCTCTCTAATGCAATAGGTTCCTGAAGCCGAAGCCGGCTCCGAAGCCTGCTACGCCTACGGACACCGAGGGTGGTGACTCGAAAGACGTGAAGGAAGTGAAGGACGACCGCGACCGCGAAGGTGGAAAGAAGAAGCGCGGTGGAACCTTCAAGAAGCGCCCGGCGGATGTCGAGGAGGACCCCGCGGACTTGCTGTGCCGCCCTGTCGCCGCCGGAGAGGGTTGCCAGTTCGGCGACTCGTGCAAGTTCAGCCACGACGTGGACGACTACATGAAGCGCAAGCCGAAGGATCTGGGCGAGCGCTGCCCTGTATTTGATGTCGTGGGCTACTGCCGCTACGGTATGGCGTGCCGCTTCGCCAAGGCGCACATCGAGAAGGTTGACGGCACGTACCGCAACATTAAGCGCGACGATTACGTGGAAGGAAACGACCAGGGCGATGAGGTGAACGACTTGACCCACGACCTGCGCCTGAAGCTGCGCAAGGACACGTACGACTTCCAGTCCAAGCAGCAGATGAAGAAGGACAAGAAGAACGGTAAGAAGTGGCAGAAGAAAAGTAGCGAGAAGCAGGAAACCAAGCCGGAGACCGAAGCAGCTGCTGCGCCGACTGACGAGACTGTTAAGACGGAGCCTACCCCTGAAGCTATGAAAGCTGAGACTGAGATGGAACCTGCCGCAGAGAGCCCGCTGCTGGCTGAGCGTAAGCCTGTGGATTTTAAGCGGAAGATCTACGTTGCACCACTCACTACGGTCGGTAACCTGCCGTTCCGTCGGTTGCTCAAGCAGACCGGTGCCGACATCACGTGTGGTGAGATGGCTATGGCGACCAACCTGCTGAAGGCGCAGCAGTCAGAGTGGGCATTGCTGCGTCGTCACAAGAGCGAGGACGTGTTCGGCGTTCAGATCGCGGGTTCGTTTAGCGATCAGATGGCGCGTGTGTGTGAGCTTCTTGCTCGCGAGACGGAGATCAATTTCGTCGACATCAACATGGGCTGCCCCATCGACGTTGTGTGCCGCGTTGGCGCTGGATCTGCTTTGATGAACCGTCCTCCTCGGCTGCTTGAGGTCGTCTCCGGTGCGTTGACTGGTCTGGAGCTTGGCACGCGGATGCGTACCGGAGGAACCGTGAACACCCCAGGACTGACGGTGAAGCTTCGTACCGGCTGGAGCGAGAAGCAGCCGACTGCTCATAAACTGGTGCCCAAACTGCAGTCGGTGCGAGCATCGCAGGCTTACGTGAACGCTGCAGTTGTCACTGCCGACTTTAAGCTGCGCGCTACCCAGTCCGTGGACGCCATTATGGTCCACGGCCGGTCACGCCTCCAGCGCTACACGAAGAACGCGGACTGGGACTACATCTTCCAGTGCAGCGATGCTCAGGCGGACGTTATTGACGAAAAGCCCGTGCCGCATGTGCCGTTCGTGGGCGGAGGCGACGTCCTGTCCTACGAGGAGTTCGACGAGCACCTGCAGAACGGCAAGCTGGACACGTGCATGCTGGCCCGTGGCGCTCTTATCAAGCCGTGGCTCCCTACCGAGATCAAAGAGCGTCGTCACTGGGATATCTCGGCCTCCGAGCGGTTGGACCTGCTTAAGGACTTTTGTCGCTTCGGTTTGGAGCACTGGGGATCGGACCAGAAGGGTGTGAACCGCACGCGTCGCTACCTGCTCGAGTGGCAGTCGTTCCTGTGCCGCTACATCCCCGTGGGGCTACTTGAGGCCCTCCCGCAGCGCATCAACGACCGCCCGTCGCCTTACTACGGGCGCAACGACCTGGAGACGTTGATGGCCAGCGACCAGGCGGTGGACTGGGTCAAGATTTCCGAGATGCTGCTGGGCCCAGTGCCGGACGGCTTCCAGTTCGTGCCCAAGCACCATGCGAACGCGTACAACACGTACTGAAAAAGCCCAGCATGCAGGGGTTGCACTAATAGATACGCGTGTGAATTTGTTGCGTTTGTCGAGGTCGGGGCATGTAGCTGACCTTCCCAGCCAGTTTTGCTCCAACTTGGAGACCGCAGCAAGATGGGGCCCAAACGGAGAGCGGGTTGGGAGCAAAGTGAGCGGAAAGGATCTGGGTTCGCAAGCGGCTTGAGACGAGTCCGCAGAACGCAGGACAGTGTGGTTGCATGCCACAGGCCTTGATGAACATGTACAGTTGTCTAAGTGAGACTGGTATGTAGTCATAGCGGTGTTATCGCATGCCAGTCTGTCAGCCAAGATTAGCTGGTCGCGCTTCACTAGCACCGGGTACCATCTCAAATCCAAAGTATCTTTAGCGTCACGTTCGACTAGCCTTTGCTAGCCTAGCAACCCCCAGGCCGTTAGTGGCGATGACCTTCGCCGCAACGTTATAGGATGTCTCACCGCCCAGGTGTATGGCGCATTGACTCAGTAGAAACTCCTCCTCCTCCTCCATGCTTCTCCATCTTAGGGCCAAACATGGAGGACAGTTAGCGGGGCTTCAATTGCCAATCAAGTCTCTTTACTTCAATAAAGTGGTGGTATCACCTGGCCACATATCAGTTCTGGCAGTGCATACAAACGCCAAGTGAGCCTCGCTGTCTCTCAGTGGCCCCCTCTCAAGCGCCCAGCTCAGCTCGCACAACCCGATCAGCAGCCCGTCAAGACCGCGCACACTTCGCCCTACATGCTAGAGAGCAGCAAGCCGGAGCCCCTGGCGCACAGCGCGGAGCCCACGACGCGCAGCATGGGCAGCAGCAGCAGCAGCGCCAGCCTCACGCGCCTGTCGAGCGGCGTGTTGCCCCCGCCGCGCCTGAACGTCGGCGTCTTCTCCAAGCGCAAGGGCGTTCGTTATCACCGTGACGGACAAGTGCGCAGCTGCCGCTTCTGCGAGATCCTGTGCACCAAGGCCGAGCCCTTCCTGTACGAGGACGAGCATGTCGTCGTCTTCCGCCCGCTGCGGCCCATCGTGCCCAGCCACGTGCTCATCGTGCCGCGTGCGCACATCCGCAACGTGAACCGCCTGGCCGCGAGGCACCGCGGTCTGCTCGCGCGCATGCACCGCGTGGCCGAGGCCGTGATGGCCAAGGGGTCGCTGGAAGAGTGTGCCGAGCTGCAGCCTGAGGAGCTGGAGGCGGCTCACGACACCGCCGTCGCGGTTGAAGACGATGAGAACCGCGTGCGCTACTCGTTCCATGTGCCGCCTTTCAACAGCATCGACCACGTCCACATGCACGCGTTCTACGATGATCCCCGCCGCCTGGGATACTACGGACGCATCAAGTACCGCACAGAGTCATGGTGGTGTCGCTCGTACGACCAGGTCATGGCCAGACTCCAGGAGCTGTCAGCCGACGCCCGGCAGCCCGACCCATCATGCGCCGAGGAGGAATCTTCGTCCAGCTCGTCGTCGGGACTACTCTCCGAGGACCGGCAGACTGCGTAGGGAGAGTGAGTCGCGAGACACCTATTTATTCACAATGTAAGCCAAACCTGTGGTTCTCCTATCCGTTCTCTTCAGTCGCTGCTCCCGTATTCTAATCTCACATGCGATGAAGTTGTGCGTCGCGGAGTCGCCGGCTGCCATCCGCAGAGGATGGCCTCTATATCTTGCAGACTACGGCGGCTAGTCTCGGGCACGTACCACCAGGACAGCACAACCCCAGCAATGTTGCACGCCATGACGATGCCCACGCAGATGCCGAACACGGACACTGGAGTCGGCATGAGCTCCCGAAGCGAAGGCAACGCGTGCGCGAGACCAATATTTACAATCGCCTCCCAGATAACCACGAGACTGACTGCGCCCATGCGCTGCTTCACTGCAAACAGCTCGCTTACCATGATCACAGGAACAATGCCGAGTCCGAGCTGGTGACCGGCGTTGACCAGGAACATCGCGGCCCAGCCAGAATCGCTGAGAGCCACGCCGTCGTCGTCTGCTTGCTGCGTGTTCCTGTAGATGGAGACCAGCAGGAAAGCACAAGCCAACGCCACCAGGTAGCACCCGCACTGAAGTGCTGCAGGTCGTCCTCTGGTGTCAATGAAGTAAAAGCAGGCGACTACGCCCATCGTAGCTGCCACTGCGACTGCCATCGTTACAGCAATCAAGCCATCTTCGGCACCTTCAACGGCAATACCGAAGATCGTGAGCACAAAGGACGCGTTGTTGTGGTTTCCACCGACGCCTCTGCTGCTGGCTTCAACGAGCGTCGAGGTAATCGCAGGCTCGAGCAGGAACGCACTAACAGCGCGTAAAGTGAACAGTGCAGCACAAAGCAGAACGGGGCGGAAGAATGCGCCGTGGTGACGCCGCTCGCTTGCGGCCAGCACCTTCGCGTGGATAATGGCGTTCGCTTCGTCTTCAGCGATCCGCTCGTCGCGGTCGAACAGCTTGTATAGCACCTCAAACGCCGCCTCTCGGTCATCATGTCGCGCGATAAGCCACGTGGGCGAGTCTGGGAGCTTCTGCGCAAACAGCAACAGCACCAAGGCAGGAGCCACCCCGGACAGTGCCAGCACCTTCCACTCACTGAGGTTAAAGCCAAGATACTGGCGACTCAAGTACATGAAGAGCGCTCCGAGCACCAAGTACAGGATGCCTCCCAACGACGAGAGGAACATCTGCCCGCAGATAACCCGTCCGCGAGTGTGGGCAGCGCTCACTTCCGCCAAGTACACGGGCACGATGACGTAGATAATCCCAGCAGCTGCACCAAGCAGATAGCGTCCGATCAGCACCGTAAGCTCTCCGTAGGCCACGCCAACCAGCACCCAGCCTACAATGAACGGAATGGCAGCCAACTCCAGGGTCCCCGCACGTCCCAGTCGGTCTCCGCAGTATCCGGCCCCCGCCGCTCCGAGCACCGTGCCCAGATACAGGCACGATCGGAAGAAGAACTCAGCGTGCTCGTGTCTGGCTCGGAACACGTCCACCTGCATGTTGTAGAGTCTGCCCGGAGCAATGGGGAACAGCGAGAGCCAGGCACAGGCCACACCGGCAGCCCCCATAGCCGCCACGTGCAGTCCGAAGAAGGCATTGCGCTGGCGCGCCAAGCGCTTCTGGCGGTGCTCAGGCCTGCGAAGATCAACGAAACCGAGCGTTAGCCCATTTAAATGTGACAGGGACATAGTGGTCTGCGACGGGGGAAGGGACGGACGGCACCGCACGCACCGGGAGTTGATGGGCGTGCTCTCGTCGCTCGGGGAGAGCTCGGACGCGTCCGAGAGCTCCAGCGGCGCCGAGATGTACTGGTGCGGCACGAAGGCGAAGTCGCTGCGCGGAGGGTCCCGCAGACACTCCACCAGGTAGCGCCAACTGCGCGGCCGCCGACGAGCGACCATGGTAATAGCCCCGCTGATTCGGACTCATGATCTTCGAGCAAAAGATGCGCACTTTGTGGCCCACACCAAATTTGGGTGATTACTTCTCGCAGGGAGGCAACTTTATCCGGTCTCACAGGTTGAAAGCCTTGACCACCAGCACCAGTCGACCTGCATCCGCGATGCTTCTGGGGCCCTCGCGCTCTGTCGCGCGCGCGGGCGTGCGCCGCCTGGGCGTGACGTCGGCGCTCCACGCTCCAGTCCGGCGGTCGTTCCTGCTCCCTGGAGAGTCGTTTACTGCGTTCCAGCTGCCCGCGATGGCCTGCGTGCGCTTCAACTCGACGGAAGCTGTGGTCCCGGACGTGACCGCCCCCAAACCCATCGCCGCCAAGCGCCGCAAGAGCAAGAAGGTCAAGAAGAAGGCAGCACCGTCATCTGCCGTTGCAGCCGAAGTGGTGGAGAGCGCGACGCCGACGCCGGCCAAGAAGAAGGCCAAGAAGGCGCGCAAGCCCATGAGTCAGAAGGAGATCGAGGAGGAGATGCTGGCCAGAGCCATGAGTGGAGACAGCAAGGCAATTGCAGCTGCAGCGCCCGACCAGAGGAAGGACAAGCAGGACGCCAAGAAGGACGCGAAGAAGGACAAGACGTCGGCTGAGACTGCTGTAGTCCCCGTGAAGGAGCCGCTGCCGCTGAAGAATCTCAAGACGGACAAGATCACCGGCACACTACAGGAGATTGCGGCGCTGCAGAAGACTCTGCCCAGTGAGAAGGAGATCGCAGACCTGATCGTCAAGCTCCGCCGGGTGTCGTTCGAGAACGCGCACACGCTGTTCGACTTGTACCGCAACTACGGCAACCCGTTCCTGGACGAGAACTTTTTGACGCCGGGCGTGATTGCGTGCTGCGAGGCTAAGAAACCCGCGGATGGTATCCATATTGTTCGCGACATGCTCAACCAAGGACGCAAGGTCGACGAGGCGACGCTGCGGACGCTGTTTGATGCCTGTGATGAAGCTTCCGCTGCGGTGGAAGTCATCGAGCTCTGGGACCTGATGGAGCAGGCTGGAGTGAAGCTGAAGCTGGCTGACTACAACCGTTTCTTGGACATTTGCTACCGCCAGGAGTACCTCGACGGTGCGGTCAAGGTACTGAAGCAGTTGCGCCTGCTGCGCCCGATTTCAGTGCACACGTACATGCATTGGCTGCTGCGCGCTTCGATTGTTTGGCGCTCGGATGCATTCTTCGACATCCTGATGGAGATGAGACTTTCGGAAGTTGAGCCCGAGATCAGTTCTCTTACGTCTCTCGAGTCGGGACGTAAGGATCGTGCTCTGACGGTGATGGAGGGAGTGCGTGCGGTGGGGCTTGACCCTTGTTTCGCCATGTCTTCGGTGTTTTCGTCCATGCAGTCGTCTGTGTACCAAAATGGACCGAGTTATTTGGCACTGTCGAAGAAGGATATCAAGGATGCGCGGTCAAAGTTTGGTGACCTCACCCCCATGGAGTTGGAGTGGCCGGTGACCCCGATTCCACAGGTTCTGGAGACCCAGGCAGCAGGATTGATCTTGCAGCAAGAAACATTTCGCCGACTGAAGAGAAAGCAGGTCAACCATATCGATGAGTTGCTGCAAATGCTGCCTATCACGACCAACATGACCATCAATCTGCGCAAGCAATTGCTGCGCATGTCGCTGCTGGTTAACACGCACCGAGTTCGCCGCGATAGAGATACTATCTGCAAGGAGTACGACAGTGGGCGTAGCCTTATCGAGCTCTCGACGGTTCACAACTACCCCCCGGTGTCACTCATGCGAGTCATTCTTCGTGCGAAGGGCAAGAGCCAGGTCGAGATCAAGGTATGACGCATACTCTGCCATGGAATTTTGTGGAATGAGGCTTCTCATTTTTGTGATATGTACTCGTTTGCTTGCAGAACTCTTTGGCAAAACCCGCAGAAAAGCTATCAAAACGCGATCAGTATGAACTGCGGAAGGCCATCGAGTACGACAGCATTCACAAGAGTGACCCATTTATTGGTGCGCCCAAGTACAATGCTGACTCTCTGGAGAGAGCTATTGAGCACTTCCTCAAGGCCAAGGGCATTCGCTTAAAGTACGTTGGCTCGCAGATAGCGTCCTTGTTAGTACAGTCTTAACCGATCTGTTGTTTTGTTGTAACAACGCAGAACCCAGGCAGAGTTGTGTACCGAGCAGATAGAAACACACGGCCGTCGTGTGATCTCCCCCGACATTTTGTTGTTAGATCCTGTGGTCATCAACGGGGTCCCGATCCGATGGATTGACGCCAAAAACTACTATGGCGCCCACATCGTGAGCAAGAGACTGATCTCGACTCAGTTGGCGAACTACGTGAAGGAATGGGGTCCCGGTGCCATCGTGTTTGGCATGGGGTACAGCGACATGTTTTCGCTGCCAGGAGTCGTTTGTCTGGACACGACACCCTTCCCCAAGACGCGAAAAGAAGCAGCCAAGGTTCGCATCAAGTCGTTCTTGCACTCGTGCGTAAACTTTTTCAGCTGGAAGAAGCACTTGGGCAGCCAGCTTACGCAGAAGTACCCTGGTATTGACGATGAAGCATCCACAAAATCGGCTACGTCCACGTCAACGTCGTAGTAGTTTGCAGCTAACTTCAATCACGCATGAGGTACTTAAGTTGCAGTAATTTTCTGCACATCTGCATACGTAGCCAATTCAGTCTTCAGTTTTGGCGATTGCGTACGGCGTGAAGATGGCAAATTTTGATAATACTTGACGAGAGAGTATGGGAAAAAAGCTACTGTGATACTACTACAGTAGTAGATCATGTAACCCACGAATCCCAAGTCCGTCTCCTTGCCCTGCGGCCACCCAAACGGTACGAGGAGTCCGTTTCCCGTCACAGTTGAGAAGTCGAATGCGCTCAGCTTGTCTTGTTACACAACGAAGAAAATCTCCATTAGGGGGGGGGTCAGATTTGACAAATGGTGCAAAAAATATCACCACTCGAGAAGCCACAAAATGGCATTTAATGGCCAAACCATTTCCGAAATATCACCCCGGTCAGATATGAAATGACCGGTCGTATTTTGAATAGGGGGAGTCGAACATTGCCAAAAACGTGCTCAAGTTTTGAGCTTGGCCGTGCTCACAATCTCGACAATGTATTGCTTATCTCTGAAACAAGCCACCTCCGGAGGTGGCTTGTTTCAGAAATGAGCAGCTCATTTCAGAGATAAGCAATTCCCTTCTTTGTTCCCTCCACTACAAATACCTCCGAATTTTCCTACTATATAATATCCTTTAATATGCGTTCTGATTTTTCGAAGCTGTTAGAAAGGGCTACCTCAAATTAGCTTGTCCTCAGTATGGGCTTCGGTATCACATATCTCTTGCATATTCAGTATCCACTACGAAGTTACACACAATTATTTATTGAAGAAACTGGTCGGGATCTGTAGTGGGACAGATGACGGAAACGTTCCCTCCACTCAACTAAGTGCGAAAAAGGAGGGATCAACAAGTCACTCCCCCCTCCAAAATGGCTCATTTTTTCAACACTTTCCTGCTTAGATATCTGTCTCGATTTTGCTCATTATTTTTAGCGTTTTTGAGATGTTCGACTCCCCCTAATAGGTTATCTACATGTAGACATGCAAGGCTGCACCTCCTGCTCGGCTTTTGCCCAGCAAATTGCGCCTTACCTTCATGGTGACAACAAGAAACACTACATACACGACTTCACATCCTCTACCCAGCGCTGCTGTAACGGAGGCGCCCATCGGCTGCAGCTTCCTGCCCGAGCCACCGAGCACGCGCAGCAAGCGCACGGATGCTCAAAAGCCGAAGTGCCGTGCGGCGACGGCAGTGTCCTTCAAAAGTGTATTACAGTAAGAATGGTTGGCTTACTGTCTACTCTGTTTTATCCTAAGATGTGCAGGCAGCCGCGCCTCGGGCCACGACTCTGGCAACTCAGCATGCATACTTCACACTCCCACTCGACCAAGGCTGCTTCATCAGCTTAGATGACCAACCTTGGTCGTCACACACACTCACATTAGTACTGGCAGCTTTTGCCAGTACGCTTCTGTCCAGCAGGGCAGCGCATACCCAGGCAATCGGTCCTTCTCGATAGATGTAGGCAGAAGGCATTCACAAACGGTCCTCATCGTGATGGCTCCCACTTAATCTCCGCTTTCCTTTCCTGAAGATCTCCTGCTGTCTGAGATTGGAAGCACTTTCAGCAGTTCTCGACAGTGCTCGAACTTGACGCGCCCAAGCGTCTTGGTCATCACGTCAGCAACCATGTCATTTGTACCGACATGCTCGGTTGTAAGGCGTTTTTCCTCCACAAGGTGCCTCACCAGGTGGTACTTGTTCTCAATGTGCTTCGTCTTCGAGTGCTTTCCGGGTTTGGCAGCCAAGTAGATGCTCCCTCGATTGTCACCGTAGAGAACAGGTCCTTCAACCTCCCAGTTCAACTCCAGGCACAGGCCCAACATCCACAGCAAGTCCTTCGTGCCCTCATTCATTGCCACGTACTCCGCTTCGGTAGTACTTTGGGCATTGATTTCTTGTTTTCGAGAGGCGTACTAAACCACGTTGCCATCTAGCATAGTCACGTATCCACTGATACTCTTGCGGTCATCGACAACATTCGCGTAGTCAGCATCCGAAAAGCAGGTCGCAGGCACCCTTGATCCGGCTCCGATTGTGTTAACTAGCCCGTAGTCGACGGTGTTGGCTAAATACCGCAGCACTCGCTTCGCCATGAAGTAGTGCTCGTACGTGTAATTGCTCAGATACTTGCCCAGGTTCCGTACCGCGTGGGCAATGTCCGGCCTTGACGCCGAAACCAGGTACTGGAGAGCTCCCACTAGCTCACGATATGGGAGGTACGACTGATCCACAGGGGCTCGTAGCTGGTGCGCTGTTGTTGCTTCAGGTGTCGCGCAGCCGTTGCACGACGCCATGTTGAACCGCTTTAGGATGTCCTTGACGTGCTGGCGTTGGCAGTACACTACTTCCTTGCGTAGGGGGTCAATTAAAATCTCTACACCGAGTAGATACTTGACGGGTCCCAGCTCTGTCAGCTCAAACTCCATGGCAAGCTTCTGTGCAACGCTGCGACACAGGTCAGGTGGTCCAAGCAGTAGGACATCATCAACATACACCGTCAACAGCATAGAGATTTCACCACTTTCTCCCACTTTTCGTGCGTAAAGGCCATAGTCCGAGTCAAGTCGAGAGAACCCGAGACGCTCCAACGCTTTGTGCAGCGTCCGGTTCCATACATTAGGCGCCTGACGCGAGCCGTACAAACTCCGTAGCAGGCGACACACATATCTATCTGGTTCACTCTGGAAACCTGGGGGTTGCTCCATGAATATCACTTCGTCCAGGTGTCCGTAGAGGAAGGCCGTCTTCACGTCGTACTGCAAGATGACCCAGCCGCGCTGAAGGGCAAAGTAGATGGCGGAACGGATCGTCTCGAACCTAATCACAGGCGCGTACGTCTCCGTGTACTCCAAGCCTGCCAGCTGCTTGAAGCCGTGGATCACAAGGCGTGCCTTATAGCGCTTGATCCTGCCACGCTCATCTCGTTTTACAACATAGACCCAGCGGCAAGTGATCGATTTGCGCCCGCGCATCTCACGGCGACGCACCAGCCGCCAGGTGCCATGAGCCTTGTGATGCTAGTTCCTCTAGCATAGCTTCCCTCCATTTTTTCCACTGGCGCGATGCCCGTGCTTTCTAGTACGTGGTAGGCACCACAACTTCTTCGTGCACATGCACACTATTCACCACGTAGTCACGTAGTCGCACCGACGGCTTTCGCTGCCGCTTTGGCAACGGCGGCCGTGGTTCACACTCAGCAGTCGCTGACCGGGTGGGCACCCAGTCCTCGTCATCACACGCTCCACTAAGTAACTCTTGTTGCTCATCTCATCTGACCGTTTGCGTTTGATACCACCACGCTTATCATTCGACATCAGGGGCGCAGGTGTCGATTCTGCAGCAGGAGACTTTCCAGTAGCAGTAGCAGTAGCAGTAGGCTCCTCAACGATCTCAATCTGAGAGGCTCGATCATCCTTGATGTTGTGTCCATGCTCGACTTGATTCGCACCACTGGAATATCTCTCACCAGCTGAAAGTTTCCGTGAAAGAACGCGTTCAGCACCAACTGACCCACGTAGTCAGACTCAATCGTAAACTGCTCATGGAAGCGGACATTCTCGCCACGCGCTGTGACTACCGCTCCGCTCACAGCATCTAAGAATTTGTAGCCCTTATTGGTACTGGTATACCCCAGTAAGATGCACGTCCGAACACGAGGCGCGCCAACTTTTCTTTTCGCTGACGCGAGGAGTCATTGATATGTACGTGTGCCAGGCAGCCTATGTCCGCAGCGATCGTAGACTTGGTGGGCTTCCGTACAAAACTTCATGGCTGCTGCGGCCTTGCAGCGCACTCGTAGGACAAACGTTGAGCGTATGAACAGCGTGCAGCAGTGCTTCACCCCACAGCGAGGTCGGAAGGCGAGTATCATCCAGCATTGACCTTACCCGCGATACGATAATTCCATTGTTCCTCTCGACGATCCCATTCTCTTCAGGGCTATCAGCATGGGTGTAGTTCAGTTCCACACCTTGGTCAGCGCAAAATGCAGTAAGGTCATTGCTGATAAACTTTCCTCCTCCATCGGCGTGAAACAGCATCACACTGAGAGGCTTGAACTTTATCTCCAGCTTCAGGATGATATGTTTAAGATGGTCACTCGCGTCCGCCTTGGACTTGAGTAAGTACGCCCACTTGTACCTCGAGAATTCATCCATGACCAGCAGGGACATGGTAGACTTGTCTGCGGACACCTCATTTATCGTGCAGATGTCAGCCGACAGTTTCTCCGGCGGCCTGGTCGCACGTCGAGGATTCCTGCTGTAGGTCATCCGCTTCATTTTGGACTCAATACAGGGAACACACTCATACAGGCTCAGATCACGCGTGTTCACCTTAATGCCCATGTCCACCTTGCTAGCTACCATCTCCTTGATGGTGTCCATGGCAACATGATTCAGACGGTTATGGAGCAGCTCCATCACGTTCGCGTCAGTGCTCTGCTTCTGCGCACTCAGCACGAGCTTGTTGCGGCGCTCCACGCGCATGCGATACAGACCATCCCGCATTACAAACTTCAGCTTCATTGTCGGCCTCACCAGCCACGTCACCAGCTGATCATCTGACACAGTCAGCTTGTAGCCACACTCGAACTGCATGTAGGACTGCGAGATTAGATTGACCTTGGTTCCCGGCGAGTAGCGCACATTCTTGAGCAAGCGGGTTTCAGGCTTGCCCGAGTGTTCGTTCACAACTGGCATGACCACAGCACCCTCAATCTTAACACGCTCGAAGCCACCAGTAGCCCCTTCCAGCAACTCCGCCTGCTTTAGGTACTTCACATTGTTGAGCAGCGCCAGATCGCCAGTGACATTAACCTGAGCGCCCGAGTCCAAAATCCACTCGATTTCATTTGGAGGCACCGCGTCCGCCCGTCCATTTCTCGCTATCAACACACGCCGTGGAAGCAGACCAGTAGCTCCATCCAAGCATTCGTCATCATCGTCTGGTGGGGACCTAGGAGAGTATTCAACAGACTTCTCTTCACGCTGTGTGTCACGAGCCCGAACTAGATGCTCCTCAAAGTCTCGGCCGACAAGCGCTACAAGCTCACGGCGGGTGTAGATCTTGGAGTAGCTATTCGCATCAGCCCGCTGACGTTCAACACTCAGGGTCACGGGGTGGGTGTCCACCAAATCCACACGGGGGCGGTCCTGCTGTCGATCGCGCTGTGCATCCGCAGGGCGGTCATCTTTCTGCTCCTCTTCAACTCGGCGCAGTACAGCACCAGCCATGGTGCGAATCTCTCTTCGATCAGTAGTCTTCCGCTCAGGACACTCCTTCCACCAATGACCACGCTGATGGCATGCATTACATTCGCTGTTACGCTTCTTCTCAGCAATGTCATCTCGGCGCTTACGCGCAGCTTCATCATCTTGCCGCTTCTTCTTGCCATTGCCACGTGCACCTCCGCCGTTGTAGCGACGCTTGTTGCCGCTCTGATGCTGTTGCTCACGGCCTGACGAGCTGTTGCGCGTGACTAGGTTCACCTGCCGTTGCACTCCTTGACCTGCGTCGCGGCTCCCGCGATTGAGCTGGTCGCGAGCTGTGCGCTCAGCTACAAGCAAAAGATTGACTGCGTCCTCCACGCGTTGGTCCTTGTCATACCCGTCACGCAGGCGGGGCACACGCTACGTGTGCTCGTTGGAGATAGACGGGTAGACCGCCACCGCGTTGGACAGCACAATGCTGGCCATCTTTCCCTCGGCCAGCGTGATCTCCATGCGCTCGAGCTCTCGGCGCATCCGCTGCAGGTCGCCGACGTACTCCGTCACCCCCTCGCCTTGGCGAAGGCGGCGTGCATAAAGATCCTGCTTTAGGTAGACTGCATTGGTTCCATGGGTGCCGTCGTACGTGCGCAGCAGTGCGGCCCACACCTGCGCTGGGTTTGCCGTCTCGATGTCGGACTTGAACCGGTCCAACAGATCTCCATGCAGCGACAGCACGATCTCGGTGTGAGGCTTGCGCTCACGCGTCTCGTAGCACTTCTTCCAGTTCTCGTCGCGGCGCGCGCGCTCCTCGTCGAAGCACTCGCGCCCTTGCACTGGTTGCAGTAGCTCCTGCCAATGGAAGATCGTCTGCATCTCCGTCTTCCACCGGCTCCAGTTCTCGACTCTGCCGTCGAACTTGGTCGACGCCAGCTGAATCTGACCTGCCTGCCAACCACCCATTGCGACCGGTTGCTGCGACTTGAAGGAGAGCGAGCCAGCTCCGCTCTCGTACGCGCTGGGAGGAGGTGTGCTCGGGTCGGCCAGAGTGTTCGTGTGCGTGCCGTACGGCGTGACCGCGTCCTTGGGTGCGGAGGCAACGAGCTCAGGTCCAAGTTTCTTTGTGGCCTGGGAGGGGGAGCGGGCGGAGACTGCCCCGCCGACTGTTCGAGAGGAGGGCCAGTTTGACCAGCAGCAGGCTGGGCAGCCAAAGCCCTCACGACCGCAGCTGCAATCGTCTGGATGAGCGTCTCGTCTGCTGAAGCTGCGCGGCGTTCGCCTTCCTGCGAGGCCGCCTCGTCCGGTAAGTCTTCGTCTCTTGAGGCCCGTGCCCGCATTGGGTTCGTAACCTGTGAAGTCGTGTATGTAGTGTTTCTTGTTGTCACCATGAAGGTAAGGCGCAGCTTGCTGGGCAAAAGCCGAGCGGGAGGGCACGGATGCTCAAAAGCCGAAGTGCCGTGCGGCGACGGCAGTGCCCTCCAAAAGTGTATTACAGTAAGAATGGTTGGCTTACTGTCTACTCTGTTTTATCCTAAGATGTGCAGGCAGCCGCGCCTCGGGCCACGACTCTGGCAACTCAGCATGCATACTTCACAGAGGACGCACTGTAGGAACGTAGAAACCTCCGCTGACTGTTAGCTGTCTACCACGCATTGCCCAGGGGCACAGCAGACCACCGAGGCCATGAAGGTGGCATGGACCGTTGCGGCGCTGCTTGGGAGCAGGCCATGGCGCCATGCAGCACCACAGTGCACGCGCGAGAGCTCGCGCTAGCTCCTAGCTGCGATGTGCGCGGCGCAGGAGCGTTCAGAAGATCGCCACCGGTGCCGCCGCTTGCTCGCTTCGCGCACTGGTGCGCGTGGCTCGGCATTTGTGTTAATCGACATGTATACACTCAGCAGAGTGAAGGTCACCATAAGTCGAAAAATGGTCAACCATTTCGGAAAATGTCTGACCATTTCAGAAATGGTTCGGCCAAACAGGTGAACCATTTCTCGAAATGTCATGTCGGCTGACCATATTTTTTATGGTGACCTAATAATGTCTTCACCTCGAAACTTTCGGGAGACTCCGACAGCATTTTCAGCCACCTGTGAAAGTAATCGATGCGGAAAGAATGCTTGTGAGCACTCGTCACTTGCACCAAGCGCACATGCTGAGCAGAGGACCGAAATAATAATTGCGATTCAATAAATAATTGTGTTTTGCAATACTAATTTTTATTATTGGAGATCAACAGTTCCAATACAATACATTATTGTACCAATTATTAAGAATTAATATAAAAAGGTTACATGGCGCCAGATATACCAAATTACGTCACTAAAAGGATAGTAAGGTCTACATACCCAGCGATCAAAGTGTAGTAAAAGCCGTAATTGACAATCAACATCTTTAATAACCAATATGTACGCAGGTCCGAACATCAATGGAGGGAAGACATCACATCAGGGGACGGTGATCCTCTAGGAGCTTGAGCTTAACGTATTGATCTAGTGTGTACGCCTTTTGAGGCAGAGGTCAAAGTGAAATGGGTCCGTGTCCAATGGCCACTGGATACGAAGGAGTTGATCATACAAATTCTTACTCTGTAGAACCGCTATACACTTAACTGCGGTGATAACAAGGTGAAAGAAACCCTAATCCACTACTAACTACACCAGATTTACGTTTTATCGTAAGATCCAGATATTTCTCGCTCACGTATTACTAGGTTGTTTAAGCACCCAACATGTGAAGTTTCTATAGCAATACCCCTAAAAAGTGTGACTCTGTAATCATATTTCGCATATAAAGTTGTCCACAGCGTTTATTTCTTCTGTTGCAATGCCTGCAATTGAAGTACAATACATTTATATTGCGACAATTTTTGTAATTGCTCCTTAATAAATTGTAATTTTTATTACGGTCCAATCTTGTGCTCAATACAATATAGTACTGTATTTTCGGATCTCTGATGCTGTGCACACCATAATAGCGTCGTATCCGCCTTGGTTCCATTTTTCTGGCTTGATCCAAACGGGGTGCGCAGAAGGAAGCGTACGTATTCCACAATAACTGATTGACCCCACATGTCAACCATGTTTCCTGCCGCATCGACCAGGGCGAGGCCGCCATGTCGAAGACTCGCGAAGAACACCATCTCCAACATCCATCCGTTCAATGCTGGATTTGAGCTGTCTCGGTGCGTCGCCATGAACAACTTGACCGCTTCTGGACCGCATCTGACGGCAATCAGCGTTGCAGCATACCGACTGATCACAGGAGACACCGCGCCCACACCATGAGGTCGCTTGAACATCCCAAACAGACGGTTGATGCTTGAAGATGAACACTGACCGGTCGCAGCATCATTCAAACAATCCACGGCATCGCTCAGTTTCGTTGCCACGGTCGCAGTGCGGAAGTGAAACATATAACGACAGGAACCACCTGCGTAGTAATACTTGGACTAGTATTACTACGCAGGTGGTTCCTGTCAGTTAGTGTGTGAGCTTTACAAGTAGATTCTTCTTTTTAGCCACAACATGCCCACTGCACAACCACAACTACACCATTACCGGAATTTGGGCCCATATTGGGCAGCGGCTATGCCTAAAACGGATAAATGTCGAACTTATGGCACGCTGCCTGCCCACGCCCAACAAGCCAACCGGCGTGGCGACCTCCGCTATACTAAAACCCGCCATGCGGTACCAAAATACATTGAATCGAGGGTGGAACAAGTTGTATCGCTGCCTCTAATAACTAATTCAACTATCGCCTCAGCGGAGTTAGTGCAACTGACAAAGGCCAACAACCGCAAGGTGTACCCTCAGCGCCCACCCGCACATACGCCTATCTCGACCAGCGTTGATTGAAACCATCGGCGTTACTCTTACCGATGGCGGTGAAGGGGTACCTGCACGATTTATCAGTACGAGCCGGTGACTTCTAGAAGCTTCGATGCCGGTGGCTTCCTGACGCTTCAATGGTCGGTGGGAACAATACTGCGGGCTTGAAATCGTTGCTAGGCCGATCAATTACGACCGTTTCGTAAGAAGAGCAACAAATTTGGATCGCATCGTTTTTAGACTAGCCAAAACAAAGCTGTAATTCCGTATCACTCTTGAAAGGTAGATGATGCCGCAACTTGGTGCGTGGAGCTGTCGATGAACTTCAATACCACCGGAAATAGCACCTGATGCTCTTATCCGTGGAAAACGCTGCCGTTCCTAAATCCCTTCGGAGAACTGTTGTACACCTCATTTTTGGCAGGGTAGGTAATTTTAGTAACTCCAATCCGCCAATTCTCTTATCATACACGGTCTTTTTTCAATAGAGATTCAATGATGCCGTATCTCTTAATATATTATCCGCGTTTATATCGGTGCCAAAACGAGGTACACAAATGTACCGGTATCTCAGGCCTCTATAGTAGTTATAGCGGCCTTGTCCGTCTAGTAGATTTTCTTTCCTGGCAGAATGGCGAGCGGAGGATAGCCAACTTTATGCAACATTCATTGCGGTGGTCACGTTTACGAGAAAAATTATGACGTTTCCTTGCCCCAGACGTTAGAACACCCTTTCAAAGCAAACACCTTTTTCAGTGTGCCTTTGTCATAAATGCAGTCTCATTGATATTTAAGGCGCGGCCGACCAGAGTTGCTACACCATCACGTAGAACATGTCCCGGACGGAGTCAGCGTCGGCTATCTAGCGTAATTTACAATGTCGGTAATGTGACCCATCTTAAATAATATCTGGGTAAGTACTAGCGGATATTATCAAATCATCTATCATAGGTGTTTGTGATTGTGTGTGTGTATGTGGTGGTGGTGGTGGTGTGTGTGTGTGTGTGGGGGGGGGGGGGGGGCTGATGAGCGGCAGTGTTCGTGTTTATACTCGTGATGGCAAAAACCAAAAGGTTGTGAAGCTGCAGTTAGAAAACGTGGATTATTCTCCGCATGGATCGACTAACCTCTGGAGCCTGGGTGTGATGGAGAAAACTGGCTGGATAATGTCGACTAATCCTCCCAATGAAGAAGAGAGAAACGTTGTTGTGGTTTAGAATAAGTACCAACTTTTGACATTCCGATCGGAGTTTCTAATCTTGGAGATGCATGAAGTACAAGAACTTGATTTTAGTAAAGTATTATAATGATAAGTGAGTTTACTGAGCTCCACCAGTTTACTAGGGCTGTAGGAAAAGAGAACCCAACCGGATGAAGAACTGGAGTTGGCCCCACTTTCAAATTGGCCCTCCGTCTGACGGTCAACTACAACTACACCTACGGCTCAAGACAACAACATTTCAGATACTCGGATGAGTGTCTTGACCAAGCCAGAGAAGACCGTGCCCGGCGGACTGGAGAAATTCTCCGGAAAGCACCATGAGTATGCTACTTGGAAAGACAAGCTACTCACGCACGTGGCCCAATTGGATTTGGAGGCCGAGAACAAGCTACTCGAAGCCGGCGAGCCGGACCCGAAGGTCTGCATGAGGGACTTCTTGGAGTCCACGCCGCCATGTCTGACGGATGCAGACGTGAAAGCAGCTCCACTTGAAGGAAAATTGGCTGTCCGGAAGGAGATCATGGTATGGCGCAAGGCGGACGCAGCCATGAGGCATGTCCTCAACTCGACCCTCCCAAACTCGTTTCTCTCGTCCCTACCGGATGAGGTGCGAAACATGGAGGTGTGCCTCATTTGGCAGCATCTCGAACGAAAGTTTGCGAATGGTGATGCTGGGGGATTGGTGGCGTGGTCGAATCGGTGGACGCAGATGCTGAACTCGAATTGGAAAGACACCATGACCCTGTTCTCGCTGCTCAACCAAGCGCGGAACGAGATGAATCGGAAGTCTAAGAAATGATGACGGAGACGATGATGTGCGTGCAAGTGTTGGCGCAGCTCCCAAGCGAGATTTGGGCGTCTTCGATTGAGCTCCCGGAGGAAGCGTTCAGCGCGGAAAAGGTCGAGGTGGCGCTGAACAAGATGTTTGGTGGCCGATCCCGGAAGCAGACCACGGGAAATGGCGATGTGACAACGGTGGCGCGCATAAACCATGTCAAGAGCGAGCGTGCTGTGCGTGGATACGACACCAAGAAGCGCAAGTCGGATGCCAACACCAAGGTTCAGGACCAAGGGTGTTTCTACTGTTTCGGCCAAGGACATCAGAAGGCACAATGCGAGCGCATGAAGGCCGACCGCGACCCAAACCGTGAAGGGGGACCGCTTTTCCGTACCAACGTGCAAGCCCAACTTTACAAGCGGGCGCCCAACGGAGCTAAGAAGATTGCCACGGTGCACCACCACGTTGCCAAGAAGCAAAGGACGACGCGTGACGCACCCACAGACGTCGAGATGGAAGAAGAGTTCAAGTTACCTGAGTCGGAATAGGACGGCTCGGAAGACGAGAATGGAGGCTGTCTGCTGAGTTTCGGTCAAGTTGACACCAGGTACGTAATAACTATGGTGCTTACTTACATTGGCTACGGCGATTAACAGTTTCGGATGATCTGTGGATTGTTGATACAGGAGCTGGACCCCGGACAGGAGCTGGTTCGAATCAGTTCATACAGGTTCGAGTCACCAGTTTGAGTATGGAAACGGTAGTAGCACTTCGGAGACTGCTTTAACGGGTTCAATACAGATGCATATTGCAAGTCCTTTCAATAAGTCTATCGGTTTAAAGTTAAGTAACATTGCTCTCGATAAGGAATGTGGGAGTAATTTAATTAGCGCTTGCCATACATGTATAGCCAGACAAGGTTACAATCACGTTCAATCCCGAGATGGGGAGCCTTTGTATTTTTTCAGTGAGAAAGGGCGACTTTTATTTGCAGCCGTTCAAAAGAGAGCAGTATATTATCTGCCTTCATCTAAGTACAGCAGAATTAATGCAGTAAGAAAAAGTTGTACACAAGCTCAGAAAATAGCTTTGCTGGAGAAGTGGCATCATAGATGAGGCCACGTTCACAAGGCCAGACTTTTGGCAATATTTAGCAATGGATTGGTTGCAGGAATTCCTCAAATCCCTCAAAAGGAGCTAAAGGATCTTCATTTCTTTTGCGCTGCTTGTGAAATCGCAAACTCAACGAGAATGCCCTATCGTAATAAGATTGGTACAAGAAGTAGGCAGCCATTGCATACTTTACATATGGACACCACAGGAAAGATAAAAGTGAATGAAATATATGGTGGTTTTGGTTACCGCTATGCATTGTCAATTGTAGATGATGCAACATCCTACAAGTGGATGTTTGTCATGAAATCGCCAAAAGAAGTGCATGGTCACTTTGTGAATCTCGTACGCCAATTGAAAAAAAACAGTATCCGTACGAGATAAAAAGAATTCGCAGTGACGGAGGCAAAGAACTTGTAAATAAAAGAGTTAAGGCGTTTGCAAAATCTAAAGGCATGCTATTTGAGAAATCTGACGTAGACTCTCAGGAAGAAAATGGAAGTGCAGAACGTTGTCACCAGACGTTAATGAAACAAGTTAGGAGTGCACTATTAGCGGCAGCAATGCCAGCAAGTTGGTGGCCTGAAGCCATTAAGTACGCAGCGGAAGTATCAAATAGACTTCCAACATCTACACTTGGCCACACATCGCCATATGAGCCGCTAAATAAGAAAAAGCCGGACGGGAACATTTTGCAAATTTGGGGTAGCGTTTGCTATGCTCACATTCCGAGCACCAAAAGAAAAAAAATAAGAAATTAAATTCACGAGCGTTAGAATGCAAGTTTCTAGGAATTGCATAGGACTATAAGGATTGTCGGCTGTTAGATACAGCTAATAATGTTTTACTGATCGCTAGAAGCGTAAGATTCGATACAACCGACCAAGTAGCAATTATGAGAAGGTCGTTTCCTAAGCGGGATAAACGGTTAACCCCCGACGAAGTAGAGGAAATGTTGAGTGTACCACCAACATAGACGAGAAGAAGAAAAATTAGAAGAAGAAGCGGAAGAGGAAAAGACGTCAAAATCACCTCAATCAGGAAGTGTGGGAGATGAGGGAGCTATTACTTCTCCTTGTGACGGAATTGAGTCAAATGTTAGTCACAATGCACCTTCCATACTTGGTAAAAATAGTCCTCCAACTTTGGTCGGACTGAGGGAGGACGATACGGAAACAGAACATATGTTGCGCGCAAACTGCGTAAAAGACGGCGCAGTCAAAGACTTAGTGGGTATGAGGTTAATTTAAACCCAATTTTAAAGTGTACTAAAAGTTAGTAGGACACGCATTCCTATTCCTAAGTCACTAAAAGCGGCTATATCAGGGCCTTATAGGGAGAAGTGGCTGGGGGCATTAGAAGTGGAGCATAATGCTCTAATTGCAAATAATACCTGGAAATACGAAAGGCATTAGGCTGTTATTGGGTCTTGGATGTAAATACAATGCAGATGGATCAGTTGAAAGATTTAAAGCCCGTTTAGTTATAAGAGGGAATCATTAGACACATGGAATAGATTACGGTAAAATATTTTCCCCCGTCGCTCGCTATGAGTCACTGAGATTAGTACTTGCAATTGCAGCAATTGAGGATTTTCATATCCATCAGATGGATGTGTCTACCGCCTTCCTAAATGGTGAATTATCAGAGGAAATTTATATGATTCCACCACAAGGATTTCGAAACAGACATAATGGAAAAGTATGTAAGCTACTGAAAAGCCTGTATGGACTGAAAAAAACAGGCACCTTGGATATGGTATGGGGTCCTGCATAAGTTTTTTACGTCATTAGGTTTTTCTCGTTGCAAAAAGGAAAACTGTTTGTACAAGAAAAAGTGGGAGGTTGATGGAGTAACGGATGTTGTCCTAATAGGTGTATACGTGTGTGGTGGAGTGGATCCGCTGGAATTAGCAGGGATCCCACACTCACACACTGCGTCCAGACACCGACTAACGGAGGGGGTACTCCGATAACCATGGGGTTGCTGAGTGGCTCACCTTGTGTACCCGTCGGCGGGCTGGATCTGCTCTCTCGTTGACACGAGATGCGCAGCGGGCGAGCTTAAACGTCCTTGGTGGGGACTTAGGGAGATGTGGGGTAGATCCGCAGTGGGGGTTCCTTCACGCGGGTCTGGGTAGGTCGATCCTTGGTCTTGGTCGTAGATCTTGTGGGTTGCCTTGTTGGGGGTGTTGTATCAGTTTCCTTTACGTTGCTTGCCGCCTCCTGTTAGCGGGGAAGTTGGGGGGCGAGGGCTGAAGGGCGCGAGCTGCTGGCCAAGCTATCCAGCAGTCTGCCACGTGTGCGAGGGGCAAATCACTTCATTAAAGTATGGGTCAATACTAATCCTCATACTAAGGACCAAGCGTGTGGTTCCCAAGCAAATTCGACTCTGATTTATGTTAGCTTGTATCCAGCCTTCCCATCCGGCTTGGATCCTGCCCACTACTGGCTCTCCTTCTTGCCTAATTATTATGCTACGGCCATTGTACCAATAAACCAGTACAGATACATACCTAATCTAGGGGATCCTAATGTGGGCGATCAGATCCGTGTGCGCCACCTCATCTGCGCCTGGGCCATCTTCAATGACCCTGACCCGGCAACCATACCCCCTTCCAGCAACCATGGCGTCATCCAAGGGATCTGGCACCGTCACCAACTGCCGGATCCCAGTGCCAAGCCAACCGGCGGATCCGATTCCATCAAGACTGTTCGTGAGCGGATCTTCTTACCACACGTGGACGACCTCACTATTGCTGGATTTAATTATCCGCAGTAAATGAAATTCAAGCGAAATTATCTGCACGCTTCAAAATAAAAGATCTCGGAGAAGCCCATTATTTATTAAAGATGGAGATCAGAAGGGATAGGGCACGGGGGCAACTTAGTCTATCACAACATAAGTATATCATGGATTTATTAGAAAAGTTTGACATGATGGACTGCACAACGGTTGCCACTCCACAAGCAGCGAGCATTGTATTGGAAAAGGAAACTAAGCTTAGTGCTGAAGCCATTGCAGCACAGCCATTTGACTACCGTGGACTGGTAGGGTCGCTGATGTATCTGGTAAGAGGAACTAGGCCAGATATTGCAAATGCTGTAAGAGAATTCAGTAAATTTCTCTCTTGTTATAATAAGTCACATTGGAAAGCAGCCCAGCGAGTAATTAAGTATCTGAAAGGAACATCAATGTATGGGTTAGTATATGAGGGTACTAACAAAGTAGTAACGTATGAGCTATACACAGATGCGAGCTTCGCAAATGCTAATGAGGACCGTAAATCAGTTACAGGTTACGTGTCAATACTCGCGGATGCGTGTGTATCATGGACGAGTTGTAGACAAGAGATGGTCAGTTTACATACAGCGCAAGCTGAATTAGTCGCCGTAAGTGAGGGTGTTAAGGAAAGTGAGTGGCTCTGGTTATTGCTTAAAGAGTTAGGATGGCAGCAGAAGCAGCCTATATATTGTTGGTGCGATAACACAGCAGCTATAAGTATTGTTAAGAATCCTGGAAACCATTCCTCGACAAAACACATAGAGACTCGATATTTGTATGCCCGAGAAGCTTATTAAAGAAAGCGCATCGATATCACGTACTGTAATACAAAAGATATGGTGGCGGATGCCCTTACAAAGGCACTACCACAAGAACAATTTTGCAAGCTACGTGAGCTTATGGATGTGAGAACCTTAGAAGTTGAAAGAAGCAATAAGAGTGCGTAGTAACCTTAGGGGATATTTATGCACAAGCAGTAATCATAACGCGCCACTACAAATACAATGAGTTAACTATCAAGTTTGATTTGCATCAAGTTACCGATCTTAAGATAATTAGGACAAGTACAACCATCAGAGTGGAGTTATCTTTTGCACCCCTAAATGCAGTGTTACGCTTCAAGAGGTGAAATTCAGGGAGCAGCAGATTAGAGATCTAAGTTATAAAACTGTCAAAGCATATTGACGTTTATGTAAGTTTGTTGAAGTTATGCCAAGGACAGTCAAATTTCGGTGAAAAGTATAGGCTTTTTCAATTTGCTCCTCACAATGCGCATTGTAAGATGCAAAGCTACAGGTCTGGGTATTTTCTCCTAAGACGCATACTTAAAGGTCGTATAACGCACATGTGCCAGAAATGGTGCCAATGATAAGATAAGATGCGACGTATTGGTTGCGTGTCTCTTTGTGGGAGTGTTGTGGTTTAGAATAAGTACCAACTTTTGACATTCCGATCGGAGTTTCTAATCTTGGAGATGCATGAAGTACAAGAACTTGATTTTAGTAAAGTATTATAATGATAAGTGAGTTTACTGAGCTCCACCAGTTTACTAGGGCTGTAGGAAAAGAGAACCCAACCGGATGAAGAACTGGTGGCACCACTTTCAAATTGGCCCTCCGTCTGACGGTCAACTACAACTACACCTACTGCTACTGCTCAAGACAACAACAAACGTGTCCTAGATGCGGCGGGGGGGGGGGGGGGGGCTCCGAAAATAGCATTTTGTCGATAACATTATTTCATTAAACAAATTAAGCATTTCGGCCGGTTTAACCATCTACCCTGATAAATTATTACTGTGATCTTTGATATTACATAATTTTTGGCCGTTACCTTTTGCTCGTTGTCTGCGTTACATAGTAGCACTTGCGTCCAAGCCCAAGATCGCGCATTTCCAGCCGTCGTGCTCCCTCTCGCCTTCGCGCACATCAAGTTACTGTCGAGCCGTCGAGCCCACCGTCGCCGTCACGCTGTTTCCTGCCTTCGAGCCTTCATGTCGTCGAATACCCCCGTGTCCATAGAGCACATCGTCCAACTTATGCAAGCCCAGCAAGAGAGCTTTGCCGCGCAAATGGCGGAGGCAACGAGGCGCATGGAGAAATCCCTCAAGAAGTATCCCGCCAAGCGCAACCTACCAAGGCAAATTCAATGAAGACCTTGACTTGTGGCTGTTCGCCACCGAGGAGTATTACGGGCCCCCGCAAGACCCGCAGGACGACACCTTTGTGCCCACCGTCGCAAGCAACCTGGGGCCGTCGGCCATGAACTGGTACAGAGCTTTCAGCCAGCATTGCCAGGCGCACGGTCTTCCCCGGACGTGGGGTCTCTTTAAGACCGAGATCCGGAAGCGTTTTCGCTCCCGTGACTTCGAGTTCGACCTCCGCCAGCGTCTGTGCAAGCAGCGCCAACACGGCTCCTACTGTCCGAATGCCAGAGTCTTCTTATCCAGTGCATGGAGCCCATCAGCCCGCTGGAGCAGCGGTTTTACTTCCAACAAGGTCTGCGCGGCGACACCTGCCGCTTCATCAACGAGAAGAGCCCGGGCACGCTCGAAGAAGCTATCGACTGGGGTTCCCAGCTCGAACATGCACACTTCGCGAGCACAGGCAACGATGGCGTCGGCCGTACCTGGACTAAATCGGCCATGTGTCACCGCTGCAAAGAAGTCGGTCACATTGCACCCGACTGTCCTCACAAGTAAGGTAATCCTGCTTTTCAAACGGGGTCGTGTAACCGATATAAGAGCATATCCGTTGTGATTACACTTTGATGATCCTACAGTCGAAGAGCAGCCTACGGTGCAATAACATGTTTACTCTCGGTAGTCACAAGACAGAGTAAACGTTGCCCTCGACAGGCCAGGGCAACGGCAACCAGTAGTTCTAGGTAGCTGCTAGGCGTGGCAGGCTAAGGTCAATTCACTTTTACTTTTGCTATACATTACATGGTAGCACTTGCAGCTCACTTGGCGGCTCTCACTTTTCAATGTTTACTTCTGAAGCCTCCACGACCTCATCCAGCATGGTTCGCGCTATCCCCCCCGCCCGCCCGCCCGCCCTACCTGCACGGACTCCCAAGTCTCGAAGTTTTACTTCCGCCCGTGTCGGGACGAGAACAACGAGGTGATTCTCGCGTATTTCCGTCGCCGTTCCGGCACGGTGCGAAAGCAAAGCCAAAGGAACGGGTAGTACAACATATCACCCTGACTACGAGACCATCATGCTCGACGCTACGACGGCGGAAACAGACTTCCTCGTGAACTTCGTCAACCACTCGGCGCTCAACCTCCACGTCTGGATGGTTTGGATTATCACGTGCAACGAGAAGCTCGACGGTACGTGTATAAAGAAGTTCATTGTGCTTACATTACTACAGAAATTAACAGCTTTAGTTTATGGATGTTATTCAGCTACTCTAGCCTGGACCCCAACTCGGAGGAAACGCTGCGGGCTGGCATGGACGGGGTCGTCGTCGCCGTCGAGCGTTCGATTGCGTCGGAGCTCCCAGCACGCTTCGGCATCATGCTCGACGGCTGGACACACGCGTCTGAGCGCTACATTGCCGTGTTCGCGTGCTATGAGGTGAACGGTTGCCCCAAGGCAACGCTACTCAGCATGGCCCGGTTCTGAACGCGCTGGACGACGATCTCTCCGCGCAAGGCTATCTCGAGTTCCTAGCAACCATTCTGCCGTGTACAGCTGGCGCAGTGTCGCTTCCTCGTAGCTGACAACTGCGTCGTAAGTCGGTGGCTGGGTGTCGCTAGTTGGTTGCGCAAGCCACCGCTGTTTAGGCGGACATGGCGTCACATGAGGACCTGGCTGCTGTACAAGCGCTCATGGTAAACCTGCGTACTATCACCCAATCGGCCATAGTACGATAAGCGCCAATGTGAATGTGTGGTGTCTTAATATGTTTCTAACACGATTTGTGTACTTTTATAGTTTTACAAAATAGGTTGAAGACGCCACTCCAGCTTGACATTCGCCAGGGCATGCGCTGAAGCCCCACGTTCGGGATGGTACGGCGCTATCTCAAGCTCCTCGCGTTCTTTTACGCAGAAGGCGACGATCTGATGGACCTGCTGCCGCTGCGGCAATGAACAAGCGGCTGCGGGCATTGTGTTAGGAGCTGTGCGACATCGAGTCGGTCTCTAAGGCCCTTAAAGGCCACGACGTCGATCTGCTGGACGTTCGCGAGTGGTTCGACGAGCTGATCGCTGGTAAGCCACAACGTGAGCGCTACATTGGTGAGTTTATAACCGCAGAACTTGTGTTTAATATTTCACTACCAAATGTAGAATGTTTTTATGCTGCAGGTCATCGAGCCAACGTTGTGCACAACCCAGACTTTCAGGCTGGGTGTGTTCGCGTTCTCCACGACAAGGCGTAGCCGATGACACGTGCTGAAAAGGCCGCTTTACAGCTCTTCGAAGCTGCCTGACCGGACGACGCGGCCGCGAGTATAGATGACGAGGGGGAGGCAACCGTGTCGTTCGTGGAGCGCCTGCGGATGCGCCGGCGGCTTGAGCAAAATTCGGTCAAGAGCAGCTGAAGAGCATTCCACCCACGTCAAACGCGGTGGAACGCTTCTTAAGCATTACTCAGGTGACCTTTGGCATCATCGACACGGTTTGCTGCCGTGCACGCTCCAGACGATTTTGTTCTTCAGCCAGAATCGTTCGTACTGGGATGCAACAACTGTTGACAATTTGCGCTAGGTGGTAAGCTAATATGTGTGTGTCGTTAATGAACTACATGTTTTCTCTAATGGGGTTATTTATGTGTAAGATGAGGCGCTGCCATAATTAATTTACTGTTGAGTTGTCAGAAGCGTCATGGGATAATTTATCCAGCCCCACGTATAGCTATGCCATATTCGGAGCCCCTGTGGAGGGGGGGGGGGGCTAACCAAGAACTTGAGGTCGATCAGCCAACGTCACATTCCTACGCAGCAGTTATCGTACTACATGCTGTCCTCAGTCTACCATGCTGTACAAAGTTTTATAACCAAAGTGAATAAAAAAGGATTTCGTGGGTGAAGGGCGAAATTGGTGCTATCGGTGTGACGTCAAGGATATAATTATTCAAAGACAAGATGGAACCCATTTTATCGATGCTCACATCGTACATCGATTACCCCATACCCACCAAATCTGGAGTGTCCAAACTTTTTTTTGCAATAATTGATGAGCCGAAGGAATCGATTTTAACTTGAGGGCGTCAATCGAGAAATAAATGACGGTTTAAACGTTCGCATTCCAGCCTCGCCTAGATCATGTCGGAGTTGGAGAGCGTTAGCTCCTAAATACCCCCCCCCCCCCTCACACACACACACACGACAGTTTATATTTCTAGAATTGAAGCAGATGAAAGCGAATCACACGGGATGATAGTAGTGGAAGCGAATCGAGTGCTATCGTACTGGCGGAGCCGGTCGAATTCAATGGGCGAGTGCTCCATGTGCTCGACAGGGTTCTCACAGGAGATCAATTCATCCACAACAACGAAAAGAGCAACGCGCCGTCCGAGCGTAGATCACACTTATTCGCTAAGTACGAATTTCACTATGTACGATTAGCAGCGAAGGCGGCCCCAGCTAGCACCCAAAAAGGCCCCCAGAAATGGCAAAAACAACCTGCTGCTGTCGAGCGTAGCGAAGGCGGCACCCGTGTGCGTTATTTTGCGGGGCCGCAGGGCCTGCCCAACTACATAGTTACGATTAACACTGTGAGCAGTGCAGCGAGCCGACGAGGCGAGCGGAACGGGGGCGACCATATTACCCCCGATGTGCCGCTAGATTAATTAATGTTATTAGCAACCTTTACGATATTATTAATAAGCGTAGCAGCGATAGATAGTCGGGTGAGTATGTAGGCAGCGATAGCTGGGCCTGACTGCTACTTAGTGCGATATCAATGTAGCGAGGTTGGTTTAATAGTAAAGGGATGGCAGTGCATAGTTACTCATAGCAGCACGTAGTCAGCGATAGGAGCGCAGAGTTAAGCGGTATCAGCACGTAGTAAGCGATCTGAACATATAGTTAGCGATAGCCAGGGTTCTGGAAAACCCAGGTTTTATTTGCCCTTGGGGTGGGAAAAGCCATCGGTGGGGTGGGTGGATAATGGGACTTTCACTCCCCGAGCCGTATTGGATATACCTTTGATTATTCTATAGCAAAACTAGTATATCTCATGTCACTGGTGCAAACTTATAACTTTCAGTATGAAATACTAATAGTAGGATATCTCAAGTCGCAGATATCATGCTTTGGCTCTCAGCCACTCACTACGTTCGGGCCGAGTTGCCAGTTCGGCTACGCAGGCTACAGCGTCTCTTAGCCATTCCGTTCAAGCTGAGGATCGAATCGAATGACCGCCAGCTCAATCACTTTTGGCTTTGCTTCATCAAGCGCACCATCTTACCCCTGCCTACCCCAAGACCCTTCGCTCATCATGGTTTCTGACGACACCAGCCGCAACTCAAGTATCGACTCCCCTCCGACCGACGCTGCCGCCGTTCGCCCCGCTCCGACCCCTGGCATAAACCGGAAGCCAGTTTGGGATCTCATGGAGGTCGACGGCAAGGATGTGTTGTGCAAGCGGTGTGGCAAGCTCGTTCACAGCTCTGGCCACACGCACGTTGAGCGAGTTGAAAAGCACGTGTTTAGCCGATGCGAGAAGCGACCTTCCTCTTAAAAGATCACCGACATCTTTCAGACGAAGATGTATGCCTCGGTTCTCAAGGACTTCCTTTATCGTTTCGCTTGGTGGGTTCTTGCCACCGAAATGCCGTTCTACAAGGTCGAACATCGTACGCTGCTCGAATCTCGCCGGGTGCTGAACCCGGGTATTCCCGTCCCCTCGGCCTTCCAGCTGGCGAACTCGCTACTGGATTTGGCCTACAACAAGTGGGTCGGACGCCTTACGGTTTCGTTGAGCGGTCTCGTGGTGGCGTTGGAGACCGATGGGTGGACGGACATCAACGACATGGCCGTCGTTAACTATATGGCCGTCGCAGGCAAGCTTTCGTACTATCTCTAGTACACAGGCGACAGGAGTCACGACACCGCATTCCTCGTCGCCGACGTCAAGCGCGAGTTGTCGAAGTACAAGACAATCAAGTTTGGCTGCGTCATCACCGACAACACGCCTGCGAACAAGGCCATGTGGAAGGAGCTCCAGGGCGAGTTTCCGCACATGTTCTTCCATGGATGTGCGTGTAAAGCACTTCACCTCCTCGTGAAGGACATGCTGGACCACTTACCGTGGCTGCGTGAACTCCAAACCGGCTGCAAGGAACTAGTTCTCTTCTTTAAGAGGAGCCACAAGATGTGGTTTGCTCTACGCCGCAAGCTCAAGGAGAAGAAACTGCGTGCCCTTGTGCTTCCTGGTGATACTCGCTGGGGATCGTTGCTGGCGTGTCTGGAGACGGTTCTCGCCGCGGAATCGGTTCTGTTTTCGATGGTCTCCGCCCGCGATTTCCAGCATGCAAAGACAAAGGCACAACGCAGGAAGAAGCAGCTCATTTTCAATCTCGTCACGAGTCGCAAGTTTGTGCCGCAGCTGAAGCGCGGTACCGCTCTACTACGAGTCGTATCGAAGCACCTCACGACTTTGGAGAGCGACGCAACCCCGATCTCCGAAGTCTACAAGACGTTCCTAGACCTTCCTACTGAATTTGCCGCGTGTAAACTGACTGCGCACGAGATCAAGACTGCTGAAGGATTCACCATGGAGCCTTCGAGTTTGTTTACGGCGACGCACACGGTCTGGCCTACCTCTTGAACCCTCGATTTGGCGGTGATGGGATGGACGTTGCGACACGAGCCTCCGTGCAAGACTTCTTGTCGTCGTGGTTCGGTAAGGAAAACGCGGACGCGGTCCTCATCCAGCTCGCAGGGTGCCACCGCTTTGTGGCACAACTGAAGGATAGTTCGTCGCGGCAGTGGAAGCTGCTGAAAGAGCGAAAGTTACCGGTCTTCGACTTTTGGTGCGGGCTCAACGAGTTCGACCGGCTGCAAGCGATAGACAAACAGCTTTTCCGGTGTGCCGACTCGACGTCCGCGTCGGAGAGAAATTTCTCAACGCATGCCTTCATTCACTCCAAGTTGCGCAACCGGTTGGACCTGGAGCGAGTTGAAAAACTTGTCCACGTCTTCTTCAACTCAAAGAACATGGATGAGGATGAAGTTGAAGAGCTCACGCACCTTGAAGACCTGCTAATAAACGCGGCTGACGAGGACGAAGACGAAGAGGGAGAGCGCAAAGAGGACGACTACGTGTACTACAAGCAGAGTCGTAAACTAGGGATCTACTCTACTCTTTTGCTAGTGTTAATCAAAACGATAACCACGACTGTACGTCGTTAGCAACTCACTTTTTGCTTTCACTTTCTTTGTGATCTCTACGTAGATCTTGTGCTTGGCTCCGGATCCGGTTATCAGCTCGCAGTTCTTCCGCTTCCGTGGAAGTGATCGCGTTTCACGGTTCACGAAGCTCCCCAGACCTTCGCCGTCTTTTGGTTGGGATAAGCCGCCAATGAAGCCATTGCCGACTGCAATCGTCTTCCGGGCAGGCTAGGATGGCGACTCTCTGCCAGCGTACCAAGTGACGATGTCGCCTGGCATGAGGTCGTCAACCGCAAAAATGCCGTTTCCAGCACCGGGGGTGCTCGATTCACGGTACTCGATAGGGCATGACGGATGCCCGTGAACTCCATCCTCGTCTGCATCGTCCTCTGTGTACGGCACACGCCCCTTGGTTTTTGAACGCTTCTTTTTCGCTCGGTGTCGGGCGCTGTAGATACACTGGTTGGCCTGCTTCGCCTCTGGTGACACGCTCTTGGCCTTGATCGTCACAGTGAGCTCATGCGGTCGTTTGCAGTGGCGCCGGAGGCTGTTCATCTTGTCGACAGGGTACTTGCGATCGCAGCCCATCACGGGGCAGCAGACGAAGCCGTCCGATGAGCTGACAACGGCCGCCGTGTCGTCAACTTTCTGCGTGAGGTGAAAAGTGGACACGGAATAAGAACGCGACTCTTCGTCGCATCTATTTTTAGCACCAGAGTCGCAACCTTTCGCTAAGATGGTTTTCTACCAATCAAAAAGCTCTAACCATAGGATGGATTTGTATAGCTCCGGGGTGGGTGGGTTTTACCATTTTATCCCTAAAAGCCCACCCCAACAAACCTTGGGGTTGGAGGGTGGGAAATATGGTTTAATCCTTGCCCCAAAAAACCCACTACGAACCCTGCAGCAGCACGTAGAAAACTATAAAAGCACGTAGTAGGTGATAGCAGCGACGTAGTAGTAGTAGTAGTAAGAGATAGCAGTGCGAGTACAGTTAGCGCAATGCATGCTGTTTTGTAACACTTCTGCTCACCTAAGGTTTACGATAATACTTTAGGGATGGATACATTATAGCTTTAGCGAGCTTGGCGTCTATCTTGCGACAAAAAATGCTAAATGTAACAAACTTCACATTCTATCACCAAAGTACACACTGCGCAATGATAATTCCGCCCCCTGTATTTGTCATTAGGGTATGCGCGACTTAATAAAATTTCGTAAAGCCCGGCAGGGTAAATCAACGCTGTGTGCAATAAATATCGCTTTATTATTATGCTGAACACTTTGCATTAACGATATATAAAACATACATAAGATAATGTAGCTAAATGCCCTGCTACTCTTGGTAGTGTGCAACTGCTAATGTGCGCCACGTAGTAGAATAGAAAAGTTATGATTGATTTTAGTAACAAACTACTGGGTTTATGACAGCCTACGTAGATATGAGCGCGGCCCACGTAGAAATTATGTTAGCATTAACGTAGCATCCAGCTAAAAACATTTTATGGACCATACCACGTGTTGAGTGATAGCACGATAGATACACGGTGTTTTTTTTTACTGAGGAACATTAGCACGAAATATAATGCTAAGTAAAAAACGAGTGAAACCCGCACTGCGAGTTTTGGATGGTTAGACAACTTGAAATAATAGCACGTCCGCATACTTCTTTGACTATAACGTCAATAACAGATTATTGATCTTCCCCACCACGACACGTAACTCATGCCAACGCTTATTTCTACTACCTTCACATAGGGGTTGAAAAAATAATATCAATACGATAGTTACGGCATTTTAACCACGGAATAAATTATTATTGCTTTAGGATGGCCCCGTACAATGGAAAATTGTCCCAATACAATATCAGCACTTGCGCCTATACAAAAACTAAGCTTATTACGAAAATCCCGTATATATTTATTGCCAATAATTATGAAAATACTGTATTATTGGCTGACCCTGCATTGCAATGATTATTACTGCGACTCCAAAACCAAAATACAATAGGATATTTTATTTTCCGACCTCTGCCTTCACAATAAGCACATATTATGCTAGATATATATCCTCATACTCCGCGGCGACTTTGTTGTCGTGTTAACTTATTACGCCGAAATAGACCTGGTTTACAACAAGTTCCGTACAATACAGAATGGTTTACTTAAGTACGTTGCAACATCCATCTACTCATGGTGCCTCTGACGTGGGAATATATTTTACTAAGCTCATACCGGCCACGCAACCATAGTAAGTGTACTGTCAGCACAAAACACTTTTATACATGCACGATCTAAACTAAAACTATTTGAACTTGATAAAACCCACCGGAGTGGAGCGAATGTGGGACAACACAAGACCGTAAAAATATACAATGCTTTACCCTACAGCGCACATCTACTCGAAGTAACTCTGGCGTGGGAATAGTTTATTAACTTATATCAACCACGTAACGCTACCAGAGTGTACTTCCAACATAAAACTTCTTTTAAAAACCACCCAGTCGATCGTTAACATTTCAACTTAACAAAGCCCACCGGAGCGAAGCGGAGGTGGACGGCCCTTACTGCTACGACTAACCACAAAACCTCCCGCCGCGTAGCGGCGGGAGGTTACTCAGACTAGCCGAGCGCCGCCGCGTAGCGGCGGCGCTCGGCTAGTCTGAGTAAACAATCGCAAATTCCAAGTCACCGATTATCCTCTCCAAACCGCGACACTCGTAACTCGCAGTCGAAATTCCTATGGGTAGCCACTTAAACTCGTATTTGCCATTTTGTGTGTGTGTGTGTGGGGGGGGGGGGGGGGCAAACATGACGTAGTGCGAACTCAAGGCGCGCTGTTTGTGCAGCGGTTAGCCGGGGTTTTACCGTGGAAACCCCGACGGCACAGCAGCCCAGCCTCCATATACCGCTGAAACGAAGTGTGCAGCACTTGAACAACTGCAACGCTCCGTTGCGCCTGTCGCACTTGTAGAGGGACTGCCTTCACACATGCTGCAATGTCGCGATAGAGGAGGACTCGAGGCCGGCGCCTAGCAGGGCCTGCCGTGCCTTGCACAGGATCGAGGAGACAGTCTGACGGTGGCACGATAACTTCTTGGTGGCCACTGCTTCGGTACCGCGGGGCAACCTGTCGTTCACGGTGTGGGAACAGCATGGGGAGCTTTTTGTCGGGGGGGAAAAGGTTCGGCTGGGCTTCGTGGCGTCGCATTGCTGTTGGCGGGAAGGACCTGTTTTTACGGGAAGTCTATCAATGGCCGCAGTGTTTTAGCGAGCTCATTATGTACTTAGACCTATAATTCATTGGACCAATCAAATATGATTGTGGTCCGCAAAACCGCTTATTGTTGATTCTTAAGTGTAACAGAGAAGAGGTCGGCGGCGAGAAAAAAAAGTACCTCCGTGCTCGAGACAAGACTTAGAAGCTATGATGTATACATAACTTAGCTACCAAGAGTGAATACCTCGATTGGGACCCTGGTCGTGATAATATGGTGGATTGGTGGCCGTAGCTCGGGCGCGGATACAGTCGAGAAGCGTCAACTATCCACCTTGCCAGGTAAACAATTCTTTAACATGGTATATAAAAAATATTTTTATATACAAAAATGGTTATTATACACATATTTTGCATGCTGCCGACACATCACATTGTGTTTGTATTGCTTCTGAATGCCTGCTGGAAACGTTTTGTATGGCGCCTACACTTACATCACAAATTCAATCGAGTTTTCTCTGCAACGCCTTACCCGCATGCGTGCATGACACAAAGCGGCTTCAGGTAAGGCGTTGAACATGGGACTGTTCTCGCTGCAGCTGAGGCGCCACAAGCGACACACGCAAGTGGCTGCTGTAGATCAAAGCGGAAAATGAACTAGCAAGAATAAAAAATAATCTATTCATGATTAAATCAATGAATGCAATGCCTACTTGTCCACTACAGCACCACGCACCGCCACGCCAGTAGAAAGCGTCGGTGGCACCACCAATAACTGCGTTATGCCTCGTCCGTCGCCTCCCCAACTTGACGCACCCCTCGACACCCCAGGGATCGTCAACTCGCAGCCTTCTGCGTCAACGAGCGCAGTCGCCGCGCTGCTGGTGGTGGTGGTGATGCTGCTGCTGGTTAGCGAGGCGGCACTGGGGCGAGGCCTGCGCGACTGACGCGGGGGGGGGGGGGGGGGCTGGGATGGCTCTGCAGCGCTGCATGCTGCTGCTGTTTCTGCCTGCTGCTTTGACCTCACTTTCTTCATTATCTTGCCCTTGCTTCGTGCACTTGTCGTCCAGCGTGGGCGGGTGGGAGCGGGTGGCCGCCAGGCGCAGGCTTCATATCGGGCGCCCTCCTCTTCGTTCTCCTTCTCCTCGCTGTTGCCCTCCGCGCACTTGGCGTCTCTGCCGACCTTCACGAGCTTGGCGCCTCCGCCGACCTTCACGCACTTGGTCTCCACGCCGTCCTCCACGCACTTGATGCCCCGCCGCCCTCCACGCACTCGGTACCTATCTTTCGCAGTGTCCTTGGTGGTCGCAGGCTTCGAAGCCTGCGGCTTGGGTGCCGGCGCCACGACGCACGCCATCCTGCCATCCGCGCGGGAGCGAGCACTGGCCCGACGAGACCGCAGCCGGGGGGAGCACCGCGCGTCCGTGTGCGTAATGGCCGTGCAGGTGCCAGCGGGGGAGGTCTGCCGTCCTTCATGCCCTTGGTCATCTCGCCGTCTTTTGTGCTCTTGTTGGCTTCTCATGCTACCTCTTGCACTTCGTGTCTGGGGGCTCAGCCATCGTGGAGGTCCTGATCGCGCCCGTGCACGACTGCATGCCACGCACGCGAAGCCTGGATGGAAGGGAGCGTGGAGCACTTCGCACAAGGGGCAGTGACCATGACCACGCAAAATGAAAATGGAGTGTTATTGATGTACTAGAACAGTAGTTTAGACCAATCATTGAAATTCATCATTTCCACCAATTATAGGTCGTGTCGGCAGGTGTATGCCGCTGTCGGCACCGTGATCGTATGGACCACTGGATTCGCGCCCGATCTGGCAGAATACGTTCAAAAACACGCATTCAATATTGTGTGTAACACACCAATTCCATGTGTGACACACGTGGTATAGAGTGTGACCGGAATAAAGACGGATATATTTTCAGCCAATGAAAGTCCGTTTTTGTGTGACATCTCGCTTCCATAGTAAAGGAATCGCAAAGTGGTGCTACGATTATATATCTGATCAGAACGTGCGCTATTATAATGCCGAGGCACCATTAGCCCGCGGTTGGGAGGACGTGTCACGTGATTGCTAGCTACATACAGCAGGTTTTTGCTTTCAAGGCATGCATAGCCCGGTATGTTGGGATGCAATCATAGGATACTGCTAGCATAAACCTGCCCTTGTGTTTGGGTTGGGTTCACCATCAATAAAAAGGCCACTACAAGCTGTTGTACATACACATTGTTGAAATTTAGCTACACATCCGAGGGCGTCTTAGACAGCATGTTCGTCTGTCTGTGTCAACTAGTTTCCCACAGGTTATAGAAATGTGTCTTACGGAAGACAATAGTTAGATCAAGTACGCATACCTTTAACATGTAGTATACAGCTTTAACATGGTGTATATTGATCAAAGCCAGGGACCGAAAAACCCCGCGAGTGCGGGGGGGGGGGTATTAGTCGCTACAGATGACTTGTGCTAACGCGCGCGATTTCGCAGTATGTAATGTAGCTAGTATACAAGGTGGTGCTTTTGGCACTGCGCCAGCTTAAATCGGCGACGACAGTAATAAACGGTTGATTGATGTATAGTGCTTGTTTGCGGCAGGCGGTGGCGGATGCTTGGAGCTCACTTTTCGAAATGGCACGAGAAGCCCCCCACGCACGAAGACCCCCCCCCCCCCAGTATACAAGGTGGTGCTTTTGGCACTGCGCCAGCTTAAATCGGCGACGACAGTAATAAACGGTTGATTGATGTATAGTGCTTGTTTGCGGCAGGCGGTGGCGGATGCTTGGAGCTCACTTTTCGAAATGGCACGAGAAGCCCCCCACGCACGAAGACCCCCCCCCCCCCCCAGTATACAAGGTGGTGCTTTTGGCACTGCGCCAGCTTAAATCGGCGACGACAGTAATAAACGGTTGATTGATGTATAGTGCTTGTTTGCGGCAGGCGGTGGCGGATGCTTGGAGCTCACTTTTCGAAATGGCACGAGAAGCCCCCCACGCACGAAGCCCCCCCCCCCCGCGCCAGGAAGAAGCCTAGGCTCACGGAGCGTGAGCAGTGGGGGGGGGGGGGGGGGGGGGCGAAGGGGTCGAAGGCCTGCACCAAGTAGGTGCCAGCTGCATTGCTGGCGTGTCCACGCGAAGCTGCGAAACTGTTCGCCGCGTCATCTTCCCCGCCCCTCCTAAGCCGCCCAAGCGCCGCGGCCCTGCCCCACTCCTGACTGGCCGGGACACCAGGCGACTCGTACGCACGGCCTCCAAGGACCAGCTCACGGCTGCCAAGCTCGATAAAATAAGACATACACACTGCGAAATGCAGGTGGCACCCAAAATGTGCGGGTGCCACACAGATAAGACGAGTACGTGGCCGAGGCGGCGGGAAGCGAAGACGAGGGCAACCCATCCCGCGGCCTGGCCACGCATCGCCGCCTAGGCCCCCGATTGCTCACTTGCGAATCATCCAAGCACATCACAAGCAGCGCGGCGGACACATAGGCGGATTCGGAGCGCAGCGTGCCTCGGCTGCGCACTCTGGCTGGCACGGCGGCGATTGGCTTGAAGCGGTTGTATTCGTGTACGTGGGCACCAACCTACAGCTTGTGCGGAACGTGTTGAAGGGCAACGCCCTGTACCGTTCTAGCTGATGGCGGTAGGCTGGTGCTTACGTATGTGTAGTATTGCCTCGCTCACTGCCTGCACCCGCCAGACGGTGAATACATGCAATTAGCGTAGGAAGTATATTGTATTAAGTGATGAGTAAAAAATAGATTGTGAGTATTCCTATGTGTGCTCTATGCTTTAGTCTTCCTCTGGCTCTGCTTCGGTGAAACCACGCTCAACCCTGCAGCGCTTGCGCTATCGGTACTTCTCTATCTCCGGGGGTAGGTTGCCGGCAGATTCCCACGTAGGCTTCCAACTCGTAATGAACTCAACCCTTCCATTGATGCGCCGGTCACCGAGAATAGTCCGCATCTGGTGAGGTGGCGTGTCTGATTACGCCCCATGTCCTCAAGTACCGGGCAGCTGCCTCGTCCAGCCTGCCCCACCTCCGCGCTTTAAGGTACGCCTTGCACCTACCCAACTGAAAAAGCCTTGAACGCGTTGGTGGTGGTGGTGGGGGGGGGGGGGGGGCTCTTGGGCGGAGTCGGAAGCCTGTATTCTTGGTAGTGCTCGAGAAGGAGGACAGAGATAATTGAAAAATGAGTAGCAAGTAAGTAGTTCAGGAGGCATGCGCATAGGTTACAAGTTTTGCGGTAGTTTCGTTATAAAGGATGGGAAGTGCAACATGACTTTATTTTAGTTAGGCCACACAACTGCTAAAATTAGTCAGAACTCAGTGCATGCCTGTTTGTACGGGGGCGTCCAGCAGGAACTGCTGACACGCGACTTGCGTCGCTTCCTAGGCACGGAACGGTTGACCAGCGTCCGCTTTCCATCCGGCCCGGTGTAATACTTGACCTGCAGGGCGAAGATGACATGGATGCAGATGGCGAACTTGAAGTTGTACTTGCATCCGCAGGTAAGCCGTTCAGCATCCACGTGCCACCCACCCTCGGGTTGTCCTTCTTCTTCTATTCGGGCATAGTTGGCTCCCATTTGGGTTGAGACCGGCGCCACCTCGCGGCTTCGACCCAATTCGGGTAGGTACACCCGGTGACACCCTCGTGACAGTATACAAACAACATTAGGTGTCGGGGATACGGGGCAACTCGCCGCTGGTGATGCCGATGGGGAAGGCAACTCGGACGTCTACGTGTACACTGTCTGCAAGTATCTTCTCCCTTGTGCTCATTAAAACTACGGGCTAGACTACAATCACCAACAAGACAAGGCTAGCACCCACACATCAAAGCGAACGAGGGATTCCTTTACTGAAGAGGATATTAAGGTGCTCCACTGGCCGCGAACGAGGGAGTTCTTTACTGAAGAGGATATTAAGGTGATCAACTGGCCGTCCAAGTCACCTGGTCTAAACCCTATAGAAAATTTATGGTCGATAATCAGTAGGAGAATTTATCCTAATGGTAGACAGTATGAAAGCCTGCCTCAATTGAAGGCAGCGCTCTTTGAGGCGCGGGAATCTATTTCTATAGCCATGTGTGTCTCGCTTATCGAGTCTATGCCTCGTATGCGTTAAAGTGCTGGATAAGAAAGGTAACAAGACACACTACTGATATACCAAAACTATTTTTATACTATTTCTGTATTACTGTCGTGGCCGATTTAACCTGGCGCAGTGCCAAAACCACCACCTTGTATACTAGCTACATTACAGACTGCGAAACCGCGCGCGTTAGCACAAGTCATGTGCAACTACTATTAACCTTTTCGCGGTAAAAGGATACAGAAAGCGCCCTTTTGATGATTTCACAAAACACGGTAGAGTGTACCTTCTCTAAAACGGCGCTTCTTGTGCCCTTTTGCACAAGTTCAAGCTAGTAATCAACCATATTTTAAAACACATCATAATCGGTACACAGAGTAATCATCATGTAATGATTATTTATACAAACGCTAAGTCATACGCACCATACTATGTATCCTGCAAATCACTGTAGCTGTCATGTCCCATGAGACACACCAAAAAGATACCGTAACTCTGTAAAAGGACGCCTAGAGTGCCCTTTTAGAAGGAAATATCAACGAGTTGTATACTTTAGTTTATCAAGGATACTCGTGAAAGGATTAAAGGCTCAAGCATATCTAAATAGCGTGTAATAATGAGCGAGATACGGCCACCAAAGTGGGTGGCCGATCTAACTTATCACCGAGTGTAGCTGTACGTTTGCTAACTGTAAGTAGACGAGCTACTAGCAAGACAATAATCATATATATATATATATATATATGATTATTATATATAATCAGCTTTAAGTTTTATATATATATATATATATATATATATATATATATATATATAAAACTTAAAGCTGATTGCAGATAATGTCCCTTGTACCTAAAGAAGATATCTAAATACTCTGCGTCCATGAGGACCTTCTTCTAGCGGCTGGCCACGCCGTATTAAGCTCTACCTCTTCGTACTCATCGATCAACCTGATCGGAGTATGTCGGGCCAGGTTCCAAGTCGGCCTTTCCCATCCTACCCATTTTATCACGTACAGCCGCTGCATATCAACAGTCACGTGCGTATATAGTTTCGTCGACGAATACATCGCCACCATCGCTGCTAATAGTCACCTTACTATCCGTTCTGTCCGCTTCAGGAGATTCTAGAATGTATATTCCAGCAGGGGGGTGGCTCGTCGCCACCACTGAACAGATTGTAGAGAAAGGTTACGACATCGGTGCTGCCGCCAGAAGATTCTTGTCCGGGGTCATCGATATCAAGCGATAGGAAGTCAGCCCCCCCCCCCCCGATATCAGATAGCTGGAGGTCAGGATCGCCCGTGTCTGGTATGTTGTGAGCACTGTTTTCAGTTTCAGGCGCATGATCTTTCGCTCTGAGCAGCCAGCTGCTTTCACTGTCTCTGCGCCAAGCCAGCGCTACTCGCTAGCGCCGTCTGGGCCTTGTCATGATGGAAGGTATTGTGAAGTGATGCCCGCATTAGCAACCTGGTAGGAGCTCAATATATACTATATTTGAGCTTGATCTCGCTATATTTATCCCCGACTGGGGTCGGGCGAGGCGTGTGTTCCCCACTCTGAGGTCCACAATGAACCGATACCGATAACCACACAATGCACCGGGGCACACCAATGTCCAAGCACACAATACAATTACCCTGCCTAAACCTTAGAATGGATCACCTCCATTGTCGGGTGGAAACCCGACAATATGAAATACACCCTAAGATGTAACCTTAATATGAAATAACCGTACTGTCGTCGCACCGAAGCACTCTGACAACGTTGATATCCTAGCCTGAAATTGTGTGGATGATCGACAAGACACCTTCTGGCCAAAGACCTCCACCGCTTGCGTACTTCGGGGCAAAAGGAACTCTGTTTAAATTTAACACATGCACAAACTAGGACGCACTAAGTGGGGGCGCGATATCCCCCTGGGTACACACTGAATGGCTGCGCGCGGCTAGCGCCGGCTGTATGCTTACCAACGCGCACTTGAGATACGCTTATATCTTTGGTCTTTGCCAATGCTTCAGCTCCACACTGGCAGACGACGTCTTAGAGCTGCTGGGAACCGTTGAGTTCCGCTTGAAGTGTCTGCGACCGTACCCTGGTTCATGGCTGGTTCACCGGATGAGTGTCCTTCGCCGGTACCACCCACTTCACCGTCAGTACCACTGTCCGGACTTTAGTCCAGCGACCCTTCACCAGGCACTTCAACTGGACTCCGACAACTCCGCTCAGGTCTGCCACACTCCGGTTAGTTCCTCGACTTGAGCGAGAGACTCTGGTCATCGCACTCGAGGCTCAGCTTCAGCTTCCGCGTGGCATCTCTCAAGCTCAGACTTGGGATTCCCAATATCAGGCATCTTGGATCTCAGACAACCTTTGCTCAGGCCCAGGGTCTGAGCGGAGCTCCGCCCAGACCTCGGGTTCAGCTTCCCTCATCGCACGGCTCGTACCCACCCGTTGGAAATCCAGATCCATCTGTGGCTGGGACATGCTTGAACTCAGCTTACTGGGTCAGTGGTCTTGATTGATACGGGTCAGTTGGACTGATTGATTCGGGTCAGCTGGACATGGGTTCGGTGGAGAAATCTATCGAGCCTTTTGACACTGCGCCGCGTTCTCGAGATTATGAAGGTCAAGTCGATCCGAAAGGCAAGGTCGGTCAAACACTCCATCAGATTCTTCACTCGTCACTCACAACCTCGCCCACATTGCATGTCGTGTCCCACCAGCTGGAGCACGTGTACCACCCGCAAGGCTGACGAACGAATGAGGTCCTGCCCGTGACGATGTGTCTGTTGGCGCAGAATGCGATAATGGAGAAGCCGGGTATGCCGGCTACAGGCTGGTAAGTTGATGTGGAAGCCCAAACGTCTGGGTGCCGAATCGTTTTGTCATTGGGCTGCTGCATTCACCCGATCTATGGCCTCACAGGGCGAGATTGGCTCGACCTATTCGGTCGTGCGACCCTGGTCTACCGCGGACGCTACAAACCTCGCCGCGAACGGAGCAAGCTACTGGATAACCTACATACAAACGAACCGCACCAGAGTTAGCGTAGGAGCCATAGATAACCGATACTCGGTAACGGATAAACACAAATGGGTGCATTGCTTAGCCTGTGCGATCTCCACCCACTCACCCTCCAACCACCACCAATGCTTCTCGACCACGAGACACGCCACCCACCATCCCGCAATACCCCCCCCCCCCCCACCGCATCGAACGGCTCGCCCCGCGCGATCAGTATCCCTCTGGTAGCGTGTGCCCGCTCTCAGCCGCTTCCTCGCACGCTATATGCCCCCTCCGAACACGTTTAGATACCTGTGCATTGTCGATTATACGCGCGCAGCATTCTGGGAGCGCGTTTGGTTATATTTCAACGTCTCATTGGATTCAGTAGAAAAACCGCATTCGCACTGAGTTGATAACGATTGGAAGCGACTGAGTCGCTCCCCGAAGCTGTCGGTCCCCTGTGGCGCGCAGGAGAGACGCGAGAACGCCTTCGCCGCGTGCCATGCTGAGCTTCTGAGCGGGCAGGATTTCCAAATGGTCGTAATGTGGTACACTCACACCAGTGAGGTTCCGATTAGGTGCAAAACGTTCCAACGAGGATGCGACAATAATGTCTCACTGACCGTTTATTTATCTCCCGACACCAGTGCCTAGTGGGAGATGCCATGCCCATCTTGGGCTTTATAACCAAGAGAAGCAAGTGCCCGATAACTGATATTGGTCTGAGGATGTGAATTATGTACAATCCGTATCATCTACCGTAATTTAGATCTGATACTACGTATAGCTGATTATTGAAGTTGCAGTGTTGCAAAGTAGACGAGATGTACATGTGCCGAGGATTTTATGTTCACCTTATGAAGTGCCTCATTTAACCTGAAAAGCACTGCCGTCTAGATCCATCTACTCCACGGCAGCTAGTGTATCGGAGTATCTGTTCGGATCCACGATATGACGTATCACGGGGACTTCATCAAGGCGTCTGCTAAGCAGCTCCCACTCCGGTTCGGATTGAAGCAACCGCTGCTGCTCAGTGCTCACGAGTGATGTTGTCACGGCGTTCGGAATGAGCTTGGCTCTTTAGAATCCACTTACAATTACGGAGCTGGGCAGAGCGTTCCAGGCTTCTTTACTCCGTCATATGATTTCGTGTCTAGTTAAAGGCTTAAGTTGAACAGGATTACGGAAGTAATTCTGTGCAGTTCCTGCAGCATGTACCCAACCTAGTTATGCCGCATGCAATCCTTGAGGGGTTTGTTCCAAGAAATATCGGCCGGTTGACACGCGAATGTGTATCCGTATTGGCATGAGCTCCACAGTTATTAGACGAGCGAAAATCGGAACATCTTTTCGCCAATTTACAGAAAAGCTATCAAGCACAAGCAAATAGGTACGTGCATGTCCAACAGGTTTAAAAATGGTAGATCAGGAACTCGATCTTCATGTCTCCATTGCGCCACCCCGCACCATTCCTGTACACTTGTGCACCACTTTGCTGTTCGTTTAGCCAAAGCTGAGCCCGATCCACGCTGGAAAATTTAATTTTACCAAGCCCGCTCTGAAATGACTGATGATTTCGTCTTAAAAATCATGAAAGGGTCGTGTTTGTGGTCTAGACTGTCTCCTAGCAGCATTGCAGTAATACGTTCTTTGTTTTGGCCGGCTCTCTTCATCCAGACAGGTTTTGAACATGTCGGCACAAGGTTTTTATGAACAAATACTCATTAGCATTGCTAGAAGCACATTTTCAAAAACAAAAAAGATTACCTGTCGGGGCAATATTTTTTGTTAATTTATTGCTAGCAGGAGCATTTCAACACAAAATGTTAGTCAAACAAATACGACGAACACTAAAGCCAACATACTCGTACCAGTTTGGTCGGCATTATAGACGCGATCTAACCCGAGCTGCCCATTATCTCTTGTACCTTCCTACCAAAATCTTCTGCCACCGTTACAGCGTCCTCAGATGAACTCTGGCTCTGGTGAGTACGATGTCGAATTGACATCATGTTCCGGCGGAGAAATGAGAGAAGCCACGTCTGCGAAGCCGCGAGCTTAACATCGGCAAGGCCAGCGCTCTCATAGCAGTATTTAGCATCTATACGCACCATAGTTCCTTTTATGGATCCCTTCGCTCCTTAGAGAATTTATCCGCAGCACAATCTTCCAACACAGGTGGCAGCGTCGTTGACATGCCCAGTCGCCTGTCCTTATAGTGGGAGCCGCACCCGATTTCGGCCTTGTCGATTATGAGATAGCGCTGGCTCAGTCAGTTGTAGACCTGCGGCTTCTTGGCTTTTACTTGCTCTACCATGAGCGAAGGATAGAAGTACGTGACTGTGTCGCGCATGTTCTCCTTGGTAACGACTGCGTCGTAAATCTCGACTACGCTGATATTGTGCTGAAAAGAGAGTAACGCGCTTAAACGCATCGGCAGCTTGTCTGTTCCAGTTGTGCGTGTCCACCCTCCCTGCTGACCTGGAGAACAGGACATCCCTTTCCGCGGACTTGGTGTGCGCCCCATGGCTGTTTTCTTGCAGTGAATGGTCCTCCTCTGCTGCATTTGCTCTATTATACCCTACGTATTATGAGAAGTCAACTACACCCTTCACCCTAATTAGTCTGATCCTTACTAGTTATTAGCCGAGCGCCGCCGCTACGCGGCGGTGAATTTTTGTTCGTTGGCGCTGCGCTTGCTAAGATCGCTCCAATATTGCCGCAGGCTGCCTACGCTTTTCTACGGCAGTAAGAGATCCGTTTCGCTCGCCATGTCGACTCGCTGCACTACTCACCGTGCTAGGTTAGTTATGTAGGGTAGGCGGGCCCTGTTTGGGCCCCGCAACGCACTTATATCAATATCACGGGTCGCCGCCGTCACTACAGTCGGCAGATAATCGTACTTAAATGGATTTTTATCTAGTAGGATAAGTGTGATCTACGAACAGCGCGTTGCTTCAATTGATGTTGAGGACGTAGAGGATGGTAATTGATTTTTGGGGGAGAAAGTCGAGATTTTCTGTGCTAACAATGGTTGATTTAATCTAAGACCATGATTGGCTTCAGCCCGTCGATATCTGTTCAAATATACTCTCTTTGAATCATTTTGAGCTGCTCGGAATTTTTCTGGTGAGCGGGGTATCACGAAAAAGTACGAAAGTATGACTATTTTCGAAGCACGACTAATTAGGCTAGTGTATGACTCGCCAACTAGTGGCGTCATATATTGCGGTAAGACGATAGTGTAAGGGGTGTGCTTCGCGTCCATGCGCTTGTAAGCTGTGTAGGGACCTTTGAACTCGCTGCATCCCCCCGCTCAGCGCCGGCGGGAGAGCAGTCCAACGCCACATTCATCGTTCGTGGCATTTTGAAAAATGCCACTGAGCCAATCAGAATTACGTCTTACGAACAACCCGATTATGCGTCAAGTACACCGGAAAATGATAAATTGTGGGGGACACTCAAATCTAAAAGAATTGCTACGGATAGAGAGAACAAAGCAAAGTTATACATGTCGGTAAAGTCCGCAATGCATTCTTCAGCGGATCTTTTATTAACATAAGGTTAAATCGTGTCCCACTTGAGAGGTGTACCGTAAACCACGAGCTCAATGCATCACGTGTAAAAAGTTCGTTCCCTATGTAAATTGTTGATAAAATCTGAGTTTTTACCGCGTAAAACTAAACGAGATCAGTCATCACATAATTTGAAAAATGCACGGCCTTTGTTATACAAAAAGTAAGATAAAGATGGTGTGTCATCCTCATGTATCTGATCCATCCACTGGTTTTAGGCGACGACTGACACTTTTTACGGTGTTGCACTGTAACCATGTGATGCATTGATCCCGTGGTTTACGGTACTTGAGGCAGAATCCGGCTGTTCATACTTTATATTCCATATACATCGGGTGGAAAAGTCATAGCCCACCCCACGTGTTGCATATACCCACTTCAACGTGAAGCGGTGGGGAACTTATTACTGTCTGAAAAAATCTTCCGCTAGAGCCTTCGGACGTAGCCCCCAGAGCGCGTCTACATTCGATTGGTGCTATTACATGACATTCCGCCAATTAGAGAGCTCTAAGGAAGTCAATTCTACCAATCAGATAATTCAAAAAGCATTGGACACAGTCTGTTACCTGTCGACGGGCCTCCGCCCGCCTCATTTGGCAATTTTCTCGCAATGGCGCCGCGGAAACCTTGAACTGCTCGGCGCAAGTACTCTAACGACATCCGCGTCCGGGTTGTTGCCAAATGGAACGCTGGCCTGAGTGAACGCAAGATCGCGGACCACCTCGTGATTGAGCGAGGCGGGCGCACGGTGAACGCAAGACCGCGGTCCACCTCGTGATTGAGCGAGGGAGCGCACGGAACATTACAAGAAGCACGACCATTGTAAAGTGCTGCCACGGTCCGGTAGACCTCGTCTCATAACTGCCCGTCACGACCGCGGGAGAAAACAATCGGTTCATCAGCGCTGCAGCGCTAGCCGCGCACAGCCATTCAGTGTGTACCCAGGGGGATATCGCGCCCCCCACTTAGTGCGTCCTAGATTGTGCATGTGTTAAATTTAAACAGAGTTCGTTTTGCCCCGAAGTACACAAGTGGTGGAGGTCTTTGGCCAGAAGGTGTCTTGTCGATCATCCACACAATTTCAGGCTAGGATATCAACGTTATCAGAGTGCTTCGGTGCGACGACAGTACAGTTATTTCATATTAAGGTTACATCTTAGGGTGTATTTCATATTGTCGGGTGGAAGGTGATCCATTCTAAGGCTTAGGCAGGGTAATTGTATTGTGTGCTTGGGGACATTGGTGTGCCCCATGGTTATCGGTATCGGTTCATTGTGGACCTGGTGGCGCGGAATGTCCCAGGGTGTGTGTGGTGACTTGGATTCAGACTAGGCTCAAATCTGTGCGACAGCAGTACGGTTATTTCATATTAAGGTTACATCTTAGGGTGTATTTCATATTGTCGGGTGGAAGGTGATCCATTCTAAGGTTTAGGCAGGGTAATTGTATTGTGTGCTTGGGGACATTGGTGTGCCCCGGTGCATTGTGTGGTTATCGGTATCGGTTCATTGTGGACCTCAGAGTGGGGAACACACGCCTCGCCCGACCCCAGTCGGAGCTGAGCCAAGCGTTCAAGAGGCTGAGCCCAGCGAAGTGGAGTGGGAGTGTTCGCTCAGTGGAAGGAGCTGAGCGGAACTCTTGCAGCGCTAAGTAGGGCTGAGCCAAGTGGTGCAAGGGCAGAGCGAAGACCCAGGTCGAGCGGCCTAGCGACCTGAGCAAAGAGCACGGGCGCTTCGTCACATCAGTAGCAGCGTCACTAGTAGTATGGAAAGCTGTAAGATCTCGTCAGCCTTAGTGGTGAGATCGGCATTCCATTTAGATATCTATACTTACAGAAGCCTACATGCATTAAACTAACGAGCAGAGCCACCATCTTTCATGGCAAAAGGTTTGAGGGCAAAGGTGGGTTTACCCTGCTGGCTGTGCATGCTCCGAGCTCTCGGTCCTGTTGTGGCAGCGTAGTAGTTGACCAGGGTCTTCCCAATCTTAGTAGGAATACGTAATAAGTAATTCGCGATAGACTTTACAGTAGTTCTGGGGCAGAGCAACTCAGTAATAAAGTATTACTTTACAGTATAATGAGGAGGGAAGGCTCACCCACAGAGTAGTACCGGTACACTGCGGCCGTGGCGCCGACAGATTGTATGGTGGCGGGGGTGCGCAATTTCCGTAAGATAGAGTCCATAGAGAGTGCGTTCCCATCGAACTCCGAGCCATGGCAACTCTCGAGATAAAATGTAAGCATCTGACAGACTGGTCTTACTTTAATTTCTGTTTTGGTCAGCGGCAGTGTATGAGCGTACCTCTGTGAGGCCTTCGCCCTCGACAAAAAAAAAAGGTGAGCTTGATAGTATTGACTACTATTAGCCAATAGTAGCCCGACATATAATGTTGGATAGGCGTACGTTTTTCCTAGATACATGTGGTATGCCTTTCATCTATTCTGGTGGTTGAGCTGTTAATTCAGGCGGAATTAGATCTATAAAAGGGCGAGCAACGCTTATTTAGTGTTAATTCTGCCTAATATTGGGAGTGCTTCCTCTAACTCCCGCGATTAGCATTTGCAAGCCAATCGACGGAGATACGAGCAGAAATCGCGTGGAACGCTTGGACGCTTTTCTCGATTCCCATGTTGAGCACCATATCGCCATGGAGGCAGATGAATCGTACGACGAGAACGCTATCCGCGAGCATACCAAGGAGGAGTTTTTCAAAGAGCTCGAGTATAAAGCTCGAGTCCAAGAAGCCGCGGCGCTTGAGTGGCTTGCTGTCTGGACGTATCAAACGGAGGTGATGTTTCCTCGTCTTGGGGTATCGTTGAGACGCTAGTACGTCGGGAGGTGCTTAGCCCAGCTTCACAGAGGCATGCATATTTTGTTAGCGATGCTGAGATGCCCATGCCTACATATACTCCGTCATCACTTTCTCATTGTAGCATAGATCTCAACGTTGACGACCAGCTTGGCCGCTGTCGATGCCTAAGTTGGCTTCGCTCTGTCTCACAGGAGTATTTGTATTGAAGTTTGTATGGCAGATGTCAAGATTGGCTTCGCAGTGAAACATAGATCTCAGCGTTGACAACAAGTTTGGCCGCCGTCAAGTCCAAGCTGGTTTAACTCTCTCTTACAGGCGTATGTTGTCAAGATTGACTTCGCAGTCAAATATTGACTCCCACCTAATTATCCGACTCATTCTGCTGCTCGGCCCCGCTGAGCGTACATTCCACCGCGCCGAGCAGCTCCGTCAGCACCCGCTCGCTTTCATGCGGGGGCCTCTCAGGCGCAGTTACTCCTTCTTCATCCTGTCATGCTGCACCTGCGCTTGGCCGCTCTGTCGGATGTACTTGTACCTCAACGTTTCGCGCTCTGACACTTGGAACCGGTAATTGCGAAGATGACACCGAAGCATCCCCATCGGCATTCTGAACATCGATCTTGTATTGCCTTGGCAGTCAGCATCCGAGGAAGCTGTGTTCATCGTTTCTGTGCGTAACTCCTCCTTCGACTGACGCATTCGGATCCGTCCGACCTTTTCATATTGCGGAAGTTGATCTTCGTTCTTCTTTTTCGAGTGTCAAAGGTTAAAGCACGATACAAAATTGCCATCGGATACGTGTCGCGCCTTGAAACACAAAAACCTTCTTCCTCGATCAGTGGAACACTGTAGCAGTAATGACGCGTTGAGCTAGGAGGTCGATTGGATCACTGCCAACACCACGCAGTACCGAACAAACTTTGCACACGCGAAACTTGAACTTGCCCTTCGCTGTCTTGCCCGTCGATACCACCAATTGATGCTTCGAGCTTGTGATAAAAGCGTTAATAACAGCTATGTCGAGAAGCACGTAGAAAGCAGTCTTGTAGTATTTCTTCAGTGGTATGACTCTTTGGATGGAGTGCCTAGTCAAAAGCATTTTCGACGTAAGTGATGGGCAGCAGAACCGCAACAGAGCAACACGGCACGCATTGGTTGGTGTTTCATCTATACGGGTACCGCGTTTTGTGAGGATACCACATTGGGCTATGTAGCTAGGCGAGCGACGTCCAGGCACCGTTTACCATCATTTCTGTTGCAGAAAAACTTGCAAACGTAAGTTACTATAGAATTGCAAAAGAAATGCCCGCGTACTAGGTAGTCACTAAATCAAGAGCTACTATAGTTCGGAGTGCTTATCGAGGGTTGAAGTTGAAGCTAATCAGTCAATCAGCATTGGCTCAATCCAAAGGTCACACAAAGTGGTATCATGCTGCTGATCCGTACTCTGGCCGTCGCTACGCTCACCGTGGTGCTGTCGCCCATGCCACCGCCGTGCTCGTCATGCTGCTCTCGCTGTGCCACCGCCGCCATGCTCGTTATGTTCGTGATGCTATCCCCGCTACCGCAACCCTCGTCGTGACGCTGTGGCCGGGGTCACGGTGGCCCACGCTGCTGAGATCGTCTAGGAGCGCAACCGGTCCGGCAAAGATGTCGATGTTGAATACCCCATGTCAATGTTGACTTATGGTCCACACATGGTTGGTGATATGATGTGGTCAACATCAGAAGCAGCGGAATCTTGGAGGTGTGACGACATCCGACGTGTGAGAAATGGAGTTCAAAGCTCGACAAATCGTTGATGACTACCGGGCGTATTGGGAGGACTGTCGTGCATATATGCAGTACCCGCTTCGGCTCTTCGTGATCATGAGAGGCCTCCCGGGCCGTGGCAAGACAACGTTTGCGCAAGAGGTCGCTCGTTGTGCAGCAACGGTTGATTTCCGCTCATCGATTTGCTCGGTGGGCCACTTCTTCCAGCGCGGAGGAGCCTATGTGCTCGATGCAAGTCGGCTTGGGGAGGCGCATCAAAGCTGCTACGAAGAATGTAGAGAACTCCTGTGGTGCAGCCTCGACCGTGGAGTGGATATCGTTATCGTCGACAACAGCAACCTTCGAATGGGTGACTTTGAGCGCTATCAGGATCTCCACATCAGGATCTCCACATTCCCTCGGACAAGCTTGCGGTTGCTGTGTTCGAATGCATCCCCCCCCCCCTGGCACAGCGGAAGCAACACAGCTCTTGGAACGAGATAATTGTGTTGGCCACGCTGTCCCTGGACGCATTTTCGTGGATTACTTCAACATCTGGAAACACAACGCACCGGTGGAGCCGCGCCCCGACAACGAGGTAGACACCGACAATGAGCTGCACATCGATAACGAGCTGACCACCGTCAATATGCCGCACGTCTACATCATCACGCTGGAAGAGTTTATGCAGGATCCCTAAGGTGCTCTGACAATGCCGAAGAGGTGACTGGTAGCTTCAGTAACTCTCTAATTTGGCGATCCACTCTTTTGTTGGTGCTTATATCACCACTTCTGCATCTTTCGTAAAGGCAACCATGTGTCGACTCATAAATCTCTCATTGAGTCACAAAGTCGAATACGACTTGGAAAGTGTCTACACGGGCTTAAGACACTCGTTAGTGAAGCCCGTTCAACAACGACTTATACAAAGCCAACGTTGACGTACAGTCCTCTTGATTCCAAATTGAATTGATACACATAAATTTCTTTAAAAGCAGGATTTGCGGTTTCACTTTCTCAAAGAACCTTGACTACAGCAAAGTGCTAATGGCGATGCTGATGGCGAAGCGATCTCAGGCTGCAGAGAGCGAGGGAACTACTGGTGGTGCTGCTCGCCAGGCGCCCATGAGGAGGAGCAGGAAAGCTGCAAAGGCGACGGACAAGCCAGCACAAAGCGGACGAGCGCGCCCAGTGACAAGTCAGCAAAGGCTGCCAAGATCACGCCTGCCACAGCAAAGCCGAGAAGACGCGGAAGAAGGGGGAGGTGCCAGACACTTCACCAAGCCCCCGTAAGCAGAGGAAGACTGGCAAAGGATCTGATGGGACGACACGCGAGTTTGGCGCCGCGGGTGCATCGGAGGACGAGGCAACGACTGAGATGATTTCCCTGGTACCCAAGCACGCGCTCCAGTCCATGTGCTTGGCTCTACAAAAGAAGATCGCAGACGAAAAGGGCGAGCACCGGCAAGGCCCACGGCGCAAGGCGGATAAATACACAGCTGCTAGGAACAGCGGCAACGACTTGGACTACGAGGCTTTGAGCAAGTTGACTCAATTCAAGGCGTTCAAAAACAACCCAGAAGAGCTCCAGCGTCACGAGCCTGCGCTGCTGAAACAGTTCTACGAGGTTTACTTAGCGGACTGAGCCTGAAAACAGACGCACACGCGCAGACCACTGGATCGGGTTTGCCGAAGCTATCGTAACGTGGCGGAACCGAGCAACTGGCGATCGAGCAATGGGACATCCGGGCGGCTCAGCAGCTTACCGCAGCCAGAAACCAAGCATCGCTCGCGTCAGAGCAAGCTCTAGGGCCTCCAATCTCCGTCCAAGTGCAGACACCCGTGGCCGTGCAGGTGGAAGGTGCCCCAGCTCGGAGCCTGCAAACCCACCCTTTGCGAGGGGAGTTTGCGCATCTTGAAAATACAAATACCATTTCGCAAGCACTGCAGCCGTTCCGAAAGAAGCTGGATGAAGAGAAGCAGAAAGCGGTTCGACAGCTGGATGAGGAGCAGGCACACTCAAGGAAATTAGAGGAGCAGCTAGCAGCCGCTGCGAAGGAGCTGGCCGGACTCAGGAATGATGACAGTGGTGATGGCAGTGGTGACGACAGATGTACCGTGATAGCGCACGAGTGGAAGAAGACGGCTGCAAAACTAGCCGAGGAGAAAGCGAATTTAAGTGGCTTGCAAACACACTTGCCCATACGGAAACTGAGTTGAATTTGTCGAAGCAATCCGTCACCACGCACGCAGACAATCTACTCAAGGTGCAGGCCAGCCATGCTAAGAAACTCAAGTATGTGCACGAAGACATGAACGACCTCACGAGAGAGGTGGACGAGCGCAAGAAAAAAACTGGAGGAACAAGAGAAGGAGGTGGCTACGTGAGAGAATAATATAGTGAACAAGGAGGAAGAAGTACAAGTCAAAGACAAGGAGCAATCCCATGAGGTCAAGCTCAAAGAGGAGGGTCGGTGTCTCCAGAACGTAACGCATCGCCTGCAACGGGAGCGGGAGCAGTTGGACGCGGATAAAAAGAAACGAGAGAAGCCGAGTCGAGAACAGCAACAAGAAGGCCGAATACCACTGAGGCAGAATGAGATGACGTATGAAATGAAGCGCCAGATCCGACTCCTGGAAGAGCGGTCAAGAACAACGGGTATCCAGCCGTGTTTAAGAGCTCGAAGCCAACTGCAACCGGATCGAGGAATTGAGGGCGGCGATGTAAGCAAAACGGGATGGAGTGAGAACGCCGTTGGAATCGATGCAGGATGCGCTAGAGGCTGTGAAAACGGAGAAGGATTGCAAGACGCCATCGCGAGGCTAGAGCTGTACTTGAGTATGTTCAAGCATAGCGCGGTGACCTAGAAAGCTATCGAAGAGTTCACGGAATGGAACGCCGTCATCCGAGATGGTAAGCCGCTTGAGTTTCTGCTTCAGTGTGGTTTGACATTATATTGACTTCCATTGTCTCTGGATTAAAAAAATGTAGGTAACACGAGCACAATGCAGAAGACGTGCGACTTCATTCTGGGCAAAATGAAGGAGGCGTTTGGATCGAAGACGGCGGACGCTGAAGAGTTCAAGGCTCTTGTGGTCAAGTTCTGGGAGCAAAGAAATGAGTTGGTCCACGACAAGACATGGACCGTCATACTCGATGGACCATGACACATACGCGTATGTATGCGCGAAGATTATGGAAGCATTGGGCGTGTTGAAGAAAACCATTAATCCTTAGTCTGCTGTAGTTGTGTATGTCGCTGCGTAACGATGAATGAATACACATTTCCAAGTCACCGATGACTTCGAGCGAGTCAACTTTGACTCGAATACGCTTGTTTTATTGATCGCGAAGTCAATGGACTTCAACCAAGTCGACATTGACTCAAACTGTAAAGGGCCCATTTACATAAGTAGGTAGAAGCTACATAGGTACATACACAAAAGTAGGTGCAGTCACACGGCTAGCGTGTGATCTGCTGTCATGCTCTGATTGTTTGAAAGTGGGGAGCCAGACTTATTTCATCCAATCAGGTGCAGACTTAGATTTGAGTGGTTCACAAGGGGAAGGGGGCCTCCGCCCCCGTCCCATACATAAACAGAGTTGATTTTACCCTAAACATAAGACTTGAGCTTATTATTACGAGCTTCCTCTTATCTACAGTGTACGCTAGTGACGGTATCTCTTAGCCCGTTACACCTGGTAGCACTTCCTAGTCCTTCCAACGTCCAAGACCAAGATGAGCCAAGTCCTGATGTCCGAAGGGTCCGGTGTAACCCTTGACCACACGAGCTTTCCCCACCTCACCCGAGTTGAGTGGGAAGCTCTTCACCGCCTCGCTGCCGTGTCCGGCGAGTTCGTCGTCACGTCGCTGCTGAGCTCAACGACCGCTGACCAACAACGCCAGGCTGCCCAAGAGTTCATGGAACGCGAGCTCGCCGATGCCAAGCGGCGAGTGTCAACGCCCTCGCATTCCTCCCGGAGCGATGCGGTGAAGGTGGAGACGTCGATGTATTCCGGCGCCGGCCAAGACCGACTCCCCCTGAACCGCTGGTTCAGGGAGATCGACATCGCCATCGCCTCGAGACTGATAGAGGCGCCGACGGCGAAAGTGAACTTCCTCCTGTCGCGTTTGTCGGGGAAGGCGAAAGAGTGGGCCCTCGGTAAGCTTGTTGTGGACCAACACGCCTTCCCGAGTCTGGACAGCCTCCAAAAAGACCTTCGACTTGCGTTCGAGCCTCCGCAAGATGGATCGCGGATGCGTGCGGAGTTCTTCGCGTTGAAGCAGGGCAAGCTGTCCATGCGCGACTACGTACAGAAGACTCGTCACCTGGCCTCGTGCATCGTCACGAGCCCCATCGACATGGCTTCGCAGGTCCACGTCTTTGTGTTCGGCATGCGAGAAGGAATAACGCGATACTGTCTCACGCGCGCTGAGCCGACGTCGCTGGAAGAAGCGTTCGCCCTCGCGCTGCGCGAGGACTACACGGTGTCCGCTTCGTACTCGCGACAGTTGCCTGCTGACGCTCGGGCAGTGACGCCCGAGCCAATGGAAATCGATGCCGTCGAAGCCGCGGAGAATAACCGGCGGCACTACTCGCGCGGCGGTCGCAATTCCCGTTCGCTGACCTGCCATCGTTGTGGGAAGTTGGGTCATCGCGCGGCAGTATGCCGCGCGCCTGTGCCGATGCACGCTGCAGTCGCTCGCGCCGACGACGAGATCCTGGTCGCTCAACCAAAAACCGACCGGGACCAGTAGGTGCGGGGCGTCCTACTGGCTGGAACGGAGGTCCGTGTCCCCCGGTGGCAACCCGATCTCCTAGCCCCCCAGTGCTTCACGCACACTTCAATGCCACCACCACCAGCGGCGACCACAGACTGACCATTGTCAGTCTGCACGTCGCCGGCGCGCGGCGTCCTCTCCGTGCGCTCCTGGATTCGGGCGCAACGAACAACTTCTTCCGCGCCTCGTGTTTGTCGCTTCTTCCCTCGGACATATCCGTCCGCGAGGCTCCCGGCGTCGTCGTCAGTAAGCTCGCTGACGGTGTCCCACGGCGTGATATCACGCTGCCGTACACGTTCGACGGCTTCCGTAGCAGCGACGACTTCCTGGTGATCGAGATGAACTACGCGTTCGACTGCATCTTGGGCATACCGTGGTTGACACAGTGTCAGCCGGAGATCGACTGGCTGGCCCGATTAGTCAAGCGTCGAGCCGACTACGACGTGAGTGAAGTGTTCACGCATCTCCTTGTCGCTCCGACGGACTCTCCCCACGTCACCGTCGTGGATCGTTCGTCCACGACGCAAGCCCTACACAGAGCGAGCGATGGCCCTCTCTGTATGGCATGTGCGGTGCTGTTGGATGAACCGACAAATGAACGCGGAACCTCGCAGCGAAGCGAGGTTGCTGCGACGGCGGTCGAGCGAAGGCGACTCCCGCGAACCCACGCGGCGGTCGAGCGAAGGCAACTCTGTTAAATGAACTTAAAGCTTGAACCCGAAGCTTATTGGTCTTCAATTGTCTTTATTGAATTAATGACCCCTTTATTCCTCTATCCTATTGATATCCTATCAGACGTGCTCAATCCAAAGCAAAAGAGGAAGTGAGGACAATTTCCTCCCTTCCTAAAATACCACATGCTTCGTTTCGTCATCGCACTTAATATGCCTCGGGTAAGAGCCAATCAGAATTGGCTCTCAACCAACCAATGGTAGAGGCCTGTAGATTACATAGACACTTTCTATAGTATAATCAACCCAGTATAATTAACACTATTATGTCTCGCCCTGTGCTATCAGCCCATCTATGGGATCGCCGTCGGCTCTACCGACCGACAGGCGCATCCCTTCGGCGCTGGTCCGACACTAGGCTCAACACTCCCACTAAGTGTCGTCCGTAGTCTTCAGGTCTCTAACCCCGATCAGTTCTCTTAACTTTATGAACTGTCCTGTTGGCAGGGCCTTAGTCAGTATGTCTGCTGCCATATCACCTGTGGCACAATACCGAACTTCCAACAGCCCCTCTTCCACGAGGTCCCTCGTAAACAAATATCGAATCTCGATATGTTTTGTAGCTTTGTGATTCCCAGGATTCTTTACCGTGCTAATGGCCGCCTTGCTGTCACACCACACCGTCACCGGTTTTTCTTGAGGAAATCCCATCTCTCTCAATAAGTACCAAAGCCACTCGCTCTCTTTAGCGCCCTCGCTAAGTGCAATGAGTTCTGCCTCCGCAGTAGAAAGAGAAACTGAACCTTGCTTACTGCTACACCAAGACACACTGGTACCAGCCATGGAGATAACGTATCCAGTTACTGATTTACGTTCTTTTGGTTGACACGCGAAGCTCGCGTCTGTGTACACCTCATAAGTCACCGTTCTTGCATTCCCGTCAAGAAGTAGACCGTACGTTGACGTCCCTTTCAAGTACTTTAGCACCCTCCTCGCTGCGTGCCAATGAGTTTCGTTATAACACGAAAGGAACTTGCTCAGTTCTCTTACTGCATTTGCAATGTCCGGTCTTGTTCCCCTTACAAGATATTGCAATGATCCGACAAGCCCCCTATAGTCAAACTTCTGGGCTGCAATTTGCTGAGCTGACATCTCTGTCTCTGCCACCAGTTCCACTCCTCGAAGCTGTGGGGTTGACACCGGTGCACTCTTTTCCATATTGAACTTCTTCAGTAGTTCGCCTATATAGTTGTGCTGTGAGATTGTCATCGTCTTTTTCTCCCGGTTCAGACGGACCTCCATCTTTAGAATGTAATGGATGTCGCCCAGGCCTTTCATCTTAAACTTCTCAGAAAGATTCGCTTTTAGTTGCTTGATCAGCCTCATATCCTTTGACATGATCGTAAGGTCATCCACATATACGACCACAATGATCCAACTCTCTCCCACTTTTTGTACATAGATGCAGTACTCCTTGTTGCATCGGACAAAACCAAGTCCCGTGAAGAATTTGTGGAGGACCTTATACCAAATCTTTGGAGCTTGCTTGAGCCCGTAAATGCTCTTCTTTAGCTCACATACTAGCCCTTCATGACCAGCAAGCTTGTACCCAGGTGGTTGGTGCATGTACACCTTTTGTTCCCCGTCCATCGATCCGTTCAGGAATGCTGTATGGACATCCATTTGGTGAATGTGGCAATCCAATATCGTACCAATGGCCAACACAAGTCTCAACGACTCAAACCTAGCAACGGGTGCATAAACCTCATCGCAATTCACCCCAAACTCTTGGTGGTTTCCTTGTGCAACCAGACGTGCCTTGAATCTCTCGATAGATCCGTCTGCGTTGTACTTCACCGCAAGTACCCAATGACACGGAATTGCCTTTTGACCAGCTGGCAGCCTGGTAAGTTTCCAAGTCCCATTCTCCAGTAATGACTCATACTCCAGATCTAGTGCTTGCCGCCACTGCGTCTTATGGATCCCACTCAGAGCCTCTCTTAAACTTTTGGGAACTGACACCCGGTTGACGATGTCATCTACCGCTATCGCCTTATCAATATGTGTCTGGAAACACTTATAGTCTCCATACCGCACTGGACTCTTGCGTGTCCGTTCTGACCGTTGCAGGGCTTTCCCATCCTTATCTCCTTTCTTTTGAGATCTGGTCTTAGCTCCCACTGCTACCGGTAACCTCTTTCTTGTGCGTTTGACTCCCACTGTCTCAGGCAACTCTTTTCTAGTGCTTTTAGCTCCCACTGTTTTGAGCATCTCCTTTGCACTCTTGCTACTAACCACCTCTGGCGTTGGCTTCTCTTTGCCGTGGACTATATCCAATGAGTCTATCTCCTTTAACTCATCCGCAGTCAACTTATCGGGCTCTTTTCCGAATGACCGAGTTATAATTTCCGCACAATTCCCTGTGTCAAATGCAACCGACCGTGCTACAATGTGCTTGTTGTTGTATACATCCAACAACCTATACCCTTTAGTGTCCTCAGAGATCCCGAGAAAACGGCACTTAACGGCACGTGCGGACAGCTTCTTGTCCTTCCTTACTGCCTCTGGCACATATGCGAAACATACACAGCCCCATACCTGCAGTGTATTCACGTCCAGACTCACACCCTTGACCAACTCATAAGGTGTCCTATTTTTCAGCCTGCTCATAGGCGTGCAATTATGCACATAGGTCATGTACTTCAGTGCCTCCGGCCACCACTTTGCCGGTAAATTTGCATCTCTGAGTGCACACCGCACCTTTCCCATCTTTGTCTGATGGTCTCTCTCAGCTGCTCCATTCTCTTCTGGGGTATAGACATTCGAGGTTTGAAAGGCCACCCCCTTTTCCGCACAAAACGCCTTCAATGCAGAGTTCACGAATTCGGTGCCTCCGTCTGACCTTATCCGCCTGATCGTGAACTTTCCTTCTCTTTCAAGCTGAACCAGCAGCTCCTTTACCTTAACCTTTACCTCGCTTTTCCTGCGAAGGACGAATGTCCAACGCCACGACGTCTGATCGTCGATTATGCTGAGAAAGTACCTTATCGATCCTGTCGTACCGTACACACCCAATCTCCTCATGGGTCCATTGGTGTCCATATGGATCGTGCTTAACGGCTGGTGGTCCCTTGTTCCAACCATATTCCTGTAACTCATTCTGCGCATCTTCATTTCCGTGCATGTATGGCAGAAGAATGGCACCTTACTGAGCGCCGCCCTACTAAAATTGGGCACACCTGGGATGAGGTTGTAACACATTACCTCAATCAACTTATCTCTGTTCAGATGTCCCAACTTTACATGCCATTCCTTTAATGTGGCCTCAACCTTTGTATGCCCTGGGACATTTAATGGCTTTGCTGGCCTCGCCTTTACCGCCGAGCAGTGTATTTGCCTGTCTCTTAAAGTGCGAGCCTGTATGTAATACGCACCATTCACCGCTATGGCCACAAACACCAACTTGTGTCGCCACAGGACAAATTTGTACCCTCCTCTAGCACTCTCTACTATCTGGTACCCACTTTGCTTCAGCCAAAACTCACTTAGTATATTAGCCTTTGCCCTTGGTACTAGTGCTATGTTGTCAAACCGAAATGGCTTGATGCCTTTAGGACCCAGAAAATAGAGCTGAATCGTTCCAACCAAAACATGTGTATTGCCGTGTTTAGTTCCTTCTCCGAAAGTAAAACTAAACTCCCGACTTGGTTGTTTGCGCACAAACAATGACGCATCTGCCGTCAAACCATAGCCGCAACCTGAATCCAACACCCAATCATTTTGTGTTATGTCAGCAACATCCCTTTCCATCAGCTCCGGGTACAAATTCCTTACCGTTTCCTCAATGGCCGTCGAGGCCTCTTCAATGTTGCTGGATGCTTCCGACACTCTCACAGCATGCGCCGGGAATTGTCCCTGCTCGCACTCATCGAAGTCATCATCGCTGTCGCTCATCTCACTTGAGGCCGATGATTCTGGCGCAGGAGAAGGAGGGGGAGATGCCATCAACTCATCCTCGTCTTGCTGGATCTGCTCTTCCGTCAGCGTGGTGCTGTCGCTTCTCTCATGTTCTGGCAGCGATGCCTTTACTGCCGCGACATGCTTTGTCTCGTTGATCAGCTGCATCAACGCCACGTCTGCGGGTATCTCCTCTCTCTTCGCCTTGCCCTTTTTCTTAGAGCCCTTATTGTTTCCTTTCACATGAGCGACTCCCACTGACTTAGATGGGACAGCCACCCGCGTACCCTTTACAAAGATATTGGCACGCATCAGCCCTTGGCTCCGATCCTTTTTCATCTTCGGACAATCCGCCTTTCTGTGGGGCTCACCATCCCGGTTGTACCGTCCCTCACAGTAGAAGCACTCTCCCTGCTTCTTGGCCTGATCCGACCTTTCTTTTCTCTTGCCCAACGGCCGATTGGACGCCGCATAGTTCACAGGAACGGACTTGCCTTGCATATCCGCAATCTGGCTCCGGTTCTTATCCATGAACACATTGCGTAGCAGTGCCTCAACCTTATCCAGGTGGAAGCCGTCACTGCTGTAATCCACATGGTTTCCCCAGTACTGGCTCGGGAACAGTGACAACACCTTGATCGCCGCATACTGATTCGGGATCATAGTCACACCCTTCAAATTTTCCCGCGACTGCCTATTGATGCGGTTGCGTGTCTCTTTCACGCGAACGATGAGCTCTCCAACCGAAGCGAAATCCATCGCCAACGCCTCATCAAACTCCGCAATCAGTGACGCCATACCTTGCGCATTTGACTGCCCGTAGTGCGCCTCCAAACGCTTCCATGCAACAGGCAAGCTCTCGTCGTTAAACGAGACGCGCAGCGACTCCAGATACCCTCGGGGTAACGTCTGATTCAACAGGCTACGTATGTAGCTGTCCTGATCGTTGAGAACCACCATCTGCCAATCGTAATTCCGATTCAGCGCCTCATTCTCCGTATCCATCGGCTTAGGCACCTCGCAATTGCTCACCAACAGGTCCTCATACTTGAAGGCAGGCTTCTGTTGCCCCTTCAGCATTGCCTCACGAGCCAGTGCCGTACTCTTCTGGCGCAAATGCCCTATGATCAGGTCCTTCCACACACCAAACTGCCTGGTGTCCTTTGGGAAGACGAGCCTGTTCAACGTCTTATTTTCCTCACTGCTAGACATACTGTCCTAGCGTGTGCCTTACTTGAAATGTTAAATGAACTTAAAGCTTGAACCCGAAGCTTATTGGTCTTCAATTGTCTTTATTGAATTAATGACCCCTTTATTCCTCTATCCTATTGATATCCTATCAGACGTGCTCAATCCAAAGCAAAAGAGGAAGTGAGGACAATTTCCTCCCTTCCTAAAATACCACATGCTTCGTTTCGTCATCGCACTTAATATGCCTCGGGTAAGAGCCAATCAGAATTGGCTCTCAACCAACCAATGGTAGAGGCCTGTAGATTACATAGACACTTTCTATAGTATAATCAACCCAGTATAATTAACACTATTATGTCTCGCCCTGTGCTATCAGCCCATCTATGGGATCGCCGTCGGCTCTACCGACCGACAGGCGCATCCCTTCGGCGCTGGTCCGACACTAGGCTCAACAAACTCCCGCGAACCAACGAGGTGGTCGAGCGAAGACGACTCCCGCAAACCAACGAGGCGGTCGAGCGAAGTGCGCTCCCGCAAACCAACGAGGCGGTCGAGCGAAGTGCGCTCCCGCAAACCAACGAGGCGGTCGAGCGACGTGGGCTCCCGCGAATCAACGAGGCGGTCGAGCAAGCGGTGCTCCCGCGTACTTCTGGTGCGGCCGGACTCGACACTCCGCACCTAGAAGAGGGTGGAGTATCGTCCAGCGATAGCGACGATGTGGTGTCCAGCGACAGCGAGTCGTCCACCTCGAGCTCCTGCTCGAGGTCTTCGAGGAGAAAGAGGAGGAAATCCAAGCGACAGCGTCTCAGGCCACGGAACAACACTGAAGACGCACCTCCCCCGAAGGAATCTGTCTGCGCTGTCGAATACGTGCAGGGTGCTCCACGGGGCACGCGGGTCATTGAAGTCGCGAGTCCCCCTCGCGACGCTCGCGGGATCACGCGGCTCCCCGGGCTCTCGTGAAAACACTTCCTTCGCAATCTCAAGGCTGGTGACATCGAGCAATCACCGAGGCCGACGCGACAATCGAGGGTCTTCACGCACTCAGCGGTGACGACGCGTCGTCGCCGCCGAGGAATGCCGAACCGAAGTCTGCCCGAGCAGAGCGATTCGCAGCACAGTCCTGGGAAGCGCTGAAGGCGTCGGGTAACCCAGTCTACGATATCGCGCGCGAGTTTGAAGACGTCTTCCCTGATGAGATCCCCGCCGAGCTTCCTGCCGACCGCGGAGTTCGGCACGAGATCGACCTCGCGCCCGGAACGGAAGTACTGCGTGACGCGGTAGTGGCCACTGCCGCGAGACCAGGTCAAGGCCATCGACGAGTTCTTCGAAAAGCGCCGCCTGGCCGGCCACGTCCGCGAAAGCGCTTCTCCACACTCTAGCCCCACGTTCTGTGTAAGAAGGCGGCTGGCGGCTGGCGCATCGTCCACGCGTTCAATAAACTGAACGACGCGACCATCCCGGCACAGACCCCAATCTCGCGGAAGGACATGGTACTCGACTCCACGTCAGGTACGGTAGTGTCATCTACAGCGCCATCGACCTGACAGACGGCTTCTACCAGATCTTGATGAGGTCCAGCGACATACCCCTCACGGCAGTAAGCACCCCCCAGCGGAATGCTGTGGGAGTGGCTCGTGATGCCACAGGGTCTGAAGAATGTCCCAGCCACGTTCAACCGCATGGTGTCTCACGTACTGCGCTCGCTCCGCGACTTTGCGCCGAGCTACTTCGACGACATCTTCGTGCACAGCCGCGCTGAGGGCAACCTCAGCGCTGTCGAGGTCCATCTTCAACACTTGAGGCAGGTATTCCAAGTGATGCGCGAGAACAAGCTGTACGCGAATTTGAAGAAGTGCGTCTTCTGTGCGCCGGAGATTCCCGTACTCGGCTGCTACGTGAGCAAGGACAGCGTCCGTGCAGATTCGGAGAAGGTCACCTCGATCTGTTCTTGGTCGACTCCCAAGAACCCCACGGAGCTGCGTCAGTGGCTGGGTCTGGCGAATTATCTCCACGAGTACACGAAGAATTACGCCGGGCTGATCCAACCGCTGTCTTCGCTGCTGAAGAAGGACGCGACGTGGCTGTGGTCCCCCGACCACCAAGCTGCGTTTGATTCCGTGAAGAAGAGCTTGGCGGAGGCGCCAATACTGATGCTTCCGGATCACACGAAACCGTTCCATGTCGTGTGCGACGCAAGTGATTTTGCAATCGGCTGTGCGCTGATGCAGTTCGACGATGAGGGCCACAAACGCACCGTGAGCTACCAGTCACGACAGATGAAGCCTGCCGAGAAGAATTACCCCGTCCACGACAAGGAGCTCCTCGCTATGCGCTACGCCCTGATCAAATTCCGGGTGTACTTGCTCGGAGAACAGACGTTTGCCATGTACACTGACCATGCGTCGCTGCGCACCGCAATGAAGACTCCACACCTGTCGCAGCGTATGGCGCGATGGCTCTCGTTCTTCTTCTCCGAATACAACTTCGTGGTGCACTACAAGCCCGGCAAGAACAACACCCTTGCAGACGCGCTGTCCCGCCGACCAGACTACGACCCACGACGACTAGTCGGTCAGCAATTTGTTGACAACGATGACGAAGATGAAAGCTGCGCATGTTGCGTCGCTCTTCGTATCAACGCGACGGTCACGACTCCCGTCCTGCCACTGCGTCAGCAGATTGCTGATGCGTACGAGCACGATCCGTTCTACGCCAACATCATTGCGCACCTCCGTACCCCGAGTGCAGAGACATCGAAGAAGCTGACACGCCCCACGCGCAGTCACATCGAGCTGTACCGCCTCGATGGTCCGTTCTTGACATACACAATGGACGCCTTCGATCCTCCGCGCGTCGTCATCCCCGCCGATGACGACCTTCGTTCTCGCCTCGTCCATAAGTATCATGACGCTCCAGAGGGTGGTCACTTGCGCCGCGAGAAGACGTTCGCGGCGATCTCGAGGGACTTCTATTGGCCTCGGATGTACAAGTGGATTCGCAAATGGGTTCGGACTTGCGAGACTTGCCAGCGCGTCAAGCCAGCTCCATCATCGCAAGCTCCGCTGCGCCCGTTGACTATTGCCACGGAAGCGTGGCGATCCGTCAGCATGGACTTCGTCTTTGGTCTTCCATCGGACGACCAGGGCCGCACAGGCGCCCTTGTCATCGTCGATCGCTTTAGCAAGATGGTCCGTCTTACTCCAGTTGAGGCCCAAGTGACAGCTGAAGCGACCGCGTCCCTGTTCCTCGACTTCGTATTCCGGCATCATGGCCTGCCGGAATCCATCGTCTCTGACCGCAACCCTCGTCACATCGACCTTCTGGGATCGATTGTTCGAACTGCTTGGTACGCGCATGTTAATGTCGACGGCAGCTCATCCTGAAACGGATGGACAAACGGAGTGCGTCAACCGAGTCGTTGAGGATGTCCTTCGAAGCTACGCCACGTCGTTCCCGTCGTGGAGTACGTTCCTGCCGCTCGCTGAGTTCGCTATCAACAACGCAGTCCATGCGTCGACAGGGTTGACGCCGTTCTTCATCAACAACGCGCGGCATCCACGCGTTCCAGCGACGCTCGCCTTCGGGTCTTCGCCTGACTCCGCGCGCTCCACTCTTGGCGGGGGAGAAATAGAGGCAGTGCCGAATCGCCCAGCACTAGTGTCGAGTGAAGCCGAGGCGCGAGGGAATAGCAGCAGCACTGTGGTGTCGGTTCCACCGGTAGCAGAACCGGTGGGAATTACCGGTTACGTCAACAGCTGCGTTCGAAGGCTAGAAGATCGACCGACACCGCTCCCGCATCTGACCCCGCCGGGCCACCAGCGGCCAATTTCGCCCCACGCGAAGCTGCTTCGCCGATCGACTTCGCCGCGGTATCGGAGTTCAGGCTATGTCGTCAATCCATCACGAGATTTGTGCGTGATGCGCTGCAGTCTGCTGTGGACAAGCAGAAAGAGTACGCAGACCAGCGAGGTCGGAAGAACATGGGCGTCTCTCGTAGAGGTGATCGAGTCCTGCTGTCGACCACCGGAATACAATCGACTGCAATTACGAACCTTGGCGCGAACAAGCTGGCGCCAAGATATATCGGTCCATTCAAGATTATCAAAGTGCTGGGAGGCGCCTACACGCTAGACATACCGACTGCTATGCGTCTCCACCCGACCTTCTACGTCGGGCGCCTCGAGCCGTATCTCCCTGTTGTTGTCCCCGACTCCCGTCCGCAGCGCCGCGGGCGGGCTCGTAGTCCGATCCTCCATGGCGACGGCGCTGACGCCAACTTGGCATAAGCCCCTGACGCTCACGCGCAGGCTGTTCCGCCTGCGTTGCCCCGAATGCATCCCTCTCCAGACGACGGAGGCGCTCCACCCGCGCGCGTCGATCACGCCGAGACGCTTCTGCCACTGCCTCGGCCGCGCTCGCTCGAGTGCGAGCGCTCTCCGCAAGATTCTGCGCGTCCATTGCGTCGTTCCGGGCCTGCTCCGCCTCGGCCATCATTATCCGGTACTGCACGATCGTCACCCGCTGCACAGACGCAGCAGTATCCGAGCGCGCAGGCCGCTGATGAGTTGACGATGCCGACGAAACCGGCGGCTGTTCGAGTCGAAGGGTCGCGCGCGACGTTTCGCCCCATATCTCGGATGTTGTGCGCGAGTATGAGTCCACACTCGCGCTGGCGAAGACGAACGATGACGCGCTGGAGAACCGCGTTCTCGTGAGCGACTGCGCTCCGTGCCCCAGCCGAAGGCCATCATCGGTCACGACTGCGGCTGCGACGAAACTCCGGCGAAGGGTCGCGGCGGTTTCGGCGGCGACTGTCATGACGATCACGGCTTCGAGGGCGCTCACGTCCACGACGTAGGCGCGCTCGCTCCAGCTCCGAGCGCGAGCGCTCGGAGCGTCCGATCCAGCGCTGCTCGTCTTCTGAAAGGGGCCAGGTTCGCACCTGGTTCTCCCATTCACCCCGCGTCGGCCGATCTCGAGTCGCTTCGCAGTTCTCGCAACCTTCGACTAGATGAACGTAGCAGAGGCGCCACTCGCGCTCTGCCATACTGCAGATGCGCTCCCGAAGATCCGTCATTGAGTGTTCGCCTCGACGCTCCTCCCCCGCTTCGAGCCACGACGCGAACGGACGCCCTTCGCGTCGACTCGCGTTCCAGCGACGAATAAAGGCGCACCACAAACGCTGGAGAGCGTCGTGAGTGTAAGCGTGGCTGGTACCCTTGTTCTTCGCTGCGCGGTACCGTGTGAAGTACTGCTTCATCGTGTCGAGCGATTCCGGTTCCTCGGCTCCTTGGAGGCTGTAGAGCTCCCAGGGCTTGAGCTCGTGGTCTATCGCGTGGGGCGTCAGCACGAGCGATGGCGCCGGGTTCAGCGTCGGTCACCCGCCGTCGACATCACCATTGTCGCTCGGCGCGCGCTGTCGAGTGTTGTCGTCGGATCTTTCGCCGTTGTGAAGAGTGTGTTCTTCCGTGTCCGCGCTTAAGTTACTTAAGCGCAACTTAGAGAGAAGGGTGATGTAAAGGGCCCAATTACATAAGTAGGTAGAAGCTACATAGGTACATACACAAAAGTAGGTGCAGTCACACGGCTAGCGTGTGATCTGCTGTCATGCTCTGATTGTTTGAAAGTGGGGAGCCAGACTTATGTCATCCAATCAGGTGCAGACTTAGATTTGAGTGGTTCACAAGGGGAAGGGGGTCTCCGCCCCCGTCCCATACATAAACATAGTTGATTTTACCCTAAACACAAGACTTGAGCTTATTATTACGAGCTTCATCTTATCTACAGTGTACGCTAGTGACGGTATCTCTTAGCCCGTTACACAAACGTACTAGTTTCAGTAATAGCGAAGTCAACGTCGACTCTGAATAGTCTACATTGCCTCGGTCGACAGTGACCCAACATTGACTTTCAAATCCCACAAAAAATAGGCGCAAATGCGCAAGATCACCTCCTTGTTCAACTCCTGCCGGGAGTAGCCGGTGAACAGCTCGTCCAGAATGTAATACGCCTGTGACAACAACAACACCAGCATGAGCCCCTTGATGTGAACGCCAAAGCTGCCAGGACGCCGCCTTACCTTGCGTGGGTTGAAGATGGTGTCTAGCTCGCTCACCTACCAACCCACAACATCTTTCAGCGTCAGCCTCCCTTCTGCTAAAGCTCCAGTAGCCCTGACGCCTCACGTACATTGCCGAAGTAGCGGTCGGGCTCCTCCACGAATAGGAGCGTCCAGCCTCGATCGGAACAACTCGGTCTTTGTAGTGGCACCGGTAGAGCTGTACTCGTAGCCCCTCGACCAGCGTACCTCGAGGGTGTGAAGGCATCTATAGAAGGCAATGGTACAAGGTAAAAAAGTTAACATTAGTGAGCGGTGCGTCCTATCAACCCAGAATTTTACCATAGTAGAGAAGCGCTAATCCTTCGCGGGCACCTGGCTGCGGTGGCCAGTGGTGGCGCGGAAGCCCGGCATCCATGCCCATCTACCTTTCAAGGTGAGAAATCCGCAAACAGATCGCATTGGCCAATATGCTGTCGGCGGGGCCTTGAAGAGTCGCAGTTACCCTAACCACCTGGATGGCTTGAACCGGTACTTTGCCCCAAGATGTTTCTTATCCCAGCAAAATTGGGATAACGGTCGCCGGTGGGTTAACTCTACCTCACCATCGCTGCTCCCAATTCGGACACGGAGGGACGACCCGGAATTAACATTGGAATTAGCTAATTCGGGGTATAATTAAGGTCAATAAGGAATTAGAGTTATGCCAGAATTATCACGGCAGAATATTGTGCCTTTCATATTGGTCCTTTCGCTTATTCTGCCGTGATAATTCTGGCATAACTCTAATTCCTTATGACCTTAATTATACCCCGAATTAGCTAATTCCAATGTTAATTCCGGGTCGTCCCTCCGTGTCCGAATTCGGAGCAGCGATGGTGAGGCCGAGTTAAGGCAGAATAAGCTAATCAAGCCTGCGTTAGACGGAAACAGAGCCTCCCTACCCGCCAATCCATGCCATTCTTCTCGTATCTCCGTTGATTGGAAGCCCTCCAAAACTCTCACTATCGTGGTCGCATCGCAAATCTCAGAGCCAATCAAGTAGAGATTGTGCGCCCTGTTCCATTGTTATGTGTGGCGAGCTTTAGTTAAAGCCCTCCAAAACCCTCGCAAAGCAGTCCAAAATATTTGTAGTATGATAAGAAAATTGTATGTTAGAGAGCACTTATTTCGGATCGTAGCGTTGAGTTTCGCAGCCAGCCATACCAAGATGAACCTGTCGGCCATCATTGCTCTGGCAACAGAGCGCCGTCGGCGTAGGCGCGTCACGACGCGTTTACTGCTGCTTCTTCGACTACGTATCCTGAACAAGGAGCGCGGGCGCCTTTCAAGTGCTGCCCTCGTGGACCCATTGGAGTCGCCATGGCATGTTCTCTACAGAAGTCGCCACACTTCCAGCTTTGTTGCCACAGTTTCGCTACGTTTAACAGCGGCGGTGGATCTGCTTAACCATTCATTTAGGTTGCGGCGGCGCACAATTTGTGGAGACGGTTTTGTGGTCTCCACAAATTGCGATGGCGTTGTGCACGCCTAGCCCTAAATTTGCGCGATCGATGTGACGCGCGCATACTTTTGGATGTGCAGGTTTTGGAGGGCTTCCATTGGCTCGCAAATGCTGGTCGCGGGAGCTAGGGGAAGCACTCACAATCGTAGGCAGAATTAACACTAAATAAGCGTTGCTCGCCCTTTTTTTGATCTAATTCTGTCTGAATTAACAACTCACCCGCCAAAATAGGTGAAAGGCACAATACCGGTATAATAGTTGATTTTCTCTAAAAAAAATTGTACAAAATGTCATTAATGCGAGGTTGCAAATAAATGTCGCTCGAAGGTTGCTCTTCCTTGCGCCCAATCAATCCAATGTCTCGTTGGTCACAGACAACCTGAAACGATGGCGGAGGAAGCTGCGCCGCTTGACGCCGCGGCCTTCGTGGGAGCCTTGTACCGCAAGGTGCTGCTCTCTGTGAAGGCGTCGAACGCGGTTCCGTCCGAAGACGATGGCTTCCACTTCCACAGCCAATTCAGCGCCGAGTTCGCGGCGCGCTCCAAGAGCTCCGGCGCCAAGGCCGAGGCGCTCGTGCGGCTGCTGACCAAGCGCCGGCGCGGCGACGCGGACGGAGACGACGCCGGTGACAGCAGCGACGAGGACGAGGACGAGCAGCAGGAGCTTTTTGACGGGCCGGAGCCCAACGCGCGCGTCACGGACTACGCCGACATGCTGCTTGACGAGGCCACCAAGCACCTGGCGCGCTTCGTGCGCGGCGAGACAGAGCCTTCCGCTGACGCGTCGACGCTGCGACCGCTGGAGAACAAGCCGCAGGTTTTCGAGAAGAACAAGAAGCCCAAGAAGAACGAGAAGGAGGAGCACGCCGAGAAGAAGATGGCACGCGGAGCGCAGGACAAGCCCCAGGACAGGTTCGACGAGAAGATCGACAACTCGGACGCGCCCTTCGTGTCCAAGCTGCGCGAGAAGGTGCACGCGCTTAGTGACGGTGCTGCAGTTGTTGCGGACGACGAGGATGAAGAGATGGCTCCGCGTCACCCGTACTTCCCGGAGATCAAGGCTCTTAAGTACGCACCCTGGCAATTGGAAGCGTCCGACGAGCCGTACGAGATGGTAGAGTTGGAGAAGGCCTCGTACCTTTGGGTGGACTCGGAGGAGAAGGTGGTGCAGATGATGAAATCGCTGACTGCCGCTGAGGCGCGCGTGATTGCGGTGGATCTGGAGCACCACAGCTACAGGTCGTACATGGGACTCACGTGTCTGATGCAGATCTCTACTGCGCGCGAGGACTTCCTGGTTGACACGCTGGCGCTTCGTGGCAAGCTGCAGACGCTGAACCAGGTCTTCTGCGACCCGGAGAAGGTGAAGGTGCTGCACGGTAGTGACATGGATATCATGTGGCTGCAGCGCGATCTTGGACTGTACATTGTCAACCTGTTCGACACTGGTCGTGCGGCGCGTTTGCTGCAGTATCCGCGTTTCTCCCTGGCTTACATGCTCAAACGCCATTGTAACATCGACGCTGACAAACAGTACCAGCTGGCTGACTGGCGCACTCGCCCTCTTGAGAAGAACATGGTCAAGTACGCACGTGAGGACACGCGCTACCTTTTGTTTATTTACGACCGTCTGAAGAAGGAACTGCTTCAGGCTGGTGCGAAGTCTCGTGAGAGTCTTCTGTTTCAGACACTTCAGAACTCCAGCAAGCTCTGTCTGCAGGTGTACGAGAAGCCTCAGCCGACGGAGGAGGACGCGTTGGCACTGGGTGAGAAGCTCAAGGGCACTGTGAACATCCAAGAAATCTCGGAGCTCCAGAAGCGTGTGATCGTGGCTCTCTACCTGTGGCGCGACCGCGTCGCTCGTCAAGAGGACGAATCCGTGGCCTACGTGATGGCGAACCACGTGCTGATGAAGCTTACCAAACACCTTCCAGTGCGCTCCGATGAGCTGTTCCGCGCGTGCCACCCTGTGCCGCTGCTTATCCGCAAGCATGCACTTCAGATCACCAAGATGATTGTCTCCGAAAAGGCAAAACTGTCAGAAGAAGAGGCGAAGGCAAAGCAGGCTCCTGAACCCGTTGCTGTCAAGCCGACGAGGAAGACTTGGAATGGCGATGGAGAGGAGCAGACCGTGACTTCATCGAGTCTGAAGCGCGTTGGCCGTGCTGAGTACGCTCCTTGGAAGAGTGGTCAGCGCAAGGCTGGTATCGCTGGCGCTGCTTCAACTGGATCGTCGTCGTCCAACACTGCTCAGCCCATGGCTCTCGGAATTGACGTTACCGAGACTACGCCGCCGGAGACAGCAGCTGAACTGCTCGAGAAAGTCAACGCCTTGGTGGCGAGCACAACGTTCACAATTACAGAGAGCGAGCCTGTCGAGACAGCAGTGACGCATCCGGCGTCCTTGTCTGAGACGCCCGCCAAGGATGACAGCAGCGACCAGGAGTCCAAGCCCAAGATCCCTCAGTCCATCTCGGAGGCCTATCACATGTCGAACCGGTCCAAGCGGCGAAAGATGGACACATCGTCGGCTTCACAGGTCAAGGACCGGGCGCAGGCGTTCATGCAGAAGGTTGACGGAGACGACAGCAAGGCTGATGGAGCGGAAGACGAGAGCGGCTTCCAGAGCTTCGACTATGCTGCTGCCAGCTCTCAGGTCGCGGGAGCCAAATTCGAGTTGAAGAAGGATGAGGACGACGACCGACGTGGCGGTCGCGGCGGCCGCGGTCAAGGTGGCCACAACAAGAAGCAGGCCGGCTACAACCCGTTCGCGGGCATGGGTGGCAAGGGCAAGAAGGGCAAGAACTCGGACGAGCCGCAAGCTGGCCGGAAGCCTGTCAAAAAGATGCACCACATGCCGAGAAGCGCCACGTTCAGATAGATTGATGATTCACCCCAGGTATATAGGCTTCCTCTCGGTCATGCTACATGTTAGATAGACCCATGCCACCAGGAAAAATATACACAAACCACAAGGTCCACCATCACTGTCACTTTCCACCAATATTGTAAAATTACTGGTCCATGATTGGTCGAGTCGCACGTGGCAGTTTTTTCTTAACGTTATATTACCGCTAAATTTTAGCGCCATTTTGGAAAACGGACCAAGCAGCCGACGCGATCTCCGATGGCTCGTAGCGCCGCGCTCAAGCGCGTCTCGCCCGCGTCGCTCGAGTCGGAGGGAGGGGAAGGTGCCGCTAAGAAGATCAAGGCGTCGGTGGATGTGGCTAACGAGGCGGCGGCCACGGTGCGCAGCGGGCCGCTCGAGGCGGAGGACAGCGAGTCGGACCCCATCGACGAAGGGGAAGACGCTCAGACGTCCACTTCGGCGACCAGTAACGGCGTAAAGCATGATGAAGAGGACGAAGAAGAAGGTGGGGCAAGTAGCGCTGCTCTTCAGCTTTATTTTCATGCGATTACGAGCGACGTTGGAGCACGGATCGCTGACTTATTGATTTTTTACTTAACTGCTCTGTAGACGTCGAAATGGCTGATGCGGAGGCCTCGGAGGGCCAGGAGACAGCGAAAACTGAGGCAAACAGCAAAAAGAATGGGGCAGCCAAGTCTGCAGCTAAGAAGCCAGTCAAGAAGCGCACAAAGCCTGCTGCGAAGGCTGCTGCCAATGGGAAGACGAAAGCTGCCACCAAGCCCAAGGCAAAGGCCAAGCCTGCTGCCAAGCCGAAGGCCAAGGCTGCACCGAAGCGGAAGACTCGTACACAGGAAGATAAAGTGAAGGAGAACGCGCCGCTTGCTACGCCGTTCTTCGTGGAGACGGGGGCTGAGTGGAACAACACGAACATCGACTTTGACGAGCTGAGTGTGTTGAGGTCGAGGTGGGAGCTACCTGCAGCTTGCCATATTTTGTGGCTGCTGCAGAGTCCATTGACGCTGCGCTTCTCCAACACGCTGCTCGAGTACGAGGCGGCGCTGCTGAAGCCGGAGGATAGTCCCGTGCTGGAAGACGTGTTCACGAAGCTGCTGCTGAAGAAGAGTGAGCGGGCGTGCTTGAGCGCTGGTATCGGACTCAAGTATGAGTGGTGGAACAAGCAGCTGCGCATTTACTACCTGGACATGTACGCCAAGTGGTACGCGCTGCTGCGCAAGGCAGGAGAACGGCTACCTGAAACATTTTCGCAAGATGAGGACGATGACGATGGCAGCAGTGCCGACGACAAGACCGATGAGCAGGTGGATGTGGAGCTGACTGACGACGAGTGGCTGACGCTTGATATCTTGAAGGCGCGCCTCGAAACGCTTGGCATGGTCTGCCCGCTAAAGGTTAGTGCTCTGTCGAGTATAACTGCAGGATTGGACGGTGATATGATTCTAACGTGGAATGCTTGCTTGGATACATGTACATCTGCAGCACCAGTCATTTGCGGACTTGTCGATCGAGTTGCGATGCAAAATTCTGTTGAACCTGTGCGAGGCCGTGGTAGATGATCCAGCCAACACGTATGTATTTATCTCGATCATATGAATCTTATGACTGAGTGCTCACTCGTTGTGACTGTTCTGTGACGGGAACGAACAGTGAATATATGCGCCAAATGGAAGACGACGACCTGCGCGTGGAGCCGCTTGGCAACGACCGCGCCGGCAACATGTATTACTTTTTTCCGCAGTTCTACGAGGAGCGGCGGTTGTACAGATTGGACCCAGAGACGCAGAAATGGGCGCTCTGGGCAAAGGGGGACGGCGCCTTCCGTGCTATGCTGAAGGCTATGAAGGGAGTCCGTGGTCGCAAAATTCGCGGCGAACAGGAGCTTCTGGATCATCTGGAGGTCATTGTAGAGCAGATTGAGGATGAAGACGAAGTGCGCGCTCGGCAGCTGGAGAAGGCCAACCGTCTAGCGATTCTCGAGGCGATCCCTCGCAAGCGCTCGCTGCGTCTGCAGGTGAAGCAGCTGGAGAAGATGGAGAAGCACCAGGAGGAACTCGAGCATCAGAAGGAGCTGACCATGGAGGAGATCGCAGAAATGAAGCGCGCCGAGTTGCTGCGCAAGGTGGAGAAGGAGGCTGAGAAGGAGGCTCGTGACGCCGAGCGGGAGGCTCGCCGCTTACACCGCGAGCAGGTAGAGCGAGAAGAGGCCCAGGCTGAGCGCGAGCGACGCCGTCTTCGCCGTATTGAGAAGGAAAAGGAGGAGGAAAGGCTGGAGCTGATTGCTCAGGAAGAGCGCAGAAAGCAGGAAGAGGCGCGCGAGCTCCGCGCCCGTCAACGGCACGGAGTAGAGGAGTGGCAGCAAGTAGAGCAGGATGACCAGGGCGCGGTGGAAGATGCAACCCCGACAAGCACCGCAGCAGAGGCTCCTGAGCAGGTTCCAACACCCGCGAAAGCGCCATGATGGGGGCATTGGTATTGCAGACAGCACTCACTCGCGAGCCAGAACAAACGATGCATTCCTTGGGTAAACAAACAAATAGAGAGATCGATCGACCGCTTGCGGCGACCTTGTGACAAAAGTCCATCGGGCAATTCCGACACCAACTTTTGAAGTTGCCGTGTTCAACGTGAAGTTCACGTTGAACCGCGATATCTGTACGTAAAGTGAGTGAAACGCAAGCGTCGAGTTGTCATAAGTTGCCAAGAATCTCGACGCCCGAAAAGCGCGAAGTAATTCAGCCGTGCCATGTCCATGCTCGACGCCAACCACTTTTTGTCTTGAAAGGCATGCTCCCACCGCCAACGGATCAACTTGGTGTAAGGGGCTCTTGCAGGTTAAAGCGCTTTCATGGACACATCCGGTGCCATTCCTTCCGATTTGGGCTCGCTGCGTCTTTGCCGGCATGTTGACGCCCGGAAATCCGGGGCCCTTGCACAAAGCCAGCGAGGCCACCGACCAGCCCGGCTTCGCAGATGCAGAGCTGGTCGCCGGGTTCACGGACGGCGAGCGGAGACCAGTGGTGCCATCCGCGATCTGTGATTCATGTACCCATCGCTCTGATTATTAGCGTGGCGTCGAAAAACTTTGGCAAAGCTGGGGCGGCGGGTCGGTGGACGGCGCGAAGCTCTTGCTGCCTGCATCTCTGCGAGGCCGTCGAATGTCCAACGAGCTGCGCGGTACACAGCCCGCCACATCAGTAGCTTCGCTGGCTGCGTTGTTTGTGGTGCTGCACGGTGTCCGAAAGCCTTCAGAGGCGGTGACAAAAAGATGGAAGTGAGCAACACTTGGGCTTGGACCTCGATGCGCGTCTTCTGAGCCTGCCGGCGACTATGGAGGCCATATGCCGCCGTCGCAACTTCCACTTGAGGCTGACTGCAAGTCGATGTTGCCACTGTCCGGCGTGAACTTGCGGTCACCGCCACAAGAAGCAACGCCGGCGTTTACCAGGACCCTGGATAGGCCTCCAAGGACTCTTTACCAACACTTCGAGCCGAGATTCCTGCGACAAATGGACAGGAAAAAAAAACTGCAGATGGGGGGCATCCATAGAATTGTGCCCCTTGAAGTACCTTCGGCATACTGAACCCAAGTCGCCGCGCGCAATCGGCGTGGCACAACCCTCAGTCGGCAAAAAGCCACGGACATCACCAGTTTGACCTACGGTACCTGCATACATGCGCTCGCAGCAGCAGCAGTACGAGCCGCTGGGCACGCTCGCGCCCGCGCTCTTCGGCAGCGTGCAAAAGTGGCGCCACGTGCCGTCGGGCGAGTGCGTGGCCGTCAAGCGCATGGAGCTGCGCTTCGCCGCGCGCAAGCGCTGCAAGAGCTCGGAGCGCGCCGTGGACGAGGACGTCTTCGCCGAGATCAAGATCAATCTGCGCGTGCAGGCGCTGGGCGGCCACGCGCACGTGCTGCCGCTGCGCGACTGCATCATGGAGGACGAGGCCGTGCTGCTCGTGCTGAAGTTCTGCGAGCGCGGCGAGCTGCTCGACGTGCTCAACCGGCAGCGCGCCGCCGGGCTCGAGGTCGACGCGCCGCGCTACTTTGCGCAGATCCTGCGCGGCGCCGCGTTCCTCCACGCCAACGACATCGCGCACCGCGACCTGTCGCTCGAGAACGTGCTGGTGGACGCGCGCGACTGCTGCCAGATCACGGACTTCGGCTTGGCCACGCAGAGCTCCGGCATGATGGCAGTCAAGCCCGTGGGCAAGCTTAGGTACATTGCGCCAGAGGTGAGTGCGGCGCTCGTTTATGACGACGCGCTGTCGAGCGAGTACGACCCCAAGGCCGCCGACGTGTGGGCGCTGGGCGTGATGCTGTACGCCATGGTGGCGGCGCGCTATCCGTTCAAGGAGCCGCTTCGTCGGGACAACCGGTTCAGGTTGCTGGAGGACTTTGGGGTGGATTATCTATTGGAGAAGGACGACGTGGACGTGAGCGGGATGGAGGACGTCGTGGACTTGCTGAGGAAGCTGCTGGTCGTGGACCCGGCCAAGCGCGCGACGCTGGCCGAGCTCGCGTCACATCCGGCGCTGCCCGCTGAGGCCCAGAGTGAGACGCGACCGGCGAGTCTGACGGAGAAGCCTGAGGACTCGCAGCCTCTGCTCTCTGTAGCTGCAACCAATGAAGGACGGCGGCGCGCGCGGTCCCTTGGCCGCTTCACCGGGAAGGGTTCGCTGGCGTCGGTGGGCCCCAACACCCCGCTGTCCAACGCGGAGAAGAGCAAGCAAGCTCTTGCTGCGTCGGCACTGAAATCAACAGCCGTGGCTGTGGCTCCTGCCACAGGGTCCAAGAACCCTCGCAGGTTGCTGCGGAAGTGCTTCGCCACTGCGCGAGCGTAAGGCACGCGCCATGCTGTATCTTATCTATTAGGCGGCCCCCTCCCGCTTCACCTACCTACCTAAAAAGTATATTATCAATCAGACGAAAGTATCTTTATTGACATGTTGTGGTTGACATCGCTTCAACGTCAAGCAGTCGTTCAAGCAGCTGGGGGTGTTGCCTTCCGTACCAGGTGATATTAATACCAAGGCGAAGGTAAACCTTTGAAGACCCGCTGTCAATTTGTATGTGCAGTTATTGACACCTCCTGTACACTATGCTACGGCTTCCTCGCTTTCCTCCTCGCCAGGTGCTTCCTGAGTAGGAGATTCCTCGACAGGTGAGTCCACTGTGCATTGCTCACCGAATGAGGCGCTGACAGCGGGCCACAGGTCTTCGCACTTGTCCTTGTCCTTGTCGTGCACGTTCACCAACGCTTGCTGCACTGTACTGATCCAGTGCTCGAGGGAGGGCACAAGGTTAGCCGCTTGAGCCACCGAAGACTTCACTGCCTTGACGCGTACGCTTTCAAGCAGATGGTGGAGCTGGCCTGCTTGGTAGAACACGGTGCGCTCGAAGAACTCCATGTCCCGCAATGTATCGCACAGCGTGTCCACGTACGCGTCGACGAATTCTGCAGCCGGACCGTTCTGCAGCCAGTGACTACGCTCGAGAGCAAACGCGATGCTCTCGGCTGACAAGAGGGACACGAGGGAGAAGAGGTTGCGCCAGCGACTCAGCAACTCCTTCTGAGGCGAGAGTTTGTCAGCCGCGTCCGCGTTCTTGCCTCGTCGACGCTTCTTCCCGTTTGTTGTCTGCTCTGTCGCCTCCACTTCTTTCCGGAAATCAAGCATCAATCGAGCAAGCCAGGCGAACAGTGAGCTCAAGGCCTTGGGTGGCGTGAAGAACTCCGACGGTTGCAGGTCACGCAGGTCGTCCTTCTTGCTCAAGCGCTTGGCCGACTTCTCCACCAGCAACGACGTCTCATCGTTTACGTGCGCACACTCTGCCATGACCGACACCTTCGCGTACACTTCGAGCAATCGGATAAATCCGAACGAGTTCGCTTTGTAGGCTTCTTCAACTTCGTCGGCGTCGAACTCGAGAATTGGTCCCATGCACGATTCCAGCACTTCAACTATGGGCTGCAGCAACGTCTTAAGGTCCTTGACAGACGGCAGCTGAGCAAGGTACTCGATCGTGCCAAGAACCACGACCGGGTTCAGCGCCACCTCCGCCTTCTTGGATTTCTTCGGCTTCGAAGTAGCCGCCTCAGCACGAAACTTGTTCTTTCTCCATTGCTCGAGAAACTTGGCTAGCTTTGATGTCAAGAACGGAAGCTGTTCCCACTGCACCATACAGTCAACCATCGACTCGAGAAGCTTCCTGCTGGAGTTTTCGTTCATCTTCATAAGGTTTTCCACCAGACGCTCCAACAAAACACCCTCGGACAAGTCTCCCAGATAGCCGATGATCCTCCAGATTGAACTGAGCGCTTCCTGATCGTAGGGTCGGTCTTCGCTGTACGCGAGAAGAAGCGCTTCCAGCGACTCGACATTTAGCTGTTCACGCAGGAAGGTCTTGCACTCAGAGTAGCGAGCGTCGCCCATCACCTTCACGTGCACACTCTTGAGAAGATTACCGATGACTTCCAGGACAACAACCTGGCCAACCACGCTAAAGCTTTCATCGTCTTCATCGTCATCTTCGTCTTCGTCATCCTCCTCCGACTCTTGCGGCTGCTTCAAACGCCGAGACACGAAGTTCAGAGAGCAACGAAGGAGGAGGGCGGCCAACTTGCACACCGATCCGACGGAGACGTGTTCCACAACATTCGCATAGAAAACCATAGCAGCTTCTGGGTTCTTCCTCACCAGAGCGAGACATCGAGCCACCTGCGATGAGCCACCCACACTCTGCGGGAAGTACGAGTTCAAGAACAAGGAGACAAGCTGCTTCCGTGCCAGAGGACTGTCCCGGTCCATGACCATGCGGCATAGGAGGTCGTTAACTGGAACGACATCGTAGAAATGCAAGTTTCGAATGCTCTTGATTCGGACCAACAGAGCGCCAAACTCAGCACGGACCTTCTCGTTTCGATCATTGATCAGTGGCGCTAGCTGTAAAGCACACGACGAAAGAATGTCAGCAGTCTTCTCAAACCAGGTAATGCCCAAGCATCTTGCGTACCATGGGGAGCAGCGGCTTCAGAATTGAGTGTGAGTTGTGGTTGTCCAGGATGAATTGGATGCCTTCAAATACTGCCGCACGGACGCTACTCGATGAAACGTCATTCACCAGATCCACCACAAGTTTTGATATGAAACACCGGATCGTCTCAGCGGGAAGTAATTCCCAGTACACGGAGAGCACCTTGGAGACACCCTCGATCGCTGCAACTCGCAGTGCAGGGTGAGAATCGCCCAGCAGCTCCTCGAACGTGTCAAACTGCTTCTGGAGTGTCAGGTCCATCGTTTCGTTGTTAAAAGCTGGATCACGAAGCGGGAAGTTGTCGAAGAGCAAGATTGTAGCCTGCCGCCGGACGGAATCGTTCGGGGCCTTCACGCCTCGCCACAAGATCGGGCTGCAGATACGGTACAGCATCTCGTCGACACCGGGGTGGCGCTTGTTCTCGAAGAAAATCTGCAGCACTGTGCGAACGGCGTTGAAGAGCGAGGTGCTGCCAGCGTGAACTGCGTCGCGAACGTATCGCTGAATACACTCCTCCTCAATCTTCGATCGAAACGCGCCCTTGCTACCAACCCAAGCCTGCGCACATCAACGTCTACTATAAGCATCCTTCCGCAATATAAGTACGCAATAGCTGGGATAATGACCCTACCTTGAAGTAGATGTTGCCGTACTTGACAAGGATCGAGTTGCGTTGGTTCGGGATCTGGTTCCTGATCGTCTCGTTGATATCCTCCACAAACGGCACGTGCAATGTGAACAAAAAGCTCAGAAACGGCACCGCATCCGGCGATCGAAAGAACGTCGGCTGGATGAAGCAGCGCAGCAGAATATCCCTCAGCAGTCCACTGCTATCATCATCAAAGTCCAGCAGCGGCAGAGCGTCCTTAATCGCGAACAGCCTTCGGATCGGATGTTTCTTGGAGTTGAAACTCCCCGCAGGCGTAGACTCATAACTGCGCACAATCAAGTACGGCAGCAGCTGCGTCACGAGCGAGTGTGCTCGTCCGCAGAAGTTGTGCTTCCAGCAGGCTTCGCACAGCAGCGAGATGGCTTCCTGCGTGGCCAGCACTTGCGTCGCATCACCTCTGAGTCTCAGTAGCTGGTCGTGCAGCTCCTGCGCCACTGCAAAGAGCTCTTCCTTGTCAATGGACGCGCCCTTGGTCTCCACCAGCAGCGCCGTGAACTCGGCGATGCACTCGCGGGCCTTGAGGCGACTGGCCTCCGTCTCCTCGTCCTCGCTGGGGGCCACAAGCTCCACAGCCGCGGGGTAGAAGGCGTCGAGTTGCTCGCGGGGCAGCGCGCGCACTTCCTCGTCCACCTGCGCTTTGTCTGGCTGCGTCTGGGCTGAGGCCGCGGCTTCGGCGTCTTCTTGCTCCTCTGCCTCGGCCTTGCGCTTGCTGTTACCAGGTTTGCGCCTCTGTACTTTACGCTGCGCCATCACCTGCGCTAGTGGCGCCGCGTCCCCGCCCTTGAGCGCCGCGATGGCCTCCGCCACCGACGCAGACGTTGCCATGTCGACCGGGAGTGCGGAACTCAAAAACTGGCGGAAAAATACTTTTCAACAGGATGTCAGTAAAACGAGGGACTCGACATTGTGAGTTTTGAAGAGATCCACACAAATTTCCCCCCACAAGACGCTCAACGATCGTTTGGACGCCAGCAAGCAAAGCGCCCGAGTAGCTACAGCACAGTTCACTTGATCATGGAGACGGCGGACCTCGTGGTGGACGGCACGCGCACGTCGGGCAAGGACGTGCGCGAGCACAACGTGACGGCGGCCGTGGCCATCGCCAACATCGTCAAGAGCTCGCTGGGCCCCGTGGGGCTCGACAAGATGCTCGTGGACGACATCGGCGACGTGACCATCACGAACGACGGCGCCACGATCCTCAAGCAGCTGGAGGTGGAGCAGCCCGCCGGCAAGGTGCTCGTGGAGCTGGCCGGCCTGCAGGACCAGGAGGTGGGCGACGGCACCACGTCCGTCGTTATCATCGCCGCGGAGCTCCTCAAGGTGCGACTCATAGGGCCCCTTAAGATACTTTTTTTTCATCTCGTTGCCTATTTCTTTAGGCAATTAGTGGGTAATATGTAGCATTGCTGACGAGTTTGTTATCGTGCTGGTGGGTGTTGTCTACAGCGCGCCAACGAGCTGGTGAAGAACAAGATCCACCCGACGTCCATCATCGCCGGATACCGTCTCGCCATGCGTGAGGCCGTCAAGTACATTAAGGAGAACCTGAGCGTGCCCGTGGACTCGCTGGGCCGTGAGAGCCTCGTGAACGCTGCTAAGACGAGCATGTCGTCCAAGATTCTGGGCCCCGAGAGCGACTTCTTCGCCAACCTGGTTGTGGATGCTGTGACGTCCGTGAAGGTGGAGCAGGAGGGCGCCAAGGGCAAGGTTAAGGCCAAGTACCCTGTCAGCTCTATTAACGTGCTCAAGGCGCACGGTAAGAGCGCCCTGGAGACGCAGCTGGTGGACGGCTTTGCTCTCAACTGCACCAAGGCGTCGCAGCAGATGCCCACCTACATCAAGAACGCCAAGATTGCGCTGCTGGACTTTGACCTGCAGCGTCACCGTATGCAGATGGGCGTCCAGGTTGTGGTGAACGACCCGAACGAGCTTGAGCTCATCCGTCAGCGCGAGATCGACATTACCAAGGAGAAGATCCAGAAGATGATCGACGCTGGTGCTAACGTGATTCTGACTACCAAGGGCATTGACGACCTGTGCCTCAAGTACTTTGTGGAGAACGGCTGCATGGGCGTGCGTCGCTGCAAGAAGGAGGACCTGCAGCGTATCGCCAAGGCCACGGGTGGACAGGTTGTGCTCACTCTGGCTGACATGGAGGGCGAGGAGACGTTCGACCCCTCGACGCTGGGTGAGGCACAGGAAGTTAGCGAGGAGCGCGTCGGCGACGGCGAGCTCATCTACATCAAGGGCTGCAAGACGCGCCAGGCCACGACCGTGGTGCTGCGCGGCGCCAACGAGAACATGCTGGACGAGATGGACCGCTCGATGCACGACTCGTTCATGGTAGTGAAGCGTATGCTTGAGAGCAACCAGCTTGTCGCTGGCGGCGGCGCCGTGGAAGCGGCCCTGTCGATCTACCTGGAGAACTTCGCCACGACGCTGGGCTCCCGGGAGCAGCTGGCCATCGCCGAGTTTGCCGACGCGCTGCTGGTCATCCCGAAGACCCTGGCCGTGAACGCCGCCAAGGACGCCTCGGAGCTGGTCGCACGCCTGCGCGCGCACCACAACACATCGCAGAGCGACGCCGCCCAGAGCGACCTGCGCTTCTCGGGTCTGGACCTGCTGGAGGGCAACGTGCGCAACAACCTCGAGGCTGGCGTCGTGGAGCCTGCTATCAGCAAGATCAAGAGCCTGCGTTTCGCCACGGAGGCGGCCATCACCATTCTGCGGATTGACGATCTGATCAAGCTCAACCCTAAGGAGGAGCCCCAGCAGTAGGCTGCCAGCTCCCCGTTGACATTGGGTCAGGTGGTAATAGCGTCTATAATAACACTCGTTTCCCACTATCTGTCTCTGGTCCTGTAGCTACACTACTCGTTGCCTTCCGCTTGCTCTCCAGCCTCGGCCTCTCGTCGGTGTTTGAGTTCAACTGCGGCCAGGCGATCCTCATCCGTGAGCGGTTCACCGTCAAGTTGCGTAAGCGTTGGCGCCAGTAAGATGATCGACGAACGATAGTCATCGACTTGAGTCACGGGATTCCCGCTCAAGTTCAAGCTCGTCAGCTTGGTGAGCTGCTCTAGAGGCTGTACACCCTCAAGCGTCTCAATCTTTAAAGAGCACACGTAGGTAACCAAACATGCGTGTTAGGTCGAGCTAATCTACCCCAAAAGAAAAGGAATGAAAGGTGCCGTACATTGTTCTGCTGGAGCGATAGCGCGCGCAATGCAGGCAAATTCTCGACCCCACTCAGCGTCGAGAGTTTGTTTTCATCCTAATGCCCAAGAAATTGTGTTTTAGCTGATGTTGCAAGATCATGATACCGATGAAGTGGAATTTAACGTACTAATGACAGCGTCTCAAGTTTGGCGGATGCGTCGTTGGCGAGGCTGCTGAGATCTTCAATCGCATTACGAGATGCCTCCAGAGTGGCGAGCGACGGTAAACTCTGAAGACCAACAAGACTTGTCAGCGCGTTGCCTACAGCACGAGCACAACGTTGAAATAGTGGTGTTAAGCTGCCGGGGTCTCTCGAATCGACCTATTCAGAGTAGACAGGTACCATTGATCTTGAGCACTGAGAGTGAGCCCGAATCAAGCCCTTGCAGCGCAGCAATTTGATTTCCGGAGACATCTAGCGACTGCAATTGAACAAAGTCAGCTCTATACAGCCGTTGATACCAGCAGGATTGGGTGAAGCTTTACCTGCAAATACTGCTGCGGAAGTGACGGCGGCGCTGTGAGGGCGTTTTCGGACAAATCAACGCACACGAGATACTGGAGCTCTGACAGTGGAGAGGCATCGGCAATTTGGTTCTTGGACACGTTCACATAGAGCAAATGCGAGTAGCCCTTGATCGGCTCGAGGCTCACCAGGCCTTTTCCCTGCAGATCCAAATGAAACCCTCAGCTTCAAACGTGCGATAAGGAGCAAATGAGCCGAAGTCGTACGATAACATCGAGAGCCGTGAATGCGTAGCCCGAGTCGTCCACCACACGGTCCACGCGGGACAACCCCTCCATGTACACTTGCAGATTGACTTCTTCGGCCATGCTTGATGCTGACGGATCTTTTGCGGTTCTTACTGTGTCCGTCCGAGAGGAGCTACAAGTCGCACGGAGACAAATTAAGCAAGAAGTAACTGCTAAAATTGTCTAAAGCCGCAAAGTCGAGCTCGAACCGCTGGAGAACTCGCCACTTGACAATGGCGTCGAGTCCGCGGCGTCAATCGTCTACGCTGCTGCCCGCCGAGGCCTTTTCAACTGACGACGACTCGGACTGTAAGCCTTCGGTTCTCTTTTTTCACTCATGCCTGATCCGGGAGCTGACTGTTGTTAGCCGAGTAGACTTGCCATGGCAGATCGCTTTCCGCGTGAAGTTTCCAACCGACAAGCTGGGGCTGCGATTCCACCCTGCTCAATTTCCCGACACTGGCAATGGCATCTACAACATCCGTCTGCTGGAGCTCACAAAGGCAAGCAAAGAGGGAGAGTTTGAGCCACTATACTGATAAACCTCTTCCGTAACAGGGACCCGATGGCAATGGACCAGCCTACAACTACAACAAGCACCTTCAACCTGGGCAACAACACTTGTAAGTGTGCATCAGTTGTGTTTTGCTTTGCTAAGCACAACTTACCGGTGAGCATCCTACGTAGAACGCTGCGTCCGGGGCTGTACTTGACCCACATCAATGAAACTCATCTGGTTGAAGTGCCTTGCGACGAAATCATCGAGAGGTGAGTAGTCCCCAGCAGAGCCATCCCAACTCAACAACTGCCAACGTTTTTTGCTGTGCAGTCTACAGACAACACCTCGGCCCATTACCTTGAGGTTTATCGACGTTGAGGCAGGTGTCGTCACGCGTCACGAGCTGCGAGACTCCTTGAACCTGGACGGCGAGGCGCTATCTGCTGCCATCGCGCAAATGCCGAGTTCTGCACAGTCTTCTCCTCGACGGCAGAGTTCTTCGCCCAGGCAGCTCGGAGCGGGGCAGAACGCCATGTACAAGATCATTCTCCTGGGGACCGCAGGCGTGGGCAAGAGCAGCTTGTTGGCCGTCGCAGCGAATGGTGACGACGCATACATGGTACGGTTTGCACCTAAATCCCCGAGTTACTTGATACTAACACCGTGTCATGACTGCAGGACCGGCGTCCGCCGACATTGGAGGCCGAGTTCGGCAGCATCGAGTTCCCCGACCCGAGCAACCCCAGCACGCTCATCCAAGCTCGAATCTGGGATACTGCTGGCCAAGAGCGCTTCCGAGCCATCACCCGCTCTCACTACCGCCGTGCCGATGGTGCTCTGCTGGTCTACGACGTGAGTGACGCTAGCAGTTTCGATCGTCTCGGCGAGTGGCTGCACACGTTGCGCGAGACTGCAGGCGACTCGCTCACTGCCTCGATGGTGCTCGAGAACAAAGTGGACAAGCTGCCCTTACCTCCCAAACCTTCCAGACCCAAAGGATACGCGCAGCCTGACCAAGTCCAGACCTTCTGCGAGGCCGAGAGCCTCTTGTTCACCCGCACGACGGCGAAGCTCAACGCTCGAGCGCTGGAGTGGGACGGCGCCATGAAAGTCTTCGACGCTGTGAAGCAGCTCGTGCTCAGCATCCACAAGACCCGCACTCGCGTGCTCTCCCCGTCCAAGACCCAAGACGCGGGCACAAGCACAGACCCGGTTGTTCTGACCAGCACCATGACCAAGAAGACCAAAAGTTCGGCAGACTGCGGAGGCTGCAGCTCGCACTAATTGCATGGCAAGACTTGCCAGCTGCACGTTTATTTTACTTATTAGGATATACAGACAAGATCACTATTGAGACTAAGGAATGTTTGGTCGCACATACTTCTTACACCCAATGCTACGAGATAAAAACCCTGAAGGACCAGCAAAAGATTGTTCGCTCTAGGACGGTCGTATCGTGCGCGACGACAAATGAGTCGACTGCCTCTCGGGGGCTCAAGGAGGCGGCGGCACTTCTTGCGGGGGGCCGAGACCCCCCTCCGTCCAGCTATACACACTGATAGATGTAGATACACACACAGATACGCAAAAGCTCTTCTCGCCAATGGCTCTCCGCCACGACTTGGGGCCGAGTGTAAAACTGCGAGTCCGATGTGAATCCTTGGCCCCGGCGCTGCAAGGAGTCTACTAATAAAGTAAACCACGTGACTGGATCCACATACAAAAATGATGTGTAAACCTTCTATTAGCGATTTTTCATGTGGCCCACACCACGGCGCTTACGCTTGCGGCGAGTCCTGGTTACAGGTTACGTCCAAGGTCGGCACCGCAGGCGTCATCGACTCAGCCATAGTGAGCGCAAGTCAGAGCGAGGACTCAATTCCTGTTCCGCCGCCTCCCAGGGACCCCAGAGAGAGCCATGCGTCGCGCTCTGCCGCCAGCGCTGCTGCTGCTTCTGCTGCTGCTGGCGCCCGTGGCCCACGCGCTCGTGATCGAGAGGTACGCGCGCGTTGTCATCGAGCGAGCTTCCTCACGGGTCTCTTTAGCAAGTTGACATGTATTGTGCTCACTTCTTGTTCTTATTTGTTTTGGACAGTCCGAGCTGCCGGTTAATGACACACGTGTACGTAATCATGTCGATAATGTCGGAAACATGGAGATCCTGACAGTGGTTGTGCGTGTCGAAAACTCACAGCTCGGGCGAGTTCACCAACCTGACGCTGCTCGAGACCGGCGGACTGCAGAACTACGAAGTCGTGCCAGGTACGGATACTCTACATTATTTATGCGTTATTAATTGTGCTGACATGATTCGGTGTTGTCTTGTGGCAGTGTCACCGTTCACGGCCTGCGAGCCGCTGCGTGGCCAGGACCTGACGGGCAAAGTGGCGCTCGTGCTGCGCGGCGACTGCAACTTTGTGCAGAAAGTGTGGCACGCGCAACGCGCCCACGCGGCCGCGGTGGTGGTCATGGACAACGAGCTGCGGCACGAGTAGGACCCTCTTTTCTCTATCAACTGGGGCCTGTAGCGGTTAATTGACTGACTGGGGTTCTGTTGCTCTGTGTGCTGCTGCAGACCGCCGTACCACATCATCATGATGAAGGACGACATGGCGAGCAGCGTCCGCATCCCGTCGGTCTTCATCTCGTACGCGTCGGGCGAGTGGCTGCTGGACGCCATGGGTCGCGCCCTTCCGTGGGACCCGCTGCGGATCACGATCGATTCGACCGGAGAGCGTGAGTCTGCTCGTCCTCTTTGAATGGAGTTGGAAGAAATATTTACTGACGAGCTATGTTGCTGTTGTTGCAGTCCCGCAGGCGTCGACGTCGAACCGCCTGCTGAAGCGCGTGATCGCCTACGTTTTCTTGATCTCGATCGTCTGCGCGTTCTCGAGTGGCTTGAGCTTGCTGTCGTCGGCGATTTTCCAGTGGGTTGGCAAGACGCGACGCACTCATGCCGCCAAGCAGCTGCCGATCGCGAAGTATGAGCGGAATATGCAGCGGACGTTGCTGGAGCACTTGCTGGAGGACCAGTTCGTGCTTGATCGCATCCCTCTAGCGGAGATTGAAAAGGTCTCTAGCGCTAATAACCACGTCCACGCCTCAGAGAGCGTAAGTCTTGTCAGCACCACTGGTGTGACTGCAACTCCGCCTGAGACGGAACACTCGATGTCGAATGGTGATGAAGATATTTATCTCGAGAGAGACGAGGCCAAGCCGCAAGAAGAAGAAGAGGAGCTGGTGAAGCACGAGACCACGTATCGGAGCTCTGTGGAGTCGGAGTCCGAGACGTGCCCCATTTGTCTGGACGACTTCGAAGATGGAGCCGATGTCAAGGTCCTGCCGTGCCAGCACTTTTTCCACGTGGACTGCATCAACCCATGGCTGGAGGGCCGGAGTGGACGCTGCCCACTCTGCAAGCAGGACGCTATTGCCACGAGTACGTGACTGGCCCAGTGTTATTGCGCACTTTGCTCGTGTCTAATGATTGTGCTCTTTCCTTTCTCCTTATAGTCGCCGAGGCGTCCAAGAAGATCTTCGGCTTCCCGCTACCGCGAATTGACCAAATTCTCCAGCAAGAGCATGTACGTAGCCATTTCAAGTACGAGTGATACCAAAGTTGGGAGTCTTTCTAACGCTATTCTACGCGTGTTTGCTGTACGCAGTGGGTCCACACATTTTTCCTAATGCTCCCTGCAAGCTTCATCAGCTGCCTTATCGTCAACGCCGCCGCCTCCATTATCGGCACGATGTGGCCGTAAGAAGTCCCCGTTGCTTCGGTGCTTCCCCCGACATCCTCGTTTCTATATCCATTGAGAGGGGAGCACGCAATGCGGGCTCGTAGTATTTATCGCAAAATTTCCAGCGGTGGCCTCGCTAATGTATTACTCTGTAAATGCACTCACGCCTAATGATTCTGCTCTCGTTTTACAGCTCAGCATGTTTGTCCTTGTGGTGTTTCCTCCACCAGGCACGAAGGCCTTTGTCCTCTGACGATTTCTGCTTTGCAGGCTTCTTCTCCTTCTTCATAAACTGCCACCATCTTCTCTTCTTCGGTTCAGGCTCCGGGAGCGGGCGTTGAGACCAGCGACGCAGCTTGATGAAGGCGTATCGAAGCTGTGTGCGCTTCGAAGTCATTTGGTGGAACTGGTTGACACCCAGCAGTTTGAAGATGGAGAGCGCGGCCTTGTACGGGTCGGCGTACGACGCCACCAGAGACTCCTCGTCTTGCAGATCCGTGGGCTTGGGGCCGATAACTGATCGCTTGGATCCAGGCGCCTTGGGAACGGAGATGGACTCGTATTCCGTCGCTGTAGTGTCGCCTCTCAAGTCCGCGAAGCCTTGCTGGACGAGCGCCAACGCGTCGCTGCCCGACATCCGAGAGAAGTACACGGCACCGGTGGCCCCAAGCAGAACGATCATGGCCACGAAGTGTTTTCGACCCGCAACTTGCAGGAACACGAAGGACATGACGACCTCAAACACCACCAGGCACACGAAGGTGAGTTCCAGGGCGGTGCTGGCGATGTGGCCGCGTCCGGGACTGTAGGGCAGCACATACAGCATGTTGTACTTGGTGGTGCCGAACTTCAGGTAGAAGTAGAGCGCTCCGAACGGCGTGATGATGGGCGTGATCACGGTCCCCAGCAAGACGACGAGGAAGAAGCTCAACACCAGCGCGTATTCGTGGCCATACGAGAACGCATTGGGTCGCAACGCCTTTTGTACTTCCAGAGACGTGATGGAGCGCGCGTGCACCCACGGTTGCAAGCCCATGGTATCCGCACAGCGAGTGATGTCGACAATCGAGCCGAGGAACGCACGTTGGCACACGTACGAGATGAAGAACGTCCCGGACACTTTGTACAAGAACGACTCGATGTACGACCGTCCACCGGTCTTCTCGATGTCCGACAGTGCCAAGTACACGGCTGTGACTCCGATACTAGGCAAGATGACCGAACTCTGTTTGAAGATGAGGTTAGTCGCTACCGATGTTACTGAATTGTCACCATAAAGCCGTCACGTACCACGACCAGATAGGTGAAGCCTTTAACGAGGAAGCTTTTGACACGGCGTGAGTGGCTGAAGGACGGCTCGGACATTGTCAAATGGAACAGGAAGGCCAACAAACACCAATTCACTGCAATCTACAAAGAAATAAGCATAATGATGACAAGACGAGCAAGTGTCCAGCCATATTGCAACACGTTCACTTACCAGCAGTAGCGATGGCAGATACGACGCCACCATCGTGAGCAGCATGGTGTTCCGGCGATTGAGTCCGCGATACACGTCGCTGCTCGAGTCGAGCTTGATGAACATGAGTACAGCGGTAGGTGTCGAGAACAACATCAGCAGCACCAGCGTAGCAATCTGTCTCGACATGAAGGCCACGGATCTGCGGACCGTGTACGGTCGGTACGCGAGACTTTGCCAGATCACATCGTCCGGCTCGGGGGCGCTCTTGAGGATGACACTGCGAAGTACAGGGGCGAGTTGCTCCGTCACGGAAGCTTCAGGCTTCTTCAAGGACGCCAACGGTCTCTCTCGAAAGCCTCGGCGTTGGAAGGACTCGGCCGTGTTGATCACGCGTCCAATACATGTTTGACCACGGACGTTCCGGACGAAGGCGTTGCGTGTTGCAGTCGAGTCGAAGATGACGAAGGCCGCGCCCATACACTTCCGCTTGCCGAACTCTTCCAGCGCGTCCTCCGGGAAGAAGTCGAGCTCCTCACGCAGAGCGAAGATCCTCCTCGCCGCGGACCTGTCGTACGCCTCCACAGTGTTGTCGTCCACGAGACTTTCATACATTGTCTCAAATTGACTGTCGGATCTGCTGCCACGCTTGACTTTCCCAGCTCTGGGGCTGTGTCTCGGACAGCAACACGTGCAGCAGTAGCAGCAGCACTCGCTCACCTTCTCATGGCGGTAGACGTATCGTCCCGGCTTGCAGCGTAGATGCCACCAGGCCACCTCGAGAGGCTCTGGAGCCATCACTGACCCCGGACAACATAGCAGGTTGTAAGACAGCGTGCCGTTCTCGTACGCCTCGTCGAATGCTAGGATCCGACTCAGCTTCTCGGAGAGAACGCGTCGACGCTGAAGCAGTTCGTGAACAGCACGAAGATCTCGCAGTACCGTGATCTCGTGGACTGAACCTTGTGGAGGGATGGCAGTTTTTAAAGCCTCGAGTAACGAGCTGTGCGTGGTGTCGAGCGGGAGTCCGTGCTGGATGAAGATACTGCGAGCTCCGACAATGTGCTTTGCCCGTTTACGCAGCGCAGATGCAAGTTCATGCTGTCTTCTCAATAGACTGAGCACCGCGAAGGCTACGAGGTAGCAGTAAGCCACGTGAGCCCAGTACCAATCGCTATGCAGCGGCACGTTGCTGAACGTCGTGGCTTGGTACGTGTCACCCCCTTTTTGAGCTCGAGCACTGCCTGGCACGTAGTTCTACACCACCCACCACCACAACACTTTAGTAAGATGACTTCGTGTACCTATAGAGAGCTGTATAGCCAACTTACCACTGGTAGCATCGCGGCGAGGCTGAAGAAGCTGAGGATGGCGAACAAGTGACCGCAATCTCGGAAGAAATGCATGATCAAAGCTGCTGGAATCCCACACGTCGAGCTCACGTAGTCGCCACTGGGTGACATCTCCCAGAACTTTCTCATCCGTTCTGTCAGCGTCGCTCCCTGCAGCTCCCCGTACTTTGCATCGAACGCATCGGAGGACAAATCGTCGTAGTTGCTGCGTTGGAAGAGCGCCTCCTGGTGGCCTCGCCAGATCGGCAGGTCCACTTGTTGCACCCTCCGCCACGCGAAGAAGGCCATCCCTCCGATGAAGATCAGCACGTTGAACAGCAACTGGAACCAGATGCCCTGCCATCCCTCCTCGCTGCCCGCAGCGATAGAGACCACAGATCGCTCCGCACTGAGTCGGTAGAACTTGTCCACGTCGGTGCCACCCAGCGAGTAGTCGAGGTAGAATCGCCCCGGGACTCTACCGAACAGCGAGAACTTCTGCTTCTGCTTCTGAGCCTCTGTCGCGTTGCTGGCGTGAGTGAACACCAGCGTCCGTGGTGCTACCAGTGAATCCATTCGCGTGCCGTTGCTGTCCGTCAACGTCAAGTCCACGAACATCGGCGGCGCGTTCGGAGGCACCCACGTGTCGACTTTGAGCTCCACGCGCGCGTCCTGCATGACCGTCGTGATCCCCGACGGCACGTTCACCACTCTCACGTCGTCCGCATAACCTCCCACAGCCAGCAACGCCGTGGCGACAGCTATCCGCAGTAGAAAGCGCGGCATGAACGCCATGCCCGCTATCGCCCCCAGCTCCGATCGCATTGTCATAAGATATCTCAAAGGGATCCTATGGACTGTCCAAGAGCCGTCTCATCCAGCGAGATAGCGACCTTTCATGATCCGAAACGTGCGGTCGTGGTTCGTCTACAACTGCAACGCTTGACATGACTTGCATCATTACGTGGGGCTTTTGGCTTAGAAGTAGGGGAAGGAGTTGGTCGACCATGAGCCGAGTGAAGCGTCCAGCATCCCCGTGTCGCCACCGACGCGCGCGAGACGCTCGTTCACTAGAATCTCGTAGATTTCGTGGACCCGTTTGAGGTCGCGACCTCTCCCCGATCGACTGGCGAACAGATCGTAGAGTTCCTGTCGGAGCTGCAATAGCTGCAGTGCATGAGCAGCTCGAGTCCTGTCCATCGGTGGGCTGCTACCATCTTCAGCTTGTGGCGTTGTGTAGGCGGGCGATGGGTCGTGGTAGATGGCTTCAATGGCCGCCTCGAACGCCGCCTCTTGCGTCCGCCACTTGAGCGCCAGCGACCGCCACTCCCTGTCCTCGTTCTCCTCTCGGATAGACAGCGATCGCTGTCGCTGTCCTCCTTCGTCTCGTGTTGCCGTTGTTAATTTCTGCATGGGGGCGTAGGTCGACACACTCAATAGACCATTGCGTAAGAGCAGCAAGGCGACGGACGTGAACACGCGCAGAGGCATGAAGGCGTTGAGTTTGCGTTGACGCAGCGAGTTGTGGAAGATGTTCCGGAGCTCCCGTTCAGTGGGGCCGAGTGAGAGCGGCGTGAGGGTCTCGACGAACGCAGCGTCGTCCAGCAGCTTCACCTGGCTGCAAGTGTCGTCCACGGAGCGTGACGCAGCGAGACCGAAGAGTTCCTGCACCCAGTACGAGAAGAGGTGGAAGTGGTTCATCTCGCCGCGGTATTTGATCAGCAGCGCCAGCACCTCCTCGAAGTAGACCCATTTCGGCTCTTCAGCTGCAGTAGAAGACCACAACTGCATCGGTTTCTGCTGGTGGTGACGGACGATCGGACTCCTCGGAGCTTGCGCGTTGTACTGCTTGGAGTGGAACTGGTTGAAGTTCGTCGGACGCACCATTGCACTGGCACGACGAGGTGACCCCGCCGGACGTCGACAAGTACCAGGAGATTGGAGATAATGGTTTTCTCCTGTCTCCGTCTCGTTGATCGACGATACGGCCGCCGCTTGGCCGTCTGGATCAACGAAGTAGGACGACACTATGGCTTCGAACTGGTGATAGCCGTTCGTCGGCAGATACTGTCGATACACGACGTTCTCCACCTCCGTGAAGTGCGTGTCGCTCTCGACAATGGAGTTCTCGTCCTCAACTCGGAACAACAGCTTGGCCAGCTCCAGAGCGTGGGGCACATCGATCACCTCGCGCATGGTCACGGGGTGGAACATCGGCTGACGGTGATACGACGACGACGCCGTGCCCGCGGGGCTGTCGTCGCTCGACAGGCGGTTCGCACACAGATAGCGACACACGCAGCAGAAGACGAGCTCCTCCTCTGAGCGTTCACTGGCCATGAACTCCTGGAAGCGCTTCACATCCGCGTCGATGTCTGCGAAGTCGTTGATGCTCTCATGCAGACTGGTCACTGCAGCGTCGATCAACTGTGGCAGGCCCAGTCTGCACCGGAAATGCTCTCGAGTGACCTGCTCGATACTGAACTTGACTGGCATCGCCTGTTCCCCGGGTTGGTCAGCAGCGACCGCCCTCGAGAAGAGCTGGGACCTCTGTTGTCTCCACTCAGTGAAGGACAAGGCGAGGTGACAGCGTGAGGCGATGACGTCTGTGAGACGACGCGGAGGCAGCTCCTTCAGCTTACCCACGATGGTATCGTAGATGTCCGAGATGAACTGCTTTAATGAGACCAGCCGCTTCCTCTGCTCTCGTGACGCAAGTGCCAGGGCCAGTAGAGACTCCGTTTCAGCCATAGCTTCTCTCGAGGCAGGGTAATACGTTGCAGAGCTCCACAAACTGTCGTCGAGATGCAGCTCCGCGTAGTTCTGCAGTCGCATCGCGTCTCGCTCTCCAAAGGGGATGCTGATGGAGTTGTCATCACAATCGGCGAGTGTGTCTCCATCAGAGCGGGCGTCAATGTCGGTCGGCTGACTTGCGTCCGTGCCATCTTTGTTGTCCTGTGTCTGCTGGTCCAGGTCGTCTACCAACTCTGTCTGCGCCGCGTCGTCGCTGTCCAAGTCGTCACTCCTGTCGTCCAGCACCAGCTCTTCGTCGTCACCAACAGGTTTCTCCTCCGGCACGGTGCCTAGCACAACGTGCAGTGAGCCCACCAAGGCTTGCGCTTCTTGCATCGTTTGCTGGAACAGCTCGACGTCTTCATCGTCGAATATCTCGGAAGGCGCGACGCTGGGCGGGCGAGGAGGCAACGCGCGATCCTCATCATCCGATAACGCAGCACTTTCACTGACGGCTGCATCCTCCTCGTCCTTCACGCTTCTCACTTCGCCCCGTTGGAACAGGGAAATGACCGACGCCAGCTCCCGGAACGTCGTGAGCAGGCGAATGAGCGCTTGTCTCGGGTTGGGCTTGCTCTGCTCGGTCGGCTCTTTGACTTCCAGCTCCTTGTTCGCACTCTCGCTATTGTTTTCAGTCGAGACTGGAGGAATCGCCACTACAGCGGGCGTGTTGTCGATGGGGACAGGAGCTGCTAGTGTCAGATCATTGTCGCTGCCCAATTGGAGAGTAGCCACAGCTGAGAGCTTGAGCTTGGCACTGCGTCGCCGGTTGAGCAAGTACGCACGGACGTTGGCCTGCATCAACTCGACTGCGGCATTCTCTTCGCGTCGCCGTAGAATCGTCCGCATGACGGCGCGACGGTGCAGCGCTAGCTGGCGATCGCGGAAGCCTCGGTACGAGCGCTGGATGTCCATCGCTGCCGCCTGCTTCTCGACGCGGAGAGTGATGCGAGTCTGCTCCTTCCGCGCCTGGTACTTCTGGAACGCGGCCTGCAGTCGCGTGGCCGCGAGATGGAGCTCCTTGGTCGAGTCGCGCTTGGAATTCAGCGACGGCCTGCTGACGGACGACGCGTCTCGCTGGCGTCTCCATGCAGCCTCTTCATCATCGATCTCGCCTTCGCTCTCTTCGTCACTCTTCTCCAGAATATCCTCGTGCTCTCGTCTTCTCTCTCTCTTTCTCAACTTATACGACTCCTGCGCTGCAGCTACGGGCGGACCAGCCTTCATCTGTCGCTCAAGCTCTTCCACCTTTTGTTGCAGCGTCTTGTTCTCGTCGCACGCGCGCGCGTATTTCTCGGACAACGAGGCCAAATGATCGTGTTGTTGGTTGTTCTTCTCATCCAAAACGTTGAGTTGGTGGATCAGCCGAGCGACTGCGGCGTCGTATCGCTCGCGGATCTCATGGAGTAGCTCGCTCTGCTCTTTGCAGATGCATTTGATCTGTCGAGCCAGCTCGTGGAAGCAATACGAGTAGATCTGAGTCTCTTGGCTCGTGTACTCGACCATCAGCCGTCTCCGTTCCGCCAGCACTGCGGGGTCTGTCTCCGTCTCGGGGCCACCAGGGTCACTATTCTCCTCAAACTGTGGCATCGTAGCGCGCATCTTGTCGAGTGTTTGGCGCAGATACAACACTTGCTGGCGATTATTTGGTGTCAACGCAGGGAACACGACGGTCTCCCACTGTCCTTGGTCGTTGAGTCTCGACTTGTACTGGTTCGGAGGGTAGTTTTGCGGTAGCAAGACCGAGTTGGTCTCCACAACGAAGAACTCGCGCGGGATCATGGAGATCTCGGTCAAGTCGGAGCTGTCATCCTTTAAGCCACGCGAGGGGCTGGGGGATTCCGCATCCGATCGACTGCTTCGAGGTATTGGCACGTGTATAGACGCTCTTGGAGACGGTCGGATGATCCTGACGGAGCTGCGCTTCCTCGCACTGCTGCTGCCAGATGACTCGCCTCCATCCACACGCTTCCGAGAGAAGAAGCCACCGGCTTTGCTGTCGGCCAAATTCAACGGAGGCAGCATAATAGCAGAATGGACCGCAGTAGACTCAACTAGCATCGCAAAAATACATGCAACACACACGTACGTAGCAAAAACTAAAATTGCACTTCGCGGGGGATATGATACCGTTCTCCCTCGGAGGATTCAATAGCGTTCATTCCTCCGACCCTGTCTGATAGACAAATACTTCGCAGTAATCTCCCATGCTGTAGATACTGCCTTCATCTAAGATATTTACACTTGGTGCGCCGGGATGTCGTTGGGCTCGTCGTCCTCGAAAGACTCGAGCGGGTGCGCCGGCATGGTGATGAATAGTTGCTTCATTTTGCGCTGGAACCGCCGCGCGTACGGCTTCGGCGGAATGGCAGAGACCCCTTTGCGTGACTTCCGCAGGACGCGCACCTTATAGGCGCGCTCTAACCGCTTGGACACCGTCCACTCCTGTAGAATGTCCACCAGGCCGAAGTAGTACTTGCTCGGACCGGAGACTTGGTGCGCGTGATACGCGTGGCTCTGAGGGTAAACCGCGCGCTCGGTAGGAGCCCCTGAACCCTGCGACACATCGGACAGGCGACCTCCAAAGGAGACTTCAGAGGACTCAGACGCTCTTGTGCCTTCCGACAGGACGTCGTCTTCACTGGGGGAGCGATGCGTCCCGACCAGAGTAGGCAGGAACTCGGCGTCGGTCTTAAGCTCGTGTCTATCGGCACAAAACGCCGTGAGTTCCACAGACTTCCGGCGTGAAATTCCTCGCTTATACTCAGTTGTGATGGTGAAGTGCGAGTAGTGCGTGCCAATGAGAAGACTGTAGTCCATGATGCCGGCACTCGCGAGGTAGTTGCTGTCGCGCGTCAGCTGCTTGACGAGTTTCGTCGCTGTGTCCGTATCCAGCTTCAGTCTCTTCTTCAGATCGTTATCGCGTAGAGTGATGTCGGGGTAGTGTTCTTCTCCCGGCAAGAAGCACGGCTCTCCTGGCGCGCCACCGAACGTAAAGAACCGGTTGCACTTCGAGCAGCGGTACTTCTCGCCTAGCACACACGCGGGGGCATTGCGGTCCACCCAGGACCCCTTGATGTCGTACCTGCGATGGATCACCTCCGTCGTGCCCAGGAAGTTCCCCATCACGATGAAGTAGAAGATCTGGCCGTACATCTTCATGGCGTGGAAGCCAAAGAAGCGAGGCAACAGCGTCCCAGGGTTCCACTTGAGGTAGCGCAAGTAGCTGGGCAGCAGTCGCAACAGCACGTCCTTCTCCTTCGACGTCGTGCTCTTCACAAGATACTTGCGGTCGCACGTGTTGAAGACGAAGGCGCCACTGCGACCTTCGCTGATACGCTCGTTGATCGTCGAGCGGAAAGCGAAGATGTACTCGGCGTCGTTCACACCGTAGAGCTGACGGATGGAAGCGAACACGCGCGGCTGGAAGTCGTAGAACTGCATCTCCGTTAACGCCATGGGCATGAAGGTGAAGCGCATGTTGCTCGGGTTGTCGCGCGGCTCCTCCACAACTCGAACGGTCGAGCTTCTCATCTCGCGCAGGATCGGCATTGACCGTGGCGGGATCGTCATGGACCCCACGTCGTAACTAGACGAAGCTGAAGACACGAGTTGTCTGATTCGACGCTGCGGAGACCGCTGCCAGTCCAACTGGAACGTGTGGTTGTTGCCGTTCTCGCGTCGCATCCGATGGTGATGCTGGATCGACTCGATGATGCCGTTCGTTGCCATGTGAATCATCTGCTTCCGCAGCGCCACATTCAGCTGAGGGTTCATGAGCTTCTCTTCGTGCTTGTGCGAGTCGTCGTGCTTACTGTCGCTCGCCTCAGTGCACTCCGAGCTGGCAGCGCAAGGCGAGAACGATCCGCGCATGGCCAACCCATTCCCACACGGAGACTGGAGCGCAGAAGCTGCTTTATCATCGGAGTAAACTGAAGGGAAGTACGGCGCATTGACCACGATCCAGACGATAATGTTGACACAACCCCTTGAAGCGTGCATGAAGGCGCTGAGGTCGATGAGCTCCTTGAACAACGTGCCCCCCAGCACACTCTTAACCGTCGCGGTGTTGGTCATCGCGAAGAGGAAGATCATGAGGAACGACCACGAAATGAAGACCGCACACGTCAACATTCCGTTCGACAGCACGCGGCGGCGCACTTCGAACGTCTCCTCCAGTCCACGTCGCAGCCGAGAGCGGACGTACCCCATGCACGCGAGTCCGAAGAGCAGGTACACGACGACACACACGTGGTACAAGATCCACTGGTGCCAAAAGAAGCCCGGCATGTCCGTGTTGTGGTGGAACCAAATGAACCGTTGATCTCCCTCACTCTCAGCCTTCAGGCAGTCCGGACTCGTGTCGTTCTTGTCGACACACTCCACCTCGGCGTCGCCCAGGAACCAGAGCACAAAGCCGCACACTATTCCACTGAGCACCGAGTAGAACCAATAGACGCGGAAGTTGTGCGCGTACGACGTGAAGGGGTTCGTGATGGACTGCACCATATCGATCGGGATGGCGAAGAACCAGAACTCGCCGGCGATGAGCAGCGCCTGAGTAATCGCGGCGATACGAAACGGCAGCACCACGGAGTCCGCCGAGAACTCGGTCACGCAGTATTCCGCCACGTAGATGATGGCCAACAGTAGGTCCACGAGGCTCTTGCTGAAGATCAGTGGGTTCGGGTGCGCTCTCACCGCGGGACTCGTGAGGAACGACACGATGATGACCAAAGTGAAGGCGCTGGAGGCGATAGCTCCCAGGAACAAGTACTCGTCCGCACTGTAGCTCCCCACGAGCGCGATGGTGGAGCAGGCCACACCCACGAGCACGAGCAGCCCAGCGATTGCAACAACGAGACCGGAGCACGGGCCCGTGACTAGAGCTCGGAAGCAGCTGCACATGGACAGCAGTCCCGCTCGATGGCGACTGCGTCTGCGAGTGCTGCGTTGCCTGTCGAGCCGCGACTTGGACAACTTCTCGATTGGGTCACTGGACAGCGAAATGGAGCAGAAGGACCCACTGCAGAGAGAGAGAGAGATAATTAGCGTTAGAGAGGTGAGGAGATGACACAGAATGACACAGAATCGAATGACGCACTGGTCTCGTCCGCGCAGCAGCGCGTCGCTCTCGGAGGCCGGCGGTGGATGCCCCATACAGGAGCTGGTAGACGCAGCGGGAAGGTTGGGGAGTGGCCCTGCTGCGCGTGCAGAGCGCGGGGCCTGACGGGTGCACGCACGCGCAATGAGGTGAGGAAGGTGTGGGGCCAAGCGAGTGGCTACTTACTTGGCGACTCTCTGCCAGCTGGGCATCTGATTGTACCGTGGTTTTGGTACAGTAGGTCATAAATGTAATTTTAATGAAGTTGGGATTGTGGACGTTGGAGGACATGTGGCAAGTCATGTTGAAGTGACACGGATGGACCCTTTATGGACCCAATTTCTTTTAGGTGAAGAAGCGACGGAGGACGCGGTGGCGTTGGGAGGCAGCGACGGCGCCGAGGACGCAACCAGCGAGCACGGCGGCGCCGAGTGCGCCCCAGTTTGTGGACGCAGCTTCGCTTGGGCTTGGCGCGAAGAGCTCGTCGATGTCGGGGCCCATGGTCACGCTGGCGGAGCCGTTGGAGAGCATGGACAGAGACCGCGTCTCTCGCTCCAGGGATTGCAGGAACTCCTTGGACACGAGACGCCTCTGCTTGAGGAACTGGCGGCAGTACGTGCGGGGCTGCTGGAACAAGCGGATGCGAGAGTTGGAGAGGCGCAGCTGTGGTACGAGATACAATAAGGCTTATTTAGAGTTTACAATGGCGATGGTACCAAGGACCTCGCAATGCTATCGTACCCGAACGCCGATGGCATGAAGAGCTGTAAGGATGTCGGTCATGTTATCCTTCATTGCATCATATGAAGCGATTGTTAGTCAGAGTGAGACCACGAAGCGACGTGTAAGAGGAGTGGACAGGCGTACCACATAGCACTTCGCACTACTGGGCTTCTTCCCCACGGTGCACGTCACAACGTGCTCGAGTTTGGGCTCATTCTCGGCGAAAGCGTGAACAGCTAAGCATTACAGCAACGTTAGATCACAATAAGAACAGCACAAATCTTCGACACGGACGTACCCTGGAAGACCTTCTCATCCGAGTCGTCGTCGCCCACGACAAAGACAAACTCCGGGACTTCCACCTGCTCTTTCAGGACCTTCAGAACCAACGATACCGCCACAGCCTTGCTGACTCCAGACTGATGCACCTCCACATATCCCTTCGCACGGTTGATCGTCGCCTCGCCGCTCTGTAAAATAGCAATACGAGGTGAGAACACATTACATCGGATGGAATTAAACACAACTCCAGTTTACCTCAACAATGTGCCGCAGTTGAGCGCACAGCTCCAGTGACTGGATCTCGCCGTACTCTTGGTCGCTGTTGCGGTAATCGTACAATAACGACGCCGCATTCTCGACAAGGAAGGAGCCATTTGTCCGCGCGGCATACGCCCGCATCACGCGTTTCGCGTCATCTTTCCAGTCGAACGTCCGCTTGTCCTCATCGCATACACACTCCCAGTCCTCTTCGCCAGCTTTCCGGATGAATAATCCGTTCTCGGCAATGAGATTCAAGTTCGGAATGGAGCCAAACTGGATCTCAAGCGCCTCTCGCTGGGTGTTGCTGGTGATAAACACGATGTTGCACGGATCAGCACACAATGTCCGCAGATTGGCCCGCGTTTCGTCCGAGATCGGCTTTCGAACTTTCCCGTCAATGTATCGAGCAGCGGATTGAACGGTACACTCGCCACCGTACCGATCGCTCACGTCAAAAGTCTGTAGAACTTGATCAGCACATTCGCCTCGGTACGAATACTGAGCGCCCTCCTCGTCCAAAATACTGGCCGTCGAGCTCAGAGTTCCGCCATAGTCCAGAATGAAGAGGCGACGCGAAGTGCTGGTGCATTTCTTTACTAGATCGTCGACGTCCAGGCTCACGAAGCCAGACTCGAACCGCATAACTCGAAAGTCGAACCCAAAGCCGACTTGAACGACTTCACCGGACGAGGCGTCTTGTGTCTTGTCAGTCACAGCTTCAATATCAGCTAGAAGTCGTTCACCCCACGGCGTCGCATCAGACTTCCCCACCAAGAACTTATAGTTCAGGTAGAATCGGTTGTGTTTCTCGTAGTAGCTCATCGAGCAGGCTTTCGCGAACGCAGCCGCCATGTCGTCGGTCTTCCACGGGTTCACCGCCAGACTACCGCTCAAAATGCGGCTGTAGGCGCTAAACTCAGACACGATCATGATGCCAAAGCTGCGATCCAGACCGCCAACATCCGCGCTCCCACGTGGGCTGCTCCACCCCGTCGAAGCTCTGGACTTGCTCAAAATGTTTCGGTGCTGGGCGATCATATACTCGAAAGGAAGAAGCGAAAGCCCTCCGCGAACGCAAGTGTCCAGGTAGACGTCACACATCCGCCAAAGGATAACTCGCTCAGCACACGTCGTCTTCCGTTTCTCCTCAAAGTACACCACAACGCCCCCAGGAGGGGCATACCGGCGGTTGATCTCCTCCGTGAACTTCAGTACGTACTCACGAGTGCGATGATAATCGTTGGGCCTGGAGTCGAGCGCGATCCCGATTTGTACGAGTACCACAGACCCTCGTTTATCCGGATGAGTCGCTAAGAAGCGATCGAACGCGCGGAGCTTCAACGGGATGGCAGTGAGTCCTTCCAAGCGGTCAACGGATCCAATCACGAGTCGGCGCTGCGTTGGGTCTCGTCCTGCGGTGATGGCATTCTTGACGTGCTCAGCGAAGTCCAACGCAGCGCCATTTGCATCGGCTTGGTTCTGGTCGAGCATTTCGTGCAAATGCGTCACGTCGGGCTCGACGTGCGAGCACGAAATGTGGATCTTGCGTCCGTTGTACTCCATCACCAGCATCCCATTCGGACACGTCTTGTAATCCAGCCCCAGCAGCCGCTTGCAACTCGTGAGGAAGTGCCTCGCGTGCTCAAAGATCAAGAATCCGATGTGGTCTGCACACAGCATTGCACGCAGGATCTCGGTGCGCATGGCAAGACATCGGAAGATCTCGCTCGATGGGAACGGTACGTGCAGATACATTGTCACGATCGCAGTGCGCAGGCGACGCAGCAAGTACGACGGCAGCATCAAGAAGTGGAAGTCATGGAGCCACACGAGATCCCCGTCATGGTAGCTCTCCACCACTCGACGCGCGAACGTCCTGCATTCGATCGATGTCAGTGTTACCTGTAGTGTACACTATCCCCACCAACCTCTGCACCTCCTACCTGTTCACACTGCAGTAGTCGGACCAGCACATGTCCTGAGCCGCGGGGTTCCACGACACGGGGTCGCACCACGCGCTCTTGACGCCCGAGTTCTCCTCCTTCTTGCCGCCTCCGAACCACGCGTGGTCCCTCTTCTTCTTCTTCTCTTCGCAGTCCAGCTGCAGCTCGGCCGAGTTGTAGACGTCCACGACGTTGTGGAACACGGGCCAGAGCACGCCCTTGCAGAAGCCCTGGAAGTACCGGTGCGCCACGGGCGGCTCCAGGAACACGGGCACGCAGCGCAGCGCCAGCAGCTGCTTCTCCAGCGCCGCCTCCTCGCTCTTGGCCACGAACACCTCCGGGCAGCCGATGAAGAGCGGCGAGTACTGGTCCGCGTCCCTCACGAGCGTCCGATAGAGCATGGCGGTGGCCCCCGTGGCCCACGAGACGCTCCAGCCGCTGGCCGATTCCTCGCTGCGCTCGAACACGAGCGGCAGCACGTTCACCACGATCAGCACCGTCTTGGGCGGCGAGCGCATTGCCATTGGCATCGGTTTAGTGTATGTATGGGTGACCTTCACTCCGGCCAGGCGCGCGACTCGGCGGGTTTCGGAATGAGTTGAAGTTAAAATAAGGTACTACTGCCAAAAGACCTGAATCGGATCCCAACGGTTGGACTGGGCTGAGTCATCCTATTCAACGCGTTCGAAGATGAAGAGAGACTGGGAGTTGGTCCAGGACACGCGTTGGTTGGCCAGGTGCTGGACCATTTGGAAGTGCTGGGACCGTTGCAGGGTGATTTTGTAGTCGAGGACAAGCGTCCCGGGCCGGAGCTCGGTCTCGAGCTTGCGTTGGACCTGCTGGTACAGCTCGGCGTCCCAGCACTGGGACGTAAGTAAGAGGACGGAGGTTTCCTGCACGGACACCGTGAGCATGTCGGCGCAGATGAAGCGGCATTTGTCCGTCGGAATGTCAAGATCTTCGCGGGCTTGCTCGGCTTGGTCATGCAAGAACGGCAGGATCTCGACACCTACACTGGAGAAACCGAGAGCGATGGCTGCGAAGAGGACGAGTGAGCCGGAGGACGACCCGAAGACCGTTAGCTTTGCAGGTTTCGGAGCACGTGCGATGGCGTCCACCACGGGATTTTGCGTGAAGAGGTTCAGCCACGTCGGGAACGGGGTGCTGCCGAACGCAAAGTTCTCCGCAGAGTACTCGCTCTTGAGGCCTGAGAACTCTCGTTGAGTTTGTAGGAGCCCCCGGTGGAAAGCGAGTCCCTGCTCTTGCGTTCTCAACCTCGTGATCAAACACTTCAACTTCTCGACGTCTGCTAAGCCGACAGGTTGAAGGTTGTGGCTCGACAAAACATCGTCAAGCTGTGCTACCGCAACAAGTTCTTCTTGCACACTCTGAAGGCGCTCCTGCTGGATGGTCTCGATTGTAGGAATCTTGCAACGAGTGTATATCCGAGTGACAGCTAGCAACTCAGCAATCTCCTCCATCTGATCTTGAGTCACGGTTAAAGCGCATGCGCTTTCTTGCTGGTTGGAAACCTCAGTCGCGTCCTGTAGAACTGACGAATCGATCGCTTTTCGAAAGCGTTGAAGGCAGGAGAGGATCTTTGAAAGCAGCTTTTGTAGCGCACGCTTTGAAGCAGCTTTATTTTCACCTTCACGCAGAGCAGAGTGGACGCTGTGTGCTGCTGTTTGAAGCTAGGAATTCGGGGGAGATAGTGTCAATAACTTCGCAGTCAGTTTGAGCGATATTAGCTCCAGTACCTGCTTGAGAACGCAGCAGCAGTCTCCCCAGTTCAGAGACATCATGCTTGCGAGCGATCCTTTTGTAGCGTCTCTTCGAAGATACCGGGAAAGCCAAAGCGCCGTCTATTAGCTCACCGTGTAGTCGCACTTGTGTGGCCATCAAAGAAACACGACAACAGCAGTGACATTGTCGCCACTACCCCTTGCGAGCGCCTCATGGACAAGAACTTGCGCGGCTTGAGACTGCTGGGCGACGGGTATGGCTCCCACCATGTCCACAACCTCTTGGTCACTAAGAACATCCCAGATGCCATCGCATCCCAGTACGAAGAAGGGATAGTCAGCCGCTGGCTGTAATCTAGGGGAGACACAACAAGCAGAATGGCGTCAGAGGTCGCAAGTGCTCCGTTGGGTTACAGGCTTACTGACCTGGTCGCGCTGGTGTGTGGCTTCGCTACCACAAACTGCTTGAGATCTCTGTCTCCAAAGCTCCTGTAATGCATTTACCGGCATGAGAGCGTTGCACCATTGCATCTTAGGAAGGTCACAGGGAATTACCGGGAGACTGCAAGCACGCCAGACACGCGCTCTTGTATGACAAAGCCGCCAGCGTGGATAATTCTATCCATCTCGTCGTGATCGCTAGCCTTGTGATCCTGAACGACACTCGTAAGGTCAAGCTTTAGCAGTCGAACTGAAATTACGAGAACCTTACCTTCGAAAGTCGAATGGCCTTCCCTTTGTGGCTCACCACGGCACGACTACGGCATTTAGTGTCAATACGATAGATCCGCAATTTTCTCACGCTGTTAATAATTCACGCACCTATCTCCAACATTGGCCACGTAAAGCGTTTTGGCACTATCCTCCTCCAGCAGCACTGCAGTTACAGCTGTGGCGCCCACCGAGCCGGAAAACGACTGGCAGCACTCCATGTCCGAGATGAGGAAGCCCCTGCAGGTTCACAACGGCAATCCATTAGGCAATCACCTCCTCTCCACTAGTGCCAACACCCAAAAGCGTTTTACCTTTCAAGACACTGTTCGACTGTGCAATCCTCCTCCAATTGCAGCTCCGCCGCGATGTTTTCGTGCAGCACTCGCTGCAAATATGTCGACACGGACCGACCTGCCGGTGTATTTTCCGATTAAATATCTCTTCACTTCAAACCACAACATGGTCTCATCCACGAAAAACATTCTAAGACTCAAGCAATTATTGCAACGCTGTTGCCTCACCTCCGTGGCCGTCGTGGATGGCAAAGTAGCCGTTCTTGGGGCGGTGAAGGAAGCCGTCAACGATGCGAATCGTGTCTTCCATCGTCTTCCGGTGCTCGGCATTCTGCAGACGCCATCGACAAGGTTAGCCGAGGCTCTAGCAAGCTCATTACATTGCCTACATATGCCCGTTAACGCACCATTTCCTCGCAGATGCTCACGCATCGGCAGCAACTGAAGGCCTCGTCCATCGTGAAGCAAATTTTTTTTAAATGGTACAAAGTGTACCCAATTTATGGCTCTTTTTGAGTTACTCAGCTCCTCCGCCCACAGTCCACAAGAAGCTCACAGCATGGGTCGTCCGCGCATCAGCCTCGCCGCGGTGGCGCTGTCCTCGGCCACGGGCATGACGGTGGCCGCCGTGTCCATGATGGCGTACTACCGCTTCCAGAACCCGCAGGAGTTCGCGGACGCCAGCATCCGCATGACGCACCCGGAGCTCTCGGACGATTTCAACCGCAAGTGGGGACTCTTCGGCACGGGCATCATCGACGCCGTTCCGCAGGGTGTCAAGGACCTGTTCGCCGTGCCCGACATGGCCGAGCGCTTTGAGCTGCAGAAGAAGAAGCGCGAGGAGCAGATCCGCCAGACGCTCGAGGACCTGCGCCCCAAGTAACTTAGGCGAGGAGACACCAAAGTTGGCGATAATACACCTTCAGTCTGCTTGCTCTGCTGGCGTCGTTACAGCGTTCGTGTTATGGTTATCACTCAGTAGATAAGGACAGGAAGAATAGGAAGACTGAAGACAACAAACGGAAGTACTAATACCCCGAGTCTCGGCAGCAAAGTCGCATGTATTCAACATGTTCTTGAGGCTATCGTCAGCCAAAATGCAGCGAGTCTCTGGGTGCAGAGAGCAAGCGCTACATTTACGAGCGGTAGCGGCGCAGCGACAGGGTGTTGCGACGCTTCCAGTTCTGGCGGAACGACGAACCGATGATCTTGTTGGCGCGGTGGCCACGCTTGCGCAGGCCACGGCCCTGGCGGCCGGCCGACGTGAGGCCACGCTGCTGGCGGCCCTTGTGCACGGCGTTGGCGATCCAGTTGATGCGGGGGTCGCGACGGATCACCTTGTGCGAGTGGTCGACCATGATGATCTCGAAGTACTTGTACGTGGCGTCCTGGTTGACCCAGTACGAGTTGAGCACGCGCAGGTTCGTGAACTTGTTGCCGGCGCGCTCCTCAGCCACGGAGCGCAGGTTGCGCTCGAACTTGAGCTCGTTGATACCGTGGTGCTTGGGCTTACCGTACACAATACCCTTCGAGTTCGGGCGCTTGCGGCCACCGCGACGCACGGCAACGCGCACGATCACGTAGCCCTGCTTGGCCTTGTATCCGAGGCGGCGAGCCTTGTCCACACGGGACGGGCCCGTCACGCGGTGGATGACCGGCAGCTGGCGGTACTCCCAGGCGCGCACACGCAGCAGGAAGCGCAGCACATCCGACTGCTTGCGCTTCCACAGCTCCTCCAGGTACTTGTAGGCTCCCATTCTTCTGCGACTTTGCTAAAATGAAATGCCCCTTATTATCGCCCGGCCGCGATGTGTCGAGCGTGCCCAGCCAGCCAGTCATTCAACGGGTCCACCGTTTCAAAAAACCTTGGCACTTGACGAATGTCGTCGGAATGTTGCACGATAGCGATGAGTAAAACCTCGCTCTGCTCGAGTAACATTTCGTTTTGGTGTGCGTCACACCACGCACACCCTCCTTGAAGTTGGCATCCAAGCGCGGATATTGCGTTGACCGCGTCCAGTGCAGCGCACAGCACTTCCTATTCCTACCCTGGACGACGACAGCGATGCTGACGAAGGTAGCGCGCACGACGAAGGCCCTGCAGACCCCGCCCCAGCAGCGCTGGCTGAGCACAGCGTCCGCTAAGGCCACGCAGTTCAAGCTGGAGATGCTGGGCGGCAAGGACGCCGGCATCGCGCTCTTCACGATGGACCGCCCCGAGGCGCGCAATGCGCTTGGAACGCAGTTCATGGCCGAGTTCCGCCAGGCGCTGGACCAAGTCCGCTACGACCCCAAGGTCCGCGTGGTCATCGTGCGCAGCGTCGTGCCCAAAGTGTTCTGCGCGGGCGCGGACTTAAAGGAGCGACTGGGCATGACGCCTCCTGAGGTGCGTCCATAAGCTGCAGACTGCATACTTATTGAGGGCCTAATCTCTATGTTCTTGTATTGGTGCAGGCAGCGGCATGTTCGCGCGGCTACCGCACGGGGTTCACCGACTTGGAGCAGCTTCCGATGCCGACGATCGCAGCTATTGAGGGCGCTGCGCTTGGTGGTGGCATGGAGATGGCTCTGGCCTGCGACCTCCGCATCGCTGGCGCCAAGGCCATCCTCGGCTTCCCCGAGACGTCGCTGGCTATTCTCCCCGGCGCTGGAGGCACCCAGCGCGCTTCTCGACTGATCGGTATACTGTCTGATTACATGGGTTTGGCCTGTATGCAGCAAAGTCTGACACATTTCATGCTGCTCTCTAGGCATTTCGAAGGCCAAGGAGCTCATCTTCACGAGCCGTCGACTTAACTCGGAGGCCGCAGAGAAGGTTGGTCTGGTGGACTACGCCGTGCCCGAGGGTCAGGCCTACGACAAGGCGCTGGAGATCGCGCGCGAGATTCTTCCCAACGGACCGGTGGGCGTGCGCATGGCCAAGGAGGCCATCATGCGTGGTTCCGAGGTGGACATCGCTTCGGGCATGGCCATTGAGAACGCCTGCTACGCGCAGGTGATCCCGACCAAGGACCGCATCGAGGGTCTCGTCGCCTTCAAGGAGAAGCGCAAGCCGCAGTACAAGGGCGAGTAGACTGCACTGCTACTGGGTGAACAGTGGAAAACACAATGGCAACTAGGAATAGCGTGTTTTGAAGTGTTAAAGTTACAGAATCACAAGCTGAAATTTCGAATTGGAATAGCGACTTCAATTTCCGGACGAAAGATTGTGTACACCACATCATTCCCCCGTTGCGCCCGAAAAGCTCACACAAAACGCACAGGTCCCAGGGTGCAGCAGGATACGCAGCGATGGCATCCGGAGACGCCGAGAAGCACGAGCTCAACGAGCCCTGGGCCATCTGGGAGCAGCGCGAGCAGGGGAAGAACATGTCGTACGGTGACAAGCTCTTCAAGCTCTGCACCTTCAGCACCGTCGAGGAGTTCTGGGGCTACTGGAACAACATCCCGTCGCCCAGGTACGTTTCTCTGCCAGCTATCTGGGCCCAACCTCATTGCGATTTTGTCTAATACTGTATACTGCGCTGTATATATGTGGCATACGCATTGGGCCATGCAGCCAGGTGCTGTTTGACGGCTTCACCCGCAAGAAATTCGCGGACCGCACGGTCGAGGGCTTCGCTGTCTTCAAGGAGGGCATCGTGCCCGAGTGGGAGGACCCGGAGAACAAGAACGGCGGCGAGTGGTCCATCCGGAAAGGTGCGCGCGGCTTGGCTGCATTGTAGTGGTGTGCTTGAAGCAGTTGTGACTGAATTTATTTAATATTGGGCAGAGGTGGGAGCCCAGGAGCTGGACGAGTTCTGGGAGAAGCTAGTGCTAGGTGCCATTGGAGAGCTCATTGACCCGGGCAACGAAGTCACGGGCGTCCGAGTGATCCACAAGGTGCGCTGCAGATACTACGAAGAGTGAAACCGCTGGCTGCGCACAGGTTTTGACTCGTTTCTTGTTGGTAACCACGCACAGAACAACAAGAAGGACAAGCGGGACTCGGGCAACAACTACCGCTACGAGATCTGGCTGCGAGGCGTGAACCGCGCCAAGGCGGACGAGATCCGCAACAAGACGCTGGAGGTCATCAACCCGGGCAGCTCCGGCGCGCCGTGGGTGTCCAATGAGTTTGTGTACAAGAAACACTAAGTGTAACCAGCAGTCGGTGTGCATGCGGTGGCGGCCAGTTGAGCGCTCCTGCCATAGTTAACGGACGACACGGGCAAAAGCTTGACGATGAAGTCCGTGCAGGGAGTGCCTACCACTCCAAACGAAACACGCAGCACAGAGAAGGTAGAACAGAGAGAAGAGGCTTGAGGGAGGTGGAGGGAAGACCAGTGGTTTGCAACATGCGCGATGCTTGTGCTGTCAAGCCATGATGATAAAGCGAGAAAAATACAAAATAAATAGAGAAGACTGCGTGTGGGTAGGCAGTGGTGGACGCTAAGCTTGCAGGTAGATCACGCCACAGTTAATGTGCTGAGAGATCATGGAGGACACCTACAGATGGACCGACTACTTTCCCCGCACGTTCATTAGCGCAGATCAGCGGCGATGTCGACCGTGGATGAAGATGCTCTTCTCGGACGCGCTCGAGTGCGTCAGTACTATGCTTGCGGTGCAGGAAGCTGTTGTCTCCTCGACGCAAAATCATCTACGGACTGTTCGCTTTCGGCCCGGCCACAGTGCTGGGGCTGTACCTTTACTCGGTCAAGAAGCGGATGGAGCGGGAGAACGAGGCGCTGCGTCTGGAGCAGTGGAGAGCGAGTTGCAGGAGATGCGCGACCGACTGCGACGACTGGAGGAGGAGGCCGTGGCGAGCCGAGAGAACGCTGAGAAGGTGGCGAGTGCCGCCAGTAGTGCGGCGGAGAAGGACAAGGCTGAGGCGTCTAAGAAGGCACCAGCTGCCGCGGAGAGCAAGATTGAGGCGGCTTTGGCCATTCTCACGGCCAAGGAGCAGTCTGACAAGCAGAAGCAGAAGGCTGCGGCCTCACCGGTGTGGCTCACCTCGTCGTTGGACGGCGTGCAGGGACGCAGAGACAAACGCCATCAGGAAATGCTGCAGCAAGATGTGGCCGCGTACGTTGCCAAGCAGAAGGAGAACTCCAAGTAAATCAGTGGCTGTGTGTTCTCAGCTGGAACGAAGTTAAACCGAACCTTGGTTCCCGTTGTTTTCAGCGAACCGATAAAACCCCAGGAACCTGGTTCTCGAGGTTTTATGAGCTCGCGTGTGGAGTTACACAGAGCAGCGAGCACGCTTGAAACGAACGAACATGCTCCTACTTCGCAGTCACTATTGGCCAAAACCCAGGTTACTTAGAGCGGCCTTTTGAGAGAGCGCGAGACACCGGTCGATGGATCAGCCACGGAGCCGAAGATGCTGCATGCAATGGCAGCTTTGACGGGTATGCGTTGCCCAAGTGACCAACTATGCTTGCCGTCGGAGGCGTCGGACCATCACGACTCAACCCTACAGTCGCAAGAGCAGAATGCAGACTACTATCATTCAGAACACCAGCTTGTACAGCGTCGACGCGTCATGATGCAGGAGGAGCTCATGCTAGCGGGTCACCCAGTGCTTGAAGATGTTCAGAGCGCACTTGCCCATGTCGAAGCCCGCGCACAGCAACAAGCGGCAGACATGGAGCGGCGCATGGAGCACTTCATGAGCTCCACTTGCGGGACACTCGCTGACGTGGAGGCACGGCTACAAAACCAGCTTGAAAATGCGCTAAGAGCGACGCAGTCAGTGGTAATGACAGCGGCTACGAATGCGGCTCGCAGTAGTGGGGCGTGCACACACGCTCAGCTTGAAGCGGCCTTAAAACGCTACGATGCCCATGCTCGTGCTGCTCAAGAATATTCTGGCGCAGCGCAGCTGCAAGCCTGTCAACCTCATGTAGGCGAGACTATAGATTCCACCCGTCATTGGCTTGACGAATCCGCGTCCTGCCAGACCAGCCCCCCCCCCCCCCCCAGCTTGAGTCGGTGGAGATCCCGGTGGCGTTGATGGTTCAAAGTCGCCGTCGTCGTCGGAAGTAGCTTCACAGCCACTGAACCAGTGGTGCATCGGGGAAGCCGTTGTAGCGTAGCGATCGGGCCGGGTGTAGCTAGATGTGGGTACCAGTGATGAAATCACGAAGTAAGAAGCAACATGCCGAGCGAGTGCTTACCCTGCGCTACCTTCCAGTTATGCACACATAGGAACGACCACGGACGGAAGCCTTTCAGCAGTAAAAGGCGCACATTCATGCCGATATCCTCGAAAGGCTCTCACACCCTAGTGAACGGCGATGGGTGCGGCTCTTAGCGAAGCAACGCTACTGCATTATCTTCCAATAGCAAGCCTACAATGCGATCCTCGTTTGAACCGCCGTGAACTTTGTTGGCGCGGGCAACTCCCGAGAGAAGCTGAAAAACCTGAACTTTCCAAACTACTTCTCGAGTTCACAAGGTGTTTTAAACGAAGATGAAAAACGGCGATTCCAGGTTCGTACGAAAGGGTATTCGTGACCGCGAACCGAAATCGAGACGTTTCGCGCTTCGGGTTGCAGGAGTTCGTTCCAGCTGAGTGTGTGTTTGTTGCATTTGAACTTAACGAGACTTCAAACTGATCTTATATATACTGACGGGTGCCTCGACTCGTGGTGTTATTTAGGGCGAACGGGCAAGAAAAACGTCCTGGGAAATCATTTGCGTGGTAAAAATTGACGCGGCATTGCCGCGGCGGCAACCAAGCGGCGACCACCTAGGAATTGAAATTGACAGCAGCTTTTTAGATGAATCCACGGCGAATGTAAGAAGGAGAACCTAACCCGCTTTTTGAGAGCCAATCATATTTCGTCCCGGGACGATCCCAAGTTAAGCGATTCCTTCAAGTTAAGCGATTCATGCAGAATTCGGGTGTTCGCCGCATCAATGACGCCGTGCGCAGGCTGAATCGGACCGTCGTGGAGAACCAGCTAAACCCTCCAGACGGCAGCGCTGGGGCCCCGTTCGCGCTTTGTGCGGCGACCCGAGTCGACTGGGGTCGCTACGTCCAGTCCGAGTGGCAAGAGCTGAAGTCGCACTGGATGGCGTGGTGGGACGACACGGTCTTCATCATCGAGTTGCCGGGGATTCTGTACGGACTCCTAGTTGAGGACGTCAGAGATGCGATTTCCGGGGCAACGGGGACTGGTAAAACGCACTTGAGGTGCTATGGAGCGGGATCTATTGGCAGACGTCAGACCGTGCCGGACAACATTAATGATCTGTTAGCCGACCTCCAGCCGGACAGCAGCTTCGGCCCTAGACAATTTCTTCCTCGAGCAGTGCTTCCACAGGGATTTACCTGGCAAACCTTCCACACGCTGAAAGTTGAGATTGGGGTGTCTCAAGGTTGGGGGCGTCCTATAAGGCAGGCTGAGCAAGAAGGGCAGGCTGGACCAAGTCGTCTTGCAACCTTAAACGAGAAGGCCGATGCGTGGCGGCAATGCCGGGGCGTGCAATACGTTCTGTGCATTCACGTTAGCTCGAGACTGGGCGTTCGTGAATACCGCTTGGACTCCATTGTGGACGGGGAGTTCGAGGATCCTTCCATGCAGCACGCGCCCATCGACCAGCCCACCATCGTGCAATTTGACGCTAGGCGCTTGCTGGGGATTCCTCCAGGCGGTGCTCTACCTGCTGGCTTCAACGACCCCGTTCAGTTCAACCTCTTCGACGTTGTGGACGTTGTCATCAATGAGGCACAAGCGGGCAGAAGAGGCTAACGTAGCGCAAACTCCCGCTGCTAGTGCTGCTGGTGCTGTTGATGCTGCTGCTGCAGATGCTGATACTGCTGGTGGAGATGCTCGTCGTGGTGCTCGTACTGCTGCTGATGAATCTGCTGATGCAGCTGGACGCCGCCTACGCCTGCGTCGTCACTAGCCAAATGCGCATGGCAGCAGCACAGATATGTTTTCTCCTTCTTACATTCGCCGTGGATTCATCTAAAAAGCTGCTGTCAATTCCTAGGTGGTCGCCGCTTGGTTGCCGCGTCAATTTTTACGCAAATGATTTCCCAGGACGTTTTTCTTGCTCTAAAGGATGACAAACGTCTAGAAGCCCGTTCGCCCTAGCAGAAGCTAAATAACACCACCCTACTTAAACATTTGACCACTCCGCTTGGGCCTCCCGCTGCGGATCACCTACTTCATCTTCATGAATTTGATCGCGGAAAAATATTGTACCAGCGTGCTCGTCGTCGAGGGGCTCGCGCCGGAAGAGCGCGCTCGGCTGCTGCAGTTCGTCACGGGCACCAGTCGCGTGGCTGTCGAGGGGCTCCGCGGACTCAGGACCTCCAGTGGAATTATCCACCAGTTCACGATCCAGCTCGTGCCACCGGGGCAAGGACGTGCTTCAACCGCCTCGACTTGCCCATGTACCGCAGCATGGAGGAATTGGAGACGTACCTAACGGCATAATTCCCCAGTAAGTCCGATTTTGCGTTCATTAGCAGATCAGCGGCGATGTCGACCGTGGGCGGCAGGATGAAGATGCTCTTCTCGGACGCGCCTCCGGACGCGCTCGAGTGCGTGCGAATCGCGTGAGATGCCCACGTAGTGCCTTATTTAATCGTTACGGTGCTTGTGGTCCTTCGGCACAGGAAGCTGCTGTCTCCGAGACGCAAAATCATCTACGGACTGTTCGCTTTCGGTCCGGCCACAGTGCTGGGGCTGTACCTTTACTCGGTCAAGAAGCGGATGGAGCGCGAGAACGAGGCGCTGCGTCTGGAGCAGGTGGAGAACGAGTTGGGCATCGTGCAGGAGCAGCAGAATAAGGACCTGGCGCTGGCCTCCGCTATCCAGGAGATGCGCGACCGACTGCGACGACTGGAGGAGGAGGCCGTGGCGAGCCGAGAGAACGCTGAGAAGGTGGCGAGTGCCGCCAGTAGTGCGGCGGAGAAGGACAAGGCTGAGGCGTCTAAGAAGGCACCAGCTGCAGCTGAGAGCAAGATCGAGGCGGCTTTGGCCATTCTCACGGCCAAGGAGCAGTCTGACGAGCAGAAGCAGAAGGCTGCGGCCTCACCGGTGTGGCTCACCTCGTCGTTAGACGGCGTGCAGGGACGCAGAGACAAACGCCATCAGGAAATGCTGCAGCAAGATGTGGCCGCGTACGTTGCCAAGCAGAAGGAGAACTCCAAGTAAATCAGTGGCGGTGTGTTTGTTGCATTTGAACTCAACGAGACCTCAAACTGCACTGCAAACGGGTCTTATATATACTGACGGGTGCCTCTACTCAAGGCCGAAGCCGAAGACTTCCATTTGAGACACCATCGTTAGGTACGTCTCCAATTCCTCCATGCTGCGGTACATGGGCAAGTCGAGGCGGTTGAAGCACGTGTGCGCCTTGGGGAACAGGTCAGACTTGTCCTTGCCCCGTGGCACGAGCTGGATCGTGAACTGGTGGATAATTCCGCTGGAGCTCATGAGTCCGCGGAAGCCCTCGACAGGCACGCGACTGGTGCCCGTGACGAATTGCAGCAGTCGAGCGCGCTCTTCCGGCGCGAGCCCCTCGACGACGATCCAGAACCATTCCAGCACGCCGTTCTGCTCCTCCTCAGTGATCTGTTTCTTCTTGTTCTCCTCGGGTTTGATGTAGCGTACGTGGGTGTTCGCTCGCCAGTCGGCAGTGTCAATAGTGGGGATACCGCACAGGATGAGCTCGAGCTCCTGGTAGTCGAACACGGACAGCAGAGCCTTGGGCACGACATCGTAGATCCCCATGAGGAACTCCTGTAGCTGGTCGGCAATGCTATCAAGCATGCGGTGCTCAAGGATAAGTCGGAGAAACTCCTCCTTGTTCTCATCTGTCACGTCGATGTTGCGCCCGTTCTCCTTGAGATCCACCTCGGTGCCATTTTCCAGCATTACGCTGAACGTCAGACACAGCACTTCCACGTGATTGTTGCTCCGGAGCCACTTGCAGTTTCTGTGCAGCTCCTCGTCCAGGAACTCAAGGTCGGAGAAGGAAATGGGGATACCCAGCACGTGCTTGAGCAACGGCAGGGCCAAGTGCACGTCCAGTACAAGGCCCTCAAAAAGCGCCTTGCCGACAAGGATGCCAGCAAGACGGAAGAGCTTCAGGTGATTCTCGTTCTTCTCACCGGAGAGCGGGTCGATCCAGTAGCTCATGTCCTCGCCCTTTGTGGGGACAAAGAGCCCCATCTTCTCGCTGAAGATCTGTTTGCAGACGATTCCAAACCACTCGCGCAGTAAACCTCCAGCGTCAATTCCCGGTTCGCCTTCAAACGTAATTTTCAGATAAGCGTGAAGCGCGTCCGGCGCGGCTTCAGCTAGCTGGAGCGATTGCTGGATGATTCGCTCACGCGTCACCGCTACGGGTACAACATTCAAACCGTTAGCTTCAATGCAGACGAGCAGCAGAAACGGATCCCTATCAACGTACTCAGCTTCGCGACGGCTTCAGTCACGGGAGTCGCAATACGAGACAACTGCACCAAGAACCACTGCTTCTTCATGCGGAAGCCAAGTGCCATCACTCCCTGCAACACACACACAAAAATGCACCAGCTATGAGTACAATCTCTCCCTCACGCAGTCCAATGGACCAATGGTCCTCACCTCAAAGTCGAGCTGCTCCAGTCCCTTGCGCATGGCGTTAAACGACTCCATGTCGATCGACACTTCGTCCGCTTTGGTCCACGTCAGACGTCCGGACGCGTCGTACATGGACACAAACCCCTGTGAGCGCAGGTTGTGGTAGTCTGTGACGCTCTCCCCATTGGGGCCGGCCTCCGCCGTCGGCGGCAGGGAGGGCGGCGCTGCATCCCCCTCCGGCACGGGGTCCACCACATCGGTACTATTCTGCCGAATCCAGTGGAACTTGCCGTCCGCCAATTGTTTGCGTTGCCAGAGGCGGCGTCTGAAGGCCCCGCGCTGTCTCTGTGATAAGTTCTTCTTCGCCATCGTGTTCATGCGGCGCTTGAACAGCGCGCGCTGTCGCGCCCTCAGCGCCTCCATGTCCTTCTCCTCCCCTGCGACGTCAACGCCCCCAATACCCCGACTGTTGTTGCGCAGCAGCGTCCGCGAGCTCTTCCGGCGGCTCAGCTCGCTGCTCATCAGGAAGCCGATGTTCGTGCCACACATGAGGCACGTCTTGCGCTTGGCGCTGTTGGCCAGGCCACAGACCACGCACTGCCAGCCCTTGCCCTCGTCCTCCAGCTCCGTCTCCTCGAGCTGGTCGCGGCGCAGCAGGCCGTCCATGAGCTCAGCCTGCGCGGCGCTTGGGTCCTTGCGGTAGCAGCACATGTAGATGATGGTGGCCACGGCCACCACGGCGGCGACCGCCAGCACGATGCCCACCCACTTCACGGCCGACACGACGCTCTCCACGTCGTTGTCGCTGTCCTGCGACGACATTGCTGCAGTGCTAGAGGCCTACAGCTTCAGCGGCGAGAGGGAATTGTTGGTGTGAACGACCATGCAAGGAGGTACTGGAGTAATCGGCCGTGATGTGCGGAGCCAGCGGCTTGACTGGGATAAAGTATGGTCGAGGGCTAAGTACGAGATGTCCAGTAACTCGACGTGACTGTGTCGGTTGAAGCTGTTGCCAGGTGATTGGCATCGGGGCTCGAGAATCACAAGTGATATCCCTGGTGGCTCTTTGATCAAGCATTGCTCTTCGGGATCAAAGGCAGACGGACATGCGGATGCACTGCTACCATGGTCACGAGACTGAGTACCAGGCTGCACTGCATTGCTTGCAGTGGTTTTCGATGCACTGCGCATCTTGTCAAGGTGAAGTAGAATAACCAAAACGACTTTGAGTATTTGCTTGAAGCTTCACTTTTCTATCGCTGTTCGATCTGAAGATCCTGAAAGTGTTTATTGACGCAAGTTCGGGTTGCTGCTACTAGCGAAACTTACTAAAGGCGCATGCACTGTCAGTATTACATCAGCACCATGCGAAGATCATGAGTCGCTACAAGGAATTGATCAGCAGGACGTATTAACTACATGTATTTTACAAGTTCCATCTCAGGCTTGAGCGCACTCCATTTTTACGAGCACCATTACCACCGATGCCTCCATCCTGCATCGCACGATCGAAAGGCGAACTGGTAGAGAGCCAACCTCTCGCTGGTACCTTAGCGCAACACGTTGTCGTTCGTTGGTTAATAATAGCTGAGTAGAGCTAGGTAGGGCCTTTAGAGCTGGTCAGCACCTTGGATGGTCCGCCACCAACTTCCCTGTGACAGGTTCAGGTTCCGATATCCTCTACAGTCAAAAGACGATCCGGTAGAAAATGTACCTACGTCAGCACCATTTCCCTGCGTTTAACGACCCTATCATTCCTCTCCTCCTCCTTACACTACCACATAAGTCATTAAACCCAGGCGCCCTTACTTCATCCTGTCCTTGGTCTGTACTCGCACTTAACAATCCCCACCCATGCTTTCCCGCTCGACGTGCGCAACGCAACCATTCCGCATTCGTCTCCAAGCACCGCACGCCTGCCAGCCCCGCTCCAGCCCATGCCGTTCCTGCACGTGACGCTGCGCAGCGCGGCGGACCTCCCGTCCAGCGACTTCAGCATCGTGGGCGGCAAGAGCGACCCGTACGTGGTGCTCAAGCTCAACGGCACCAAGCACCGCAGCCCGTGCATCAAGAACAGTCTCAACCCCGTGTGGGACCCGCCCGAGCACTACGTCTTCCCCGTGCCGGACGCCGCCAGCGCCGTGCTCAACGTGGAGGTTTACGACCTGGACACGCTCAACCCGGACGACCTGCTGGGCACGCTCGTGGTGCCCGTGGCCAAGTTCGCGGACGAGATGGACGTGTCGACGCTCGAGAACTACCCGCTGTCGGTGGCCAGCGAGTTCGCCGGCCAGAAGCGCAACAGCACGCTGCAGCTCGAGCTGTGCCTCAAGCGCGTGGACGACCAGGAGCGGCGCGCGTACGTGTGGGAGAACGAGAGCTGGTCCATGGGCTCCGGCTGGAAGCCCACCAACACCAAGGAGCGCAAGCAGTGGTCGTCCTACGACGACTCGGCCACGTCGGCCACGTTCAGCGAGGTGGCGCCGCGCGCGCCAGCTAATATGACGGGCTCTGGGTGGCAGTATTGCTCCGGCCGCGGTGACGCGCAGGGCTGGTCGTACGCTAGGACGTTTGCAGGCCCGTGGACGGCGACGAAGCCGTCGTTTTGCTTCGCGCGGCGCCGCATGTGGGAGAACACATTCACACGGGACACGAACTCAGGCGCAGCGTTTTGAATGAGAAGAGTTGAGTGTATGTAAGTGCCCCCGGGTGAGTGAGTGGATGGCTTGATTACAAGTTTCGAGACTTGTAAGGAGATGGAGTGGAGGCACCACGATTGAATGTATTATTATTGCATGCATCACGCCCAGCAATGATCGAGACGCCGCCATCGTCCGAACTCTTTCTGTCTGAGGAATGGTACAGCTCCAATTGAGCCGGCGGTGACCTAAAGATCGATCCCAGAATGAATCGACGCCTCGGCAGAAACGGATTCCACAAGTTTGATACACTGCAGGCATTGAGTGCTGCAGCTCCATGGAGCCATCGGAGTCTGAAGTCATCGAGCTACACACCGACGATCCTGTTGTCTCCAGTACTGAAGACGCGCATCAGCACGACCACCATGAGAGCGCTATCCACGAACAGGAAGCCCATGTCGAAGGCAGCGCTACGGTATCCAGTACCTGGACAGAGGAAGAGGTCGCCGCTGCTGGTGGCAACGCGCTGCGTCTGGCTTGGACCTTCGGCTTCCAGAAGGACCTGATCAATGGCGTCCACAGTTTGTCCACAGGCTCGCGTCGTGCAGTGTTCTACGCTGCAGCCCACACGGGGGTCATCTACGACTACGCCCGGCGTCAGCAGCGACTGCTTCAAGGCCATTGCCACCCCATTTCGTGCTGCGTTGTGAGCGAGGACAAGCGCTGGGTCGTCACGGCTGATCGTGGCCAGGAGTCCATGCTGGTCGTGTGGGACGCGCAGTCGGGCAACCCGATCCGGACCATCTTTCGACCACATCCGAGCGGCGTCCAGGCTATCGACATCTCACCCGACGCGCTGTTCCTCGTCACGCTGAGTGCCGTCGACCGGGAGGACGAAGACGCTCAATCGACTGGGAAGGCCAAGACCACAGCGCGGAAAAGGTTCGACCAAGAGCTCGCAGTATGGGAGTGGGCAGCTCCAGTGAGCGGCGCTGCCGTCTCCAAGCCCCTCTATTCGTCACTCGTGGCCACGGAAGACGTGCAGCACGCGGTTCGCTTCAACACCTACGACGTTCGGGAGCTGGTTACTACAGGTCGACAGCGCGTCATCTTCTGGAGCTGGGCAGCTCGAACGCTGCTGTTCTACTCGCCGTCACTAGCACAAAAAGACTTTCGCCAAGTGGTGGGCGCCTTCACGCAGTCTCTCTTCGTTCCGGACTCGGCACAAGCTCTCACAGGAACCGAAGACGGCGATCTGGTGCTATGGGACGCAGTGCAGAGCGATAACGGAGCGGAGACTCCTGCGGGCAGCTTTCCCGAACGAAAGGCAGTCAAGATCGTGCGACTCGCAGGCGGAGCCGAGCCTCAGCGCAAAGTCGCGTTGACTGTCATCGTAGACATGGATGGCTACCTCGTTCTTGGCTCGAGCGACGGAGCTGTGCGCTTCTACGACTTTGACTTCCGCTTGGTGGCGTGGTTCGAGGACATGAACGCCGGCCCCGTCACGAGCGTGTCGTTCGCTCTACCGCATTCGGCGAATGCTGACGGCGACAACAACCTCGAGGTTGGGGCGCGTCTGGGCGACGATGAGTCCTTTCACGTTCCTGACTTTATCGTGTCGACAGCGTCGGCGTTCATCGTTGGCATGAGCGCCGGGCTGTTCGCCGAGCACGAGGCGGAGAGACGACGGGGGACTCTGCTCATGCAGGGAATCAACGACTCCATTCACGGTCTTGCGGCTCATCCACGACTCTCTCAGCTTGCGTTGAGCTCTTACTCGGGGATTGTGCAGCTCTGGGACTACTCTGCTAAGCGGTTGATCATGGTTCGACGCTTCGACTCGGAGAAGCTTCGTCCGCAATGCCTTACCTTCGCTCGCGATGGACGGAAGCTTGTAGTCGGCTTTACTAGCGGCGTTGTCAAGGTGCTGCATGCCCAGCGACTCGATGATTTGGCTTCGTTTCGTCTCGGAAAAGCTGCGATCACCGACGTGCTAGTTAGCCCAGACTCGTCGCTCTTCGTGGCGCTAGACGCGACCTTGTTCCTCGGCATGTGGAGAGCCAAGCATGGCAATCCCGACGCTGAAGACTCGGACGAGTGGGTGTATCTGGGTCGTTGCAGAGCACACTCAAAGCCCGTGACGGGGTTAGAGTTTTCACGCGACGGAGACGGTCAACCTGTGCTGGTATCGGTGAGTGAGGACCGCACACTAGCTGAGTACTGTCTGGAGCGCTCGAGTATCCTGGATGGAGTCGTACTCAAGCAAGCTCCGACTCGAGTGGAGCAAAGTGCCGTTCCTACTGCTTGTTGCTGGCATCCAGAGCTGCGTGGAGTGCAAGAGGATCTCGTCATCGTAGCGAACGACGAGTATAAGCTCAAGCAGTGGAATACTGGCAACCAGACGTGCCGCAAGACGACGCTAGGGCCATCGTACGGAGGTCCTATCAACAGGTTGGTGCCCGTGCCGCTCCGTGAAGACGACCAGATAGCTGCTGAGGCTACGGGTGGTGTAGCAGAGAGGTACTGCGTCTACAGCACTCACGAGAAGGTGGTTGGGCTGCTGAAGCTTCCTCTTGACGGGAACCCGCACAAGGCCATGGGGCTGATCGCCCACCCAGGCCGCATCAGCAACGTGGACGTCACCTTTGACGGCAGTCACTTGCTCACTGCAGGCGGCGACGACCTAGTCGTGAATATGTGGGAGATTCACACACATCAACTCGATCTACTGGAAGCTCGAGGCACTCCTCGCAGCGTCGAAGAGAAAGTGGGAGGTGAGATCAAGCACGGAGGAACAAAGGACGAGCTGGACGAGAACGACGTCGCATTGGCTCCGTACTTGGCACTGCTCGAAGGAGGGCGAGAAGGGTCATTTTACCACGAAATCGTCGACTACTTCTACTTGGCGCAGCTTCGAGTCCAGGGCGAAGACGCCACTGCAGCTCGTGAGATCACAGCGCAGATTCCATTGAGGGAGATCCCGAATGTCATGCGAGCGCTGGGCTTCTACCCTACGGACGAGGAGATCCAGCACATGGTGAGTGAGGTCCGCTATTCGCGCTTCACCGAGACGTCTCGACCCGTGGAGAGCATCGGACTCCATGACTTCATCAAGTTGTACGTGAACCATCGACCGGTCTTCGGAGTCGGCAAGGCGCAGATCGAGCGTGCCTTCAAGATACTCGCCGCAGTGTCTAAGGCACCGGGTGACGAAGAGGACAACGGGCCAGCAACGCTGCGATGGGCTCAGCTAGAAGCCAGACTACTGCACTCGGGTGAACCGATGAGTGAAGAAGAACTGCGAAGCTGCTTGGCCGCTCTGCTTGCGACTGGTAGTGATGGAGCGTTGGCGATGGATCCGCAGTATACCGCTCTTACCTTTGCTGATAAGGTGCTAGGCTTCGACGACTACGAGAACCCAGAAGGGGAGGGCGATGGTGCTGGGGTGTAAGACGACGAAGAATGCACATTAACAACAACGATGATATCCATGCATTAACGCTTAAATGGTGCCTTCATCGGCCAGGTACTCGTAACGACACTCTAATTGACGGTCTGGTTCATCACGATCGACCCACAGCACGTCCTGGGGCTCCTTTGGGGCGACTATAGTCGCTGCTAGAAACCAGGACATGCGCAGCTCCCTCGGCTCCGACGCATTCCTGCTCTTCTTCGACGCGCTGCATCCTGACATCGACTGGTGCTTCACCGAGTTGGACGACCGAGGGTGAAGCAGCCCACGCACTCGGTCTGCCACTGAGAGTCTGCGGAAGCTGTCACTTGTGTTCCTTCGAGAGCGAGTTCGAGGAGAGCTGGACTCGTCCATGACAGTGTAGAAACCCTCTGCAGCCACAGTAGAGTATTTCCTCGTACTCGCCGACGACACGGACTGCGAGTAGGCCGGCGGTTCCACTGGGAAGTCGAAAATGTCGACAAGTCGGTCGAGGAGATGGTCGATCGTCGCCCGGACACTGCCATGACGACGCAAGCGTCCTCCATCGAGCAAAGACACACGTTCCCTCCCTTTCATTGTCTGTTGCTGCTTGGTACTGACTGTGAGTACCTGGTAAGCCGGACCCGATGGCCCCCGGGTGAATGCACTTATGCTGAGCTGCAGTATCGTACGCGAAAGAGAGATGGGAGAGAGGAATGTACACTTGTTGTCGAACAGCTGAAGGAGCTCACGCTCGCGTGCCTGCCAGCATATGCCTTACCATCCTTCTTCCTTCCCACACGAAGGCGCAACGACGCAAATGATTATTGTCCCTGTATGGAGCAAAGACACATTTGAACACGTACATACAGTATGAGTCTAACGCGGCTGGATCATGAAGGGATGTTGCCTTCGAGACATGGCTACAGTGGACAAGGTACCAACAGGGCTACATTGACCAGGTGCACTAGTATATTTTGTGGCAGCACTATTTGCCACCTTTGAGCTCCGTTGTAGTCCAGAATCTGCGTGTTGCGTCGTCGGAAGATATGTTTGAAGCATTGGGAGAGGTTGCTGTTGCCCTGTATCAACTGGGAGAGGCAGGTTTCAGTTGCGGGTGGGTGGGGTGTGCAATGTACGTGTCGTCTCGAGTCCACTTCTATCGGGCTTGACGGCATGCGAGCGCTACAGATGCAGAGGTGGAGGGATGCAAATCCGTCAGCATCAGGTTGCAAGCTATCTACCCACCGCACGTGGTGTGGTCTCTTCTATCGGCCACGTATCCTACAGCATGAAGATACTCCCCGGAGAAGAAGCTCAGTCGTCAAAACGCGAGATAGGTGGCGTACCACTACGGGGAGGAAGAGGATGAAATACAGCGCTCTCGTATTCCTTGCCGCGTGCTGGGGTCTGTTTGTTGAGGCTGCGCGTGAGTCCGATCTCCGCCGTGCGCTGGAACAGCTCGCAGCTTCGTCCAAATACGACGTTCAAGACTTGATAGAGGGTCCTCCAGAGCTAACGACGTCGCTCCCGTTGTTCAACCAACTCGTCCGTCAAGAACGTCGTCAACTGCTGAGCCAAATCGGAGAGCTGCACCTCTTCGGCGACGGCTCCGTGCCGCACAATTCGACTCACGCCGAGCTATTTCTCCACGCGAGTGCTGACAGCTACGGAAGTGCCCGAGCCCAGTTCCTTCTCGGCGTATCGCGGTCTCTATCCGACGACAATGCCGCTGCACACCTCTACTACGACTTTGCAGCTCACGGAGGGTCCGTTGGAGCCTCGATGTCGCTTGGGTATCGCGCACTGCATGGCTACGGGGCGACCAAGTCGTGCTCGACAGCTCTGAGGCACTACAAGTTCGCAGCCGATCGGGTTGTCACCGAACGAAGCGACCAGAAGCTCCAGCTCTACGCGTTCCCTCAACCAGCTCGGCTCTCGCAGACTGAAGGAGCTCGATACCACGCGGACCTCAATCCGTCCGAAGATTTCCACCGTGCCGAGTACCTGCGCCAACGCGCAGGCGACTACCGCAACGCGGATCTCATGGTTCAATCCGCCAGCATCACGCTGTTCAGCGACCTCTACGCCAGTCCAGAAGTCTCCGACCTCGAGGAGCATGCAGCTCGAGAACGAGAAGCCTTGCGGTTCTTGGAGAGCTCAAGGAGACTGGGCAACATCAAGGCTCAAGCTCTTTTGGGTCACGTCTACACCTACGGACTTGCTGGTTGTTCTCCTAACGTTACCAAAGCTCTCGAGTTGTACGAGTCTGCGCTGAACGCGTCAAAATCTCGACCTAGTGGCGAAGCTGCGAATGGACTTGGAGTGATTTACTCGCGGGGTATCGGTGGAGTATCCGTGGACCTTGATCGAGCTCGGAGTCTGTTCAAAGTTGCAGCGAATGCGGGCCACGCAGAGGGGGTTTACAACACCGGCATGGCCTTCTTGGAGCTCGGGGGCTTCCACGCTGCACGGGCCAAGGAATACTTCGTCGCTGCGGCTCACGTCGGCCACCTCAAGTCGATTTTCCAGCTTGCAAGGATCAAACAGCGACAGATCCACACGATCGGGAGTCTGACCAGCAGTAGCGTCTCGTGTGAAGAAGTCGTGGAGCTCTATAAGCGCGTGGCCGAGTATTCACGTGACGGAACGTCCACGATGACAACAGCGCTGGCGCACGCGCAACGCGGGAACTGGGCGCTCGCTCTGGAGCTGTACCTGATTGCGGCTGAAATGGGCTACGAAGTCGCGCAGAGCAACGCGATCTGGCTGATTGAGCGAGTTCAACGCCAAGTCTTCGGCGTCAGGTCAACTCGCAGCTCGAAGCAACTGGAACGGTTGTATACGCGCCTTGTTACGCGCGCTGCTGCTCAAGACAGCGCCGGTGCTCTGCTGAAAATGGGCGACGGAGCGTTCCTGGACGAAGACTACACCGTCGCGTTGAGGCACTATCAGCACGCAGACTTGGTGAGTGCTGGTACTTCCGCTCAAGCGCTCTACAGTGTGGGGTACATGTACGAGTACGGCCTTGGAGTGTCATCCATCTCCCCCGAGCGAGCTGCGCTGTACTACCATCTTACAGGGGAGAAGGAGCCATCTCTGCGTCTTGTGATGGCCGCGCTGCAGCTCAAACTACGCGTCCAAAGTGGCTTCAAGCAAGTAATCAACACGGGTCGGCGGATTTTGCAGTGGATCACAAGGCGCAGTGATGAAGCGAGTTCGTCCATTGAAGCTTCAACTATGACACAGAACGTGGATGAAGCAGCAGTACCGACCTCCAGAGACGTCTCGCAATTCGACAGCCGTCGCAGTGGATACCAGCAACAGATCAAGGCGCTGAAAGACTCGGCTTCTCTCACTGACACAGACGCTGATGACAACGCACAAGCGTCGACAGTCCGAAGTGATCCGTTCGAGTACGCGGCAGCCCTCCAGTTCATGGGTGACCAAACTCGACTGCACCTCGAGCTGGCTCGTGGTGGTCTACCCTTAGAGCAGCAGGACTTCACCATCGAGACGTGGCTACGAGTGGATGACATCCCGTCAACACGCAATCGTGCCGATCAAGTTGTGACGCTGGTCGATGCGCTGGACAACTTCCAACTGGAACTGCTCCCTGCTACTGGAGCTGCCGGTGATTCGTCCTGGATGCTGCGCTTCCAGAAGCAATCCTTGGTGGATGAACAGCTCCCCGAACTCGTGCTCAGCTTCTCGCACGCGCCGCTGACCCCGCACGCGTGGAACCACATCGCCGTCACATTTGACGCAACGTTCCAGACCGTCACGTTGCTGCTGAATGCTCGAGTCAAGCAGGTGCTCACCTTCCGTCCGCACCCAGCAGCTCCGAGCCGAAGTGAAGATGCAACACAAGACGGTGGTGCTTCAGCCTCTTCCAAGCTCCTCGCGATCGGGAGCAACTTCGCGCGCATCCACAGCATGAGTCCTCCTAACTCGAGGGTGTTCTCGGGCCAACTGGTTCACTTTCGACTGTGGAAAACGCGTAAAAGTTTACAAGAGATTCGAGTGCTGATGATGGAGCAGTACGATCAAGTGGCGACACGGGACCTGCTGATCCATCTGCGGTACGACCTTCGAGCTGCTTCCAAGACAACTACAAAGCGGGTTATGAACGGAGACCAGACCGTCCCTGAAGCTCATGGAGTTCAGCTGAAGATCGTGGAGTTTCCTCCCCAAAACTAACTCAGGTTATGAACCAGAGTACGTCAATCATCGTTTCAACGATAAAGCAAGAAAAAGAAATACAGGTGTAGCGTTGCGTGCTGTTTGTTCCAAAGCTTGATCAAAACTTACTACATAGTAGTAGTACTTACATTCCCATAAACTTGTAAAACATTCTCGTTGCGTCCGACGTACGCGAGTACCGCCGCTGCAGTTGACTCCCTTCTTCCAATATCCCATACAGGCGCCGCGCCACACGCACAACGCCCTCGTCTTCAGTCGCCTCAGTTATGACATCGTTGATATACACAATATCCTTGGGCGATCGTTTGAGGAAGATCCGGCGGCGGTAGCCCCGTGAATGGAGTCGCTGGGCGCTTCCTTCTCCTCATTAATGCCGAGAGCGATGTCCATCAGCACCCAGGCTCGAGCTTGACCCTCGTATAAATCGTGCGCCACAACGACCTCGAGGATCTTGCGCTTCTTGCTTTCAACTAACCAACTCGGGATGCCCTTCGAAAGCACCCTGTGGGACCAGATCAGTGGACGTTTAATGCAGCTTAGTTCACCTCGCTCCAACATGGTTTCCACATGAAACAGAATCTCCACGTGCGCATTAAAGGCGAACGCAGAAGACGAAGTTAAACGCTCAGTACGTCGTCGGTCCTCCAACAGTTTAGCAAAGCGGCCACTTTCAATCTGAGGAAGCTCGAAGGCAGCTGGGTCTGTGCGGGGCAAACGGTCGTAGATGGTCTCCACCCTCAACCGCTTTATCGCGCTGCATCGCGCAAAGTTGTCGTCGTCGTCCACCCTGTCGTCTTCGTCGTCCTCGTCCAAAGCGCATTTCGCCGCCTCGCGTGCCTGCCCCACAAGACTCCGGTTGAGTTTACGGCGATGCTCCCACCAAACCGATTCGCGATACAGTTGCTCGGCCTCAAGCGAAGACGCGCAGTCACATCTTGCGGGGTCATGTCATGGCACTTCACACAGAATCGAGCAACCTTCGGAGCCCGACGGCTAATCCTTGTCGTAGCAGTCCGCAAGAGCATCATGTCGTTAAGCGTCGAGTGCGAGGCAGAAAGAAAAATTGAGAATGATGGGGTGCAGCCTTAGCTTCTTCAATCGATACGATCTCAAGTCAGGCTACTTCAATGTGATTCCATCATGTTGATGCGGTGTTGCATCAAAACCGACCAATCTTTCACTAACCCTTTAAACATGAGCAGCAGTACCAGCGCGAGGTGGCGCCTTCAGCGATCGCTCCTTCACCACTTGGCGCAAGTAGTGGTACACCCCGACGAAGAAGAGGAAGATCCACTCGAAAAACGTGTTGTTGCGTGGCTCGACGCCGTTGGTCAGCATGCGCAGCAGAAACCCGTTCCAAGTGGTGGTGATGGAGTACTGGCCAAACCACAGTCCGTTGATGAGAATCTGGGCCCTCTTGTCGGATCTACAAGAAAATATGAGCCAAATGGAGGTAAGCAATTGTGACTAAACAGCAAATGCAACAGCGATAGTAACCCACGCTTTCGTAGCAGTCGGGTTCTGGTCTGAGAACGTGGAATAGCCTAAATCAATGACGCACCCAAGCTTAGTACAGTGAACCAAAGTATCTGCTATGACAATTGCACGCACCTGTCGTGATGTGGCCCTCATTCACCTCCGGAGTGCTAAGAAAAAATGCACGCAAGTGTTAGCAATTACACGAAACAGTATTGTGCTGCCAAACCAGACAGTACCCGGCTTCCTCAACGGCCTGATGAGAGCTCGAAGCGCCATTGCGGGCCGCCGAAGTGTCCAAGAGGTTGAAGGACGACGTGCCCGGGTAGAAGACAGCCACCGAGATGTCGTACAGCAGCAACTCGTTGCGCAGGCTGTCCGCCAGTCCTCGGATCGCGCTCTTCGAGCCACTGCAAGCTCCGCAGCCCACCGGGAAGTCGAGACTGTCAGCACTGCTGACAAACACAATGCGGCCGCGATTCTTCGCTTCAATCATCGCTGGCAGAGCAGCCTAATCAACAACAACAACACCAGTGGCAACAGTTAACACCAACCAACAACTTTAAGGTACACCTTAAAATTGCAACCTATAAGTTTACCTTAACCACGACCACGGCGCCGGTGTAGTTGACATCCATGGCCTCCTTCATAAGTGCAACATCTTGCTCCCAGAAGTACCCGGGCTTGATGCGCCTGCTGGCACCGTAGACGATGTGGTCCGTGGGTCGTCCGTGAAATGCATTAGCCTCCTGCACCGCCTGCTCCACTTGCTGAAAGTCCGTGAGTTCACACTCGAAGGTGAAGATGGGAGAGTCTCCCTTTGCCACTTTCTCGAGTTCACTTTGCGCCGCCTTTAGAGACTCGGTCGATGGCCCAATAAGCGATACTTTTGCCCCTTTGTTGAGGTATTTCTTGGCGATGGCAAGCCCCAGCGGGTTTTCCGTCCCTGCAATTACGATGATGCAACAGCCACTGGTTAGGATAGTTCTAAACGGTTTAAGTGTAGCGTAACCGCACCGGTGAGCAGCACGTGCTTGTCGCGGACATTAAAGCCCGGCGCCGTGAGCAGCGACCAGAGCCACGAGAGCACGCAGACGCCCACGAGCACGATGAGGGCGATCCAGCCGGGCTCCATCGGTCACTGCAGAGGAGGAAGTCGCAATGGGAGGCTGCGGCGGTAACGAGTGTTCAGTGCACCGCACACACAATCAGGCTGATTGTGGTGGGTACACCAGTAAACATGAAGAGTTGAGCTGGGGATTGGAAGCATACTGAGCGCAAGTTGTTTGCGTCCTTCGCGTTAGTGTTGTGTGTGCTCATCGCGTGGCGGAGCATGGCATGGCACCGTGCTGGAGGCGTGGAATATAGTCGCGTTGGAGGTACTATAGTACATGTAGTGCAGGTATCTTTGCCCGCAGAGCTGAAGGGGCATCTTAGTAGGATTGATAGCACAGCACTTGTCATAAGCGCGAATGTTGTTCTTCGATGATGGACCCAAAGTTATCACTGTGAATCAACCTGAGTGACCTGAGTGAGGCTTTACAAAAGTCTTATGTGCTGTATCAGTGCCATCCACCGTAAATGTGGCGGTACAGAGTGCAGATCGACGGGTGTGTCCTTGCATCGACGGCATCCTTGTTGTTCCTCTGCATTTATAAGTACTAATACTAAGAACTTATTACAAAATACTCCAGATTTCTCATAAAGGCATCGGTAATGAAGTTGCCTGCACCCATAGCACTTGTAGCGTGGTTAAGCTTCGAGGTTGCGCTCGCACGCCATGATCGTTGTGCGATGATACTATTATATTGCTGCTGTGGTGAAAGCCCCGTAAAGTTGCTATCCGAGCCTAAGCCCTTCAGGCTGAAGACTAATTACAGAATTAGTACTAATTACAGTAATTAGTCTACACATGTAGTTTTTTTTAAATTCCGCAAGTGTGCCTGCCAGAAATTTCGACAACACCGCCCGGCACTGCCGGGCGGTGTTGTCGAAATTTCAGACAGGTTCTGAATCGCTCGTGAAGCTCGACCGCCCAGTCCGGGTACATGTACCCGAATAGCGGTTTTAAAAAACTGCAAAGTTATTTTTAACTTTAACGGACTCAGAAAATCAGACCAGATTTTGGGGGTCAGTCAAAACCAACTTTGCTAAACTTGCGGAAGACGCATTGACACTGCGTGTTGCACATTCTTAAGAAAAAATTATTCGAAGTGGACGCTACTTTTTTCTTGCTTGAAAAGGAACGAGCGCAGAATTTAAAACTAATGGTCGCTTGCAGAGACTTGACCTGATGATTTGTCTCCGGTTGTTTTGAAAGAACTAAAGCGCCTATAAGAGAGCGAATAATGTCTACAGAATCGCCGCAATTCGAGCTTGCTGTTAGGAGTATTGTTACAGCAGTCGCATGCATGCAGCTACTACAGGGCAACTGCAAAGACAGCAACTTCGAGGAGGAAACCTGGTGTAGTGAATGCAGGCGTGACAAGCTTGATTCCACCACGAGTATTCGTCGTACACGCCAGAGGAAGATCGCAGGTGACCAAGATGTCCTACGCTACCAGACGTCGGCTATCTGTTATATTGCTGGTCAGGCTGCCAGTGCCTGACCCAGCCTGCATAAGGAATTAGTGTACGAGGCTACATGTTCTCTTGGGCTCGACTGTTGTGGAGCGGAGCAGTTCCTGGGAACTGACCACTTCAGTCCGTCTCTCAGCTTGAAGCCACTTCAAGCTGACTGCCTCTCAGCTGGACACGCCAGTGAGAGATGCCCTTTGCATTTGAGAGAGAGTCGGCATCCGCCACTCGACCTCACTTCACATTTTGCTGAGCAACTACGCAAGTGGTTGCTTAGTTAGATCAATACATTCGGCTACTATTCCGTGCGGGTTCAGCCCCCGCATCGCCGGTGTTCAACTTTGGTCTTTCACCCGGGATACACTACAAAGAATTCTTTAGTAGTACATTCCACTCTTCGCGCGCCTCGCCACCTGAGTGGAACGCTAAGGACCAACCTCAAGCTACTACTTCGCCATGACGACTCCTGGACATGGCAACCGCGCTTCGACCGCTGGATCGACGGGAACAGTCCCACTCTTCACTCCGATCCCCCCCCCCCCCCCCAAGAATCGACTCTCTCACGCACAAGGCTGCGGCCACCGACCCGCGGCGTCTTTTTGACCTGATTGTGGAGAAGGCCACTGAGCACGAGCGCCAATACCAGCGTCTGAAGGAGCAGTTGCAGAAGGCCACAGCCGGGCGCAATCAAAGTGCGCCACGGGGCCCGAAGCCTGCGCAGGGTAAGCAGAAGAAGCGCTGGGAAGGCAACGACAAGAAGCCGTCGGCAGTGGTGACGACGACTGCAGCTACAACCCCGGTGGCTTCCCGTACCGGAGGTCAAGCTTCGAAGCTACCAATTGGGAAGAGTTCGCGGCCTCCACCTGGACCTTGCCCCAAGTGCAACGAGCTGCACTGGCTCCGTGAGTGTACTCAAGCGACCGCCGAGGAGAAGGAGGAGTTGTTCCGACGCCTGCGCGACGCCAAGAAGTCGAAGAAGGCGCGCGTCAAGCGCCTCGGTGAGATGCTTCCGCCCACGGACCGCAAGGTGACTCTGAACGGAGTGCTTGAGCTCCCGTACTGTCCGGATAGTGGGTCCGACTTTACCATCATTGGTCGGTCTCACTGGCAGCAGCTCTGTGCCATCGATGCCACCCTGGAAGCAGAGAAACTGGACACCTCTGTGCGCAGCCAGGCTTTTGGATCGACGTGGGTGACGACCGAATGGAAGGTCAAGCTTCACGTTTTGATCCACACCGCGGCAGGTCCGGTGGAGCCGATGGATGCTGTGGACGTCCTCATCGCAGACGTGGACGACGAGGAGTTCATAGTGGGCAATGACCTGCTAACTACACTCGGCATTAATGTTGACCAGCAGTTGGAGCAGCTGGCTGGTCGTGGTGATGATGAAACTAGCGGCGATTCAATTGACTTGGAGACAGACGACCTGCCTATTAACCCTGGCCAACCAGAATCAAGCGATGACGACATTTTCGCTGCAGTGGAGAGATTGATTAGTCGCGCTGTGGAGAACGGTTTCCCAGTCGACCGAGTGGAGCAGCTACGCACGATCGTGCACGCCTACGATGTGTGGCACCTGGAGTTGCGCGCTGATCCGCCGGCAAATGTGCCGCCGCTGGAAGTGCGACTCCGTGACGGGGCTCGCCCGACGAAGTGTAAGCCCCGGAAGTACCCGCCGCACATCCGCACTTTCCTGCGTGAGTTTAACGCTCGTCTTGTGTCTCTAGGAATGGTGTATGAGAACCCCCAAAGTCGCTGGGCGAGTCCCGTCTTGCCCGTCAAGAAGTCAGCTGATCTCATGGACTTGCGTCAAACGACGGACTATCGACTGGCTAATGCTAAGACTGAGGTGCTTGCCGCTGTCATGCCGATACTTTCGGTAGTCTTGGAGAATGCACGTGGTAAAAAACACTTCGGACTCTTTGACTTTCTTAAGGGTTTCTGGCAATTGCCCCTCGCTGAGATGTGCCAGGAGTTCCTCTCCTACATGACGGACGAGAAAATTTTCACGCCGAGGCGAGTGCCGCAAGGCTGCAGCGACGCAGCCATCTTTTTCCAGAAAACTATGGAGACTTGTTTCGCGAGCCTGCTGTATGAACACCTCCTGATCTGGATTGACGATTTGTTGCTTTACGCCGACGACATTGACACCTATCTGGACAAGCTGGCCGAGTTCTTTTCGCTGCTGAACCAATTTGGCCTCAAGCTCAGCGCCAAGGAATGCAGTCTGTACCAGTCTGAGGTGAAGTGGTGCGGCCGGTTGATCAATCACCAGGGCGTGCGGCACGATCCAGAGCGTATCGACACGCTGCGAGCGATGCCGTACCCGAAGACGGCTGGTGAACTCCAGCAGTTTGTGTGTGCTATCAACTGGATGAGGGAGTCCATTGTTGACTTCGCCAGACAAGTAGCGCCCCTGCAGAAACGCCTCGACGCAGCCCTCGCCAGCACGAGGCGAACTCGGCGTGCGGCTGCAGGGATCGAGTTGGAGCTGACTGTGGAGGAACGCCAAGCATTCGGCAACATGAAGGAGACGTTAGCGACGGCAGCTACTCTTGATTTCCCTGACGATACAGCCACAACGTGTTTATTCACTGACGCGTCCGAGGTCGGCTGGTCGCTCATTGTAACTCAAGTCGTGGACTTTGACCCAAGGGGGGTGCCTGCTACGGACCAGCAGCATCGACTCCTGTACTGTATGAGCGGCACTTTCAGTGGAAGCCAACTGAACTGGACCGTGATCGAGAAGGAGGCGTTCCCGATCGTCACGGCCTGTGACAAACTGGACTACTTGTTGCTGAGGCCCAATCCATTTCGCATGTATTGCGATCACAGGAACCTGATCCATGTGTTCGCCCCGCCTCAGAGTGTCAAAAAGCACATCAAGGGCAAGTTGCTGCGCTGGTCGATGAAGCTGGTCAATTTCCGCTACGTAGTGGAGCACGTTCCTGGTCCGTCCAATGTCTGGGCGGATATGATCTCACGCTGGGCTGGAAATCACATTCCTACTGTTCGTGTCAAGCGTTTGAAAGTTGTGCGCAGTCAACCGGAGCCGGCGGCATCGGAGCCACGAAGGCCGGCACCTCTGCGCCCCCTTGATGCTGAGAACTTTGTCTGGCCTACTCTAGTGGAGCTGTCCGACACCCAGTCCGAGTTACAGGCGCCCGTCGACGCTGATCGGAACGCTGACGGACTACTCATGATTGATGACAAGATTTGGGTACCCTCTGAGGCCAAGGATCTCATTCAGCGGCTGGTCATCGTGGCACACTGTGGCGCCCAAGGACATCGTGGGCAACACGCCATGGTCGCACACCTGCGCCGTCTGTTTGCTATCGAGCACCTCTCTGCGGTGGTTTCTTTGTTTGTGGGTCAGTGTCTGCTGTGTCTGCATTCGCGAGGGGGGAAGATAATCCCCAGGCCGTGGGGTGAGACGATCGAGTGCAGCTCTCGTAATGAAGTCCTCCATTTTGACTTCCTCTACATGGGCGAGTCTTATGGTCAGAGCAAGTACCTGTTAGTTCTCAAGGATCACGCGACCCATTACTGCGAGCTGGTTGTGGCCGACACAGCCGACAGCAGCGTGGTGACTGAAGCTCTTCTGGACTGGCACTCTCGATTTGGTATCCCGCCTGAATGGGTATCAGATAATGGCACACACTTCAAGAATGAAGTAGTCGCTGAGTTGTGTCGCCGACTGAAGTCCAAGCAATCGTTCACGCTAGCTTACTGCCCCTGGATAAATGGCTCAGTCGAACGAGCCAATCGCGACATACTGCAGGTCATGCGAGCGATGATCCTGGAGTACAAGATCAGCTACAAGGATTGGGTGTACCTGGTCCCCATGGTTCAGTCAAGTCTTAACCACACGGCTGTCCCATCGCTGGGGAACCGTGCACCGGTGGAGCTGTTCACGGGCCTGCAGTGCCCCACGCCACTCAAGGAGTTCTACCTGCCGGAGACGGGTGAGCTCCAAACGGTCCCTGACAGTGATGCGATCGACGAGTTCCTCGAGAAGCTGCGTGGCAGCATTCGCGACATGCACAAGGACGTCGTAGACCAGAGGGAGAATCAACGCCTGCTGAATAAGAAGCGCCAGCGCGGCGAAAACCTCGTGAATTTTGCAGTGGGCGACTTTGTTTTACGGTCTCGCGTCGACGAGAAGCACGGGAACAAGCTTCAGGTGACCTGGATTGGCCCCTACAGAGTGACGCGAGCTGATGCACACTCGTTCCGTGTACAACACTTGGTTACAGGTGACGAACAGGACGTTCATGCCTCCCGCTTGAAGATGTACGCGGATGACAGCCTCGAAGTGACAGAGGAACTGCTGGATCATGTTGCATCTCAAGGCATCCTGCTTGCTGTGGATAGTCTCAAGGAGCACCGGTGGAACGAAGCCATCAGTGACTACGAGCTACTCGTCAGCTGGAAGGGCTTACAGCCCATCGAGGACTCCTACGAGCCCATGCTGGACCTCGCCAAAGAGATCAAGGTATGGTGGGCAAGTATGTGGACACGGCAGGCGACCAGGATCTGAGCAATTACTGGCTACGTGCAAGTGGCGGCGGTGACCAAGGTGCGGCAGGTGTCGAGGAGCCGCCAGCCACTCAAGTACCTGTACAGACCGGACAATCGACTGGACGTCGACATTCCGGTACGAAGCGGCGGCGTCGGCCTCGTGGCACTTCCAGCAATCGTCACGATGATGGCAGTAGTGAAGCTGCGGCAAGCAGAATCGTGCCAGCGGACGCCCAGCCTAATTCTCGGCCACGACGTGGACGAGGTCGCAAGCAAGCAAGTGTTGGAGATGGTGAGTCCCAAGCAGCTCGTGGACGGACCAGGTCGCAGACGGCCAGGCTAGTCTCAATCTCGGAAGGCACGACGCCTTCGTCAACGTCGGCGAAAAGCAGACGTCAGATTCGCCGCTCGAGTCGCCTTCGCACGGAGCGGAGCTGAGCGGAGTTCATCCGACGAGTCTGGTGACAGGCATTTGATATCTGTGCGATTGGGTCACGCAACCATGCCGGCCATGTTATGGTATGGTAGTGGTGGATCCAAGCTTCGGAGGCTGTGTAGTGGATGCAGGCGTGACAAGCTTGATTCCACCACGAGTATTTGTCGTACACGCCAGAGGAAGATCGCAGGTGACCAAGATGTCCTACGCTACCAGACGTCGGCTATCTGTTATATTGCTGGTCAGGCTGCCAGTGCCTGACCCAGCCTGCATAAGGAATTAGTGTACGAGGCTACATGTTCTCTTGGGCTCGACTGTTGTGGAGCGGAGCAGTTCCTGGGAACTGACCACTTCAGTCCGTCTCTCAGCTTGAAGCCACTTCAAGCTGACTGCCTCTCAGCTGGACACGCCAGTGAGAGATGCCCTTTGCATTTGAGAGAGAGTCGGCATCCGCCACTCAACCTCACTTCACATTTTGCTGAGCAACTACGCAAGTGGTTGCTTAGTTAGATCAATACATTCGGCTACTATTCCGTGCGGGTTCAGCCCCCGCATCGCCGGTGTTCAACTTTGGTCTTTCACCCGGGATACACTACACCTGGTAAGTAGATGTGATGTGCATCACATCCTCCCGTTGAAAACTATGTGGACCACTTGTGGTTACTCTATACATGCATTTACTATGGGCTACTGGTTACCTAACCTAGTTACACAGTGCGATCTGGCGAAACCTAGGTGTTATAGAAAGACATCGACCAAAGAGGTGAAGACATCTCGGCCTTGGTGGCGGCAAGCGCCAACTTTGAGCTCGAATTGCTCAGCCGATACGTTGAACTAGACAGAGTGACTACCCTCACTTTAAATGATTAGCGTTGATTCTCACATATATATTAACACTTGCTGGAAGTGGCTTCGATTTAAATATCGATCTTTTCGACCTACCCCCGAAAACCGGCATTTTGAGGTCTGGACTTCTGAGTCCCGCAGAGTTAAAGAACTTAGCCGTCTTTGTTGGCTTGAAAATATCGCAATATACATGTACAAATACATACTTAACTAAAGAGTAGTACTTCTGACGTACATGTACTTAGAATAATGGTCATGGCTGGCAGCAACAAGGAAAGGAAGTCGATTCATAAAGTTATTGAATCGCATACAGCAAGTAAATAAACCGCCAAACCCCAGTGTGGCTTTATGTAGTAGTACTACTACGGTAGGACGGACAGCTCGGTAGGAAAGACAGCGCGGGTGTTCGTGGGCATTGCAGAATCAATCGCTGCTCCACGCTCCGTATTGTACTCTCACATCATGCACGACCAAGCATCGAGGAGTATCATTCCACGCAGATGCAAGCAAGCAGCATTACACTGCGAGTTGCAGTCAGGAAGAAACGAATAAAAAGGATATTCCAACCATTTTCTACAAAAGCACTTGCGATGAAAATGGGAATAAAAACAAGGAACATGCGAGCGGCTTGTGTTTCCCATAGATACCGACGTCAGAGGAGACCGTCAAGCCGCTCGCGTACCACCGATCTCCTTACAGTCCTCTCTCTATCTAGAACTCCTCCGAACGAGGCTTCGCGACGGCACGCGGCTTAGGTGCAGGTGCCGGGGAAGGTGTGGAGGTCGACTTGGCAGGTGCGGACTTTGGCGGGGACACGCTCTGCTTGGCCGGCGACGCGGTCTGCTTAGGCGGGGGCGTGGCCTGCTTCGCCGGGGTCGACTGCGGGGAACGGGCCGAAGCCGGCGACGGAGACCGTGTCGGGGCCGGAGAGGGAGCGCGGGCCTTCGGGGTCGGCTGCTCGTCGCCGCTCACGAAGCTACCGCTCTCCGAGCCGGGGCTGTGGCGGCCGGGGACGCCACCCTTACCCGTGCTGCGGATGGCCTTGGCCTCCTCCTGGTCAATGAAGCGAATGCTGTTGAGCACGTACTCCTTGTCCGTCTTCATCCTCTTGAGGTTCGCGTTCACCACGTCCTCCTCGCTCACAGCCGAGTCCACAGTCACGCTGATGTCCTTCAGCAGCTTGGAGTCAATCTCCGAGATGTTCTTCTTGAACTTGAGGAGCTCCACGATCCACTGCTCCGACGGGTGCACAGCATCAGCCAGCTTGGCCTCGTTGTTGCCCTTGTGGTTGGAGTTGCTGTTCTGGCGGGCCATCTTCTTCTGGATCTCCTTGAGCGCAGGGATGCGCTCCAGCGTGTCTTCGTCCCAGTTGATCTCCTTGCCCTTGACCTTGAGGTTCTCGATCTCCTTGCGCTCCTTGCGGCTCGAGTCGAGCCACTTCTCCATGCGTTTGATGTCGCGCTCGATCACCAGCTTCAGCCAGTCAAACACGTCACGAACCTCCTTCAGCTCCTGGTCCACACGGAAGCGCTTTGCGAACTCAGCACACGCCTTACGGTCGTAGTAGTTGCGGTTCTTGATCAGCTTCTTGGCGGCCTCAAGCTCGGCCTCACGCGGGAGAATGGGCTTCTCACGCTCCGAGCGGCGGCTCTTGATCTTGCCAAGCTCCACCGGGTACTTCATGTGCTCGGCCTGCATCTGCTTGTAGCTGTCGATCAGAGCGCGCGCACGCTGCTCGATCAGGTCAGCCTCCGAGCGGCGCACCTGCGACTCCTTGGCGAGCGAGGTCTTCTCAGTGGCGCACAGGGCGCTCTCCTCGCTCTCCATGCGCTCCATGAAGGCGTTGATCGACTCGATCTCGCCCTCCAGCTGCGTGGACGCGTGCTGCAGGCTCTCCTCCTCCTCGAGCAGACGGTTGGTCAGCATCTCGAAGGCCTCAGCAAGCTGCTGCAGCAGACTGCGGATCTGCGAGGTCATCATCATGTCCTCGTCCTTCTCCTGCGGCTTGGACACGCTGTACACGTCCTCGACCTGGGCCCAGATCTCGCGCTTCTCCACCTTCTCCTTGGCGCACTTGCGGCTCACCGAGAGCTCCTTAACGACGCTCTTGATGTCCGCCTCGTCGTCCTTCTGCAGGCGCGACGACTCCTTCAGGTCCTCAGCACGCTCGTTGCGGCCAGCCTCGAGGATCTTCATGTCCTTCTTGCCAAGGTCGGCGGCGTGACCAGTGACGTACTGGTACCAGTTCTCCGACGACTTGAGCATCTCGACCTTGTGCTCGCCGTTGAGGATGCGCTGCTTCTGGCGCATGATACGCTCCTCCTGGTCGATCACGCGGTGCGTGAAGTGCTGCACCAGCTTCTGCAGGTCGGCAGCGCGCACGGCCTGCTTGACCAGGCGGTTGGCCTCCACCTTCTTGCGGTTCGAGTGCTCGTGCAGGGAGTCGAGGACCCAGTTGCCAGCGTTGTTCATGAGCTCCGTGATCAGGCGCTTCTTCTCCTCGCGCTTGGCCTCCTCGTCCGCCAGGAGCTTTGTTTCTGTATCGATGAGCTTGTTGAACTCGCCGATCATGGTCTCCTCCTGGGCGGCGTTCTTCACCTCCTCCTCGAGGTTCTTGATGTGCTGGTTCATGCGCTCCAGCAGCGACGTGCAGAGCTTGTTCTCAGCCTCAAGCTGGGCGGCCTGGTCGTCCAGCTCCTTCTGGAACTGGGCGCGGCGACGGCGCACCTCGTTCATGAACTCGTCACGCTCGTCCACCTCGGCGTCGCCACCCTCCTGCGGGATGCGCTTGTTGCTCTCCTTCACAGCCTGCAGCTCGCCGGCACGGACCTTCATGTCAGCCTCAAGACGCGCAACGTACTCGGGCGTGATGACCAGAGCGTTGCGGGCCTCGTCCAGCGTGTTCTTGCAGTCCTCACGGTGCTCGTCGAACAGCTTGCAGTCCGCCTTGCGCTCCTCCGTAAGAGCAGCGCGCTTGAACAGCAGCATGCGCTGCGACTTCGTCTGGCGCGCGAGCTGGTCGCTGAAGACGTCCGTGCGCTTCTTGCCGCGCGTGATGCGGGCCGAGTGCTCGTCCAGACGAGCCTTCGTGGTGTTGATGCGCTGGGTCTGCACCACACGCCACTCCTTCTCGTACTCCTCGTCGAGGGCCTGGTGACGCGTGCGGCGCTGGGCAATGGAGCGCGTGCGGGCGTTGATCTCCGTCTTGAGGGCCAGCAGGTCCGCCTCGATGGTCTTGACCTTCTTCTGACGGGCCTCGGCCTCGAGACGCACATACTCGTGCTCCTGCTTGTAACGGGTGTCCTCATCACGGCACATCTCGTCCTCGCGCTTCATGTTGGCACGGCTGCTGGTCCAGTGCTCGCGCTCCTTGGCCAGCTTCATCCACTCCTCGTCGACCGTGTTACCTTCCTCCTCAAGAAGCTCGGGCTCCTTCTCCTGGATCTTGACGAACTGCGCGTGCAGGTCAATGAGCTCGCGGGGCACCTTGTCCTTCTGGTCCTGGTGCGAGTGGAAGATACCGTACGAGTGCACGATGAAGTCGTTGGCGATATCCTTCGACACAGCGGGGTTGTGGGCCTCCGACCAGTCCGCGCGGTGCTTGGACCACTGGGCCATGTCGTTGTTCCACTGCGTGGTGTCCTGCTGGAAGCTGTCCTTGGACTTGGTGAACTCGACCTTCTCCTTGATGCGGGTCTCCTCCTCCGTGTTACGCACAGACTGGTCGCGCACGACGTCGAAGAACAGGATGTGCGTGGTGCTAGACTGCTTCTCGTAGCGCTCCTTCTCGCGCTCCATACGCTCGGTCTGGGTCTCCTTACGGGCCTCAAGAGCCTTGAAACGGAAGGCAGCCTGCTCGCGGCGGATGTTCTGGGCGGCGTCACGCTTGCGCTGCTCCTCAGCACGGGCGGCCTGCTGGGCCAGACGCTGCTTCTGCTCTTTCTGGCGGTTGATCAGGCCGTTCACCTTGGTACGGATCTGGGCCTTCTCGAGCTCGAGACGCAGCGACTTGATGAGCGTGTTGTACTCGTCCGTGTTGTACAGGGTCTTCTTGCCGCTCTTCTCGAACTGGCGAAGCTGCTCCGTGGGCAGCGCGAGGAAGGCCTTCAGGCAGTCGGCGTCACGCAGCAGCGGGTGCAGCATGCAACCGTACAGGAACGTCTGGAGCACCTTCTCGCGGTCGGCACGGGCCGTGCGCTTGTCCGGGAACATGGGCAGAGCCTTGGGGTTCGTGACCTCACCAAGCTTGACGAACAGCCACTCGAAGTCGGCCATGCTGCGCTCCTCGTGGATCTGGTACTCGTGAGTGACAGCGCGGTCCGACTCGGTGACCGTGTAGTTGGCCGCCTTGGCCGCAGCCTCGTTGGGCTCGCAGTACGTCTTGACCATGTACGTCTCCGTGTCGGCCGTGTTGCCGCCCTGCTTGGACTTGACGTTCACGAGAATGTCCAGCTTGGTCAAGTACTCGAAGCCAGCAGGGGGCTTGGCCACCGGGTCCATGACGGGCTTGATGAACTTTGGCGGGTTCTCGTTACACGACGTACAGTGACGCACGGGCGTGGGGAAACCCAGCTCCGGGATGGGCTTGGACTCGACACTACACTGGTTACAGACACTGCGCGTGCAGCGACGGCAGTGGTGCTGGCGACGGCCGAGCTTGAACGGACGGAAGCAGACCTGGCACTCCGTCTGGTCACTGCGGGCCGTGTCCGACACGAAGTGGCTGGTCGAGTCACCGCCCAGCAGGCTCGAGTCGCGGGCGCGGCCCGAGTCATCACGGCTGCGGGCGTTGGGGTCCTGAAGGTTGCGGTACGCGTCGTTGATCTTCTCGAGGGTCTCCTGGTCCTCGCGCTTGGTGGGGTCCATGGAGCGCGACTTCTCCTTGTACTTGGCCGCAATCTCCTCGGGCGTAGCGTCCGAGGACACGCCGAGCACCTCGTAGCTCTCCTGGCCCGAGATGGAACGGCTGGTGGGGCCGCGACGCTGCGCGAACACGTCGGCGGGCGTCGTGATAGCCTTCATCTGCAGGGCAGTGATACAGTTGCGGCAACAGCGCTGCTGCGCGTTGCCGTAGCCGAACGAGGCCGGCACCTGGATCTTGTGGTTCACGCAGGGGCGGCAGAATAGCAGACCGCAGACGCGGCAATGGTGGCGACGCGGCTTGGGGAAGCCGAAGGGCGTCTTGCAGTCCATGCACTCACTGCTGAAGTTGTCGGGCACCCAAAGCTTCTCCAGCCCGGCGACGTCGGCGGGGACGCCATCCAGCGAGCCGCGGCCGCTGTGGTCGTTCATGCGGCTCTCGCTCTGCGCGCGCGGGGCGGCAGGCGACGGAGACGGACGGGGAGCCGGGTTCGAGCGGCGGTCAGGAGCGGGGGTCGAGGCCGACGTGGGCATCGGGGCCGGGCGGCCCGCGGCCGAGTTGCCGCTGGAAGGGGCCGTGGACTGGCCGCTCGTGGGCGGACGGCTGTTGTTGGAGTGCGGGGCAGGCGCCGGCTTAGCGGCCGCAGGCTGGGCCGGCTTGGGCTGCGCCGGCTTGGGCTGCGCAGGGGCCGCCTGCTTGGCCAGAGGGGCCTGCTTGGGCGGAGCGGCCTGCTTCGGCGCGGCCTGCTTGGGGGCAGGGGCGGCCGCAGGCTTGGCCTCGGGCTTCTTCTCGGGCTGCTTGGCCGCGGGGGCCGGGGCCGCGGCGGGCTTGCGCTGCGAGAGCGAGAGGCTCACCTTGGTACCGCAGTAGATGCAGAAGGCGTCGGACTCGGCCACGTCGCGGCCGCACTTGATACAGCTGAGGCCGTTGTTGCTGGTGCTAGCGGCGGCCGAGGCCGCCGCTTTCTCGGAACTTCCTGCCATCTTGACTCGGAGCTGCGCCAGGAATCCGCTGGGCCCAACGAGGTGGGGGAGGCGAATGCAGGCGAGACCGGGGCGCGAGAGTCAGCAAGTGGAGTTGTGAGCGCCCACAGCGGGCGGCGCAGAGCGCAGAGCAGAGGGGGGGGGAGTGCGCGGGCCTGTCCGAACGGAGGGCAGAGGTCGAGCCGGCGAGGGGGCGAAACGCGGCGGCCTGCTGTTGGCGACGCACGCGAGTTGCGTTGTGGTCGGGTTGTCGGGGCGGCAGATGCTTTTCTGCACGGAGACCGAGCGCACAGGGCCGAGCCTTTACAAGTGCGCGAAGATCGCTGGCTGAAGCCAGTGGCTCGGGCGATTGGATTGCAGTGGAAAAAGCTTTCGATGGCCTCGGGTCATATTATAGCGGTGAGGACCAGATCCGAAGCCTAGGCATTGGAGACTTTGCCATACGTATGGCCTCTCCTCGCGACTCTGTTCCGAGCGGCCACAGCTGCGCCTCGCGGCCTCTCCTCGCGACTCTGTTCCGAGCGGCCACAGCTGCGCCTCGCGGTCTGGGCCGGCCGCAGCTGTCGGCGGCGGAGTCACTCACACTCACATCGTGCAGCGTGCAGACATCAACTGAGCTGGCGACGATCATTGCTGCTTCGGGTCGATGGCTACGCTTATTAGTGAGGGCACGCCGCGCTGGAAGGCACAGCGCGTGAATCTCTATGGTACGTGGCACAGTGTAGAGACTCTCTCTCAATGCGGCGTCCATCAGCGCATGCAGCGCTCACAATGTGACGCAGGGAGAGGCCGTAGCCGGGGCTAAGTGCCGGCTTCCCGGGCCACTTCAACAGCGCGGAGCAGCAAGTCGCCGGTGGCAGACTGCCTGCGGGCCACCTTGGGCCGACAGCAGCACGTTCACTTGCCGGCGCGCATTAGAAGTGTGGACTGTAGCCTTCATGCAGCACAGCTGGGGCCATGTTGCAGCTTGACGTTGTGCTCGCAACAACTCGGCTTACCGCCGCGAGTTTAGCCATGCTTACAAATCCCTGCCAGCGCGGCAAGCCGCCACGCACGCGAGTTGGCCTCGTGGTCCGAATGCCGAGAGCTGACCTGGAATTGACGCGCGTGTGCTGAAAGAGAGCCCGGGCTCCGGCGCTCTGCACCGCCGCGGCCGGCCTTATGTCGCGCGAGTGCGCCCTTGCCACGATAGGCTCCGTGTTACTCACGGCTCTCGTAGTGACGCCGCGAGCGGCGATCGCGCTCGAAGGACACCTTATCCGCTCGGGCGGACGTCAAGAGCTCGCCGCTGCAACGGAGACCACGCGAGGTGAGGAGACCGAGCGATGAAGCCCCGCCGTCGATTAGCCGATCCGCCGACACTCGCCAACGTGACCCATGCGCCGCCTTGACGTCCGACAGTACGCCATCGGACAATGCCGCGAAGGTCCCCCCTCGCCGCGACCAGCAACAGCAGGAAAGGCAGCAGCGCAGCACATCTCGCCGCGATAGGCGAGCTGCAGCAGTGATGGTCTGCCCTATCCGTCCGTCACCTCGCCGGCCGCCTGACGGGTACATGTACACATGTTGCCTTTTTGGCGGCATGTTGAAGTTGTCAGGTACACTACGCTTGACACGCATGGGGCAACGTTCCGCTCCTGTTCCGCAAGCGATATATCCGAGCCGAATCAGCGGCCGGATACCGTGTCCGCTGACGCATGCGATCTAGTTTTCTCTCGGTGGGTCCGCAATGAGGAATCCGCATTCGCATCGAGCTGAGAAGGTCAAGGCAAGGCAAACACTATCTGATCTATCATTGTTATCGGCGTGAGTATCCGTGCAAGGCTGTTCTAGGACTCGTTGTTGGGCCCCGTGGGCTCAGCAGGCCTCGTCATGGCGCTGCCCTTGCGGGGCGACGCCTCTCGATGGCGCAGCTGCCGCGCGGACGCAGCTCCAGTCTTCCTCGGTGACGGCCGGGAGACCTGCGCGTTCGAGAGGGTTAGCATGCCATTGCAGGCGAACACACTGTGGCTACCGGTTTCAAGCGAGCGTACCATGGCGGACGAGCGCATCGACTTGGCCTTGGAGTTGTGCGAGAACGTGGCGAACGAGGACGGCGGCTCCGCGTACGAACCGGGCCCAGGTGGGATGTCCCCCATGCGCAGCAGCACGGTCTCCTGACCTTCGCACTTGCGGACAGCACCCGCGAGCCACGAACTGCGGCTGCTGGGGTTCGCGTGCGGGTCTTTCGGGTCTGCCGGGCTGCCCGGCGGCTGTGGTCGCCGCCGACCTGTCCTCGGTGACGGCGCCAGTCGGCCACCGGGGCACTCCGGGTTGTACGGCGAATAGATCGGACCTGGCGAGAACTCGCCCATGTTCTCGCGTGTGTGCGTGGCCGACACGAACTGCACGCGGGTGTTGCCTGCAGCGGGGGTAATGGGCTTGGGTGCGTCGATTTGTCGCTTGCCGAAGCGGTGTTCGTGGCCGAACGCGTTGCCACCGTTCTTCCCGCTGGCATTGTTGCTTGGAGTACGTGGAGCAGCGTCCTCGGGCGGCGTCGCGCGGGCCTGCTCTGGTGTTGAAGTGCCTCCGTTCGTGAACTGGCGAGGTCTTACGGGCGACGCTGGCATGACCAAGACGCCGTTGCGGTTGATTACAGATAGCCACGACTCGCGGTGGCCGCGCCGAGGAGTGTCGACGTCAGGCAGCCGCATCTTGTGGGCCTCGGCGCGCGCTGTTGACTTCGGTGATGGAGGAGCAGCAAAGGAATACTTGGGAGGTGCAGCTTTGCCGCCGTTTGCTGCCAAATAGTTGACGTTGTACTTCGGGCCGGGGCTCTCCACCGATATGAGCTCTCGCTGATGGTTCATATCCGTCATGTTTACTGTCGAAGCAAACACACAAAAAACGTTTAGACACGTTGAATACTGCTTGTTCCCATTGGCTTTCTCACCTTTCTGCGATAAGAAGCGGTCGGATTTCGGGAAGGACATCTTGGGTGCCCTTGTCTTAACAGGATTTACATTATCGTTGTAGTGACCAGGGGCTCGACCGCTTTCTGTCGGCAAAACGAGACGTCAAACGATAAGCCCTTTGCTCTGATCGATAGTGCAAACGTCGAGGGCGTGCGTACCTTTGCTAACTACGGGCATCTGAGGAGACGGACCTTGCCACGTTCACGTATACAAGCACAGAATTGTTAGTATCGCGATGGACAGTTGGTTTGACATTTCGCTGGCAGCTTAGCTCACCCCCGATCCAGCTCTCGCGCTTGCCCCATTTCCGACTCTCGTCTACAGGCCGGTAGTCGGCCTTCATAACCACTTGTGCATTGGCGCGTACCTCCGGCTTGGCGTAGATCGGTCCAGGCGATCGAGCTGGGCAAAGGAGACGAAGGTAACACATGGTCAGTTGTGACACACAGCAACGCGCTGCACAGTGCACCCGCCGAACCTGGTTCAATGGGGAACCGCTCGGAGCCGCCAAAAATCGACATGAGGTCTTTGTGCTAATGGCGCGCTGGTGACCCCACCCCACTCCGCGGCACTCGCAGTGCTCACTAGCACGACAAGACCCCCACAGTTGTGTTCGCCAGGGGCCTTCCCTGGTACCTGGTTCATCATCGAAATAGCCAGCTATTCCTGGCAAGATAAGCACCCCGACCAGGTCCTCGTCACCGCACTACTGTCGCTTGACTATAAGACCAGCGGCCACGAATTGCCTATGCCATCCTGGCTCAATGAACTGTCACTATAAGGTGCGTCCGCAGCTCAAAAGCGGATACCGCCCAAGTTGAAGTCACTATGTTGCATTAATTTCATACCCTAATCACAAGAGCAACCCAACTGATGCAACTCAACCGCACAATACCTCCTCGCCGTCCACAAGCTCACTTGGCCATGTTGGCGTCTCGCCGCGCGACATCGGCGCTGCGCCGCTGCCGCGCGCCCCTCCGCGCCGCGTTCTCCAGCTCCCCGGATGCGTCCAAGGCCCCTTCCGCCGCCGCCGCCAAACCCAAGAAGATCCTGTCGGTGCGCGCGTCCCCGGCGCAGAACCTGCGCAACGCGCTGGAGGCGCTGGACGAGATGATCGAGGAGGCGGACCGCAAGGTGGAGAAGAAGTACCGGCCCAACATGTTCGGCGAGTTCAAGCAACTTAACGACACGGAGGGCAAGGTGCGCGAGGGCGCCGAGGCGCTCATCGAGGTGGGCAAGGCCCGGAGCGTGCCCTCGCTGCAGGTGGACACTTTGGAGGGCAAGCAGGTGGACATCCAGAGCTTCGTGACCAAGGGCAAGGCCACGCTCGTGCTCACGGCCTTCAAGAACTACGGACTGGACATGCTGCCGGCCTGGCGGGACGGATTCGTGACCGCCATGAGCGACGGCCAGGGCCAGCTGGACAAGCGGGTGCAGACGCTCACGCTCAATGTGATCGAGGACTGGTACATGAAGCTCGTGAGCGGCAGCATCACGCGCGGGCTGCAGGAGAAGATCCCCAAGGAGCTGCACGCCACGACGTTCGCACACTTCGGGCGCTGCGACGACTTCCGCACGCCCATGGAACTGGACAACAGCTTCGTAGGGTACGCGCACCTGGTGGACGGCAAGGGACGCATCCGCTGGATGTACGTGGTGTTGTGCTGCGTTGAGCAGTTTTGTGTGTGGTGAAGTGGACTGATGTGGTTGTGTGTGTTTTGTAGTGCGGGAGGTCCGGCGACGCCGAAGGAGTTGGAGCGGTTAGCGAAGGCGACCAAGGAGCTGCTAGCGCAGAGCTCCCAGCGCCGCCGATAGGCAGATAGAGAGTACCAGTGTCTTCTTTTTTGCTGAAGCTATTGCATGTCAGAAACAAGTGTCGGAAGAATGCGAGATTTTAAACACCACGACAACGAACCATCGAGGCAAATAGAATAGGATGATCAGCACAGGAGCAAACTTCGTGCGCTGGAAGTTAGGGGACGGGTGTGACCACAGCGCCACCTCGACCAGTTGAAACGTTCTCCACGGTGATATCCACCGCATCCAGATCCACGTTGCTTTTGCACATCGGGCAGGACTGGAATTCATCAAACGGTAAGTATACCTGAAAGGATATCATTGCTCGGAACTGCAGACGTACCGTGTTGCGCTTGAGCCACTCATCGATACAAGCCACGTGGAAAATGTGTTTGCATGGCAGGTTGCGGACATCTTCGCCGTCTTCGAATTCGATCTGGTAAGGCAATCGGTTGACAAGAAAGGACGAGAGTAAGACCACTTGCCATCTCCGTTGAGGGTGTCCGTGGCGACGTACCAGACAGATTGGACACACATCTTCGTTCTCAGTCGAGCCTCCCTCCGCCGGGTTGAGCGACTCTGTCGGTGCTTGTGGGTTCCGCTCGGCGCGGCAGTATTTCGTGACGCGTAGCTGCTCTAAGCGTTCCTTCGTGACGCCGCGAACAACCGCAGCCCCTCGCATTTGCGCAGCGCGCACCTGTATCATACAAGAAACCAACGTTACTATGGTTAGTGCCAGACATAACCCAACACTACAGTACAACAGCGTACATTTCGCCGGTCTGCGCGTCGCCAACGAAGGAGTAGAACCAAAAGAACGAAGACTACCGTAACGATGAAGGCGCCCAAGACGTACACCAGTGACTCGGGATCAAGCGGTAGAGTGTTGTTCGTGATTTCGGTGGTCTCTGCGTTCGTGGTGTTATACACCCAGACATCGCCGAGTTGGCTCTGATAGCTACCCCCATGGATAACCATGGTGTCCTCGCGCCAGAGAGCAGCGCGGTGGTTGTAGCGCAACGGTGGGGACGCCTCGTCGCTCTCGATCACGGCGTGCCGCGCTTCCATCGCCATGCTCTTCAGGTCGAATTTGCCCAGGACGACGTCGTCGTACACGTAGCCACTGGAGCTCTGTTGCGGCTTGTAGTATCCACCGAAAAACCACATATCCAAGCCTTTTGTGGTGACAATGGATGTGTACGCGCGGGGGACGTCGGACGACGGGGTGACAGCCATCCACGCGTTGCTGTTGAAGTTGTAGACCCAAATGTCGTCCAGCAGCGTCCAACTCGACATCATGAGGTGGCGTCCGCTGTATGCAAGTAGATACGCCTCGCCACTTTCGTCATCGTCGTAGAGCAATGCCACGGAATGGGAAAATCGAGTGGGAGGCCGAACATTTCCTGTCGGGTCCATCCTCTCCCAGGTGTAAGTGGCTAGATCGTATCGCCATAGATCGTTGAAATCGACGGGGCTGTCTTCACCTTTCTCGTCGTACGCGATACCGCCGAACATGTACAGATAGTCGTTATGAATCACGATACCGGGTTCGGATCGAGCGTCCGGAGCATCGGACTGCGGCGGAGTGGGGTCCATTATCCATTCGGTGGTGTTGCCGGTTAATGAAAGGCGCCAAACGTCGTTGTACTGCACTACGGGCACGCTGTTGCTCGTCGTTGGTGTGGTCTGGTCCGTCTCCGCAGCTAAGAGGGACAGTCCTCCGAATACGACAAACTCGTTGACACTGGAGTTTGTATGCAGGACACCGGCGTGATGGAACCGATTCGAAGGCCGATTGTTGCCGACTTGCACTTCCGACCATTGTCGTTCAACGAGGTCGAACACCCACGTGTCGTTGTACTCGATATCTTCGTCAAGTGCGTTCGTACTGATGCCGCCGAAGAGGTACAGGTTGTCCTCGAAGGTAGCGATAGCGTGGGCTGAACGCCTCATTGGCTGCGATCCCGCTGATCCGAATGACGGACCCCAAAGTTGCGTCCACTGCGCTGGGGCGGCCTCGCCCATCATTCCCGACATCATCTCCATCGTCACAGGGCTGAAGCGCTAGGAATGCTCAATGCAGGTGGGCCGTTGCAAAACAAAAGTGCAGCAGCATAACGTTCATCGCATCAGACAGCGAAGCATGGCACACCTCCTATATTTAGGGCAAGAGGCATGCCTTTCAAGTCATACTTGGTTGCTTAATCCGGAAATGCTGGGTCATCCAACATGCCAATACGCCGATCAGAGGCAGCACTCAAATTGGTCAGAGACGCATGCACAGCAATATTTTATGTGGGCAAGTTTAGGGATCGCGTATTGGAGGACGTCTCGGATATGCTATCACCCGTCTCTGGTGGTGGGTAGCTGCTGCTAGTGTCGTTGTTATTTGCTGTTTGCTCCGATGTAGCAGCACTTCGGGTTTCTCCATCGTTTTGATTGGTGTTGTTGTCGATTCGATCAATAAACTGTGGGAAGACGTCACATTTGTGTTAGTTCCCAACAAATGTTATAGGGGTTAACATCGAGCAAACAATTTACGAACCTGCTGAATTTGTTCCCGTACTTGCAACTCCTCTTCTGTTAGTGGAGGATAGGCCCAATCGCCAAGCTCGTGTCGATGCCGAAGGAAATCCAAGAGTGTTTGTTTCGGTAACCCACTTCGCGATATCAGAGCTACCCACTGAAAGCGAAGCTGTGTTAGATAAATTCTCGAAACAAGCAACGAATATGCTGACACTCACATTTAGCTGCACCTCCTTGAGCTTCTTCAGTTCGATACCCCCAAATACCGTGTGTATCCTCCATAGTTCCTTCTCACTCTAAGCGCGTCGCGAAAAAAAAAACGTTAGTGCCTTGTGCCAAGGTATGATCAATGCGGACTCTTCCGTTCCCTACCTCATCAATTCCAAAATCACCCAAAACGTCCCCCTTTGGGTCCACCGAGTCAAGAATGGAGACAATATGGTACTCTAGCTCCGAAATCGTGTCGACACCTGCATACTGCTCAAAGCTATCTGCTTGGGCCTTCTTCGACATCGCATCCAGTATAATACTGGCGGGCCCCGATCGTATGGCAAGGTGGACGAGCAGGCGCAAGCAAATAACTCGAACGTCGATCATAGCTGCAAACAAGAGTCCAATGACAGCAAAAACAAGTGAAAACCAATACAGACCCATCCTATAGTAGCACATGTCGTACCTTTGCGCTTACCCTTGGCGCTTTGACTAGCACCGCGGGATGAAAACATTTGATCCAATTGCCGTAGAAACTTGTACACGCCACACACGAGATAGAGAACGTCGATCTTCCATTGACCTTCCCGCACTCTTGATACTGAAAGGTTTTCATACGCCTCCGCAATGCATGCCAATACGTCTAAAAGCATCCGGACCATGAGCTCGTACACTTTCTCATGCACACCGAGACTGCGCTCGTATCCCACCAAGACCGAGTTATTAACATATTCCAGCAACAATTGCATTCGAAAGACGAAGCCCTGGACGGCGTACGTGCACCGCGTGTTCCCGAACCAGGGCTTGCTCGCTGTCCACGGCTGTTCGTAAATCCCGGGCAGCAAGTGGTTCATGCATTCGTGGAAGAACGCGCGATGTGAGTAGTGGACGAGTGAGTGCATCATGCCGAGAATCTGCGTCTCGACGCGCTCGAACGCCTGGTCGACCCAGTTCAAATGGATGTAGCGACTATCATGCTCAGCATGTCGCCGCTTGCCTTTCCTTCCTTTCCGTGCCATGGTATCAACTTGATGCCGACATATCCTCCATACGAACAGCAGTCTGCACGAGTTGGCGTGCTCTGAAATGACGTTTTCGACGGTACACGACGGCAGTTGCAGCAACGTTTGCATTTGACGCTTCATCTTGGCGATTTTCTCAAGCAGAACCTGCACAAACGCACAGCTCAGCGCGACGTTCTGTGCTTGGACACAGGTTCCCATGATCTCAGTCTCCTCCAGTAAATGATGGGCCAACTTCTCAAATGGCGACATAACTCGAGTAGCAGTTGGGATTTCGGATGCCGGTGCTCGAAACGACATAGCCCCTCTTCCTCCTCCGCGTGATAGTCGTCGAGAACAATACGCTCCACTTTCGTCAAAATGGCCAGGCTCGCCCAGCAAAGTGAGCCTTGTGGAGTTGGTTCTTGCGGAGTTTACGACCGGAGAGATCGGTTGAGTCACCCCCATATCCCTCACAACTGACTGAGGAACGTTGTCTTGCCCAGGGGAAAACACGTTTCCGAGAGAACTCGACCGACTCAAGGAAAGCGAGCGTGTTGGCGTAGCGTAAACAGTAGGGTGGACTTGGGTCAGCACGTCCTGCTGAAGTATCGAGCGGAAGTAGCGAGCGAATATGTGTTCTCCCTTGCTTATGGACGTTTCCACTGACTTCCATAGTGCATTGCCGACCTTGTCGTTTAACTCGCCATTCGGGAACACGGAGCTAATTTCAACGACAACCGCTTGAATGGACTCCAAGATCTCGCGGAATTTGAGACCCATGTGGACGCGGAAGTGCGGATTCACTGGAGCTCCGATAAACCGAAGCTCGCGCATGTTTACCCACTCATTCAGTGATAGGAACTGGGTCCAGCTAACTACCTCGGCGCATTTTTGGAGAGATTTCCTGATCTGCAGCTTGCAGCGCTTATCGTCAACATCAACGACCACGACCTCCACCCATACACTGTCCTTGCCGTTGTTTGCTAGGACGCGCTGGCCGACCCACTTCGCTAGACCCCCACTTCGGCCGAACAATCGAGATCCATCCTGCTCACCACCTTTCCCAAGAAGCGGTACGTATAGCTGGCCGTCTAAAGTCTCCACCCGACCGAAAATGTCCCGAGTCTCGTCGTCATGAAGCGTGGTTACGTCCCGCTCAGACACCGAAAACACAGACTTCTGCCACCACACGCCAACGTGATGAGGATCTGCCACGAGAAGTTTCGCCTGCTGACCTGGATGAACTGTTGGCAAGTGCACGAACCGGTTGACTAAGTTCATGAGCATGTCAGGAAAAATGCCTCCTTTGCTGCGAAATTTACGGGGACGATAGAAACACTGAACCAGCAGCGGGGGCCCAGTATCAGGTGCGTGTTTCGAGGCTATTGCGTTATCATGACCCCATTGGTCGGAGACCTGGGTCAAGTGCTTCATTTGCACGTCGAGCGTCTCCTTCAGGTAAGTGCTGTAGACGTCTGCGATGAGCGATTCAAACTTGACTGCAACGTTTTCCTCCACGGACGCTCCATCGTCGCCGAAAATTGTCGTGAGAGTGCCATCCGCAGCGAACAAACACACTGTGTCGACATCTTTGCGGATCTGATGCTTGACGAATTCGGCTCGTTGTCGAAGCGTTTGCGTGTCTGTTTGTCGAGCAGTGTGTGGCACTGCGGGGTGTGTTGCTAGAGAATTATACACGGTCTCGCGGTAGACCAGCTCCACCTCTTCCTTCCGAGCCTCTTTGTACGCTGTCCACTGGTATTCCATCGGCAAGAACCTCACGTAGTGCAGGATGGAAGCCATCGAGAGTTTGCGTAGCCTTAGCTCCTTCAGAATCGAAGGGCCGAGAAGGCTGCCCAAGTGTCGAAACATCTCCTGGATTCGGTCGATGGCAGCTTCGTTTGATACTTGGATAGCTAGAGCTGTGCGAGGTGATGCAGGGGCCGACGATGCCGTCATGTCGCTGTTGCTGAGCTGCTTACTGAGTCTCCGAAGCAGCTTGGGCTTGCCCTTGACATGCTCCTCCACCAAGGCCTCAATGACCTCGAACGTGTCTCGCGTGTCCAGATACAGCTTGGCAGCCGGGTGCATCCGCGGGTTGACTTCCTCGCCCTCTTTCGACTCGCCACCAGCCAGCTCCACTAGGCGTTGAATCTCTTCCAGAAGCTGCAGCACGACGCGTTCATCTTTGGAAAGTCTGCTGGACAGCATCGTTCCGATAGAGTGAGGGGATGGCTGAATCACAGACTAAGTCGGTGACTGCGCATCGGTCGAATGCGAATGCGGGCGATGATTGCAAGGCTTCCGACGCAGCCCCCAGCTAGCTGTTCGCCCCTTTGTATTCCTCCTGCCGCGTCGTAAGATAAATTTGCGGGCCGCCGATTATTACCAGTCGCTGAGCTATTCCGGGACCACTTCAACGGCAACTGCTGCTCAAAAATGGCAGCAGTTATCGCCTGCGACGTGTGGGGATGACACCACTAGCACAACTAGTGCTCCGGCCCATACCCAGCAGGAGATCCCTTTGAGTGGAGTGGAGATCATCGATACGAAAGCAGTCAAACATGGCGTGCCTGCCAATACTAAGTTTGATGCCTGTCCAAGAAAATTGCGGTTACCGCATGCATGGTCATACTGAAGTATTGGTCGGCATTCCACACTTCTACTGTACGCAGCAACACTACAGACGTTGTATGTTCAGCGAGAACACTTCCCTCCCTCAAGTGGCAACGGTTGCAAGTTGAATGACAGGGGGCGCACGTCTAATAGCGGCGCGTCCCATACAAACTCGCAGTCAACCTGCGTCTCGACCACCATGAGCGACGGCATGGGGCTCGGACTGGACCTGTCGGGCCTGGGCCAGGAGCCCATGGCGGCCCTGGCGCCCGCCGTGGACGTGGCGCAGCTCACGGAGGCCATCCGCCTCATCCTGAAGGACGCGGACCTGGAGCAGCTCTCGCGCCGCATGATCCGCAAGCAGCTGGAGGCGCAGTTCCACGCCGACCTGTCGAGCTACAAGGACGTGATCAACGCCACGATCCTCGAGATCATCGAGCAGCAGCAGGCCGAACAGGAGGACGACGAGCAGGAGGAGGAGGAGCCCGACCCGAGCGATGACGATGACGACGCGGACGACGAGCAGGAGCACGTGCGCTCGCCCCGCAAGATGGCGGCACCCAAGAAGAAGGCGGCGGCGCCCAAGAAGCGCAAGCGGAAGGCGGACGGAGAGGACGGCGGCGTCAAAAAGGCCGGCGGAGGCTTCAATGCGCAGCTATGCTTGTCGCCAGAGCTCGCACAGGTCGTCGGAGCGGAGACAATGGCCCGGCCGCAGGTCGTCAAGGCGCTCTGGGCCTACATCCGCGAGCACAACCTGCAGGACCCCAAGAACAAGAAGCTCATCCTGCTGGACGACACGCTGCGCGGCGTGTTCCAGCGCGACTCGTTCACCATGTTCAGCATGAACAAGTTCGTCAAGCGCCACGTGCGTAAGCCCGACGACATGCCTCCCGGCGGCTGGAGTCAGATCCCGCGCGACGGCGTGTCGAGTGACGAGGACTCGGCGGCCAAGCCGGCCAAAAAGAAACAACCGGCCAAGAGGAAGAAGAAGGCCGCGTCGACTGAGGACGGAGACGACGACGGCAAGAAGAAGGCCAACCCGTTCTACACGGAGCTGTCGGTGTCGCCCGAGCTGGCCTCGCTTCTCGGTAGGGACCGGATGGCGCGGCCCGAGATCGTCAAGGCGCTCTGGGCCTACATCCACGAACACAACCTGCAGGACCCGCAGGACAAGCGCACGATCCTGCTGGACGATAGGATGCGACAGGTATTTCAACGCGACTCGTTCACCATGTTTTCCATGAACAAGTACATCAAGCGCCACGCGCGCAAGGTCGCTGACGTGCCGCCGAACGGCTGGGCCGACATCCCGCGCGACGGACTCTCGAGCGACGAGGACGAGGCCAAGACCAAGAAGAAGGCGCGGAAAGCCAAGTGAGTCAGTGAGCAGACGGTGGTTCGACTTAAAGACAGACAGAACGATGGCAGGCTGCTGGCCGTGTAGACGCAGCGGCCACGTACAAGCGGCTGCACAATCTGGTATATGAAAATCGACGTGATTCCCTTTGTATAACTGCATGCACTGCGTGCACGGCGTAGTTAGATGATAACCTTGAGCAATTGCAGGTAGCGGGAAAAGGACAACTTGCCTTTTTTGGGCAAGTTGCAGTCCACAGGTACTGCACCAAAACACGACCCATTTTTGGCTTCGTGTGCGCCACACCACATGCATTGTATCTGCCCAAATAGTGGGCTCTGCTTTTTTTTGACTGGATCACGAAAGGGAAGCAACTCTATTGGACGCCAGAGGAGCATCGAGACAGCATGGACGCGTCCGTGATCGCCAGCTTTCGCGAGAAGGTGGTGCAGCAGCCCGAGGTGCGTCGACGTATAGTGTGTGGAGCGTGTGTGTTGAGCTGGCTCGCTGACTGTGTATTATTGGCTGGATGTAGGTGTTCTTTACGCCGTCGGAGGAGGTCGCCAAAGACGTGAAGGCGTTCGCCAAGCATGCGTTCGACCGCACGTCCAAGTACCAGAGCAAGAGCGGCAGCGCCGCGCCCCTGGAGGAGCTGTACGTGGACGGCTTCGACGCCGACCAGATCTGGGAGCAGCTCCGCCTGCTGAACGGCCCGCTCGTGACGGAGATGACGCAGCGCATCCGCACGTTCAGCAAGAAGCCCGAGAACATTCTGCTGTTCCCGTCCGAGAAGCAGGAGGAGAGCGCAGATGAGGAGGAGGAAGAGGAGGAACAGGAGGACAGCGACGCTGGCAAGGACGAGGAGCAGGACAGCGATGACGACGACGGCGAGAAGACCGAGTCGGACGAGGAGTTGGAGAAGGAAGTGAAGACGAAGGCCAAGAAGAAAAAGACCAAGAAGGCGCGCGACGTCGCTGAGGACGGTTTCTTCGACTGGGACGAAATGGACAAGGCGGCCGAGGAAGAGGAGGAGGATGAAGACGACGACGAGATGGACGGAGATGACGACAATGGCGACGACGACGACGATGATGATGACGACGATGACGATGAGATGGAAGAGGCGTCCGACGCGGAAGGCGCGGAGGACATGACGTACGACGATTTCTTCGGTGACGAGGATGGAGAGGAAGGCGAAGAGGGCGACGACGACGAAGAGGAGGAGGAGGAACTTAACGACGTTGAGATGAAGGACGGCGACAATGACGACGAGGAGTACCCTACTATTAAGCGCGCGAAGCCGGACGAGGAGGATGTCGACGAGGAGGAGCTTGCCGAGCGCGGCGTCATGTCATCGCACCAGCGTCAGCGTCTGCGTCTGCAGAAGGAGATTAAGGAGCTGGAGCAGGAGGCGATTAGCGAGAAGCCGTGGCTGCTGAAGGGTGAAGTGCGCTCCGCGGCGCGTCCGGAGAACAGTTTGCTAGAGGCGGTGCTGGACTACGACAGGCCAGTGAAGGCGGCCCCCGTGATCACGGAGGAAGTGTCGATCGCGCTGGAGGAAATGATCAAGAAGCGTATCTTGGAGGACGACTTCGACGATGTCATTCGTAAGTTCGCCGGTAACGAGCAGGACGAGAAGAACAAGCTGGAGGAGGTGTCCATGGAGAAGTCCAAGGAGGGTCTGGGAGAGATCTACGAGAAGGAGTACATGAAGACGGCCATGGGCTTCGAGGCCGACGACGAGTCCAAGCAGGACCAGGAGGAGATCGAGGTCATGTTCAAGAGCCTGTGCTGGAAGCTGGACGCGCTGTCGAACTACCACTTCACGCCTAAGCCGGCCGTCAAGGAGCTGCAGGTCAAGCCGGCGGTGCCGGCCATCGCCATGGAGGAGGTGGTGCCGATTAGCGTGAGCGACGCGAACCTCAAGGCGCCCGAGGAGGTGTACGACAAGAAGCGCAAGCGCGGCGAGGCCGTGCTGCAGTACAAGGAGGAGATGACCCAGAGCGAGCGCAAGGCGCTGCGCAACGCCAAGAAGCACGCGCGGCGGAAGGAGAAGCGCCAGCGCGAGTTCGACGAGCGGCTGGTGGCCAAGCTCAACCCGGGCCTGGGCAACAAGTACGAGAAGAAGAAGATGCTCGAGAGCATCGCCGGCGCCAAGAACATCACCACGGGCAAGCAGATCGAGGGCTCGTCCAAGCAGTTCTCCAACTCGAAGGAGTTCTTCTCCCGTCTGCAGGTACGCGCTGATTGATTGTGCCCCCGCCCGGCGTGTCTCCCTACATGAGGCGTGTGCATTGTACTCACCGGACCCATATCACTTGTGTTTGAATTTTTGTTCGCCATGCAGGACGAGGTGCAAGAAAAAATCAGGAATGCAAGCAGCAGCAAGTAGAGCAGCCACATCGGAAAAGGAGCGCCGCGGCGCAGCTGGCCAATAGAAATGGATTTTGTGCATTTTGTACGGTGGTGTTCATCAGCTCCTTGTTGGTCCAGGACGCGTGCCGTCATCTGCCGAGTGATCCCGGACGATAACTTTATCCCGGTGCTCATCATGTTGAACTGATTTGCGTGGGTAAATTTGCAGCATTTCCTTCAAAGTGTCCATGTCATGCATGACGCACAGGCGAATCTCTTGCCTTCATGATCAGAGTGCACGAGCAATTGCAATTCAGCTGAGACTCTGCCTGAGGGCCGTTCTTAACGACGGTAGGGCGGAAGTGTTTTGGGCTCCAAAGTAGTTTTGGGCCCCGATGCGACTCAACGGTTAGGGTTAACGGGTAGGCTAGACGGTAGGCTCCCTACCGCTCAACATTTCGGGGTTAGAGCTGGCGTCCGGGTAGTTTCGTCGCAGAAGGGCCACGTAGCAATGCAGTGCCTCCCTCCAGGCCTTGGAGAGCGCGAAGCTCCGCGCCGCGGCGCCCCGCGCGAGCACCCTTCGTGCAGGGGCGCCACCCACGGACAGGAGCAGCTCTGCAGCAGCGCGAGCACGCACTGCTGGAGAGACAGGGTTAGAATGAGGCAACGCCGTAGACATGGATGCAGAGGAAGCGGCCGAACACTTCGTGTAGCAAGTAAACAGGGACGCTCTAGATGTGCCTCTCCCCGCAGCAAAAGCTCTCGCCCCTCACCGAAGATGCCGTAGCGGCGGGCACACACAGTGCCAGGTCAGCCAGTAGTTCGCTGCGGCAGGAAGACCCGCTGTCGCAGGCGGCGCTCTCGCAGGCGGAGACAGCGTCGTAGTGCTTGCTTGCGTCGCAGTGCTTGCTTGGGTCTGTATTTGGGAACTTTGTCGAATGGGACGCAGGTGCGGCTGGTACCCTGTACCTCATTCTTGACGGGAGTGCGAGCTACCTCGGAACCCAAAACTACTTCTCCGGTCCGGAAAAGAATTAACAGTTAGGTTTTTCTAATAAAACCTCTCTTTATTTTATTGGATAAAAATAATAGCGACTACGATGTACGACCAGCGCTAACATGAAGGTGTCGACACAACAAAAGGAGCCAGCCCCTATCGGCACAACAAAACGAGCCAGCAACACGATAATGGGGCGGGCCAAGGGCACCGTCGACATCCCTGAGGAAACGCGGCAAGCCATCGCGCTGTTCCTCGCTGAGCGGTCTGTGGGCGGCCGCTTGAAGCGTGGGGCAGCGTCGACACGCTTGACCACTGTTTCCTGACCCTTCAAAACGTCATGGAAACAGTGATCAAGCACCACGGACACAACGACTACAAGCTCTCGCACTACAAGCAGCGGCGTGGACTCTCGTCAAGTGCATCTCCGACAGCGCTGACATGTGAACCAGCTGCGGTAGAAAGTGGGATTCACCATCTTTTGTGTGGAGCACTTCAGTTTCTCTAATTCATAGTACATCATCTGATAAATCATAGCTCTAACATTGAGGCTTGTTCTATTGGCTGAAATCAATGGGATTCGAACACTGATTTGTCGCATATCAATCTAACCAGCAAAAAACCTCGTGGTTCCGATTGCTAAAACAACCGAAAGGGAGGGCTATTTTAACGAAACTGTGGGGCTGTATGGAACAACTGTTTAAAGTACTTTAGAATGATTATTTTAGTTTTGCGTAATTCCAACTAGCAACGACACAGCGAAAAAAACCTTAGAGGGGTCGTGGATACCTCCATTGCGAGCGTGGTAGTTAGATACTGCGTCGTGTTAAGCGCTCGTAAAAAATATACCTGGAAAGCCCGCACTTAGAGCTTTCGAATGCAGGTTTCGCAGCATCAATACAGTCATTACTTTTTCAGATATGCATTGGTATGTGAACTGTTAATTCTTTTCCGGACCGGAGAAGTACACCCTACCCGCCCAACCAAAACTACCGTCGTTAAGAACGGCCCTGAGTTGGGGAGCGCGACATTCCACTTGCAATTTGTATGTCCCCGCTAGGTACGACGCTGACGTTGGTTGAAGCCACAAAGATCGGGGGTGACAGCCAGCCACCTCACTCCGGAATCTGCCAGCTCCCGCTCAAGCGAATCCTCCCACTACTACCACACACACACACAGCGATGCAAGTGAACACGCGCAAGTACTCGGGAGACGCCGGCGACCTGCCGCTGGAGACGGAGGCCGTGTACGGCCACCCGCTCATGTGCGCCAGCCTCCCGTCCGACGTGTTTCCGCAGCGCTCGGTGCCGGCGCGCGTGGCGCACCAGCTCATCAAGGACGAGCTGGCGCTGGACGGCAACCCCAAGATGAACCTGGCGTCCTTCGTGACCACGTACATGGAGCCTGAGGCCGAGGACCTGATGGTCGAGGGCCTGCGCAAGAACTACATCGACCTGGACCAGTACCCACAGACGGCCGAGATCCACAACCGCTGCGTCACGATGCTGGCCAACCTGTACCACGCGCCGCTGGAGCCCGGCCAGAAGGCCACGGGCACGGGCTGCATCGGCTCGTCCGAGGCCATCATGCTGGCCGGCCTGGCCATGAAGCGCCGCTGGAAGGACCGCCGCATCGCCGCGGGCCTGCCGTACGACAAGCCCAACATGGTCTTCGGCTCGAACGTGCAGGTCTGCTGGCACAAGATGTGCAAGTACTTCGAGATCGAGATCCGCGAGGCCGACGTGTCCCCGGACTGCCTCGTGCTCACGGCCAAGCGCGCGCGCGCCCTCATCGACGAAAACACGATCGGCGTCAGCGCCATCCTGGGCAGCACCTTCAACGGCGAGTACGAGGACGTCAAGAGCATCCACGACATGCTCGTGGAGGAGAACGAGCGCAACGGCTGGAACATCCCGCTGCACGTGGACGCGGCCAGCGGCGGGTTCATCGCGCCGTTCATCAGCCCGGAGCTGGAGTGGGACTTCCGTCTGCCCAACGTCAAGAGCATCAACGTCAGCGGCCACAAGTTCGGCCTCGTGTACGCCGGCATGGGCTGGGCTCTGTGGCGCGAGCCCGAGGACCTCCCGGACGACCTGGTGTTCCACGTCAACTACCTGGGCGGAGACCAGTCGTCCTTCACGCTCAACTTCTCCAAGGGCGCGGGCAACGTGGTCGCGCAGTACTACAACATGCTGCGCTTCGGCTTCGAGGGATACCGCCGCATCATGGAGGCCAGCATGGAAAACGCGCAGCTGCTGCGTGGGGCGCTGGTGGCCACGGGCCACTTCCGCATCGTCGACAAGCAGCACATGCCGCTCGTGGCGTTTGCACTGATTGACTCGTCGCGCTACACGTGCTTCGACATCCAGGACAAGCTCAAGAGCCGCGGCTGGATTGTGCCTGCCTACACGTGCTCCAGCGGAGCCGAGTCGCTGACGATCATGCGCGTGGTGGTGAAGCAGAACTTCTCGTCGCACATGGCCAACATGTTGGTCCAGGACATCCTCAAGGCTATTGAAGCGCTGGAGCAGCACCACGTCCTGGTCGACACCGCCATGTCGTCGCCCAAGGCGCAGAAGAAGCACTTCAAGGACATCGTGCACGCGCTCCAGGCCAACCTCAAGCACCAGCAGTCGGGTCTCACGACGCACGGTGTGTGCTAGCCTTGCTGGCGTCAGTCACTGCACGGTCAAGCGGTTGTCGTGCGGATGAACCCAGCACACACCGCGTCCGAGTCCATTCCCGTGCTCTTTAGCTGTAATTTCTGCGTCGCCCCGAGAGTGAACGGCACGCAGTTCACCCTCCCCAAGGTAAAAGAAACAAATCTAACAACAAGTATTCGCCGCTGTGATCTTCAAGGCGTTATGCTATTAGGCCTGCTCACTACATGCATGTACTTAGGCATGGTCTTCATCGGGCGTCAGTGGCAGGTATCGACGGAGGAACTGCGTGACTTTGGTGGCGGTCTTCAGGAACGGGTCGGGGAAGTAAAACATCGCCATGCCTACCAACGCCTCGCAGAACTCGCTGTAGATCAGCTCGAGGTGATCGTCACTTCCTGGTGGGGCCTCTTGCACGTTGCGGAAGACATTCATCGCCTGGTCCATTGAAAAGCGAGCGCGGACCAGGCGATACTCTTGAACAAACGCCTGCCAGTCGACCATGCGCATGTACTTAGTGATCCCTGGTGCGGTATGTCGTGGTTTCAGCTTCGTCGGGCCATTGGCGGGTGTCATCATCTCTCGCTCCTTGGCACAATATCGGCGGAAGACGATGCGAATAGTTTGTGAGTGGCTTCCAATCGCGAGCTTCACGTCCGGACGGTGCATGAGCGTTCGAATGAGACTTCGGTTCTGGGTCGCGATCGTCAGGTGGTGAGTGATGAAGTACTCGACCCGCGCGCTCAACGGAGTGATCTGGGCTTGGAACTGCTCAATGCATAGTTGAAGGACGAGTTCAGCCAGGTCCTCGGGTGAGAAGAGCTGTTCGTAGCCGTTGGCCACCATCTCTTCATCTCGAAGAATCGGTAGCACGTGGATCTCGCGAGGGAGACGGAGTATCTTGACTATGTGCCACAGATCGTCGAGACTCATGGCATGCTTGATGTTGGCGCGGAACGGCGTGTACAGCTGCCGAATGACCCGATGATGCTTCTCGAGTACAGCGCGCACCCGTGTCAGCTCGACGTCAGGGCTTTCCTCAACGCTGAATATCCGACGCATGGTGTTGTTAGTGAGCGAGATGCACTCGTACACGTGCTCGCGATGGTCCACCAGGCCGATGGGTACTGTTGTTGGGGCCAGTGTTTCACTCTGCTTAGCTGCAAACTGAGAGGCAAGCTCACTTGCTGTCTGCCACTGAGTAACCCGCAGCTCTCGAAGTTGCTGATGCGTGACTTTGAAGTCTTTCATCTTGGCGGACGTGGTTTTCACGCATGCGTGGATGGCCTCAATGCTTTTGATAAGTCGGTCGGGTCCTTCGGCTGTGAGGTGGCGAATCCGAGCTGTATGATACGTATTCCCGTCCCCGGTAGTGATACTCGTTCGTCGACTCGATTTGTCTCTCGCAGGCGCGAGGAACGGACTGTGCGAGAGCGGCTCAAATTGGTGCCGTAGCATTGGCCGGATCGGGGCAACCCCCTGTGCCCTCAACAAATCTGCGCTGTTAGCTTCGTTCGGATCCACCACCACTTTCGGCGTCATACCGCGAGATTGGACCACATTTCCTGAAATGAGCTGCTCGGAGATTTGGTTCCACGTTTCGTACGCGGTGACTATCGGCAGAATGGTTCGGAGCGAGTTGCAGGTACTTGCTGCGCTCTCGGTAGCCATCGCGGATGAATCTGCTGGGACAAGGGACAGTGAGCTCAGTGCCGGTGTTGATCGTGGCTTGCCCTTGTTGTTGAGGTCTTGAGAACTCACGCGTTGAGCAAACTCCGACTTGGCTGGATGCAGGTAGGCGTTATGAGTGAACGCACTCATATCAGCGGGCGAAAACAACAACGAGCCGTACTCCGTCGCTATGTGGGCCAGCAGCAATATCGTGAACCCGCGTGAATGTCGAGGCGAGATGTCGAAGTCCGTCTCACGGAATAACTCGAGGTTTTCGAGTAATACTGCTACCTGTTGAGTTTGCGGACGCTCCCGGACCACCAACCCAGTTTGTTTTCGTGTAAGCGAACGCTTTAATTGTGCACCGCGTGACGGGGTCCTGGGCTTCCTTGGAGGAGCACTGGCTACCCAAACGCGCTTGACTCCGTTGATAACACCCAGATCTCCTTTATCGGACCCAGCAAATCCTTCGGTCACTTGAAGTGCTCGGTTGGGCATGGAGCGGTTTGGTACAAGCGAGACTTCATGACTCTCAAGCATCCGTGAACTAAATAGCTTGGAGTTGCTGGCATAGTGCTCATCCTGAACGCGGATTGCCCGCAAAAGCTGCTCAAATTCTCGCGCCACTTGTGCATTTTCGTGCAGGCTTATCTGCTTGTCCTTATCAAGCACAAACTCGTGGGCTAGCGTTGGCGTGAAAAGAACTTTAGCATCAGGATCTTTAATGCGTTCACGAAGCGAGGCAAAGAATTTTGAAAATGTTCGTCCAGAGAGTTCATCTTGTGACACAGCCCCTGCTGCCGCCCGCCTGCTTGTGGGGCTACCCGTCGTCGTAGCTGCTGCTGCTGCCACCGCTGCTGCTTGTAGAGAAGGTTGCTGTTCTTCAGTTTCAACCACTCCGGTGACCATAACCACCGAATTTGACCTCCCAGCAGTAGTGCCGAGCACTACTGAATTGGATCTCCCTGCACGAGCTGGAGACAAATTGGAGGACGTTCGTCGTAGGGATATACCTTGTAACCGCGATATTTCAGCAAGACACTCCAAAAGAACTGATGACGCTCCTTTTTCCACTGAATCCGGTTGTGCGCTTGGGTCGCTAGTTTCACCAACTAAACCAGATGAGTTGTCTTGAGCTTGAACTGGTGCTTGTTGCAGAAATCCAACACCATGATAACCTCGCAACAGCGATTCAAGGATGAGATGAGGAAAACACGCTACGGCCTCAACACGCAACTGGCCTTCTTGACAGACTTGGGCCTCTCGACGGCGAGTTGTGTCCAAGAACGTGCTGGCAGCTTTGATTCGAAGCTCCAGCGTTCGTGCCCATTCCTCTGCTTGTTTGCGATCACTCCGCATCGACAGGTTGTCAGCCTGCGCAGTATCGCGCTGTCGCGTCAGGTCATCTACCTGCCGCTTTACGACTGCGAGGGCCTGGAAGTCAATCTGCATTTGCTTTCGGATCTTCTCAATCCTGTGGATGGCAGCCTCACGCTTCCATGCCACAAACACCTTCCCGAGAATGGCTTTGGGGGAGTTGCTGAACCAGTTTGAAAAATACGCAATGTATTTCCTGTTGTTCTACAATGTGCATGGAAAACAATTGTAAGATCAATCTTCAAGACATGATAGGCAGAGCCTACGAACCTTCTTTTGGATGACGGCAACAGAGTGCCACTCGCGAAACAGCATCCGGGATAAAGCGTACGTACACTCCGATAAGAAGCGTCGAAACATGGAATACACCTTATCGATATCATCAGCAAGAACTCCATTCCGCTCTTCCCGCCACCCTCTACAAACAAGATGATGAATGGCGATCCACGCTACGTGATTGTTTATGTTATTTTTTGATAGAGATGAAGTTTCACGTACTTGTCCTTGCGAAGCGTTAGGAGGAGACGTTTATGGTGCTTGATGAGTGCGAAGTACGGTAGGCCATCCTGGGCGTAGATGGACTGAATCAACTCGGCACTTAGCACGCGGAATAGAGGTGCGTAGGGTCCAAAATGGGGCGTTAGGTCGCCTACTCTTCGAAACCCACACACGAAAAAAAATCAATAGTAAGTGTTTCCAGCCTAGCCAGCAAATAGAAACCCACTAGACTTACCAAGCACTTTACAGCAAAAGGTTGTGATCAAATCATTCGGCCGCGGGAGGTTGACAGTTCGTCGCTGCAGCTCTTCAAAGCCTACCTCGTATCGAACAGCTACAAAGCAGGAGTGTCAAGTATAACAATAAAGATCTTGCACCCGCCAGCTATCAGGCAACACCCACCGACAGATTTGTAGCTACGTCGATCCGCTTCAAACTGCCGAAGCCATTGGTTGATGAACAGTCGAGCAATCGAAGACTGGTTCAGCTCAGCCGAAGGATCCGCCTTCACTGCGTCGTCCATTGTTTGAATCAGTTCGTGCAAGGGTAACTCGGCCTCCCGGGTCGAACTCATCTGCACTGGGGTCATCGCAAACAACTGGTTCGACATCCCTATAGCTTCCACGTCGCCAGGTCGACTCCTTGTCTTCAGCAGCGGCAACTTGGCGAGACGCAGCGATCTCTGCGGGGAAAAGGCCTCGGCTACTGGGAAAACTCCCTCACCCGATGCTCTGAGCCTCCGTCGTCTCGGATTCTGCTGTTGCTTCTCACCATTAGCACTGCGTTCACCTGGCCACCGAGCGTTCGGCTTTTGGGCCAAGAACGTGAGCGGGTCCACCGTGTTGGCCAGACCGAGAGCGTCGGGGCCGGAGCGTCCTCGGGTTTTGCCGTTCTTGTGCGTCTGCGGCTCAATGGGGAACCATCCGTCTGGCAATGCAGCTCTGCCAGTTGGAACTCGTGTCCGAGGCTTCTTATTCACTCCAGTTGCGCCGAGGTGCTGCATACCCGCTGCATTAACTGGTACTTTGACCAACTTTGCGAAACGACGTTCACCTTTGTGTAGGAATTGGCTACACCTGCCAAAAATGATACGGGTCCAACGGGCTCACAACGCTTTTTGATGTGTGGGCGGGCACGCTGCACGTTGGCGCGCGAGCAGGTGGCGGAAGCTGCGGGCGTCGCACCCGAGGAGTTTGTCGATGGCGGTAAATGTACGGACACAAAGATGCAATGGCGCATTGCTCGGCATTTGGCTTGGATTCATTGGAATTGGGCCAGGAGGTTTGATTTAAAGCTAACTCCTGTGCGCTTTTGGTCACTGGAACAATACTTGACTGCAGACAGCCCGGTGGAGAATATGGGGCCTGGCAGATACGGACCTATCCTTTTGCAGCGTGGTGGAGCGAGAGTGGAAGGTGAACACAAGATGAAGACGCGACTGCAGGCTATGCGGGTGAGTTTTGCAGGCAGTTTGTGTTCCCAGCTCTGTTGCTACAGCGTGGGCTAAATACGTGGGTGCTCTGGGATCGCAGTGGGGACTGGTTCCGTCTTTTACCAAGCCGAATGTGAAGCCAGACCACTTCCTCATGTTTAATGCCAGGTAGGCCACGATTCGTCATCGTTTAAGCTGGACACAAGTAAGGAATTGACGGTTGGTATGGTGGGCAGATCTGAGAATTTGCAGGAACGACCAGCGTTTAAGCGGTTGTTGGAATCGAAGAGATGTGTGGTGTTGTGTGAAGGGTAAGCAGATAATTCTCCTGCGTACCGACGATGTTATCGTGTAAATCTGAAGTGATCATGGTGGCGTGGCTCTGCCTGGTGAAGGTATTACGAATGGCAACAAGTGGACAAGAGAGAGAAGCAGCCGTACTACTTCTATCGGGAGGACAAGCCGATGAAGGTCAGTGGCTGCAAATAAAAACATCGTGGCTTGGCTCAAAGTATTTGACAACGGATTTTTATTTTTCATGCAGTTTGCCGGTCTGTTTGATCAGTGGAAGAGCGAGGATGGCGAAGTGATGTGCACCTACACCATCCTTACAACTGCTGTGGCTCCGGAGCTAAAGTGGCTGCACACGCGTATGCCGGTAGGAAATTACGTTACTGTCTCTCCAGATAATAGCCTGTTGCAGGAACTGACACGTTTGGTTCAGGTCATTTTGTCCGATGATGGCGTAGACCGCTGGCTTTCCGGTGCGAAGTTTGAGGAACTGAAGGACTTGCTAGCATCTTATCAATCCGATGACCTCAAATGGTACCCAGTCGACAAAAAAGGTAGGCTACAGCGCCAGCTTGCACGGCGGTTTAATGCTCGTTGGGCTAACAACGCCAGTGAATCCGATGGTTTGAATTGCAGTCGGGTCGATGCAGTTCCAGAGCGAAGACTGCGCGAAGAAGATCAACATTAAACACGCAGGCAAGCATCATCTTAATATCGGGAGTGTCGTCAACTCGGAACCTTTTTAAAACATTTGCTTATGGTACTCTCTAGGCAACATCAAGGCGTTCTTTGGAGTCAAGACCGAAAAGCAAGAGCCCCAGCAGATTGAGTCGCCGGAGACTCCCACAACTCGGCTAAAAGAAGAGAACGACACCTCTATCAGCGAGACTAGCAGTCCTCTTGTCAAGGCAGAAGACGAACACGACCTCAAGCCGGAGACAACGCCGAAGAAACAGTTCGAGCAATTCCCAGCGAAGTTCGTCCCAGCCTCGTCGCTTCTCACCAAGCGCTTCGACGATGAAGATCAAGATTCCCCTCCTCCGCAATCGCCCAAGAAGCGTCGTCGCGTGTCGTCCCCAGCCAAAGGACCCAAGAAGCAGACCCCTGCTGCCAAGTCAAGCAAGTTGAAGTCACCGGGCCCAAAACAGTCCTCTTTGGACTTTTTTTTCGGCAAAGCCCCCAAATAATGGGCTTACCCCTCGATACTGTGAAATTGAATGCACCAAACCTCTCAAAAACTATATGCGGTCTCCGTCAGGTCCCTCACTTTTGGCTGACGACATCGCCGCGATCGCCGCGGTTCCTCGGTGCTCGCTCCCCTGACTCGTTCGCCTTCCCCACTCATCAGACCGGAGCGCACGTGGCACGTCCATTTAGCTCTGCATCACGTGCTTACAGTCGCGCAAATTCCACCTCCGTAGCCGCAGTATTCGCTCCAGGACGAGCTCGAGAGCAGACCGACTGCCGCCATGGAGATGAACAAGGGGGAGGCCGAGAAGTGCCTTGAGATCGGCAAGAGGCACCTGCGCACCGGCAACTGGGAGAAGGCCATCAAGTTCTTCGACAAGTCGCACCGCATGTACCCGCTGCCGGGCGTGGAGGCCATGCGTGACAGGGCCAAGGCGGAGCTGGCCAAGGCCTCGACCCCCAGCGCGCAGCCCTCGTCGCCACGTGGCGGCGCTTCCAGTGCCAGCGGCGTGCGGCACCGAGCAGCTCCAGCTGCGTCGCCCTCGAGATCTCCGTCCTCGGAGCCTTCGCGGCCATACACGGCCGAGCAGCTGCAGATGGTGCGCAAGATCAAGGCGTGCAAGAATCACTACGAGGTGCTCGCGGTGCAGCAAACAGCGACGGACAACGAGGTCAAGAAGGCCTACCGCAAGGTGAGGAGAGGATTTTGTCTTGTGATTAGTATTGGACGGCTGGATGACTGACTGTTACGGTGCTGGTGCTGTGTGTAGTTGGCGCTGAAGCTGCATCCAGACAAGAACAGCGCACCAGGAGCGGAGGACGCGTTCAAGGCTGTTGGCAAGGCGTTCGCGGTCTTGAGCGACCCTGACAAGCGCGCGCATTACGACCGGTACGGTGATGATGCGCCCGTGCAACAGCAGCAGCAGGGACGCAGATACGCCCAGGAGGACGACATTACTCCGGAGGAGATTTTCAACATGTTCTTCGGCGGCGGCTTCCGTCCGCGCGGACGCCGGCCGCAGCAGCAAGGGCACCGACAACAGCAGCAGCAGGAGCAGCGCGGTGGCATGGCAAATCTGGCCCAGTTCCTGCCGCTGCTGCTGATCTTCCTGATGTCGCTGCTCTCGATCCCGTCGACCCCCGAGATGCCGTTCAGCTTGAACCCGACGCCGCAGTTTAACGTGCAGCGCGCCACGCAGATGGCCAACGTGGTGAAGGGTATTCCGTACTACGTGGAGCGCGATTTTGAGCAGCGGTACACGACCCACTGGCGCGATCTCTCTCGAGTGGAGCAGATGGTGGAGCAGGCGCACGTGTCAAAACTCTCGGAGAGCTGCGAGAACCTCAAGCTACGCCAGAAGCGGATGATCTACCGCGCGCGCAACTCTCGCAGTGATGACCGGGAAGCCGCCATGCGTAAAGCATTGGAGATGAAGATGCCCCCGTGCGACGAGCTGCGTAAGCTTCGGCGAGCGCGGCGTTATTGACCACGGGACGCGGTATGTCAGTCAGGGCCCCATGCGGCTTTAGAAGGCGGAAGTGGAGACAAACTACCCAACTTACTCCACACTTTCCGGATAGGATAACGGCAGTCACGGAACTCCCTACGAGTCAATGCACATATGAAGAAGCAACTTCCTCCCCCCCCATCCTGGAATGGAGTCGCCGTACGGTATTGCACTCGTCTTCGATGATGCCCATCATGTCGTTGAAGTCCCAAGGTACAGAAGCAGTATTCTTATCTAGACCCGCCATCATAGCGACTATTTCGCTCATTTGCATTATTAACCCCCTCTGGGAAGGAATAAAATCATGGCCTAATCCGATTCTGTATCCGCGACACGCTCAAAGCCAATTTCAAGTCCAGCGCAACAAGGGGACGAGACGAGCATGGCGACGAACGAACTGGCGGCGATCCTGGCTCGGCGCCGCGCCAAGGCCGGCGGCGAGAGCGAGCCTCCGACCCCCGCAGCGGAGCGCAGCGCTGCCCCGGCGCCGGAGACGGTCCCGACGGCCGCCAGGAGCTCCATCGCCGAGCGCATTGCCCGTCTCAAAGAGCAGAGCGCGGCAGCCAGCGCGGCGGGGGCGGCGGCCCCTGCGCCTCCCGTGCCGCGGTTCAACCACCCAGCGCCAGCTTCGGAGCCGTCGGAGCAGCTGCAGGCGAGCAGCAGCAGCAGCGTCGGCAGCACGAGCGACGCGTCTGCAGCCTCCGAGCCGATTGACACGTCGGCGGTGGCTGCTGCCCAGGAAGCGGCGGGGATTCGACGCGCGTCCAGCAAGATCCAGCAGCTGCAGGGCAGTCTGGGTATCAACGTGAACCCTTTTGGACGTCCGGGGGCAGCTGCTGCCGGAGGGTACAGGAGTTCCCAGCGGGAGTCCATTATGAGCACGGGCGAAGAGCAGTACGGACACACGCAGCACGCCATGGGCGTCGCAATGCCCGGCATGACGGGCTCGGCCATCCCGATGCCTGGACTGGCCAAGGGTGGATTCCGACTCCCGGGCATGGCTCCGGAAGGAGAGAAGGGCGCGGAAGCACCTGCTGCTGCTCTTGATGACTCTCATGTGAGTTGGTGCATGGTTAAAGTGGAGTTTGAAGCTGCAAATTGTATTGACGTAATGGTGCTTTGCGATACGCTGAGCAGGCCACGATGAACCGTGTGGCTGGACCTAAACGCCGTGGACCTACACGGCCCCCGCCTGGAGCTTTCCGGATCCCGGTTAGTTTATACAGCTTGTTTGCCGAAGAGGTATGATGTTGTTAATGGGTATTGTGTACTGTAGACTATGGCGGCTCCAATTATCGACGACGTCGAGCCTACTGCGGCTCCCGCAGCCCAGCCCGCCGCTGTCGCTGCTCCTACACCTGTTGAGGTCATCGAACCGAAAGCTCCGGCAGCTACGGCCGTGGCATCAACACCGGAACCGTCTCCTGCGGCAACAAATTTGTTCGCAAGCCCGGCTCCGACACCCGCCTACACTCCAGCACCGACGCCCGCTTACACTCCAGCACCGACCTCATTTCAGGCACCTGTGGCAGCACCAACTCCTCCTCCTGCTACCGCGGCGACATTGCAGAAGCTGCCGGAGCCGGAACTGATGCCGGCAATGAAACCTTACGTGATTCAGGATGACGATCCGTACGCGCCGAAGTACGACAGCCCGGAGCAGCATTCATTCGCTCCTGCAGGATTCCCTAGTGCATTGATGGCGAACTTCTCCATGGATGAACTGAGTCTGGACGACAAGCCGAAGCCTGCTGCCACGTCCACTCCGTCGTCCGCGTCAGCTTCATCGCTCTCAGAGCCAATCTCGAAGCCCGTGTCGCCCCCTCCTGCTGCGCCAGTGGAAGCCCCCAAGCCAAGTTCTGCACCAGTGTTGACTCCCGCTCCTTCTCCAGCGCCGGAACGTGCACCCTCTCCGTCTCCGGCCCCTGTATATGCCCCTGTGGAGGTTGCAACACCAGAGCCAATGCCTTCGCCTGCAGTTCCCACCCCATCGCCCGCCGTTGCCCCGACCTTGGTTGCGCCTGCACCGACGCCTGCGCCGGCTGCTGCTCCTGTGTTTGCGCCCGCACCGACCGCTGCACCGGCCCCTGCTCCCGTATTTGCGCCTGCACCAACTCCCGTAGCGCCTACGCAAGCTCCTGCAGCAGCCTCGGGCTCGTATCTGTTCGGTGCTGCTGCTGCGGCAGCGGCTGCGGACGATGACGATTCCAGCGAGAGTGACTGGAGCGATGATGATGGCGGCAACCAGTCGCTTTTCGGCGCGCAAGCTTCGGCCCCCAAGCCTGAGGCTGCCGCTCCAGCTCGCGCTCCGGTCCTTGTGACGCCTTCGCCTGCGACCCCGGAGCTGTATCAAGCCCCGGCCCCCGTTTGCGGCAGCCTGTTCGGAGGCGCCTCCAGTACCTCTGCACCGGCACCTGGGTTTGTTCAAGCTGCGCCCCAGGCTGCCATCCCGCCGTCGCCTTACAGCTCACTCTTCGGCGGAGCTGTGATCAGCAGCAGTGAAAGTGAGAGCGACAGTGACGACGAAGGTGGTCTCTTTGGCACGGGAGTGCCGTCGAAGCGGTAAGACCCCGCTGAACAAGTTTACGAACGGAGCCTGCCACGCACCATCAACACTTGGGGCAACGTGACGTGCGAGCATGAAGAGTAGGGATGGGCAAATGCATGCATTGATGGCATTAATGCATCGCACGAAAGCATTAATGGCATTGATGCAGTGCATTTATTACGGACAGAAATAGACTCTTGTTTGAAGCTAACTCTCGAACTTGTGCTCCTCACTACCGTCGTACGAATATGAATTGCTGTAGCTTGGGCTTGCATTGCTGTCGTCCGAGCCCGCGCTGCTGTCATCCGCCGCCGTGTCATCATCGCCATCATCGTCTTCACTCTCACTCTCTTCGTTGAGTTGGTAGAAGATGTTGGTCTTGGCATCCTTGTTGCCTGCGTTGCAGTAGATGAAGACAAGCTTCTCCACCCGCTTTGCATCCAGCCGATTCCGTCGCTTCGTATGAATAAAGTCATGAATGCTCCAAGAACGCTCGCTCGATGCCGATGACGTTGGGATCGTGAAGATCATGACTGCTAACCGAGCAAGCAGTGGGTAGTAGTTCTTTGAAGGGTCCGCAGCTTTGCCGCACTTGTCGGTCCACCATGCCAATGGCGAGACTGTAGCTTCTTCCGCACGCGTCTCCTGCGACCACCTCTCTCGCTTGGTGTAGAAGGCTTCCGCATCAGCACCAATTTGCTTCTCTTCGCTGAGTACCTCTTCCAGAATGAGATTGAGGGCGTGGCTGCTGCAGCCGTTGCAACACAATTGGCGCTCCCTCTCTAGAATGTCCCAAGCCTTCTGCATGACAGGAGCGTTGTCAGTTGTCACGGATACTACAGCCAATCTCCCAGCTGCCAGGTTGATCTCGTCGATGACGGACCCGATCTCTTGAGCTACGTACTCGGATGTCTGCTCTGCTTCACCAGTCCGTCGGGTACACCAAAGTAGCGGCCGCATGAGAGGCGATACGACGATGTAATTGACGACCTTCTCCTTGCTGACGCTCGACCACCCATCGGATACAACTCCAAGCGTCGGCTCATCTCGTAGTCGAGCTATCAATTCGTCCTTCTCGCGCTGATATTCGTCTGACAGGAGCTTACCAGCCAACGCTTTCCTCGTAGGTAGGTACTTCTCCATGTCGGGCTGCAAGATTGTCAACGCCTGACGCATGCGAGGGACCTCGATGGCCCGGAAGGGAAGCCCAGTAGCGTAGAAGCCCCGCGCAATATCCGATTGAAAGCGCTTCTTCTCTTCCGTGGTGATGCCTCCGGCAAAGGGCGTCGTTGGCTGCGACTGCGACAATGACACTTCGGTCATGACGGACTCTTGCGTGGCTTCCGGCGACCGAGTTGCACTGCGCTTCTTGCGCCTCTGGCGCTTGCTCTTCTGCTTCTTGGCGGGCTCTCCGTATCGACGCCACTTGGTCCGCTCTGCCTCCGGCAGGTGAGGGCACGACCCCAAATGCCGCAGCAAGTTTCTGCTGGGTTGGCAGTTGGTCAGCCTCTGGCCACAGTGCTTGCAGGTGGCGTCGGGGTAAGTGCCGTCGGTGTAGGCAAATTCTTGCCATGCAGGGTGCGTTCGTACACGCGGCAGTGTTGGCGACTTGGCGAGTTGAGGTGGGTGGGTGGGGGGGGGGAGGCGACCTTGCTGACGAGGCTTCAATTGGAGAATGAGGAAGCCGTCGAGGCGCGACTTCTTCATCATTGGCAGTAGAGCCGGGTGTACCGCGCCGCTCACGCGTGCTGTCGTGCAGCGTGTGAGGGGGGGGGGGGAGGGGCAATTACCCTGGCGGTGCGTCCATGGAACAACTTGCTTCTACGTCAGCTCCTTCAATCACCGCACGTCGCTGTTCTACCGATGCAGGCACCACCTAATAAGGAGAGAGGAGGCATGAAGCATCTCCATCGACACCGCCATCAACCAACTTCGTCAGCACGCGCCATCAATCGTCGTGCAGCAGGAAGCCAAAAATGCCGGTCACCTGATCAGCAGCTATTTTTAGAGCCCCCAAAATGCATGCATTTTTTGCTGAACCCATGCATTAATGCCATCAATGGCACAAATTGCATTAATGGCACAAATGCCACTTTTGCATTTGCCCATCCCTAATGAAGAGGTGTAGACATAGAGAGGTTCGCTCACTTAGTCGACAGGCAGCATAGACCGCCCCAGTTACAATTTGCTTCGAGGCATGCAGCACCGACGCCGCGATCGAGTGACTAGTGCTGTGTTGCTTCAATGTGATTCTTTGTTTTCTTTTTTGTTTTTGTTAATTGGGGGCGACATTTTACTTTGCTTTGCCATTTCTTGCTCGATTTTCCAGCGCTCGCTTCATCTTCTTCACCTTCGTCTTCACCTCGCTGGTCTTCACTCCACGTTTCTTCAATGGATAGCAGGGAACGGGCAACGCGACAGCCAGCACAACTCCATGCATGCAGGACGGCACGACACCAACGCCATCGCGGACACTCCGGGCGGGAAGCAGGGATGGGTGGGGAGGGAGGCAGTCGACAGCGACACAGACGCTGGCAGGCTCAGCGCCTCGACATCAAAACGCAACTTTCCATCGTCTACCGCCAAAACAATATGCAGGTCATGCACACATGCAAAATGAAAATCAATATAAGTGGCAAACCGCCAAGTGCACACCAGTCAACGAGCTTGCCTCTGTGTCGCAACTGTGTCCCGCCTCCCTCTCGCCGACCGACGTCATCCTTCTTCTTTCCTTCGTGTCTTCACTTCATCTCCACCATTCATTCCACACCGCCACACCTGCCGCCGCGCCTTGCAGACAGGATACTAATCTACAGCCCGTCCCGCTGCGGCAGAAGGTCGAATGAGTCACCGCTCTACCACTGCTGGGCAGGGGCGATCTTCTCCGTGTTGATGTACAGCATGTCTTCGATCTTGAAGTAGCGGCCCCAAAAGTAGGCCTTGGAGCCGCCCACCGACCCCTTCTGGCCCTGAGCGGTCACCAGGCGCTGCACGGGCAGGTACGCGGGCGAGTCCGGGTGCAGGAACGTCTTGCGTGTGCGCGGCTTGTTGTACACGAGCATGGGGTGGATGGTGCTGAGCGAGCCGTCGGCCTCCATGGCCACCTGGATCTTGTAGATCTCGCCGAGCGAGCCCTCGGCGTCGCCCTCCTCGCTGGTGGTCATGCGGATGACCGCCTGGTAGGGGAACTCCTGCAGCTTGGACGCGGGCTCGTCCAGCTTGACGGGCAGCCACACGCTGTCGTCGGCGGCGTCCGCGGCCTCGGGGCCGCCCTCGCGCAGCGACTTGGAGTCGCCGCCCACCGTCATGAGCTTCACGGGCGTCTTGTCGTCCTCGTCCGAGGGCGAGTTCATGCCCAGCTTGTGCAGGTAGCGCTTGACGCGCTTGAAGGGGACACGCGCAAACTTTCCGCTGTGCGTGGTCACCTGGTCGTGCACGCGCTTGACGCCGAACTCCGGGTGCGCGAACTTGATGGCCTTGATGAGCGCCGTGAGCTCGTCCGCGTCCACGTCGTCGGGTCCGCGCGAGGGCGAAGGAGACGGCGACGCGCGCGGCGGCGACTGCTTGGGCGTCTGCGGCGCCGAGCCGTTCTTCTTGGGACTCGCGCCGGCCATCGTGCGTGGAGGAGGAGGAAGGTAGGAAGTTGGAAGAGCTGCGCTGCTGCGGACGGCGCGGATTGAGGATTGGCCCAGGGGGAAAAGATCTGTTTGGGCCCGAGCCTGAGTTGCGAGCGAGCCAGCTGAGTCGAGCTCTATACAAAATTTCAGGAACGCGCACCTAAGCGAAACGGGCAACGCATCCGACCCATTCTCAAGTCGCAGGTGCCCCCCACCGCCACGCTGTGTGCGCAAGTCAACAAATGAGCAGCGTGCGGGCGTGTATGGACGAACCACCCACGAGCAGCTCGGCCGCGGAAGCGCGACCGTCACTGTGATGCAGCAGTACCTCGAATTCGAGAAACTCGCGGAGCGAGCTCCTGCTGGCACTACCGTTGGGCAGCACGGCTATGGTTGGCATTGCCACACATGGCAATGTGGATATTTGTCGTCCGGCAGCGCCGCGTTTCGGTGGTCAACCAGTCCTTCGTAAAGTCGATGTCAACTCGCGCATCCAGCGTCCCCTTGCCACGTACTCCGTGGAAGCGAGTCACCATTGTGACTGGACAGCGCTGTGTTCTCACACCAGTGGCCTCCCGCAGGGCGGCATTGGTCTGCAGCATGGAAAGTATCCCGCGTGATGATACCTTTACATGCCCTTTCCGCCGAGCCCATTTTCCTTCGAAATGGGCAACCTGATCTGCATCATTGCGGCATTCGACGACGCACTGGTCCGGACGCAGCGCTGGACGTCTCTTCCGAGGGCCGGCATTGGCATTGCGTTCCAGACCGCGAACAGAATGTGTGGTGGCGGCGCCGACGGCTTATTCGCCGGTGGGCCGAGTGCGTGGCGAGCGTGGCGAGCCCACCCTGCCACACCGGCTCGAAAGGCAACTCGGGCCAGAACAGTACATGCATACGGAGTGTTGGTTGGTGCCACGTGAGACTTGCTTCAGGTTCGCGGAGGGTGGACGGAGGAAGGTGAGGGTGGAAGATGGAGGGAGGGGGCAAGTGCCCCCACGTTTGCGGCCAGCGCCGACGGGCGAGTTAGCTAACCGCGATAAGATAAGCAAGCCTCGCTGGTCATAAAGCGCCACGTCACTTCGTCGCGGCCACGTACGAACCGTGGCTCAACGGTCGAGCTGCGATCGAGGCCCACGTCGAGCGAAGCCACGGAAGGAGAGACCGACCGTCGCGCAGAGACCTGCTCGGGACCTGGACGAGCATTTCTGAATTTTGCAACACGGCGCTCTCTAGCAAAGCGGGCCACTGTCAGCGACCATGGCGCCGTGCAATCGTGGGCTTTCGGGCAGTGGCGATCCCCTGTCACAGACCTCATGGACCTACCAGGTAGTTCCATGAGGTAGGCTACCTAGGTACCGGTAGGTACATGTAATGCTTTGGTGTTGTCGTCCGACGAGTGTCTTGGAGAGACCGCAGCCGATTCGTGCACTGTAAATCGTCGGGGGCGATTGTGGCGCCGCCGCACGTTGATAGCGATGGAAGAGCGAAGTGCAGCGTCCGTCAAAACAGCGAAACAGCTGGATGTGCGGCGGCGAGCGCGCTCGACTGGTGACTGGCTTGACTGCAGAATGTTGGCGAGGCGAGTGAGCATGACCGTAACTCGGCGACGGCCGCAGATGGCTACGTCCATATCCGGGATCCGCAGCAGAAACACCAGGCGGAAAAATATCCAGTTTTTGATAAAGCGCAGGTAATTTTCACTCGACTAAGAACCGGACTACAGATATATTCCTCAAACTTTGACAGCTTCAATATTTTAGTATATACACTGCGCGACAAAAGGTTTGGGACAGCGACACTTTGTACAATATCTCAGCTTCTAGAAGGAGTTGTCGGATGAGACTTAGATATGTTCCTCCAATCAGATTGCTTTAAACGCGACATATGACGCGAGCTCGGATTTCCCATTGCGTAGGGTGGCTCCCATACAAATATGTCGAATTGGCACCGCGACAAAACTTTGGGACAAATGTTTATCTTGATTAAAGTATAGGTGCATGTGATGGTGAGGTCCACCGAGGCCAACTATTTGCAGTTTTGGGCATAAGAAGCAGCATGAAGCGCGCATTACGGGCGTCAAGCAACACTTGAGGATCCGCTGTGGTAAGTAGGACTACAGAGGTGAAGTATAAAATGACAGACAGAAAGATGAGCTGTCTCGAGTATGTATCTGGGCCCTCACGACACAATACGGACATGATATTACCGTTAATGCGTATTTTAATACAAATCCTATTGGTTAGTGCCCTTCGTATTTTGAGGAGCTCCTGAAGGCCTCTAGAGCGCAATAGGAGAGTAAGGAGGCACTCAAAGTTGATAAACTATAAGTACACATTGTGTTGACTCGATTTGGGCACCAGGGATGCACCCCCTCACGCTCACTACCCACTTAAGGGCGACTGGCGACCTTGTTTTACTTGATCCTGATAGTTAACGTGACCTCACCATCACAGGCACCTATACTTTAATCAAGATAAACATTTGTCCCAAAGTTTTGTCGCGGTGCCAATTCGACATATTTGTATGGGAGCCACCCTACCCAATGGGAAATCCGAGCTCGCGTCATATGTCGCGTTTAAAGCAATCTGATTGGAGGAACATATCTAAGTCTCATCCGACAACTCCTTCTAGAAGCTGAGATATTGTACAAAGTGTCGCTGTCCCAAACCTTTTGTCGCGCAGTGTATAGATACCACAAAAGGACATAGGAAATAGCAGGAGAGATGATTATGTACAAATAGCTTATATCCCTTCTAAAACATCCGCTTTATGTACCCCCCTCCTGATACAGATAGAAACGCATGTAAGGGGGTATACGATAGCCTTGTGTCAAATTATGAAAACGTATTTTTCTCGGAAATTCCCAAGCACAGTGGTATTGAGCTCCACAGTCGTCGATCGAACAACCGGTTCCCGTTTAGGTTCATCTGGCGTGCGGGCAGCTCCCGCTTAAGTATCCACTCTGCATACAAACGGCAAGTGTCGGGGAAGAAGACCCGCCAGCCAGAGGTAAATCCGCTGCGCGGAGAAAGACTCGATTACTGCGGGAAGTGCGCGCTTCGAGGGCGTCGGCGCAAGCAGAGCAGCAGCAGCGGCAGCGGCAGTAGCGTAGGTCTGAGTAGCACACGCACACTCGCGCGCGCACGCAGAAGCGGTCCACGATGCCCAAGAACAACTACGACGACGACGATGACGACGACCTGCTCATGGCGCTGCAGAGCATGGAGCCGTGCGGCAACTGTGGCGCCGAGGGCGCCAAGATCCCGTGCATGAGCGGGTGTGGAGAAGTGTTCTACTGCTCACGGGTAGGGCCGCGGGAGAACGCGCCCAAAAGAACAGCGTAGAACGAGAGAGAGACTAACGCTACTGTTCTCCTCCTTTGCCTTGTGTGCGTGTCCCCTAATTAGGAATGCAACATGCACCACGCGTCGGCGCATCGTCTGCGCTGTCGGAACTTGCGCTGCTCCAAGTTCAACGACTCAGAGTGTAGGTCCCTCCCCCTGAGGTTTCTCTTGCGTTATTCCTCCCTCTCTAACCTGTGGTGCTGTTGCTATTGTTGTTTTTGTTGCTGCTGCAGCCGAGTCGGACTCGGACGACTCGGACGAGTACGAGACGGACTCGAGCGCCGAGTACGAGACGGACTCGGATGAGGACGAGGAAGAAGAGGAGGAAGAGGAGGAGGAGAAGCCCAAGAAGAAGAAGAAGGGCAAGAAGAAGGGCAGGAGCAAGTCCCGCCGCGTCAACAGCTCCCGCAGCGTCGAGTCCTCGGGCAGCACGCTCTCGGTACGGGGTTTTACACGCAGCAGATTTCTTGCTGTGCTTTTTGACTCACGCTTGGTGGTTTTATTGGGTTTTGTTATTATTTAGCGCAAGGTGAGCGTGAGCCTCGACGCGGATGTGGAGAAGCGCATTGAGGAGAAGATCCTGCGCCGCCTCAAGAAGCAGGAGGAGGCGCGCATCTCGCAGGCCATCGAAGCGCGCATGCGCGAGGAGAAGGCCAACTGGCGCGACGACGAGATGAACCGCATCATCATGGAGATGCGCGAGCGCTTCCAGAGCGAGATGTCCTCGACGAACTTCTGGACCGCGCTGGCCAAGAAGAACGGGCTGGAGATGGACTCGCAGGAGATGGTGGTGCTGCAGAAGTCCATGGAGCACTCGTTCCTGGCCTCCAACCCGCAGTCCGAGGACAAGATGGCGGTGCCGCTGACTGCTGAGGAGGCGGTTGCTGCCGGAGTGTCAGCTATCGACGGAACGCCGGAGGCGACGGTCAGCAGGACCCGCAGCGTGTCGAAGGAGTCGTCCTGGAACAACGCGTGCGCTGCGTTTGACGCGCTGCGCGTGGTGGTGTGGAAGCACAGCTTCTTGCCGCGCCTGCGTTTCCGCGCGGACGACGCGACGAACATTTGGAACACGGTCACGGAGCTAGATGCGGACGAATCCTTTGGCCACATTTGCGTGGGCGACAAGATTCTGTCGATCAATGGACGAGCTATTGACGATTCAGTGTGCACGGAGGACGACATCAACGACATTTTCGCGGCATACGCGTCGCCGATTATCATGAAGTTCGAGGCAGGTGACCCGTCCCCGGAAAACTGCAAGGTGCACGACTACACGGTGACGTGGTCGAACGGCCCTTTGGGCGTGACACTGAAGGACGACTGCGCCACGCAGAAGATTCCGATCGTGAACCGCTTGACCAAGAAGGCTGGATCGGTGGCCGTGAAGCAGAACATTGCGATTGGTGACGTGCTTGTGGCTATTAACAACATCGACACGATCCAGCTCGGCTGCTCGCTCTCCATGTCAATCCTCAAGAAGGTGCAGCTACCGGCGAAGCTCCGATTCCGCGGCGTGGGTGGATCTGCTCCCGGAGCACCGTCAAACAACAACAGTGCCCCCGAGGTGCCGCCGCGAAGCAGCGTGACAGTCTCGCGCGCCCCCTCCTCGATCAAGCCGGAAAACATCTCGATTGACGAACGTGCGCCTTCGGTGATGAACTTCAGCATGAGCATGTCACGCCCTAGCAAGTACACTGTTAACTGGGGCGAAGGACCCTTGGGTCTCACTATCATTCCCGGTCTGAATGAGGGAGACCTCCCTGTGATCAAGAAGGTGACCGGCACGGGTACCTCCGTGGGTATCGACAAGGCGCAGGTGGGCGATTTCTTGGAGAGCATGAATGGAATCGAGACGGGCACGATGCACTTCGAAGATGTGGTGTCCTACTTGAAGACCGCGCCTAAGCCTGTGCTGCTGCGCTTCCGCGCTGCACTGGATGAGGATGATGCAAGGGGACCGTCTTCTTCATACCGTAGTAACGGTACGGCGCTGTCTGCCAAAAGCGACACCAGCAATCACTCGAGCTACAGTGCTCCAGTGCGCGCGAGCCCTCCGGCGCCGGCGCCGATGCCTCCCCCAAGTAATCACGCTAGCGAGATTGTGAGGCAAGTATCGCGTGAGCCACCGAGTGACGTGTACAAGGTGGTGTGGGGATCCGGCCCTCTCGGTCTTACGATTGATGCGAAGGACGATGCACCGGGCGCGTTTATTAAGCGAATCGCTGCTCAGGGTGCAGCGGCTCACCTCTCTCAGGACTGCCTTGGCGACGATGTGACTCATATCAATGATATGGACGTGACGCACGTGATATTCCAGGACATTGTGGCACATCTGAAGAAGGTGCCACGCCCGGTGACTCTTTTCTTCAAGCGCAAGTCTGCCCAGCCGCACCACGAACGCCACGGATCCTACTCGTCGAACTCCGGTGGGAGCTCACCGCCAGTTCAGTACGAGGCTCCTGCCCCAAGCCACAGCCGGAAGGCAGCGTTGGCCGCGGCCGGAGAAGACAACGGTGTGCAGTTCTACAACGTCGTCTGGCAAGATGGTACACCTCTGGGTCTCTCGTTGCGCGGCGCTGACAACACGTGCGAATACCCATACATTACGCGTGTGACGGGCACAGGAAGTGCTGCTCATTTGCCGCAAAGTGTGATGAACGACTGCTTGATCTCGGTGGATGGACGCAGCGTACACGTTCGTGACAAGTCGTTCGAGGAAGTCATGACACTACTCAAGGTGATGCAGAAACCGCTTACGTTGAAGTTCCAGGTGCGAAACGTGGGTGGCAGCCAGCCGCGCGCACCAGCGCCAGCACCAGCTCCAGCACCTGCACCTCAATATCACCGGGCACCGTCTCCGTCTCCATCTCCTCCTCCGCCGCCTCAGCAGCAACAGCCTGCGCAGCGGAAGGTGATAAAGACTCAAGAGTCGTACACATGGCGGCAGAACCGGGCTCCGCCTCCGCCTCCGCCGGTACCCGCTCCGCAACCTCTGGCGCAATCGTATAACCAGGGTTCGTCGAATCCCATGACGCACCAGAATAGTAATAATCTTAGTAGGAGTGTCGTGAGCAGCGGCAGCGATCGTGGCCTCGGCGCTGGCGTGACGTCGGGCAACGCGGACAAGTTCAGCAGCATTCAGGCACCCTTCCTCGTGCAGAACAAGCTCTCGACCGGCCGTCGGCAAAAGATGCTGAAGGGGCTCAAGAAGTAGAAGATCGCACGCAATACCGAGACTTTCCGACTCTGCCAGCAGTTATTCGAGCGTCCAAGTTGTTGATAACGTGATGGAATTGCTGGGGAGCGGACGGGTACAGCGCGGAGAGGAAGGAGAAAAAGAATCTTACAGGGAAGACTGAAGACATCAGCACGTCAAGCAAACATGATACAGAGAAAACCACCACAAAAAAGTCGAGATGGCGAGCAGGAACCACGTCGCAGCATTTTTTAAAGCACTCATCAGAGGCCCAGCAAACACGGCGATGTCTGCTAACTGTTGTCTGTCTGGGGCCTTCGAAGGTGTATGAGTGAAAAGTGAGTAACATTGCATCCTCCTTTTGAGTTATTGCTTGGTTGAGTGAACGCCTCGCAGGCAAGGAAGACGTCTGCGGGGCTACATTCGTTTGATTGTCGTGGTGCTAGAACGGTCGAGACAGCCGTGGGAAGTAGTGCTGCCATTTCAGCTCCAGAACCGAAGGCACGACGCTGACACAGGTTCCTCATCAGTTGTGGTGCACTAACGATTGACTTGCAGGTCAACTTACCCGTAACGTCTCCGTAGCTCTGCCTGTAAGTCCGATGCAAACTGTAAAAGACCGGCGGTAAGCTCAAGTATGATCTCTATGTATTTCATGCCAATTGACGCACCTGTTGTGTTGCTGTGGTATGCCTTGTTAGCTCTTGTTCAAGTCGTTGCTTCACCTGTGTGCAATGTGTTTTTAAGGATCAAGACAATGGCTACTTTTACCTCGGTTACGATGCATGTACAGTACGTACATGCTCGAGAGTTGTTCGGCGTTCTTGAGTTTGTGCGAGTTGATCCTGCAAATGCGCTACCTGTCCCTTAGCAAGTTCAAGCTGAAGCTCGAGTGCGTGCTTGTCCGCTTCGTGCTGTTGATTGCGAGCCTCCAGCTGCGCGATTTTCGCTGCGCTTTCTCGCGCCGCATCCGAGTATATTGCCTGCGAGAGTGCGGCTTTAGAGCCCACTAGCTGACGCTCGTAGCGCGCGCAGATCGCCTCCAGTTGTTGCACTCGCTGATGGCCTACAGTTGCAAGGGCCTGTGTTTCCAGAGTCGAGCCTGGAGAAGGTGAAGACCTCGCAGTCGGTAAAGTAGCTCGCTGCAAGTCCTGAAGTGTTTGTTCTTCTGCACTGAGAGCGTCAGCATGAGCCGGATCATCAGCCACCTCCGAGGTCCCAGCGTGAAGATCATCTTCGCGTAGACAAAGCGCGGTGAGAGCTTCTATCAGGCCCAGGAATTGCTGTTGGGCGTCTACAACCTGGCGGCGATATCGCTCGAGCTCGGCAAACACGCGGTCTTGGACGCATTGTGCTCGTGCTTGTTCGCACTCGAGGCGGCGTACGCGCTGTTCGCTTTGGCCAGCATGCGAGCTCATCTGCACTAGCTGCTCAACGACTTGAGATTTCTTGAGCAGCTTGAAGTACGTATCCGTGCTCATTGCCGACACGTGCGGGCTTGAAGGGGTTGATGCTGCTTTAGCTGACAAAGGTTCTGTTGCTCTTAAAATCGCGGCATCTGAAGCGGAACTTGGGGAGAAGCAGTCAGGGTCGGAGCAGTATTTGTACGCTCGGGATCGAGGAACTGCAGTGGGCGTGGCGATCTTCTGGTTACTGGGAGTGAGAATCGATGGGGCTGGCGGCGGCGCTGTCGCTGTCGTTGACGTTGAAGACTTTGTTGACAATGGAGTGGTCGCACACGTCGAGGCTGAAGAAAGTGTTCGAGCTCTCAAGGTGTGAACATTCTTGATCTTGGCTTGCTGCTGAGAGAGGTTGGTGACGATCGTAAGCGATGGGCGACTTGCTCGTCCAGGGACTTCCATGGCGATCCCCGAGCAATTGCGAAAATGATGCTCGAAGTGGTAACTGGGATGGTAAAGTATAAATACTGCACTGTTTCAAGGCAAGTTCTTGTTAGCTTCATTGCATTATTATTATCGTCTTCTTTATCTTCCTGGCCTGGGTGGGATCGCACCACGTCAAACTCTGCGGCGCTCTTCAGTTACCGCGAGGTTGTGTTATGTCGTCTTCTTCACCTTCTTGGCAGGGGCGGCTTTATCACTAGTAGGAGCCTTCTTCTTACGGCCAGGCTTGACAGCCTCCTCCACCTCCTCTTCTGGGCCAGAGGGTCCTAGCTCACCAGCTTCCTTCTTCGCCTTGGCCGCTAGTCGGCCGACCTTGAGCACGTACGCATCCATGCGGAACTTGCGCTTGAGGCCAGCCTCGTTCATGTAGCGCACTTTGCCGAAAATGGGGCGCTCCTTCCAGCCTTGGTCGTGCTTTCCGAACGTCCAGGCCACTCCCGCGTACGAGTTCGGGTCGGGCGCATCCAGTGCGTACTTGTTGTTGAGCACCAACGCGGCGTTGAAGCCTTGCTCGGGAGTTGCAGTCCACTCAAGCAGCTTCTTGCCCCAGTACATGCGCATGTAGCCGTGCATCTTGCCCGTGACCACCAGCTCGCGCTGTGCTGCGTTCCAGAACCTGTCCCCGGTCTGGAAAGACTCGAGCTTCTCACGCGAATACAGTTGGTCGCGCTTGTCACCCGCGTGCTCCTCCAGGGTGATCTGTGCGTAGCTGGGGAGGCAGCGCATCGAGTCGTAGTTCTGCTGGTTGTAGGCGACCAGGTTCACCGACAGCTCGCGACGTACGATGAGCTCCTCGAGGAACGACGCCAAGCCTTCTTTCGCTCGCGTGACACCTTTGAGCTTGTGTGCAGCCAGCACCACACGCACGACGCTGATGTGGCCGTAGCGCAGGTAGAGACTCAAGTCACTACCAGCGTCCAGACTCGGCTCGTTGCGCTCCGTCGCGTAGCTCGCGAGTTTATCCGGAGTGAGGAACTTCTTGGCGCAAGCTGAAGCCGCCGCCTCGCCGCCTCGGAAGTGCCAACTCACAGCCTTGACGCTGCGGTCAACGTCCAGCAGCTCCAGAGTCTTGGCCACAGCGTTGGAGCTCGTCACATCCAGCGGCTTCAACTGCTTCGGACAGCCAAGAACAGCCAGCAACGACTTGCCGTCCGTTTGGTACTCCTGCTCCAGACTCACACTCTGCAGCGGGACGACGTAGCGGTCCAGGTGCTTGGTGATCCTGGGGCGGATTGTCCTCGCCGCGTACTCTTCCTTGTCCGTCACAACCGCAGCAGGCACGACGACATCTCCCTCGACCTGAACGATGCCGAAGCCGGCGTTGGAGCTGCCAGCGTCCCCTTCATCCTCAACTGTAGACACCAGCGCGTCCAGCGCCGCCCGCCACGGACGCAAGTACGGACGGTCCGTCACCACCAGAGCGGCCTTGCGCGCGCAGAACTCGAGCAGTTCGTTGCGCGCAGGACGCTCGTCGCCTTTGTGGCGGTGGTGGAAGACGTCGAAGCTCAGGCCTCGACCGGCCAGCCGCTCATGGGCGTCCGCCAGCCCTTCGAGCGCGAACAGCGCGTGACGCTCCGTGGCGAACGCGTGCGCGTTGGCGTCTTGCAGCGCCTCGGCCTTCCACTCGTCGTCCTCGTCCGGCTGCAGCGGCGGCGCCACCGAGCGGTCTGGGAAGAGGTACACCACGTGCAGAGGCAGCTTCAACTCGTTGGCGGCGGCCACCGCGTACTCGAGCGCGTAGTTGTGCTTGGTGCGCACGGACGTCTGCATCCAGTAGAGCAGGTAGCCATCGTCGGGCGCGTGCGCCTTGGCGCCTTCGTACAGCCACTGGACGCGCTCGCTGTGCAGGCCGCTGGGCAGCTTGAGCTTCTCCAGCGCACGACGCATGTTTACCATGTTTGATGATCTCTTGCTGATGACGGGATGACCAGGAATGACAACTCGGCGGGCCGACCCGACCCGACCGGCCGCCGAACACAGTCGTCGAATACATGTAATATTGGTTTCACTACAAAAACAGACCAAGAGCTAAACTGAGTTGTTGCTGTTGCTGTTTGAACACAAGAGCGTTGTTATTATCCACATGAGGGTTGCCTCATCCAAATCTAAATGTCAATACACGCAACGAGTCTGAGGATGCGTTGGCCGGCTTGCATCTCGGCTTGACTGACACACTCGCTCGCCAGGCATCTCTTGTGCTCGCACGGAACGGACGCAATTATATCCCTGCTTGGCTTCGAGCGGAGGCCAGCACTTCGCGGCCTTCGCGCTGCTGAATCACCGCGCTTCTGCTTAAATTTCATCTCTTTATCGACTTGGTCTTCTTCCTTACCGCGCCATGTCCTGCAGCTGCCGGCCGATCAGATAGCGCTCGTTGCGGATCGACTCGCTCAGGTTAGAGAGCCACCGACTCACGTGCGAGTGCAAGCGCACCAGCACGAAGACCGTGCCGACCCAGAACGCGCACATCGCGAACGCCGTCTTCTCAAAGTTGGCCTTCTCCGACGAAAAGACCAGCAAGACCACCGAGGACAGCAGCCACGGCATCACAAGCATTCCCAGCAGGAACGCCACGATGGGCTGCAGCACGCTCTCCTGGAAGAAATCCACGTCGAAACACTTCTCGCGAATGTTGTCCCGACGCAGCCGAACAGCCTCGTTCTCATGTACAGTCACGTTGAATTGGAGTTGGCGATACGCCTTGCGGAAGCATGCAATGAAGCCAACGGGCTCCACTCCGGCGGCAGCAGCTGCGGCGGCGGCACCTTCCTCCTGCAGCAGTCGCTCCTCTTCCTCCTCCTCCAGCTCGTCATCATTCAGGTCGTCCTCGAAAAGTTCGTCGTCGTCCTCCACATCGAGGAATCCATCCTCGTCAGCCTCCAGCTCTTCGATGGCTGCTTGCCGCTGGTTGCGACGTCTGTTGTTGCGCTTCGCTCGGAAGCAGCAAACCAGCCACGCAAACAGATTGAACGTCAAGTAGCCCATCAGGAAGCTTTCCAACGAAGAGGCATTCGCGCTCGCGACGCAGGATGACATCACCTGCCCCAGCAGGAACGGGCACACGAAAACCCACCCCATGACACAAGTCACCACGTTCGCCGGCGTCATGTTACGGACAGAGTATCCGCGCTGCACCAGGGTCGGGTCCACTCGATCTTCCGGGAGCATCAGAATGTTCAGAGCGTGAACCCCGTTCACGAAGTACCAGACGATTTGAACGCCGGCCGCCATCACGAGCGGGTCGTGGCTGATACCCGACACACGCTCAAACGGAGCCATGCAAATACGACCGATGAACAGCGACCCGAACAAGAACGTTCCAATCACCACGATGCAAACTGCCCAGGTAAACACAGCTAGTCCAGCGAGTCGTACCGGAAGATGAGACGGTCTCTCTCTGGGGAGTAACGGGTACTCAACAGGCATGGGATCGTCCAAGCCCTCCTCAGGCCACGGCAAATAACGATGACCATCCACACGTAGCTCCTCGGGTGGGAGTTGGGCGCGAGGGTGGAAGTGAAGCGGTGGCGGCGGCAGCACAACGACCTTTGACTTATGCTGGCCATTCACAACGACCTCCAGCTCAGTCTGAGGAAGAAGGAACTCCGTCAAACCCAGCCGCTCGCTCGCGAACACAATGGCGAGGTGTTGGAACTTCCCAATATCGTTCTTCGCGTGCTCCAGGACGCTGAGTACCACGAGGTGGACCACGAGTAGCTCCAGCGGTACTTGAATTTCCGGGCTGAAGTGCTGGAAGCGCAGGCTCAGCGGGAAAAACGACGGCGCAACCGCGGTTGCAATACGCACAGGCGCGTGAACCAGCACCAGCAGCAACGCCGCATAAATCGCAAGTGACAGAATCATACGGCGGGCGTGCTTCAGGCACCTCTCACTCAGCAGCGTGCGCAGCAGGTCCGGGTGGTCTTCCTGAGGACGAATCACCTTGGCTAAGATATCTGGGTGGGCAACTTCTCGCATTTGCAGGACAGACACTGTCACGAAAAGCATGAAGGTAATGCCTAAAACCCAGTGCACCATCAGAGCGCATATCATGTTTTCCATGCAGAACGCGATTCGGTCCTGCGCGGTCACCATGTACAAGTGGAGCGAGGCAAAGTCGATGCACAGCCCCAAAATAATGGGCAAGATCACCATCTTCAGCAACAGCAGCGTCGACACCTTCACAATCGCCGTCAGGCAGCGCAAAGCCCAGAGCAGACCGTCCATGAGAGGTCGGTGGATGTACGAAGACGCAGTCCTAACCATAAACCTCCAGAGCACGATCGTCAAGCAGATGGACAGGTAGCCCATTGTGCACGTGCACAGGTCAACAAGCTGCAAGCAGTCGCCATTTTGCTTTGCCGTTTCGACCGACTGGAACAATGTCTTCACGAAAAAGGCCCCGAGCGAGAGTTCCTGGTCCGCTGAGGCCTCGACTGCACCCAACGAAGCGAACGCCGAAGAGGCAACCGGCAGGGATGCAACAATCCTGGCTCCTGCAGACAGCAACGTGCTGCCGAGAGTGTACGGGATGAACGCGAACAAGCCGAGGTAGGCGCCGTTGAATGCCAGCAGCCACGACACGTTGCGGAACAGCACCATAAAGTCTCCACGCAATCCCAGCAGCTCGTCCATCGCGATATTAATCTCCATGTGCTCGAAATCGTCTTCCCACTCACGCTGGTTCATATTCGGCGGCGGCGGATTCCGGGCAGCTCTCGGTGCAGCTCCAGCGGCATTCCGTCCACGGACCTCTGCCATTTCCGGTGCATCTCGCAACGGGCGCCGCTGACGCAGTTCGTGCTGCGGCTCTGGCACAGGATCCGCATCTTCAACTAGTGGAACTCCGAACTCTTGGTGCTGAATGAAGGCGTCCGCGAAAGGCTCGTCACGGTTCGGCTGGTCGACCCACTCCTCGTCCGATGAGTCGTCGTCCGAGTCCGCGTTCTCGTCCAAGTTGCCCAGTCTCCTGGGGCCGTCGAACATCGGGCCCAGTCTCGGCTCGTCCAGATTCGCCGCGTCGTCCGCGTGATTCCCCTCTCCGAACTGCGCGCGGCGCAGAGGCTGATGCGCCGCGTCATGACGGTGGTGGTGGTGATTGTGGTTGTGGTGGTGATGGTGGTGATGTGGCACCTCTTCTGCCGCCATCTCCTCCTCGATGTGGTCCAGGTGGAACCGCAGGAAGTCCGCGAAAGACATGAGCGCCAGGAAGGAGAAGACGATGCACACGATCAAGATCACGCCCGAAAAGATGTCGGCCACAATGTGCGGCGCGTCGAAGCGCTCCGAGAAGTTGACGTTCACCATGGCGGACGCGCGCAGCAGCCACATGCGGTATAGCCAGCTCGTGCACCAGGGGGCGACGGCCAGCCACAGCACGAGCACGAGCGCGGCCCGCAGCGCGAAGGGCAGCCACTTGAGCAGCACCACGCGCAGCCCTGTGGTCAGCAGCTCCGTCCAGGGCAGCACGTCGGGCGCGTTGGCGTCGTACAGCGGCGTGAACGTGAACTCGTGGCCGCATAGCTCACAGAAGTTCTTGCCCGAGTGCTCCAGCCACTGCTCCAGGCAGTCCGAGTGCGTGAAGCGGATGCTGCCGCTGCACTTGCAGGGCGCGAACAGGCGGCGGCCCGGCTCGGCCTCGCCGCGGCACACGCGGCACTCGGCCTCGTCCTCGTCTTCGTCGTCTGCGAACGCGCTGGAGGGCGGCGTCAGCGGCGGCGAGGGCGGAGCTGGCGGCGCAGCGTCCGCGACAGGTCGCAGGTCCACCATAATTGGCGCGTGCGCGTGCGTGTGTGAGAGAAGGAGTGTTGGTCACGAGCCCGCCGGCCTTGGTGAACGGAGCCCCTGGAAGCTTCGAAGCTGACTGAGTGAGGAAACGACAAGGCGCCGCTGGGGTTGGGGCGACAGGGCGTGGAAAGATGGGCTGGCCGGCGTCCGATGAGCAAACGAAAAGCAAGTGGATTGTGGGAGTGTAGCCATCTGGGTGAGCGCAGGTTGTCAGTCGTCGGCTACTCTGATAAAAGTGAAAAAGCATAGATAAAACAGGAAAAAGTGGATTCCGTGTGTTATTTTTCCCGGTTCCGCACAAAACGCCAAATTGTTATGAATTCAATTTATTTTTAAATTTTGTGAATTCTGGTGATTCGGGTCGGTTTACCATGTATGGACATATTATGGGTTGAAATCGCTGAATACAAATTTCAAGTCTTTTGGAATAAACCGAGACGGCCTCAGGGCCGGTCTTAACCACTGCCATGGCATGCCATGCCATGGCATTTGGTCTCCGTGCGATGGCACCGTGGCACCGACTCGATAAGAATGAAATTTTGCCAATGTTGCCATCATGTGCCATACGGCAATATTTCAGATAGAAAATTATCATTGCAAAGGAAACATCAAGATGAGCGGCACGGCAAGCAAGCGCGCTCGCAGCGCCCCTGCTAAGCCACCAGCCGCGCCCACTACTACTGAAGAAGCTCCTGGCCTGCCAGCCACCTTGTTGGATGGTGCCGTAAACGTACCATTAGCAGTGCGCGAGCTGCTGGCTGCTGACCCGACGGCAACTTCGACCCAAGTTGAAGCTGTCCTGGAAACCCAGGCCGCTCGAACAAGTGCGGAGCTGCTTCACGCGATCGATGAAGTGCTGGGACCTGCAACGGATGACGAAGAAGATCAAGTGCATGGTGATAATGGCCAAGGTGCTGGGACTGCTCGAGATGGTGGGACTGCTCGAGATGCTGGGACTGCTCGAGATGCTGGGACCGCTCGAGATGCTGGGACGGCTGTAAATGGTGAACCTCCTGCACAAGAGCCGAGTTCAGCCTCGTGTGGTGACCAACGCTCTGCAGCAAGACATGAAACGGTGACGAACTGGACTGTTCGCAATCCTGGGAAGGTCGTGCCGCCGACGTGCAACGACTACAGCATGTGGACTGTCGTGCAGCTTCGAAAGGAGTGTGCTCAGAGGAAATTCCGCCTGGGGCGGAAGGTGACCAAGGCGGAGCAGATCCAGCATCTACGTGCCTACGATACAGCACAGCAAGTCGTCCAGTCGTCGGTGGACGATGAAAACCTTTTGGAGGCTCGCCTGCGCAAGACCAAGCACTGTGTCATTCGACTCCTAAACATCCTGAGCTCTGATCAATTTATTCAGCGGCTTATATCATCGGATGATGCGGCGACACGAGATCAAATTGATGCCGGAGAAGTGAATCAGAGGACAACCCTTTGGAAAGAGGTTGGCGTCCAGCATCGTACCAACACGATCGATTATAACCATCTCTTTGCTGCTGCTGCAAACGACCCCCGCTTTGCGGACATCGATCCATCGCACATTGTGGAGCATGAGACTGCTAAGCTCTACGACATGTGGAAGAAAGTGTACGGCAACCACGCGAAAGCCTACGCCAAATTTTTCGTGTCGGGTCAAAACTCCGAGGAGTTTTACAATTTCTGCTCCGGTGATTTGGACGTCGCGTATCTTCGAGTGTGCATTACCGAGAAGCCAGAACTGGAAGCTTTCGTGAGAGGTGGGATGCATGAACAGGACGAAATTGACTCGCTGGGGTTGGCAGCACTGCTACCACCATCTACAAAACCTTCAAAGTGGCAAGACCAAGTGCTCAAGACGGTTAATCGGATAGCGGATATCTTCGTAAGAGCTCCTGCTGTCGTAGCACCACCCGCGGAAGCTGACACTACTCCCACGCCCCACGAAGAAGACGTGCTCATCGATCGCATCGCGAAACTCCACCAGCGGATTGATCAAGTTAAGGAGTCCCAGCGAAAGTCGGAACAAAGTGGATGCGTGGACGCTACGCTTGCTAGAAGCATCAGTCTTTACCAGCAACGCCTTCAGCACTACGAATCTCAGCTTGCGAGCCTGTACTAGATCGCACTGCTACAACCAGTCCGGGTGCCGCTCCACAGCATCATCGCTTACCAAATCTACTTCTACTTCGTCCGATATTGCTTTGCTTCAGTAACATTTTAAATGCTAGTTTATTTAACGTCTGCCGCAGAGAACACTACTCATTTTCCTTCTCTTCTCTAGATCGCCGATCTCTATTACGGCGGGGGCGCAAAATTGCGCTGCGCTCAACTAGCTGAACGATAGCATTGCGAATCCACTCGGAGCGGCTGTACGTCTCTGTGTCAATGTCCAGGTCTGAAGACTGGTATATGCTGCGATAGCGCGACGCATCTTGAGGGGCAACGGTGAAGTCGGCAGGAACTTCCTCACCTAGACGGACGTCTTCGACACCTTCAATCAGCTCTTCATCATCTTCAACTCTGTAGTTGCCATTTTCGCGGAGGCGTTGATTAATGCACCAGTTGTGCAAAATACAAGCCGCAAGAATCGTACGCGGTACTCTCTTGAAGCTAATCTCCAGCGGGGCCCTGAATACTCGCCACTTACAAACCAATAGACCAAAAGCCATTTCTATCCTAATGCGAAGCTGACTAAGATGAAAATTGTAGCTGTCGTGCGCCGCCGAAATAATTCCAGGTCTGGGAAACGGAGTCAATAGCTGGTTGGTATTCGTGTATGCGTTGTCACCAACAACATACAGACCATTTGGTAGTTCATTAACCACACGCGACAGCTTCCACTTTAGGAACGCCACTGCATCGCCGGTCCCACCAGGGCTCGAGCAAGCAACAGCCGTGAAGCGACTTAAATGATCACAGCACGCCTGCACATTGACGCCATAACGCTGGTAGTGCCCGGAGAAGAATGACCGCACCCTTGACACCTCTTTCTTTTGCGGGACTCGAATGGGGCAGAGCCACCCATCAACAGCGCCCACACATCCCTTCATTACACGTAGGTTGCTCAATCGCTCAAATGCTTTTGCAGCACGCCGCTGGGCTTGTACGGAAGTAGGAAATTGCAGCTGGAGCTCTGGATGAGCGACGATAGCGTCAACCACCTCATGAATCGATGCGTAGAACGCTGAAACACTCACACCACTGACTTCACGGACATCATGGTAAGATCCGCCACTCAACCAGCGCAAGCACATCTGTAGCTTGTTGATATGCGTTACCGGCTCGGTTCCGGTTCGGTTACGCGACTGCTTCTCGTCGACGGCCAGGTACGGCTCAAGCTTTGCCGCAAGAGCCATGAATGACGAGTACGACATCTTGTAGCACTTGTGGAATAGGCCCTCGTCAACGAGACGCTGAGCGTACGTCTCCCAGTCAATACGCTCGCGTTGACGGCACTTCCGGCGCATGTCGACAGGGAGCGCCACGAGGAGCACCAGCAGTAGCATCAGGTCGAAGAGAACAGGAAGCTTGATCTCCATGGGCGAGTTGACGTCGGAGGATGCGTTGCGAGTGTGGAAGAGAATTTTGACGTTTTACTGGGATATTTGTGAGTGTGGCACGGTGGCATTTGCAACTTTGGTGGCATCATGGTTTTGCCATGGGTGGCTTTACTACCCTACCCCTAAAGTCGGCGGACCAATCAGATAGGGGCGAGTTATGCCATGGCATGGCATGGCAGTGGTTAAGACCGGCCCTCAGAGACTTCTTATTTCGTACTTTATTGAATACATAGTAAAATCAAGTCAAATCAAAATCCGACAGGACTTGTCCCTAGCCATAGTTATAATTGAGTTCAGATTTTATTTGACTGTAGTTGATAATTGAGTTTGTTTCATTAGAAATGCGGAAACCCTTGTTGTTGCCTTGAATCGAGATTTCGGCCTTTACAGCAGCTCCAAAGTTTTCAGGAGTCAATGCATCAGCTTTTCGAGACCTCTGGACAGTGGTGGTAAAGGCGAGCCTTTTCGCCTTTTGAATAGTTTAGGCGGCGGTCCATTCGCCTAAACCTCTTGCCTTTTCGCCTTTTCGCCTAGTTTAGGCGGCGGTCCATTCGCCTAAACCTCTTGCCTTTTCGACTTTTCGCCTTGGTGCCACCCGTGTCGGCCGTCCTGTGCGTGGAGTTGCTGCTCGTGAGTGCTGAGCAAACATCCGCCTTCGTGAAGTCGCTGCTGGTGCCGTCCGCGTTGGACTTGTAGTGCTCCAAGTCGCTGCTGGTGCCGCCCGTGTCGACCGTCCTGTGCGTGGAGTTGCTGCTCGTGAGTGCTGAGCAGGCCTTGTTCTTGGTGAAGTCGCTGCTGGTGCCGTCCGTTTAGGACTTGTCGTGCTCCAAGTCGCTGCTGGTGCCGCCCGTGTCCGCCGTCCTGTGCGTGGAGTTGCTGCTCGTGCCTGCTGAGCAGGCCTTGGTCTCGGTGAAGTCGCTGCTGGTGCCGTCCGTGTTGGACTTGTCGTGCCGTAAGTCTTTTTCGTGTCGCCCGTGTCGGCCGTCCCGTGCGTGGAGTTGCTGCTGGTGCCGTCCGCGACTGCTGTTTTGTGTGGAGTTTGTTCTGTCTCCAGGAGTGCAGTGCTGGCCGTAGATGAAGTCGCTATGTGTTGCGTCCGTTGATGGACCCCTAAACGGGTCACGTAGCCATTCGGGCGATGTTATTGATCACTAGTACCTACTGGCGATTGATTGGCAAAGATGATCACAATCACGAGCTGTTATGGCATCACTTCGCTCGACAGTCGAGCATTTACTGTGGACAGGTTGGTCAACGAAACGGAATGTTGAAAGTTCAATTGAATGCAGAGGGTTACCACTTAAGGCTATCATGTTCGACTCTGCTGATCTTGAGAGGTGGAAGCGGATGGCAAAGTGGCCTGTGCGTACAACACTGAGCGTGTGGACTTCAGAGCGAGAATACCTGCAATCCTGTTCTCTTGGGGAAACCGAGGGTCGTCAGCATCAGGATACGGCGTCGTGTCAGGTGGAGCAATCTCTTCAGACTCCCAATCCAATAGAAACCATCGTTGTCGGTTGCAACGAAGTCACTATTCATTTGGTCATCTGCGAAGACTTCTTGGAGGTATTCTTCCCAGCTTGGAAATATCTCCTCAGCATCGATACCGTCCCCGATGTCTTCCAAATCGACTTCCTCCGCCATTCGCTCTGGCTCTGGTTCTACCGGTTGCAACGAAGGTGTGTTGTCCCGAGAGAGCTGGCACGGCGATGCGTGTGATGTTGGGGTTCTATGGCGGGGTGATCGACGCACAGATGGGGGAGTTGCGCGCCGAGGCGGTGCTTGGGTGGGCGTCTGGTTTGAAGGTGTCATCGTATGTATCTGGGGGGTTCTTGGGGGCAGCGCTGCAGCGGATGGCATTCTTCGGATGCCATGAGGGGATTGATGCACAGGAATTTCGCGCTCGCCATTGTCTTCTCTATCGACGAGAGGGCGCTCTTGGGCGTCTAGTATTCTAAATACGGTGATCTCATTCCGGCTTGCGCCTTGGTCTCGTTCGCGCATGTATTGTCGAATGCACTGTGTGTCCCGAACTTTGGACGATACAGTCTTGTTACGCTTTGGGGTGTGAATCATGCCGAGCTCACTGAATAACCGTTCGGTTGTAGCCGTATTCACAGCTATCGAGAGCAACCGGATCGCCAAATCAGGTAAAGGGCTTGCTGGTTTTTCTCTTTGTACATGCTGCCATAACTTAATCTTGTCCCACTTAAATTCCATGGGATGCGCAGATGTCAACGTGTTCGCTATCCAATCCATCATGTCTCCACGGATACAACCCGCATCATCTCCAATGAGTCGGCGGTAGTAGTAGACAGCAAACTTTCCGAGCTGGGTCGATGATGCTACCTTACTAGCATCTTTGCACTGCTGAATAAAAGCAAGCATATCGTGGCGCTTTTGATCATCTACAAGGGTGCGTTGCGTTAGGCTGGGAGGACCGCATGAAGACAGACATTGTTTGTTTTGCCATGGGTAGTTCAGTTAATTTTCCTAAGTCATAGCGGTAACCAAATCGAACCCTGTAAGTCTTCCATACTGGTCGACTTCAGTGGCGCATACTCTAACCTATGGAGCGGATGCGAAGCAGGCGCAAGTAAAGTAATGGATATACACTTAAAATACATTGACACGTTTATATTGGCTGATGGGGATGCATTGGTGGGCTCTACAAGTAGAAATCTATACGAAGAGTGTCATCCACCAGCAACTATGAAGCGTCGCAGTTCAACAGTATCTCCGTGATAAATGTACTTCCATCCAGCGAAAGAAAATACAGCTGCACATGCTACTACATAGCTCTCTTAGTATAGAGTTTGTTTTGTTGTAGATGAGCAGGAGTCTTTGGTTGGTTTCCAAAGGGGAAGACAAACTAGTGATTTTCCATTGTAAGTATTGATACTTGTATAATGTTTTCGGCTTCTGCTTACCTTGATTGAGTAGTACATTTTTAGCGATCACTGCAGAGCCATGTCGTATACATACCAGCATCTATCAATTCTATCAGTACAACAGCTACTTATTGCTTGCATACACGAAGAGCCACGCTGCGTTTTAAAACTATTTTCTATAAGGAGTCAATCTCGTAATTGCTAGTCTGAGCTGATACCCTGTCGAACAGATTTGAAATTTTGTAGGCCGGCACCTCTCTATCCATGTGCTGCGCCGAGGTGAAGCCATCCTCTATCTACGTCTAACTAGAAGTTATAGAGTCGTTGTAGGCTGAATAGTCATCCTTTTGTACTGTTGTCTTCATTTCACTGCCAAAACGTTTTGTGCGTGGCGGTAAGGTACCTACCTCTCTTTGTTGAGCTTTGACCGTGTGCCTTAATGGCTACGTTTGTGTAAGTATGGTGTCCATTTGTGTATTTATGGTGTGGCATCATGTTGTTTAAATGTTGCCTGAGGTACAATCAACGTTTTTTTCGACGAATTAATCTGTGTGAGGCTGTCCATACAGCTCTTCTAGCTGTCCTCCCAGGATAATCCCATCTACGAGCCGTTCCTGTTCCCCTGAAAATCGTTTCCGCTCATCGATTTTGTCAACAAGCTTTCGGCCTTCGTCCATGGTCGATGGGTTTAGCAGAAATGTCGACATAAACAATGGCTGTTCACATTGTTGCCATCGCGCCTCCAGACAATTTACCAATCCATCTCGGTAATCAGGAGCTGACGCCATAAAACAAAAAAAAGATATCTTGAAATGAGACGACGACATCGGCCAATGTGTTTTCGTCGCGCTGAAGTCGGTACGAAGCTTCTGATAGCGGTGCGATCACATGTTCAGCCTCGGATAGCCTCGTCCAGAATGTAGCATCACTAAATACCTTTAGACAAGAAGGAAAGTCATTTTGGCCACGATATTTACTGCAGAACATTTTCAGCGATGTTCGAACCCGAAGTAAGGAGGCGAAACATCCTTGCATGCTATTCCATCGTGTTTCACACAGTGTAAATAATGCGAGGGGCTTGCCATAGCACATCATCTAGCCCGTACAAGCCACTTTGAAGACGACGCATTGAGGCACTTGACGGCTTTCGTTGCTTCTTTCGCAACCACAGCGAAAGTTGATTTCAGTACTGCCTTGACAATGTTTTTAATACAATGCGCAAAGCAAAACAGAAACGTAAACTTTGGCCAACGAAGCGCCAAAATACGACGAGCTCTCCCACACTGTCCGGCGTTATCCGTGATAATTGCCCCAATTTGCCACCCCTCACTCAACGCCCGAGCCAAAATAGTCTCCATTTATTGGGCCATAGCCACTCCATCATGTCTTGATCCTGCTTTCTGCAAGGCGTACGTTAGGGCGCGTCCAAAGAGAAGCAGCTGACAACCCAATAGATGCTCCCGAGCAATATTTTGCCATACATCCGACAAAAAGTTGACAAATCCTCCCGTAGTAATTTGCATTTACTGCAAATTTCGTGTTTGTATCTCGCGACAGTGTGCAGCGTGACTCTTCACAATACGCCCACCTATTACTCGCCGTGACGGTAAATAACTGGTGATTCCAGGACACAAGTACTCAAGCAGGGCTATTGTACACGATCGTTCGATAAATATATCTGGTAGAAAATTGCCAGCTTGAAATTCGACGAGATGGCGCTCCAGCTCCTGCTTTTGCTGCTTTGAAAACCGGCGACGTGTTTGCTTGTGCTTCGTGGGGGGGGGACGCGTTTTTGTAGCTCGGCGCGGGGATGTCTTTGAACCTCCACTTGAAAATACCAAACGCGTGTGGACACGACGCTTGTGCTGCCGACCAGATCGAACACTGGAATCGCTACCATCTGATGCCGAGGCTGAAGGACAAAAGGCCCGATAGGCAGCACATCTTTTCTAATGATTCACATACTTGTACGAACGGCCGAGAATCAGCTCGGGCGCATCAAGATCAGGATCCAAGTTGTAGGCGCGCGTACAGTGGTTGCATGTGTAATAGGCATAACCACGTTGACTTACTGGAATATGATCTTGTTTCGTAGAATGATCGCGTTCTGGAATGTGAGGACGCACCATATTCAATCCAGTCGACTAGCCTAACCTGGCCCCACTCCTGCTCTGCAAGAACGGGCAGCAACTCCACGCACTAGACTGCCGACACGGGCGGCACCAGCAGCGACTTCACGAAAGAGGAGGTCTGTTCAGCACTCACGAGCAGCAACCTCACGCATGGGACGGCTGAAACGGGCGGCACCAACAACGACTTGGGGCACAGGAAGCGAGATTCGAGCGGCTCGAGGGATGTGTTCTTCGAGGGGGGGGGGGGGGGCGATTTATTAGCCGTGGACTTCGAATTAGTTTGACACAAAAATGTATGCCATAGAGATTCTAAGTGATTTTGATTCGGCAACAGATCCAAAGGGCGAATCGGCGGGGAATCGGCCGCCCCCTCGCCAAAACACCCTGCTTAAACCGTTTAGGCCGCCTTTTCAAAAAGCGGTAAAGGCGGGCAGTGCCACCACTGCTCTGGACTCCTCTAGTGATAGTTAATGAGTATCAGGTGTGCGATTATATGGGTCCTGACCCGAGTCAGTATCACATTAGGGACCTAATCGCAATATTTATTTTTGGTACCTAAACTTGAATTTTCACTTTGCAGGTGCATAGCTCGCTGTCGCCGTTGGCCAGGTATCTGTGTTGTCGACCCGCTTGCAGAACACAGCGTAGCTTGGCCGATGCATAAGACGTCGACGCGCCAGTGTTAATGGCAAATTCCCCTCTGATGGAGACCTTGATCCAAGAAATGTGGATGCGCTTGGCAACAAAAGCAGCAAAATGGCCACGACCAAGAACATCGCGGTCGCGACGAGCTAGGTGGCCACCACTCAGTCATAGAAATTACAGCCAGCACTTTGCTGAAGTTTGCCGTCGTGGGCAAAGAGGATAAGTAGACTCAAGTTGAGACTCTTTGGGGTAATTAGCTAGACATTCATGCTTTGCTCAGCGTAACTCTTCTTCATAGATTGGATGGTTACTCCTAACTGCTGTACATACAACAGCATCCCCCGTACAAGCTCTCAGCCCAAAGTTCTGCTTATGTAGCTTCTCACAGCGCGTGGCGGTCTCCGTGAGCAGCACAATGATGTCACCGTGCATCTCCTTCATATGTTCCAACGATATGAACCTGGTGCAGTATAGCTCGTTCTTTAGCGCCACGGCACTGCCAGGTCCTCGAGGGTCATCTGGCTGCCGTGCAGGCCAAGCTGCGAGATGGCGAAGGGCGTGCAGATGCTGCCGCACCTCCATTCTCACTGTTGTCCAGCAGGACACCAGCGGCGTTCACGTTGGCTGTGCGCGCTGGGCTTGAACCACCGGCCACGTTCAGCAGCAGTGTGTTGTAGAGCTTTGCACCCTTGAACTGCTTTACCAGCGCCGGTAGATGGGGGGCGACCTCCGTCGTCCGTTGCCTGCGAGTGCGGAGCGCTGCTTCTCTCCATTATCCCGTGGATAATGATAACGCCTTACATTACCGGAGGAAGTAAGCACCATCAATATAGTCGTGTAGCTGACGACGCAGGGCTTCTCGTTCAGCGCGAAAATCTCGCGCAGATCAGATTCTTTATAGCTTGGTGCAAATGTTCTAGGTGCAAAAAATATATGATACACGAGAAGAGTTGAAACCCCATCAGTGTCATCACATCACGGGAAGACACAGCCACTCTGAACAAAGCAATCATCGACAGCTTTAGCCGTAGTACGCTCCAGTCCTTCTTCACCTCATGGTGAGCCGCGTACTGCTTAGGTAGATCAGGAGCAGCACGACGCGGTCGTTCAAAGACATGGGCCGAAACCTCTATTTTAACCTGGCAGCCACAACACAACCAAAGCACCGTCACTCCACCGCCACCACGTTCGAGTGAAATATTCCATCAGCAAACTCACCTCCCCCAGATAGTATGCGGGAATCGATCGTCCTCAACGCTCGAACAGAGCCGAAGTAGGTACTCCCCCGTGAACTGTGTCATCGACACATACAGGAACACCTCGTACCATTCAGACGACGTCACCGCTGCATCCAAACACATACACCAGCAACAACCACAGACGGTCAGCACTGTGTGAATGTGTTCATTTCCCATTCACCGCTTCAGCTTCAACGTACCTCGGCGTTAGCTCGGCGCCGATCGGCGAGGCCGACACATACATGGTAAGCACCATGTTGAGTGGGACGACTTCAACGTACCTCGGCGTTAGCTCGGCGCCTGAAGCGGTGAATGGGAAATGAACACATTCACACAGTGCTGACCGTCTGTGGTTGTTGCTGGTGTATGTGTTTGGATGCAGCGGTGACGTCGTCTGAATGGTACGAGGTGTTCCTGTATGTGTCGATGACACAGTTCACGGGGGAGTACCTACTTCGGCTCTGTTCGAGCGTTGAGGACGATCGATTCCCGCATACTATCTGGGGGAGGTGAGTTTGCTGATGGAATATTTCACTCGAACGTGGTGGCGGTGGAGTGACGGTGCTTTGGTTGTGTTGTGGCTGCCAGGTTAAAATAGAGGTTTCGGCCCATGTCTTTGAACGACCGCGTCGTGCTGCTCCTGATCTACCTAAGCAGTACGCGGCTCACCATGAGGTGAAGAAGGACTGGAGCGTACTACGGCTAAAGCTGTCGATGATTGCTTTGTTCAGAGTGGCTGTGTCTTCCCGTGATGTGATGACACTGATGGGGTTTCAACTCTTCTCGTGTATCATATATTTTTTGCACCTAGAACATTTGCACCAAGCTATAAAGAATCTGATCTGCGCGAGATTTTCGCGCTGAACGAGAAGCCCTGCGTCGTCAGCTACACGACTATATTGATGGTGCTTACTTCCTCCGGTAATGTAAGGCGTTATCATTATCCACGGGATAATGGAGAGAAGCAGCGCTCCGCACTCGCAGGCAACGGACGACGGAGGTCGCCCCCCATCTACCGGCGCTGGTAAAGCAGTTCAAGGGTGCAAAGCTCTACAACACACTGCTGCTGAACGTGGCCGGTGGTTCAAGCCCAGCGCGCACAGCCAACGTGAACGCCGCTGGTGTCCTGCTGGACAACAGTGAGAATGGAGGTGCGGCAGCATCTGCACGCCCTTCGCCATCTCGCAGCTTGGCCTGCACGGCAGCCAGATGACCCTCGAGGACCTGGCAGTGCCGTGGCGCTAAAGAACGAGCTATACTGCACCAGGTTCATATCGTTGGAACATATGAAGGAGATGCACGGTGACATCATTGTGCTGCTCACGGAGACCGCCACGCGCTGTGAGAAGCTACATAAGCAGAACTTTGGGCTGAGAGCTTGTACGGGGGATGCTGTTGTATGTACAGCAGTTAGGAGTAACCATCCAATCTATGAAGAAGAGTTACGCTGAGCAAAGCATGAATGTCTAGCTAATTACCCCAAAGAGTCTCAACTTGAGTCTACTTATCCTCTTTGCCCACGACGGCAAACTTCAGCAAAGTGCTGGCTGTAATTTCTATGACTGAGTGGTGGCCACCTAGCTCGTCGCGACCGCGATGTTCTTGGTCGTGGCCATTTTGCTGCTTTTGTTGCCAAGTGCATCCACATTTCTTGGATCAAGGTCTCCATCAGAGGGGAATTTGCCATTAACACTGGCGCGTCGACGTCTTATGCATCGGCCAAGCTACACTGTGTTCTGCAAGCGGGTCGACAACACAGATACCTGGCCAACGGCGACAGCGAGCTATGCACCTGCAAAGTGAAAATTCAAGTTTAGGTACCAAAAATAAATATTGCGATTAGGTCCCTAATGTGATACTGACTCGGGTCAGGACCCATATAATCGCACACCTGATACTCATTAAGTATATAACCTCACCATTTACAATCCTCTTATCCTTTTTGATCTTGGGTTCCCCATCGGGGAGATTACAAACGTATTTTTTTCTGGATAGCGAGATAATAGCTTCTATCTTCACCTCGCCACTCTTCCTTGAATAGACAGGGGTGACTGAATCATAAGACAACAATTCGCTGTTGTTGTCTCATGGGAACCACTCGTTGAAGTGATCAAGTAGCTCAGGTTTGATAAGATCAGGGAATGGAGTATCAGTGCTGAATGCGATGTTGCTGGAATCAGTATCCATCTCCTGATACTGGAAATCAGATCTGGGGTGTAGCAGTCAATAAAATCATAGTCAGAGCATACTTCTTGTGGCGAAAAGTCGTGGTATTCGTATCCGCGCGTGCAATATTGCAGTGGACACAGCTGATAATGATATTATCATCTTGATGACCTAGCTTGTTGTTGATCCGGTCGGCTGACACATTTTCCTTGTTGAGCTTGGTGTAGCAGTAAGAACATCGAGACTTCTGCTTCTTAAGTAGCTCATCCCGATGTTGCGTGACCGTTATCCCGATTTTGCAGGGATAAGAAAAACCTCGGGGAAAAGTGCCGTTTCAAGCCATACAGGCGCGGCGACCTTTCGAGATCCCGCCTTGGTTCCGACCAATCAAATTGCTTTGCGGATTTCGTGCGTGGTAGGCCGATTCGCGCGCGCGAACTCGTTCGCGCCTCGATTGGGTGTCACGCGCGGTTTTACGTTTGAAAGTGCAACATGAGCGCCACAATTTAGCGCTTCAACCTAATGTAATTTTTTGACAAATCGTGAGAGGTGGACCGCGCATTATCATCACCAATAATGTGTTCATAGCGTCGCTCCGCACACCAGATCGCGCAGCAGATCAAGCAGTCCACGGTCGTGTGGATGATCATCAACTCGCACTGCAGCACGCATATGGTTCAACCTCAGGCGTAATGTGTTCATAGCGTCGCTCGTGTATTAGGCGCTCATAGGCATAGTGTGTAGGGCATACCTGCTAGTTTCGACTAAGGCCCCATGCGGTATGGGGGCTGTCTTGGGTATGCGTCGTGCTGTGGACAATGCTGCCCATACTTCACGAAGTACTTTTCGCGTTGGCGGGTGGGCAGAAAATCATACTTTTTCCTAGACGCATGACGCTTATCAGGCGCTGAGAGCTAGTAGATGTGATCACCGGAAATTTGCTAGGTGCATAGATATATTTTGCGCAGCGCGGATGGTCTTAAGCTTCTTGTATTGACCAGGCAAATACTGCATTTGGCTTTGTTGGATGTGATTGGTATCCCATCGTACTGCCGCTGATGTTGGCTTCTATAGTAGAGCTCTAGAAGTGGATCTGCCCACGGTGATCTTCCGGTCTATGGCGTATGACACGCCCGGGCAAAAATGCTGCGCCAGTAGCTCTACTTGAGACCACACGAAAATAAGAACATGACGGTGGTGATCTGGCTGCTTATCTATAAAGAAGGCTCGACCTGAATATAATGGAATCAAGTTTGATTTTGTTGTTGATTATGGCCGCGTAGTTATGTGTATTGCTTTTGTATGGTCAACCTTGTCAATGTTGCTTCGTTGTCTTGTCAACATTGACACTCCTGTCTTCATTTGAGTACAGGGGTCGTCATGAGGAGACATTGATATGTTTGACTTGGTTTTGTATGGACTTTATGTCGTTGTTGACTCCGTTATGGCAACATTGAGATGTTTGTCTTGGTTTCATTATAGATCAGTGCAAACAAATGGGTATATTGTTCTGTCACTCCACAAAGCTAAAGTATTAGCTCAAACTGGCATGGAACTCATTCGATCGCCAGCATGTTGCGCTGGTAGCGAATCGACCTGGCGTCTGCGTCGGGCGGACGGGGCACGGGGTCATGGAGCTCAAGTTGGCATTGATGGGAGCCACGGATACAGCGTCCGTGTCAGGCTGGTCGAGGGCCTCAAGAGTACCGGTCATACAGGAATGGTAGCATGGAGTACATTGGAGTTTGCTCAAACCCGTGTGAATGACCGTCCGCGCTGGGCTGGAGTCTCATTTCGAACTTGTTGGGGGTCGCCAGCATGGCGACGGTGTCGGTCATCTCGGGGGTCACATCTATGGTGTCCGTATCAGCATGTCGGTGGCCTCGGATATGGAGGTAGCCTTGGGCATGGTGGTGGCTTCGGATATGGAGGTAGCCTTGGGCATGGTGGTGGCCTCGGGCATGACGTCCGTGTTGGGCGTGGCGGCAGCATCGGGCATGACGTCCGTGTCGGCCATGGCAGCGGCCTTGGTCATGGCGTCAGAGTCGGACATGTCGGCGGCTTCGGGCGTGGCGCGAATGTCGAGCATGTCAGGGGTCTCGTGCAGGAGGCATAGCGACGACCTTGGACATGTCGAGCTAGCTGGAGGGGGGGGGGGCGCACGCCCGTGGCCGCCGACGTACCAGCGGTTCCTAACATGGCCGATATTTGCGGCACGCGAGCTGACCCTGAAATGCCCAACACGGCCATCCTTTTCAACCCCATCAGATTCATGGGGTAACAGAACAATACACCCACTTGTTTGCATTGATTCTGAAACAAAGCCAGACATCTGTCATATAGGAGTATAGATGCATTCTTTAGTATTCTCAGTTCGGTCATATCGGAGTCGATCACGACATAAATCCATACAAAAACTTAGTCAAATAGGTCGATGTCGACATGTCTGATGCCATTGCAATTCCTATAATCCGATCAATACAAACATGCCAATGTTGACAAATCGGCGAAGCAACGTTGACGTGGTAGGCCACACAATAACCAACAGACATGGTCACGTGACCACATGGCCACGGCCAATGTCTCAAACTCATATCAATATCTGTAGAAGCACGTGCCTTAGCTGAGTAGATGCCGGAAAGAAGCGGCCAAAGACGCTCAGCTGTGTTTGATTGTTCTCACCATGTATCTCTCGTAGAGACCAGAGAGGTCGCATAGCAACCTAATCCAGGTTTTGTTAGCTTGTCACCTCTGACCCCGCAGCTTTTGTGGGCCGCTTAAACATGAAAGTGGTGCTAGCAAAGTAGCATACCCTTACATCGGAACTGCACATTAGAAAGGCGCCTACCTGTGCTTAAGACAAACAGCGGTTAGAACCATGGCGCAAAAGTCTCGGAGCATCCCGTGTAACGGCAACCCGATCAACACGCGCGGGGAGCATGTAGGGTGCCGGAATAATAATGGCAGGTCCATCTGACGCACTATATTTTGACGCTGTAGCACTCGCGCAGCGCTCTCAGCTGCTACCCGCTACGTTTACCTGGGAGGCTCTATACGACGAGATGCACAAGTTTGTGAGCCTCGGTTTGCGGGTTTGCGAACCTGCTCGTTCGACATTCCGCAAGTTGCTGTCCGTCCACTGCCCCAACATCAAGATCCGTTCCGCTCAGTCCAATGTGTGCGACTTGTGCACCATTTACCAGTCAAGGATGCGTCGTGGAGCTTCTGCTGAACAAGTGGAGGAGCTGGGCCACCACACGGAGTCTGCACGTCGAATGAGGTACGAGAACACAGATATCAAATTGATCTATCATGAACTTTCGACTTGAACTTTGGTAACATTTCGATTTGTTGTTAACTATAGACGAGAGTACAAGAAAAACAAAGCCGCCGTCCATGCGAGTGATGGAAGCAGCAGTGACGTTGCAGTGATCGTTATGGATTTTTCACAGAATTTGACTATCCCTCCGGTCACCACCACTCCGTCTCAGTCGTATTTCTGTTCGCTACTTGCTGTGTACGTCTTTGGGATTTTCTACGAGAATGAGGGGAGGCAAACCAACTACGTCTACGACGAATTTGCAAGTGGGAAGGGAAGCGACCAACTCAACTCGATGCTTCAGCACTTCATTCGAACCGTGCTGCTACCTGCTGGCAAGAAGCACCTCATTGTGTACGCGGACAATTGCTCAGGGCAAAACAAGAACAACCATGTTATCAAGTTCTTTGTTGCTCAAGTTCAAATGGGCATTTTTGAGCGCATCGACTACAAGTTCTTTGTGAAGGGCCACACAAAGAACTCTTGCGACCGTGGCTTTGGTCACATTCGCCGCCATGTTGGCCGCGCAGACTGCTGGACGATGGACCACATCGTATCCGCTGTCAATGAGGCAGCCACTTCGAGCGTCGCAGTGCACATCTCGCGTGGGAACCAGTTCTTTAAGAGCTACAAGCCGCTCGTGACGGAACTTTACAAGAGGCTAGTGGGGGTACAGCAGTACCAGATCTTTACTATGGAGGCGGCCAAACCCGGGGTAGTGCAGTGCAAGAAGGGGCCAGACGACGAGCCTGTGGAGCAGGATCTACGGCGCATGGTTGACGGGCTCCTGACAGAGAGCACTAAGGTGGAGCGGATGCTGACCCACTTCCTGGAGGACCTGAGCCCTCCGTCGCTAAATGCGGAGAAGATGACCGAGCTCTACAGCAAGATCCGCCCGTATCTCCCTGATGAATTTCAGGATGATCCTATCTACGCTGCCCCAAGCCAAGACCAGCAGGACGACGCCAAATCAGCCAAACCAGCCCGTAGAGAGCAACGCGCAGCAATGGCAAAGGCCGCGCAGGAGAACAGCGATCGCCGAGGAAGAAACGAAGACAACATGACTGCAGCACCGAAGAAGAGAAAGACGAACAGCGACTAAGATGCTGCAGTGTATGTGAATCAAATTGATACTTCCATCCATTTCTCAAACAAATTGTTACTTATGGGCATATGCGTGTCACTAACTCGGGGTAATAACTTTAAGACACGATTTGAGCACATTCTGCACGGAAATGGGTGAATCTGAGAGTACCATTCAAACCGCCGGCCCATTTTACGTTTGGTTCACCAAAGGAAAAAAAATCGATTTTTGCTCTGGGAAGGGAGATAATTTTTTTTGAGAGCCCATAACTTCGTCGGTTTCAAACTTCTGCGGGGCGTGGGTGGGCTCAAATGAAAGAGGAGACACCCCTCTTTCCATTGGTGTGCCTAAATCGCGATTCGTACTTAGGTTCATTAATATTCTTTTGTTTGACGCTTTCTCAAATGCATTTAGCAGGTACCGCCAACCTTCAGAATGTGATATAAAACCACAGATACACAATCGTTTCTCAAAGGCTGCCGTACTGTAGATATCTACACTAGGGTATTCCTTCCTGCTATCCTGCTATCTTGGTGTGTTAAGGAGTGTGAGCGATAGCACAATGCACATGCAGCGGGTGGAAAAAGTCATAGCCCACCCCACGTTTTTGCACATACCCACTTCAACGTGAAGCGGTGGGGGACTTATTGCTGTCTGAGAAAACTTCCGCTAGAGCCTTCGAACGAGCCCCCCCCCAGAACACGTCTGCATTCGATTGGTGCTATTATTTAGCATTCCGCCAATTAGAGAGCTCTAATGAAGTTAATTCTACCAATCAGATCATTCAAAAGCATCGGGCAACGTCTGTTACATGTCGACGGGGCTCCGTTCGCCTGATTTGGCAATCTTCTCGCGGAAAACTCGGACCGCTCAGCGCGAGTACTCTTACAACATCCGGGTCCGCGTTGTTGCCAAATGGAAGGCTGGGCTGAGTGAACGCAAGATCGCAGACCATCTCGTGATTCCGCGAAAGAGCGCACGGAACATTATCAAGAACTACAAGAAGCACGGCCATTGTCAAGTGCTGCCACGGTACGGTAGACCTCATCTCACAACTGCCCGTCACGACCGCAGGATATTAAGAGCGGTAGAGAACAATCGGTTTATCAGCGCTGCAGCGGTAGCCGCCCGCGCCAGTCAAGAACTCAACATTCCTGTTTCGGCCGATCTAATCCGCGATCGCATTCATGCTTCGGGGCTTCATGGACGCTCAGCCCCAGACACCGCTACCTCCGCGTTTTATACGCTAAACAATTTTGACGGATGACGAAAGGCTTTTGGAGCCGTGTCTTATTCTGTGACGAGGCGTGCGTGGAGTTACATGGGACTTCTGGCCGTGTGTCAGTGTGGAGACGGCCCCATGAAACATTCTCTCCAAAATGTGTTATTCCTACTTTCAAGTCCAGCCGGAAGAGTATCATGGTGTGGAGCTCTAGCACCGCAAGCGGCGTTGGTATGATGCATTTTTGCGATGAGTCTGTCAATGGGGTCTATTACCGCTTCTTGCTACGTAAGCAGATTCCGTTCACGAAACTGATTTTAGGGCTCTCAGGGGAGACGCTCTTCGATCAGGACAACGCGCCCGCACATTCGGCGAAGCTGACGGCGAAGTTTTTGAGGGAGCTCAAGCTGATTTCGCTGGGGCATCCGCCACAGAGCCCCGACCTGAATCCGATAGAAAACCTTTGGTTTGCGATGAAGCAAGAGTTGCACCGGGATCCGACAACTACAATTGACGAGCTGAAAACGAAGTTACTGAGCATTTGGACCAGCATCGATGATGAAACGGTAAGGAAATGCGTGTTGTCGATGCCTAATCGACTAGAACAAGTACGTAGATCGCGAGGTGGTCATACCAAGTATTGAGCAATTTGGTAATGTCAAATCAATATATGTGGATTTTCTTTGGGTGGGCTATGACTTTTTCCACCCGCTGTACATGTAGCTGTGCTGTCAGGAGATCGGGGGGGGGGGGGGGGGGGGGGGAGCTACTGCAGCTTTAACGGCTCGCTTTTGTCGCCCCAGTGCCGGCAAGCTCTTCGTGGCTTTGGGGAATGAATGTTGAGTAAGCTATCCTGAGTACAAGCATATCAGTACGATACTCAGTTCAGTAGGATTATGCATTTGAGCTTGCACTTTGTGCATTTCATTTGGGGTTTGATGTATTTGCTTTTGTTCTTTGTGAATTTGGCCTTGCTCTGGATGTATTTGCTTTTGTTCTTTGTGAATTTGGCCCTGATCTTGATGGCTTGAAAAGGTGTACTCCATTGGTTAGCTCACAGGTATATCTGATCTTGGCTTCGCATTTGCAATCTCCTATACAGGTTTCGAGGTAGGAATCATGTCGAGGCCGTAGACGTTATTATTCAGATCGAAACATTTCTCTAGCTGACCAAACTCAAGCAAATCAATTGGCGTGAAGCGTTTGTATAGACCTAAGGAATAGGTAAGTCCTTTGTGGCTACAGTATCTCTTGAATGCTTCTTTCACCTGTGCTACAACATTGCGCTGATTCATCCCTACCTGAAGATGATAAGCAATGCAGTAGAATACACATTTGTTGTTCGTTCGAGGAATTGACTATTTGTTCTTTTTATGCACTGGGGAACAATTGCATCACTATCACCTAGGGCATGGTCGCGGTAGCCAATGTAGAGTTTGACAGCGGTGATCACCTAGCCGTCTGTGTGGACTCCATCAACTCAAGTCCAGTTAGGTGGGGACCAGCGACGGCCTTAAGCTTCCTGAGTGATCCATCTATTCCATATCCTAGTTGGGTCATCTGCTGTGCTCGTGGTAGCCCATTTCATATTATTCCAGAGGGCATTCGGGGGTGCTAAGTAGTCGCCTCTAGGCTGTTGTACTGACTGCTTGTCCTGTACTGGAGGTGGTGTGCGTTTGTGTGAGTCTCAGGGGAGCTAGGCCCCTAAATTTCAGACTCGAGTGCGCCTAGTGTGTGAGTGACCCACCGCCCAAGCGGTCAAAAAGAATAAGTGACGGCTAGTTGTAGTGTTTGTATACTCTGTATTGGTTGGTTTTATCGAGCTAAGAAGGCATTTGGGTAAGGTCTCTTCTGAGTTCCTCGCCCTAGAGTTGACTGAAATCCTTGACCCTGAATTCGTTATATTCTAGGTTTCGGGTGATCTGATTCTCTGGGTTTTGCCTTTGGTGTCGGGGTGCACTCTGGATTAGGCGTGAAGCTTAACGCTTCTTCAAGGCTACGTTCAAGTTTGGTGGAGTGCCGTTTCACCGAAGACAAACGAGTCGACTGGGATTACACAAGGTACCGACGCTAACCAAGGAGTGTGATTCTCTTGGTTTAAAGCTTTGTGGCTGGGAATCTCTGGGTCTATCTTCTTGCTTTTGACTCTCAAGTCGATTCTCTGGGTCTTCACTCTGAGGACCTTCTTGGACTTCCTTTTGACTCTGAAGTCGATTATCTGAGTCTACACTCTGAGGACCTTCTTGGACTGCGCTATACGACCCTCCACCCCTCCCCTTCCCCCTGGACGACAAAGGTTGCATGGGCCTCGCCTCACAAAGCCCCCAAAATGCCTTGTTACTATGCCATCATGGATGTGCCAAAAGGCCACGTAAAACCGGGCCAAATGCTAGGTTTTTTAGTTTTGCGGAAAAAACAGACAGAAAATGCCGACTGGTGGGGTGTGCTTTTTTCGGTACGTTTGGACAAATGAGCCTGATTTGTTACAGGTATAATTTGATTCCTCACTCGGCCAGATAGTGCATGATATTCTGATAAGAGCGTAGATGATCGGTGGGCAGCGGCGCTTGCGCTTGTGCTAACGCTGGGTGTCAGGCAGGTCGACGAAGTTCGACTCCGGTATTACCGTACTACCTGTTGAGATATCGGGTGGTGCCACAATATCTGGAACATCAGACGTGTAGTCGTTAAGATCAAGCACCACTCGCTTAGGGTCTCTCCAAGCAAGAACGTGTTTGTGTCAGCAACGGCTCGTGGCCGTCGCTGCCAACACGAAATCGCCTTCGCAAAATTTTTGCAGGTGAACCCCTTGGCGTCGCTGGTACCCGTATCGGCGGATGGTACTTGAATTATACGCTCTCGTGCCACCAACTTCTGGGGTAGGTATTCCGCAAGAACCTCACTGCATACAACACGCAGGGCATTGCGAACAGTTTTCTGCTGTTCATGGAGTTCTCCTACGTCGCGAGCTAGAAAGTCATAATGAGCAAGTGAATGGAACGGTCATTGGTGTGTGTAGTGAGTGTAGTGCATGTGCATCCGCTCTGAACCTGATGCCGGCAGGCCACCTCGGTTGCAAGACGCAACTGATAGCGTTAACCGCTCTACCAGGCACTCGTAGCTATTAAGCATGTTGCAACTCAATCTGACGGTGATCTGGGTCGCGGGCGAGATCGCGTCACAAATTACGGCCGTCCGAGGCACTTTATGGAATGCAAGCAAAGATGGTCAGTCCCAGTGAGAAGCGCCATCGTGCTGCACGCAAACGGCATGCTCTCTTGGGCTGTAAGCTGCGGTCGCTGTGCAACACTTCACGCTTTTGAGAATCTCGCGGTTCACGACATATACCGTCCCGTCTGCCCACGACATGTAGGTGGCGGCAAGTGGTGGTGTGCACCGAGCGCGCGTTGCGGTTTCTCAATATTGTCTTTTCGGTTCTTGAAGTGCACACCTGGGTTAGATACATACAAGCGCGACTGCACGCTATCAGATCCACGTTCCTCCGATTCCGCTGCCGTCATTCCTGGCTTCAACTTCTTTCGGGCTGCCCCAGCCTTTCTGCGTAGATGCTTCGGTTGAACGCTCCTACTTCGCTGCTTGGCGGTGCTGAGGCTTCTTTACGAGTCGGCAGGGTGTTGTTGGCATTGGTGTGCTAACCGCTCCGCCAACACGCGCTGGTGCTCGAGCGGTAGCGCCAGGAATCTCCGCGGCATTGATGAGGACGAATGTCAGGAGGATGGGCTTCCATGAAGCTAGAAAAGTGCGTCGTTCTACCGACGGTGATGGCGGATACCAAAAGTGGTGGTCATTCTGTCACGCTGGTGCCGATGGGGGACATGTGGATTTGCTGCCGCAGGCAAGGCATTGTCTTGCAACTTGCAAAGTATTTCAGGTAGGAATCGTGTGCACCAAACAAAACATGACATATGCTCTTTTGGTTTGTTTTACGAAGGACATATCCTCTTGTTTCAAAAAGAAGCAACTGCCCCCCCCCCATATCAGGGTGACATGTTAACGTGTTAAATGAACCGATGCATCGCATGTTGAGTCGTTCCTCGCGACGCATCGCTTCATCGGTTCGAATAGGGACCCCAATTGAAAGGTGAAATCAACAAGCGAGGCGTATTTCTTTTGGCAACAACCAAGACCAGGGAGGACCATATCATCCTATTCGGACTGGAAGTCATGAAATAGGAGAATAAGTCGGGTCGGCATTGGCTTGGGAAGGTGACGGAGCATGAGCTGGACTCCAGCGAAGTATAGTGGGACCCGGCTTTCGTATCCGACCATCTGAAGGGTATCCTCGTAGCAGGGACCGAACTATAACCAAAGTGCGGCCATCGCGGCTGTGCCCGTTACCTCATCACCACTGCTGAATTCGTCAACTCGAAGTTTAGTCCGGCTATACAAATCGTTCTTCTTCGAGATGCCTCGAATGCGAGAAAGCCTATGCATGTAATGGGTCCCAACTAGCTGAAACTCGTCCCAAGGCGGCTACGTATTTTTAATGGTGTAGCAAAATCGTACAGCCCGAACTATAATCGTTGGGCGATATTACAATGTACGCAGATCACATCAAAGCTTCTACTTTTATTCAAGTCAACGCAGCGTTATAAAATTTAGTGAAATTGATTATTTGACGTAGAAAAAAAATCCCTGTAAAAATATAAAAAACATTGGGGTTATGCCATTAAACTACTCAAACCATCAAGCGATCCAAGAACAGCGATGATCTCTTTTTCTGCAAAAAGAGCACTTCACTACGCTGTTGTTGGTCAACGCCCGCGCTGAGCGATTCGATGAGCAGTCCACGCACAAGAAGTGAGTGCAAGTTCGCGGTGTGACAACATTGTTGTGCGCGTAAAACAAACTGGTTAAGTGTCCGGACTTCCGCTACCCTCTGCATCACTTGTCATACCGATAACGAGAGGCTCGCGATCTGATGGTGCTCGCATGGGCGGTGTGCACCGTAGGGCGGGCGAAGGTGGGCAGACACGCGTCGCCAAAGGGGGCCTCGGATGTGTAGCGGTTGAGCATCTGCACCACCACCGAGGTAGACGGCGCAGCCTTAGGTCGCGGAGTGGGTCGCGCCGAGCTATAGAGTAGTGACGGTCGTACTCTGGTTTCGCCTCACAATTGGTGACTTCGCGTTGAATCTTCATCTTAGAGCACCATCGTTAGATACGCGACCGTCTACCAGTATCGCTCGAATGCCCGTCAAGGCAAGTTTCCATCCGCGAACTGGTCAAGCTACACACACACACCGATCATTGCTAATTAAAAATACTGAATCTACGTCCATGCTTTCCCTGTTGATTAGGTCTACATTTTCTATGAATCCTTTCCCGTTAAGTGATACAGAAAGTGTCCTTTAGATGGCTTCACAAAAGACAGTGGAGTGTATCCCCTCGCTTCCGGTGCCCTTTTGCTCAAGTTCAAGCTGGTTATCATCCATCATTTAAAACAAATCATAATCGGTACACAGATTTATCATCATGTAATCAGTGTCCATAGAAACTCTTAAGTCATACGCATCCATACTATACATCCTGCAAATCACCGTATCAGGCGTGTCCCATGAGAAACACCAAAAAGACTTCGTAACTCTATAAAAGGACGTCTAGAAAGATATTTATTAGCAGATACCACAAACGATGTGATTGGTTCATAATAAGTAGGCCGGCCAGGAAGACGACAGCCATCCATGAAAGCCGACTGTGATCGCACACAACGCAATTTAAGATCTGACAAGCACTCCAACGGTCCAATCAAGCTATCCTGTCCACGCCTTCTACCCCGGACCAATATTACCGTCCTATGCGGCCTATAGAGCCGCGGCTACCACGTCGTACGCTGCTTTATGACCGCTGATGAAGTCGCGATGGCACTGACGGGCGTTGATGCCATGCCAGCGTAGAAGTGGTTTAGATCGACCGCTACCGCTACCGAGAAGCACCGCGAAGCTGTACTGAATTTCTCTGATAACATTAATGCTAACCCACATATTTACCGCCTTTCCTACGAGTGTTTGGTGGATTTCTCGTCGCGCCTTTACCATGCGTGGGCTGTCGACAAGGAGTGGACCATCGCCGACGTCCAGGAAGGCTGTCCGCCCGAGGAGCTCCACCGATGATTTTCAGCCCTCGAGCACCATGGCGGCCATCAAGAGACATGAATGGGTGCAGTCGTCGGTCATAGGCGCGCTTCACGAGGGGGCGAAGCTACTTGTGGTGCCGGAGGCTTCCGGCGGGAGTGCTATTCGTTCGAATACTGTGGAGTTAGAGCTCCGCGCAGGCGACATGGTGCTATACTGTGGAGACCTGACCCCGTGAGCGTGAACCGCAACGTGCATGTCGTGGCGCAGCTTCTGGTCGACGGTATTGAGCATACCGGTGCGGCGAAACCGTTGGCGTGGGGATTCTACCGCTGCAACTACTGTTTCAAGCGCTGCGAATCTAAGCGTGCGCTCACAAACCATGAGCGCTACTGCAACAGCAACCCGGACAAAGATGAGGTCGCTCGGAAGCGCAAGGCCAACAACGACAAGGGGGCCTACTGCGCCAAGTCCAAAAACCAATTCGGTAAGAAGAACACCTACGACATCCACAACTACTAGGCTTAAAAAACTAGTGTAGGTGCTTATTTTAATATTAGAATAAAGTCTACGCAAGTTGGAGCCTTACCACTGCGTTATTCTGTTATAATAATTAATTTTATTGTTATAATAATAATAATTAGTTAAACCTAAATAAAAAAGTATAACGCGTTTGTATGGGATCTATGACCTACGCTATGGAAATTTCTCATTATTTCTGATCGATATTACAAACCTTAAAACTATGTTACGTTTATGCAATTAACAAGAAAATGCAAAAAACTTATATATCCGTGAACTTCATCATGGATCTCTACGGTACTCTCATCGATCTGGATGACGTCTCATGGATCCTTCACAGTGATTCATGGATCCGGGTGGGTTATCCTGGATTTTCGAATGTAAGATCATGGATCTAGATTAGTTCTAGTACAAAAATTTATATGCTGGCTACCGTATTGCTCCTGTCCTAAGCGAGCTGCAATGTGCACTATTGCGGTAGGGTAAATACTGTCCGTATGGTGAAACATATATTTAATTTGTAATAACTAGTTTTTACAAAAAAAGTTATGTATTTTAACCAATAAAAAATGATAGACACGACGGGAATCGAACCCGTGTCCATCCGCTAAACTGGCGGTGCTCTTTCCACTTGAGCCACCTCTTACGCCTTCAGCTCGAGCACCTTCGCGGATACAGGGAAGCCTTCTTTTCGCATGGAGTTCAGCCACAAGACTATATCTCTCTCATAATCCGCTGAGAGAATCGTTGCATCACCACTCCTGCGGAAGTTTTGTAGGTGCTCCTTACCTTTGTCACATACCTTTTTAGTGAAGTCGACTTGTTTCTTCCACTTGGAAATTTGCTTCTGCTTCTTATTTCGTTCCGGCTTTGAGATCGAAGGGGAGAGTTCGTCAATTACGGCGCCTACTTCCGCTCCTTTCGCCAGTTTGTCGATAACTGTGAGCTTGTGCGTGTAATAGACTGGAATGCGAGTGTACGTCCTCCGCCTCCGGCCATTGCCACTCGTACGAGGTCGAGTCATCGTCGACACTATTGAAGAGTGAGATGCGCTAGCATCCCGCTACAGCAACACTATAATTAGTCGATCGGGGCTCAGATTTAGGTTATTGCCTATCCCAAACAAATGCTAAAAATAATTTGTCGCTATTGGCCAAAGCAAAAGTTCGCTTAGGAAACGAGTTCGCTTAGGACAGGAGCAATACGGTACTTTTTATCGCTAATCCTTTATATTATACACCATTGCCGGTCCACTGTGGTGCTACTCCATTCAATGTGGTGAAATAATTTGTGATGTAGCACTAACATAATGTCCCCTTACCAAAGCAGAAACAATACGCAAGCAAAGCGGTGTTTGCGCAGCCCAAATTGTTGGTTGGCGTTTAGCCTGACGGCAACGACACTCACAGACAATGAACCTCATTCGCAATTCTGCACTCAAAACCAACGCCACCCTGCTCCGACGCCATGACCCACTCCCCGCACACACCCGAAACTCGGGCTCGCGTCCTTGCTGCCTACAAGGCGGGCGAGGACTGGATGCTAATGACTGCACATAACGGCATGCCGCCCACCATTGCACGCCGCCTTGTCGCCAACGGCCGCGTGGAGTCACTCCCTCGCGGAGGAGCGAGAGCGCAATGTGTCAAGTGTACTCCCGAGATCGAGGCAGCGCTAACGGAGTACATTGACGAGAACTGCACCTACACTCTCGCTAAGCTGCAACAGATGGTGTGGCTGGACTTCCGCGTGAAACTGAGCACGTCCACAATCAGCGATAAGCTGGCTGGGAAGCTTTACACGCCCAAACAGGTAAGCTACTGTGCAGTACGTTGGCGTAATATTATTTCGGTTGATTAATTATTGTTTGGCTTGTGCCTTAGGTTCGCGTCGAGCCACAGACGTGCAACAACCCGGTGAACAAGGTTAAACGCAAACCCTTCGCCGAGAAGCTGCGCAAGCACATACGTGCTGGCAACTTCATCGTCTACTACGATGAGATGAACTTCAACGTGTACTGCAAGCGTACACAAGGAAGAAAAAAAAGCAAGCGCGCAACTATGGTCCTCCCGCCTTCCAAAGGCGCTAACCTCCAGATCAAGCGCGCCGTGTCTACGGAGGTAGGCTTGGTACACCACCGGTTTGAGCGCGGCAGCATTCAGATGGCTGAGAATGCTGCCTTTATTGACGAGATCTACGAGAAGGTAAAGGCATGCTCTACCTACAACGAACACTTCATTGGTAAGAAGGTGGTCGTCGTGTTGGACAACGCTCCCGCCCATAGCCAGACGCAAGAGCCCGTCACTGAGCACGATGACCTGGTGCTTCTGCGCCTTGCACCGTATTCGCCAATGTGCAACCCAATTGAAGGTAAGGGTATGTACGTATTTGCTCTCGGTATCTTGGTAGTTCTAATGTATCGCTTAACGTAACCTTTGATTAGGCTGCTTTAGCGTGCTCAAGCCCAAGGTCAAGGCGGACTTTGCGTTGTCGCGAGAGGAGGTTGTTGCAGCTCGCCCGTGTGGACAGCTTACGGCAGCTCGGATAGAGATTCTGGAGTAAGCTGCCCGATGCGCGATCACCTGCATGGACCTGCGTCTGTTGAACAAGATGGCCATTCACTGTCAGCACGCTATGGCCGCTGTTGAACGCATGGAGGACATGCCGTACGGTACTTGAGCTCCTGTCGTAGCGAGGTTGCACCGTTTTGGTCTTGTACGCAATCACTTTGCATCGTAAGAAAATCCTGTTGTAAACTTTAAATATAAGTTTTCATTTGGAGTCTTCCTTAAAAAATTGTCAGTACCAAATTGAGTTGGACTAGCGCTGTTTTGAGCCGGCAATGGTGTAGAGCTACATGTATTTTTCGGAAATAATCATAATCGATCCTTCAGGTCCTTTCATTGATCCGCATGACAAATCTAGGACTTGCAAGTGTTCAGTCATGTATCCATGTGAAATCTCGTGGATATAATAGAGCGCAATCGCCGTTTCTGGCAGGGATTCATATATAATAGTGCAACCAATTTTTTGAATACTCTATATACAATCATATATCAATTCAGCGACTTAGAGTTAAAGCACTATATGATCATGGATTCAGTGCGTGACTCATAGATATAACGCGGATGGATCATGGATCTGTATGAAGACTCATAGATAAAGCACGGTGTATTCATGGATCCGTACGCCGACCCATAGATACAGCACGGTATATTGATGGATCCTTACGACGACTCATAGATAACGCATATATTTTTCGGCCCCCATGGATCTAGACGGAGAATCCTAGATAGCACACGTTGTGATGCTGGTTTCATGCGAAAATCCTTACTAAGGTTTCAATAGATTACACAGAAGCTGTAGGATAACTACTGAGTACGGTGTTTGTGGAATATTTAGTTGTCCATCGAAAAATTCAATAACCAACCATGATCTAACTTCTGATCACATATCTGTAGTTTTTGACAATGAATACCACAAGCAATGAACGGAGACTCGCCAACAGCATACTCGCCTGGAATGATGCCGACACAACGCTCTTCTACTTCGCATGTCACGTATTACATCTTCGAGTATTGTGGCCTGTGTTACCGCAATTGGTGCAGGTATAATCGTTCCGGGTCGCGACAGCAGCAGGCCGTACGTGCTTATTTCTTGGGCCGCATCGCCGTCGTCTGACACCTCACTGGACTGTAAAAGGCTTGTGGCTGCCCATTTCGACCGCGCAGGGCCTTCTCCACGGTTTTCGGTGCGTTTGGTAGCTCTAGTAGCATCGGCGACTTCCGTAAATCGTTGGATCTGTCGCCCAGCTTGTAGATAGAGTGGGAAGGCTTCACAGCGCTTGTTATAGACAAAGTGTCGTGGAGAGGCAATCGGATGTTGACAGCAGAGAAAGCATCGTAGAGTTTTGGAAAATACGCCTGGTGAAAATAGAGGCGTTTGTCGTACATCGGTAATAGGGAGCCTTTAAGCTTAGATCGCGAGAAGATCACAGCTTGGATGTGCCGATATGGCACCTGCAGCTGCTCAGATACTACACAACGTGTACAGGTACCTTTGCCCGTATCCACCACAGCGACACTTGTGTTTCCACAGCCATTCCACTCGACAAAAGCATCAAACACGTAGAATAGAGGATCCTTTCCCGGCAAAACGGTTTGCTTGGCAACAGGTTCGATACCGCTAGTAGTGCGCACGCCGAATAGCGGTAGTCGATCTCCGGGCTTAGAAACAGTGCCCCAAGATTCATTCATCCACGAGAATTCCCTGTCTGTATGTTACCAACCACGCGCCAGTCGGTTGGATGGATGCGACGAAGGTACTCGTGTGCGTGTTCTTTTACCAACTTGTCACCCACACACTTAACAATTCCAGTCAGATATCTTTTATGTAAGCGCTCAATCGCTGCATCGTATGTCCGCCGATCGCAACTCGAAAATGTCGTCATTCAAACGCTCTTGGTTCAGCTTCAAAGACGTAAATCAGTCCATGGTGTTGAAGCGAATGTGCAACGAGCAGAACTTGAAATGAACCTGTAGACCGATTTGGGCGAGGAGCACTTCAGCGCCAAGTTGTTTACCTCTATCACAAAAGGTAGGCTGGTCGTGTAAGTGTAACCCAGCCGCTACACAGTTGCACAAGAACCAGGATAAATTGTCGATAGTCTCCTTGGGTATGTACGCCACGGCAACAGGAACATTCTTCTTTTCTCCATCGGGAAATTGCCAAATGCTGGGCCTTATTTTGCGGCTGTTCGCCAAATACGGACGCATTTACCAAATGCTGGGCCTCTGACCAAAACTAAAAAGCCAGTGTGCTGGGACCCCACCTTTTGTCATTCTCTCCCAGCACAGCCAGGGCACGAGGCACACCAGGAGCCCAAGGCTCAGACACACATACAGAGGCACAAGCCCCGGCGCCAAAGGCACGAGTGCGATCCCCGGAGGCCCGAGCACCGGAGGAACGAGCACGAGAGGCACGAGCACCTGCACCAGCGCCAGGAGCACCAGCACGAGCACCAGTACCAGGAGCACCAGCCCGAGCACCAGTACCAGGAGCACCAGCACGAGCACCAGTACCAGGAGCACCAGCCCGAGCTGCTCGAGCGCCAAGAGCACGAGCACGAGCACGAGCGCGAGACCAGCACCAGCTCGAGACGAGCACCCGCGCGAGAGGTACGGCTGCAAGCACCACAGCCGCGAGCACGAGCACTACAGCTACGAGCACGAGCACTACAGCACCGCCCAAGCCCGAGAGGCACCAGCACGCGCTCGAGCACGTGCACAAGAGGCACGAGCACATGAGGCACGAGCAGATGAAGCACGAGCACGAGCAGGGGTATCAAGCGCATGAACAACAAAATTATGAGTACGAGTCTCGCGAGGGCAAGACCCCGGGGCATCAAGTGGAGGACGCACTCGGGTACGAGCACACGGATCAAATGTACTAGCCGTCCGAGCAGTAGCTCTATTAGGAGATGCAGTATTTTACGGAGCACGAAACACTCTAAATACATAGTACAGGTTTCGATCCAGCAGATAACGGATAGACCGTGTCGTTTTGTTAGCTGACCTTGGTAGCATGTTAACATTCACCAAGCAAAAAAAAACAAAGGGCTGAAATGTATTAGAATGGTAGCTTCAACTCGGACTGTCTTCTATTCCTACTGCTCACATGTACGGGTGTTGTGGCCTGGGTTTCTGCATTTTCCACAAAGGCGAGGTTTTCCTGTCTCTCCGCTCTTATTTTCTCCAGGGCTCGGAACACGTTTACGCTTGTGACGCCCTCTTTTCACGGTTGGCATAGGAGCAAGAACGGTCTCATCAACCGCAATGTCGTCATGTAGGGGAAGCTCAATATTGTTGCCTCCAGACACATAAGTGTCGACAAGATAGTAGCTGTCGAAGAGTTCATACAGCAGTTCACGTTTACCAAGTGCGTTCAATGCCGAGATCATGTGACGGCACGGGATACCAAACTGTCGTGTGAATGAACACGTAGATGTTCTCTGCCCAATATCCACACGCCGAGAGCGAGGAGGGCTACCTCGAAGATCGCGAACAAACGCAATTGATGCGGTACTAGGCGTTACTTCATGATACCGAGCCTGATCTTCTTGTTCGGAGAGCAATCTGGCGGCGTAAGGTGTCACCACTTTCTCGTCTCGTTTCCACTTCTCTCCTGCAATCCATCTAGAGTGCTTAGTTGTCATGAATAACTTCATGAAACTAAAAAAAAAAAAACTCGGCTGGACTGTGGTCACGTGCAGGCAGCGCCTTCGAGTTCGCAGACTCGACGAAGTTAGTGGTGTTCCACCCGTACAACTTAGTAGATCGATCCGCTGTGTAAGCCGCCCATTTATCCGGGGGAATAGCTCGAATCGCTTTTTTAAAATTTGCATCCGTCTTTCCAATGGCCTTAAGAAGCGACTCGAATCGAAATTCCGACTCAGCTTGTTGCAACTCCCAGATACGAGCCTCCATGTGCACAGTCATTTGCACCTTGAACGCATCCTTCAAATTGCCGATTATATGGCGCGTACAAAACCGTAGTTGCAATTCGAGTCGAGTCTCGGCGGCTACTCCACCTTTGCCGCGATCCATGAACACAAAAACTCCATCCAGCTCAATCCCGGCAGACTTGCAGTGCTCAAAGAACCATAGGCAGTTGTCAGCGTCCTCTGATGGACATAAACAGATCGCCATCACTACGTTCTCGTTGTTTCCGTTCCGACCAACAAGTATCAACATTTAATGCTGGTGGCGAGGTGTTTTCATGAATGCGCCATCAAAGCCGAGAATTTTCTGGTTTGCTGCTTGCAAGGTAGTCGCGCTTGGGTGGGACAGGAATGCTCGTCTAAACCGATTATCTGCAGCAACTTCGCAGGCGACGTGAGCAGTAGGGTTAACTTGACGAAATAGCTGCAGCAGTGATCTCAATGCCTGGCACGAACGCTGATAGCTACCACCGTTTTCCTCCACAATAGCGTCGCGAGCTCGGTATGCCATTCGCTGACTTAGTTGAACGCCTTCTATCTGCTGCACCTGACAAATAAGAGTTTTGGCGCTAACCTTCGGATTACTAGCGGCCACAGCCCGTGGTTGGGTCATTCCAATTACTGCTTTGCTGTCACCTTGGCGAACCCCATGCACCCGCATTGAAGGAACTCACGAAGAAGTCGCTCAATGCTGCACTCTTAGATTAAAGCACTCGAACCGTAAATGTGCAGGGTGTTTTGCTGGCACAGACGTAGACATTTCCATGCCTCCCGACAGTTTGCTATTCAGTACAGCCTATTTGCCTTGCGTTGTTGCGAAATTTTTCTGTGTAGTGTGGCATCTTGGCGCGTCCCAAATCGCATGCCTTCTGCAATTGAAATTGAGCTACTGGCGGACTTCTCCACCGTGACGCTCATGCCACTGACATCCACGGCGTGCTCCGGCTCCTGACGCTCGTGCACTTGGTACCCCTGCTCGTGCTCGTGCTCGTGCCTCTTGTGCTCGTGCTCGAGCTCGTGCTCGTGCCTCTCGGGCTTGGGCGTGGCTGTAGTGCTCGTGCTCGTAGTTGTAGTGCTCGTACTCGCGGCTGTGGTGCTCGCGGCCGTGGCTGTGGTGCTCGCGGCCGTGGCTGTGGTGCTCGCGGCGGTGACTGTAGTACTTGCAGCCGTGGCTGTGGTGCTTGCAGCTGTACCTCTCGCGCGGGTGCTCGTGCTCCTCGCGCTCGTGCTCGTGCTCTTGGCGCTGGTGCTCTTGGCGCTCGAGCAGCTCGGGCTGGTGCTCCTGGTACTGGTGCTCGTGCTGGTGCTCCTGGCGCTGGTGCAGGTGCTCGTGCCTCTCGTGCTCGTTCCTCCGGTGCTCGGGCCTCCGGGGATCGCACTCGTGCCTTTGGCGCCGGGGCTTGTGCCTCTGTGTGTGTGTCTGAGCCTTGGGCTCCTGGTGTGCCTCGTGCCCTGGTTGTGCTGGGAGAGAATGACAAAAGGTGGGGTCCCAGCACACTGGCTTTTTAGTTTTGGTCAGAGGCCCAGCATTTGGCAAATGCGTCCGCATTTGGCGAACAGCCGCAAAATAAGGCCCAGCATTTGGCAATTTCCCTTTCTCCATCCTTTCCAATGAGGGTCAAACATATTCCATTGTAGCCCGGGTCCTTCATATGGGTTCCAGCACACTCCCATACAGGAAGGAGACTGTCTTGTAGCTGGACAGCGCTTCCAATCGACAAAAACACTTCTAAAAATTTGCCTTCCGAGTCTACTTGAAGACACACACACACACTTGATCCAGCATTTTTGGCTGCAAACTGGGTGAGAAAACTAGGTAGCTTACCGAACTCGTCGATGGGATCCTTCTTTTGGCTAGCTTTCGCTTTCCGAATGGCACGGTACACTAGGGAAGAATGTGCGGAGAGGTCGAAGCCGTCGATTTGTTTAATACTGTTCACTACTCGTGCCTTCGATGTGTTGTGTTCTTCCACGATAGCGGCCTTGAACCCTCGTAATTCCACAATGTCTTCAAGCATGAACTTCGGTACACTACCGCAGCACTGAACATGCTGAAGATCGAGCTTGCCAATATACCAGGAAACGTCAGGAACGCCAGACAGCTTAGCCTTGGGCTGTGTGTCGTTTGGGGTAGCTGAAGAATATCGCTTCTCTGTCAACGTAATAGACCACGTACAGTTCCTATCACTGCAATACCAGCGCTTTTGACAACCCGTGCCTTTGTTGCGCTCAACTCCAAAAGTTGTTATTCAAAGCATAACGTCTGATGACTCGCCCAGCTTCAGGTACATCAGGGAAGTGTGCGTGCAGAATGGGCTCGTCGAGATCATGAAGACGCAGCAGATCAAGCCTTTGCTGGAATGAACAGTTTAAACAGAGTAGGTAGCTCACTACAATGTATTACTCCTTTGGTTATGCTCTATTCCTATGCCTACTACTCTAGATCCGTGCTCGGTACCTGGAGGCAAAAGAGGAAGTGAGCTCGTCTTCGGACTGCGTCCTCGACTCCTCACTCCTCGGTCTCGTGTCGTCATCGCACTATGTATCATTGGCAGGCAGCTCTCTGCCTGTACTATCCAGACCGCATCTGGCGATCTGAACTTCTCTCGTACTTGCTAAATCAACGCATTAAAACAAAAAGCATGTTTGAGAGGGTTTTCATTTCAGTTGCAAAACAACTCGACTGGCAGACAGGCGAAGCCTGCTGCCACTCTGCGAGCAGGGCGCGCTCCGCGCGCCTTCATTCAACACTTCCACTAAGTACTAGGGTAAAGTATTAGATCCCGCACTCCTAGCTTTTCTCTTAGTTTTAGGAATTGTTTTGGGGGGGGGGAGAGGTTTGTGAGAATATCCGCAGTCATCTCTGTTGTAGAGCAGTAAGTTATCTTGAGGCGGCCTAGTTCAACGAGGCCCCTCGTAAACAGGTAGCGGACCTCGATGTGTTTGTTGGCTTTGTGATTTCCAGGATTATTCACAATGCTGATGGCAGTGTTGTTGTCACACCATACCTGCACTGGTACCTTTTGAGGAAATCCCATTTCTCCCAGCAAGTGCCACAACCACTCATTTTCTTTAGCTCCCTCGCTTAGTGCGATGAGTTCAGCTTCAGCAGTAGAGAGCGACACGCCTTCCTGCTTGCTACTACACCATGCCACACTGGATCCGGCCATTTGGATTACGTACCCTGTTTACGTTATTTAGGTCGACATGCGAAGCTCGCGTCAGTGTACACTTCGTAAGTCACGTCCCTCGTTTTTCCATCGAGAAACAGACCGTACGTTGACGTCCCTTCCAAGTATCTGAGTACTCGCCTAGCCGCTTCCCAGTGCGTGCGGTTGTAACAAGACAGACATTTGCTCAATTCTCTAACCGCGTTGGCGATGTCTGGTCGTGTGCCACGGACCAAATATTGGAGTGATCCAACAATGCCTCTGTAGTCGTAAGGCTGTGCAGTAATCTGCTCTGCGCTCATGTTTGTCTCTGGCTCGAGTACGAGACCAGGCGCTTAACATCATCACCGGTGAGCTATCGACAAGGTTGCACTTCGTGATCAGCTCTGCAATGTACTTGCGCTGTGAGATCATCATCACACGCTGGTTTCTGTTGCGGGTTACTTCCATCTTGAGGATGTAGCGAGGTCCGTCATTTTTGAACCGTTTTGACAACTCGGCTTTAAGCCCATCAATAAGTCGCATGTTTCGCGACATGATCGTCAGGTCATCGACATAGACCACGAGTATAATCCAATCTACTCCCACGTTTTGCACGTAGATGCAAAACTCTTTGTGACAGCGTGCAAAACCCATCGACGTCAAAAAGGTATGGAGGACTTTATACCAGATGTGAGGGGCTTGTTTTAGACCATAGATGCTCTTCAGAAGTTCACAGACCAAGTGCTCTTGGCCTCGCTTCGCAAAACCGTGAGGTTGCCTCATGCTACTAACTTAGTACCCAGTGACAGGGCAAAGCCTTACGTCCGGGTGACAGTTTTACGAGTCTCCACGTCCCATTCTCGATCAGGGAGTCGTACTCAAGTTCCAGAGCCTGTTTCCACTGCTCTCTATGAGGTCCACTTAAGGCTGCTTTAAGCGACCATGGTGTCAGCACTTTGTGCTCTAGTATGTCCTGTGCAATGTTTTTGTCTAACGTCGCCTGAAAGTACTGATAGTCCTCGTATCTCTTCGGCTTCTTCGCCTCTCTACGTGGGCAAGGTTCGCGCCGCTGCGGCGTATCCACGAGTCCCGCACGTTGGCGTTTCTTTTGAGCTCCCACTGCTGGGCTACTGGCTCCGGTGGCTGCTTCAGCTCCCACTGCCTCAGTAGACCCCTGTGCTCGTGATTCAGCTCCCACTACTGCCGTAGACCCGCCGGCAAGTGATTCAGCTTCCACTGCCTCCGTAGACTCGTTGGCAGGTATTTGGTTTCCCTTCTGCTGCGGGTGACTCTCGCGCAGCAGATTCAATTGTGAGGGCTTCTTCGGTCTGACCGATAGCTCGTTGGGCCATAGTGGCTACATTGGTCGTACATCACGCGATAGGATGTGCTTGTTGTTGTACATGTCCCAGAGTCTATAACCCTTCGTTTCCTCAGACATCCCGAGGAACCGGCACTTTACGGCGCGAGCAGACAGCTTTTTGTCCTTTCTTAGGGCGGCAGGAGCGTGCGCAAAGCACACATCCCCACACAGGTAGCTTGCTCACGTTGGGTGGCTCCCCATACACCATCTCATACGGTGTCTTGTTTTCCGAACGTGCCATGGATGTGCGATTCTGCACCATAAGTCATGTACATGAGCGCATCTGGTCATCCATAGCTGCGTCCTTCAACGCGCAACGAACTCTATCCAGTTTGCTCTGGTGTTCTCGCTCTGAAGCTCCGTTTTCTTCGGGGCTGTAGGCGTTGGATGTCTGGAATACGACGCCTTTGTCTTTGCAGAAGCTTTTAAAGGCTGCATTCACAAACTCAGCGCCTCCGTCGGACCTGATCCGACGAATCGTGAACTTTCCCTCACGCTCAAGCGGCAAAAGTAGCTCCTCTACTTTCTTAAGGACTTCGTTCTTACTACGTAGGACGTTGGTCCAGCGCCACGACGTGTTGTCGTCAATGATACTCAGGAAGTATTTGATTTTCCCGCAGCTGCCATACACCCTTATGGTCTTCTTGGGACCGTTTGTGTCCATATGAATGGTGCTGATTAGGCCCGTACCCCGAGTCAAATACCCAAGAGTTTGTAGTTAGATAGGAATCATCGTCTAACGGAAATGGATACAAACTTCGCACCTTTTTCTCGAGGTCAGTCAGCATGTCGGCGAAGCTCTTCGTCGCCTCGGCAATCTCTTGATTGCTGTCGTCGCTTGGCTGCTCTTCCATGTCCACGTCGCCGTCCGATCGCTTAGCGGCGGCTGGAGCCACGTCCGCAGCGTCAGCCTTCACTGCATTGACGACGCTGTCCATTGGCTCGTCTTCGTCGTTCATCGGCGAAGTGCCCTTTCCAGGCGTATTAAGCTGCTGAAAGTTGCTTGGGGGTGGACCCGTGTACCCACCCGGGGTCGCAGTCAGCGAATCTTGTTGCGCGTTGCACGCGTCTACTGCCACGACTTTGGCCAGGTACTCGGCCAATGGGATTTCATGACGCTCCTTCGCCTTGTCCTTGCCCTTTCCATTGCCCTTCACCTTGGGCGTAGGCTCGTGCACTTGCTTGCGAGCCTTACGGATTGGGTACGTCCACACATTGCGGCGAAACACACCCGCAGTCCTGTGCGCGACGCGTGGGGCAGTCAAGCATATTGTGTGGGTCAATGCCATCCCTGTCGTTGTGCACGCCCGCGCAGTAGTGGCACTCCATGTACTCGATGTTGTAGTGGTCGTCGCGGATCGGACCGTCTGCGACTTTTCGCTTGCCCAGCACCAATCCCTCCGATTTGCTGGAGCCGCCTTGGCTGGAGCTGACTTGACGTGGTTGACCGCCTTGCCGCTAGCCAGCGCCGAGATTTCGCTCTTGGTCTTGTTGCCAAAAATGTTGGTAAGCTTCTCGCTCACCTTCTCCAGCGTGAAGCCCTGCTCCGTGAACTCAACAGAGGAGCCCCACCTGTGCCTTGGAAGCACACCGAGCACCATGATCAGCATCAACTTCGACGTGACCAGCGTGTGCAGCGCTTCTTGCGCATTCACGTTGACCTGGCTGTGCACATTGTTGAGGTCTTGAAAGAGCTCACCAACGCTCTTGAAGTCAGCGTTCACCATCCTCAGCAACTGCTGCACCAGTCCGACGACGCCTGTCGCGTTGCTGAGGTTGTACTGCTTCTCAACAAGCCGCCAAACCACGGACTGGTTCGTCCATTTGCTTGGTCGCGATTCTCTTGAAACCGCTCGGCAGCGTTTCACACAGCAGTCGCTTGATGTACGACGACTGCTGATTTAGCAGCGTCCCGTGCAGATCATGCTGCCATGTCGCTTCTTGTCCGCCGCGGGCGCTCGTGGCGGCAGCTTCGGCTGGCTCTCGAGCAGATCCTCGAACCGGGTCAGCGGCTTCGCACGCCTGTGCTACAGCTCCTCGAGCGCGCGTTGTTCGATCAGCGCCTTGAGGTAGATGGTCAGCTTGCTCTCCCACGCAGCGAAGTGCAGTGTCTCCCCGTTGAACTTCAGCGAGTCGACCAACGACTTGTCAACCTGGGTCTTGCTCATTGAACTTGAAATGATAAAATGAACAGTTTAAACAGAGTAGGTACAATGTATTACTCCTTTGGTTATGCTCTATTCCTATGCCTACTACTCTAGATCCGTGCTCGGTACCTGGAGGCAAAAGAGGAAGTGAGCTCGTCTTCGGACTGCGTCCTCGACTCCTCACTCCTCGGTCTCGTGTCGTCATCGCACTATGTATCATTGGCAGGCAGCTCTCTGCCTGTACTATCCAGACCGCATCTGGCGATCTGAACTTCTCTCGTACTTGCTAAATCAACGCATTAAAACAAAAAGCATGTTTGAGAGGGTTTTCATTTCAGTTGCAAAACAACTCGACTGGCAGACAGGCGAAGCCTGCTGCCACTCTGCGAGCAGGGCGCGCTCCGCGCGCCTTCATTCAACACTTCCACTAAGTACTAGGGTAAAGTATTAGATCCCGCACTCCTAGCTTTTCTCTTAGTTTTAGGAATTGTTTTGGGGGGGGGGAGAGGTTTGTGAGAATATCCGCAGTCATCTCTGTTGTAGAGCAGTAAGTTATCTTGAGGCGGCCTAGTTCAACGAGGCCCCTCGTAAACAGGTAGCGGACCTCGATGTGTTTGTTGGCTTTGTGATTTCCAGGATTATTCACAATGCTGATGGCAGTGTTGTTGTCACACCATACCTGCACTGGTACCTTTTGAGGAAATCCCATTTCTCCCAGCAAGTGCCACAACCACTCATTTTCTTTAGCTCCCTCGCTTAGTGCGATGAGTTCAGCTTCAGCAGTAGAGAGCGACACGCCTTCCTGCTTGCTACTACACCATGCCACACTGGATCCGGCCATTTGGATTACGTACCCTGTTTACGTTATTTAGGTCGACATGCGAAGCTCGCGTCAGTGTACACTTCGTAAGTCACGTCCCTCGTTTTTCCATCGAGAAACAGACCGTACGTTGACGTCCCTTCCAAGTATCTGAGTACTCGCCTAGCCGCTTCCCAGTGCGTGCGGTTGTAACAAGACAGACATTTGCTCAATTCTCTAACCGCGTTGGCGATGTCTGGTCGTGTGCCACGGACCAAATATTGGAGTGATCCAACAATGCCTCTGTAGTCGTAAGGCTGTGCAGTAATCTGCTCTGCGCTCATGTTTGTCTCTGGCTCGAGTACGAGACCAGGCGCTTAACATCATCACCGGTGAGCTATCGACAAGGTTGCACTTCGTGATCAGCTCTGCAATGTACTTGCGCTGTGAGATCATCATCACACGCTGGTTTCTGTTGCGGGTTACTTCCATCTTGAGGATGTAGCGAGGTCCGTCATTTTTGAACCGTTTTGACAACTCGGCTTTAAGCCCATCAATAAGTCGCATGTTTCGCGACATGATCGTCAGGTCATCGACATAGACCACGAGTATAATCCAATCTACTCCCACGTTTTGCACGTAGATGCAAAACTCTTTGTGACAGCGTGCAAAACCCATCGACGTCAAAAAGGTATGGAGGACTTTATACCAGATGTGAGGGGCTTGTTTTAGACCATAGATGCTCTTCAGAAGTTCACAGACCAAGTGCTCTTGGCCTCGCTTCGCAAAACCGTGAGGTTGCCTCATGCTACTAACTTAGTACCCAGTGACAGGGCAAAGCCTTACGTCCGGGTGACAGTTTTACGAGTCTCCACGTCCCATTCTCGATCAGGGAGTCGTACTCAAGTTCCAGAGCCTGTTTCCACTGCTCTCTATGAGGTCCACTTAAGGCTGCTTTAAGCGACCATGGTGTCAGCACTTTGTGCTCTAGTATGTCCTGTGCAATGTTTTTGTCTAACGTCGCCTGAAAGTACTGATAGTCCTCGTATCTCTTCGGCTTCTTCGCCTCTCTACGTGGGCAAGGTTCGCGCCGCTGCGGCGTATCCACGAGTCCCGCACGTTGGCGTTTCTTTTGAGCTCCCACTGCTGGGCTACTGGCTCCGGTGGCTGCTTCAGCTCCCACTGCCTCAGTAGACCCCTGTGCTCGTGATTCAGCTCCCACTACTGCCGTAGACCCGCCGGCAAGTGATTCAGCTTCCACTGCCTCCGTAGACTCGTTGGCAGGTATTTGGTTTCCCCTCTGCTGCGGGTGACTCTCGCGCAGCAGATTCAATTGTGAGGGCTTCTTCGGTCTGACCGATAGCTCGTTGGGCCATATCATGACGGTTCCGACTTCCCCACAGTTTCCGACAGCTAGGACAGTTATCATAGCCAGTGCAAAATCGGAAATAGGCCGATACCGGAATTAAAACACTGTGTACGGTAAATTAGGTCTAGGAGTCTGTTTGGGCGCTTTCAGTCAGCTTTAATGAGGTGCTCGCAGCAGCGAGGAAATCGTCTCTAGAGGCCTGTGGGCCGAGAACATCAACTTTTTAGATATACATGAGTTTATGACCCCGGAGCAATGTACGCCCTACCGAGCAAATTCATGAATGAGGCCGGAACTCCTATGGGGGGGCCACAATTTGGAGCAGAATATGCCAGTAGTGCATTGGTGTGTAATCCTATTGGTTTAATTATCTGCCAATCACAACTTACGTACTTCTGATTGGTTGATCTAATAGCCTATCAGCATATGCCAACTGTCATAATCCAGCTGAACCGTCGCCAACCGAAGCCGACAGAAGCCAAAGGGCCTCACTCTTCTTTTTTAAAGCGCTAGTGCTCAAGTCTCCCGATCACATCCCGCCGCCAAGCCACACCGCGTCGCGCACGCCACGCAGCAAGACCTACCGTGCCTCTCACCAGTGCAATTTGTGTGAGCTAATTCTCTTGCGTTGTGTTTGATCTGCTTGTATTTGCACGGAATATATCTAACGGCCTAGACGTGACCTACAACGGCAAGGATGTTGTGCGTGTCTACAGGTGCGGGGTCTTGGATGCTACCGATCGCGACGAGGTGATTGTATGTCATGATACGCTCGTCTAAGACACCGGTCTTGTGCAGCGGGCGCAGCGCTCGGAGCACGCTTCCAGAGCCTTTCGTCTTGATGCCGCGGGACGCCAAGAAGTGCAGCAGAGCTGCCTCCGCGCGCGTGCCAGCCTCCAGTGCCTGGGTCTTGTAGTCCTTCGAGGTGTCGTCGAGGGTGAAGCCGCCGTCCAGAAAGAGCTTCATGAAGGCGACGATGTACCGCGACTCGGACTTCTTCTGGCGGTCGCTTGAGTCCCAGACGCGTGGCATCCGTGTATACCACTCGTACCATGTCGTCGAAAGGTTCGTAGCGGCTTTCTTCCTGCGCTTTGGCTTGGGTTGCTCTTCTAACGCGCTGGGTGCTTGTGTTTCTTCAGTGTTTTCTTGAATCTGTTTAGGCTTCAGTAGGGCGGTCTCCACAATCGCCAGGCGAGCGTTCAACGAGCGATTCATCGCGATAAGCTCCTTAATAATAGCTTCGTGATGACACCCCCGACATTGCTTCTGCTTCGCTTCTTCATGCTTGCGCTTCGTGTCAGGTTGAGGCGGCGAGCGGTTCAGGGCTGCAGACCAAGCCAGCAGGTCGGCTCGCAGGATTCCAGCGATCTCCAAGCACTCTTCAACGCGTGTCACGATCGGAGCGGCCGGCGACAGAGCCTTGAGCTGCGGGAAGTACTTGATTAAATACGCGGTGAGTACTGCGGGGACCTTGTGACTGACGTTGAAGCGGCGATCGTTGTGGCCCAAGCATGTACTATACAGGAGTTCCTGGAAACGCGCGAGGTGTTCCTGGGTCGTGTGGTCAAGCTCTTCGACGTCGACAACCTTGGGATCGTCGTCGACATTCCAGCCGCTCAGCACGCGCGCTACCTTCCGGTCCTCTTGCGGCGTGTTGAAGACGTACGCGAAGGCCTTGTTAACCTTGCTCATTTCTCAGGCACCCCTGTCGAAGATCCACTGCGCCGCCAGCTTCTCGTCCGCGTTCGCGTGCTGCGCGCCTCCTCTTCGGAAGGAGTGCGACGTCAAGTCGCCGGTAGCACCTGACGGGTCGGCGACGCGCTTCAAGAAGCGGTTGACGTACGACTGTACGCCATCTTCACCTTGGCCAGGCGGCTTCTCACGGAGGGTTGCAGCAGAGGGAGACGTGCTGGCGGCTGCAGTAGCGGCAGAGCTTGGCGGGGATGTGGCATCGCCGGTGGACGCGGCCACTAGCGCAACACCAAGGGATGCCGGCTGCGCTTCCAGCAGATCGACAAGAGGCGCTCCGGCATCCAGGTCTTGGACCTTGGTCGACACGAGCTCGGGGAGCTGGCTCAGGAGAGCGCTGCATGGCGCGTCTTGCGTAGCCAGAGCGACAGCCAACGCGTGGAGAGGACATGTCAGGAAGTCGTCTTTGTCGGGGACGAGCGTGAGACCTTGCTCCTCAGCCGTCTTGACGTGAAGCAGGCGCAAGTAGAAGGCGCCGTCCGCCGACACGGATACGTGCTGCTTCTGGATGTAGCCGAGGTCGGACGATCTTCCGAAGCAATGCCACATCAAGCACCCCAGCGCAGCGTCCTGGTAGTCAGAATTCACGCGCGCAGTGCTGTAGACAAACTCAGTTAGCGCACGTAAGTCCTCCTTCGTACAGGGAGGTGCCTTATTAATAAACCCGCCTTTTTCTCTTTTCAAACAATGTTTAGCTAGAGTTTTGTTTTGTTTCAGGAGCTGTAGCTCCGTCGTCTTCCTGACGTGCGGATACAGATCGAAAAGCCAAAGCTTTACATTTCTGTAGTAGGAAACTGCCGTGTTACGTGCAAGCTTACCTTTCTTACCTTCATTTGTGGCCAGATAGTAACCAAACCGGTCCATCGTCGCTATCAAGCGCTTGCCGGTTGAGTCAGATTCGAGGCTAGCTTGTAATTACTCAAGGCTAACCTGTTCATCTTCCAGCATCCGTTTGAAAGCACCTACCGCAGTGGCCCGCGCTTTCTGCGTGTTCACTGGGATGAACGACGAAAGACTCATGTCGGCTCTTCTGCTTTTAGACAATGCTTTGTATTAATTTGCTCAACTGTCCTCGCCACCAATGTGGGTCCTAAAGTAAGCTATGCTAGACTAGGATAATGCCTAATCCGCGGAATTGTTGAAATCTGCCCACAATATTTATTTATCTTGACATTTGTATTAGCATATTCATATTCCAGGCTGCTTTCCGACAAATATGTGTCGGGACGAGTCGGAATACAATAAAGACAACAATTTCATATCATTCGTTGAAACTACTTCAAGTGCGCCATCTGATTGGCTATAAATTATCTCGCACAAATCCTGCAAAGCTATCTGTCGGAAAAACCACTATATTCATCCATAGTGGCTACATTGGTCGTATCGAACAGCACATAATCCAATACGAACTCCGAGTAGCGGAGGTGACGGCACGTTGTCAGTAAATTTCTGAAACCGCCTCGTGTCATTTGACATGATATACTTTCGTAAAATACTATATTAAGTGGACCTCTTGATAAATATTAAAAATAATTAAGTCAAGCATACAAATACCATGTCAAAATAAGTATAGAGTGCTACGAAAAATGAGTGATTTATGGAATCTGCGGGTCCTACGGCATTTTCGAGATGTTTTTTAGATGACAGCATTTCGAGCAAGCAGCAGCGACTGTTTCTTTTTTCTGTCAGATATGCCAAGCAGATCGTTCGGTACTTATAAGTAGACTTCTACGATAAGAATTGAGATAACACATAAGAATCCAGGTCGATACTAAGAACTTAACCCTTTCCCAAGTATCCTAGTATACAACGCATTGATATTTCCTTCTAAAAGGGCACTCTAGGCGGGATATTTATCAGCAGAGACCACAAATAACGACCAATTTAGCAGCAGAGACCACGAAGATGTGATTGGTTAATTATTTTGAGGCAATAGAGACTTGCCCGTGTTGATGTTAGTAGCGAAAACGGACCGGGCTGCAATCATGAGCGCGCCAGGGTCAAGGCTGTTAAATGTAGGCGCGCGGAGCGCGCCCTGCTCGCAGAGTGGCAGCAGGCTTCGCCTGTCTGCCAGTCGAGTTGTTTTGCAACTGAAATGAAAACCCTCTCAAACATGCTTTTGTTTTAATGCGTTGATTTAGCAAGTACGAGAGAAGTTCAGATCGCCAGATGCGGTCTGGATAGTACAGGCAGAGAGCTGCCTGCCAACGATACATAGTGCGATGACGACACGAGACCGAGGAGTGAGGAGTCGAGGACGCAGTCCGAAGACGAGCTCACTTCCTCTTTTGCCTCCAGGTACCGAGCACGGATCTAGAGTAGTAGGCATAGGAATAGAGGATAACCAAAGGAGTAATACATTGTACCTACTCTGTTTAAACTGTTCATTTTATCATTTCAAGTTCAATGAGCAAGACCCAGGTTGACAAGTCGTCGGTCGACTCGCTGAAGTTCAACGGGGAGACACTGCACTTCGCTGCGTGGGAGAGCAAGCTGACCATCTACCTCAAGGCGCTGATCGAACAACGCGCGCTCGAGGAGCTGTAGCACAGGCGTGCGAAGCCGCTGACCCGGTTCGAGGATCTGCTCGAGAGCCAGCCGAAGCTGCCGCCACGAGCGCCCGCGGCGGACAAGAAGCGACATGGCAGCATGATCTGCACGGGACGCTGCTAAATCAGCAGTCGTCGTACATCAAGCGACTGCTGTGTGAAACGCTGCCGAGCGGTTTCAAGAGAATCGCGACCAAGCAAATGGACGAACCAGTCCGTGGTTTGGCGGCTTGTTGAGAAGCAGTACAACCTCAGCAACGCGACAGGCGTCGTCGGACTGGTGCAGCAGTTGCTGAGGATGGTGAACGCTGACTTCAAGAGCGTTGGTGAGCTCTTTCAAGACCTCAACAATGTGCGCAGCCAGGTCAACGTGAATGCGCAAGAAGCGCTGCACACGCTGGTCACGTCGAAGTTGATGCTGATCATGGTGCTCGGTGTGCTTCCAAGGCACAGGTGGGGCTCCTCTGTTGAGTTCACGGAGCAGGGCTTCACGCTGGAGAAGGTGAGCGAGAAGCTTACCAACATTTTTGGCAACAAGACCAAGAGCGAAATCTCGGCGCTGGCTTGCGGCAAGGCGGTCAACCACGTCAAGTCAGCTCCAGCCAAGGCGGCTCCAGCAAATCGGAGGGATTGGTGCTGGGCAAGCGAAAAGTCGCAGACGGTCCGATCCGCGACGACCACTACAACATCGGGTACATGGAGTGCCACTACTGCGCGGGCGTGCACAACGACAGGGATGGCATTGGCCCACACAATATGCTTGACTGCCCCACGCGTCGCGCACAGGACTGCGGGTGTGTTTCGCCGCAATGTGTGGACGTACCCAATCCGTAAGGCTCGCAAGCAAGTGCACGAGCCTACGCCCAAGGTGAAGGGCAATGGAAAGGGCAAGGACAAGGCGAAGGAGCGTCATGAAATCCCATTGGCCGAGTACCTGGCCAAAGTCGTGACAGTAGACGCGTGCAACGCGCAACAAGATTCGCTGACTGCGACCCCGGGTGGGTACACGGGTCCACCCCCAAGCAACTTTCAGCAGCTTAATACGCCTGGAAAGGGCACTTCGCCGATGAACGACGAAGACGAGCCAATGGACAGCGTCGTCAATGCAGTGAAGGCTGACGCTGCGGACGTGGCTCCAGCCGCCGCTAAGCGATCGGACGGCGACGTGGACATGGAAGAGCAGCCAAGCGACGACAGCAATCAAGAGATTGCCGAGGCGACGAAGAGCTTCGCCGACATGCTGACTGACCTCGAGAAAAAGGTGCGAAGTTTGTATCCATTTCCGTTAGACGATGATTCCTATCTAACTACAAACTCTTGGGTATTTGACTCGGGGTACGGGCCTAATCAGCACCATTCATATGGACACAAACGGTCCCAAGAAGACCATAAGGGTGTATGGCAGCTGCGGGAAAATCAAATACTTCCTGAGTATCATTGACGACAACACGTCGTGGCGCTGGACCAACGTCCTACGTAGTAAGAACGAAGTCCTTAAGAAAGTAGAGGAGCTACTTTTGCCGCTTGAGCGTGAGGGAAAGTTCACGATTCGTCGGATCAGGTCCGACGGAGGCGCTGAGTTTGTGAATGCAGCCTTTAAAAGCTTCTGCAAAGACAAAGGCGTCGTATTCCAGACATCCAACGCCTACAGCCCCGAAGAAAACGGAGCTTCAGAGCGAGAACACCAGAGCAAACTGGATAGAGTTCGTTGCGCGTTGAAGGACGCAGCTATGGATGACCAGATGCGCTCATGTACATGACTTATGGTGCAGAATCGCACATCCATGGCACGTTCGGAAAACAAGACACCGTATGAGATGGTGTATGGGGAGCCACCCAACGTGAGCAAGCTACCTGTGTGGGGATGTGTGCTTTGCGCACGCTCCTGCCGCCCTAAGAAAGGACAAAAAGCTGTCTGCTCGCGCCGTAAAGTGCCGGTTCCTCGGGATGTCTGAGAAAACGAAGGGTTATAGACTCTGGGACATGTACAACAACAAGCACATCCTATCGCGTGGTGATTGGTGGGTTACTTGAATACGGCGCGGCTGTACTCGTGTGACACGGATGGCGACTGTGGGAGAGAAGTGATTCCAGGGGATGAATCCATTGGCTGACTGCCCGATGAGCCCAACTGGGAGGAAGTGTGAATCCTGGGAGTGCACACCCAGGATTTCAGAGAAAAGCACTAAGTCCAGCCGTGGACTTTCCCTTACGATGAGTGCCTAAAGTCTGGCTTAAAGTGTCTCTGGAGAAAGTATCCCAGAGTACACCCCATCTTGCTATGATCCAGAGTACTACAGAGGACCAAAATACCCTGAAACTCAGCCCACTGAGGCGAGGCGGGTGAACGCCTTTATCGTCCAGGGTTTATAGCTTGCGTGCCCAGCAAGGGTGAGTCCAAACGGAAAACCCAAGTGGGGGTCAGTCTCCAATTGGAATACGAGTATCCCGACTGGAGTTGGCGTGTGACCTTGTGCAATCCCTCTCGGTAGCGTTTATCTTCGGTAGGTCCGGAGTTCACCACCTGAGTTGCTTTTACAGTATCAATCAGATACAGAATAATACAATCGCCCACGTTCGTTTCCAAACGGAGTCAATACAGCTGGGGGTCAGACTATTAGTGGAGTCGTCCCAATACACCAATCAATACAAACAGAGAGTTAAACGATATGCAGCCGCTCTTATTCTTTCGGACCCTTGAGCGGTGGGTCTTCGGTTCAGTCAACAAAGCCTTATTCAGAACCCTGGTCAGTCCCAAACTCACTGGCTTATTCAAATCAATAATCGCGCACCACTCCCGACGCCGAACACTAGGATTCGTTCCGGGAGACCAATCGCTCCAAACACAAATATACAGTCCTACCACACAGCAGTCTCTCAATCAAGTTCAAGGGGTGACTACTAACAACCTCCCAAACCGCAAGTTAATATGAAATGGGTTACCGTTCGGTTCGCCAACTGGAATATGAAATGGCGGATCACTCCTTGGCGCGCGTCGCCGCAGTCCCCACCAATTAGATCTCTAGGTCTTAGTGGAGACTCGCACAACGGGCGTACGCGTGCCCGAGGTGACCTTATCCGCAAGAAAACACGTCGCCGGGCCCGGGGAATGACTTCCTGAGGCTTGGCCGGCCGACTTGTCACTTACAAGGCAAAACGAACTCTCTGTTGATTTTAGTGCTAGACGATCTCTACTAGCTATCTTTCCACATGCAGGCTTCACTTTTATCTTGGTTTCACTATGGGTCCGGGTGGCGTAATCATCTTGAACATCCGGAGACACGCAAGGAATCAGGCGACCCCTCGTGCATAACAGATCCTGGTCGGTCGTGCTGGTCGGACGTTAACATCTTGTCCCAACTATACCTGAAGTTTCGAATCTTCGATGATGGGTAACCACTGGATTTTTCCTCCGCAGATTCAAGGACCCATCCGAATCCAGACTAGCTCTCCATCTCGATCCAGATCCAGAACTCCAGCCATCCATCGGGAATACTGCTCACCATGGCGCCTCTGCGTCATCGCTTGGCCTCGATTCACGATCGGTCGGCAACAGCAACAGCGCACATGCCTTCGGGAGCATCCACCACACACTGAGCACTCTGGCGCGTGCCAACAGATCGTCCTTCACAACGCTTCATCACTCGTAGCAGCCCAAATTGTCTGGAGCGCGTCGTCCAGATCCAAACCATGAATGTCAACCAAGCTCACTCACCGCGCCCCAGCCGCACTCATCTTAGAAGTAAGACGTCTTCCGGAGAGAACAATGGCAGCGCCTTCCGGAATGAGGATCTTGAGTCCGGTCACTTTGCTGATGATATGTCCGGGCAACGTTGGAGATGGCACTTGCGGAAATTTGCAAATTGCCTCGCCACAACCGTCCCTCTCATTTTGCCAACAGCAAAATTTCTCGAGAATCCCCTGAGTTCCAGTGAACTTCAGAGAGTGACCCAAAGTATCATGAATCTCTGAGTTTGACCCAGTCCGAAATCAGTCTCCAATCAAAGTGATGCGTGACCTTGAAGAACCGACTGTAGATCTGCCGACTGGATACTTTCGAGGAGTCGAGAAGGAGTCCTGCACCATGCTAGACCAAGTCTAAGGACCCAAAATTGGCACTTTCGACGCCGTGCGACAATGGATTCGCAAGCCGATCACAAGTTTGGACCGCTGAACCCGGTGCTAAGTAGTCGCCTCCAGGATGTTGTACTGACTGCTTGTGTGAAGGGAAAGGTAACTGATAGTGATTGTCCTGTACTGAAGGTGGTGTGCGTTCGTGTGAGTCTCAGGGGAGCTAGGCCCCTAAATTTCAGATTCGAGTAAGCCTAGTGTGTGAGTGACCCACCATCCAAGGGTTCAAAAGAATAAGTGACGGCTAGTTGTAGTATTTGTATACTCTGTGTTGGTTGGTTTTATCGAGCTAGGAAGGCATTTGGATAAGGTCTCTTCTGAGTTCTTCGCCCCAGAGTTGACTGAAATCCTGGACCCTGAAATTCGTGATATTCTAGGTTTCGGGTGATCTGATTCTGTGGGTTTTGCCTTTGGTGTCGGGGTGCGCTCTGGATTAGACGTGCGCCTTAGCGCTTCTTCAAGGCTACATTCAAGTTTGGTGGAGTGCCGTCCCGTCGAAGACAAACGAGTCGACTGGGATTACACAAGGTACCCACGCTAACCAAGGAGTGTGATTCTCTGAGTTTTTAGGCTTTGCGGCTGCGAATCTCTGGGTCTATCTTCTTGCTTTTGACTCTCAAGTCGATTCTCTGGGTCTTCACTCTGAGGACCTTCTTGGACTGCGCTACACGACCCCCCCCCCCCCCCAACGTGCTCGAGAAATGATGGTGCGGATTCTTGCGCGACCTATTGCTGGTAAGGCAGTCGGTGGTGCAACTATTCGGTGCAGCAAACCTATTCAACTTGATCTGGAGCTGCTCACTTCGGCTGGAAAGGTCCGTCTGAGCAATCTAGCCTGCATAATTACAGAGACTGAGGAAGAAGAGTTTTGCTCGGGACGCAGACACTGAAAGAGCTGGGTGTTGTTGTTGAGGAACAACTAGCAGCACTAAGGGACATCTCTAAAGCATGCCTATTTCGGCGAAGTGTTTGCAAAACATGCTGTTAGTTTTAAACATGCTTAGGTATAGTGTACCGTGTAATGTGGAGCACTGGGCACTATTAGAGAGAGCTGTCATCGTCCCCGACGGATGTAGCTGGCAGCACAAATATGGCCATCTAACTGGATTCTGCGGCTTAAGCGCACCAGAGCTCAGTGTGGACAGCCATATTTACGCTGCGGAATCGGGTAGGTAAGTACTGTTATCACAGGTTGCCATTACAGCAATCGCTGGCGTTTGCAAGTGCGATGTTAGTGAATATGGATCGGATGTAAGGTACAGGCAGTGCGTACTCGTGTTTCATGTATCAATTATCTTCTCTTTGATACGGAAACCTAGTCGATTTAGGTGGCCATGACAGAGTGCAAGGAGGCCGATACGTCTGCAAACATCACTTACCCAGGTAGTATAAAACGATCATATTGAATTCATTTCTTTGTGAGCAACGAAGGGATGCATTTTTTATTTTCATTTTTTTGCGGTTAACGACTACATCAACCCCGCCAACCGGGCCCACTGGGCTAAGGGATCCAAAAAAAATGTCAAACAATCGTGTTTTCTTTTCGTTTTGTTCTGACATTGAGGTTTGATGCCACTTATATGTGTGGCCAACTTCAAACAAACTTGTATTCCGAACACGCAGGTAGCCTCAAATGCTGATGTACTAAAGTATTGAGAAAATATTAGCGTTGAAGAACATATCCTAAACTAAATGTAGTCTTGGATGTGTTCGTCTAGCAACAATATACAGTATATCTCACATCAATAACAGCGCTGTGAATATGGAGCGAGAGGCGCATGTAGAGACACAGGACAGGAACTATATTAGCGCGGATTGTAGGCGAGGCTAATAAAGGGCGAGGTTTACAGCCGATAACAGCTCTTCGGAAAGCTCCTCGTGATTAAACTTTTATTTGCGACTTTTGGTGAGGGTTTTGGAAGGCGCCCAATTAGCTAAAATCGCATGCGTAAACCGATGACGTAAAACGGGAAGTTCAACACCAAATATATGATCTTCACTATTTCGTTCTAATTATTGATAGCCTGTTTAATTTACGAGCACAATGTAACTATTTAGTATGCGATTTGACTCTTCGTAATTATTATCCTGCATAAACAGTCATCAAATCAGTGTCATAACTTGGTGGGCTTCACCATCGTGCCGGACGTCGAAGCCTTCACATCGAAAATTTGCGCCGACTGCACACGTCCTCTCCTCCTCACTTCAACCTCCGCACGCTCCACCATGCTTCGCTTCGACGGCAAGGTTGCTATCGTCACCGGCTCCGGCGCTGGGATCGGCCGCTGCTACGCGCTGCTGTTCGCGGAGCGCGGCGCCAAAGTGTGCGTTGGGCTGTGACTTGTGTTTCGTTTCCCACCAGTCGCCTCGGTAGCTAACGCTTGTTCATGCTGCAGTGTGGTGAACGACTTCAGCAAGGAGGCCGCCGACTCGGTGGTTAACGAGATCAAGGCCAAGGGTGCGTTGGCGTGGGCTGCTTCTTCGACCGTGTGGGTGTGAACTGGAGCTGATGCTCGACGGCTTGTTTGTCTGCTGACTCGTAGGTGGCGTCGCGGTCGCCAACTACAACTCGGTGACGGACGGCGAGAAGGTGGTGGCCACTGCCATCGAGAACTTCGGCCGCGTGGACATCCTAGTCAACAACGCGGGCATCCTGCGCGACGTGACCTTCGCCAAGATGACCAAGGCCCAGTGGAACCAGGTGCTCGACGTGCACCTCCAAGGAAGTACGTGGCGAGCAGCGTCTTTGTGGTGCTATGAGTTGGTAGTGTGGTTCGTTTGCTTACTATGCTCTTCCTCTCTATTGTGTGACTTTGCGCAGCGTTCGCGGTGACCCACGCCGCGTGGCCCCACATGCGCAAGCAGAAGTACGGCCGCGTAATCCTCATCACGTCGGTGAACGGCCTGTACGGCCAGTTCGGCCAGACCAACTACAGCTCCGTGAAGGCCGCTATGACCGGCTTCGGCAAGTCGCTGGCCAAGGAGGGCGCCCGCTCGAACATCAAGGTGAACATCGTGGCCCCCGGCGCCGGCTCCAAGATGACGGAGACGATCATGCCCGCGGACCTCGTGGCGGCGTGGAAGCCCGAGTACGTGGCGCCCACGATCGCCTTCCTGTGCCACGAGTCTGTGCCCTGCTCGGGAAAGATCTTTGAGAGCGGCGGCGGCTTTGTCGCGCAGGTCAAGTACGTGCGCAGCCCGGGTGTGTTCCTGGACCTGGAGAAGGAGATCACGCCCGAGGCCGTGCAGGCCAAGTTCGCCCAGATCACGGACTTCACCAACGCCACGGACCCGGACGACGACAAGACCTCGCCACAGATCAAGCAGATCATCTCCGCCAAGCTGTAAGCTGTCCCCCAACTGCGTTGCCACACAAATCATGCGTTGGTTGACTCAGATTGAAGTAAGCAGCTCCCTCTTGGTAGTCGCCGTAACGAAATGAATGAAACGTTCTTATGTCCCTTACATCAACGTAGAAAAGTAAGTTGCGCGACCCCTCTCTGCAGACTACGTTGCGCAACGCACCGCTATGCGCACCGTAAGGCGGGAACGTTCCAAAGCATGCGACTCACTTGGCAAAACGACAAAGAGAAGGCGAGTGTAGGTTGATCCGGACCAGGATGATCCGCCTTAAAGCCAAGCAGGCGGAGAAGAAGGCCGAGGAGAAGGAGGCGGCAGCCGCTGCGGCCGAGACGGGCGAGGCGCCCAAGCCCAAGACGAAGATCTTGGGCGTGGGCCGCGGCAAGCGCGCCGGCGCCAGCAAGGAGAAGAAGCGCACGCCCGGCGAGATCCGCATTCAGAAAGGTGGGTGCATACAAAGATCAAGACAAACACATAGAGGAGATAGGGACTGACACGTGCTGTAATGGAATAAAGATATCGCGGAGCTGGACGGCGGCAAGGCGGCGACCATCGACTTCCCGGAGCCGAACGACCTCACGGTGTTCAACGTCAAGGTCAGTGAGCACTGCTCTGAGCTCTAAGAGGGGGAGGAGACTGATGGATACTGATGTTTGTGTGTACTGTAGGTGACTGTGGACACGGGTCTGTGGAAGGGCGCGGCATACGACTTCAGCTTTAAGATCCCGCCTGTACGGTGATACCTGATGGTTTACGATTGGGAGAGTGTGCGAGGAAAGCTGATGTGATTCGTGGCTATATTTCATTTCAGATGTATCCACACGACCCGCCCAAGGTTCGCTGCCAGACCAAAGTACGTGTCCCGGATTGCCCGTCAAAAGATACACGCAAGTTGGTTGGAGCAAAGCGCAGAGGATGCTAACGCTGGTATGTTGTGCTTCTGTATGTACTGTAGATTTACCACCCCAACATTGACCTGGACGGCAACGTGTGTCTGAACATCCTGCGCGAGGACTGGAAACCCGTGCTGGACATCAACTCGGTCATCTACGGTCTGATCTACCTGTTCTACGAGCCCAACCCGGACGACCCGCTGAATAAAGGTTTGTTGGCGAATGGAGAATTTACCACAGTGGCTTGTAACTGACGAATGTGCCGTTATATTTGCTTGTCACTGAGAGCAGAAGCTGCAGAGCTGTTCCGCAACGACCCCAAGCAGTTTGCCGCGGTGGTGCATCGGTCTTTGCGTGGGTACAGCGTCCAAGGCATCGAGTTTGAGCGGCTGATCTAAACCCACGCAGGTGCAGACCAAACCAAATAGTTTCTGATTCGTAGGCGGCGATGGCGGAGTGCAGTGGAGAAGACCACGAAAGTTTAGGAGCCCAGAGTCATAGACAGCGCCGTCCCGGCCTACGGATAAGCAACTACTCAATCGAGCTGGTGTTTTGGCTCTAATTACTGCTGGCATTGGGGGCATTTTTATTTTATTTTATCAACAGGTTTTATAGCCCTATTCTGGCTGCCCTCTCGCGGCAAAAAGGCTTTGAAAACAGGACCCCCGAGGTTGTATTGTAAAATGGCTGTCAGTAATGAAAAATCGCGATAAGCGGGGGCTACGAAATGTAGATGACCTCAATTTCCTCGGAGGTGCTGTCACGAAGAACGTTCTCCTGTACGTGCATGCAAAAGTCAGCTCGTACTCGATATTCAGATAAGAGAAGCCTCGTACCCGCTCGAGCTTGCACTTGCCACCGACAGCAAGGTTCAGCGAGTACTCATAAAAGTAGCCGTCAGCTGTAGCCACATAAAGCTGCACAGTCGGGTTCTTGGCGTCTCTCGGGCCATGGATAGCGCATTGGTTTGGTACCCCAGTTGAGCGAAGTCGAGCCTAAAGGAATTTGAAAAGCAACAACAATTAGACATGATAGGCATATGCATGTACAGATGTGTAGGTACGTACGTAAGCAAAGTCCCGAGTGCCTTCGGCGATGCCGGAAAAGGAACTGGGGAGGTAGGCACTCATAACACCAGCGACGTCATCGAAATTGCTGGTAGCTGAGCCTGAGCTGGTGCGCGTTCCGCGCGCTGTGACGGACGATGACCCGTGGTGGCCAGAATGCTTGCTGGGTGGTGGCTCTACCGCTGACGAGATTATCGGGCTCGGTGAAGCGGCAGTGCTGCCAAATACAGTGGAGCCGAAAGTGCTTCCAGCAACTGCCAAAGTTGAAGTGATCGGGGTGAAGTGGCCGAAGCTGCCAGTAGCAGAGCTCTCAGCCCCAGTCAGTGAGAAAAAGTGGATGGTTCCCGTGTCGCTAGATGCGCACAGGATCGTCGAGCTTTCGTTGAAGGCAAGGCAGTAGACTTGAGCGCCGTAGGACCCGCGTCGAAAGGCAGCGACCTTCTTCCCACTAGGAACAGCAAATACCCGAATCAGCGTGCCCTGTAAAGTTCGACACATACACACCACGGTTAGCTCAGACATTCAGACAACAGCACTTTTACCGATCGTTTCTCACCGATTCGGATGCTGTCGCGAGCAGTGTACCCTGAGGGTTAAACGCCATCGCCACGGGGGCTGTGCGATGTGCCTGAAAAGCGTTCAACACGCTAAGGTTATTGGCATCGTACAAAACGATCTCTCCCGGTGATGCGCCGGAAGGAAATGCCAGGTGGCCATTGTCGTGTGGCGACAGCACGCACAAAGCCTTCGGGTTGGGCGACGTATCCAGCGTCTCCAGGATCTTCATGGTGCTGATATCGAAAATGTAAATCTTGCGCTCCAGAACCGCCACTAGTCTGCAAGTCAGCATTGCAGGCAAATACGACACCAATTACCACCATCAGTGTCATACTCCCAAACCTCTTCACACAACTTCACAAAAACGATACCTCTGTCGGTTCATGCGCACCGCCAGCACGGCCGTAACGAAGTTCAAATCACAAATTGCAGCCCCCGTCTTGGTGTTCCATACGCGCAGTCTCCTCGGTGAAAATGCCGGCTAAGTAGCCCAATACATAGCACGCACGGCAATGCACCCTGAGTCAATCGCTGACCAAGTGACACAACGCAAGAAACGAAGCATTCCACCCCACCTGATCTCCAGCGCCCACCAGAGCCACCAAACTGGTACAGTACAGCATCTCAGCAATGCCAATACCGCCGATGTCTTCCTGGAAGCACTTGCCGAACGGTTCACAGTTGTAGATGGCGAAACCTTGGCGCGTGCCGACGCTGATGCATCTGAGAACAATCCCCCCGGTGGATTCAGCCACCCCACCCCGGCGTTAGTACCGACCTCATCTGGAGCATATTAGACTATGCAGAGCTGAGCGCAGCAATGTCGCGGGAAAACACGCAAGCGTACGATGCCTCCTGGTTGAAATTCAGGAAGAGCAGGTCGGTGCGGCTGCTCTCGGAGCTCCTCATTCTTCTTCTTCGTGCTGCTTGGGGCTTTTGATATGTATGCCCCTCCGATATTCTACACTTGAGATTTGTATAGCGAATTTCGACCAATTAAAATAATCAATCGGTTTAAAGGGGATTTGTTTTTCAAGTGCAAGGCAACTTCAACGGCGGCAACTTTCAAGTTGCTGCTTCAAAATGAGCGCTTGTCATCTCGATGAAGTCCGGGCCAAAGATTGAACGCTACGTTTTCGGTGCGGTCGATGGCATGAAATGGTGAGATCGTGCGCCGCCTAACCTTCTAACTCCCCATCCGCAGATTCAGGAGGGCGGCACACCACGAAAGTAAATGCCATTCATTTTTTCTCCACGGGTGCCGTGACGAACTATGCCGGGAACAAGTAGATAGTTTGTTTATCCGCGACTTCATTTTACAAATTTACTCGCAGACCTACGATCGCCTTCGTCTTTCACTCCAGATATTCGGCACGAAGCTCCAGACTGTTCTCGTTGCCGCTGCTCTAACTATCGCCATCGCGCTGAAGTCGGCTGTGGCTATGCCCCAGTTCCTGCAGGAACTTCCCAACGGCAGCTTGATCAAGCAGGATCTCGGCCACCCTGGTGACGACAGCTCCCAGCAGACCGACTTTGCACAGGCGTTTGATAACGCCGGGCAGTCGTGGACCAAGAGTCTGTGTCAGCAGAAGTTCCCAGGCTCAAGCATGACCAACAGCGAAACCTTCGGTGACCCGTGCTGCACCGTGCAGCCGGTATCGGTATACTGTTTCCTGGTACACACGAGGAAACATGTAGGATTTCCATCTACCAAATTCTGGTATACATGTTTCCTGCGCACAAGCTCATTTTTCGTTGAAGCCAGGAAAGGATCCAACTTCAATTTGAAATCTTTCTCAACTCTTAATATCCGGATGCGGCCGAACTATTCTAAGCCGCTATGCGCTCAAGGCTATCCGGACACGGTAGAGCCGTCGTTTGAGCTGCAGCGGTGTATAATAGTTTCACTATCGAATCATCCCCCTGCAGCTCTCAAGCCACCCTTCCCTCCAACTCGAACCCGCCTGCACCCACCAGAATGGCTTCACCCGCAACATCTGCTGTTCGCTCTGCGTTGGACGCCTTAATGCACTCTGCCAGTCCGGTAGACATGCGCTAAGCTGTTGGAGTGGGACGAAGATGACAAGGAGAAGACTACGACTCAGTTGGAGGAGTATATCCCAAAGTTCTACACCAACAATGAGTCCGCCTTGAGGTGCAAGGATGAGCTGGAAAAGTACATAACTCAAAGCACGATACAACACGGGCCTTCTCGACACAATCAATGACCAGGACTACTTCGACGGCGATCTGGACAAGACAGCGACAGTGGAGACGAGTGCGAGAACAACGCCAATCTCGGGGAGGCCGAGATGTGCGTACGATCCAGATCTAGGTCAAGTAGTGCAACAGTGGTATGAGCGATGGCGACTTCAACAGCATCTCCGACGACGATCTTGGCGACGTCGACGGGAAACAGCAGTGTTGAGGAACTCTAGGCTATATAAAATAATAGAGGATCGAGGTACACGTATACTAATGTAGCCTTCTTGTAGACTAATGATACTGCTACCATCTACCTCGGCGAGGTACACCGTAAACTAGCGCACACTAGCTGCACGTGGAAGAAGGGCGGCAAGCCGGACTTCACGGTTACCCCATTTACAACCGGTCCAACCAAGGCCACGACCTGCGCTTCCGGAGTGCCACCACGGGTTCTTCGAGTGGGGCTTCGGATGCGACAAAGGGCGAGACGGATTTCTGAGTCGACTAAGGGGTCTTCCAATGGTGGCGGCTCCGACGCTACAAAGGGCGGCAATGGTGCTGCTGAGGAGGCCACCAAGGGGTCGTCTGATGGCGCTTCCGATGCCACCAAGGGCTGGAGTCCGTCGCCAGCTTCGGGCAACACTTGGGGGTTCCTTGTGCGCTGCAATAATGCCAAGGCTGCGCGCAGAGATTAACTGCTATGCTTTGAGTACTGTAGCGTTGACTCTGCCGTCCAACAATGTTCTAAGCGCACAAGCACCAGAAAATAAAGTGAGAGAGCTTGCGTTTTCAGGTTGTGCCATCGTGTAGGTAGTTCGACTACCGAGCTAACTCACTACAACGTCGCGCTGGTGTTAACAGCCTGCTACAGTATATAGCCCGTAATGTATCTCCAGTTTCCAACCGCGTCACGGGACTTGCAGCGCAAGTTGCACCCCACCTCACGTGCGTATTGTCGTGAACACGGCGACGGATGAAATGCTCAAGATCGTCACCGTGATGTGCACAAGCGCCCGACTCACCGTTTTGCTGTCAGAACCAAGCATACATGGATACGCTTCACCATCCGCCGACGCCTGCACCTCCAGAACGCTTGTTCATTGTCCTCCCCATTAGAAACTTTGCCTGTGAATCACTTTTATCCGTAAAATACTTGCCATCGCTACCGGTACTGTTGTGAAGCAAAGTTCATTCAACCCAGTCTCCTCCCTCCACTTCTCACTTTGCAATTTTCCTCGACACCGCACCGCCAGAAAGACCGACTCCTTATCACAGCCAAGATGCAGATCCAACTTGTCGTCGCCGCTGCTGCCCTGACGATCGCGTCCACGATGGACTCGGCCCACGCCCTTGCCAAGTACCTCAAGAGCTCCCGAACGGCAGCTCCTTCCAGCAGCCGCTCGGACACCCTGGCAGTGACAGCTCCAAGACGACGGACTTTGCTCAAGCGTTTGCTGCGGCCGGTCACACCTGGTCCAAGAGTTTGTGTGAGGCGAAGTTCCCGGGCTCGAGCATGACCAACGGCGCCGCGTTTGGCGACCCGTGCTGCACGTGGAAGAAGGGCGGCAAGCCGGACTTCACGGTGGCGGCCTTCACAACCACGCCGAGCAAGGCCACCACTTGCGCTGCGAAGGGCGGGGCTAGCTCGACGTCGTCGGCTGCTGGCACTTCTTCTGGAGCTGATGACGCGACCAAGGGCGCGTCCGATGCCACCAAGGGCGGGGCCACCACCGAGAGCTCTGACACCGGAGATTCGTCCACTGGAGCGGCGGACGCAACCAAGGGTGGAGCTACTTCTGAGAGCTCTGACACCGGAGATTCGTCGACTGGTGCTGCTGATGCCACGAAGGGCGGTGCTACCACGGAAACCTCTGACGCTGGAGACTCGACAACCGGAGCATCGACCACCGGTGCATCGGCCACTGGGGCGTCGGCCACTGGAGCGTCGGCTGCTGGTGCGTCGAAGGGTTCCCCGTGGGGCTCGACGCCTTCTACCCCGACTTCGGGCGGTGGCTGCACTGCCAAGACGTCCCGCGCCAGGGCTCTTCGTCGCTAAGCAGGGCAGTTCCCTTATATATGTTCCACAGCCACGCCACCAGCCTAGCGAGAGAAGCTGTTTCGTGTCGTTTAAAAAGTGTTTGCCCAGTTTCTCTCATAAACCTCAAGAAGCTTTGAGTTGATCGTTCCCCTTCCATTATTAATGTCAACACTAGTCTTGGACTATTCTAGTCGACTGGGATTTTGAGTTGAGTTTTAGTTCGGTGTCACCAGCGGAAAGGACGGCGATACGTTCGCGGGAACGAGGAGCTATTCGCCACCATGGGCAATGTCTGCTGCGGGGGTGGCAACTCGGAGATGCTGGCCCGCCAGGAGCTGCTCAAGGAAGGCAACGACTTCAAGAAAAAGAGCGCGTTCCTGGGAGTCCTGAGCCGCACTGAGAGCGTCTACTTACAGTTAAATCCTGCAGCTACAAGGTGTGATTCACTGCTTGTGTATCGTGGAATTGGGCATGAAAGCGGCGAGGAACTAAGCCGGATTTCGTATTGCATGATGGCAGACTCATGTGGCGACAGACTCCGGGACCAAGCGCCTCTGAAGAGCTACCGATTCACCGGATTGGTAGAGTGTGCCCAATGGGTACGACACATGCACAGCCAAGTAGGCGCTTCGATGATGCCTTGGGGGCTCACTTGCTCAATGTTTGTAGGTCGCCTTGACTTGGTCCTTCTAGGGCAAAATGGTCAGAAGCTGCTCGAGTTGACAGCTGGAGCGACAAGCGTCCGGGATCTCTGGGTGCAAACACTGGAAGAGCTTTGTCTTCCCGGTCAAGCGGAACAGAGTGAGGCTGACGCCAAGAGCTTGAATGAGAAGCTTGAAAAGCAGAAAGAGAAGCAAAAGGAGGTGCGACGTAGTGCTATCGCGGCTATCTACTAGTGAATGACTAACGTGTTGGCTTGGCTTCGCAGCAATACTGGAAAGACCGAACGGAGGAGCTCGAGCAGCGACGTCTCGACGCTGAAGAACGCAAGAGGAAGATCGGCGTAGTTGGCATGAGATACACGGCACAAGCGATGGCGAGAAGATAGATAAAAGCTAAGTACTTCGAAGTAATATCAAGGTGTTCCCACTCATCACGCCCACAAGTGCTTCAAGGTGAATCAATCATAATTATTTTTTTTACGTTAGTCAAAGTGTATACCCCCAACAAAAGTTGTTAGTTTTCAACTTCGCCGGTCATTTGTTCAGCTGGCCACTGCTGCTCTTGTTCATTCGTGGACGTGGAATGAGGCGGCGATCTCGAGCATGCTCGTCGTGTCCAGCGTCTGTCCATGAACCGGTCCAATTGCGCTGAGCACTGCAGCCTTGGCGACAGCGCCGACAGGAATAGCAGCTTTCATTTCGTCACCAAAGAACGGCACATAGCCAAGCGCAGTGGAGACCGCACCAAGGTCGCGCGCCAGCATCGAGATCGGCGCGCCGACTAGCTGCAGCGGGATGCCTTGGCCCTTCTTCGTGCGGCGCCAGCCATAAATGAAGCCCGGGCGCAGCGCCACGCCCGTCTCGGGGAACCTGCTCACAGCGACTCCACATGTGAGTATCAAGACACGACACCAACGTCTCCCAACCTCTCCCAGCACTTACCTAGCCTGCACTGCAGCTTCTGCCCTCTCCTTCCCGTGGTAGTAGCCGTACATGGGCAGCCACGACGGGTAGTACGAGCCCACGCGGGAGTTGGACACGAACACGAAACGCTCCACGCCCGCCTTCTGCGCCGCGCGCGCCGCCACAATCGTCGCGTCGCCGCACAGCTTCTCCATGAACTCGTTGCTGCCAAAGGCGCCCACCGTCGAGACTGCAGCAGCAGCAACAACATCAGCGTCAGTCAGTCAATACGACGCAGGCCTACAGGCAGGAAGGTCGATAGCACGTACTGACGCCCGTGACGCCCTCGACGGCCTTGGCCAGCTGCTTGTCGTCGAACACGTCGCCCTCGTGCCATTCCACCTGGTCGATCCAGGGCACGTCCTGCCACTGCGGCTTGCCCGACGGGTTGAGGCTGCGCACCTCGATGCCCTTCTGCACGGCGCGCTGCAGGATGTTGCTGCCCACGAAGCCGTTGCCGCCCACGACCAGCAGCTTGTGCTCGCTCTTGTCGTAGGCCTTGAGCGTGTGCAGCGTGCTCTGCTGCATGCGCTTCGCCGCCGCCGCCAGCATCGTTCAAGGGTGTAGGAGCGAAGAGTAGGGGGGTGGTCTAAGTGCGCCCTCGCTAGTCAATTGAAGAGTGTGAGACGCCAGCCACAACAAGATGAAGCGGGTCAGATACGAACGCAAGTCGAACCCCGAAAATAAGCACCATCAGAATTAGGCTGTAAGATGTGTACCGTGGTTTTGGTACATCTTGAAGTGAAAGACACGAAAGGTCGCGAAGGAGGCAACGGACACGCTGCCATTCTGCTGCGAGCACGAGAGCAACAGTACAGGAGAGATATGGTGCGTTGTAGCGGCCCCTTGGCGGACTGTGAAGATGCTGCGTGTTGATGTATTTGACTGATCGCGTGTTTGCAGTCGAGCGCCATGTCTGCGTCGGCCTTCGCGCGATCCCGCGCCGCACTGCGACGCAAGCCCAAGCCGGCCAAGAAGGCGCTGGACGAGGAGGATCTGGAGGAGATCAAGGAGGCGTTCCACCTCTTCGACACGGACGGCAGCGGCACCATCGACGTGCGCGAGCTGAAGGCTGCCATGCGGGCGCTGGGCTTCCAGGTCAAGAAGGCGGAGATCCGGCAGATGATCGCCGACATCGACAAGGACGAGTCCGGCACCATTAACCTGGACGAGTTCATTGAGATGATGACGGGCAAAATGGTACGTTAGCTGCTGGTGGGTTGATCGATACATTTCTTATGATGGTTCCACTTCTCTTCAGAATTCGCGCGACTCGCGTGAGGAGATTATGAAGATCTTCCAGCTCTTCGACGACGACGACACGGGCAAGATCTCCTTCCGCAACTTGAAGCGTGTATGTACCGAGCTGGGGGAAACGCTGACGGACGAAGAAATGCAAGAAATGATTGACGAGGCCGACCGTGACGGAGACGGGCTTATCAATGAGGAAGAATTCTTCCGCGTCATGAAGAAGCGCAGTGGCAACCCGCTGGACGATCTAGACAGTGACGACGACTGATCACTTGATCCAAGTCTCGTAATACACTTACCCGTTCCTATAGCGCGCCTGTTGCTACTAAGCCAACGCAGTTTTATCTATTATATTAGTGATTCAGTTGTTGCCGCCACTCCACTCGGTGGCAACGAGCGCAGTGCTGCCTGGATACGAGGATCTGTTATGCTGGCTATGCGCTTCTCGAATTTTACTGATTGCAGTATCTCCTGTACGCTCCGTTTAACAACCCGAGCGTTGGTCAAGGGCTTAGCGATGACCGCTGGCATTAAACTCACGGGATTGTTCCCTCCAGCACGAGTCGCTGGGCGCATGTCAACAATGTTGCAACGAATCCTCACCGTTGTGCCAGTGGATTCAGATTTTTGCCCTAGTCGACTGGTGATCATCGTCGAAATTGGTGAATCGTCAGTGCCAACTTCTCGATCGCGAGTCCGGTCCCCGGGCCAGCCTTGGTCAATATCACTTTCGTCGATCCCCAGAAAGAGCTCCTCCATCCGCTCCTGAATCGAGACGATTGGCTTTCGGATTGGCACATCAAAATCGTAGAGACCAGACGACGCTGGCAGCTTAATCTCTCCATGGCCTTCCGTGCGCTTTCTCCTCCACGAATCCCGAGAGAATACGCTTAGATGAAGGACTGGAGTGGCTACAATATCGTCACCGTCGTACTCTTTGCCGGCCTCGAGAAGTTTTTCCGCTTTAACAAGTTTTAAGCTGAAGTGTTGGTGACTTCCAAACGCTGCCGAAGAAATGCAGTCAGGATACTGCGATCGCTGGGGCAGTGACAATGGGGTCTTCCCTCGGGTTTCGCTCTGATTTCCCGACTGCAGTTTCCACTTTGAGCATCCTGTGCGGTGAGGCAACTCGAGCTCATACTCCACAGATACAGGGTCCGTCGACTGAGGATTATCCACAGCTACCACTTCGAGCGATAGCATCATTCTTCGTTGCATGGTGTTACTGGTAGTGAATCTGGGCTTGTCAAGCTGCTGCCACCGCGTCACCTCCGCTATGTCGCGTTTTTCTTCTTGCAATCGAATTTCCCGAGACAGTCGTTGGTCTTCTGTGGACGCAAAAGGCAGCAGGTCGTGTGTGTTGTCAAGCACATACTCGTAAAGTGAGCCAGACGGAGTGGATAAATGGTACGGAGCGAGTTTAGGCCCCTTGATGAGCAAGTCTGGATCGTTTTCAGGCTCAACAATCGGCGCTGAAAACCCCGGTGTGGCACAAAATAACCCGCTTTCCTTGTAAAATCGCAACGAGCAGAGAACACGTTCCTTGCCTTCAATGAGTGCAACGATGTGCATCGCTCGAAATTTATCCTCACGGTTGGCTCGCAGCCACGCTCGATGCTGGTTTGGTGTCCATGAGGATTCATTTCGTTTATCGCGTGGTCTTCGTGAGAGATCTGGTGGAATCAGGTGGGTCGTTGAGTCTTTCGAAGTACTCGGAGGCTCCTTGACGTGCTAAATTGTTGCAGTTAGTTTGCCAATATACCTTCAGCGGGAATGAAATGCTAGTAGTGCGCAAACGATCTCTACCTCTTTTGGTATAAAGTCATCAACATCCACATACGACGATAAAATGTCGGCGTTGTCGACGTCGGGCATTTTTCCATCCCCGCGCTGAAGAAAAAAAAATGTTAGAGGCTTTTTAGTAATTCTTACATACGCTGAAAGTTACACAAACCTTTCGACTCGATAGTTGAATGCCTCGTGCTTCCAGACGCTCCTGCTCGCGCTTTCTTTCACTGGAAATCATGAGAAAATGTAACCAACGTGTGATTTTTGCAACAATTTCAAAGTGCATTCACGCTGACTGACGCACCTCATGCTCAGTTTCTTTTCTTGCCACCGGAAGGAATATCTCCATGTTCTGCCTACAGGCACAGACTCTCCACTTGCATCACCTCCAAACCCAGAGATCTACCCAGATTCGGCATGAGTCCCGTGTACGGTCACCCTCACTTCATGCAGCAATAAGTGGTGCTTACCAACCTTGCGTAGAGTCACACTGATGCGTAAGTTCTCCATCGGATCGCGCACATGGTAGTACTGAGTCAATGGCATGGTGCTCAATGTATCCAATTTCACTCTGCGTCCTTTCACGGCATTGATTCGAGTGCGTCTTTTCATGAGAATAGATCATTCGTCCAGATGAACGAACTCAGTGACGACGCTCATAGTAAGCTTCCATTTGCGCGCAATAGCACTGTAATTCTTCTGCTTTGGGCACTCACTCACTACGCCCAAAAACCGTAAGCCTACGTTGCCGCTGGTAGCGAACACGATTCAAGTCTCTCTTCTCAATTTGATTGCCGGTACGCGAGATACGAACGCCAGGATATCTTTTGTATGGATTGCATTGAAGTTTAACGGTTTGCACAGGGGTGGCTCTGAAGCGTATTCACTCATCGATGGCGACGAGGATTCCGACTGGCTCGATCTCGGTATTGTGGATGTGGAGGTAATCAGTGCTCATCAATGTCAGTGCTTCGTCTCGAAGTCAACCTCACCTCGCCTGCCTAGGCTGAGACGGAATCCAAGCGCCAAGAGGCCGAGATTCGCCTACGTACCAGGTCGAACGAGTTGAAGCGCTTCCATGACAAGATTTGCATGCGCGTGACGGAACGAGAGCGACAGAATCGCCTTGAAGCTCAACGCGCACAGGAATATTTGGTGCGTGGGGCACGAGAACGCGTGTGAAAGATCTGAAACTAACCGTGATTTCCTCATAGGATGCGAAATGTGCTAAGGTCTTTTCAACCACCGAGTCAACGCTGCAGACTGGGAATACACCAGTAGCCCGGATTTCGACTCGTCCGTACTTCCAAAAGCTGAGAGAGAGTAAAACTGCCGTGCTCAAGGTACAACAGGCTGATTCCGAGGCGAAGTATCTTCACCAAAACTGACGAGTTCCATTTATTGCTGTCTAGAATTGCCCTCTAGGGCAACAAATTGACAAGGTGTGTGTAAGAATGCACTACTTTAGACAAAACTCACGTGTTGTGCTCCATGGTAGATTATCCGCCTGGATGCTCAAATGCGGGATGACCTTCTTCGATCGACTGAAATTTCACGCTCGGCTAGCTATATCGACGACAAATCTGAGTTTGAAAATCCTGCACACGTGGTTTTACCAGCTGAGTCACCAGTCTTGCTCCCAGAGCATGTAAGTGGGGTGTTCCTGGGTGATAATTTACCAACTCAGCACGCTGATGAATTGTAAATATGCGTTAGCGTGTGGCCCTCTACGCCACAGTGAGACGCCAATACATGGAGATGAATCGAGCCAAGATCCAGAAAAATGTTGGGCAAGGGGCTTCAAAGCCTTTGAGCTCTGGTAAGACTAAGTCCCCATTGTTGAATAACTCAATCGCAGCAGCGGTGCGTGGTAGTAGAGCTCGTCGAGCCCATAACTCCGGTAACCAGAGCTCTGGCGAAGGTTGGGCTACCGCCGCGGGTGTCAAAGTGTACGTGAAGAGGCAGAGCGCCTGTCTTGTCGCTTTTATTTAAGCTAACACGTCGTTGTGGTGCTCAGGATCGACATGACTTCGGGGTGTGACGTTCGAGTGCACCGCCAAACCACCACCTCGTCAACTCCATGGAGGAAGAAAAACTCTAAAGGTTCCTCGAAAGAAGTGGCAGCAACAGAGCACGAGCGCTTCATTCGAGCTCTGCAAGCGCAACTAGGAACTCCCGCTCTGTGCTCGTGCGCGAAAGCTGGTACAAACTCTAGCTCGTGTGCCAACAATTGCGCTTTGTACAAACAGCCCAAGAAGCGTGAAAAGCTCCTCGCAAGCGTGTACAAGCAGCAGCAGCAAGACACCACTCCGACTGCTGCTTCTCCTATCCGCTAACTGATTTCTATCGTTGAAAATTCATCCAATTCACTGACCATTAATTCTACACTGTCATGATGACCTCGCCGTCTTCATCCTGCGCCTCATTTTCTTCATTGCCTGCCCAGATGCCATTCCACACAGTGCTCCAAATGTCAGGCCCATGCTTGTCGACGTAACGATTGAATGTTTCTTGCTCACGCTGTGCCTTTGACGTCCACGCATCAAGCTTCAGCGGCTGTGCTCGAGTTTGCTGCGGCTCCTCCTCCTCTTCTTCCTCCTCAAGCTGCGTCTCTAGCTGATGTAAATCCAGTGCGCTCATGTTACTGTTGGTGCTGTCTGGGGGCCCACCTGCGACGCTACTGGTCGTGCCATCACTGGTATGAGAGAGAATGTCGTGGTCAGTCTCAATCTGCTTCACAACAGAAGTAGCTGTAAGAACACACCCACCACCTGCAGCCGTCATGTTGCAAGCTCTCGTCTGCGTACCTGTTTGCTCGCACTGGCGATTTGTCGGATCTGCTCCTTCAAGCTATCCAACTGCTGCTGTTGATCCTTAATGTAGTCGTTGGCGTCTTCAAGCTGTCTCTGGACAATCGCCTTCTCGTCACGCAGCTTGCGTACGTAGTCTAGCATCACGCGCTCCTCTCCAAGCATCTGCATTTCCTGCGTTTCCAGCACGAGCGCTTCGATCGTCTTCTTCAACTGGTTCACAAGCAGATCCTTCTCTTCAAGTTGCAACAGCAGTTTGCCGTTCTGCGCTTCATGCGGACACGCCCCTGACCCTCGTCGTTCACTATTTCCATTTACCTCTCCACACGACGCACCTTCACCGTCTCCTTCAGCAGCCTGTCCTTCCTTCGCACTCTCCGTCTCCGTCTCCTTGGTCTTCTCAGTCTCATCGATCTGTTCCAGTCTCTGCGAGAACAATTCCTTCACCTCGGCCTTCGTAGCCAGCTCCACCGCCGACTTGTCCTTACTGACCCCCTTGTCACCTCGCAGCGACGCGTCTGCATGATGCACCAGCAGCATCCTCGTGCACTCCACGCTGTTCACATGGCACGCCAAGTGCAGCGGCGTGGCGCCTTCTTCGTTGCGGGAGTCCACCAGCTTCTGCGCTTGCACGTCCTCTCTCTCCAGCAGCGTCTTCATCACTTCCGTCGCTTGGCAGGACGCCGCCCAATGCAGCAATGAGCCCCCAGTGGCTGCGTCGGTGACGCCCACGTCCACACCGGCCGCCAGCAGCTGCTCGACGCTCTGCACGTCGTCGGCCGCGACCTGTTGGATCAGGAACTGGTGGAACACCAGCACCAGGTCGTGCGCCTTGAGCTGCTGCGCCAGCGCGTACGCCGACCGGTTGACGCCGTCGTCTGCGCCGTCCTGCGGCTTGCTCTGGTGCGCTGGGGGGAAACCCGCGGCCAGCAGAACGCGCAGCGCGTCCTTCTTGCCGCTTGCCACCGCCACGTGCAGCGGCGAGCGGCCCGTCACGGGGTCCACGACGTCGCTGAGCGACAGACGCCCACGCCCGTGGTCAGCCAGCGCCTTGATGACGTCGGAGCGGCCGTACTCCGCCGCCAGGAAGAAGCCGTCCAGCGCCTCCTGCAGCTCCTCGGCCATCTCGATGATAATGCGTTGTGCTGACGAAAGCGCCACTCTAAACGATTTGATTCGCTGAAAAGGGGCAAGTTCAGATGTAGCCATATCAAATGTAGCCATCATGTAAAGCGTGTTCAATGCTCAAAAGCTGAAGGGAAGATGGCAATGGAAATGGTGATCTGAATAAATATGTGTGGATTGAGTCTGTGTGATCTATCCTACCGGGTTCCGGGCTGCGTGCGGTGGTGTGCTAGGCTTGACTGGTTACGGAATCCCACCGAGAGAGCTTCGCCCCGTTTTCCTTCAACGGAAGAAAAACAGAGGCATAGGCAAGGTTGGGGGGTTCCAAGTCAATATTTTAGCCTATTCACACGCAAATGTGCTGCTCCACGCGAGTTGAAACGGGGTCGTCGTCGTCGTCGTCGTCGCTGCGTCCGTCGGCTCCGCTTTGTCCTGCGTCGCAGTATTTTTCATCCAGTCGCTTACTGCTCCGACTCCTTGGCCTCCACGTCCTTCATGAACTTCTCAAGCTGGCCGGTGGCCGCAAGGATCAGGCCGTGGAACGGCGGCGACGGGTCGTTCGGGTGCGACTTGAACTCCGGGTGGTACTGCGTGGCGAAGTAGAACGGGTGCACGTCGCGGTCCAGCTCGACCACCTGCATGCGCTCGCCCTTGATGTCCGTGCCGACGAAGTTGAGGCCGGCCTCGCGGATGGCGGGCACGAGCTCCGGGTTCACCTCGTAGCGGTGACGGTGACGCTCCAGGATGGGCGTGTCCTTGCCGTACAGGTACGACACCAGCGAGCGCTTCGCCGGGTCCTCCTTCTCGTGCACAATGGTGCGACGCTCACCGCAGCGCATGGTGCCACCCATGACCTCCGGGTTGATCTCGGGCATGAACACGACCACCTTGTGTCCGGCGTTGGCGTCGAACTCCTCGCTGTTGGCGTCCTTCCAGCCGATCACGTTGCGGGCGTACTCGATCACAACCACCTGCATGCCCAGGCAGACGCCGAGGTACGGGATCTTGTTCTCGCGAGCGTACTGGGCCGTCAGCACCTTGCCGTCCACACCACGGTCACCGAAACCGCCGGGCACCACGATACCATCCACGCTGCGCAGCTTCTGCCAGGCCTCCTCGTAGGCCTTGGGGTTGCTCTCGCGCATCTCCACCTCCAGGTCGGAGGCCTCGATCCACTCGATCTCCAGGTCGCGGTCGCACTTCATGGTGGCGTGCTTGAGCGCCTTGATGACACTCAGGTACGAGTCCTGCAGACCCGTGTACTTGCCGACCAGTGCGATCTTGCACACCTTCTCGAACGAGTCCACGCGGTGGGCCATGGCGGACCAGGCGTCAAGGTCGGGCTCGCAGAAGCGGTCCATGAGCTGCAGCTTGGACATAAGGATGCTAGCGGCGCCCTGCTTGGCCAACAGCAGCGGCACGTGGTAGATGTTGCTCACGTCGTGCACCGAGAGCACGTGGTTGGCGGGCACCTGGCAGAACATGCCGATCTTGGACTTCGTGGACGGCTCCAGCTCGGTGCTGCTGCGGCAGATGATGACGTCGGGCGACAGGCCGGCGCTGCGCAGCTCCTTGATGGCGTGCTGCGTGGGCTTGGTCTTCTGCTCGCCGACGGATCCGAGCACGGGCACAAGCGACACGTGCACGAGGCAGAAGTTCTCCGGGCCGACACGGAACTGGAACTGACGCAAAGCCTCGAGGAAGACCATGCTCTCAATGTCGCCGACCGTGCCGCCAACCTCGATGAGGCAGACGTCGGCCTCCTCGTCGTCCACGGCGCCGGCCTCACCGGCGTGCTTGCCGTCCACGCCAATCTGCGCCACGCGCTCGATCCAGTCCTGGATGGCGTCCGTGACGTGGGGCACCACCTGCACCGTCTTGCCCAGGTAGTCGCCGCGGCGCTCCTTCTCCAGCACGTGCGTGTAGACCTTGCCCGTGGTGATGTTGTGGTCGCGCGTGAGCGTGATGCCCAGGAAGCGCTCGTAGTTGCCCAGGTCCAGGTCGCCCTCGCCGCCGTCGTTGAGCACGAACACCTCGCCGTGCTCGAAGGGCGACATGGTGCCGGCGTCGCAGTTGAGGTACGGGTCGATCTTGATGGACGTGACGCGCAGCCCCAGCGACTTGAGCACGACGCCGATGCTGCTGATGGTGATGCCCTTGCCCAGGCCGCTCACGGTGCCGCCGGTCACTGCCAGGTACTTCATCGTGTGGGGAGAGAGAGCGAAGGGGTGTAGACGAGTCACGCGACTTCCACTGCTGGCAAATGCCCGAATGGAGGCGGCGGAACGGACGTCACACTCGACTTGGGACGGATTGGTTGGTGGCTTGGAGCCTCGGTTCAAGACCTGTGGAAATCGATAATTTATGTGGTTTCGAAGGAAGGCTTTGAATTTGGTTGGCGGGAACGCGCACCGGTTTGCCCGTGTTTTGGCGCGCTGATTTGCTCTGGTGACGTCGGATGCACGGAGCTCCTATGTATTGCTGTTGCTGGCTGTGCATGCCGGTTGAAGGCACTTCCCCGGCATTAAAGCCTACATATTCTAGACGTGGACGCTGGCGTCGCCATCAAGGTGCAGGAAAGTTTGTGCGCGGTCCTTGCTGACGGCTACAGCTGGGTGGAAGCTCAGTTTCTGCGGTCAATCGCTCCCGTTGACGGCGGTGCCTGGGCAACTGGAGGACTACGTCCGACCCAACGTGGTAGAGCTCTAAGCTTGAGTAGGAAGTGTCCTGTATTATCAGGCCCCGGAGAATGCACGATTTCGGTGGCGAGACTACCGAAGTTGAAGCTCGATGTTGAAGCAAGGTTGTGTAGCCATATCGTTGCTCACTTAGTCGACATGACTACAATACGTACTGCTCGGGTGGATCAATCTGCGTGAGTCCACAGTCCCAGTGCATGTACTGGTGCAGGCAGCAGCCCGTTCATGCGATCCATTTTATTTGTCCAAGGCGTGAACGGACACTGCGAAACGACTCAAAGCGCATCGACACTTCTGGACGGAGGAATAAGCACCAGCTTTCCACTCCATGGTAGTGAACGAGGCCGACGACGCCAAGGCTAGCGCCTCCCTGGCTCGACTGCGGCTGTTCCTGTCGTCGCATGCCCCCAACGGACCGGGCGAGGCTGCGCGGCCGGCTTCCCCCAAGCGCTCGGCATCTGAAGCTCACAAGGATGGGGACGGCGAAGACTGGCACGATGCTTCGTCCACGGCTCCACCAAATGACCCGGTCGACATTGGATCGAGCCCTGAAGTTCTCGTGGACGATGAAGAAGAAGAAGAAGAAAGTGGCCGAAGGGCTACCATCCCTGCTGCAGGAGCCGTCGCAAGTGTAACACCGATGAGTCAGTCAGCCAAGGAGTTCGCGCGCGTCAAGTACCTCTTGCAGTGCTCATTGCCGGGGTACCGAGTTCACGAGGGCGTTGTGATCTGGGATATGCGGAACCCGTCGCTAGTGGCGCAGTATGAACAGCACACGGCGGGGTTACTGGAGCTCGAATCGTGGGTCGCCGTGAACGATCTCGGCGCCGACATGGGGGACGTGCACAGCTATGGCTTTACATCGCTGGATGCCAACCAGACAGGCATGAAGTTCACGACGGGGAACCTTCAGCTCAGCGCGCCTCTTGATGCTGCAGCCGAAGCAAAGAAGCCGTCGAGCACTCGGCAGCTAGTGCTCTGTAAGATCGCAGTGGGGCGATCTCTAGTTATTCGGGACGAGGAAGAAGCCAAAACGCGACTTCCGCCTGGTTACCACAGCTACTACCTACACCGCGAAGACGAAGGCGGCTCAAGCGAGAAGGACCAGGACGTCCAAGCCGCGCTGCTGGACCGGGGTTATTATCACGAGTACATCCTCAATAACACCCTCCAAGTTTTGCCGCAGTACCTCGTAAGATTCACCTTCTCAGCAGCGGATGCGCATGGGCCTGCGGTAGGACCGTGTGCTCTGTGTGAACAGCACCCCGCTGTGGTTATCTGCCGCAACTGCGAGGCTCAGATCTGTGCTCACTGTGATCAAGAGGTTCACTCGGCCAACAAGTTGGTGCGGCGTCATAAGCGTGTGCCTTTGCGCAGTAAGTCCAAGGCACTGGCTAGTGGTGGTGCCAGACGTGGACGTCGTCGTAGTTCAACACCTGCTCTTGCTGCTGCCATCGCGGATATAGGAGTGGAAAACCTGTCGAGTCTACCGTTGTCTCCAGACCCAACAGAAACGCAGATAAATGAGATCGTCGCCAAGCAGATGGAGGAAGGTCTGCTAGCCGACGATACACAGACACCAACGTGCCGTACTCACCGCGGCAAGAAAGTCGAGTTCTATTGCCCCGTGTGCCAAGTCCCCGTGTGTGTGAGCTGCAAAATGGTTGGAGACCACTCGATCGGAGAGAAGGGATCCCACCGACTGCTGACTGTAGCGGACGCGTACGAGAGCTGCCTACGCGAGTCCTTGAGGCCCGACCCTCTTATTACATCGCGCAAGACTGTGATTGAGAACAAACTGCAGTTTTTGACGCGAGTGCAGCGCAGCGTGCAAGAAAACAAGGCGCAAGTCGCGGCTGCGATCAAGGAGCAGTGTGCGCGTGCTCTGCGGAACTTGGACGACGCAGTCTCGGTGAAGATGCACGTGTTATCAGGGGAAGCTCTTGAGTTCGAGCGTCAGTTGCAGCAGATCGACTGGGTGGACGAAAGTCTGGAGGACCATCGAACACTTCTACCTGCCGTGGAATTCCTGTCTGCCTGGAGTCAACACAAGCTGCTTCGAGCTGAGCAGCGAGACTTCCCTCCATTCGCCCACGGCTCCAGTAACAGCGCCGAACAAGTCAAAGCTGACCTACAGCTGTCAGGTGAACTCCGCGTCATGACTGCGGATCAGTTGGCAACGCCGCCCCACCGGCACTCGTACACTTCTGGCGACTCTGATCCTGCTAATACTGAACTCGACCACGGCAAGGATGGTAACCAGGGCGGTCACGTCGACGGCTCACAAGTGGAGCTAAAGGCAGCCGCATTACTGGGGCAACATCGACGCAACGGCGACAACGAAGTGCTGCGGAAGCGCCTGCTGAACATGAAAGCCGCACTACCTACGGACCCGAACGCCGGCGCCTTAATGGCGTCGCGGCGCGTCGTGTCACCGAAATGCCAGCAGCTGCTGGACGAGATCCGCCACGATATGCTCGTCCAGAACAGCCCCAAGAAGAACCCCAGCGCCGCAGCGTCACCTCGCAGTGCTGCTGGGTCTCCTCACTCTCGCTTCGGGATTCCGCTGGTGGGGCTGGCGAGTCGAATGGCAGACTCCACGAGCGTTCTCGGTGCAGCCGAACGCCAAGAAATCTTCCGAAGACGGCAACGAGCCGCGCTCTCCTGCCCAGCGCCAGCGCCGCGGCACCAGCGCATGGTCGACACTGCTCCGCCGCGAAATGGGACTCAATGACTAGAGACAGCAGCGGTATTTCATGTAGCCATCAGCAAAAGATACTTTTTCTGGCTCTTTACTCTGAACTCCGCCCAAAACTAAATCGTTTCTATCACCCAAAATTGATTAATTTGGGTTCGAGGACGGCGTAAACCGCCACGTGCGAGGTGCTCCCCCATCCGCCTCCAGCTCTCTTCCTCCTCACTGCACACGCACGCGTTAGGGCAGCACAGGCCTTTCTCCCAGCTTACCACCTCCATCCGTCAACGAGCACTACTGTAGACTCAAGACATGGTGCGCGTGTTCGCCAGCTTCCCGGCGTTCGTGGCGGCGTCCGCGTCGCTCCACGCGCTGGCTGAAGCCATGACGATGGAGCTGCACCCTCTGCCCAAGCACAACATCCACCCGGAGAGATACGCGCGGCGCCTGAACATCGAGGAAGACGCGCCGGAGATCGTCCCGCTGCACCTGGGCCTCGGGTACGTTGAATATCTGAGTAAACAGGCTGGAAATCGAACGTGCTGATGTGGTTATTGTATGCAGCACGCATTACACGTGGGTGTACGCCGGTACTCCGCCACAGCGTGCGTCGGTGATCGCGGATACCGGTAGTGGACTGATGGCGTTCCCGTGCTCTGGGTGTGATGGCTGTGGTAGCCACACGGACCAGCCCTTCCAGGCGGACAACTCGTCCACGTTGATCCACGTGACGTGTTCGCAGCAGCAGTCGTACTTCCAGTGCAAGGAGTGCACGGAGAAGTCCGACACGTGCGCGATCTCGCAGTCGTACATGGAAGGCAGCAGCTGGAAGGCGTCGGTGGTGGAGGACGTGGTCTACCTGGGAGGCGAGTCAAGCTTCCACGACGAAGCCATGCGCGACCGCTACGGAACCCACTTCCAGTTCGGCTGCCAGAGCTCCGAGACGGGACTGTTCGTCACGCAAGTGGCGGATGGCATCATGGGACTGTCTAACTCGGACAACCACATTGTGGCGAAGCTGCACCGTGAGAACAAGATTCCGAGTAACTTGTTTTCGCTCTGCTTCACGGAGAATGGCGGCACCATGTCGGTTGGTGAACCCAACACACAGGCACACCGCGGTGAAATCTCATACGCTAAAGTGATCAAGGACCGCTCTGCCGGGTAAGAATTGGGCGGCCACTTTTCTGGAATACTTCGTGTGCTTATTGGGTTTTGTGTGTGATTTTGTAGCCACTTTTACAATGTGAACATGAAGGACATCCGCATCGGCGGTAAATCCATCAATGCCAAGGAGGAGGCGTACACACGCGGCCACTACATCGTCGATAGTGGAACCACCGACTCGTATCTCCCGCGTGCGATGAAGAACGAGTTTTTGCAGGTGTTCAAGGAAGTCTCGGGTCGCGACTATCAGGTCGGAACGTCGTGTCATGGCTACACAAACGAGGATCTCGCGTCGCTGCCGACAATTCAGCTTGTGATGGAAGCGTATGGAGACGAGAACGGGGAAGTGGTCATCGATATCCCGCCTGAGCAGTATTTGCTGCACAACGACAACTCGTATTGCGGGAGTATCTACCTGTCGGAAAACGCTGGTGGTGTCATTGGCGCCAACCTGATGATGAACCGTGACGTGATCTTCGACAACGGCAATCAGCGAGTGGGTTTTGTGGACGCTGACTGCGCCTACCAAGGTGGAAATTCGACGACGACGCCACCGTCGATCGGTGATCACATTACCAGCAGCAGCACCACCGAAACGTCTACCGCACCCGCAGCCTCCGCAGCCACGAACGCTTCCGTGCCAGCCTCCACATCCGCAGTAGCAGGAACCACTGCGCCCAGTCATGCGTTAACTGCGGCGCCTACAGCTGCGCCCACTGCTGCATCGACTTCGGCATCAAAGGCAGTCGCAACACCATCGGCTGCAGTAGAGACGACGCCTGAGCCGACTGCTGCCGAGGCTACGCCCGAGCCTACGGCTACTGCTGCCTCGACACCTAAGGCGACAGAGGAATCGACACGGGAACCCACTTCTGCTACAGCCACCTCGGAGCCAGTCGCTACAACTGCAGATGAGGCTTCCACTGCACTCGACTCGGCTTCAAGTAACTCGGTCCAGAACATTCAGCCTCTGTCGGAAGAAGCAACAACCAAGACCCAGGCGTCGTCTTCAGCGGATGCCGCAGACCTAACGGCAAAGGAGAAGTCATCGGGCACGCACCCGATGGTGCTCACGATCGTGGGCGCCGTTCTAGTGGTGGGCTTCCTGTTAATGATGCTGATCTCAGTCAGTCGACGGAGAGAGAAGACGGGCAAGGAGCAGCTCTGGAGTCGCGTGAAGGGCAGCGAGGAGGACGAAGACGACGACGATGAAGAGGAGTTCGGCCTGGTTCGCAATGACAAGAAGGGAGGCTCTACGAAGCACCAGCGACTTGACCAGGATGAGGACGACGATCACCATGGCCAGGACAGCAGCAGTGATGAAGAAGACGAGGTCTTTGACAGGAAATCCATGCAGGAGGAGGCCAAGGTGGACAACCGGACGCTGGAGCGGCTGTGAGAACGCCCAGGCGCCCGTCCACCTATTTCGCCAAGTAAATAAAGAGACCAGACACTACACGTTGTGTTAGCTAGATGGTGGGAGCTCGTAAGAACTCGTCTGGCTGCTGCATGTAACCCATCCATACATAATGATAAGGCCACTGTACTCGTGAGTGTGAAGATTGCAATACATGTACCACGATCGTCAACATCTCACTTCAACGTGAAGACATCAACCCCATTAGGAAAACCTTCACGGAGCCGACTGAGTGCCGCTCTCGCGTAGGAAACATATCTAATTCGGCGGCAGCGAGAGTCCGTACTGTAGCGAGGCGGTGGTTTTGGATACCGAGGGGCATGCGACTTGTGAAAGCGTCTCGTGACTTTTCATCTCGGAAGATCCGTCGACTGTTGGTTGGAGGTCTTCATGTTGCAGCGCCATGAAGAAACTCATTGCGTCTCGAGAGAACGGAAACCAGAGACCACACGTTACTCTCAAGGCCGTTCCACGAACGGGCTGGGCTCGGCATGAGGCGGTTCCTTGGCTGGGCGCTGCTGATCTCGACGTCCGCGGCAGTCGACAATATCCCGAATGCTGAAGTTTTCGGAAGTGCCAAGCAAAATACTGGAGCAGAGGACTTTCAGGAGTCGATCGAGGAAGACGTCAAGGTGCTTCGAGGCTCAGCTGTTGCTTGGCCAGAGTTTCCAAAATCCAGCGAGAAGAGCGGAACTGCTGGCGGTAAAGTACAAGGCACGATACCTGAAAGAGGAACTACAGCGTCTGACTCGACAGTGCTTTCGCTAAGACCAGACCACCTTGGCAGCACTCAAGATGCAGTCGTGGAAGATAAAGCAGTGGACACCGGTTCAGTGTATGGCCGCGTTGTGGGCCCCCGTTCCATCTGGAATAGTGGCGCTCCGAAGTTAGTGAGCGACAGCGATGCCGAGATATCTCCTAAGGTGACTCAGAGTGACTCTGTGAGTGTTGTTGACGAGTTCGTGCGATGGGATCAAGACGACTGCCACCCCTGTGGGGTACCGACACAACCGCCGACACTCGCTCCGATCTACCCTCGGCGAGAAGACGACTACGAGGCCCACCTACCGGATGTGACTGAGCGATTTAAATACTGGGAAGGCGTTCAAGCTGATGTACTAAAGAAAACCGATGCTCCAGGCCAGGATTACACTGATGCGCCAGGAGCCGTCGTCTCCGCTTCAAACGAGAACTATGCTGATCATCTTCCGCGAGTGGCTGAAGAGTTCAAAGACTGGGAAGGGGTTACCGATGGTCTGCCAGCGCTTACCAGTGCTCCTCCAGCCACCGATTTGAAGACAGAACCCCCTGCCAAAGGCACCGAAGCGCCATCAGCTCCTGTAATCTCCGCTTCCAACGATAACTATGCTGGTGACGGTTTGAAAGAGAGCCTGCCAACGTCCACCGATGCTCCAGGTAGTCCGACCCAAACTCCGGTAAACGTGGACGATCGCGGGAAATATGAAAACTGTATCAAAGTAATCGGCAGCTTTGGAGAACGCTACGAGTGTCCTGAAGACACCACGTCGGCTCCACCCGTGACATCTCCACCACCTCACGAAGACACTGCTGCACCGCCGTCTGAGCCCACAAATGCACCAGACACCGTCCGGCCAGTAGAAGGAGCCTCTACCGCCCCGGAGACAGCATCTCCTGGCACAACTGCGCCCGATGCTGCATCGCCGGACACGACCGCCCCAGACACGGTCGCACCAGCAGAACAGGACTCGACAGCACCGGAAACAGTATCTCCAGGTACTGTCGCGACAGATACCGCTTCGCCTGAAGACACAACAGCACCAGATACTACCTCGCCATCAGACTCAACTGCGCCATATACGGTCGCACCAGCAGGAGAAGACTCGACTGCACTCGAGACAGCGTCGCCTGACACTGCCGCTCCAGCAAATACTACGTCCCCCGCAGACACGAGCGCACCAGACTCGGTTGCGTCAACACGTCGAGAATCAACCTCTCCAGAGACTAAACCTCCCGACACCGTCGCGCCGGAGTCAGCTCAGCCTGTAGACACGAAAGCACCAGACACGATCGATCCAGAGGACACAGAAAATGGAGCTGCGAGCGTTGTACCCGAGAAAAATGCTGCTGGGACTACGTCTGAGAGCACGACTAGCGATGCTAGCAATACGGCCGGGTCTGCGATCAATGCTGGAGAAGGTACTGCTACCAGTGATGCTGGAACATCCGAGAAGAATAGCGCCGGGGTGTCAACCTCCGAGGCCAGAAGCGGAACTTCGACGTCCGGGGGCAACGCGACTGGTCCCATCGACTCCGAGAGCAACGCGGGCACGCCCTCCGAGAGCAAGGCCAGTGTCACTGCGGCCAACACGTCCAAGGGCACCAATACACCAACCAGTACTCCTTCCGCAGCCTTGGGTGCTGGGGCCATCGCTGGAATCGTGATCGGGTGCGTTGCGTTCGTGGCGGCCGTCGTGGGCTCCGTGCTCTTCCGCCAGAAGATGCTCGCACGCCAGCGCGAAGAGAGCCTGTTTGCAGACCTCAGCGACACAGGTGTCGGCTTCGAGGCGGACTACGCGGCCATGTAAGCTTAGTTCAGGTGCCTCATGCCTCCCATCAGAATAGTGGAGCAGTATGACATGATACCAGTGTACTTGCACTTCAACTTCATCTTGTTTTGCTGCTAAAAATAGTCCCATCCAGCGTCTAATTGGCCATAAATAGACCGGCCATAACTGCACCGAACACTCGGCGATTAACCTGCCCGCAATGACTCCTCCGCAGGCGTTTGGAGCTCGGTGGCGAGCGTTTGCGGCTGTGCTGGTGGCTGCAGCATGCACTCAAGTGACCTCTCTCGCTGCGAATGAGCAGAGTTTGCTGAAAATCCAGCTCCACAAGCAGCAACAGCCGAGCACAGAGCTGTCCTACCGGCTGGCACACCAGCAGGCGCGAGCGCGACGTCGAGCACAGGAGGAGGCGGGCAACGCGAATGGAGATTCCCCAGCCGGGACGTTTGCACTGAGTGAAGCTCCGCTTGGTGTAGGCTACGGGTGCGTTAAGATATTGTCGAGCTTGAAAGGATATGGCTACATTTACATAGCTGGCCTTGCTGCTTGGATAGGACTCACTATGCCGAGATCTACTTGGGAATCCCAGCTCAACGAGCGTCGGTGATCGTGGACACGGGAAGTCACTTGACGGCATTGCCGTGCAGCACGTGCCAGGGCTGTGGACAGCACACAGACCCACTGTTCGACGTATCCAAGTCGACGACGGCCAAGTATCTGGCCTGCCACGACTTCGACTCGTGCCGCTCATGCGAGCAAGACCGTTGCTATATCTCGCAGGTAACGGACACAATAGCTGCAGTATTAATGACTTGGGTAGGTTATGATCCTGACGCTGTTTGCTATGTTGATGTGGATGAATAGAGCTATATGGAGGGGAGTATGTGGGAGGCCGTCATGGTGGACGAGCTGGTGTGGGTGGGAGGATTCTCTTCACCAGCTGATGAAATGGAGGGAGTGCTGAAGACGTTTGGGTTTCGGTTTCCTGTGGGCTGCCAGACCAAGGAGACTGGTTTGTTCATCACGCAGAAGGAGAACGGCATCATGGGCCTTGGTCGCCACCGCTCCACTGTCATGTCATACATGCTGAACGCAGGCCGCGTGACGCAGAATCTTTTCACCCTTTGCTTTGCCGGGGACGGTGGTGAGCTTGTGTTTGGAGGTGTGGACTACAGCCACCACACGAGCGATGTCGGGTATACGCCGCTGCTCAGTGACAAGTCCGCCTACTATCCAGTCCACGTGAAGGATATTCTGCTGAATGGCGTCTCGCTTGGAATCGATGCTGGCACGATCAATTCAGGCAGGGGTGTGATTGTGGACAGCGGCACAACCGACACCTTCTTCGACGGGAAAGGAAAGCGAGCGTTCACGAGCGCTTTCAGCAAGGCAGCAGGCCGAGACTATAGCGAAAAGCGCATGAAGCTGACCAGCGAGGAATTAGCTGCTCTTCCGGTGATTTCTATCATTCTTAGTGGAATGAAAGGCGACGGCACCGACGACGTTCAGCTAGACGTTCCTGCATCAAAATATCTTACCCCTGCTGACGACGGCAAGTCGTACTACGGCAATTTCCACTTCACGGAGCGTAGTGGTGGTGGTACGTATGACGCATTATTGCTTGTCTTGTATTTCGAATTCTAACGGTCCGTGTTCGGCACTGCAGTTCTTGGCGCGAGCACCATGGTCGGCTTCGACGTGATCTTTGATGTGGAGAACAAGCGTGTGGGCTTTGCTGAGTCAGATTGTGGTACGTCTGTTCGCCTGAAAAAGTTTCAAACAAATTACACCTGACGTTGTACTACGCCGTGGTGCTTCACAGGGAGGAGCTATTCAAATGCTACGACTGCAGCCCCGATCGCTTCCGATAGTACTATTCAGCCATCACCAACAACCACTCCGGTACCAGTCGACTCAAACACCGTCAATTATCCAGCATCCTCCAACACTTCTGTTACAAGCTCCAGCAACAGCTCGTCTATGGACTCAAACACGACGGCGACAGCGCTGGCCAACGTTGTAGGAAGTGCCGATGCAACCACGAGCCTTTCATCCACCGAGGCAACGACAAAGCGGTCAAGTCCCCCATTCGGCGCCTTCATCGCGGAGATTATCCTCATCTCGCTGGTGGGCGTCGCGCTTGCCGTCATGGTGTGGACGAAGTGGCGTACGCGCGCTTGGTCACGCATCCCCGACGAGTCCTCGCGTGCGCACATGCAGACGATCGTGGAAATCAGCGAGTCGAGGAGTCCGTCGCCGTCATCTCCACCTGGAAGCCCCTTGTCACCTCGATCCCGAGCCGCTGGAAAGGGCCCATCACCGAAGTTCACGATCGGCTCGAGCGGAGAAGAAGACGGCGACGAGTTGCGCGACGAAGAGGAAGGAGCCGGCAGCCCCGGGGTTTTAACTCGCCCACAGGGGCCACGCTAAGCAACACAATAGATGCATGCAAGTTGAAGTGGGCTTGAGTTACATACTACCTCGATTTAGTGACATCATACAGTTTTTTCAATTTTGCCACTCGGTCAATGGCGACTTCTGATCGGCGCCTCAAGCAGCGTGCGTTCCTGGACGCGGCCGCCAATGGAGACGTGGGTGCGGTGGATGCGTGGATCTCGAGTGAAGATGGAGGCGACGTGAATGTGAAGCTTGGGGAGGGCTGGACGGCATTGCTGTATGCCGTGGCGCATAGTCGACTGAGCGTTGTGCGGCGGCTTTTGGCGGCGGAAGACATCGACCTCAACGTCACCACAATGTAAGCGACGGTGAATGAATGCATCGTCATGGAGGAACATACTAACATCTTGTTGGGATGGTGGATACTAGAACGGGCTCCTCAGCATTGACTCTGGCCATCACACGCAAGAATAACTCGTTGGTGGCGTTGCTGCTGACCAGCGGAGCTTCCCGCGCAACGATCTGTACGTGAATTGCTGTGCAGGGATGTAGAAGCTTGGAGTAGATAGATTCACTGACCTATGTGTGTTGGCGTTGCTGATCCAGCGAATGGAATGTGGCAGGAATTGCAAACGGCATCTTGGATTCGCCTCGACGTGCGGCAGATGCTGTCGCCTGACTGGGCTGTGGTGTGGAGTCCGGCGTTGCATCGACACTTCCCACCAGGAGAGCGGGAGAAATGTCGGCTAGTTATTTACGCGAACGCGTTGGCAATGCGGCGGCAAGAAACTCCAGCGCTTACGACAAGGTCATCGTCGCCGATGGTCGTGAGCTGGAAGGACGAGACAATGCAGCAACTCTGGCGGATGGTTGCAGCCTTGTCACGCGTAACCACGGCGGATGAACGCCACGTCAGGTGGCGATACCTGACGCCGCCATTGGTATTCCACATCCTCGAATACGCCATGTTCCTCTGGTGAAATGGCGTCGAGACGTTGTTGCTACGGCGCATGGAAAGCGCTGCCACTGAGCCGGGGGTCGCGTGCAAGTCTCTGTTTAGTGGGCATTCTCTTTGATCTGTACTGCAGCCGAGAGCTGCCTCCCCGAGCCGAGGTCATGGCGAGTGCACGCCGCAGAGGCTGTTAGCAGCGGCATGAGTTGACAGTAGCTCGGTACCCGCTGATCAACGCGCTGCAGTGTACCAAATCCTTCAGGATGGCAGGTGCCGAGCACCACCACTATCTATGCTACCGGTACGGACAGGATAACCGCGCGACTTCGATGTGTGCTCCAGCAACCGACTTGCGGCCCGCGACCACAATACTGCAGCCGGACTAGCAGCAGGCCTACGACGGACAATGCATGCGCACGCAGACTTGCAGCAATTACCAGCACCTGACCTCAGCGGCAACGTTGCCCTTGAAGTGGGGCCGTATCAGACAGAAGGTGCGCTGGTACCGTGCACCTGCACTTAAGGTGTCACGCCTGTTTAACGTTAATACAGTACTGTACGCGTATCAAGGCACGGACCTGCTTGCTCGCGAAGTACGCACCATGCATCGGCGGCGAGCAAGCTCGCGGTTGGCGTTGGCCAAACCCGAATGGCTGGACGCCGTGTGTCCGCGCCGCCAGAGGAAATCCAAGCGGACAAGCTCATCAAAACGCGAAAAGAAAAGGCATCCAGTAGACGGATGACATGATTTGAGAGGTATAAAGCATTACGCATCCTTAAAGTACAATTGTACTGATATAGAGTTAATAAACAAATCATAAATTAAATAAACCTGCTAGATGAAAAAGGGAAGAGGTTGGAACGGGGTAATTTATAACACAACTCAGTGCTATGTTATGATTGGATACTAATCATGCATTGATTAGACCAGGGTATTCGAAGAAGCAGGGAGCACATAACGAGCGGACGACGGTACCTCCACCAAAGTCAAATGCGGAGATGAGTCAGATCCAACTCCTATTACACCCAGCAGCAGCAGCAAAGTAACCTGGGCAACACATGCGACTGCAGTCCGCGCAACGATAGCGCTCTGTGTTGGCACACCTGCGCGGGTCGCACTCCGAAGTCGCGCGCGGAACTGGCTGTTGCCGTCGCACCGCCAAACTCGAGGCGGCCCCAGATTTGCGACTTGAACATGCCAGATAGCAGTCCGGCGTCAACGTAAAATAGACGGGCCTCTCTTGAGACATACCATGCTTTTGCACAGGATCATGACGCAGTGCCGTTTTTTCTAAATCGCGCCGCGCGGGATAGGTGTCGCCGACCGCGACTTGCTGCATGGCCCGATACATTCGCTCAATAACTGCCTGCCGCGCGCCGCAGCCATACATAACAGCTTTTGCGCTCGCAGCAAGGTAATGAACGCCTTGTTACAGTAATGACCAAGATGCAGCCAGCGGGCAAGGCGAGGGACCGTAGTGGGCGCAGGCCGGCAATGCTTTGCTGAGTGTCGCGCGGGCGGAAAGATTCGAGCAGGTGTTTTCTCCTCGTTTCTGCATCGAATCTCGCCGCCAGGTGCCCCGCTCCGCCGCGCTCTGCAGTGCAGCAGAGGAGGCTGCTCTCTGACCGCCAAGGCGAGGCGCACGACACTGACTGGTTGGTTATCAGTTGTTTTTCCTTCAGACCGACGACACAAGACTCGCCTGGAAGCTACAGTAGCTGCTGGAGAGAGAGCCATGAAGTTCGGCAAGGTGCTGCAGCAGTCGACGCAGATGTCGCCCAGCGCGTGGGAGCCCTACTGGGCCGACTACAAGCTGCTCAAGAAGATCATCAAGGACTGCGCGCAGATCAAGAAGGAGGAGAAGCTGCAGGGCGACAAACTCGTCAAGATCAAGATCAAACCCTCCGCCAAGGAGGACAACGACAGCATCCGTGCGTATTTTGCGCTACTTACTGTACTTGGCGGTAGTGTTTGTGTTAATTGTTATTGTTCTTTTTGGAGCAGGTCAGTCGCAGGATGAGATGAACTTCTTCCGCACGCTGCGCATGGAGATCAAGAAGATTGCAGACTTCTTCATCAAGGAGCAGGCCAGGCACACGAGTCAGGTGGCGGCCATCGACGCTAGCTTCCAGCAGCTCAAGGTACGGACGGATCAGACAGCGCTGGACGATAATTATCTTGTTGGGAGGGAAGTCTTACGTGTTCTGTGTTGGGCGCTTCTTAGACTAATCCCGACTCGGCTGAAGCCAAGACGGCGCTGATGAAGAGCTGCGTGGCGCTCTACAAGGAGTTGCTGCTGCTGGAAAACTTCGCTGTCATGAACTTTTGCGGCATCTCCAAGGTCGGATTCTTACCCACTTGACTACTTGTCGAGTCAGGCGGTTCGTCCCCTGACAGCATTTCCGCCTGCAATTTTTTGTCTGCAGCAGTGGGCTCACGTTGTATTTACCTGTAAATTGGGGACTGCAGATTTTGAAAAAGCACGACAAGTGGACGGGATATGCCACGCGCAACAAGTTCATGCACACGATCCTGATGAAGCAGCCCTTCGCGACGTACGAGCCGCTGCTGCACATGATCGACCGTCTGGAGCACATCTTCATGCAGGCTACGGGGTCTAGCATCGAGCAGCACGACGCGCAAAAGTCGTCCTCTCGACGCAGTGGCGGCGGAGGCAGCTCCTCGTCCTCACCTTCGGGCGACGCTCCTGGCAGTTCAGGACCCGCAAGTGGTAGCGCTAGCGGCAAGGACACGTCTACGGGCAACAACGATTCGTCGAGCCATTCGCCGAGCCACACGCCTCCAGGCGCAAGTGGCGGCCGTCACGATGGACGCAGGTATAGAAGCGCGGTGGATGAAGCCTCCCCAAGATCCGAAGACTCGGTAACGCTGGTGCGAGTAAACGCGCTTCGAGACGATGTGAGGCAACTCCGGAAGATCGAGAGCGCGTATGACGGCGACGGAGAGTACGAGGAGAACGTCGACGATTCAAGTTTCCCGGACGATGAAGCAGAAGTGCCGCCACTTCGCTTTGGTGGCCGTCCCCAAGAAGAAAAGGCGATTCTCCCTCCGCTGCCGCTGCGTGTTGCGCCTGCTGGTACCCAGTCGGACAGCGATGCCGCAGCGATGGCAATGCTTTCTATGAAGGAGAGTGCGGCTTTGCGTGCGTCCGGAGTCAGCAGCGATGGCGGAGACAGCAGCGCCACGGAAAGCTGCCGCACGCGTAGTGCCAAGCGTAAAGCGTGTGCGCCGTTGGATATGGAGGGGAAGCGCAAAATGAGCGTCACCGCGATTCTCAACTAGCAAGCGCGCGGGCGTTGCATCCAGGGTAGCACAAACCTACATTGTCAAAGAGTTGGTCATACAAGAAGAGTTAAAGGCAAGAGACTTCGTGGCCCATGCTTCTTATCAATGCACCACCAAGTTTACCAGACACGCTGCACTCACCCTGCGTCCTCACTTCTCTTTTGCTTCTTACTGGCCGAGAGAAAGCGTGGTTAGCATATTCCTTCATTCCCCTGGTTTCCTGTACTCATTCGGTCATTCGGTCTACTACTAATGGCGCTCCAGGATCTTCTTCTACCTCCAGCAAGCCAAGTTCCTCCTCAACTGCGAGCCCACATACACATGCGCAAGCACGCGTCGGCGTTTCCATGCAGGTCGACAGAAAGCTCTAATGCTCTCACTTCTTCCGCCGAGCGTACTGTTACTTCCTCACTTAAACTTGAGTTGCAACACCTTCCGTCTCTGCTTAACTCCATCGCACACGGTACAGCACGTCGCCTAGTAATAGCGTCCAACTAAAAAGAAAATGATCGCGCAGATCAGCAGATGAATGGGTCCAAATGCCTGTAGCAACAACAGAAGCAAAGTGAGTCATGATAACACCATGCAAACGGTCAGAAATGAGAATCACGCCATACATACCCCCTCCTCCTTCGGGCCCTTGCCCGTGATCGCCTGCGAGTCTTCGTTACCAGATGCACCATTGCCAGCAGCGTTTTTCCGGTGACGCAGAGTCGAAGATTCCTCCGAGAGCTTCTTCACACGCTGTGCGTCGGTGCTAGCCTTCTGCAGCAGCTGCCGGGTCTTGTCCAGGTCGCTCATCAACACGTCACGCTGCGCCGTGAGCTGCACCGTAAACGCCACCAACTACCAAAAGAACACACGAGAAGAACACATCAGCCTCCCCCCTTCTTCCACTCAACCACTTCCTCTCCACCTTCTTGCAACTTTACCTCGTCGTATTTCTTGCGGAGCGCCGCGATTTCCTGCACCGTCTCCTTGCTTCCTTCCCTGTTCTCCGCCACCTTGGGTGCCTGCGGCTTGTCGTCCTGCAGCAGCGCCGAGGACAGTTGCGCGGGCGTGGCCACCTCCTCCCTCGCCTCGTCGCTGAGTCTATTCTGGAACCTCGTGTCCGAGGCCGCGGCCGCCGTCTTCGCGGGCGACACGTTCGTCGACGACGCGCGCTGCGGACTGGGCGGGGAGGCCGGGCGCTCCTCGCCGTCCTGCACGAAGCGGCAGCGCAGCTTCTTGTTGGACAGCGCGCGCTTGTCCGTGCGCGCCCACATGTTGGTGAGCTCGTCCGCCATCTCCTTGGTGGACTTGGTCTTGACCAGCTCGTAGAAGCTGTCGTCCACGTAGATGCTCTGCACGAGGAACTTGTCGTTGGCCAGCTGGCGCTCCGCCGGGTCCAGGCGCAGCAGCTCGTCGCAGTCTTTCTGCTGCAGGATCACCATGATGGAGGCCGAGCCGTTGGGCCCCAGCAGGCCCTGGTTCGGCCGCACCAGGTAGCGCAGCGGCCGCGTGGTCTTGACCTTGAAGGCGATCTGCCGGTCGTCCGCCACGTTGCGGATCGTCAGCACGGCCTGGGGCGCCGTCTGCGGCTGCAGGTGGAAGGACAGCGAGTCCGCCGGCTCCAGGATCACGCTCGAGTTGGGCGCGAGCGCCACGTCCACGCCGCTGCTCGCCATTGCTCGCTGCTCCGGTCGCTCGACGCTCGGCTGAAGGCTCAGCAGTGAAGGCTACGAAACTGCGATTCAACGCAGATGGTGTTGTTGTTGTTGTTCTTCTTCCCCCCGGACGTCACCAAAAAGTACTACAGTAGTAGTATATACTACTACATTTTATCGACAAATGACATATTAAATAATAATATTAGTATTGTTAGTACACCAGTAGTACTATTAGATTCCTCATAGTATTGTGGTTTTCAACTCTTTTTGCTATCTCGGAGTCCGATTTATATAAAATGGAGCTCCTGCGAGATCGGCGAGTCCAATTTAGCTATATCGGACCTGAGTTAGGAGCATAAGGCCAATAGGGGGAGGCATTCCACATTAACCATACCTTCCCACATCTCATGACTTATCAGAACTATTGTACTCTTCATAAGTCCTGACACCAATTTTCGGCCACGCACAAAATGGTCTTCCACTGCGAAAACCTATATCGATATTTAGATATATAGGGTTTTCGCGGGTGCTGAATCCGAAAATGAGGTCAGATTTTGCTAATTCGTAGCCGTTTTTGCGCTATAAGGGTCTAGAAAAAGTTATTCCAACGCCTCGAAATGCTCGTCGGGAAGAATGGACCTGTTTTGCAGAAATAGAGAGCTATCATTGGTCAGAAGGGATATTCATCTGGTTTGCATGGGAAAGGCAAATCGCTATTGCCTATCGTCATCTCGTGCTGCAGTTTGGCCATTTAACATCTGGTCCGCATCTCATTGGCACACATGTATTTATAGAGGTTAAATATTGGATGCTTGTGTAACAGTCTCAACATGGACACATAATACATGTGATCTTAGAGGTAACTTTCATAACTGTTACATATCAAATTGATCAACTGGTACCCCCAAACTCGGCAACCTGACACACGCAGTATTGCGCCGATACGCATGCAACCGCCATGGACCGAAAGCCAAACCAGCATGCAACAAGGTTTCTCGTGCACTTTTTGCTGAATAGGCCTAGGTTTTCGTGTAGACCGAAAAAACTGTCGATCTTCACAATCATATTTTTCTCTCCTGTAGTGAACTCTTGTTGCTTGACCTGCATTTTCGCTTCATGTCCTAGCGGTAGCCGAGAAAAGGAAATTTTTCTGGATAGAGGAGACAATTCTCTATCGACTGTTGCTTTCAGCGTTTGAAAATGTGCAATATTGACTATGCTACGGCCCATAAGTTCACAGGTTAAAAAAACTGGTGTCAGGACTTATGAAGAGTACAATAGAAGAAATTGGGGGCAATAGTGCACTGTATGGTAGCCACTTCATGACACTATGGCCAGCTAAATCACCTGTGGGATCATCTACGGTGGCTACAACTTCTTGCCTCGCTGATCTGAGAGAGCCCCAGACATGTTTCTGCGGTGGTCCCTTTTGCCCCCGCCGAAAAGCGGCATTTCTGGCACCTGCTTCGCAACTCGGAGCCCCCAGCTCCCAGATATACATGTAGTTTGCTTTCCTCAGCTCTTTCTGCTAAATCGGACCTCTCCGGCAAATCAGGCCCGATATATCGGATCTTGGACCACCCGATTTGCCAAAACCCCCGTCGAGCGTAAAGTTGCCACAAAGTTGAGCCATTTTAGCCTATGAGTTCCTCCTTGAACGAGCTGCTCGCTGGTGTCGTACCTATCCGAGGGAGCAGCGGGGCCCTGCTCGCGATTTGAAGCGAGCGGGGTGCTTCGCTCGCTCGCACCCCTGCTCGTGGGATGCTTGATGCTAACAGAGGATAGGGTTTATTTTTATCACAGGCCATAAACCACGCATACCGGTATTACCTCCTATTACGGGATGATGCATGCAGAAAAAGAACTTTACAAGTAGTTTCTAAGAGCAATCCCACCCGTTTGAACAAAACAAAAGCTAAATTTAGCCAAACGCGGCCTGACAAAAGCACGATCAAATTTGACTGGCCTCTGATTCCGCACCCGTCTCTACAAAAACAAAACAAAAACTAGCACACCGACCGCACAATGGAAGGCGTGTCGGGCGATTCTCTACGCGGTGATCTAAATAGCTGCCGGTGCGCTCCTTGAATAGCGCCAGTGTCGTCTTCATGATGTCTCGTTCCGTGGTCCCCGATTGCCGCATAGATTAGTTTTGCGCAACCGATATACTTCCGACTGGCTGAAATGGGCTTTGAGGCTGGACCAACGCCTTGGCTTCAGCTCCCCAGACGCCAGAGCGGGAGCGATTGTGTCCGAAGCCTCCATCGCCAGCTTGACGCGATTCCAAAACCGTTCCGCAGTCTGGTTTATCCCCACGAGGTTGTCATTCGACACTTGGATCCACGCACGAGCCAGCTCCAGGTCTTCCGCCACGCTGTAGTTTGGTCCACAAGCAACCTTCTCGCGCTCCGGCATGGCATTCAACCGAGCAAGCTCGCAGTGAGATCTATCCAGCTGAAGGGTCGCGGGCTTTTGTTCAGCGCTATCCTACAGCTAAACGGTAGCTAGATTTAGTTGAAGAATCGCTGTACGATACTTCTCCGGTCCGGAAAAGAATTAACAGTTCACATACCAATGCATATCTGAAAAAGTAATGACTGTATTGATGCTGCGAAACCTGCATTCGAAAGCTCTAAGTGCGGGCTTTCCAGGTATATTTTTTACGAGCGCTTAACACGACGCAGTATCTAACTACCACGCTCGCAATGGAGGTATCCACGACCCCTCTAAGGTTTTTTTCGCTGTGTCGTTGCTAGTTGGAATTACGCAAAACTAAAATTATCATTCTAAAGTACTTTAAACAGTTGTTCCATACAGCCCCACAGTTTCGTTAAAATAGCCCTCCCTTTCGGTTGTTTTAGCAATCGGAACCACGAAGTTTTTTGCTGGTTAGATTGATATGCGACAAATCAGTGTTCGAATCCCATTGATTTCAGCCAATAGAACAAGCCTCAATGTTAGAGCTATGATTTATCAGATGATGTACTATGAATTAGAGAAACTGAAGTGCTCCACACAAAAGATGGTGAATCCCACTTTCTACCGCAGCTGGTTCACATGTCAGCGCTGTCGGAGATGCACTTGACGAGAGTCCACGCCGCTGCTTGTAGTGCGAGAGCTTGTAGTCGTTGTGTCCGTGGTGCTTGATCACTGTTTCCATGACGTTTTGAAGGGTCAGGAAACAGTGGTCAAGCGTGTCGGACGTTGTAGTGCGGTAGGCTCGCGCTACCGCTGCGATGAGCTGGTCGATGATTGTGTACGTTTCCTCTTGGTACTGTAGCGATTGAATCGAATGGAAAACGCCCAAATCTAAAACGTTCATATCGGGCGAACGCGCTGGTTGACACTTCATCCTGATGTCCCAGCCGTCCTCTTTGCCAGCGGCGGCAATCTCCTCGTCTTTCTCGAGGACGTGAGGGCTCGCATTATCCTGCTGGATAAATATTGCTCGACGCTTGCCACCTACTAATCATATTAGTAACAATCACGAATAAATATTAGTAATAATATAGTAAGTCAACAGAGCAGAATAATATACCTGGCCACTTCGTCCGAATAGCGGGGAGAACCTTGGTCTTGAGCATCTTCACGTAGACTGAGCGGGTCATATTTACGCACTTCGTAATAATAGTACCCTTGGGACGGTTGACGGATGTTCGAAGCGCCACCGACTCTTCCACGATCGGCCAGATGCCGATCTTGCCATCAAATTGGCACTTTCGATGAGTGTCATAGCGCGGCCGCGCTACGGCTGCTAAAAACATAACCTTACCTATGTAGCGCTTGTTAGGCGACGAAGTGTATGGCGCTGTCTCGTTAGCTGTCAAGTAGAATGTGTTTGTGGCCTTGTACATATTGAACCACTTCTCGTCAATATGGATCATGTCGTACATATGATGCAGTCGATACAATCTTGCACCTACATATTATATCAATTTGAAAATCAATTATTATTAGTAATATCATTATGCGTACCACTTCCTCATATCAGTACTGTTACCAATAGGCCGCTCGACGTGCGCCAGTGCGTACGCCAAGCGCTTCCGCTTGTGGTCTTCCGACAGCGTCGGCTTCACGCGAACAGTGACGCGTTGCACCAGCTTCTTGCTGATGTAGCGCAGCAGGGTAGTCTTGGGGATGTTCGTGGCGTATGCCAAGGCTCGCAAAGTCTGCCGCCGTCGGTGGGGAGTGGCCGCAATGCAGGCCACTCGCTGGGCGATGAGCACCGACGACGCACTTGCGGGCGGACGCCCTCGCCGAGGCTTTGGCAGGCTCAACAGCTTTTGCTTGAAAATCTTGGTGGCTTGCTGGCGGCAGCAACCAAACCTGGATGCCGCTGTCGACGCTGCCCCACGCTTCAAGCGGCCGCCCACAGACCGCTCAGCGAGGAACAGCGGGATGGCTTGCCGCGTTTCCTCAGGGATGTCGACGGTGCCCTTGGCCCGCCCCATTATCGTGTTGCTGGCTCGTTTTGTTGTGCCGATAGGGGCTGGCTCCTTTTGTTGTGTCGACACCTTCATATTAGCGCTGGTCGTACATTGTAGTCGCTATTATTTTTATCCAATAAAATAAAGAGAGGTTTTAGGTTTTTCTAACCTAACTGTTAATTCTTTTCCGGACCGGAGAAGTAGCTCCACACGGAATTTAGTTCATGTTTTGTCAAACCGGTGCGTGTCGAAAAAGTTATCTGGGAGCTAAATTTGGCTTTTGTCACGGTTTTGTTCAAACGGGTGGGATTGCTCTAAAGCTGAAGTCGAGTTCCTCCAACATCAGACTCCTTGGGCTCATGGAGCAAAGTAATGGAGTATCCAACGGAATTTTATCTGAAGTAAAGTATAGAAGTATCCACCGGTATTTTATCCGTAATTTATTTTCAGATACATTATTCGTAGCCCGCGAGTACCAAGAACTCCCATCAGTATCCCAGTGACTGAGGTTTTACACACTCTTCGCTAGTTGGAATACTCGATCCCAAGGTGACTGGGGTCCTGGCACCCGGTCGGGCTTCTGGATACGTACTCCGCCACGAGTCCATGGGTAGGTTGGCCATCTTATTGAATTCCAACCGTGGTCAACGCGACACACGACTGGTCGTTATCATATCTTGTTGCTTCTGGTCTTTGGGAGGTACTCGCGTACTGTTTGGCCGGAGTGGGAAGGGGGGGGGGCGTCATTTTAATGAAATGGCGCTTTACCCGGCATCCGGGTGCTGCCATACTATTATAGTATTATCAATACCCACTGACAATTAGCTTTACTGTATTAATACATTGTCTACTAATAGTAAGCTACTACCAGTCCGATATAAAGGATTGTACTAGCGTAGGTTACGGCACATAAAACTCCCAAACGTACTCGTAGTACATTGCACTACAGTAGTATAAAGTCAATTAATGTTGGAAAGACGCAGGTAAAATGAACCACAATGCATCCAACGTGTATGATATGCTGGACATGAACGTTGCTACACGACGAGGGCGAATTCGAGGCCCCCGCCGGCAGTGCCTCTTCTCTTTGCGTACTGGTATAAAACCACCCTCTCCCTCAAAGGGGCTTTACACTCAGACCGTTTGATCCTGCTCCGTGGCGGGCGTGTAGAGCCGCTGCAGCTGACCAAGCTGCGCCTCGTAGTCCTCGTCGCTCAACCGGGCCATAGTCTCGGCGACGGACTGGAACGTGTTCATAGCGCGCTCGTACTTCTGCGTCTGCTGGGGCGTCTCGAACTTGGGCGGCGGCGGGTGGCCCAGCATCGACTGGGACAACTGGCTGCGACGCATCATCTTGAGCAGCACGTCCGGGTACGCCTCATAGATCTCGCGGCTCACCGGGTGATTGTGCGACACAACCTGCAGCAGCAACAACGAAAAGAGTTAATATTCATATTCAGATTCAGAAGATCATCAAGAAGCTCGGGTCAAGCGTACCTGGTCGGTAACAATCACCATGTACTTGGACGGATTGTCGGCCGGAGTGATCTTGACATTGATCTTGGCCATGCATCCGATGCCGCGGTACTTCTGTCCGGGGCGCGTGTTGGCGCCGCGGCAGCGCGCCTTCATGGCGTGCGTGCACATGTATATCCGGTGGTGGTGGATGGCTTCGTCCGGGAACTCGGCGCGGCGTCCGCGCGAGCTCTTATTGTTGAGCATGACCTTCTGCTGGTTGCGGCGGTACGCCTCCACACTGCAGGACGAGCGCATGCGGAAGGGCTGGAACGTCTCCTGCATGTACATCTCAAAGTACGAGTCGAAGTCGAACCACGAGTTGAACGACACACGCGCCATGCGCTTGCTGTCGAACTTGACGTTGGTCACGGCGTTCGGGTCCGCGCCGACGCCCGCCGCCGCAGCTGCAGCCACCGCGTCCTGCACGGGCGTGGCCGAGTCGACCTTCAGCGCCTCGGGCGGCGGCGGCACGACAGCCGCAGCGGCCGCCGCCGCGTCGAACGCCACGTCAGCGCCAGCCGCCTCCTTCATCTTGGCCATGACGTCGTGGATGTCGTCGTCCTGCGTGGCCTGCGAGTCCTGCGACGCCGTCGTGTCGTCCACAGCGCCGGGCGCCTCGGCGACGACGGTCTCGACGCTCGCGACCAGCGGGTCCACCACCTCCTCTTCACGCGGACGCTTTTCTCCAACCGCTGCCGAATCGTGCTCCACCTTGGTCGCGTCGTCGACCACCACGACCTGGGCCGCCACAGCATCCACCGCCGGAGAGTTCTCGTCGCTGCCACTTGCCACCATGTTGCCGCTCGGGTCAAGAGTAGTGAAGGATTTTAGCGCGCGGATTCGAAAGAAAGACTGTGTGGTTCTTGTGTGCGAATCCACCCAACTGATACATAAAACCTCGCCCCCTTTTCCGCAGAACAAAAAAACCTCGCTGAAGCCAGTTTGTGCACCACACATTTCGTGTGGTGTACACATTTCTATGGCACCGCAATTGGTCCAGACCCGAAAAACGTAAATACAGGGCGGTTCCACTCTCGCGGAAAACGTACAGTAAAGCTGCATGGGACTCTTTCCTCCTGTTATGGTCCAATACGGCACCTTTTGGTCGACCTTTTTTGAGTGGTCCACGCGTTTTAGGTCTAGCTGCGCCTACGCCAACCAAACCTCTGCAAGACAGTTGAAGGCATCAAAAGGCTTGGCAGCCAGCCACCGAGCACCTTTCGCTGGTCATTTGGCAATCCCTCGGCGCCCCAGCAGCTCCAGACTCCCTTACCTCTCTATAGACTAACCATGGCCAAGAAGGTGAAAGCCCCCGTGAAGCCTGCGTCCAGCAGCAGCAGCAGCTCGTCGGACTCGAGCAGCGACGAGGCCCCGCAGAAGAAGGTGGTCGTGTCCAAGAAGGGCAACAAGGCCGCCCCCAAGAAGCCCGTGGACAGCGACAGCTCATCGTCGGACTCGAGCTCGGACGAGGAGGAGGCTCCCAAGAAGGTGGTGGCTAAGAAGCCCGCCGCCAAGAAGGAGGAGAGCTCGGACTCGAGCTCGGACTCGTCCTCGGACGAAGAGGAGGCCCCTAAGAAGAAGGCCACCCCCACCAAGAAGGTCCCTGCCAAAAAGGAGGAGAGCTCCTCGAGCTCGGACTCTTCGTCTGACGAGGAGGAGGCCCCCAAGAAGGCTGCCCCCGCCAAGAAGGAGGAGAGCTCGGACTCTTCCAGCGACTCGGACTCGGACGAGGAGGAGGAGCCCAAGAAGGCCGCCCCCGCCAAGAAGGTTGCCGCCAAGAAGGAGGAGAGCGACAGCTCTTCGTCTGACTCGGACTCCTCGGACGACGAGGAGGCTGAGAAGCCTGCTGCCAAGAAGGTTGCCGCCAAGAAGGAGGAGGACTCTTCGTCCTCGTCCAGCGACTCGGACTCGTCTTCGGATGAGGAGGAAACACCCATTGTGTCCAAGAAGCGTAAGAACTCGGACGCTGGCGAGAAGTCCAACAAGGTGCAGAAGCAGGAGGACGGCGAGGCCGCCGCTGTGGCCAACCCGCAGAAGGCCCTGGAGATCTTCATCGCCGGCCTGCCGTGGTCCGCCACGGAGGACGAGGTTAAGGAGCACTTCGCTGGCTGCGGTGAGGTGACTGCCGCTCGCATCCCGATGCAGAACGGCCGCTCGTCTGGCACTGCCTTCGTGACGTTCGCCACCGCCGAGGCCGCTGAGGCTGCTCTTGCCATGGACGGCCAGGACTTTGGTGGCCGCTGGATGAAGATCCGCACGGCCGAGAAGAAGAACATGTTCGACGAGAAGCCGGAGAACTGCACCAGCATCTTCATTGGCAACCTCGCTTGGGACGTGGACGAGAACACCGTGCGCGAGTTCTTCGGTGAGTGCGGCGAGATCACTAGCTGCCGTCTGGCGACCGACCGTGAGACGGGCGAGTTCCGTGGCTTCGGCCACGTTGACTTTGCCACGACCGAGGCTGTGGACGAGGCTGTCAAGCTCGCAGGCGAGTACCTGAACAACCGTGCCATCCGTGTGAACTACGCCAAGAGCCGTGAAAACAACGGTTTCGGCGGAGGCCGTGGTGGCGGCCGCGGTAGTGGCCGCGGTGGCCGTGGCGGCGGCCGTGGCTTCGGAGGCCGTGGTGGCGGCCGCGGTGGAGGCCGTGGCTTCGGTGGTCGCGGCGGGGGCCGTGGCGGACGTGGCGGCCGTGGTGACGGACCCCCGAAGCGCCAGTCGACGTCCATCCAGAACTTCAAGGGCTCCAAGGTTACTTTCGACTAATTTAACGGCGGCTGCTTCGACCGGGCAGTCTCCACATAGGACAGGGAGACACGTGCGCTTAGAGTGCCAGGCAACGGTGCTTGACTCGGTGGAGGGACCAGCGCAGACGGATCCCTCTGTCGTGTATTGACTAGTTTTTGCATTGCATTGAGCTTCAATCGATTCTGTTTACATAGACTCTAGACCGCATTTACCGTTAATGCGATGAAGGTGTTGAAGTGAGACCGATGTTGAAGTGCTCGAGAGCGGATCGCTTGACAACTGAGTACTTCTCGCGCGACGAGCGGTATTTGCTGTGGTGGTGTTTCTTGTGCTTCTTGTGTCTCCGCTTGTCTTCCTTCGTATGCCGGTCGTCACCGTCACTGCTGTGCGATCGCTTCACATCCCGCGCTTCTGGCTCGTCACCACCACTATCGCCGCCACCACTAGCACTACCGCCGTCGCCACCATAATGGTACCAAACTGGGGCTGTTTTGCCACCACTACCGCCACCGCCACCACCACCACCACCATAATGGTAGCAAACTGGGGCTGTTTTGAAAGCGCTTTTGCATATTGCGTGTTACGCGCGATCCTAGAAACCCTAAAGGCTCGCTACGCAGAGCCCTAAAAAGCACGCTCCGAAGCTACATGTATCGCTATTGCCCGTGCAAATTTGACGGCACAGTGCCGTCATTGACGTGCGCTGTAGACAAGCATGTCATTATTAACCAATGCTTGATGAGTTCATTTTGGCTGCTAAAAAACTAGCAAACTTTTTAGGACACATGTATTACAAAAAAGGGGAAATTCCAAAATACGTCCGTTTTATTAAAGTAATTCCGTAATGCGTCCGTGCCGTATAAATATGTACCGTAGTCACCCTTATTATTAGGACGTGTATCCTTTTGGTTTGCGTAGCCATTATGTACCATGTAGCCAAAACGCAACTACCAATCTATTTATACCGATGAGCCTACCAAAATGGTTTCGGAGCGACACTTTGAGTTCTTCGATGGAGAAACAACAGCGCTTCTTGAGTAAGGCGGATTTTAAGCTGGCGGTAGCGGAGCTGTTCGTTCGCGACTGTCGTTCACCATGCTACGCACAGAACAACAAGGAGAAGATGAAGGTGGTGTGCAAGGATGCCACGTGCGCGTATTTTATTAACGCGCGTATCGACTCTGCTGGTGTGGTACGCGTCTCGTCGGTCCAACTAGAGCATTCCTGCGCGGTTGCAAGCTTGCCCCAAGCGAAAGGAAACTGGCTATTAAAAGTAGCAGAAGAAGCCGCACGCTATGAAACCGATTTGAAGCCCCAACACGTCATATCGCGCGCTCGTGAAGACCATGGAGTCCGTGTTGGGTACAAACAGGCACACACCGCAGTTGCGCATTTCAAGGCATTATCTGTTGAAAGTGGCTTGACGAGCTACTCCAAGCTCATTCCATGGCTTTCGGCGATTTGCGATGCGAATCCAGGATCGCTTTACGAGCCGTCGGCGTTCAGCGGGAACATGGAGAGGCTGCCGGCATAGTTGGAGACCACTAGGAAGTCCGCGTCGGGGCTCAGCAAGATGTTCGTGGGGATCCGCCGTGCGTCTCGAGCGTGTTGAACAGCTTGAGCGTGCCGTCGCTGTTGAGCGTGAGCGCCGACACGAAGCCCGTGGTGGTATCCGGGTGCTCGGTCGAGTTGTCCGACACGGCGTTGATGGTGTAGATGATGAACAGAGTCGTATGCGTGTCGGTTTGCAGCGGGGAGCCAGCGGACACGCCCGTCGCAGCAGCCGCGAAGGTGAGGAGGAGACTCGAGAGGCATGGCGCCGAAGATCCACGGCGGCCGCTTCTACGGCTTGGGCTTGGTCTGAGTGCGAGTGTGTGCCAAACGTACACGTCCTAATAATAAGGGTGACTACGGTACATATTTATACGGCACGGACGCATTACGGAATTACTTTAATAAAACGGACGTATTTTGGAATTTCCCCTACAAAAAAATTACGTTTAAATAAAAAATGTACAATAAACGATTTTTTCTAAGATTAAGTACACTTTTTTAGTTCAAAACCCTACAGTATGACAAGCCAACAAAAACAATGCCTGACTAATAGTACCCCACTTATTGGGAATACTTCCTCGAATTTTGAGTGAAAACTAAAAATCTTCCGATCAGTATTTTCGCGTCAGTATTGGTAACAATGTATGCAGTTCACAGTAAATATTTATTGTATTTGTTTTTTTTCGTTTTGACATTGATTTTTCGTCGTCTTTGAAAAGTATCTCCTCCAAATAAAACTAATCTTAGGTTGATTTACCGTCTTGAAATCGGGAAGTAAAACAAATGCCAAAATATTTCTAGGACACTTGGATATTCTGACACATCTAAGAATTTAGGTCACAAAGTTTATCTTGAAGATAACATTTTCTTAGTGTGTGTAGTACAGTGCGGCCCCCCGTTTTTGCGGCCGCTGACCTCTTATAAACTTCCAGATTTGATATGTCCATGCTATCCACGGGACAGCTCATCTCCTTTTCTATAGTGTTCCCTTGCTCCCGACAGGACACATCACAAATATGCTGCAGCAAATCCAGTAAGTCTATAGGAGTTTGTATGGTCCGCTGTAATGGGCCTACCTTGGCCCACTACAACAGCTTACACGTATGCGCACGTGTATGAGGAAGCATAGCTTAGTTTAAACTAGAGTTAATTATACTCGGGCCTCCGAGTATAGATTAATCTAAATAAACGATCCAAATAATGTTTTTGGGTTAAAATGAGAACTGCTATTTTTGTGTTATGTTTCTGACTTCCTCTAAATGAAATATTCTAAGTTGGGAATCTGCCAACGGCTGGTTGGCAGAATTCCATTGCTATGCATGTCGCTCATTGGTTAAAAGATGCTGCTTTCAACCAATAGGAATCCTAAATGTCGATGGACCACCCGTCGTGGTGATCGTAAATGAATGTGGCCCTTGATGTAACGTACACCAAGGCCGAGGAAGTGTTTAAACCTTTAACAGACATCGCGTCTGTTAAAGTTACAAGTGGCTGTAGCCACTTGTGCGTGTAACCCCGTTACACCATCCCCCCGTCAAGGTTAGACGTGCCGGCCTCGGCACGTCAACCACCATTGACTGCTTGGTCAATGCATGACGTTTGAGAGACGCGTGCTCGTGATGGAACGAGCACGTCGAAGCTGAAGACCTTTGGCGCAACAGCAGAGAGCCTCTCTGCTGCTGAGTATCTTGCGCGGCAACGTGCAAAGCGCGTCGCTGCCACGGGGGCAGGTACCACAGCCTGCCCTCGAAGTGTCTTCGGGCGCTGTTGTTAACAACAGCGTTCGCATTACTTGCCAGCGTGTAGCGCATGATGGGCTTCGTACGCCTTCACCATGTCCGGAACGTCTTGGAGCAAGACATTCCGCGGCTCCCATGTATCTTGGTTGGGAGGAAATCCTCTCCAACGAATGCGAAAACGAACTGATTCTCTGTTCGTTCTCGGGATACTGTGGTCAACAATCTGCTCAACTATCCATCGAGTTGAGCCGTGTGCGTCACAAATTGGTGGCGGCGGTGGTGGAAACACGCCCCGTGTGTGGTCAACCTGGGGTTGACTTTGGGCCTCCGTCTCTCGAAGACCGAGTTGCTGCCGTGGAGCGGTTTCAGAGCAGCGACTTCGCTGCTCTGAGGCAGGAGATTGCAATCCTGAGGGCTCAAGTCGCTCAGGTCTCGCAGACCGCGTCAGACGTCTCCGTCGACATTAAAGGTCGTGTCGAGCGTTTGGTCCAGCGCGCCGACGCGCTGGAGAAGCGTTCGGCTTCCGCTTCGGGTCAGCCGAGCTAGCTGGCTCGTGCTGCCGGTATGGCTTCAGCCGCCCGACGTAAAAGGTCGGATGGAGGCGCATGCTAGACGGGATGTCTAGTGTGTAAGCGTTGCCATGCCGTGCCAACACTGTGAATGGCCCAATGAAGCGCGGAGCGAGTTTACTCGCCCCGAAGTCGGAAACTGCATGTTTAGGCAGGTTTTGAGTAGCTAACAAAACCAATGAACCCTTCTTGAATTCATTTGTGTTGCCCCTGCCAATGTTGTCTGCGTTCAGCTTCTGTCGATCGACAGAAATTGCATCCGAGCTGAACTCGTTCAACTCGCTTGTAGCAGTAGGCCCGGCCTCTGCGTTAGTCTCCGCGGTGTCTGTGCCCTGCACAGACACGTTGTTGTTGTTGTTGTTGTTCTGTTCTCGCCAGTGTCTGTGCCACGCACAGACACGGCCTTCTGCTTCTTCGCGGTGGCGTCCATGCCCTGCATGGACGAGCGGTTCTTGGTCTTGTTTCGTGTCATAGCGGCTGACACTGTGCAAGTATCAGCGGCATTCTGCGGCTGCTGCGTTGCGGCCGTAGATCCTCCCCCACTTAAGGAAGGAGCCACCATCCCGAGCAGGCTCGGGAGGCGTGGATGCCGCATGGCATTCACGTAGAACGGTGTATGCCCGGTCGAGAAATGCACCGAGTTGTTGATGGCGAACTCTGCCATCGACAGGCACTCGCTCCAATGTTGGGACGAGTGAGCGTAGCTCTTGAGTATGTCGACGAGCACGCGATTCACGCGCTCAGTTTGCCCATCCGTCTGCGGATGGTCCGCAGTCGACATTGAAAGCTGGCTCCCAAGAAGTGTGAACACTTCTTGCCACAGGTGTGCTGTGAAACGCGGGTCTCGATCCGACACGATGTCGATCAGCATGCCATGATGTTTGAACACCATGTCAACGAACAGACGTGCCGTCTGCTTCGCAGTCACTTCAGCGGGTACCGCAGCAAGATGCACCATCTTGCTGAAGCGGTCAACAAAGACCACAACTCCCGTGTTCCACTGGCTGTCCGGGGGAAGACCGAACACGAAGTCCAAAGATATGGACTGCCAACACTCCGACGGAGTCGGCAGTGACTGCAAGGGAGCCTGCGCGAACGGCGCAGGCTTCACACGTTGGCATACCTCGCAAGCACGGACGTACTTGCGCACCCACTTGTACTGGTGGGCCCAGTAGAAGTCGCGCTTGAGAAGGACGTACGTCTTCTCACGGCCCCGGATGCCCCGCAGTCGGTGCATCATGATACTCATACATGATCCTGAGGCGCAGGTCATGATCGTTGGGCACGACAACGCGGTCCGCGTTGTCGTCGACTGCACTGTAGAGTACCAGCCCGTCGTGCACCCGATAACGGTGTGCACGAGCACGAAGATGTTTCGGCAGCTTCTGACGAGCTTTGTCAGAAGGCGCTGAGCCGTAGGCCAGCAGGAGCTTCGCGTCCGCGTCGTGCGCGTACGCGGCCTTCACGTCCTCTAGCAGAGACGACGTGGGAGTGCTCGACCGCATGGCGTCAATGGCATTGACGTCGGCATCAGTTGAAGCGTAGTCAGGTCGACGCGATAACGCGTCGGCCACCACATTGAGTCTTCCGGGTTTGTACTCGACCCGGAAGTTATACTCCGCGAAGAAGGATAACCATCTCGCCATCCTTTGCGAGATGTGCGGCGACTTCACAGCCGTCCGCAGTGACGCGTGGTCCGTATAGACCACGAACGGTTTGCTTCCGAGTAAGTACACTCGGAACTTCGCGAGTGCATACTTCATGGCAAGGAGTTCCTTGTCATGCACCGGGTAGTTGCGTTCAGCTGGCTTCAGCTGACGCGATTGGTAGTAGACGATGCGATCACGGCCTTCGTGATCGTGCTGCATCAACGCACATCCGATTGCGAAATCGGATGCATCGCACACTACGTGGAATGGGCGATCTTGGTCGACCACCGCCAAGATCGGCGCCTCAGTCAAGCCCCGCTTGACTGCATCGAAGGCCTGCTGACACTGAGCAGACCAAACCCACTCGGCATCCTTCTTTAGGAGCTGAGACAGCGGGCGTATCGTGCCCGCATAGTCCTTCACGTACTTGCACAAGTACGTGGCCAAGCCAATGAACTGCCACAGTTCCTTGACGTTCGACGGTGTCGGCCACTAGTTGATCACTCTGACCTTTTCAGGGTCAGGGCGGACACCATTCTTCCCTACGAGACACCCGAGCACGGGTATCTCGCTCGCCCCGAAGATGCACTTCTTCAGGTTCGCGTAAAGCTTGTGCTTGCGCATCAGCGCAAGCAGCTTCCGGAGATGCACCTTGTGCATCTCAACATCGCTCATCCCGTCCGCAGCCCGGCTGTGGACGAACACGTCGTCGAAGTAGCTCGGTGCGAAGTCGCGCACCGAGCGCAACAAGTGCGTCACGCACCTGTTGAAGGTCGCAGGGGCGTTCTTCAGACCCTGCGGCATAACTAGCCACTCCCAGAGCATGCCGCTTGGCGTGCTCACAGCCATGAGAGGGATATCACTCTCACGCATAAGGATTTGATAGAACCCGTCGCGCAGATCAAGAGCACTGTAGATGGTGCTCCTGGCCATCGAATCGATGATAACATCTTTTCGCGGTATCGGTGTTTGCGCCGGTATCGTCGCATCGTTCAGCTTGTTGTAGGCATGAACGATGCGCCAGCCGCCCTGTGGCTTCTTGACACAGAACGTCGGAGCACTGTGCGGGGACTTCGATTCCCGCACTTGTCCAGCTTTGCGACGACTTTCAAAGAAGTCGTCGATCGCTTTGACCTGTTCTCGCGGCAGTGGCCACTGCCGCGTAACACAATACTTAGTGCCCGGCACGAGACCAATCTCGTGCTGAATGCCCTTGTCCTGCGGAAGCTCCGCAGGGATCTCTTCCGGAAATACTTCAGCGTACTCCCGTAGGATCTCGTAATAGGGACTCGTCTTCAGCGAGTCCCAGCTCTGCTCCTCAAAGCGTTCCTTCTTCGTCCTCGCACTGAGAGTGTCTTAGCTCTCAGTGGTGCTCTCCATGAAGAACTGCCTCAGCTCTTCATTCTCGCTCTTCGCTCTCTCGGCGTCCGAAAGAATGCAAATCTGCTCGATGCGTCCATCGTGCAGGTCACGCGCGAAGCGCTTCCAGCTCATGACTGGAAGCGAAGTCAAATCCGACGCTTGCGTCGGAGGATTAGCGAGAGTCATCTCCCTGTACCGGAATCCGGCACAGGTACGCATCAAGACGTTCAACGTCTCGACGTCCGGCTTCTCTGCCTCCGTCTGCCCGGCAGACATCTCTTGTAGCGTCTCGGCCCCTGGCCGAGACTTGCGCAGCGACCTTCGCATGCGCCGTCTTCTCGTCTTGCGGAGCCCGGCTCCGCTAGACTCTTGACCTCGTCCAGGCCCAGCCGTGGACGGGTGTTCTTCTTTAATACCGCCGGCGGGTTCACCCCGCGGGCGAGCGACTTCAAGCCCGGCTTGGTCGCCCGGCGCTTCGTCGTGCAGCCCGGCTGCACGATAGCATGCAAGTTTTTCCGGTGCGGGACGTTTGCAACCGTCCGCACCGCCTGCAGCGTCGGCTCCCGGAGCCGACACGCCATCTTCACCTCGACGCCTGTTATTGGTGGAGCCCTTCGTTTCAAAGGGTGCGTCGACTCCCGGAGTCGACGCGAAATTTCTTCTCGCAGCGTCGGTTCCCGGAACCGACGTGACTTCAATTCCTCGACGACTTCCATTGGCAGAGACCCCCATTACAGCGGGTGCGTCGGCTCCCCGAACCGACGAATCAAATTCATCCGAGCCATCGACTCCCGGGGTCGACGGCGTTTCATCTCCTTGGCCCTTATTATTGGCCAGACCTGGTCCAATCACCTTCGCGTCAGCTTCTACGGCTGAGGCGTGTGACATGTTTACGTCATCCGCGTCCCTTCGGACCGGAGACGCTCCCACAATCAGATTCGCGTCAGCCTCCACGGCTGACACGTGTGACACATGTCCGTCACCCCAACCTTTTGAGGTTGGAGACTGGCTCTGATTGGTTGAAAAGAGTGTGTCGATCTCCGAAATCAACACATTTTCTCCTTCAGCCGTCGGCGACGACGCCGACGCTTGCTGCTCTTGCGCGCGCACTCGCGCGCGCCCTGGGCGCTCCGGGACAACGGCGTTAGGCGCTGTCTCGACTGGGGAGTCGCGCGCACCTGTCCGTGCGTGCGTTGCGGCAACAGGGTCATCGCTCACTATTCCGCTGGCGCGACCGAAGCGCACGAGAGTGCGCTTCTCCCAATCGATTACCGGATCATGCCGTGCAAGCCACGGCATGCCCAATACCATGTCGAACTTATCGTCCTGGATCTGGACGATAAAGGTTTCGGCAAACACTCGACCTTCATACGTGAAGCGCACGCGTACCATGCGCTTCTCGGTCTCTACGACGACACCTGTCGCCAGGCGTACCTCCAACATACTTCGAGGTATCTTTAAATCCTCGAAGTCAAGCATTGATAGACTTCGCAGTCGAACAAAGTTCTTCGACGCGCCGGAATCTACCAAAGCACGACGAGAGCCGCTTGCTCTCATCGACTTCACATTCAGGATGACAAGGTCAGGCTTGTCATCGTGGTTCTTGCAGTGAGAATAAACCTCACTGGGGGCTGCAGTCCTCAGTGTCGCGTGTCCAAGGTTGACACGCGGAACCATGAACATCATGCTTACCCTGCTGCAGGTCGAGGAACTCCGCCCTCGACCGGAATTCATTTTGCGGGGCCTCAAACGCTTGTCTGAGCTCCTCCTTGAAGCTCGCGTACGTGCTGAAGCACGTAGGGTCAGAGAGTTGGCGCCCATACGCCCAACTCCTCGCTCGTCCGCCAAGACATGACATGGCGAACGCAACCTTCGACAACGGGTCGACGATACGTCGAGCCACAATGGCAGTGTCGAGTTCGACAAGCCAACGGAGGAGAGGTTCACTCTCTCTTCCAACATAATTACCTACGTTGAGCTTCAGCGATTGCTCTCGCGATGTCGTCCCTGACGACATCGTAACAGAGGAAGCAGCATCACGCTGCTCCTTCATCATGAACCCCAGAGCAACACCGTGTTGCTCCGTCGGTGATAGCGTGCGCAACATCGCAGCTACAGCAGCCTCTCCAATGACTGTTGACAGTCGTTGGAGTGCCTCCCACTCTGGGTCCGACAGGTGGAGACAGTCTGCGCGTGCAACATGAGTTGCAGGCGTAGTGGAGCTTTCCATGGGAACCTCCGCGCTCATGAAAAGGTTCTCGGCTCCTCGTCCGTGTAGCTTTCTACACGAACGCTAAGGTAGTCGGTCGTTGGACGGACTACAAAGTGCTATCAGGTGTAATGGGCCTACCTTGGCTCACTACAACAGCTTACACGTGTACGCACGTGTATGAGGAAGCATAGCTTAGTTTAAACTAGAGTTAATTATACTCGGGCCTCCGAGTATAGATTAATCTAAATAAACGATCCAAATAATGTTTTTGGGTTAAAATGAGAACTGCTATTTTTGTGTTATGTTTCTGACTTCCTCTAAATGAAATATTCTAAGTTGGGAATCTGCCAACGGCTGGTTGGCAGAATTCCATTGCTATGCATGTCGCTCATTGGTTAAAAGATGCTGCTTTCAACCAATAGGAATCCTAAATGTCGATGGACCACCCGTCGTGGTGATCGTAAATGAATGTGGCCCTTGATGTAACGTACACCAAGGCCGAGGAAGTGTTTAAACCTTTAGCAGACATCGCGTTTGTTAAAGTTACAAGTGGCTGTAGCCACTTGTGCGTGTAACACCGTTACATCCCGCATCCCGCGTGGTTGCTAACCACGCATCCCAGCCACTCTAGACGCCCACCAGCCCGTCTTCGCTCTCTCTCTGTACTACCAGAGCCGTACGTCTCAATTACTCTCGCGCTCCGCCGACGTCCCACACAGTAAAGGGCTCTCGCCGCAGAACAGAGCACTTAAGACCTCGCCTGGTGTTGGGTAAGGACGAATCCTTACGCGTAGCTGGTTAGCTGCTTGGCTTAGACCGTTCCTGTCCAAACTGCAACTGAGAGGAGGGCGCACGACCGCACACCCAGGTCTCTCACTTATCTTAGCCTAACTATAGCTACATCTACTTTCACTATAGCGTCTCCTGCTGGAATCCTTCCCCCGGCGGCCCTCCGTAGTCTCACTCTCCGCCGCTCGTTCCGCATCTCCCACGTCGCCGTCCTTGCTCACATACTCAGGTCCTCATGTACTTCGCCGTGTCCTCCCTCCTGTCGTAAGCACGCCATCGCCCGCGTACTGACGCCTCACTTCACTTGGCCGGTGACACTAGCCCTGGGATCCTGCCATAGCACCCAGTCTGCCATCGAACGCATCTCGATCTTGGTCTGCTGCACGTCCAGCAGGCCCAGTTTCAACCCCCTTCAACGTCACTACCCGTGAGGTCGATCGTCACTATCACGGGGTTGTCCGCCACTGCGCACTGCATCGCCTCCAGGAGCACGCGCTGTCCACACGCCATCCCCTGACCGAAGATCGTCCCCGATCTTTCCGTCGTCAAACAGGCCTTCAAACTCTCGAGCCGAGAGCCATTCTTTTGTCGTCGGTCCTCCTGCTCGTACACCAAACTCCACTTGATACTGCAGGACGTATCGACCTGCTTTGTTGCGGACTCTGCATCGCGCTCGCTCAACGATCGTGCCTCGTGCTGCTGTTTCGAGAAGGTGTTGCTTGAGTGACATTCGCCTGACTTGGCCACGTCCTCGCAGTGCTCCGGTAGCTGCTCTCGAGTCTGCCGTGTCTTCGTCTCCTGCGCTACCGCGTTGTTCGTCACGTCCGCAGGTCGCGCGTTCGTCTGCATCGTCGACTCTCCCATCGCCATCCGTCGTTCCAACGCCGTGGGGTCGCGTTGTGCGCAGAACCCCACGATGAGCATCTGCTTCGTGCGCCGTGGCTGCTGCCGCAGCCTGTTCGTCTGGTGCAATACCCCGTCGAGTTGCTCGTTCCTCACGGGCTTCCTTCGCTATCCGTCGCCTTTTCTGTTGCTCAGCGAGCTCGACTCCTTCATGCAGTCGTTGTTCCTCTCGACCGTCGCTCCGACGCTTGCGTGTTGACTTTGCACCGCCAACACTCCGCTTCCCTGCCCTCTGCTCGTCCTGCTCTGCAGTGCCATCACCTCGTCGTGGCCGATTATCGTCTGCGGAGCCCTGCACATGTCGGTGGCGCCTCCGTGCTGTCCCCGCGCTGGGTATCGTGCCGTTATCAGCTATTCCGAGCGGTGAAACGTCGGGAGGCATTCCGATACCCATCATCGTTGCTACATATTCACCCTGAGCCGTACGCGACTCTGTATCTGCCGCTATACTTGGCGTAGCTGTTGTCGTCGTGGGTCGTGCCGGTGGGACTGTTGACCTTGTTGCTGTTGGTGCGACCGAAGTTGCTGCACTTCTCTCACCCAGTACGCCGACGACAGCGTCGCCGGTTCGGTCTGTTCCGGTCGTCTGTCCTCGGTTTCTAACAAGGGGTTCACGACTGAGCTGAAGGTTTCCCAGTAGGTCCCTCCTGAACTGAATCTTGCGCCAGTAGGATTAAGATTGCACAAGTAGCACTAACGTGGAGCTCTGCATCTAAAACGAAGCCGTAGGCACTCTGGAGCCGATCCATTCTTTAATTAGCGAGCTACGATCGCAGGTGCGCAGCCACATCCATCTCATTGGTCATGCATGCAATCATAGCCTAAAAGTTCCTAGCGTAAAATCACTAACATCTCCAACCTACCCGGGTGGTAGTAAACTTTTAGCTGTATTACGAACCCTTTGTTAATTCAAATTCTAAGAACGATAATAATTATTCGTGAATTTAGTTTTGCATTTTGATATATCGGGAAAAAATCATAGTGTTTAGAACACCGCAGTAAAATGACAAAACATTTCTTAGGAGTATTTACAGGTAATGTCTTAAGCTCGTATTCGATTGTTGTTATGTGGATCATGAATCCTGTGTCGCTTGTCATAAAAAATGATTTACAGGCTAGTTAAGAAGAACCATGTTCGCGATACGATATAAGAATACGCAACATGGTAGGTGCTCAACTCTAATTGAGAAAACCCAGGACAGTCCCTGGGCTGCTTGTCAGCCCCGGGGCATGGTAAGGAACACGAAGACCGGCGCGCTTCAACGCATTATGAAGGCCCATTTCCAGCTTGTGAAGCAGAAACGTGTCGATCAGAAGGCCCATCATAGCTGCAAATAAAATCATGTTAAGACCTGAGATCGGATACCCTTTAGCGTTCGAGATCTCGCTTGCGACTTCGTTGCCTCGGACGTGGAGCGGTTTCGTCGTGAAGCCCCACTTGGCACAGCAGCACCTGTCGAGCAGCAGGATGTCCTCTCGGTGGACGCGAAAGTAGCGGCCCGTCTCGGTCAAGACGACCACGACAGCTTCCTCCTCGTCCAGCTCGTGTGCTGTGAAGTGAGACAGCACAAAGCCGTACAGACCCTTCTCGTTCAGGTCGGGGTGAAGCTCGCCCCCGTCCTGCGGCCATAACGCCGCGTTCGGCCGGATGAACGCAATCGCCTGGTGGAGCTGAAGCTGCATCTGACGATCGAGCTCGGCTCGCACTCGGGCGTTCAGGTGCACCATTGGCTGGACGTGCCAATTTGACACTGAACTGCCGATGCAAGCGTGCGCTCGTACTGTGATGGATCTCGCATGGTCTGGGTGCTGCAGTGACTCGACCCGAAAAAAGTTGCTTCATGCCGGTGGAGACGATGCCACAAACGTCGACGACGCCACCAAGATAGAACGTTTTGTAGAAGCTGGCATCGACAAAAATTTGAAACCCAATTTTGGATGTGCAACCGCTCCAACATGTATGTGGTACAGGCCTCCACGTCATCACTTGGTAGTTCTGCTGGCTGCGGCAACCTCTCGACTTAGACCCCACTTTCAATTCTCCGGCCTCCCCCCCCCCCCCCTCGCCCAAGCTCACGATGGACCACTACGACTCGGACGAAGCAATGGCGTCACCGTCCCAGTCGACCTCCGGAAACGCTCGATTTGTCGGCCCCGGCATCGGTCTCCACGACACTCGCTGCTTCGGTCCTGGCTGCGGTCTCGGCCCCAGTGAAAGCGGCGGCGGTCCCGGTTCTTCCATTCTACGACCCGACCAGGGACCCGCAGCTGGAGTTCCTCTACGAGACGCCTTTCCGCAACGGCAAGACCAAGCTGGAACTGTGATTTACAGGCTAGTTAAGAAGAACCATGTTCGCGATACGATATAAGAATACGCAACATGGTAGGTGCTCAACTCTAATTGAGAAAACCCAGGACAGTCCCTGGGCTGCTTGTCAGCCCCGGGGCATGGTAAGGAACACGAAGACCGGCGCGCTTCAACGCATTATGAAGGCCCATTTCCAGCTTGTGAAGCAGAAACGTGTCGATCAGAAGGCCCATCATAGCTGCAAATAAAATCATGTTAAGACCTGAGATCGGATACCCTTTAGCGTTCGAGATCTCGCTTGCGACTTCGTTGCCTCGGACGTGGAGCGGTTTCGTCGTGAAGCCCCACTTGGCACAGCGGCACCTGTCGAGCAGCAGGATGTCCTCTCGGTGGACGCGAAAGCAGCGGCCCGTCTCGGTCAAGACGACCACGACAGCTTCCTCCTCGTCCAGCTCGTGTGCTGTGAAGTGAGACAGCACAAAGCCGTACAGACCCTTCTCGTTCAGGTCGGGGTGAAGCTCGCCCCCGTCCTGCGGCCATAACGCCGCGTTCGGCCGGATGAACGCAATCGCCTGGTGGAGCTGAAGCTGCATCTGACGATCGAGCTCGGCTCGCACTCGGGCGTTCAGGTGCACCATGGGCTGGACGTGCCAATTTGACACTGAACTGCCGATGCAAGCGTGTGCGCTCGTACTGCGATGGATCTCGCATGGTCTGGGTGCTGCAGTGACTCGACCCGAAAAAAGTTGCTTCATGCCGGTGGAGACGATGCCACAAACGTCGACGACGCCACCAAGATAGAACGTTTTGTAGAAGCTGGCATCGACAAAAATTTGAAACCCAATTTTGGATGTGCAACCGCTCCAACATGTATGTGGTACAGGCCTCCACGTCATCACTTGGTAGTTCTGCTGGCTGTGGCAACCTCTTGACTTAGACCCCACTTTCAATTCTCCGGCCTCGCCCCCCCCCCCCCCCCCCCCCCCCCAACAACCCGTTCTGGACGGACCTTCACCGGGGGACCAAGACAGTACACTTCAGCATGCACGACGCGATGTTGGCCGAGATGGTGTGGACCTTGCCGCCATCGCGTCGTTGACGTATGCGCTGGAACAGGTCGCGCGGCTTGCTGCGTACGGGACGACGGAGCTCGAATTGGTTGACACGTCGCCGTACCACCTGGAGATGGCTTACAGGAGAAATGGAAGTACGAACATATAAAGGTTTCCGCAACCAGGAAAACTGATAGTTACCCTAACAATAAGAAATGTATTTGTAACAGCAGATAGGCATAGACTTGGATGTTATTCCTTTATCGGTTATGCAGAGCATTACAAAACGGAAACATGATTAGCGAAACAAACTATTCAGGATATGGTTTGGCGTTTCTCAGAAATGTAACATAAATTTACTTCTAGATTTGTATTGCATGACAATTATAGGATATGTAGAACTAAAGTTTGCAATAGTATTGATGTTGCTAGAGTTGCCATTTTTTAATCCTTGAACCTTCGAACTTAGCGCACGTTTGAAACACCAAGTTGAAAATGTGTTACCGTATTCCGTATGTGCTTGCTGACTGATTTTAATTACTGACACTTTCCAGATACTTCTAGGTATCCAATCACAGTACGCTATTTGTTCAAGTGAGCCAATCATTTCACTGAAGATAAGCTCACAATCGATTTTTTTGTGGCGTTGTAGCGAAGATGGCTGTCAGGAAGCACATAAGGAATACGGTATTAGAAAATTTATATGTACGAGTTATGCTACGCTCGGATAATGGCATCAGCACACAGCTTGTATACTGAAATTAAAATAAGGTATATGAAGCATGATGATAATAATAGTTAGATTTCGACGCGTTCCTCATCTTCACTTACTTTACCTTAACAGTGCATGGATTTGTGTGTAAAATTGCATCAGAATTTGATCAACACATTCACCTGTACGAATTTAATAAGTTAAGATGCGAACTTGCAATCTATACACATAGACTAAAACTGTATGGCGCACATATACCGGTAATGGGAAGCCTCGGAAACAGTTGCTCATTTTTCTGTGAAGGTGAAGGTGCACGGTACAGTGAGTTTCGAAACCTCGCTAATAATCAGATAAATATTGCTTCGACTCTTACCGTACCCCCTATTATTAGTGAGCGGGAAGATTCATACTCACTTTTCATATCAGTGCTTTGGCGTACCACACTGTCGTCGTACTCGGCCACTACGCTGCATTGCTGCAAAGTCCAACCTGACGGGAGGGCACATTGGCCGGAGTAGGAGCTAGGGAAGTGGCGTATGTTAGAGACCAGCTTAAGGAAGGAACGTTCTTAGGCAGCCGCAACCTCGGGCAGGTCTGTAGGCCTGTCCCCATGCCTCCGTAAACCCGAACATGTACACATGCACGACGAGGACCCTTCACTTGTGCACGTCCGCACTCCAGGTCTCCCGTCCACTCGGTCGAGACGTCAACGATAGACATCCCGTGTAATGGGCCTACCTTGGCTCACTACAACATACGTGTGCGCACGCGTATGAGGAAGCGTAGGTTTCTTTACTTGAGTTAAGTATACTCGAGGTCCACGAGTATACTTCAAACAATATAAATACTCTTAGTAGCTGATTTTGGTAAAGATGAGAACTGCTATTTTTGTTTATGTTTCTGACTTCCTCTAAATGTAATATTCTAAGTTGGGAATCTGCCAACGGCTGGTTGGCAGAATTCCATTGCTATGCATGTCGCTCATTGGTTAAAAGATGTTGATTTCAACCAATAGGAATCCTAAATGTCTATGGACCACCCGTCGTGGTGATCGTAAATGAATGTGGCCCTTGATGTAACGTACACCAAGGCCGAGGAAGTGTTTAAACCTTTAACAGACGCGATGCCTGTTAAAGTTACAAGTGGCTGTAGCCACTTGTGCTTGTAACCCCGTTACACCATCCCCCCGTCAAGGTTAGACGTGCCGGCCTCGGCACGTCAACCACCATTGACTGCTTGGTCAATGCATGACGTTTGAAAGGAGCGTGCTCGTGATGGAACGAGCTCGTCGAAGTTGAAGACCTTTGGCGCAACAGCAGAGAGCCTCTCTGCTGCTGAGTATCTTGCGCGGCAACGTGCAAAGCGCGTCGCTGCCACGGGGGCAGGTACCACAGCCTGCCCTCGAAGTGTCTTCGGGCGCTGTTGTTAACAACAGCGTTCGCATTACTTGCCAGCGTGTAGCGCATGAGGGGCTTCGTACGCCTTCACCATGTCCGGAACGTCTTGGAGCAGGACGTTCCGCGGCTCCCATGTATCTTGGTTGGGAGGAAATCCTCTCCAACGAATGCGAAAACGAACTGATTCTCTGTTCGTTCTCGGGATACTTTGGTCAACAATCTGCTCAACTATCCATCGAGTTGAGCCGTGTGCGTCACGAATTGGTGGCGGCGGTGGTGGAAACACGCCCCGTGTGTGGTCAACCTGGTGTTGACCCCGATCTCGCGTCTTCCCACGACCGGAACTCGGTCGTGGGGTAGCTACAGAGCGCTGCGCTCGGCGCTCTTGAGTATCCTTACTGTGCGACGGTCTCCTAGACCGCCTCGATCGTCCCGGCCGGGCTGGATCTCCAGCTCGACCTGCTGCTCCAGCGCGACTTCGCGCTGGAGAGGATGATGGCTTCCGCACGAGTCTTCTGCTCCGGTTCAGCCGAACTAGGTAGCTCGTGCTGCAGGTATGGCTTCAACCGTCCGACGTAGAACGTCGGATGGATGCGCATGCTAAACGGGATGTCTAGCGTGTAGGCGTTGCCATGCCGTGCCAACACTGTGAACGGCCCGATGAAGCGCGGAGCGAGTTTGCTCGCCCCGAAGTCGGAAACTGCATGTTTAGGCAGGGTTTAAGTAGCTAACAAAACCAATGAACCCTTCTCGAATTCATTAGTGTTGCCCCTGCCAACATTGTCTGCGTTCAGCTTCTGGGTCGGTCGACAGAAGCTGCAATAGCGTCTTGGACAAACCGAATGACGGCTTGTCTGCGTTGCACGAATGCAATTGCATCCGAGCTGAACTCGTTCAACTCGCTTGTAGCCGTAGGCCCGGCCTCTGCGTTAGTCTCCGCGGTGTCTGTGCCCTGCACAGACACGTTGTTGTTGTTGTTCTGGTTCTCACCAGTGTCTGTGCCCCGCACAGACACATGCTTCATGTGTTTGTCGACGTCTGTGCCCTGCACAGACGCGTGTTTCTTCTTGTCCTTGTCAGTGTCTGTGCCCCGCACAGACACGGCCTTCTGCTTCTTCACGGTAGCGTCCATGCCCTGCATAGACGAGCGGTTCTTGGCCTTGTTTCGTGTCATAGCAGCTGACACTGTGCAAGTGTCAGCGGCATTCTGCGGCTGCTGCGTTGCGGCCGTAGATCCTCCCCCACTTAAGGAAGGAGCCACCATCCCGAGCAGGCTCGGGAGGCGTGGATGCCGCATGGCATTCACGTAGAACGGTGTATGCCCGGTCGAGAAATGCACCGAGTTGTTGATGGCGAACTCTGCCATCGACAGGCACTCGCTCCAATGTTGGGACGAGTGAGCGTAGCTCTTGAGTATGTCGACGAGCACGCGATTCACGCGCTCAGTTTGCCCATCCGTCTGCGGATGGTCCGCAGTCGACATTGAAAGCTGGCTCCCAAGAAGTGTGAACACTTCTTGCCACAGGTGTGCTGTGAAACGCGGGTCTCGATCCGACACGATGTCGATCAGCATGCCATGATGTTTGAACACCATGTCAACGAACAGACGTGCCATATGCTTCGCAGTCACTTCAGCGGGTACCGCAGCAAGATGCACCATCTTGCTGAAGCGGTCAACAAAGACCACAACTCCCGTGTTCCACTGGCTGTCCGGGGGAAGACCGAACACGAAGTCCAAAGACATGGACTGCCAACACTCCGACGGAGTCGGTAGTGACTGCAAGGGAGCCTGCGCGAACGTCGCAGGCTTCACACGTTGGCATACCTCGCAAGAACGGACGTACTTGCGCACCCACTTGTACTGGTGGGCCCAGTAGAAGTCGCGCGTGAGAAGGACGTACGTCTTCTCACGGCCCAGATGCCCCGCAGTCGGTGCATCATGATACTCATACATGATCCTGAGGCGCAGGTCATGATCGTTGGGCACGACATCGCGGTCCGCGTTGTCGTCGACTGCACTGTAGAGTAACAAGCCGTCGTGCACCCGATAACGGTGTGCACGAGCACGAAGATGTTTCGGCAGCTTCTGGCGAGCTTTGTCAGAAGGCGCTGAACCGTAGGCCAGCAGGAGCTTCGCGTCCGCGTCGTGCGCGTACGCGGCCTTCACGTCCTCTAGCAGAGACGACGTGGGAGTGCTCGACCGCATGGCGTCAATGGCATTGACGTCGGCATCAGTTGAAGCGTAGTCAGGTCGACGCGATAACGCGTCGGCCACCACATTGAGTCTTCCGGGTTTGTACTCGACCCGGAAGTTATACTCCGCGAAGAAGGATAACCATCTCGCCATCCTTTGCGAGATGTGCGGCGACTTCACAGCCGTCCGCAGTGACGCGTGGTCCGTATAGACCACGAACGGTTTGCTTCCGAGTAAGTACACTCGGAACTTCGCGAGTGCATACTTCATGGCAAGGAGTTCCTTGTCATGCACCGGGTAGTTGCGTTCAGCTGGCTTCAGCTGACGCGATTGGTAGTAGACGACGCGATCACGGCCTTCGCGATCGTGCTGCATCAACGCACATCCGATTGCGAAATCGGATGCATCGCACACTACGTGGAATGGGTGATCTTGGTCGGCCACCGCCAAGATCGGCACCTCAGTCAAGCCCCGACTGACTGCATCGAAGGCCTGCTGACACTCAGCAGACCAAACCCACTCGGCATCCTTCTTTAGGAGCTGTGACAGCGGGCGTATCGTGCCCGCATAGTCCTTCACGTACTTGCACAAGTACGTGGCCAAGCCAATGAACTGCCACAGTTCCTTGACGTTCGACGGTGTCGGCCACTCGTTGATCACTCTGACCTTTTCAGGGTCAGGGCGGACACCATTCTTCCCTACGAGACACCCGAGCACGGGTATCTCGCTCGCCTCCAAGATGCACTTCTTCAGGTTCGCGTAAAGCTTGTGCTTGCGCATCAGCGCAAGCAGCTTCCGGAGATGCACCTTGTGCATCTCAACATCGCTCATCCCGTCCGCAGCCCGGCTGTGGACGAACACGTCGTCGAAGTAGCTCGGTGCGAAGTCGCGCACCGAGCGCAACAAGTGCGTCACGCACCTGTTGAAGGTCGCAGGGGCGTTCTTCAGACCCTGCGGCATAACTAGCCACTCCCAGAGCATGCCGCTTGGCGTGCTCACAGCCGTGAGAGGGATATCACTCTCACGCATAAGGATCTGATAGAACCCGTCGCGCAGATCAAGAGCACTGTAGATGGTGCTCCTGGCCATCGAATCGATGATAACATCTTTTCGCGGTATCGGTGTTTGCGCCGGTATCGTCGAATCGTTCAGCTTGTTGTAGGCATGAACGATGCGCCAGCCGCCCTGTGGCTTCTTGACACAGAACGTCGGAGCACTGTGCGGGGACTTCGATTCCCGCACTTGTCCAGCTTTGCGACGACTTTCAAAGAAGTCGTCGATCGCTTTGACCTGTTCTCGCGGCAGTGGCCACTGCCGCGTAACACAATACTTAGTGCCCGGCACGAGATCAATCTCGTGCTGAATGCCCTTGTCCTGCGGAAGCTCCGCAGGGATCTCTTCCGGAAATACTTCAGCGTACTCCCGTAGGATCTCGTAATAGGGACTCGTCTTCAGCGAGTCCCAGCTCTGCTCCTCAAAGCGTTCCTTCTTCGTCCTCGCACTGAGAGTGTCTTCGCTCTCAGTGGTGCTCTCCATGAAGAACTGCCTCAGCTCTTCATTCTCGCTCTTCGCTCTCTCGGCGTCCGAAAGAATGCAAATCTGCTCGATGCGTCCATCGTGCAGGTCACGCGCGAAGCGCTTCCAGCTCATGACTGGAAGCGAAGTCAAATCCGACGCTTGCGTCGGAGGATTAGCGAGAGTCATCTCCCTGTACCGGAATCCGGCACAGGTACGCATCAAGACGTTCAACGTCTCGACGTCCGGCTTCTCTGCCTCCGTCTGCCCGGCAGACATCTCTTGTAGCGTCTCGGCCCCTGGCCGAGACTTGCGCAGCGACCTTCGCATGCGCCGTCTTCTCGTCTTGCGGAGCCCGGCTCCGCTAGACTCTTGACCTCGTCCAGGCCCAGCCGTGGACGGGTGTTCTTCTTTAATACCGCCGGCGGGTTCACCCCGCGGGCGAGCGACTTCAAGCCCGGCTTGGTCGCCCGGCGCTTCGTCGTGCAGCCCTGCTGCACGACAGCATGCAAGTTTTTCCGGTGCGGGACGTTTGCAACCGTCCGCACCGCCTGCAGCGTCGGCTCCCGGAGCCGACACGCCATCTTCACCTCGACGCCTGTTATTGGCGGAGCCCTTCGTTTCAAAGGGTGTGTCGACTCCCGGAGTCGACGCGAAATTTCTTCTCGCAGCGTCGGTTCCCGGAACCGACGCGACTTCAATACCTCGACGCCTTCCATTGGCTGAGACCCCCATTATGGAGGGTGCGTCGGCTCCCAGAGCCGACGAATCGAATTCATTCATGCCATCGACTCCCGGAGTCGACGGCGTTCCCTCTCCCTGGCCAATGTTATTGGCCAGGTCTTGCCCAATCAGGTTCGCATCGGCCTCTTCGGCCGAAGCGTGTGACTCGCTTTCGTCATACGCGCCGCTTGAGGCCGGAGACTGTCCTTGATTCGCTGAAAAGCGAGTGTCGACCTCCGAGGTCAATTCCTTCGCTAGCCGTCGGCGGCAACGCCGACGCTACATGTTCCTGCACGCGCGCTCGCGCGTGTCCAGGGTGCTCCGGGACAGCAGCGTTAGGTGCTGTCCTGACTGGGGAATCGCGCGCACCGGTTGGTGCGTGTGGGGCGGCAACAGGGCCATCGCTCACTCCGCTATCGCGACCGAAGCGCACTAGAGTGCGCTTCTCCCAATCGATTACCGGATCATGCCGCGCGAGCCACGACATGCCCAATACCATGTCGAACTTATCGTCCAGGTCCAGGACGATAAAGGTTTCAACAAACGCTCGACCTTTGTACGTGAAGCGCACGCGTACCATGCGCTTCTCGGTCTTGACGACGACACCTGTCGCCAGGCGTACCTCCAACATACTTCGAGGTATCTTTAAATCCTTGAAGTCAAGCATTGATAGACTTCGCAGTCGAACAAAGTTCTTCGACGCGCAGGAATCTACCAAAGTACGACGAGAGCCGCTTGCTCTCATCGACTTCACATTCAGGATGACAAGGTCAGGCTTGTCATCGTGGTTCTTGCAGTGAGAATGAACCTCACTGGGGGCTGCAGTCCTCAGTGTCGCGTGTCCAAGGCTGACACGTGGAACCGCATTACCAGTAGGGCGCCCCGCGCCTACTGGCGTCCAGCGTTTTTTGTTAGTCCGCGACGATGCCCGGCATCGTCACGTCGATCACCATCTCGGTGCACGGGTGCCGTGCACTCTCGGGCATAGTGACCGATCCTTCCGCAACGGAAGCATCGTACATTGCTCCCTTGTTGCTGTTGATAACCAGCAGCTGTTGCATTCGAGAGGTCCATTGGTTCCGGACCTCCCGCCATCGCTACCGGGGGCAGTTGCAGCCTCGGTGCATTCGCATGTAGTTTAGCCTGTCGTAGGCTAAACTCCTCCTGCATGGCAAGAGTGATTGCGCAGCTTCGAGAGTACCTGGGTACTCTCGGAAGAGATAGGTCTTCACAGGTCCATCTCTCAGTTCCTTCATAAACGTGACGACCTTGGTCGCCTCCTCAATCGGGTTGGTCACGATGTTCGAGACCAAGCACCGTGCTCTCTGCGCGTAAGCATGAACATCATGCTTACCCTGCCGCAGGTCGAGGAACTCCGCCCTCGACCGGAATTCATTTTGCGGGGGCTCAAACGCTTGTCTGAGCTCCTCCTTGAAGCTCGCGTACGTGCTGAAGCACGTAGGGTCAGAGAGTCGGCGCCCATACGCCCAACTCCTCGCTCGTCCGTCAAGACATGACATGGCAAACGCAACCTTCGACAACGGGTCGTCGATACGTCAAGCCGCAATGGCAGTGTCGAGTTCGACAAGCCAACGGAGGAGAGGTTCACCCTCTCTTCCAACATAAGTACTTACGTTGAGCTTCAGCGATTGCTCTCGCGATGTCGTCCCCGACGACATCGTAACAGAGGAAGCAGCATCACGCTGCTCCTTCATCATGAACCCCAGAGCAACACCGTGTTGCTCCGTCGGTGATAGCGTGCGCAACATCGCAGCTACAGCAGCCTCTCCAATGACTGTTGACAGTCGTTGGAGTGCCTCCCACTCTGAGTCCGACAGGTGGAGACAGTCTGCGCGTGCAACATGAGTTGCAGGCGTAGTGGAGCTTTCCATGGGCACCTCCGCGCTCATGAAAAGGTTCTCGGCTCCTTGTCCGTGTAGCTTTCTACACGAACGCTAAGGTAGTCGGTCGTTGGACGGACTACAAAGTGCTACCAGGTGTAATCGGCCTACCTTGGCTCACTACAACAGCTTACACGTGTACGCACGTGTATGAGGAAGCGTAGTTTTCTTTACTTGAGCTAAGTATACTCGAGGTCCACAAGTATACTTTAAACAAGATAAATACTCTTAGTAGCTGATTTTGGTAAAGATGAGAACTGCTATTTTTGTTTATGTTTCTGACTTCCTCTAAATGTAATATTCTAAGTTGGGAATCTGCCAACGGCTGGTTGGCAGAATTCCATTGCTATGCATGTCGCTCATTGGTTAAAAGATGCTGATTTCAACCAATAGGAATCCTAAATGTCGATGGACCACCCGTCGTGGTGATCGTAAATGAATGTGGCCCTTGATGTAACGTACACCAAGGCCGAGGAAGTGTTTAAACCTTTAACAGACATCGCGTTTGTTAAAGTTACAAGTGGCTGTAGCCACTTGTGCGTGTAACCCCGTTACATCCCGCATCCCGCGTGGTTGCTAACCACGCATCCCAGCCACTCTAGACGCCCACCAGCCCGTCTTCGCTCTCTCTCTGTACTACCAGAGCCGTACGTCTCAATTACTCTCGCGCTCCGCCGACGTCCCACACAGTAAAGGGCTCTCGCCGCAGAACAGAGCACTTAAGACCTCGCCTGGTGTTGGGTAAGGACGAATCCTTACGCGTAGTTGGTTAGCTGCTTGGCTTAGACCGTTCCTGTCCAAACTGCAACTGAGAGGAGGGCGCACGACCGCACACCCAGGTCTCTCACTTATCTTAGCCTAACTATAGCTACATCTACTTTCACTATAGCGTCTCCTGCTGGAATCCTTCCCCCGGCGGCCCTCCGTAGTCTCACTCTCCGCCGCTCGTTCCGCATCTCCCACGTCGCCGTCCTTGCTCACATACTCAGGTCCTCATGTACTTCGCCGTGTCCTCCCTCCTGTCGTAAGCACGCCATCGCCCGCGTACTGACGCCTCACTTCACTTGGCCGGTGACACTAGCCCTGGGATCCTGCCATAGCACCCAGTCTGCCATCGAACGCATCTCGATCTTGGTCTGCTGCACGTCCAGCAGGCCCAGTTTCAACCCCCTTCAACGTCACTACCCGTGAGGTCGATCGTCACTATCACGGGGTTGTCCGCCACTGCGCACTGCATCGCCTCCAGGAGCACGCGCTGTCCACACGCCATCCCCTGACCGAAGATCGTCCCCGATCTTTCCGTCGTCAAACAGGCCTTCAAACTCTCGAGCCGAGAGCCATTCTTTTGTCGTCGGTCCTCCTGCTCGTACACCAAACTCCACTTGATACTGCAGGACGTATCGACCTGCTTTGTTGCGGACTCTGCATCGCGCTCGCTCAACGATCGTGCCTCGTGCTGCTGTTTCGAGAAGGTGTTGCTTGAGTGACATTCGCCTGACTTGGCCACGTCCTCGCAGTGCTCCGGTAGCTGCTCTCGAGTCTGCCGTGTCTTCGTCTCCTGCGCTACCGCGTTGTTCGTCACGTCCGCAGGTCGCGCGTTCGTCTGCATCGTCGACTCTCCCATCGCCATCCGTCGTTCCAACGCCGTGGGGTCGCGTTGTGCGCAGAACCCCACGATGAGCATCTGCTTCGTGCGCCGTGGCTGCTGCCGCAGCCTGTTCGTCTGGTGCAATACCCCGTCGAGTTGCTCGTTCCTCACGGGCTTCCTTCGCTATCCGTCGCCTTTTCTGTTGCTCAGCGAGCTCGACTCCTTCATGCAGTCGTTGTTCCTCTCGACCGTCGCTCCGACGCTTGCGTGTTGACTTTGCACCGCCAACACTCCGCTTCCCTGCCCTCTGCTCGTCCTGCTCTGCAGTGCCATCACCTCGTCGTGGCCGATTATCGTCTGCGGAGCCCTGCACATGTCGGTGGCGCCTCCGTGCTGTCCCCGCGCTGGGTGTCGTGCCGTTATCAGCTATTCCGAGCGGTGAAACGTCGGGAGGCATTCCGGTACCCATCATCGTTGCTACATATTCACCCTGAGCCGTACGCGACTCTGTATCTGCCGCTATACTTGGCGTAGCTGTTGTCGTCGTGGGTCGTGCCGGTGGGACTGTTGACCTGGTTGCTGTTGGTGCGACCGAAGTTGCTGCACTTCTCTCACCCAGTACGCCGACGACAGCGTCGCCGGTTCGGTCTGTTCCGGTCGTCTGTCCTCGGTCCGCACCTGCTGCATCGTTCCGCCGACCTCGTACGCGGTCGGCCTCAGGTTCTGGTAGGTCAGCTCCAGTCGTTCCGCTTCCGTCCTCGACACCCTCGTCTTCTCCATCTGCTAGCTCACGCAGTATTCTATCCGCTACCGTCTCGCGCTGCCCAGGCGGGTAGTGATAAGAAACAAGGAAACTGCAGTGTGCAATCAGCTCGTCTTGCGTGTCGAGGCGAGTCACTCGCCAATTGTCAAAACCCGCATCTGCATCAACTCGTGCTGGCACCACCCACTGATGGGCCAGCTTCGTTACGCCTTTGCCGCGCGGTGGCTTCAGTACCCAGACTACGTCGCCCACCGTGTAGTGTTCACGTCCCCGGACGCGCTGATTGTAGTATCGTTCTCGACGCTTCTGGTCGCGTTGCAGCGCCGCCTTCGCGATCACTGATGCACGCTCCAAATGCGTCACCAGCTTTCTATGATACTCCGATTACTTGCCCACCATCGTTACTCGACTCGTCCGTAGCAGTTCGTTGGGTGCCCTCAAGCGTCTCCCCATCATCAGCTCGTTGGGCGTGAAGCCCGTAGTTCCGTGCTTCGCGCCATTGTAGGTATAGACAGCGCTCGGCAACCACTGGTCCCAGTCATTCTGCTGCTCATCGACGTACATTGCCACCATGTCCTTCCACACCTTGTGGTACCTTTCAACTAGCCCCAGCAGCATAGGTCGATAAGGCACCGGTGTCATTTGCCGTGTTTGTATTAGTTGAGTCAGCTGCTTGACCACTTTGCCGTTGAGCTCTGGCGCTCCATCCATCGCCAGTTCGCGCATCGGACCATACACCAGCACTACTCGCTCTGCAATAAACTTCGCTATGTGCTCCGCCGTGTGTGAGGGTGTAGCCACTGCGACGGCGTATCGACTGGCATAGCCGACCGCTGCTACCACGTATCTGTTGCCGTTCGGCGTCACAGGCAGCGGTCCCGCGACGTCTATTGCCCATCTGTCGCCTACGTCGCCAACGCCCTGACTCCGTAGCGGTGGTATCACCGCCTTTGGCTTCGTTTTCCGCGTTCCGCAGTCTCTGCAGCTCCGGACCCATAACTTCACCTGCGTTCCCACGTCCGGCCACCAATACGTGCTCGTCACTCGTGCATACGTCTGAGGCGTCCGTAGATGGCCAGCATAGATCGAATCGTGCGCCTCGCGGAGCGCCTTCGCACGCAGTGCGACAGGTAGTACCACACGCAGCACCCCGTCATCGCCACGTACATGCACTACCCCATTCACCTCTTTCACTGCCTGGCCCTTGTATCTGCCTGCGGCGTTCAGTCGTTTCACGAACTTGTCCTCCCGCTGGTACTGGCGGATCTCGTCGTCCGTCAGCTGGCCATTCTCCGTGTCGGGTGGCTGTATACCGCTCTGGCTTCCATCCAATGTCGTGGCGCGCTGCTCCTCGCTCACCGCGACCGTCGCCGGGACCACTATCCTGGGCTCCATGTTCCTCGTGCCTCCGTTGTCCGTCAAGATCGCGCCGGACATCGTGGTCGGGTTGTTCGCTACACCCTCTTGGTTCGTCACGCTTACGAAATTCGTCGCTGTCCCGTTGCTCGCCATTGCCGGAGCTGGAGTCACAGCGGTCATCAGGGTCTCCGACGTAACTGCACCCGCCGCTGGTGGCGTCCCTGTGTCCCCGTCGTTCCTTCCTGCTGCCGTCAGTGGCATCCGTCTACCCGCCGTCGTAACTCTTACCGGTGCACGAGAGAGAGCGTCGGCTACTACATTCGTCGATCCTGCAGGGTACGTGATCGCAAAGTCGTATTCTTGCAGCTGTAGAGCCCATCTGTGAAGACGCCCCGTTAAGTCTTTGCTTTTCATGAGCCACGTCAATGCCGAATGATCCGTTACTAACTCGAAGCGTCTTCCATACAGGTACGGCCTGAACAAGCGCACCGCCCACACGACAGCGGTGCACCTAGGTCCGTGATCCCGTACTTCGACACTGTTGGTGAGTTCACCTTCGACGCGAAGGCCACCGGCTGGTCTCCATTGCCGTGGTCTGGCATCAGGGCCGCCCCAAGGCCAACCACTGACGCGTCTGCCACCAGCTTAAAAGGCTTAGTAAAGTCAGGGTAGATTAACAGCAGCCGTTCCGTCAACTCAGCTTTCAGTTTTTCGAGTGCCTCATGCTGTTCTGTCTCCCACTGCCACTCAACAGCCCTCCTCAATAGTTTCGTCAGCGGGTCGGCCTTTGTACCAAAGTTGGGCACGAATCTGCGATAGTATCCAGCCAGATGCACGAACCTTTGAACTTCGGTCGGGTCCGTAGGCACTGGGAACCTTCGAACACTATCCACTAGCGTCTCCAACGGCCGAATGCCCACATCGTCTAACTCATGACCGAGGTACTCCAGTCGCTCCATGGCAAAGCTACACTTTTTAGGTTTCAGCGAGAGGCCCGCTCTTGCCAGCCGCTCCATCACGATCGCTAGATCAACCACGTGGCGGTGTATCTCGCCGCCTGAGAAGACTATCACGTCATCCAGATACACCAGACAGCTCCTCCATGTCAATCCGCGGAGAACAGCATCCATCATCCTTTGGAAGGTGCCAGGGGCATTCGCAAGCCCGAATGGCATCATCACAAATCGGAACAAGCCTCTCCGAGTGACGAAGCCTGTCTTATCACGATCGCCCTTGGCGACTGGTACTTGCCAGTAGCCTGCATGTAGGTCTAGGCTCGAAAATCTCTTGGCTCCATGCATTGACTCCAACGCTTCGTCAATACGTGGGAGAGGATAGATGTCCTTCTTCGTAATCGCATTGAGCATGCGATAATCGCTGCAAAAGCGGACGCTTCCGTCCTTCTTCCGGACAAGAACAACCGGGAAGCCCCACGCCCCAGTGCTCTCCTCTATCACGCCGTCGTGCAACATCTGCTCCACTTCACCGTCGATCACTTCGTGCTCGGTTCTCGAGTAGCGTCGAGGTCGCGTTCTTATTGGCCCTTCGCTGCCGGTGTTAATGTAGTGCTCCACACCCAGCGTCGTGGCGGGTGGGCCCTTCTCTCGGTTCCAGCATCTGAGGATAGTGGCGCAGGAGCTTGAGCAGCAAGCTCTTCTCGTCCGCTGACATACCCCCAATCACCAACTCGTCCTCGTTCACCAGCGGCCCCTCGGGAGCTGACAGCTCGTCAACCCACTGACTAACCCTCTCCCGATCCAGTTCACCCTCGAGCTCCATCACTTCGAGCTCTTCGTCCAGTGGCGTCCAGGTTCCGAGTGCTTCTCGGCTGGGTAGTTTCGTCGTCCGCCCGACTAAGTTCATGATCGGCACCGTTGCCTTGCCTCCTCGCACGGTCACCAGCGTCGGGGCCACCAGCAAGTGTTGCTCCTTCCGTACTTTGGGCACGAACATCCCAACCGCGCCATCCTCCGCCGGCACTGCCACCTCGATATTACGGACGGTCTGCGTTCGTACCTTGGCCCGGTGCAGCAGTCGCACCTTCGCCACGCGTCCACCTCGCTGCGTACTCGTCCCCACACCCGTGAAGGGCACGACGAACTTGGCTCCGTCGCGGTGCCACTTCATCTCTCCGCTCACGAAGGCGATCTTGACTCCGTGGTCGTACATCCAATCTTCTCCAACTAAAAAGTCTGTCGTGTCGTGCTCGACGATTAGAGCGTCGACGCGCATCGGCTGGGAGTAAACCGTACGAAAGTCGAATCGCCAGACGCCCAGCACTCGCACTGCGGCGCCACTGAATCCTTCCATGAAGTCGACAGGTGCAGGGGCGTTGAGCCGTGTGCCATACTCCATCCACGACTTACCCGCCACACTGTACTGAGCGCCGGTGTCCAGCTTCACTTGGCACCACTGCCCTTGGACTGCCAACATCGCTGTCGGGAGTAGGTCCGTGACTGGAGCCTGAACAGCCCTCAACTTACCGACCCTGTACACCTTGCCGTCCTCCTTCAGTGTGCCCGGACTCTCGTACTGACTGCCGCTGCGGTAGGCATACACCTTCACCGGTCTCTTGCCAGCCTTCAACTTCTGCAGCATATCGGTTGCGAATGGCAGCGCGTGTCCATTTGCCTCCGCTTCCGACCTACTCAACACCTTAGCCTTGCCTCTCGAGCGTCGGTGCTCGTCGTAGCCGAAGAATGAGTCGGCCGGATAGCCGAGCTCGTCGTACGAGGCGAGCAGCTCGCGCCGCTCCTTCGCTCTCGCCTTCCGTACGCGCTTCTCTTGACGTCGTCGTGCTCGAGACACTTGGACAGGCACGTCCGCCTCCTCGATACACGTGTCCTCGCCACTCGCCTTGAGACCCTCAGCTGCAGTCACCAACTGTACTGCCACGCCGGGTCTCGTATCGTTTTCGCCGACCACTACACCAGCCGCCAAATCTTCAAGTCGTCCCATCGCAGCCTTCGCTAGTCGTGCTAAACCGTCCGTCAGCGTTTCTTGGCGCGGCCGCAGCTCGTTCGTCGCTTCCACAGCACGCACACCCCGCTGCATGGCGTTCCGGGACTCGTCACTGGGCTCGGGCATGTCGACGTCCGCTTCTGCCGTCACACCGGGCGTCAGCTGCTTCTCCCTCGTCGGATCCGTCACGTGACGCGTGGACGTCACTGCGGCAACCGTCTCCGTCGTAATCGGTAATTCTACGCCGTGCTGCTTCCCGACACGACAAGAATCTCGTCGTTTTGTCCGTTCCCGTCGCTTGTTTGCCTTCCGTAGTCGTCGGGCAGCTTCCTCGGTCACCGCCACTTCGATTCGCTGTTCCGCTGCACGGATTCGCAACACTCGCGCTGTAGCTTCATTCTTCTTCGCTGTCTCTGTCATGAAGGCTGCTGTCACCTCTGTCGGCGAGGCCCCAGTGTCGCCACCATGTGTCGATGTCGTCGTCGGCTGCCAGTGTTCGGCCATCGCGTCCGTGGCCGCTTGCAGCTGCGACCTCATCGTCTCAGCGATTTCCGCGTCCGTCTGCAGGGGTTGACTCTGCGCTCGCTCGTCGTGTACCAGCCGTGCCGGCCTTCCACCGTCGGCCGTCAGCTCTGCCACCACCGTTGTCTCGCGCTCCATCGCCATGTTGGTGATGTCGAACGGTGTGTCCTTGTCGTTCCCACCGGGGGTTAACTCCTTCCCCGTCGTGTCCGTCATGGTGAGACTCCAGTCCACGTCTTCTGTCATCATGGCAGTCGCCATGCTGATGTCGCTGGGCCCCACGCCGGCCGCCGCGGCGCGGGCAGTATCCAGCATTTCGTTCACCAGCTGCTCTACATCCGTCGGCGCTCTCATCGTTGCATCTGCAGCTGGGCATGGCATCGTGCCGCCATCCCTAGTCTTCACTTCGCTCTGCTCATCGACGAAGCGCACTCGTCGCCGCTGCGACGCACTTGGGCGCTTCTGTTGCGCCCCATCACCAGTTTCTGACGTCGCCGTGTCCTGTGGTACAACGACGGCCGTCTTATCCTCCGCGTCACCCAGTAGCGGCTGGAGCACCACATCACTGGGCCCCACAGTCAACGGTCGCAGCGCTGTGTTGATTGGCTCCGTCTCCACTTGGCGCCGCAACGCCACGCGTCTTGTCCGGGTTGACCGCGTACCGGTATCATACTCTCCTCCCTCTCGTCTTGTCGGTGCCGCTGTACCTGGTCGTACTCGTCCACGTCCGCGGCCCCGTGTCCTTGACCTCTTTCCCCGTCGGTTGCTAGCGAGCGGTAGGGAGGGGGCCCCTACGCTCGCCGAGCGTTTCCCGCTCCCGAAGCGCTGTCGCCATTGGCGTCGCCGTTCTGGTCGACGATGGGGCTATCGTCCTGAGGTCCGCGCGCTTGAGACTCGCGCGAGTGGTGGCCCAACTCGTGGCAGTAGTAGCACATGTCCCCCTCCTTCGAGTACGACACCGTCGTCTTCCGCTTGTTCGACTCCCATCACCTAAGATTGGCTAGCCGGGCCTCCTTTGTCGTCAGGGGGTCCGAGTGTTCTTGCACTCCACTGCGTCGTGGGCGCTGCTGCTGTCCGCTGCCACGGGCTTCCATCTTCATCGTCTTGCCCGGTCGTCGCGCAGTCTTACCGCCACCTTGTCCGTCGGTGCGCAGGCTGTGCACTGCTTGCGTCGCCGACCCACTGCCTGAGTTTCGATAGTTTGCGCCGGTACCAGCTTCACGGGTACCTTGAACTGGATTCACGGGCGCAAAATCATACCCCATCGGGATCACTGGGGAATTCCATTGGCCACTTGGGTTGTTACCCCGCGCAACCACGAGCCTCCCTTCCGTGTCATATATTGGAGGTGCCCCAGCTGCGAGGCTGGTGCTCTCGTACCCCGTCAGGACAGTTCCTAAGTTGTTGCTTCCCGAGAACTGCACCCCACCGACGCCCGAGAACTGCATTCCTCCGACGTTCGGTGTCACTGTGGGCATGTGCCCCGCGGTCGCCATGCGCTGGTCCTGTTGCACCATGGCAGCACCGAGGCCCACCCCGTAACCTTCTCCATACTCACCAACCTGATCAAGAGCTGCGTTGACAGCGGCGTTCAACGTAGCGGGCTTGTGCCCCCGAATCAGCGTTGCACTCCACGAGTTGCTCATCCCGGAGAGGAAGGCGTCGACCAACCACTCCTCGTCCACGGGGTTGCTCGAAGCAATCTCCCTCAACTTCTGGGCGTACTCGACCAGTGGTTCACCACGCTGCTGCTTGCGCAGCCGCAATCTCGTCACTACATCCGGATTCGACCGCTTGACCATGTAGCGGTCCTTTAACAAGCTGCTCAGATTCGCGAACGTCTGATCCTGCTGGCTCTCGAACGAGTCCTCGACCGTGTCATACCACAGCAAGGCCTCGCCCTCAAAACTCGCCACCTTCTCGATGAAGACCTCGTGCTCCCTCCACTCCGTACGCAAGATAGTCACCTGCCGACGAAGCTCGTTCTTGACGTAGTTTCTTCTCCCGCTTCGTCTCGCGGTAGATCACCGTGAGCGTTGCAGGTGCCGCCGTCACCATCGGTGTCGCCGGTGTCGGAGGGTTCGGCGGGACAGGAGGTTCCGTACCCGTCGAGCCTCCTGTCGAAGCTCCATCCGCCGCAGCCTCATGCCGCCCCAACGTTGGTCTCGCCGGCGCGGGAGGTGTGCGCCCACCATCCTCGCTACCGCTTCCCGCTCCACCACCCGGGCTCGTGTCCATCAAGACCACTCCGTCTCCATCATCGCCATCCGTAAAAATTGGAACGATACCGTAAAAATTGGAACGATACAGAGAAGATTAGCATGGCCCCTGTATGACCACCATGTCGTCGTACTCGGCCACTACGCTGCATTGCTGCAAAGTCCAACCTGACGGGAGGGCACATTGGCCGGAGTAGGAGCTAGGGAAGTGGCGTATGTTAGAGACCGGCTTAGGGAAGGAACGTTCTTAGGCAGCCGCAACCTCGGGCAGGTCTGTAGGCCTGTCCCCATGCCTCCGTAAACCCGAACATGTACACATACACGACGAGGATCCTTCACTTGTGCACGTCCGCACTCCAGGTCTCCCGTCCACTCGGTCGAGACGTCAACGATAGACATCCCGCATCCCGCGTGGTTGCTAACCACGCATCCCAGCCACTCTAGACGCTCACCAGCCCGTCTTCGCTCTCTTTCTCTACTACCAGAGCCGTACCTCTCAATTACTCTCGCGCTCCGCCGACGTCCCACACAGTAAAGGGCTCTCGCCGCAGAACAGAGCACTTAAGACCTCGCCTGGTGTTGGGTAAGGACGAATCCTTACGCGTAGTTGGTTAGCTGCTTGGCTTAGACCGTTCCTGTCCAAACTGCAACTGAGAGGAGGGCGCACGACCGCACACCCAGGTCTCTCACTTATCTTAGCCTAACTATAGCTACATCTACTTTCACTATAGCGTCTCCTGCTGGAATCCTTCCCCCGGCGGCCCTCCGTAGTCTCACTCTCCGCCGCTCGTTCCGCATCTCCCACGTCGCCGTCCTTGCTCACATACTCAGGTCCTCATGTACTTCGCCGTGTCCTCCCTCCTGTCGTAAGCACGCCATCGCCCGCGTACTGACGCCTCACTTCACTTGGCCGGTGACACTAGCCCTGGGATCCTGCCATCGAACGCATCTCGATCTTGGTCTGCTGCACGTCCAGCAGGCCCAGTTTCAACCCCCTTCAACGTCACTACCCGTGAGGTCGATCGTCACTCTCACGGGGTTGTCCGCCACTGCGCACTGCATCGCCTCCAGGAGCACGCGCCGTCCACATCGGCGACACTATGACGATGCTGTCTTCTAACCTCCAAATGAGACGGCGGCAAACAAAAAATTACTTACGAACCTAAGTACGAATCGCGATTTAGTGGCTTTATCGGGAAGAGCTCTGTCTTGCGCACATTTTGAGCCCTTGTTCACTTCGAAAAACTGAAAACTCGAAGAGTAGTCGACACTCAAAAAAAATATCTCAATTTTCGGGGGGTCAAAATCACGCCACGTTTCGAATGATAGTGACTCCAATTCTTTCTCAAAATTCGCGCAGCGTATATTATCGGAAAGCTCTCGTTAAAAGCAATCGTATTAGAGTGTTTTCCGCTTTCTACGAGCAACTTTCACTTTTAAACTTTTGGTGTCCGGATAGGTACGAATTTGGATTGGTCAACTTTAAAGTCGATTATCTCGATAACTCTCAATGGCGCGTTAGTAACATTTTGTTTGCCGTAGTCTCAAATGTACTAAGCTAAGTGAAACAAGTACTGTTCAGCTTCAAGCTATTCTGCTGCATGTATCCAAGCGCGACGCTTCTACAATAGCTATAAACTATGGGCAATTTTATCGGTGGCCCACTATCACAAATGAACAGCTGGATTCTCTTTAATTTAATTTAGTTCTCTATCTCCAACAGTTAACTTATCGGTCTCGCTATGAAAGGAAAAAACTGGCCGTTTTTAGCGGGTCCACAAGTCACAGATGATCCTGCCTAAACGATTTCGAGCATTCTGATTGGCTCACAGCTGAGGCGCGGTATTCAAACGCATCCCGAAGCCAGCCAACTTGTCTCCTCCCGAAGCCAGTCAAAGCTCTTTGACAACTCAAGAAGCATTTGGCCGCTCGGGAGGTATTCCACAATTCAATGGGGCAAGCCAAGTCATGGAGCGATGGAGAAAACGATGCGCTGGCACGTGCTTGGCTTAGCGTCAGTGAGGACAGGATCGTTGGACCAGACCAGGAGACTCTAGCGCTGTAGCTGCTCGCCCTACTGCTGTTTGATGATAGGACGGTGCTTCTTCACCGGATGTCGATGTGGCAGCGCAGAAGGTCGTCGGTGCGAGTGCCGATACCGACTTCCTCCGCTTGTAGTGGACAACCTCATATAAGAGCGACCAATCATATCACAGGATTTGGAGGGCCTTCTCGACTCCACTTATAATTTCTGGTCAAATCATTTCAATACGTTTCTACCGGTATTGCATCGGTACAATGGAGCTTCCATTCATTTCACGCAGCTACGAAAGCTACCTGGACGCGGGCGCTGCCAGTACCCACTAACTATGCTAGTGTTTAGTGCTGCTGCAGCGCACGAGTACTATGTAGACGCTTGAAAAGTGGCTTCCTTGCTCCTCCTTACTTACACCCATCGACCAATGAATGGCACAGGTTGCTGAGTTTGTTTTACCTCAAAATTGGCCGGAAAGCAGAGCGAAGTAGCTTCACTTAAGAGACACTAGCCCTACGCGGGCGCGTGCCGCTGAAGGCTTTGCAGTGGCAGCCTGTTGCCTGCCGTGAGGTGTCAAGCGCGACAGGCTCGCTCAGGCTGCTATAGATAACGACGCTGTGCATTACCACCAAAAGGAAACAAGCAAAGTGCAAAAAAGTGGCAGCTAAATGACTACTGGTACCGGTACCGGTTGCCCGATTGGGCATATCATTTTAGACGGGTGGTACAGTGTGCCGGTATATACCCTGTCCACTTTAGCGGAGGAAGTCGGTACGGTAGTTATGACGGTTCTCCAATTAGAACCCAGATGTTTCAACGATAGATAGATAGACCAATCAGCACACTTTTTTTTTAGCGATAGCGGGTCACCGATAAATTTTCCCTACGTGGCGCCCTCTATTCGGTACTCGCTTGATCTGGAATAGGAGGAGCTAAACGCCGATAAAGCCATCAAGAGTAACAACATCAAGTTATGGTTCAGGTCTCAAGGGAGGTGGAGAGCTCCGCGCGGATGATATCGTCGAGAGCTGATTTGTTTTAGCCCAATTCGTATAATAATATAACTATAATACTTCGTTTAAATAATACAGTACAGACGGAAACGGGGCTGCGTAGAGCGCATGTTTCTGAATGGCAAGATGAAAGGACCGATGACAAACCTGCTTTGAAGTCATTCAAGCCGGTTTCGTAAATCCGGACTCAGGTTTCCTAAGCAAGCAGAGCTATTGTAAATAGTTACCCAATCATTCAGATCTGGATACCAGCCTTGTAGACTCGCAATATAAAGTAACATGAATCGCGGCGGGGGCCGTGGCGGACGTGGCGGCCGTGGTGACGGACCCCCGAAGCGCCAGTCGACGTCCATCCAGAACTTCAAGGGCTCCAAGGTTACTTTCGACTAATTTAACGGCGGCTGCTTCGACCGGGCAGTCTCCACATAGGACAGGGAGACACGTGCGCTTAGAGTGCCAGGCAACGGTGCTTGACTCCGTGGAGGGACCAGCGCAGACGGATCCCTCTGTCGTGTATTGACTAGTTTTTGTATTGCATTGAGCTTCAATCGATTCTGTTTACATAGACTCTAGACCGAATTTACCGATAATGCGATGAAGGTGTTGAATGTTGAAGTGCTCGAGAGCGGATCGCTTGACAACTGAGTACTTCTGCTCATTCTTCCACGCGAAATAACGTCAGCGGTGACGTTTGCTGCTGCTTCGGTCGCCATCAGCACTGCGCTCCCGACTGCGGCTCGGGCTTCGACTGCGTCCAGAGCGCTTTGAAGAGCGGTGCTTGTGCGACTTGCGGTCCTTCTTGTCTTTTTTCTTCTTCTTGTCCTTGCGCTCGCGCGACGAGCGGTGTTTGCTGTGGTGGTGTTTCTTGTGCTTCTTGTGTCTCCGCTTGTCTTCCTTCATATGCCGGTCGTCGTCACCGTCACTGCTGTGCGATCGCTTCACACCCCGCTCTAACACCTTCTCGCCACTATCACCACTACCAAAAGCGGCATCAACTGCTGAGAAGTCACCCTTGCCATCTTCCGACGAACTGGAATCCGCCGAGCTAGCTGGATGTCGACCGTGCTCAAACTCTTTTCTTTCCGAGATCGCACGAGAAGGTGGCTCAGCCTGACCACTCTCCTCTTTCCGTTCTTCACTGTCGACCTCATCGTCACTTTCATCTTCGCTCTCATCGTCACTCACGTCGGATTCATCCGATGGCTCAAAGATGGATTTGAGCAAACTGACCGAGGCTGTTTTGACCGCTGGCAACGGCGGCAGCTCCGACGTCTGTGTCTTCTCTCTGTCAGGACTTACATCCGTGTCGGTTTTTTTGACCTGAGCTGCAGGCTGACCACGAGCAGCTCGATCGGCGGCATACTCCATCAAGTGCGGAACAAGCTCCTCGTCAAACAGGTTTCGCTTCTTGTCGTCATCTTCGTCTTTACCACTCGACCCCGTTGGCCCTTCGCATTTGACGTGAAAGCGTTTGCAAAGTAGCGACTTCGGAATCCACGAACTTTGTGAGCGGCGAGAAGTCTTGGCTTGAGGTTCCTTGGTAGCCTCGAGCTCATTCTTTTCATCAGCATTTGTAGCCGTCGAGGACACGAACCGTTTTGCAATGGAAGCTGAGATGGTGGCGCGAAATTGGTCACCACCGCTATCAGCGACCAATGGCTGCCGGGCTCGAGGTGCAGGTGCCTCTACCACTGGAGCAGTCCTAGTAATGCTATCCGGGGGCAGCCCTTGTTTTGCTTGTGCAGCAGCACTGAATAGCTTTGCTCTTTGCTCCTTGCCCAGTAAGTCGAAAACACTCTTGGTGGAAGCCTCTCCATTATCGGCACTACCTTGATCGACCTGGCCATGGTTGGGCTGTTCATCTTCTCCAAATAAAGCGCTGCGCTGTTTTGCCGTGGCGACCATGCCGCCGTTGCTGGATGTGCCGATCGAGAAGTTGTGTTTACGATACAGTGTCGTAACAGCCTCATCTCCGTCCACGTCTTCATTAAAACGATGATACGCCTTAAAATCAGCAGGCACTGCAAGGCGCAAGGTTACAGCCTTTGGGGGTTTCTCCTTTGAGACTGCCAACTCAAAACCGGGAAGAACAGGTCGCCCATCCGCGCACAAAGCTCTGGAATTCGCCTTCTCGTGTCGACGAGACTCTTGAGCTGAGGAATCCAGTCGCTTGACGTCCTTCTTTGCCCCAAGAGGAGCGATTATTCGATCAAACTCCGCCATCGAGACAGTACCATAGACATCCACGTCATCATCTTCCTCCAAGGCACTTAGTCCATACCCAGTCGTTGCACGATTGCTGCCGTTGGTAGCTGCCAAAGCGTCCGAGAACGACACCACCTGACGATGAGACCCTTCCTTCGCTCGCTGCTTTTCCTCCTGTTGCTGTTTATACCTCGAAAACTCGGGGGCGTTCGTGTACGGGTCAAAACCCGCACCATATCGATCCAACTTGGGCTTCGGGAACGCCTTTTCCACGTCGAAAACCTTCCGCGGCGGCACGTACACCTCCTCTTCCTCTTCCGCACCATCTCGTGCCTTCATCTCCTTCTTCTCTTCCTGTGCATACTGTGTCAACAGCTTTGGATTCTCCACCGCCTCCGTCTCTTCCTCTAGGAACTTGCGTCTGCGGACACGCTGGCCGATGCCATGGCCTACTTTCCAGCCCATCTGCTTCAGCAGCTTAGCTCCAATCGAATCATTGACCGGCAAGACCCAGTCATCAGGCAACGAAAAGCCAGGGATTGCCCGCGCTCCAGAACCAGCTCGGTCTGTCTGTTGCTGCTGCTGTAGGCGTCTCTTAGCCCCTGTCTGCAGCGTATCATAGCGCTCCGTGGTCTCCAGTCGCTTGCCGAGCAGCGGGTCGTCCTCTTCGTCCATGAAATCCTCCGCGCGCTGCTGGACCCGCTCCATGCGGTTGCCTCGAGACGAGGAGAACGTCCGGGGCGTCCATCCTTCCTCGCTGCCCACAGAGTTGTAGTAGCCCGCCGAGAAGCCGCCCGTAAAGGCTCCGTGGAAGCGCCGACGGCCCTGGGCGTCCGTCACCTGCGAGATTTGTACGAGAAAAGAGGTGACAGCAAGAAAAATTCGTCAGTAAGCTAGGAGCGCACGAAGAGTCGGTGTTTAAGGCGTTAAGAGGGGCAGCAGGGCACGACGAACCTCCTGGTTGCGCACGCCGCCGCGCTTCATTATTGCGTGGACTTTGGATTGTATGTGGTGCACACAATATGTAGCCATGTGAAGGATATGGCGACGTGTCTCTTTGTGAGGTTGCTGTAGACGAGAAAGCAGAAGAAGAAGAGCCATGCAGCGATGTACAGTTGACACTGGTGGTTGAATACACCTTTCCCATTTGAGTTTATGAACATGCACGCGAGGCTGGCTTCCAAGCGACGTTAACATACTGCACACGATTGATTTCCTTTACTAGGCAGTGGATTGAGGAGGGCTGGTCAGCGCCACGCAGAGCGGGCAATGCAGCGACTCGTTGAGCTTGGCGAGGATGCACTCGTCGTGGAAGCAATGGCTGCACTCCAGCGTGGTGAGACCCGCCATCACGTGCTTGTCAACCTTGCTGTTGAAGCTTGAGGGACCCTTGTTGCTGCTTGGTGCGGCCGGCACGATCGACACCGTGTCGTCGCCGACAAGAGCCTTGCGACAAATGAAGCACTCGTCCGGATCTTGTGTCGGGTCGTTGTCCAGGAAGCTGCTATCGCGGCCGACAACCGACTGGCGCTCGCTCAATCGCGTGAAGTCGGAGCGATCGAAGACCATGCCCTCAAACAGGAAGTCGTAGATAAGCTGCGGCAGCTTGGTGGACGACACGGGGCACTCGAGGTTGCGGTTCTGCTTGGCCATACGCAGTAGCGTCGAGAAGTACGTCTGCAGCTCGGATAGCCGGCCGGAGATCACGGTGGGGCTGCGCGATCGGAAGATGCGTCGTCGTGGGAAGTGGTGCGCCGCGTACATGTAGAGCCACGGGCAGTTGGACGGACAGAAGTGGCCGTAGTCCAGCACCTTGACGATCGCCTCCTTGAGCTCGTAGAACTCCTTAAACGTCCTTGCCATCTCCCATGTCTGGTCCAGCGCCGTGTTGCTGATGCGCATGACGTAGCGCGGACTCGAGAGCTTGTTCTGGCCGGGCACCACGGCCTTGACGAACTCGACGTGCACGCTGTCCAGCAGCGTCTGCTCCATGGTCTGCGTCACCGTAAGGCGCGACGGCTGCCGCTCCACGCGGCGCTTGGTGAAGGAGAACGAGCGACTCATGTGCTCCTCCTGCAATGACTTGCGGCGGCGCAGCTTGACGGGCGGCGCGATCGGCAGCGAAATAGACTTGCGCAGCGCCATGGGTTACCGACAGCTACAGCAGATGACGGGCGAACTGATGGTCGAAAGGCGCGGTGGAAGGCGCTGGCGGTTGCGGGATGCTGACCACACCAGGCAGCAGTGTCTGGAGCCTGCTCCACCTGGAGGCAAATGGACAAGTGAGTGCTCCAGCTGGCGAGTCCATTGGCACATGTGGTTGTTGCCCTACGCGATGTGGAAGCATCCCAGCTGGGTGTATCCATCCTACCACGAGTAATGACGGGCACGATAAGGACATCGTGCAAGGACAGGACGCAAAGTCGGGTCTAGTATTGACATGTTCGTATCGTGAAGTCACCGTTGCGCGACTAAAGTCGCTAAAGCGCGGGATAAGACGGAAATTGTGCCAGCAGGTCGTCAAAACTCCACGCGAGGGAACACGACCAAGGTCGAGCTGTCGTGGGCAATACGGTGGCAACGAGGCTGACTTAGAGTGTGGATACCCGCCCGGATACTCTCGCTGCAGTACAGAATAATGCGGCTATCGCGCTTTACGAGCCTCTGCCGTGCGTGGGAAGGATTCGAACGAGGCGATCTGTAGGCTACACTACATGTAGCACCACCGAGCATCTCGCTGCAGGTTGCTCTACGCGGAAAGTGTTCAGAGCGCCCAGAACTGGTTTACGCCAAAGTTCAGTGCGTGTTTGGTCTGCACGCGCGGCATTTCTTGTATGTCGTCCACTATATTTCTAGTGCATCTGACTTATACGGGCAATTAATTACTGTACCTGCGCGCAATATGAGAGTCTCAGCAGCTAGCGCGCAGTAATGAGCTTCTTGGGCGCGACTGGCGCAGCCCGAGCCGAGCATGTCACGTCACGGAGAGGCATGTGAAGGTTTCGCCTACGAATGGCGACGAGTACGGTGAATGACACCAACACGCAGGGCACCGATGCTATTGTTGTCAAGGAGGCCATGGCTACTAGCCATCGGCTTTTGTTTGCGCCAGGCGCCTGCGAGTTACAGCTCGTGATATATGTGACGCTTGCCGTTTTTGAACTTGCCTCTTTTGAGCCTGAATCCGGCGATCTTGTGATGCCATGCAAGTGATATCCGCACCGCGATGGCTCATCGGCGATGTATCTAGGTGTTGAGTCGGCTCTGCCATGGCAGGCGCATCGAGCTGAAGCATCGCACGATTTTGAGCTGCCTGCACGCCAACACCGTTAGACTGCAGAAGCACGGGAGAGCCGAAACCACGCCAGTGCTGCGAGAGCTGTCACAGCGCACAACACAGCGAGGCCGCGAGCCACGCGAGCGTTTGCAATGGCCACCAGACTGTACCAGTCGGAGAACCTTGAGCCGTAAATGTTCAACACCTGCAACCGCCCAACGTGAGTCGACTAAAGTACCATTTATTTGGTACATACTAGCACACTAAATATCCTGCACAAAACGGTTTCATGAAGGTCTGAATACCCTATTTTTATTAATAATAAGACTCCCAGCATATGTTATCCCTCCCATACCGATATGTTGGCGTCATCACCTCATGCCAGTGACATCTGTGGGATCTGGCAACTGTTAAGATTATACTTCCATTGCTACCTACGTTTTACTATAAATACAAGGTATATGGATACAGAATCGATAAAACATAGGAAGATACCCACTTAACAAATAGTCCAAGAACTGGCGCTATCGTAATAAGAGGGATCTGTACTCCCGACTTCAGCGTGCAGAAACGTGCGTGGTGAATCCAATGCCGCTTCGCTCTGTACCCTGCAGCAAAAAATAGTCAGCCAAGTCAGTCAAAGCCGAGCGGCTCCGCCGCGTCAGTAGAGAAACCCCCTCCGCCGGAGCATATTCCACCCTACATTTCCCCAGCACCTATAAGTATGAACTACCTGTTCGGATACGGAGAGACGCCCGCGGCGGAGGAGCAGGTCAAGCCCGAGGCGCCCGCGTACGCCACCCCCGACGACGTGGACTTCGAGGCCTACGGCAAGGAGAACATCCAGATCCTGCTGGACCGCCACACGGGCGCCGACAAGGTCACGACGTGGGAGGTCGTGGAGGACTCGGAGGACGTCAAGATCTGGCGCGGCGCCGTCGAGGACTGCGACTGGTGTCCGTTCCGCGCCGCTGGCCGCGTCGACGCTGACAAGCGTGTCATCGAGCAGGTGCTGCTGGACCCGAACCGCACGCTGGAGCTAGACGAAATGATGGAGGGTGTCGTGACGCTGCGCGATATCGGCGAGTCCAACCACTTGGCCTTCCGTCAGATCACGAGCAAGGGCCAGTTCCCCATCTATGGCCGCGAGTTCGTGGTGGTCACCTACGGCACGACTCTCGAGGACGGCCGCGTGGTCATCGCCACGCGCTCCATCAACGTCAACAGCGTTGCGCCCCTGGACGGCTACGTGCGCGCCAACAACTACATCTCCGGCTACATCATTGAGGAGTTCAAGGAGGACGACGGCAAGGTCTACTGCATCGTGACCCTCCTCGCACACGCCGACCTGGCTGGCTACATCCCACCCAGCATCATCAACATGCTGGGTACGTCCTCTACCGTCAAGGTGCTTGAGAACCTGGAGACCATCGTGACTGCCAAGTAGACCGACCAGTAGTTAGACCACGCGAGAATTGAAAGCCCTCGCGCACCCTCGATTGCTTCGTAAATTCACGAATATACATTTTTGAAAGCCGCTGAAGTTCTCTCCTTCTTCGCTGGGGAAAGATGCCGAAGCAAACCGTTCATCAAGGACCTGCAGCTCTTTCTGGCAAAGAAGGATGGTAATGCGTGGTTGAACGATGGCGATTCTGTCACCGAGCAGCTGTAAAATGGGGAGATGGAGGCTTCGTTCATGAAGAATCGAGGAAGTAAGGGGAGCCAACGAGATGACCGCCCCCTTAATGCCCAGGCAAGTTCATGTGCTCGTGGTGATTCCTGGGATACTGACGGAAGAAGCCACGGCCGCGCTGGCGTGTGAATGTGAGTGGCCCTCTAAATCATTTCCAACTTGTGGCACGTAAATTATCGTTAACAGGTTTTTGTTCATTGGTGCAGGGCAGCATTTGCACGGTGGTTCTAAAGTCTCGACAGCTTGGTCTTCCGTGTTATCGCTCTTCGTTACGGAGAAGACCGCGGAGACCACGAAACATGTTTGATCGACGGAGTGCCTCGCTTGGTAGTCATCCTATGGTGGCATATTAAAATGCGTTGAGCAGTGTTGCCTTTGTTCGTCATCGTGTGGGTGATGAAGTGTGCTTTTCTCGAGAAGCACACACAGGTTTCGTTTGGACGTGCATACGTTGCAGTTGTTGGTGTTTTGCTCGCGAGCAGCAGCATCGGGCGACGACTTTACTTCAGCTTGGCGTCCGATAAAGTGGGGATTGCTCCGACATAAGGCGGTGAAGTAGAGGGGCCGTCGGTCCTTGTGCGCTTGCTTGCTCGGTGCACTCACTAAATAAAGAAGGACAGCTTCGGGTTGGAGAAGTCGACAGTGTCCATCCTGTCGGCCGAGACAACAATCACCGCGGGATCTTTCGTGGCGTTGGAGGCTGAGCTGTAGGCAACACCGCCGGTGTCGCTATCACTGTCCTCGCCGACTTCAGTGGGCACGGGGGTAGGACCAATAGTGAATGCCGACTCATCCGAATCCGAATATCGATATCGTGGTCCGGGCTTCTCCTCCGATGTACTCTCAGGCGACTCGTCCGTTGAGGACGAGGTAGACAGCTTCCCCATTGCCTGGACGACGGTCTTCAAGCTTTGCGCTTGAGGTCTTGCTGGCAATGAGGTCTGCTTGACAGCAGCACTACCCGTGCTGTGAGAATCCGAGACCTCGCTGATAGAACTCTCCCGGGTGGCGCTGCCACTGTCGCTTCCCTCCATCTTGAATGAGACTGACAGCATCGTCGACTGACGGTCACTACGAGGCATGAGCGACCATAGAGAACTGATCTCGCGCGAGCGCTTCCGCTCGTCCAGCTTCACCAAGTCGTCGTACTTGTCGCGCGAAATGTTGGCAACCTCGATCATGAATCCGTCCTTCGCCTCACGCTTGGCGGGGTCGAAACTGTCTTCGTCGCGTGGAGCGCACAGGGACACGAACACTTCCTGCGCGTTGGTCGTCGAGACCAGTCCTCTGCTGGGTTTGACGACGTAGCCCGATTGATTCGACGTGCGCACCTTGAAGGTGAGGCAGTCCTTTTGGCTCGAGTTCACCACAAACAATGAAGTGCCTCCCCAAAAACGCGGTGCGGGTTTCACCTTGAACGAGAGCACGTTGCTGGGCTGAATGTGGTACATCAGCGGACCGAGCTCGTGCGTGGGCTCTCCTGCCGCCGTGTCAGTTGAAAGCGCAGTCAACATTGTGTCGCTAACAGAGCTGTCTCTCACACTGATGCTAGTGAGCACCGAGTCCCGCAGTCTCGTCATCGGAGTCGGTCGACTAGATGACAGCGAAGAGGCTCTGGATGTCGACCTCCTTCGATCCATTACAGGAGGCTCGATCGTCGTGTGGAAGCTGGCATCACTGGCGAATGAGTGATTGCTGCTGCGGCTGCCGTCGCCATCTATCCGCGTCTCTTCCGGCGGCGTGAACTGGTTGCTAAACGATCGGTTGAGTCTGCTCCGCTCGCTGCTGCTCTCACTTCGACTTCGACTGAGCCTGGACTCCCTCCCACTCCTGCTCAAGCGTCTGCTATCATCGCGACTTGACCGATACTCCATCGAGTCCAAACTTGCATTGCTCATACTTCTCGAGAACATGTTATCGTCCTGAGTGATCTCCGACGCAGGAAGAGGAGGAGGAAGCCCCGGAGTCGCAGCCGTGAAGCGACACACCATCTTGTTCTCCGTGATGGAATCCCTCGACACCTTCTTCCAGAACGCGCGTAGCGACGAGCTGGAGTTGGCGTTCAACGGCTCCAGTGTATCCTCTCGCTCCACGCTCTGCACCAGGAAGAGCTCCGACGACTGGCGAGTGATCAGGTCCCGCGGGTCCATGGCCGCCAGCCGCTCGCAGGTGCGAGCTGTGGCCTTCACGACCACCTGCAAGCTCGCGCCGGGCGCCAGCAGCCCGTGGGTCGGGCTCACGGTGAACGCACCCGGGTTGCGTGTCCGTACGCGGAAGACGACGTCATTGAGTGGCGATAGGTTGGTTAGCGAGAGGCAGCAGCGCGGCCGCCGCTCCGACGCGGCGTCTGGCAGCGGGAACAGCAGCTCGCGCGCCGGCTCCAGCAGTAGACTCGAGCCCGCGCCCACCGACGCAGTGATCATGGTATAATACACAGTAACGAGCCTTGCAGGACGCGCGCTATGTTGCTCCTTCTCACTTCGAGAACCAATTGCGGATTGTGAAGTCGCCAGAGGGACTGCGCACTACATGTACTGTACGTACGTCAGTGGTCCCGTCATTCCTGTACAAACGCCAAGTCGAGCGGCTAAGTTCGACGCGACCATGTCGCAGGAATGCACGAACACACAGTGCCACACCAACAGTGAGAGTGGCTGTATCTTGAAGAGACGTACAGACTGTTAGGACCAATGCGCGCCACTTGCCACCGCTCAAGCGTGCAGCGGCGCTACTGCAGCGGCGTGTTCTCGCTCTCACATGCGGCGGCGATCGTGCTCTGGCTGGTGGCCGCGTTTCTGCCGCTGCTGCTCGCACTGGGCTCGCGAGGTGCGTGGGAAAATTTCGCGGTGGTGAGCTTGTTGTAACGCTTGCAGCTAGATTTTGTGATGCAGACAAACTCCTACAAAGAGCAACCGGCGGTTGAGCTCACGGGTCAAGTGCTCAGTATTCTCGAGGGGGAATGGGAGGATGGTGAAGTGGGGCAGCCGCTGACGCTGGTGCACTCGACGTTCCCTGAGAGGATACAGAAGCTCTACCCGAACGAGAGCATTCGAGATTCGGTTGTCCAGGTGAGGCAAATTGTGGTGCAAACGTCTGATGTCGCTGAAATTGAACTGATGAAGATAGTGGCGGCGCAGACATCGAGTACGGATGTCAATCAGGACGGGGTGGCTGACTTGGTTCAAGTTGAGATCACCACACCGCTTTCAACTAATGAGACCATTCGACAAGCGACTGTGGTAGTGGTGCTCGATTACACACTGAAGGTGCACTTGTGGACAGTCATGTCGGACGTGCCTCGAACAGATCAGACCCTTTCTTAACAGTATTTTGTGGAGGTGTTGCGACTAGAGCTACGCCAAGCTCAGCATGGACGCTGTTGTGGTGTTCAGGCACTCATCGCCACTTGCAGGACACGCGCTATATGTAGACGGTGACCTTAACTTCCACCAGCGAAGTGTGCTTGAGATTACAGACAGGTGCGTGTGGTTTGGTGGGGATTTTTCATTTATGTTGCCGAGTCTGAGGTGCTATCAATTCTGGACGCAGTATGCAGTATCCATACGGTGATTCTCCTATTGCGAATATGAGCACAACTGGTATATCGCAAGAGCTAATCGTGCAGTCAATTGTCAGCGAATATCGAGCGCGGAACAGTGAGTGAGCATACGTAGTTCGTTCCTCAGAACATCCAAGCTGACGAGTCGTTGGTCCCTGAATGACGTAGACACCGTTGCTTTCCATGCCCCGAATCCAATATGGACGTCAAGTACCAATTCGTCCAAGGCGACAAGGGATTTCAGGGTGCAGTTGAACATTCGGGTCGACCCGGTGGACGTCGTGTACGACACACCTGCGTACACAAGTACTTATCCATAATACTCACGCTATCTGCTTGCACCCTTCCTCCAGGTACGCCCCCGAATGGCCGGAAACCGTCAAGCACGCCTGGATACAGGTGAGAGCACCTGCCAAACAAACTCTCTCGTAGTTTCTGCCGCGTTCGACGCTCACTCTCTGCCCGCAATTGCATCCACATTACCATCGCCAGTATTATTGCTTCTTCGTGGTGGTATCAACACTCACAATAGCCCTGCGCGAGTACCTATTCGTCAACAAGGTGCGTTCTCCATGTATCAGCTCGCCACACTTCCGCCACTCGCCTCACTCCACCCTTCTGTAGCTCTTGTCCAGCGTCTGCGTCGTCGACGAGCACCGACCCAAGTTTGCCACCAAATACCAGTAACCCAACGCGACAATACATGTACACATATTTCTCAGCGACAACGCTCCTTCGGTCTGATGTACGAGTCAAATAAAGGAATACTGCCCCAACTTCGTCAATCCAGACAGTACCGTGCTGCAACTTTGTCAAGTCAACGCTTGTATAGAGGGGTCTTCTATTCGGGTCATGTGTTTTTTGTTGAGTTCTCGTCAAAAAGCCAATCACCGCACGATACGATGAGCAGCAGCAAGGAGGAGCCCGCGAGCGCGCCCCACGAGGAGGAGGAGCTGGATCTGGACGACCTCCTGGACGGTGAGCGCCCGCCTGTGTCTTCTCTAATGTACTCTTACGCTCACGTACTCACTCTCTGCGCTGTGACAGATGCGCTGGACGACTTTGCGGACGAGGTGAGCGCCGCGCAGGCCTCGGAGATCTCCAATGTAAAGCAGGAAGCGGCCGCCACTGCCGCCGCCACGCAGAGTGACGAAGACAACAAGATGCAGGAGGTGAGGGAGGCTGCTGTGGGGCTGGAGAGAAGCGGAGTGATGGCCTAATGGTTGTGAATCTGTGGCAGAATGTGGCCAAGTTCCTCGAGGACGCGCAGAATCCGGAGTTTCAGAAGGTGTTAGAGCAGGCATTCCGGGAGCTGGGCACGGACGGTATAGTGCAGTCGAGTGAAAATGTGGAGAGATTGGAGTTGTGGGGATATTGATGATCGTTGGTGTGGTTTTCAGCCGACGGGGATAATATCGAGCAGCTGCTGGGATCGTTGAAGATGGACTCGACGTCCGATGAGACGGACGATGTTAATGCTGGAGTGGCCAAGACGCTGCAGAATATGGCCAAGGCGGCGGAGGACATGGAAGGCGTGGGCACGGCGCAGGTGGAAGCAATGGGCGAAGATATGATGGCCGAGATGATGAAGAAGTTCGAGGAGATGGGCGAAAAGGTGCGTTCTTCTTCATGTTTTATTTTGTAAGCGGTGAAGTTGGATGAATAGCGCTGATGAGGTGCGATGTGTGGTTACTTTGTTGCATGAATCGGCTGCAGAACGATTTCCAGGACTTGGTGGACGGTATGATGCAGCAATTGCTGTCCAAGGACGTCATGTACGACCCCATGAAGCAGATCTGCGAGCGGGTACGTTTTTCGCGTGATCTTGGTAGCTGGCCCAAAAACTGATTAGATGGGTTGTTTGTTGTCGTAGTATCCGGAGTGGTTGGCTGAAAAGGAGCCTTTGCTCTCTAAGGAAGACTATGAGAGGTTCGTGCTTTCGTCATCTGGCTGGCGTCGACTGGCGTCCTAACGGTATGATGTTGAGCACAGATATGGCAAGCAGTACCAGTACTTCCAGCAGATCGTTGCGGTATACGAGTCGGAGCCCGACAATTTTGCTCGGTTGTCCGAGCTTATGCAGGAGATGCAGGAAACTGGCCAGCCTCCCTCGGAGATTGTGAAGGATCTTGCACCAGGTAAACATTTTGGTTTCGCTAGCATTATGCATGAAGACCATGTACGCTCACACCTGATTCATTTAAACAGGCTTGCAGTTTGATGATGAAGGAATGCCGATCATGCCCAACATGGTTCGTACATCAGTACATGACATTAAAGCTTGTCTCTCGAGTACAACTAATCTTTGTATATTCCTACTCCACAGGGCCCTGGTATGTTCCCCGGTATGGCTGGAATGCCTGGGATGCCCCGTAAGTGCAATGTGTATCCTTCGTATTACTACTATGTGTTCGCTTACTGATCATTTATGGTTGATCATTGGTGCAGTTGGTGGCGCCCCTGGCCAAGAGCAGTGCTCCGTGATGTAGTCAAGCCGTATCGCGCATATTGAAGCTGGAAGATGATCGTTAATAGGTGGGTTTCGAAGCGTTCCCCACCCTCACTTTACCTTCACAGCCGTCTAAGTTCGCACTAGTTGCACTTTTTGCACACAGATCAGTGTGCAATCAGTGTGCAAAATCCCTCCATTTTGCAAAGCCATCAGAATTTGATCCTCACATTCACCTGTACGAATCCATTAAGTTCAGGTGCGAACTTTCCAATTCCAAACGTTATCTATACAGGGAGACTGTAAAACTGTATGCGCACCTATCTGGAGCAGCTTCCAGTACACTAGTCCCGATTTTGCTCATTTTGCTCTGAGGGTGAAGGTGCGGGTGAAGTGAATTTCGAAACCTATCTAATAGTAGCTGCTATTCCGTCGTACAGCAACGGACAGAATGCAACTGCCGACACTAGGAACTGCCACCGGACAAAAGGCGAGGTACCCGTGTGCATAAACTAAGACATCATGCACTATCCATGTCACTCTAAATTATTGTTTTGACCAATCAAATTAGATGTTTGTTTATGGATTATGTTTTCAATACAAACTTTAAGATACTTCAAATATGCGCAAATCCTCATAATAAATGCGTTCGCCAATAGAATGCATTTAGTTGGAGCGGCTGTTTTGGTAAGGAACATTGTCAGAGTCATCACCATCAATCACTACTGGCAGTTACATTCTGTCCGTTGCTGTAACATTGCTGGAGAATCGCAACACCATCACTGCCTGTTGCAGTGCGTCGCTATCTTGGACTTCTGGCGCCTGTTCAGCCAGATTTGCACAGACGTGGGCAAGCAAATGCAGCACCTCGACGCGATATCGCTAGGTGTGTTTTCATACTTGCAGGCCCACGAACGCGTGTCCCGCGTCGAGTCAAAGACGTTTGTTGGGGCTACTCAGGTGGAGTTTGGGATATGGGAGCAGGTAGGTGGATCTGGCAAAAGGAAGGAGTAACTTGCGGCAAGCTCCAGATCTCAACTTTCCATCAGAAAAACTCTCCGTGTGTGCTTCCAGACGACTTGAAGCGGTTCTTCTCGATCGCTAACGGACTGTCCGTCAAGTGGTTTGCTCCATTTCGTGGTATCACAGACATGGCATTCTGCAGTCCGTAGCGCTGGTGTTGATTTTTGCTCGTATTTTACACACAGATCACTCCACTTTGGTCGGCCATTTCCTATTGAACCCGGTGCAGAACCTGCAGCGCATCGTGATCAAGGACCTGCACGCACAGTGCCGCGCTTTGGATCAGTATCGACTAGATTTGAGAAAGGTATTGCGGGAAGGACTCAATTCCGGCAACTTTTTTATTGACATGTAAATGTCTACAGGTTAGCCATAAGGAGATCATAGGTTTTGCGCTTGAGGCATCTCCAAAATTCGGCACCGTTGTGCTCCTGTATCTCGATGGTACTGTCTCGCTACTTTTCCCCACTCAAAATCACTTAAACTTATACTAACACCGCTGCTACGTATCACCAGCAGTGCCACAAATCTGGTTTCGAGACTTGCGCGGCAAATGGAGCTTTCTGGCCGAGACGTTCACCAACTACTACCGCATGATGCTTACGCACTTGGGTATCATCTCGTGGCAAGTACGTCAGCTCCCACGAGCGATACCGGTCACCGGTATCGCTATTACCGGTCTTTTGCGTTTATCCACACTGATGTCAATCTTGCTTTCGACGCAGACAATCTTCTCGGACACTGGCGTTTACCCTATGCGGAAGGTGCGAAGCCGAGGTTTGGATTCCAGCACGTTTGTGTCCACTCACGTTCGCTTGCGTCTCGTATGATAGCCATGGCTTCACCTGTTCATTCCAAACCGAATGCTGCTGGACGAGCAAAGCGCCCAAGACCAAGGTGGGCCAGAGGATCAGCACCAATAACAGCCGAACGCCTGAAAAATATCGTCATGATCGCAGCAACCGGCCGACAAAGCATTCATTGCGTTAGCCACCTGTGCTCCAACTGAATGGATTTGTCGGTCTCACTCGCATCTTCCAGGTAGAAGATGCTCTCATCCTTATACTTCAGCTTGTCGTAGTCCTCCTTCGAGATGGCCACGACTCTTCTCTTCACTTGGGACGACGATATATCTAACTCTTTGACAGGGGTTTTCGAGAGCTCAGGGTTGTAAGGCTCCCTAAAAAAACAAAATACACAACAAGAACTCGGTCAATGCACGCTTAAATGTTCCTCAACCATCAACCGTAGAAGACGTACCGTTTGAGCATGCCAACATGAAGCATCACGCGATTTTCTTTGTCTTTACGCTTGGACTGGGAACCTTCATCTTTGTGGCCAGCACTCACGTGAATACTGAGGATCTCGCACACATTGAACAGGAGATAGTGGTCGGCTGCGCTGCCAGATATGTCGGCCATCACAAGTTCTCCTGTGTATAGTTTCAGAGTGGTCCTACAAAATGCAGAGTATTAAGATCAGCGGTGACTATCGATACGGAAGGTAAGCAAACATGTAAACCGTACCTGTCACTATCGCCGATTTCAGCGCTTGCTGAGAAAACGTCTTCGCAGCCAATTCGCTGGGGTTCGAAGACGGGCTCATCGGGGTCTACAAATTGCTGAGAAACAAACACATCAACAAAATTAGCGTAGGGAATTATTTGTTTCGATGCACTTTCACGTACCTGAAGGAGCATGCACTCAGTAACCCACTGGAAGTCTTTGACGGGAATGCGACGTCTTTTCTTAAAGTATCGGCATGTCTATACACATACACAACATACCCATCATTAACGACACTCGGATTCCAACATAACACATCATAGCCATATGTACCTGTGTGTACTCGCCGCACAACAGAATATCCACGTCGACGTCGCTCTTAGCGGATAAATTCTGGAAGCAAGTCGTTAGATGGTTACAATGAATACAACATGCCGACAGCCTACATGAAGTAAATCAACTGACCTCGTACACAGCATCCGCACCACACGCCTTTAAAATAAACGCCATCAAGTTTGCCTTGTCCTTTGCTTCAGCCTTCGATACTTGTTCAACATCGGTTGCGATGCCAAAGGAGTAGCCTTCAAAAATGTTTAGCTGGTGGCATCAACGCAAACGGCAACAGTCAGTACAATCCAAGCCGATAATAGTTCGTATCTGTAGCGGCGAGGCTTACCTCTCGAGGGGTGAAGCACTCAAATTTACGAGTGGTGACGGAGTACCCCGCAGGAACTTGATACCCATCGAAAGGTATCACATAACCAGATTCGATGCAATCCTTAAGCCAATCAGTATGCACGACAGGGATTCCACAAGCAATAGCCTGCATGAACTTGCGTTTGCGCCATGATACAGGCGTCGCAATCACGACTGCCTTGCGGTTGTTTTTGTACAGGACGTCTTGATAGCGCTCGGGGATTTTGCCACCGTGTCCTTCGATCAACTCTTTCAAATTCTCTTCGCCCGTCTTCACGAAACCCGTCAAGCAAAACTCGAACTTGTACTTGAAAAGTGTTCGAGACCTTGAAGCGTAGGCCCGATGCGCTGGCACTGGGGTGAGATTTCGAGTACGTGTTCGAACAGTTGGTGTTGAAGAAGATGGTGTTGACTGCGCGGATCGAGCACTGCGCCGTGCTGGAGGTCGCGGCGTCATCGGGTCCCCGGTGACAGATTCTGTCGACGACGCATTGCTGCCAGGGGAAACAAACCCGCGCTTCCTCTTCATTGTTTTTGGAGGGGAAGTGGTTTGGCTTGAGGATTCAGAGGCTTGGGACAAAGTTTTCTGTTTCTTTTTTCCTGTGGGCAATCCGGACTGCACAGAGGAAACAGCTTTCCTTTTGGGAGCCCCTGGGGTTGGCCCCGCTGTGACTTCCGGAACAACTGGAGCGACTACTGGTGTTGGCGTGGGCGTTGGAGTTGGCGGCCATACCGGACTGATCGACGACTCGAACGGGGACGGCCTGTCATTTCTAGACAAAGTTCCTGGTGACTTCGATACCACCACGCCATCACTCGAAAGACTTGCACTGAAGTGTGGCTCACCATCTTGTGACTCGGGCATGGAGAACGAAAACTCAAGCGTGCGGATAGCTTTTGTCTGTGAATCGGTCCCTGAAGGCTTGCTCGTCACAACCACGCCACTCTTCTTCAAGGCATTTTGCTCAGAAGGTGAGGTCGGCTCCACAGCAGGTTCGCCTTCCGTTTGACCTCTGCTAGGCTGAGTAGACACGCACTCGTCTTGGTCATCTTCATCTTGTGACTTGGAATTCTGTTCACTAGGAATAACGACAGCCTTCTTGCCCACTTCAGGCGTGTCGACCTTTTCAGCTCGATTGGGATTGACTCGCGGCGTCAAGTATTCCTGCTGGGTGCATTCACGGCTCGTCACATCCTCATCACTTCCCCGCTGATCACTCTTTTGGTTCGGCGTTGGTGCATGATCCGAATCGCCTCCATTTGTACTGACATCTCCAGTCTTGCTTCCATCGTTTTCTGCATGTCCGTCATTTTCGTCATCCATGAACGTGGAATCTGGCCCATAAGGCTGTGTGCCCGTATCGGAATACGGAAACGCTTCCGTCTCCCCTTCATCACCACCGCTAGAATCTGCATAACTTCGAGTCACATCTTTGCTATCCATATCCACATGTTCTTCTTCGTCTTCGAGTTTCTGCGTGCATTCCAAGTCCTCATCACAATCGGTCTCGCGGTCACTATCTCCTGTTATGTACGCACTCAGATCAAAGTGGTCCTTGTCGCCATCCAACGAAGCGTTCTTCTCGCCTTTTTCATTGACAACCAGAGTCTCCACGGGTGAGGCAGATGCCGTAAAGTTCTGGAAAACCCGTGGCGCAAGGTCCTCGCTGTACTCCGAGAACGCACTCGCCCCCGGCAGCGAATCCTCAAGCCGCGTCTCGTCGTTACTCTCCACTTTACTCCCCTGCTCCAACTCCTGCTCCCGATCCTTCACTCCACTAGCGAAAGCCGCTTTCTCACTCGCCACTTTCTGCTTATGATCTCTCCATTCTTTCTCCAAAGACGACAACATTGTCGGCGGTGGACTCGGCGACCTGTCGCCTCCTTTCTCCTCTTCACTCGGCCTCCGTCTCTTCAGAGAAGAAACGTGCTCCTTCTTACGCTCCATATTCCCGTTCTGACTGTCGTTCTTCTTCTCCTTCTCCTTCATTTCAGCGACAACTGGCAGTCGAGCCGCCATCAGATTCTCATCGTCCTGCGTGTCTCCAGCGAACAGCTCGCTGAACGGGTTGGCTGGACTCTGGAGGGGCCGCACCCCCGACGTCGTCGAGTCCAGGCCCAAGTCCAGCACCAGCTTGAAGGTCTTATTCTTACTCGGCGGCTGTGGGCCCTTGGGCGGCGCCACGTCCACCTCGTCGGCGCTGGGCGGCACGTGAAACCCGAGGAAGGCGCTGGGATCTGCGCTGCACTGCTGCGACTCGGCGAAGCTGTCGCTCTGGCGCAGCAGCGGGCTGTCCGGCCTCGAGAACGACACGTCCGACAGCGCGGACTTGTCCGAGCGCGCAGACGCGCCCGACGCGCGCCGCAGAGGCTCCATACACCCGCCCGTTAGGTGCTCGATTGATACGTTGGGGAATATTGTGGCGCGAATACTGGGGTCGAGTGGCTGTTTTTTCCCGCCAGAAAGATATCCGGCTAATTCCGAGTCAAGAGTGATTGTCAGTCAGTTGAAGTGTAACGGCCTCTCCCCTCAGTGTCATTGAAGAGACGAGTGAGTGGATGGCGGACGCGGCGACGCTGGGGAGGGCCTTTGAGGCGGTGGCAGACAACCTGGCGAGGGTTGATGGAGGAGACTCGTGTATGGCGGTGTGGCCAGCGACTGCGGAGGGATTCGCGGGCGAGTTGCAAGTGTTGAGGCGGAGGGAGTGGCAGAAGATGCTTCAAGTTGGGCTGCGACTCGCTCCTGGTGAAGATGTGCAGAAGATCTACTGCTTTGAGAATGATGTGGAGCAGGGAGGGTTGCTAGTGCGTGTGATGGTGCTGCTTCGAGAGTCTCAGACAACAAGACGCGGTGACCTGCAAGTCTGGAAGGTGCTGAAAACTCCTGTGGCGGTTAGGAGGAGGGTGGACGTGCTGGCGGAGATTGAGAAGGGTGAGAGGGCGGTTCTAGGGGACGGTGTGGTTGCGAGTGGCAGCTCGAAGCAGTCGACGGTAGCTGCTACGACCGAAGACGTATCTCTTGATGAAGCGCCAAGGAAACGACGTCGTGAAGATGGTACTTCAGACCAAGTTGCGGGGTCAAAGTACTCAGCTGACGAGGTTCGTCCACCGACAAAAACACAGCGTTTGAGTCGAAACGAGACGAAGAGAAGCGAAATGGTTGTTACTCCAGAAGTTCTCTCTGGCAGTCACGTTCATAGCGCTGGCGGCTCCGTCATTTCCGACGGCAGATCCACACGGCGTAGTAGATCATGCGAGGTGAAAGGTGCACTTGCAGGCTTTGTTGCTGTAGCCGATGCTGACAGTTCCTCTGATGCGTCATCCGGGGATCTCGCTGACGATAGTAGTGCTGCTACATCCGATGGTGTACAGAGCGACGTTGACGCTGTGGAACACGATCCACCCAAGCTCGAGTTGCTAACACCCCATGAAATGGAAAGCGATTCTGATTCCTTCGTAGACGACGATCACGTCAAGGTTTTCTCGGTTCTGAAGCACATCGCTGCGGCTGGGCTGGGAGCCGATGACGATAAATTTGATCAAGTCAGCTCCAGTACGTCTCCAACACTTGGGGCTGCTGCACACCTATCAACCAGCATCGGAGAATCGCTCAAGCCGGTGTGGTCGGCCTTACAGACTGCAACGACACGAGCCCAAAGAGCATTACGAGACTACTGTGGGATGCCGTCGGTGCTGCAGGCGATCACAACGGATGATTCATTAGATTACGATCTGCGCTGGATAGAGGAGGACGATCACCAACGCTGGACAATGTTCGGTGAGTCGAGTACCACAACGCAGGTTGGAGTGAGAACCAGGGCCTCCGAAAATAGCATTGTCAATAACATTATTTCAGAAAATAACAATAAATTACGCATTTCGGCGGGTTCAACCATCGACCATGATAATTTATTGCTGCTTTTGGTGATATTACATAATTTATGACAGTTACCTTTATATAACTAGCCGAGCGCCGCCGCTACGCGGCGGGGAATTTAAGTTGGTAGACGCTGCGCTCACTAAACTCGCTCCGCTATTGGGGCAGGCTGCCTACGCTTCGCTACGGCAGTAGTGGACCCGTTCCGCTCGCCTCGTCGGCTCGCTGCACTACTCTCAATGTTAGGTTAGTAATACAGCGGCCGGGGCGGGTCCTGCGGCCCCGCAATATCCTCAGTATGGTGGGGGTCGCCTTCGGCGACGGAGCCGCCTTCGCTGCGCTCGGCAGCTATTCGTACTTAGTGAGATTCGTACTTAGTGAATAAGCGTGACGATTTCTGTGACGGACAACGTCGTTCTGATTGATACTTTAGATAATGTTTGCATTTTACCAGACATCTGCTCGCTTCCAGTCGTTCAGGAGCGCTGGAATCACTGGCTGTCTGCATTGCGAGTTGCAGCACACTTGGCAGCTCTCACTTTTCGATTTTCACTTCTCAAGCCTCCAAGACCTCTTCCAGCATGGTTCGCGCTATCCGCCCCCCTCGCCCTACCTACACGAACTCCCAAGTCTCGGGGTTTTACTTCCGCCCGTGCCGCGACGAGAACGACGAGGTGATTCTCGAGTATTTCCGTTGCCGTTGCGGCACGGTGCGGAAGCAAACCCATAGGAACGGGTACTCCAACCTGATGCAACACATCAGGCGGGAGCACCCTGACTACGAGACCGTCATGCTCGACGCTACGACGGCGGAGACAGGCTCCCTCGTCAACTTCGTCCGCCACTCGGCGCTCAACCTACACGGCTGGATGGCTTGGATTGTCATGTGCAACCTGCCACTCTCCTTTTGTGAGAGCCGATAATCCCGACGGTACGTGTATGCAGAAGTTCATTGTGTTTACATTACTACAGAAACTAACGGCTTTACTTTATGGATGTTAATCAGCTACTCCAATCTGGACCCCATCTCGGAGGAAACGCTGCGGGCTGGCATGGACGGGGTCGTCGTCGCCGTCGAGCGTTCGATTGCGTCGGAGCTGCCAGCACGCTTCGGCCTCATGCTCGACGGCTGGACACACGCATCTGAGCACTACATCGCCGTGTTCGCATGCTACGAGGTGAACGGCTGTCCCAAGACAACGCTACTCAGCATGGCCCCGCTGCTGGACGCGCTGGACGACGATCTCTCCGCGCAGGGCCACCTCGAGTTCCTAGCGACCATGCTGCCGCGCGATTACGGCGTACAGCTGGCGCAGTGTCGCTTCCTCGTAGCTGACAACTGCGCCGTAAACCGGCGGCTGGCAACTCTTATGAGTGTGCCGCTTGTTGGTTGCGCAAGCCATCGCCTGAACCTTGCTGTTCAGGCGGACATGGCGTCGTATGAGGAGGACCTGGCTGCTGTGCAAGCGCTCATGGTAAAACTGCGTACTCTCACCCAATCTGCCAAACTACGGTAAGCGCTGATGTGTATGTGTGGTGTGTCAATATGTCTCTAACACAATTTTTGTATTATTGTAATTTTACAAAATAGGTTGAAAACGCCACTTCGACCTGTCATTCGCCAAGACACGCGCTGGAGCTCCACGTTCGAGATGGTGCGGCGCTACCTCAAGCTCCTCGAGTTCCTTGACGCCGAAGACGACGACCTCATGGACCTGCTGCCGCCGCCGGCGATGAACAAGCGACTGCGGGCATTGTACCAGGAGCTGTGCGACATCGAGTCGGTCTCTAAGGCCCTTCAAGGCCACGACGTCGACCTGCTGGACGTTCGCGAGTGGTTCGACGAGCTGATCGCTGTCAAGCCACAATATGCACGCTACATTGGTAAGTTTATAACTGTGGAATTTGTCTTTATTATTTTACTAACAATTGTATAATGTTTTTTTTATTTTGCAGGGCCTCGAGCCAACATTGTGCACAGCCCAGACTTTGAGGCTGGGTGTGTTCGCGTTCTCCGCGGGAAGGCGCAGCGGCTGACGCGTGCGGAAAAGGCCGCTTTGCAGCCCTTCGAAGCTGCGGGACCGGACGACGAGGCCGCGAGCGAGGAGGAGGAGGAGGCAGCCGCGTCATTCGTGGAGCGCCTGCGGAAGCGCCGGCGGCTTGCACAGGATTTGGTCAAGTACGAGCAGCTGAAGAGCATTCCACCCACGTCAAACGTGGTGGAACGCTTCTTTAGCACTGCTCGGGTGACCTTTGGCCATCAACGACACGGTCTGCTGCCGCGCACGCTTGAGACGATTTTGTTTCTCCGCCAGAATCGGTCGTACTGGGATGCAACGACTGTTGACAATTTGCGCTAGGTGGTAAGCTAATGTGTGTGTCGTTAATGAACTACATGCTTTCCATAATGGAGTTATTTATTGTTTAAGATGAGGTGCTGTCATAATTTACTGTTGTGTTGTCAGGAGCGTGATGGGATAATTTATCTAGCCCCACATAGCGTACTAAATAACAATGCCATATTCGGAGCCCCTGGTGAGAACTCGCCACCAGCAACGTAAACAGAGACGTACTAGGCCAAGTTGGAAGTTCTGGTAAATCAAGATTTTAACATTGTTTTAGACAGCCAAAGTTTCTGCTTGGTTCAAAACAAGCCAAGCTAATTACAGACACAAGCTCTCCATCACCTGCACGTTCACAAACAACAATCGAGCAATGACTGAGAACGTGATCAACGACATATCGGCTGGCTTTCAAAACGCCACCGAGGAAGCAAACACGCAGACGTCTCGGGATACACTACTGGACGAATTCCGAGAAGGCCGACTAGCTGGACAGCGCCCGACTTCCGGCGCCGTGGCCAAGACTTTCGCTACTCCTGGTTTCCTCGAGTGCGATTGCGTGGCTGCTACCAAGAAAGGCCGATACAACGAACATGTTTGTGGGGCCCATAAACTCACACTACGCAACTCGCGGCCTCACTTGGAGTCGATCGAGTTCTCCCAGAAAATTGCTTCGCTTGCAGAGCAGAACTCACCTTTGTCCAAGTCGCGCGGAATTCTGCCTTTGTCACGCACACCCGAAGCTGCTACAGCGGGTGAGGAGCTCGACTCTGTTCTGCTACGAGCTTCGAAAAGTACCAGCTCCTTGCGACAGCAGCACAACTTCTCCAGTGAGCCGAGCATTTCGTTGTTGTCAACATTATCCCCGAAGCTCACTGCGCGCCAAACAGAACACGGCGCACCAGACCATCAAAATGGCCGCAATTCTTTCTCGCTGTCCATGTTGACGCTTGATGCACCCACGACGCTTCCACTGCAGGAGGCGCAGAAGATGCTTGAGCTATACAACAAAGTTATCCGCGTGAACACGGACACTCAAAAGAACATGGCTATCATGTACACGCGGCGATCCACACTGTTGGCAGCAATGGGGAAATATTCAGCGGCATTGCAGGACGCTGAACAGGCCATCACGCTGGACCCAAAGTCAACCGTAGTACGTCATCTATTAGCTGTTTGTTGATGATGCACGTTCACGACTTAACTTGTATGGGGGTAACCTGGGCTACTACAGGGATATTATCGCATTGGTTGTGCGCTATGCGGACTTGGCCGCTTCGCAGAGGCAAGTCGAGCTTTTCAGCAGGGCCTAGCGTTCGATGTGAATTGTCGATATCTCCATCATGGACTTCAGTTAGCACTCAATTACTCGCGTTACACTTACTAACCACAGAAAGAAGGCGGGCTAGACAATGATTTTCTGCTTCACATATTGTACGACACATTTGTTCGTAGGCTACTTAGTCCTCGAGGTTATCTCCCCCAAGTTTCACTTTGCAACTACTACCAACAGAAAAATCCGACTGTGCTGACGCAGCAGCGTTTAGGAAGACGACGACCCCGTAGTTGTCGAAGTCTGGGTGACATCGTCGGTCCCTTGGGCTTCAGTGCCGCCGGACGCTTGAGTCTCCTCGGTCGCCGACGAGGTGCCTGACGAAGCTGGTTGCGAGCCTGCGTCTTCAGTGCCGCTTTCCATGCCTGAAGCCTGGGCCTCGGAAGAATCACCCGTTGAGGATGACGGTTGCTCAGCAGTGTCACTTCCACTTGAAGTGGGTGTAATAGGCTCGGTGTTAGTGGATCCCCCCGTTGAGGTCGGCGGCGTTCCTTGGGAGCCCGATCCCCGAAGACTGTTACCTGTTCCTGGGGGCGATTCACCCATGCCACTTGGCATTCCAAAACCTTGACCACCACCTGGCGGCGTCCACCCGCCCGCGCTCGATCCGCTGCAGTCCACCCCTAAGGGCTCCGAATCTACGCTGCCGCTTGGGGGAGTCCAACCTCCGCCGTTACCTGGCATTCCCCAGCCTTCACCACCACCACCACTTGGCGGCGTCCACCCGCCCTCGTTTGATCCACTACAGTCGACACCGAGGGGTTCCGATCCTGAAGGCCATCCTTGACCCTGACCTCCCTGGCCCGGAAATCCCCAACCTGCAGCCGATCCTGACGGTTGCTGGGGCCAGCCTTGACCTTGGCCTCCTTTTCCTGGAGGAGACCAATACGAAGATCCAGACGGCCAACCTTCACCTTGACCTCCTTGTTGCTGCGGCCAGCCTTGTCCCGGAGCTCCCTTTCCCGGAAATCCCCAGCCTGCAGCTGATCCCGATTGTTGCGGCCAGCCTTGTCCAGGGGCTCCCTTTCCCGGAAATCCCCAGCCTGTAGCTGGTCCCGATGGTTGTTGCGGCCAGCCTTGTCCTGGGGCTCCCTTACCTGGGAACCCCTGTTGCGGCATTCCACCTTCCTTGCTTGGCGGCGCCCAACCTGCAGCCGACCCACCAGTGGGGGGCGTCCATGAAGACGACGAAGTGGGCATTTCAAAGCCTTTGGCTCCGGAAGGAGGGTTTTGAAGAGGCATCACGGTCCCTTCCGTCTGTGCAGGGCCATTTACGCTGTTGAAGTCGAACGCGGACGACGACGACACGGCCAACGCGGCCACCAGAAGAGCTTGGGAGACTGGGCTTGGTCTCATCCTTGAATTTTTGGAAGTGATTTCATTGCAGACTCTGCAATGAAGAGGCCAGCTTTGGCAGCTTCTATCGTCGCAGCATTGTCGAAATGGGGACCGATAACCTACGTTTACGCTATTTGCACTCACTTGTGAAATACAGTATAGTTGTTGTTAATACCTACTTCATGATCTGACCAATGGAAATGTTTTAACGAAATAAATAACTAGAAATTATACTTATATGTTACACTCGCTAGTACGAGTTAAAGACTGTTCGATACAGTACTTGCTGAAAATATCCCTAACTTTAAGCTAGTAGCTTATGGTGGCCACAAAGCGCATGATAAATCTTGGATGTTGAAAATATTGGATGTTGAACATCATGAAGTCCTTTACATCGAACGAACAGCAAAAATTATTGAACTCATTCGGGAAGTGCAACCAGAACGGGTCGCCGCGGGAGAAACTAACGAGCCAAATTTCTGGTTTTGGCTCGCGAAGAGAAAGTCCCGAATAGCATATGCCCCGGACAGCCGGCAAGCCATTGGAAGCCCTCCAAAACTCTCACTATCGTGGTCGCATCGCAAATCTCAGAGCCAATTAAGTAGAGATTGTGCGCCCTGTTCCATTGTTATGTGTGGCGAGCTTTAGTTAAAGCCCTCCAAAACCCTTGCAAAGCAGTCCAAAATATTTGTAGTATGATAAGAAAATTGTATGTTAGAGAGCACTTATTTCGGATCGTAGCGTTGAGTTTCGCAGCCAGCCATACCAAGATGAACCTGTCGGCCATCATTGCTCTGGCAACAGAGCGCCGTCGGCGTAGGCGCGTCACGACGCGTTTACTGCTGCTTCTTCGACTTCGTATCCTGAACAAGGAGCGCGGGCGCCTTTCAAGTGCTGCCCTCGTGGACCCATTGGAGTCGCCATGGCATGTTCTCTACAGAAGTCGCCACACTACCAGCTTTGTTGCCACAGTTTCGCTACGTTTAACAGCGGCGGTGGATCTGCTTAACCATTCGTTTAGGTTGCGGCGGCGCACAATTTGTGGAGACGGTTTTGTGGTCTCCACAAATTGCGATGGCGTTGTGCACGCCTAGCCCTAAATTTGCGCGATCGATGTGACGCGCGCATACTTTTGGATGTGCAGGTTTTGGAGGGCTTCCAATGCCGCTGCCGGGAACCGAGTTGCTGTAACAGAGGACCAACCGAGTTATGGTAACTCGGGTGATCGTGACCGGGTTATGGCGGTGCAGACAAAGAATTGCACTGATAGTGTCGGTTTCTCCCACGAAAATAGTTCTTGTGCTACTTTTAAACTGATAGCACCATTCACGGTCCTTGAAGGCAGCCACTCATCAGTGATGTTGGAAGGAGTGTGCCAGTGGATTGCAGAAGCAATGTCGTCGCTGCTATAAGCAACACCGCGATGTCTATCGATGCTGCGGCGGCGGGCGATTTGACGGCATGTGAATCGGATTATGCAGCCACGACAAGTAGCTTTCTCGAAGATTTAGCTTGTGCGCGCAGTGATCTGCAAGACGTCGCGGTGTCTGCACGAAGCGATTCAACATTTGCGGATATATTTCTCTCGCGAGATCACCACCCCAGTAAGCGCAAGACTTTTGCGGACCTCGGATGGCTGGATAAAGGGGATGCTTGTTTGTATGCCAGTTCGGATTGCTCAGCGGGGGGCGTTAAAACCCCAACGAAAACCAAGGCAAAAGCTAAACGACGTCGTGCACGCACCAAGTCAAACTAACATTCTCGGAAACGTGTACAAGAATTAGAGGCACACGTTTCGATAATATATTTGTATGATTGCTGGATGCTACAGTGTTGAACTCAACGCGGTGACGGAGATGCTGTGTGCACTCGAGGGAGCGATGTCTTATGAGCCTTGAGAATGTCTTTCGAGCGGGCAGTTCACTTACATCAGTCGTCTGTATCTCAGATTGATATGATTGATATATGTAGACAACGAATTCTGATAGCCCCGTGTTACGTTGGTACCGTGTTACTGTAAGTCGGTAGGTACCGTGTTACTGTAAGTCGGTAGGTACCGTGTTACTGTTAGTCGGTAGGTACCGTGTTATTGATACGGTAACTCGGTAGGTCCTCTGTTACAGCAACTCGGTACCCGGCAGCGGCATTGGCTTGCCGGCTGTCCGGGGCATATGCTATTCGGGACTTTCTCTTCGCGAGCCAAAACCAGAAATTTGGCTCGTTAGTTTCTCCCGTCGCCGCGACGCATGACACCCGCCCACAACACTGCATCCGCTATAGCATCATACCCGTAACCAACACCAGTCTCTGTTGTGTGCAATCCTCTGAAGCGTTATTTTCACCATAGCATCGTTTACAGTACTGTACATGCAGTAACTGGGCTCCGATACTTTCAGCATGTAGCATCTCCGTTCTAATATCCCTGCTGGGCCGTCCCAGCTCTGACGACGCATCCAGAATCGTGGGTCGCAACGGAATGAATACGGCAACTACAGTAGCTAGTCGTGGATGACCATTAATCTGTTAGGTAGGCTCTTCGCTCCTTCTGAAGGGTTTGATTAGAATTCGAACAACCCATTGCAACTTGCTGGCACTGGTTTGATTTTAAACGCATTGTCGCCGCTCCACTTTGTGAAAGCAGAACTCGTCAATGCACTCGGTAAAAGAAAATAATCCTCCATAGTATTGATTCCTCCACTGTATAGCTAACTTTCAGATAGCATTCGAAAGAACTTGAAACGTTACTGTTAACAAAATGGCAGTCTATTCAACAGATAGGCTCCTAACCTATGCAAGCGCTCAAGTCGGGTCAAAACATTTGAGTCGAAGACCAGCTTAATACAAATGGATTCCCTAATTCCACACCTTCGCCCGAGGAGGATTTCTGCCCACACCTGCGCAATCCGAGCCAGTCTTCGCCTACACTTCCTCCACGCGACCCGAGTAGTCGGCAAACATGTCACTTTTGCCTTGTGCACGCGCTTTCGCGTCTGCCTCTGTATATCGACACCAAACTTTTAGAAATAGCGCAGCACATTTCCAGCAGCACGAAAATTCCCTACCGTTTGACCCATGACCCTGAGACGGCTGAAACGAATAGTGCGGTGGATTCAAGGGGGTTTGTCGCGATGGTCGGTGGGGTGTCGGCGACGGTGGGTGCACGGGCATCCGCTCAAACTCGCCTTCTAGTCCTTCAAACGGGCTAAAATCCCCACGACCAAACATACTTCCACCAAAAAAGTCTGCAGCAGCAAATCACCAGCAATTCAATATTTTGTCCCAAGTGCTATACACCAGCCCGAAACTTCCCCCACTCGTACCTTCGAACGGACGCAGCATTTCCTGTCTGAGAAAGTCGAATGGGCTCATCTGGGCTTCGAAGTCGTCACCTCTGCGTTCACAACACCCCAAACGTCAGCACACCATTGTTGTTCATCCCATTTTCCAGCCGAACTACCATAAATCACGCACCTTTGTTGAAAGAATGAGCCGAACTCGTGGTCGCCTCTGCGCCAGACACCAATTCCAAACCACCGAACAACGTCAAACCTCGTTGCCATCCAATGACCGACTACCGAGCACACGCACCCTTTGCGTGGGTCCATCCTCTCGCGGTTGAAGAAGTCGCCGGCAGCCGCCTCGCCCCCGTGCTCGTCCTCCGTGATCTCCTTGCGGTTCGAGATGAGCTCCTTGCGCGAGTTGGGGCACTGGCGGAAGATCTTCTTAATGATCTCGCACTTGCTGTCGCCGTTGATGGACCTGCAGGACTGCGACAGCGCCGTCGAGTAGAAGCAGCCAGGGTTGGCCTCGCGGTCCTTCTGGATCAGCTCCTGCTCCTCGTCGCTCAGCGTCGGCATCTCTTCCTCTTACTGCTTGTGCTCACGGTGTTGAAATGTGACAATTGAGTAGGCCTTCTGGAACTTGTGTACAAGACACAAATATACTATCATTCTAAACCTGCTAAACGGCATATAGCATGCAACTTCAACTAGGAGTGTAGGTCATTTTGTTGCCGTATATTTCTGGCTGCCTTGGCGTGGTGCTAGCACTGCAGATGAGCGGCGAGGGGAGGGCTGCCGCTCACCTGGAGCTCGTCTTCTGCTCCAGCGAAGACGAGCGCTTCCCGGCGACGAACGTGACGAGTCCGGGAGGGGGTCAGCTCGCGGTTTGGGAGTCGGAAAAGTTCTGCGAGTTTCCCCAGGAGCTTGTGTTTCGAGTCAACCACGGCCTGCCAACTAGGATCGAGCAGGTTAACCTGCTGTCGCACCCGTTTAAGGTTGCGACTCGAGTTGAGATTTTCACGTCGTCGGCGTCGGCCTCGAGCGATGGGATCCATGACGGCAAGACTGGTATGCGGTTTGACAGGCTCGGCTTTGTGTGCCTTTTAAGCAATGAATCGACAGATGTAGCTGCGTGCGAGCTGCAAGAAGTCCAGCTCCCCCGACCGTGCTCGAAATTCACCCATTTACGCTTAGTTTTGCACTCGTGCCACCAAACACGGAGCAACCTTTTCAGTCAAGTTGGACTGGCGTCGGTGGAGGCGCTAGGACCTCAGCAAATGACAAGCGTCGTGTTGCCTATGATACCGTCTCCTCGGAAGAACCCCACAATGGATGCACCGTCGCCTCGTCGACGAGCTTACAGTGCGTACGATGCAATTGTTTCCAAGCCCGTCAGAACTTACGAAGCCAAGTCGCCGCGCGCAGCAGATGTCAATATGAAAGATACGCAGGAGCAGAAGACCCCCGAGCAGGTAATTGCTGACATCCAGATTGGCAAGCAGTTGGCCCAATTTGCTGGTGATGATACACTGGTTTTGCCGTGGATTTTATTTGAGAGGGAAGCGAGTCGTCTGGTCAACTCATTCGAGCAAGCTACAACGCCAAATCGTTTGCGAATACAATCGGATACCAAAACTTACACCACAGAGGGTCTGTGTGAAAGCTTCGGTGATCTCGAACGACGAAGAAAGCAGCAAGAAATTATACTTTACCAGCGGGTTTCAACTTCACCTAGGTCGACTAAGGATGGCCAGGATATATCCGCAGTGCTTCTAAAGTCCAAAGAGAACGATATACTCAAAAGGTTTAAGGCGAGTCAACCTCAAGAGAAACAAGCACTATTGCGGACACTTGCAGAGGCCTCGAAAACTTCGACAGGATGCTCTAATCGGAGAACCCCGTTGACCCACCATCATGCAATGTCGGATGAGGAAACCGTTTTAATACTGATCGCAGCATTGGATGACACCAACACCGAGGTGTTTGTTGCTGGATGTGCATTTCTCCGTTCGTTGCTGGCTTCGTTGCCGTATTTCCAAGACACATCTGCTTCAAAATTGGATGTACGTGTGCGAGTGAGTCATGCAACAGTGCCTTGAGCTCACACAAAAAATATTCTGCTGCAATGGGTTAGATGACGGAAATCGTGGAATGCCTCCTGGAGCGGCTTGACTCCCGCGAGGCATCAGTCCGCAATTCCGCTGCGTTTGCTCTGTTAAAGGTAAGTAAGTGACTGCCACTTGCTTACTATTTTGCTTTAGCTGATGCTAGACATCATTTTATAGATTGCAGGCTCCACGCGAACTCGAGGCACATTCGTGACCCATCTTCTTCTTAAGCATGTCGAGCACAAAAACTCTCAGCCTTCAGATCAGCAGCTTCTGGCCCTGTTGAAACTCTTATCAGCGCTTCTGCTGTCATTCCACTGCTGCGCAAGCTTTGACATCGCACCTCGACGCATTTTGCGCTTCTTAACGCGAAGTGACGCAGATCAGCACGAAAATGCCCTTGTTCGCGAGGCAGCCAAGCAGCTTGTATTGGCCCTTTGTAACGATGTCGACGAGGAGTTTGTACTCAATCACTACGTCAGCAAATTACCTCCGGAACATCAGCGTCGATACGACTTTCCTCTTCGTCAAAAGAATAGTTCCCCCATCGGAAAACAATACAAGTAGTTAATATTGAGACAAAACTTATTGTAACACGCAGTTGTCTGGATCCTTCGCATCCTGTTTACCTTTGGTTTTGGTTTTCCCTTTGGTTGCGTCTTTCTTGGCTCGGTCAGGCGGCTTCGAATTGTTTAACAGCTTCTTGTCGTCGGGTTTCGCTTTGGCTTGTTCAACAGCAGTAGCGACTTCCCCAGGATGGTTGTCATGCTGTGATGATGATGGAAGCACTTGGTGTGCGGGTGTACTATCTGGTGGGGAATTCATACCCTGATCTGGGCTCATTACAATATCTGCACCAGCAGGTACAGTATTGGTGACAGGGATCCTGGCAGCAGAGGAGGTCGCTGGTTCCTCAATCTTCACAGATGGCGCAGCGGTCGTCTTGGATGTGGTTCTTGGAGTCGGTGCGGTCGATGCAGTTTGCACATTTTCGGCGGGAGAAACTTTACTTGATCGTTTTGGAGGGTCACTTCGCTTTTCGATTGTTCCTCGAAATGTAGCAAAACCAGACACAATTTGTTGCTTGTCTGCTGGTTGGGAGGAATGCGCCGTGGGCAGCTTCTTGGGAATCAAAGTGTCGATATCGAATACAAATGGAGCTGTGTTTCGCTGGATTTTGTCGTGAAAAGTCTCGTTTGGTAGCGTTCGTGCAATGACGTGTCCTTCAAAAGCGATGTTACCTTTACGAAACGATTCAACCGAGTTCTCTCCATTCACATCTGGAACTACTTGAAGTATTTCATTCGCACGAACAAATGAATGGCGATAAAGCGCATTAGGGCGAGGCTGGGACACAAAGTATCGTTGCAAATGTATAGCGAACTTGGCAGCCTCAGCATTCGTGAAAGGATCTTGAATGAACAGTGGGGTGTGGCGGTGGGAATAAGTGCGATGGTTGTTGGGATTATTGGAGTCTTCGATGTGTTTTCGGACGGACTTCGTGTAGACTTTGATGGTATTTTGCTGTGTGCTTGAATTTGTCCGGCTGATTTCGTCCAAGCATTCCGTAGCAAGCCGCGACAGATCGTTATTAACCCCACGAGAAAGCCCACCCGTTGTACTTGTAGAGGTCACATATTTGCTGCAAAGGCTTTGGATGCTATTGCTCACATTCCTCGAGAGCTGACAGCGGATTATTTCATTTCGCAACACTAAGCGGAACAATCGTAACCGGTTTGTCGCGAGAATCGATCCTGCCGCAATATCGGCAGGTTCTAGAGCAAGAAGCTCATAGAAGAAGCTGGCTCGACTTAAATCTTGCTCGATCAGCAGGCGAACAAACTGGAGAAAGCCTCTATCAATCGACGGCGGTGCATTTACAGACCGAAGCGAAGGCTGGTATCTGCATAGATTAGTAGTTTGTGAAGTTATTCCGCCACCCTGAGTACTAATCGACCAGCAAAAGGGGCTTGTAAGACTCCACTCGAGAATGATCCGAAGCCCGTAGCTCCAATTGGCGCGAGAGATATCTTCGATTAGCCCGAGTGCTACAGTTTTTGCTGACGCAGCAAAACGTTCAGGCACCAATTGCCGCGGCTCGTTCTTTAAGTAGCCCACTTTGGTCAGAAACACGCTGTGGGCTAGATGAACCGCAGCTTGAAAGACTTGAGGGGAGTTTGCTTCCCGAATAGCGAGAACGATGAGCGCTACCAGGCCCTCGAACACGGAGGTGGATCCAATAGTTTGTACAAGCAATGGAGCAGAACGTTCGGCAATTTGTACACACATTACTTGAATATCCGATTCACCACAAAGCAGGCACTGCGTGAAGAAAGCTCCAAATGTATATAGCGTGATCTCAACAGTGTTCGCAGGATCAGTTGGGGAGATCGTAGGCGTTTGCCAGGTAGATACGTCGTCTTTGCGCTCGCACAGTTTTGTGGCAAGAATATCCTCGAGCACAGCTCTTTCCCGAGCTGTTTGCTCAACATAGTGGCGTAGCAAGCTGTCAAAAGGTGAAAGCAGTTCTCCGTCTTCGTCATCGGTTGTTTCCAATACGTCGGCTGTAGCAATAGCAGGGAGAACTGCGGGTTCTTTGGCTGCAGAACTCGATTCAGGAACCACTTCGCTATTGTCAGCGACTTGCGACTTGCAATCTTCGAGCGATAAAGCAAGCGTTTTAGCGTCAGGTGTGCTTGTAAGCTGAGCTACAAGATCCATAGAAATGCCCGCATCTAGCAACACGGCTTGCAGGTCTTCGTTGTCATTAGCTGGGGGAAGTGCTTCGGGGCGGTGGATGTGACCAAAGACACACTTCGTGGAATTATTGCCACCATGAACAGCTCGTGAAAGATACGAATCTTCAGTTGATCCGAGTAGCTCAATGTTTTCCAGAACAACCTGTTACGTGTGAAATAGTTAGCAAATCAATGTTGTAAGAGTGGTTTGAGGCGAAATCGACAGTGATACCTGGTGGAATTGGTTGCGAGGGTTTTCATACGGTGAATGAATAACGAGCTTGAGCAATGAACACTCGCGTATAGCCAAGGAAACCACCCTGCCGATTTCGTCGATTGTGTCTAACGTTGCCGACGAACATGTTTCCCAGACGAGAGGCTTGCTGTAGCAAAACATGCGAACTACTTTAGTAAGGAATAGGACGCCAAATGGATATCGTGCAAAATACTCTACCAGCATGGTTTCCATTCTGTGCTGAAGTAACGAGACACCACGTCAAGAGAGCGGCGTCCGTTTCCTCCCTCCTGGTGCATTGGCGTATCTGTGAAGATGGCAACTAGGCGAGTAGTTAGTTTACTTTTGCTTGCAAATTAATTTCCTTCACTTACTTTGGGATGGTGCCCGAGTATAATCCACACTCAACCGCAGAGACTTTATCGCAGTGCGTGGACCTGAAAGCAGAATCAACCCCAGCTCCTGCGGGTACGTGGCACCACTGGAGTATCAACATGTTACTATAGTGAAGCACAAGAGCTGGAAGCATAGTTATGTAGACGCGCTTACGCTTTAGATTTCCACAGAGGCTGGCACTCATACTCATCGACGACGCCGAGTGGGTGTCTGACGTATCGCTTACTTCGATCGGGATCTTGCAGATCCAACTCGTTTACAACAAGCAACCGGAACGGAATGCTTTGCATGGGCGGCGATCTCGTCGATTCACAAGCTGAAAACGGACTTCAAGTAATTTAGGCAAAAAACGCTTGAACGCGTTTATAGTGATGATGTTTTTCAAGTCAGATCGTGCACACTGCATGACTTTCCTTCATTCTGCAGGACCCCCCCCCAGCTCAAATCAGCCAGTGTCACTGGTGAATCGACCTATCGTTTTACTCGACTTACTTGACCTCCGAGGCGCCCGTGAGGCAGTTCATGTAAATATACGTGTCCACACCGTGGCCCTCCATGGGCATGATCGCCAGCTCGCCGCCGAAGTACTTGGCGTAGAGCTGCGCGATGCGCAGGCCGAACGAGTCCGAGAAGTCCAGTCCGCTAGCACGTCTCTCCAGGATCTCGGCGATGGGGTCGTAACCGCTCGAGGGCGGGGACGTCGCCGTGTGGTAATAGTTCGACAGCGCGTTGGCTTCCTGGCGAGTCATGCCACCACCGAGGTCCGACACCTTGAGGCACACACCGTGCGGTCCACCGGAGATCAACACGTTGACAGGCGGCGGGGCGCTGCCCGTCCTCTTGGCCGCCGCGACGCTGTTGATCACCGCGTTCTTGAGCACCTCCGTCAGGATGATCTCGATGTGCTGCGGGATGTAGCGGTAGGTGGCGTCTTCGTCCCCGCTGACGACGATCTCGGGGAGCTGCTCGCCGCTGAGGCTCTCGGTCCAGAGCGGATGCACCTTCTGCACAACGTCCCGCGCGATCTTGACGGGCGAGCACTCGTCGTTGACGATGCCCGAGAAGCCGACCTTGGGCGTCTGCGCCGCGAGGTGCTGGTCCACGAGCAGGCGGTTGCTGATGCGCGAGTTGTAAAAGTTGTCGAGCGACTCGCTGAGCCCCTGGGGCTCGTACTCGAGCGCCTGCACCGCCTCGGCGATGTTGCCGTGCATGGAGGCGTGCTCCTTGCGGATCTTCTGGTGCAGCTCGACGAACTCGCGCTCGCCCGCGAGGTTGGCGGGCAGCGGACAGCTCACGAGCTGGTCGAAGCTGCTCAGGAGCTGCTCGCGCAGCGACACGATGGGCTCGGCGCTCGGCAGCTCGTCCGGCAGGTTCTCGAGGTCCACGATGCGGCGCGCGATGCGGATCGGTACCTCGCGGTGCAGCAGCTGCGCGGACGTGACGATGGCGGGCGCGTTAACCTCGCGCCACTTGCTCAGCGCCTGCGGGTCATTCTGCAGTGACGCGGCGATGGCCGGGCTGGCGCTCGGGCCGCGCTTCAGCAGCGCCTGCAGCGTGATGGGCGGCAGCGGGATGTGGTGCAGGCGGTACACCTCCGCCAGCACTTTGGCTCCGACGGACGTGGCCATGGTTGCTATCGATGCAGAGGCGAGAAGCGGAATGGACCGGGAGCTGTGACGGAGCTGCTTGGCGCTGCAAAGATTCTTGTGGAGTGGTGAAGTTGTTAGCAGGGTGCTGGGCGCCGCATAATCGAAATAGATACACATATCGTTTCTAGCAAGGAATACGATAGCACAGGTATATTTTTTTTGAGCTGAATATGTTCATGCATGAAATCATATATCGAAGGGTATCAAATATTACTGGGCATTTTCAATGATTGAGCAAACATTGAGGGAGCTTCAGCCAATGAGAGCGATGCATGTCAAGCGGCGGCAAAGACAAGACGTTGAAGTGGGCCCTACATGGTGCCTGAATTGTGGGGTAGGAATGCTGCGTCGCCGTAGAACTGGGGTATGTAGTCCAATTTGTCCTTCGCTGCTTGGTCGGCCCCCTTCTCGACGAGGATGGCGGAGCAGCTCGAGTTGCCGTGCAGCATCGCGCAGTGAAGCGGCGTCCAGCCGCAGCGGTCCACGAGGTTCACGTCTGCTCCAGCGGCTAGCAATACAGAGACTGCGGTTGCCATGCCTCGAATAGCAGCCCAATGGAGAGCGGAGCGTTGCTCGGTACTGGTCAACAAGACACTAGCTCCGAGCGCTAACAGTCTCTCGACGATGTCGACGTGGCCATTTGCAGCTGCACACATGAGCGGAGTCCAGCCGTGGCCGTCGCGCGCGTCGATCTCCAGTGTCTTGGCCTTGGTAGCATCAGTGATGTCAGCTTCTGGCTGAGGGGATGTCATATCGACTAGCAGGTTCAGCACCTCGAGCTGGCCGTAGTCCGCGGCGTAGTGAAGGGAGGACCAGCCAGAAGCATCTCCGGCATTCGGATTGCAGCCACGGCTTATCCACTCTCGCACAAGATCCACGTGCCCTCGACCACACGCCAAACGAAGCTCCTGGCCATATTTGTATGCAGGAGCGTACACTAGAGCGAACACATTGAGCAGCTCTTCTCTTGAAAGACGATCAACGGCTGGTACATTCGGTGTGGCATCCGAAGCGGTTGAACGAGCGGTGTCAGAAGACGTGGTCTCGTTGTTGTCTTGCTCAATGCTGGGGAGAACTTCGCGCACAGGGAAGCAAGGCACCACGAGAGACTGGTACAGCTCGTCCGAGAGTGTAAGACCTGCTCGACGTAAAAGATCCGGAATGACAGCAATTGCGATTCCTTCCTCGGTCGCTGGGTTTTCGGATGCATCTGCGTCAAGAGCTCTGATGAGAACTTCAAAGTCTTGCTCTCGGAGCTCACTAATGCGTGCCACTTCGACTCGACTGGGGCCATCGATCACCCCACCACTTGCCGACAGCGTTGTAAGGCGTGCAGCGGCAGACATCTCATTAGCTGCGTTAGCAAGAGTTGATAGCGTCGTCTCCTTCTTCGGGTTCTTCACATCAGCGATCGTCAGTATTACGTTTGTCTTCGTGGGAATCGACGTTCCGTCGGAACCCAGATAAATCTCCAGCGCGTGCTGATTGCAGTCCCACGAAGCCGAGACCGCTTTGTTACGATACAAAGGAGTGCGAAGCAGCACTTTGGGCTGGCTGTCCATATCCCAGCCATCCGGCGGTAGCTCCACGAGCAACTTCCCACCTTGAGGAATCTTGCCATTGACAGTGAACGCAAGCGTCACGTCCGAGACTGCCCCAGGGCAACAATTAAACGGGCTCCAGCGTTTCGCCCCACCAATCGAACCAGGCACGATCTTCGGTATTGTAAACGCAGCTGGTCCATCGATGACCTGTCCGCCACGCGTGGACGTCGGCACGGTGCCCCTGACCACCAGCTTCTCGAAAGTCGTGACGATGGCTTCGCCCTGCGGTGTCGCCTTCTCCGGAGTGCCCACACCAGACACTACCAACACCAGGGGCGTATCCGCAGGGATCACGTTATCGTTCAGCAACGTAAACTCCATCGTTCGGGTCGAAGCACTCCACGTCATCTTGACTTGGGGCAGTGCCGCAGTGGTCGCGTGCTCGTTCGGGGACGGCAGTTGTAACACGACATTGAGCGATGAACCTGTAGGCAGCGTCCATCCGTGGTCGGGCAATTGGCACGTGATCCGCGTGTGCTTGGACAGCGGTCCAGTGGTCGTGAAGCTCAGCGCGAGCTTGCCCACGACGCCGGGCGTGGCGAACTCGGGCTCGAGCGCCTTGCGACCCTTGAAGCCACCGGCGACGATCTTCCGGTGGCGGTGCGCGAGCTGGAGGTGCGCGCCCCGCTCCTGTTCGGCGACATCCTGCGGCGAAGAACTGCTCAGTCGCTTCATGGAGTCTCACGCCTGCCGCAGCAGCAGCTCGGCAACGGAGGAAAATCCAGCCGCTAGCGCTCTGCTCGAAACCGACCCAGCGCTATCATTAGGCTCTCGCTCGAGAGCGTTTCGACCGGTGTGGTGTGGGCTCGGTGGGGACCAACCTCAAGCAGCGACATGGCTCCACGAGAGCAACACTCGTGCAGACGGCAGGTGCAGGTATCCACCGGGGCGCGACCTCGACTCGAGCAAAGTGAAGTGAAGGTTGTGCCATGCTGCTGCGAAGGACGACTGCGACGTTAGCTGTCATCTGCTCCAAATGATCGCCAGAGTGCGTAATCACTATGTCCCTCTATATATCGACCCCATCGGATTCGATGGGGCTAAAAATAGCACAGGACACAGATGGATACACCGAATACGACGTTGGTACTATCATTTCATCTCAGTATTAAATGTCTGAAATCACTGTAATTAGGCCGCAATCGACTGTGCCCGTCTTTGACGGGCACTCACAACACAACAGCAGGCCAACCCCGGACGTCGCCGTTCCACACACGGAAGAGGAGGCCGGGCCAAGCGCGACTCCCAGACTCCGGGAGCTCTCCACTCGATAATCGGCCAGCACGCAGCGCAGAGCGCCTAGGTATATTCGTGCTCATCCACCACCCTGAAAGCGCTCGCGTCCGACACTCACGACGTCCTCTCTATGATGTACAGTTCCGTCTGACCCCAGCGCAGCACTCGCTACGCTACCCCCAGTCAAGCAGCACCAGCACTTCCTTCTCCTCTTCCGACTCGGCGGTCCACCATGGGCAGGGTCTGGCAGCTCCGCGACAAGGAGAGCTTCATTAACTATGTGAAGATCGAGATCCAGCTGCTCAAGCAGGAGTGGAAGATCATCCTGCCCTGCGTCATCATGCAGTACGTCCACGCCATCTTCCACAACCTGGCCTACTACATCCAGGGCCACTACCTCTCGGTGGAGCAGCGCTTCACGCTGTACGACCTCGGCTACGAGCTCATGTCGGAGCTCACGGGCTTCGCCGCCTCCATCTCGGACATCCTCGTGTTCGCGGCTGTCTTCGGCCCAGCCATCGTCCTGGTGCTGACGATCCCGCTCTTCCGCCAGGAGCCCGGCCGCCCACGCTACCTCGTGATTGTGCTTAAGCGCTGCCTGCTGCAGCTGAGTATCTGCCTGGTGTTCCGCTGCATCTCGTTCCTCGTGACGGCGCTGCCGTCCCCTGCCGCCCACTGCGAGCTCAAGTTCAACGAGACGTGCTTGGCCGCAAACCCGGACGACCCGGTGTCGTGCGTTGTCCCCAACCCGGACTTCAACCCGCCGACGATTGGCGAGCTGTTCACGCGTCTCGACTCGCTCAACGGCTGCGGTGACCTCATGTTCAGCTCGCACACCATCTACACGGTGTCGCTCATCCTGACGATCTGGAAGTTCTGGCCCAACAAGTACGGCATCACGATCATGGTGTGCGTGCAGATCATCATCGCGTTCCTCATTGTGGCCTCGCGGAAGCACTACACGCTCGACGTGTTCTCGGCGCTGTACATCGTACCGCTCTTCTGGCTCGTGCTCGAGGCCTACCACAAGGACATCAACAACAAGGACTCGGAGGTCACGGTCAAGACCATCTACGACTTCTACGGAGTCGACGTCTCCAGCGACGCGAACGACGGCGCGGTGCCGCTCCACTCGAGCGATGCGCTGCCTGCCCAGGCGGCCCCGCTCAACTCGGTGCAGGTGGGCATGACTGAGGACGAAAGCCTGAGCGGCGACCGATCGGACCCTGACAACTCGAACGCGAGCTTCCAGCGCAAGAACTCTGTGTAAGCCTAGATGGAATACTTACTGCATATTTTGCACTTAAACACGACTGCCTGGTTCGGCCAGAGTACGCAATTTACCTCCAAACCGCGTTGCCTACTTGTTCTTTCGACATACTGGGAGCCTTCCGTCGCAGATCACTCGCAGTGGCCCTCGCTGTCTTGCAGCACAAGTATGCGAGCTCCCGCAAAATCGCACTTCAAGTTAACCCACCGAGGAAAAAGAGAGTACTTGAAGCATTCAACATCATTCTACAATGCAGTTCAGCATCGAACATGGCAGCCTGGAAGTTAAATTATGAGAAGCTTACGCGCAACAAATTGACTTGATCTCAGTTAAATAAATGCTCGTTCTCGAACGTTGTAGAGATGATAAACGCCTTCAGGAAACTACACTACCGGTAGGCAGACCAGGGCTACAGTATCTACAGTAGTGCCGAACAGCTCATTCGCCGAGCAGAAACAGCACGTGCGCTGCTGCGAGTGCCGACTTCGACGACAATGTAGACATCTCGTGTAGCTTTGCAATCAGCGCCTGTGCGACCCGAGCATCGAGTTGGTCGAACTGCCGTCGATCAGTTTGTTTGATGTCTGCAGCCCAATGCTGCAGCCACTGCAGTGCCAGCCATACATAGGACGAGGCTTCGGCGTTACCACGAGCATCACCATCTAGCAGCGATAAGAACGCAGTGCACAACGCGTTGCGCGCCACGTTTGATAGTGTCGCCATGCAAGGAGTTCCGACGATCACCATCGTACGTCGTAGTAACTCCAAGTCGTCTTCAACTATACACAGGCGGAATGCCAACTCGAACTCACCGCACTGGGCCGCTTCCAATGCGGCTTCAGCACGAGTAAGCTCGAGATTGCTGTCACGATTGTCGTCATTGTCCACGTTATCAACTGGGATCTTGGTGCTGTTGCGTCTGCTTTGTGGCTCGTTGTCGTCTTCATCAACTTCAGACTGCTTGGTCACTTGGAGCGATCGGCGTTTTGGAAGGGATATCTGAGGGATGTCTTGGTGTTGGGTGCGTCTTGCTCGCATCTGCACTCTTTGCTTCGCAGCAAACTGTTTCAAAGTAGAGACGGCTTGCAATGTTCCTGCTGCTGACGTGGCTGGCCTTGTAGGTGTGTCAACTTTTGCTTCTGCCAACGCGACTCGATGTAAAGTGGAGCTTTTGCGCTGTACTTTTGCTGCTTGCGCGTCGTTGCTCTGGTACTTGTCATTTTTGGGCTTTAGGTTTTCTGCTTCATCACCGTGCTCTGGGGTAGCATGATCCATGAGCTGGTCTGTAAAGGCCTCATCGTCTTCGGTTCCTTCCTCAGGCCGCGATAGAGCTTCAAAAGCCGTTTCCAAAATTGCTGTCGTGCCTTTCATTGCTCTATTGGCCGAACCACTGCGTACAATTCTGGTGCTGGGGGCTGGTTCCGGGTCATTTGCATCGGTAATATGTTCATGCGATGGCAAGGCTTCGTCCCCCGCTGCAAAATCACCAAAGCTGGGTGTACTTTCATCCGCTACCAATCCAGCGGAACGTTCGTCCGCGCTATCAACCACAGCAGATTTATGGGCATCCGGAGTATTGGATGCTGTAGGTCGTGCCTAGCGTTTGCCACTTAACGAGTAGCCCGGAGGGTTTGGCGGAACGAAATCATAACGAGCACCGGTGTTGGTGCGTCCACCGCTGACTGCTTGAGGGAACAACTTCTCCAAGTGTTCGAATGCCATGGCAGCAGGGATAGCAGCCTCACGAACCACCGATACCGAATCATGTCGGCCTGCTAGTACGAGAGCCCTCACTCGTTCCTGAGCAAGAGTACCAACAGCAATTAAACCGAGGCTAAGATTTGGACATCCAAGTGATGCAGGGAACGTACCAACTGCGACTGAAAGAACTCCTTTGCCACGTCAACTGCCACACACCATGCAACATCATGCAGGGCGAATATATCTAGCAGCATCGTCAGTAGTTCCATCCCACGCTTTCGTAGCATCCAGTCCTCACGAGGTCCGCACTGGAAGGCATCCTCGATGGCTTCATAAATTGAACCAATGTACGGAGCGAAGTAGTCACCCAGTTGAGCGAAAGACGCTTTCTCATGGGCCTCACGAGCGAGCTGACATGCGGACTGCAGCACAAGGAACAGAGGCGAAAACGTGGCAAACATCGTGCTGCCATCCATCTTCTCAACAATGTCAGCTAGGAGGTTCTTGAAGAACTGTTGGATGCGTGTGGCGTGAGCTAGGACTGTACTTGGTCCTGGTACCGATACTCCGTCAAAATCAACAGGATGCAGCAGACCACAGAGGCATCTCGTGGCAGCTTCACCAACCGCATTCGCTTCCCTAGCAAAGACAGCAGCAATCGCCTCGAACGTCTGTTGAATATTGCTTTCTCCATGCTGCTTGCGGGGTGAGGTGCCGGGCTGGCCACTGGGGAGTGTTACAACGGGACATGACACAACGTACAACGCAAGCGCTGATACTAATACCACGCAAGCATCCGTCGTCTTGGCGTGGCCGTCACGGAGGCGAAGGCAAGTGTACGATAAAATTCGCGGCAGAAGTTTGGCTGTTTGCACTGGGTGGCATCTGCAGAGGGCTGCGATGAGGAGGACCAGCATGCGTCGGGTTGACGAGCGACCGGGTTTCTACAGGAACATTGCATACGCGCAGGTTTAGTTCAATGATTAGTTTCATCGACCGACTAGGCAGCAACTAAGTGGAGGCCCACCTTGTTCTTCTCGATCAGAGCGTACACTTCCTTCACCAAATTCGAATCTAGTGCCTGAAAAGTTTTGCTAGAGTTCAAACTCACACAGTTAGAGACTATCACGCTCACCTACCTGTGAAGCAGTTAGATTCCTTACATGAGCGTCGCAAAAGCTTGTTGCTGAGTATCTCGGTCTTCGAGGCGCCCGATTTGAACGTTCAGATTGCACATCTCCTGGGCTTGACGTTCCTTTGTCTTGCGATTTTGCTTCATCTTCTTGATAGTTCCTTTAGGGCTCAAACTCCCCTGCGAAACCCCAACACCACCAACCTTTCCAGCATGTCCTGCCCTTCGACGTTGGAAATTCGTTTCCATCATTGTGAATGCTTTAGAGTTGATGCTTGAGAGTCAAATGAACATCTCACGATAGCTAAAGGCTTCCGATTGTGTCAAGGTGGAATGAAGAAAACAGAACACCGCTCTCTGGTAAAAATACTCGCGTTGGGTGCCTTGGCCTCGGTCAAATATACCTCGTCTTGGTGCGAGAATGCAACCGTGTCGTCCGGTTGGCGGTACTTTGGCTGGATCGCTCCAGTCTTGGTGTTTCGTCACCCGAAGTACGTGCTGAGCTGAGAGAGCGTGTCTATGTCCGACAGGTCGTCCGTGCAGATGCTGGAGAAGTCGCTACGCTGAGACCACCACATCGGCGATCTCACGTCGTGGTCGCTCCACTCATCCGAGTGATCAAACACTTCGTCCCACGAGGTCTCGTCGGCGCTGCTTCCGGCACCAAGACCTTCTTCAACTCGGAAAGCTTCAGCGACGTCGAAGGTGGGGCGGGGCAGGACGCTCGGCGCGATGGTGACTTCCCAAGACTGCGAGTGAGAGTCCGACAGACTCAGCCGAACCTCCAATGGCTTGAGTGTCGAGCTATAAGTGACGTTAGGCATCACCATGCCCCCTGCCTTGCTAGACACAGCCGAGGTGTCTGGCTGCAGCATCTCCTCGATCTTGCGGGGATTGCCACGGACGAAGCAGTCGTGGTGGTAGATGCCGTACTCCCAGTGAAGTTCCTCTCTGCACTGGAAGTTGAGCGCCTCCAGCACCTGATGCAGCGAGCAGACCCTCAGCCCCAGCCACGTCTCGAGCCGCGCCTCACTCGTCTGATGGACGACGAAGTGGACGCCGTCCTCAAGCCACGCGAGTGAGTCCCCGTCCGTCTCGTTGTCCAAAAAGAAGTGCAGCTTCTGCAGGAGCGTCCTCCAGCTCCAGTCGCCGCCACTGCAGCCCTCGTCTGTGCAGGCGGCAGGCGGCGTTGACGCTGACGTTAGTTCTCCATGCAGTTGGCAGTTGGGATCTCACGCTCTGACCGTCGCGCAGCAGCTTCAGTTGCTTGTTGCGGCGACGACGCTCGCTGTCGAGGCTCTCTCCTGCTGCAGAGCACTGTTGAGTCTTCATGCACATTGCGTAGAGAGCCCAGAAGCGCCATGAACAGAGGAAACGCACCGCTCTCTTCACGTGCTCGCCGTGCCATGCTCTGCTGCGGTATCCGCAAAATGCGCACTTCAACTTCAACTTTTACCTGTGCGATTCAAAATCGCGATTCAATCATGAATTGGAAGAAGACGACTCGTGATTGGTGGCCCGATGTAGCCATGTCGACTTCAACTAATCAAACTGTTTTCCGCGTGCTTTCCGACTGCTCACTTTGCAATTCGCCCTGAAACGCGCCGCAACCAAAAACCAAGAAGCAAACTATGGGCGGAGGCGACGTTGGAGCGGCATTCACCGCCGCGTTGGCTCGAACTGGCACATCGCTGACATCGAAGGACCTAACGGAGCAGTATCCCTCGTGCCCTCCGCCTTCTTCTGACGGCAAACCCATCGTCTTAGAGCAGTGCAAGTTCTTCGACTTGTTTGACGCAGATCCAGAAGAGGCTCGAGAAGAAATGAGGAGGAAGCGCTAGGAGATCCGGGAGACCCATGGAGAGAGCTACCTGCGGAGTATCATGGAGTCTAACCGCCACCATCCACTGAGGAAGAATCGCCGATATGACTTCCGCCTGACGCCAGAAGAAAAGGAGAAGTTGGCAGCGAATGGAGTGGTGGCTTTGCAGCGAATGGAGGCCGACAGTTTTGGGGAGGTTTACTACCGACTGTACAGTGACGACTTGCCCGTCTTCGTGACTGCGGACTCCATTCTCCATGCGTGGCATCGCAGCTTCGACGCATTTCTGATTAGATTGGAGACGACGTACCTTGCCCCGACACTTGACGACATTTTGAGCTCGACCTTGACGAAGTGCCAGATGATGTTGTCGGATGGTAGCGAAGATAGCTCGACTGTCTTACAAGCGGTGGAAGATGTGGTTGAATATCTTACTATTGGGCTAAGCTTATTGCGAGGAGAACTGGAAGAGGAGGATCCTCAGCTTGAAGCACTCTGGAGTCTTATCCACGCTGAAAAAACATCTGCCATGGAGATTCTTGGTGCCCGGCGCTTAGTTGACTTCTCACTCTTTAAGCCTCGCGGACACTACACCAAGTCTGAAAAGCTCAAGTGCTACTTCCGTGCAATGATGTGGCTAGGGTCGATCGATTTTCACATCCCTGGAGGAGCATGCCAGCGAGACGACCTCCACCAATTACTTTGTGCGGTTATCGTGGTACACTGCCTTCACGATTCGGACAACTTGGATGCTGTAGAAGATGCGGACTATGTGATCTCAAGTCTGGCCGCTGATGGAGGCCTTGGAGCAGACTCACTCTCGGTCAGTGAACTTGCTAAACTTGTTGTCCCGACGAATGTGGCAAAATTGATCATTGAAACGCAACTAGTGAAGAAGAGAGGTCAAAACTACTGCGAAGTCTCCAACAACAAATCGCCCAGAAAGGTCTGGGAGCACAGCTCATTTCAGGATCACTTGTTGGAGGCACTGCCTTGGGAGCTACAGCGCTCGTAGCCCGTCCTGCATCGTTTGCTTTGCTCGACCAGCGCTTTGTGTGGAGTGCGTTTATTTTTTCACGACTAGTTTACGATCAAGTCGTGCAAGAAGAGACAAAGCAGTTGCGACGCATTCCCAGTGTCGTAGATGTTGCCTTCGCCCTTTTTGGTAACAATAAAAGCAGCTCAGGTGCTTGCTCGTCGGATGGAAGCAACGGCTGATGACGATGACGCAGAGTTTGTCCGACGTCGAGACGGCATTCCGCTCGCATCGAATCTAATAGCGCTGCGTCAAGTGATTGATGAAGAGTTCAATGATAGTGATGAACCGAAATCGAGTTGTGGAGCTAACGACGATGAGTCCGAGACAGTCAGAGGAACATCCCGAAAATGACAACGAGAGCATCAGTGACTGTGATATCGACAGTGACAGCAGCAGTACTGAACTCGCAAGTATCAGCACACTATGGCTCCGAGCACTTCGAGCGCTATCGAGACCCTCTCCAAACACTGCCAGCACATTCCACTCAGGTGCATGGCAGCGCCATCAAATGAACACCCAGATCGCATCGTTTACTCAACTTCGTCACGGTACCGTGCTGTACGCGAAGCAAGGTTCGCTGCTGAAGCCAAGTTGCGAATATCCCGATGGCATGGTGGATCCTTACCCGATTTTTTGGCAAAGGATGGGGGAGTTGGCATTGAGAGCGAAGGGTATTGCGGATATCACCCACATGCATAGTGCTCGAACGTTATTTGATGATTTTGCTTCAACGATGGAGACTTTGGAAGGCATTTCGGTATGCCAGGCCACTCACAAGCAACTGAACGACGAGAATTTGGAGTTCATGAATTCGGTGATGGAGGAAAAGCGCGGAAGTGGAGGGACACAATACAACGGGTGGTATCCACAACTCTTTCTCGAGTCTCGACAGGATTCAGGAAAGCGCGATGTATTGGTCGTGGACGTACACACGGATAGCCCATCGGTTGAACATGGCGACCCTGGATGCGTGTTGCATCTCGGAGTGGGGGATCCTGTTGTGGCCCTTTTCGTCGTCAACAATGTGATGTACGCTGGCCCCGTGTTCAGCAGCTACGAATTTGTGGAGCCATCTGACGTCCGCTTGACCGACGAAGGACGTACACACGGATAGCCCATCGGTTGAACATGGCGACCCTGGATGCGTGTTGCATCTCGGAGTGGGGGATCCTGTTGTGGCCCTTTTCGTCGTCAACAATGTGATGTACGCTGGCCCCGTGTTCAGCAGCTACGAATTTGTGGAGCCATCTGATGTCCGCTTGACCGACGAAGAATTTCGATCGAAGTTGCTGTCGGTGCGCGCTCCACTGTGGGCGCGGCAGTCATACTTATCTGACAAGCGTGGGATTACAGGCAAGAGATCGTCGCGAAACCCTCCAAGCTGGAAACGAGAAGCAAGCCTCCGCGGTAGGTTGTGGACTTGCTACGGGTTTGTGACGCCCTTTGGCCAGCGCTAATTACGAAGAAAGTGGCGTGAGCCACGAGCGAGCTAGTCGTGGCGACAGGCCGACCCCAATGGATGAAAAAGCTGCTTAACCAGATACTAAGTATGTTAATATCTGGCTTTTTGAAAAGGCAAGCACTAGCAAAAGACCGTCGCTCTGCCTCCACCCTCCCACGCATCCGACGCTGGTGCCAGTTGCTTTTGAATTGAGTATCATTGTACTATCCGCTAACGACAAAAAATCGCCAGCTAAAAAAAAAAAACTGCGAATTCGCAGTTCGAAGAACTGTCGTCAGTAGAGATGGTTTAGATTAGTAGGGATTCAGAATTCTCAAAACGTTCTGATCACTCTAAACTTTGTGAGCATCTCAAAATGGATCAAAATAGATCAAAACTCGAGCTCGGATTGGACGCCTCAGACCGATACAGAAATCTGCCTAAATACCGAACGGGTATACAATACATAACCTCATATAACTAATACTTCAAGGTCCAACGACTGGTCGAACGGAGATGGGCACAAATACTGATATAAAAATCCAGGATACCTTTGTTTGGCCAAAAGCACTAAGCTGTGCAGTTGAAAATTGGCGCGCTTTTGATTGCCTGTGCGGTCTTCTATGCATTACCTTTTCACTTTCACATTTTCAGTCAATGGACCATGGGATAATCTACTTCATCAAAAGGTATGTGCTTTTTGAAAAGATGATGCATGCACTAGATCAACTAGGAGAGGAGCAGATAGTCCTTACAAAGTAGAGCTACTAACCACACTGATGTGGTGCGAACACGTTTGGTCACAGGTCAGCGCTGAAACAATTCAGCACTTCTGGCTTCGCTTGGGCTTGATTAACAAAGCAAGCCTTCTAAACTAAACTAATTCAGTACAGCCTTTCTATGGTAACGCTGAGATCACTTTATAAACCTAGAGCCCTTATATATATCAGGCGTTCGGTACTCAGGCAGAATTCTGTACGGTTGACATGTTCGCGCTCATCAAGCTGTATCGAGAGAGCTCACGGATTGGACACGGCTGCACTCGAACGCGGGGTGCCACGATGGTCTTGCGCGAGGCATGCTGGAACAGTGAGGGCATCCTGAGCTGCATGTCAGCACCACGAATGCCCGAATGGCTTCCTGCGCAAATCTATTTTAAGCCGAGTAGTTTTGATCTATTTTGAGCTATTGCGCAGTTAATATTGCATTTTCGAAACGTTTTAATTGATTTCGAAATTCCTCCAAACCATCACGACTCGTCAGGCGGCCCAGAGGCGAGTTTGTCATCGAGTGACATTCTCGCGACATCCACCGCCTGGCCAGTGTCTCATCAAGCGACGTTCTCGCGACATCCACAACAGGTCAACTCTGACCCTGTGTATCATCGAGCGACATTCTCGCGACAACCACCGCCTCGGCGGCGCAGGCCAGTGTCATCGAGCGACATTCACCTGACCCGAGTTTCGAAGAAGCGGTGTATCATTTGAAGTATGATACCAGGGCAGATGCTGCGGCTGCGAGGCAGGCGCAGGAGATGCTTACCGATATGTAGTAAAAGAGATTCCTAACACAGATCTAATAAATAATGCTATTTAGAAAAATGTTGTTACCCTAGTCTTTCCGGTGGAGCCCTGGTTGCGTGTCAAGAAAACACAATATTTGTTTGAAAGTATGATGCAGATGAGCTCAAAATTCGTACGGTATAATTTTGGTGGTTGTGTCCTTGTTGTCGGAAGTCCATGCTGCTGCTCCTGAGAACTGCGAACCCCCCGGACAACCAGTCCGGGTACCCCCAACGATATGCAGTAAAAGAGATTCCTAACCCAGATATAATATATAATGCTATTTAAACAAAATGCTGTTATCCTAGTCTTTCCGGTAGAGTCCTGGTTGCGTGTCAAGCAAACACAATATTTGTTTGAAAGTATGATGCAGATGAGCTCAAAATGCGTACGGTATAATTTTGGCTGTTGTGTCCTTGTTGTCGGAAGTCCATGCAGGAGTCTTGCTGCTCCCGAGAACTGCGAACCCCCCGGACAACCAGTCCGGGTACCCCCAATAAAAAAAAACTGGCACAGCAATGCAACGTCAACGGTTGTCAACGTTATCGCTGTATTCGTAGTAGAGCACGTGGGAGAGGGTTGGTTTCGCTCGCCGGATTTTACTTAAGTATAGATTTGATTTTGTTTCGGGTTGACGCGCTTGAAACACTGGTTGGTCGGATCGTGGCAGCTTCAACTGGATTGATGGTACGTCTACAGTACATCTTAGTCGCGAGAGACTAGTTGACTCGTTACTGACTGGGTGACGGCTGTGGATGCGGCAAGAAACCACCTCAAGCCCAAGCGCCCCAGGCTCTCTCATATTCCAATTCACCTTCTCCCCCACACTCGGCCACCGACCAACCAACCCCAAAGACCGACCCGACCGACTCGTGCACGCTCCATCTCCGACATGCACTCCCAGATCGTCGCCCTGTTCAGCCTGTGCGCCGCTGCCTCCATCCTGCAAGTGACCGACGCTGGCGCTTCTCCTGTGGGCGTCTCGCCGCGCCGCCACCTCGGATCCAGTTTGGAGGACTACGGACACCACGATCACCACCACGACCACGACCACGCGAAGAAGCACCGCCACCACGACGACAAGCACCCGTCGCACGACTACTACCGTCGCCGCCTCGAAGACGCCAAGGCCACCGAGTCCAAGGACTACAAGGACTACAAGGACGACCATGGCAAGGACGACTACGACTACGGCAAGGACCGCAAGGATCGCAAGCACGACTACGAGCACAAGCGATATGGCGGTCACGACGACTATGGTCACGACTACTATGACGACGACTACAAGGGATACGGCTACAAGAGCTACAGCTACGGACGAGACTGCGACAACTACGGCAAGGACTACTACGGCGGCAAGAACTACTACGGCGGTAAGGACTACTACGGCGGCAAGGACTACTACGGCGGCAAGGACGACTACTACCGTGGGTATGGTGGCGACGACTACTATAGCTACGGCAAGGACGTCTATGGATACGGGTACAAGTACGGCTCCAGCTACTACCCGGACTACTCGTACGGATACGGCTACTACCCGGACTACTCGTACGGATACGGCTACTACCCGGACTACTACTCGTCCTACAGCGGCGGTGATTTCGGCTACGGCTATGGATACGGCTACCCTGGTAGCTTCGGCTACGCTAGCTACGGCTCCGGGTACCCTGGCTACGGCTATGGCTATGGCTATGGCTATGAGTCCGCGACGACGGGTGGTGCAGAAGCTGGTCAGAAGGAGTCCGCCACGGCGCCTGCTACCGCTACTGATGTTGCTTCCGACAAGTTCGCAGAGAAGGAGGGCAAGACGCCGCCCAAGGACAAGGAGGCCGCCAAGTCCGGTGCCACGGACAAGGCCAAGGGCAAGTAAATGGACTGAAGTGGAGCAGGCCGCTCGCTAGCGATGGTGTGAGGTAGACGAGGGCGCTGGTGATGAGGTAGCAGCAGCTAGCCCACGGAATCTGTAGTGTACTTTGCCATGCATGTAGTAGCGTCGATACAAGGTGGTAGCAATACGCCGTCAATGGTTGTCAACTTTCTCGCTGTACTCAGTTTGTCGTCCGGTGTGCTAAGCCGTTTTTTTTTACCTCGATTGGTGGTGATTCAGGTGATTTAGTGGAGTACACGTTGGTTTGGCATGCCTTTGGATTTGATGAAAACCCTTACTTAAGTATACTGCACGCAACTTCCAACTTGATTTCGTTTCGGGCTGAGCCCACCACCGGCGATTGTCGACCGTCGGCGTTGCCTACATTGCGCTGCCGGCTGAGAAGCAGCTACTATGTCTTGCTACACTGGTTGGTCGGATAGTGACAGCTTCAACTGGATTGATGGTACGTCTACATCTTAGTCGCGAGAGACTAGTTGACTCGTTACTGACTGGGTGACGGCTGTGGATGCGGCAAGAAACCACCTCAAGCCCAAGCGCCCCAGGCTCTCTCATATTCCAATTCACCTTCTCCCCCACACTCGGCCACCGACCAACCAACCCCAAAGACCGACCCGACCGACTCGTGCACGCTCCATCTCCGACATGCACTCCCAGATCGTCGCCCTGTTCAGCCTGTGCGCCGCTGCCTCCATCCTGCAAGTGACCGACGCTGGCGCTTCTCCTGTGGGCGTCTCGCCGCGCCGCCACCTCGGATCCAGTTTGGAGGACTACGGACACCACGATCACCACCACGACCACGACCACGCGAAGAAGCACCGCCACCACGACGACAAGCACCCGTCGCACGACTACTACCGTCGCCGCCTCGAAGACGCCAAGGCCACCGAGTCCAAGGACTACAAGGACTACAAGGACGACCATGGCAAGGACGACTACGACTACGGCAAGGACCGCAAGGATCGCAAGCACGACTACGAGCACAAGCGATATGGCGGTCACGACGACTATGGTCACGACTACTATGACGACGACTACAAGGGATACGGCTACAAGAGCTACAGCTACGGACGAGACTGCGACAACTACGGCAAGGACTACTACGGCGGCAAGAACTACTACGGCGGTAAGGACTACTACGGCGGCAAGGACTACTACGGCGGCAAGGACGACTACTACCGTGGGTATGGTGGCGACGACTACTATAGCTACGGCAAGGACGTCTATGGATACGGGTACAAGTACGGCTCCAGCTACTACCCGGACTACTCGTACGGATACGGCTACTACCCGGACTACTCGTACGGATACGGCTACTACCCGGACTACTACTCGTCCTACAGCGGCGGTGATTTCGGCTACGGCTATGGATACGGCTACCCTGGTAGCTTCGGCTACGCTAGCTACGGCTCCGGGTACCCTGGCTACGGCTATGGCTATGGCTATGGCTATGAGTCCGCGACGACGGGTGGTGCAGAAGCTGGTCAGAAGGAGTCCGCCACGGCGCCTGCTACCGCTACTGACGTTGCTTCCGACAAGTTCGCAGAGAAGGAGGGCAAGACGCCGCCCAAGGACAAGGAGGCCGCCAAGTCCGGTGCCACGGACAAGGCCAAGGGCAAGTAAATGGACTGAAGTGGAGCAGGCCGCTCGCTAGCGATGGTGTGAGGTAGACGAGGGCGCTGGTGATGAGGTAGCAGCAGCTAGCCCACGGAATCTGTAGTGTACTTTGCCATGCATGTAGTAGCGTCGATACAAGGTGGTAGCAATACGCCGTCAATGGTTGTCAACTTTCTCGCTGTACTCAGTTTGTCGTCCGGTGTGCTAAACCGTTTTTTTTACCTCGATTGGTGGTGATTCAGGTGATTTAGTGGAGTACACGTTGGTTTGGCATGCCTTTGGATTTGATGAAAACCCTTACTTAAGTATACTGCACGCAACTTCCAACTTGATTTCGTTTCGGGCTGAGCCCACCACCGGCGATTGTCGACCGTCGGCGTTGCCTACATTGCGCTGCCGGCTGAGAAGCAGCTACTATGTCTTGCTACACTGGTTGGTCGGATAGTGACAGCTTCAACTGGATTGATGGTACGGCTACATCTTAGTCGCGAGAGACTAGTTGACTCGTTACTGACTGGGTGACGGCTGTGGATGCGGCAAGAAACCACCTCAAGCCCAAGCGCCCCAGGCTCTCTCATATTCCAATTCACCTTCTCCCCCACACTCGGCCACCGACCAACCAACCCCAAAGACCGACCCGACCGACTCGTGCACGCTCCATCTCCGACATGCACTCCCAGATCGTCGCCCTGTTCAGCCTGTGCGCCGCTGCCTCCATCCTGCAAGTGACCGACGCTGGCGCTTCTCCTGTGGGCGTCTCGCCGCGCCGCCACCTCGGATCCAGTTTGGAGGACTACGGACACCACGATCACCACCACGACCACGACCACGCGAAGAAGCACCGCCACCACGACGACAAGCACCCGTCGCACGACTACTACCGTCGCCGCCTCGAAGACGCCAAGGCCACCGAGTCCAAGGACTACAAGGACTACAAGGACGACCATGGCAAGGACGACTACGACTACGGCAAGGACCGCAAGGATCGCAAGCACGACTACGAGCACAAGCGATATGGCGGTCACGACGACTATGGTCACGACTACTATGACGACGACTACAAGGGATACGGCTACAAGAGCTACAGCTACGGACGAGACTGCGACAACTACGGCAAGGACTACTACGGCGGCAAGAACTACTACGGCGGTAAGGACTACTACGGCGGCAAGGACTACTACGGCGGCAAGGACGACTACTACCGTGGGTATGGTGGCGACGACTACTATAGCTACGGCAAGGACGTCTATGGATACGGGTACAAGTACGGCTCCAGCTACTACCCGGACTACTCGTACGGATACGGCTACTACCCGGACTACTACTCGTCCTACAGCGGCGGTGATTTCGGCTACGGCTATGGATACGGCTACCCTGGTAGCTTCGGCTACGCTAGCTACGGCTCCGGGTACCCTGGCTACGGCTATGGCTATGGCTATGGCTATGAGTCCGCGACGACGGGTGGTGCAGAAGCTGGTCAGAAGGAGTCCGCCACGGCGCCTGCTACCGCTACTGACGTTGCTTCCGACAAGTTCGCAGAGAAGGAGGGCAAGACGCCGCCCAAGGACAAGGAGGCCGCCAAGTCCGGTGCCACGGACAAGGCCAAGGGCAAGTAAATGGACTGAAGTGGAGCAGGCCGCTCGCTAGCGATGGTGTGAGGTAGACGAGGGCGCTGGTGATGAGGTAGCAGCAGCTAGCCCACGGAATCTGTAGTGTACTTTGCCATGCATGTAGTAGCGTCGATACAAGGTGGTAGCAATACGCCGTCAATGGTTGTCAACTTTCTCGCTGTACTCAGTTTGTCGTCCGGTGTGCTAAACCGTTTTTTTTTACCTCGATTGGTGGTGATTCAGGTGATTTAGTGGAGTACACGTTGGTTTGGCATGCCTTTGGATTTGATGAAAACCCTTACTTAAGTATACTGCACGCAACTTCCAACTTGATTTCGTTTCGGGCTGAGCCCACCACCGGCGATTGTCGACCGTCGGCGTTGCCTACATTGCGCTGCCGGCTGAGAAGCAGCTACTATGTCTTGCTACACTGGTTGGTCGGATAGTGACAGCTTCAACTGGATTGATGGTACGTCTACATCTTAGTCGCGAGAGACTAGTTGACTCGTTACTGACTGGGTGACGGCTGTGGATGCGGCAAGAAACCACCTCAAGCCCAAGCGCCCCAGGCTCTCTCATATTCCAATTCACCTTCTCCCCCACACTCGGCCACCGACCAACCAACCCCAAAGACCGACCCGACCGACTCGTGCACGCTCCATCTCCGACATGCACTCCCAGATCGTCGCCCTGTTCAGCCTGTGCGCCGCTGCCTCCATCCTGCAAGTGACCGACGCTGGCGCTTCTCCTGTGGGCGTCTCGCCGCGCCGCCACCTCGGATCCAGTTTGGAGGACTACGGACACCACGATCACCACCACGACCACGACCACGCGAAGAAGCACCGCCACCACGACGACAAGCACCCGTCGCACGACTACTACCGTCGCCGCCTCGAAGACGCCAAGGCCACCGAGTCCAAGGACTACAAGGACTACAAGGACGACCATGGCAAGGACGACTACGACTACGGCAAGGACCGCAAGGATCGCAAGCACGACTACGAGCACAAGCGATATGGCGGTCACGACGACTATGGTCACGACTACTATGACGACGACTACAAGGGATACGGCTACAAGAGCTACAGCTACGGACGAGACTGCGACAACTACGGCAAGGACTACTACGGCGGCAAGAACTACTACGGCGGTAAGGACTACTACGGCGGCAAGGACTACTACGGCGGCAAGGACGACTACTACCGTGGGTATGGTGGCGACGACTACTATAGCTACGGCAAGGACGTCTATGGATACGGGTACAAGTACGGCTCCAGCTACTACCCGGACTACTCGTACGGATACGGCTACTACCCGGACTACTACTCGTCCTACAGCGGCGGTGATTTCGGCTACGGCTATGGATACGACTACCCTGGTAGCTTCGGCTACGCTAGCTACGGCTCCGGGTACCCTGGCTACGGCTATGGCTATGGCTATGGCTATGAGTCCGCGACGACGGGTGGTGCAGAAGCTGGTCAGAAGGAGTCCGCCACGGCGCCTGCTACCGCTACTGACGTTGCTTCCGACAAGTTCGCAGAGAAGGAGGGCAAGACGCCGCCCAAGGACAAGGAGGCCGCCAAGTCCGGTGCCACGGACAAGGCCAAGGGCAAGTAAATGGACTGAAGTGGAGCAGGCCGCTCGCTAGCGATGGTGTGAGGTAGACGAGGGCGCTGGTGATGAGGTAGCAGCAGCTAGCCCACGGAATCTGTAGTGTACTTTGCCATGCATGTAGTAGCGTCGATACAAGGTGGTAGCAATACGCCGTCAATGGTTGTCAACTTTCTCGCTGTACTCAGTTTGTCGTCCGGTGTGCTAAACCGTTTTTTTTACCTCGATTGGTGGTGATTCAGGTGATTTAGTGGAGTACACGTTGGTTTGGCATGCCTTTGGATTTGATGAAAACCCTTACTTAAGTATACTGCACGCAACTTCCAACTTGATTTCGTTTCGGGCTGAGCCCACCACCGGCGATTGTCGACCGTCGGCGTTGCCTACATTGCGCTGCCGGCTGAGAAGCAGCTACTATGTCTTGCTACACTGGTTGGTCGGATAGTGACAGCTTCAACTGGATTGATGGTACGGCTACATCTTAGTCGCGAGAGACTAGTTGACTCGTTACTGACTGGGTGACGGCTGTGGATGCGGCAAGAAACCACCTCAAGCCCAAGCGCCCCAGGCTCTCTCATATTCCAATTCACCTTCTCCCCCACACTCGGCCACCGACCAACCAACCCCAAAGACCGACCCGACCGACTCGTGCACGCTCCATCTCCGACATGCACTCCCAGATCGTCGCCCTGTTCAGCCTGTGCGCCGCTGCCTCCATCCTGCAAGTGACCGACGCTGGCGCTTCTCCTGTGGGCGTCTCGCCGCGCCGCCACCTCGGATCCAGTTTGGAGGACTACGGACACCACGATCACCACCACGACCACGACCACGCGAAGAAGCACCGCCACCACGACGACAAGCACCCGTCGCACGACTACTACCGTCGCCGCCTCGAAGACGCCAAGGCCACCGAGTCCAAGGACTACAAGGACTACAAGGACGACCATGGCAAGGACGACTACGACTACGGCAAGGACCGCAAGGATCGCAAGCACGACTACGAGCACAAGCGATATGGCGGTCACGACGACTATGGTCACGACTACTATGACGACGACTACAAGGGATACGGCTACAAGAGCTACAGCTACGGACGAGACTGCGACAACTACGGCAAGGACTACTACGGCGGCAAGAACTACTACGGCGGTAAGGACTACTACGGCGGCAAGGACGACTACTACCGTGGGTATGGTGGCGACGACTACTATAGCTACGGCAAGGACGTCTATGGATACGGGTACAAGTACGGCTCCAGCTACTACCCGGACTACTACTCGTCCTACAGCGGCGGTGATTTCGGCTACGGCTATGGATACGGCTACCCTGGTAGCTTCGGCTACGCTAGCTACGGCTCCGGGTACCCTGGCTACGGCTATGGCTATGGCTATGGCTATGAGTCCGCGACGACGGGTGGTGCAGAAGCTGGTCAGAAGGAGTCCGCCACGGCGCCTGCTACCGCTACTGACGTTGCTTCCGACAAGTTCGCAGAGAAGCAGGGCAAGACGCCGCCCAAGGACAAGGAGGCCGCCAAGTCCGGTGCCACGGACAAGGCCAAGGGCAAGTAAATGGACTGAAGTGGAGCAGACCGCTCGCTAGCGATGGTGTGAGGTAGACGAGGGCGCTGGTGATGAGGTAGCAGCAGCTAGCCCACGGAATCTGTAGTGTACTTTGCCATGCATGTAGTAGCGTCGATACAAGGTGGTAGCAATACGCCGTCAATGGTTGTCAACTTTCTCGCTGTACTCAGTTTGTCGTCCGGTGTGCTAAACCGTTTTTTTTTACCTCGATTGGTGGTGATTCAGGTGATTTAGTGGAGTACACGTTGGTTTGGCATGCCTTTGGATTTGATGAAAACCCTTACTTAAGTATACTGCACGCAACTTCCAACTTGATTTCGTTTCGGGCTGAGCCCACCACCGGCGATTGTCGACCGTCGGCGTTGCCTACATTGCGCTGCCGGCTGAGAAGCAGCTACTATGTCTTGCTACACTGGTTGGTCGGATAGTGACAGCTTCAACTGGATTGATGGTACGGCTACATCTTAGTCGCGAGAGACTAGTTGACTCGTTACTGACTGGGTGACGGCTGTGGATGCGGCAAGAAACCACCTCAAGCCCAAGCGCCCCAGGCTCTCTCATATTCCAATTCACCTTCTCCCCCACACTCGGCCACCGACCAACCAACCCCAAAGACCGACCCGACCGACTCGTGCACGCTCCATCTCCGACATGCACTCCCAGATCGTCGCCCTGTTCAGCCTGTGCGCCGCTGCCTCCATCCTGCAAGTGACCGACGCTGGCGCTTCTCCTGTGGGCGTCTCGCCGCGCCGCCACCTCGGATCCAGTTTGGAGGACTACGGACACCACGATCACCACCACGACCACGACCACGCGAAGAAGCACCGCCACCACGACGACAAGCACCCGTCGCACGACTACTACCGTCGCCGCCTCGAAGACGCCAAGGCCACCGAGTCCAAGGACTACAAGGACTACAAGGACGACCATGGCAAGGACGACTACGACTACGGCAAGGACCGCAAGGATCGCAAGCACGACTACGAGCACAAGCGATATGGCGGTCACGACGACTATGGTCACGACTACTATGACGACGACTACAAGGGATACGGCTACAAGAGCTACAGCTACGGACGAGACTGCGACAACTACGGCAAGGACTACTACGGCGGCAAGAACTACTACGGCGGTAAGGACTACTACGGCGGCAAGGACTACTACGGCGGCAAGGACGACTACTACCGTGGGTATGGTGGCGACGACTACTATAGCTACGGCAAGGACGTCTATGGATACGGGTACAAGTACGGCTCCAGCTACTACCCGGACTACTCGTACGGATACGGCTACTACCCGGACTACTCGTACGGATACGGCTACTACCCGGACTACTACTCGTCCTACAGCGGCGGTGATTTCGGCTACGGCTATGGATACGGCTACCCTGGTAGCTTCGGCTACGCTAGCTACGGCTCCGGGTACCCTGGCTACGGCTATGGCTATGGCTATGGCTATGAGTCCGCGACGACGGGTGGTGCAGAAGCTGGTCAGAAGGAGTCCGCCACGGCGCCTGCTACCGCTACTGACGTTGCTTCCGACAAGTTCGCAGAGAAGGAGGGCAAGACGCCGCCCAAGGACAAGGAGGCCGCCAAGTCCGGTGCCACGGACAAGGCCAAGGGCAAGTAAATGGACTGAAGTGGAGCAGGCCGCTCGCTAGCGATGGTGTGAGGTAGACGAGGGCGCTGGTGATGAGGTAGCAGCAGCTAGCCCACGGAATCTGTAGTGTACTTTGCCATGCATGCAGTAGCGTCGATACAAGGTGGTAGCAATACGCCGTCAATGGTTGTCAACTTTCTCGCTGTACACAGTTCGGAGTTTGTCGTCCGATTTAGTGGAGGAAACCCCTTACTTAAGAGCACTGCACGCAATTTCCAGTAGGAGTGCACTACAGCAACATGGAAAAATTTTGCGCTGGGACTCCTGTTGATGAAATCCTCTAAATAGCTCCAAGACGGTAGTCACTGAGCATTATTCTTCCACAACCGATCTTGTTACGCGTTAACTACTTCGTTTTTGATACTTCTCCGGTCCGGAAAAGAATTAACAGTTAGGTTTTTCTGATAAACCTCTCTTTATTTTATTGGATAAAAATAATAGCGACTACGATGTACGACCAGCGCTAATATGAAGGTGTCGACACAACAAAAGGAGCCAGCCCCTATCGGCACAACAAAACGAGCCAGCAACACGATAATGGGGCGGGCCAAGGGCACCGTCGACATCCCTGAGGAAACGCGGCAAGCCATCGCGCTGTTCCTCGCTGATCGGTCTGTGGGCGGCCGCTTGAAGCGTGGGGCAGCGTCGACAGCGGCATCCAGGTTTGGTTGCTGCCGCCAGCAAGCCACCAAGATTTTCAAGCAAAAGCTGTTGAGCCTGCCAAAGCCTCGGCGAGGGCGTCCGCCCGCAAGTGCGTCGTCGGTGCTCATCGCCCAGCGAGTGGCCTGCATTGCGGCCACTCCCCACCGACGGCGGCAGACTTTGCGAGCCTTGGCATACGCCACGAACATCCCCAAGACTACCCTGCTGCGCTACATCAGCAAGAAGCTGGTGCAACGCGTCACTGTTCGCGTGAAGCCGACGCTGTCGGAAGACCACAAGCGGAAGCGCTTGGCGTACGCACTGGCGCACGTCGAGCGGCCTATTGGTAACAGTACTGATATGAGGAAGTGGTACGCATAATGATATTACTAATAATAATTGATTTTCCAAATTGATATAATATGTAGGTGCAAGATTGTATCGACTGCATCATATGTACGACATGATCCATATTGACGAGAAGTGGTTCAATATGTACAAGGCCACAAACACATTCTACTTGACAGCTAACGAGACAGCGCCCTACACTTCGTCGCCTAACAAGCGCTACATAGGTAAGGTTATGTTTTTAGCAGCCGTAGCGCGGCCGCGCTATGACACTCATCGAAAGTGCCAATTTGATGGCAAGATCGGCATCTGGCCGATCGTGGAAGAGTCGGTGGCGCTTCGAACATCCGTCAACCGTCCCAAGGGTACTATTATTACGAAGTGCGTAAATATGACCCGCTCAGTCTACGTGAAGATGCTCAAGACCAAGGTTCTCCCCGCTATTCGGACGAAGTGGCCAGGTATATTATTCTGCTCTGTTGACTTACTATATTACTACTAATATTTATTCGTGATTGTTACTAATATGATTAGTAGGTGGCAAGCGTCGAGCAATATTTATCCAGCAGGATAATGCGAGCCCTCACGTCCTCGAGAAAGACGAGGAGATTGCCGCCGCTGGCAAAGAGGACGGCTGGGACATCAGGATGAAGTGTCAACCAGCGCGTTCGCCCGATATGAACGTTTTAGATTTGGGCTTTTTCCATTCGATTCAATCGCTACAGTACCAAGAGGAAACGTACACAATCGACCTGCTCATCGCAGCGGTAGCGCGAGCCTACCGCACTACAACGTCCGACACGCTTGACCACTGTTTCCTGACCCTTCAAAACGTCATGGAAACAGTGATCAAGCACCACGGACACAACGACTACAAGCTCTCGCACTACAAGCAGCGGCGTGGACTCTCGTCAAGTGCATTTCCGACAGCGCTGACATGTGAACCAGCTGCGGTAGAAAGTGGGATTCACCATCTTTTGTGTGGAGCACTTCAGTTTCTCTAATTCATAGTACATCATCTGATAAATCATAGCTCTAACATTGAGGCTTGTTCTATTGGCTGAAATCAATGGGATTCGAACACTGATTTGTCGCATATCAATCTAACCAGCAAAAAACTTCGTGGTTCCGATTGCTAAAACAACCGAAAGGGAGGGCTATTTTAACGAAACTGTGGGGCTGTATGAAACAACTGTTTAAAGTACTTTAGAATGATAATTTTAGTTTTGCGTAATTCCAACTAGCAACGACACAGCGAAAAAAACCTTAGAGGGGTCGTGGATACCTCCATTGCGAGCGTGGTAGTTAGATACTGCGTCGTGTTAAGCGCTCGTAAAAAATATACCTGGAAAGCCCGCACTTAGAGCTTTCGAATGCAGGTTTCGCAGCATCAATACAGTCATTACTTTTTCAGATATGCATTGGTATGTGAACTGTTACTTCTTTTCCGGACCGGAGAAGTAAACGGACAACAAAGTAAACTGGTAAGGCAATATACCTTGGGTACCGTACATATTCAGGCGCCCTAGCACCTCTTCCAGTGTTCCGTCAGCTCCGATATCGTGCATACTCTCACAAATCGCAACCCAAGTAGTGAAAAGCAAGTTGGCCACATCGTCCTCGCACTTGTGGCCCATCGAGTAGAAAAATGATTCCACGGACGACACGAAGAAAATCACCAACGGGCCCAAGTGGGGGATCTGGTTGTACACGTGCAGGCTTTTCACCGTCAGCAGGCTCTTGTCACCCGTTCTTCCCTTCAGCAAAAAATCCCTAGCTTACGGGTAGCGCCCCACATTGGAGATATCCGCGTCCGAATCGAGCGAGTTCCGGATGTTGAGTCTCTCTGCGTCCGCCGGCTTCATCTTAGCGTTCACAAACTCGTCGATGGTAAGCACCACAGCAGCTTTTTTATCCAAGTTCCCCTCGTACGCCGTGCAAGGTCCCAGAAGGATGTAGTTGCCATGTCGACCCCTTCATTGCCAAGCCACTCTAGATCGGCAAACGATATGAAGGCAGCCACGGGGTCTCCTTCAGCCGGTCGGGGCACGCGTTTGCGCATGTTGTAGTCCAAATCTACCGCCATCTTGAACGGCTGCGCTGCGTTGAATCCGGGCTGGGATCTCGCAGCTCGGTAGAAGGCCAACACGATGGCGCTCACCAACGCTCCACCGAAGGTGACGTCCTCAGCTTTGCAACTGGCAAGTGTCTTGCGCATGTAAGCAGGATCGCCCTCCGCGAAAGTTGCGGAGGTCGGATTCACGAGGGGTGGCATCATGAAGTCGCGCTGGTCGCTTCGAGCACGTAGAACGGGCTTGAACTTTTGTGTAATGCTGCGGTAGATCGGCTTGGCGAACAATAACACGAGTCCTTTCATCAGCACCCTGGGCAGACACTTATTCAAGAGCGTGCTATCGTAGGACGAAGCACGAAGAGGGATCTCTCGCACTGCAGCCGCCTTCCCTTCTGACAGGAGAGCGACTTGCTCGAAGATGCAGTTGAGCACGACCATTACCGAGTTCCCGTCCGACATGTAATGGTCCGAGAAGAGCATCAGGCGCGCCTGGTCCGCGCTGTTGATCTACACCACCAGGAAGAAGGGGAGTTGCGTGTACCGATCAATGGCGACGTTGCAATCTCCGTCAGCGTACTGCTGCCGATTGTTGAAAGTTCTGTTGGAACTTCCAGAGCGAGAAAATCGACGCATTCGCAGGAGGTTCTTGCTTCCGATGTCGTCAACGGTTAAAGGAGCTTGGATCTCTGCTAAGAAGACTTTGCCCTTTACTTGTAGCGCTCGCATACGCGGATGCATGTTGAAAGTACGCGTGAGGGCCTCTGGAAGTAAATGATCCGAAGTCTCAACGTCTCTAGCCACGAGCATCGAGTGCACGATTTTCATGGAGGCACCAGCAGCCATAGTGACAGCGCGTTCGAAACCTCGCAGCTCAACTCGCTGAGGATACTTGGGTTTGGACATGGGGCTCGGCGGGTGGAATAGTTGAATTATGAGCCTCAATCCACGGAGAGCATCCGCAAGTATCTGTTTCCCCGCCATCGGCTTCCACCAATCCGCATTTGAGCTAGCAAATGTGCACCCCTTGTGTAGTTTCAACTAGATTGATAGCACATCCGAACCTCGTGAGCGACTACATACACTATTGTAGTCTGAATGAGAGACGGCATTGGATGTCTGCCCATTTTTCATGCACATCGTGGTCCGGGTGGTGGTGCGTGCATGTCACCACTGTTAAGGATGAACCACACAGCAATATTATCAGCGTGTCTAAATCGTTTCTAATGTTTTGATGGGACTTCAGTAGTTTTCGTCGTTCAGTAGAAGAAGCAAGGAATCGCGAGTCCATTATTGCGCAGTCTATCGGTGGTCGGGGAGGTACGAATTGGACGGCAGGAATTGCTCGTAGGTTTATCGCCCGCTCTGCTTACCCCTGCTCAAGTCCGTCGGACCATTTGCCACCTGTCCCTGTTGGGTCCATGGGATCAATAGCATCGTCATGCTTCCGTCTCTTGTTTCCGTGCTGCGCCTGGATGTTTCTCTGGGTAGCTGCCGCGGGACGCTTAGTGGCCACAGGGTTTGAAGATGCACCAGTTGACACGGTTGGCCGAGCAGAAGTCGGCGCCAAGTTGAGAGTGGCATTACTCCTTTTTGCGTCGGGTTTCGCATTGGTGCTGCTGCCTGTAGGCTTTCCACAGCCTTTCAGGATGCTGTCGAGTTTCGCTTTCGCCTCCAGAGCTTGCACTATTGCAGCCAACAGCAAATGATTCACGTTAGAGTGCAGTGCGTTATGCCCGACAATGAACTCGTCAACAAAAAAGAGATCCGGTACTCACCTAACGACACACTCCGCGCAACCGGTCGAGTCCACGTTGTCTCATTTGTCTTTCGATTCCAATAGTAAACATCCCCACTAGCTGCGTCAGGTACTTCTTCCCATCCACTACAGCGAAGCACAAACCCATGACGCTATCGTTAATTTCTAAACCACCAGACATACCATTGGAGCGTCAGTTTTCGATTCTCCACGTACTCGGCTAGTTGGTCTCCTGTCGTCTTGGCATCAGCGGTCTTTTCCATTGTTTCCTTCATTAAGAAATCAAACTAAGGTGGTTATTTCTCGAAGCCCGGAGCAGTCGACCCCTGCAAGAAGAAGTATCGCCTCACCTGGACGGCTGAGCTTCCAGGTCGCTCCCACGCCGTCTCGTTGGTTGTCTGCAGCAAAAAAGCGCCATCAGCAGTCTCGAACACTAACCACCTCAGCGTAGCTTTGTTGTTACCCACCTCGTTCCAATAGTACGGGTCTCCAGACGCTGGGTCCACCACTTCCTGCCAGCCTGGAGGGAGGGCGTTACGTTCTGTCGTGTGGAAGTCCAGTCTGTAGCTCTCCGTCTTCTGCTCAATCTGCTGCGTCTTCTGCAGCTCCTGGGCGCGCCTCAACGCCACTGCATGCAGTGTGTTGTCCCTCACGCGAGGGTCGAACTTGTCGGCTGCCGACTGCTCTTGCGGCTGCGCGCCTAGCACACGACGCTGGGCCACTGCGGAGGTGGCATTGGCCGTCTGCTTCTGTCTCAGCTGCTGCTGCTGCGCCAGTTCACGCTGGCTTGGACCGCTACCGGTACTCTGGAGATGCTTGAGCGCTTCGGCGCGGGCTTTCTGGGCCGCTAGCTCCTTCTTGAGCCGCTCCGCAGCGACCGCAGACTTTGGCGGCATTGATCCGACGTAAAATGTCCCGGTCAAATAAATGGTCAACTTAATCGAGGGCTCGCTCCCGCTTAAGTCAAAATCGTTAGCACAGTGTTAACCTAAGCGGATCTTTCCCGCTTAAGTAATCGATTGTGAGTGTAGATAGTTACTTAAGCCGGAATACATGAACTTAATCGGGATTTCGAGAAAACTTCAAGAAGAAACTCGTCATCACAAAACGCGGTGCCAACAACCCGACCACCGAGCTAGTGTTGAAGTGCCTGCGGCAGCTCGGCGCTACAAACCGGGACGCTGAGCAAGGGAGACTGTTACGCCGTCGCCATGGAGTTTGTTTGTGATCCCCGTATCGTCAAGGACCGCTTAGTGACAGCACGACCGACTCCATATTCATCTTGGCTGTCTACTTCAGCTATTTAGCGCGGCGCACCGTGGCCGTCACGGACGAGCGCAACCTTCGAGTTGCCATACATGCGGGTATTTCACGACTTCGATTCAAGATGCATGGTGTACGGAGGACACAAGCCGAACGATCGACGAACTGGCAACGTGCCGCTGGTCTCCCAACGGAGACCTGTCCTGCAAAGCATCGGACACTAGGCCAACAGTGTTTATTTGTGTTGGTAGCATCACGGCAATCGGACCTGGTGGCTCCGAAAATACCGTTGCCTTCCTGAAAATCCTCCTCGTCTTTGGCTCTCGTTGGTTAAGAGTTATTTTGAGGCTCTCATGGTGTAAGCTCGAAAACCTCACCGTCGCAGCAGCGCTACCATGTTGCGATGGCAATTGCTCCTCATTCTCCTTCCGGAGTCCAGGACTGCAGTTGTGCTGCCTGTGGGTGGGCCGAAGCGAAGCACTCGCTTTATTTCGACGCAAGGAACGGACAATTAGCAACTGATACGCCATGCTCAGAAGGTATTGACTTGAAGCTTTCTGTACGCGAGTACGCAGCCAACAATGGTCTCATAGCACAACTCTCATTGCAGCCCCGAGCACCACGCGGACGAAGACTCGTGCCCTGACCGGGTAACAAATCAAAGTCAGGAACGTCGCCCAACATCGTTGCCAGCCCCACTTTCAGGCGCTGAGGTGCGTAAATTTGTGTACCAGAAGTCAACTCACAAGCCTAACGAGAAGCGGGTACCGTAGGCTACCCAGGCGCTCCTGAAAGCGAAAATTCGTGAAATCCAGTCGAGCCCCGTACTGACACCGAAGCAAAAAGCCGAATCGGTGCAGAACCTCATGATGAAGGACTGGAACGACGCGAAATCCAAGGCAGGCACTGCGAAGACGGAATCCGATTCCGAAGCTGACCGCAAAGAAAAATCCTACTTCGTACGTCGGTCCTTTGCTTTGCGTCGAGGTGAGTTGAACTCCTGTCTAACGATTTGAGTCTGATGCTTTCAGGATGAAGCAAAAACGATCTTGGGGTGCAGTCATTACCAGTACGCTGGCGATTAATTCATCGTGGACATACTCGGTAATTGACGTGCCAAATGTCTGTCATGTTAGGCGGAAGTGCAAGCTACTGAGTAAATGCTGCGGCAAGTGGTATTCATGCCGCTTTTGTCACGGTAAGTTGCTGGAGTACTTGCGCTTGCCACGCGTATTGCGGCGCTTAACAGTTTTGCTACTTCGTGTAGATGACAACGAGGATCACCCTTTTGACCGATATGCCACCGAGTCAGTATCGTGTTTGAAGTGCGACACAGTCCAGGTACTGTTCAACATTCCTCATCTAAGCGCTACCAAATACTGACAGCGAAATCTTTCTTGTCTCGCATTAGCCGATCGGACAAACCTGCTCCAACGAGGACTGCAAGTGCGAGTTCGGTCGCTACTACTGCGAGGTGTGCAAGTTCATCGACGACGACAAGAGCAAAGACATTTACCACTGCGACAAGTGCAAAATCTGCCGCATCGGCAAGGGCCTGGACATCGACTACTTCCACTGCGACCGGTGCAATGCCTGTATGAGCATCAGTCTGAAGAAGCACAAGTGCGTGGAGAGGTCGCTCGAGTCGGATTGCCCGATCTGTCACGCGTACATGTTCACCTCGACGACGCCGGTCATGTTCCTCCCATGTGGCCACTGCATGCACGTGTCCTGCTATGAAGAGTACACGCTGGTACGTCGGCTTCGGTGCAACCTGCTGCTGTATCAAGCTGCTAACTAACATTTGCCTTCGCTGCAGACAAACTACATTTGCCCCTTGTGCTCCAAGTCTCTGGGCGACATGGAACTGTATTTTGCCAGCATCGACGAGCTGCTGGAGCGTGAGCGTATGCCTAGCGAGTATCAAGACTACAAGTCGTTGATCTACTGCAGCGACTGCGAGCGCAAGTCCACGACCAAGTTCCACTTCGTCTATCACAAGGTGCGATCGACTACTTGATGCTGCTAGCCATGTTTGGGCTGGAAAGCTAACCTCTTGCTCTCTGCTTTGGCATTTCTAGTGCCAGTACGAGGACTGCATGTCGTACAACACCAAGCTGCTGCGGCAGTTCAAAGACCCCGACGGGCAGGTTCCCTGCGGCCCCGTCGGCCAAACGCACACACACTAGCCCCGCATAGGCAGCAGAAATAGTCGCACACTAAGGACAACTAACCATTAAAGGCAGCTCTTACGACTACATCGAGACCATATCCATGCATCTACTGCGTATAATTGTTTGTGGTATGTACGACCCAGTTCTTGAGGAGTTTGACGAATGGAGATGTCGTCGTCCTCTACACACATAGAGTCGTTGGGATACACTCTAGCGCCCGTGGGGGTGACACGACATGCCTCGGCTCTTCAATGCGGCGAGACACTTTTCAGCGCCCCGAACAGTGAAAAGCCTTGCATGCGAGTCCTCATTAAACCCCACAGCGCAACAACAGCATAAACTTAGCAACATCTAGAGACCGCTTCATGGTCAAATTGCAGAATGGCAGGCGCGAGGAAGTTCCGTGAGTGAACCGGCTTCTCTCATCCATTCACTTGTTTCCAATATAGTCCAATCATATATTGATACTTATCAAGTTTTGCCCAATCATAGATGCGTATCGTTCGCTTCAACTTGAGATGGCTACAATTGGTTCCGCCCTCGGCATCGGGCGCTTGTTCCTGTAGCACCATAGCACATACTGCCCCATCTTGGAGCTGCGGAGCTTCTCAAACCGCGCGCGGAAGACCGGATCTTGGATCGAGTCCATGGAAATGTACGGGGCGATGAACTCGTGCTCCGGAGGTAGAACGAGCAGAGCTACGTGGGAACAGAAGGCGATGTCTGCAGAGGAGAAGGTATCGCCATCGAGGAAACGCGAGCCGACCGGGCCATCGCCGAGCTTTTCTTCGGTCTCAGCAAGAATGGCTTCGATCCGAAGCCATGAGCGCTCGGCGGACGCGGCGTTAATGTTCATCGCTCGTAACATGACTAGCCTCAATGCAGGGTACATCACCCGCGCTATGGAACGCTGAACCAAGCTGTCGATGGGGTTCGCCACGATCTTCTTGGATAGCTTGTAGTCCTGAAACCACACATAGTATGCTGTGTTCTCCTGTCAGTCAATCCTACGCAGCTACAGCTCCCTGCAACTTACCGCAACGGCGGCTATGAGGTCCGAGCTTGGCATCGAAGTAACTTTCCAGCTCCTGAGTACGCTCACTGGGACGTAGCTCGGGAGACGTCTGGACACAGAGTGCTACGATATCTGCGCTGTCGATCAGTGTCACCTTCTGCGGCGAAGACATCGTCAGCAGCGGCACCGAGCGGCCACCCTTGGGCATTGTAGACAGATACACCAACAAGGGGGCCCATTTCTCTTCGACGAACGGTATGTTGGCCATGCGGAGAGCCCATCGAGCTTTCTCGGCGTAACTCGAAGCGGGAATCGTGACGAGTTTAGCTTGCGGTGCCCGGACAGCCAACGAAGTCAGGAAACGCGTCGAGGTTGCTGCTTGCTTCGCATGCTCAAGACGCAGCACGGCCTTCAAGGCAGACATCGCAGGACTTTGTCTTTGGGGTGTTCTCTCGCGTAAAATCTCACTGTGCACCACAGTCTGTGGTTTAGTAAAGCGGTCATTTGTGAAATCATCTACTCACGCGATCCCTGGGTTCCCCGACGTCGGGATCTAACGTTTTGAACGTGAAACCCCAACTTCAAGATCGTTATGGCGCAGTGTTGTGGATTTCAAGAACTCTTGTGTTAGTCAGCACTTACACGTGCATTAAAGCTCTTATCACTTGTGTTGCTTCTCTCGCATCAGTCTACTACTGTATTCGCGGACACTTGTTTATTGTTTCCAACCTGGTAGGATTTCGCGATGGCGTCTTGCTGGCAACCTTACAATTACTACACCTTTGCCAATCCAAGTTGGCAGCAGTGTAAAGCAAAACGGTGTGAAGTAACTTAAGTAACACCCAAAAATCAGAAAATATTTTCTAAATTTAGGTTTTAGAGCAATGCGGATTTAGTGCAGAGCAAACTCAAACCACTGGTCAGTAACAGACTATCTCCGCCGGCAACATGCCCCGAGAGCCGAAGCATGGGCTTGCGGCCCGCACGCGTGTGCTCGATGCACACCGAGAAGGGCGTGACTGGGTGTTGGTTGCCGACTGCAACGGCATTCCTCCCACTACTGCCCGCAACATCGTCCAGCGCCAAGCCGCTGATGTCAAGAAGAGAGGTGGCGCGCGAGCGGCATGCACGAAGTGTACTCCAGAAATGGAGGAAGCTCTCGTGGGCTACCTGGAAGACAACTGCCAGTACACACTCGTGCAGATGCAGGAAATGCTTGCGTTCGACTTCAGGGTGCACATCAGCACCTCGCTGATCAGTAAGAAGCTTTGCGATAAACTTTACACTGTGAAGCAGGTACGCCTTCAAGTTATTATGCTATCACTTTACCATCCATGTATTGTACTAAGGATGTTCCCTGTGATAGGTTCGCGTAGAGCCCGAGACCTGCAACAATGCTGTAAATATCGAGAAGAGGAGGGTGTTTGGTGAAGCGTTGCTGAAGCATGAGCGGGATGGTGCTTTTATCGTTTACTATGACGAGACCAACTACAACCTGTACTGTAAGAGGACGGAAGGCCGCGCTCCTGTCGGACAACGTGCTATCGTCAAGCTTCCTCCCTCTAAGGGAGCTAACTTGCAGGTGCAGTGCGCAGTTTCCCCCGACGTCGGCCTCGTGCACTACACCACTCGTCGTGGCAGCATCAAGATGGAGGTCAATGCCGAGTTTGTGGACGCGGTATATGACGCGGTCAAGGCCCACGACGTGTACCGTGACCACTTTCTCGGCAAGAACATCGTCATCGTCCTGGACAACGCGCCTGCCCACTGCCAAACGGAGGACCTCGTTAAACAGCGGGCGGATCTGGTGTTGCTACGCCTGGGACCGTACTCGCCTATGTGTAACCCGATCGAAGGTACGGTTAGCTTATCGTTTGGTGCGATATACTGTACAGGTACTGAAGCGATACAATGTTTGTCTGTGCAGGTTGCTTCAGCGTTTTAAAAGCTCGCATCAAGGCGTATCTGGCCTTGAGCCACGATGAGATGATTAACTTGCGGCGCGGCGAGAAGACAGAGCGTCGGATGCGCCTGCTCGAGAAAGCCGCGGAGCACCGCATGCCGTGCATTGACATGCGCCTCGTTAACAAGATGGCGCGACACTGTGCGCTGTCTGTCGCCGCCGCTATTCGTAGCGAGCCCATGGAGTATGGAACTTAGATGTTTGCTGTGGACTAAATCCACATTGGTCTGTACTAATCCTCCAAAATAAATTTCTGAAAAAAATATTTTTCGTATTTACGGGACACTCCGTTTAGCTTTACACTGCTGCCAACTTGGATTGGCAAAGGTGTAGACAGGTACGACTGCCGTACCAACTGTGGAGCGCGCCGTCAACCAACTTCGATTGGAATTCGTTGTCGATTACTGTAGCGGAGGGAACAGAATCAAGCTTAGCCCACTTATTGGGTGACGTCTACGGATTGACGCCACCAAGCTGGCAGTAGAATACATAAAATAGTTGTGGATACCAACCGGGATACTCAGCAACAGGCTTTCGCAACACTCATGTGAGAAATCTGACTGCTTCCCAGGTAGGTGAGGAGGAAGTCTCTAACTGCAAAAACGCGTAAAGTTTTCAGCGACTCGGAATGCTGTACGGTATACGGTAGTATGCATGATGAACCACACCGATCAAGGAGCATCAGCAAAGTACACTTTTTTTTCTTTACAAAAAACTTTATCGGTATAATAGCTGAAGAATGGCAGAGGTATGGGAAGTTCGTAGAGGATTAACACGAGCGTTCGCCCAGGCCAGCCTCCAGACGCTCAGCTGTCCGGGTCAGTCTCTGGTTTACTCGCAAGGAGCCCGCTTGGAATTTGTAACTTTTTACATGTATTGCACTTTTCTCAAACTTGGACCTTGCCCCCCCCCCCAGATTTTTAAGGCTGCATCCGCCCCTGTGTACTGTAAGTAGGGGGTGTCCGCGCCTGCTTGTGGCTCGGAAGTCCTCGCTTGCCCTCCCTCACCATTGGCGTGTTGTGTTGAGCCACCACAACAAAATACATGTACACCGTACTCTATTGCCGGAATCCATGGCAGCGTTCAACAGCTCCGCCCGCCCGCTCACCATCCTGCGCGGCCGAACGACACGTCGCAGTGGCAGCCGATGCCACATGACGCGGTCGGACTCGAACTCAGAGCAGCGCTGTGAGCTTTCACCATGTCAGGGCGCCGCCACGACCCAACAACTCGCGAACCTAATTGCACCCAGCTGCGGCCGCGCTGTGCTGTCCTCCATTTCCATTTCGATGGCGACTTCTCGCCCCTGCTGCTCAATGCATGTAAGCAAAGCAAAGCGACGTTCAGCTCCGCAAAAACACCCGTTGTCAGCCGCAAGCCGTGCGTCACTCCGACCGCGGAGTCCGGCACCGCGCCAGGCACTTAGAAACCGCCTCGTTCTCGGCGTAGAGGTTCCCGTCGTCGTTTTGTGCAAGGCCCTGGGGCTCGTCCGTGGTGCCCAGATGGCATCCCGGTGCCAATCGCCTTGTGGTCTCCGGGGCTTTGACGCGTCTGACTCGTTCTCCCGCTCCACTCGCGAAGCAACAGCGGGACCAAGCCCTCATTGCCAGCTTGTCCCGATAGAGGAGAAGACCGTCGAAGGACACCAACACCACCCCACACACAACCCGGACACTATGCGCTGCTGGACCTTTGGAGCCGCGCTGGCCATGATGGTCTTCGGTGCCGCGGACGCGCTCGAGAACTGCGACAGCAACGTCCTGGTAAACGCCTACGCGGGTCTCAACGTCAACTCGCAGCTCGTGACGTGCATGACGCAGAACAACTTCAGCGCCGCGCTCGACGGCTCCGTGGACCTCACGACCGTGAACGCCGCCTCGGCCCCCGACCAGGTCAAGGCCATCTGCGCCTCGGACTCGTGCAAGACCATCCTCTCGACGCTCGTGGGCAGCGCCAATTTCAACCTCACCAACTGCATCGTCGGCAACAACATCGTGCTCATGACGGAGATCTCCAACCTCCAGGCGACGTGCACGGCACTCGCTTCGACGACGGCTCCGGCGGCCACTACGGCTACCCCGACGCCTGCTCCCGTGGCCACTACTGCTGCCCCGACCCCCGCCCCGGTCGCCACTACGGCCGCTCCGACGCCTGCTCCGGTCGCCACTACGGCTGCCCCGACCCCCACTACGGCTGCCCCGACCCCCACTCCGGTGGCCACTACTGTTGCCCCGACCCCCGCTCCAGTGGCCACTACGGCCGCTCCGACGGCCGCTCCGGTCGCTACTACTGCTGCCCCGACGCCTGCTCCCGTGGCCACTACTGCTGCGCCGACCCCCGCTCCGGTGGCCACTACGGCCGCTCCGACGCCTGCTCCGGTGGCCACTACGGCCGCCCCGGTCGCTACCACCGCTGCTCCGGTTGCCACTACGGCCGCTCCTTCGGACGACAACACCCAGCAGCAGCAGCAGACGTTCTCCACGCTCAACTCGGACAGCGGCTCTGCTGCCGGCGTGTCTCCGGGCAAGTACTGCGAGCACTAAATGCAGGAGCGAGATCGACGAGCCCGGGGCAGGTAACTGAAGACCGAGTATCCTACCAAACACCGGGCATCCGACAAATTACCCGGTAAGGCCCCGTTATCGGGTTTGCTACCAGACAGGAGGCTTATGATCAAAATACACGTTTAGTTGCTGTGTTAACCTTGGTACGCGATTCCTGATCCTCATCCAGAAATGTTTCGACGGGTTCGACATCAAAAATGATATGATGCTGTCTGATTTCGACAAGCGTGGGTCTTGGTCCCAGTGAGGGTGAAACATACCCACGGTGTTCCCCTCGCCTATAATCTGTACTGTACTGTGTTAAAAGCCGTCAATTGTGCAAAACGCAGTGCATCGGAATCTACTGAAGTGCATGTACCATTTTGAACGTGAAGCTTCAAGATACCGTAGCACAGTAGTGTATGATATGCTATGGCAAATTCGGCAGTGTTTTGCATTTTTGAAAGAATTTTGTGATAGTGCTACGCTACTTAGAGCAGTGAGTTCTGCTACTCTAACAAGTCACTGGTTAGGCGAAAACATGACTAATAGAATTCCATTTGTCCCATCGCTGTTGCGTAAATACATGTCAGCCTCAAAGTTTTTATCGATCCATTGCTGAAACAACTACCGGTAGAACGCTTATGTGGAATTAGTCCATTACCAATCGTGGACGGTTGCTTATTGTTTCCAACTTAGTAGATTTCGCGATGGCTTCATGCTGGCATGCAAAGTGGGCAGCCAGAAAGCTGCTGATTAGTTCAAGTTGACAGGTCACTACAATCAGAGATCGCCCAGTAACACATTTTTGCTGGTCTACTAGCAGTAGTTCCCGCCGTGAGTATGATGAGTTACTATTACTAGTACTAGGCTCGTCTAAGCCTTCGTCAAAACTACTACTGTAGTAGTAGTAAGAATTATTGTTTCAAAACCCTTCAAAATACATACTTTCAATCGCAAATTATAATTTTTGGGCGAAACTTCCAAGGCCTGCGCGCTAGTCTTTCTGTATTCTCAAAGAGTGGAATGCAACTACAACGCATCATTACCACAATATTGCATCGAATGCAGGACAGGATACGCGTCCAGCCCGGATGGAGATTCGTGTACCTCCGAGTCCTGGACCAGGGGCGAACGTCTGGCGAAGTTGGCTGAAGTGGCTCGCGCTGCGTACGCGGGAGGGGACTTCAGTAAGTGAACGGAAAGTATAATCAGCTTAAAATCAAGCATGCTATTGACTTACAGCGCTGCACAGAGGGGCTCATAGAGATCACTAGTTTGGAGTTAGTGATCGCCGCAACTAGAGGTCCTGTCGCCTTGAGCTCGGGATTCCCTTCTCCCCAGCGGGGACAGTCCTCGGTCTGTGAAAGAGGACGCAAATCACATAATGAGCTGAGCTGCCAACGTTGACGAGAAAAGACGTGAGTTATTTGACCTAGCAACCTACTTCAATGTGACAGGATAGGTTCGGATTTTTAGTAGTACAAATTAGTATTCCGCGGGACACGGTATAGTACTGTTTAATATAGTACTAGTATGGGGCAGTGGTTCCAAAGTAATAGTTACTGTAGTATTGTTCTAATATGATTTTACTACTTATTAATATTCAGCTAAAGTACTGCTCATCTCTACAATCACTCTAACCTACAGTTCATGATTGAATCGCGATTTTGAATCGCACAGGTAAAAGTTGAAGTTGAAGTGCGCATTTTGCGGATACCGCAGCGGAGCATGGCGCGGCGAGCACCTGAAGAGAGCGGTGCGTTTCCTCTGTTCATGGCGCTTCTGGGCTCTCTACACACTGTGCATGAAGACTCAACAGTGCTCTGCAGCAGGAGAGAGCCTCGACAGCGAGCGTCGTCGCCGCAACAAGCAACTGAAGCTGTTGCGCGACGGTCAGAGCGTGAGATCCCAACTGCCAACTGCATGGAGAACTAACGTCAGCGTCTACGCCGCCTGCCGCCTGCACAGACGAGGGCTGCAGTGGCGGCGACTGGAGCTGGAGGACGCTCCTGCAGAAGCTGCACTTCTTTTTGGACAACGAGACGGACGGGGACTCACTCGCGTGGCTTGAGGACGGCGTCCACTTCGTCGTCCATCAGACGAGTGAGGCGCGGCTCGAGACGTGGCTGGGGCTGAGGGTCTGCTCGCTGCATCAGGTGCTGGAGGCGCTCAACTTCCAGTGCAGAGAGGAACTTCACTGGGAGTACGCCATCTACCACCACGACTGCTTCGTCCGTGGCAATCCCCGCAAGATCGAGGAGATGCTGCAGCCAGACACCTCGGCTGTGTCTAGTAAGGCAGGGGGCATGGTGATGCCTAACGTCACTTATAGCTCGACACTCAAGCCATTGGAGGTTCGGCTGAGTCTGTCGGACTCTCACTCACAGTCTTGGGAAGTCACCATCGCGCCGAGCGTCCTGCCCCGCCCCACCTTCGACGTCGCTGAAGCTTTCCGAGTTGAAGAAGGTCTTGGTGCCGGAAGCAGCGCCGACGAGACCTCGTGGGACGAAGTGTTTGATCACTCGGATGAGTGGAGCGACCACGACGTGAGCTCGCCGATGTGGTGGTCTCAGCGTAGCGACTTCTCCAGCATCTGCACGGACGACCTGTCGGACATAGACACGCTCTCTCAGCTCAGCACGTACTTCGGGTGACGAAACACCAAGACTGGAGCGATCCAGCCAAAGTACCGCCAACCGGACGACACGGTTGCATTCTCGCACCAAGACGAGGTATATTTGACCGAGGCCAAGGCACCCAACGCGAGTATTTTTACCAGAGAGCGGTGTTCTGTTTTCTTCATTCCACCTTGACACAATCGGAAGCCTTTAGCTATCGTGAGATGTTCATTTGACTCTCAAGCATCAACTCTAAAGCATTCACAATGATGGAAACGAATTTCCAACGTCGAAGGGCAGGACATGCTGGAAAGGTTGGTGGTGTTGGGGTTTCGCAGGGGAGTTTGAGCCCTAAAGGAACTATCAAGAAGATGAAGCAAAATCGCAAGACAAAGGAACGTCAAGCCCAGGAGATGTGCAATCTGAACGTTCAAATCGGGCGCCTCGAAGACCGAGATACTCAGCAACAAGCTTTTGCGACGCTCATGTAAGGAATCTAACTGCTTCACAGGTAGGTGAGCGTGATAGTCTCTAACTGTGTGAGTTTGAACTCTAGCAAAACTTTTCAGGCACTAGATTCGAATTTGGTGAAGGAAGTGTACGCTCTGATCGAGAAGAACAAGGTGGGCCTCCACTTAGTTGCTGCCTAGTCGGTCGATGAAACTAATCATTGAACTAAACCTGCGCGTATGCAATGTTCCTGTAGAAACCCGGTCGCTCGTCAACCCGACGCATGCTGGTCCTCCTCATCGCAGCCCTCTGCAGATGCCACCCAGTGCAAACAGCCAAACTTCTGCCGCGAATTTTATCGTACACTTGCCTTCGCCTCCGTGACGGCCACGCCAAGACGACGGATGCTTGCGTGGTATTAGTATCAGCGCTTGCGTTGTACGTTGTGCCATGCCCCGTTGTATCACTCCCCAGTGGCCAGCCCGGCACCTCACCCCGCAAGCAGCATGGAGAAAGCAATATTCAACAGACGTTCGAGGCGATTGCTGCTGTCTTTGCTAGGGAAGCGAATGCGGTTGGTGAAGCTGCCACGAGATGCCTCTGTGGTCTGCTGCATCCTGTTGATTTTGACGGAGTATCGGTACCAGGACCAAGTACAGTCCTAGCTCACGCCACACGCATCCAACAGTTCTTCAAGAACCTTCTAGCTGACATTGTTGAGAAGATGGATGGCAGCACGATGTTTGCCACGTTTTCGCCTCTGTTCCTTGTGCTGCAGTCCGCATGTCAGCTCGCTCGTGAGGCCCATGAGAAAGCGTCTTTCGCTCAACTGGGTGACTACTTCGCTCCGTACATTGGTTCAATTTATGAAGCCATCGAGGATGCCTTCCAGTGCGGACCTCGTGAGGACTGGATGCTACGAAAGCGTGGGATGGAACTACTGACGATGCTGCTAGATATATTCGCCCTGCATGATGTTGCATGGTGTGTGGCAGTTGACGTGGCAAAGGAGTTCTTTCAGTCGCAGTTGGTACGTTGCCTGCATCACTTGGATGTCCAAATCGTAGACTCGGTTTAATTTTTGTTGATACTCTTGCTCAGGAACGAGTGAGGGCTCTCGTACTAGCAGGCCGACATGATTCGGTATCGGTGGTTCGTGAGGCTGCTATCCCTGCTGCCATGGCATTCGAACACTTGGAGAAGTTGTTCCCTCAAGCAGTCAGCGGTGGACTCACCAACACCGGTGCTCGTTATGATTTCGTTCCGCCAAACCCTCCGGGCTACTCGTTAAGTGGCAAACGGTGGGCACGACCTACAGCATCCAATACTCCGGATGCTCATAAATCTGCTGTGGATGATAGCGCGGACGAACATTCCGCTGGATTGGTAGCGGATGAAAGTACACCCAGCTTTGGTGATTTTGCAGCGGGGGACGAAGCCTTGCCATCGCATGAACATATTACCGATGCAAATGACCCGGACCCAGCCCCCAGCACCAGAATTGTACGCAGTGGTTCGGCCAATAGAGCAATGAAAGGCACGACAGCAATTTTGGAAACGGCTTTTGAAGCTCTATCGCGGCCTGAGGAAGGAACCGAAGACGATGAGGCCTTTACAGACCAGCTCATGGATCATGCTACCCCAGAGCACGGTGATGAAGCAGAAAACCTAAAGCCCAAAAATGACAAGTACCAGAGCAACGACGCGCAAGCAGCAAAAGTACAGCGCAAAAGCTCCACTTTACATCGAGTCGCGTTGGCAGAAGCAAAAGTTGACACACCTACAAGGCCAGCCACGTCAGCAGCAGGAACATTGCAAGCCGTCTCTACTTTGAAACAGTTTGCTGCGAAGCAAAGAGTGCAGATGCGAGCAAGACGCACCCAACACCAAGACATCCCTCAGATATCCCTTCCAAAACGCCGATCGCTCCAAGTGACCAAGCAGTCTGAAGTTGATGAAGACGACAACGAGCCACAAAGCAGACGCAACAGCACCAAGATCCCAGTTGATAACGTGGACAATGACGACAATCGTGACAGCAATCTCGAGCTTACTCGTGCTGAAGCCGCATTGGAAGCGGCCCAGTGCGGTGAGTTCGAGTTGGCATTCCGCCTGTGTATAGTTGAAGACGACTTGGAGTTACTACGACGTACGATGGTGATCGTCGGAACTCCTTGCATGGCGACACTATCAAACGTGGCGCGCAACGCGTTGTGCACTGCGTTCTTATCGCTGCTAGATGGTGATGCTCGTGGTAACGCCGAAGCCTCGTCCTATGTATGGCTGGCACTGCAGTGGCTGCAGCATTGGGCTGCAGACATCAAACAAACTGATCGACGGCAGTTCGACCAACTCGATGCTCGGGTCGCACAGGCGCTGATTGCAAAGCTACACGAGATGTCTACATTGTCGTCGAAGTCGGCACTCGCAGCAGCGCACGTGCTGTTTCTGCTCGGCGAATGAGCTGTTTGACACCACTGTGCGGTGTTAGTTCAACGCTGTTGTAGCAGATGAAAGGTATACGTGTACTGTACTGTAGTTATGGCTTTGTTTGTGGGACGGACGAACCCACTTCACAACACCGTGACGTCGATCGGTGCGTTGTGGTTGCAGTTGAGTCACTTTGACCAAGGGCTACAGTGGATCGGGAAGGGCAGGTCGCGTTGAAGTTATCCTAAGCGATGCTGAATATACTGGTGTTGAGATGTATAGTATGCACCACAGTCACAAATTACAGTATGTGAGAGCAATATCTAACTCACTATGATTAAGGCGAACAATGTAGTTGCGTATGGTATATTCTTTTGCGCTTCTACTCGAAACACTCGTCGGCTTGTCGGCAACACGCACTACATGTACAGTACGGTCATCTTACAACTACCGAAATATTCTCGCGTAGGCATTGACGTGCAAGTTGAAGTTCGAGGTAAGTTTGTGAAGGGCGGCTTGTGCCAACCCACTTGCAGTCTGCGGAAGGAATAGCCGCACATCGATCCTTGTGTCAACCGCGAAGCAGCGTGCTGTTTTCTGTCGAGCAACCACCGTCTACGTGACCATGGATCGCGTGACGCCCAGATGCACACCTGATGCCACCACTTAAAGGTGGTGGCATTGGGTGTGCAGCTTTTTAAGTCTTTACTTCTTAGACGTCAGTTCCACATATACAGCAGTGCATTTTTGGCAGTAGAATGGAGCATGCTTTTTTTATCGTGTTATTGAAGGAAACGCTGGGCCACAAGCTGCTCGTATTGTTAATTGAAAATGCATGCACATGTAGGCACAACTTTTTTGCTGCAGGCAATCTTCCCGTTTAACATTTTGGTGGTGGTATACTTCAACGCGGCTGCACGGAGCATCGCGGCGTCAATGTCGAGTGTACATAACACTTACCTGGCGCTCAAATGGACAAACTACAAATATTACAACAGAATTCCGCGTCTCAGAGTTGATGCAAGTCTACGGCATTCATGTATAATTCTCGCGATCTTCACGACCAAGTTGGGATCTTACTTAGAACTCCTGTGAGTATTTTAATAGTTTAAAAACTAAAGTAAACATGCATTATTTTTAATTTGGTGGTAATTCTGGGGCTTATAAGAATGATGACTCAGAAATTCAGTCGAGCCCAATTACGACTCGAGCTCGAGATTCTATGCGAGCAAACTGCTTCCAAACAGTAGTGTACCGGTACGGACTCAAAGAGGTAGCCCGCCTCAATGCCCATTTGCTTCTTCGCTCATGCATTGTTGTTAAAAATCGTTCATAACACATACGTGGTTCTCGAAGTTTCTACAGGCGAACACACGTAGCCGACAACGAATGTTGCTTCCGCTTTACTCTTGGGCGGATTGGATCGGACGATCATTTGCACGGCCAAGCATCGAGACGGGCATGGTGCTGCCGCCATATGCCCCCCGTCGTTGCTCGCGCTATCAAGAACTTCTTGAAGTGACCGCATTGAAGCTGGCTTCTAGAACTTCGGTTAGCTGTAAGACAGGCGAATTCACTGCGTTGGCATCGCAGACAACGATTCGCAGCGCTACACTGGCATCGACGGCGTTTTCTCGAAAATTCGCTTGATTGAGCTGAGACGTCCACGTGTAGGCGATCAATGAAGCGCGCTCCTTCCACAATCAGGCATGTTGAAAGGTACATGTATGTACGTTGAATGAGCTACTCACGTCAATAGCGGAATTGAAGTCCGGTAAGTTTTGCTGAGCTACTGCGTGCGTGGAATCCGACCTGCCGAGGGTATTGTCCCTCCCCCGAAAACGAGCTTCTGCTGCTCCATCCCGGAGAACTCAGCTTGGGTCAACAGCGCTCGCCGTGAATCGCAATGTCTTTGTGCGCTGCCCGCAAAAAACAGTGAGGATGTGCCAACACGCATGTTGCCATAACTTACATGTAGCTCGCCTCCATGTTGGACTTTGCTAAGAGTTCATGGTGGCGAGTATTGGAGTGCAAGCCATCTAGTAAAAGCTTTCTGTTGATGTAACGTCCTCCCCTTCCTGTACATATACATTTACTGAGGCTAACTGCGACGCCCCGTCTTGTAACGCGGGCTGGTTAGGTGAGACCTGGCTCGGCTTGGGCTTCGAATCCCAGGAAGTTTGCTGCAGAGTTGAACCTCTTTACAACACGTGGTGCGGTTGTGTCCGTGTCATTCATGGACACCGCCGCTGTTGCCGTCACCGCGGCACGGTTCACTATCGAATCCGCCACCTGGGGCTCAAGCGACTCAAGGCTCTCACCCTCCCTCTCCGTCTCACGTCAAGTTCATCAACCTCGGTCAAAAAGCTTTCACGCCATGGTCGAGCTGTACACCCAAACGGTGCCCGACACCTCTGGCGGTGCCAAGGTGAACGCCGGCGACATCCTCATCATCGTGGCGGTGCTGTTCTTCACGATGGCCGTGGCCGTCGTGGCCTCCATCCAAGCTGGCGAGAGCCACTTGGCCAAGTACTTTACCTGCATCAAGCAGACCAAACGTAACGAGGGCCAAGCGCTGGAGTCACCCGCCGGAGACGCCTACCTGGTAGCAGAGACACCGACCAAGAAGCTCCCGGCCGGTGACGAGCGTGGCTCCACGATCTCTCAACAGCGGCCCTCGGCCTCACTGATTGCTCGGGATGGACCGGAGCACCAAGTCAACGAGGTGTCCAACTTCTTCCTGGCGGACCGCGGCATGCAATGGTACTTCGTGGGCGGCGCCCTGTTTGCCAGCAACATCGGCGCCGAGCACTTCATCGGCATGGCTGGCGACGGCGCTCGTCGCGGCATTGCCGTGGCCATGTACGAGTGGTATGCTGCCATCTTAATCCTGTGCCTCGGCTGGATCTTCTCTCCGATTTACCGCCGCTGCGGCGTGTACATGTACACGACTCCGGAGTACCTCGAGTACCGCTTTGGCGCTCCGTGCCGTCACTACTTGTCGCTCATCACCGTCATCATGTACGTCTTGACCAAGATGAGCGCCAGTATCTACGGCGGTGCCATCGTCTTCCAGGCCACGTTGGGCTGGAACCTGTACCTCGGAGCCGGCGTCTGCATCTGCCTCAGTGCCATGTACAGCATCGCCGGTGGTCTGCGCGCCGTCATGTACACGGATCTGTTCCAGATGTGCGTCTTCACGCTGGGCGGCCTCGTGGTGTTCGCGTACTCGGTGAACCAGATCGGCGGGTTCGAGGGCATTCGGGAGAACCTGGACAACCAGGACCGCTCGGGCTGGTTCCACCTCTGGAAGCCGACGGACGACCCCGACTACCCGTGGACGGGTATGATCTTCGGCCAGCCTCTGGGCTCGATCTGGTACTGGTGCATGGATCAGGACCTCGTGCAGCGGGTGCTGTCGGCCAAGGACACGGCCAACGCCAAGGCTGGCTGCTCGTTCGCCAGTATGCTCAAGGTGCTGCCTCCGTTCCTGATCGTGATCCCCGGCATCATTGCCAGCATCTACTTTGACTTCAGCAAGATTGAGGACGGCACTGATGCGGCGTACCCGACGCTGCTGACGGAGATGATGCCGCACGGAATCATCGGCCTCATGATCTCCAGCATCATCACGGCTATGATGTCGAGTCTGGCTTCGGTGTTCGCTGCCGGCTCGTCACCAACGACATCTACCTCAAGTTCCGCCCCGATGCGTCGCACAAGCAGCTCGTGTGGGTCGGCCGTATGAGCATCCTCGTCTTTGCCGTGCTGAGCTTCTGCTGGATCCCCATCATGCGCAACGGAACGGGTCTGTACGAACAGATTGTCGAGATCCAGAGCTACCTCACCCCTCCTATCGGTATCGTGCTCGTGCTTGGTGTCTCCTGGAAGCCAGCGAATGTGTACGGCGCGTTCTCGGCTATGATTGTGGGCGGGCTGCTGGGCTTCTCGCGCCTCATCTTCGTGACGATCAAGGACGACAGCATGGACGGAGACCTGCCCGGCATCTGGAACACCTTCTTCTACATGAACTTCCAGCACTTCGCGCTGCTGCTGTGGGTCACCGCTATGGTGGTTTGTGTCGTGGTGAGTCTTCTGACGCAGAAGAGGTGCCCTCCGAAGGAGGACGTGCGCAAGTACATGATCCACTGGGAAAAGATCCTCAAGCTCGATGCCACGGAGCTCGTCAAGCCCATGTGGGTCAACGTCCTCGTTGCCGGCAGTGGCATCGCCGCTCTTGCTGTCACGTTCAGCATGTGGATTTACTTCGCGTAAGCTGAAGAGAGGGGAGTTGTATGTCTATCTTCGCTTGCTTCAACCAAACAAGCACCATGCAACGAGGTCAAATATCCGTTACAGTGTAGTTTTTTTCCTATAAATCAAAGAGGTTTTCCTGTTGCGGGGACTGTGTTGTCTTCACTCGATAGCTGTAAGAGATGAAGCGAGTTCTGCCTTCTCGACTTCGATATACCCGTCGTCTTCAATACTGGCAACGAGCTGAGCGTTGTTTCTTAGTGCAATCTGAGCACTGAATGAAGCGTTCGTGGCAGTGACGTCAAGTAGCTTGATGCACTGAATGGCTTCACGTGACGAGAAGTGCGGTAGCAACTGCTCTAAGCTCGTCGTGTACGCCCCCGTAGCATTATGATAGGCGTGCTGAGCGTAGTAGTACTGGAAGCTTACATACCGCACTCCCCATTCAGGGTCGACCGGCACAACGTCTTCACCCACTCGAGACGGCGGGCTTTCGTCTCGAGGGCGAAACTGAAGGTACCCCCACCACTCAGGACGGTGCATGTCGACAGCATGTTGCGCGCTCCAGACCCAGTTTTCCTCTTTTAAGCCAGGTTTCTTCTCGTAGTGCTGCCTTCCAGTCTGTTGATCGGTGATAACGCGAACAGACCACTCGACGCGTGAGAAGTTTATTCGCCAGAAGGAGTTGGCGACAGGAGGAACTTGCGCCTTCGAGTGCAGTGCAAGTTCCGACAACGGCAGTGCGATCTCTACCGTCCAATAGTGCAGACGCTCAGCTGTAGCACGACATGAGCATCGACACTTATTTACAATGACTGTATCAATATCGTATCTGTTCGCGTGTACGTACATGGGTCGTTGATTTGGCCTTTCACGAACACTGCCGAGCGCATACCGCTGTTCAGCATGTCGAATCCATACTGAGGGTCCACTCGTGTGCTGTTCTCGTGGCCTCCATCTCTGTACGGACGGTTGAGCCACAGGTTCCAGCTTGCATTTCGCGCGTTGAGCTCGAACTCCTTGTAGTTGTGCGTGCTCCCGTCGGCATCCACGAAGACCTCGAAGTCGTTGTCGTGGAAAATGACCTCGTTGCGCTTCGATACATTGGCCCACACCTCGGTTTCCTCCAAGTACGCGCCGACGTAGAGGAACTGCTGGTCGTAGCGCAGCTTGAACTTGGTGGCGAACCACGGCTGCGACCAGAACTGAGGCCCCTGAATGTCCTGGGATGGCTCGCTCCACGGCACTTCAGCCCACACTTTCTCGTCCAGAACGCCGTCGATAGTGATGCTGGTCGAGAGCTGGTCCGTTGCCGGTGGTAGGTGGTAGGCAGCATACCGACGAGGGTGCAGGTGAGCAAAGTCACATTGGGATTGAGAAGGCGGCTCGGAGTAATCAGACGGTGGCGATGGTGGCTGTTGCACTTGGCGCACTTCAACAGCATTGCACCAGGTCGAGTGTGCATATAGCAGGGCTGCGGAGAGCGCGACCGCTAGCTGGAGGTGAAGGACGCCGTGCATGACTGCAGGCAGGACGCAACGATCGATAGATCTGAGCGTAAATAAGATGGGGTATTTGTGTACACAACTGTTACATAAATCAACTTCAACTTGAGACGGAATTGCACCTCAGTGATTTTCCCCCACACGGCCATCGGGTGCTCGAAGTCGACGTGAAAGCTGTCTGCGGGTGCTCGTCGCCTCGGTGACTGTGGACTGATCACTGGGCTTCAAGCAAACAAGGCGCTTGCACCGTGGAATACGCCGGGAAGACCAGCTTTGGGGGAGCTGCATTCACGAAGATAGCGCCGGAACCTCCAGGGTGACGAAGACGTCGGCTGTTGGCGGCTGATCTCGCGACGGCCAGCATTGCTGCAAAACAACCAGAAAGATCGTCGCGGGACGAAGACTTGGTTGTGCAGCGATACACGGTATTATTACATTGCATGCATTGAAATTTATTCTTCGGATCGTAGCATTATTCTTTTTTGCCTGGCAAGAGCTGCAACAGCGAACGCAGAATCAGTTTAACTTCAAGATTGTGCGAAGGTCAGCAAGCCTTTACGCTGTGCCACGGTGGTCACGCAAAGGATCGCGTCTGTGAGTCACAGACAATATTTGCCTCAACACCATCCTTGTTGAAGCCGACCCAAAGCGTGCCACGAATCGTGGCCCACGATCGAGTCAATGGCAGCCACGATTGCCATTTCGCCCTCCAGGTTCCCGCTGTCTACCCCTGGGGCTTCAACGTCGACGGTGTTTGCTGTTTGACGAGAGCTCCTCGCTCTGCTCAAGCCTTGACCAGGAGCTCATTATTCAATCTGCCTCCAAGCCCCAACACCAGCTTCCCCACTTCCAAGACCATGAAGACCTTCGCCTACGCCGCTGCCGCTGCTGTCGCCTGCCTTGCCACGCAGACTGCCGCCTACGACGAGACCACCGTGTGCCCGTCCTCGGAGACTGCCAAGCTCCTGGCCCTCGCCGCGGACCCGTACCTGCCCTCGTGCCAGACCGCGTCGGGCTACACGTTCGTCCCGCCCTCGGCGTACCCCACCGAGTCTCAAGTCCTGCTCATGTGTCTGACGTCGGACTGCTACTCGCTCATCTCTGACCTCCTTGCCCTCGAACCTGCGGACTGCGTGATCGACTTTGGCACGGTGAAGATCAACGTGCTGGAGCTGGCGGACAGCTTCCTGCCCAACTGCACCGCTCTCGGCCTCTCGGCTTGAGCGATGAACAACTCGCTACGCAATGACTACGAGTAAGAGAGAGAGCGTGTACGTGAAAGTGATGACTAGCTCGTAGTAAGAACTCTTCAATGAAGTTCCGTTTTTGTACTACAGTACTATTGAGGTCATACACTTCGGACTCGAGCAAGCTTTTGTTTTTCATCATTATACTCGCTCACAAACGCCAATCCTCCAACATGGTATCATTGCAATGGACCACCACTACAAGGCTGTAGATTATAGCTTGCACATCGTCACCTCTGAGCCCTTGCGGCAGTGCTGCTTGATGACACGCCCCAGCTCCGCGTAGAATTCCTGGTTTCTCGATACCGAAGGGAACTTGTGACCGCCTTCATGTTCGTAGATCCACTTCTTGAAACCATTGGCCTCAGCTTTGTCCGCCCACGACAAGGCCAGACGATGGGATTCTTGATAATAGAGCGGGTCCGCCTTGCCAATGAGGTGGATCGACGGCATTGGCACGGAAACACGGCGGCCTTGCTTGTCCAGGAACAGCGACTTCACATTGACACCACTCACATCGACACCCCCGACACAGATGACAAGCTTCCACCAACGGACGTCCTGGCGCAGGTACCACATCGTCAAGATCGTCAGCAGCGCCGCACCTTGAGAGAATCCGATGACGACGTCGAACGGGCCATGACGACGTAGTTCCTCGTCAATCCTGACCATGGATTGCTCCACACCTTTGTACGAGAGACTCCAGGCGTGATCCTCCCCCTTGTCAGCACCACTTTGGAGTCGTGCCTTGGCCGAGGACTCGGCGTCGTTGTACAGCAGCGGCGATCCGTCGGCCAGTTGGTTCTCGAACCACTCGTAGAACGGGGCGCTGGACTTGTACGCGCTCTCGATCATTGGGTCGCTCGTCCCGCGGGCTTCGTACGTGCCGTTGAGCAGCACGAATTCCGCTGCGTCCCCCAGCGCCGCCCGAATGCCGCGGGTCTGGTCCAGCATCACCTGCCTGTTGGTGCGGAAGCCATGCAAGCACAACACGCGGATCTTCTTGGAGGACTCAAACGGAGGCGGGCTCAGCGCTGTGGGGCGCGGCAGGTTCTCGGCGACGACCACCATGGCGACTGCTGGAAGCGCTGCAAAATGTCGACTGAGCAGAGACCGTGGCGAACTTCAAGCAGGGGTGGCGTACACAGATCGGGCAAGATCAAGATGGCACGGTCCTTCCTGTCAAGGCTTGGAAGCCTGAAGCGTTGTGTTTAACAAGGCAAAGGGCATACGTCGACTATTATCCGCTGGGTTTTGCTGTCGTTCTCTATCAAACACTACACTGTACTCTCTTCAGAGCCTCGCCACGGAGCTCTGGCGTGAATCCTCGAAGAACTTCCAGATCGTGTTGGCCAGGTCTGCATAGAACTGCTGGTGTCGGCCAGGGGACGGGAACTTGTGTCCTCCATCGTGCTCCAGCAGCAGCCTCTCGAGCAGACTCCCCTTGGCGTGCGGTGTGTACATGTCCTTAAGCACGAGCGAGTCGTTGTACAGACTGTCCTTCTTCCCCACCACGTGGATCGACGGGACCGGCACCAAGATCTTCTGCCCCTCGTGCGTCTCGAACAGCTCGCGCACGTTAATCCCCTGTGGGTACACGCCGCAGACACAGAGCACGAGCTTCCACCAGCACTTGTTGGCCTTCTTGAGGTACCACATGGTCAGGATCGTGAGCATGATGGAGCCCTGCGAGAAGCCCACCGCCAGGTCGAACTCGCCCAGCTCGTTGAGCTTCTCGTCCATGTACTCGATGGCGCGGTCGATATCGTCGAACTCAAGGCACCAGCGGTTAGTGGTGCCCTTGGGGACGCCCTCCTCGGCCTCGATGTCCTCCTTCTCCTCCTTCTCCAGCGACCGAGCGCCCCACCACTCGTAGAACGGCGCCGTGTCGCCAAACATGCGCTCGATGATCTTGTCGGTGCGACCACGAGCCTCAAACGGCCCATTGAGGAAGACAAACTCGGCGTCGGGGCCCAAGGCGTCACGCAGTCCGCGCGTCTGACTCTGCATCACTTGGACATTCGTGCGGAAGCCGTGGAGACACAAGACGCGCAGTTTCTTGGGTGACGAAGACGCGGGAGAGGAGACGGTCATGGCTGCAGGATTGAAGGGCGATTTACTACTGAGCCAAGCTCGCACGGGGCGCACGAAGGTGTCGGCGGAGGAGACAAAGGTTTGAGCGTCACCAGGCGATACCGTCGTTTGACGTAAGCAGAGCGGATCTGATTGGTCGATTTGCTTCGAGTAAACACGACGAGCACATGGCTACATATTGCGCGCACACGGATGCAAGTTAACCCGCAGTGGTGGGAGCTCTTTTGCCATGATATAAGCTCTCCACGAGCAGCAACAGGATCGCGGCTTTGACTTTCACGCGCGCGCAATGGAAACTTCCACATCAGCCTTTTTCAGGCCTCCTGACTCTGTTCTCCGTTCGACGGCTATTCCGGCTGTAGTACTACCTAATGGAGCCGAGTCTAGTGACCCGGTAGACATTGGTGAAGTGTTCAAACATCATTGGGGATCAATTTTCGGAGATGAGCGGTATGCCCCCGGTGTGGACGGTCCTGTGGATGAAGCCGCCGTAACGCTTCTCCTGGATTCCATCGTGCGTCGTCTCGGCGCAACACAAGCAGCAGCTTTAGATGAACCTATTACCGCTGATGAACTGGCGGCAACGATTAAACATCTCAGACGTGAGTCTGCCCCCGGTCTGGACGGACTGGGGCCAGCCCTCTATATGCTTGCCCCTGACGCGTTTGGGAAGGTTCTGGCAGCGGTTTTTGCGAGCGAGCTGGAGCACGGACGCCTGCTATCTTCGCAACGAAAGTCGTGTGTTTCTTTGCTTTACAAAAAAGGTGATCGGCGGGATCCCGGAAATTACCGACCAATATCGCTCATGCAAGTCGACGTCAAGATCCTTTCTAAGACGCTCGCATATCGGCTTCAGCGTTTCCTGCCAACCTTGATTCACACGGAACAAAAAGGCTTCGTGAGAGGGCGATCTCTACATCATCATGTTCGTTTTATTCAAGATTTACAGCGTCTGATACGCCGTCGCGGTGACCAGGGCTTTGCCCTCTTTCTCGACTTCGCCAAGGCGTACGATAGAGTGAACTGGGATTACCTGTTTCGGGTGCTTGAGCGGGTGGGATGTGGACCAGGGTTTCGCCGCTGGATCCAGCTCCTGTATTCCGACGTCCAGGCAGTGCTCTCGGTGAATGGATCACTGCAGGAGATACTTTTCCCGACGCGAGGGGTCAAACAGGGCGACCCACTCTCATCACTGTTATTTCTTTTGTCTATTGAACCCCTTGGAAATCTCCTCCGCTCTGCCCCCGAACACGGCATATCAGTTTCAACTGACTTTACGGCCACAGGGCTTTACTTCGCCGATGACTCGACGCTCCTATCGATTTCACTAGCTGGATTATCTCGCCAAGTGGAAATTGTGCAGCGATATTGTGCTGGGTCAGGTGCCCGTTTGAATCTGGCCAAGTCGCAGCTTTTGGCATTCCATGGAGCTGAAGTGTCGGCTCCTACGTCGCTAGTCGGTGTTGCTACATCCGAGTCTGTCAAGTACCTAGGCATTCCTATTGGCCACCATGTGACCGACGAGTGTGTCTGTGCCGCGCTCGAAGCCCGGGTTGGTACGAGACTGGCCCGGTGGGGCCCACGAGCTCGTACGTATCGTGGCCGACTGCTAATTCTTCAAGCTATGGTTCTCTCTGTCCTTTGGCATTTCACCCCGCACTTTTCGCTACCCGATGCTATGGTGAAGCGTCTCCAATCGTTATCAGAGCAGTATTTATTGACCAGGAGAGGGGATCCATCCCGTCATTTCGTGAAGCTAGCCAAGCCTTCGATTTGCTATCCCTCCTTTTGTAAAGGCGGGCTTCAGATTCCTCACCTCGCCACTATTTTCCGTGTGCAGCGGCTACGGATGCTACAACAACTCGTGACAATGCCCGACAATGAACCCTGGCGAGCCACTATCGCCGAACTCCGGGGGTCGGACATTCCAGGCGGCTCCACGGAGCATCCATTCGACTTTATCACCTGTCCGTATAATGTTCGATCGGCGGTGGTCCGAGTTGATCTCCTCTCTACATGGTGGAAACGTACGTGGAAAGCGTGGTCTACGGTTGCGTGGTTTCAACGAGGTGATCTCGTTGACCCTGTTCACTTTCAAGCATCTTTGCTGCGTTCGTATATTTGGCACTCCACCCACCCCCTTCTGATGTTGGGGTACGGTGGGGAGGCTCCAGCCACGCTTCTAGGCAAGCCAGGGGCGACGCGGAAATTTCGCATTCAATTTGCTGCTGAGACCGGATGTCGTTGTCTGCACGATTTCATGAGCGCTGGGTGGCCTGAGGCTCCAGCTTTTCTATCACGATTTATGCTGGTGGCCTCGAGTCTATCACTCCCATATCGTATTCGGCACCTGATGAACCTCTACGTGGATCTGAGCAGTATTTATGGCAATGTTACGAGATCTAGTGGTCTTTATGAAGGTCCCTGCATTCTAACACCATCACTTCCTCTAGTCGGAGTTCGTCGTCAGCAGCAAGTTATCCTCTTTCCAAGGCTACAGAAGACCGACGTGTGGCGGCTAATTGGGTCCCCCCAATTTGCTTTCTGCGATCACCCACTAACACACCAAGTTTCCGGTATCAATGCTTCGAAGCTGGCCGCGACAATTGCGGCGACTAAACTTCTTCGCAGTCTCGTCCTTCCCGTTTACTCGGATCTGCAGTTCCGCCTCAGCTGGATGTTGCTCCCCACAAGATCTCGTTTCTATTTCTTACGGATACCCGGCTCCAGTGATCTTGCTTGTGGATATCCCGACTGTGTCGAGGTGGAGACAGCTCAGCATCTTTTCCTGGACTGCTCTCGTGCAGCAGCGCTTTGGGCCGTCATTATGCAGGACTGGGCCAACTTTGTCGATGGTTCTGTCTCGTGGGCTATGATCTGTACTCTGGAGGAGCCTCACTGGGCGCCTGGTAGGGTGTCTAGTGCGGAGCAACTGTCACTGCTCTGGATGATCACGCGTTGCATTGTCATCCACGTGATTTGGACAGCCCGCAACAAACACCAGTTCGAGGATAAGCCTCCACTCGACCCACCCACGGCGATATATCGCGTTTACTCTGTCTTTGGCGCTCATGTTCGAGCTCTTTTGCGGTCGTCGGACCAACCAACACGAGCAAGACTTCGCCGATGCCTCCGACAGTTCCCTACTTCATCCTGCTTGGGTCGCTTCATTGCAACCCACCCACGGTTATTTAATCTCCGGCAGCCTGCCCTCTATACCAACGCCTCGGGGCGCCTACGGGCTCCACCGTTGTAGTTTACGACGCCAGTATTTACATTTGTGTATGATAGTGTACAATTCTGCATATTGAGAAGTCCAGATAACCAACAACACGGTTAATCGTTTGCCTACTTCTTTTGCCATGATATTCTCAAGGTAATATTATAGCGAGCCTATTCAAATGAAGCTTGTTGCTGCTCCATATATTGTACGCTACTACGGAGGAATAAGTATTGTTGTGTGCTAGCAGCTTTTGCTTGTGTAGTCGCTGTGAAATAACGGGTGTCTGCCTTCAATCGGCAGCCGATCTTGCTTACGGGTGCTCTGCTACCTCGGCGCTTACCAATGGTAAGCGCAAGTTACCATGGTGCCGAAGCGTTCAAAAGTTCACGTTTGCTGCCTTCAGACGAAGCCGCCTCCGCCAGCCCTGCTCGCCAGGCCGTCAATGTTCAGCATAACATTACCCTGGCGATTCGCCACCAGCACCTCGGACAGCAAACTGTTGGACGTGTCGCCCGACACCACCGTCTTCTTGTTCTTCGCCAGCGAGCCGAGCATGTCCAGCTTCTTCATCTCCAGCTCGTGCTTGCGGACCTTTTCCAGCTTACTCACAGCAGCTCCCTCAGCACGAGCGACAATCTCTGCAGCCTTGGATTCTGACGTAGCGCGGATTTCGTCCTTGGTGGCGTCCAACTGCATCTGCAGCGCGGCCTTCTCGGCGTTGATAAGGTCGATCTCCGCATCACAGTGCGCGTTGATCTCCGCTGCGATCCGCACGGTCTCGGCCTCAATCTCGGCGATCTTCAAAGAAGCCTCGACGTCGCGATTGTTGCACGTCACTGTGGTCTTCTGCTTGATCTCCTCGTCCGCAAGCTTCGTCTGCGCGTCGATGAGGTCGATCCCCTTGCGGATCTCAGCGCACTTGGCCTTGCCGGTCTGCTCTTCCTCCATGTACATCATCCTGCGCTTGAGCTTGGTCGTGTCGATCTCCTCCATGTACTGCAGCAGCTGCATGTCGCTCAGCTGCTTCATGTTCTGCTCCTTGATGGCGCTCAGGTGGGTCGTGCGGTTCTCCATTTGCTTCTGGAACTCCTCAGGCAGCGTGACGTTCGTGATGGCGACGCTTGTGATCTGCACGCCGTACGTGTTGAACTGGTCGTTCAGACTGCGCTTGATGTCCTCCGTGACGCAGTAGAGCACCTTGTCCTCCGGTGGGATGTCCTCCTCTTTGACAGGCTCCTTCTTCATCTTGGGAGAATGGAACTCGTCGTTCGCCGGTCGGTTCGTGCGAAAGTTGAGTGCCCCCGTCTTGAACCTCTCGCGCATGGTGCCGTCGCGGAGCTGGTACACTTCCGTGTGCTCCACACTTCGAGCCAGCGCTCGCACAGCTTCATCCTGAGCGGCACGGAGCTGCACCTCGAGTCCGTTGGGGCCCAACTCGTAGACGAAGCGACGAACGAGCTCGGGGTCTTCGCCCTTGGACTCGTCGCCCATGATGCGCAGGATCAGACACATGTCGATGCCCACGGTCACGTCGTCCGCGGTCTTGCAGCCCTTGACGGGCGTGTCGAAGACGATGTACTGCTTGGTCACAAGAGCCGAGCGCTTGGTGAAGAGCGAGGCGAAGTGCATGCCTGGCGGCCACACGGGCGTGCGGGTGCCGTCGGGCTTGACGTAGTCGATGTCTCGGCCTTGGTTCTGCACGAGCGCGTAAGTGCCCTCGGGGATGCGGATGTAGGGCTTGAGCAGGCTCCGGCCGGGCGTCACGATCACAACCGTGTTGCCGTCGTAGCAGGCGCCGAAGATGCGGTTCGTGTTGTCCACGCGCCACGTATTGCGGTACAGCAGCCGCGTCTGGTGCTGCGAGCCGCCCGGGAGCGAGTCCGCGTTGAGTTTGCTGCTTTTCGAGCCCATGGAGCCGATGTGGAGAGACTTGTGCGCTTGAGTGGAAATTCAGGAATGACTTGGCTGGGCTGGGGTGGGGCGGGGTGGACTCAACTTGTGACCGGAACACGCACTTCAACACCCCAGATGGGTACGTCGCGTTCCATACGAACACCAAGTCAACCGGAATCTCGAGACCAGTTGCTTTGTGGATATATGGCTCCACTATATGGCTCCACGCTTTTGCTAGCTACACCATTAGTCTCGCCTTTTCTCGCCCTTGAAGCCACGCTGCATCCGCTTCGCTTCACCATTCTCAAAGTTGCCGAGCACCGCGCACCTGCAAGTAACTTCAAGACTTCAAGACCAAGACACTGCCGAGATGGCTCGAGGCGAAGAGAGTCGCTACCGGACGCGGGTGAACCACCTGGTTCAGAAGGACATCCACAAGCCCATCGACGCCATGAAGCACTTCAACGCGAAGGTCACGGACGGCCGCATTCCGATCGTGCTCACGCCCAACTACCCGGCGCTGATGACGCTCTTCATGAAGGTCCCGTCGGGGCTCTGGGTCTTCAAGCAGAAGTGGAACGCCCACGCGGGCATGATGGATCCGGGGCTCAAGATATTCTGGCCGGCCTGGAACCGCATCTCGCACATCGTCACCAAGCAGGCGGTGACGTACTCGAACCCCGTGCGTGGGTGCCCCACGTCTGACAACGTCATGGTGGACATCGACATCTCCATCAGCTTCCAGATCGGCCCAACCGAGAACGACGCGTACACGTTCGTCTACAGTCTGGGCGCGCATCGCTTCGACGAGCTGCTCTACAGCTTGACCGAAGAGGCCATTCGCGGCCTCGTGCACTCGGTGCGTCATGACCAGGTGCACGACCTGAGGGAGGAGTTCGCCATGGGCATGAAGACGGACCTCAACACCAAGCTCAAGTCGTACGGCGTGTTTATCCACAACGTGAAGGTCACCAACGTGGATCTGCCTCAGGCGCTGTCCCGGACGCTGGAGGAGACGACGGCGTTCAAGACGCGCATGGAGGAGCAGGAGAAGAACCACGAGAACCAGATGCGCATACTGCTGAACAAGGAGACACAGAAGCTCACGGCGCTGGAGAAGAGCAACGAGCGCGCGATCCAGAACCTGCAGGCAGAAAGTGTCCGCGCGGCCATTATTCGTGACGAGAGACGCACGATCGCAGAGGCGAAGGCGCAGGTCACGGTGGCCGAGCACGTGTCGAGAAACGAGAACAAGATCAAAGCGGCGGAGGGCTACAAGGCCGACGCAGTCGCCAGTGCCACCGCCAAGACGGTCAAGCGCAAAGCGCTGCCCATTGTGGAGCTCAACAACCTCAAGACGGACTTCGAGCAGTTCGTGAACGTCGCCAAAGTGAAGGCGGAAGCGAGAATCCAAGCTGCCGAGAAGGAGGCGGAGAAGATTTTGGCGAATGCCGAAGCAGAGGGCAACTCGGCGGCATTCCTCAAGGCGAAGCGCGACTACGACTACAACGAGAAGAAGATCCGAATGGAGACTGCGTTGCTGGAAGCCGTTCCGCTCGTCATCAGCGGCAAGAATGGCGACCAACTCATCCAAGGCACGCTGTTGCAGACGATTGCGCCCACGAAGTAGGTTCCAACCTGACATTGGATTGCAAGCCACAGCCCGCCCGCCCACTGGAAGGCAGGTAGCTGCTATTGTGCATTTTCGACTAAGATACACCACCGTCTGCGTAGATTTGAGGTATAGCTAGCATCCTTTTTTTTTAATCAGAAAGCACCTTGTTACCGTCAGGCTTGCGACCCAGCTTGTTGATATGACCCCACTCGTAGAACGGTGCGTGGTTCTGCTAAATTCGCTCAATGACCTCGTCGGGCGGTCCGAGGGCCTTAGACGGAGTCGTGCCAAACACGAATTCCGCATACGGCGCCATGACGCGACGTAGAGCTCGCGTTAGGTCTTGCATCACCTCCACATTGGTACGGTATCCGTGAAGACACAAGATGCGGAGCTTGTGTGTTGATATCATGGGTGAATGGCGATGGTTGGTCGTGAACAGCACGCGTAGCAAGCCGATGATCTTTTGTCAGCAAATTTGGTTGTGAGGAAGCCGGACCTTGCCGCTCATCACGAACTTCAAACCACTTCAATCTGAAATTGTCTCGGCGAAGGCGAACACATTTACGTATATTTTTTCTGCACTGAGTCTAGCAGGTCACTCACAATGCAGACGGATAATGCGGGCGATGTCCTCATAGAGGTGCTCGTGGCGCGCTCCAGTCGGGAAGCGGTGGCCCGTGTCGTGCTCGAACACGAACTTGTCGCGCGCTGCCCCCTCGGGGTGGTCCTCGTACATGCCCACCATCTCATAGCATCCGCTCTTCCACTTATCCGTCTTGCCCACGATGTGGATCGACGGCATCGGCACCAACCGAGGCGTCCCGTCCGGGTTCTCGAACAGCGGGCGCAGTGCAGCTCCACGCACTCGAGGGCCGCAGACGCTCACGCAGCAGTTCCACCAGCGCTTATTGTGGTGGTGGAGATACCACATCGTGAGTGCCGTCATAGTCTGCGCGCCCTGTGAGAAGCCCACGACGGCGTCGATGGGTCCGAGCTTGGGGAGCTGTTCGTCCATGTACTTGACCGTGGTCTCCCAGTCCACGTAGTCGTGGTACCAGCCCTTGTCCAAGTACTCGATCTCCTGCGTCTCCGGGTCGAGTCTGTGCGGCCTTTCGCGCTCCTTGAAGCTTCCCCACTCGTAGAAGGGCTTGTGCTCGGCGTAGAGCTTCTCGATGACGTCGTCCGAGGGTCCGCGGGCCTCGAAGGGGCCATTCAAGAACACGAACTCGGCGTGAGGCGCTAGAGCCTTGCGCAGTCCACGCGTCTGGTCCTCCATGATTTTGGCATTGGTACGGAATCCGTGCATGCACAGTACTCGGAGCTTCTTGGGCGCGCCCATGACTGCAATCGGAGACTGAGGTGGCCGCGCGCAAATGACATCAAGCTTGCGTATGCGTCAACTTCAAACACTAGGTGTACCACATCATATTTTTGTTCAGAGTCGCGTATCCATCTATTCGATCTGTGATTGGCTGATATTACCTACGGTCAATTCATTCCCAAGAGGCGAAGAACAAGTCCACCAGCGGCAGACGGCATCATGAGTGGAGGGGGTATGTGGCCTCTAGGAGGGCTCAAGAGCCGCTTTATCGACACCCGGTGGATTCACGCTCGTCTCCTCTCTCCGTTGATGGTCCTTTCTCCTCCCTGTAGGCTACTTGTGCGGCACAATCTTCAGCTTCGTCGGCTTCGTCTTCCTGGTACGCAGACATGACGCTTTCGGTGGTCGCACCACGCTCTCCACCGAGACTGCAGGCAAATTGACCCCCTCTACCCCTTCTGACTGTTGCTATTGGTGTATGATGCGCAGGTGGTGGTGGGTTCCCTGCTGAAGCTGCAGCCAGTGTACATCCACAACGCGAAGTCGCCAAACTCCGGTGCCAACTCGTGCTTTGAAGCCGGTACGTCCATGTTAGAAGCAGGAGCTCCATGCAATTGATCGGAAGAATGTTATGTTGTTAACCGTCTTGTGTTGTCGTGGCTGTGCGTGTGTGCATTGATCGCTCCTGCGTGGACGCTGATATTTTTCTTTTTACTTTCTTCTCCTTGATCTCGACGCAGCCATGCTGTACGCTGTGGCGATGGGCGTGTGCTACACGATGTGGCGGAAAGAGAAGCTGCGCGCAGGCGAGTTGGACTTCCTCTCCGACACGTTCACGCTCAAGCGCGACAGGGCCTACTACGGCTCGGAAGACTCGGACGAGGAGCTGCCGCTGGCGAAGAACATGTCTCCCGCGCCGCGTATGGTGTAGAGTCTTAAGAACCCGTCGACGCCACACCAGCGATGATATCTAAGACCAATAACTGTTTGCATATCCACCGTAGTACGGATGCAGGGTACGGTGACCGAACTCTTCAGCACCACTTGGAATGTGGACCGTAGTGATGATTGTGTGGTTTGCCAACTGTACAGGGAGAGACGCGGATGACCTTAAACCCAGGGAGGTCATTGCTTCAAGGCGTTGGAGTCGGACCAACAAGCTGCAGGAAAGGTCGCAATCAGGAGGTCCTGACACTCGTGTGGAAAGTAATTCATGTACCGTCACACGAAAAAGGCCACACACCTCCCTCCCATAGATCTCTCTGCAGAATTCCCTCAGCAGCACCATGAGCGACTGGCGGCCTGCAGATCCACCGAAGCCTTCCGGCCCGGACTGGGACTCGAGCGACGACGACGAGTTCTCGGCCTCGCGCGAGCAGCACCGCTCGCAGGTGGCGTCGGTGCTGACGCAGCTGCCGCGCGCGGCCCCGGAGGAGGAGGAGGAGGACGACGACGCCGACACGACGCCGAGCGTGCAGTCGACGGCGCTCACGACGTACAGCTCGTCGGGGCTGGACGGGCTCTACGAGTCCTCGGGCTACACGAGTAACGGCGGCAGCAGCTACGCCAGCTCGTCGGGCTACAGCCGCCCCCGGAAGGTCTTCACGGGGCTGTCCAACCAGGGAGCCACGTGCTACATGAACAGCCTGCTGCAGAGCATGTTCATGACGCCAGAGTTCCGCCAGGGGCTGTACAACTGGACGTGCCACCGCGCGGCCAAGAAGGCGGCGGAGAAGCAGCAGGAAGGAGAAGAAGAAGGAGCAGAAGGAGAGAGCGAGAACGATGATGATAATGATGAAGAAGACGAGGAGGCAGATGAAGATAACATCCCGTTGCAGCTGCAGAACCTGTTCGCCAAGCTGCAGCTGACGACGCAGGACTCGATCTCCACCAAGGCGCTGACCAAGAGCTTCGGCTGGACGGGGGCCGACGTGTTCCAGCAGCACGACGTGCAGGAGCTCTGCCGCGTGCTGCTGGACGCGCTCGAGCGGTCGTTCAAGGGCACGGTGAACGAGACGCTGGTGAACGATTTGTACCAGGGATCCTTGAAGGATTACGTGCAGTGCTGCGAGTGTGGCTACGAGAGCTCGCGCATTGATAACTTTCTGGATTTGTCGCTCGTGATTCGGCCCTTTGGCTCCACCGAGATGATGAAGACCGTGGAGGAGGCCATCGAGCTCTTCTTGAGGCCCGAAGTGCTCAAGAAGGAGAACCAGTGGATGTGCGATAGGTGCAAGGTTAAGCGCGACGCCATCAAGGGACTCAAGTTCTCCAAGCTGCCGTATATTTTGATGCTGCAGCTGAAGCGCTTTGACTTTGACTACGCCACGATGAACCGCATCAAGCTGCACAACAAGGTGACATTCCCCAAGTACCTGGACATGAACTCGTACGTGAGCGACGAGAACGGCGGCGTCCGCGGTAAGATTGCCCGAAAAATGTCCATGGAGCGTCACGTGTTGGAGGGCAAGAACCACCACAAGTCGACTGAAGAGGCGGCTCCTATGACGCCCTCTTCGCCGCCCCCGACTCCAGGACTCGCCGCTCTCGGTGAACGTATGCACCGTCTTTCCTCTATGGATGAATCACAGCCGATGACGTTTGTAAAAGATATGGAGAGAAGTGATGACGACAACGACGAGGAAGAGGACGATGGAGAGGAGGCCGCCGCTTTCGATACGTGGAGCCCTACGTTCGACCCCGAGGTCATGATTAAGCGCTCGGGACCGCACGTGTACGAGCTTTATTCGGTCCTCATTCACTCTGGCAGTGCATTGGGTGGACACTACTACGCGTACATTAAATCTCTCGATACCGGCAAGTGGTACAACTTTAACGACTCGAACGTGAGCGAGATTTCAGACACGGAACTGCAGACAGCTTTCGGAGGCGCGAGTGGCTCGGGATACAGCATGCGCTACAGCACGTGCGCGTACATGCTTCTGTATCGACTGGTGAATGCCGACAAGAATGTGAACGTGATCCTGCCTGAGAGCATCCCGCAGTATTTGAAGGACAAGATCCGCGCAGACGAAGACAAGATCCGCAGACTTGAGCAGGAGCGGCTAGAGATGGCCAAGAAGGTGCAGGTGAAGTTCTTCATGAAGGGCTCGAAGCCCAAAAACTTGGAGAAGACGATCTATGTGTACAAGACCGCTACAATCCGAGAGGCGCTTGAGATTGCGTGCAAGGAGTTTGCCAAAGAAAAGGACGTGGTGCTCCCATCGATGGAAAACGTGCGGCTGCGTGGATACAACGACTACAATTGCCTTCTATCCGACACGTATGATGACAAGGAGGACATGACGTTGTCGTCGCTTGGCATTTACGCTGGCCAGCAGATGTTCCTTGAGGTGAAGAGCGACAATGAGGAGTGGGAAGAGCACGACCCAACAAAGCTGCAGCTCTTTGTGCGGAGGTTTGTCGACCCGGAGTCAGACAACGCGGGCAGCACGCCCAGTGGCGTATTTATGGCGAGGTGTGTTCAAGTGGACGAGGACGCTAACGTAGGATCACTCTGCGCTCTAATCGCCAAGAAGTTTTCGATCCCTGCTGGCCAAAAGGTCCGCCTCATCAAGAAGAGCGCTACCACGTACAGCATTACTGCCGCCAAGATTCTAAACGCGAACGGAGACGACCGCACCCTGAACTTACGTCTGAAGATGGATTTGCATCTGATGAATGGAACCGAGTTGTATTTCGAGGAGACGGCTGATCTCGCGCTCCCGTCTCCGGCTGAGGCATTCTTCGAGCGCGAGGCCAATATGATCACCGTCAACTTCAAGTATTTGACTAGCCCAGCAGAGCCTATTCGCATCGACCGAAGAGAGACCATCCGCACGCTAAAGGAGCGGATTAGTACCAAGATTGGTCTGCCGTCGAACAAGTTCAAGCTTTTGCGTGGCATCAACAGCGCTGGAGTAGAAATCAAGGCGATCGAAAGTACTCTGTCGAAACTCTCGATCGGCTCCAACCACACGGTCTTCGCCTTGGAGGGCACTCCGTTGAACACGGGCGAGTACAACTTCAGACTGATGTTCTACAACCCGACGAGCGCTAGCTCGCCTTCTCCGGAAGTCGAAGACAGCAACAACCAAGTTCAGCCCTCCGTGACAAGCGCTGACGGCGCTGACAGCCGGGAATTGTTTGATATCGATGAATTGCTGGTGGCGACGGGCAAGGACGACTCATTGCTGACATTCGTGAGCCAGATTGTCATTAGCGAGGAGATGCTGGTGGAAGATATCCGTAAAAGGGTGTGGGATGCGTTGGTAGAGAAGTACTTGGTCAAGGCAGACGAAGGAGACCTCAGTCCGTCCTACATCCGACTCCGTGACCTTCGTCAAAGTACAATGACAAGCGTACTAGTCGATGGGCAAAAGCTCGTGGAGGCGTCCAAACTTGCCGTGTATGAAGGAAGAAGTATTGTGGCCGAACTGTTGCCGGAGCCCGAGACGTCGGAGGTGAACCACCGGATTGTTGAATTTGCGTATGTTGACCGCGCGACGTGGCGTTTTGCCAAGAATATGCGACGCGAGGTGGTTATCTCAACCTCGGAAGAAGAAAAGCACCCCACGACGTACCTGGCGGATGCTGCTAGCGCTGCTCTATCGATCCCCGCGGAGCGCTTGGCTTTCTCCCGTATCCCGTACCACCGTGACTCAATCGACATCCTCGAGGTCGTTTCGTACGAGTTTGTACCCGCTGCAACGTACGCGAACAAGGAGGCCGAGTACCAGGAGCTCTTCCTTGTGATTGACACAGACGTTCAGATGAAATACATGGGCAACCACGAGCGCCAGCTCATTCAAAACTTCCTCACGAAGAAGAGCGAGGAGAAGACGCGTGCACTGCGCGCGAAGTACTCGTCGACGTCCAGTAGCAACAATAACTACCAGTACCATAAACCCAAGGAAGCTGCGCTGGTGATCCGCACCAGGTCGAGGACGAGCGAGAAGGAGCACAAGGGGGGCAGCGTTGGAAGCAGCAACGGCAAGAACTCGAACGGTGTGAGCATCCGCACGCCAACTCGCCGAGCCGGAAAAGCCGCCGCGCGCCACCATACCTCTTCCGACACCGACGACGAGGATGACACGGACTACATTACGGAGAAGTCTGGAGTAGAGATGGATTTGTTTGGAGACCCGGCATAAGAGAAGACGGTAGACCAGGTTCGTTCAGATGAATAAACGAAATGGACTGCACGCATCAAGTAGTTAAACACCGTTCCATCTCTTCTTACCAACTGTAGAGCTCGGTTTCTTTCTAAGGCGACATCAAGTTAATGGTAACCGGAGCTGCAATTTCTTGCGCGAGTCTTCCTTCATACGTTTCAGCCGCATCACTTGATGTATTTTTTGGCGTGGCAGGAGCAACAACGCTGCTCGCCTGGTTGGTTTGAGCTTCGCTTTCGCTTTCACGAGGACTGGAAGCTGACGAAACTCCACTCTTGTTGCGGCACTTGCTTGGCTCGCACGAGCATTCATCACTGCAGTCGCGGTTCTGTGATTTGCATGCGCACGCTTTCGTGGCACACTTCCCACTGCAGGAGCAGCACGTAGCTGCACTTGTCTCGAGCAGTTCATCGATTTCTTCCATGACATCAACACGCTTCGGCTTTGACGACGCGGGTGTGCCGTTGGTACGTCGCCTCTTGTTGCTAGACGTTCGACGATCCTCATCGTCAACGTAGTCCGAGTCAGCAGCACTGTTGTCCTCCTCCTCGTCGCTGCTGCTGAACAACGTGTCCATTGTTTCATACGACTCGCGGGCCTTGCGCTTCTTGGCAGCCTTCTTCTTCGTTGTTAGCGCACGCAGCTCCTCCAACTCCTTCGTCATCAGCTTCATCTTGCTTTCTAAGCCTTGCGTCTTTTTGACGTAAGCTTCTTTCATGGTCGCAATCTTCTCGTCCAGCTCCAGCCGGGAACTGGTAAGGCTCATAGACTCCTCCTTGGCTTCCTTCAGCATGTCAACGATGTGGCGAATGAGCTCGTGACACGTATCCACGTTAGCAGGAAAGAGCCCTGACGGCAGCGACACGGTTCTTTCAACGCTAGCCAGCTTCTGTTGTAGCTGCCGAATGGTATCAGACTTGTCTCGAAGATCTTGCCGCAACCTGATGAGCTTTTCAGCGTTTTCTGACGACGGAGAGTTCTCCAGTTGACCGATTTCCAGCGCCAGAGCCTTCCTTTCAGCTACATTCACTCGTACGGCTTCTTTTGCACTGAAGATCGCCTCCTGAGAACTCATAATTTGCTGTAGCAGCGTCGTGATAGCCCCCATCGCTAGCACATCAGAATCGCCCGTTCTCCTTCTCTTACCGGGCGACGGAGGTACGGAGTTTGTCCGTCCGAATGAAGGTTTCTTTCCAATGGCCTGAGTACTTGACGACGGCGACATGTTCAGCATTCGGTTCCGCTTGCTCGAGGAAGCGAAATCGTCACTCTTCTTCACAGCAGCGCCCTCCTTGGCTGATAGAGACTTCGCTTTCTGGCTCTGAAACCTTCTGAGTTGCTCTAGGCGCGAAACGGTACCACGGCTGGTTCCTTGGCCACGTGAATCAACTTGACCAGCTCCTGGCATCCGTCGTTTGACCGACGTTGGCGTCTTCAGCTGAGTTGCTTGAGATGCATCTTTGATCTTGTCTGTTAGTTCAGTCGCGATCTTCTTCCACTTGTCCTTGTTACTGTTTGCGAGCACAAGCTCTTCCTTCAGCTTCCGATTTTCTTCCACCAAGGATTCAATACTCAGCTCACTTCCATAAGGCATTATACTGCCCTGCATGTCGACTCGACTTGTATCCTGCTGTAGGAGTTGCAACTGCACAATTTCCAGCTGCTGTTTCAAGTATGCCACCTCGTTTTCGGCGCTCCGTTCCTTGTTAATCACCGCCTGGTTCTCGATACTTCGGGCTCGGGATGCGTATCGGAGCGTGTTGGAGGTCTCTTCGTAGTTGACGTCAGCAGGACTGACGCAAGCAATCATCAGCGTTTTGCTGTTGCCACCCAGACTGTCCTGAAGTAGCCGCGTCAGCTTGGAGTCGCGGTATGGCACGTGAGCTGCTATCGAGTTCGTGCGGCTGCGTTCGCACAACGCATTGATCACGTTTCCGAGCGCCAGGAGCCCGCGGTTGATGTTCACACCTTCCTTAAACCGTGCACCTTCAGAGTTCGTGCGTCGAACACGCTCTGAACCAGCCAAATCGACCAAGTGGAACTTGGAGAACCGCGTTTCCGTGCCCCCTTCTGGCGCACTGACTTCGTGATGTTCCATCGTGAGCGTACAAATGGCGTGAGAGCGACTGGACTGGGCATTCATGCTCGTAGAAGCGGTGGCACGAGCCATAGCACCGGAACGCAGGAGATCCCCGGCCTCGTTAACTGATTTAACGATGTGCTCACTAAGCCCAGAAACGATGATACCTCGATCGCTATCGCCACGTACCGATAGCCCTGAGCTAGAGTCTATCTGTGCGTCTCGATAAGATTTTGCCAAAAGGTCGTGAATTTCTTCGTTCAAGATCTACAACGCAACACAAACAAGATGATGACCGTGTATCGCATGAAACAGCCATGCTGTTAGCGACGCACCTCCAAATACGATAGCTTGACCACAAAATGTTCAGGGTTTGTCGAGCCTTTGACGCGTTGGAAAACCTACAAGCACGGTCACCAGTTTCTCAGCACTTGCATACTCTTGGCAAAAAACAACTCTACGGGTCTTACTTTGTCAATCACACGGGGAATAACTCCGCGCTCGGCGGGAGCTACGCTCGCTGCAAACTCGTTGCCCATTGTGTATCTTCGCATTCCACCAACGCGTAAGACATCAGCCATCCGTCCAAATGTCACCTCTAATCCATAAACTACAGCCACTCACGTTTTGCCTGATCCTGTCTGGCCGTACGCAAACACCGTCGCATTGTACCCGTCGAAGAACTGGTCGATCATGGGCTCCACCAATGCAGATAACACGCTCTCCTGCAACAAATGCCATGCACATGAAGCCAAAAATGAGTCTAATCAACACAACAATCCACATTTCTTCAAGCACGTGTAGATGCACCTGCGTAGTCGTCGCTGGGAGCGCCGCATCAAAGTCGAACTGCTTCTCGGCCAGCAGCACGCTCGAGTCCACGACGTCCACGCAGGACTCCGAGCCTTGCGCCTCTTCATTCTTGCTCAGCGGCCGCACACGCACTGCCACCTGCACAGCGTCAGTTTTCGCACCACTTGGACTGGTGGATGAGCTCTTGGCGGCGCTGTGGAGCGCCGCGCGCGGCGTCCTGGCCGCCATCACTATTGATGCGCGCGAAGTTTGAACCGCAATAACGCTAAGGCCGCGGATTGGTTGAAATCATGCCCAATACGACCCGATGTTTCCGCCAATCGAGAGAAAGAGATCCAACTGGCTCGCGTATCCCTAGCCGCGATAAAAGAGGCGAGAATAAAAAACCCGCACAGATCAATCTCGCAGCAGGCAGAGGAGGAGTCGGCGGCTGCTGAGCGGTCGTGGGAGGCGTGCGAGCGCCTACAGAGCGAGTTGGACAGCATGATGGAGCCTGAGCACACCGAGAACATCACAGAGGACAAGCCGCTGGTAGGAAGTCGCTAGGGTCTCGCTTCAGGAAGCGATGTTGAAGAAGCACGAGGAGGACGGGCTCTGATACGAATTATTTTATTTTATTTTATTTTATTTTATTTTAGTTGTCGGAGGATTCCGTGGGCATCACGATCAATGAAGACAACAACAGCAGCGGCCGCATCGTGCTGAAGATCAAGACGCTCAGCGAGAAGCCGCTGCGCGTGGAGGTCGCGCCGTCCTCGAGCGTCGGAGAGCTCAAGGAGCTCGTGAAGAAGAAGGCCAATGCCGAGGGCAAGTTCCTGCGTCTGATCCACCAGGGCAAGATGCTGTCGGACGACAAGGCCACGCTCGAGAGCTGCAAGGTCAAGAACGAGGACTTCATCCACTGCGCCATCAGCTCAGCACCCCCTAAGGCTGTGGTGAACCAGGTGAGAGACACTTGTGGCCAATTTGGTGGGGAGATTGGTGTTGTGGTGTTGTTATTGACGTTGGGGAATTCAATGCTTGCTGCAGATGGCGGCTGCCGGCACTGACAGTGATCCGGAGGAGAGAGACGACCCGTCGACTAGGAGAGGCTTCGACAGACTGCGTGACCGTCTCAGTCGGGAGGAGATCCAGGCGCTGCGCCTGTACTTCTACCCGCAGCTCTCGGTGTACATTAGCCAGGCGGAACGCGTCCCTGGCGAGAGCAGCGAAGACCGGATATACCGCCTGGAGGAGGAATGGATGGCGTCGCAGGGACCGCAGTCCGAATTCGGTACGCAAGACGTGTTTGCTGGATGTGATGGGGAGAGAAACTGATGAGGATGTTGTGGTGTTTATTTATGCAGCGCTGAACGTTGTGCCAACGGCTCGCCTTGCGATGGATACGCAGATCGACATGAATGGCATGAGCAACTCCATTCTGGCAGCAGATAATGAAGGCACTGGCACTGAATTTCTGTGGGGGTTTCTCATGGGCCTCCTGCTTGGTGTATTTATGCTTCTGATGGTGAGTGTCTGTGCATAAGTAAGTGCCTGCATGTAGATACGATGACTAACATCGTCCTGTTCCCATTTCTCCAGCTTCTCGACCGCTCCGTCCCCCGCAAGCAAAAGGTCGGCCTGCTGCTCGGTGTGAGCATGAACTTCTTCCTGAGTGTTGTGCCGCGCGCTGTCTCCGACCAATAGACCGCCGCTACCAGCTACAAGCACGCACGCGCCATTGAGCTGCTGGCATGCCTCGTTATATATTTCGCCTCTCAGTCTTGTATCGCTCTCAAGCCCGACCACCACAGCCGTCGACGGATTAATCGCCGCTGCTTGTTGAAGCGACATGGTCGATCATTGAAATTGTGTACATGTACATCAAATGCCCCATTTTCACCAATCAAATGCGCGTATGTTGAGCTCCAGTGCTTCACCTCTCAACACCAGGTCTATGCCGCCAGTTGACGAGGAGCACAAGAGGATAGCCCCGAGCCTCCCGTCCCCACCTGCTGCCGCCACACCCGAGAGCAAGCGACGCAAGCGTCAGGCAAGCATGGGCAAGGAACTCACCGCAGCGCAGAAGGAGCTCGTCAAGGTGTACGTGACGCGTGAAGTGGCCGAGGGGACGGTCAAGTGCAACTACTGCGACAAGGAGATCACCTCGCGCAACGTCGACCGATGGGCGTCGCACCTGCGCGGCTGCGTCAAGACGCCGGCCGACATTAAGGCGCAGATCCAGCCGCACCGTGATGGGGAGGAGGCATCTCCAGCTCCGACCAGCGCTCCCGGTCGACCGGTGCAGCCGGCGGCGAGGAGCGATGCCCAGGCGGTGGCGCCTGTGGTGGCCCCGGTCGTACATGTGCCCTCTACGCCCAACCCCATGGGCAACGGCTACAATGAAGTGTTCAAGGTGCACGTGTCTAAGGACTACATGAAGTTCAACGCTGCACACTTTATTGCATACAAGGTAAGCGGTGTATTTGAGTGCTGGTGATTGTGGTGCTGAGTTTAATATTGCTTTGGATCTGTGTGCATGCTGTAGGGGTTCCGGGAGAAGCTGCATGGACACAACTACCGTCTGGCCGTCACTATCACGGGCCAGGTTGGCCCGGACGGATACGTTGTTGACTTCGGTGAGATTAAGAAGATCTCGCGCGTCATCTGCAAGGACCTGAACGAGTCGTTCCTGGTGCCGATGAACAGCGATGCTCTGAAGGTATGTGCGTTGCGGTTGCGAAAGTCTTCTGAGTTGCTCATAGTGCTGACGACGTGGGTGGTACGCTGGTGTAACGCAGATTTCGTTTGACGGCACGAATGTCCACATTCTCACGGAAGACAACGCCAAGTTCAGGTGGGTACCTGTACTATATGCCCCTCCCTGGATTAATCTAACTTGGTGCTTCGTTAATAGTTTCCCGAAGTCGGACTGCTCGTTGCTGCCGATCATCCACTCGTCGGCTGAGGAACTCGCCATTTACATTGTACGTGTCACGATGTTGAGCTTTATTCGGGATGCTTTCTTTGCCTGGTACTAAAACACCTGCATTTTGATGTGTTTTACGAACAGAGCAACCAGCTCATTGACTCGTTTACGCTCGTTGCGCTCCTGGTATGTATTCGAGTGGTGATTTAGAAACCTATGCTGTGTACTAACGTGTGGGTCCCCTTTTCAGGAGCGCGGTGTGCGGAAGCTAGAAGTGAGCATCTCGGAGGCCAACCAGCAGTTCGCCTCGTACGAGCGCACCATTCTTGCATAAGCGAGCGTGAGAGCTATAGAAGAGGGTAGTAACCGCTCCCTACCCACCCACCTTGGAGCGAGGCAGTGACCCCGTCCCCGCATTCTGCGTTTGCCCTGTCGACAGCGAGTAAATTCACAATACAACGGGCTCATATGCTCGCTTCAGCATTGAAATTGACATGACCCTACATTTCTGTTTCTGCCTCGCATGTAAATTCCTTTCGGCAGGCAAGAGCTGCTCAGTCATCGAATCCTTATTTCGTGTAGCACTACAGTACCGACACCTCCGCAGTATGAACGAACGATCTGAAAGCGAGATCGATTCCACTGCGCTTCAAGGTGAAACAGCGGCAAGCCTCTGGGGTTCAGTCCGGTGCTGCAGCTCCGATTACATGTAGACCATCCACTTCAGTGATTAGACGCGGGTGCAGGAATCTCCGTGTTAAACGGGGCCACTTCACAAAACGGAGCCAACAAGCAAGGCGAGCACCGACATGGGCAAGACTCTCACGGCAGACCACAAGGTTACCACTAAGCAGCACGCAGCGCGCGGCGCTGACGACGGGGCCGTCAGTAGCTACATTAGCGGCAAAGACGTCAATGTGAAGGCTGCGGCGCTGTCAGCAACGCTGCCTGCGGTATCGCGCGCCGTTCCCAACAGCTACAATGGGGAATTCAAGGTACACGTGTCCAAGGACTACATGAAGTTCAATGCCGCACACTTTATCGCGTTCAAGGTGGGTGTCTGTACTTTTGTTGTCGTTGAACGCTATGATGCCGACCTCGATGTGGTGTGTGTTCCAGGGATTCCGGGAGAAGTTGCACGGCCACAACTACCGTTTGGCCGTCACTATCACAGGCAGCATTGGCTCGGATGGATACGTTGTTGACTTCGGAGAGATCAAGAAGATCTCGCGCGCGATTTGCAAGGATCTGAACGAGTCCTTCCTGGTGCCGATGAACAGCGACGTCCTAAAGGTGCTGTCTTGCCGGTTTGTTGCGCTACGCGTTGATGATTTTGATCTGGTGTGACGCAGATTTCGTTCGATGATGCGAATGTCCACATACTCACAGAAGACATGGCGACGTTCAGGTAAAGCAGCTCTGCGGTGGTTGCAGCTCCCAATGACGTTCTAGTAAGCCTAACTGCACGTTTCTTGCCGGAGCTTCCCCAAGGCAGACTGCGCGTTGCTGCCGATTGCACACTCGTCTGCAGAGGAACTCACCGTTTACATCGTACGTGGAGCCGCGGTGGGTTTTGCAGTCACTTCACATTGATTGACCTCGATGATGTTCGCTGCGTTTTGGGCAGAGCAACCAGCTCGTGGACGCGTTTACACTTTCTGCGCTCCAAGTAAGGAGTTCGTTGCCAAGACAGTATCCATCCATCCACTAATTGCTGCTGCTGTGCTGGTGCCATCACAGGAACGCGGCGTGCGCAAGCTGGAGGTGTCCATCGCCGAGGCCGACAACCAGTTCGCCTCGTACGAACGCACCATCACAGCGTAGACTACAGCACAGTATAGTACATGTTCAATGCACCTGGTTGAGTGGCAACTTGTGACGGCGCATCAGATCTGGCGGCCCAAAAGGTCACTTTCCTAGTTAGTTGTTACCACGGCAAATATCCCATCTTCTCCGAATTGCATGATTTCTAGGCAAAGAGACCGATAACACATGGAAGATCTGGTATTTAGCAAATGAAAAGGCAATTCGGGAGTACATGCACTTTTTCACGAAGGAGTAACTTGTCCGAGAAAGACAGCATCACACGGGAAATACTGTGTGTTTCGGGACTAAGTGATATGTTACCGAACCTATCTCCTTGACGCAGGTCGCCTAAGCTTCTGGACGCCCGTCAGGTCGATCGCGCTCCATGCGAAGCCTGGCGGAATGGTGTAGGACTCCGCGCGGACGTACCCCACGCTCGTCGATGACCTCGCGGTCTATCGGCACCATGGCTAGGTACAGCTTACTTATTGAGCACGCGCAAGAATTTCTACTGGTTCTCCACGGCCACGAGCTCCACCTGCTTGTCATCGGTGGACCTGCTTGAGCGGGGAGGTGGCAAGCCACTCATCGATTCACCAAACAGTTTTGGTGACCAAAGCCAGACTAGGCATCAAACGCGTGATTAGTTGCGTTCAAAGTCTCTTTGTTGCATTCCCCCGCCCAGATTGAGCTAGCGTCAGCAAAATGAGGCGTGTCGTTGTTTTCGCCCATAAGATGTTTATAAAGACTTCACCCTTTTCGTCACATGAAGAGCGCCAAGACATCCTATCCACGGATTGCTTGTTTGACTTGGTCTTGTATGTGAGACCGGAAAAGCTTAAGTTATTCGGGAGATGAGTGGCCGTAACGCCGATAGTCTTGGGCTTTCACGGGTAAAGCTGTTATTCGCGTGAAGATAGATATTCCGTGAAAGCCCAGGTGTTTCCCGTGCAAACAGGTTTTTCGCGCTGTTATTCGTTTCTAGCAATCTAACAAATCTCCCGCCGGGACCACCTGGTGGACCCGGCAAATCATCCGATATTTAGGTTACAGTAGTGCACACCAACTCGGGAAGCGTTCTAAAGATCTTTCTCATTTCGTCCAATCGTGACGCTTCCGGGCAGATTTTTCGCGAATGGCGCGGCTTGCGACACCTGATTGCAGGAAATGGCGCCGCGGCGGCAGCCAACCAAAACTCGTCTGTTCAACGTTCCCTCCCAAAGCCGATCAGTTGCCGCGCGCCAATGGCCAAAGCCCATTCGCGGAAACGACTGGCAGCGCTCAGAGGACCGACCCCCGAAAGACCTTCACTCTTGATCATGTACGGCGGCGGCGGCGACCGATACGGCGACTCTTCTTCGCGTCGTGACTACGGCGGAAGCAGCGGCGGCGGCTACGGTGGCGGTGGTTACGGCGGCTCGCGCGGAGGAGGCGGCGGCTACGGCGGCGGGGGTGGCGGCTACGGAGGCGGCGGCTACGGAGGTGGCGGTGGCGGCTATGGAGGCGGCTACGGCGGAGGAGGCCGTGGAGGCGGCGGCGGCTTCGGTGGCGGCGGCGACCTGGGCTCCAACCTGGACACGCACATCCAGTGGGACCTGTCGAAGCTGCCGGTTTTCGAGAAGAACTTCTACTACGAGCACCCGGACGTGAGCAAGCGCACGGAGGAGGACTACGAGAAGTGGAAACGCGACAACCAGATCATCGTTTCGGGCAAGGGCGTACCCAAGTGCGTGCTGTCCTTCGAGGAGGCGTCCTTCCCCGAGTACGTGCTGGAGGAGGTGGTGCGTCTGGGCTTTGACAAGCCCACTCCCATCCAGTGCCAGGGCTGGCCCATGGCGCTGTCTGGTCGCGACATGGTGGGCATTTCGGCGACGGGATCCGGCAAGACGCTGGCTTTCTTGCTGCCCGCGATCGTGCACATTAACGCACAGGTTCGTAACTTGCAGCAGACTCTTTATCGAGGCTTTTTCTCGTTGTTGGACGCATCCTCCGTGGCACTAGTGCGCTGATGGGCGGATGGATGATAGCAAAGTTGTGTTCAGCACACGACGGTCGTTCGCGCATTTGATGATGCGCTGAGCGGGACACACGCGTGAGGCGTTGGGGGTTTGGAAACGGTCTTCAGAGCGTGGTGGATTCGCGTGGATGCACGCTCGAGAGGATCTTGTGTGGATATTCCTCTTTGAGCGGCATTGGCGTGCCATTCGTCACTTCGGTTGATTCGATTCGCAGTTTGCTGTGTTGGAGTGCCGGTCAATGGTGGTGGAATTCACGACCCGCTTTTCTTCTGCGTACGTGGCGCTTCGCGGCGAGGCGTATCTGAAGTGAAGAGTATCCGCCATCCATTTCGACAGTATCGGGCCGGCACGACCGACACATGTACAGCTACATTTGCATGGCTGCTTTCTTCTTCTCGCGCTGGCGTCCTCCTGACGTTCGATCGGTGCGATGATTTTGCATTGGTGCGTTGTGGGCGATGGCCAGAAGAAAGAGCAGCACGCGATCACCTCAAATCCCTCGGCGCTCGCTTGTGTTTGCTTTCTCGTGCAACCTTGCTTGCCTTGTAGCAATTCTGAGCCCACTAACGCCTGTTGTGGTTTCTGTTTTTGTGCTGTGCAGCCTTACCTGCAGCCTGGTGACGGACCGATTGTGCTGATCATTGCCCCGACGCGTGAGCTGGCCGTGCAGATCCAAGCAGAGTGCAACAAGTTCGGCGCTAGCTCCAAGATCAAGAACACGTGCGTGTACGGCGGTGTCCCCAAGGGTGGCCAGATCGCCGACCTCCGCCGTGGTGTCGAGATCTGTATTTGCACGCCTGGCCGTATGATCGACATGCTGAGCATGGGCAAGACGAACCTTCGCCGTGTGACCTACCTGGTGCTTGACGAGGCCGATCGCATGCTTGACATGGGTTTCGAGCCGCAGCTGCGCAAGATAGTGAGCCAGATCCGTCCCGACCGTCAGACGCTCATGTGGTCGGCCACGTGGCCGAAGGAGATTGTGTCCCTTGCCAACGACTTCCTGACAGACTTCATTCAGGTGACGGTTGGCTCGCTGGACCTGACCGCCAACAAGCGTATCAAGCAGATTGTCGAGGTTATGGACGACCACCAGAAGTACAACTCGCTGCAGGACCACCTGCGCGACATCTACGAGGGCGGTCGCATCATCATTTTCTGCGAGACGAAGCGTGGCGCCGATGAGCTTAGCCGCAACCTGCGCAACACCCGCTACATGTGCAAGGCCATCCACGGTAACAAGTCGCAGGAAGAGCGTGACTACGTGCTGCGTGAGTTCAAGGACGGACGCACGCAGATTCTGGTTGCCACGGATGTGGCTTCGCGTGGTCTGGACATCAAGGACATTCGCTATGTGGTCAACTTTGACATGCCCAAGAACATCGAGGACTACATTCACCGTATCGGTCGTACCGCCCGTGCCGGCAACAAGGGTACGTCGATTTCCTTTTTCACGCCCACCAACAATGCCCGTCTGGCTGGACCCCTGGTCAAGATTCTTGAGGAAGCTGAGCAGGAAGTGCCGCGTGACCTGCGTGACCTTGTTGGCCGTGGAGGTGGTGGCGGCCGCGGCCGCGGTGGCTACGGCGGTGGTCGCGGACGCTGGTAAACGTTTCATGCGTGAATCAATGCGTAGTGATGGCTACTGTAGAGAGAAGGGTGTTCCAGCGATCGCTGACCGCTTGGATGGGCGAGGAAAACCCGCGCCGCCCGCTCCTGGTCTAATAACTTGAAATGAAAGTAGTTCACCACTGCAAATGCCTCACTTGATAATTATCTTACACGTGGCGTGTCAGAAGAATTTTGCTAGGGATTAAACTACATCTGCAATCGAAGACCTTACGGACAGCACCGGCGTCGTGATGACCTGTTCATCTCGGTCTTCCGGAATGAGTCGGTCAAAACGCTCGTAGTCGACGATAACGCGGTCGCGCTCGATGACGGCGAAGTCCGCGAACCGCATGTCGTACTCGAAGTCGTCCCAGAAGTACATTTTGCGCGCGTACACGTTCTCGGAGAACGTCGTGTCGAGCCCCGTGAGCAACGCGATGACCGCGACTCGAGATTGAGAGAGGTCCTCCATGGAGTGGAACTTGTAGAACGGCGAGTTCTCGTTAATCACGTGGATGAGCGTCGCCGGTAGCTTGATGGACGGCCATTCCGCCGTCACCAGCGGCACGTCGTACATCTGCCGCAGTCCTGTCCGGCGATTCGTGAGGATCACGCCGATGCGAAAAAAGTTCTCGTGCACCTCGCCGGAGTGCCGCGTGTTGGCGGCTCGGAAAACGAGGCAACGGTGGCCGTAGATGGTGGAGATGGTCATCTTGGACGAAAAGTGGATGTGCGCTCGGGGTCGTGCGAACTTGGACCATGCGATGCCTGTGATGATCGTCACAGCGATGATCCCCACCATCGACTCGATGAACACGACCACGTTCATGTAGACGGAGTCGGGCATCGGCGCGATGGACCCGTAGCCGATGGTGGCCAGTGTGTGGACACTCATGTAGAACGCCAGCTCGTACTTGGGAACCACCACGTCGTCATAAGCGGAGATGTTGCTCTCGTCGAGCCAATACAGAAACCCAAATACGAAGTTCAGGACCAGAAAAGCCACAATGAACACGACGATGATCTTGGGCCAGCGCACGTGCAGCGCACTCTGGTAAAACCGCATGAAGCTGAACGACTTGGGGATGTGCACGGGCAAAATGCGCAAGAAGCGAGGCGTGTCTTCGACTTCAATTGACACAGCGGACCAAGTTGTCTGAGCGCGCTGTCGACGGCGACTAGTATCCAGTTGTTCATTGCCATCCGCACAGTCATCTCCTTCTTCGCTTTCATAATCGATATCATCAACTTCAACGTCAATACCATCGATATCATCAATATCGGCGATGTCGTCCTTGTGTCCTTCCTCCTGCGATATCGTGCTGGCGTCATCCTCAGCCATCACAGAGCCTGCCATTTCTCGCTGGAGCAAGTTCTTCACTCGGAGGCCGTTTGATCCCTCGAAAGACCCCCGGCCACCGCCACTGTTACGTTCAGCACCGTGGGCTCGGCCACTTGGACCCTCACTCGGTGTCGACTGGTGCCTGCTTCGTCCTTCCTCCAGAGTAGCTTGATCGTTTTCTCTCCATACTCGCAGTCCTCCTCTCTGAGCTGCTCGGGTTTCGGCGGTCGGAGCTTTGGGTATTCGCTGAGTTCCAAACGGTTGCTGTAGCAATGGTTCAAACAATGGCTCCAGTCCCATTCCAAACTTCTTCGGACCAGCCTTCTTTGAGAACGAAACAGGAGGGTGCGGTTGAGCTGGCACAGTCGAGTCTGCATTGGACTGCCCGTCCCAGGAGCCTGATCTTGAGCTCATCATAATGGACTCCGAGTACTCGGCAGGAACTTCATGCACGGCTTCGTTATGATACGGATGACGTTCTTCATCGCGATGCGATACCCTCGACTTACGATGTGAACGCCGGCCGGCAACTGTATGGGTAAATCCACTCTTGTTGCTCTCGTGGCTATCGCGGCATGCCCCGTTCGAGAAAATTGTTTTGAGATAGCGAGCATTATCAATCGGCGCAGCCTCGACCATACTGAGCTTTGCAAAATTCATGATGACCTCCGCCTCCCGTTCGTTGAATTCCAAAAGTTCGGCGAAGCGATACCCCCACATTAGATTTGCCGCCGTGTAGATGTAGCGCTCCGAAACTGTGTCTTGCAGGGTGGAGTCGACTCCCGACATGGCCACCTCTATCAGCATGTCAGACTGGGCAATATCCTCTTTCGACATTCCGAAGAGCGGACTGGTCTCGTCAATCACGTGCACTACTGCAACTCCCATGCGGAATGTGATAAAGTTGTTTTGCAGCAGCTTCAGGTTGTACGAAGTAAGCACCTTGGTAGGTGAACACGCGGGGTTGTCCACGGCATCTTCGGCATTATTGATGATATAGTGAGCCGACCGCGATAGTCTCCGCTTCTCCGTGGCTTCGTCATCATGAGCCCGAATGTGTTTCGTCTTGTGCTCCACGCGCAGCAGGTTGACCTTGAATACAGCCTCCATGATCACATCGTGGGTCACATCGCGCGATTGGGTCGCATTCGCCACTCGTACCACAAGCGCCAGATATTTTTTACCGTACGGCTGCACAACGCAAACCTTGCTAAAGGCAACTTTGGCCTGCGGCTTGGCGAATTTCGCGAATACGAGACCCGTGACGGCCGACACGACCATCATGGACGCGAACGACTCCACAGACATACTCACATTGCCACACGTGCGCGTGGGGTATACAACGCCAAACCCGATCGTGGTGAAGGTCTGGTAGCTCAAGTCGAACGCCTCGAAGAAGTTGGTCGGCTCTCCACAGACGAAGCACGTGACAGCTGCAAAGAAGAAAATGTTGACCATGAAGACCGCCAGCAACACCATCAGCAGCATCGGCCAGCGCATGTTCAGCAGCACGTAGAGGAAATCCTTGTACGGTTTCCTCGGGTTGGAGCTCGTGAAGACTCTGGGGAACAGCGAGTTGGCCGGCAGCCGGATAAACTGCTTCCAGAAGGGCATCTCCTCGATACGCGAGCCCGCGTGGAAGATGGACGTGTCCTCCGACCCGTTGTTCACCTTGACGCCGTGCCAGATGTGCACCCAGTCCTTGAGCGCCGCCGGCACCTGCTGCGTGCCCACATTGAGCGCCCCGCGGTTCTGGATGCGCTTCTTGGAGGCTGGCATGGCTGCAACGCCAGTCTGTAAATGGCAACAACAACAGCAACACACACCGAAGTCAACATCTTTTTGCACAGACACGCATGCAACCTACTTGCACAGACGCCAAGGAGTTATGGGCGCCATCGCATTTGCCATAACGGTCGGAGAAGTCCGGACGCACCAATATTTTTAATCGCGCCGCTCGAGTCGACCAGCTAATAGAGCAGCGAAATGATCATGCGCTACCGGCGGACGAGTTTGCAGTCGATGGCCAGTTAGCAGCAGCGGCAGCAGTAGCGTCTCCAGTGCAGTGCTGCAGTCCTGCGTCACACACGGTGTGCTCGAGAATGCCACTCGCTTGAGTCGTGCACGCCCGTGTTTTTGTGCGCTGAATACGCCGTTGCACTATATTTTCGGCAGCCAATAAGCGCGGTCTGTAAGGCCAACAGGTGGCACCGCACGAGGAGGAGCTCGAGGAGCTCAAGGTTGATGCGCCGCGAGCCGTCCGGACGCTGAGGGAAGGCGTCCAGCGGCGGCGAGTTCCTGGCAGGCTGCGCGCGATGGACTGGTGGCTGGTGGCTGCCGTGCAAGCACGGCCGTGGCCTGTGGGGTTGTTGCTGCACAACTTTTGCGACTCGAAGCCTTGCAGCACAGCATCTCGGTTTGGCGATGTACTGTACGTGGACGCCATGGCCGCGCATCGGACGGTTGAATCTTGGCGCTCCTTGGCGTGGACCAAGTCGAAGGGGCTTCACAACGCATGCGTTCCGCGAAGGAGTCTTTCGGCGTTGCTTGCTACAGTTTTCGGTGCCGGGTGTGCTTCAAAGCAACCGATGCTACGAGAGCACGGTGAAGCAAAATACTGTGCCGGAGCTTATGTGCAAGCTGAAGCTTCTTGTGACCGCGATCTTTGAATCGCCGCGTGCGGGAATCTTCATCCTTCAGCGGTACCCGAGCGCTGGATGGCGTTCAGTCATTTATCGCCGGCGCTCGACGTGCGCGCCTGGGTGAAAGCTCGTCCGACAGTAGGTATGCTCGTCCCCGATGCGATCTAGAGTCTACACATAGAGCCTCCAGGCTAGAAGCGAGCTGCTGCTCGAAGTGACTCGGTATACTCAAAAGCTCGAAGTCACTTCAACCTAGGTCCTATCCTAGAAACTGGTCCCATCCACCAATCATATGGTTGAAGGTTCACTGCCATATTTTCGGATCGACAAGATGGCGAGCATCCGAGGTGTGCTCATCGACCTCAGCGGTGCGTGAGTGTGCCTCGCCGCTATGCCCTTGCATCAATAGCGAACGTCTCACGGCTCTGATGTCCAGGAACACTGCACGTGGAGGACGTCGTGCTGCCGGGCTGCGCTGACGAAGCTGCTCGCCCAAAGCGACATCGGCGTGCGCTTCGGTGCGTGGCGGGACCCCAATAACTTAATCCTGCACGACTCCATCGATTCACGCTCCATTCTGCATCATTCGTGACAGTGACCAATACGACGACCAAGTCCCGTCGGGAGCTGGTGCGCTACCAATAAGTGGTGACAGACAGAGGCCAGCGACTGACAAACAGTGTCGTACGTAGATCCATCACCTGCACAGCATCGGACTCAAGAACATCAAGGCCGAACACGTTCTCACTTCGGGCGGCATTGCTCGCAGCCTCCTCGAGCAGCGCAGTCTTCGTCCGCTGCTGCTGGTCGACCCGTCGCTGGAGGAGGAATTCGACGGACTCGACAGCTCCAACCCCAACGCCGTCGTCGTCGGCTTGGCACCCGAACACTTCCACTACAGCAAGGTGATACATGATACAGTGGTGGCTTGGAAATGCGTGCACTGTTGATGCTAATATCAAGGTGGGGTGAGCAGCTGAATGAGGCGTTTCGCGTGCTGCTGGAGGGAGGTTCTCTGATCGCGCTCCATGAAGCGCGCTACTTTGCCAGCAAGGATGGACTCAACATTGGCCCGGGCGCGTTCGTGAAGGCACTGGAGTTCTCGGCTGGTGTGGAGGCAACTATCATCGGGTAGGGTTGGTCGATGGACAGAGTGCGTGTCTTGCGCGCTCTTCTTCTTCATCGCCGTCGGGTATTCAGTCGTCTGACGAGATAAACCGTGGCTCGCAGAAAGCCAGAGACGACCTTCTACAACCAAGCGCTAACGGATCTGTGCGTGTATTAGCCTCCTGCATGACGCGCCATCTTGTGCTTTGCAGCTGCTGGTTCTAATAGTTCTGGTTCGGTTCTGCAGGAAAATTGTTCCGGCGGAGGCTGTGATGATCGGCGACGACGTCCGTCAAGACGTGCACGGCGCCATGGCGCTGGGCCTGCACGGAGTGCTGGTGCAGACCGGTAAATACAGGAGCGGGGATGAGGGAAAAATTGGTGCGTTTTGCGCTGCTTATCGTTCTGGGCGGCAACGGTCCAGGATGAAGATGCGGAAAACGGAGCTAACCGGTAGCTGTTGCCCGCAGACCCCCCGCCTTCGTACGTCGCCGAGGGCTTCCCGGACGCGGTGGAGTGGATTTTGCGGCACAACGCGTCGAGCGAGTAAGGAAATCTTTCGCCTTTGACTTTGACGCATTGACGCTTGCTGTTTGCGAACAGTGCTGATTGTCATGAAAAGGCCCCTAACACGACGCGAAAAGTAGAATAGTTAAACAGCAAAACATGTGCTGACTCAAGATCTGAAGATGGCGGGTTTGGTTGGATCTATAGAATCGGGGATCGCAAGAATGACGCGCCTGTCCCAGTAGATTGGACCGAGCGTATTATAACCTGACGCCTTCCTCTCGGTGGAATTATCTGCACTTGGGTCTCAAGTGCACTCACTCACTCATGCTTGCTTACCCGCCCAACGTCATTTGAGCCAAGTGCCGCAGCGCGTGCGGCGAGCTCGCGTCGCGCACGCACGCAGTTGTCGACGAGGTCCAGTCCTGTGAAACGGCCGCCGGGCTGGACAAGATGCCGGGGTTGACTATCTGCAGACCGCCTGGGTGATAGATCGTCATGGGCGAGTGCGGGCGGAGTGTTCGTACGGACTCGAACAGAAGTCGTCACGCGCATTACCAACCGCTCGCTGAGGCCACGGGCGACTGTCGCCACCTGCACCGAATCCGCATAAGCTTACGGCAAAACAAAAACAGTGAGCGAAAGCGAAAAAGCCCGTCGCACTTGGACTCGAAGTCCGTCCAAGACGACCAGGAACTAACTTCTTCTCTTCAAAGATCCTTTCCGTACGGGGCACACTGGCTCGCGAAGGAATCAGCTATTGCTGAAGACAATCTCTGCACTTGCACTCGCTCCCAACCTTACCCGGCTCAACGTCGAGCCAAGCTTAGCTTTTAGAAACACTCCAACCAACGGCACGGCCTGGAGACGGAAGGAAACAAACACACTGGGGCTCAAGCCTCGGCGCATCTCAGCCAAAGGAAAGGCGACCGCTGGGCGTTCATCATCCGATCATCGGATGGACGTGCTGGTGCCGGTCTGGTAAGGATGGTGGGCCGTAAATTACGTTTCCTTCTACAAAATAACCTACAGATCCAACTGCAAACAAAAACTTCAAAAATCATCGGCAAGAAAAGGCGCTGAAGGCCGCGTTCCATAGTCAAAAAGCCATAGTACGTTTCGCCTCCTCGCCTCGGCCGGCCCCACCGACCTCACCCGCACTCACCCACACACTCACTCCGCCATGGCCGAGCGGCCGCAGCAGCTCGCCCTGGCGCGCGTGGCCGAGCTCGAGCTCGAGCTCTCGTCGGACAGCGGGCGCCGCGCGAGCGCCAGCAGCACCACGAGCAGCAGCGACATGGAGCGTCTGCACGAGGAGCTGCGGCTCGAGATCAAGCCCCAGCGCCTGCAGCGCCAGTACACGCTCAACGTGCCGCCCTTTAGCGGCGGCGGGGGACCCATGGCCCGCAGTGGGCTCCTGGACGCCGCGCCCGACATGCTCGAGGACGTGCTGAGTCGCTGGGAGAAGAACCAGGCCAAGTGGCGCCGCTTCGGGGCGTCGTCCTCCTCGGGCGACAACAGTAACAACCAGGACGCCGCGGACGGCGCCCTGCTCGAGGACGGCGACGACCTTTTCGAGAGCGTGCAGCCGCGCAGCGAGACGTTCGACGTGACGTTCGGCGACGGCTTCCTCGGGCTCGAGTTTGTGTTCGACGCGCTGCGCAACAAGATCGTGATCAAGAGCGCGCAGCCCGACAAGTGGACGGCCGTCGTCATGCACATCCCGCCGGGCGTGACTATCACGCGAGGCCTCTCGGTGGAGGCTGTGAACGGCCGCGACGTGAGCGCCATGTCCCCCGAGGACGTGCTGGACAACCTGCAGTTCACTAAACGCCCCATGACCGTGACGTTCCGCCGAGTCAACAGGGCGGCGGTCGTGTGCAAGCTCTGCGAGACCAAAGTGGACGCTAACTCGTTGGATGAGCATACTAACTACTGTGTACTGTCCAAGAGGGTGGAGCTCGAGGCAGACGTGATCAACAACTCGCTGGTCAAGCTCACGTCGTCTATTAACGTCATGCTGGCGGCCGAGGGCTTGCGGCCCATGTTCAACCAGGAGGAGATGCACATCTACCATGCTCTGCGCGTGGTGGCGATCCAGGCTTCAACTTGTGACGTGGCCAGCGTGGACTCGTTCGCGCTGTGCTCTCGACTAGTGAAAATCATTGACCGAATACGACAACAGGAGGTGGACACGGCCAACTTCGCCGTCGAGCGCGGAGTCAAGTACTGCACCAAGCTGCGCAACTTAATCCACGCCAAGATGAGCAAGATGCGGGCGTCGCACAAGGTAATGTTCCAGCAGGCCCCGGCTGAAGTGGAACGGCTGCCGCTGAAGCGCACCAAGTCGCTCGAGGACATGGAGAATAGTGATGGGCTCAGGGCACCACGCCGTTCAAGTATCAAGCCGGCCTCGTATCGGGTTTCGATCCGCGATTTCCAGATTGTAAAACCGATATCGAAGGGCGCATTCGGTAAAGTATACCTCGCACGGAAGAAAACGACGGGGGACCAGTATGCTATAAAGGTGCTCGCGAAAGAGCACCTACTGCGCAAAAAGCAGGTACAGCACGTTGTCCGCTGCGTAGCATGCTGCTTATGCTGCCTACTGAGCATTCGCGCTTTGTGTGCCACCGCAGATCCAGCAGATTGAAACCGAGAGAAACATTCTGGCCAGCGTGGTGAGCCCATTCGTCGTGAAGCTGTTCTGGACGTTCCAAACCAAGTAAGCAGCTCGTGCCTGTGGAGGAAGTAGTAGCAGCGACTTATTTCAGGATATTTATCTTGCTCTCGCTAGGCGCAACCTGTTTTTGGTGATGGAATATCTTCCTGGTGGTGATTTCATGTCGTTGCTTGAGTGCATTGTGCAGCTGGAAGAGCAGGTAAGTCTGTCGATCGACTGCTGGGGTGCCCGTGATCATTGGCACTGACGAATGGGTGCTGCCGTGACGTGTAGGTGGCTTGCGTCTACATTGCAGAGATCGCGATCGCACTAAATCATCTGCATACCAAGGGCTGTGTCCACAGGTCCGTTGCCTTCTTGATTGGCTTCATTTGCAAACATTCATTTTGTCCTCACATATTTGCTGCGTCTATCCATGTGCCTGTTCTTTTTGGCATGGTGCGATACAGAGATCTGAAGCCCGACAACATTTTGCTGTCTTCAACTGGCCATATTAAGGTGCGCCGAGTGGCGTAATACCTTAGCTGCAACACCCCGGTTCTGATGGCAATGCTTTTATTTATGTTGGACTTGTAGCTGACTGATTTCGGCTTGTCCGAGGAAGCTGTGGCAATCAGTGACACCGATTCTGAACCCGACGATGAATCGATGGCCCAGGATTCGGACGTGTTGGCCGGCATTCCACTTCCACTGGGAGGTGCGCCGTCTGCTGTGCCACCCAATCGCCCACGTCACGCCTCGTCATCCAGAAGGAGCTCTCGAAAGAAGTCTGCCTACCACACGTATGGACGATGTGGCACTCCAGATTACCTGGCACCTGAAATCATCCTTGGCGTCCCGCACGGCCCGCCAGTTGATTACTGGGCACTAGGGATCATCCTGTACGAGATGCTGGTTGGTTTCCCTCCGTTCAATGACGACACTGTGGATGCGATCTTCGGGAACATTCTGGAGCGGCAAATCCTGTGGCCCGACGGCGAGAAGTGCTTGTCACTTGAAGCGATGGATTTGATAGACAAGCTGCTTGATCCAGATCCGGCAACCCGAATGGGCTGGGACAACATCAAGCTGCACCCGTTTTTCGAGGGTATCAACTGGGATACGATTTTGGAGTCGGTGCCTCCGTTTGTACCGACGCTGGAGGGGCCGAACGACACGAGCTATTTCAACAACCGTAACCTCACGGACATCTTCATCGATGACGACGAGTTCGACGTTGACTCTCGCTCCGCAAGTAGCAGCCAGAACAACATCGACTCTGGCCCTGAAAGCGACGATCAACCACAGAGTCCGTCTGACCCGAAAGGAGAAGACGACGGAAACAACAAGGCGAGCACCACGTCCGCAGGCACAGCGGACGTTGACATGTCCTGGGGGACTGCAGGGGCACTAGGCGCGCTCGAAGGTATGAGTGCTACGTACGATGACCACATGGGAGACGGGTTCTTGGCGGAAGATAACAACAGTCACTACCGGTTCCCTAGTGGCATGTACGGTAGCCCTGACGATTCGAATCTCTCAGATGCCTTCAGGTCTTTCAGCTTCACCAACATGAATGCACTTGCCGCTGCATCGCAAGCAGAGGCCGAAATGATCATAGACCCGGACCAGCAGTCTGGTGCAACCGCTTCCGGTCCGTCCATCCTGATCTAGCCGAATTTCGAGACTTCGACGGTTCCAGTTGCCTCGTTATTCCTTCTCGTGACCCAAGATCTTCATCATCATCATCATCATCTACCTATGAGCTCGTCAGCGTAAAGATTATTAGTAATAAACTGCAAGAACACCGTGACCTTGATTGAAGATACCGACTGTATCGTGAACGATTCCACCCAAAAGGTACGTGTGCTCTATATCATCAACATTTACAGAAAGAAGTCGTCCTCCTCCTCCTGCTCCTCCTGTTCCTCGTCGTTCTTGTCGCTCTCCGCCTTCGCTGCGTCCGGCATTTCATCGTCGTCGTCCTGGTCGACAAGCGCCGGAGTGTGCTTCGGCTTATCGCCCGATTTGTCCCTTTTGCTGCGAGCCTTCTTCTGCTTCTTGACCATTTCTTTGGTCGGCTTCTTGAGCAGCAGCTCCACAGCAGGCCGCGCCTCGCTTGCCGAGCTGGAATCCTTTGACTTCCCGTCGTTAAAGCAGAACTGGTGGAACGCCTCCGTGGGCTGCTCCTTCTCGAAGCGGGCAATGGCCTCGGCACGCAGCTCCTTCTGGCGCTTCTGGTTTTCCTCGGAGTGAGGTGCCGACGGGAACAGCGAAATGTACGGCTCGATCTTCGGGTAGTAGTAGATGTACATCATTTCCTCACGGTACGTCTTGAACTTCTTCTCGTGCTCAGCACGCTCCGATTCGTCACTCGCCTGGGAGCAAACACCTCGGTTAGAATCGCCCACAACGTCTACAATCGAAAAGATAAGTAACCTACCTGCTCAATGCGGTTCTTGGCCTGACGCAGCTTCCGCATGACCTTCACCCGCTCGAAAAAACGCGGCTAATGCCAATGCAATCAAACAAAATCCAGTTAGCTACTGGGTGCTACCAATAGCTCCGTACTGCCTAGAGCTACTCACTCTCTTGTACTTCTCCGCATTTTTCTTCTCCTGTTCAACTTGCTCCTTCTTCTCGTGCTACAAAATTCACCATATATAAAACGCAAGTAAAACCCACTGAAAACAGCATAGCCGTCTCCAGCGACCAGCAGCTCACCTCTTCCTTGAGTTGCTGGAGCTCGGCCTTCTTGGCTCTGCGCGTCGCATCAGCCAGTCCCTGCACACCACCACCAATATAGCATTATCAGAATCTGTACTATTGTCCAGCAATAAAGTCAATTACGAGTGCAATGAATTGCTGCCAACGCACCCCGCGACTGAGGAAGCGCTCGAGGCCGCGGATGCGGTTCTTGAGCGACGGGACCTTCTTGGTCTGCTGCGGCTTCTTGGACCGAGCGTTCTTGAAGCGGAGGCGCGTTCCTATGCAGTTAATAGGAGAAAGGTTAGAGGCTATTGCGTGTTGCATCGGGCCTGGAGGCAGCGAGCGCTACGCACCTGCAGTAGGAGCCATTACGACCGCAATGCAATCCCAGCAGGCAATTGACGTTTGGTTGGCCGCCAACTTCTTCGCCAATTGAAAGTAAATATATGTGGTCCACACAGTTGGCTTTGTGAACTTTCGCTTTAGAATTGAATACTGTATTATATTCCTAAACAGCATTTGACTTTCACCCTGAATATTACAGCGCCTTCCCACATGCTAAGTTCGCTTTTTGTTTTCAAGTCGCACAACACAAAACAAAAAACACTAAATTTGCATACAAACATCAAGATAGAAACAAGCACACTATCCTCGACTTTGTTTAAGCGGGTGTGAACGCTTTTAGACGCCATACAGTATTGCACCCCCCAAATAAATACTAGCGGCGCTGGTTAAAGCTAACCGCGGATCAAGCAGTGGTAGTCCTCAACCAGGCATGGCTCCTTGCCCGGGGCAACAAGACAGGGTTCGCACGTATTATGTGTGAAGTATGCATGCTGACTTGCCAGAGCCGTGGCCCGAAGCGCGGCTGCCTGCACATCGTAGGATATAACAGAGTAGATCTAAGCCACTGATTCTTACTGTAATACACTTGCGGAGGGCACTGCCGTCGGAGAAGTTCTGCTGATACCGCAAGACGGTAGCGCTAACTTAGCGCTTAGCGCTTAGCGCCGCTAAGTGTGTTTTGCGGTATCACGTACTGTGTGAGTTGCATGGTTTTCTATGTGTCTCACGAGGGGTTAGGGTTAGTATTCGGAGGCAGGGGGGAGGTGAAAGCGATTTCCAGGATTTTACAAATTCGCCCGTACCAAACCTGGGGCCCCTTAACTATAGGCAAACCTGGGCTCATCGGAGAGCTAGCCTTGTCTTTTAGCTATCCAACGAGCCCAACTTCACTTTATGATATTTTGTGTAGCCTTCAGGTTGTTTTGTTTCCTAGAGCACTTGTGGAACTTTGGAGATTTGGCGTGGGTGACCTCCGTCCCCGGCCGGCTGCCAGACTGGGTCAAAGTACGGCCATGATAAAAAACACGATTTGCAATGGGGTGTTTTTTTGCGGTATCAGCAGCAAGAGCCCTGCCGTCGCCGCACGGCACTTCGGCTTTTGGGCATCCGTGCCCTCCTACTCGGTTTTTGCCCAGCAAGCTGCGCCTTACCTCCATGATACCAACAAGAAACAGTACATACACGGCTTCACAGGTGACGACCCCAATGCGGGCACGGGCCTCAAGAGACGAGGACTTACCAGACGAGGCGGCCTCGCAGGAAGTCGAATACCGCGCAGTTCCAGTAGACGAGACGCTCATCCAGACGATTGCAGCTGCGGTAGTGAGGCCTTGGCTGCCCAGCCTGCTGGTGGCCAAGCTGGCCTTCCTCTCGGACAGTCGGCGGGGCAGTCTCCGCCCGCTCCCCCTCCCAGGCCACAAAGAAACTTGGACTCCGAGCTCGTTACCTCCGAACCCAAGGACGCGGTCACACGCCGTACGGCACGCACACGAACACTCTGGCCGACCCGAGCACGCCTCCTCCCAGCGCGAACGAGAGCGGAGCTAGCTCGCTCTCCTTTGAGTCGCAGCAACCGGTCGCAATGGGGGGGGGGGGGGGGTTGGCAGGCAGGTCAAATTCGGCTGGCGTCGACCAAGTTCGACGGCGTGGTCGAGAACTGGAGCCGGTGGAAGACGGATATGCAGACGATCTTCCATTGGCATGAGCTACTGCAACTAGTGCATGGGCGCGAGTGCTTCGACGAGGAGCGCGCGCGCCGCGACGAGAACTGGAAGAAGTGCTACGAGACGCGTGAGCGCAAGGCTCACACCAAGATCGTGCTGTCACTGCACGGAGATCTGGTGGGCCGGTTCAAGTCCGACATCGATACGGCAAACCCAGCGCAGGTGTGGGCCGCACTGCTGCGCACGTACGACGGCACGCAGGGAACCAATGTAGTCTACCTAAAGCAGAATCTGTATGCACGCCGCCTTCGCCAAGGCGAGGGGGTGACGGAGTACGTCGGCGACCTGCAGCGGATGCTCCGCGAGCTCGAGCACATGGAGATCACGCTGGCCGAGGGAGAGATGACCAGCATCGTGCTGTCCAACACGGTGGCGGTCTACCCGTCCTTCGCCAACGAGCACACGCAGCGTGTGGCCCGCCTGCGTGGCGGGTATGGCAAGAACCAGCGCGTGCAGGACGCTGTCAATCTTTTGCTTGTAGCTGAGCGCACAGCTCGCAACCAGCTCAGCCGTGGGAGCCGCGACGCAGGTCAAGGAGTGCAACGACAGGTCAGCCTGATCACGCGCAACAGCTCGTCAGGCCGTGAGCAACAGCAGCAGCTGAGCGGCTACAAGCGTCGCTACAACGGCGGCGGTGCACGTGGCAAAGGAACGAATAAGCGGCAAGATAATGAGGCTGCGCGTAAGCGCCGAGATTACATTGCTGAGAAGAAGCGTAACAGCGAATGTAATGCATGCCATCAGCGTGATCATTGGTGGAAGGAGTGTCCTGAGCGGAAGGTTACTGATCGAAGAGAGATGGCTGGTAATGTACTGCGTGCAGAAAGATGACCGCCCTGCAGATGCACAGCGCGACCGGCAGCAGGAGTGTGGATTTGGTGGACACCCACCCCGTGACACTGAGTGTTGAACGCCAGCGGGCTGATGTGAATAGCTACTCAAAAATCTACACCCACCATAGCTGGCAGCGCTTGTCGGCCGCAACTTTGAGTAGCCTCTAGTTCGGGCTCGTGACACACAGCGTGAAGAGAAGCCCGTTGAATACTCTCCGACGTCCCCGCCAGACGATGATGACGAAAGCTTGGATGGAGCTACTGGTCTGCTTCCACGGTGTATGTTGGTATCGAGAAGTGGATGGCCTGAGGCGGTGCCTTGAAATGAAATCGAGTGAATTTTGCATTCGGGCGCTCAGGTTAATGTCACTGGCGACCTGGCGCTGCTCAACAATGTGAAGAACCTAAAGCCGGTGGAGTTGTTGGAAGGGGCTACTGGTGGCTTCGAGCGTGTTAAGATTGAGGGTACTGTGGGCATGCCAGTTGTGAACGAACACTAGGGCAAGACTGAAATCCGCTTGCTCGAGAATGTGCGCTACTCGCCGGGCACCAAGGTCAACCTAATCTCGCACTCCTACATGCAGTTCGAGTGTGGCTACAAGCTGACTGTGCCGGATGATCAGCTGGTGACGCGGCTGGTGAAGCCGACAATGAAGCTGAAGCTGGTGATGCGGGATGGACTGTATCGCATGCGCGTGGAGCGACGCAACAAGCTCGTGCTAAGCGCACAGAAGCAGAGCACTGACTCGAACATGATGGAGCTGCTCCATAATCGTCTGAATCATGTTGCCATGGACACCATCAAGGAGATGGTAGCTAGCATGGTGGGCATGGGCATTAAGGTGAACACGCGTGATCTGAGCCTTTATGAGTGTGTTCCCTATATTGAGTCCAAAATAAAGCGGATGACCTACAACAGGAATCCTCGACGTGCGACCAGGCCGCTGGAGAAACTGTCGGCTGACATCTGCACGATAAATGAAGTGTCCACAGACAAGTCTGCCATGTTCCTGCTGGTCACGGATGAATTCTCGAGGTAGTGGACGTACTTGCTCAAGTCCAAGGCGGACGCGGGTGACCATCTCAAACACCTCATCCTGAAGCTGGAGAAGAAGTTCAAGCCGCTCAGTGTGATGCTGTTCCACGCCGATGGAGGAGGAGAGTTTATCAGCAATGACTTTAATGCATTTTGCGCTGACCAAGGTGTGGAATTGAACTACTCTCATGCTGATAGCCTTGAAGAGAATTGCATCGTCGAGAGGAACAATGGAATTATCGTGTCGGTCAATGCTGGACGCTACTCGCCTTCCGAACTCGCTGTGGGGTGAAGCTGTAATGGGCCTACCTTGGCTCACTACAACAGCTTACACGCATGCGCACGTGTATGAGGAAGCGTAGCTTGGTTTAAACTAGATTTAATTATACTCGGGCCTCCGAGTATAGATTAATCTAAATAAACGATCCAAATAATATTTTTGGGTTAAAATGAGAACTGCTATTTTTTGTTTTATATTTCTGACTTGCTCTAAATGTAATATTCTAAGTTAGGAATCTGCCAACGGCTGGTTGACAGAATTCCATTGCTATGCGTGTCGCTCATTGGTTAAAAGATGCTGCTTTCAACCAATAGGAATCCTAAATGTCTATGGACCACCCGTCGTGGTGATCGTAAATGAATGTGGCCCTTGATGTAACGTACACCAATGCCGAGGAAGTGTTTGTGCCTTTAACAGACATCGCATCTGTTAGAGTTACAAGTGGCTGTAACCACCTGTGCGTGTAACCCCGTTACACCCCCCTTAAGGTTAGACGCGCCGGTCACGGCACGTCAACCAGGCAATTGATCATTCGTCAATTCTTCACGTTGGGAAAAAGAAAATCTCGAGCTCATTCCGCAATGAGCTCGCCAAAGGAGAAGACCGCCGACACGACAGAGGGTAAACTCTCTGTTGTGGACTACCACGAGCGCCAGCGCAAGCAAAGCACGGCGCTGCTGCTGCCATGTCTGCGGCGGGGACAACTCAGCCTGAGATTGACCTCCAAGGCTCATCCGTAGTCAACGACGTCGTTGACTACGAGGAAGGCGACGTGGAGATGGAGGAGGGCGAGACCTCTCCGTCTAAGCGCAAGGAGTCTATCGACAGTGATAGTCTCGACCCTCACGCTGGGTCGAGACGTCCTCGCGAAGAAGGCGATTCGGACGCTTCTAGCTCGAAGCGTTCGCGTTGTGAGAGGGAGACTCCGCTCTCAGCTGCTGGGGCGTTGAGTTCACCGCGTGCTGTGGCGACTTCAAGTTCTCCGCGCGCTGCTCATACAGCGCGCGATCCGTGGATGCCGTCCGCGACGGAGATCGCGGCACGGGTGGGCAACTCGGTGCCTCCGAACTCTATCCCGTTGTACGTATGCAGCGCGATTGTGGATGATGGCGTGGCTGAGGGGCAGCGCTTTGATCCGATGACGGATCAAAGGCGCGACTACTATATCGGACACTTCCATGAGCTCCGATATTACTTCAGCAAGAAGACCTCTTCTCGCAGCAAAGTGCCTGAGTGACAGGCACTTTGTCAAAGTTGGAATGCCTTTGTTGAAAACTTCAACAAGAATCCGGCAGCTTACCGTGAGCGGGTTAAGCATGCCCGTGAGCGCTTCGAGACGTTCTCGACGCGTGGGAGGCTGGAGCAGCTCCACAGATCTTCTGTGGACGCAGGTGTTCCGTGCGCTGTGCCCGAAGGCCAACAGTGCACGTTGTGTCTTCCGGGTGCGGCGCGCTTAAGCAACCGCGACCTAAACGGGTACACGACGATCCGTGTACCTGCGAGTCTCAAGGACCTCCGTGCCAAGTTCATGGCACATGAGGAGCGCAACGAGCGTGGTGCTTCGAGCGCTGCGGGTGACTACATCGCTCGCACTACCTTCGCGCCGGCAGTGCGTGATGGGCTTCGTACGCCCTCATCATTTCCGGAACGTCCTGCAGCAGGACGTCCCGCGACTTCCATGTATATTGGTGGGGCGGAAACCCTCTCCAACGAATACGATAACGAACCGGGTGCCGGTTCGTTTTCGGGATACTATGGTCGACAATACGCTCAACAATCCAACGTGTTGAGCCGTGGGCGTCCCGGATCGGAGGCGGCGGTGGTGGGAACACGCCCCGGGCATGGTCAACCTGGGGTTGGCTTTGGGCCTCTGTCTCTCGAAGACCGAGTTGCTGCCGTGGATCGGCTTCAGAGCAGCGAAGTCGCTGCTCTGAGGCAGGAGATTGCAATCCTGAGGGCTCAAGTCGCTCAGGCCTCGCAGACCGCGTCAGACGTCTCCGTCGACATTGGGGGTCGTTTCGTGCGTTTGGTCCAGCGCGTCGATGCGCTGGAGAAATGTTCGGCTTCCGCTTCGGGTCAGCCGAGCTAGTTGGCTCGTGCTGCCGGTATGGCTTCAGCCGCGCGACGTAAAAGGTCGGATAGAGGCGCATGCTAGACGGGATGTCTAGTGCCATGCCGTGCCAACACTGTGAACGGCCCGATGAAGCGCGGAGCGAGCTTACCCGCCCCGAAGTCAGAGACTGCATGTTTAGACAGGTTTTGAATAGCTAACAAGACCAATGAACCCTTCTTGAATTCATTTGTGTTGCCCCTGCCAACATTGTCTGCATTCAGCTTCTGTCGATCGACAGAAGCTGCAATAGTGTCTTGGACAAACCGAATGACGGCTTGTCTGCGCTATACGAAGTTGATTGCGTCCGAGCTGAACACGTTCAGCCCGCTTGTAGCAGCAGGCCCAGCCTCTGCGTTGGTCTTCGCGGTGTCTTTGCCCCACACAGACACGTTTCTCTTGTTGCCCTTCTTTTCTTGTCGGCGTCTGTGCCCTGCACAGACGCATGCTTCTTCGTCTTACGTGATCGCGGCTGACACTGTGCAAGTGTCAGCGGCATTCTGCGGCTGCTGTGTTGCGGCCGTAGATCCTCCCCCACTTAAGGAAGGAGCCACCATCTCGAGCAGGCTCGGGAGGCGTAGAATGGTGCGTGCCCGGTCGAGGCATGCACCGAGTTGTTGATGGCGAATTCTGCCATCGACAGGCACTCGCTCAAATGTTGGAACGAGTGAGCGTAGCTCTTGAGTATGTCGACGAGCACGCGATTCACGCGCTCGGTTTGCCCATCCGTCTGCGGATGGTCTGCAGTCGACATTGACAGCTGACTCCCAAGAAGTGTGAACACTTCTTGCCACAGGTGTGCTGTAAAACGCGGGTCTCGATCCGACACAATGTCGATCGGCATGCCGTGGTGTTTAAACGCCATTTCAACGAACAGACGTGCAGTCTGCTTCGCAGTTACTTCAGCGGGTACCGCAGCAAGATGCACCATCTTGCTGAAGCGGTCAACAAAGACCACAACTCCCGTGTTCCCCTGGCTGTCCGGGGGAAGACCGAACACGAAGTCCAGAGACATGGACTGCCAACACTCCGACGGAGTCGGTAGTGACTGCAAGGGAGCCTGCGCGAACGGCGCAGGCTTTACTCGTTGGCATACCTCGCAAGCACGGACGTACTTGCGCACCCACCTGTACTGGTGGGCCCAGTAGAAGTCTCGCGTGAGAAGAACGTATGTCTTCTCACGGCCCGGGTGCCCCGCAGTCGGTGCATCGTGGTACTCGTACATGATCCTGAGTCGCAGGTCATGGTCATTGGGCACGACAATGCGGTCCGCGTTGTCGTCGACTGCATTGTAGAGCAGTAACCCGTCGTGCACCCGGTAACTGTGTGCACGAGCACGAAGATGTTTCGGCAGCTTCTGACGAGCTTTGTCAGAAGGCGCTGAGCCATAAGCCAGCAAGAGCTTCACGTCCGCGTCGTGCGCGTACGCGGTCTTCACGTCGTCTAGTAGCGACGACATAGGAGTGCTCGATTGCATGGCGTCAATAGCATTAACGCGTAGTCAGGTCGACGCGATAACGCGTCGGCCACCACATTGAGTCTTCCGGGTTTGTATTCAACCCGGAAGTTATATCCCGCGAAGAACGAAAGCCATCTCGCCATCCTTTGCGAGATGTGCGGCGACTTCACAGCCGTCCGCAACGACGCGTGGTCCGTATAGACCACGAATGGTTTACTTCCGAGTAGATACACTCGGAACTTCGTGAGTGCATACTTCATGGCAAGGAGTTCCTTGTCATGAACCGGGTAGTTGCGCTCAACTGGCTTCAGCTGACGCGATTGGTAGTAGACGACACAATCACGACCTTCGTGATCGTGCTGCATCAACGCACATCCGATCGCAAAGTCGGATGCATCACACACTACGTGAAATGGGCGATCTTGGTCGGCCACCGCCAAGATCGGCGCCTCAGTCAAGCCCCGCTTGACTGCATCGAAGGCCTGCTGACACTCAACAGACCAAATCCACTCAGCATCCTTCTTCAGGAGCTGTGACAGCGGGCGTATCGTGCCCGCGTAGTTCTTCACGTACTTGCACAGGTACGTGGCCAAGCCAAGGAACTGCCGCAGTTCCTTGACGCTCGACGGTGTCGGCCACTCGTTGATCACTCTGACCTTTTCAGGGTCAGGGCGGACACCATTCTTCCCTACGAGACACCCGAGTACGGGTATCTCGCTCGCCCCGAAGATGCACTTCTTCAGGTTCGCGTAGAGCTTGTGCTTGCGCATGAGCGCGATCAGCTTCCGGAGATGCACCTTGTGCATCTCAACGTCGCTCGTCCCGTCCGCAGCTCGGCTGTGGACGAACCCGTCATCGAAGTAGTTCGGTGCGAAGTCGCGCACCGAGCGCAACAAGTGCGTCACGCACCTGTTGAAGGTCGCAGGGGCGTTCTTCAGACCCTGCGATCATTAGCCACCCCCAGAGCATGCCCCTTGGAGTGCTAATAGCCGTGAGAAGGATATCACGCTCACGCATGATCTGATAGAACCCATTGCGCAGATCAAGACCACTATAGATGGTGCTCCTGGCCATCGAATCAATGATGACATCTTTTCGCGGTATCGTCGTCTGAGCCGGTATCGTCGCATCGTTCAGCGTGTTGTACGGCATGAACGATGCGCCAGCCGCCCTGTGGCTTCTTGACACACAACATCGGACACTGTGCGGGGACTCTTAAAGAAGTCGTCGATCGCCTTGACTTGTTCTCGCGGCAGTGGCCACTGCCGCGTGACGCAATACTTAGTGCCCGGTACGAGATCAATCTCGTGCTAAATGCCCTTGTCCTGCGGAAGCTCCGCAGGGATCTCTTCCGGAAGTACGTCAGCGTACTCCCGTAGGATCTCGTAGTAGGGACTCGTCTTCTGCGAGTCCCAGCTCTGCTCCTCAAAGCGTTCCTTCTTCGTCTTCGCACTGAGAGTGTCTTCGCTCTCAGTGCTGCTCTCCATGAAGAACTGCCTCAGTTCTTCATTTTGAATGACCTACCCGGTTGGATCTACCCTATATACAGAATTACATCTAATTATTCTGTGTGATAGTGTTTCACCAAAGATGAGATCCTCGAACGATGAGCAGGACAAGATGAGCCCAACGCGGGTTATTCTTAGCCTCATTGTTTGTAAACAATGAGACCAAACATAAGGCAGATTGGTGCGATGTCTGAACCCCCTAATGGGAATGAGGGCACGAAGGACTTGCTGTGGATGTTGGGCCTGTGCCTTTAGTTAAACGGGGAGGTTAAAGGACCTGTTCTCCACGGTGACAATCAAGGGTTCATCTACTTGGCTGCCAAACCTGGAAAGCACTCGAAGACGAAGCACATTGAGAACAAGTATTACTTGGTGAGGAGGAAAAACGCCTTACAACCCAGCATGTCGGTACAAATGACATAGTTGCTGACGTGATAACCAATGCGCTTGGGCGCGTCAAGTTTGAGCACTGTCGAGAACTGCTGAAAGTGCTTCCAATCTCAGACAGCAGGAGATCTTCAGGAGAGGAAAGGGGAGATTAAGTGGGAGCAATCACGATGGAGATTAAGTGGGAGGAATCACGATGAGGGCTTTTGTGAATGCCTGCTGCCTACATCTATCGAGAAGGACCGGATGCCTGGCTATGCGCTGCCCTGCTGGACAGAAGCGTACTGGCAAAAGCTGCGAGTACTACTGTGAGTGTGTGTGACGACCAAGGTTGGTCATCTAAGCTGATGAAGCAGCCTTGGTCGAGTGGGAGTGTGAAGTATGCATGCTGACTTGCCAGAGCCGTGGCCCGAAGCGCGGCTACCTGCACATCGTAGGATAAAACAGAGTAGATCTAAGCCAACCATTCTTACTGTAATACACTTGTGGAGGGCACTGCCGCCGCCGGACGGCACTTCAGCTTTTGAGCATCCGTGCCCTCCTGCTCGGCTTTTGCTCAGCAAGGTGCGCCTTACCTCCATGGTGACAACAAGAAACACTACATACACGGCTTCACATTATGCAGAATCTCTCGCGCATGCACTGCTTCAGGCTTCGCGATGCTGCCCCGTCCGTCGATACTTCTCGTGCCTTCAACGCGATACTTAACGATGCATTAGCAAAACTTCGATACCGATTCACAGTTGACGAACTATGTCAACTTTCGTCCAAGCAACTGCCCGTCGATGGTGGGTGAGAACGGATGACGGCGACAATGTACCTTGGGTCGAAGCACTTGCTAAGGTGTGCAGGAGATTGTTGCAGGTATCCAAACTATTCACCGTTGCTAGCGAGTTTGGTAGGTCGACTGTAGCCTACAGCAGAGCATTCGCGGCAACAGTGCAGATTTTGCACGACAACCACATAGAGCTTTTGTACTTCCCTTATCAAGGAGCGCATCGACGAATATTGCGATGCGACGCACACTGCAGGAGCCCCACTTCGTACATGCTGGGGGGGGGTATTGATGGTACAAATCAATACATCTCCCGCCCAAGTGCTCGTGAAGAGACAACTCTTGCAAATGAAAATCAGCAACGGTCTGTTTATAATGGACATCCTAGTCGACACTGTTTCAACTGGCAGAGTGTGGTCAGTGTTTACGGCCCCGTTGCAGGCAGGAAGCACGGCTCGACTCTATTAAGCCTCAGTGGAATTTTGGATGTCATGGACGATGAGCCAGGTAGTACTTTCGAGGGTAAGCTCATTTACGGGGATCCGGCTTATGGATGCGGTCACTACATGTGCTCACCAAGTACGATGACTGTGGGCCAAGTGCACGCTTCAGCAGCAACATAAGTAGTGTGCGAGAAGGGGTTGAGTGGGAATTTGGAAGACTGGAAATCTTGTGGGAGTTCTTGAACTGGGATAAAAAGCAACGCGTGCGCCAAACCCCCGTGGCCCGAAACTTTATGATATGTGTTTTATTTTTGAACTACCACAGGTGTTTTCAACCTATCGGCAATCAAATCTTAATGCATTTAAGCTTGCGACCTCCTCCTATCAACTACTACCTTCAACTCAACCCCGACACTAGCGAGCCACTGGCCTAAGTCTTTAGTTCTTCTGCTGACTAAAGATCTTCAATAGAAATTTGTGCATTCATTTCTCTCTTTCTTCGTTTGCTGTCACCCTGCGCCCTTCAAGGACCAGCTCATGCTCATGACGCTTTGCGGCTTCATCTTGTTCGTCGTGCAGCTTTTTCTGCTGTTGTTCGCGCTCGAATTCGAGTCGTTCGGTCGTGTACCGTATTTTACCTTCTCCTGTTCACCTGCACCAAGAAGAGCACCTGGCTAAGCATTGGTCACTACTCCAAGCTGCTCTCGCTTTGTAACTTTTTTTGCGACCACTTGAACCACTTGATCTGCCCCTGCTTTCAGTGTCTCTGCGTTTTTCCGGGGTAATTGAAGATAGGAGATCGGCACCAGCGGCACTTTCAGCGGGAATTGACATCGGTAACTCTCGTTCAGTGGTCCCACTTCCGTCTTGAACGCCCTCGTGTGAAGCCGGCGGTCGTCAAGGTTCTCTTCGTCGTCCTACTCTTCGAGTTCTTCCATCGCAAGTCGGTGTAGTAGCACCCCCGAGCTCTCTATCCCTCGATGTTTAGCGGTCTTTTGCTCCTTTTCTTCGGCTTCTTTCTCGTTCCAGTCCTGGATTGGTTGAGAATATTTTGCAGCTGTACTTCACGTTCTTCATACTCTTCAACCGTCCCGGGCTTACGCATAGACTTACATTGACCGGCTTTAAATTGGCTCGTGAGCGTATTAAAATGCGTGCGCATGGCTGAGCCTTCTTTCTTTAGCCCGAACACGGGATCTAGCCGACAATGATCAGCAATTTGCTTAAACGCATTCATTGTTCCATTGGCTGTACCAGGAGGTGCCGTCCAGTGTCGATAGAGGTTGACAGCCTTTATGAGGACGATATCATCAACTGCAGCGAACTTCTGATGCACTGCTGGCCGACCGGGATCGGCAGGTGGAAGGTGAGGCTGCCCTTGGTCTTACAGGGTAGCCACCGGTTCCATTTGGAGCGCCGGCGTTGACTCCGCGCCTTCACTGTCGCGGACTTCCTTGCCTTATATTTATAAGTTTGTTGTATTTTTTGTATTTGAAGTATTAGGCATCGTGGCGATGTTGGAGTGCGTGGTTGCAGCGACCGCCGAAAGTGAAGCTGAAAGTAAAATAGTACCGAAACATGCCCAATTTCGTAGAGTTGAGATTGTAAAAAACCTGTCTATCTCAAACTGAAACGTAACTCTACGAGCTTCCGAAAGTCCTCTGTTGTACTGTCCACAGTGGATACAAGAAGCCTAGCGCTCCCCTCTCTTTGTCTTTAGTCGGCTAGACTGTTGCTTGACCAGCGCCCTCTTGCACGGCACGTTGTTCACTATCACCGCGTTCCACGGAGAGGTACTTCGTTGGATATTTCTTGATGGTGTGGTCGAACTGGTCACACATTTGGCAGCTTCTCGTCCTTCAGCTCAACATTCACACTGTCCAGCTTGATCAAGTCCTTGACCAACTTCGACAGCTCCATCACCTCAGTCGCCGACAGCATAAATTTGCCCTCGGCACACTTGACAACATTCCTGGTGTTCATTTCGCGGGACGCAAGGGTGAAATCGTAGCAGCGCTTGAGCATCATGATGGTGCTACCCCAACTGGTCTCATTCTTGATTTTCGGGTGCACACCGGTAACCGAAATCAGACATGAACACCCTTTCACCGCAGACAACTTCAACATTCGCTTATTTGCTTTAGTGACACGACTGAATAAAGCTCCAAAAGATTAACGTCTCGCGAAAACGGGTCACAAAGAATAAACAGTGGGATGTCGTTGCGCGTGGGATCGTTTGCAATCGGGCTTGACGAACTAAGAACACGCGAAACGCACGGAGGCCGATTGGATTCGTAAGACGTGCCGCACCAAAGCAATCAACTGCAAGATGCGCTTTAAGATAGCTGTAGTCGGCCCGAGTCAGCCTTTCGGATCATGGTGAATTGCATACACACGTGACGGGAGACGCACACACACAACCACCCACCCTCATTTGACGTCCAAGTCCACGTCGCTCACCGTCAGCGAGAAGCTCGTCGTACCTCTCAAGGTGAGTTGATCCAGACGGGTCTCGTGGGTGTCAGAAGTTAGCGTGTCCATATCCCAGATATATGAAGGGATGAGGACACACTGATAATTCTAACATACATCACTAATGCCAAAGGCAAGTCGCGATCGGAGATTTTGGCTTCGCGTACAAGGACGGAGGCTCTCTTCGATCTGCTCGAGACCAAGAATTTCAACTACAGCTACAAAGCGGACTCTGCCAACCGTCTCCAGTATTGGATGTGGGCTCATTCGAAAACTACCAGCTTGGCACGCTACTTCGTAGACATACTTGTCATTGACTGCACCGACAACACAAACAAGTATCGTATGCTTCTATTCGACACCATTATAGTCACAAGAATGCACACGATACCCCCGCTGACGCAGATCTGGACAAAGCTGAACCAGACTCTGCGTGGACGATATCAACGTTGCGAGACTTATGAGGCGAGGCGGGTGAACGTCTGACCGCCCAGCTGTACAGTTTAGCGCGCCCTGGCTGTGGCCTCCCGAATGGGGCGCACCCAGAACAGACCCTAGCAGGAAGTGATACACCGATACACCTAGATGTACACTCCAGCCGGGGGGGGGGGGGCTGGGGGTCCTTGTGAACAATCCCTGTGGGTTCGTTTAACCAGGGGTCTTCAACCGTGGCAGTTGTCTTGATACTTGTAGGTCGCTAGGCAGCAGGGTAGAACGTAACCTTCCTGGACGTCGCCTCTGACAGCTCTCAGATAACCAAACAATACAAACAGACACAGGTATATACAAACACGTAGCCCTTCCTTACTCTTTTGGACCGTGAAAGGGTCGGTCACTACTCCAGTCAACTTCAGCCGTTGTGTCTGGGACACTGGTCAATCCCGACCGGCTTAGCTCACGCGCACCACGGTCAAGTACTAAGGGATACTAACAGTACCTCCTACGACACAATAGCACTTAAATCAATACTTTCCACACGGGGCTACTACAACCGGGGTGACAAGGTTATCGATAATATGAAATGCGAGGCCGTCCTGCAAAGAACGAGCTCAACCGCAACTAGGAAATGAAATGGAAGTGGACCAACCTCGGGTGTGTACCCGGTACTCACCCCAACTTGGACTGGACTCTGTTGCGGGAGCTCGACCTAGATGTCACAGTTGCTAGGCCCTCACACGTAGACTTAGTCGGTGCTCCGGGGATGCACGTCCGGTAGGCAGCTCAGACTCACTTGATCTTTGGACAAACGAACTCTATTTATTTGTTATCTGTTGTCTCTCTTTCTCTCCCTGTCTGGCTATCTTCTGTCGATCTTTACATGCACTCCATTTTACTTGTCTTCACTATGGTCTTGTCGTCGTAATTGTCCACGGTCCCTCGTAGTATACTTCCAGAGAGTATAATTATCACTGGGTACACAAGCGAAGTTCAACGTTCCACGGAATCCGAACATATCTTGCCTGGTCAGCTTGGTCGGTCGGAAACATCTTGGACTTTGTACACTGGATCTTCACATCTGGGATAGTCTCTTGGTATCTCCATCCGGGATTCAGGTTTATCTCCTAACGGGATAGCCGGATTCCCTCGACGAGTCTTTTATTCAGTATGTCCAGAGCATGGTGGATGACCACAAGGATTGGCTGACGTCCTTCAATCAACTCAAGCCAGGGTTCATGCTTCGCAACATCACCGGACTCAAGATTTCGGTTCATCTACTGTCTCTACAAGAACGCAGGCCCTGCTGTGTGCTTCAGGAGCAATCGTGCCCCATGTGCTATGCGACCTCCGTGAAGGCAACGGCGGTGCTTCGGGGGAACGAGTTTTGGCAGCTCGGCGACGACCTTGCAGATGCGATCAAGAGACTGGACCCGAAGTGGCCTCACTACGCAGTTGCCTTGGCACGAGAGCGACTACGGACAACTGCCGCATAAGAAGACGTGATGGACAGTATCCCGCTTGCCCAAGTCGAGCCGAAGAAGACTATTCAGCGCTTACGCGACATCGAGACGTCATTCAAGATTCGAGTATTCAGCCCACCGCTTCTGTTAAGACTCTCATCAAGGAAGGAGGTGATTACTCGAGTAAGTTAAGGTTGTTAGAACATAGTTTGTCAGCTACCCAAAGTAAGTTGACACCAGGAAGGTGTTTTCCAGCGACCTCGCATTAATTGACGATGGAATCGGATCTGTTCGACGTCACGTTTTGACAAGATTGTGTTGATGTCTTCGTTGCTCGGCGTGGTGCTTGCTTTATGCTGAGTCCCACTTCATGCACACGGTTCACGTGTAAACTATGCTTATTGCTGTGCAACTCCCAGGCATTCGCCTGACATGGGGCATTCATCTTCATCCCCAATGTTTGCTGGCAGGATTTCGCCATCAACAAGTTTTCGAATCACAGGCATTTGTCTGGCATCACTATACGGATAGCTGGAAAATGTTCTGCTTCAGTATTGTTTTAGGGTTTTGCATCCCAGGCATTCTCGCCTGGCATCGGGCAAATGCAACATGGCAGGCTCCAACACGTAGCCACGGATGGCTTCGTTGCGGCGCCCATCACGACCTCCGTCTTCGCCGCCAGCCATGGTACGAGCAGGCCTTTGCTGCTGCCCCTTTTCACGGGCAACGCCTCGTGCTGGAACTATGGTAAAGTCGGTATCGCGGGACGCCCCGTGTAGTCATGGGATGCGACCGTCATGGCACACGCAGAGCCTATGTTTCACGGTCCGTTCGCCGGCGAGAACATTCGCAACGCGCTTTTTTATGATGACGACGTCCTAATATCGCACTTGAAGCGATTCGTATTGGCCAACATGGAGCGAGAAATGAACACACCGGAAGACGACTCGCTGACCTTATGTACGTTAACAACTGGTCCATCTCGTTGAAGACTCATCTGACGGACGGCGTAATTTCTGCGAGGTCTTGTGGGCCGTGGACTACCACGCGGCTTTCAAGCGGCCCTCAATTGTTTCGTACTTCGACTCGCCTGCCCACCAGCCACCGAGGCCTTGGTGCGCCAGAACCTGCAGAGCGCCACAGCACCGGCTGCCCGGCAAGCGTCCCGGTGATGCTGGGCCATGTACGGCGCCAGATCCCTCGCGATGTCGTTGGCTGCGAACCCTGCCTCCGATGTCGTTGGCCGCAAACCCTGCCTCCGGCACTTCAGCGTCGGTATGTGGGATGACGGGAGCGCCTAACGCTGCACGCACTCCCTATGCGCGCACCGCTGGGACGGCGAGCTGCCCCGCCACGTCCAAGACTTCATTCCTTGAGAGACCTGTTAAGCGGGCAAGACAAGTTATCAATGATCCGGCCGGTGGTTCGAGTTTCACTGTTGGCTTTGTCTAAGACCGCAGAGTGTCTAAATGGGAACTTCAGGCCACCACGTCAGAATTTCTTCGTTAACGACGGTACCAATCCATACAGCTATTTTGCTCTGAATGGTTTTGACGAGCACATTGTATCTTTCGACCGCGGAACGGTGGTTTGGCGGGCGCACGGATTGACGCAGAGGCGGGTTAGTTAGGGGCACCCGCGCGCTGGACTATGCAATGTCGAGTATGTTTGGCATAAGTTTGTAGTCTCGACACGCTTGCTGCATCACGGCTGAAGTCGGGTTTTTATTTGGGTCTGTACTCGCTCGAGATTTGACCACGCAGTAGCTCCGAAAATTCCGGCAGTCCAATTAACGTTGTGGCGGACAAGTTCGAATGGAAATGTTTGCAACGGTGTGTTCAGGTAGGACTCCTGTCTCGGTTACGGGAGCTGCAGAAGGAAGCGCCCAACCAACAGGCCCGAGAGCTGAACGAATGTGGCTAAGGCGCGCGGCATTCCATATCGCAGTGCGCTGAGTAGCGGTCCGAGTATGCTGCTAGATCTCGGTGGCGGTTGGGGCGCGGTGGAGTTGCAGTTGCAACATAGGAGTCACAGGATTCCCGTGTCGATCCCCGGGTATGTTCGCTAATCCACGATGTGTGGCGCGCTACTACGCTCGCTCACTGCGGAAACGCTGACAGCGTTGACTGGTAGCATGACAGGGGGCGTTGCTTCTGAGGTGGCGTGAGGTGACCTCGTAGTAGTAGACGATGCCGCTCGTTGAAAGCAGGATTCGAGTGGTATAGCGCCGGATGCGTTTGTAGCCGATAAAGGTCCACTAGCAGCGATAAGTCCACAAAGTGTGTATTTCGGTAACCTACCGTGGATCTGAAGCGACGGTGAACACGCATCACCTCGGCGCCGTCACGGACGGCCGCAGCGGGAGCCCGCAGGGAGTCAAAGTGGTTCTCGTATCACACCGGATTTCATATTACCGATTACCAGGTCTTCCTTCTTTTATCAACGTATTTTATCCCGGTTGGAGTAGCCCTGGGTCTATACCTTTGTATCTGTTTGTATTGTTTGGTTGTCTAAGGCTGCCAGAGGCGACGTCCAGGAAGGTTACGTTCTGCCCTGCTACCTAACGACCTATAAGTATCAAGGCATTCCACGGTTAAAGACCCCTAGTTATGAAGACAAACGAACCCACAGCGATTGTAGATCGTCCACGCATTTTCTGGGCTATACACCTGCGCGTCGTGGCGACTACGGCACCGTGGCAATCGAAATAATGCATTCGTTAGGTTTCGAAGCGAAGGGCCTGCTTACAAAGAACGATGGAATTGCACTACGGCGGCGCCTCGACGAACCACAGGTCTTTCTTTGGTACTAGTACTATGAGGTTATCCTAACTGACCAAACACTACTTTCAATCACTTTTTCAACTTCATATTTCGGGTTAAAGGTTCCGCGCGGTCCAGCCAGTCAAATACAGTACACGAAAATACATGCTTTATTCTTTTCTGTATCACAACAGCAGTGTAACTCAGAACATAACATTTATAAAATTCAATTTAGATATTGTCTTCAATTGTCAAGTTAGCTTAGGGCAACAATGCAAACTCTAAGCAACGATGTATTACATCTTGTCCGTAAGGTACTGCAGAAAATACCTACAAATCATCAAAGTAATCCTGGCGATGTAGTATCCCACCAGTTTGACCAAAAAAAGGATGGTTGACGTTAAGAATAAGCGCATCCGGATCGCCGCGGCTGCTTCGTTTTGCCCAAAGCAAATACGCAGCGTTTGCAGCGTTCTGATAACCGCTTTGAACTTGGCAATTTTGGCTTGTGCTCACGGAGTGATTAGGTCGCTCTTCAGGTAGTTCAGGTTCGGGTTCAAATCTAGTTACCCCAACAATGCTAGCTAAAACAGCGCTGATGCGGGTCGCACACACACAAGCCTCGTCCTGCTAAGCCAGGAATCGGTAACTCCAAAAACAAAAATGTCAAGCTGCTGGCTGACTCGAAGCCTACTCGTCGACCAGCCAGCAGCCCCGGACAGAGGTGACACAGGGGACACAGCTGGCCGACGGGTCTGTGGCGCTGGCCAGGCCCGAATAGGGACACCTCACATGGCCCAGACAGCTAGGTCACCCCGATGCTAATAGGAAATATACGTTGAGTACAGCTGGCTTATAAAAAATACGGTTTCACTATAGACAGTAACAGGACCTCGGGGGTACGAGAAATGCCCGTATCCACATGCCCCAGATGAGAAACAAAATACCATTTTGGAAAAGCCACTTGCTAACGAAGAACTGTAGGTAAAGGTACGCGCTAAGAATCCCGCACTATGACATATAATGAGACCTGAAGGGAAAACACAAACCTTAGGTTGATGACACTCGCAGGATGCTATTTCCTATTAGTAGGAGCACCGAACACAAATGTTACGAGGATCTTTCGGTATCTTATCCTCATGTTCCCAGTTTAGGGTTAACGACTCAAACTGTGCGCAGACACACTCACAATCTAACGCCCAGCACGAACAGAAGCTCCCTGTCCGCCCCTCAGCAGACTCATGCCCCCCCCCCCTACTGCAGCCAGCAACAGAAAGCCACCGTAGTCCTCGCGCCGACACCACCAGCAAGTCCAAGTCTTCGTTGGCCGTGTCCACCGCTGCCAACATCAGCTGTTTGAACCACTCGCCGCGTATGCCTGCTGACAGCAGCAACAGAAAGATCAAGTCGCCGTCGTGTGTGGTGAGCGGGCGGACAGCAGCAGTGTCGTCGCCGCAGATTGCAGTTGGCATCGCCGCCGGTTGCAGTAGCTTCACAAGTCGTGCAGTAGATCAGGTGGTCTCCGGCGACCACGAGCACCATAAGCAAATTGGTGACACGGTTCTCAACCGATGTGGAGCCTTCTCTGTTATTCGGAGATCAGGGTTGAGTCTCTGGCGGAAGCCAAACGGAATGTGAACATGTTCGCTAGGGGATTTTGATATGCGCTCGAATTATTTTATCCTGGTGCCGTTCGGTTCAATCCGGACCACTTTGTTAATTTTTAGTTGGCTTTGGTGACGTTACTATTTTGACAGCTCTATTCAAAATTCCCGTACAAACAAGAACGCATCGTTCTAGGGCCCAGCGCACCGATACGCCGGTGCTTCGCCATGGTTATTAGGGGTTAGCCAATGGTAGGGCACCCCCGTTCCGCTCGAGGAGCTCGCTGCACTACTCGCATTATGGGGCAGAGTAGTTGATATAGTCGGTCCCTGCGGTCCCTCCGCGCTTGCATTGTGAGCGAGCTCCTTCTGGGCCCCTCAAGTTCGTACTTAACGTATTTTTTACCAATGAAAATTTTGTGGCATTCATGGGCCCAACTGGCCGGAAGCGTGAATACTGAGAGTGGACACCCAGGATTTCAGAGAACACTCAATCCAGCCGCGGACTTTCCCTTACGATGAGTGTCTAAAGGCGGAAAGTGTCTCTGGCGAACGTATTCCAGAGTACACATCATCTTGCAGTGGTCCAGAGTACTACAAAGGACTAGAGTACGCTGAAACTCAACCAACTACCACCGCTAGCATGCAGTGGAGGCCGCTACACCCACTAAGTGTTTGGATTTGTGGAGATATCCAAGAATTTGTGACAAATATGATCTGGCACTCAGAGTGCCACAAGGAAACCCCAAAAAAATACCCTCGACGAACAGTTGATCCGGGAATATTGGAGTCTGAAACCAAGTGTTTGCCAAGCCAACACCCAAGGATTCCCAAGATTTCTCGAGAATTTCCTGAGTTCCAGTAAACTTCAGAGAGTGGCTCAAAGTATCACATGAATCGCTGGGTTTCATGCTAGTCCAAAATCAGTCTGCAATCAAAGCGATGCGTGACCTTGAAGAAACGAGGGCAGATCTGCTGACTGGATATTCGAGGAGTCGAGAGGGAACGTTGTAACATACACAACCAAGTACAAGGACCCACATTTGGCACTTTCGATGCCGTCCGACAATGGATTCGCACGCCGATCGCAAGTTTGGACCGCTGAACCCAAGGTATACTCAAGACAAGACATTTGACCCTAAGCATAGTGAAATAAGGATACTTGCCCGAAGAATAATGCAGACGAGAGAAAGAAGTGAGAGAGAAGTAGCTGATCAAAGACAAACAGAGTTCAATTTTCGCTGTACTTCGCAAGTGACTTCGGCCAAGCCTGCCGACGGAATCCAGAGGACCCGAGACTACAACCGCGGGACGCTAAGGGCACATCCACGGTGAAGGACAGCCGTCTGTGTAGACTCCTTCAATTCAAGTCCGGTTAGGTGGGGACCAGCGACGGCCTTGATCTTCCTGGAGTGACCCATCTATTCCATATCCTAGTGAGTCACTTGCTGTGCTCGTGGTAGCCCATTTCACGTTATTCCAGAGGGTATTCTGGGGTGCCAAGTAGTCGCCTCCAGGATTTTGTATTGACTGTTTGCGTGAAAAGAAAAAAAAAGTAACTGATAGTGACTGTACTTTCCTCCTGTACTGGAGATGGTGCGCGTTCGTGTGAGTCTCAGGGGAGCTAGGACCCTAAATTTCAGACACGAGTGAGTGAGTCTAATGTGTCTAAAAGAATAAGTGACGGCTAGTTGTAGTGTTTGCAACCTCTGTATTTGTTGATTGTCGAGCTAGGAGGGCATTTGGGTAAGGTGTCTTCTGAGTTCCCCACCCCAGTGACACGATGCGGCTCCAGATTTCTGCCCGAGTCCCACGTTGACGGCTTGGTTCGAACTGGACCCAGGATCCAAGTAATGGGAACAGCTTGGATATGTACTCAGCACCTGAATCATGATGACCAAGGTGCAGCCTGGCTAGACCGAGATCGAAGACCCTGGAGCCTTCCAGTTTGGGAGCCCCCCCCCCCCAGCCAAGATCAGGCCAGACACGCTGCTAGCCATAGAGGTGCCAGACCAAGCTCGTCGATGCCTAAGCTGCCTGACCGAAGCCCGTGTATACTGAATCGACAACGTGTACCCCGAATCGACAACTCTTCAAGGCTCACGATCCAACCATACAAATCCAAGACATTAACGACCGACCAAGCCGACCGCTCAAGATCTGTTCGGTACCTGGAACCTTCAACTCCCTACCCAGCTATTCTGCCGATCGCCGCTGGATCGTTGCGACTCAACCGACGACAACCCATACTTAAACCAAGACAAAAGTTCCAAGACTGCATGCTATGATTAGTGATAGCCGACAAAGACAAGACCAAACAGGGTTCGTTTTTCCCGCTACAGCGCAAGTGTCTTCGGTTGGGGGCCAGACTATTCACAGCTGGTTCCAACTCCAGGAAGCCTTGTGTCTTTGGTTTTCCCCCTGCAGTCATGGCACCTCGGCTAAGAACGTAAGGGTCGTGTGTGGAGCTCTCATAGTAAGAATCAGATCAAGTTAAGGCGCGTACCTGAGCTGTCGTGCAGCCAGGGTTGATAAGCTTTATTTCATATTTAAGTTGGGGTGTTTGTCCTGGACAGCACTGCCATTTCATATTAAGCTACTCCTAGGACGGTTGAGGTAGTCACCCCTAGTGATTTGTCGATAGGCTACTGAGTGATAGGAAGGACTGTGTTTTGTATTAATTCGGTTTTTTTCCCTCTTGATTGGGGGTGGCGCGCGATTGATTGAGAGTCTTTGGACTTGCCGGTGTCCTGGATCTACCCTCTTTGTTGACTGGTGTGTAGGCCCACCGTCCAAGGGCCAACCAAAGAATAAGTGACGGTTGTGTGTATTGTACATTTGTGTATAACGCTGTATTGTTAAGGTTATCTCTCCGGATCGAGGCTATAGAAGCTGCGTTCTGAAGTGTGCGTTGGCTCTGCTTCCTGATCCTAGCGATATTTTCCTGTTTTACCACAACTCATCAAGTGCAAGTCTCACGTTCGAAGACAAAAGAAAACTAAAGGGATTCCACAAGAAAAACACGCAACCCGGGACGATACCGAGTGTTCGTCTAGGGTTGTTTCGAGTGGGCAAGTCTAGATCCTTTTCAGGCCACTGTACACCTGGGCGGCAAAAGACGTTTACCCGCCTCGCCTCACCAGAGTTGACTGAAATCCTGGACCCTGAATTCGTGATATTCTGGATTTGGGGTGACCTGATTCTCTGGGTTTTGCCTTTGATGTCGAGATGCGTTCTGGATTAGACGTGCGCCTCAACGCTTCTTCAATGCTACATTAAAGTTTGGTGGAGTGCTGTGCTGTCGAAGACAAATCAGCCGACAGAGATTACACCAGGTACCCACACCAACCAAGGAGTGCCGCTGATGATCCGAGACGCAAGGACGCGGATTCCTTGCACAACCGAGTGACTGCTTGAAAGTGTCAGAATCCCAACGTCCATGAAACTGGATGATCAATGTGTCTACCCCAGCGTGATATATGTGCGTTGCCCCTCCTGCCCTCAGGGAGTGGGCACTGTAAGAACCGGGGTTGCTACCATACCAAGCTGCGCATTGAATTGCCTTGGGCTAGGTTGCAGAAGATACACAATATGCAATGTCGTCGTCGTTCAGGTACATAGCTGCAGGGATGTTCTGCGGCAGTGACCTTCTTGTATTACAAAGGCACAATGGTCCAAATACGGGACAGCGCGCAGTGCCCGGAGCGGTTAATGATACGAAGGGTTGGCTCACTGCGCTGGCTTGTTTTAGCTCCGGTGAGCCGAAAGTTTACAGAGTCGGCTGTATCAGTATGCCGCTAACGTCGAGAATAGCGACATATTCGGCATTTAGTGCAAACCAAGTGGAATTCGCCTTTTTGGGCGAAGCGATGAAGCAAGCAATAGAAGACCAGACATATGACCCCAGAGAGTTTGATCTGAAGGTCGCCCGGATTGAGAGTTTGAAAGCACAATTCAAGCTGGTGGATGGAGACGGGAGCCTGGTGCTGGACAGGAGTGTCTAGGCGACCCATGCTCTTCAGAAGCATACGAATGTATGGATGACCACAGGGGCAATCGGACTCGGCAGCACAAACAAGTGACGAATGCCGGGCAGGGTTGCGGATGGTCGAGCTACGCGCGGGACGGTCCGCACTGGCTGATAGCGTCTCGTTCTCGAAAATAGGAGAGATGCCACGGCGCTCGCACCAATTGAACCACCTGCGTAGCGACTTGAGGGGCCGGTTGTAAGTAATTACAGCGACACAGTGGGCTTGTATATGGAACGCCATATAGTCTCCAGATCGGACGAAGAAATGGTGGCTTGAAGCTGCGACCAACTAAAAGTCAAATACACAACCTTTTTAGCACTCAAAGAATTGTTAGACATGCGTCAGCGGGCGCCCGCGATCGCGTTGTCCACCCCGACGATTTGGGACGACGAGAACCATAGAATGTGCTCCACCTCCCACAGCGAATGCATTCGAATGACCGTCTGAGCACGGTGGTTGGCTTGGATTGCCAACTTATTACCGACGTATTGTCGGTCTAAAAGTGTACGTGTAGCGGGATTTCGGTGATGGTGGTTCTCAGCGCGCTACCCATAACGAAACCCATGTCTGAACCGAGAACACGCAATATAAATCTCCCGGTAGTTCATGTCAAACCCGACGGCGGACACATTCTTGGTCTTCTTGATCAGCTTCCGCTTAAGCTCGTTGAACTTGTACGTCAGCGCACATTTCTCAGCACGGATTGTGGCGCATAAGCCAGAGTCGGTGGCATCCATCTCGACGATGAAATAGGCGCTACAAACATGTTCAAGTATTCCAAAGGTACGCCATTGAGTAATGCCGTTCCGGGAGTACGAAGCTACCAGCGTAAGATCTCGCACATGTCGTTGTTCATTAGAACGAATTGCGAACGGTGTATGTAACGTTCGTGCTGCACTTGTAGGAACGCTTGGGTCGGACGGACATTGCGCCACTTGTCTTCCTTGATAGCAGCAGGGCCCAGCACGGTGAGCATTGCGTGCCGTAGAGACTGTTGTATGTCCATACAATTGGACTCAACGTCTGCAGCCACATTGACATGATCGTCCACTCAATGGTAACTCAAGAAGCCATCCGGGTTAGACTTGTTAGTCGTGCGGCCGATGAAGGTGACAGCTCCGCCTACGACGCCATCATTACCCGGTGAAACAGACCAGACGAAGGCAGCGGCCAGGTCAATAACGAGGGCAACATCCCTGTGGAGGCGTCTACCGTAGAGGAGGACACACTAGCTGTGAATGCAAACATATCGGTAAGCCAATGACTCATCGCCTGCTTGCCCCTTCAACTTGGGGTCTGGGTGGCGTTTATTTCCTTGCACAATAGCTGTCGCTACGCCGTCGCATTGCTGGTGTTTTGGCTGACAGACCGCATCCTGGTAAGGACGAGCTCAACCGCAAGTAGGAAATGAAATGGAAGTGGATCAACCTCAGGTTGGTGCCCGGTACTCTGTCCAACTTGGACTGGACACTGTTGTGCCAGCTCGACTCAGATGTCAGAGTTGCTGGGCTCTCACACGTAGACGGTCCTTCGGGAATACACGTCCAGTATGCTGCTCCAACTCGCTTGCGCGATTGGCAAAACGAACTCTGTATAACTGTTATGTGTTGTCTCTTCTCTGTCTGTCTGGATATCTTGGATCTATACATGTACTCCATCTTGACTTGTCTTCACTATGATCTTGTCGTCGAAATCGTCCGCGGTCCATCGTAGTATACTTCCAGCAAGTACAATCATCACTGGTTACGCAAATGAAGTTCAACGTTCCACGGAATCCGAACATATCTTGCCTGGTCAGCTTGGTCGGTCGGAAACATCTTGGACTTTGTATACTGGATCTTCACATCTGGGATAGTCTCTTGGTATCTCCATCCGGGATTCAGGTTTATCTCTGTCCAGAGCATGGTGGATGACCACAAGGATTGGCTGACGTCCTTCAATCAACTCAAGCCAGGGTTCATGCTTCGCAACATCACCGGACTCAAGATTTCGGTTCATCTACTGTCTCTACAAGAACGCAGGCCCTGCTGTGTGCTTCAGGAGCAATCGTGCCCCATGTGCTATGCGACCTCCGTGAAGGCAACGGCGGTGCTTCGGGGGAACGAGTTTTGGCAGCTCGGCGACGACCTTGCAGATGCGATCAAGAGACTGGACCCGAAGTGGCCTCACTACGCAGTTGCCTTGGCACGAGAGCGACTACGGACAACTGCCGCATAAGAAGACGTGATGGACGGTATCCCGCTTGCCCAAGTCGAGCCGAAGAAGACTATTCAGCGCTTACGCGACATCGAGACGTCATTCAAGATTCGAGTATTCAGCTCACCGCTTCTGTTAAGACTCTCATCAAGGAAGGAGGTGATTACTCGAGTAAGTTAAGGTCGTTAGAACATAGTTTGTCAGCAACCCAAAGTAAGTTGACACCAGGAAGGTGTTTTCTAGCGAACTCGCATTAATTGTCGATGGAATCGGATCTGTTCGACGTCACGTTTTGACAAGATTGTGCTGATGTCTTCGTCGCTCGGCGTGGTGCTTGCTTTATGCTGAGTCCCACTTCATGCAATGTTCCACCGAATCCGAACGGATCTTGGCAGGTTAACTTGGTCGGTTGGAAAGATCTTGACCTTTGTATATAGGATCTTCACATATGGGATGGTATATTGGTATCTCCATCCGGGATCCAGGATTATCTCCAAACGGGATCACACTCCACTTGGGCTGCACATCCGGGATGTATTGGACAGGTTTACGTTTCTCGATCTTCACTTGATTCGGTCGGGCTCCTTTGGCTCCAGCCGGGGTCTTGGGGATATCTCCACCCGGGGATACCAAACCTTGTACCGCGCAAACACGAGTTCGACCGCAATCCGCTTCTCCCATACACGTGTCACTGCTTCCTTCTCCCATAGTGAGCCTCTGAGACAACCTATGATAGGCGCGGCTCGGGGAATCCTGCAATATATCCAATGCATCGCGTCAACCGCCCCTCTTGTTACGACCCATTGTAGAGTCGATTAGGCGAAGCGATTGGGCATGACAAGATCTCAGGATCCGAGCAAGTCCAGATGGGCGGGCGACCCAGACGGGATAGCTTCAGTCAACTCCCAGCTGTCGCGTCTCTTCTTTGCGCCCTGTACCAACTGGGTCACTTTTCATCAATTTATCTTTCCTGTCTGCGGCAACGAAATCTTCACTCACAACAAAATCTGCGCGCCACCGCTCAAGTCATGGACGCCCCCGTATCGAGCGCCGCAACACCGCTTATCGCAGCGAAGCTCTCGTCTTCTGCGCACCCAGTGGGGGGTGCGGAAGGCATTAGTGGGCACCGGGCGGCGGCAGTCTGGCAGCTAGCGGCGAGGCTCATGTGCCGGCCAAGGCCGACCTCGCCGCACACAAGGTTGACAAGGCCGAGGAGGCCATGGACGTTGACGGGGAGGCGGGCCCGCGAGAGGACAACAATGACGCTGACGAACATGACGAGGTGGACGAGGAGGAGGGGGAGGAGGAAGGGGAGGAAAAGAAGAGTGCGGAGTTTTTGCGCGGCTCGGCGGCAGCCAGAACGGCAGTCAGAACGACTGCGCGCAAAGACCAAGGTGCACTACGAGGCAATGCTTGGGCCACCGACCAAGCACGCCAGGGGTCCCTCCCCTCGGTACGTGGTCGACTCGGGGGTCGACCACCGTATTCAGGATGGCGTTGAGCAGTACCTGGTAGCGTGGCGCCACTACAACGAGTGGACCTGGGAGCCGGCGTCCATGCTGAGAGACGACGGCATCCCCGACGGGTTCTTCCAAGCCGTGCTGACCTGGAAGTATAGTGGCGCTGGGGAATTCAAGGAGTGGTTTAGTACGAGTTCCGAGTTTGGCGGTCGTAATCAAGCGCGCAGCAGCGACAACGACTGTGAGCAGCACGCAATCGACATGGAGCTGTGGCTCCTCGGTCGTGGCAGCGCAGTCAAACAGACGATGAAGGACGCCGACGTGAAAGCAGCGAAAGCGAAGGGATTCGATCTGACCAAGGTCTCAACATGAAGAACTTAAACTATTATATGAAGCGAGTAGTTATAGGGCAGGCCCACGTTGAAGTTGACATAGCACATTAAATACTAACATTTGTAGGGGGGGGGGGTCGATGGTCTCAGGGACCTCAAACTTCCTACTGGTATTTACCTTGTGTCGTTTTACTCACAACACAGTATATGCCACTGCTTCTGCTTACAAGTGTTGAATGGGTGTAGTTTAGTATGGGAGGAAGAAGAATCTAGGACCCTAGAAGGAGGGGAAACCTGGCTGCGCCGAATCCTGTTTGTTAGGCGCTTCCAGCTAATTGCTAACATATCCAATAGTTATATTTTTTGGCTAAAGCTACACTGTGAAAGAATAAAACGCTTTCTGTAGTAAAGGTTTCGTTTAGTTTGATCAACACGATTGTAGCAATCTGAATACATGTATTATCAAAAAAAAGCAGCGATGTAAAATGAAGCTACGATTCATTCTGGTCCAGCTAATACTCGCTCGTGCTTTCAACCTTGAGCTTTCGCCTTGATTTCTGTACGCGGCTTGCTTCTCGCTCTTCTCGTCATGGTGCAGGATAGAAAACTTGTGTAGCCCTTTTCATTGTAATTTGGGTCCATGTTGGTTCGTCCATGTTTTACTATGTCTTCACTGTAGATCCTCCTCCTCGGATTCTTCCACACACCAGCTGTGTGACGCTCGCTCGTGGGTCTGTTGCTAGTCTCGGTGCTCGATGCAGTACCGATGTAACCCTGTACCGTCTTTCATGGGGGTGCGCATATTGAAGCATGACTTACCGTAATTGTACGAACAGCGCTGCAAACTGTTGTGGAGCTCGCTATCTGTCTATTACAGCTCTAGTTAGTACCAGTAGAGCGGTCCTGAATGCCATTTACGGTTCAACTTGTCGCCGCAATCGTAGTAAGTTTTCCATGTAGAACCACTTTCATCCCAACGTCCAATAAGAAATTCCTCTATTTCCGACCGCTTTGTTTTATAGGCTGAGAGTTCTTCTTCATCGGAGTCCGCGTGGTGACGCAGTCGCTTGCTTTTGCTAGGGAATATGTTACGAACCGACTGCTCAGCCTCCAGCAACACCACCATGTCGCGAGACAGTAAACCACAACACCCTTGAGCTGTAACCGCAGTTCATCCATAGGTAACCCGGCGTTCTTGAGCTTGCTCACATATTTTTGAATCCTGAATTCAAATGTCTGGGAGGTCCAGCCATACTTCCATAGAAATAATCTACGGTATTTGCGCGGGGAACGTCCAAGTGTTCCTAACCAGAGCCCAATCCTGGAGAACACAATCACGCCGACCGCGTTGAGCTCGTTGAGGGGACCAAGGCACAGCGCATACAGTCCGAACGCGGAAAACCACAATGTTAGCGTCGTCAAAACGTTGGGGCCGACATGTCTGTCAGCCATGGCGTCGATGAAGTAGGCTACGATCCCGGACACCCTGGTCTCGCTTATCTCCTCGCCATCGCTTTCTTCATCCGTCGCACCATAAATGATGCATGCCGCGTCAATGGAGTCGCAGTCGAAGTACATGTCCATACCGTTGTTGAGCCCGTCGTCATCGTCCATGTCAGCATCGTCCTAACTGAGGTACTCTTTCAGACCGTCAACACGCTCCTTCAACGGGACCACCAGTACGTTCTTGCGCCCAACGTCCGGGTAGGCGGCGGCCGCTCGTATCGCAGCGTGTAGGTGGTGACGCAATCCATCCGTTGTGATGGGACTTGCTTGTAAACCCTTGTCACTCCCGAAGCTGCTCGATTCCGACACACCATCGCTCCCATTGTTGCTCGCCCCGCTGACCCTGTCTATGCCGCTGTCGGCAAGAAGGTATGCGTCCACCTCGGCAATCGTGGCGCGAAGGTTTCGTCGGACTTCTTCCATATGTTTCACGTTGAGATGTGTGTATGAAGGGGAGTGGCAGATTGTTGTGTTGTCCACATAACGCACCTGCTAATGTGTAATTAAGATTTTGGCAATTAAGTCAAGTCGGCAAACGAAACAATACCTCTGTCGACAATGGACTTGCTCACCACTAAAGCCAAGGACGCCGTGCACGCCCACAAGAGCAGGTACCCAAGACGGACGGAGTATGATGTACAGCTCCATATCAAATGTCAGTATGGGTTGTCGCTGCCTCTGTATAATGTAAAGTCGATACTGGCTCCCCCACAGCGTAAAGTCGACAGGCACCCCGCCATGGAGAAGGAGCACTTGGAGGAGCTGAAGCCGATCGCAGCGGAAGTGGAAATCCCCGTGGATGTCCCGGTGGACAGATCCCCCCCCCCCTTTGCCTCCAACCCGATGCGCAGGAGAGGTCGGCGAACCGGCTGCTTCAAGAGCTCGAAGGGCGAACGTCACGGTGTCGCGTTCGTGGGTAGTCCCGTACCCCAGATTGGGGACATGACCGTGGCAGACGGACGATAGCCGGTGGCAGCAGCGCCGCGGTCAACCAACCAAGTCTGCGAATGCCAAAGGAAGCGGCATTATCTGGGGGAACGGTGAACCTGGAGACCAAGATGCAGGAGATGGTGCGTCAGGTGAAGGCCCAGATGAAGTCGCAGTTGCGCGCACAAGTGGAGCGACTTGAAGCCAAGATTGCCGAATCAGAGAAGCGCAACAAGAAACTTCAGCGAGTGAACAAGGGCCTTCAAGATCGGCTCCAGGACCAACGGGCGCATATCGTGGTGATGCGGAACGAACAGTGTTGCTCGGGTCGAGCAATATTGGAGAAGCAAGCCGTGGCGTTGCAACCCCGCGCCACCCGATCAGCGGTGTATTCGTTGGCCTCTTCATCATCGTAGGCCTCATCTTCGTCGTCGGCTTCGTCCTCCGATACGAATTCCCCATGCACCGACTTCTGCGTGGGTCGTGGGAGCACATTCTTGCCAGAACCTGTCAATGTTTTGGCAGCCACCCACGCATTGCTGCTCCGAGGTCAACTGCCTTGTGCCCCCGTCTGCTGAGTGATTATAAGAACTGCCTCTAACCTTGAAAACAAAATCAGGGGAAAAGACGCTTGTATTTTGTCTTGTCGTTCTTTTTGTGTAATTTGACTACCCTGTGGAATGACTATTGCCTTAGACGTTGCAATTTTTAGAACCTGGTGGGCTTGGAAACCGCATTCTCCCAAGAAGAAGCTGGTATTTATCTAGAGGCGGCCAGGATACAAGTTGGCGGCACACTTCCTAGAATGGAATTTAACACGGCTATCCGCTTGATTATCGAGGACTCGTGACCTTGCCACCAAGTTGTACCTTAATCGATCAGGTCTAATTTGAACAGTCACCACTTGTGGCACGACGTCGCAACGGAGTACGCGGACACCTGCCTGAAATCTGTCATTAAAGCCTTGAACCCACCGGGTGGATGCTACTTCGTTTCGCTACTAACGCTTACTGCAGGGAGATTACAGTGGACATGCAATACAACTTCCCGATCGAGGCATATCCACGGTCATGAAGCCTACAATCAATGCTCGAGCTTGGGATGTCGGCGGTTATGGTGCGGAGCATGATGTTGTTCTAGAACATGCTTGTACATGTACCGAAAGTCCGTACAATTGAAATCCGTATGGTACATATATAACGGGTGGATGGGAAGGCGCACCAAATGTGCCAGAGTTGCGCGAGGTTTTTTTTTTGAGCCGACAAAAATAAAACCTGGCTGACATGAACAAGTTGGTCGTACAAGAGAAGTACGACCATACTTTCACTGATGGTCACCGTGATGTCGCATCAATGGATATCGTAATGACTACGCAGACTATCTTGAGTAATAGACCCAGCGCAGCAAAAGATAAAGGCGTCGACTTAGGTAAGTCTACCGACGGAACCAATTGAATCGACTTTGGAGTGTGCTCGTGGATTAAGGTGAGATTTCGATCGAGTCAATAGCAGCTGACTTCGTTTAACAGTTTCGTCCGTGGTTGTGTATGTTCGTGCGCACGGTAAACCTGTTTGCCTACAAAAAAGTTATCACGCACTAATGAAATACACAAGTTTTTAGGCGGGCGTCGCATTGGGCAGCGCTAGTATTACGCGCCCAGATGACACATCGCGGCAACGCTTGAATTGGCGTGACTCCTATTCGAAGTGCTAGCATGCCGGTATCATTTGCTGCGACTGGCGCAGAAACATGCCAATCCAGCCAACGATAAGGGCTTCGTGAAGGAGAAAGCGCATGCGCTGGTTGCACGCTGCTCACTCGCGCAAACAAGTTTGAGGTCTTGCTAGAATGGTAAGCCAAGCTTGGAGGGATAGCAATGAAGCCGCTTTGGTAGATTAGCTAGAGACGGTGTACCTGACACAGCGTTCGGCGCGCTGTAATCGCGGAAGGTGTCGGTTTCATTTCGTAGGTCGCTGGAATGAATTCCATCGGTACCTTAATAGTGCATCTTCCCCAAGACCACTCACTTTCAATTCCGTTATGAAGGCCAATTCTGTATTGATGCTTCCCAACAGTCTTTGTATTGCCGACGCCAAGGCAACAAACCGCCGCGCCCTAATATTGTTTTCAACGCCAATACATCAATGTTTCACATGAAGAACGTGGCTTGATTGTCACGGCAGATCTGACGGATAAGTAACAATATCGATTGTCACAGCGAATGCTGATTTATGTGATTTGACTTGTAGCTTTCAGTGATTGCTAGAGGGTAGGCGGGGTAACGCGACTTTAGGAGTGGATCTACCATGCATATCCTTGTCACTGCATCAGGTCCCGTTAATGATCGGCTTCTATCTGGAATGGACTCGTTGCCAGAGTCGTTGTCGTGATGACAGCATGATAGAGATTAGGATAGATGCCATTTCTGCTACAACATATCACAAATCTGTCATTTCTCCGTATATTCTTTGTTTTCGTCCCTTCACTGCAAGTGCAAGCGATACAAGTATTTGGGCTGGCTTGCTCTCATGCTGTGACCTCGCATCTACTCGAAAGCTTGAGCTTTCCTAATGCTGCATACTTGTTGCATACGTTCGGATCGAAATTGATTTGCTCAGTCTGAGGAAGAGTCCGATACTTCAATAACTTATAACCGCTCTACAAAGGATGTAAAGGATATGGATGTTGTCTTTGGTAGCTACAGATACCGCCCACTAAGTTGTACACACAGTCAGTTGATGCCCTTACAAATCGAGCCAAATTATAATATCATATATAAACGGTTTTCCTGTTTTGAAACCACTTTCCACTGTGAGGCGTAGTGCATGGCGCACAACTCAAAGTAGGCACTAGTAGAGGAATTCTCCATGGGGGCAGGATATTTATGCATCAAAAGCAAGCAATTAAGGGAAGAGAAGTTGTCGGTGGGCCCTTGTAGCTCATACAGTCGATTCGACAAGTGGGCAACTCCAAGGCGGTAAGTTGAACTGCAACAGCCCATTCTTTGTACACATGTGATAGCCTGCAGGAACTAAAAGAGTACCACTGTGCAAGTTAGTGGGCGGTATCTGTAAGTGTAACCACATCCATAAATGCCAATAAGCCGATCGAATTTATTCACATGATGACGACCAAAGCGGATTGTGTTTTTCAGCAATATACATAATGTATTAAAATGCGGGAGTCAACGCAAGCGCCTGGTCCGCCACAAGAGTGGCGCGCCCAGCCGCTTGCAACGCATAGACTGTCTTTACACATAATAGCTTGATTGAGAATACTGACCAGTTGCAGCAAAATATTGCGAAGAAAATCATTGGCAAAAATTCGGAGCTTCCCCGTGTAAGGCACGACATTAGTTATTTAACTGGGAATTGACTATGATGCTGAAAAATACTATTATTTGGCGGTTACGTGTGATGAAGACAAGCAGCTTTTTAATTGGAGCTCTATATCTATGCTAGTTGGGTATCAGCGTCAACTACCACTTGTACAACGGAGGGCCCAATTGCGGCGGCCACATTGTTGATGACGTGCCCTTCCGGCGGAGGAGCAGCCCGGCAATGATTCGCGCGCATATTGGGCGGTGAGCTACGCACGTCAACCCTAGCAAAACCTTTAGTGATGCCGACCGACGCGACCGTGGCTTAGCTGCAACATATTGATGCTCAGTAATGACACGAGGCGGCTTTGGGAAAACTTCCCTTGCGCCGGTTCCCACTCTGTCCCGGAAAGCATGCCTCTGATTGGTCCAGAATTTATCCAGATTTTGTGACAAGTACAAGCTGGGACGCGGTGACAACAGAAGGTTGACAAGCACTGTTTGGATCCAGACCTCACAGTCCGGACAACTGAGCTGTTACGAGTGGTGAAGAGCTACGGAGGGCGACTTGTTGGTGCGCGCCGGAGTACTCATGTACCTGGTGGACGTCCCCGAAGACATGTGTGTTGTTGCGGTTGCCGACTGGGCACGTATCGAGGCCAAGAGGTGACACAGAGATGCCATGGTGAGCAGTATTCCCGACGGATGACTGGAGTTCTGGATTTGGATCGAGATGGAGAGCTAGTCTGGATCCGGATGGGTCCTTGAATCTGCGGAGGAAAAATCCAGTGGTCACCCATCATCGAAGATTCGAAACTTCAGGTATAGTTGGGACAAGATGTTTACGACCGACCAGCACGACCGACCAGGATCTGTTATGCACGAGGGGTCGCCTGATTCCTTGCGTGTCTCCGGATGTTCAAGATGATTACGCCACCCGGACCCATAGTGAAACCAAGATAAAAGTGAAGCCTGCATGTGGAAAGATAGCTAGTAGAGATCGTCTAGCACTAAAATCAACAGAGAGTTCGTTTTGCCTTGTAGGTGACAAGTCGGCCGGCCAAGCCTCAGGAAGTCATTCCCCGGGCCCGGCGACGTGTTTCTTGCGGATAAGGTCACCTCGGGCACGCGTACGCCCGTTGTGCGAGTCTCCACTAAGACCTAGAGATCTAATTGGTGGGGACTGCGGCGACGCGCGCCAAGGAGTGATCCGCCATTTTATATTCCAGTTGGCGAACCGAACGGTAACCCATTTCATATTAACTTGCGGTTTGGGAGGTTGTTAGTAGTCACCCCTTGAACTTGATTGAGAGACTGCTGTGTGGTAGGACTGTATATCTGTGTTTGGAGCGATTTGTCTCCCGGAACGAATCCTAGTGTTCGGCGTCGGGAGTGGTGCGCGGTTATTGATTTGAATAAGCCAGTGAGTTTGGGACTGACCAGGGTTCTGAATAAGGCTTTGTTGACTGGACCGAAGACCCACCGCTCAAGGGTCCGAAAGAATAAGAGCGGCTGCATATCGTTTAACTCTCTGTCTGTATTGATTGGTGTATTGGGACGACTCCACTAATAGTCTGACCCCCAGCTGTATTGACTCCGTTTGGAAACGAACGTGGGCGATTGTATTATTCTGTATCTGATTGATACTGCGAAAGCAACTCAGGTGGTGAACTCCGGACCTACCGAAGATAAACGCTACCGAGAGGGATTGCACAAGGTCACACGCCAACTCCGGTCGGGATACTCGTATTCCAATTGGAGACTGACCCCCACTTGGGTTTTCCGTTTGGACTCACCCTTGCTGGGCACGCAAGCTATACACCCTGGACGATAAAGGCGTTCACCCGCCTCGCCTCAGCTGGTGTGCGTGCCCGGATTTGGAAGTCTAGGATTTCACCGAGTTGCTTTTTTATATTGTTTTCGATCAAGGTTCAGAAGGGTGCTGATTGCTAACTAACTTTCTGATCGTTTGTTAAGTATGGCTGGAAGTGAAGGCGCACGTGAAGTTGGACGCGAGGGTCAGGAGCGCGGTGAGGCGTCACGCTCGTCACGTCGAGTGCAGGGGCTGCCGCCTGAAGAGCAGGAGACTCTGGAACAAGTGGAGAAGACTGCTCGGAAGTCGCGCGCTGCGAAGCGCAAGGCAGCCCGAGAGGCGAAGTCGGCAGCGAGGTCTGAGACGACTGCTGGAGCTGGAAGTTCGGAGGCGCACCAAGTGAATCCAGATGAAGCTTCGGACGAAGTTTCGGGAAACCAAGCCGACTTGGAGTCAGCCGACTCAGTTCGAGATCCGGTTGACGAGGACGAGTCCAACCAGGACAAGTCCGAAGAGGCGTCTGCGGGAGGCGCCGACAAGGTTGAGCCCCCGGCTGAGGATCGAGTTCCGGATTCTCCTCAGCCGAAAGAAGTCGAGGTTCTGGATTCTGGAGCGCCGACGACCAATAGGGAAGGTCCGCTGACGACCGTTCGAGAAGACGAAGTACTGGATGATGCGAAAGGATCACCGACTCCGACCCAACGACAAGTGCCGTCAGCTCCGGTTCCGAATGTGAAGCCCGATCCGGATGTCATTGATTTGACTGGAGACGACCAAGCTGAAGAACCAACGAAGGAAGTGTCTGGGGCGCCGAAGACATTGATGACGGAAGCTGAAGCCAAGACCTACGTGGCCGATCAAGTTCGACGTTGGGAACGGGACGAGTCCGAAAGGAGTGTCCCTCCGACTGTGAAGACCGACTGGACACCGGGCAGCTTGGATTCCGGATCATACGTCTCTGCTGCTCTGATGACATCGGAGTATTTGGACCGACGCATGGCGATGGCGAGTCAGGCCGACGCTTGGATTTCGGAGATGCAGCTCAAGCGGGTATCGTTTGGAGCAGCCCAAGATCTGAACGCTGTCCTAGTTCCGCCTGGATTGTTTTCTCCGCGAGAGTGTGCTGCGGTCATTCAGACTCTGCTTTTCGAAGCCGACTTCGAGTTTGTGAATTTGGTTCCTGGTTGGTTCCGAACGCGGGCCAACAAGGTGCATCCAGATCTGGTTCGTCGAGTGGTTTCGGACTTGTTGCAGTTGCTGGCCGTCGAGTTGATCGAGTGGAGACAGTTAGTTGACGCCGCCCGAGAAGCTCAGCGCCGATTAGAAGTTTCCGGCCAGACTGATTCGAGACCACCACGTTTGGAGTATCATGCCGAAGATCGAGATGGAGATTTACTGATGAACGACTACGAGGCTAACTTACTTGGACGTGAGTACGTGCTGCAGTTGAAGGTAGCTGGGCTCCGGAAGACGCGAAGTCCGCGAGGGTCTGCCGACTCCGAGCCCCAACCGAAGCGTCCGCAACACTTGCCGCCGCGCCCGGAAGCCCCGCCAAGTCCGACTCCGGAATCTCTGCTCACGATATCTCCGGAAGTATCTCTCCAACACGCTGGGTCGAGGAGCACTATGTCCGATCGAAGTGCATCCATCCAGACTCCAAGTCTCTTTGGGGTATCGGGCGGGTCCGATCAATCCTTGACAAGCGCTTCGTCTGGGACGTTCACGTCGAGGGACAGCTCCTCACTTTCGTCCGGATGGAGCGTTGGCAGGTTCGCCGGAAGCCACATGCCGATGGCAATGATGGCCAAAGGTGGAGATATTCCAGCTGGAGATGGGATGTCGATGTACATCAAGCGCGAAGTGGTTCCGACCGCCTCGACGCCAGTTGACCAGGACGATGTCGTTATGTCGGAGTCTGGGGTCGACTGATGTTCGGAGGCGGAGACCAAAGTCTGGAAACCACTCGCGTCGACATGGTCACCGTCGAAGTCCTTCGTCCGGAAGCTCTGACAGCGAAGATGATCACGGGGCATCCCCGGAGTTCCAGAAGTCGACACTCAAGGAGGTCGGACCGACACTCCATGTCCGGACGCTCTGGCCGATCCGCTCGGTCGTTCCGATCACAGTCTTCGACCGGATCGGGATCATCGGGTGCCACGCAGATCGCCTTGAACACAATGAGGCAGCTGCAGGATGCGGTGTCCCGCATGGAGAACACCCAGGGCTCGACACTTGAGAAGCTTGGACTGGCGCTGAAGGCAGAGCTTGGACGGATGGTTCGGGAGCAGCTTTCGGAGGCTCGACCAATGGAAGGTGTCGTCCCGAGTTCCCATGACGACAGTCAAGTTCACCGCGAGGCGGAGACTCTGGAAGCACTTCGCATGGAGGCTGCTCGTCTGGAACGCGAGCGGTCCGAAGCTCTGCTTGGACACTACCAGGCCCATGTGGAGGCGCGCCAAGCTGAAGAAGCCGAGCGCACGGCCGCCATGATGGCCGCCGTCCAGCAGGACTTGCGCGACTTGCGGATGGATCGAGACCAAGAGCGACTGACGGCCAAGAATCTCCAGAGGTTTCTCGTGGGACAGTTGCGCAACCTTCAGACGACATCGGCCCAAGATCAAGGATCTGCGGAAAAAATCCAGTCTGATCCGGCAACTCAAGGGCGCAGACAGTCCGATCGAGCAACTTCAGACCGGAAATCCAGTCGAGAATCCAGTGGCGTAATTAACGACCGTACAAGCGCGGGGCGTATGGGACAGGACATGAAGAACACCGACGAATTCCTGGCGCCCCAACTGCAGGAGACATTGAACGCGGCTAAAGCGGTGAGCTTCAGGCAGCCCGCGGCAGCGCAAGCTCCGAAGGTGGCCGCCCCGAAGGTGAAGGCTGAACCCGTGTCCGAGTCGAAGCCCCCTGCGCCGACCCGATCGACGTCAAGCAGAGCGTCTGGATGGTCATCGTCTGGAACGTCCAAGTCGCCCGAGCCACGAAAGCGCGAGTCGTCTCGCAAGAGGAAATCTGGCAAGTCTCGCCGTCATGGTGATCCGTCGGACTCCGACCCGAGCTCGGACTCCAGCTCTGAATCGGACTCGAGTAACAGTTCGGACAGCAGCTCGTTCGGAGACGTGACGCCTGGAGTGACGATGAAGACTGCGCAAGGAGGCACTACGGTGTACACGTTCAAGCCGTTTGTGAATTTGAACACGCTGGAGGACTTTGATCCGAAAGCCTCGCTGGCAACAAGGATTCGTTGGTTGGAGCGGTTCCAAAGCATGGCTACCCAAGGCGGATGGACAGATCAGGTGAAGATGTACGAGATGAAGCTCAAGATGCCGGCACCCGTGCGGAACTGGAGAGCGAACTTGGAACTCAAGGTGCGTCGGGACTGGAAGCGTTTTCTGAAGGCCTTCCGGGAGAGGTACTGCAAAGCCAAGACGTCGGACTCGGAACGATACTACACGATGATTCAGAAGAAATCCGAGTCCCCTCTCGAATTCTACTACCGGTTGAACAAGGTCGGTGAGAAGGCTGGTCTGGACTTCAAGTCGTCCAGCAAGGCTCGAGAACGCCATCTCAAGGTGTTTACGAAGAAGCTTCTGGACACCAGACTGAGATCGACTCTCCAAGGCCAGCGGATCCGAAGCCTGAAAGACGTGGAGTATGTACTGAAACAGCATGAGGACATGGCCCAAGACGATGACTACGACACTCCACCCGTGAAGCGCGATTTCCGAGCCGACAACGTTCCGCATGGACGCTTTCATCCAAAGCGGAATGGACGGGCGTTCGTCGTGCAGAGTGAAGCCGAGTCAAGTGGTGATGACAAGCAAGTACGTTTCCATGATGCAGTCGAAGATATTCCGACCAAGTCAGGGACGCCGACGGCTATCGCCCCAACTGGAAGTGTGTCGACTGGAAGCTTGACGTCCGGAAACTCATCCGCTGGGAGTACTACAACTGGAGCGGGAATCGCACCGGATGGAGCCTGGAAACAAGGGTTTTCGGATGCAGTGTTCCGAGTGATGGAGCATGCTGGATGGAGACCCCCAACTCCAGACTTCAAGCCAGACATGAGAACCCGATTCAGCAGCCCGAACGCAAACAAGTTCTGTTAGAATTGCAAAGACTTCGGACACACCCATGGACAGTTGCTGGGCCGAGATTCAGTGCGAACGCTGTCGACGTTTCGGACATCCGACCCAAGTCTGTAAGACTCGACCCTGCGTCTTCTGCAACAAGTTTCATGAAGGCAAGTGCGATACCTGGAAGGCATTTCAGACCGTCCAGACTCTGGTTCGTCAAGGCTCCATCAAGGACCTGCCGTCTCCAGTCCGGGATCAACTTCTGGATGGAGACGCCAATTCTGGGGAACAGCAGTTAAACGAAAACGCCCGCTGAATGGGGATTCAGAACGCGTCGGGCTCAAGGACCCCCCAGAATTGTGTGTCTTAGCGTATGTTGGGCCGGAACTCAGACGTCGAACCCAAAGTAACCATCAATGCATGACTGTGATTCAAGATGACGACTCCTCCTCTGATGACTCTCGTTTGGATCAACCTCGTCTGGACTCGGAACCCTCACTCTCTGAAAAACATAGCCCAAGTGATCTAGCCGAATTTCGACTGGAACCAGGTGAGCGGTATGGATGGTGGGCAGGTAACGAACCGGACGAAATCAAGAAGGTGGCGATGGTGGACGGCGCAGTGAACAACCGAAGGACATCTATCCTTTTGGACTCTGGAGCATCAGTAAGCATGGTGAGCTTGGACCTTGCGCGTAGGCTCAAGCTCAAGCTGAAGTTCTGCAAACAGCTCCGGGTCTCTGGATTGGGTGGAGTTCCGACGATCATCACTGCACGCACTGAAGTCAAGATCACTCTAGGTCCGAGAGTTGTATACGTCTTGGAACTGTGGGTGGCCAACATTGGTGACGGTGTCGACGTACTTTTGGGAATGGACTTCATGTATTCAGCCGGTGTGCGCTTGTGTGTTCGAGAAGGCCTGGTACAACTTCCAGATGAAGAACCAGTGGTGTTGTCTGAATATGGTTTGGCTCCGAAACGGCAAGGTCTCGACATTCCAGTTACGCCTACGGAGACATTATACTTGGGTCCAGGCGAGCATGCGATTGTCCGGATTCGTTACGGTCAGAGCAACCCACAACGCGAAGTGGTTTGGGCAGGTCGAGGTGACCGCTGGGTGACCAAGATCATCTACACCCTTCAGTCTTGGCCTATTGCTGTGAAGGTGGTCAACATTTCGGATCAGAACCTGTGGATTGATTCCAGAACGCCGGTCGCTCGGATCATTGAGTTTGGATTCTTCCCGAAGTCTGGACACTTTGTTCGACCTGGATTGAGGAGATACCGAGAATGGCAAACCCTCATCTACGAAAACACGAAGTCGGAGCAGGCCCAGTTGCGAAAAGAACGATACAACCAGATGCTGAGAGACGCTGCCCCTCCGTGTGTCCCGAAATCCGAATACCGGTGGCCAACTCGGTTAATGCTGAAAAAGGAACTACCATCTGGAACCGAAACAGTGTACCAAGTCCAAGTGCAGGAACAACCCCCGCAGACTTCTGCCACGAATAGCTCCGAACAGGAGGTTCCAGAAGATGCACCATCGGAAGTGGATGATGCTGCTAACGCGGTCGACGATGGGCCATGGTTCGAGACTTTGGGTGGAGATAAAGACTCCCAGTCCGGAGATTTGGATTCAGATGAGGACGAGTTTTTCGACGCGATCAGTTTCGACGAGAGTTATCCGGAGGAAGACCTTTCGTCCGAGACACATGTCGACGAGTCGAAGTCCGTAGAGGAAGAAGATCCGGATTTGCCGACTCAAGCGATGCCGAGTATTCCGGTTCAGAAGCTCAAGATGGAGTACGATCGTGTGATGAGGATGAACGCAGAGGAATTGGATTATGAGCCTGCCGTCTACATCCACGAAGGTAGTGATCTTCTGGCTCAATTGCGAGACCAGCTGACAATGATCCCGGAAGTGCGTGATCTGAATCCAGAATGTGATATCGAGACAGCTGATGTTGGTGATCCGGATGTAACTTCTATGGAAGAGGAACGGAAACTGCGGTCGATTCTGGAATATCATCGCAAGATCTTTCTCGGGGACGGGAACGCAGCGCCTGCACCAGCTCGTGGTGTGATTTGTGATTTGGATGTGGAGAACGCAAAGCCTGTTGCTCAGCGGCCTCGCTCGATTGCACCTCATCTTGCGATCAAAGTGTACGAGCTGCTGAAGAAGCTCCTGGAGACCGGTCTGATTGAAACCTCCCACTCGCCTTGGGCATCTCCGATCATCATCGTTCTGAAGAAGAACGGAGTTGATATCCGAATGTGTATTGACTACCGGATTGTGAATGGATTTATCCAGTTGTCGAACTACCCGCTTCCTCTAATCGACGACCTGTTGATCGGTTTCGAGAGTGCAATGTGGTTCATGAGTCTCGACATGGCCAGTGGATTCTGGGCCATCCGGATGTCGGAGAGAGCGAAGTTGGTCTCTGCTTTCATCTGCCCGTACGGACACTACCAATGGATCCGCATGCCATTCGGACTGAAGAACGCTCCGCTCATCTACCAGGCCGTAATTAACAACTGCCTGTGGGGTTTCCTCCGGTTGTCGCCAGAAGAAGAAGCGGAAGTGGATCAAGATGTTCTCGATTATCTCGGTCTGGACCCCAAGGTCTGTTCGGAAACCAAGCACTCCAACTCGAAACGAGGTATGCCAATGTTGACGGAAGGGATGACTATTTTCAAGCGGAATATCCCAGCTCCACCGCAGATGGGACCAGTCTTGGGACGCAGTTCCTATATTGACGACATCGCTCATGGAGCAGCAACCTGGGATCAGTTGTGCGAAGATTTGAATGCTTTGTTGTTTCGACTCCGATATTGGAACATCTCCGTGAGCCTTCCGAAAAGCGAGTTTGGGAAACGTTCGATTCCGCACCTCTCTCATGAAATTAGCGCGGAAGGAATTCGAGCAACCCCGAAGATTGCAAAGGGAGTTTTGGACTTGCCATTTCCGAACACGCTGAAGGGGATCCAGTCATTTCTGGGCAGTTTGAACTACCATCACAAGTTCATCGAAGATTTTCCAGTAGTTGCCGCAGTCTTGTACGAGCTCTCGGATGAACAAGTTCGCTCCGGCCGGAGTCTGGCTCGAGCCAAGGAAGCTTTCGAGATCCTCAAAAGGAAGATTGTCTCGACTCCACTGCTGAGGCATCCGGATCGAAATCGACCATTCATCATCATCCCGCACGCAAATGAGTGGGCTGCCTGTGCAGTTTTGGGTCAAGAACATGATGGTCTCATTCAACCTGTCCGATACACAGGCCGAGTTCTGAACGACGCTGAGCTGAGATACCACATTGCTGAGAAAGAAGTCATTGCGATTTTGAGGGTACTTCAAGTGTTCCGAACAATCGTTGAACACTGCCCGATAATTGTGTACACACGATATTCCGTTCTCAAGTGGGTCATCAACTCGAAATCAGCAGACGGGAGATGTGTTCCGTGGGGACTTGCGTTATCTCATTGGAATTTGGAGATCCGGAAAGTGCAACGGGATGAAGACGGACTGGCTGCTATTATGGGTGCGGGCATCACACCACGTGAACATTTGGACAAGATCGCCGAGTCGCTGATCCCGGCTAAAGGCGAAGTTCGGAAACCACCTGTGATCAGTGTCGAGATGCTGGAACCGGATTTCGAAGGTGTTATTCTCAGTTTCGATGGAGCCGCCAAGACGTCTACCCGACTCGGTAGCTGTGGATGCGTGTTGTGGAAATTGCCTGGATGGAGTATCCTGGAAGCACGAGGTTTCGCTTTGACAGATGTCACGGTCAACGACGCTGAATATCATGGTCTTTTGGAAGGACTTGCAGATGGCGTCCAACCGGAAAATCGAAGATTTGGTTGTTGTCGGTGATTCTCGGATCGTGATCCAGCAAGTCCAAGGTCTCATCAATTGCAATCAACCACACCTACAGAGACACCTAGCTCGGGCCGAAGTTTTGAAGTCTGGTTTCAAGTCACTCCGGTTGGTACATCTCAAACGGGAATACAACCAAGCGGCAGATTATCTCACTTCGAAGACTTTGGCTCTCGGCGAGTCTTGAATTGTTGACGACCCAAATGAAATGGTTCACTTAGAGCAAGTATCGAAGTTGTCTGAGAAGATGATGAAGTCGAAGAGGCCAGCTGAAGTTCACACCGGTGGAGTCCACACGGAATTAGCAAGTCCGGATGAAGGTTCGGAACCAAGACGTGCAGGGAGCGATGATCTACTACCCGGTCCGGAGTCTGCACCATTGCCTCATGCCGCAAAAGTGATGGCAGTGTTTACGCGGTCTCAGGTGCAAGAGGAAGTCCAGTCAGAACCGGCACCTTTGGGACCCCTAGAGTTCCAAGCGGAACGGTGGAGACGCATTCGAGTGCACCAAGATGGAGACGAGTACTTATCGGAAATCAAGGCTTTCCTGAAAGGGGACGTTGATCGGTTCTCACCAAGACGACTCCGCAAGATTGCTAAGGTTGCTGACTATTTCACTCTGGACACCCGAGATGTACTGTACCGACTGGCACGCTCTACCCGAGACCGCCCACGTGACTTTGGAGATGAACCCAGACTGGTGGTCCCGAAGGCTCTCCAATCCGATCTCTTACACTATGCTCACGAAGACTACCAAGGCGGACACCAGGGCATTACCCGGACTCACGAAAAATTACGTTCGGAGTTTTATTGGCCTGGAATGTACGCTGATGTCGAGCGCTTCGTGAAGGAATGCGTGGATTGCGCAAGTGGAAAGGGGCGACCTCCGAACTCCGGACCATCACCTGGGAATATTGAACCGAGAAGACCGTTTGAAGTTGTTTCGATGGATTTTGTGACGCACCTTCCGAAGTCGGCACGAGGGAATACGTTCTTACTTCTCTTCCAGGACATGTTCTCCGGATACGTCATGTGTAAACCGATGGATTTGACTACTGCTCAAGATGTCGCGGAAGCTTACGAAGAGCGCGTGTTCCGAAACTTCGGAGCTAGTTCGTTGCTGCGTCATGATCAAGATCCACGGTTCATGAGTGAGGTGTTCACTCGCTTCCGGGAATTATTGGGAAGTCGTCAGAGAGCTACCCTCGCATATCGGCCTCAAGCCAATGGCCAGCAAGAACGTTCGGTCCAGACTGTTGTTCGGAGTATCCGGGCCTACATCTCGGAAGCGGATCAGAGTGACTGGGACGACCATGCGGAACGTCTCATGTTTGCTTTGAACACTTCTTTCGACGCTACACGCTTGGACACTCCGTTCTATCTGGTGCATGGCTGGGACGCTCAAGGGACGGTATCAGCGATGCTGGGTCCGAAACCTTCAAGTGTTCCGGAACGGACTGCGTATGAATGGCGACGCAAACTTCAGCGGGACTATAGTTATGCACAAGCGTGTGCGGAGGACCTGCAGAAGCAAGCCAAGCGCCATCGGTCTGAAGTGCAAACTCAGAAGTGGAAAGATCTGTCGGAACGGTTGAAATCTGGATTCGAGAAGGGTGATTCGGTTTGGCTGTACATTCCGAAAACACAACCTGGGCTGAGTCGGAAACTGGCTCACTTGTGGCATGGACCATTCCGCATTGAAGAAGTACATGATGATTTTCGAGTGAAACTCCAAGTGGATGGTTCGGGTTACCGAGTCAACCCTTGGGTACATGTTAGTCGTTTGAAGCCCCGTGCACTCTTTCCGAAGCGGCCCGTGGAGGAGGTCGAGGTCAACGAAGACGACGACTTCGACGCTGCTCTGCTCCCGGAAGACAGTTGGGAGCCGGACTCCGATCGGAACGAGTACGAAGTCGAGAAGATTTTGGACCTCCGATGGACTAAGCGGACCCGTACGTCGAAACGCACTCGAGAATACCAGATCAAGTGGAAGGGCTATGATGAGCCTGAGTGGATTCCCGTATCTCAACTTAGCTGCGGTGCCCTACTCTACGAGTTCAACCAAGGTGCCCGTGCACGAGCTCGATTCCGGGCCATGCAGGCTGGGGATGACCATCCCCGAGCTTAAATCCTTGTCTGGATCAAATACCGACAGAATGGCCCGGATCGAGAACGTAAGTTGCGAAGCGCGGAACATTGGTCTGATTTTGGTTGTGGATTGGCGAGCGACGGAGTGATGAGCTACGAAGATGAGGTCGGTTGCGAGTTTGAAGGGAAGATGAGATGACAAGTGGATACTTTTAATTTGGATTGGTTAACGCAATGAGGACATGAAAACGGAGTGTATTCTGGCACTTAGGCTCTGACTACATGTGCAACATGGAAAAGTAAGACGAGTTGGTGGCTGCACTCTGGAATGGCGAACGGGACTTCAAGACAGAGCATCGGTGATCAAGTCGCGCTCCTCCCGGGGGATGAGCTTGGCACGGAGATCGGCAGGCAGATGCGCAATGCGTTCTTCGTCAGTGGCACAGTAGCTCCACTCCACACGGCAGGGCTCTTGGCGATCCACCAGGTCCAGTTGCTCTTTCAGAGTGTATGGCTTGTGGGTGTCCGAATTGACGTGATTCTCGTCCATGAGGATCCAGGGACACAGCTTGTTTGGATAAGTCCACACTCCAGGCTCGTCGAACAGGGACGCCTGCATTCCCCTCCCAATAAGGTCTGCTTTCTTAGCCACGAGCTTGTTCCCGACCGTCTGACGTCGATTCGCTCGCTTCGTGTGGGCCCTCTGGACCCAAACCGGAACGGATGTATCCAAGAGGAACGTGATCCAGTGAAGAAACTCCCAAAACGCACGAGTGTTCTCACTCACCAAGTCCATCCACTCGTCCAGACCGTCCTTGTCGATCCGAGTTAGATCCTTGCGACGATGGAAGAAGAGTGTGCGCGGACGCTTGTCGAACATCTCTCGCCACGGCATCAGAGCCATGAGGTCTTTGTATTCGGACGGTTTGAAGCGCTTCTTCAGGATGTCCATATCATGACGATTCGGAACGTAGCTGACGAACCCAACCGTCTGTCTGGCAGCGTGTGACGACGGATCCGCGGCCTTCACTCGGATGCCATAGTGTCTCCAAGAGTTGTTGAACGGACCCGGTACTTCAATGATGGTCAGTTCCAGACGCGTGAGTTGCGAGTATTTCTTCCGGGCCATCTCCGTAGGCACCTTCTCATTCTCCGAGTCCGACTGTCTCCGCAGCTTGGATGATTTTTTCGAAGTCGAGTTTCTGCGGCCGCGTTTGGATGCAGAACGCGTCGACTTGGCCGGAGAATCGCCCAGTGGTTCATTTTCGTCATCCACGCCGTCATCTGGTTCTTGACCTTCCACCCAGTCGTCATCATTGGTCACGTCGTCGTGCTCCGGAGATTCAGGTCCAAGGAGATCCGCATCGTCAGCTCCGTATTCGAGCGGACCCCAGTATGGAGGCTCAATCTCATTCTCCAGAAGGATGTCCAATTCGCCCCGAGCTGATACAAAATAGCGGCGAGGGACGTACGAAGTCCAAGGTGTAGAGTCCAACTTGTTGCAGAACATCATTTGAATCAACATCTCCACAAGGTCAGCACGATGGAACCGAGAATGCACCGGTCGGTCCTGGCCGAGCCACTCAATTGCACCCGGGTACTTGATGCCTGTTCGCATGAGAACTTGAACGTCCAATCGAAGCTGGCTCCAGACGATGGGGTAATCTTTCAAGAGTTCTCGAGCTTGGTATTCAGAGAGCATCAGCGCTTCTCCTTCAGGACGACAGCTCAAGTCGGACTTCCCGTCCCACTTAGTCGGGAACTCTTGGATCATGTCTGGAACCCGACGCTGCTTCTGCTTGGACGGGCGTTTCTGTCCAGACGAAAATTGGTTGCGTGTAGGAGATTTGGATCGAGGCGCCGAGACTTCCTTCGTCAAGTCGACTTGGGAATCAGGAGGCGGTCGCTCGCTGTCCTTGTGCTCTTCGTCATCATCATCCGGACGCTGCATCCGAACGAAGGGGCCAGGTTGAGTGGTGATGTCGTCTTGAGCGGAAATGGAGATCACGGTCTGCCAGGTGCTTGGAACCGGAGTTTGGTTACGGAAGTGGACAAGCAAGTCCCGAAGTCGGGGCCAGTTGAAACAGAGTTGCGCGTTCTCACCCAGAAAATTCATCACGTCGGCCACTTCGAAGCGAGATTGTCGGAGCCGCTGGTCCAGAAGGCGGCAATGCATCTTCGAGTCGTCCAGTTGTTGAGGCAGTGTCTTGACTTACTTTCGAAGACTTGTCATGTCGGCGTCGTGTTCAGACATCAGCTTTTGGACGTCATCTCGATGCTGACGATTGACACGGTCCCTGTGCTCCAGAACTGCAGCCATCTTCTTCTCCCAGTAGTCCGACTGGAACTTGTAGTCATGCTTGAGTCGTGACACCTCCTCCTTCGCACTCACTGCTTCTTGAACCGCTTGGCTCGAGTTGGTTATCTGAGACGCCATGACTCGGTGCTGATGGATCAGCTTTCGAAGTAGCGTCACGGTTCCAAATACGCGGTGAGCAAGGCGATCCGGTTCGAATTCCGTGAGAAGACATGCAATCTCACGCTGTAGTCCGATCGAGCGCAGGAGCGCGTCCAACTCGTCCGGGGGAAGCGGAGTCTTGCGTGGAGTCAACACGAGGTCCAACACATCATCATCCGGACTGAAGAAGCTGTACAGCGATGCCAAGTCACTCGTGCGGAGGCCGTCCATCTGATACAGCGCCTCCAATCCACCATAGCCGTTCTGGGTATAGACTTGGGCGTCGAGATGCTCCTGCGTAGCGGGGATACCAACAAGCCGAGTCGCATCACCAACCGAGAGCCGAGGTGGAACCGATTAGAACGCTGGAGTCTCGACTTGACCTCCGCGCGGAATCTCTGGTCCAGCAGGAAGAGTTTCATCGGTTTGGAGAGAATGGGCCCGATCCAAAGACAACAAACGCTCGGCGCCAGCTTTCAGTGATGAGTCCTCGTGCACAGTGGCCTCCTTGGGGGGAGAGCCTCCGTCGACGTCCATGCGTTCCGGTCCAGTGTCGTCGCCCTGCTCGCCGTCATGGTTGCCGTCCGAACCACCGCTGCCCTGCATGTCGTCGCCCTCGCCCTCACTTTCCTCGCTCTCGCCGTTAGAGTTGTGGCTAGAAGAGTCCTGGTTGCCGGTGGAGTCGCCCGAGGCGACAGGCGTGTTGTCTTGCCGACCGCCGTTAGCAGGAGCTGCGGGGCGGACAGGGGCGCTGACGGCAGAGGCCCCGGACGTCACGTGCGGTGCCATCGATGTGTGCACCAAGCGGGGGATTGCGATTTGGTCGAGCCGTGAGAGTGGTGTTCCCGACCTGATGGAAAAAGATCTGGCTGACTGTGGGGAGACAGGGCGAAGAGAAGAGGCGACTTCCGCCAGTTGGAGAACGAAGCCACCATTTGGATTCGCTTTCCGCCTACTCCGTCTGGAACCGTGTGATTTCATCACAACCTGTCAGCTCGAGGGTAAATCTCTCGATGAAAGCTTGCGGATGAGAGGGACGGTTGACACGAGGCGGCTTTGGGAAAACTTCCCTTGCGCCGGTTCCCACTCTGTCCCGGAAAGCATGCCTCTGATTGGTCCAGAATTTATCCAGATTTTGTGACAAGTACAAGCTGGGACGCGGTGACAACAGAAGGTTGACAAGCACTGTTTGGATCCAGACCTCACGGTCCGGACAACTGAGCTGTTACGAGTGGTGAAGAGCTACGGAGGGCGACTTGTTGGTGCGCGCCGGAGTACTCATGTACCTGGTGGACGTCCCCGAAGACATGTGTGTTGTTGCGGTTGCCGACTGGGCACGTATCGAGGCCAAGAGGTGACACAGAGATGCCATGGTGAGCAGTATTCCCGACGGATGACTGGAGTTCTGGATTTGGATCGAGATGGAGAGCTAGTCTGGATCCGGATGGGTCCTTGAATCTGCGGAGGAAAAATCCAGTGGTCACCCATCATCGAAGATTCGAAACTTCAGGTATAGTTGGGACAAGATGTTTACGACCGACCAGCACGACCGACCAGGATCTGTTATGCACGAGGGGTCGCCTGATTCCTTGCGTGTCTCCGGATGTTCAAGATGATTACGCCACCCGGACCCATAGTGAAACCAAGATAAAAGTGAAGCCTGCATGTGGAAAGATAGCTAGTAGAGATCGTCTAGCACTAAAATCAACAGAGAGTTCGTTTTGCCTTGTAAGTGACAAGTCGTCCGGCCAAGCCTCAGGAAGTCATTCCCCGGGCCCGGCGACGTGTTTCTTGCGGATAAGGTCACCTCGGGCACGCGTACGCCCGTTGTGCGAGTCTCCACTAAGACCTAGAGATCTAATTGGTGGGGACTGCGGCGACGCGCGCCAAGGAGTGATCCGCCATTTCATATTCCAGTTGGCGAACCGAACGGTAACCCATTTCATATTAACTTGCGGTTTGGGAGGTTGTTAGTAGTCACCCCTTGAACTTGATTGAGAGACTGCTGTGTGGTAGGACTGTATATTTGTGTTTGGAGCGATTTGTCTCCCGGAACGAATCCTAGTGTTCGGCGTCGGGAGTGGTGCGCGGTTATTGATTTGAATAAGCCAGTGAATTTGGGACTGACCAGGGTTCTGAATAAGGCTTTGTTGACTGGACCGAAGACCCACCGCTCAAGGGTCCGAAAGAATAAGAGCGGCTGCATATCGTTTAACTCTCTGTCTGTATTGATTGGTGTATTGGGACGACTCCACTAATAGTCTGACCCCCAGCTGTATTGACTCCGTTTGGAAACGAACGTGGGCGATTGTATTATTCTGTATCTGATTGATACTGCGAAAGCAACTCAGGTGGTGAACTCCGGACCTACCGAAGATAAACGCTACCGAGAGGGATTGCACAAGGTCACACGCCAACTCCGGTCGGGATACTCGTATTCCAATTGGAGACTGACCCCCACTTGGGTTTTCCGTTTGGACTCACCCTTGCTGGGCACGCAAGCTATACACCCTGGACGATAAAGGCGTTCACCCGCCTCGCCTCAGTAACGTGATGTGGTCGGCAAGACTCGGGTTCGAGGGAGTTCGGGACGGTACATTGTCGACCCAATGACGGAATGGTGCGACTAGACCTCAACGTGGCGGACTTGCGTGAGACATTGGACTTGCGCGGGGCTTCTACGCTGCTGCTTCTCTTCCGAGCCATCGAGGTTGCTCTCATGCGTCAAGCGTTGACGATCTTGCAGCCTGACATGGAGAAGTACCTACCTACGAGAAAGGCGTGGGCTGGTAAGCTCCTGTTGGACGAATACCAGCGCGAGAAAGATGGGTTGACAGCTCGACTGCGAGATGAGCCGACGCTTGGAGTATTATCCGATGGGTGTTCGAGCGTCAGCAAGGAGAAGGTCGTCAAGTATATCGTCATACCGCCACGCATGCGGTCGCTACTTTGGTGTACCCGGCGGACTGGTGAAGCAGGGCAGACATCCGAGTACGTAGCTCAAGAGATCGAGTCCGTTATTGACGTGATCAATTGGCTGCCGGGAGATTGGCTGTAGTGTCTGTGACAACTGGCAACGCTCCTGTCATGCAGAAGGTCTGGGGCATCCTAGAGAGGGAGCGCCAACTCTCCTGCAAAAGTTGCAGCAATCACGCCCTCAATCGCATTCTAAAACCTTAGCGTGCCTTGGATGAAAGCAGTCCGTTAAGCTCGCCAAGTTCATCCGAAACCGACTGCAGCTTCTTGCCCGTTTTTGCAAGCTCCAACACGGGGCCAAAGAGAGGCACCCTCGGACGCTACGCTTGTCTGTGCGTACATGATAGCTACGAGTGCATCAAGAGCGTCAGCGACAACCAACGCATCATCGCGCGACTATTTCGCCAGAAGAAGTTCATGAAGCGTTTTGGCCGGAAACCTGCGAAGCTCAACGAAGTTCGGTCTATTGGCGAAGACAAGGAGTTCTGGAAGAGGCTGACACTGTTGCAAGTGCTGCTGGGGCCGCTAGTCGAAGCCGTCGCAATGCTGGATCAGGACAGTGCTGTTTGTTTACTGGTAGTTCATTTAGCTTCAGCGTGAACCGTGGTACAATGATCCCATTTCGAATGTACCCCGAGCTGTGCAGACAAGCATTCGAGAGGCGATCACTTCAAAGTGGTCGCCTCGCGCGCGTCTCGCGCTGCCCTCGGATCTGTGGCGCCCCCGGGCGCACTCGCCTACCAGTGAGACTCGTCACTGCGCTCTCTGCGCACAGTCGTGCACGCCTGCCACGAGCACGTGGTGCCCGCCACGAAGAAGACCAAGGCCCAGCGCTTCTTCGAGCTGGAGCTGGAGGACACGGGTGCGTAAACGATGGGCTGCTTTGGCTTGCACTGTATTGCAACTGAGCCGCTTGCGGCGGCGCTGGAGAGGGCGGTATCCTGATTTTTGTGCTGATGATTATGGCGTTGCAGTGCTCTTCCCCGAGGGCGGAGGCCAGCCTTGGGATACCGGCAATATCGATGGCGTGCCGGTGGACCAAGTGTACGTGAAGGACGGTCGCTGCGTGCACCGCATCCCTGTGAAGGAAGGGGATCAGGCTCCGTTCGTGGAGGGCCAGGAGGTGCTGGCCAGCGTGGACTGGGTTCGCCGCCTTGACCACATGCAGCAGTACTCGGCGCAGCACCTCTTTAGCGCGATCGCAGAGAAGTACGGCTACGACACCACCACGTGGTCGTTGGGCGAAGAGCGCTGCAACGTGGAGCTTGTGCCCATGAGTAGCGTGGAGCCGGCCAGTGTCGATGACGGCAAGAAGAAGGGCAAGGAAAAGAACGTGATTCCTGCTGACTTGCTCCAGAAGATCGAGGCGGAAGTAAACGATGCCATCGTGGCGGGTCTAGCCATGACGCCATCATTTGCTGAGCCTGGCACGAAGCAATGGGAGAAGATTGCTGCAAAATTTGAGCCTGGGCAGATGCCGAAGGCCATGCGCACCGTTACTATCGATGGTCTGGATGTGAACCCGTGCTGTGGCACACACGTTCAGAGCTTGGCGCACCTCCGTTCGCTGCGCGTGCTCAGCACCGAGTTCGCACGAGGAGCTAGTCGTGTCTGGTTCGTCGCTGGTGAACGTGTGAACCGCGAGTTCTCGCGAATGTACGCAAGAATTGCATTTTGGGCATTTTTGCAGTCGAAGACGGCCACAGAATTCGTAGACGCGGACTTGACCACGAGCGTGAAGTCGGTCAAGGCGGTCGCGAGAAGGATGGGGGTCGTGTCAACGCCCGCTAAGGAGAAACAAATTGGTGCCGAAGCGACCGACTTCTACACCAAGTGAGAGAGGTAGTCGTCGGAGACGCGTGCGGACATTTATGCTGTCTCGCAATTGATATGGTGGATTGACAAGGGTAAAGCTCCGGGTCAGACAAAGCACCACATGTACGGTGATCTACTTGCTCAGCGAACAGGCAGACCTTATACTTTCTGAGAAGGCATGCTTCCCGATTTGTACCACACTTGGGGTAATGTATTGTCTTAGTGAATGGTGGGACTGTGGCAAATTTAGATTCCACCAATCAGCGATCGGGTGGGAAGATTTTCCGGGCCTGACTTCAAGGATGCGCTGGAGCGGCATGCAGTAGGCTACTCAGCGACATGCAAGTGACTGAAGACATGGAAACCGATGGTAGCATCCCAGCGCGGTGCCTAGCGAAGCGCAGAACGAATTTGCTTTAGCTACACGTAAAGTTCTGCTCGCGACGATTTCGTCCCCATTAGTGACTTCTCAGGCAAGTCATTGACCGCGTTGGGGAGTTAAGCTGCAGTCGAAGCTCATGGACACCACAATGACGAAAGTCAGCACATTTGATCATTCGACTTTGATTACACAATCTTTTCATAACATATAAACCTGAAGGTACTTATACATATCAGGTGTTCGCTGAGCAAGCAGATTACTGTACTACCCACTGCTCGCTCGGTTAGCAGTCATGATATTTACGATCCCAACGGCATCAAGCGAGCGTTCATAAAGCATCCATGATTTTATTAATACGAAGCGGCGAAAGCTGTTGGATGCAAAGCAGGTGGAACAGCGTGCCTTCTTGTACTGCAACGCATGCAACAAGGATGCCAAGACCAACATCTTCTAGCAACTCAGCGAAGAGAGTGAGAGTGAAGACGATGATGACGATGATGACACGGCGGGGGACGACAGCAGTGCAGGTTCGGACGGGAGCAGTGCAAGCCTAAGCTTCTGCAATTCACATTCGTACGACGGCAGTCAGGAATACAAGTTTGAGAACTAGCTTCAAACAAGAATCTATTCTGTCCGTAATAAATGCATCAACGCCATTTCGTGTGATCCATTTTTGTCATCAATGCATACATTTGATCATCCCGAAGTCTTATGATACGGTGGTGACACTACCAGTAGCTACACTTTGCAACCTTAAAACGGCTGTGGCGCAACTTCTTCTTTTAATAGAAAAAAGCATAAAGAAGAACACTAAATAAAAGAACCCTTAACATCCCTACCAGGGATGTTAAGTGATAGGAATCAGCTTTCGTGGAGCCCTAGTTCTTTTTATCCGTAGCGGATCTTTTAGATTTGAGTGTCTCCCATAAAAATTATCATTTTCCGGTGTTTTTGACGCCAAATCGGGTCAAGATCACGGCCAGAGGTTAGGATAACTCAAAATATTGTATTACTCAGTAATACAATTGTGGTATTAATACGGATTGTATTAATACTTATACTCGATAATTAGGCAATTGTAGAAGTATAATTGGAGCAATACTACTTCTCCGAAATGGTAATACCAGTAATATTTTACAGTTATACTTTAGGAAACCAAACTGACTTGACTTGCCTAAGCTTAATCTAGCTGACTAAATGTGCAGTAATAACTCTCTAACACGAGTGGTCCAAGTTTCGTTTTGCACCAGCAATATACCCCCCGTGTTGCTATTCCACACCCGTCGGAGCGCGGTATCCGTATCAAATGTTGTGCCAACGTCTACCACGACCTCAACAGCCTATGGCGCCCACACTATGCGCAACAACACCACCGCGGAGATCCCGCGGAACGCCCGGCGCTCTGTCGTATAGGCATCTGGGCCTTGCCACGGTGGTATAGGCATCTTGGCCTTGCCACGGTGGGTAGTGCTACTTTCAGCGTACGCTCGCCCGCCGGCACTCGCTACATACCCTCCGCGGTGCTATTCCACACCCGTCGGAGCGTGGTATCTGTGAATGATACCGAGTTAACGTCCGTCATGTATTTATACACCAAGAATATCCTGGAAGAGTGGGTTGCCCCAATTGTTCAGCGAGAAGAATCCAAAAATCGTCTAAAAGAAATCGCCAATCTTAGGCCGATGATTGATTCGGGCCCTATTCGATAGACTAATAAAATGGTCCATTCACATGAACTATATTCTGATTGACCACTTATAATATTCCATACAAGTGACAATTTGTGAGCTCATAGTGACATTAAGTAACATGAATCGACTCGTAATTGGCCATTTTTAGTGGTCACAAGGTGTGGATTAACCAAACAAATCGGCAAGAGTATGTCCTTCCCATTGATACCCCATTTGTACTTTACGCTTGTGTAGATCAACAGTGTAGATCAACAGTTACCTGTGAAAAGGCTGGAGGCCTGGTATAGATTCCGCATGCAACTTGTGTATCCATGTGGGGAGCCAGTGTGTTGCTGAGCGCCTTTGTGTGGGACGTGCACGCCAATATGATGTTCTCTACACCATACATACACATTAGGGATTGAGCACAACCCTCGCGACGATGCCGCGGAGGAAATCAGGCAGTACATTCATGACTTGAAGGTCCCGCGGCAGAAGCCGCACGGCTCGCTACCACTTTGTGTCTGGTTTGTTTGGAATTGACCAGGCGTAAACAGGCATAGAAGATTCGAAAACTCGACCCGAGCCATTGGGAGACGGCTCTGTGCACGGTTTCGCACAGTGGCAATGAAAAAAAAAACATGCTGAGGCAACATCCAGAGCACCCGTACTCTCTTCGCTGTTCTGATACGAAGATGTCCAAGGGGGGGGGGAGAAGGTGAAGAAAAATGAGAAACCTATTAATCAAGTGCTGGCGAATACGAAACGGACACGCGGCGCAGGTCCATCATCAATTGAGGGAGTGTTCAAACCAACGGACGCGGTGATAAATCTGCAGGTGTCAACATAGCTTACTTGTACAGGTATGTGTTATTGTTTAACCATAAAACGTATTTAATATTTCAAACGGGATTAATTTATATGTGCCAACACCCGGAGTTTAAGAAGTGTCTATGCCTCACGCGCAAACTCCAGCTTCACTGTTTTAAGTCGGGAGAGTCACTACGAGACACTGGATGCTTCTTTTGGAATGTTTTGCGAGTGTGCATCGCGGCTGGTCGTGAGCGAGTTCGATGCGATTGGAAAAATTCCATTTTTGAGCGTGATGCACGATATCTGGACAAACATCGCGAAGGATAGCGTTGCGGGGGTTCGATTGCCTTTATTGACAAGTTTTGGAGATTTCGGCACTTGGCTGTGATGGTTGTAGTTCAAAACAACGGGCACTTCTCCGAAAAGATTGCCAGGGTTATGAAAGAACGTTTACCACTCGTTTTGGTATCGATCTCAACATGTACGCAAAGTACATGATGTCGGACACGACTCTATCAGCTCGCAATGTTGCATCTTATTTTGAGGCCTCTTAAAAAGATTGTGACATGCATTTGTTCAACCTGTGTATTGGATACGCGCTGGGGTTGAAGGACAACATTACAACGGCTCAAGTGTGGGATCCTGACAACGGGAGACTAGTAAAGCAAACCACCATCACCACACCAGGAGGTGCGCTACCGGAAGGCGAGACCATTTTCAAGAAACTCCACGATTTACACTGTTACTTCCTCAGCAATGGAGATCGAAAAAAGGCCTCGAGAAGGTTCAAGAGGTTTTTTTCCTTCCCCAGTTGAAGCCCCTCAAGGACATCAAAGTGCGCGTGGCGTCGGCGTGGTGTCTTCTTCGTAGGTCGCTTTTCAACTACGAGGCAAGAAAACTTTATTTCGACTCTCACAAAGATGACGGGGAAACTGTTTTTTTTTTTTTCGATCATTATGAAGGAGAGTGGAAAATTATTGCTGATTTTGAAGCCATCGTCAACTACGTTTTGGGGCTCGCACTCGTTGAAACGCAGCGAGAGAGTACGGTCGCTTTATTTATGGTAGTGTGTCGTCGAGTTGCCGAGTGTCTTCTGGAATAAGACTCGTACATGGTTATGAGTCGTAGTCGGCCTGCTTCTCCCACTTGAACCGAAGAAAATCACCTGCGGACTCGCGCTGGGGTCAAAACGTTTACTACTCTGGCCCACCTAAGAAACAACATTTCTATTCAACCTCAATTTTTCAGATCGTATTGGATTGGCTATAAGTCGGCCATAAGCCATATGATTGGTCATAAAGTTCGACCGGACAACAAATCGGCGTAATCGCTTAGAAAAACCTTAAAATATATGCGAGCACCACGATGCCCACAAGAACACTATGATATTCTTCAACGGTTCACCGCACCGGCGGTTTAGTGATCTTTCCAATGCTACCCTTAACTTTGAATATCGCTAAAAATTGTAGCCATTACGCAAAAATACCTAATGTTACCCAAAACCGGGTTAACAAAACATGTTTTGTTTCCCCGAATTCTGCTGTTTTTAAGCAGCCAATGGGCTGAAGCGAAAGCACCAAATCTCACCTTTATTTTGAGGTATTGCTCACCCCCAACAGATTTTTTTTGATTTTTTACGGCGGCCAGATAGAAATGTTGTTTCTTAGGTGGGCCAGACGAGTACGTCCGCGGGTAAGCGATGCATTGCTCGTCTGAAGGGACAGTTGGGTAAGCGTTAAACGAGTTTGACAGTGGATGGCATCCTGGCTTTGCTGCTGGAACCTAGATGCGAGCGCAATACGGACAATATGCTGGCATCCGATGATCAAGTACTGCAAGAGAAGAACAAAAAACTACAGGCTGCGGCTATAGACTTCTTCCACTTCGAGCACCGCGAACTTTTTCACAGATTGCGCAGCGACAGTTCCAAATGTAGCGATGGTACTGATGTTATCAATATCCCTTCACGCTTCCCTGTGATAACGCATTCGGCTACGGACCCTTTACTGACTGTGAGACAGCGGTTTGGAGTCGCTCTTCCGTCGGCGACGCAAAATGTATTTTGTGCTCGTGGTCAAATAGATGAAGCTGACGTTGACTACGATCGATGGTTCGATTTAAACCCTGAGTGGGATGCGGTGGCTGCCGATCAAAAGTTCGAGGAAACCAGCGAAGTCCCTGATGTTGCGAAACTCAAGGAGATACGGGATATGCTAGCAGCAAAAATGACATATATTGCTGAGGACGACAGCAGAAATTGGGATCTTCTTAGCGTCATGAAGCATGTTGACTTCCTCAAGTGGTTTGGAGACGTTGGCCAATCCGAGTTCCCAGCTACTGCTATCATGGCGCGCATTCGGCTCGGAATAGTTTCCTCAACTGCATTTCAAGAACGCGCTTTTTTTTTCTTCAGGAAGTACGAGCTCAGATGAATTCGTTGCGCGCCGAGAAGCTATTACTTCTCAAACACAACGCCAAAGAGTTTGAGCGAATGAAGCAAGACCTGCCGCTCAAGTAGTACAAACGAGGTTTAAGACAAAGCGTTAGAGTTTGTACTGAGGACAAGGGTCGATTAACAAATCAATACAAAACATGTTTGTGCAACTGTCGTATTCTAATAGCTCCAGAGAAGGCTGTAAAACCAAAGTACAACAACCATAATTGTGGTGACGACGCGAGTCGATGTGTTCGGTCTATAAGGCTGTCCAAGTATTACAATGTGCTGCACTGTCGACAAGACCAGCTTGAGAATAAGATGGAACACACGAGATTCATATCTGTACATGTAGTACGTAGAAACCAGGGCAAACTTCTGTATACAAAGTAAGATGGAGCAATTTCTTATCTTTCGCGCTTCAACCTTCGCTCAAATTTGAGGCAAGCAGCATACATACCCAACCGCGGCTCGAACGGGGAGGCGAGCAACGCGTCTAGGACGTCGAACTTCCGCTTGCGGGTGTCCTTGGTCGACTCGTTGCGCAATCCACCAGGAATTCGACGTAAGACAGGACAACAACATCCCCAAAGCCCAGACAAAGTGTTGATAAAGAGCACTTTGTATGGGCTTTTAAAGTGCCAAAACGGCGAGCACGTAGTCGCGAAGCATTTCCAGGCACACGTGTGATATACTGGTCCTGACAGCTTCGGCGTGCTGTAGGTACGCGCTCATATGTGCAAGTGGTGTCACAGGTCTGGAACCAAGTTTAGTTCCTGCTTAGATTATTGACGCGATCAAGTCAGAGACTTTTGTGTATCAATACGTGCTAACACGACTTATATAATACCCACCTCAAATCTGTCGTAGGCATTAGCTCCGAATTTCTGTCGTCAAGAAGGTATTAGGCTATTGTAACATGAAATAAGTAGATTCTAGGACATCTCCGCGGCTGATATCCAGTTTTTGCGTTCTCGTGGTTGAATTTCGTGAGTCTTCGAGTCATCATCTGATAAGCATCCTACAGATCCAACATCCTGTTCACTGATGTTCAAACGTGATTGGTAGCACGAACGATCGTCTCGGTCACACCGTCGACAATGGGCTCGTGTAGCGAGTACTTGTGAACGCACTTGCGTTTGTCGTGCTACCTTCATCTAAGTACATACCACATTTTTTTATCTCAATGGCTACACCAACGTACGGGGACATAATTATTGAGGACCGGGGGGATTTGCAGTCAAAAGCTGGTATCACAATGATCTGCGCAAACGTTGGTAGTTGTCACGTAGTATACGTGTGCGTTGAAACTCAACGTGTGTGTTGGAAGGAAAGATTGAGAATGAATTAGAATTCAGCGGTGCCAGCTAGCTACTCGAAGGCCGTGGAATGGCCGATTGAACTTGCAATGAATCAAGTTGCCAGCTGAGAGTCAACTCAAATCCTAAACTATGGAAACGACAGTGTTGCAGGAATCCTGCTGCTGGATGGTGATGCGTCCTCCTCTCTTGCAGACCTGAGCAGGCAGGACTTCAACATGACTAGGTCGTGGTAGTGGTAATCATGACACTCCTTCCGCTGAAAAGCGCTTACGCCGAGCGTTGACGCGTCGAACGCCGAGGCAGTACGAGAAGAAAGCGCTCACTGAGACCACGTACTTGCTCCAGATTTTTTTTTCTGGCTCCCAAGAATCCTTGTTATCTCGTCCATACCAGTGCACCGTGAACTGCACCTTGTCGTTCTTTACACGCCGTAGCAGAATTGCTTGGTGTTCGACACCTTCAAAGCCGTCGCGAGTGATCAACGGAGGCACATCATTGAGACGGCGCGGATTGGAGTCGAATACGTAGGGCCGTAGGTACGAAACATGAAACTCGTCGTGGAGCTGCAGTCCTGGTGGTAACCCGATTTGGTATGTATCTGGTGTAGTAGACTTGATCACAGGATATGGGCCGATATAGTGCTAGGCTAGCTTCCTTTAACCTGTGGTACCGAGATGGTGAAGATCGAGATTGGACGTGTTGAGAAGGACTTGATCACCTTCAGCAGAATTGAAAAAGTCGGGCGATTTCAATCGTGAAAGTACTTCATAGCAGCCTGAGATTGTTCCAACATGTCTTTGCACTGCTGGAGCACCACCTGCTGATGCTCAACAAACTTCATAGCTTAAGATCGGCGCCCGCGGGTTAACGGAGTTGCTAAATCAGCGACAGATCGTGGAATGTAGCCGAGGTCCGCCGTAAAAGGAGCCATGCCAATGCTGGAGTGCACTCAAGCGTTGTAAGCGAACTCAGCGAGGCTCAGCATTTCATCCCAGTCATCATGCCGGGCGTTGACGAATGCACGAAGGTAGTCGGCAACAAAGTGGTTGGTTTTCTCAGTCTGCCCGGAAGTTTCCGTTCTGAAGGCAGAACATAGTTGAAGCTGGGTCTATTGAAATGACATGAGCTCCGACCAGAGCTTGGACGTGAACTTCGAGTCACGATCCGATACAATGCTTAGCGGCAGACCGTGGAGCCGCTGATAGTGATCACGGAATAAGCGCGCAGCTTCATGGGCAGTACACGTAGTAGCAGTCAAAACAAAATGGGCACGCTTGGTCAAGCGATCAACGATCACCATTATCGCGTCGCTTTTAGAGCGTGCGACCGATTGGAAGTCCAGTAACAAAATCCAAGGTTATGCTCGTCTAGCGGTTCGCAGGCACCTCCAAAGGATGCAAAAGTCCTGTCGCCTTGCGTTGAGATACCTTGATGCGCTGGCACATTTAGCACGATGCCACGTAGCGACGCACAGCTCGATCCATGCGATACCAGTAAAACTTATTCCGGAGAGCCATTAGCGTCTTCCAATACCCAGGATGTCCACTTGTAGCAGAGTCATGGTGTTCGAAAAATATCGCGTTGCGCAGGTCATTGTCGTCTGGAATACTTAGTCGGCGTGCCAAGTCCGCGCTGGGCTGGTAGAATATTAAGCCGTCCTCGAGGAAAAAATGATTCACGTTTGCACGAAGCGTTCGTGGTGCTTCAACTGGCGGTGGTGCTGAGGCCTCTGCTCGCGTCGCGAGATACTGGTACAGAAGACCGAAAGTAGCATCCTGCCGATTGAGTCGAGTACACTGCTGATGGATAGATGGTCGGGCAGCCATGTAATGCAGGTATGCATCATCCGCGGTTGATTCATCGTGCTGGCGGGTAAGTTGCTGCAGAAGGCTGGCGAGGGACACGTGCTGAGCTGACTCGGTTGGCTCGAAGGCAGGATTACGAGAGATTGCGTCGGCGACAACGTTCGAAATTCCAGGTATCCAGCGGAAAAATGGGAGGTATGAGCCGAGCTCGTTCAGCCATCTAGCCAACCGCTAAGCATGGCTTCTGCTCAAGAATAGACTGCAAAATGCGGTGATCCGTGTTTACGAAGAATGGCTTGTCGATGAGATAAACTCGCCACAGCCGCATTGCATGTAAAGCCGCCAAGAGCTCCTTCTCGCGAATGGGATGCATTTTCTCCGCTTCGCTCAGCTTCCGGCCTCCGTAGCTGATGACGTGTTTGTTACCAGTATCATCAACTTGGTACAGATACCCACCGATAGCGTAGTCTGACGCATCCATGCGAACGTGAAATGGGCGCGACCTGTCTGGGTGGGCGAGCGTTGGCGGGTCCGAAAGCAAACGCTTCAGCCCCTCGAAAGATCGTACTTGTACAGGGGTCAGAGAGATCTGTTCGTTCTTCCTCGCGTCGCCTTCATGAGCGGGACTGCCAACTCTGCAAAGTTCTCACAGTATTTGAGCACATAGACGCATGTGCCGACAAACGATTGTAGCTGCCGCCGTGTGCGAGGTAGTGGCCACTCTCGAATAACTCGAGACTTGTCCGGGTCCATGCGAATGCCTTCGCGTCCAAAGAAATCACCGAGGCATGGTATCTCGTTTTGCACAGAATGTGCACTTCTCCAGCTTGATGTACAATTGCTGCTCTTAAGAACCTTGTCGAGCGCTTCCAGGTGGTCCTCCAGCGAGGGTGTCTTGGTGAACACGAAAAGATCGTCGAAGTAGGCCCGGCAAAAGGAACGCTGATCACTGAACACTCGCTGCATCATGCGATGGAACGCCGAAGGGCTACAAGCAAGGCCCATAGGCGTTACGAGGTACTCGAATTGGCCGTCTGGAGTAGATAACGCTGTGTACTGGATGTCTTTCTCTCGGAGACGGACCTGGAAGAATCCCCACAGCAATATCCATTGCTGAGAAATAGTAGCCGCCCGCCATGGCGTCGAAGATGTCCTCTTTTCTGGGCACCGGGGTTGCAGGAATGCGGAGCTTGGAGTTGATCCCTCTGAAGTCGTGGATGATACGCCAACCTACAGCCTTCTTGACGCAGAAGGTGGGTGCGCAATACGGAGATTATGACGGTCGGATTATACCGGCCTCGAGCATCTCCAGTGTCCACGCGCGGATAGCTTCTTTCATCGCGTCACTAAGACAAAATTGCTAAAGCGCCACGGGTGTGTCGTCTGATAGCTCCACTTCGGCTTCGACGTCCACAGAGCGTTGAGGTATAGCTCCGCACGAAAGACGGTATTCTTGTACTTGTTCACCACGTCTTCCTCGGGGCGACCTCGTAACTGGTCCCAGCCTTGACTGAGCTGCCTCGTGGCCTTATCCGACGCCTCCTCACATACGCGAACTGCGAAACAAATCATCGTGCTGCATGCGGCGAAATTGGCGATGAGAAATGACCTTCGTCTCGCCCGCAGAGGACACGTAGTCGTGCTTCGCGTAGAAGAGCAAATTGTTCAGTTGATCGTTCCGATCCCGGCGCGCAAGAGCTCGTCGGCGGCTGCCGGCAGCAACAGGACTGGCTCGCGCTCGTGGGAAAGGCTGCAATGCCAAGCCAGAAGCTGCACCACGCGGTCGCACAATTCGTGCCGCCAGTCGATATCCGGATTCACATCCCCCCCCCCCAGCCTTGGAAATCCGAGCATAACGTTTTTTCCCTTCAGGGATCTCCATCACAAACACTTCGGTGGCATATTCGGGGAACCCGTCCATTGACACCGTGATCGTTGAAGTGCGTCGCGGGATACTCACACGTTGACCGCCACCTAACTTGACACGTAAAGGCTCGGGTAGTGTGGTAACTTGGAGATTCAGGCTCGCAGCGACTTCAGGATCAATAGCGTTGAATGAGACTCTGCTGATGATGAAGACGCACACAGAAGCATCGTCGAAACGGGCGCCCTGGCACAAATAGCCGTAATTTTTTTCCTTGTTGCGGGTTGAAGCTTCACTGGTTTGATAGTGAAGTCCAGCCTGGAGAGGGCTACCAGAGCGTGCATGGCGAACACGATCTGGCGGTTTCGGCTCGGTGGGATGCCAACCCACCGAGCCTACTAGTTTGAGCGGTCGGGCACAAGTTGCCGAAGATCGTGTCGACAAAATCGGACGATTCGCACTGCATCTCGCTGTATTTAGAGTAGTATTGATAAACAGCCATAATTCAAGGTCGTCGTTGGTTTCTCCGTTGAACTGCGGTGGGTTGCCCTTCTTCTTCTGCGGCTTCTGTGCTGCCACATGAGCTTGCAGTATCTGCTGCTGCAACAATACTTGCTGCTGGAGCATCTGTAACATCTGCTCTTGGTTCTGGCGCTGGGTAGTGTTCATGTACTCGTACATCTGCCTCATCATGACCATGGTGTCTGCCGCCGACGGTGGAGTCGGGTGCAAAGCAGCGGGGCCGCTGTTGCCGTCTGTGAGAGCTTGCTCACCATTCTCGGTTTCGGCAGTAGCGACAGCTGCGGTGTCGTCTTCACGCCTGCGTCGCTGCTGCCGGGGACGTGGGTTCGGACTGCGGTTACGAGCCATCGTGGGTAGCGTCTTGACCGATCGGAAGGAAGTCGATGTGTCTGGCGTAGAGGGTCGAGCCGGAGAGCGCAGTTACGCTTCAATAGTTTTAAAACTGTCAAGTAGTATACGCGTGCGTTGTAACTCAACGTGTGTGTTGGAAGGAAAGATTGAGAATGAATTAGAATTTAGCGGTGCCAGCTAGCTACTCGAAGGCCGTGGAATGGCCGATTGAACTTGCAATGAATCAAATTGCCAGCTGAGAGTCAACTCAAATCCTAAACTATGGAAACGACAGTGTTGCAGGAATCCTGCTGCTGGATGGTGATGCGTTCTCTCTCTTGCAGGCTTGAGCAGGCAGGACTTCAACATGACTAGGTCGTGGTAGTGGTAATCATGACAGTAGTGTATCTCCCAGAACTTGGTTCGCGTGGGAGAGTAATGATTAGATAAACTATTCACAAACCTTTAGTACTTAGTATACAGAATATTGGAAGTGGTGATAATAAACGCACACGGCAAATATCTTGACGCCACCCATTCCCCAGACAGAATATCAACTGAGAGATTATCGAGCAATATCGATAATTGGACGCAGTTCATAAGTGTCTCTGAAACGATGTCGGTTGGAGTTTTAAACGTAAAGCCCGCATCGCTGAGGTATACGCACGTATGTTCCCGAGAGCATTTAGGAAATCGTGCCTCTATTTGAAAAGCGAGCCGCTCGAGACTCCACAAAAGCGCGGACCAGAAAGTAGTGCAAGAATAGTTGTTGGAATCCCAACATGGCACGTCGTGAGTGATAAAGTAGACGATTACCTCAGCAGCAGTCGTATACAGGGGGGGTGAGTTTTTATACAGCGTAGCAGTTCGGGAAGCGTCGTCAGCATTTCGTTATTTGTCTTGTCGGCCCAATACATCGCTTCATTTTTTCTGCAACCTAGTGACGGTCCTTGTCCACGCAGTGAATCGTACCATATACTGTGGATATTACTGTTACAGGAGTTCTCTACGCTTACTAACAATAGAAACCGTAATTGGTTTCATACAAAGCTCCGCAACCCGTGTTCCTTGAACATGGGTTGCGGAGCTGCAGACCAACTGTAACAAAATTCATATAAATATGTGCACCACGCTAATATGGTAAAGGCCTTCATTCATCATTTCTTTTTGGCACCCGTTGCTGCACCCAACTGAAAAACGTGTGACATGCTAAGAGCACCCAGTCGTGACCAGCCATGACCAACCATGCCCTAGTAGCACCCATGTAGCACCCATGTAGAACCCATCTGAACCCCAACTCGATAGAGCCAGTGCCAAGAGGTATACACCTGAGCTGTATAGCCGGAAGGTAGTGCTTGTCGATCGCTTCGAAAGGACGAGGGTGGACACGCAAGTTGATGACATGGCGCGCGTCCTGCAAACAAATCGAACTTACAGATACGAACTTACCTGCTTGACGCACTCACATGCTTGAATCGCACTTAGTGACTTGGAGCTGAAATCTAGATGTCACTTGGAGTGTGAGAGTACAAGTTGTAGTTCTTCAAGCTCATAGACTCGCAGCAGCCTTATGTGACGAGGCGCGAGTGCCTTTTGCGGGTTAGTGGAGCAAAAGCAAGTCTTGAGAATGTGACTCGATAGGCAGACGACCACGAGCTAGAGAGCTAGGATCGTCCACGCAGTGAGCTGCTTGAGAAATATCAGCACACTGCTGGTCAGGCGCACGCTTGTGTATCCCCTTGTGGTAGGTTCTTTTGATCGGCGATTAGTATCAACCCCGCGACTCAAGAATCCACACCAGTCAACGCCAACAAACACTTCAATCCAAATATACAGAGTTACACACAAATATACAATCACACAGATACCTCTTGTCCTCTCTTCTTTCTCTAGGCCCAGGACTAAGGCCAAATACCAAGTCTTCTGGTCCAAACCCAAGACACTTGGACAGTCTTGTGGACGCGCACCACTCCTCTAAGAGGAGAACAGCAATTCAATCAAATATCGACTTATACAGCCTAATACCGATATAAATCACTCTCAGGAGCCTCACTATACGCCTACTCCCGCAATATATAACGCACCAAGCCCACACGGCGTATGCGCAGAATATGGAATAGATAAGTTCACGTCCAGGCTTTCGCAATGGATCCCTTACCTAAGGAACTTTGAATTTTTGGTGGAGAACGCTCTCAGGGCTTCGGCCCAACACGACTTCGGCACTTGAGGGAAAAACGAACTCTGTTTTGGTTAAAGGCTACATGCAAAGACGATCTTTCCAGCGACGCCTGGTCGTTGGGTTGACTACTGGATCTTTCTCCAGAGTGTTGGTCCTGATTTTTATCGAAGCTTGAAGAGCCGCGCCTGTGGGTGAACCTCGGATCTTGAGATGGTTTGAGATCATCGCGAGAGTCTTGGGATTCGCGTGATTCTTGAGTCTGGGGTCTGGGAGGAACCTTGGTCGAAGGCCTTCTCGGGTTTTGTGGGAAGCACGTCTGGGATAACAGGCTCCATAGGGTGGCAATCTCGAGAATATCTTGGGTAATCCGGAAAGCACCCCGAATACCGGTCGATAACTCGTGCCGAACTCCGCCTTACTCCAGGATTCAGGGAAGGATCGCACGCATTCCCATGTGCTTCTGGGAACGGGATCAACTTAACCACAGCAATGCCCTTTTCAGGGGCGCCGGGTACCCCGGGTACATACTCTTGTTTTGTAGACCAGACCTTGAGACTCCAGTCGAAACCTCCGCGAGCAAGTACCCAAGCTCGGGAATCCATCACCACCATGCGCAACAACAACAATCGCCACATCGGAGAGCTGTTCATGAAGGCAGGCTTCACAACTTCGGGAAAGCCACCGCGCCACAACCGCCCCATTGATCGACATGAGCCACAGAGGCGGCCTCACCGCCGAATTGGCGCGTATTGAGCAACAAAGAGACCAGTCAAGTCTCCGCGCGTGACGTCTCTCCCCGAAGTCAGCGGCAGCAACGCGATCCACCGCTCTCCTGATCAGAACCATCCAGCGCGGGGCTCGCACCACCATGTCGTCATTGGACGCAGGCTCGATGCCGAAGCCTGAACAGCGTCACCATCAGACACGTTCGGAACAGCACCTTGGCCTCTTGCGCAGTGTCCACGAACTCACGTCGTCGTCTTGTCCTGTGACCGGTTCGCTCTGGCTGGTGTCGATACATCCATTGGTTGGCACACTTCACATCGGCAAACCGCAAGGGTATGGTAGCGCCACCCGCTATGGGATCGTCATAGTCATCAAATTTTCATCATCATGTCCTGCTCTGGTCTTGCAGGAACCTTCACCGTTGAAATCGTGCTTGAAAAGAAGTGTTCATCCATACTTGACTGATATACAGGGTTTCACAAATTGCGCGAGTACTCAGCAGCATTACTGAGACTCCTCCACAGCTGCAGAGTCATCTCCAGCCTGCATTGCTCGGAATCGGGCTCGGGCACGAGCTCCCTTGTTAAACTCGTAGAGCAAGTTGCCACAGTTGAGCTGTGTCACTGGCACCCACTCCAGCTCAACATATCCTTTCCATTTCACGAGGTATTCACGGGTTCGTCGCGATGTCCTGGTCCTCTTGGTCCAACGAACGTCCTTGAGAGCTTCAACTTCATAGACACCTGACTCATTCTCAGGCTCCCAAGAGTCTTCGGGAAGCAACGCCGAGTCAAAGTCATCGTCCTCGGAAATCTGCAACTCCACTGTCGGACGCTCCGGAAACAGGGCCCTTGGCTTCAATCTACTAATGTGAACCCACGGCCCAATACGGTAGCCAGTACCTTCGATCTTGAGACGAACACGGTAGTCATCACGAACTTCCTCGATGCGAAAAGGCCCATGCCACATATGAGCGAGCTTCTTGCTCAGCCCAGGCTGGACTCTCGCGAGATATAGCCACACGGAATCACCCACTTCGAAGCCCGACTTGAGTCGATCCGAAAGATCCTTCCAACGCTGAGTCTGGGCCTCTGAGCGAAGGCGCTTAGCTTGTTTCTGCAAGTCTCGAGCCCAAGCCTGGGCGAAACTGTAGTCACGTTGCAACTTGCGTCTCCACTCGTAGGCAGTCTTCTGCTCGAGGCCAACAGGCGAGGGTCCCAACATGGCGGACACAGTGCTCTTGGCATCCCAGCCATGAATCAAGTAAAACGGAGTCTCGAGCCGAGTGGCATCAAACGAAGTATTGAGAGCAAAGACCAGCCTTTCGGCATGGTCATCCCAGTCCCTCTGATCTGCCTCCGCCACGTACGCCCGGATACTACGAACCATTGTCTGCACACTTCGCTCTTGTTGTCCGTTGGCTTGTGGGCGATATGCAAGGGTAGCTCGCTGTCTTGATCCCAGCAGCTCTCGAAATCTCGTGAAAACTTCGCTCATGAACCTGGGATCTTGGTCATGTCGGAGCAGAGAGCTCGCCCCAAAGCGTCGGAACACGGCTTCTTCATAGACTTCAGCCACATCTTGGGCCGTGGTCGAACTCATAGGCTTGCAAAGCACATAGCCAGAGAAAACATCTTGGAAGAGCAGAAGGAACGTGTTTCCACGCTCCGACTTCGGAAGATGCGTGACGAAATCCATAGACAGCACCTCAAACGGGCAGTTCGGTTCGATATTCCCTGGCGACGGACCTGGATTTGGTGGGTTGCCCTTCGCTGACGCACAGTCGAGACACTCCTTGACGAATCGCTCCACGTCGGCGTACATCCCGGGCCAGAAGAATTCTCGTCGCAATCGCTCGTGAGTTCTCGTGACGCCCTGATGTCCGCCCTGTAGCTCTTCATGGCAATGATGTAAAAGATCCTGTCGCAGGTCAGCCGGCATCACCAGTCGAGGTTCGTCGCGCATGTCTCGGGGACGCGAAGCGGTAGACCGACTCAGGTAGTACAAGACATCTCGAGAGTCCAAGACGTAGTTGTCCGAGATTTTAGCCATCTTCTGTGCTTCCACCTGCGAGATACTACTGACATCACCTCGAAGGAAGTCCTTAAGCTGCTTCATCCACGGGTCACTGTTCTGATGAGCCTTGATCCGACGCCAGCGTTCTGCCTGGTATTCCAACGGCGACATCGCAGGCCTATCAGGATCATCTTCTTCGACTTCATCAGCAGCAGCTCGTGATTGACTTCGGGTCAGAGCAGCCAGAATCCTCGCGTTCATAGGAAGTGGCGCCGATTCGGAGTCTGGGAACCCATCAACTTCAGCTCTCAGGACTTTGTACGCGGCATTGCCACTGACGCACTCAGCACCAGACGGCTCGGGGGTATGCAGTAGTTTCTCAGGAATCCGATTCACTTGGGCAAGGTGGGTAAGCTCGAGGGGATCCTCAATATCCAGCGACTGCCCTTCGGCCAGAGTCCGGGAGGTCAGGTAGTCAGCTGCTTGGTTAAACTCGCGTTTCACATGAATCAGCTTCACAGACCGGAACTCGCGACTCAAACTCGGACAGCAACCGTTGCAGGTTGGGCTGGTTACAGTTTATCGGTCCCTGCGCTTGCTGGATAGCTATGCGCGAGTCGCCTACCATGACCAAGTCGTACACACCACGCTCCATGGCCATCGTAATTCCTTTGATCATCCCATGATACTCGGCATCATTGACCGTGACATCCTCCAAGAAGAAACCACGCGCACTCACAACGCTCCACTCCGGAAGTTTCCAAAGCACACAACCGCAACTACCTCTCCTGTCGGAAGTCTTCGCCGCACCGTCAAAGCTCAGGAGATACCCGGAATAATTCGCTTCTAGCATCTCCAGACTGATGGGCGGAGCTGGAGTCACGCGCCCCTTGCTCGGTATAAGAGATTCCGCAACCTTATCGAGGTGTTCACGAGGTGTGATACCGGCCCCCATGATGGCAGCCAGACCATCCTCATCCTTCTCGATTCGGTGTATCTCCATATCCCATGGCGACAAGAGCGCTGCCCATCTCAGACATCTTCCCTCCAGAGACGAAGACGTGAAGATCCAGCGCAAGACGGAGTAACGCGTGTATACCTTGAGGTGGCATCCCGAGATCAAAGTATGAAACACTCTCAGGACGCGCAACAGCGCAACCACTTCCTTCTCGGCCGGATGGTACTTGAGTTCAGAGTCATTCAGTGTCTTGCCCGTGAAACGAACAGGCAGGATAACGCCATCATGCTCCTGACCCAAGACGGCGCAGGCAGCCCACGGATTCGCGTGCAAAATAATCACAAAGTCCCTCGAGCGATCTGGGTGCCGGAGTAGAGGTGTTGACACGATCTTCTTCTTGAGAATCTCGAAAGCGTCCTTAGCTCGCCCCAAGTCGCGGCCTTCTCGTACCTGCTCTTCCGTCAACTCGTAAAGTACCGAGGCGATGACCGGGAGATCTTCAATAAACTTGTTGTAGTAGTTGATACTCCCGAGAAACGACTGCACACCCTTGAGAGTGGACGGGAAGGGCAAATCTGCGACGCCCTTGGCGATCTTAGGCGTAGCTCTCAACCCCTCCGCGCTAATCTCGTGCGACAGATAGGGGATCGACAGCTTTCCAAACTCGCTTTTCGGTAAACTCACGGAGATACCCCAGTACCGAAGGCGGAACAGCAGAGCGTTCAGATCCGAACACAACTTGTCCCAGGTCGCCGCCCCATGGGCGATGTCGTCGATGTACGAGCTTCGACCCAGGACAGGACCCATGGACAGAGGTGCGGGGATATTCCGGTGAAACACGGTCATGGCGTCAGTTAGCGCGGGCATTTCTTCAACCGCATCGGACGCGGGCCGCTCATCCACCTTGATGCCCAAGAACTCGAGCACATCTGGGTCCACCTTGGCCTCTTCCTCAGCAGGCAATCTCACGAATCCCCAGAGACAGTTATTCAGCATCTGCTGGTAAATCAGAGGGGCGTTCTTCAAGCCAAAAGGCATACGCCTCCATTGAAAGTGGCCCAGCGGACAGATGAACGCAGAGACGAGCTTGGCTCGAGCAGTCATGGGGATGGCCCAAAAACCACTCGCCATGTCCAGGCTCATGAACCACATGGCCTCTTCGAAGCCGATCAGCAACTCGTCAATCAGAGGTAGCGGGTAGTAAGACAGCTTGACCAACTGGTTGACCATGCGATAGTCGATGCACAACCGGATATCTTTCCCATTTTTCTTGAGAACGATCACGATTGGCGAGGCCCAGTCGGATTTCGAGTCTTCAATTAGTCCAGTCTCCAACAGTTTCTTGATCAACTCGTACACCTTCATGAGATACTGCGGAGCAATCTGACGGGAGCGCTGAGCGATTGGCTTGGCATCCCCAACGTCCAAATCACACACGACTCCTCGGGCTGGCGCTGGTACAGCGTTGCCATCTCCCAAGAAGATCGAACGGTGGTACTCCAAGATGTCTCGCATTTGCTTGTCCATCTCCGGGGTCGTCTTGCCTTCTTCACCAACATCAGCCTCAGCAATGTTTGCCTTGGGACTCAAGTCCTTGAGCTCCGGGAGGACAGCAAGCTGATCCCTGAGCTGAGTCAGCAGCTCCGTCCCTTCATGAAAGAACACTTGCTCGTCTTCAGGTTCTCGCGATTCGGCCGAGCTGAGGTAGAACACGAAAGCAGCTTCCAGCTGTTCCAGAGGATCATCGAACAACTCCACAGTCTCTTCCGGGAACGCCTTCGCAAGTTCTTCTTGAGCTTGGCTTGTAGTGACACCACCACCTGAGATCGCCAATGAGCTTGGCCACGATTCCTCAAAGCCGCTCGAGATTTCCTCAACGCTGGTACTCACGTCGTCACAGTCCACGAGAACTTTATCCTCGGTCTCAACCGACTCAGGAACAACCATCGCTTCAAGCTTAGAAGTCTCTCGCTTCCCTTCGGGCTGACTCTGGGTTATCATCGGCACTGCGCAGCCGCTTTCGGGTCTCTTGCCTTCCGTCTCAGACTTCGGGGTCCTCGGCGGAGACGGGAGAATCTTCGTGGGCCACACGTAATCACGCTTCGGGACCGCAGGGGGTTGTCGCAATTCCTCTAGCCGAGCTTCATGATCCAACCGACGCTGGAACTCACGGGAGTACGTGTTTTCGTAAATCAGCTGCTGCCACTCGCGGTATTTTCTCGATCCAGGTTGGACAAATCGATCACCGCGCGGTAAATAGCTCGGCTCCACGAGCTGTGCCACCGTCGTATGGGGCAAGAGCGTCACCATAGAATCCGAGATGTTCACTACCCGAATAGCAGCAGGTCTCCGTTGCGAGCTATAGACCACTTGCGACACCCACTGGTTTCCTCTTCCGGTCCAGGCAACCACATTGTCCGCATCAGCTTGACCATAGCGGACGGGTACCATCACACTACCCCCAGGCTCCAAGTACACATGCTCGCGGATGCACACTGGCACTTGCATGCCATAGCGCTGCGGTTCTCCGTTGTTCACGAGCGGTATGTCCTCTTCATCTGGTAATTTCACGAGCTTCTCTCGCGCGCAAAGTCTCACTCCAGCCGCTTCCATGAAATCCATCCCGAGCAAGCAATCAACTCCATCTCCAATGTTTCCGACCCACATCTTGAGGACGTACACCACGCGCACCCCCAGGGTTAACTTCACCTGAGTCTGCGCGTTGATATACGTCACAACGCCACCAAGTCCTTTCACCTTGAGTCTCTTGTGCGATTCCAGTTTGAGGCCCAACCTGCGTGCAAGGTCAGGACTCAAAATAGTCGTGGACGCCCCAGAGTCAAGGATGATCTGGATTCGGTGGTTGTTGATCGCCCCATGTACCAGCGCAACCGCATGCTTGTCTTCCAGCGAATGATTCGACCACCAGCCATATCTCTCCCCAAACAAGAGCGGGAAGTGAACGGGTTTCTCGTCTTCAAACTCCGCACCACGCGGAACGTAATCTCGAGAAACATCGCGAGCGGCGTAGATCGATTCATCACAGGCAATTGCAGACATGCATTTGGGATTATTGCGCTGATACCTAAGGTCTGGACCAACAAATGCAAGGGCACAATAATCTTGGGACTTAGGCTCGGCACGCACTGGGTCCCTACCCAGCGAGCCTAGTCGTTTAACGACGTCCCAGACCTGCCCTTCTCATTCTTCAGCAATTGCTTCAGAACATCGCCAGGCAAGTCTTGAAGTGCCCCCTTCCGCGCCAGCTCACGAACTGCTTTGAGGGCAGCCCAGTCAGCACAGAGCCCTTCACGATGAAAGTCTCCACACTTTGAGCACGGTCGACGGTTGCATCGGTGTGTCGGATGTCCAGCCTCATGGCATCGGTCACAAATCACGTCTTGCCAGCAGTATTGGGCGGTGTGGCCGAATGTGCGGCACTTCTCACAGAAGACGTTGTTGTCTCGACGTGGCGATTGGGGAGGTGCAGGAGGAAGCGGTGGACGCCAACCCATCTGCTCCACAGCTCGGAAAATTTCTTCCGTCGTCGGAGCGCGGGGTACCGGAGCAGGGACCTCGGGAATTCTCGTGACATTCACAGTTGCCGTCGGACGGCTCGAGACCGGAGGCGGCGTTCCTGGTCGGTGCACCGGCTCGGACTTCTCCTCAGATTCCTGAGCTTGAGTATCTTCATCTTCGGAATCGGAGTCCTCACCAGCTGACAAGTAGGCCCTCTCGGGTTGGCCTCGACGCTGCGACGGGAATCTGCTGAATCGAACGCCATGAGTCTTGTGATCACGGGATCTGGGGGGTGGAGTCTCATATCCATCGTCATTCCGCTGGACAGCTTCAACTCGCTTCAATGTCTTCTCCAACTCACGAATCGACAGGAATCTCTGGCCCTGCAACGTAATCTTGAGACGCCGGTCCGAGATCTTCTTGATAAATCTCCGGATGTGCAGCTCGCGATCACTGGCGGAGCCTTCGTAGTCCACATCAGCGCGCTTCGCAGCGGCGTTGAGACGATACAGGAATGAGCGGGCGGTTTCTCCAGAGTCCGGACTCAACTCATAGTACCGGTCGTAAGGAGATGCCTCAGTGCGACAGTACTCGCGGCGGAACAGCTTCGAGAGACGACTCCAGCTCTTCTGGTCACGCTCTGGAAGTTGCTTGTACCAGGCGCGGATCGGGGCAGGGAGGCGGCTCTGCAGCTGCCTCAGCTTCATCGTCTCGGGCCATGCGCCGAGGGAGGCAGCGTAATGAAAGCGCTCCCACCAGTTTACACGATCCTCGAGCTTCGCGTCTGGGTCAAACTTCTCCACCGCACTGTACTGGACGTACGGGCGGAACGTGAACGACGAACCAGCATTCCCAGCCACTGTCGTAGGCGCCAACTCCTCTTCGAGCTCTCGTTCCCAGTCAGAATCTGAATCAAAGCCGTCGCCTTCGCTCGACGACGAGTCGTCGCTTGAACTTGGGCCATCGTCAGGGGGGTAACCTCCAGAGCGCTGTCCGCGACGGTCACGCCGAGTCTTGCTCTTGGCGGGCTCAGCGGGCGACTTGATACTGCTCTTCTTGCTCCCAGCAGGCTGGTTCGCACTGCCGGAGGTTTGTTTCACTGCCGTCGGGTCGGCGCTCGTGGTTTCCGTCTTGACTGTCGATGTCCCAGCTTTGGCTCCAGATTTCCTCTGTTTTGGCGCACTGGCTCTTGTCTCACCTTTTATGGGTACACTCTCGGTGGGAAGGGTCGCTTGTAACTGCCGAGCGTGATTAGCATCAGATTGCGCCTGTCCAGCGACACTGCTTGAAGTGCGACAGGCGTGGGACGTGGGGTCTGATTTATGCGACTGATTACGCAACATCTCATCCCGTTCCCGCTGGATCTTTTGGGCAAGCGCGTTTTTCTGCAGATACGCCGTGTTGGCCTGGCGCAGTCGCTCCTCATAGGCCATCAAGTACTCCTCCGCTCTCCGATCAAGCGCGTCCTGCTCTTCCTTCACCTGCGCGGCGGCCGCCATGACTGTGGTGGCCGCGGCTTCAAGTGCGGCAGCAGACTCCTGAGCGACGTGAGCTTCGGCAGTGTTCGGTGGCAGGGACGCGACGTGGGACGCGACGTGGGACGCGGCCTGGGCGCTGGACGATTGTTCCCGGGCTTCCTGGGCGACATGCGCATGGTACACATGGGACAGCTTCGCTTCTTGAACGCGGGCTTCCTGCTCGGCAACGAGGGCTGCCTCACTTCGCTGAAGACGCTCGAGCAACGAGTCTTTCTCCTGCTGCGCCGTTACCCGCATCTCGCGCAGCTCGGCAGTCATGGTCTCCCGGACGTGATTCAAGGCGGCCTCTTGCTGCTTCAACGCGGCTTCCTGCTGCCGCAACATGATCAACGCCACTTCAGAAGCCCCTGACCGCGCAGATGACCTGGAAGACACTCGAGAAGACATCCTCGAGGAGGACGATCTCGCGCTCGACTTGGAGGACGACTTCCTGCTCGACTTCACGGAGTGCACAGACTCGTTTCTTACTTCACGCGCGTCTGGAACTACCTGGCTCACAGTCTGAGGCCGCGTGGGCACCGTGACACCCTGCGTGGGGACGTTGCCAACCGCAGACCCATCCCGTGAATCGCGATGTCCACGTGGACGCGGCTCGTGACGAGATCCATGAGCTTCTTGAGTCCGAGCTGGAGATTCTCGAGAGCGAGCTTGAGGTGCCGCTCGGAAACTACCTTCTGGAGACTCCGGCAGTGGAGCCTGCTCAGGCGGAAGATTCTGCACGGGCGCGGGCTGTCGCTGTGTCACTTCGGTTGAACGCGGGTACGCGGCCACAGGAACCGAGACACCGAAACCTTGCGGGTCGGCCGCTGCAGCACTGCTGCTCTGCGCGATCATCACCATGGCCACTGGACCGGGACCTGGCATGTGGCTCAGAGCACTCCCTGCCATATAGTCGGCTGCAGACAAGAACGACGACCCCGAGGAACTATGCCCAGACAGGTCCGTCGCCTCACCCGCATGCATCGACTGGTCCGAATCACCACTAGGGCCCACCACAGTGGGGACCGAATCCTCACGCGCCATCATCTCCATGCCCGTGACTGGAACCAGAGGTCCCGAGACCGGAGGAGCTGGAGATTGAGGCAGCGGTTGAGGTGCCGGAAGCATGGGAGCTGCTCGTTGCGACTCCAACGCGGGACGCTTGGTCTGCGGCTGTCCTGAAGCGCTTGAGGCAGGGCTCCTGCGGCGAGTTCTCGTGATCCGCAGTCTGCGAACCAACTCAAGCCCCAAGAGCTCCACCGTGTCGTCGGTCATCAGGATATCGCCATCCTCGTCACGCGCTTGGTTGTCAGCCGGAGACACGGGGCGAACTTCAGGCAGTGGGTCGAGCGGCTGGCGAATGTGGAAGCCCACACCACGCATCAGCTTGTTCCACTCGAGGCACTCCAAGGCGATCCGCGCCTGGACTTCTTCGACTCCGCGACGAATCTGGTTCTCCGAGACAGTGGTCAACTCAGGGATCGAACTCCAGATCGGGACGACGTTGCAGAACTCGAACCCAGCTTCCATGAGCATCGTCTGGAGCAAAGCAACGCAGGACAGCAGGGGAAGCAGCTTCGGCGACACTGAGATTGCTCTCAGGTCAGTGACCAAAGGTTGACGCCGACGTCGAACTGACAGCATCTTGATCCATGACTCGGAGAGGCGGCCAGCATTGACAAGGCCCAGATGGCGACTGGTCTCGAGCGCAGCCTTCACCCACGCCTCCATATCATACTCGTCCTCGGCCTCGTCGTAGACAATGTCGACCGGGGAGATCACTTCACCAGGCAGGGCGACCCAGCGCCTCAGCTGTTCCGCGCCGTAGGCACGAGCTTCATCGTCAGCGACAGACACCAGCTGTCCACCTCCGGCTCCAGCTTCACCGTACACACCTCGGGGAATCACCGGAAGACTTCCTCGCGGAAGTGCGTGACCACGCGGTGCAGGAAGCTCAGGTCCAAGAACTTGGGCTCCCGGGGCCAACCCAAGACGCACAGGTGCACCGTTATCCGGGACCGTGGTCTCGTGATGCCCTCGCAGCGCGAGGTGATCGCGTTTTCCCAGTGTGCTCTCAGCCGCGGGGCTGAGAGCTAACTCCAGAGGTGGTTGAGGCAACGCCGGGACTTCACGAAGAGTAGGTCGACCAGGACTTGACTGCGTCGATCTTGGGACCAGCTCTTGTGGAGATCGCCGTGGCGTGGACTGCGTCGACATCGGACGCGACGATTCTGCCAGCGCGAGTTGTTGCTCGACTCTCGCCGACATTCCAGGATCCTGTGCGGGCTCTGGCAGCGGTGCCGGCAGCTGGAGCGGTCTTGACACTTAGTGCGCGCCTCGACCGCGACCTCGACCTCCAGCACGACGTCCAGGACTCGCAGCAGGTACAATCTTGTTTTCAGGCGTAGACATCTTCTTGAACTCCTTGAATACACGCTTGACTTCCAATCCCCAATCCGGGCACGCGCACCAGCTGTGACGAGGCGCGAGTGCCTTTTGCGGGTTAGTGGAGCAAAAGCAAGTCTTGAGAATGTGACTCGATAGGCAGACGACCACGAGCTAGAGAGCTAGGATCGTCCACGCAGTGAGCTGCTTGAGAAATATCAGCACACTGCTGGTCAGGCGCACGCTTGTGTATCCCCTTGTGGTAGGTTCTTTTGATCGGCGATTAGTATCAACCCCGCGACTCAAGAATCCACACCAGTCAACGCCAACAAACACTTCAATCCAAATATACAGAGTTACACACAAATATACAATCACACAGATACCTCTTGTCCTCTCTTCTTTCTCTAGGCCCAGGACTAAAGCCAAATACCAAGTCTTCTGGTCCAAACCCAAGACACTTGGACAGTCTTGTGGACGCGCACCACTCCTCTAAGAGGAGAACAGCAATTCAATCAAATATCGACTTATACAGCCTAATACCGATATAAATCACTCTCAGGAGCCTCACTATACGCTTACTCCCGCAATATATAACGCACCAAGCCCACACGGCGTATGCGCAGAATATGGAATAGATAAGTTCACGTCCAGGCTTTCGCAATGGATCCCTTACCTAAGGAACTTTGAATTTTTGGTGGAGAATGCTCTCAGGGCTTCGGCCCAACACGACTTCGGCACTTGAGGGAAAAACGAACTCTGTTTTGGTTAAAGGCTACATGCAAAGACGATCTTTCCAGCGACGCCTGGTCGTTGGATTGACTACTGGATCTTTCTCCAGAGTGTTGGTCCTGATTTTTATCGAAGCTTGAAGAGTCGCGCCTGTGGGTGAACCTCGGATCTTGAGATGATTTGAGATCATCGCGAGAGTCTTGGGATTCGCGTGATTCTTGAGTCTGGGGTCTGGGAGGAACCTTGGTCGAAGGCCTTCTCGGGTTTTGTGGGAAGCACGTCTGGGATAACAGGCTTCATAGGGTGGCAATCTCGAGAATATCTTGGATAACCCGGAAAGCACCCCGAATACCGGTCGATAACTCGTGCCGAACTCCGCCTTACTCCAGGATTCAGGGAAGGATCGCACGCATTCCCATGTGCTTCTGGGAACGGGATCAACTTAACCACAGCAATGCCCTTTTCAGGGGCGCCGGGTACCCCGGGTACATACTCTTGTTTTGTAGACCAGACCTTGAGACTCCAGTCGAAACCTCCGCGAGCAAGTACCCAAGCTCGGGAATCCATCACCACCATGCGCAACAACAACAATCGCCACATCGGAGAGCTGTTCATGAAGGCAGGCTTCACAACTTCGGGAAAGCCACCGCGCCACACTTAGCACAAGTTGGCACGCATGAACCCCATACACCAGCAAGTATTTTGAGTAATGCGAATAAATGCATTGATTCCAAAGTTGTTATCATCTGTTGGTTCCTGCTACCTTAATCTTGCAAGCACATACGTAGGTAGCGGTATCGCAGACACTGCAGCGTCTTCTTGTCAAGGTGGTCCAGCGGTTCAGCTCCGCAAAAGATCTCGAAAGCAATCGACACGTAGATACCACAGTTGTAGCTATCCGTTTGCACCCCGAGACCCGACTCGTACGTCTGCACGCGCAAACTCATTTCAACGGTACTTGGTAGAAGCGGTATTAGCGTCTGCGCCACTGCACGGACACCAAACAGGTAGGAAGAAGAGCTAGAATCGTAGATACAAACCCTGCCTTTGGCGAGGTTCATCATGATCGAGCACCAGTGAGTGTTATTGCAGTTCACCGGAAAGAGCACAATCTCCGTTGACAGCCCCCTCATCGCCCGCCGAATGCTCGCAGTGTCGGCACTGACACTTTCGTCCACAACAACGCCCAGCGCAGAAGCATCGAAAACGACGATATTAGGATCAGGACCGAACTTCTTGAGCATCACCATCTTCATCACTTCATCCGTAAGGCACTCCTTCCAGTACTTGCGTCTACACGTAAGAACCTCCCACCACAATAGTCAGTAATTAACCATGAAAAATAACAGAAATAATGAGTGTACCTCGGTCGATAGAATTCCTATGGCTTTCAGCTTTTCCGGAAGCTCAGGATCTTCTTCAACAGTAAAGCTCGGATTAGCGCGGCGAGAAAATTCTAGCTGCTTCATCCATTTCAACGTCTTCTCGATCTGTTCCAGGACGTCACACGCCTGGTGCCATTTCTTCATGAGTGCGATAGTAGGATTCGCAAACACCCCAACACCGAGGATGTCAAGCGCGACGTCAAGTTCGCGAAAACCGGGATGCTTCCGCTGGTAGGCCGACATCTTCGTCATGCTGGATTCGCTTCTTGGAGGCGCCAGTCTTACGGAGCGTGTCCACTGTTGCGAGCACCTCAGGCTCCACATTAGTCCTCACGTGTGGGTACTGGCGGTGGGTGTGCTGATTAAGCACGTGGTTGTGGAATAACTGCCACGTAGTGAAGGATCCTCTTCCACGACTTGCACGCAAGCATTGATCTTCAAGATATCATACATGCTTCAATAAGTACCAATTCATCCCAACTAAAATACAATACAACACCCAGCTGCACCCAACTCGGGACATTAGTGCCCAAATATGACCAACAAGCTCACCTGCCCCTCGCAATCCAGTGCCCTCGACTGCTGCCGCTTTCGCTCGCCTCGGCCACGAGGCTTGTATTTTCCTGTGTGCGTGCAGACGAAGGTCTCCCCGTAACGCACCCATTCATCTGACACGGTAGGCTTTGGCGACCCCGACTCCTTGATCTTCTTGTTTCGCGCGGCGACCTTGTTGTTCGTGTGGATGCGGAAGTTCTACACGGTGGTAAAAACATTACGAACAAGTTAGTCTTGCGTCTGGTGCTGAGCCGTCTTGGTAGCGTACCTGGCAGGATGCTGCCGAATACTCGGCGAGATAAGCCTCTAGCACCTTCCACGAGTTAAACTCGCGTTGCATTAGAGGAGGGCCCGCTGCCTCTTGCTGGTCTTCCTCCGCAGCGTCGCGCGGCGTGCATGGATGAGCTGCAGCATCGGTCCGGCCTTGCTTGGGCTGCAACGCGTGGCTGCTCGCTGTGCTCGCGGAATCTTCGAATTCTTCATCACTGCTCACGTCAGGTGGGGGGCAGTAGGAGGAGTCACTGTCTTCGCCGCCGCTAGCTCCATGCGCTGCCTGGCGGATGGCGCCACGGCGTGGCGCGCGCGCCGCCGCTTTCACCCGCAGGTCGTGCACCATTCCCTCGCTGATTTCGAAATGGGCGGCGGGAGGGAGAGGGAGTGAAACTATACACTATACGCCGGACGGATAGTTTCATGTCGCAAAAGTCAATTAACCTAACCCTTCAGTTGGGTGCAGCAATCACTTCCATTCGGTAATTCTTGACCACTGTCAGCGTGCAGAATCGGCAGCGATCGACTGGTGGAGGGAGGTCAAAAGAGAAATCAGGTGTATACCTCTTGGCACTGGCTCTATCGAGTTGGGGTTCAGATGGGTTCTACATGGGTGCTACATGGGTGCTACTAGGGCATGGTTGGTCATGGCTGGTCACGACTGGGTGCTCTTAGCATGTCACACGTTTTTCAGTTGGGTGCAGCAACGGGTGCCTTACCGAATTCTTTAGAACGCTTCTGTTTTTGTGTCTTTCTTGTCAGCTAGCTGAGCAAGCGATCTAACTCTTCGATGGAGACATAAAGCATAAGTAGGAGAAATACAGTACTCGTAGTAGCGATACGTGCCCCGCAAAAGAAAATGCTGGCTCACGTACTCAACAACCAAATTTCTATTGAATTTTGTCAGCCTACCATTGCTCGTATTACGCTTCTGCAGCCCCCGCACTTGAAAGTATAGTTCTGTCTCTCTGGCAATGCGACCTACTTATTCTATTCTCGGCGTGATTTTTCGTTTTCGTTTGTACTGGTAGTCGAGGTTGCCGACGTAGCTGTAGTTCCAGTCATCGTTTTAATTGTAATCGTAGTCGTGTTCGCCGCTGAGGCTGTAGTCATGGTCACAGCGTGGTTACCTCCACTCTGGTTGTCGTTGCCAGAGTCATTGTCCATCGATATGGATCGCCAAGTCGCTCAAGCTTCAGGCCGGCAGCAATCGAGAACATTTTCTATCTTCAGTCTATTCCAGGAGCCATGCATAAATTTCTAACAGCATTCGATATGTATGTACTGCGAACGTAGTTGATCGTACCGCCGAGCTCTCAGATAAAGATCTCAGGTCCCATCCTCTCAAGTGCCTACGTTCGGGGCCATTAATACTACCGCTACGTATCGGCTAGCGTTGAACGACACGAGCATTGACAGTTATGGTGTATCTTTTGCATTAACTCGAGTTAATGTGGGCCACATATTTGTACTACTGAATTATAAGTACTATCGAAAGTAATATACAATCTGTATTAATATATAAAAGTATTGTACCAGTAGGGCCAGTAATACTAATACCGCGATTTGGTCATCCTCACGGCCCCTTGTCCGTAGTGTACACCACACCAAAATGGTGTACGTCCGCCACAAGCGTCGCGAGAGTGCAGAAGGAGCGGCCCGGTCGCTATTTATATCTCCTGGGCCAGGAGTCCTGGCGTGTCGCCGCGAATAGCGCGACGGTGAGCCCGACAGACGCAGTGCCGGTCCAGCACAGTCCAGCGCAGTAACCACTCCCGCCGCCGCGCGCTTCTAATTCGGGAGCGGCGCCCACTACTTTATTCATAGCAAGAGCCACGCGCGACCGCGCAGCGATCTTTCAGGCTGGCGGCCTGTGGGTTCAGCCAGCGCGTGTTGCTGTTTTTTTCCTCCACGCGAGCAGGAGTTTCTTCCATTTTGGAGCGAAGGTCCGTGGCGCCAGGTTTCACTCAGTTTAGTTTAGCTCCAGGCTGATCGATCCGGGGCGCGGAACCAGCGAGCGATCCACTCTGCGACAGACGCCAGCCCAGCCAGCACCAGCAGCTACCGCACACACACCACAGCTCAGCACAGCACCGCGCAGCCATGACGGACGCCGAGGGCGTGCAGCAGGAGCTGCAGGACTACCTGCACAAGAAGGGCATCAACACGCTGTTCATCAACCTCGTCGAGTCGCTGCTGCTGGCCAAGCCCGAGAACCCCATCCTGCACATCATCCAGTACCTGCAGACCAACTACCCGGAGGAGGCCACGCCGCGCCACAAGGCTGGCGGCGGGAAGGAGGACAACCCGGCGGCCTCGCCCAACGTGCAATGTACGCGACGCTTTGAGCCTAAGAAGATGGCAGAGAGAGAGAAGCTCTGAAGAGACGCTAACTTGGTTGTTCATTCATTTTGCAGACCACTCGGACGAGAGTGAGAGCGAGGACGAGGACGAAGGCGGAGACGCCGTGGGCGAGATTGCCGCGCCCGTGCCGCCTCCGAAGATCATGGCCAAGGGACGACGCACTTCGGTGTCCGCTGAAACCATCGACCCACTGAGGTTAGTGACCAGAGTTGCTGCAGCTATATGTGGAGGCGGTGGCCTGTCTGATGTTAAACTGACCCCGTTGCTTCTTGTTCTGCATGTGACGTGGCAGCGCGCGGCAGTTCGAGCGCGTGGTGCACCCCAAGTCGGCCGAGGAGCGGGAGGGCATCAGTCGCATGGTGGCCGAGAACATTTTGTTCAAGTCGTTGGACGAGAAGCAGCACGAGATCGTGCTCGACGCCATGTTCCCCAAGGAGTTCGAGCCCGGTGACATCATTATCAAGCAGGGAGACGACGGCGACAACTTTTACATCCTCGAGAGCGGAGTCTGCGAGGTCTACAAGGACGACGAGCTCGTACAAACGGTGCGTTGATGACTTGTGTTGGGAGTGTCCACAATCTTCGTTGTGCTAATGTTGTTTTGGATCTTGTTCCGTTTCTTGGATACAGTGCACCGAGGCAATGTCTTTTGGCGAGCTGGCACTCATGTACAACGCTCCCCGCGCTGCTACTGTGAAGGCAGTCCAGCACTCGAAGGCGTGGGCATTAGATCGGCAGACGTTCAAATTCATCATCATGGAGACGACATTAAAGAAACGCGAGGCGCACAAGGGCTTCATTGAGCGCGTACCGCTTCTCGAGTCGCTGAGCGAGTACGAACGACTCACCGTTGCAGATGCGCTCAAGACGGAGACGTTCAGCGACGGCGAGGTTATCATCACCCAGGGCGACGACGGCAACCTGTTTTACATTATTGAGGAAGGCTCGGCAGTGTGTACGAAGCAGCTCTCACCCGCTGACCCGCCGGTGGAAATGGGGCAGCTCACATCAGGCGCGTACTTTGGCGAGATCGCATTGCTTACGACTCGACCTCGCCAGGCAACAGTAACTGCGAAGGGCAAGGTCAAGTGCCTCACGCTGGACCGTAAAACGTTCAAGCGCGTGATGGGTCCGCTAGAGGACATCTTGAAGCGCAACATCGACAAGTACAACTCGGTCATCGCCAACAACATTTAAGCAGCTGCAGGAAAGCGCTCAAGCGCACCAATACATATTATACACGCATCCAAGACGGCAACATGGGTCTTTCAAGCAGTGGGTAGCCTCAGTACATTTTATTCTTGAGCATATCGCGCAGACATTCGATATATCTGCGAGGAAGCTCGATGTAACTCGTTCTACACCACTTTACTCCTTCTTGTCCTCCGCAACGTCATCCTTTCCCTCCTCGAGCATCTCCACAACAAAGTTGTCGTTCGTGTAAACGCAGATCTCCGCGGCGATCTTCATGGACTTGCGAGCGATCGTCTCAGCGTCCAGGTCCTGGTCGATCAGCGCACGGGCAGCAGCTAGAGCGTAGGTACCTCCCGAGCCGATGCCGATGATGCCGTCGTGGGGCTCGAGCACGTCTCCGTTGCCCGTCAACGTGTACGACTGCTTGGTGTCCGAGACGATCAAAATGGCCTCCAGGCGACGCAGGTACTTGTCCGTTCGCCAGGCCTTGGCCAGCTCCACGCACGAGCGGGTCAGTTGGCCCGGGTACTCGTCCAGCTTGGCCTCCAGACGCTCCATAAGCGTGAAGGCGTCGGCCGTGGAGCCAGCAAATCCTGCCACGATGTGCTCGCCGATGCGACGCACCTTCTTGGCGTTGGGCTTGACCACCGTGTGGCCCAGTGACACCTGGCCGTCTCCGATCAGGCACTGCTCAGAGTTAAGGTGCGATTCCAGCAACAATTAGCCTCCGTTCTTCCTCAAATTAGCACACAATAAAATATATTCAGCTGCTGCATGCAACGTACCACTTTTCCTCCCTTGCGGACGCACAGAATCGTCGTGCCGTGCATCTAAAGCGGATGTATCATTGCAACACGAGGGTTAGTCCAAGATTTAGCCCAATTTTTAGCTTAACAAGAGGTATTTACCGTCGGGGCGTCGGAGAAGCTCGCGCTCTGCATGGCACCGAAGTTGGCGGTGGCCGCGGCCAGCGACGGCGACTTGCGCGCGCTCGAGGCGGCGCGGAACAGCGAGCGGGCCAGCATCTTCCTCTCCTTCGAGTGACTTGGCGAATGGGAGGTCGAAATGATTGAAGCGGGATTGTGTGTACCACATCGAGTTCGTGTGGTACACACAATCCTTTTATCGTTATGCAGAGAGGAGACCGATCCACTTCGGTTTATCAACATGAGCTCGTACGCGACCAGCGGCCCGCCGTCTTCCGGGGGCGGAGGCGCCCCGCCAGCGCCGTCTCCACCTCCCCCATCCGTGCAGCCCACGCTTAAAGGTACTTACCAGGTTTTGCGTTGTTTTAATGGCTTGTGGTATGAATTATTAACGTTTTTCCTCTTTTATTCATGCGTTACGATGCCATTTCTTAGTGATGCGGCTGTACAAGCCCAAGCTCTACGTGCAGGGTGCTAACGGGGGCTCCATGCTGCCCACGTCCATGTCAGAGGCCACTGCCACGCAGCACGAGTTCGCGCTGTCCAGTATGCTCATCCTACCCGACAGCTTCGGGTATGACATTCCAGAGGTCACTCTGATTCCCGTCTTGAGTTGAGTTTCTAAACTGTAATGTTTGTGCATATTTTATGACGTTACAGAGAGATCTTCCTGGGCAACACCTTCAGCAGCTACATCAGCGTCATCAACCCGTACTCGTGCGAGCTGCGTGACGTGGGGCTGTCTGCCAATATCCAGTGTGCCAATGACCGAGTGGAGCTGCACGACAACCGCTACGCGAGGACGGGGAAGCTGCCGCCGCCGAATCCCGTGGCCGTGCTGCCTGCCGGCTCCAGTCTGGATATGGTGGTGGATTATCCTCTCAACCAAGTGGGGAACCACGTGCTCCGAGTGGGTGTGGCCTACGTGGACCCGATCACAGGGGAGAGCAAGTCGCTGCGCAAGTTTTACCGTTTCGCCGTGCAGAACCCGTTGGTTATCACGTTCAAGCAGAACTCGGCGGCGGGTCAGGCGTCGAAGGGGGAAGCGATTGTGGAGGCGCAGATTAGGAACGTGTCCAAGATGCCGCTTTTCGTGGATAGCATCAAGTTCCTACCGTTGCCACCGTTCACGTCGGAGGAGATGGTTGTGGATCCTGTGGGCAAGAAAGCGGAAGGCGAGCAAGCGTCGATTCAAGACTTGCTGTCGGTGAATAATTCTCCACAGACCCTTGTTTATCCGCAGGAAGAGCTTCAGCGTGTCTTCCGTGTCTCTTACGACCCCGCATCTGACCCGACGTTGTTGTCATCAGCGCAGGTACCAAGCCGTAGAGGTTGCACTAGGGATGGTTGGAAGTTGAACTAACGTTTGAAGTATTTGCGTTAGGGCTCTCAAAACCTTGGACGACTGCATGTGGGGTGGAAGACTTCGATGGGAGAAGCAGGCTCGGTCCAAAGCCAACCGGTGATGCGGAAGGCTCCGGGTGCTTCTGGACATGGCGGAGCAGGACATAGCGACGTGGCCGTTGCGGTTGAAGAACTGCCCAAGGAAGTTGTGGTTGGGCAACCATTCTTGATCGCCGTGTCCGTGACAAACAAATCTATGCATAATTTGGCGCTCCAACTGCAGTTCCGCAAGGAGCTTATGCATGGCATGGTGTGCTCGTCCGCGTCTCACCAGGTAAGTGAACTTGAGTGTTGTCGAACAGGAAGAATGAGGAAGTTGCTGACACCGCTAATGACTGGATGTGTAGAATCTTGGTGTGATGGAGGCAAAAACGTCGAAAACTGTATGGGTCGAGTTCTTGCCTATGGTTGGTGGGCTCCAGGCTTTGGGTGGTGCTGTGTGTGTAGACATCCGGTCGGGCCAGGAGTTCGCTCAGCCGGCCGTGTTGGCGCATGTGCTGGTTGCTCCTCCCCCGCAAGGCTCTTGAAAAATAATCCGATAAGTGAGTGTTGCATCTATTTCTTTTATTGACTTACTTGTTGTTATGCTCTGTGATGGAACGCTTAATTAAGTTACATTATACAGCACATGCTTGGCTTATTGCGCTCCGGATACGAAGCCAGGCATGTGAATTCGACCTCACCGGCCAAGAAGACGTCTCCAGGGTTAATGTCAACAGCGTTGTCCTCTTCAAGCCGCACGAAGGTCCCCCATTTGCTACCATTGTCGTACAGCCAGTATCGATTATCATGATATTCGATGACGGCGTGTGTTCGAGACACATAACGATCGTTGAGCTCGATGTCAGCACCACTGAGAAGGCCACCTATCGAAGCGACATTACGTACGACATGGATATCCCCTCGCTGTGCCCCTCCAAGTACGTACAACACCAAAGCGTTTGGGGTCTGCGCGTCGTTCTGCGTCTCGAGGACGGTTTGCTCCAGCAGGTGTTTGTTGCGCTTTTTGCGACGCCACCGCCGTGCCCCTGTGGTGTCACCTTCCCCGTCTGATCCATCCATCGAAGTGTGGTCTTCATCGTCTCCGCAGCTACTGTCACCCCTATGCAAGGCACTGGTCACCACTTGCGAGTGATGCATTCGTCTTCCTACCAGCGAATTGCCTCGCTTCAACGGAGCTGGAATCTGGGCCGCTGTTGGTGCCTTTTGCCCATTACTGGAGCTGAGGTCCGGTTGACGCGGTGTACCGATTGCCAGATGAGCGAGGTGAGCAGCCGCAACGAAGAAGCACTCGACTGTTGAGCATGCTTCCAGTCGGAAGGACAAGTCACAGAAACTCAGCACTGACGGTGACGACGTCGAGCTTATTGCAAGTACTGGGTCTGTCGGGCTCCACCACTCGTCCAGCTCAGTGCCAGGCGCTTCATCGACATCTTCTACGCTGTTGGGATCACGCTGCTCTTCCTCGTAGTCATCTTCGTACAACTTCACAGTTCGTCGCCGTTCTCTCTCGCGTTTGCTTCGTATGATGCGCACTCTACCGCGGTTCAAGACAAGCAAACCGTCACGAAGCTGCAGCGTACTACCGCCGGCGAACGCTGCAGGGACGAACAACTTTCCATCCTCGAACAAGGTCGACCCGCTGCCGTACACTGCGACTTCAGCGTCAGCCGACAGCATTCGCATCTCTTGAAGCGAAAGTCCACGGAGCCAAGGTACACTGCTGCAAGCTGCTCGAATCAACCTGTCTCGACACCGATCATGGCGCAAGTGGGCGCGTACAATATCCATGTACAGCTCGAGGTAGCCGCAGATGTCTTCCCTAGCCAGTGCCAGCAACACGCACGCGCTGGAAACTTTTGCAGTGTCGGCGTACTCAAGGTCATCGATCGACTCGGTGGGGTCGTGCAAGCAAACTTCACCAAAGAAACCTCCCGGCGCCACATTCTCGAAGAAAGTCTGCGGGGTGTCGCCGCGATCGAAGTCGTCGCTGGGAGTGGACATCTGGAGCGTCACTTCTCCGCTGATCACGATGAAGATGAAGTTGGCTGGGTCCCCTTTGTCGTAGACCATTTCACCAGTGCCTAGCTGAAGTCTCTGGCCACAACGAGCGAGGTTTGTGATGGTTTTCCAGTCAGATGCGATCTGCTGCAGCCACGGCATGGCGCTCAAGAGCCGGATGTTCTCCTGCTCATCGAGGGGTGCCGCCTTTTTCGCGTCTGCCGGGCTTTTCGAGTAGATGACTTCGAGTTCACACCCGCCACACCGAAAGACGCAGCCTTCGGAGAGCAAGAGTGGCTTACTCGTGTGTTTGACCACGTCGACCATTGTTTCGACATCACTCGCGTCTTCTTCGCCTACACCCGTGGAATGAACGACCGGTTGTCGGACTTCGTCGCGGCCAATTAGGAAATACGTGCCGGCGTTGATCCCTGTGGGCTTTGGAGTGAGCAAGCAAGTCCCTCGTTCAAGTTGAACACTGAATTGCTCGGTGGCTAGTGATGCAGTGAAGACTTGCGCGTCACAGTCGCGGCCTTTGCCGAAGGTGACAGGCCCGCCACTGCTGCCACCCCAGCCGCTGCTGCCGCTGGATGCCCCCGAACCTGAGGAAGAATGCAGCCGAAATCCTACAGGAACGAAGATCCCGCGGGTCCGTGGCTTGCGCTTTGACAGCCGCAAAACATCCAAGCGCATGGCCGCCTCCTTCATGTCAGGGCGTCGCTCAGAGCCAAATGCCCTTGCTACAGTCGTGATGTACAGCGCGCATTTACCAAGCAACAGCCAGTCACCGCGAGTGATTTTCGTAAATCGTTGCGTGAGTAAGACGCGCGTCTGACGTCGTGGATCCCGTTCAAACGAAATGTCCTGAAGCACGAAGCATGCTCCGTCAAACCTGATACGCGCGTGCATGCCACGCACTTCGATGCCTTCCGATGGGAAAATACGAACGTCACAAGCCGCGGAGGAGCCGATGAGATACGTGTCCTGTCCTGGTAACGTTACTTCACGGGCGTCGCGAGGTTTTGAAGGCTCCGAGCTGGCTTTGGTGGGGTCATGCTGGAAAATTACGAGACGAAGCAGTGCTGGACGACGGTTTGGGGCGTCGACTATGTGGTGGTGCCGCTTTTTCGCTTCGGGTTCGCTACCAACGAGTTGATCGACCATGTCGTCGTCGACGTCTTCTACCTGGGAAGGCTCGTGGTAGTGCAGCTGCTTGACCTCCGGACGGATGTAGCGGCTCCCCAAGAACAGGGATCCGTCGGACATGACCGGAGGCGTATCCGAGAAGCGAACAGTATGCTGCGGTTTGGATCGCGGTCGCTTGGTCTCTTGGACTTGGACGGTACCTTTATTCACGTTGTTGGTATCGCGCAGTTCGCTTCGTTCTGTACGTTTTGTGTGGATTCTTCCGGTTTTATTCATGAACTCGTCTTCGATATCAGCAGCAAGAAGGCGAAGCTCTTCGACAGTGGACATTCGCTTCAATGTTAGCTGCGGGTTGCTGCTGTTGCTTGGCGTTTTTTCGAGTTTGGGAGGTCGGTCATTACTCGAGTCACTTATAGAAACTCGATGCTCTGGCTTGGACACAAAACTGGTGGTGGAGCTACCGCTTCGCTTACGTTGCAGCCTAGGCGTCCCAGTTGTGGTTTGCAGCTCGATCACGCGAATGGAGGTGGTAGGGCCGATCCGGAAGACGTCCCCACTACGCAGTCGATACCCGTCTCGTTGTGGATAGTGTCGGAATCGCGTGCTCAAGCAGAGAAAAGTGCCCGTTGTGCTCCCAGCGTCTCGTATAAAGTAATCGTCGCCAGCTACAGAAAGCTCAGCGTGGGCAGCGTCCATGGACTTGTCTTTTGTGACTACGAGGGCTCCTTCGCCAGCATCTCGTCCGACAAAACCCCGTCCAAGGAACCATGATTTCTGCGATCTTGTCCGTCCGCGACTCGTAGAGCGCGGCAGCACCATGCACAATTCTTCTTTGGCGCGGAGTCTTCGTCGCGGCTTTCCTGCTTGCTTCGTCGCGAGAGTATCCGAAGTCGAGTCCATCGTTTCCGGTTTCCGGAAAGTCCCTTTGGTTGACGTGTCAGTGGAAGTAACCCCCCTCGTATTGGAGCGGTGGCTGCTAGCGGAGCTTCCGAAGCTGATGGCGGATCTCTCGAGATGGTCAGTAGTCAAGGCTGACTTGGGACGCTTAAAGAAGAAGGAGCGGAGGTCGAACTCCGTGGGGTTGTTGAGGAAGATGATGCTGGCGTTTGGGTCATCCTCTGCGCGGGCTGGAACCACTCCCGTGCTGTGCTCTTGTTGCTCCCCCGCCTGAAACGCGCGTATGATGGTCGGAGTCACGGTGCGCTTTCGTCTCCAAAATCGGTGAAGGTTCTTCGGTGATCTGGTGGGGGTTGTACTGCCGCGTGATTCAGGTGTATCCGAGGATGCTGACCGTACCAGCCTGTGCCCAGGCATTGAAACCTTCTTGGGAGTACGACGAGGTTCGGACGGCATGATCCGTCGATATATTGTCAAACCTCACGACGTTGATCAGGCTTCACCGATGCTGCAGCGAAGTCAACAGAGTCGACGGACCTTGCTACACACTGGTATGACCGGGAAGCAAGGACGTCAAGGGCTTGGATGCTATCAATAGTGCCTCGCGTCCGCACTCTCGTCGGGGACAAGAATATTCGTCGCGAATATCGAGGAGAATTATCTTTATTTTTGAAACCCACGGCAGTTCGTTCGCCTTCGTCATCACAAGGAGAGGTGGAGATCACAAATGCAACTCAACACGGCAAACCTGGCTGGATGGATACAACACATTTTGAAGGATGGGAGACCCCTCCCAACTTGGATTTTGGTGGAGGACCTGGTATGGTGGGCATCGACAATTATGAGCAAGACCCGAGCGATATCGATGCGGTCTGGATCATCTGGATCAGGTGCCCTGGAGTGACCAAAGATAGTTGGCTTATTTTCGATGCCATCACTTTGGCAGGAAATAGCAAATGGGCACGTTAGTACAAAGTCGCGTAGAGTGACTTCACTGGAGTCTCTAGTAAGCATCGGGTAACACAACTCCATGTCCCCAGAAACTAAGGGCAGAGTCAAAGCGAGTGGCCTCGTCTACTCGTTAGTGCCAGCTCAAGCTCTTCCAGCGGTGGATCTGTCCAAGTCGTTTCGAGGGCGACTTCTGCCTGGGTTTATCCACACGTATATCCGCCGAAGGTATTCCAGATACTACCGCCAGATCCTGGTATGCGCTACCGTGTCGTACTGCGCAGGTTTCCTAGTGCCGCTAGTGCCGGCGTCTACAGGGCGCGTGTTCGCGTTTGTAGCGCTTTTCCTGTGGATGCCGTCAGGATTCGGTAGCGTCACCACTTTGCGGTACGATATCGTGCGATTGGTGTGTCGAACGTTTGACTTCTGGTTCTTCTCCAGTATCACAAGCGTGATCGTCGTCACGATGTCCATGTACTTTTCGGATTTACGCTGGGTCCGCATGATCATCGAGTGGCTTGGACTTCACCACGTCACCTTAATCGATGCTCATGTGCTTGGCCTGAGGAGTCTCATCTACATTTTAATTTTCGGCATGATATCTCTCGTCACGGTTCTGGTCTGGATAATGTTGGGGCGGGTAGATGGGGGCTCTACCTTTACTGTTGTCAAGTACGAGACCGAGCATGGGGGCTTCGAACTTTCGGGGCTGGATGTGATTGGGAATGGACTCGTGTCGCTTGCTCTCCTCTTAGCTAAAATCATCTTCCGTAGACGGAAAACACTTCGCGTGCGACGGAAAAGATCGTCGTCGCTGGTTGAGTGCGTCATATACCGATGCAGACTCAAGTTGGAGCTTGTAGAGGCGTCAGAAGTCTCATCAGCATCAAGGAATGACTCGAGGTATAACTCGAAGGAAGCGTCCTTGAGAGAGGCCGATGCTGTTCAGCACTTGATGTTTGTCAAGTTTCCTCAGAAGTTTGACGCAACCAACACGCTGGTGCCTTGGAGGATATTGAAGAAGGTTTATATTTCACCGTGGCTTGTGAAGGTCCTCTACATCGTGGGTGCTGCGGGGATCGTCTTCTCCCATGGTTCTCTCTTCTATGAATTTGGTGACTCAATCGAGAGCGCATCACACAAGCGACTGGAGCTGCTGGCTTCTTGGGTCTCGTTACTGTGCACTCTGACCTACACGGCCTCCTTTGCTGTGTTCTACCAGCGGCAGCTGCTTCGACTTCTCTTCTCCTCCTTCGACTTCATTTTCTACTCATTCCAAGTCACATCGGCGTATATCTGCGTCTGCAGTTTGTACAACTGGGAGCTACCGCAATGTCTAATGGCGCTATCGTGGTGGTTATGGGCCCACTGGGTCTTCACGCTGGATGCCTTGACCCCGACCATGAGAAGTATGCTCAACTTTCGCGTTCGGTACGCTGCCCCCGTTCTGTGTTTATTGCTTATCGACCACGTTGGTCTGGCCTACCAGATTTTCTTGGCCGGCGACACCCAGCTGCAAGACTCGGTGATATACCAGGGGGTGGTCTGGACGCAGAATATAACGATTCGGGTAGTGCCGTTCTACGTCAGCCGGTCCTTGACCCTCGTCTTATGGTGCTCACGCTTGGTCGCGCGATTGGGCTCAGCTTCTGACGACGATGTCACCATTCTTCGCGGCTCAGTTTACTATGACAATTTTTTCGCCCACGGAAGACGAACCAGCTCTCAACTGACTCAGGTCGTCGAGGTGAAGGCGCTAGAATCTCTATCGCGGCACGGCCAGGTGTCACCTACTGTATCATTCCACCGAGGTCAATCTGTCTGGCAGTAGAGAACCCATAGCCAAAGCACTCGCTTATTAATAATAGTAAAACTATGTTGGGCGGAATGTTTGGTTTCTTATTAGTGGGTGATACCCAAAGATAGTCAAGTAAATTCGTCCATGTATTTTCACGCGCATCGACAAACTGTTATAGAATTCAGGTGAGCCTACCAACCCTGCGCAAGACCACACATAATAATTCTGCTATCACTGATGGCCACCCGACCGAAAGATGTTGACTCACCTTGCAGCGTCGTCTACAAGCTCGTGCCAGCCCAACCTCTTCCCTCAGTCGACTTGTCCAAGTCCTTCCGAGGCCGCCTTCTACCCGATGCAATACACACCTACATCCGTCGACGATACTACAAGCACTACCGTAAAATTCTATTCTTCGCGGCGGTATCGTACTGCTTGAATTTCGTCGTGCCTATGGTCAAAGCCTCCGTCGGTGAGGTGCTCGCAATACTGGCTGTTATCTTGTGGATGCCAATGGGTCTCGGTAGTATCACGACACTGAGATACGACGTCGTGAGGTTGGTTTGCCGAACGTTTGACTTCTGGTTCTTCTCCACGATTACGAGCGTCATCGTTATCTCCATGTCCATGTATTTCTCCGACTTGCGATGGATACGCATGCTGATCGACTGGTTCGGCTATCACCACGTCATCTTCATCGACGCTCACGTACTGGGCCTACGAAGTATCACGTACATTCTGATAGCGGCAATCATATCCGCTGCTGTCGGGCTAACTTGGATGATGCTCGGGAGAATCGACGGCGGGTCTTCGTTTGCGATCATGGAATACGAGAATGAACGCAGCAGATTCCACCTCTCCTGCGGGGACGTGATCGGTAATGGCCTGGTGTCACTGAGTTTCCTGCTCGCCAAGATCGTCTTCAGAAGACGCAAAGTGCTGCGAAAACGTCGTCGAAAATCTGCCCACATTGTGGAGTGCATCATTTACCGGTGTCGACTTCAGCTGGAACCAGTGAGCGGGCCGTCCGCAGCGCACGCTTTTTTGGTGACGATTCTCCTTACAGCTCGAAAGGTTCTTCTTTACGGGAAGCGGACGCCGTCCAGCACCTAGCGTTTATCAAGTTCCCGCAGCATTTCAGCGCCTCCGACACGCTCCTTCCCTGGGGGTTGGCGAAACAAGTGCACTTCCCGTCGTTGCTTGTGGTGGGGTTATATACCATTGGAGCAGCTGGACTCCTCCTCTCTCACGCTCCACTTGCTCACGAATTTAGAGGGTCAGGTGCCTCCGCAGCCGCCCACGACGACTTTACACTCGTATTGTCATCAATCGCGCTGATGTGCACGCTTTCGTTTACTGGTTCAATCGCCATGTTCTACCAGCGCCAGCTTCTGAAGCTGCTCTTCACGTCGTTCGACTTCGTATTCTACTCCTTCCAGATCACGACTACCAGTCTCGCTGTGTGCACTTTGTACGGTTGGGACCTCTCACACTGCATTGGGGTGATGTCGTGGTGGCTGTGGGCACATTGGGTATTTACGTTGGATGCGCTGAGTCCAGCTATGAGGGCGATGTTCAAGTTTCGCCTCTGCTTCGCAGCCCCCGTTTTGTGCCTGCTACTAGCCGATCACATCGCGATAATGGCCCGGATCTTCGTGGTCGGCGACAAGGAGCTGCGTGACTTGGTCATCTATGAAGGGGTCGTCTGGGGGAAGCACTTGGTTATCCGCGTCATACCCTTTTACGTCAGTCGGTCGTTGACCCTGGTGTTGTGGTGCTCTCGACTGATCACATGGCTGGCCTCAGCTTCGAACAGTGATGTGACGATTCTCCGCGGTTCAGTCTGCTACGACAACTTCTTTGCGAGAGGAAGACGGAGAAGCTCGCATATTACTCAGCTTGTTCAGGTTAAATCGCTAGCGTCGGCTTTGTCTCGGAATGCCCACGTATCGCCCGTCGTGGCGTTTAAACAAGGTTAACGTTTTTTAAAGTACTGATATCATATTCACAATTTTGTTTGGAACCGACATCTAATCCATTTTTTATACGCAAATCACTTGTAGGAAATGGACACATCGCCAGATAATATAATAAATACTACTGTATAGTATTTACCTAGAGTCTGTATCTAAAGATAGTGCCTCCAGTAGAAACTTACAATTCAGTCATTCAACGACAGCCTGAACATCAAATGCCTGTCGTACTTCGAGCGTTAACGCGACAGAAGAATGACAATTCACCCAGTGGAATCATCTACGCACTCGTGCCAGCGCAGCCTCTTCCTTCAGTCGACTTGTCCAAGTCCTTCCGAGGCCGCCTTCTACCCGATGCAATACATACCTACATCCGTCGACGATACTACAAGCACTACCGTAAAATTCTATTCTTCGCGGCGGTATCGTACTGCTTGAATTTCGTCGTGCCTATGGTCAAAGCCTCCGTCGGTGAGGTGCTCGCAATACTGGCTGTTATCTTGTGGATGCCAATGGGTCTCGGTAGTATCACGACACTGCGATACGATATCGTGAGGCTGGTTTGCCGAACGTTTGACTTCTGGTTCTTCTCCACGATCACAAGCGTCATGGTGATCTCCATGTCCATGTACTTCTCGGACTTGCGTTGGATACGGATGTTAATCAACTGGGTTGGCTACCACCACGTTATCTTCATTGATGCTCACGTCTTGGGTCTTCGGAGTGTTTCGTATGTTCTGATCACGTCGATCATTTCTGCTGCTGTCGTGCTGGCGTGGATGATGCTTGGGAGAATAGATGGGGGCTCGTCGTTTACGATCTTGAGATATGAGAGCAGGCATAGCACCTTTGAGCTCTCTAGTCTAGATGTGATCGGCAATGGCATCGTGACGATCGGTTTCCTCCTTGCCAAGGTTGTGGTCCGAAGGCGGAATGTGTTCAACTTGCAACGCACGAGGTCCGTGACAACAGTGGACTGCGTCATTTACCGATGTCGTCTCAAGCTGCAGCCAATCCAACGGCGTGCGATTGCATGGGCGGGTGAAGATGTAGGCTTGAAAGAATTTTCCTTCCGAGGGGCTGACGTCGTTCAGCACTTGATGTTTGTCAAGTTCCCGCACGCATTCGACGCCAATGACACGCTCCTTCCGTGGAGGTTTGCACAGAGATTTAATGTCAAGCTGTGGCTACTACTGGTAATTTATGCTGTCGGAGCTGCGGGGTTAATCCTCTCTCATCTCGCACTCGCACACGAATTCACTGAATCGGCCGACTCGGAGTCACATGACGATTTTGTATTTGACATATCAGCTATTGCGTTGCTGTGTACTGCAACGTTTACGGGGCTTTTTGCTATGTTCTACCAGCGCCAGTTGCTCAGATTGCTGTGCACCTCCTTCGACTTTGCGTTCTACTCCTTCCAGATCACAGCTGGAAGTATGTGCGTTTGCGCGCTGTACAGATGGGACGTCTCGCATTGTCTAATGGTGGCATCGTGGTGGCTTTGGGCACATTGGATATTCACTTTAGACGCGCTGACGCCGACCGTGCGGGAAATGTTCAGGTTTCGCGTTCGCTATGCCGCTCCAGTGTTGTGTCTACTGCTATTTGACCACATCGCAATAATTGGCCGGATCTTTTCGAATGGAGACATGGAGTTGCAAGACTCAGTTATCTATGAAGGAACCGTATGGGGTACACACCTAAATATTCGAGTTATCCCCATCTACGTCAGCCGCTCACTGACGCTTTCGCTTTGGTGCTCGAGATTAGTTGCCCGCCTGGGAACAGCTTCCAACGATGACGTCTCCATCCTCCGCGGATCAGTCTGTTACGACAACATCTTCGCGAAGCGAAGGCGGCGGAATCTGCGCATTGCTCAGATCGTCAAAATCAAGAAGATAGCAGCGATCCTGACAAGACGAAGCCGAGTGTCCCCTGTCACATCGTTCCAGCAGATGATTTTATGTAATAGTCCATCAAACTCCGGTATTTAGTAAAACGATACTTCAACTTACCGGATATAGCATTATTCGTCAAAGTTGGTTCAAAGTTAAGCTAAGTTTGTCTGGTGATGTATGCTGTTGTTATCTGCCGGGAAGAGCGATCATATCACGCCGTTGGGTGAGTCGATGCTTGCAGAAGCCTCGGATGCCGAAGGCCCGGTATACGCCCTTGTACCGGCGAGACCACTTCCTATTGTCGACCTCTCCAAGTCCGTGAGGGGCCAACTTCTGCCAGCAAAAGCTCATTCATCAATTCATCGTTTCCTCAGCAAATACCACCGCCCACTTCTGCTGGCGAACATGGCGGCCATGGTTCTGAACGTCGTGGTTACGGGCGTTGACGCCCGATCCGGTCAGATTTTATCGATAGCCAGCCTCGTGCTGTGGCTACCGATGGGCATTGCTGCTCCGAGCACGTTGCGATACGACGTCGTGCGCTTGGTGATGCGGACGTTCGACTTCTGGTTCTTCTCCTGGACCACAACACTAACGACTGTGATGATCTCGATCTACTTCTGGGACCTGCGTTTATGTCGAATGCTGATCGATTGGATTGGCTTCCATAATATCGTGTTGATTGACGGGCAAGTTCGAGGCCTTCGACCTCTCATTATCGTCACGGTACTTGGCATTCCGCCACTTGTTTTCATGCTGGTGTGGGTTATGCTCGATCGTCTGGATGGCTGCACACCGTTTTCACTCCTGAGCTGCCGAAGCGACCACAGGCATTTCAACCTCTCTGGTGTTGATATTATCGGCAATGGCATGATAACTCTCTCCCTGTTGATCACAAAGCTCGTCGTCAGGAAGCGCCAATCATTAAAGTCACAGCGCATGTCGACCTTGCTCGAGTGCGTCATCTACCGCTGCCGGCTGAAACTCGAACAGGTCGATGGGCAGAAATCGAAGTCCGCCGCGAGAAAGAATGCGATTGAGCCAATTGGGTCTTGTGCGAGCACCTTCCGCAGACCAAGTCTGGTCCAGCAGGTGCAGTTCATTAAGTTTCCTCGGACGTTTGATTCGAACCATGTCGTTCTCCTTCTACGTGTTGCCGGCAACGCTATAGCATTGTTGTACGCCATTGGTGTCTTTGGAATCCTACTTTCCTTCTCATCTCTTATCGGTTCTACCGATGCCAGCACGCTGCTACATGTACACACAGCTGCGTTGCTGTGTACAGTCGGTTTTGTGGCACCATTCGCTGTGCTCTACCAGCGAGAGCTTCTCAAACTTCTTGTCACATCGTTCGACTTCCTATTTTACGCCTTTCAGACCACTACAGCTACTATAGCTGCCTGTATACTGTACAAATGGGAGTGCTCGAGATGTCTGATGCTGTTCACGTGGTGGGTGTGGACTCAATGGGCGCTAACGTTGGACGCTCTCACTCCCGTCATGAGAGACAAGCTACACTTTCGACCACGCATGGCGGCCCCCATTGTAGCTCTTGTACTTGTCGGGCACATTGCTGTTATCAGTCGAATTTTCTTCGCAAGTGGCGAGGAACTCCGCGATGTAGAGCTTTACCGAGGCATCATATGGGACCGAGAACTTGTAGTCCGAGCCATTCCCTTCTACGTGAGTCGAGTTGCCACGCTCGGCATGTGGTGTCCACGGTTGGTCTGGAGATTGAGCACTGCGTTAAAGTCCGAGGTCACGATCCTTCGTGGGGGCGTGTGCTACGACAACTACTTCGCCAAGCACGGACGTCGGCGATCGCGTGAGCGTTCAGCCAAAAGGCTACAGAGCAGAAGACTGCAGTGGCCATTTCATCACGCTAGCGTCAAACCTGCGGAAGCATCCGATCGAAAGTCCGCCTTCAATAGTTCTTGACGCAAAGTGGACCCGTCCACGATAAACAGCTTGCATTCAATCACCTTGGATGTCCCAAATTAGGCTTAGCGAGTGCCAACTTCTCAGCGTTCGCGTCGAATCGCTCTCCAGCTTTTAACAAAGGTCTAAAAGGTCCGCCACTGCCCGCCCACCCCTTTCAACTAGTACTCGATTCATCCTGGCAGAGCTTGAGTTCTCTCATGTCCAAAGTTGCTGCAGCCAACAGCACCAGTTGCGAGTACGTATACATCTTCAAACCAGCCAAACCGCTGCCAGCGATTGACCTGTCCAAGTCCCTCCGAGGGGAGCTCCTCCCACCAAAAGCTAACAACTTCATCCACCGATACCTCACGCAGTACCACCAACCATTGCTGCTTGCGAACGTGACGGCGTTTTGCTTGATCAGCTTCGTGGCAGTGGTGAATGCTCGGACGGGCCAATTTTTATCGCTAGTCAGCATTTTCCTTTGGATGCCCCTCGGCTTTGGAGCCTTCAGTACGTTGAGATACGATGTCGTCCGGCTGCTCATGAGAACGTTCGACTTCTGGTTCTTCTCCTTCGTGACCAGCATGACAGCAGCGATGGTCTCCGCGTACTTCAGAGACCTGCGGATTCTCCGCATGGTCATTGACTGGGTGGGGTTCCACCATATCGTGTGCATCGACGCCCACGTCCGCGGTGTCCGCCAGTTTGCATTCATGACGATCGTGGGGATCCCGCCAGTGCTCTTCATTCTCGTCTGGATCATGCTCGGACACGTGGACGGTTGTACCAGCTATTCGATCCTCAACTATGAGAACGCTCACCACAGCTTCCATCTTTCGGGGGTCGACGTGATCGGAAACGGATTGCTGACACTTGCACTATTCATCACCAAGATTGCCGTGAGGAAGCGAAGAGCTCTGCGGTCGAGCCAGAACTCGTCGTCCATCCAGTGTGTGATCTACCGATGCGCTCTTCAGTTGGTGCAGGTTCACTACACGGCAGTTGGCGCGAATATTAAAAGTCAAGCCGTGAAGACTGTTGCTCGACGGCGAGCAGCGGCGGGTACAGACACCGCGAGAAAAGTGATGCTGCGCGAGACCAACGTTATCCAGAAGATGCGGTTTGTGACGACGTCCCAAACGTTTAACGCTGGCCATACGATATTTCCCCTTGATACGGCTCCACTTTCGACTTGGAGCTTGGTTCTGCTGTATTTCTTCGGTGCGCTCGGCCTTCTTCTGCCATTCGCGATCCTTTTGGGTAGTTTTGTCGGCACCGATCGCAGTGTGTTGCGTGCGCACGGGTGGGCTGCAGTACTGTCGACCCTGGCCTTTGTAGTCCCATTCGCAGGTCTGTACCATCGCCAGCTTTTCAAGCTTCTCGTTGGCTCCTTCGACTTTATCTTCTACACGTTGCAGATCACCGCAGCCAACGTCTGTGTGTGCATCCTTTGCAAATGGGAGATATGCCGTTGCCTGGTGGTGTTAACGTGGGAGCTGTGGTTCCTGTGGGCTCTCACACTTGATGCTCTCACCCCCATCGTCAGAGATAAGTTGCGCTTCCGCGTACGCTTTGCGGCTCCAGTGGTAGCGCTGCTCCTCTTGGGTCATATCGTTATCATGAACCGCATCTTCTTCGTGGGCGATGCGGAATTGCGGGATGCCACTCTCTATGAAGGTGTTGTTTGGAATCACCCTTTGATAGTTCGCGCCATGCCATTCTACTTCAGCCGAGTTGTGACTCTCTCGCTGTGGTGCCCGCGTCTCATTTGGCGCCTCATCATGGCCTCAAAGACGGAGGTTGCCATCATCCGGGGCGTCGTGTGCTACAACAACTATATTCCCAAAGAAAAACGTCAGCACTCAGGGAAGAAGAGAGGGAGGTCGAGTCAACGAGAACGTACCTATCGTCGAGACCGCATCGCACCAGCCGCGACTAGCACCAAACGTGGACCCGGATTCTCGGCTCTCGGCGCGCTAAATCCCTGATGCCAACCATTTCTGAGGACTATCTGGTTTAGATTCATGGGCCAACTCGACGCCGTTTACTCGTCTCGTTATTCCATTCTTTCCAGTCGGATACCTGGGCGCCAGCTTCATCATTGAGCTGCTTTCGAACGCGGAAAGCCCGCTTGGATTCGTCAACCACGAGCTCCTTTAATTGAGAATGGCGTTTGGCGTTGTCAGAATGAATGCTTTGGTACACTTCCTGGGGCACTGGCACCTTCACACTTCGCAGCAAAGGGACGAGCTCTCGGAAGTGTGTTTGGTCTTCCGAATTTACCAGAGTTAGCGTGTTCCCAGGAACGTCGTCCCCACGCCCAGTGCGACCGATGAGGTGGATATAATCCGTGAATCTTTTGGGAAAATCGTAGACCACCACGTTCTGCACGTGCAACAGATCCATTCCACGACTCAGCACATTCGTAGAGACGAGAACCGGAATCTCCAGGTTTACGAAAGCCTCAAGCAGCGTGAGCCTCTCCTGTTGCGATTTATCGGCGTGGATGGCTGCTGCCCCGATTCCACAGCGCTTTTCAATTGCTTCAGCCAACATCGAGGCACCGAGTTTCGACCCAACAAACACGAGCTTCAGACCGCAAAACAACCCACCAATCAGTCAGTTTTGAGCGATCCCCTACATGATAACAAGTGCAGTTTTACGTACCGTTGACTCCTCACGCTTCCCTTTCAGGAACGCAAAGAGCTCGTTCTTTTTCGCCTTGTCTTCCACCCACCGAACCTGCTGGTGAACGCGTGGACTCACCGAAAACTGCGCTCTTCCTGTAGCTTTGCTTTCGTTTCCACCAACGTTAATGCGAATGTATGATTGTTCGCTTTCAGTCTTCACAATCTGTCGCACCATAGCTTCGACCTCATCCGAAACTGTGGCGCTGAAGAAGAGCAGTTGAACACCGTGAGTGGTCTTCTTGGCTAGTGTCGCCAACAAGGCCACGATCTGCGAGATTTGAGGACGAAATCCAACGTCCAGCATCATGTCCACCTCGTCAATGACGCATGTGCGGATACTGGCCAGGATAGCACCACCACCGCCGTAGTTCGTAAAGATGTCCAGGAAACGTCCTGGTGTTGCCACTATCAGCTGAACGCCGTTCTGAAGACGATAGCGCTGAGTCGGCACCGGGAACCCTCCCACCAACAGCGCCGTCTTCATGTTTGCAATGCCTTTCACCAATAGCTTCGCCACCGACTCAATCTGGATCGCTAATTCTCGAATCGGGGCCAGCACCAACGCCACAATCTCCTCTTTTTCTTGATCTCTTGCAAGTAAAACCTGCGCAATCGCTGGGATCAAATACGATGCTGTCTTCCCCGTACCGGTCGGTGCACTCACAAGAACCTAGCACAACACACACACACAAATTACCATCGCTTTTTCTTCCCAAATAACGGTAGCTACAGTACGTACATGGTGTCCCTGTAGTGCACAAGGGATGGTCTGCATCTGCACTGGCGTGGGTCTTTCAAAGCCGTTCGTCGCCAGGTTGGCCAGTACTTCCGCTGGCAACGGAACGCAATGTTGCTCTTGGGCGAAGTCCAAGAGCGGAATCGGGCAATTATGAGCATTGTCTCCAGTCTCAGCGGCGGAGACTTCGATGCCCAACTTGCTCCGGAGTTGCTGCGCTCGCCTCATTGTTTCTTCATCTGGCAGTTGGGAAGTCGGAGTCGTTTGGGGCTGCCTTTGCCTCGATATGCACGCGTCGCGGCACTCGAGACTGCAAACGTCTTCGTCCGTGGCGTCGCACACGTACTCGCCATAGCGATCGCAGATCTAGACAATAATTTGGTAGAAAAAAATATTAACAATTGAGGAAATGACGAGATGCATTGGCGTTGTGACTTACCGCGCACGCAGGCTCGCCCGCTTGAGGCTGGCGCTGGGCAGCGCTGCGCGCCACTACCGGCATGTTGCTCAAGGACAACGCGCTGAAGTAGTTGTAACGTCGTGTGTGGTCCACCCCATCAGCTCCTTTTCTGTGGTTACTTCACGCCGGTGCGGTGCTGCCACACGAGAACAATGGGCGACACCAGGAACATCAGACCACCGAGCCCGGTGTATGCGTAGAGTTAGGTAATAAGGACATCGAAGACTCGGTCTTGTGTTTTTATTTCTTTTTTTCTTCAATTATGGTCGTGTGTGGTGCGATGACTCGGAGTCCTTGACAGAGCGAGACAACACGAAGACAGCGAGGCACTACTAGGCCAACTTAAGAGCAAGAGAGGAGGACTGACGAGTCAGCGCCACTTCCCCTCTTTCTCCACCCGTCCTATTAGCCTGCGCTGCAATGCTGCCGAGACGACGCTTACTCGAGGGCCTTCTTGGCGGCGCGGGCCTTAGCCTTGCACTCGAAGTCCAGCAGGTCGCAGTTCGACTCGGGCCACGGGAAGGGCTTGGTGCGCATCTTGAGGTACGGGTAGGCAGGGGTGTCCTTTTCGTGGTGCTCGTGGCTCAGGTGGTCGCCGATGGCGTACACCGTGTACACGGACGTCAGGGCGATCATGCCCTTGGAGATGGTGGTCCATCGGTGCATCTGCTCTGTTGTGGGGCAATAGTAGGAAGAGGTAAGACAGCCTGATACATACACAAGCGAAAGTAGAACGGGTACAGTGGACTCACCCTTGGCCTCCTGCTCGGTGGCGCTCGACATGTTGCGGACGCCAGCGCGGAGCGACTGGGTCATGACGCGGGATCCCTTGTTAAGAAGCGACTGGAGGTGACATGGTAAGGCGGGGAGAAGTTAGCTCATTGTCTTCTGAGGCCTGTGCTGAGTTTGTGGCATTTGTCTGTCTGTGTTGCGCGCTTCCGGCGGTGCAGGACTCACCATAGTAGAGCGACGTGCTGGCGGCGAGGCGATACAAGAACTGAGCGGCTGAGGGGGGCTTTGAAACGAGCGGCCAGCGAGGAAGGGCACTTGTCTATGGTACCAATTCCTACGGTATATAATTAAAATCCTGTCATGCAGCATATTTTCTTTTCTTTGCAGCAAGCGTTTTCATTGGTCGAAAAGTATTGTTACTTCACGCTTCAACGACGGCAGCCTATCACAGTCGAGCGTCTTATGCGCATTGCCGAAGACGCCCACGTTCCCCCCAGTGTAGAGTATCCTCCAGCAAGCTGTTAAATGCCCATTCGCTTCAGAGACGGGCGGCGCTGGTTCGACTCGGGCTCGGCTGGCATGTCACCGAGGGGGTCGATGGGTCCCGTGAGGATGCGGCCATCGCGAGACTGCACCAGAGGGAAAAACAGAGTCAGTACTTGGGCAATGAACAGGATGACAGGCAGTGTGTTGTGTCGTTCTACCTTGACAGCGGGGCTCTGTCGACGGCCTAGAGGAGGGTACATTTGCGCTCGAGTGTAGGCGGATCCAGGGCGCGAGAAGGACGAGATCTGCAGTAGCGAGAGGGTCAGCAGGGCTAAAGTATTGGCATGGCCACAGTCGTGATGAGCGCGACGTACACTGTCGGCGTATTTGTCGTTCGGCTGGGACTGTTCGGGCTGGTCGGCGATTTTGCGGATGATTCCTTTGGCGATCAGATCTGCCTTCAAACTCTTGGTGCAGCCTCGGGCTAGAGGAAATGGGCAAGGTTAGATGAGCGAGCTCACTGTTGCTTATCGATTGTACAGACCCACCTGAAAAGAAGGGCCAAATGGCCTCGGAGATGCTGGCGTAGTCCACCGGTCTCCGTCCTTCGGCATCGACCATCTTGGGGTCAGCTTGATTGCCCAGCAAGATGTGCACGACTTTGCCGTGCTCTTGAAACGCAGCCGCATGCAGCGCTGTCCAGCCCGTACCTGTTCAAAATGGAGTAGTCTTAGCAAACTTCCTGCGCTAAGTAAAGTCTCGAAGATTTAAGCCGCATACCTTCATTCCTAGCGCCAACATCAGCGCCTTTATCGAGCAAGTACGTGACCATCGTGTCGTTTCCCCACAGTGCTGCAGCGCACAGTGGCGTTGTTCCATCTAATGGCCCAGCAAATCCATATCAGTATCGATAATAATCCACCTGCGCTTACAAGTCGAGTACCTTTGCCTGGTGTGTCAATGTGAACTCCACTTTCTAGCAAGAACTCCACCTAACGTAAAATAATGAGCGGTTAGCGGGGAAGATCAACAGTTGCGTCACTATGAAATCGTACCATCGCTCGGGAACCATTAGCAGCAGCCTCTGCCAAGTCGATGTGCGAGCGAATCACTCCCTCCTGGGCTTGTTGATCATCCATCGTGGTGCTGTGCACGGCTTGACTTGGAACACTGGCAGACTCTTCAAAAATAACAAAAGCAAAAGCGCTGTAGTTTTCTGAAAACGGATAGCGACGCTTCGGTGGAGGGTATCTCCTAAGAAAGACAAAGCGGCATCATAGCTGGTTGTGCGAATAGATAGGTCATTAAATGCACCAGCCCCGCATGACCCGAAGGCAGGTTACGATGTCGTCAAATTCTCTAGGCACTTGGCAATGGACACACGATAGACGTTGGTTCCATGCATCGTCGTCTTGCGCCTCGACGAATGGTGGAGGTGGCGCTCGACGAAGCTGGGGTCGACGATCAGATTACCCGCAACGTCAAGCGATATCTCGGTGCCAATATGCTGGTAGAGTCCCCACTGTTTCCATCACAAATAATGCAACGCTCAGCATAAGCGCTTCATCAAATACTACAGAGGCAACCATACAGCACGTACAAATTTCGGCCATCCCGGCACAATGTCGCCGTCCATGACAACGCGATAGCTCGTAGGCACGCAGCTATCGTAGTGCTGACGAAAACTTGGGTTCCCAACGCGCGGCCCGCCAAAGTTGTACATGTTGACTTTGATGCTGAAATTTACCGCCAGGTCATAGGCAGCTAAGACTGCCAACGCACCGCCCATGCTGTGGCCTGTAATATACACGGACACGCCAGGGTTTTCGTCTAAAATGAGCCGTGTCACTTCCTTCAGCTGGTCTCGAACCGACTCGTAAGCAATCCAAAATCCTGGTGTGAAACAACAATAAAGGCATTAGACGAGCGACATTGTCCAAGGATTAACACGTATGCAATTACCTCGATGAACCCGCGGCAGAGCCATGTTGAGCAGTGGAATTTTCGCCGCTACGTCCTTCATTTTTTCGAGACACGACCTTCTCCAGCGAAGCCCCCGGGATTTTATCCACAGTACATGCTGGTCGGCACGGAGATTGCTCCTCCAATTTTCCTTGCTGGTCGTTCCTCGGAAAGAAATCACGAGGCGTCGGTGATCGCCTTGGCTCCACGCAACAACCGCATGCGTATCGGTGAGGTTGCTCCTAAGATGAGTGATGAGCTCAAATCCATATCGCTCCAGGGTCAGTTCACCATATCCAGAGGGCGATGGACAGCCAGGCGGATCGAAGTAAGCCTGGTATGCCAGCTCCAATAACCATCCAGACGTCTCGACGCAGAATAGATTCGATTCGGGGGTGAGGAACCCATAAGAGTCCACACGTGGCTTCTCGTCAACGTTAAAGGCTGTTGACGCCAGCAAACCGGTACCATCGCCCGCCAGTGGTGGCAAGTGAACAAACATCACCAGGTACACGTACACCGACAAAAAGAGAAACTTGCCCAGAGACGGATGCCCAGTGTGCATCTTCGCAAATGTGTGCACTGCATATTGGATGAAGGCATCGTACCCTACGAAGTACCACATTTTCGTGAGGTAAAATATCTGGACAGCCGATAGCACGAAAGCATAGACGAAAATCAACAGCGTCTCGAGCACCAGGAATCGGTAAGATAGTTGCTTGAAGCGAGTCGCCATGTACGGAAGCGCCTTTAGATGACGACCTGATCGAGCGCCAACTGCCATGATCCACACGAGCCACGCCAGTATCAACCCAGTGCGAACAAACCCGAGCAGAACGTACAGTTCTCGGTGGTGAAAGTCAGACGCGGATGATGCTACTTCGGCCCCGAAAAATAGCTTGGGCATTCGCAGCATAGTCATCCCCGTGTCCACGGCAAATAGTACCAATCCGAACATTAGCTTCGGGATAAATGCGCATCTTCGAGACGAGAAATCACCACTGTGCTGATCAATGAGACTCAACCAGAATACGTAGAAAAAGGCTTCCGCAAATGACTGGCACGTGATCGAAACAAACCGCGTGCGCATACTGACGGACGTATACATCTCTGATACAGCGTACACAGGGTTCTGCCAGAGGATAAGGACGACCCCAACTCCCAGTAACCACTTTTGCACGGTGAGAACTTGACTCCATGACCCTCCATGGAAGTTCAAAACCGAAATGAACCAGCACGGGAGTGCTAAAATGGACGCCAGAACCATCACTCCACGCACAACCACCTCACCCACGTGTATAGCTGGCTTTCTGTTGTAGCACAAAAAAGAAAGTTAGTAGGCGACGATTGAAATCATCAAACCCGCAAGTCGTAAGTAAAGTGTCCGTACGTATAAGCAAATTGGTAGACAACGTCTTTCCCAAATACGTTCGGATACATGCCTCTGAAGGTCAAGATAGCGAAATATGCATCGTATCCGCTTCCACCCTGCAACACAGATCAATAGCAACAATAGTAGCGTCAATGTCGCCATCATGCACATCACGAACAGTAAAATCCCTTTCGTTTCTTACCAGTCGGTCGACATCTTGCGTTATCTCAAGCAGTCTCACAATCTCACACGGTTCCCCTGTACGACACTCCACCCAGACACTTTGATTGTGCTCGTCCATGACAAGATCTTTCGTAGCTGGAGTCACATCGTGGTCAATGCCATACAACCTGGCATCGTAGGTCAAGACATACCCCGCCTCTTGGTCCACTTCCCCGTCCTCAATCTCGGATACCTCTGAACCTTCAGTCTCTAGGTTGCTCTTCACCCTGGTTGCGACTCGATCCATTTTCCACGCAGTGCCCACACGTTCCAGCTCCTGGAAAGTATTGCTCTCCACAAGCGACGACAGCAAAGCCTCAGATGTTGAAGTGTTCACTTGCTCTCGAACATCTAACTTGATCTCGACGGAGCCGGAGTATCTCGACACATTGGCCACATAAGCCGCCCATTGAGCGATGTTCCTGGTCGTATCCACTTCAATGCACGGCTCTCTTCGCACTTGATCCGGCTTGCACAGTCCTCCAGGCAACTCCACCGCCTACGTTGTTGAAGTACACATAAAATTAATTGGATGAGAAATATAATCAGATAAAATCAGATTAAGACATCTGATTCTATACCGTTTCCAGGTACCCTTTGCTCTGCAGATATGGCAGAGCCATGGCCAAGAGGAAGGCCAGGTATGTGACCCAGAGCACCGCTGTAGCAGCTCGGGACGACAGCGTCTCGAGTCGAATCTGTGGCTCGAATACATGTCTCGGTTTCTGAGTCGAGTCGGTGGTAGCAGTCTCTACCCCTAATAGAGGCGCGGTCGAGGACACACTCGGCAGGCGCGAGTGCATCTCGTACGAGTCGCGGAAGAGCTCCGAGGACGCGTAGCCCGTCGACTGGAACAGCAGCGGGCGGTACACGCGGTCCTCCTCTGCGTCTCCGCCGCCCAGAGGCGCCCCCGCGGCGCCGCGCTGCCGGTCGGAAGGCCGCATCTTGGATCTGATGCTGCCAGAGTGAAGACGAGAGTGATTTAACACGACTTTTGACCAATGACAAGCGGGGGTGGCGATCTTTCGACCATCGAAGTTTATGTACTGCCACTTCAAGTTGAAGTTGCCTTTAACTATCCAATGGCTACAGGAAGCTGCCCCACTGCTCGTCGGGGGCAGGAGCGGCCTCGGGCGCGCGAAGTTGCTCGAGCTGCTGCGTGCGCGCGAAGGACGACAAGCGGTCGGTGGGGATGCTGACGTCTTTGTGGAAGCTCGTGGTGGACCTCACGTCTGGCATGGCAAAGGTCGACGGTGCGGTCTCTGGGACGGCGAACGTTGCGCCGACGACAGCGGTGGGCTGCGAGGGGGCGGTGGCAGGGGCTGAGAATGCATCGTCGAATGCAGGCGCGGGGCCTGAAAGAGCTGCAGTGTTGACAGCGTTGTTGGCGGGGTCCGGCGCAGTCGTGAAGGCCGTAGGTGTGCTGCAGAGCTGGACGTGGTCTCCGCCGAAGAGACGGGCGGTGTCCTTGGGCCACTTCTCCAGCTCGCGGATATTGTCGCGAGTGGAGCGGACCTCTAATGTTCCTGACCAATTCGCTGAAGCCGAGTCCAGACTCATAGTCAGTGAAGCAACCACATACGATCCCCAGCGTGTCTGCGTGAGCATAGCAATCTGGACAAGAGAGACGATGAGTACTCTTACTCGGCTGGTTTAGAATGCTAGAAGATAACGTACGTGGAAGTTCATGGGCAGGTCGAGGAGCAACTCCGAGACGGCAGCGATCTTGGCGTTCATGTAGTGGAGTAAGTGTCGGCATACACTCAGCTTACCCCCGAGTCCCTCCTGCGACTTGACTCGCCAGAATAGGCTCGAGTTGGCGCTGGTACAGCAACAGCGAGTGGGTCAACAAACGACATATAATCACAAAACCAGATCTGACCGGCGGTACCTTTGCCAACAGTGCTGGAAGAATGCAGCAGTAGTGAATTGAGATTGCGGCAGTCGAAGCAGAGTATCAAAGTGAAGCACGTAGCGGTTACTGAAGGCCAAACGGATCAGAGTGGGAGCCACTTCTTCTGCGGGATTGGCAGCCATGTCGTCGCTATCTTGGCTGGGTTCCTGGACGAGTACGGCTTGAACCAGAAAGGTGGCCTGAGTGAACTTGCACACACGGAAGCGCTTTTCCGCTTTGATCACTCCAAAGGGCGGCAAGCTGGTGCTACCTCCGCTCGTACCAACGCTGATGGTCTCCCCAGCACGCAATAAGCGAAGCTTCAAGTCGTTTGAAGCGTCGACGCACTGGACAACACCCACGCCTCCAAGCGGACGGAGTTGGATTTCCAGGTCACTAAGCGCCCACGTCGTGAGATTGCAACAGCTAACCTCAAGTGCGATGGTCTCCTCCTTTTCGATAAAGGGGTGGTGATGGGAGATCCGCACGGAAACCGGGTCAGCACTCCCAGTGATGTTGATGGCCTCTCGGTACTCTTCACCCGGTAACGTGTCCCGGTGCGTCTCATCCAGGCATTTTCTTGGCAGGAAGATATATTGTGGATCGAATATATCTTTGGAGAACGGAGTATCGGAACCCGTCTGTGAGTCTGTGGCTGGTGGTGCTGACAGGAGAACCATGACATCTTCAATGCTGTGCAAACCCAATCAAACAAGCAAGCACACGAACAGTCATTAGTCGTCAACGTCATCGAATTGGTCGATAGTTTCCACGTACACGCGATACTGCTGCGATATGGTTGCTGGCGGACTTCCTGACGCTGACAATGCTGCAATCATTTTCTCGCACATCTGAAGAAACTGCGGTTGCATTTGGGGCTGGTACTGAGCGAGGGTCGTGATACAGTCACCCAGCACCATCAATGCATCCACGTTATTAGCGTCCCCTGCCCGCTTACGACTCGCCGGTGTCTCCTCTCCAGCGCCACCACATCCAAGCAACCCGTTGTCGAAAGTTGCGCCCTCCATCTCGTCGTCGTCGTGCCAGATCGCTGTGAAGAGCCGGCCAGCTTCACGCTGAAGCTCTCGCACTAACGTTTCGAACGGCACATGTGATGCGTAGCTGCGGTGAAGACGCACACCAACCCATAGGATCTGAAGACGAGCGCTTTGAGAGGCAATCTGGTCCATAGTGGGGAACAATTCCTGCTGGAAGAAGTCGAGCGACTCACGTAGCGCAAGTTCCGGACACGCTAGTATTCCCTGGAAGTGCGACGTTAGCAAGCCCGTGTAATATACGATGTTCTCGCTGATCTCGCAGGACCGACGATACGCCTTGGGTGACGTGGTAGCTGACCCGCCGAGCTGTAGAAGAAGAAGCCCACGAAACACTCTCAAAGCAATAAGCTGCGATATTTGTCGCTCGATAGCACCACGTCGAGGTGGAGAAGTAGGCTCGGACGTGGTGGCTAGAGCGTGAAATAGTGATCGGAACACCTCGGAGCCATTCGTGCGAGGTGATAATCTGGAAAACCCCTTCGGTTGTCGAAAAAATGTCATCGTGCACAACCCCTGTAGCAATTGGAAGTCCCGGTTGTCGACAACGTGTGCGGCAATCGTATCCATGAGAGCTTGCACGAGATCTCGGCGGTCTTTCTCCTGGTCCACAAGATAGAGAGCTTCGGTTGTACGCACGAAAAGCGACTGGCAATTCACACCAGACAGCCACCCAAACGTTTTCACGAGCATGGCACAAAGCTCGTGCTTGAACTCAGCACTGTTGCTGTTGGTGGGACTTCTATTTGCAAGGTAACACTGCGCGATGAGATGGTTGGCGAGCTGAGCAGCCCAGCCCATCCGACTGAGAGCTTGTAGCGGATGTGACAGCAAAATGAAAATGGCGCGGCAAATGCTGGTGGCTTGAGCAAGTGAGACTTTTCTCGCAATGGTAGGGAAGGCCCAGGACTCAAGTAAATCACTCACCAGGCCATCAATGCGAACAGGCTCAGTGGATGCGTGCGTTCCTTCCTCATCATCTTCCGCACCGTCGGCGTTGTTGTCTTCAGTATCGATCTCAATGTATGGCACGCTGACTCCTGGGCATCGGGCACCGCTGCGTTCCATCATTGTGTACAGCAGCATGGCAATCCAAAGCATAGCATCCGGCTGCTGCTTTATGGGCAGCATGCGGGCAGTAGCGACTAGCGCTCGAATGCGCGGGAACGCATGCTTGTAGATCGTGGAGGACACATCATCCATGGGGGCTTGGGCACGGATGGACTCTCGATCAGTTGGGAAAAATTGCGCCATCGTGCTCGACCGAGCAAATAAGTTCGCCAGAGCCGTAAACGCAGTTCCTGCAGCGCACACCGCGGTTTGAGATTGGTTGTCAAACGACAACGTGTGGAATGTCAACTTCCAGCAGTCATTCACCATGGTTTCGATATCTTGTTGGCAGCAGATACGCGCCTCGTGCGATTCAAATGGGAATACAAACAGTCCGTCTCCAGCGACGTTGACAGCCACATCCAGCGTCAACGTCGAGAGAGTCTCAATAGCGCTGCAGCGTACCTCGATATCTTCGTGAGTCAGTATAGAGCGCAGCTTGTTCATCGGTTCTCTCTCTGGTGACAGCAAGAATCCCAGCACGAGAGGTAACGGGACGGACCCCAAAACTGAGATAGCAGCCGCCAGGGACGACGTGTTCTCGGAATTCCCCAACTCAGTGACTACCGCCTCCAGGATGAACCTCCACACCTCGTGAGTGCAGCACCTAGGAGCGATTCCAGCGAGCTGAAATCCGGCCGTCTTCATGACGGCGCTGCCCTCCGGCTTTAAAGACTCCTGCAAAGATTCACAACATACTATTTAACGTCTGCGCTGCAGATGGACATCTCGTTCCATGCATACGAACCTCCAGCGCGTCGCGGTATTCGCGCAGGGTCAGCGCATTGGGTCTTGCAGAAGCGAGCTGCACCAACTTCTGCACGTGCGTCAATGCTTTCTTGGCACTTGCAGCGGATTCCCCGCCTCCTCCTAGACTCTCCTGCAGCATGTTGCCTCGTGGATAGCAAAGAGACCTTTGGCCGCGATCCTTTGATAGCGTCGTTTTAGCCGCAACCGTTGGGAGCTCGGATAACGGGGATAAGCTCTTCGTGCTTCCTACGATGAAGTGCTGAACCAGAAAATCTCGAGTTCATGTAAGCAACTCCCCCTGTAAAACCTGAAACCAAAATGTTTGCCTAGTATTGAGTGAGACAACTATTATACTCGCAACATATTCATCAATATTGTAAGATTGCCTCACATCACCAGCATAACTATCTCATGTTTCGGAAAGTTAATTTTCGCTAGATCATTCTTCAGGAAATTTTATCAAAAACCAACGAAAATATTTGCGCATCAAATCAAATCTCACGAAAGTCTCAGATTCGTCAATCATGCTGGAAGCCGTGGGGCTGGCGTTTGCGGCGCTGCTGGCCACGCCGGCGTCTGCAGCAGTGGGCCGCATCCTGCACTTCTCGGACGTTCACCTCAACATCTCCGAGTCCTTCTCGGCCGCCGACAACGCGCGCATCCCCATCCGCTACTTCGCCGACGCGCCACTGCCGCTGTTTGAGTCGGCGCTAGTGTTCGCCAGGCAGCACGTGGTGGAGGACCCCGAGATCTTCCTCTATACGGGAGACCACGCGGCACACGGGCAGTTCACGGACGAATATATTGCCAAGGCTGTGGAGACGAATGTTCACGCTATGGAGAATTATTACTCGCCCAAGGGGGAGCGCAGCGAAATGCTGGAGGCCACTGCCATCATCGGCAATGCAGACGGGAGTAAGGGTTGCAACTATTGTTACACTTGGTATTCATTAGACTAATGCTGATTATGTACTGGGGCAGACCCGGACTATCACATGGAGGTGACCGACCCGGAGAAGGAGGCGAACCCGTCCATTGAGATCATCTCGACGGTGTGGGAGGACTCGCTGTCGGCTGCCAATATGGAACTGCTGAACCGTCGAGGATATCTGAGTTACGCTCTGGATGACAAGCTCACTGTGATCACGCTGAACACGGTGCCCTACTCGGTGGGTATAAATGGCTGAAAAATGTTGAGTAGCGCCGTATTGATCACTGACGTTTTTTGTTGCTGGTTTGTAGCCGAGTCACCTGCCCGACACGTCGCACCAGCCGGACCCGTTTGGGCAGTTCGCGTGGCTCGACAAGATCCTTGCTGAGCTGCAGCGTGCTGGGAAATTTGCGTATATTGCTGGCCACATTGCTCCGATCGTTGACTCGTACGGGGGCAACCCGCAGTGGCATACCAAGTACATTGCTAAGTACAAGCAAATTGTGGGCAAGTATGGCGACGTGATCAAGGCGCAGTTCTTCGGTCACGTACACAGCGTCGAGTTCCGTGTGCCCGTGGCGTCGCTCGATAGAGAAGACGACGCCTTCCAGCTGCTCCCGATGTACATTACAGGCTCGATCTCGCCCCTCTTCGGCAACAACCCGTCCTTTATGGTTTGGGACTACGATACCGAGACGTATGAGATTCTAGACTACGCTGTGTATGCTTCCGACATCGCCGAGACTGACCCACAGCTTGACTGGAAGCTTCTGCTCAAGGCCAGCGAGGCGTACGGGCTCAAATCGCTCTCCTTGACCGAGCTTACGTCATTCGTGCAGCGCGTGGAGCAGAACGCGAGTCTGGTGGAGGAATACTACTGGAACATGAAGGCCCGTTCGCCCAACGCCCGACCCTGCAAGGACACGGAGTGCCACGCCAAGACTTTGTGCACGCTCAAGTGGTGGACAACGAAGGCTGAGTTCCTAGCCTGTGTCGACACTGTCCAGTCGCTGGCTAGTGCGCTGGTGTATGACATCGACCAGACACCTGCGTCGCCCATTCAGGCAGTTGGCGCGACTTCATCGGGCTCCAGCTCTTCGCAGAACAACCTGCCGACGAAAGACGTGTACATGACGATCGGAGCAACAGCTCTTGCAACTATCGCTGCGGTGGCATGCGTCTTCGCGATTTGTCAAGTCCTAAGACGTGTCGGCATCCTCAAAAACCGCGCGCAGTACGACACCATTGCCACGCTCTAGCAGCACTCACTGGTTGTCTCGCATCTGCCATCATTGCAGAGTAGAAGACACCGTAACAACTTCACCCTTAGTCAACGAAATTTTTAGTTGTAAAGACCTGTTGCCTTCGGTTATCTCTGTTGTTACTGCTAAACAGACGATCACATGAGCTTGAGGTGGCCCGTGACCTCATCAATAGCCTTCAGCGGGGCCGGGCCAATGCTCAGCACCGTCTTGCTGTCCGGCGCAATCTGCGTCCGTCCAGCGTCAACCTGTTAACGTTAAACAGCAACAGTACCAATCGATTCGTCAGTAACTGCCAAGCACGCGATGGCAATTTCGTCCTCAACGTTGAGCGTACCACGACGTAGTTGACGAGTCCGTGCTCCGCCGCCCTCTCGGCCAGCGCGAGCATCTCCTCCTCCGAGTCCACCTTGAGGCAGACCTTGGCTTGGCCCAGCATCTCCCACGCGCGGACCGCGTCCGGCGTCCGCTTGACCGCGCGCTTGTACGCGCCCAGCGTCGCGTGGCAGCACTGCGCCGCAATCTTGCCTGTCAAACAGCAACATCAACCTAACTTAAACCACCTCCGCTTCAACGTTAACCAAGTAAAAGGACCCAAAAAGCTGACCAACCTTTTCCCATTTTCAGGTCCGTACGCACGCACATGACCATTTTGTGGGGCACCCAACTGGCCGAGTCGGCGCCCTCCCAGTCCTCCGACGAGCCCGAGGACGACCTGGACGAGGCTTCCGAGCGAGACTCAGCAGCATCCTCGCTGCTCTTCTTGTCGCTGCTGCTGCTGCTGTTGGGGCTCTTGGCATCGCCCAGCAACTGCGTGGAGATGAAGTAGTGGGCCGCCGCGCCCAGCACGAAGGCGGCCGTGCACTTCCAGGCGACGTCCTCCATGTCTACGAGGTCGAATGTATGGAGCTGCAAAATGACGCGATGATTCGCGGATAATGGATTTGGTGTGGGTCACGTAGAATAGATGTCTTCACTGAAGACTCTTCAGCACGAGAAATGGTCACTTCAACTTACGGTATTGCCTTTTGCTAGTCGAAAAATATATCTTTTCTCCTCCTCTCCCTCTCTCTCTACTTGCGCTTGGACTCCAGCTCGACCACGCAGGCTTCGAAGTCCTCCGAGGTCGTGTACCATTGCGTCGTGCAGAGCCACTTGGACTGACACGCGACGTCCTGGCACGACGACTGCAGGTACGACTGCGCCTTGGAGTTGTAGTAGTACTGCTCCTATAACGCAGAATCGGACGCTGCGCGGTCCACGAACGCGTTCAGCTCCGACGTGCGCAACGAAGTCACGCCGTACTCTGTGCGAGAAGTCGAGCTCCTGGCTATGTTGGTGCCGTACACGGTGAAGTCCAGCAGCTCGTACGTGGTGGCGTCGAAGTCCCAGACCATGAAGGCCGGGTTGTTGTCGTAGATGGACGAGATGGCTGCAGACATGAACAGCGGCACGAGCGCTGCTCCCTCGGCTTCCTCCTGCGCTTGCTGCTCGGAAGAAAGAGGGACGCGGAACTCGATACTGTGCACGTGGGCGAATAACTGCGCCTTGATGACGTCGGTGAACGTGCTCACGATCGCCTTGTACGTGGCGATGTATGAGGCCTCCCACATCTGGGAGCCGCTGTACGAGTCGATGATAGGAGGGATATGTCCGACGATGTACGCGAACTTGTCTGATCTCCGGAGCTTTAGGAGAGTTTCGTTGAGCCACGCGAACTGACCGAAGGGGTCCGACATGTTGGTCGTGTTCGGCGTGTGGCTTGGCTGGACAGCATGGATGAAAATCAGTCAGCACAGCTCTTCTACTGCAATGATCGCGGCGACAACGTACCGAGTAGGGCACAGTGTTGAGCGTCAGCACCACCAGCTTGTCGTCAAGGTCGTACGTCAGGTACCCGCGGTGGTTGAACCAGTCGAGGTTGGACTTGGACAGTGTGTCTTGCCACGCCGTCGATATCAGCGCGATCGACGGGTTCACTTCGGTATCAGGATTCGTCACGTTCATTGTGTAATCGGGAGCTGTAAGTCGATGAAACAATACAAAACTCGTCAGTGAGATCTCCCGGAGGGCATCTGTACTTCTAGGTGTACGTACATGTGTCAGCGTTGCCGATCAGAGCAGTGACGTCCAGGTTCGTGTCATTGTCCGCGGTCGCATAGTAGTGTGCCATGGTCTCGACGTTCGTCTCAACCGTCTCGGCAAGGAACTCGTTGGTCAGCTCACCATGCGCGACGTGGTCTCCAGTGTAGAGGAAAAAGTCTGGGTCGGGCATCAGCTTCTTGGCGAAGTCCAGCGCGGACGTGAGCAGGGTGATTGGGGCGTCGTCTCCATACTTGAACTGGACTCGGTAGCGTTCAGCAACTCGGAAATGTTGAGGTGGACATCCGAAAAGTGGAGTATGTGCTTGACGTTGCGCGCGCTTGAAAGTAAACTTCGTGGAGAGACGTCGGCGGATCGGAGTGTCGACGTTGATACGACTTCAGCTCCCGCTGCGAAGGCTAACAAAATACCTGCGAGCATGATATTCTCGATGTAACTTTGATGGTCGCTTGGAGTCGGCTCTCGGCAGAAGATATTGAAAAGTGGATGAGAGAGAAGTAGATCTACTGTAGTTGGCTGCCGACACGCCTGGTAAAGCCAGCACCTGGTTGACATGCCCCTTTTAGCTTCGTAGATGGGCGAGTTGAAGGCGCTCAGGTTACTCCATGGGCTCTGCTTGTGTGAAATTGCCACTCACCATGCCGAATGATGTGCTCGCGGCGACTTGTGATTCTCTCGACGTTAGGCATTCGGCAGCCAGTCAAGCAAGGAGATGCAGTATGATGTGCTCAGCCGAACGTGTAGAGTTATTGTGTACATGAAGAGATTCTGGGATCTTAGCTTTGAGATTCTTGCAAACCGATTCCAGAGTCGTATGATATCGAGAAACCCAGCGCTCTGCATTCTAATATCCTATCCCCTCACTTTGTTTTCCTGATGATCTCGCCTCCGCTGTTTCAGGCGTGCACAAAACCTTGCTTTTTTTTTTAACTAAGTCCTCGGTGCTTCTAGAAGTGCGGGGCAACGTAAGCTGAGACGCTGTCAAGTACCAGTCGCATTGGTGCAGTAACTCTGACCAAGTGGGCGTCAACGCGGATTGCCTGACGATGACTCGTCAGATTCAAATGGTCTTGTCCATGCCAACGTGCTCTCCTGAGGCGGGCCGAGCACTGCATGCACAGTCACCGAAGCACTAGTCGCTACAGAACGCTAGTTGCCATAAACACTTTTGCATTTTGAGTTGTGTACGCTACAGAGTACACTGCGATCTCAAGAGTACCAAATATTCCGCAAAGAGTTACAGGACGTCATCGCCTGAAGTCATTTTTTTTTACAGACGGCTCGTATCCAGCTCGTTGAACATGCGAATCTCCAGCTTCTTGGCCAAAAGAGGTGCCATGTAGGCCCCGAACGTGGCGTAGAACGGGTTGGCCACGTGAATCTTCAAGCTCTGTTCAATGACATCATCACGTTAACACTCGGAATCGCCAGCACAGCGAGCATTGCAACGTACGCTCTTCTTCTCGTAGCGCTCGACGATGGTCCACTTGCGCGGGTCCTGGTGGTCCTGCATCACGTGCCAGTTCAGGACTCCCGCGTCCTTCATGTACACATTCGAGGCCTCGACGAGCTTGCTGCGGATTTTCTCCTCGAATTCCTTGCCTTCCTTGGCGTACAGGTGGCAGACGATCGTGTAGACCATTTTGCAGTCGTCTCTCCTCGTTTAACGAACTCGGCAGATTGAAGAATGACGCTGGAGGTCGAGTCGAGCGTGGCAGGCAGGGGCAGTTGAAGATGGTGATTCAAAAATGTTTACGACGACATCTTCGCTTTGGGGTCGATACAGAAACCTTCCTCCAGTCAAGTGGTGGCTCCACCGTGGAGGCTCCAGTGCAATGGCCTCACCAACTTATACTGGCAACAATCATCAACGCGCAAGTGCATGGATCGTAGCTCTGGTACCGAACGGTCACAATACAAATTACATGTAACGTTGGCTGTTTTCAAGGATGTAGCGACACTTGAAGCTCAAGTGTTCACGTTAACGCTGGGTTCTGTGAGACTTGCGTAAAATTTCCCTATCTTTGACGTGTTTACTCGACGTGCACGGGCTTGCCCGTGTCCAGCTCGTTGAACTGGAAGATCTCCAGCGGCTGGTCCAGAAGCGCTCCCATGTAGACACCGAACTCGGCGTAGTACGGGTTCGCCTGGTGGATCTTGAGGCTCTGCTCGGATACAACCACCACCGACAACCACCACCACCACCAACATTAGCCACGCAGTCATGGAGTAAGTATACTGTAAGCCAGCGCACGACGTACGCTCTGGCGCTCGTAGCGCTCGACGATAGTCCACTTGCGGGTGTCGACGTGGTCCTGCATGACGTGCCAGCCGATGACCTCGGCGTCCTTCATGTACGTCTGCGAGGCCTCGATGAGCTTGTTGTGGATCTTCTCTTCGACATCCTTGCCTTCCTTGGCGTGCAGGTGGACAACGAGCGTGTACACCATCTTGGCTGAGCTTCGAGGGGTGATGTTCGGCAGCAAATTGCAGAGTGACGTAGCAGAGCGCTGCTGCTGCGGTTGAAACTGCGCTGCAGATACGCATACAATCTTGTTTACGTCCACATCAGCTGCAGCTGTGATGACGACAATCAGATCCATTACGAAGAACACGCCATGTTTTATTGGCATCGCGGTTTGTCTGGTCAATTCTCCTTGCAGGTCGCTTGCTCTACAACGTGAGTGTCGACTACTGAGATGACAGGATATTCACGGCGCCGATGGGAGCGACATCACTATTGTTCCCAGCTGCGGGTCCGACCGAGCCTGTACAGCTAATAGCTGGCGGACTTGGCCCCGCCTTTCAGCCGCGCTACAAAACCAAACTCCTCGAGCTGCTCAAACGGAGCCCCACCCCCACCCCACCTCCAACACCTAAAGAAGCACTGTGCGCTCCCTCGCTCAACCAGCAAACAAGAGCTACTACTTACACCACCATTGCTCCTCAAACGTACGTGATATTCATCTTTTTATACGGGCAGCAGCGTTGCTGCTCTCATACGCTCGCGGACGCACACAAAATACACTAGGACTCCACTAAGAGGCCCCAAGGCACCAGCGACTGCAACAACACAAGCTCGATCAACCGACCGCGAAGGCTCGTCCCACCGCCCGCAAGCACCGACTCGCCCTTGACTTGGCGACTAGCTCCGCGGCCCCTCGACCTCGTTATTACTCAGCACAGCGCACCGCCGCCTCAGAGACCGCCTGCTACGCACCTCAAGGCGGGCGCTTACTCGACGTGCACGGGCTTGCTCGTGTCCAGCTCGTTGAAGCGGCGCAGGTCCATGGGCTTGTCGAGCAGCGGGATGACGTACGGGTCGAAGGTCTTCCAGTACGGGTTGCCCAGGTGGTACTTCTGGCTGCTCTCGTGCTCGTAGCGCTCGACGATGCACCACTTACGCGGGTCCTGGTGGTCCTGCATCACGTGCCAGCCGATGGTCTCGATGTCCTTGGAGTACACCTGCGAGGCCTCGATGAGCTTGTTGCGCAGCTTCTCCTCGACCTCCTTGCCCTCCTTGGCGTACAGGTGAACGACGATCGTGTAGACCATTGTGGTACCGGTAGTTGGTTGTGGTGGGTGGGTGGTTGCTTGTGAACTTGACAGGGAAATGAAAAGTGAGCTCTCGAGGGCGGCGGAAAGTCTCTCTCGCTCGTACGTGGCGGCTGCGTGTGCCATACGAGGCGGGGCGAGAGAGGGGGGGGGGGGGCGTTCCGCTTGGGTCTTGGCAGTGCCTGCTACGTCATTGAAGTAGGCATGGAGCATCACGGATACGCAAAGGTATCCGGTTCACATCGGAGCGGTCTATCATGGCGGGCGCTTGAGTTAACTTCAGACTTGAACTTGGGACGACCTCGCTAACCTGAATCCTGCAATTCTCGATAATCATCTAAATCATTGCATATAGTGTCTAGTCAGTATTGTGATATTTCTATAAACTGAATGTATGCTCAATCGAGTCGAAACCTGATATTCAGTATCGCAGGCACTTCTAAATTCTAAATCGGAGTGGATTTGCCCTTGAATCACCTTGACCTCCACGCGCCAAGCAGCTGGCCGCAGTCTGGGTCAGCGAGCGGCGCCGGTACTGACCAGGAATGGCCCGTAAATTCGCTTCCTTCGAAAGTCTCAATGTGGTAACAGTCTCGCTGTGAAGGAACGGCCTCTGGTTGTCGGTTGAGCTGATGAGGGAACGCAGAAACTCGCCACGCAGTGCCAGCACTGTTGGGTGCAGCTCTCTGCTGGCAGATCGTCTGAGTCACGGGTTGAAGTTGCCGTGGCCCTCCTTTCTCTGTCGACCATCGAGCCACTCGCCCAAAGTTAACACAAGCAGAGATGAGGCACATTACTGTACGACCGCGATCTCGAGGAGGCACCAGCGTCACACAGGTACCGTATAACCTTAGTTATGCAATACACCTGATCTGCAGTGTAGAAATGCTGTTTTTAGTGTCCTTTCTGGAGCCGTATAATAAAACCAAGTAACTCGTCGGGAAGGTTATAAAAAGACTTCCCAATCAAGCGTTGTGATTGGTCATATTGGGGTGTATGCCATAACAAGGAGTATTTCATAACTAAGGTTATTCGGTACAGAAATCTGCCTAAATACCGAACGGGTATACAATACATAACCTCATATAACTAATACTTCAAGGTCCAACGACTGGTCGAACGGAGATGGGCAAAGGTACTGATGTAAAAATCCAGGATACCTTTGTTTGGCCAGAGGTACTAAGCTGTGCAGTTGAAAATTGGCGCGCTTTTGATTGCCTGTGCGGTCTTCTATACCTTTCCACTTTCACATTTTCAGTCAATGGACCATGGAATAATCTACTTCATCAAAAGGTATGTGCTTTTTGAAAAGATGATGCATGCACTAGATCAACTAGGAGAGGGAGCAGATAGTCCTTACAAATTAGAACTACTAACCGCACTGATGTGGTGCGAACACGTTTGGTCAAAGGTCAGCGCTGAAACAATTCAGCACTTCTGGCTTCGCTTGGGCTTGATTAACAAAGCAAGCCTCAAAGTCCTTCTAAGCTAAACTAATTCAGTACAGCCTTTTTATGGTAACGCTGAGATCACTTTATAAACCTAGAGCCCTTATATATATCAGGCGTTCGGTACTCAGGCAGAGTTCTGTAGCAGTGCTAGCCTAGCAGTGCTAGTACAGTATTCTGCGTCAATACCGGACGGGTGTAAAACGATTAAATCCATATAATGCATGGAACTGTCATAAACGATATTCGACGGAGATGGGTCAAGGTACTGATTTAGATCAGTCCCGACAGCAGGTCTAGCTTTTTGAAATGCCGCTCAGCATGAAAGAAGAAGCCGTATGATTCATACATACAGGGATACACACTGAGTTTGTGATCACAATATTTTTATGCTCCAAACACCCATGGTAACTAAGGTTGTGTCATGGTTGATAGCTGTTCATCCAACTAATTCAGTACATTCACGTTTCTGTACCTATCACGTCATTCTATACCCCGAGATACCCCATAAAAATCAGGCGTCCGGTATTGACGCAGAATACTGTACTAGTAGCACTGGGCGTGTGAGAGTGGGGCCCACTGTGGGCGTTTGCCGCTGTAGACACCCTGCTACTCAGCCAGTAGGCTGACTGAGTAGTAAAGGCCAGCTACAATAGGTGATATTGTACGTGTGCACAGTTGTCGAGACCTTTTTGGTTAATTTATGCGGCTTGATTCAAACCAGGCCGCATGGAACAGTTGATCAGCACAGCGTTCCTTCCTGTACATGCAGGTGTATATTTAGGGGTTAACAAGTACTGGGAACTGCGGAACACTATCTTGAAAGTGGGCCCACGCGTGGGCTCTGCACAGGTTAATTAACTGTTCTCTGCGATTTCTCAAAAATCTGTGAAAACTTAGCGCGCCGTTGGCGACGCGCGACGTCTGAGCGCTGGCGAGCCGCAGGAACGCCTGCACGCCTGCAGCGAGAGAGAGGTTCCCGCTGCCTAGTGGTCACTGCTAAGGTCCATTCTCAACCGGCCGCATGCGGCCGCACCGCATCGCACAGTTTTGTACCATGCGGCCGCATCGGTTGAGACTGAAAATGCGGCCGAACTTGCACCCTACCCGCGTTAGCTACCGGATGGCATCAGCCACTTCAAACTCAGAACAATACCGTATTTGAGATCTCCTACTTCAGACACCTGATTATTGAAGTTGTAGCGTTGTATAATGTTTTTGTTCATTTTCAGTCCCTTTCGTGCAAATTATGGCCATATTCTGGTCATTTTGGCACCTGTTCTACGCTATGAATTAGGAGATCTGTCTGAAGTAGGAGATCTCAATTACGGTACATGTACCAAGAGCAGCACCACGAAGTATGTAGAGTTTGCCCAAGAAAACTCGTATTTATCGACGCTAGCTCATAAATCAACTAAAACAATTAGTTGTGCAATATTCCTCACTCCCGCAGTGAAATGCTGTTATGGAGGCAACAGACGTAGTGATGCAATGTAGCAACAGTGCTAGTTGAACTCACGAAAGCAGTATAAAGACAACTTGAAAGGCAGTAAGCATTTCGTAAGGGACCACCGATCCGAAACGGCAGGCTTCTCTCCTTCCGCAGGGAAACGTTTTACGGTGTTCAGCAAAATACTACGCAATTAAGTGGCCCTGTTAGTCTGGTGGGTTAATATATCAAGTATGTGGCAATCAACTCATTGAGTAGCTCTCACTGCAAACGTGTTGCCTCGTAGCTTAGGTATTGCTGCCAATTTGCACGCCTAATTACCCCTGTAGCACCTTCAGCCTTTCGCCGGAGTTTATACAATGTGCGGGAAATCAACGACTTTTTTAATACTTAAGTACTTAAGTATGTACTCACAATTCATCTCAATGACATCCGTTGACTTAACTTTAATAGCTTGAAGTTACACGGATCACACCCACTAGTATATGCGTCTCATACCTAAGCAAGCCTACTACAATCTTGCTTAAGCCCGAGGGTACACGTTAGAGCGCTAAAGACCCGAACATCACGTGTAACTGTATGTTCTACCTGCCAGCAATCATTGAGTAATGACTCTCTCGATTGAGAGACTCGAATGCATAACAACACCCATCTGCTTAGGCTGCTGGACGGCCACTGCATCCGAACCGCTTCTTTTGCCAGTAGCTTTGTATGTACGTGCTGGTGACCGCCGCTATATAGTGTGGGTGCAGCGAATACACCACCGTAACATTTGCTCTCAACCAATATTATTATCTCTTGCTAGTCACGAAATGCTAGTACATTTTCACGCACGCAATAATAGGGCTCAAAATTAGTTACTGGGAATATGAGCTCATACAGTACAATTTGGCGAATAGCCAGTAAATTCGTTTAAAGATGGGGTATTCTAAAGCATTCTGGATATTAAGCGACTTTTGACCCCATTACATCATTTTACTACCCCATCAGAGTGAATGCCGTAGTATATTCAGTACGATTATACTAGTTGCTTGTATGCTACCCCGTATCCTGTTTATCTGGTGGCCACTCTCACAGTTGGGTTTCTTCGTCACTGTGGTCATCCTCCGACCCCACAAAAACGGATTCGGAGTAACTGGTTCGGCGGCGGTAAGCTGCGTTAAGTCTTGCCTGGCGGTTAGCTTGGTAACGCTTACGCTTTCGCTTCTGTTTCTCCAGAATCTTGGCACCAATTTCGCACAGTCTGGAGTCGTACTTGCTGTAGTTGTCGCCGTCGTCAGCGCGAAGGGGCCTCAATCGACTGTTCACGTTTGTCAGTGCAACACAGGCGCGGAAGTAAAGATCGTAAGATGCTTCGTCGAAGCGCCACTTGTCCCAGCAAATGCCCCAGAGCGTTTTCAGCCTTCCGAAGAAATTCTCGACAATGATGCGGTCATGAGCCAGCTTGTCGTTGAAGCGGGTGTCCTCGTCCGAACGCAGCTGCAGGCGCTTGTTTTTTACAGGATGAATCGCGCGGAACTCGGCTTCCTTCCAAGCCCTGGTAGCCTTTGTCTACCAATACTGCCCACTCTCTCGGGTAGATGTCGCTTAGTCGCCCCTCGTCAGGCAAGTTAGTCTCGCTGGCTTGTTTTCGTAGGCCTCGCGCATGAAACGCAGTATTCCCACGGAAAATCTCGGCGTCGTGTACGCTGCCCCCAGTGTGCTCCGTACAGTTGATCGCGAATCCATTTGGAAGTACCGAAACCTCCACTTTGTAGCCGTAGAGGTGATGTTTACCACTGTAGTACGGCATGATCTCCTCCATGGTCCCAGCAGGTTTGTTAGCTTGCTGGAAGGTCACATCCGTAGCATAGCGCGCGTACGGGAAGTTGCGGAATGCATGGTCTGAACGGACAAGCTTACCCAAAGTCCACTTATCGTTCACTTCCTCTACATACGTCTCGTACAGGAAGGGCGAAACGACGTCCATGAACTTGCGGATCATCTTCTGGAAGGTGGAGGGCGGAATCTTGAAGACGCGCGCGACAGTATCCCATTTGCCGAGGTGCTTGAGTGAGCTGAGCGTCATGAAGAAAACGTCACGCGCCGCGTAGCGACATTTTTTACCGCGACCCACGTTCCAAGCGCCCTTGACGTGAGGGTACACAGTCTCCCAGAGCCGCTCGAACTCCTCGGGTGCGAAATTGGTGAACTTAAGGACGCCATCAGGACCTTCAGTTCGTACGCACAATTCGTAGACAGAGGGCAAGGTTCCCGCACCAGAGCTTTCCTCATCCTCGGCATCGTTTCTGTTGGTCGAGACGACGACTTGCGCGAGCTTGGCCATGCGTTCTTCATCACGCCGGAAAAGTTCGGTGGTCGAAGCACGAAAGTCGGCTTCATCGAGCGCCGCGGGGTTGTGATCTTGGCGGTTCGAGGCCCGTGGCATGGTGGTCTTGTAGAGTAGACAGCAAATTCGAATATGACCCCCCCCCCCAAGTGCTTAAAAGCTATTGCGCCACTGCAGCTAACGTCTTGGGCGGACAATGCAGACTATATCTTCGCAGGAATACTATGAAACTGTATGGTGTGCAAATCGTCACATGGCGTCTATGCACCACCCTGGGGCCATATTTCGGAATGTACTCCAGAAGTCCAGAATTCTAGAATAGCAGTGAGACACATACCCAGTATGCATTCCTTAGCTCTAATGAATAAACAGACGCAGTGCACGTTGCCGAACTGAAGAGGGCTTCAGTCCACTGCGCTTCGCACTACTAAAACTCGTAGATCGGAGTAAACGTGTTGCCGACGAATGGCTTGTGAGATCGGGAAATGGCCGTGGCCGGGCGAGTTCCGACCGAGGCCTAACTGTCTTGAACCTTCGAATGATGGCTAGCCGAGGACTCTGATTGGCCGGACACATTCCCCGCGTTTGAGTGCCACGGAGATTGATGGAGACTACGGAGTGACAGGGGAGCCTCGGCGGGTCGTAATAAACTGCCGGCCGGGGCCTCCGAAGTTTCATAGTGGGTACATTTATGCCCAGTAGGAGTTCGGATTTAGGGCGAGGTATCGTCCAGTTGTGAGATCAGCTCGAAAGCTCGGTCCACACTTGATATTTGTATAGACATTAGGGATTAGTTATAGGGGAGGCCTCGCGGCCTCAAACATTAAACAGAGAGCAGAATTTCCCCCCGAAGCCACACAAGGGTCAAGTCCGTCTATCGGTAAGTCTTCGCTTAGCTGTAGAGTCTGGATACGCTCGGCCGACACGGGGTATGTCTGCCGGTGAGCATAAGGTACATTGACCGAGTGTTCATCCTGGTAAGGCCAAGAGTGAGTAGGTGGCCGAGTGTTAAGAGGTAGTAGAGACCTCTGTGTACAGTTGTACGTTTGGCTGGGCGTGAGGCGAGGACCCCCCAGTATATTTGACTTGTGGCGCGGTGGCTTTCCCGAAGTTGTGAAGCCTGCCTTCATGAACAGCTCTCCGATGTGGCGATTGTTGTTGTTGCGCATGGTGGTGATGGATTCCCGAGCTTGGGCACTTGCTCGCGGAGGTTTCGACTGGAGTCTCAAGGTCTGGTCTACAAAACAAGAGTATGTACCCGGGGTACCCGGCGCCCCTGAAAAGGGCATTGCTGTGGTTAAGTTGATCCCGTTCCCAGAAGCACATGGGAATGCGTGCGATCCTTCCCTGAATCCTGGAGTAAGGCGGAGTTCGGCACGAGTTATCGACCGGTATTCGGGGTGCTTTCCGGATTACCCAAGATATTCTCGAGATTGCCACCCTGTGGAGCCTGTTATCCCAGACGTGCTTCCCACAAAACCCGAGAAGGCCTTCGACCAAGGTTCCTCCCAGACCCCAGACTCAAGAATCACGCGAATCCCAAGACTCTCGCGATGATCTCAAATCATCTCAAGATCCGAGGTTCACCCACAGGCGCGACTCTTCAAGCTTCGATAAAAATCAGGACCAACACTCTGGAGAAAGATCCAGTAGTCAACCCAACGACCAGGCGTCGCTGGAAAGATCGTCTTTGCATGTAGCCTTTAACCAAAACAGAGTTCGTTTTTCCCTCAAGTGCCGAAGTCGTGTTGGGCCGAAGCCCTGAGAGCGTTCTCCACCAAAAATTCAAAGTTCCTTGGGTAAGGGATCCATTGCGAAAGCCTGGACGTGAACTTATCTATTCCATATTCTGCGCATACGCCGTGTGGGCTTGGTGCGTTATATACTGCGGGAGTAAGCGTATAGTGAGGCTCCTGAGAGTGATTTATATCGGTATTAGGCTGTATAAGTCGATATTTGATTGAATTGCTGTTCTCCTCTTAGAGGAGTGGTGCGCGTCCACAAGACTGTCCAAGTGTCTTGGGTTTGGACCAGAAGACTTGGTATTTGGCCTTAGTCCTGGGCCTAGAGAAAGAAGAGAGGACAAGAGGTATCTGTGTGATTGTATATTTGTGTGTAACTCTGTATATTTGGATTGAAGTGTTTGTTGGCGTTGACTGGTGTGGATTCTTGAGTCGCGGGGTTGATACTAATCGCCGATCAAAAGAACCTACCACAAGGGGATACACAAGCGTGCGCCTGACCAGCAGTGTGCTGATATTTCTCAAGCAGCTCACTGCGTGGACGATCCTAGCTCTCTAGCTCGTGGTCGTCTGCCTATCGAGTCACATTCTCAAGACTTGCTTTTGCTCCACTAACCCGCAAAAGGCACTCGCGCCTCGTCACAGCTGGTGCGCGTGCCCGGATTGGGGATTGGAAGTCAAGCGTGTATTCAAGGAGTTCAAGAAGATGTCTACGCCTGAAAACAAGATTGTACCTGCTGCGAGTCCTGGACGTCGTGCTGGAGGTCGAGGTCGCGGTCGAGGCGCGCACCAAGTGTCAAGACCGCTCCAGCTGCCGGCACCGCTGCCAGAGCCCGCGCAGGATCCTGGAATGTCGGCGAGAGTCGAGCAACAACTCGCGCTGGCAGAATCGTCGCGTCCGATGTCGACGCAGTCCACGCCACGGCGATCTCCACAAGAGCTGGTCCCAAGATCGACGCAGTCAAGTCCTGGTCGACCTACTCTTCGTGAAGTCCCGGCGTTGCCTCAACCACCTCTGGGGTTAGCTCTCAGCCCCGCGGCTGAGAGCACACTGGGAAAACGCGATCACCTCGCGCTGCGAGGGCATCACGAGACCACGGTCCCGGATAACGGTGCACCTGTGCGTCTTGGGTTGGCCCCGGGAGCCCAAGTTCTTGGACCTGAGCTTCCTGCACCGCGTGGTCACGCACTTCCGCGAGGAAGTCTTCCGGTGATTCCCCGAGGTGTGTACGGTGAAGCTGGAGCCGGAGGTGGACAGCTGGTGTCTGTCGCTGACGATGAAGCTCGTGCCTACGGCGCGGAACAGCTGAGGCGCTGGGTCGCCCTTCCTGGTGAAGTGATCTCCCCGGTCGACATTGTCTACGACGAGGCCGAGGACGAGTATGATATGGAGGCGTGGGTGAAGGCTGCGCTCGAGACCAGTCGCCATCTGGGCCTTGTCAATACTGGCCGCCTCTCCGAGTCATGGATCAAGATGCTGTCAGTTCGACGTCGGCGTCAACCTTTGGTCACTGACCTGAGAGCAATCTCAGTGTCGCCGAAGCTGCTTCCCCTGCTGTCCTGCGTTGCTTTGCTCCAGACGATGCTCATGGAAGCTGGGTTCGAGTTCTGCAACGTCGTCCCGATCTGGAGTTCGATCCCTGAGTTGACCACTGTCTCGGAGAACCAGATTCGTCGCGGAGTCGAAGAAGTCCAGGCGCGGATCGCCTTGGAGTGCCTCGAGTGGAACAAGCTGATGCGTGGTGTGGGCTTCCACATTCGCCAGCCGCTCGACCCACTGCCTGAAGTTCGCCCCGTGTCTCCGGCTGACAACCAAGCGCGTGACGAGGATGGCGATATCCTGATGACCGACGACACGGTGGAGCTCTTGGGGCTTGAGTTGGTTCGCAGACTGCGGATCACGAGAACTCGCCGCAGGAGCCCTGCCTCAAGCGCTTCAGGACAGCCGCAGACCAAGCGTCCCGCGTTGGAGTCGCAACGAGCAGCTCCCATGCTTCCGGCACCTCAACCGCTGCCTCAATCTCCAGCTCCTCCGGTCTCGGGACCTCTGGTTCCAGTCACGGGCATGGAGATGATGGCGCGTGAGGATTCGGTCCCCAGTGTGGTGGGCCCTAGTGGTGATTCGGACCAGTCGATGCATGCGGGTGAGGCGACGGACCTGTCTGGGCATAGTTCCTCGGGGTCGTCGTTCTTGTCTGCAGCCGACTATATGGCAGGGAGTGCTCTGAGCCACATGCCAGGTCCCGGTCCAGTGGCCATGGTGATGATCGCGCAGACCAGTAGTGCTGCAGCGGCCGACCCGCAAGGTTTCGGTGTCTCGGTTCCTGTGGCCGCGTACCCGCGTTCAACCGAAGTGACACAGCGACAGCCCGCGCCCGTGCAGAATCTTCCGCCTGAGCAGGCTCCACTGCCGGAGTCTCCAGAAGGTAGTTTCCGAGCGGCACCTCAAGCTCGCTCTCGAGAATCTCCAGCTCGGACTCAAGAAGCTCATGGATCTCGTCACGAGCCGCGTCCACGTGGACATCGCGATTCACGGGATGGGTCTGCGGTTGGCAACGTCCCCACGCAGGGTGTCATGGTGCCCACGCGGCCTCAGACTGTGAGCCAGGTAGTTCCAGACGCGCGTGAAGCAAGAAACGAGTCTGTGCACTCCGTGAAGTCGAGCAGGAAGTCGTCCTCCAAGTCGAGCGCGAGATCGTCCTCCTCGAGGATGTCTTCTCGAGTGTCTTCCAGGTCATCTGCGCGGTCAGGGGTTCTGAAGTGGCGTTGATCATGTTGCGGCAGCAGGAAGCCGCGTTGAAGCAGCAAGAGGCCGCCTTGAATCACGTCCGGGAGACCATGACTGCCGAGCTGCGCGAGATGCGGGTAACGGCGCAGCAGGAGAAAGACTCGTTGCTCGAGCGTCTTCAGCGAAGTGAGGCAGCCCTCGTTGCCGAGCAGGAAGCCCGCGTTCAAGAAGCGAAGCTGTCCCATGTGTCCCATGCGCATGTCGCCCAGGAAGCCCGGGAACAATCGTCCAGCGCCCAGGCCGCGTCCCACGTCGCGTCCCTGCCACCGAACACTGCCGAAGCTCACGTCGCTCAGGAGTCTGCTGCCGCACTTGAAGCCGCGGCCACCACAGTCATGGCGGCCGCCGCGCAGGTGAAGGAAGAGCAGGACGCGCTTGATCGGAGAGCGGAGGAGTACTTGATGGCCTATGAGGAGCGACTGCGCCAGGCCAACACGGCGTATCTGCAGAAAAACGCGCTTGCCCAAAAGATCCAGCGGGAACGGGATGAGATGTTGCGTAATCAGTCGCATAAATCAGACCCCACGTCCCACGCCTGTCGCACTTCAAGCAGTGTCGCTGGACAGGCGCAATCTGATGCTAATCACGCTCGGCAGTTACAAGCGACCCTTCCCACCGAGAGTGTACCCATAAAAGGTGAGACAAGAGCCAGTGCGCCAAAACAGAGGAAATCTGGAGCCAAAGCTGGGACATCGACAGTCAAGACGGAAACCACGAGCGCCGACCCGACGGCAGTGAAACAAACCTCCAGCAGTGCCAACCAGCCTGCTGGGAGCAAGAAGAGCAGTATCAAGTCGCCCGCTGAGCCCGCCAAGAGCAAGACTCGGCGTGACCGTCGCGGACAGCGCTCTGGAGGTTACCCCCCTGACGATGGCCCAAGTTCAAGCGACGACTCGTCGTCGAGCGAAGGCGACGGCTTTGATTCAGATTCTGACTGGGAACGAGAGCTCGAAGAGGAGTTGGCGCCTACGACAGTGGCTGGGAATGCTGGTTCGTCGTTCACGTTCCGCCCGTACGTCCAGTACAGTGCGGTGGAGAAGTTTGACCCAGACGCGAAGCTCGAGGATCGTGTAAACTGGTGGGAGCGCTTTCATTACGCTGCCTCCCTCGGCGCATGGCCCGAGACGATGAAGCTGAGGCAGCTGCAGAGCCGCCTCCCTGCCCCGATCCGCGCCTGGTACAAGCAACTTCCAGAGCGTGACCAGAAGAGCTGGAGTCGTCTCTCAAAGCTGTTCCGCCGCGAGTACTGTCGCACTGAGGCATCTCCTTACGACCGGTACTATGAGTTGAGTCCGGGCTCTGGAGAAACCGCCCGCTCATTCCTGTATCGTCTCAACGCCGCTGCGAAGCGCGCTGATGTGGACTACGAAGGCTCCGCCAGTGATCGCGAGCTGCACATCCGGAGATTTATCAAGAAGATCTCGGATCGGCGTCTCGAGATTACGTTGCAGGGCCAGAGATTCCTGTCGATTCGTGAGTTGGAGAAGACATTGAAGCGAGTTGAAGCTGTCCAGCGGAATGACGATGGATATGAGACTCCACCCCCCAGATCCCGTGATCACAAGACTCATGGCGTTCGATTCAGCAGATTCCCGTCGCAGCGTCGAGGCCAACCCGAGAGGGCCTACTTGTCAGCTGGTGAGGACTCCGATTCCGAAGATGAAGATACTCAAGCTCAGGAATCTGAGGAGAAGTCCGAGCCGGTGCACCGACCAGGAACGCCGCCTCGAGCCGTCCGACGGCAACTGTGAATGTCACGAGAATTCCCGAGGTCCCTGCTCCGGTACCCCGCGCTCCGACGACGGAAGAAATTTTCCGAGCTGTGGAGCAGATGGGTTGGCGTCCACCGCTTCCTCCTGCACCTCCCCAATCGCCACGTCGAGACAACAACGTCTTCTGTGAGAAGTGCCGCACATTCGGCCACACCGCCCAATACTGCTGGCAAGACGTGATTTGTGACCGATGCCATGAGGCTGGACATCCGACACACCGATGCAACCGTCGACCGTGCTCAAAGTGTGGAGACTTTCATCGTGAAGGGCTCTGTGCTGACTGGGCTGCCCTCAAAGCAGTTCGTGAGCTGGCGCGGAAGGGGGCACTTCAAGACTTGCCTGACGATGTTCTGAAGCAATTGCTGAAGAATGAGAAGGGCAGGTCTGGGACGTCGTTAAACGACTAGGCTCGCTGGGTAGGGACCCAGTGCGTGCCGAGCCTAAGTCCCAAGATTATTGTGCCCTTGCATTTGTTGGTCCAGACCTTAGGTATCAGCGCAATAATCCCAAATGCATGTCTGCAATTGCCTGTGATGAATCGATCTACGCCGCTCGCGATGTTTCTCGAGATTACGTTCCGCGTGGTGCGGAGTTTGAAGACGAGAAACCCGTTCACTTCCCGCTCTTGTTTGGGGAGAGATATGGCTGGTGGTCGAATCATTCGCTGGAAGACAAGCATGCGGTTGCGCTGGTACATGGGGCGATCAACAACCACCGAATCCAGATCATCCTTGACTCTGGGGCGTCCACGACTATTTTGAGTCCTGACCTTGCACGCAGGTTGGGCCTCAAACTGGAATCGCACAAGAGACTCAAGGTGAAAGGACTTGGTGGCGTTGTGACGTATATCAACGCGCAGACTCAGGTGAAGTTAACCCTGGGGGTGCGCGTGGTGTACGTCCTCAAGATGTGGGTCGGAAACATTGGAGATGGAGTTGATTGCTTGCTCGGGATGGATTTCATGGAAGCGGCTGGAGTGAGACTTTGCGCGCGAGAGAAGCTCGTGAAATTACCAGATGAAGAGGACATACCGCTCGTGAACAACGGAGAACCGCAGCGCTATGGCATGCAAGTGCCAGTGTGCATCCGCGAGCATGTGTACTTGGAGCCTGGGGGTAGTGTGATGGTACCCGTCCGCTATGGTCAAGCTGATGCGGACAATGTGGTTGCCTGGACCGGAAGAGGAAACCAGTGGGTGTCGCAAGTGGTCTATAGCTCGCAACGGAGACCTGCTGCTATTCGGGTAGTGAACATCTCGGATTCTATGGTGACGCTCTTGCCCCATACGACGGTGGCACAGCTCGTGGAGCCGAGCTATTTACCGCGCGGTGATCGATTTGTCCAACCTGGATCGAGAAAATACCGCGAGTGGCAGCAGCTGATTTACGAGAACACGTACTCCCGTGAGTTCCAGCGTCGGTTGGATCATGAAGCTCGGCTAGAGGAATTGCGACAACCCCCTGCGGTCCCGAAGCGTGATTACGTGTGGCCCACGAAGATTCTCCCGTCTCTGCCGAGGACCCCGAAGTCTGAGACGGAAGGCAAGAGACCCGAAAGCGGCTGCGCAGTGTCGATGCTAACCCAGAGTCAGCCCGAAGGGAAGCGAGAGACTTCTAAGCTTGAAGCGATGGTTGTTCCTGAGTCGGTTGAGACCGAGGATGAAGTTCTCGTGGACTGTGACGACGTGAGTACCAGCGTTGAGGAAATCTCGAGCGGCTTTGAGGAATCGTGGCCAAGCTCATTGGCGATCTCAGGTGGTGGTGTCACTACAAGCCAAGCTCGAGAAGAACTTGCGAAGGCGTTCCCGGAAGAGACTGTGGAGTTGTTCGATGATCCTCTGGAACAGCTGGAAGCTGCTTTCGTGTTCTACCTCAGCTCGGCCGAATCGCGAGAACCTGAAGACGAGCAAGTCTTCTTTCATGAAGGGACGGAGCTGCTGACTCAGCTCAGGGATCAGCTTGCTGTCCTCCCGGAGCTCAAGGACTTGAGTCCCAAGGCAAACATTGCTGAGGCTGATGTTGGTGAAGAAGGCAAGACGACCCCGGAGATGGACAAGCAAATGCGAGACATCTTGGAGTACCACCGTTCGATCTTCTTGGGAGATGGCAACGCTGTACCAGCGCCAGCCCGACGAGTCGTGTGTGATTTGGACGTTGGGGATGCCAAGCCAATCGCTCAGCGCTCCCGTCAGATTGCTCCGCAGTATCTCATGAAGGTGTACGAGTTGATCAAGAAACTGTTGGAGACTGGACTAATTGAAGACTCGAAGTCCGACTGGGCCTCGCCAATCGTGATCGTTCTCAAGAAAAATGGGAAAGATATCCGGTTGTGCATCGACTATCGCATGGTCAACCAGTTGGCCAAGCTGTCTTACTACCCGCTACCTCTGATTGACGAGTTGCTGATCGGCTTCGAAGAGGCCATGTGGTTCATGAGCCTGGACATGACGAGTGGTTTTTGGGCCATCCCCATGACTGCTCGAGCCAAGCTCGTCTCTGCGTTCATCTGTCCGCTGGGCCACTTTCAATGGAGGCGTACGCCTTTTGGCTTGAAGAACGCCCCTCTGATTTACCAGCAGATGCTGAATAACTGTCTCTGGGGATTCGTGAGATTGCCTGCTGAGGAAGAGGCCAAGGTGGACCCAGATGTGCTCGAGTTCTTGGGCATCAAGGTGGATGAGCGGCCCGCGTCCGATGCGGTTGAAGAAATGCCCGCGCTAACTGACGCCATGACCGTGTTTCACCGGAATATCCCCGCACCTCTGTCCATGGGTCCTGTCCTGGGTCGAAGCTCGTACATCGACGACATCGCCCATGGGGTGGCGACCTGGGACAAGTTGTGTTCGGATCTGAACGCTCTGCTGTTCCGCCTTCGGTACTGGGGTATCTCCGTGAGTTTACCGAAAAGCGAGTTTGGAAAGCTGTCGATCCCCTATCTGTCGCACGAGATTAGCGCGGAGGGGTTGAGAGCTACGCCTAAGATCGCCAAGGGCGTCGCAGATTTGCCCTTCCCGTCCACTCTCAAGGGTGTGCAGTCGTTTCTCGGGAGTATCAACTACTACAACAAGTTTATTGAAGATCTCCCGGTCATCGCCTCGGTACTTTACGAGTTGACGGAAAAGCAGGTACGAGAAGGCCGCGACTTGGGGCGAGCTAAGGACGCTTTCGAGATTCTCAAGAAGAAGAAGATCGTGTCAACACCTCTACTCCGGCACCCAGATCGCTCGAGGGACTTTGTGATTATTTTGCACGCGAATCCGTGGGCTGCCTGCGCCGTCTTGGGTCAGGAGCATGATGGCGTTATCCTGCCTGTTCGTTTCACGGGCAAGACACTGAATGACTCTGAACTCAAGTACCATCCGGCCGAGAAGGAAGTGGTTGCGCTGTTGCGCGTCCTGAGAGTGTTTCATACTTTGATCTCGGGATGCCACCTCAAGGTATACACGCGTTACTCCGTCTTGCGCTGGATCTTCACGTCTTCGTCTCTGGAGGGAAGATGTCTGAGATGGGCAGCGCTCTTGTCGCCATGGGATATGGAGATACACCGAATCGAGAAGGATGAGGATGGTCTGGCTGCCATCATGGGGGTAGGTATCACACCTCGCGAACACCTCGATAAGGTTGCGGAATCTCTTATACCGAGCAAGGGGCGCGTGACTCCAGCTCCGCCCATCAGTCTGGAGATGCTAGAAGCGAATTATTCCGGGTATCTCCTGAGCTTTGACGGTGCGGCGAAGACTTCCGCCTGGAGAGGTAGTTGCGGTTGTGTGCTTTGGAAACTTCCGGAGTGGAGCGTTGTGAGTGCGCGTGGTTTCTTCTTGGAGGATGTCACGGTCAATGATGCCGAGTATCATGGGATGATCAAAGGAATTACGATGGCCATGGAGCGTGGTGTGTACGACTTGGTCATGGTAGGCGACTCGCGCATAGCTATCCAGCAAGCGCAGGGACTGATAAACTGTAACCAGCCCAACCTGCAACGGTTGCTGTCCGAGTTTGAGTCGCTGAAGGCGAAGTTCCGGTCTGTGAAGCTGATTTATGTGAAACGCGAGTTTAACCAAGCAGCTGACTACCTGACCTCCCGGACTCTGGCCGAAGGGCAGTCGCTGGATATTGAGGATCCCCTCGAGCTTACCCACCTTGCCCAAGTGAAGCGGATTCCTGAGAAACTACTGCATACCCCCGAGCCGTCTGGTGCTGAGTGCGTCAGTGGCAATGCCGCGTACAAAGTCCTGAGAGCTGAAGTTGATGGGTTCCCAGACTCCGAATCGGCGCCACTTCCTATGAACGCGAGGATTCTGGCTGCTCTGACCCGAAGTCAATCACGAGCTGCTGCTGATGAAGTCGAAGAAGATGATCCTGATAGGCCTGCGATGTCGCCGTTGGAATACCAGGCAGAACGCTGGCGTCGGATCAAGGCTCATCAGAACAGTGACCCGTGGATGAAGCAGCTTAAGGACTTCCTTCGAGGTGATGTCAGTAGTATCTCGCAGGTGGAAGCACAGAAGATGGCTAAAATCTCGGACAACTACGTCTTGGACTCTCGAGATGTCTTGTACTACCTGAGTCGGTCTACCGCTTCGCGTCCCCGAGACATGCGCGACGAACCTCGACTGGTGATGCCGGCTGACCTGCGACAGGATCTTTTACATCATTGCCATGAAGAGCTACAGGGCGGACATCAGGGCGTCACGAGAACTCACGAGCGATTGCGACGAGAATTCTTCTGGCCCGGGATGTACGCCGACGTGGAGCGATTCGTCAAGGAGTGTCTCGACTGTGCGTCAGCGAAGGGCAACCCACCAAATCCAGGTCCGTCGCCCGGGAATATCGAACCGAACTGCCCGTTTGAGGTGCTGTCTATGGATTTCGTCACGCATCTCCCGAAGTCGGAGCGTGGAAACACGTTCCTTCTGCTCTTCCAAGATGTTTTCTCTGGCTATGTGCTTTGCAAGCCTATGGGTTCGACCACGGCCCAAGATGTGGCTGAAGTCTATGAAGAAGCCGTGTTCCGACGCTTTGGGGCGAGCTCTCTGCTCCGACATGACCAAGATCCCAGGTTCATGAGCGAAGTTTTCACGAGATTTCGAGAGCTGCTGGGCTCAAGACAGCGAGCTACCCTTGCATATCGCCCACAAGCCAACGGACAACAAGAGCGAAGTGTGCAGACAATGGTTCGTAGTATCCGGGCGTACGTGGCGGAGGCAGATCAGGGTGACTGGGATGACCATGCCGAAAGGCTGGTCTTTGCTCTCAATACTTCGTTTGATGCCACTCGGCTCGAGACTCCGTTTTACTTGATTCTTGGCTGGGATGCCAAGAGCACTGCGTCCGCCATGTTGGGACCCTCGCCTGTTGGCCTCGAGCAGAAGACTGCCTACGAGTGGAGACGCAAGTTGCAACGTGACTACAGTTTCGCCCAGGCTTGGGCTCGAGACTTGCAGAAACAAGCTAAGCGCCTTCGCTCAGAGGCCCAGACTCAGCGTTGGAAGGATCTTTCGGATCGACTCAAGTCGGGCTTCGAAGTGGGTGATTCCGTGTGGCTATATCTCGCGAGAGTCCAGCCTGGGCTGAGCAAGAAGCTCGCTCATATGTGGCATGGGCCTTTTCGCATCGAGGAAGTTCGTGATGACTACCGTGTTCGTCTCAAGATCGAAGGTACTGGCTACCGTATTGGGCCGTGGGTTCACATTAGTAGATTGAAGCCAAGGGCCCTGTTTCCGGAGCGTCCGACAGTGGAGTTGCAGATTTCCGAGGACGATGACTTTGACTCGGCGTTGCTTCCCGAAGACTCTTGGGAGCCTGAGAATGAGTCAGGTGTCTATGAAGTTGAAGCTCTCAAGGACGTTCGTTGGACCAAGAGGACCAGGACATCGCGACGAACCCGTGAATACCTCGTGAAATGGAAAGGATATGCTGAGCTGGAGTGGGTGCCAGTGACACAGCTCAACTGTGGCAACTTGCTCTACGAGTTTAACAAGGGAGCTCGTGCCCGAGCCCGATTCCGAGCAATGCAGGCTGGAGATGACTCTGCAGCTGTGGAGGAGTCTCAGTAATGCTGCTGAGTACTCGCGCAATTTGTGAAACCCTGTATATCAGTCAAGTATGGATGAACACTTCTTTTCAAGCACGATTTCAACGGTGAAGGTTCCTGCAAGACCAGAGCAGGACATGATGATGAAAATTTGATGACTATGACGACCCCATAGCGGGTGGCGCTACCATACCCTTGCGGTTTGCCGATGTGAAGTGTGCCAACCAATGGATGTATCGACACCAGAGCGAACCGGTCACAGGACAAGACGACGACGTGAGTTCGTGGACACTGCGCATGAGGCCAAGGTGCTGTTCCGAACGTGTCTGATGGTGACGCTGTTCAGGCTTCGGCATCGAGCCTGCGTCCAATGACGACATGGTGGTGCGAGCCCCGCGCTGGATGGTTCTGATCAGGAGAGCGGTGGATCGCGTTGCTGCCGCTGACTTCGGGGAGAGACGTCACGGGTGGAGAGTTGACTGGTCTCTTTGTTGCTCAATACGCGCCAATTCGGCGGTGAGGCCGCATCTGTGGCTCATGTCGATCAATGGGGCGGTTGTGGCGCGGTGGCTTTCCCGAAGTTGTGAAGCCTGCCTTCATGAACAGCTCTCCGATGTGGCGATTGTTGTTGTTGCGCATGGTGGTGATGGATTCCCGAGCTTGGGCACTTGCTCGCGGAGGTTTCGACTGGAGTCTCAAGGTCTGGTCTACAAAACAAGAGTATGTACCCGGGGTACCCGGCGCCCCTGAAAAGGGCATTGCTGTGGTTAAGTTGATCCCGTTCCCAGAAGCACATGGGAATGCGTGCGATCCTTCCCTGAATCCTGGAGTAAGGCGGAGTTCGGCACGAGTTATCGACCGGTATTCGGGGTGCTTTCCGGATTACCCAAGATATTCTCGAGATTGCCACCCTATGGAGCCTGTTATCCCAGACGTGCTTCCCACAAAACCCGAGAAGGCCTTCGACCAAGGTTCCTCCCAGACCCCAGACTCAAGAATCACGCGAATCCCAAGACTCTCGCGATGATCTCAAACCATCTCAAGATCCGAGGTTCACCCACAGGCGCGACTCTTCAAGCTTCGATAAAAATCAGGACCAACACTCTGGAGAAAGATCCAGTAGTCAACCCAACGACCAGGCGTCGCTGGAAAGATCGTCTTTGCATGTAGCCTTTAACCAAAACAGAGTTCGTTTTTCCCTCAAGTGCCGAAGTCGTGTTGGGCCGAAGCCCTGAGAGCGTTCTCCACCAAAAATTCAAAGTTCCTTAGGTAAGGGATCCATTGCGAAAGCCTGGACGTGAACTTATCTATTCCATATTCTGCGCATACGCCGTGTGGGCTTGGTGCGTTATATATTGCGGGAGTAAGCGTATAGTGAGGCTCCTGAGAGTGATTTATATCGGTATTAGGCTGTATAAGTCGATATTTGATTGAATTGCTGTTCTCCTCTTAGAGGAGTGGTGCGCGTCCACAAGACTGTCCAAGTGTCTTGGGTTTGGACCAGAAGACTTGGTATTTGGCCTTAGTCCTGGGCCTAGAGAAAGAAGAGAGGACAAGAGGTATCTGTGTGATTGTATATTTGTGTGTAACTCTGTATATTTGGATTGAAGTGTTTGTTGGCGTTGACTGGTGTGGATTCTTGAGTCGCGGGGTTGATACTAATCGCCGATCAAAAGAACCTACCACAAGGGGATACACAAGCGTGCGCCTGACCAGCAGTGTGCTGATATTTCTCAAGCAGCTCACTGCGTGGACGATCCTAGCTCTCTAGCTCGTGGTCGTCTGCCTATCGAGTCACATTCTCAAGACTTGCTTTTGCTCCACTAACCCGCAAAAGGCACTCGCGCCTCGTCACAGACTTCTAGCCGAGGCTTCGCCCCGGCGCCCCTGTAAGAGGCTTCGATTGGCCTGGTACCCTTCCTTTCTGAGGGACCACAGAGGTTTAGTGCGAAAGCACGCATTGCACATTGCATCCTAGCCGTAGCTCGTGGCTAAGGGTGCTCTTATATTTGAATCAAAGGGTAACCTACCTGACCCGCAACACACAGGGAGGCACATTCCAGCCCGTATAAGGGATCGGACCTGGTCTTCAGGTTTTATTATCCCGACATATCTGCCGACCTTTCGGGGTAGGCGTGTGTTGTTGGTAGGGCTCGTCCTAAAGACTTCGGTTGATAGGGCGGGGACTCGTAAACTCGTGTTTTCCTACACGACAACTGGTGCCGCGACCCGGGACTGGTGTGACCGATTGTGTGTTGTGGTCTGTGTAGGTTTGCCCTAACGAGCATTGAGGAGAGAAGAAGAAGAAGTGAAGAGAACAAGAAACAATAAGAACAAGATGGCGAAAGGATCCAAGTCAGCGGTACCAGCTACGCCGGTGAAGTCGGGGCGAGGATCGGCCGAAGGTTCGTCAACGATCGCGAGTGACCTAACGTCTCGGTTGTCGACGATCTCCGAGAGGTCGGTCAGCTTCGAAGAGTCGGTCGACGAGAATTCAGACGCCAAGGATGACATGATGATGGACTATGAAGATCTGGAGGAGAAGACTCCAGCGCCGACGCAGGAGTTTGGTGATGAAGAGGGCGCGATGCTGTCCGCGGGGCGTAGCGGAGGCACGCGCTCCCTGTCGCGGAACCTCGTCGCGGAATTTGATGAAGTGGCGAAACCCGACCACGCGGACGATGACTTTGAGGACGGCACCGAGACCTCGGACTCGAGAGCTCTGGTGCAGGCTACTAAGGGTCCTCAAGAACCCCGTGGAAGTCGGCCCGCAATGAACAGCAGCACTCCAGCTGCGAACAAGGTGCTCGGCCGAATGCTTGAGCAGATGATGGAGTCGAGCGAGTGGATCTGGCAATTCAGCCCGGAGATGACGCGTCAAGCGACATGGGTTGAGCTGAAAGAGGAGTTACAGCACCCCGTTGAGTCGACCTCGGTCACCCAGGTGGCCGAGGATACGGTGTCCCTCCTCCGAGCGATGGGATGCGAACCGATGACTCGGCCTTCCGAAGTCTCGATCAAGCGTTGGACGCCGGACCTGGCCGGCAAGGAATTGCACAAGTGGAAGAGGAAGCTCCGTCTGAGCTTTGGAGAAACGGACCTGACCTTGGGACGCCCGCCGAGCGCTCGCCCTGCGAAGGAACAAGTTGATCCGTCGAAGATTCCACTGCCGCAGACTCCAAAGAAGTCAGCCGAGCGCTCAAACCGCAGCCAAGCAACGGAAGGAGTGTTTTCTGCCAAGACTGAGGGCACACCGTACTTCCAGGACTCGCACATGGTGACTCCTAGGTCGGCAAATCGTGCCGAACGTATTGCACGCGAGACCGAAAGCTCGCGACGCGGACCGAGCACACAACGAAGTTCCATGCGACGCTCAAGCCGTAGGTTCACGCCGCGTGACGACTCTTCGTCGGACGGTGAAGATGAGGACGCTACCGATTACGAGGACGGGTTTGACAGCCCAAGCGACGAGCTGGCTCGACAAGTGCGGGAGGTGAGCGAGATGGAGAGGCTGAGTTCGACTCCTCGACTCGAGATCGCCACGCACCGACCGCTCGCGCAGATCAAGAACTTTTCAGGGGCCCGCAACCGGAGTGAAAACTCTATGCAGTGGCTCCGAGCCTTCGTCTATGAGATGAAGGGGACGCACACTCCGCCAAATGAGTGGTGCATGGCTTTCGAGCTGAGCCTTCGGGACGGTGCCCTTCACTGGTACCGTCAACTCCCGAAGAAGACCAAACGCCATTGGAAGAAGCTCAGCGACGCGTTCATCAAGTATTACTGCTCGCAGTTCAGCCAGTCTGCGAAGGCTCGCTACTACTCTGCGAAGCGGGAGTCCTCTGAACACCTATGTGACTACCTCAATCGACTGAACGGCTACGCTCGTAACGCTGGCCTCCAGTTTGAGAGTGGTGGTCGCGATCCGAAGGACCATGTGCAGCGTTTCCTTGAGACGTGCGGTGACCGAAGCCTCGAACGCCGGCTTTGCCACGTTCGAGTGAAGGACATTCACGAGCTCGAGGACATGATCAACGACATCCTGAAGTCTGAAGAGCGCGGACAGTCCCGAGAGACCTCGTCTCACCACCCGCGTGGTCGAGACCAACCGCGCCGTCGTGATGATCGTCGCCACGAAGCTCCGCGCGATAGTTACCGTCGCGACCGTGACCGCAGCTATGAGCGTCGCCGTGAGGACTCGCGCCATGTTCCGCGCATTTCGCTAGCTGAAGCCTCGCTGTCTGATCTGGTTGCCGAACTACAAGTCCGCGGTACCAAGGGTGATAGAGCCGAGCGCTCTCCGCCACGCCGTGGCTCGTACAACGACAGCGACAGTGACGCCAGTGATTACTATTACTCTGAGAGCGATCCGAGCGATAGTGGCTACAGTGACGCCAGCAGCTCCGGAGATGAAGGAGCTCACGTTGCCGCTGCCAATGAGCGTGAACGCCGACAAGCAGCGGAAGGGACGTACGCCCGACCTGACCAACGTCAGCGCAGGGGTGGCGAACCTGGTCGAGGTTTCGACCGGAGCAACCGCCACTCTGGCCGAGAACATCGGGATGGCCGGCCGCGTCAGTACGGACCTTGCGCAGCGTGCGGAGGGGCAGGACATTCTGCCCACTACTGCGACCGCCGGTGCCGACTGTGCCAACAAGTGCACGATGTCGGCAAGTGCGAAGCTTTGCAAGCCCTCACTTCGTTCATCAAAACGAAGGCCGACAAGAAGGACCTCTCGCCTGAGCTCCAAAGCCTAGTCTTCGGTGGCAATTTAAACTAGGCAGCCCGCCAACTGAAACTGGGTTGGTCCCAATCGGGCTGCCACAGTTAGCTGAGCCCGCAATAGACGCAGACTGCGTCTACGCATTTGTGGGCGAATGCAAACGGCCGAACGACAAGGACAAGGAATGTGTGAAGACGATGGAAAATGAAAAGGAGAGAGGGGCAACCCTCGGTGGAGGTGTAACAAGTGGAATGAATGATGATGATGATGGAGATGAAGATGGTGCCGAAGCTTGGGTCTCAAGCGGTGCAGGAAGGACGCCCTGGCCGAACGCCCAGTGGGGTGAATTTCCATAAATCAGTGATTTTCACTGTGATTTTACAAAATGATTGTGATCGTTCGCCCAAATTCACTGATGAATATAGTAGTACTTAAGTATAGTACTAGCGTGTGCATACAAATTTCAAGTTAATTGGTGAACTATAGTAGTACTACAAATAGTAGTGAAGGTGGCGTGTTATCTACTACAATACTACATCAAATTATCACTGACTGTATTAACATCTACTCCGGCTGCTACAGCACTATAAGGGCAGAAGACAGGCGACCCAATTTACATGGCACTTCCGTATACATGACATCTGAGCTACGCTTGAAGGCCCCTTCCTAGTGGGTAAGGTGTGGGATGCTCGCAACTGGTAGCCATAAACTGAGTTCCCGTGTGGGGTTTGCTGCGCTTAGTATCCGGTGGTTATAATGACTTTTGCAGCCGTCCACTGCCAGTTTTAAGAGGCCAGGAGAGAGTAGACACTTACACGTACCCAACCGTAGAAAATATGAGCGCACACAGCAGCGTTTCGCATTCATCAGTCTTTCCTTGACAAAAAACTCAAAAATACGTCAGCGACACTGCACGTGCTGCATTTCTCTAACATTCTGCAGGTGGTGTCTTCCATCGTCCATACAAAGGCTATGCGAGTGGAGTATACGACTTGGCTGGTGTACTGTCGTGACCTCTGCACTAAAATTGTAGCAACTGTATTCAGTGTTTGTCTTGACGAGGGCAAAATACAAGGCCCAACCCCCCATTATTTTTTTCGCATCGGTCACTTCCGCCGGCATAATCCAGCTTTTTCGCGATCGAACAAAGCGTATGAGCTCAACGGATCCAGAATACGGTGCATTTCCTAGAATAAATTGTCGTCTGCACTATGTATTGGCTTGTATTGCATGGGTAGCAGCTTTAGATTAAAAAGGGTTATGTAAAGCCAAGTATAAAGGTGACAGAGTAGCAATGAGGACAGTGCTCATAGCAGCAAATACTGCTAGTTCAGGCGCACGCATTTATTTTATATTGCGCAAACTTTAAAAATACGACGCCAGTTAATTATTTTAGAAAGACTGTCAGTGGTTCTTCGATTTTGCTGACCCCGGATCGTTAGCTTCGTGATTGGCGTCGGGAACAACTTGAATAAAATATCTACGAACCAGTGCCTTACAGTAATGCAATTATAAGTATTGCGATGTGGTGACTGGTAGTAGTATATTGGCGACTCATAAAGTGACGAATTCCCACAACGTACAAAGAAAAAGTATACGCTTCCTTAAGGATATCGAATCCCAACGTTACTATGTTCTCGTAAGTCTCTTACGGCGGCCCTCTGCTCGGTGGTGAAGGGGGGTGGGGCATACTTAAGTGAGTTACGGTGTCTATCGACTGGCGCCTTACGCAACGAGAGACTGCATCGGAATAATATATTAATCTGGCTGTGTATAGAAGCACTTCTGTATTATTACTATTTGCCAAAGCACTGAGTCAGTAGTTTCACGCTATCACAATCATTTTCAGTGAAAATCACTGATTTATGGAAATTCCTCGTAGTGTCACGCATGCCTTCACACGTACATGAATGTACAGTATGCAGCTTTCGGCAAACATTTGCCTTCCCATCGGTCGTAAGACGCACTGATGGGGATTATCGGCGATTTGGACGGCGTAATCGGTACATGCATCACATTGAAGTGGCCTACGTGTGTATCTTGTCGTGCCGTCCTAGACTCTCGACGATAGCTTCAATGCGATCTCGCCCACATCGTTCACTTTCGAATTCACTTTCGACTCCCCCAACAACAACAACACTCCCCATCGAACCAGAAACTATGGTCTACACGATTATCGTCGGACTTCACGCCAAGGCTGGCAAGGACGTCGAGGAGCAGCTGCGCGCCAAGCTGACGGAGGCCGCGCAGACCTATTCCAAGGACGCCAGCGTCGTTGGCTGGCACCCCATGCAGCACACCACCGACCCCAGCAAGTGGACCATCGTCGAGCGCTTGGATCAGGAGAGCGTACGTATCCTGTAGCTAGCTGTGCACCTCTTTCTTAGTTTCACTCCGTGGAAGGCTTAACTGACGTCTTTCTTCGCCGATAAACAGAGCTTGGCGAAGCACCGCGAGGATCCGGAATACAAGGCGTTCGCTAGCGCTTTGCTGCCGCTGCTCGAGAACGGCCTGGAAAGCATGCACGTGCACCAGTTCAAGGAGCTCTAACTGGCAGGTAGTGCGTGAGCGAATCGCCCCCCTGCAAGTTTTTATTGCAGGTTCCTCCGGCGTCCATGAAGTTTGGGCTACTGTTGTGTAGTAGAGCAGGACAGCCGTATCACAGAAAGCCATACAAACACAGATACGTTGAGTAGCAAACTATGTTGTTGGAGTCTGGCAAGAAAAATCTGGATAGATGATGGATTAATTATCTGTGGATTTGGAATATAGGAAAGTCGTGTTGTTCTGCTGAAGCATATCCAGGACACGAACGTCCGTGTGAGTTGTACAAGACACCACTGTCCAGGACGTCAAGTTAACGAACTTATATCGTAGTAACTTCCAACCATCAGCCGATAACAATATGAACTTGGAACAGTCGACTGGTAAAAATGCTGTCTGAACTCGGAACAATCCGAGGATAAAAAAACTCTAACACCGAGTGGATTTATTTTCGAGGCAGATCCGGCCCCTCAGCTGGAACGAAGTTAAACCGAACCTTGGTTCCCGCTGTTTTCAGCGAACCGATAAAACCCCAGGAACTTGGTTCTCGAGGTTTTATGAGCTCGCGTGTGCAGTTACATTGAGTCGCGAGCACGCTTGAAACGAACGAACATGCTCCTACTTCGCAGTCACTATTGGTCGAAACCCTTGTTGATAGAGCGGCCTTTTGAGAGAGCGCGAGACACCGGTCGCTGGATCAGCCACGGAGCCGAAGATGCTGCATGCAATGGCAGCTTTGACGGGTATGCGTTGCCCAAGTGACCAACTATGCTTGCCGTCGGAGGCATCGGACCATCACGACTCAACCCTACAGTCGCAAGAGCAGAATGCAGACTACTATCATTCAGAACACCAGCTTGTACAGCGTCGACGCGTCATGCTGCAGGAGGAGCTCATGCTAGCGGGTCACCCAGTGCTTGAAGATGTTCAGAGCGCACTTGCCCATGTCGAAGCTCGCGCACAGCAACAAGCGGCAGACATGGAGCGTCGCATGGAGCGCTTCATGAGCTCCACTTGCGGGACACTCGCTGACGTGGAGGCACGGCTACAAAACCAGCTTGAAGATGCGCTAAGAGCGACGCAGTCAGTGGTAATGACAGCGGCTACGGATGCGGCTCGCACTCACATCGCTTACACTGACGAAGTAGTGGGGCGTGTGCACTCTCAGCTTGAAGCGGCCTTAGAATCCTACGATGCCCATGCTCGTGCTGCTCAAGAATATTCTGGCGCAGCGCAGCTGCAAGCCTGTCAAGCCCATGTCAGCGAGACTATAGATTCCACCCGTCATTGGCTTGAAGAATCCGTGTCCTGCCAGACCAGGGCCAAGATCGATGACACTAAGGTACTTCTCGAGGAGGAACTTGCGACCGAACGTGAACATACAATAGATCGTATTACGCAACTGGAGGCTCGTATGCAGCTCAAACTAGATGAAGCGGTGACTGCTTTGGTTGACTCTTGTGCTGCATTAAAAGTTCGGTCGAAGGCAGACACGGAGGACCTCGTGAAGGTTGTTGGTGACAAAATTCAAGCGTGTGAAACTCACCTTCACAACGTAGTTGACGAAGAAGTCGCAGAAGTGGAGAAACGGATGCAGCTCTCACTTGATGCTGCCATGAAAGCAGTCGAGCTTCAAACTTCTGACCGGTTGAAGATGACAGAGGCAAGAATGAATGAAAATATGCACGCCTTTCAACTTCGCGCTCAGCATGATTTACAAAGTGGCATCGGCTCTAGATTGGAGCTTCATTTGAACGATCTTCTTCAAGCGTCTACAGCTCAGCTCTCGACCGATACTACGAAGCAGGTTGTCGCCGAAGTGTTACAGTCAGAGGCTCGCATATTGCACACGCAAAAAAATCACCATCACCAGTTCCAGGTGACTCAGGCAGATGCCATGAAGCAGCTTGAGACGCGCTTAATGGCAGCCCTGCGTACTTCGAGATCGACGGATGCCGCGAAAACGAATAAATCCATGGAGGCAATGGAAGAGCGGTTGGCTAATCGGATGAGCACGTTGATTTCGAGCGCAGTGGCAAAGGAGCTGGCCAAGGCAACCAACATGCTACAAGATACCAACAATGCATCCGACGACAATCTACGAGTGACTATTGGTACCGAAACCAACGCCGGTGGTGCGACTTCAAAAGGTGCGCCAGTCAGATCCTTCAGTGTGCCACAGCGAGACGGACGTGATACTAGAGCTCCAACTGAAGCATCAATGGAGCGTTCAGATGGGGCATTCCTCACCGCTGATAACCGCACTGAAAAATGCGAGTCGTTCTCGTCCAAGGAGAGATGTCGGGGCCGTGCGCACACTAGGAAGCAAGCACGAACTACAGTTGCTAAACCAGCTCTGGTAGCCCCGATACAAGAGTCTCATCCGCGCCATAAAACCAATCGATCACCTCTCGAATGTGCTCGTGCCGACGCGATGCGGGCATTAACTAGAAGAGTTGAAGCACGTATCAGCGAATGCCGTAAGAAAGCAAGTGGAAATGGCGCACCGCGACGTTAGCCATCGCCGAGGGAGGAGAATGCTTTGAGAAAAGTGCCTAGAACGATAGCTTTCATAACTTTAATACAGCAATATACCAATGTGAAGGAGTAATGTATTATCAGTGTTACTGTGCGTTGAGGCAACTGGGTTGCCTTAGAGCTCAGTCGAAATATGCGCAGAGAAAGAGTTGACCAAGGCCTGCTCCCAGTCACTCTCGAACATTTCCATAGCGGTTTGAGGGTCAAGGTTCACCGTGACGTTTGCAGGAACGGCTTCTCGTGCTTCCTCCACTGTCAGCTTTGAGCACTGCGTCACATCAATGAATTCCCTGTTCCGATTCAGGAAGGAGCACATGTCAATGTTCTCTGACGACAGTGATGCTCGCTGCACAGTAACCATTTGGCCGCTGATTCCGAAGTCGCGTTCAATTTGGGCGGACGATGCAGGAACGGCAAAAACGATCCGAGCCGTGCTTGGTAAGAATCTGTAGGTGCCGGACTCTTGTTGACGCTTCCAAAAGTGAAGCACCGACTCTGGTCCTTTGGCCGTTGCCTGAAGAAGTGACGGATCGCGAAACCAGCGCTCAAGTTCTTCATCCATGACCTCTTCGTGAAGTAGTTGTGGAGTAGCTGGCTCTGCGGTAATGGTACGGATATTGAAGAGCTCCGATAGATCGTCCGAGAATGCATCGGAGACATATCCTGGTATCTGCTGCGGCGCGATGTTGATCTGCTCGGTGCAAGGTGGCGCTATATCTCGCATGATAGACCTCAGCTTCTGCTTTACAGTAGATTTCACGACTGACTGGTTGCGCCGAATGACATCGTCATCCAGCCGACGAAGCTTGCCGCAGGTTTTCACCATCTCCATCAACGCGCCGTCAGGTTGTTTGAGATTCGGATGAAGCAGCATTTGCATCTCCCACACAAACGAGCACGTCTTCGCGGTCAGTGTAGCGCGAAAAAAAGCGAGAGTGGAAAGCGTCACTCAGCAACTCTCGGGTCTTGACCACCAGCGGCAAGAGAGTACTGTGGTGATACGAAGTCGGGTTCTCTCGCGTAGCATCATACTTGCGTAGTGATGCCTCGGGACCAAGTGTCGTGACGATAACCTTGTACGCAGAGACGAGAACGTCGACTTGATTAGGTTTTTCTGCCTGACTTTTCACATTGAGCGCTGAGATCGGCAGCATCAGTGAGAGTAGCTGCTCCATAAGCAACTTGTCTCCTGCCAACGGAAACGGAGACGGAGGTGCCGATTTGTCTCTGTCCGCCTTGCGTGCACGTTCCTCATACCACAGGCAAAGTACGTCCCAATGCTTCACAATGCGCTCAAAGACGCGTGTAATGCTCATGAAGCGATGCGGCTTATAGTCAATCAGCTTCTTCTCCTTCCCAACGCCCAGGAGGCGGACAAGCTGCTCGTACAAGTCACCCATGACCTCCACTGTGCGAACTTGGTAGACCGTTCTCGTGACCTTCTTCAGCAGTTGAAGCATCTCGGGGTTCTTGGACTTTGCTACATTGTTCGTCATCCCAAACGCTGCTTTAGTTGCCGCGTTGGTTAAGTGAGGCATGCACCACTCCCATGAGAGCATCAAGTTCGATGTCATCATGTGCTGCACGTCTGGACCACCGTCCGTAGTCGCTCCAAAGAAGTCTGCAACTGTAAGTCCAAAATCCGCGAGAATTTGAATGATCCACCGCTTAAACGGTCCGCGAATTCCACCATCACGCTCACCGTATAGAGGCTGAAAGTGTCGCGTTCCTAGCAAGACGGACACGAGCTTGAAGTCTGCAGTGACGAAGTACAGTCGAAGCCCAAGAAACTTCGTGCCCGAGCTCTTTGCCTTCCAAAAGTCAGCGACCATCACTAAACACTTCACACCATGGATGCGGTTGTCGATAATGAAGCGAATCAATTCGCGCTTAGCCGATACGTAGAGCTCGAGCACAGCGTGGGTAATAGTTCTGCGATTCACCACGGCTTGAAAGTTGTCTTTGGTGACGATGGCTCGCAAAATCCTCGATTCCTCCCACTCACCCATGATAAACGGAAGGTTGTTGTGAATCACAAGCAGCGTGTGCAGTAGCAAGCTGATACGTTCACAGCTTTCTTGGTTTTGGGCAGCTGCTCTGATGCGAGCTACAATCTCGTCCCTGGTTCGCTTGCGTGAATCCTCCAGCGCAGACTTAGATGACGTGATATGGTGGACTTCTTTCAGGTGCTTCGTTGCGCACGATGTCTTCCCACCGTATAACACGTGAACACTTTCGTTGGAACGACAGTGCTCGCTTGCGAGACAGATCCAACCGCACACGGTCAGGTCACTTACATGACGAACACGTACCCCCCACTTGTAGATGAATGACCGCTCCGTGGGGCCTTGAGCAACGAGCTCAAACCCCGATTTTGTTTGGTAATTGGCCACAGCACACGTAACTTCAGCAGGGACACCAGATGTGAGGAGAGGCTGGGGCGTCGGAAGCATTGCAACGGGATTTTGGGGCGCCCTGTTCCCTTGGGGCGGGAGAGTCCGTGTCGAGTCTGCATTTTCAATATGAGAAAGCGGGGGGGCGGGCGGTCAACGGTGCAGAGCCCACAATACGTGGTGTTGGAGCTGCGGGCATTTGATTTGGCACGCTGCCCAGCCCCTCAGATTGCCCATGAAGCCTTGGCGGAGAATGACGGGCAAACGGCACTCGTAGATCATCCCCAACTGCCGCGGTGATACTCGGGACTGCCGATTGCGTCGGAGTTGCCAAACGGCGTCGTTGAACGGGTGGTCCTTCTTCTGAAGGTTGCGAGACGGTCGTGCTCCATGAGCCCTCCCCAGCTTGAGTCGGTGGAGATCCCGGTGGCGTTGATGGTTCATAGTCGCCGTCGTCGTCGGAAGTAGCTTCACAGCCACTGAACCAGCGGTGCATCGGGGAAGCCGTTGTAGCGTAGCGATCGGGCCGGGTGTAGCTAGATGTGGGTACCAGTGATGAAATCACGAAGTAAGAAGCAACATGCCGAGCGAGCGCTTACCCTGCGCTACCTTGCAGTCATGCACACATAGGAACGACCACTGACGGAAGCATTTCAGCAGTGAAAGGCGCACATTCATGTCGACATCCTCGAAAGGCACTCGCACCCTACTAGGGTGCCACCCTAGTGAAAGGCGATGAGTGCGGCTCTTAGCGAAGCAACGCTACTGCATTATCTTCCAATAGCAAGCCTACAACGCGATCCTTCGTTTGAACCGCCGTGAACTTTGTCGGCGCGGGCAACTCCCGAGAGAAGCTGAAAAACCTGAACTATCCAAACTACTTCTCGAGTTCACAAGGTTTTTTAAACGAAGATGAAAAACGGCGATTCCAGGTTCGTACGAAAGGGTACTCGTAACCGCGAACCGAAATCGAGACGTTTCGCGCTTCGGGTTGCAGGAGTTCGTTCCAGCTGAGTCCGGCCCACTCACCTACCTACCTGGTATTAATAGCTTTGTCCCCCGTGGTGGAGCTGTTCAGTGTTCTCTAAGGGGGACATCAGCATTAGTTGGTCGTCGCGAACGTGAAGCTCTCGCTATGATATAACTACGCGTATCTAGCGTCTCGCCATCACGATGGTTCTTTTAACAGCTGTCGTAGAACACGCAAATCGACGTCAATCGAAACCGAGTGGCGACTGTTATGCGAAATCCACCGACTGCCTTCTACATGTAGTGTCACGAGGAATTTCCATAAATCAGTGATTTTCACTGTGATTTTACAAAATGATTGTGATCGTTCGCCCAAATTCACTGATGAATATAGTAGTACTTAAGTATAGTACTAGCGTGTGCATACAAATTTCAAGTTAATTGGTGAACTATAGTAGTACTACAAATAGTAGTGAAGGTGGCGTGTTATCTACTACAATACTACATCAAATTATCACTGACTGTATTAACATCTACTCCGGCTGCTACAGCACTATAAGGGCAGAAGACAGGCGACCCAATTTACATGGCACTTCCGTATACATGACATCTGAGCTACGCTTGAAGGCCCCTTCCTAGTGGGTAAGGTGTGGGATGCTCGCAACTGGTAGCCATAAACTGAGTTCCCGTGTGGGGTTTGCTGCGCTTAGTATCCGGTGGTTATAATGACTTTTGCAGCCGTCCACTGCCAGTTTTAAGAGGCCAGGAGAGAGTAGACACTTACATGTACCCAACCGTAGAAAATATGAGCGCACACAGCAGCGTTTCGCATTCATCAGTCTTTCCTTGACAAAAAACTCAAAAATACGTCAGCGACACTGCACGTGCTGCATTTCTCTAACATTCTGCAGGTGGTGTCTTCCATCGTCCATACAAAGGCTATGCGAGTGGAGTATACGACTTGGCTGGTGTACTGTCGTGACCTCTGCACTAAAATTGTAGCAACTGTATTCAGTGTTTGTCTTGACGAGGGCAAAATACAAGGCCCAACCCCCCATTATTTTTTTCGCATCGGTCACTTCCGCCGGCATAATCCAGCTTTTTCGCGATCGAACAAAGCGTATGAGCTCAACGGATCCAGAATACGGTGCATTTCCTAGAATAAATTGTCGTCTGCACTATGTATTGGCTTGTATTGCATGGGTAGCAGCTTTAGATTAAAAAGGGTTATGTAAAGCCAAGTATAAAGGTGACAGAGTAGCAATGAGGACAGTGCTCATAGCAGCAAATACTGCTAGTTCAGGCGCACGCATTTATTTTATATTGCGCAAACTTTAAAAATACGACGCCAGTTAATTATTTTAGAAAGACTGTCAGTGGTTCTTCGATTTTGCTGACCCCGGATCGTTAGCTTCGTGATTGGCGTCGGGAACAACTTGAATAAAATATCTACGAACCAGTGCCTTACAGTAATGCAATTATAAGTATTGCGATGTGGTGACTGGTAGTAGTATATTGGCGACTCATAAAGTGACGAATTCCCACAACGTACAAAGAAAAAGTATACGCTTCCTTAACCCACCGGCGACCGCTCTTATCCCGATTTTGCAGGGATAAGATTAATATAGGAATTTGTATACCGGAGGGTTAGGGTAAGTGAGGTCCCCAGCGGCCTGCCCTGACTCTTCGGGTTCCACCGGCTGTCAATCTCATTGGTCAGAGTTATCCAATCAAAGCTTGGATACGGCCGTAATATTAAGCTCTGTCGAGATTTCGATCGAAAAAACCTTGGCGTAATTCGCAGGATCATGCAAACATTCGCCAAGTGAGCGAATTGTTCTGAGCTGAATATCGCGGTTGATGGACGTGCTCGGCAATCGCTGTGACACTATCTCAAGGCAAGCACGGCACGGCACATGAGGGACGCCTTCTACCGCGAAGACGAGACGTACTGAGAAGTGGTGGGCGCGCTGGAGCTCGGCGTCTCCATGGTGCTCACTGAGCTTGAGTTGTGGCTGTGCAGGTGGCGAGGACGGAGGAACACTACGTGGACACCGGTCGTGCAAGGCGCAGCCTCACAGGGACTTGAGGGGCTTTTGCAGGCTCAAGGTAAGTTGAGTTATGAGCTGCAGCACGGTGCGCGCAGCGCACGCTGCTCGCCTGCCTACCCTCGCAACCCATTGCAATGTATTAGCGCATTACGTATATCTATGTGTGCTCGCAGGCACACGCTGTCGCAGCTTTACCAGTGAAGGCGTCGTCCTCCCAGTCTGGGCAACGGCAGCGTCCGTTGCACCGCCACCGAGCTCCAACGCTGCAGTGTGCTGCTACTGCAGCTGGACCCGGGCAGCGTCCGTCGGCACGTTGCTGTCCGGTGTGTTGGTGCTGGAGGGCGCCGAGAACAACGGCTACGCCGAACGGCTCGTTGCATTGCGGTGCTCTGGAGTCTCGGGTCGCAGCCCGAGTTCCTGATCACAGCGGATGCCGCACCTGCTGCCCGGCAGTACTTCACACGTACGAGGCACAACCGAAAGGAGAACAACTCAATCTCGGTACGCTGCTCACTCTAGCCAGCCTGTTGCCCCATTGCTGACGTGTTTCTCGACTGCAGGCGAGGCGAGCGCTGGTGGCACAAGCCCCCCCCCCCCCCGTCGCCCCCATTCCATCGGCAGTACCCCCGCCTGACTTCCTCCTTCCTCTTCGCCATGCAGGGCTACGAAAACTCGCAGTACCAGGCGCACTCGCTTCACCACCAGCGCAGCGGCAAACTTCCCAAGCTCTACTACAACCTCCTGGACCATGGCACCAATAGCGGCGACTTCAATGACTCGGCGTGCATGAACTCCGGCAGCACGTGAACCCGGCACATGCAGACCCAGCAGGCCCGACGCCGCAGCAGGGGGACTTCGACTACGAGCCCATCAGCACCCGGGTCAGTACTACGCGCTGTTGCTCACGGTCTATCGATACAACTCGGGGGCGGCTCTTAGAGCCGCTCTGTGGGCGGCGGTCGTACGTCATCGCACGCGGACAAGCGCTCGCGTGAGGCACCCCAAACGAAGGAGAAGAAGCGCATGTTCAAGCTCAACGACGACATCAACACATGACAAGACCCTGCAGGACGATCAAGCAGTCCGTCGTGTGATCTCGAATCAGAGTGCGGAGCGAGGATCAAAATGGCGGTGGCACGTAAGGCGGTGGCGTCAGCGAAGAGGGCTACAATACCCAATGGTGCTGCCAAAAGAAGCTCTCACTACAACAGCAGCCTTTGCAGGCGGACGCATTGAGTATGCAAGGGTCTAGTATAAAATATAATAAAGGCATTTCATAGAATTGAGCGACAGTCAAAAAGTCGCGATAGCTCCTCAGTGGTACATTGTGTTTGCGAGAGGGGGGAAAGATCCGAGAAGATCATGGCCGACGCGTACACCGACGACACGGCGGCCGACAGCAGCAGCACTGTGGGCGGCAGCAGCAGCGATGACGACGAACGCTCGAACCAACAGGAGCTCGCAGCGCGAGGGCGCTCCGGGAGCCAAGGGCAGCTCAGCGATCAAGATACCGACTTTGACCGCTCCTCCTACTTTGTTCTCTCGGACCCTAACTACACCTACGAGGCTGTCCCAGTGCGCATGTATGTCCTACTTGTGTTGGCTATTTGATATCTAACCGTCCTGCTTGCATACAACAGGCTTTCACGCCGGATGTCAACCGAACAGCGTCAAACAACAAGAAAATTTATGGCAAGCCGATGTCTGTAGGGGAGGTACGTGCACGTATCTTTGGTGTTTCCGTGGGCGTCACGAGCGCTCAATTCCGATGTATGCCTAGACGTTGGAGAGATTTCAATGGCACCAGGGGTTCCTTGACTTTCACACCCTCCAGCCACTACGCAAACCTTCACGCGAGCGGGTGGGTATGCGAATTACTTGAGTTCTGAGGCGTAGTCTAACAAATGTTATTGTTCAACAGGTTTACGAGCCTAGGTTCAGGTCTACCAACCATGTAGACGCATTTCTAGCCGCCCTTCCGCTCTACGAGATGTATGCGCAGTTTCAGAATGACGAAGACTCGAGTCATATCTACGCGTGGCTGCAAGCGTCCCTGAAAGCCTCGAAGGTATTTCACGCGTTCTGTGGTGCCAGGTGTACTCCCAACGCTAACTTACCATTGCCCTTTGTGTAGATAACGCTGTCTATGATAAAGCGTCGGCAGCGCCTGTTCGAGTGGGACATTGAACGCTTAGACGCGTTTCTCGATTCCCATGTTGAACACCACATCGCCATGGAGGCAGACGGATCGTACGACGAGAACGCTATCCGGGAGCATTCCAAGGAGGGTTTCTTCAAAGAGCTCGAGTATAAAGCTCGAGTCCAAGAAGCTGCTGCGCTCGAGAGGCTTGCTGTTTGGACGTATCAAACCGAGGTGATGTTTCCTCGTCTTGGAGTATCACTGAGACGCTAGTGGGTCTGAAAGTGCCTAGTCCAGCTGCACAGAAGCATTTATGTTTTGTTAGTGCTGAGATGTAATCAAGAAGCCCATGCCTGCATATATTCGTTCGTAGCCTGCTCGACGTTGCATGGATCTCAACGTGGATAGCCAGCTTGGCCGCCGTCGATGTCAAAGTTGGCTTCGCATCTCTCTCACAGGCGTATTTGTATTCAGCTTTGTATGCATGATGTCAAGGTTGACTTCGCAGTGAACCATAGATATCAACGTTGACAGCCAGCTTGGCCGCCGTCGATGTCAAAGTTGGCTTCGCATCTCTCTCACAGGCGTATTTGTATTCAGCTTTGTATGCATGATGTCAAGGTTGACTTCGCAGTGAACCATAGATGTCAACGTTGACAGCCAGCTTGGCCGCCGTCGATGTCAAAGTTGGCTTCGCATCTCTCTCACAGGCGTATTTGTATTCAGCTTTGTATGCATGATGTCAAGGTTGACTTCGCAGTGAACCATAGATGTCAACGTTGACAGCCAGCTTGGCCGCCGTCGATGTCAAAGTTGGCTTCGCATCTCTCTCACAGGCGTATTTGTATTCAGCTTTGTATGCATGATGTCAAGGTTGACTTCGCAGTGAACCATAGATGTCAACGTTGACAGCCAGCTTGGCCGCCGTCGATGTCAAAGTTGGCTTCGCATCTCTCTCACAGGCGTATTTGTATTCAGCTTTGTATGCATGATGTCAAGGTTGACTTCGCAGTGAACCATAGATGTCAACGTTGACAGCCAGCTTGGCCGCCGTCGATGTCAAAGTTGGCTTCGCATCTCTCTCACAGGCGTATTTGTATTCAGCTTTGTATGCATGATGTCAAGGTTGACTTCGCAGTGAACCATAGATGTCAACGTTGACAGCCAGCTTGGCCGCCGTCGATGTCAAAGTTGGCTTCGCATCTCTCTCACAGGCGTATTTGTATTCAGCTTTGTATGCATGATGTCAAGGTTGACTTCGCAGTGAACCATAGATGTCAACGTTGACAGCCAGCTTGGCCGCCGTCGATGTCAAAGTTGGCTTCGCATCTCTCTCACAGGCGTATTTGTATTCAGCTTTGTATGCATGATGTCAAGGTTGACTTCGCAGTGAACCATAGATGTCAACGTTGACAGCCAGCTTGGCCGCCGTCGATGTCAAAGTTGGCTTCGCATCTCTCTCACAGGCGTATTTGTATTCAGCTTTGTATGCATGATGTCAAGGTTGACTTCGCAGTGAACCATAGATGTCAACGTTGACAGCCAGCTTGGCCGCCGTCGATGTCAAAGTTGGCTTCGCATCTCTCTCACAGGCGTATTTGTATTCAGCTTTGTATGCATGATGTCAAGGTTGACTTCGCAGTGAACCATAGATGTCAACGTTGACAGCCAGCTTGGCCGCCGTCGATGTCAAAGTTGGCTTCGCATCTCTCTCACAGGCGTATTTGTATTCAGCTTTGTATGCATGATGTCAAGGTTGACTTCGCAGTGAACCATAGATGTCAACGTTGACAGCCAGCTTGGCCGCCGTCGATGTCAAAGTTGGCTTCGCATCTCTCTCACAGGCGTATTTGTATTCAGCTTTGTATGCATGATGTCAAGGTTGACTTCGCAGTGAACCATAGATGTCAACGTTGACAGCCAGCTTGGCCGCCGTCGATGTCAAAGTTGGCTTCGCATCTCTCTCACAGGCGTATTTGTATTCAGCTTTGTATGCATGATGTCAAGGTTGACTTCGCAGTGAACCATAGATGTCAACGTTGACAGCCAGCTTGGCCGCCGTCGATGTCAAAGTTGGCTTCGCATCTCTCTCACAGGCGTATTTGTATTCAGCTTTGTATGCATGATGTCAAGGTTGACTTCGCAGTGAACCATAGATGTCAACGTTGACAGCCAGCTTGGCCGCCGTCGATGTCAAAGTTGGCTTCGCATCTCTCTCACAGGCGTATTTGTATTCAGCTTTGTATGCATGATGTCAAGGTTGACTTCGCAGTGAACCATAGATGTCAACGTTGACAGCCAGCTTGGCCGCCGTCGATGTCAAAGTTGGCTTCGCATCTCTCTCACAGGCGTATTTGTATTCAGCTTTGTATGCATGATGTCAAGGTTGACTTCGCAGTGAACCATAGATGTCAACGTTGACAGCCAGCTTGGCCGCCGTCGATGTCAAAGTTGGCTTCGCATCTCTCTCACAGGCGTATTTGTATTCAGCTTTGTATGCATGATGTCAAGGTTGACTTCGCAGTGAACCATAGATGTCAACGTTGACAGCCAGCTTGGCCGCCGTCGATGTCAAAGTTGGCTTCGCATCTCTCTCACAGGCGTATTTGTATTCAGCTTTGTATGCATGATGTCAAGGTTGACTTCGCAGTGAACCATAGATGTCAACGTTGACAGCCAGCTTGGCCGCCGTCGATGTCAAAGTTGGCTTCGCATCTCTCTCACAGGCGTATTTGTATTCAGCTTTGTATGCATGATGTCAAGGTTGACTTCGCAGTGAACCATAGATATCAACGTTGACAGCCAGCTTGGCCGCCGTCGATGTCAAAGTTGGCTTCGCATCTCTCTCACAGGCGTATTTGTATTCAGCTTTGTATGCATGATGTCAAGGTTGACTTCGCAGTGAACCATAGATGTCAACGTTGACAGCCAGCTTGGCCGCCGTCGATGTCAAAGTTGGCTTCGCATCTCTCTCACAGGCGTATTTGTATTCAGCTTTGTATGCATGATGTCAAGGTTGACTTCGCAGTGAACCATAGATGTCAACGTTGACAGCCAGCTTGGCCGCCGTCGATGTCAAAGTTGGCTTCGCATCTCTCTCACAGGCGTATTTGTATTCAGCTTTGTATGCATGATGTCAAGGTTGACTTCGCAGTGAACCATAGATGTCAACGTTGACAGCCAGCTTGGCCGCCGTCGATGTCAAAGTTGGCTTCGCATCTCTCTCACAGGCGTATTTGTATTCAGCTTTGTATGCATGATGTCAAGGTTGACTTCGCAGTGAACCATAGATGTCAACGTTGACAGCCAGCTTGGCCGCCGTCGATGTCAAAGTTGGCTTCGCATCTCTCTCACAGGCGTATTTGTATTCAGCTTTGTATGCATGATGTCAAGGTTGACTTCGCAGTGAACCATAGATGTCAACGTTGACAGCCAGCTTGGCCGCCGTCGATGTCAAAGTTGGCTTCGCATCTCTCTCACAGGCGTATTTGTATTCAGCTTTGTATGCATGATGTCAAGGTTGACTTCGCAGTGAACCATAGATGTCAACGTTGACAGCCAGCTTGGCCGCCGTCGATGTCAAAGTTGGCTTCGCATCTCTCTCACAGGCGTATTTGTATTCAGCTTTGTATGCATGATGTCAAGGTTGACTTCGCAGTGAACCATAGATGTCAACGTTGACAGCCAGCTTGGCCGCCGTCGATGTCAAAGTTGGCTTCGCATCTCTCTCACAGGCGTATTTGTATTCAGCTTTGTATGCATGATGTCAAGGTTGACTTCGCAGTGAACCATAGATGTCAACGTTGACAGCCAGCTTGGCCGCCGTCGATGTCAAAGTTGGCTTCGCATCTCTCTCACAGGCGTATTTGTATTCAGCTTTGTATGCATGATGTCAAGGTTGACTTCGCAGTGAACCATAGATGTCAACGTTGACAGCCAGCTTGGCCGCCGTCGATGTCAAAGTTGGCTTCGCATCTCTCTCACAGGCGTATTTGTATTCAGCTTTGTATGCATGATGTCAAGGTTGACTTCGCAGTGAACCATAGATGTCAACGTTGACAGCCAGCTTGGCCGCCGTCGATGTCAAAGTTGGCTTCGCATCTCTCTCACAGGCGTATTTGTATTCAGCTTTGTATGCATGATGTCAAGGTTGACTTCGCAGTGAACCATAGATGTCAACGTTGACAGCCAGCTTGGCCGCCGTCGATGTCAAAGTTGGCTTCGCATCTCTCTCACAGGCGTATTTGTATTCAGCTTTGTATGCATGATGTCAAGGTTGACTTCGCAGTGAACCATAGATGTCAACGTTGACAGCCAGCTTGGCCGCCGTCGATGTCAAAGTTGGCTTCGCATCTCTCTCACAGGCGTATTTGTATTCAGCTTTGTATGCATGATGTCAAGGTTGACTTCGCAGTGAACCATAGATGTCAACGTTGACAGCCAGCTTGGCCGCCGTCGATGTCAAAGTTGGCTTCGCATCTCTCTCACAGGCGTATTTGTATTCAGCTTTGTATGCATGATGTCAAGGTTGACTTCGCAGTGAACCATAGATGTCAACGTTGACAGCCAGCTTGGCCGCCGTCGATGTCAAAGTTGGCTTCGCATCTCTCTCACAGGCGTATTTGTATTCAGCTTTGTATGCATGATGTCAAGGTTGACTTCGCAGTGAACCATAGATGTCAACGTTGACAGCCAGCTTGGCCGCCGTCGATGTCAAAGTTGGCTTCGCATCTCTCTCACAGGCGTATTTGTATTCAGCTTTGTATGCATGATGTCAAGGTTGACTTCGCAGTGAACCATAGATGTCAACGTTGACAGCCAGCTTGGCCGCCGTCGATGTCAAAGTTGGCTTCGCATCTCTCTCACAGGCGTATTTGTATTCAGCTTTGTATGCATGATGTCAAGGTTGACTTCGCAGTGAACCATAGATGTCAACGTTGACAGCCAGCTTGGCCGCCGTCGATGTCAAAGTTGGCTTCGCATCTCTCTCACAGGCGTATTTGTATTCAGCTTTGTATGCATGATGTCAAGGTTGACTTCGCAGTGAACCATAGATGTCAACGTTGACAGCCAGCTTGGCCGCCGTCGATGTCAAAGTTGGCTTCGCATCTCTCTCACAGGCGTATTTGTATTCAGCTTTGTATGCATGATGTCAAGGTTGACTTCGCAGTGAACCATAGATGTCAACGTTGACAGCCAGCTTGGCCGCCGTCGATGTCAAAGTTGGCTTCGCATCTCTCTCACAGGCGTATTTGTATTCAGCTTTGTATGCATGATGTCAAGGTTGACTTCGCAGTGAACCATAGATGTCAACGTTGACAGCCAGCTTGGCCGCCGTCGATGTCAAAGTTGGCTTCGCATCTCTCTCACAGGCGTATTTGTATTCAGCTTTGTATGCATGATGTCAAGGTTGACTTCGCAGTGAACCATAGATGTCAACGTTGACAGCCAGCTTGGCCGCCGTCGATGTCAAAGTTGGCTTCGCATCTCTCTCACAGGCGTATTTGTATTCAGCTTTGTATGCATGATGTCAAGGTTGACTTCGCAGTGAACCATAGATGTCAACGTTGACAGCCAGCTTGGCCGCCGTCGATGTCAAAGTTGGCTTCGCATCTCTCTCACAGGCGTATTTGTATTCAGCTTTGTATGCATGATGTCAAGGTTGACTTCGCAGTGAACCATAGATGTCAACGTTGACAGCCAGCTTGGCCGCCGTCGATGTCAAAGTTGGCTTCGCATCTCTCTCACAGGCGTATTTGTATTCAGCTTTGTATGCATGATGTCAAGGTTGACTTCGCAGTGAACCATAGATGTCAACGTTGACAGCCAGCTTGGCCGCCGTCGATGTCAAAGTTGGCTTCGCATCTCTCTCACAGGCGTATTTGTATTCAGCTTTGTATGCATGATGTCAAGGTTGACTTCGCAGTGAACCATAGATGTCAACGTTGACAGCCAGCTTGGCCGCCGTCGATGTCAAAGTTGGCTTCGCATCTCTCTCACAGGCGTATTTGTATTCAGCTTTGTATGCATGATGTCAAGGTTGACTTCGCAGTGAACCATAGATGTCAACGTTGACAGCCAGCTTGGCCGCCGTCGATGTCAAAGTTGGCTTCGCATCTCTCTCACAGGCGTATTTGTATTCAGCTTTGTATGCATGATGTCAAGGTTGACTTCGCAGTGAACCATAGATGTCAACGTTGACAGCCAGCTTGGCCGCCGTCGATGTCAAAGTTGGCTTCGCATCTCTCTCACAGGCGTATTTGTATTCAGCTTTGTATGCATGATGTCAAGGTTGACTTCGCAGTGAACCATAGATGTCAACGTTGACAGCCAGCTTGGCCGCCGTCGATGTCAAAGTTGGCTTCGCATCTCTCTCACAGGCGTATTTGTATTCAGCTTTGTATGCATGATGTCAAGGTTGACTTCGCAGTGAACCATAGATGTCAACGTTGACAGCCAGCTTGGCCGCCGTCGATGTCAAAGTTGGCTTCGCATCTCTCTCACAGGCGTATTTGTATTCAGCTTTGTATGCATGATGTCAAGGTTGACTTCGCAGTGAACCATAGATGTCAACGTTGACAGCCAGCTTGGCCGCCGTCGATGTCAAAGTTGGCTTCGCATCTCTCTCACAGGCGTATTTGTATTCAGCTTTGTATGCATGATGTCAAGGTTGACTTCGCAGTGAACCATAGATGTCAACGTTGACAGCCAGCTTGGCCGCCGTCGATGTCAAAGTTGGCTTCGCATCTCTCTCACAGGCGTATTTGTATTCAGCTTTGTATGCATGATGTCAAGGTTGACTTCGCAGTGAACCATAGATGTCAACGTTGACAGCCAGCTTGGCCGCCGTCGATGTCAAAGTTGGCTTCGCATCTCTCTCACAGGCGTATTTGTATTCAGCTTTGTATGCATGATGTCAAGGTTGACTTCGCAGTGAACCATAGAACCCCACCTAATTATCCGACTCGTTCTGATGTTCGTCCTCGCTGACCGCACATTCTACCTCGGCGAGAAGCTCCGCTAACACTTCCGCCACGGCCTCCCGCTCGCTCTCATCCGGGGGCCTCTCAGTTGCAGTTACTCCTTCTTCGTCCTGTCCTTCTGCATCTGCGCCGAGCCGCTCTGGTTGATGCGCTTGTACCTCTACGTTTCGCGGTCTGGAACTTGGAAACGGTAACGGCAAAGACGGCGCCGAAGCCGCCCTGTCGGCATTCTGAACATCGGTCTCGGTTTCCCTTGGCAGTACGGCATCCGAGGCAGCTGTGTCCATCGTTTCCGCGCGCAACTCCTCCTTCGACCGACGCATTCGAATCCGCCCGACCGTTTCATTGTGCGGGAGTTGATCTCCGTTCTTCCACTTCGAGTGCCAAATGTTAAAGCACGATACAGAATTACCATCGGCTACGTGTCGCGCCTTGGAGCACAAAAACAGTCTTCCTCGATCAGTGGAGCACTGCTTGCAGTAATGACGCGTTGTACCGGGAGGTCGATTCGATCCAGGACTGCGCAGTACCGAACAAACTTTGCACACGCGAAACTTGAACTTGCCCTTTGCCGTCTTGTCCGTCGAGACCATCAATTGATGCTTCGAGCTTGCTAGCGAGTACGCCGTCGAAACTGGTGTCTGGTTAGATCTTGACTCCACCTCGGTAACAGCGGCTTCGGCGACTGGAACCGTTTCCAGGAAGTCATCGTCTCGGAGAGCGAGTAGCTCCTCGTGTAGCTGAATTAGAAAATCCGCGTGTGAAAGAGGTTTTTCCCCCACAGACTTCGCGTACTCACGGTGGGCGATAAAAGCGTTAATAACAGCTATGTCGAGAAGCCCGCAGAAAACAGTCTTGTAGTATTTCTTCGGTCGCATGACCCTTTGGATGGAGTACCTAGTCAAATGTATTCTCGGCGTAAGTGAAGGGAGTCAGAACCGCAACAGAGCAACACGTACCTTTGCAGACGTAACTGGTCGTGGCTGTCAACACCCCCCATGTACTTATTGTACAATACTACAAACTCCGGACACGGAATGTTTGCATGTGAGCCGTCCTTTTGTTTCCTCCGCACAATCGCACGTCTAGCGGAGGCCCCAGTCGCCACAAAGTAGTAAATTTTTGAGTCAACCCACCGCGTCGAGTACATCCGACGATTCGTATTGTTCCGGGCAAGCACGTATGAGCCGCGCGGCATCCCTGTCGAAGCTGACTTTTTGTCGGTCTTCAAGTCTTCGGGGAAGCCAAGACGCGTCGTAGCCACCGTCCCGATATTGTAGTACCCCATGTCCATCAAACGAAACCCCAACGTCACTGAAGAATACTCGCGATCAGTGATGATGATTCGCTTCTTGGATCGATCCACCCGACGCTGTTCCCACAAGGCTTTAAGGTTTCGAACCACAGCAGCTGGTCCGCTTCTGGTGTCAACAAATTGACTGTTTTGTTTCTTACCACAATAAACCTCGAACCTGAGCATGAAATCACAGCGTTCAGATACCGACTATATATAAAAATACCGCAAATGACCATACCTGGAGCAGTAGTGGGTTTTCCCGCAACACACAGCGAACAGCTTGGTGCCGTACTTGTGCGGCTTATTCTTCAGGAAAACTTGTATTGTGTTCCGCGAACTTCTTGAAGGGATAACCATCTCGTCGAATGCAACCCAGCGCCCTAGTTCCATACCACCCTTGAAAGTAGTCTGTAACTTGTTTATCACGTTGCGAATCTTCCATGCCCGGTCCGTCTTAGCCTGCGGAGCCTGGTTGTTCGTAAAGTGGAGAAATCTGGCGAAGGACGTGTTAGTGGGCCCTTATTAAAGTAACGTGGAAGTCACAGTACCTGTTAATCTCCTTGAAACGCTTGCGAACCATAAATGGCGACCAAGTTCCAGGTGGGTTCCAGGTGGGATCGCTCCACGGGCTCGCGTCTTCCAATGATCTTCCAGTCGAGACTTTATCGGGCAAATAGCCCTGGATATTATTAGGGCCAGAAAATGCATGATCTCGGCGGCACGTACTTCTTTGAACGCGTCCAGTTCCTTTTTCTTTGCTTGAAACATTTCCTTGCGTTTGTGCCTGTCGTCCGTCTTCTTTTCAATTGACAACTTCGCCTGTCGAAGTCTTTCCGGTCGTGTCTGACGCTCGTAACGATTAGTTTCCTCGGCAATCTCCGTCCAGAGAGTCTTCGGCATGAAGTAAAAAAAAGATCAGAAGGTTTCATCGTTTTCGCTGCCTCTACAGCCGAGGCAGTAAGTCGAGGGCGGTCCGTAAAAACATCCGTAGCGCCGGACAGGTCCGAGTCATCCCGTTCGTCGGTTGCCGGTAGCAACTCCCAACCATTGTCAGACATGCCTCGAAGCATTTCATCTGTTATGTAGTCCTGGGGGCCGGCAACCGCGCGAATTTCCTCTGCTGTTTCGACACTAAAACTTTCGTTTCCGGTACCATCCGCAATATAAAGCTCATCTGCAAACTCATCTTCAGAATCGTCGTCGGCACTCTCGCTGGGGCAACCATCAGATTCCAGCACCTCGTATTCGCCATCAATACCCACGTTCACTTCATCAGCAAGCATCTCCGCACGTCTTTTCGACTTCTTCCCAGATACTCGACTTCCGGGAGACGAAAGAGTACGTCGATTTTGCGAGGGTGTTGCGGTTGTTTCTGCTGTTTGCCGGGGCGATTTTGTTTTATGGGAGCCTTGTCTGACCCTCTGGAGTCTGCACGCGGTACTGGCGTAGCATCCACATTCCTTCCATCGGTATTAAGGCTGATTGAGACCCCGGCACCATAAGGCTCAACAGGACCACCTGCATTTGAGATCGCCTCTTCCTCGGTAGTCTCGGGAAAGTAATCCGGGAAATCGTACTCATAGTCATTTTCGGTTCGATCATCGGTTTGCCGGCTCTCGGTGGCCACAGTGTCAGCATCATTGGTTACTCCCACTCCATAATTTTCTGGAATCGATGCTCTGCTTGCTTGGCGAACTGAAGACCCACCGCTGGGTTTCTCGTTCTCATCGGTATCTTTCCGAGGACCGTCATGGCCTACCGTCCCAGTAGCATCGGTGACTTCAGCTGGAGCTGGGTTTTGGAGCATAGCTTGACGTGCTGCTTTCTGGCGACGCCTAAACTTCTCCAATTTGTCAGGGCAGTTCAGATTGGAGGCAGGCTCCCAGCTCGTTTGGGAATATCCCTTCCATTTCACCTCAAAGTAAGACAAGCCAAAACGAAAAGTTTCGCGAAGAATTTTTTCCACTTCGTACACTTCCTCCGAGCCTGGGCACCATTATTACAGTTAGTGCATTTCCCCCAAAACCAACATAAGAACTTGACAGACACGTGCTGGTTGTTACCTTCAGAATCCTCTTGGTGTTTTGCAGGGATTTTAGCCGTCACGTGGCTACCTCGGTCAGGCAAGTCCGCTTTTCGGGTTGTTTTTTTTCTTCTTCAACGCGCGTGCCTCTTGAAGTTGTGCTGCCTTGAATTTATTGAGGAGCTCAGGACAATGCAGATTCGATTCCGGCTCCCACGACGTCTCGTCGTAACCCTTCCACTTCACATGGTACTTGGGCTCTCCACGCACGAACTTCATCTCGATGATATTCTCGACTTCAAACTCGTCGTCTGCCGCATTATGAGCGTCTACTGTAAGATCCCTACGACGCTTTGCTAGTGAAAGATGCGTTTTGCTTACCAGATGCCTCGGAGTTCACTGTCCTCGCTGCTGTTCTTCGCGCCTTCCGGGGCGGCTGGGTGTCGCGCCCGCTGCCTACTCGGCGCTTCTGTGCCATCTCGACGAGTGACGGTGGGGGGAGCAAAAGGCGCACTTCTAGCATCCGGATACGTGGGCGTTGTTGACCTTGATCATACAAAAATACAGATATTAACTTTCCGATCTAAACATATCCGGATAGGAAGTACGACAGAGATCGTATACTAATAATATCTCGATGTTGAGTAGCAAGTGCCAATGTTGACATCGCAAAGCTTAGCAGATTCCTTTAGCAAAACAAATAGACGCTAGATGTCCTACATTGCTTCTAGAGCTCCTCAACATTTTTTTCACAGCGATAAATACACGCTCGGCGTCGCACTCACTGTGCACGAAACCCGCTGCATGGCAACGGGCATCACGACCGAGCTCGCGAGAAGCGAAACGACGGGCATGACGGCCGTGCAAGTAAGGAAGAGGGACTCAACGTTGGGTTGGGGGATGTCAACATTGACACTGCGCTGGAACTCCAGATCAGCGAGCAATCGAAGCTCACCAGAAGACTTGACGGCAAGCATAGCGACACCAGCACCGCGATCGTGGCGATGACGGCGTGGGCGACCGTCGGGCAGCGTTTAGGTGAGCCCGGCCACAGGGTCACGGCGAGAATGGCGGCGGCGAGCCCGGGCACAGCGTCACGGCGAGCGTGCAGGCGGTGGGCACAGCGACATCAGCGCCGAGAGAGCAGCACAGCCAGCGTGGCGGTGGCGAGCGCTGCAGTCGGCACAGCGAGAGCAGCATGGCGAGCGTGGCGGTGGCGAGCGTGGCGGCAGTCGGCACAGCAAGAGCAGCATGGCAAGCGTGGCGGCAGTCGGGACAGCGACAGCAGCGCCACGAGAGCAGCATGGCGGCAGTCGGCACAGCAAGAGCAGCATGGCGAGCGTGGCGGTGGCGAGCATGGCGGCAGTCGGCACAGCAAGAGCAGCATGGCGAGCGTGGCGGTGGCGAGCATGGCGGCAGTCGGCACAGCAAGAGCAGCATGGCGAGAGCAGCATGGTGAGCGTGGAGGTGGCGAGCATGGCGGCAGTCGGCACAGCGACAGCAGCATGGCGAGAGCAGCATGGTGAGCGTGGCGGTGGCGAGCATGGCGGCAGTCGGCACAGCGAGAGCAGCACAGCGAGAGCAGCATGGCGAGAGCAGCATGGCAAGCGTGGCGGTGGCGAGCATGGCTGCAGTCGGCACAGCGAGAGCAGCATGGCGAGAGCAGCATGGCGAGAGCAGCATGGCAAGCGTGGCGGTGGCGAGCATGGCTGCAGTCGGCACAGCGAGAGCAGCATGGCGAGTGTGTCGATGGCGGCGAGGGCGACCGTCGGGCAGCGTTCCGGCGAGCATAGCGGCGGCCAGGTGAGGATCAGCAGCATGGCGAGCATTGTGGCGGCCTTGGCGGCGACGGTCGATGCGAGCCAGGTGTCGGCATAGTTGGAGAAGCGCTTGAGCAGGAGCTGACGATTTCGGAAATGAGGTTTGGGATTGAGCGCGCGGAAACGATCTTCCGGCACGGATCGCAGCGCGAGCGTGATTGGCCGCGAAATGGCTGGCCAATTACACGTCGCAAATTCAAACGTGGGGGCGCTGATTGGCGTAGATACCGGAGCGAACCCGCGGGCGAAAATCTGCGTGTTGCGCGAACCCACGCGCAAGTTGGAAAAGCGCGCGAAAAGCTGTGTGTTGCGCGAAGCTTGACCAGGCTGAGGCTGATACCACTTTGTGTCTGTGACCTTTGGGTGAAGCCGATTTTGATTGGCTTATTAGCTTCAACTTCAACCCTCGATAAGCACTCCGAATTATAGTAGTTCTTGAGTTAGTGAGTGACTACCCTAGTACGGGGGCATTTCTTTTGCAGTTCTATAGTAACTTACTTTTGCACGTTCATCTGCAACAGAAACGATGGCAAACGGTGCCTGAACGTCACTCGCCTCGCTACCTAGGCCAGTGTGGTGTCCTCACAAAACGCGGTATCCGCAGATATGAAATACCAACCAATGCGTGCACACGGTTTCTATAGGTGAGCGCTGCACCATTGATCTTGTCCGTCGAAAACGCTCTGCTTCTGGGTGGTCAAAGCTCACGAGCAGTACACTAATTCCCTCCGGTTCCTCGACACACTGATACGAATAGACACCAGTGACTTGAGCTAGGAATACGCTGCGCTAGCTAAGAACACGGATGGTTGATGCCCCCCCCCCCTCCTTTATTTTACTGCCATTTACTACATCTAGGAGCCCACACACCGCTTGACCTCCCGTGCCGCGCCACCGTGCGCCTCGGCTGGCGAGGCGGCGAGTCGCGGCGGCGCCGCACTGGTGGTTGGCCGGCCAAGTCACCACTGACACCTCCGAGGGGGGTAATTCGCGCCCGGTGGCAATAGCGCTGCAGGGAGCTTTGGGGGCTGCATGGAGGTGTCAGTGGTGACTTGGCCGGCCAACCACCAGTGCGGCGCCGCCGCGGCTCGCCGCCCCGCTCGGCGAGGTGCGTTCTGCGGTCCGAGGGTGGCTGGTATCGGTGATATGGCGAAAGTCGAAGGTAATTCGCGCCCGGTGGCAATAGCGCTGCAGGGAGCTTTGGGGGCTGCATGGAGGTGTCAGTGGTGGCTTGGCCGGCCCAACCACCAGTGCGGCGCCGCCGCGACTCGCCGCCTCGCCAGCCGAGGCGCACGGTGGCGCGGCACGGGAGGTCAAGCGGTGTGTGGGCTCCTAGATGTAGTAAATGGCAGTAAAATAAAGGAGGGGGGGGGGGCATCAACCATCCGTGTTCTTAGCTAGCGCAGCGTATTCCTAGCTCAAGTCACTGGTGTCTATTCGTATCAGTGTGTCGAGGAACCGGAGGGAATTAGTGTACTGCTCGTGAGCTTTGACCACCCAGAAGCAGAGCGTTTTCGACGGACAAGATCAATGGTGCAGCGCTCACCTATAGAAACCGTGTGCACGCATTGGTTGGTATTTCATATCTGCGGATACCGCGTTTTGTGAGGACACCACACTGGCCTAGGTAGCGAGGCGAGTGACGTTCAGGCACCGTTTGCCATCGTTTCTGTTGCAGATGAACGTGCAAAAGTAAGTTACTATAGAACTGCAAAAGAAATGCCCCCGTACTAGGGTAGTCACTCACTAACTCAAGAACTACTATAATTCGGAGTGCTTATCGAGGGTTGAAGTTGAAGCTAATAAGCCAATCAAAATCGGCTTCACCCAAAGGTCACAGACACAAAGTGGTATCAGCCTCAGCCTGGTCAAGCTTCGCGCAACACACAGCTTTTCGCGCGCTTTTCCAACTTGCGCGTGGGTTCGCGCAACACGCAGATTTTCGCCCGCGGGTTCGCTCCGGTATCTACGCCAATCAGCGCCCCCACGTTTGAATTTGCGACGTGTAATTGGCCAGCCATTTCGCGGCCAATCACGCTCGCGCTGCGATCCGTGCCGGAAGATCGTTTCCGCGCGCTCAATCCCAAACCTCATTTCCGAAATCGTCAGCTCCTGCTCAAGCGCTTCTCCAACTATGCCGACACCTGGCTCGCATCGACCGTCGCCGCCAAGGCCGCCACAATGCTCGCCATGCTGCTGATCCTCACCTGGCCGCCGCTATGCTCGCCGGAACGCTGCCCGACGGTCGCCCTCGCCGCCATCGACACACTCGCCATGCTGCTCTCGCTGTGCCGACTGCAGCCATGCTCGCCACCGCCACGCTTGCCATGCTGCTGTCGCTGTGCCAACTGCCGCCATGCTCGCCACCGCCACGCTCACCATGCTGCTGTCGCTGTGCCGACTGCCGCCATGCTCGCCACTCACCATGCTGCTCTTGCTGTGCCGACTGCCGCCATGCTGCTCTCGCCATGCTGCTGTCGCTGTGCCGACTGCCGCCATGCTCGCCACCTCCACGCTCGCCATGCTGCTCTCGCCATGCTGCTCTTGCTGTGCCGACTGCCGCCATGCTCGCCATGCTGCTCTCGCCATGCTGCTCTTGCTGTGCCGACTGCCGCCATGCTCGCCACCGCCACGCTCGCCATGCTGCTCTCGCCATGCTGCTCTTGCTGTGCCGACTGCCGCCATGCTCGCCACCGCCACGCTCGCCATGCTGCTGTCGCTGTGCCGACTGCCGCCATGCTCGCCACCGCCACGCTCGCCATGCTGCTGTCGCTGTACCCGCTGGAGCTCTGCCCGACCGCCGTCCACGCCGAGGACCTGGGTCTGTCCAAGATGTTGCTGACTCAACGTTGGGTTATGTTATATGTGGTCCACACGGATTTTGACCGTGTAGTGTGACCCACATCGAAAGCAGCGGAATCTTGGAGGGCGGTGACTTGAGAAGCCGACGCGTGATGGAGTATAAAGCCCAACAAATCGTAGACGACTACAGGGCGTACTGGGAGGACTGCCGCTGGTATATGCAGTACCCGCCACGGCTCTTCGTGATCATAAGAGGCCTTCCGGGCTCTGGCAAGACAACGTTGCTCAAGAGGTCGCTCGTTATGCCGCAACGCTCGATTTCCGCTCGTCGATTTGCTCAGCGGACCACTTCTTCCAGCGCGGAGGTACCTATTTGTTCGACGCAAGTCGACTTTGGGAGGCACATCGAAGCTGCTACGAAGAATGCAGAGAACTGCTCTGGCGCAGGGAGTGGATATCGTTATCGTCGACAACACCAACCTTCGGATGGATGATTTTGAGCGCTATCTGGATCTCCACATCCCCTCGGACAAGCTTGCAGTTGCTGCTTTTTTTCGAATGCCCTCCTGGTGTAGCTGAAGCAACGAAGCTCCTGGAGCGAGCTAATCGTATTGGCCACGCTATCCCTGGTCACATTTTTGTGGAGTACTTCAACATCTGGAAGCACAATACGCCGCGCCGCGCCGACGACGAGGTGGACACCGACAACGAGCTGCATACCGAGGACGAGCTGGCCACCAACAATATGCCACGCACCTATCTGATCACAGTGGAAGAGTTTATGCCAGATAGTTAAGTCGCTCCGACAAATCCGTTGAGGTGACGAGTAGCTCCAATAAATCTCTAATTTGACGTATTCACTCTTGTTTTGGCACTCGTCTTCACCAAGTTTACTTTTTGCGAGCACAACGCTGCGAGCTTACTAGTACCTCTCTTATTGAGTCAGCTACGACTTTGGGGTCTATGTTGGCTCAGATTAGATACTTGGTACTAGTAGCCAGCTCAACAACGACTCCGACCAAGTCAACGTTGACTTAGAGTATTAGATTTGGTTCGAATCAACTTCTCTCAACCGAGGATTTGCGTTTCACTTTCTCACATTAAAAAACGTTGACTTCAGCTAAGTGTTAATGGCGAAGCGCAGGGTGCGGCGATCTCAGGCTGCAGACAGCGAGGAGACTGCAGGCAGTGCTACGGACCAGGCGGTCATGACGAGGAGTAGGAAAGCTGCAAAGGCGACGGGCAAGCCAGCGACAAAACGGACAAGTGCGCCCACTGACAAGTCAACAAGCGCTGCCAAGACCACGCCTGCCACCGGCAATGCCAAGGAGAAGCGGAAGAGGCAAGACACTTCGCCAAGCCCCGGTAAGCGGAGGAAGACTACAAGGAAGGCTGGCCAAGGATCCAAGGGGACGACGGGCGAGCTGGGCGCCGCGGGTGCGTCGGAGGACGAGATGACGACTCAAGATGGAGAGACGATTCCCCTGGTTCCCAAGCGCGCGCTCCGGTCCACGTGCTTGGCTCTGCAAAAGAAGCTTGACGAAGAAAAGGGCGAGAAACGGCAAGGCCCACGGCGCACGGCAGCTGATCGGTACAAGCTTGCAAACTACCAGAAGCGTGTGTGGGCGGATAGGTACACAGCTGCGAGGAACAGCAACAAAGGCATTGGACTACCGCGCTTTGAGCATGGCGACTCAATTCAGTGCGTTCAAAGACAACCCAGACGAGCTCCAACGTCACGAGCCTGCGCTGCTGAAAGAGCTCTACAAGGTTTATTTAGCAGAGCAAGCCCTGAAAGGAGACGCACACGCGCAGGCCGCTGGATCAAGTTCGCCGATGCTGTCGCAACATGATGGAGCCGAGCACGTGGAGATCGAGCAACGCGACATCCAGGCGGCTCAGCAGCTTACGGCAACCAGAAACCAAGCAGCGTCAGCGTTAGACCAAGCTCCGAGTCCAGAGCCTCCAGTCTCCGTCCAAGCGCAGACACCCGAGACAGCGCAAGTCGAAGGTGGGAGCGTGCAAAGCCACCCTTTGCGAGGAGGGTATGCGAGTTTTGAACACTCCATTTCGCAAGCACTGCAGCAGTTTGGAGAGAAGCTGGAGGAAGAGAAGCAGAAAGGGGCTCGACAGCTGGAGGAGGAGCAGGCACGCTCAAGGAAATTAGAGGAGCAGCTAGCAGCCACAGCGAAGGAGCTGGTCGAACTCAGGAACGATGGTCTGCCAGACGTTGATATAATTAACGCGGTGACAAAGGAGTTGCTGGAAGCGGTTCGTCTATTAGCTGAAGAGAGGGCGACTTCACGTGGATTGAGCCAAAAAGTTGCTCGTATGGAAGATGAGTTGAATTTGGCAAAGAAATCCGTCACCACGCACGCAGACAATCTACTCAAGGTGCAGGCCAGCCATGCTAAGAAACTCCAGGATGTGCACGATGACATGAACAACCTCACGAAAGAGCTGGACGAGCGCAAGGAAAAACTGGAGGACCGGGAGAAGGGGGTGGCTTTGCGAGAGAAGCAGCTGGAGGACAAGAATAAAGACCTACAAGCCAAGCTGCAATCTCGAGAGGCCAAACTCAAAGAAGAAGAGCGGCGTATGCAGAATGTAAAGCATCGAGTGCACTGGCAGCGGGAGAAGTTGGAAGAGAGCGCGACGAAGCAAGCAGATCAGGATCGTGTGAGAGCGGAGTTGGAATCGATGAAGGCTGCGCTAGAGGCGGTGAAAGCGGAGAATAGCGGATTGCAAGACACCATCACGAGGCGAGAGCTGCAACTGCATACGTTCAAGTATAGCGCGGTGACCAAGGAAGCTATGGAAAAATTCACGCAATGGAACGCCGTCATCCGAGATGGTAAGCCGCTTGCGTTTCTGCTTCAGTGTGGTTTGACATTGTATTGACTTCCATTGTCTCTGTTTAAAAAAATGTAGGTAATACGAGCAAGCGCGACTTCATTCTGGGCAAAATGAATGAGGCGTTTGGTTCGAAGACGGCGGACGCTCAAGAGTTTGAGGCGCTTGCGATCGAGTTCTGGGAGAAAAGAAAGATTTTGATCCACGACAAGACAGGCAACGCAATTCAGACGATGAACCACGGCAGATATGCGAATGTATGCAGTAGGATTCTGGAAGTGTTGGCTGCGTTTGAGAGTGCCATCCTTCTGTAGTTGTTTGTGTGCTGTAACGATGAATGGATACACATTTCCGAGTCAACATACAGTGGTTTTAGCAGTAGTGAAGTCAACATGGACATAGAACAAGTCGACATTGGCTTAAACATACTAGTTTCAGTAATAGCGAACTCAACGTCGACTCTGAACGAGTCGACATTGACTCAGTCGACGGCGACCCAACGTTGACTCTGATCGAGTCGACATTGACTCAGTCGACAGCGACCCAACGTTGACTCTGAACGAGTCGACATTGACTCAGTCGACGGCGACCCAACGTTGACTCTGATCGAGTCGACATTGACTCAGTCGACAGCGACCCAACGTTGACTTTCAAATAAAAAAAAAAAATTGCCAACATACTAAACAACGCTAAACAATGTGAATACGTGTAACACGACCTTGATGCATTAAAGTCCGCCTAGACTACCTCTCTCCGCCTGTCCTATCCTACATATTGGGGTCGACGGTGTACACGTTGGCTACGTCATCACTACTATCCGCGACGTATTCTTCAAATCGAGTTCGAAGTTCATCGTCCGACAGCGATCGCCACGATCTGCTGTTAAGCTCGAAAGCGTGCGATTCGTCGTGGCACGATAGCTTAACCATGCATACATCTCCTTCGCACCCCAGACTGGTCAACGTAGTGGTTACCGTGTTGAGAATTGGTTTCCTTTCGCTCTCCGTAAGATTCATCTCATCGATAATCACCACGTCCGCAACTTGTAAGGAAAACGTAATATCCTCCTCAGTAAACTTCGCCGGCGTGGAGTCGCGCTTCGCTGCACACAATGCATGCACTTCGTAAAATGCCGAGCTACACACCCGCACTAGGCGAGAGCTGTCGTCCTCGTTTGGTTTCTCACGCAAAGCCTCTCTGAACTCTCTAGCCAACACTTCGCTGAGCGCGCTCTTTCCAGCCCCAGGAAGCCCACTGATAAGGACCACATACTTCCGGCAAGTCCAGGAACGTTCAACCGTATCCGCCACGACCTGGGCGACGACGTGACTCCAGTTGGCTTCCTCCCACTCGGCGGGCAGCTCGGCGGGCAGCTCCGCGCCAGCCATCTTGTTGAAGAATAAAAAGATCAACTGCAATTGATCAGATCCATATCCTTCAAAATCAATTTCCATCAATCAGATCAAGTTCCTGATCAGCACAAACCCGATCTCACCGTTGACTTGGAAGTCCAGGAACGTTGACTTGGAAGTCCAAGAACCTTGACTACAGCAAGGTGCTGATGGCGAAGCGATCTCAGGCTGCAGACAGCGAGGAGACTGCAGGCAGTGCTACGGACCAGGCGGTCATGACGAGGAGTAGGAAAGCTGCAAAGGCGACGGGCAAGCCAGCGACAAAACGGACAAGTGCGCCCACTGACAAGTCAACAAGCGCTGCCAAGACCACGCCTGCCACCGGCAATGCCAAGGAGAAGCGGAAGAGGCAAGACACTTCGCCAAGCCCCGGTAAGCGGAGGAAGACTACAAGGAAGGCTGGCCAAGGATCCAAGGGGACGACGGGCGAGCTGGGCGCCGCGGGTGCGTCGGAGGACGAGATGACGACTCAAGATGGAGAGACGATTCCCCTGGTTCCCAAGCGCGCGCTCCGGTCCACGTGCTTGGCTCTGCAAAAGAAGCTTGACGAAGAAAAGGGTGAGAAACGGCAAGGCCCACGGCGCACGGCAGCTGATCGGTACAAGCTTGCAAACTACCAGAAGCGTGTGTGGGCGGATAGGTACACAGCTGCGAGGAACAGCAACAAGGCATTGGACTACCGCGCTTTGAGCACGACGACTCAATTCAGTGCGTTCAAAGACAACCCAGACGAGCTCCAACGTCACGAGCCTGCGCTGCTGAAAGAGCTCTACAAGGTTTATTTAGCAGAGCAAGCCCTGAAAGGAGACGCACACGCGCAGGCCGCTGGATCAAGTTCGCCGATGCTGTCGCAACATGATGGAGCCGAGCACGTGGAGATCGAGCAACGCGACATCCAGGCGGCTCAGCAGCTTACGGCAACCAGAAACCAAGCAGCGTCAGCGTTAGACCAAGCTCCGGGTCCAGAGCCTCCAGTCTCCGTCCAAGCGCAGACACCCGAGACAGCGCAAGTCGAAGGTGGGAGCGTGCAAAGCCACTCTTTGCGAGGAGGGTATGCGCATCTTGAACACTCCATTTCGCAAGCACTGCAGCAGTTTGGAGAGAAGCTGGAGGAAGAGAAGCAGAAAGGGGCTCGACAGCTGGAGGAGGAGCAGGCACGCTCAAGGAAATTAGAGGAGCAGCTAGCAGCCACAGCGAAGGAGCTGGTCGAACTCAGGACTGGTAGCAGTGGTGGCGACAGATGTACCGTGATAGCGCAAGAGTGGAAGAAGACGGCTACAAAACTAGCTGAGGAGAAGGCGATTTCAAGTGGCTTACGCAACAAGCTTGCCCATGTGGAAACTGAGTTGAATTTGGTAAAGAAATCCGTCACCACGCACGCAGACAATCTACTCAAGGCGCAGGCCAGCCATGCTAAGAAACTCCAGGATGTGCAAGAAGACATGAACAATCTCACGAGAGAGGTGGACGAGGGCAAGAAAAAACTGGAGGACCGGGAGAAGGAGGTGGCTACGCGAGAGAAGCAGCTGGAGAACAAGGAGAAAGAACTACAAGTCAAAGCCAAGGAGCTGGAATCTCATGAGGCCAAGCTCAAAGAGGAGGGGCAGCGTCTCCAGAACGAAACGCATCGTCTGCAACGGGAGCGGGAGCAGTTGGACGCGGATAAAAAGAAACGAGAGAAGTCGAGTCAAGAGAAGCAGCAATGAAATCGAATATCGCTGAGGCAGGCAAAGATGTTGAATGAAATGAAGCGCCAGACCCGACTCCTGAAAGAGCAGTTCGAGAACAACGGTTGCCCGCCAGCATTTGAAGAGCTTCAAGCCAAGTGTAACCAGATCGAGGAAGAGAGCGCGACGAAGCAAGCAGATCAGGATCGTTTGAGAGCGGAGTTGGAATCGATGAAGGCTGCGCTAGCGGCGGTGAAAACGGAGAATAGCGGATTGCAAGACACCACCGCGAAGCTAGAGCTGTACTTGAGTATGTTCAAGCATAGCGCGGTAACCGAGAAAGCTATCGAAGAGTTCACGCAATGGAACGCCGTCATCCGAGATGGTAAGCCGCATGCGTTTCTGCTTCAGTGTGGTTTGACATTGTATTGAATTCCATTGTCTCTGTCTAAAACAATGTAGATAACACGAGCACAATGCAGAAGAAGCGCGACTTCATTCTGGGCAAAATGAATGAGGCGTTTGGTTCGAAGACGGCGGACGCTCGAGAGTTTGAGGCGCTTGCGATCGAGTTCTGGAAGAAAAGAAATCTGTTGGTTCACGACAAGACATGGACCGTCATTCATTCGATGGACCACGACAGATACGCGCATGTCTGCACGAAGATTATGGAAGCATTGGGCGTGTTGGAGAAAACCATTAATCCTTAGTCTGCTGTATTTGTGTGTCGCTGCGTAACGATGAATGAATACACATTTCCAAGTCACCGATGACTTAGAGCGAGTCAACTTTGACTCGAATACGCCTGTTTTATTGATAGCGAAGTCAATGTGGACTTAAGTCAAGTCCACATTGGCTTAAACATACTAGTTTCAGTAATAGCGAACTCAACGTCGACTCTGAACGAGTCGACATTGACTCAGTCGACAGCGACCCAACGTTGGCTCTGAACGAGTCGACATTGACTCAGTCGACAGCGACCCAACGTTGACTTACAAATAAAAAAAATAAACTCGGTTCCAGTACGAATCCCCAAAGGGTCGTTTTACTTGAGCTTGTATAGACAGTATCCGAAGCGAAAAAATGGCCGACTTTTCAGGTGACGAGGATCGCCTACTCGTTCAGCTCGCGGCGGCGTACGAGCAAGCGGGAAGACGAATCGACTGGCTGTCAGTGGAGAAAGACATGGGGCCGTCAACATGGAGCGCAGCCAAACTGCAACAGCGAATCAAGACGCTCAAGAGACGATATGGCAATAACGTGCTGAGTTTCCCCCCCACGCTATTTCCGCCCGCTACCAGACCGAGCAGGACTGTATTTGGAAGCCAAAGCCGCGTCTCCGCTACGATGTTCGCCTTCACCGCATACCATAGCGACCCTATCACCGCAAGAAACCTACAACGCCACTGAAGGACTATTCTGTCTACTCACCAGGCGTGATATGCGCGCGAGGGAACGTCAGCTAAATACCGGGGAGATTACAATGGCTGGGGTGTCCATGCTGATCGAAGAAGCGAATATTCAAGAGAATGACGTGTTTCTGGATGCTGGACCCGGCGTGGGAAATGTTCTCGCTCAAATCGCTCTGCAAACGCAAGCATTTCGTGTGGTTGGTATTGAGATCCAACGTGACCTGGCCGCTAGGGGTATGGAGCTGATTGCGTCTAGGACATCGCGCTTTCCCCACTTGCTCAAGATCAGCGTCGTCACCGCAGACATCCGCAATATTGCTGAAGGCAGCGATACTGTTATCAGTGCTGACCCAGACTCGAAGTTGGCTCAACCCAGCTTCCTTATCAGCTCCGCCACTCTTTTATTTTGCCACGACACTGTGTTCGAAGAAGATGTGGTTTTGGCAATGCGTGCTTTGTGCATGAAGCTACCTCATCTACGTTTGGTGGCGCTTATAACACGAGTGTGTCCGCGGCATCGTAATACGTGCCGAAATTCGTTTTGCAAGCGGTGGAGGTTACTGAAAACAATTCAGGTTCCGATGACTTACAGCAGTTCCCTTCGGGATTTACACCTGTACGCAGCTAAACCAAGATGGTCGATGCAGTAACTACGATCACCACACGTAACATTTCCGCCGAGGGGCCAAAACAACAACTATGTATTAATTGCATGAAAATCAATGATAATTCTAATTAACTTCGACCCGCCGTTGAGTTTGACAGCGTAACGAAGCCGCTGTCGCCCCATGAGCTGCCATATGAGGTCTAGAGAACCCAATACAAGATGAAGTGTTCGTAGCGGACGAGCTTACTCGACGTACGGCATCGTGGGCTCCAGCCGACCATGAAGACTCCACGCTTCAAGCCGCCGTTGTATCTGTTGTTCTTGGAGGCTTGTCACCCCCCCCCCCCCCCCCCCCCCCCCCCCCCCCCCGCTGTCCCTGTCGTGCTCTTGGCGTCCTCCCTGCCGTTTGCTTCCACCGTCGTACCTTCGGCATCGCGCTTGGGCATTCGCTGTGGAGTCGATTCGCGTTAGGGTGAATTGTCATCACCCGCATGGTTTCACAGCGGCGGGGGCACGTAACTTAGGTGGGCGCTGATACGCAAGATCGCCTCCTTGCTCGACTCCTGCCGGGAGTGGCCGGTGAACAGCTCGTCCAGAATGTAAATGCGCCTGTCGACAACAACAACACCAGCATGAGCCCCTAGATATGAATGCCAAAGCTGCCAAGACGCCGCCTTACCTTCCGGGAATTGAAGATGGTGTCCAGCTCGCACTCCTACCGAACCCACAACATCTCTCAGCGTCAGCCTCCCTTCTGCTAAAGCTCCTCGCCCCGACGCCTCAGGTACATTTCCGAAGTAGCGGTCGGCCTCCTCCACGAACAGAAGCGTCCAGGCCTCGATCGGAATACCTCGGTCTTCGCAGTGGCGGCGGTACAGCCGTACTCGTAGCTTCTCGACCACCGTATCTCGAGCTTGTGGTCACCTACAGAAGACAATGCTAATACAGTACATACATAAGGGAAAAGAAAGTTAGCGATTAGTGAGAGGTGCATCTTATCAATTCAGAATTTCACCATACAGGGGAGGCGCTAATCCGTTGTGGGCACCTGGCAATCTGCGGGTGTAAATTCTAGTGCAGTGGCCAATGGTGGCGCGGAAGGCGCGGAAGGTGCCCATCAACCTCAGCAGGCGAGAAATCCGCAAACAGATCGCATTGGTCAAAACGCCGTCGGCGGGACCTTGAAGAGTCGCAAGTACCCTAACCACCTGTATGGTTTGAACCGGAACTTTTCCCCGAGGTTTTTCTTATCCCTGCTAAATCGGGTTAACGGTCGCCGGTGGGTTAAGGATATCGAATCCCAACGTTACTCTGTTCTCGTAAGTCTCTTACGGCGGCCCTCTGCTCGGTGGTGAAATGGGGTGGGGGTCCTTTCAGCGCATATTTAAGTGGGTTACGGTGTCTATCGACTGGCGCCTTACGCAACGAGAGATTGCATCGGAATAATATATTAATCTGGCTGTGTATAGAAGCACTTCTGTATTATTACTATTTGCCAAAGCACTGAGTCAGTAGTTTCACGCTATCACAATCATTTTGTAAAATCTCAGTGAAAATCACTGATTTATGGAAATTCCTCGTAGTGTCACGCATGCCTTCACACGCAGTATACATTTGCCTTCCCATCGGTCGTAAGACGCACTGATGGGGATTATCGGCGATTTGGACGGCGTAATCGGTACATGCATCACATTGAAGTGGCCTACGTGTGTATCTTGTCGTGCCGTCCTAGACTCTCGACGATAGCTTCAATGCGATCTCGCCCACATCGTTCACTTTCGAATTCACTTTCGACTCCCCCAACAACAACAACACTCCCCATCGAACCAGAAACTATGGTCTACACGATTATCGTCGGACTTCACGCCAAGGCTGGCAAGGACGTCGAGGAGCAGCTGCGCGCCAAGCTGACGGAGGCCGCGCAGACCTATTCCAAGGACGCCAGCGTCGTTGGCTGGCACCCCATGCAGCACACCACCGACCCCAGCAAGTGGACCATCGTCGAGCGCTTGGATCAGGAGAGCGTACGTATCCTGTAGCTAGCTGTGCACCTCTTTCTTAGTTTCACTCCGTGGAAGGCTTAACTGACGTCTTTCTTCGCCGATAAACAGAGCTTGGCGAAGCACCGCGAGGATCCGGAATACAAGGCGTTCGCTAGCGCTTTGCTGCCGCTGCTCGAGAACGGCCTGGAAAGCATGCACGTGCACCAGTTCAAGGAGCTCTAACTGCCAGGTCGTGCGTGAGCGAATCGCCCCCCTGCAAGTTTTTATTACAGGTTTTCCTCCGGCGTCCATGAAGTTTGGGCTAGTGTGTGTAGTAGAGCAGGGCAGCCGTATCACAGTAAGCCATACAAACACCGATATGCTGAACTGTTGCTGTTGGAGTCACATTAACGTTAATGCGGTTTAAAGCATTTTTAACAAGTAACTCCTTAATTGCAGGGTCACAGTTAATGAATAAGGAGTTGGTGGGGGAGTGCAGCATGAACGCTCGAGATACTACGTAGTAAATCATGTGAGTTTGTCGGTCGCTAAGGTGCGATGCCTGCTTGGACGTTCCAGAACCGTTGCATGAAGTTGCCGATGCCCGGCCGGATGCGTTTGTTTACATCTACGACAGTGTCTACTTGGGCAGTTATGAGCGACACACCTGTGCGAATACAAAGCAGGAGACGTGAGTCCAAGAAGCACACAATAGGGAGCTGAAATCGTGTGACCGACTCACCTGGGAAGTGCCGGAACACGTGTTGAAGGCCCTCGAAGGAGCTGATGACTGTCACGAGATAGATGTTTTTCTCGGCTATCTGCATCTCGTGGACGAGGTGCTGTAGCACAGCGCACGCTTCCTCGCCTGTGGCGCACTCAATGTCAAGGAGTAGCACGGCTTGGCGAGGATGGATGGGTGGTAGTTGGGCGTGTACGATTGCCGGGGAGGCGTCTGTAGCCTTTGCGTCGACAGACACCACGCCCGTAGGTGATGTCGGACTGATCATGGAGAAGGCTCGAAGCAGAACCATGCCCTTGTCCTCCATGGAGATAGCGCTGATATCGCGTTCATCAAATGGTTTAGCCCCGTGGGAAACGTCTCCAAACTGGTTTGTGATCTCGACGTTCTCGTGCGGCAAACAGGTGAGCGCCTCTTCGATCACGAGTCGTACCAAACGCGTCGCACGCTGTTGGAAGACTACCGTACTGATACTTTCGTCCCGCAGCGCAGCGACAAGGTTCCTGCACGGGTACGAGTACGCTGAAGCCTCGTGGACAAGGAATGGCCTGGATACCACGACGTTCTCCACGACACCCTCAAAACGCGATCGCTGGTCGCGAGGTAGTTTGTCGGTCTCATTCTGCTGGTACCGCACCTGATGCTGCTGCTTGAATTGACCCTTCTGTGGTGAGTGGTCTTGAGCAGTAACCACGGATAGATGGCTGCCGCCGTGGCTTGAGTCGTCGTCATCGCCCGTGGACTGATACTGGAACGCTGTCGAGTCCTCCTGGTCATCACGCGGACTCTCCTCTGAACGAATCGATATCGTGGACACGTCGGGGTACACTGGCGTCGGTTCCGGTTTAGGCGCAGCAATAGTCAGCTCTGAGGTGGGTGTCGAGGTCTGGGAGGTTAACCGCGGACTCGCCTTCCTGCTGCGCGTCTTCTTCGGGTGCTTTGACTCGGGGTTGCGACTCCCGCGAGTTAGAACTTCCCACCGATTCTTGTAAAGGTTGCAGATAGCGGCGCGACTGACGCAGAACTCCCTCGCCAGCGTCACCTGCTTCTCGCCCGCGTCGATCCGCGTGATGATCTCTCGGCGGTCTCCCTCGCTCAAGTACCTTGATGTGCGTTCGCGACGGGGAGCTGTCGCGGTCGGCTGTGACGCGAAATAACCACTTGTCGAGTTATCGCCCTCTTGAGAGGGCGATGCAGACGAATACGAATACGAAGGGCCCTCCGACGTGATGAGCGGGCTGGCTTGGCCCTCTGCGGCGTAAAGACTGCTAAGTCGCGAGAATGACGCCGCACTCGAACCTTCGGCGTCGTCGTGGACTGAAATGGACGACAACGACTGCTTCCGCTTGAGTAGCTCGCTCTCGGAGCGGTGGGAGGTCGGGGGGAGTCGCGGACTGACTGCCGAGAACGTGCCTTCGATGCTGTTGCGTCGCTTCTTGAACCCGGCGGTGGCCATGCTGGGGGTGCGCGTGTCCGAAGACGGCGCCGGCAGGTAGGACGAGAGCTGCGGGAGCATCGCGGGAGACGACTCCATCACCGACGTCGACGTGCTGGGAAATAATAACGTTGGGCACGCGTGTAAATCGAGAGTGGTGACTGAAGTGAGAAAGGTGAGACCCCTTGTGTGGCTCGTTCTCTGCCGAGTTGACTGCGCCGGGTCATGAGAAGGTACTAGCGAGGCAAGCGCTGTTGCGTGTGTGCGGGCGGGCGTCTCATCTCGAGTTCCCGAACAGGCATCATACCCGTTTGAGTTTACAGTACCTGGGCAACTGGAAGTTTGCTCGCCTTGACCTGGGCCCTTGCACGGGGTCTCCGCTGTCTGTAAACATTGATGTGTGCGCAGCCCCCGCACCGTGATCGGAGGATCCGGTCCCCGCCTGCAGATGGTTGCAGTTGCTATAATAGTCCAAGGTGTCCGCCTCGACGATCTTTCGCGGCTGCCTTGTCGCCGCCGTCAAGCCCCGGGACTTAACGCTGGACTCTCCTAGCGAAATGGTGCAGCAATGCGAGATGGGGGGCATTGGTGCTCCCCAATCGCCGGCTGTGGGTGCCATTGACTCACGGGCTTTGGCAAAGCTCCAGTCTCCGTGACAGAGTGGCGGACACCTTGAAGTTTGTTAACTCGTGATTGTGGTGGCGATTCGTGTACGCAGGCATCCCAACTTGGACCATCTCTTTCGCAACTGGATTTAAGGCAACGAGCTCCCGCCGTCAGCCCAGCGTCAGCGTTGCAGCGGTTGCTCATGCGGCCTTATCAGCACAACCGCGTCCAACTGCACCAGCTTGATTGATTCGGAGGACAAGTGAAATGGTGCCATAACGTTTTCGGTGGTGGATTTGACAAGTTTTGACACACTCACTCAAGCAGCGGTGCAATGCATCTATGGGTATGTGCACGTATGCTTACCTCGCCCCAGCCTGGCACCCGCGCTTGAAGTGCAACATGCGCATGAGCTGGATGTCGTTGGCAAACTTTTTCCTTGCAGTGGCGCCTGGTGCTGTTGCAACAAGACCGCAGGCCCGAAAGCTGGATGGCCTCACCGCAACTTCTTTCAGAGGAGTCGATGCCTGCTGCAACCACGCCCGAGCGACCGCCAGGTCCACGGAGCTGGTCTCGGCCATAAGCCATGCGGGGACCACGGATCTGCACGTTGCAGCTTGGCATTTTTTTGTTTTGACGAGATTGCTTGGTATATGTATGTGTCTAAGATTACATGGTGGTGATGGTGGGTGGCTGGTGGAGGGGGGGGGGTACATAGGTACTGCTCACTACTTCGAAGTACATATTACTGCAAGATTTCTCGTGTGAGAAGCTATTACAGGCACTTTTATACATATGCGTTCCGTGATCTCACGAGATACATTTGGCCTGGCAAGACCGAGTTGCCAACCGCGCGAACTGGAGAAGAATCGACAATGTAAAGGTATCTGAAGTTCCCCCGACAGTGGCCCACCTCCTCATTGGTACATGCAGGATGTAGTAGGATGGCGCGTGCGTTCAAGCATCCTACCGACATTCATACGAAAGAGGAGGTAAGAAGGTAAAAGTGCCTTTGGCATTTATTTCCGCTTCGAAGTGGTGAGTTTAGATGCCAAACACCAAGTGCTGTAGAACAAGATCTTGACGTTAAAAGTGAAACTTGACACTGATGCGCGTTTCTAGCCCCTTCATGGCATGAAGTTCATGCACGAACTACAGTACAACTCACGGTACGAATGATTCTACAAGATTGTAATACTGTACATCTACTGTACTTCCATGAGTTGTTGACCGGGCCCGTACTGTACAACAGTTTATGCCAGCGTGCTGGCGAGTCACACAAGTTCAAAAACATCACAACATCCGACTGCACACGATTTCGCATTTGATGATGCTCCTCAACTCGCGGTACATATCGAGTACCACATGCACTTCACAATGTGAAGCTCACATACAGCCTGCAGTCCACTTGATACAACGACGACGCCAGTCCGCTTAATACCTACGTGGACAGGTAAGGCGACTGCCATAAGTCTCTATCGCAAGCTTGCCAGAGCCTCGATCGCACATGACCTAAATTTTCATACAATACTTACACGGACTCAAAAGCAGCAGCAATGCCGGACTGGAAATACAACACCAGACTCCAATCTGAGCAACAAGTATGCGTGACCAAATTGGTTGCAGCATTATTATATATTTTTATACGCTTTCATCACACGATGGCCGCAAAGTGAACGCGTTGGCGCTGCAGTAGCTTGGCAGCTTCTCGGTCACCGCCGCGACGACAAACTTTGGCTGTGAACAGTACAAAAACGGCAGTAGCGGCCATCCCTCCGAGAATAATGGCGGCCGAGGTGTACAACAGCGACCCGGCAGACGAGGAGACGGACATTTGAATCTCGGAGGAACGCTGCGACCTCACCGACGCGGTTGACTCCACGCAGGCTGCATAATCTTTCGTCGAAGACCACCAGTAGAGCGAGCACAGCCACTCCGCCTGGCAAGTAGCATCCACACATGACGGCTGAAGACGGGATTGGGCCTTGGAGTTGTAGTAGTACTGCTCTAGCAGCTCCCCATCGGCTGCCGCGCGCTTCGCATACTTTGAAATCTCTGACGTATTCAAAGAACTGACCCCGTACTCGGTGCTGGCCTTGAATAGTTCCTTCCAGTCGACGTCCTGCGTAGTGGTAGAAATATTCCCACCGTAGACTGTGAAGTCGCGGATGTCGAATGTGGTGGCGTCGTAGTCCCAGATCATAAACGCCGGGTTGTTCAAGAACAGCGGCGAGATGGCTGCCACCATGAACAACGGCACCAGCTGCGCGCTGTCATCGAAGTCTGCGTCGACCGTCACTCCATTCTGCTCGAAATGCTCAACCTGGTCGCTGGACAGGGGCAAGCGGAACTCGATGCTGTGCACGTGACCGAAGAGCTGCGCCTTGATGATGTCCGTGTACTGGCTCACGATCTGCTTGTACGTTTTGATGTACGTCTCGTTCCACATCGGCTCGCCAGCGTACGAGTCAATGATCGGAGGGATGTGGCCGACGATGTAGGCCAGCTTTCCAGTACTTCTCAACTCCGTCAGCGACGCGTTCAGCCACTCAAACTGCCCGAACGGGTCCGGAAGCGTCGATGTGTCGGGTAAGTGATGAGGCTGTGTGGGCATATCACAACGCCAACATTCGGTCAGTCAATTAATAAGAGCTACAGTAGTAGAGTGAGTGTTCCGCAACTCACCGAGTACGGAAGCGTGTTGAGCGATATCACAGTCAAGTTGTCGCCTAGAGTGTAGGCCAGATACCCGAAGCGGTTGAACCAGTCGAGGTTGGAACTTGACATTGAGGTTTCCCACGCTTGTGATATGAGTGCGATGTTCGGGTTCTCCTCCGTCTCCGGGTCCGTCACATTCATCGTGTAGTCAGGACCTGCAGTAAATAAAAAACAAAATCGTTAATCACCACACATTTTTTCAACACTGCCGCCCAATAATGTCACACTTACTGGTATCCGCATTGCCGATAATGGCCGTGATGTCCAATGCCGCGGCACCGAAGTACTTGGCCATGATCTCCACGTTCTCCTCCACCGCTTCGACCAGGTACTCGTCTGAAAGTTCCCCATGCACGGCATGGTCGCCCGTGTACAGGAAGAAGTCCGGGTCGGGTAGTAATTGCTTGGCGTACTCAAGCGCCGACACCAGTAGACTGGTCGGTGCGTCGTCTCCGTAGGCGACAGGAATCGTGGCCGAGTCGTTGGCATTCAGCGACGTGGAGATGTTGAGGTGCACGTCCGAAAAGTGCAAAATGTGTCGGACCGTCGACTCCCCAGTGTTGTCACCCCCCGCACTATCGCCGTTGCTGGTGCCGGAGCTTGCCATTGATGCGGAAGAGTCCACGGACGCAATCGAAGTGACGGCGATTCCGAGCGTCACCAGTGCCAGCAAGACACCGCACCGCATGACCATGGAGTTCGCCCGCACTCGGTCGAGAAATTGGCGGAATGGAATCATGCCAACCATCATCAGAGCGTGCGGCTTCAAACTGCTGGCGTCGTCCCAGATCAAGCGAAATAAATCCGCAAAATTCCGTGATGCGCATCAAGGTCAACTTGATGGCACCAGCGCATCTTACCCTTGATGGCGCACCAGCGCATCAAAACAAAACCTGTACCCGTTTATCGGTACATCCATCGCGCCAAAGTACGACGCGTCGTGCTACTGGCTGAAATTCAGCAATTCATTTTCATCCAATAGACGGAGGGTAACCACCGCGCGAATCGTTGGCTGGCGCTCCTTGGGTCTGTGTGTGGAGCTCCGCCCATAGTGCAGGCGGGTCATTTCTCAAAGAGGCAAACAAGCAGAGATGGCGAAGGTTACCGCGAAGACTTCGGCCGGCAAGGCCGCCGCTAAGGTGTCCAAGAAGGTCATCAAGGGCTCGCACGGCAAGGTGCTGAAGATCCGCACCAAGGTGCACTTCTACAAGCCCAAGACCCTGCAGCTGGCCCGCGCCCCGCGCTACGCCCGCAAGTCGGTGCCGTCGCGCAACAAGCTCGACAAGTACCGCATCATCAAGGCCCCGCTCACCACCGAGTCGGCCATGAAGAAGATTGAGGACAACAACACGCTCGTCTTCCTGGTGGACCTGCTGGCCAACAAGCGCCAGATCAAGGACGCCGTCAAGCAGCTGTACGACATCAAGGTCGCCAAGGTCAACACCCTCATCAGGTACACCACATCGCGTCGAGCTTTGAGATTTTAAGGATGGAGGGACCATCTACGAACCCCCTTGAGACGCCTCACGCCTGGCCGTAGTCCTGATAGGGAAGTGCGGTGGCGGGTCCTCGAGGGGCGGCCTCAGCCTTGAAGTTGTGGCCGCTCTCCGTCCTATTGTGTTGAGTGAGGACATCGTGGAGCAATGAGTGCTGACTCTGTTGATTGTGTTGTGTTGTGTCTGCAGACCCGATGGCCAGAAGAAGGCTTACGTGCGCCTGACCGCCGACTACGACGCCCTGGACGTGGCCAACCGCATTGGCGTGATCTAAGCTGTCTAGCCATCTAGGTAGTCAAACTTGCTCGGCGTAGCCGTGCTGCGAGGATCGCTCTTTGCCATCTTGAAGAAATAACAATACACGGCCGTCGCACTCTCGCCGAAAGGCCGAGGGCGCGGGCCTTCGTATGCTAAATGCTGCCTCTGCAGGTTGCTTTGAGCTATTGCAATCTTGGATGTTGTAATGATAGTGCACACAATGGACACCAGGTTGAAGCGGCCAGTAGAAGTAGTTGTATCGACATCTACTACGCAGTTAGTCGGAGGAGGCAAGCTAGTCGTAGTTCTATTCCACTAGTCAGCTGTGCGAACATTCCACACAGCCCTCGCTACATCGCTGGCGGCTCGCTCGCTTGCACAGCGAGGGGAGCGATGCTAGCGCCCTTCAGCAGCCCAATGCTCACTGGAAGATCTTTATTGTACTGTCCGCGCCACCCGTGGCGATGAAGTTGCGAGTCGGGTGGTATGACACCGAGTGCACTGCTTCGCCCATCTTCGGCCGGTGTGCCTGCGTAAGATGAATCAAGATGCGGTCAGTCTTCCAAAACCACAACAACAGCAGCAGCAGCAGCGTAGAGGTCCTGTAGACATACCGTTTGTTCAAAAACGCAGTGGCGATCCGCGACCGACCAGACACGCAAAGAGCCGTCGTGACCTGAGAGGACAATGAAAAGAGCGTCATTGATGAGAAAGTAGAACCATCCCTGGGAACATGCAGCAATAACGTACCGCCGGAAGCAAGGTATAGTCCCGCCGCGTCGATCGACAAAGATGTAACGGAGTCCTGGTGCGCAGTAATAGAGCCGACACACTCACCTGCAACACATTTAGAGATTAGGTATCGAATCCAGGCGTCGTCAAAACTCGCGCACCAAACGTTTGTCTTACCTGCTCGCATGTCGTACATCCGGATTTTTCGGTCTTGGTGAGCTGCAATAGCAATCGGCATGGTCGGGTGCACAGCCAACTGTAGAGAGCAATTGTTAGCCTTTGGATAAAGGCCATGAGGCAACTGCAGCATGGACGCACCTTATTCACTTGGCCCCCTCGTCCCTTTGTATCAACGTCAATGGCCCGCGTTAGTTGAATGACACGTTCAGCAGCGTAGTCAAACTGAGCGATTGATCCATTAGTGTAGCCGACAGCGCACGTCTTCGGATCCGTAAGCATTGTTTGAACCGATGTAGGCACCAAAAATCCACGAATGTTTGGACCTGCTCACGTAGCATCAGAAACGAGCGTTCGAAGTAGAAGTCAGCACGCGAGTTTGCAATCTCAGGCCGCTAGGCTTGCACATACCAGTTCCGTTTGTGTTCGTTTTGGTTGCACAACGGAGCTCGCCTTGGAGCGTCATTTCTGCCAAAAAAGCAACAGTGAACCCACGTTCCGTTAGCGACACCAACAAACATGGGCAATGGGCAGCTCGGTGATAGCCGGTGGTGACCTACCTGACGTTACTCCCCATGTACGCACAACAGCATCTGCACCAGCCGAGAACAACACGTTCGAAAGCGGGTGCGCATGGAGATCCCAAATTGCGTCGTCGTGTGCGTCCTTGATAGAAAGGATCTTTACGCCCTCATACTCCTCGTACGTGTGCGGCTCTGGCTTGTCATTTTCTGTGCTCGGCAACTGGAATAGGTGCAATGCTCCATCACGACCTGCCGATGCAAATGCCCCGGATCTTCCAGGCGGGCAATCGGGGTAATTTTCAGAGCCAAACACGGCCAGTGACAATACGCTCTGCGTGTGTGTCCGCATGGTCACCACCGAGTCCACCTCCGTCGCACGCTGCGACGGCGGACCACTAGCCACACTCAACAAGTTCCAGACCTTCACTGTGCAATCTTCACTACCCGACACCAGCATCGGCTCGGTCGGGTGAAATGCAAGCGCCCGTACTCCATCCTGCAATTACATATCAAACCAAGTGTCAGCGTACGCTGACATGATGATAACTCATGTGGGCATACCCCACCGCATCGTACCATGTGTCCCGACAACTTCAGCTTCAACTTGTGCGCCCGGTAAGATCCCTTCGGCGCAATCGGGATCACCGCAGACTTCGGCGGCTTTGCCGTCTCAATTGTACCTACACAACCAGCCACCATCATCCACAATATCAATACACATTATTGCAGCAAGCCTCGCATCCTGCTGCGCTCTGCACGTACGTTCTACTCGTTCCACCTCTCGGCCGGAGCCGGAGGCTGTTCTGGTCATCTCGCGCTCCACTTCGCGGCCAGAGCCCGACGCGCTCCGGGTCAGCTCCCTCTCCACCTCTCGTCCTGACGCCGTCCTGTTCAACTCGCGCTCCACTTCGCGCCCCGACGCCGTGCGCGACATCATCCGGGGCCGCGAGATCTCCGTGCCCTTGCCCTGTGAGTTCTTGGGCGTGCTGGACGCGCTCTTGTTCCTGCTATCTGATCTATAAATGTTGTACGCCTTGGGGCTGCCCGCGGGGGACGGCGCGGGCGACGGCTGCTCGGCGGCGCGCGCCGACTTGGACCGCTCCATGGAGCGCGAGACCGTCACGCCGCGCGACACTTCGGCGCTCTCGGAGCGGGGCTTGGTGCTGGGACCCCCCGTGCTGGGGATGGCGGCGGGCGACGCCAGGTAGCGGCCGCGCTCCTGCCGCAGCGCGAACTCGAGCATCTTGACGCGCAGCATGGCGTCCTTGTAGGCCTGCTCCTGCTCGCTGCGCTGGTCCTCGAGCTCGCGCACCTGCGCCTGCAGCCGCTGGCGCTCCTCGTTCCACTGCGCCTCGTCGCTGGCCACGCTCGCGAACTGCCGCTGCAGGTAGCGCAGCGCCGCGTCGACGCTCTCCATGTCGGCGACCTTTGTATGGCGTTTCTTCCTCCGTGCCCCTCAAGCAAGCCCCCCTCGGCTACAGCTCGGCCGCCTGCTTGTGCTACAGGAACCGGATGAGCAGTAGTAAAACCCCAAAACCTCGATACACAACTTGAAGCGCCGTCACGTTCTGTACCACCAATTAATGTGCTTTACACCACGTTCAAGACCACCACAAACACTCTGACATCGACATCCAGGGGTGCGCCATGTTCGAGACGCTGGTGACGGGGCTGCTGACCAGCGCGCTGGGCAGCTACATCGAGCCCAAGTGCTTCAGCAGCGACAAGATCAATGTGGCGGTCTGGTCGGGCTACGTGGTGCTCACGGAGCTCGAGGTCAAGCCCGAGGTGGTGGCGGACCTGCCGGCCGTGCGCCTCGTGCGCGGCCTCGTGGGCTCCATAGAGCTCAAGATCCCGTGGAACCGGCTGCAGTCCGACTCGGTCGTGGCCACGGTAGACGACGTGTACCTGCTGCTGCGCACGGAGGAGGACATCGACGCCGTCATGCGCCAGATGGACGAGTTCACGCTCAAGAAGAAGCTGCTGGAGGAGCTCTACGCGCAGGCCAAGCGCCAGGAGGAGAAGACGGCGGCGGCGGACGGAGCCGACGCTGCTGCTGCTGCCGGCGAAGACGGATTCGCTGCCAGACTGATCAACAAGATCATTGACAATCTGGAGGTGCGCGGAGTGTCCCCAGCTGTTTATTTTATTTATTTATTTTGTTTGATATTGACCTGTTTCCTGTTGTTGCTGTTGCTGCTCTTGTAGCTGCACATTCGGCGGATTCATATCCGGATAGAGGACCACAGCTCGGGAGACCACCCGTTCGCGATGGGGCTGACGATCGAGTCCGTTCACGTGCAGTCGACAAACTCGAACTGGCAGCCGTCGTACGTGGACACGACCAAGAACAACGAGCCGCGGATCTTTAAGATCGTCGAGCTGAACCATTTGAGCGTGTACTGCAACCCGGACTGCGAGTTGCAGCGCGACCGGCAGATCGACTTTGAGACCTGCTCTGCAGAGGAGTTTTCCAGCGCCTTTAGCCGTGCGATTCCCAAGCGGTTCGATGACAGGCATTACCACCACATGCAGCTGTACCCGTCGCAGCAGCAACATCACTTTCTGCTCAAGCCGATTGACACTAGTGCTAGACTCATCGTGAACCGCGATGTGTTCGACGCAAACGTGCCCAAGTTTGAGGTCGATGTGAATGTTTCCGAGGTGGCGTTTCGACTGGAGGAGTCGCAATACTGTGATATGCTGTATTTGGCCTCAGCACTGCAGATACCAGATCATTACACAAAGTACCAGCGGTATCGCAAGTTTAGGCCGCAAGCGTCTGTGTTTGATGACCCCGCGGAATGGTGGAGGTATGCCATCACAGCGGTGCTGAAGGATCAGCAGGCAAAGAAGCAGCAATGGACGTGGGGTTTCATGCAGGATCGACGCGAGGATCGCAAGCGTTATGTGGGTTTGTGGCAGCTTAAATCGCGCCAGCTACTGGAGCTTGCAGATGTGGATTACGTTTACTCTGACAGTGACGACAATGACGACGCTGGTGAAAATACTGATGACGACGAGCAGGTGAAGAAAACTGGTCAACCTCCACTTGATCATGCGCGTCTTCAAGAAATGTCGTCTTTTGAAATTGATGCCGGTTTGGAGGAAATTGAGCGCCGACGAAGCGTAGAGGACGTGCTGTTTTTCCGCTACTTGGCTGATCTTGAAGTTCGGAAATTCCAGGCGACTCGGGCTTCTCGTGTGCGACGCAGGCTTCCAACTCCGCCAACACACAAGTCGCAGGCTTTTTCAGATACAGAATCGGTTGATACGGAATTTACCGAGTCTAGCGTGCCAGCTGAGGTGCGTTATCGCTCGTGGGGTGCGTGGATGTTTGGTTGGACTTCCAAGCTAGCAGCTCCTTCTCCAGATGGAGAGTCTGGGCAAGCTCCTCATCGAATAATACCTGAGGTGGAGCTGCGGGAGCTCTTCAAGATTTTAGAGGAGCCCTCTCGGCGAACGAAGAAACGGATGCATAACAAACACCGTGACGCTGGTGGACAAGACGACGTTTCCGATAGCGAGTCGCAAATGGAGCTTAGCGAGCTATATCGTGTTACGGTGACATTGCAAAGAGGTTCAGTGACTTTGGCAAGCGATCCAGAAACAAACAAAACACTGCTCCGAGACGACCCTAGCTATGGGCGAAAGTATGCCCCCACTGATTTCCTGCTCGGTACATTCTCTCAGCTCCAAGTGGCTGCTGTGGCGCGAGATGAAACGGTGGTGGTAGACGTGTCGCTGCAGTCTATCGAGGCGTTTGATGAAAGCGCAGAAAGCTCAGCCTTTTCTCGTCTGCTTAGTAGAAAGCAAACTATTCGTCCTGCTGGCGACGGAGATGACGTGAACGTTAGCAAACTTTCTGGCGTCGTGTTCTTGATGAGCTACGAGATGAATCCGGCGAACTCAAGCGCGGATGCCTCCTTGTTTGTTCACATGGAGCCGCTGGAAATTGTGTTTTCGCCAACAGCGCGGTGCTGGGGACGATTGGCAAAGTTTGTGGATACCCCGACGAGTTTGGGCCTTTGGGAGGAGCTGGAAGTGGCGTCATTTAATGATATTGTCAACTTAAAGGCAAGAACGGAAGCAAAGCTGGACTATGTGATGGAGAACCGAGTTGCACTAGCTGTGGATCTTCGGATTCAAGCTCCTGTGATTATCGTCCCGGAGAGCGACACTGACTACAATTGCGCACGTCTCGTGGTTGACCTTGGACGAATTAACTTTCGGACCGATCGTCTTAGCCAAATGGATAGCGATCATATGAGCATGAGCTCAACGGGTGGCCCACCATCGAGCCGATCTGCACCGGGATCTCTTGCACTCCTAAGCCCGTCGCATTTTCGAGGTGTGAACTCAAATACATCCTTCGTGCAGCAGCTTTACGATGAAGCGGAGAGAGGAGAAGGGGCGATTCGTTGGAAAGAAGAGTTCTATGACAAGTTCAGTCTTTCGATTACGAACATTCACGTTCTGTTGATTCCTTACGGAAAGACGAGTCGGGTTCAAGACGATGGAACAGGAAGCAATGGAATGAGCTACCCGTCCGTCTCGCTCCCGCCTTACCTGACTGATATCTACGACGAAGAACAAGAGTACGAGCTGGTCGAGCGCTTCAACATTAACGTGACTGTTCGAACGTCAATCTTACCTCTCGACGCGACATTGACACGGTTTTACGTTCACGCAGATCTCCCTGCTCTAACGTTTAATTTGTCACTGGAGAAATACTTCCAGCTACTGGCTCTGGCTGATCGATTTAGCTTGGCAAATGCAGAGGCACCGAAGAAAACGAGAAAATATTCGGGCGGCGCCTTTTACTCGGCGGACGATGAGTATGGAAATGCTATGAACATGCCAGATTCGGATGACGGATATGAAGCCATGAGGAGGGGAAGCTTCCTCAGCACGTCTGCACTGAAGAGATTTATGCTGAACGATAACGAAAGTGTTGGGCCGCCCTCGGCAAATGGTGTATTGGCAGACGATGCTGGGGACTCGGATGAAAATGCAAGTGTTGAAAGTGACGACACATGGTTCAGCATTACTAGCGGTAACCTGGATCAGAGCGCGTCGTCACTCAGCGATGATGTCTCTAGCGAACTGGAGCGCAACCTCTCTTTATCTGATATTTCGGATTCCGTGGCGAAGGAGGGTGGAATGAATGTTAGCGTTCCTCCAAGGTCCGAGAGAAGGACTCGAAAGAGGCCTCGACCGTATACCCCTGGTGGCTCTACAAAGCTGCTCGATCGAAGGTTAATGGTTTGCTCCTTCACTGTTCCTGTAATTTCGGTGCAGTTGAGGAAGCCTCGCTCTGCTGCAGTATCTTCATACGCATCCTATCGGTACGACACAAGTGACTTTGATGACGATCCTGCAGACAATGGCACAATTTTGGTGAAGCTGCAAGGTTTTCGCATTCGAGTAGGCCAAAAGACGTTGTCGACCCAAGTGAATGTGAGTTTAATGTCGCTCGAAGTTCAAGATTTCCTTGATGCTAGTGGACGGTCGACGCAGTATTTATTATTCTCGTGCCCAACGATCACCGCTCCATTTTCAATCAAATCTCCGGTCCGCCGAGGTGGTAAATTTCCTGGCTACACTGCTCAACGTAGGCGGCCGAACAGACAACGGGAACGAGTGATTTCTTTTCAGGCAAGTGGTGCGAAAAACAATGATGGATCTCGATCTGGAGTTTCCACATCACCCGAAACGCTGTTGGAGCTTGGGTTTAGCTCTCTGAAGGACCAGAAGAGCGGTAAAGAGGTGCTGCGGGACGTGGATCTGCAACTTGGCTCGGTTCAATTCAACTTTGACCAGTCGTACGTGTGTTCTCTGCTGGAATTATTTGAAGAATCGTCGTCGCAGCTTGCGCTGGTTCCTGTTTCTTCACGAAATGAAATGGTTGGTGGTGATAGTATGATTACCGATATTGATGACGGCCTGCCGCCGCCGTTCGAGCTTACGCCCACTATCAAACAGGAGTATTCCATGCCAGTATCTCTTACGGAGTCTGTCCGCGCTGACTTGGAGAGAGCGAGGAAAAACCTGTTCGAGCATGCACCTGATACATTAAAAGAACCAGTGGCTGATGGTGGTAACGACGCTCTTCCAGTTGCGCTGAAACTTTGTGTCCGACTGCACTCTGTTTCGGTCTGCTTTTCGGATCGTGGTGAGTCGGTGGTGTCCGTTGCAATTCTCCATTCGCAAGTGAAGGTTGGTACTGCGAAAGCTGGACAGATCGATGTGTCTGGGTTGGTGGGTGATGTGAAGGTCTTCGATCTATCATTGAAGAAACGCGAAGAGGATGGACTTGGTATTAGTGGTGCAGCACGCGGATTTGAGTCACCGGCAGAATACATGGAGATATTCGGATTGGATGCCTCTTTTGATTCTTCGACGGAGGACACTCGGCACGTTCTGCGCGTAGATTGCTCCATTTCCACAAATCCAAGCGTGACGGCCTCCGAAGACACTGCTCAAGAGAGGCAATCAAAATCGAGGCTAAGTGTGTCAGTGCAACCTGTCCGTTTCCTGGCACAACCCGAGTTTGTGGAGAATCTGGCCAACTATGTGGTTGATGGGCCGCTACGAACCCACTTCTTATCCAAGCGCGTTGCATTAAGTGACGCCGGTATGATAAAAGAACGCAAGCGCGCGGATTCGGTTTTGTCCGATTTCCAGCTAGCTCCGAGATTCTCCCCCAGCGTAAAACATCCTCCAGAAAGCCTAACGCCGTTCTTTGACGCCGTCGATACGTCAAATAGAGAAGCAAGACAACTCAATTTTGAAGAACCAAGCTTCCCGACTCCGACAACATCCGACGTTGAAGCTGCTAATGCAAAAGAGATCCAACAAGACCAAGGCAATGACTCTGCAAAGGAAGATGATGTCGCCCTGGTTGTTGCACAGATTCTTGACAACGTCGACCTGGATGTCGAGCTATTCCACCCGTGTGTTGTGCTACCCTCCACGCCACTGAAAGATATACGGGTGTCTCTCCAATCACAGCCATATCGAGGAATTGTTTTGGACTTTGGGATAATATCGATCAAGTTGCGGCGCGAAATACCGGAAGCTTCGCCTGATGCACCACTGTGCACACCATATCAAGCCACAGTGGTAGTCGAAAACCTGCAGATCACTTCCCTAGCGGATCAAACTGCAATCCTTGACCCGTCAGGTTTTGAGATACGATGCAGCATCCCAACGCAGGAGATGAATTCCGACGGTCGTAAGAGCGATGGAGCGTTACCGGAGATTGCTTTGAATGTGGAAATTTACCCAGTCTGCCTGAACGTCAGCGAAACAAACGTGTGTCTCGCGCTGGAAGTATTCTATAGGGCGATTATTCCGATGTTTGATACGGCCCAAGGAGTGGTTCACCAACTTGATCGCTACGAGGGTGCATCAGTAGTAGGCTCTGCAAGTCTTGTGCCAGAAGAGGGTGGTGATTTGGAAACCGCCTCTCCAGCTGCAAAGGGCGATAAGAGAAAATGGGGGCAACTAACTCTTCATTTCCTGCTTGAGGAGTTCAAGATTGCTCTGATTTCGTATTCTGAGGCGCCGCAACAGTTTGAGTCGTGGATGAAAAGTGTCATCGATATTCCTGATGAAATCTCTTCACGCGAAAGCAGCGGTGGGGCATCATCGGCAGCACAGGGGCGATCTTACCCGCAACACTTCATGGGACGACGAGGAAGTTTTCCTAGTGAACTTCCATGTTGCGTTATCGGCGAAATAGATTTGGTCGCGCTGGAGGCAAATCTGGCTATGAGCTTAATGGGAACGCCGTTGGTGGGTAGTGATGCTCAGCTGCAATGCGAATTCTCGCTGCAAGAGGCCATCGTCCGTGACAAAATTGCTGACCCTACGGTACGATCTTGCTGCCAAGTATTTTTAAGGTTTCGTTCTGACATTGTTTTTGCTTGCAGGAATTCCTTACTCACTTGATTGGGCCTGTCCCTGGAGCTCTTTTGGAGCGGATGGATTCGCGAACATCCATTTCGTCTGACAGCTCGTCGATTTCTTTTTTATCGCGAGATGACATACTGCCACCGCTAATTCGACGATCGACATCACATTCATCACGGCTGGACGCGTCGTCGTCGCAGCTCAGTGGACGACTGACGAGTACGCGTGGTGTTGGAGCTGAATTCGATTCTACCGCAACTGTGAACTCGCTGGACGTTTCTGTGTCGTCTGCTCGCTTCATTCTCCTTCCTCGGACACTACTTCGATTGGAGCATTTCGTGCTTGACGTCTTCTTGGCAGCAAGTAAAAAGCGGAGCGAATTGGAAATTCAACGAGACGAGGCACTGGTCAACAATCCACCCGTAGTTGAAAGCACCGCGTATGCTGACGCAGGAGTTGATCTTGATGACAACAGAGGAGAACGTCAGGAGAGTCGTTTTACTGTTCCACCACTACGCCCAAGAACCGACAGTATTTCTGAGTCCTTGAAGGATGATCTGAATGCCGTTCGCTCTGCGTTTATGTCTCCGCTGCAGCGCATGCTAAGTTCTGCCAGCGCGAAGGATACGCGACCACCAGGAAGCTTCACATCTCGAGTGATTGCTGAAGAAACTGGAAGCGGAACATCGGTGGCTTCTAAAACCAAGTCTCTAGGATCTGCGGCCGAAGCTGATTCAAATAAGTGGCGACTCCCGATACCGCAGTGGAAAATTGACGCACACTTTTCGAATTTGCAGATGTGGGTGATATCAAGCGACCGCAAAGCTGACGTGGCAGGCTGCGTGCTATCGAGTCAGTTAACTGTCAAGTTCGACAGCGTACTTGATCGAGCAGATATGTCTGCTTCAGACAGCAATGAAGTTGTGGCGGCATCGGTCAGGTTGAGTAAAGTGGAAGTGCTAGTGGGCTCTCCAAAGACTGCTGATATAGATTCTTCGAAGTCTGAACCTCAGCCAAAACCACCACACCACACGGGGACGCTTGTTGAGAACTTTGAGGTGGACGTGCAATTTGGATTGCGTCACTGCTTTAGACCTGCGATTGCAGAGACAATTGATCCGAAGAGCAGCGATGAAAAGAGTGATGATAATAGCGATATGAACGCTGGCAGCGGGGACAGTGAAGTTGAAAATGGCGACGGTGACGCTAAACCAGGACCGTGGATCAATACTTTCCCAGTTGACAAGACTGATAACGCGACGGTGAATTTACCGGAACTTTTCCTGCGAGATGTTCCACCAGAGTGGCAGGAATGGATTCTTAGTGAGCCGACCGTGCGTGTGAACCAGATTGTCTCGCATATTGCCTACCGAGATTTGCCGTTGTTGTTGAAAATTGCTGCGAGTCTAACCAGTATGCTCAGTGCCGAAAAGAAGATCCGAGATGCGTTTACTGCACGACTAAAAGCAGCAGCTGATGATCTTGACTGGGCAGATCTACCAGATGCGCCAGGAGACTATTCAGAGTATGCTCACTACTTTGGTGCGGAAGACGTCGGTGACAACGAAGTATCTGGGAATAATGAGCCCCTGGCCGCTCAGTACGATGTACTTACGCGGGCGTCGCTAATCGCTAGCGGTATCCAGTTTCGATTGATCAACAATATCGTGGATCAAGCATCGCCAGTCTTGGAGTTTGACTCGAAGGCCATCGACGTTCTTTTGCGGGCGGAATCAAACTCAATGGTAGAAGTTACGGCATGTTGCCGAGCTGAAGCTAAGTACCAAAACCTACGTCTGGTGACCATGGAGCCTTTGATCGAACCATGGAGTGTGAAGGTGACGCTTTCGCAGCAGCGCTCACATGGACGCGGTTTGGATGACAGAGAGCAGCTAGCGATGTCGCCGTGGAAGTTGGATGTGTCTTCAGATGTCTTCCTTCAACTGAATTTGACAGACGCACTGATTGCAAACCTGGTGGCAGCCGATCGAGCTTGGCGTTGGGTAGTCAATGCAGGTGGAGACTCGCGCGAAATGACGGAGTATTCCACGTACTGGATTCGAAACAATACTGGCATGCCGCTACGATACTGGGGTGCATCTTACAACGAGCATTCACTTGCGCCTGGCCAAGAGGAACCACTTCGGTTTAATAAAATGCAGTCCGACAGTGATAACAGAGACAAGAAAGAGAAGCGACGAAAGGGGGGTCGTCGCAGCACGTACGTGCACGACCGCCAGCTTTTTATTGCCGTCGAAGAGGAATATCCGAGCGACAGTTTATCCAATATCCCACGGAAATGGCAGAGCGAAGCGCCCATTCCAGTCGACCAAGTTGATTCACGCATGTATGCGCTGGTGGATTTCGAAGCAGACGTGACGGCTACGCGAATGAGGAAGTGTGAGTGCGTGATTGATGTACTTGTGGAACGCGGATGCAAATATTTCGTTGTCCGCTCGACCCTGAATTTGGAAAACCAAACTTCGTCAGACCTCGAAGTTGAATTCGTGCCTCCCCAGCGGCGTTCGATGTCACGGTCGTTAAGATCCGGAAATGCGCCACAAGGACACGTCATCCCTATCTGGAAGAAAATTGTTAAAGCTTCGTCCGTTGTTCCCGTTCCGGTACATATCGTTTCCTCTGGAGAAGGTTACGTTCTGGTGCGTCCTCCAGAGATCAATGGAGCAGATAGTGGCGATGGATCTAGTGTCCCACCGAAAGCGTATGCAAAAGAGCGAGTGCATCTTCCGCTTTTTGATCGCGGAAGCTCATCTGCGAACGAGAACATAGCGCACATGGAGACGGACGAGTCTGGTCAATCTCAGTGCACTATCAAGTTCCGCCGTTTGTACAGTGATCGACCCGTTCGTCCGTTCATGATGAACGTGTGTCTTTCCAGTGCTAGTAGTGCTCTGTACCACCGCACGCTGTCTTTCCACCCACCACTGATTGTGCACAATCTGACTGCTGGGCCGCTAGACTTTTGTTTGGCAACTCCAAGTGACTGGTCACCTGCCGTGGAAGCTGTGACGTTGACGAACGCAGGGATGAATGCAGGGTGGGAAACACGCGAACAACGTTTACGTGAGCGAGGGACGATCAATGTGGCCGACTCTCTCATTTGGCATTTGTCAAGCGAGGAGACCCCCCTCGAGCTTAGCGTTCGGATGAAAGGATTTGACTGGAGCGAGGCGCTTGAACTTGTGGAAGACTTGGGTGACATTGTGCGCATTAAGATGAAAGACCTCGTGAGCGATGCGCACCTTTATATTACCGCGGAAATTCGAATGAGCAAGGGCCACTGCCGCGAGCTGTTCCTTTATGTTCCGTATTGGATTGTTAATCTCACGGGTCTCAAGCTCGAGTATGAGTACGAAGAAGAACGCATGGGGCGCGAACACGCGACAACGTGCGTATTCAAGTACACACGCTATACTATCTTATGTAGGACTAGCTAACATGCTTCCACTTGTTTCCTTTGCTAGGTTGCTGGCAGGACAAAAACGCCTGGATCGTGACGAGCTTCTGCTGAAAGAAAGCCAAAGAGCCAAGGTTTCTCGACGAGATCGCAATCCTCATTTGCTTCACCCTGCTCTTATTGAAGATCATGAGTTTGTGGATGGAGCCGAGGACATGATGCAAACCAACACCAGTCGCAGTGCTTCTCCTGATCGTCGAGAAAACGAGCGCAAGCGTCGCCACCCTCGACTTCTTCCGAGCGTGCCACCTGTTAAAGGCTTGCTTGACCTGCTTCCAAAGACGATCGAGTATGACCCGCGCAGCCTCGGTCAGCTGGAAGTTTTGCAGGCCTGCCACTCGGACTATCGTCTGGATCGTGGGTGTGTTCGTCTGCGGGTAAGCAACGAGCGGGATGTGGCAGCACTGGACGCAAGGAAGGAGAATGGACAGCGAAAATGGTCTGATCCCTTCGTGCTGGATCAAGCTGGTACGATTGGAGAAATTGAAGCGGATGACTATGGAGCGAACCGAAAATTCAGCATCGGCTACTCGATCATTCCCGCAAAGGGTCAATATTCGCGAACGAAAGTGATTATGCTGACGCCACGGTTCATGCTCATTAATACGATGAGCAGTGCCATAGAGGTGTGCCATTCATCGTCCAAGATGATGACTCCTTCTGTGATCGACATGGCCAACACGGCTGGTTCAATGCCGAACTCAAGAGTGATGTCACCTGTGAACCCCGTGGTTCAACTGGATGCCGGAGCCTTCGCTGATTTCCACTGGACACTTCGATTCGCCAAGACGCGCACGATTCGGTGTCGTTTTGCCGAATATGGCTGGTCATGGAGCGGTGCTGTACCTCTACTCGAATCCGGTGAATACGCTGTTCGCATGCGTCACGAATCGACACGGGAAAGTAAGCTGGTACGCGTGACACTGAAACTAGACTCGTCGTGCGTATGCGTATATTTCCGTGAGGAACGTACGACTGCACCGCCATACCGCGTTGAAAACTACTCGTTGGAGACACTTCGGACGCACCAACATCGTGTAAGACGAAGTGAGATCCTGCTGCCGCACCACAGCTTGGATTATGCATGGGATGAGCCTACAGAAGAGCGGTTGCTTGTTGTTGACATGCTCCCTTCGGCTGCTGGCGATAATAGCCGTCCTCTGCGGATCGGAAGTTTTGACCTGGATAAGATTCAGCAATACCCCGATGCACTTGGCGGTACTCTTGGCATCGAAATCTCAACGGATGGACCGACGCGCGTACTGCGTTTCACTGATACACGGTTACGCGGGGAGAAGGTTGCCCCGGCCAACTCCCAGGTTGCCAATGATATAGCAGCGAAAACTGAGGCTGCTGAAAGCAACAGTGCCTTGCAGCTTCTTCAACGCTTTGTGAGTGCGCCTACGGTACACGCTGCACTGCACCTCCAAGGTGTGGGCATATCAATTGTTGATAGTGCACCTAGGGAGCTGGTTTACATGTCGATTTCTGGTATCGCGTTGGAGCTCCTTGTCAGTGAAGATGATCGGAACAAGAGTGCTGGATCGATCGCTGGAAGTGCAGCTTCACTATCGCGACTGGAACGTGAGACCCGTCCGCGGATTATTGCCTGCTGCCTCGAGGTGAATGATGTGCAAGTTGACAATCAGTTGCAGGTGACACCGTATCCTGTGCTGTTGCGCTTCTCAAATCCAAACGGCCGGTCACGAATTGTTAACGGACAGACGGTAAACATTCCAGTGTTGCAGGTCGGCTTGGTGAAACACGACGAATACGCTGGTATCGAGTTCATCAGGCACTTCAGTGTGAGTGTTCTACCGGTGCATATCCGAGTGGATGGCGCGCTGCTGTACCAGATACTCCCGCTGCTGGTACATGCTAAAATTTATGGCAGCAGTGGAAACAGCGCAACGACGACTAAAAAGCGAGCCGTTGTATTGGTGAACGGTGACATCAGCAGCGACGATGCTTCGCGAGCAGCCCACAGCCATTTATTGCTGAAGGATTTCAACGCCAGTCTGGAGGTCCCGGTAAAGGTTCTTGAAGCCGCCCAGAAAGACGGTACTACTTCAGCTGGACCTACTTCTGGCCCAACAACGCCGAGAATGAAAACGATCTCTCGACGAAGCAGCGGTCAGCAGCAATTGAGAAGTCCACGGCATCAGCATACTGCACTTGCTGCGGAGATTCAGCGTTACACGGCGACCAAGTACGGAACTCTTGGTGCGATCGGTGTGAAGGACGAGCAGAAGAAGCTCTACTTCGAAGAGTTCCACATTGATCCTATTCGCGCCACCGTCAGCTTCTCGTTTGGTGATAGTGCGGGGGCCATTCTGGATGGTAATTTGTCTTCTCTGTCCCATGCGGCGGCTCTGACAGATCCGTCGTCATCGTCTCGAGATTCATCCGTCATTACAGTTGGCCCGCTTCGACTGATCCTGAATGCAATCGGTACCAGTTTGACCAAGATCGCGAACGCGCCGTTCCAGCTCAAGGCGATACACATCCACAATTCCTTTGTGCAACCCGACGCCTTGGCCACACGGTTGGCTTCGCATTATCAGAGTGAGGCACTCCGGCAAGCGTACGTCATCCTTGGAAGTGTTGATGTGTTAGGTAACCCGATGATCGCTTGGAAGAACCTACGCAGCGGCTTCCAAGATTTCATCTCCGAGCCAGCTCACGGACTTTCACAGCGAAGCCCGCAGGCGTTCGCTTTTGGTGTCGGCCGGGGCTCGCTGTCACTCGTTCGGGCCTCCGTGTACACTTTCCTGGACTTCAACACGCGCATCCTCACGGCTTTTTCGCTTGGATTGTCGGAGGCGTGCCTGAAACTGGATGACTACACTGGGTACCCAGCTACGCGGCATATTTTCCAAGGTCTTGTGCAAGGCGTCTCGGGTGTTGTAGTCGCTCCGATCCACTCGTTTGAAGTGAATGGTGCACGTGGTGTGTTGCCCGGCATAGTAGCTGGTGCGTTTGGAGTCGTGCTCAAGCCGTTGCTGGGCTTCTCACTAGCTACTGCTACGACGGCTGCTACGCTCCGCGATGCAGTTGACCCTAACACCAAGGCGTTGCTCGTGCGTGTGCGACCACCACGTCACATTGATCTTCGCACAAAGAGGCTCAAGGTCTATTCGTACGTGGAGTCCTTGGGCGAGGAGATTGTGGGCAAAATCCGCGGTGGTCGTTATCGTGCTGACGGATATTTGGGCCACGTTGATCTCAAGGCGACTCACCAGTGTTTTCTGGTCACACGTAAGCGGATTCTGTTCCTAAGCGTCAAGGGTTTGGCCTCAGCGCAAACTACCAAGTATGAAGTGGAATGGGAACTGCTCGCCGAAGAAGTGGTTATGGTGGACTGTTCCAGGACACCCCGTGAACAGATTGTCACTATTTACTACATGGAAGACGAATTCCGTGCCGCGAGTGGTGCCGGGCACAGTGCCCGAGTAGCGAATGGTTCTAACGCCGTGGCCACGAACCGGCGGCGGATCCCTGGTGTACCCCGGGGCATGTTCTTGCAGAAGCACGAGGTGGCACTGCCAGATACAAAGGTACTGTTTGTCCGCGCTATGCTGCAGCAACAAGAGCGCTCGCTGCTAACCAAGATGAACAGCTACACAAAAGACGGCACGCCGCATCATGTGAGCCCTGTTTCTTCCTTGGCAAGGACGAACTCGATGGATCCTAGTACAACGTGGCAGCCCCAGCATCCATACATGCCTGCGGAGTACCCGATCTTCCGGCTACCTCCGTCGCTGCACCAAACGCGCAGTTTTGCTAATCTTACGCCGCACCACTACAACCACCAGCAACATCATAATTCGAACGAAAGCTAGGCCCGCAAAAAATGAAAACAAATGTATAGACTTTTTTTCCTGCGTTCCTTCAACGCATCTATCTTCACAGTCTCAACTCTACTCGACGCCAGCAGCCTCCTCTCGGTCGCTTGTAGTTGATTCACCTTCATGCTTGCGCTGAGCATCCCACATCCCGGCGTAGATACTGTTCGGTTGCGCTACAAGCTCGTCGTGTGTGCCACGTTCGGCAATCTCTCCGTGCTGCATGACAATGATCTGGTGTGCGTTGCGAATCTGCAGTAGGGGGACATACACGTAAGCAGGAAAGTTAACGTCTTATCTGTAATGCACCCTCCTAAGCAACTTACCGTGGACAACCGATGAGCGATGACCAGCATCGTGCGATTAGCCTTGAGACGGTTGAGCGCGGCCTGGATCTCCTGCTCCGTCACTGTGTCAAGCGCCGACGTAGCTTCGTCCAAAATGACAAAGGGTGGGTCCTTCAGCAAAGTGCGCGCAATTGCAACACGCTGCTTCTCGCCACCCGATAGCTTTAGCCCACGTTCGCCAACCTTTGTGTTCCACTGGTCAGGGAGCTTCATGATAAAGTCGTAGATGCGAGCAGCCTTAGCCGCTTCGACGACCTGGTCGAACGTAGCGTTCAAGTTGCCGTACTTGATGTTCCGAAGGATGGTGTCGTTAAACAGCACAGTGTCTTGAGGCACAATGCCGATGGCCTGGCGCAGCGACTGCTGAGTCACTGTGGCGATGTTGTGGTGGTTCACCAAAATTTTGCCAGCGTTGCACTCGTAGAAGCGGAAGAGCAGTCTCGAAATCGTGGTCTTGCCTGCACCAGTTTCGCCCACAAGCGCAGTGGTCGTGCCACGCGGGATAGTAAAGTTCAGGTCTTTCACGCCGGTGGTAGCCGGCTGGGACGGATAATGGAAAGACACGTGACGGAATACCACATCAATGCCGTTCTCCGAATCGTACTTGCACACACCAAGCTGCACCGCATCAGGCGAGTCGACAATGTCAGGCTCCACCGAGAGCAATTCGCTCAGCTTCTTCATGTCGACGACGGAGTTAATCACCATGTTATAAATGCCACCAAGGAAGAAAAGCGGCGCGAAAAGGTTCGTCAGGTACACTGAGATGGCCACGAAAGCACCAATGTCGATTCTGCGTCCGCTGTTCTCGTCGACCACATGGGGCGCAGCCAGAGCAAGCGCCGCCAAGACGGTAGCCTGGATGATAATCGACTGCGAGCCGTTCAACACGCTGAGCGAAGCCTGCACGGACACGGAGTATCGCTGGTACTTCTCGATCACCTTGGAGTACTCGTCAATCTCGTGGCGCTCGTTGCCAAAGTACTTGATAGTCTCGTAGTTCAATAGCGCATCCGTAGCCTTGTCATGGTACTCGTTGTCATGGCGCATCGAGGCCTCGCGGTACTTCTTACGCCAGAGCGTGATCTTGATAGTCAGGTAAGCGTACACCACCAGACTGGAGAATGCGACAAAACTCAGTCCCGCGAGCTCGAAGTGCATCGCAAAGATGACAATCACCACGACCGACTCAGCCAAGGTAGGGATCAGGTAGAGGAACACGTAAGACACGACACTGTTCGCCGACTCCACACCACGATCCATCGAGCGCAGCACATCACCGAGTTTCTTCTGCACGTGCCAGTCGTACGACAGCGACTGCACGTGCTCGTACGTCAGCGTAGCCAGCTCAATGTAGGCCGTCTGCTTCACCTTGAGGTAAATGAGCGACTGCATCTCCTTGAACAGCTTGGAAATCAACGTGAGGCCGCTGAAAATGGCGATATCACGGATAGCACCTCCAATATCTTTGGCCACCAGAGCATTGGTAGCCGACGCCATGAATAACGGCGCCGCCAGATTCGCCAACTTACTCAGAATCAGCACCAGGTACGTACTCGCCGCTCGCAGCTTATTAGTGAGCCCATGGGGCCAGAAGTACGGCTTCAAAATGTACACAAGCTTCACAAACGAAATCCCACGCGGCTTGGGAGCCTCCGTCGGATTGTCCGCCGCAACTTGAGGCAGTGCCTCACCCTCCGCCGGCGGCGGGGTCCGGATCGAGTCAAGCAGGAAGTTCAAGTTGACCACCTCCAGCACGGTAAAAATCAGCGGCAGGGAGTTGGCCACGTTGGCGTCCACGAGAGCCTGCTTCTCCTCGTCGAGGCGGGAGATGGCGTCCAGCTTGAAAGCGTCCACCGCCAATACACTGAGGAACGCGAGACAGAAGAGGTTCACGACCCACGTGACGACACGCGCGTCGGGCCAGCGCGTGGCCAGCAGGAACAGCACGCTCTTGATCAATGTGGCCCACACGGGCAGACCCCAGAAGCGCCACTGGGTCTGGTGCACGTCCAGCAGCCAGCCCAGCCGCGTGAAGGCCGAGCCCCCGAGGCTGAAGCTGCAGACCAAGAGGAGGCTGGCCAGGTCCCAGGCCAGCAGAAGCAGCAGACTGAACTGCAGACACAGCATCTGGCGCTGCGCGGACTTGCGTCGGCGCTTGGGGGACAGCGGGTCGCCACTGCTGCTGCCGCCGCCGTCGTCGTCGGCATCGTCGTCCCGCCAGCGCGAGTACGTTTTCTTCTTCTCCTTGGCGTCCAGGTGATCGCTCACGTTGCCCAGCAGGGGCGTGGCCTCCTTCGGAGACGACTGCGTCGTCATTAGTGCACAAGCAGCGACGTGTGCGACTTGAGCGGTTGAATTGAAACTGAAGCGGCCGTTGCAAAGTGGCTCGCGCTTGAAGCGATCTGATTGGTTCATTCAAGATGACGTACTCATGCGACGAATGTTGGTCATCAAATTAGTACTGTTCCAAATCTGGATCAGAATGGCTCCAAATCTTGCGCGTCCATTCTAATTCTCTCAGCCTGAAGAAAACCGCTCACTTTTCGTTTCTAAACGTCCCTTCTTCAACTTGAGGAAGCTTTTTTGGATATTTGTGAAATCTGGACGTGTAAATACGGAAAACGTCTACACATCTTCTTTCGTTGTCTTAAGGTTTGTATGGTCTACCCGTAAGGAAGACTTCCATGGGACGACCCTTCATATTTGTGAATTGGCAGATTCAGAAATTCCACCTCTCGATTGACTCTCGCTTTGAAGCCATTTACTTTTGCATATTTTTTCAGCAAGGTACTGTACTACCCCGGCTAAAGTTAATGGTTTGCAACCGCCATTGTGGATATAACTATAGAAATACACTTTTACGGTGTGCTGCGGTAGGGTCACTCGCACCCACCTCACTTGTTAAAGTACACAGGTCACTCGTTTAAGTGGCTCTTTCGGCCAATGAGATTCATCCCAAAATATGGAGCTGTACCAGTTGCAGCTGGGAAGAGAAGTGAGTGGTTTTCACTAAGGCCCTTGAGCTTCAATTGGTACAGCCCGGCCATTTAAAAACGAATTAGAAACGTAGTGTAGCGTACACTTAACCTGTCTCGCCGTGCCAAGAGAAATAGGACAGCAGTGAGGAAGCCTGTAGAAAGAGGAATGAAGCTTTCGCATCGAGCACCCAGTTGGTGGTCAACAGAGCTGCAGAAAGAGGCGATCAGTGTTGAGTATTTGGCTGTGGAGACCAACAGAGGTAGAGAGTCTAACTCTACCGGTACCAGTTGTGCGCACGGGATCGCGTGTTGCATTTGCTACGAAGCTAATCTAACAAGGGCAACGCAATTTTGACTTGGACATGCAAAGGCTGAGAGACCTCGTGCGCGAAGAGCCTCGAAGAGACTCGAGCAGCGCTACTGTTTTTCAACAATGAGGTTCAGCTTGAAGTCGCCGCCACCCAAAGCCAGCCTTGCTGGGTCATTTCCAATGCAGGCGCCTATCCAGCGAGTCAGCCAGACCCGCGTACGAGAAATCTAGCGGTGGTTTGCTTCGGTGTCGACGCAGAATGGCCCCGGCATCGGCTACGTCAAGGGCAAGACGTGGGTGTCGCTGTCCGCGATCGCTGCCGAGCTCAAGAAGTCCAACCCCAAGAAACATCCCAACAATAAGGTGGTGGTCGACGCGTTCTTCGGTGGCGAGTACCGCTTGCACGGACGTGACAAGTTGGTGAAGCGCGTGCGGGACGACACAATTCGCTGCTGAGTAGCAGAAGTCTTTGCCCGTCGAGCTCGAGACAGCCAGCACCTCACCCAGGCGCGGTGCGCTCGTGCTACTAGAAGCCGCAGTTAATATCGAGAACCAGGATCTGGAGCACAAACTGAGGAAGCTGTCAACCCAGTGGGAGGATGAGCTGATGGCCGAGCTGATGAACAAGCTGGATGCTGAAGCCCTCATCGAGTGCTGGCCGCTTGCAAGTACCGGGCGTGACAACCCACTGCAGTACCCTCCTCAAGACAGCAGCAACCCAGGTGAACCATTTGCTTGGATCGGCGACGGAGGCGGCGTGTACGTCATTGTCGCCTGCGCGCAGGTGCAATACGACGAAGAGCCTTGCTACTGAGTTCGACAGCTCCGAAGACGATTTTTTTTATTTACAGGCCAAGGTGAAGACGGCCGTCAACAGGATGAAACAGTATGGGGGCTGCTGTGCTGTCCAATTCGTACTGCACACTGCACCGGAGCAGGCGGAGAACTGCGAACTGGAGTTGAAGCGAAAAATACAATACTTTCGGCTGCAGTTTGCTACACTTGATGAGAGTGACCAGCAGCTGCTGTGGCTCACTCCCGTGCAGACCCTTCTCGCCCGCGACCAGCTCCAGCAACCCGCTGGTGACTTCGGAACTGGCAGCTTCGTCGACGCCAAAGGGAGCAAAGTGGACGTGTTCATCGCTTCGTACGACTGTGCAGGAGGCGAGGAGGGCTTCACAGTTGGGCTGATGGGCTTGTTGTCTAAGCTTCTTCGTGTCGCTTGCAGACAGAGAGGCATACATGTCCGTGGCTCCGATTTCAAAGGCCAGGGGCAAAAACTCAACTATGTACAAGCTTTGCGGAGTAAGGTCCAGACTTCGAGCAAGCGTTCAGGCGAAGAAGTTGCCGTCCAACCTGCAAGCAACCAGACGGACGCAACTTTGATCGCGAATCTGTCCAATGAACTCTCGTTCGAGCTACATCAGCACGCGAAGGACAACAAGCGCCTGAAAGCAGACGCCGCGGATCTTAAAGCTCAGTTCGCACTAGAGAAGCCCAACCTTCAACGCACTCAGAGCGAGCGATTTCGAGCACTTCAAGCGGAAAATAAGCATCTCAAAGCCAAGAGAGCCACGCTGAGCACGGGCTCTCATGCTGCCTCCCAAGGGATCAACCTTACCGATCCGTTCTAACCTCCGCGGAGAAGTTTGCCGTTCAAGTTTGTGTTTTCTCGTTCATCCCGAGTCCCGAGTGTATGGCGCGTCCCTCAATAATTCGAGAGGGACGTGCAGTGCAGGGCTTCAATGCTGCATCAGAACAGGTTTGCTGTGTAGATCAAAGTTTCTACCTAAGAGTGCTACAGTAGTTGTGGTATTGGGAAACGAAAGTGTTATTGAGTTTGTTGCTCCGTGCAGTGCTCACTCGACACAGCCTAAACAACTGACCGTGGTCTCACTCCTCCATGTCTTGCAGCCGTCTACTCAACGTGCACCGGTTCGCTCGTGTCCAGCTCATTGAACTGGAAGACGTCCGTCTGCTCCGTCAGCGGCGCCATAAAGGCAAAGAACTCAGCGTAGTACGGGTTCGCCTGGTGGATCTTGAGGCTCTGCTCGAACAGCAACAACGCGGACAGCAACTCAGTCAGTGTGCGAGCTAGTACTCTACAGGTAAGCCAATGCGCAACGTACACTCTCGCGTTCGTAGCGCTCGATAATGGCCCACTTGCGCGTGTCGACGTGGTCCTGCATGACGTGCCAGCCGACGACCTCGGCGTCCTTCACGTACGTTTGCGAGGCCTCGATGAGCTTGTTGCGGACCTTCTCTTCGACGTCCTTGCCTTCCTTGGCGCGGAATTGGACAACGAGCGTGTAGACCATCTTGGTAGGTGGGGGCTTCGAGTGGTGGTTGGTGCTTGGCAAGTTGACAGCAAATTGCAGAATGACGTAGCTGAAGAGCAGAGAAGTTTGAGCTGCGACTGTAATAGTGCCTCTTACAATGTTGATTGCATCATGATGCGACAGACCTTTGATGAGGTAGACAGACAACCAAGATTCATGCTCTTTCGTAAGACGATACTTAGCCCCAGAGAGCCACCGTAAGACAAAGTGTCTTACGTTTTGCAATCAACGCATTTTGGCTATATCTTGGTTTTAGTATACCAGTGGCTACATTGTATTTTGTCTGTCAAAACGTAAGACAGTTTGTCGGACAACAATTTGCACCATACGATTGGCCAAAACTTTCTGCACGAAAGAGGGAGGGTAGTATCGTTACGTGCGTTCCTCCGTTGAGCATGTAGAAACCCGAGGACAACAGCTTTGCCGTTTGTGAATTGCTCATACCACCCACAGTCGAGCCGACGAAATAAAGCGCTCACAAGCACGAACATGTAGTGGGTAGTGCGGCCCTACTGCCGACTCCAATGTACACGCTTCTTGGAGAATGGTTAAGAAATACATGCACCCGAACCACCGGCCCAGCTTAACAAACAAAACGTTCAGGGCTTTATAGAGAATTCTAGTTAATGCATAGCCAAATAGAGCCCCTCTTCCTCCGGTAGTGCGGCCCACAAACCCTTTCGTGTCCTCTGAGGGCGCCTCCGAGCGAAACAGTGCACGACGAGCGCGCGCACATGCTCCGCACCGAGGCGTTGTCAGAGGACGCGAGGGAGTAGACATTCAATACACCATGGGATCTTACCAGAGTCATGAAATGAACTGTTTTGTAGTAGCAACAAGGCGTCTTGGTATTTTGTATTTGTATTTGTATTTGTTGCGGGTTGCTTGGCTACCTTACTCGCGGATGCGCGCACTGCTGCAGCTCCGCCTACGTCGGTAGTGGACACCACCGACCTCACCCGCAGCCACGCGTGGGCAAGCTGTTGGTTGGTGCCGCAAACCAATAACTACAAAACGGCGTGACGGCCCCTAAGGGTCAAATGAGTGGCGAAACTCCTCGGGAATACATGAAAAATGCTAAAGCCAATATAATTGATCAGCCCGGCTGAATGCGCTTACCAGTTTGCTCGGCCTGCTACTGTAATTCTCTGAAACCCAAACAATCTAAGCTCGCCGTGGTTTTCATCTAAATGTGTAGAGGGAGTTTGTTGGTGCCGCAGCGCTCCTCCGCGCAGTTCTATCGAACCGCCAATCATTACTATCACTATTATGAGTCAGGATACGAATGCAACGAAAGGCATCAAAAAGAGTAGCGAAGAGGGACGCGGGCCTTCCTAGCAGAGACTCGAGCACTCTGCGCCTGGCAGAAAGTCGGCAAGTCATAAGTATTATTCGCCAATCACATCACTAGATTTTATTTGTCGTCAAACTGTCTTACGAATGCTCGACACAAGTGATTGACGAAGAGTTGACCTACACTTCGTGCACTTCATACCGTAATCCCCGGCTCAAAATTCACTTCAACTTACAGTTTCGAGTAAGGCAAGATCACCAAGAGCAAGATAAGACTGTGCCACTGTAAATAAGGCGCTGCGAATCATGGCATTGTCGTCGCTCTCGCTCTTCCGCAGCGAGCCTTTATATCCGATGATCTACCTAGTGTAAGTGAGCTTTAAACGGTCAGGTCTTCGATGCCCGACGAGCTACAGCGTTCAATGCGCGTGATGTCCCAGTCTCGGTCATCCGTCGGCGAGAACGAGTTCACCGCTGCTAGCGTTTCGGGTGAGAACATGCTGGGAGTAGTAGGCGACACAGCCGGCGAGCCGTCGGAGAGCGGGATACCACGACTCGCATCCACCTCGAGGTTGTGCTGAGGGTGCTTGCTCACAAGCTTGTCCATGGCCTGGCGCATCAGGCGGATAGCGGCCTCCTTCGTCTGGTCGCTTGAGCCGCGCTCCTGCAAGATACGAAGCACGTTCTCATGGCTCTGGATGGAGATCAGCAGCGCCTCAGAGAACGACGCCATGTCGATATCTCCCAGATCCAAGTCCTCCGCAGGCGTCGCGACGAAGTTGGCCAGATACACGTCGTGCAATACCAGCACATCTGTCAGCTCCGGGTATTGGTACCGGAATGAGTCGGCAGCCACGAAGTGTTCGGGGTCCCAGCGCGGCCATTTCTTGGCGGCAGCTGCAGTCTTCACCTTCGTCAGCTCCGCGGTGATGCATTTCTGCAGACGTTGCCGCATGCTGACTGTCCACACCAGCGTTGCGGTGCTAATATCTTCGGTGGTTTGTAGCTCCAGGATGAACTGATCCGGAGATGTACGCAGTACCTAAGCGACAAGACAGAGAGGGCACGTTATTAATCAACAACCACCCGATACGATGAGTGGACGTACTCGAACGAAACTTGGCGTAAGAAGCTGGTACAGCACTTGCGTCGGTAATGACGGAGCGGGGACATTTTTGGGCCCCAAGCAAGCTCGCAATACCAATGCTGCGCTCCGAATTGCGCCGAAGAAGCGCGAGGGCACGCGTTGGACCTCTTCAGGTGGCTGGTTGTTGGCATTGCCATTGCCGTCGCCAGCTTTCTTGGCTTTCGGATCCTCTCCTCCATCATGTTGACCGACCTCAGCATCGTCCGCATCAGACGTATCGGACTCGCTTTGGTCGTCTGTCACCGGTGACTCCACAGCAGAAGGTTTCTCCAGCTCCTCAGCCGGACAGAACGCGACAGTATCAATAAGTGATAGCAGCCCACCGGCAGCAACCACCAGTGCACGAAGCTCATCGTAGTGGCATAGTCCACCTAGACAGCTCAGACATACACTCGCGGCGTCAATGTCCGCATACTGCGTGATGATCGGGCGTGACGCCAACTCGAGCAGTGCGGTGACGACTTCAGGGTTCTTTGTGATCGCTTGAATTCCTGGTTCGTGCTGCTTTGCCAGAAGAGATAGGACGTCTGTCGATCGGTACAAAAGCACGCGCGCCATGTTCTGGTTAGTGGGATTGCTCCGCCGGCGGGGCCCAAACACTTCAACTGTTTGCAGTAACTGCTGGAATGCCGGGCTGCGCATGCGTTCTAGTGCGTCAGCCACCGCTTTCAAGCCCTTTTCCTCCAGGAACAACCGACACGCAGCTGTGTTGACGCTGCGCGACTCAGGGACAGATAACAACGCCACAAAAAGATCCAAAGACAGGATCCCACGTATTTGATCCACCTCACTGAGCATCGATCGGCGAAGAGGTGCCAGCAACGAGTCGTAGAATTCTGCCTTGATCTTGACCTCAGCACAATGTGAAGGGACGAGTCGAGCTAGCGCCTTCAGAATCAGCACCTGCACTTCCCACGGCTCAGCAGCACAAGAACCACCACTGCTGCTGATTGAAGACTGGCTTACGGACGGTTGCTGCGGTGGTGAGGGTAATGGGCCAACACTTCCACCGCCGATATACCCGGACTTTCTCCGACCAAGCAGTACCAGCTCCTCAAACAGCGCATTAATCAGCTCGCTGTACATTTCAGGCGTCCACTCATTCAAGAACTCGCCATCACCTTCAATGTAGGAGCGCAGGAAAATGTTGCCAATGAAGAGATCGTCGTCTTCATAGCGGTGGTCCATGTCATCATCTACAAAAGTGTTCCATGTCGTGCTTGACTTTGATGATTCGCCTGAACCCAAGTATTTGTGCTTCAGATACCGATACAATCGCACACGCTGCTTGCGCCCCCAGTTCACATCCGCGGCACGCTTTTGAGGGGAGTTAAATGTCTCCGCAAACACCTCAGCGCTAACGGAAAGTAGCAGCCGTCCCATTCCACACCCGCCAAACCCAAGCGCTTCGTTCAGTAAATCGTTTAGTTCATTCGACGACGGGCTTGAGTGCGTTCCCTTAGAACCAGACGCGCTGCGTTGACTCGGAGGCTGCACGCTACACTCCTTGAGAAACTCGGCAGCTGCAACACACATACCCATACCTTTGGGATCACAGCTAGCCAATAAAACATACACCAACGTAAGAGACCTCCAGTAGCTGCTGTCCGTCATTGAACTCGCATGTGACGTCACTGAAGATGGACGTGATGGCGATGAAGCCGACGACAGGCGGCTAGACATTCCACCAGATCCAACAGCAGCACCATAGTCGCCATTGTTATCCAGGAGCGCGAGCTGTTTTAGCACGAAAAGTAATCGTGTTATCGTCACATGATCCAGAGTTTCCACCGCAAGTAAACGGCACAGGAACATTCGCTTGGGGCGGACAATCCGTAGGACGAATTTGGCGCGTCGAACAATTGCCAGCAGAAGAGAAATTCCAGCTCGAATCAATGCATCACGCTCATTAACCACAGACACAGCGTCTTCCTCCAGCCCAGCGAGATGAATCGAGTCGTCTGGGTCGGCTTCGTCCTCTGATTCAAGGGGCGTCGAAAGAGTTGCTAGCAGGACGGGATCTGTTAGGACGCCCACAATGGTTCGCGTCACAGCAATACAAAGCTCGTTGAAGCTTTCCGACGGTGTGTTGCGTGTTGTAACGATAGCAGTGTTCAGGAGAAGAAAACACTCGCGCACGAAAGCGGGTGAGTGGTTTATGTGGTCACGCAATAGCAGCAGGATGTACTGCGTGGGGAGTTGGCCATGAAATAGCATAGCATACCGCCTGATAACCAGTCGAAGACATCGCACGCACAGCAGCGCCCACTTCTCCTCGTGCTCTACCGCAAGCTGGTCGGAGAGATGCCAAGCTAATACGAAGGGCTCAGCAATCTCGTACGTCGTCGTCAAATCCGCCACTTTCGGGATTAGATACTCCACAAAGTAATCGTTTACCACGAGCTCGTCATGCATGGACGGGTACTCCACATAGAACATCTCATGGTCCCAGCGCGGCACTTGCTCACCGAACTGGACCACCTCATCGTCATCACAATTATGTCGTCGTCGCTCCAGGGACTCAATTTCTGCTTGCAAAGCTTGCCGTAACTCGGCGCGCATCGACGCTCGCCAGATAAGTTCCGGACTCTCGTGTGTCCGTCGAACAGCTTCGATAATTTCTCGCCAGTGCTCGCTTTGTGCCCGAGCGTCTCCAAGCCAGCGCTCGAACGCTCCACCGCCAAAATTCATAGCGTTATACGCGAGGGCCACGACCCGATTCCGCTTGTTCTCGCTACTTGCACTGCTCGCGGAGGTGTTCGACGTCGCTATCGACGTGCGTCTCGGCTGCTCGAAATCAAACGAAAAGTGCGGCAAAGTCCGTGCACTGCGCGTTGCAGCAGCAGCTTTAGTCTGCGCCATTACAGTAGGAGACGTCGTAGTGTGGCGCGACATGAGGTCAACTCGGTTCTTCGCCGGGATGAAGAGATCAACGGGGAAAATACGGTACATCGCCTTCTTCGAGCGAGTGTTGCCGGCGCAGAACACTTCGACGAGATCGACGCACAACTCGCGCCTCTTTTGCTCTGTTTCATCCTCGCCCTCCACCTTCTTCTTTCCATTCTCTGTAGCGTTTGTCTCCTCATCCTCCTGTACCGCCGCTGAGAGTGCATACAGCAGAGCGCCATACTCCCTCGCTGACTCCTGCAGCTCGTGCACCTGGTCCAGATCCACAACACGAAACAGCTCCTTCACCAGTCCAATTGCCAGCTCCATCACTTGGTGCTTGCTGTCTCGACAATGACACAAGTCCAGCAGCGACACGCGCGCGTTCATCAGAGCCTCCACCGCCTGCGAGCACGCCATCATATCCGTCGTGGCTCTCCTCATCACCAGCGTCAGGTGGAAGATCTTGAGCACGCCTTCCAGCACGGCCGCCGCTTGTCCCTGCTGCTCGTTCTTCCCCACCGCAGCTCCGTATTGCACCAGCAGCGAGCGCAGCACCTCGTAGCCTCCTGCATCCCCGAAATTGCGTCGATTGGCGGCCTCGCTGCGGTCTGCAGCCTTGTCGCCGGGCTCGAAGCCCGGACAGGGCTTGAGCATGAGCTCCAGCGTCTCCAGCACGGACAGCACGAGCGACGGCGACGGCCGGTAGAGGCACGTGAGGAAGGGCTTGAGCGAGCACTTGGCGCAGAGCTTGTAGAGCTCCCGCCAGCGGATCACGCGGCGGAAGCTCGTGAGGATGAGCTCCGTCATGTCTCGCCCATTGCGGCGCGAGTGCGACTGCTCCGTCTGGTCCTGCAGCAGGCCGTGCACCACGTCGAAGAGCCGCCGCTCCTTGACGTCCACGCCCACGACGCTGCTCAGCAGGTTCACATCGGCATCCACAGGCACCTGCAGCTATAATAACATAATAGTGGTAAATAGAATGGTGAGTGAGATTAAGTAATGTAACATGGTAAGCTATTGGAGGTGCTAGGGCTCTGTTATCTTACCTCGAGCGGGAACAAGGCGCAGAAGGTGCGCAGGACTTCCTCCAGCTCAGTGCTCGAGACGTTGGCGCGGCGCAGCGACAGCACGTCGCGCAGAGCGCTCTTCTGCTGCGCGGAGCCGGCCTGCCCCATGAAAGGCGTAGCCGTCGTGTCTTCTGGGATTGAAAGTGCAGGCTCGGCTGGAAAGGCACCGCTTCAAAATCCGTTTCATAAAATATTAACCGATTTAACGGGAAAATGTATACATAGAGGTAGTTGATAAAGCAAAATACCCGAGAGGCCATTATTGGATGCATGATATGCATTATGTAAGGGTTTTAGGTTCAAATTTTAGTCGAAACCTGATTTGCAGCGAATGGGTGCAGCGCGGATGTATTGACATGACATGAAGCTCATGAACCTTTTTGGGGATGGCTTACTTCTGCTTGGTGTGCTTGGTGGTCGTGAGCTCACTCTGCTCGCTCTGGTGCACCAAGTCGCTCTCGTCGGACTCCGATCCCGACGTCGAAGTTGAAGTCGAAGTCGAAGCGGAAGCGGACTCGTCCTGGATAGAGGTCTGCTGGAACGGCGAGTCCTCCGACGTCTGCTGCTGGAAAGGCGAGTCCTCCTCCACGGAAGCCTTGGGGGCCTTCGTAGCCTTCGTGTTCTTGGTCTTGCCCTTCACCGCTACAGTATCTTCGCTGCCAGACTCCTCCGAGGTGCTGGCCGACTCGCTACCCACCGCCGAGTTCGACTCACTGGCAAAGAGGTCCTTGCTGCCGCTTTCTGAGTCCTCCAGAACCGGAGTCTTGGTAGCCTTAGCCTTAGGAGCCTTCGTGGTCTTGCCCTTCACCGGAACTGCGTCTTCGCTGCCCGACCCTTCCGAGGCGCTGTTCGACTCACTGTCAATAGCGAAGTCACTGCCGCTGCCCGAAAGACTGGAAAGCAACCACGTCAGGTCAACGGAGCTGCCGCTGCCCTCGAAGTACTTGAGCAGCCAGTCCGGGATGTCGCCGACGCTGCCGCTGCCAGAGTCCGACTCGCTGGCAAACAGCCACGACAAATCGAGGCTGCCGCTCTCCGAACCCTCCTCGTCGTCATCATCGTCCGAAGCCTCCGACGCCTGCTCCGTCGAGCCGGAGGCCGGACCGAACTTGCTGCCGTCGCCTCCAGCCAGAATGTCCTTGATGTAGTCCATGACGTACGTCAGGCGAGTGTAGATGCCGGCCTGCTCGCCGCACTTGCTGCCCCAGCTCACGCAGCCGATGATGATGTCGTCGTCAACGATGAGCGGTCCGCCCGAGTCGCCGTTGCACGTGTCCTCGCCCTCGCCGGTGCCAGCGCACAGCATGCCCTCCGTGACACGGCCGACGTACTTCTTAAACTTGCCGCACTCGGCGTTCGAGATGACGGGGATGGTAAGCTGCTTAAGGAAGGGGCTGCCCAGTGACCCGCTAGTCTCCGTCTTCCCCCAGCCAAGGACTGTGCCCATAGTACCGACCTTGTTGTCGGAGCCGTCCTCAGCACAGAGCTTGGCCATTTTGCGCTTCACGGGCTTCTCCAGCTTGAGCAGACCCACGTCGTACAGGTGCTTCTTCTTGTTGTACAGCGGGTGACGGAAGCCCTTAACTATCGGAACCGTCACCTCGCCGGCGCCGCTGCTTGAATTCGTGCCGAAGGTGGCGGACATGGGCAGCTCGTCCGTCTTGATGCAGTGGCCAGCCGTGAGGATGTACTGCGGCGCGATCAGTGCGCCGCCGCAAATGTTCATATCCAAGAGCGCAATGCGGATGCTGGCGAGGTACGGGTACTTGTCGACGTTGGCCTCCGAGCCGCCGTAGATGCGGCTCTCTTCATTGGTGGTCAACCCTGTGCTCTCCACGGTGGTTGTGTCCTCCTCCTTCCTCGCGACGTCGGAGAACGAGTAACCATACGTGGAAGCCGACAACAAGGCCAGCGTGGTGACGAGTGCGCCAACCTTCATCCTTGAGCTACCGGTATCTGCAAGTGTTGACGTTGTGATTATTCGCCGAGGAAAGCCGAAGTGACCAGGACTGTGTCCGCGATTACAGCGGTTGGCGACCACATCCCAATCCGCTATCCGGTAACCGGACGGTTCTCGGGTCACGGACCGGCTAGCATTTCGTCGAGATTGGAGGCTCCAAAGGGGAGCACGGATCAGTGATGACTAAAATCGTACTAAGTAGGTACCAAATATTCACTTTACATGTTTCCAGCCCAAGTTCACGAAGAGCGAGGCCAAATAGAACAAAAGGAAATTCGTTGAAGAGCTGGACCCCGTGGTTCATCGGCAAAGGGGTCCAGCTTATCGATGAAAGGCCCAAAGAATGTAAACCGGTTTATCCGGATTCAAAACCGGATTTGATTCGGATTTAATCCGGATAAACCGGTTTGAACCGGATCGCACATTTATGCATTTCTACAATAATACCTTTCACATCTGATGCACAAGAATATCCATAAACGTACGTTACCGATTCCTAGAGGACGCGTGACGCAAGGCAATTGGTTGAAAGCCAACGATTATTGTGCCTTTCAGAAACTTTGGCCAATCTGACCTCAAAAAGGTGGTCTTAAGAAGGAGAGGCTAGGACTAGACCTAGGATTTGCTGTTGGCCTTGCATCGGATTACGGAAGTCCTACGTAGGAGCTCCGTCTTCATCTAAAGGGTACCTTTTTGGAAATAAGGACCGAATGGCCATGTTAAGCTGGCCATTCGGTCCTTCGTAGGACTAGCGAGTCCTTCGTAGGACTAGATCAGGCCAGTGCGCCCGAAAGCATATGTGGCAAATGCATAGTTTGGCCGCACCCGTACAGGGGGAGACTCAGGCAGCACCGCAACCAGGTCACCGTGATCAGACTGTACGTACGTACATGCGCTACAGGTATAGCGGTACTGAACGCGCTCACTTGTCGGCCTGCCTTTGCAAGCCATTCGCTCAGTTCACATTTAGTTTTTGTTTATGCATGGTTTTACTGGCCTTGGTACTAACTTTTATGAGGTCTTACGTAGGAGCAAAAGTCCTATGTAGGACCTCAAATCGGAGGGCGTTTTGCCAGAAAGGCACAATATGTCCAACTATAATGCTACATTGGAACTATAAAATTCTATTTATTTGCTCAAAGCATATATATTTGATAACAGAATGATACCGTGCGACCGCGCGCGGGGGTGGCGAGAGGAAGCTGTCTCTAGAGGCGGACCCAAGATTCAGCGAACGACACAAGCTGACAAGTAGAGCTTTCGACGTTTGACGTTAAACTTGCAACTCCACGATAACGTTATCTCTCACCTTACCGGTTGATGCCGTCCGATAACGACAGTAGTTGTCTGATTGGTTTAAAATATTTTGGTGGAACAGGACTCGCACCCCACCGTCGTTCGTCCAAGAGAGATGTCCGCGTCCAAGTCCAAGACACGGCCGCAGCATTGGCTGCACCGCGTGCTCGTGAGTCGTGGCGCTGGGCTTTCTCTCGCTCGTGATGCAGACCTCGTCGCTGCTCGAAAACTTGGGTGACCAGCTCACGGGCAGCGCGCGCCTGCGTCGAGCCATCAATTTTCGTATCCCGTGGCGGCATCGCGACAACAGCAGCGGCGACTTGGCGGCAGCAGTCACGGAGCACGTAGCAGCCGAGACAGACACAAAGGAGAGTGACGAGGTGTCAGTCGAGATTTCGCTGCACTTGAGTCTGTTGCACGAACGCGACACGGTGCTGCTGTGGCAGTTCGGCAGTCCGAGCCGCAAGTTGCTCAACGCCACGGCCAGCAACCTGGAGGTGCTCAAACACCGCAATGACTCGGACTTGCTGCAGAAGCTGAGGCAGTGTCTTGATGTGGACGTGTTTCTGCCCAACCACTTGCACGGCCATGGGTATTGTGAAGATGCAGTCGCGTACACCACGCCTTCCACAAGCCGCTGATCGCGGTGCAGAGCAAGCCACTCCAGTACCTAATCCTGGCGGTTGAGTCGAAGATGCTGATCGAGATTGATCAGGTCCAGGCCGCTATCTTCTCTTCGGGCGAGACGTACTGCAAGTTGATCTAGGAACGGGGCTAGATGAATATCTAGTCCATTCTGCGTACGGAGTCGACACGCTGGTCTACGAGGGTGGTGGGCCAGAGATATCGCTAACAGTTCGCCGGTGTCAAAAGATGTGCTGTGCCATACACGCAGATCAAACATCTTAATGCAAAATGTACTCAATATAACGCCATCCTCTCCCCTCTTAACGCAAACGTATCTGTCTTTCCCAGCAAAAGCTAGCTCTCACTAGCTCTCACTACCCGTGTTGCTGTCGTTTACGTCGCTCGGAATGTTGTCAGCCTTCTCCGCATAATTTTCGCCGATGAACATCACGTCGCGAATCGTGTCAGAGCCCAACGAACATCGTTTTGTAGTAACGACGTTCCCGCCCTTTGAGAACGCGCGCTCCGAAGGAACAGAAGTAGCGATACAACCCAACCACTTTCTCGCGAGCGCAACAATAATGGAGCATTCTTTCTGGTTATCTCTCCACCACTCCAACGCATTGGTAGTCACTGGAGTTTTATGCGCATTACTCATGTAAACGAGAAGTTGAGACTTGCATCGTTCACGTATCTTCTCTTCATGCTCCGGGATCGGCTCTTCATCGCAATCGTCTACACCACCGCTGTAAACATCTGTCAACCATGCCAGATTCTCCTTGTGTGGGGTCGTCAGCTGAGCTAAGTTGTTTCGCGAAGAAACATTCTCATCACTGCGCTCGTTGGCTTCATTCATTTCTTTTGCCAATTCGACTGCCGCATCGATCAGATTCTCGCGCGCACGCTCTGCGTCTGCAGGGGTCAGGTGCTTTAGCTCGGACGACCGCGGATCCAACACCGAAATCCACATGAGGTCAGCTGTAATTTTGTCTTTATTCGGGATTGGCTTGGCCGGCTTCTTGCCTTTGGACAATCTCTTCGTCACCTTGATGGGGTTAATGAAGCGATCTTCAAACAGTTTCAGGTATGCTTTCCAGACGGATTGCATCAGCGCTTCCACCCGCGGAACGTAAGGCTCACTCCCGACCGACCGAACAACAGAAGCAAAAATCTCTTCGTTTGTCAGCTTTCGCCGCACCTGCCAAAGAACAGGAACCGCCATTACGAGCGTGGGATATTTCTCGCCTCCGAGTCCAGTAGTAGCTTTAGCAAAAGGCTCCAGCAATACCACGAGACAACGGATCGTAAACCATTGCTCGGCAGTTGGTTGAGCAGCCGTAGAATCTGCGAACTCGCCGCTAGTACCCACATACTCAAAGAGATCTTCCAAAGTTGTACGCAGCTCTAGCATACGTACAAGCATAGCATGCGTGCTATTCCAGCGTGCAGCGCAGTCCGTGGTCGGTTGCAGAGGTGTCTTCTGCAACGAAATAAGCTGATCCATCGCTTTGGTTGACCGGCTGAAAAATACAGCGAGTTTGCGAAACTGATCCACGACCAATCGCAACTTATCGAGATCACCCCGAGCGCTCTCACATTCACTGGCAATAAATGCGTCAATCTCCTCACAGGCCTCCGCTTCGACGGCATCGTCAACATCCTGACTGGTTTTAGCTGCTTTCAGGAGTTCTTTGGCTGACATCTCCGGCTTCTTCTTCACAATTCCAGACCCAACGATGAGATGAAGGCAGTGCGCTAAGCAAGACATTGAGTTGAGCCCTAGCAAATCGCCAGCCTTGCTACCGTTTGTGGCATCATCACGGAGAAGCTTGACGCACTTCTCTTTTTTGAGCCCCCACGAAGTCATAAACTTCTGCAGCGCGTTCTTGATGGCGCCGGCATCGTGCTTCCCCGGTAGCAGCTTCACCTCCAACACCCAGCTGCGCATGGTAAACTCCTTGTCCACGTAGTGAAGCGTAAAACAAATAAACGCAAGTTTGTTTCTTGCCGTCCAGATATCCGACGACGCCGAGTAGTAGTCACACTCCAGGCGAATCTCTTCCTTCAGAACAGACCGAAGATCAACCGCAATCGTTGCAACTCGCTCTCGCACTTTCCAGCTTTTGGGGATTTTCACACGCCCTCGAACAGAGTTCAAATGCCTTGAATACTTTCGGAAGTACTTGTCTTCCACGATGGTGAACGGCCGATTGGATTTACAAGTCCAAATCGCCGCCAAGTCGTCTGTCCGGGTTTGTTCAGCTTCAGTGCAAGGGTCGTTAACCTGAGAAGGCGCGGGATCGGGTTCGCGGTGAATCAGTGGCTGAACTCTGTTTTTCTCCCGACGCTCGAGTTGGGCCTGCCTGAGAACCTCTGGGTGACAACGTTGCATGTGCTTCGTGACATGGGTTGTGACCGACTGCTTGAACGTGATCTCAACATTGCATTTCGCGCAATATGCGCACCGTGCGTGCTGCGACCGCCGATCGCGTTTGTCCACATCCAGGTATTTGGCTTTGCAAACAAGGTAGATGAACTTCCAGTGCTCCGGTTTGCGTTGCTTGTACATGGGGTAGAGAACTTTTCGGAGCTCAGCAATCACTTCAGGAAACATAGTGTCGCTGAGGGATATCACAGTTTCTCCTCCAGCTCCGGAACTCGTTCGAGGTGGCGTCTTCTTGTTACGACGGCTTGATGTGTTGCGGACCTTTTTAGGTGTCCGGTTGCGTTGTGCACTGGCTGGTGTGCACACCAGCTGCCCGTTTCCTGGCGAACGACGGGTTGGCGATGGTTGGGGTACATGATCATAGTTTTGTAACTCTCTGCCAACTTGTAGGGCTGCTTCGTTTTGAGCTTCCAGAACCGCACGGTGACCCAAAGACGAAAGTGTAGCGCCGCCTTCCGGCAGCTCACCAACATCATTGGCATGGCTGCCGATACGTTGAACTTCATGGACGAGCTGATACCGGTCGCCGTAGGGTGCATTGTCTTCAAAATGTAGCTGCGCACGCGTCGGAGGGCTAGCATATGCCTCCCCATGGGTAAACTGCCGTACTGGGTTCAATCGTTGTCGCGTGAGGACAGTCTCGGAATCGGGAAAATGAAGAGATTCCCGACGAAGCCCCCGCCGCTCGTCATGCTCACGAAGACCCCCGGCGTATCGCGCTTGGACATCGGGAAGCTTCGAAGCGCTGCTCGACGCTCTGAATCGCAAGGGAGGCCCCATATGTAGTGTTCGTGTCTAATAGCGAAGTGAGCGTGTGCCAGGTTCGCGACGCTTCATGGATAACGGTATCTTTCCGTAGATTTTAAGTCACAAACGTTAAAAACTTGCCGTTACTTGCCGTTATCGTACCTGACGTTGAAAGCTCTACTGACAAGCATGCGTATATCTCAGAGACAGTCATCGGCTCTCTCCTCGGCGACCTCCGGCCCCACCTCGCTTGAGTGATAGATTCGTGTAAAATGTTGATAGCAGATATCGCAGAGGGGTATCCATTGGCCATTTTGCTATCCAATGAACGCACGTCGGAACCGGATCAATCCGGTTTTAAGTCGATTCGATTCAGATGGCTACAACCGGATTTGAATCCGATTCAAATCCGGATTGGCTCATCCGGTTACATTCTCTAGAATAGAAGGCCTGAAGGCACTATCCCCAGTGGAGGACAAAGATTACGGCCGTGTTCGAGTTGAAATAGCGTATTTCGAGCTACATGTATTTCGGTAAAGTCAGTCATTTCGAATAATCTGCCTTTTTTTAGTGGGGGACATCAATCGAGGGGTGTCGACCTCACCCACACACGATCATTATATTCGTCCTCACGACGAAAAAAATATAAAGAAGCAGCCCAAACACGGCTGGATGCGCATTGGTATTCGCGTCAAAAAATGTTTTTTTTTACTGTAGAGATCGTTACTCGGAGTTGCCGCCAACGATGGCATGAGTTGCCATCTGGTAATGACCTGTCAATGTTCACATAACTTCTTAATTGTATGTACACCAAATTGTGCAATCATTAATCTGAGCTTTGGAAGCTAATCAAAGTCTTTGATTATCTATGTTTAATGTGATTGGGCGATAGATCAGACCGAGCTGAATCGATTGGTGCCTGTTTTGCTTGAAAATTCCAAGATTAAGTTGGTCAAAAAGGTATTGCACCCCTCGATGCTGTCCGGATCTGTTAACAACTCTGAGCGAAATAGCTGCTTCGTGGAATTTCAAAAGCAGTGATTTCGAGGTACAGATTGCGACAGATTGATCTGACGCGCAAGGTTTTTTTTTTTTTACTATGTATACCTGAACTCATTGACACAAAGATATGGCACCGTAAAATTTTAGCCAATAAGCATTAATATTCGATAAAGTGTGAAGTTAAGGTGACAGTTCTGGTGGGTCAGTCGGCGGACCTTGCTAGAAACCCAGTTGGCGCTGGTGACGTGGGTTCATATCCCGCACTGTTACAAAAGCAAAGTAAAGGGCATATTGCTCATGTGGGTGCCTGGGTTCCCACACAGTAACCGCGGCTACTGACGTCCCCCGCTTTTATTGCTTCTAAAGGCCTGCCTTTTCCAAGCACGGGTTATACATTTCTCGCTAACAGCATCCCATGCCTCAACAACGCGCTTGACAACGATCTGCCGTTTCTCACACGCTGGTCGACGCATAAGCGCCAGCAGTCGTTCCCTGAGCGGCACGCTGGAGTCGCGAAACGCCTCGATCTCTGATGCTAGGGCGAGCGCGCGTAGCTTCTTCTTGAATGGACCCATAACGCCTACGTCTAGAGGCTGTAGAACGCCTGTCGTATTTTTAGGCAAAGGGACCACCTCCGTTCCCCAGCCTACGAAGCCCTCGATCGACTCTGTTGACACATGACACTTCAAATTGTCAAGATAAAGAGCCAACGCCTCGGGCTGCTTAGTGCTGACATACTCCCCCCATCGTCAATGACGTGATCTTGCCATACAGAAATCTGCCTAAATACCGAACGGGTATACAATACATAACCTCATATAACGAATACTTCAAGGTCCAACGACAGGTCGAACGGAGATGGGCAAAGGTACTGATGTAAAAAATCCAGGATACCTTTGTTTGGCCAAAACTACTAAGCTGTGCAGTTTGAAAATTGGCGCGCTTTTGATTGCCTGTGCGGTCTTCTATGCATTTACCATTTCACTTTCACATTTTCAGTCAATGGACCATGGGATAATCTACTGCATCAAAGGTATGTGCTTTTTGAAAATATGATGCATGCACTAGATCAACTAGGAGAGGGAGCAAATAGTCCTTACAAAGTAGAGCTACTAACCGCACTGATGTGGCGCGAACACGTTTGATCAAAGGTCAGCGCTGAAACAATTCAGCACTTCTGGCTTCGCTGGAGCTTGATTAACAAAGCAAGCCTCAAAGTCCTTTTAAACTAAACTAATCAGTACAGCCTTTTTTATGGTAACGCTGAGATCACTTTATAAACCTAGAGCCCTTATATATAATCAGGCGTTCGGTACTCATGTAGCCGTTGGTTTGTACCGCAATTACCCCGCGCTGGTCGTGCACCTCTTGTTCAACCGTGCCCCCTGGCTGACCTTTAAAGATCATGAGCGGCCTCATTTTCTTCCCCGCACACTTGCGCGTTGCCAGCGCTTCCTTCGTAGCACCCGAGCGGCCTTCTTGCTCCCGGAATCAGCAATGACTGTGCCCGGCTTTTCATCGTAGTCAGCCGTCTCATCGGCATTCCAAATACAGGATCGCGCGTATGCACGCAACACCGCCGCTTCGGTCGTGCTAACGAACGCCGCGCTCCAGGTCCACGGAAGCCATAACCGTCCGGTTTGGCTAACGAAACGCAAACTCCCAACGGTGAACAAGTCGCTGCAGAAGCCGGCAAAGACTTGAGGTTTTACTAACAATGAGGTTTAAAAGCTCAAAAAGCTCAAAGCAGCTATTTTGTGCGCCAAATGCGCTCGAAGCAGCGGTTTGGGTGGCTGATGATAATTACACCAGACTGGAAGAGATTACACGTTTGCCGGTCTTTGTAGTTTTTTTTAAACAGTCATATGCCAAGCAAGAACGAGGGCGAAATCCATACGACTTTAGTGTCTACCAATTCTGCAAAATAGTCTCTGCAATTGACTGCACAGTGAGCCACAGTAACTTTGTCGTTACCAGAGTTTTCAAGAAGCTGAACCGTGAAATAATTGGAGTCTAAAGACGCCTTGGTGCATCTCCCTTCGTTCTAAATGTATCCGAGGATTACAACAAAGCCTCAACGACGTAGCTATAACCAACATAGAAACAAAGTACAACAATCATCGAATTGGCAGTAAAGATGAAGTGGAGTACAGTGTGTTTGAGCTTTCAACATTGCAAGATCAAGAGTTCATCGAGGTGAAGTGTGCATTATGATTCGTTATCACTATCTAGTGTGTGAGAACAGAGGTGCAACAGCCGCAAGCGATAGTACTGTTCCATGGCATAGCATGCGTCGGTCCACTCATGCTTCGCCAGCATCGACTCGAGGAAGAATAGACTCCAAACTCCACAAGAGAACCCGTCCTTTTGCTTGCAATAACCCCATCGCTTGAACTCGATGACAGAACCTCCGATTTCCTTCCGAATCGATGGAAGAAAAATGTTCTGTATACGACACTGGAGTTCATCGTATCGCTTCGCATTCTCAACGGATCAAAGAGGTAACAGACCCACTTATCGGGCTCCTCAGCCGATATGTGAAACGCGAGCCAATCGAAGCTTCCACAGCGTGAACAAGCACATTATTGGTGTTGTGCGGGTTCCCAACACCAATAATGTGCTTGTTCACGCTGTTGAATGCTCCGTATGATCCGGCATCACTCACTTGAGCGCTTAGCTCTTTGTAGTTGTACCATCCCGTCCCCAAGATTCCCACCCCGAGCATTGCGTAAGCTTTAGCCATGTACACCCGAGCCGCCACCATGCATGTTGTATCTAGCCATTGGGTAAAGTGAAAGCAATTTGCATCCGGTAAGAAGATGAAGGCGCCGACAATGAGTGAGATCGGTGTTCTACTCAGAGCCCATTACTCGTTCGCGTCGGCGGGCAGAATGGTACGCAAACCCATGTGATTCGTGTTGCTACTCTATACTTCGTACAAACCTGTGACGATCTGCGTTTCTAACTCGTGACGATCTTTGTTTACACAGGTTGATGCTGTAGCATTAAGTGACCCCAAGGAACTGTGTTGATAGCGAGTCGCCTGTGCCGCGCGGTGTACAGCAGTACCAGCTGACAGGGGAAACGGTCGACAAAAACATGGGCGGAGGGGACCACAGACTTACACTTCGCCATCAAGCGAAGTTTCATGACGTGTTCACACGGCAGAAGCAGCGTTTGCATGAATACACAGTCACACTGAAAGTTCTGCATACAACACCCACACATACATTAGTAAACCCATGAGGCTATCGTCACATAAATTGCGGCGTACCTGCGTATTCACCGAGTGTATCGCGGCTTCTTCTACTTCTGCCATTACTAGGACAGCCAATCCAGGTGTTGTCGTGTCGATTGCGTACTGAGCATGCTCGCTCGTAGCAAAGCGATACTGTTTCGCAACTAGTCGGTACACATGAGGACTCAGCTGAACAGCCAGAGTGAGAAGCTCTGGATCAGTAGAGTCATCTAGCCTCGGAGGCTGACGAGTACCCAACGCTGTAAACTCCTGCAAGTAATGGTCCTCGCTCCACTCTTGAACCATAATAATCGTTGCCAGCATCTCGTCGATACTGTACTCACGCTCAACCTTCTGCTTGAATTTGTCCCACCCACCCACTCTCGATTCGATTGTTGGTATGGTTGGACAAGTGCGGTACGTTGCCTCGATGAGAGTCAACCCACTCGGTTTTGTAGGGCTCCCAGTTCTGCTCGAAATACTGATAGAAAGGGTCTGTAGTGGGTGGCGGCGTGAAAGCCCAACCACGACCACGTAGTATAGTCGAGTGCGGCGGCGATGCTGGGCAGCGCGCTGCTGCCAGCATGTGGTTGCAGTCAGCCATGTGTGCTGTTGCTCAGCGAGGGCTGTTGCTCAGCCAGCGCTGTTGCCCAGTATGCAGTGGTGTTGAACTCGGACAACGCAGCCAGCGAGTGCTGGCTTGGCGTGCTCAAGAGCACATCGTGCGTGCGTCGTCGACTCAAGCTGGTGCGAGATGCAAGGTGCAAGTTGCAGTAGGGAGCTCTTACTGGAGTCGTGAAGAGCGCCACCACTGGAACGCTGGTGGTGGCGATGTAGAGCAGCTAGTCGGCATGCATGTTTAGTTTTCTCACTTTCTGCTTTTATCTCAAAGCCGGCAAGCGCAATGCACTCGGCAGACAACTGAAGGAAGTGCCAGCTGCCCCCGACTGTGTTCGCGTTTTTTCAGTGCGACCTACTACACAGAATTCTTTAGCAGTGCTAAGGCCAAGATGCGATCGACATGCAGCAACCCGACACCATCGACTCCAGCAACTTCGGATCCGGCTGGAACGTCGACTGTGCCTATGACCCTCTTCATGCCGCTCTCTGCCCCTCAACTGAAGCGCACGTCGCATGCTGCTCTGGTACAGTATCTGATAGGCCAAGTTTGTGTTTTTCCCTTGCGGGGGCGGGCGGGCCTCATTATATGTCACAGTGCGGGGAATTCTTGGCGCGTACCTTTACGTACAGTTCTTCATAAGCAAGTGGCTTTTCCAAGATGGCGTGTGTATCTGATAGGCCAACTATTCCTCCCCCTAACCCATCTGTGGATACGGGCATTGTTCGTACCGCCAAGGTCCTAGCTGTTACTTTCTAGAGTGAAACCGTCCTTCCTATAAGCCAGCTGTTCTCTACGTCTTTTTACCCTTAGTGTCGGGGTGCCCTAACCGCCTGGGCCAGGAGGGACGTCTCTCTTCGGGGGTTCTTTGCGCTTCCCGCTCGGGGAAACTAATGTCCGCTGTGGGGCTCGAACCCTCGGTCCACAGCGTAAGGGCCAGAAGCTTAACCAACTCGACCGCGCCACCGGCCTATACTGCTCTATTACAGTGGCGGAAGCTCCGACGTGAGTACGAGGATGAGGTGGCGATGCGGTGCAGCAACGATGAAGACAAGATGACTGGGGTGCTCGTGAGCGTGAAGAAGTCTTTTAACAGGCGGCTTCTGGAAGTCTGGTGTGAATTCGACTGGGGCGTCGACATTGAGATGGTCACGGACGAGTTCATCCTGGGTAAGATCGACGAGATCATTTCGTCAGTGAAGAACAATTCTGTTCCAAATGTTGTTGCTCTGTTCAAAGAGATTGTCGTGGTTGACATGGCAGAGAGTGACGTCAAGGAGCGGGTGATGCAATTCTTTGCCCGAAGCCGAGAGTTCATTGAAGAGCAAGGCTGGCAGGAGTTTTTCACCGGAAAGGAAGGACTTCGGCTTAAGTGCAAATTACTGGAGGAGTCGCTGCAACCGCGCGGCTTGCGCGAGGAAGTTGCGACCACCGTGAAGTACCAGGTCAGGTCGGCCAAGGAGGATGAGAAGGAACTGTTCAATGTCATTTTAGCGAAGGCTTTTGAACAGGACCGAGACTTTCAGCGACGCAAGCGCTGCCGTTTGAAGGACCAGAGCGAACGTAAGAAGAACGACACCAACGTGCACGGTGGCGACACCGCCCAACACCGGTCCAAGTACTAGAAGGTTGAACGCAACGGTGGCAAGCAGACCGGGAAGGGTGGCACTGCCAAGCAGAACCCTAGCAAGCGAGCAGCTTCAATGCCGCCGGCCGGTGGTTGCCTGAAGTGCAAAGGTGACCACAGGTTGATTTATTGCCCAACGGCATCTGCTGATGAGAAGGAGGAGCTACTCCAGAAGCTGCATGAGCGTCGCGACAGCAACAAGGCCCCGAAGCGGACCGATCGCGATGCTTGAAGGTTGAAGCGCATTAAAGACTGCCTCTCCAAGCATGACAAGACTATTGTGCTTGAAGAGAGGCTGTCCATGCCCTACTGCGCGGATACTGGGGCAAAGAAGAGCGTCAGTGCTCCAAAGCTGGTGGAGCTTGAGAAGTTGGGTGGTCTTTGTAAAACCACCACATTGGCGAGGCCGATTGTCTGTGAGACGGTGGGCAAGCACGAGATTTTGGCGCAGCGCTCTGTGCTATTGCAGATCATGTTGCACACCGCCGCTGGGCCTGTGAGACCGGTCAAGCCGTATGAAGTGCTTGTGATTGACGAGGATGAGGATGAGTTTATCCTTGGTGAAGACATCCTCGACGATCTAGGCATCAGTATCGACCGGCCACTGGAGCGGTTGGCTGAGCGTACCTCGGCGGACGATGACGACCCAATTGCATTTGGTGAGGACTTCCTGGCAGGCTGCACACCAGATGAAGAGGTGCGTCAGGCAGTGGAGACGATGATTGCAAAGGCTCTGGAGAATGGTTTTCCACCCGAGAAGGAGGGCAAGCTACGCGCCATTGTCTACATGTACGATATCTGGCGGCTCCACCTTGGCCCGGATCCTCCTGCCAAGGTTCCACCGCTGGAGCTTCGAATGAAAAAAGGGGCGAAGCCTTTCAGGTGCAAACCGAGGGCGTACCCGCCTCACGTTCGGAAATTTTTTACAGACGTTCAACGATGAGCTTGTACGACTTTATTGGGTCTTCGAGAACGCGTCAAGTCGGTGGGCTTGCCCGGCTCTTCCAGTGAAGAAGCCTGACAAGGACGAGTTCAGGCAGACCAGTGACTACCGACCCGCCAACGCTGAGACGGAGCCGATTGCTGGGGCGATGCCGATACTGCAGGTGATCACGGAGCACGTCCGGGGCATGTGTGTCTTCGGTCTTTTCGACTTCATCAAGGGGTTTTGGCAACTCACTCTTGCGAAGGCGAGCGAAGAGATCCTAAGCTACATGGCGGATACGAAGGTGTACACTCCGACGCGCGTTCCGCAGGGCTGCAGCGGTGCGGCTCTGCACTTTCAGGTTACGATGGAGCGCTGTTTTGCTAAGTTGCTCTACAAGCACCTATTGATTTGGATCGACGACTTGCTACTCTATGCGGAGGATGTTGATACGTATCTGGGGAAACTCGGCGATCTGTTCTCGCTGATGAACGAGTTCGGGCTCAAGTTGAGTGCGGCAAAGTCAAATCTTTTCAGCGATCTGTGAAATGGTGCGGCAAGATCATTGATGGCGATGGCGTCCGCCATGACCCACGACGCATTGCGGCTCTACGCGAGATGCCCTTGCCATCCACGGCAGGCGATTTACAGCAATTTCTTTGCGCGTGTAATTGGATGAGAGATAGCTTGATCAGCTACGCTGGGCACGTGCAGACATTGCAGAAGCGAGTTGATGTGACGTTAAATGGGAATGGGAAAAGGACCAAGTGAGCAGCGAACAAACTACCAGTGGCGTTGACGGATGAAGAACAAGCTGCATTCGAGTAAGTCAAGGACTGTCTTGCGCCCGCGGCCATGCTGGCCCACCCCAGCCCCGACGGAGTGCTGTCTGTGTTCACGGACGCTTCGGCCCAGCGTGGAGTGTAATTGTGACGGACGTTGAGGAGTGGCAGAACGACAAACCGGTGGCAGAGCAAACGCACCGCCTGCTACATTGTCTAAGTGGGACCTTCTCTGGGTCGCAGGAAAATTGGAGTGTGATTGAGAAGGAGGCATTTGCCATCGTGGCAGCTTGCGATAAGTTGCCACACCTCCTTCTCCGACCGGCAGGATTCCGGTTGTTCTGCGACCACCGCAATTTGATCCACGTCTTCGGCCCCGATACAACTGTGAAGAAGCACATCAGGGGGAAGCTGCCGCGATGGGCTATGAAACTCGGTAAGTTTCGCTACGAAATACATCACATCGCAGGCGAGGACAACGTGTGGGCGGACATGGTGTCGCGCTGGGCACGCATGCCGGCGACAACCAGTCTGCGGCGAGTGACTACTCGAGGCCAGCAGCAGCAGGACCGACTATTGCTGCGTCCACTTGATGATGCCGATTTCGTGTGGCCCAACCTGGACAGCATCTCGGCCGCCCAACGCAAGTTCGGGGACAAGCCCAAGCTGTCGGGGCTGGAGGAAGGCGACGATGGGGCCCGGCGCAAGGACAGCCGGTTGTGGATCCCCGCTGAGGCCACAAACCTGCTCCGCCGCTTGTGCATTATTGCCCATTACGGCCCCCAGGGCCACCGTGGCAGGGACGCCATACTGGCACACCTCGGCCGCATCTTCTACGTGCCTCACCTCCGGCGAAACCTTTGATGACATGCAGTATCTATTGGTGCTCAAGGATGATGCTAGTCAATATTGTGAGTTGGTCAAGTGTGAAACGCCTACAAGTACGGTTGCGGCTGACGCTATCATGGACTGGCACGGTCGTTTTAGAATTCCGCGAGATTGGATAAGTGATCAAGGCTCGCACTTTAAGAATGAAGTGATCAACCAGCTCTGCACCAGACTGAAGTGCCAACAGATTTTCTCGCCAACGTACAGCCTATGGATTAACGGGTCAGTGGAACGAGTCAACCGGGATATCCTGCAAGTCCTACGGGTGCTCATCCTCGACTACAAGCTCAACCACAGAGACTGGCCACGGTTGATACCGGTTGTGCAAGCCAGTCTCAACCACACTGCTGTGCCATAACTGGCAGGCAAGACGCCTGGCGAGCTGTTCACTGAGTTGAAGCCTCCCTCGCCACTGCAGGCTGTGTTCTTGGGACCCGAGGTGACTCCGACTGTGCAGTCAGCTCGGACATCGGCTGACATCGAGTCGAGCCTGGCCCAGCTACGCGCCAGTGTCAGAGACATGCACAGGGCGGTCACCGATGCTCGCCTCAAGTAGACCTTGCTCAACAAGAAACGAGAGCGAGGTGGCAACATCGTCAACTTCGACGTGGGCGACTATGTACTCCGGTCGAGAGTGGACGAGAGGCGGCAGAACAACCTGCTCGTCACCATGCCTCGCGGCTCAAGTTCTTCGCTGACAAGGACCTTGAAGTTACTGAGGAGCTCTTGGAGCACGTGGCTACCCAGGGCATTATCCTTTGGGTGCGCGAACTTGTTCGGCACCGGTGTAACGACGAGAGTCGGTCCTATGAAATCCTTGTCGGGTGGCATGGCTTAGAGGCAATAGAGGACTCGTGGGAGCCTCTGGCGGCAATGTACAATGACGTGAGTACGTTAGTGCAAGCCTATATTGCTACAGCTAAAGCCTCGAAGCTCGAGCGCCACCTCAACGCGCTAGAAGCGTCGGCAAAGCGACGTTAAGGCAGTCGCTGGGTATCGGTAATATACCGGTATACCGGTATTTGGGGTCACTAAGAGATGGGTTCCTCGATTTTGTGACCACCTTGAAAATGTGACGAGGTTACATGGTCAAGTTTGGTTCAACTGCGGCCAGCCGTCTGCACGCAAATAGCGTCTACTACACCGCTTGCGTCATTGATATACAGGCCGGCAGAGTTTCCTTCGCCCAGGCAAAACTCCCGCACTAGAAACTCTGCCTGCTGCTCGTCAGTTTGGCCGCCACGGCGTGCACGCCTCATTTTTGCTAGCGTGTTGTAAACATCACGTAGCTGTGTCTTCTTACCTAAAACCACACGGTGCAAGAGTTAGGATGAAGGCAAGAACTTGAATTAACAAGCTGTGAGATTTACCTGTGGCCACACGCAGATACTCCAATATTCCTTTCGCGTTTGCTCCGGCGCGATCCGTTTCAGCAATGTTTCGAAGCACTTCGGGGTCTTTAATTCGGCGATTCTCAGCGTAATATTGATACAGCCGCGCGCTACGTAAGTGATTGTGGAATCCTTTTCAGGTCACGTGGATCTTCCACAAATTGTCCACATTGCGAGTGACCACACCGTTAACTTGAGCCGTGTAAGCGAGATATTTGATGATTTTCCGCTGTCTCTGTGCCTTCTTCGAAGCTCGCTTCTTAATTCCGTGAGTGCATGCCAGTGTGAACGAATACTTCTCAAAACGTGGGTCGGTCGGTAATGCTTCTCCGGCTTCCAATTTCTTGTTGCTCGTGTCAGACCGGTAGAAGGAGCGCGAGGAAGCAATTGAAACGTAGCCTTCGAGTGTTCATCAATCGCAGCAAAGAATTCGTTCCACGAATCAAACCACGACTTGAATCCTCGCATGAAGTCGACCACAAGATGCTTCCAACTCAGAAATTGCTGCGTTTTCTTCTAGTGCATTTTTTCGAGCGCACTGTTTGCCGCACCGACGTCCAAACCCGGTAAACTGTCCTTCAACTTGCCCTTGCCATCTCTTGGGCCGTCAATGTATGCGAGGATCGCAGCTAGCTCAACCTTATGTGCGTCCTCGCTAACGTCGAGCTCGCGTGTGGAGGTGTGGCTTGGCAAACAATTAGCTGCGCTTGATCCGCGCTGGGTAGACACTAATTCGCCGCGTGCACTACCTCCACCGTGATCCACACTGTGCGCGATGGTAAGACGTTTCTGCGCTCGAGTTGAAGCTGCTGGAACCGACGTAACTTGCTCAAGGCAGTCTGGCTCTTCAGCTTCGCGCTTGCGGCTATCGTTTGCGGCATTCTCTCCGGAGGATGCTCGCTCTGATCATAAACACAGCAATAGAGCTCCGCTCAGAACATCAACATAATATCGCTAAGCGTTAGCAACATCTTACCATGAGAAGCGACGGCGACAGCTTCCTAGCAGACGAAGCGACGAGTGTACCGCACGATTTGTGATTCCAACCACCACTTAATTTGTGTCGCGGCTTTTTTATTCGTTAACGCGACATGTGCTAAACACAAAGTACCTTTACATCTCTACAGGTTTTGGTACTGGACAGACAGACTTTGACACCGGTGCCCGGTGGGGTTATCCTCATCCCTCGAGCACGGCCTAAAAGTTTAGCCCTCCGTATCATTGTACTTATTATAATAATGAGTACAATATCTAAAGCCATAATACAGTTCTTCCTCTACGGGTCTGCCGTGGCAGCGTGTCTCTCATTGTTCATTGATGCGCCAAAAAGTCTAAGTAAAGAGTTAATGTGCACCGAAATTATAACCGCCCCCCCTCCAAGGAAAACTTTTAACTAATGGATGTGCTTTTAGCGCCAAACCATCGGTCATGATTCGTTGAAAAGCTGGACCACCGTGGTACACTGCCAAAGGGGTCCAGCTTTTCGATGAAAGGCTAAACAGTCGCCTTCAATGTGATTGGCAGAAAAGCAGGAAGGTATCTAACGGGGCCGCATGCAATGCATTTGAGAAATCACCCCCAAGTTCGCACGGTGCGGGCGACATACACTGTGCGGCAAAAGCTGCAGATCGTGATCGATGCTACAGGTGATAAGGCAACCGTCAAAGGGACTGCTCGTCGTCATGGCGTTCTCCCTGGCCAAGTGCGGCGATGGATAAAAGACCGCGATGAGCTGGAGACTGCTGTGCAGGTGAATCCACGGGCAGGATCGCTGAGCATGGCTGCGCTGGAGGAAGAACTGGCGGCCTAGATTATCAACAGAAGGAAGCAGGAGCTAGCTGTGACGACTAACCAAGTAATTGCCAAAGCTGTTGCCATGGATCCTTCCTTTCGTAACGGTAACCGGAAGTCAATGTGAAGTTGGGTTTACCCGTTTCCCGACGGATACTTAGGAAACGCCTAAGTATCCGTCGGAGGACTCGCGTAGGACAGAAGCTTAGTGGTCATCTGGCTGAAGTCTGTCGCGAATTTGTGGAGACAGGGAATGAGCGCTTTCTGCCCGGAGGAACAATGGAGGGGACGTCGCCTGCGTTGCGCGTAAATATGGATCAAACGGCTGTGTTTTTTGAGATGACATCAAACACTACAATCAACACTGTCAATTCGCGCACTGTGTCTATCCGTGGGTCTGGCTCAAACTCCCCGCGTCTTAATGCGTGTGTGGCCTCCGCTCAAGCCGGCACGAAGCTTCCTCTGTTCGTCGTTTTTAATGCTAAACCAGGCGCAACTATTGAGCAAAAGCTCGATAAAATTTTACCACCAGGGGTTTTCGGCTGTTGCCAGGAAAATGGATGAATGGATGAGCGGGGGTGCAAAATCTGGCCTGAGAAAGTGTGGAAGCCATTGTTGCGTCTCATCCGAGTTCATATTTGATGCTGGACGAGGTCAAATGTCACCTACAAGCTTCTTTTGTCCGCAGCCTAAATGATGGCGGGATACAGTTGGAGGTTATCCCCGGTGATTATACTTGCGTGCTACAGCCGTGCGATGTCGGGATCAACCAGCCCTTGAAAGACGGAAAGACGGTATTCGTCTGCAGTATAACGACTGGGCTGTTGCTAAAATGGGCGTTTTTTTGGCTAGTGGTGAGAAGGTTCCCGCGCCGGAGAGAGAAGACATCGTCAAATGGCTCGTGAAGTCATGGAAATCAATCTCGCAGGAAACTATTATCAAGACGTTCAAGTCCATCGGATACGCTGATAGCATCGAACAATGCCCCTGTTGCGTTATGATCTGCGTCGCTTTTGGCTGTTGTCTGATTTTCTTAGGTCTTCAACAACAGTAGCCATCGTAAAGAGCTCGTACACGTAGGAGTCGACCAGGGAGATAGCCAACATGACATGCTTGCGCACCTGCACGAACTACATAGGCTTTGACTACCCATTCAAACTCCCCTCCGTCTACGACCGCTGCTTCTCCCCTGACACGACCATGTCATCGATTCTGAGATTCTTGCCTCAAATTTCGTGGGCCGTGCAGCTTCGTCCCGACTCTCCCTCATCACACCCGACTACATCGACACCTGATTGCTTGGTTCTATCACGCACGCAAAGACTCACAGTTAACGGTTTCATTGGTGCTCGTGCTAGATGAAGACTTACCATGTTGGGATCCACGCGTCCAAAAGCGTAGTGGCGGCCAGTAACACCCTCGATCTTGATTGGACAAAATATCCGAGGGGGCCCAGCTTTTCGATGAAGTCCATTCAAATTTGACCACTTTATACAGGAAATCGAGAGGGGGGGGGGTCCAGTTTTTCTACGAATGCGGTAGGGGAGCGAGTGAGGTGTCGATTCGCGTCACGGTGACTAAGAAACCGAAAACGATGTCTGTAGCGGTTAGAGATAATATAACAGTAAATACAGATATTACAGTAGAAAATAACCTTCTGCATTCATTTTTGGCGAGTAAGCTCGATGTAGGTAATGTGCAATCACTAAGAGGTAAATTGGTCGGCCTTCCGAGAAATCGCTACGAATTCTGGCCGCAATTCGGACATCTCCTGCATTTGTGATAAGATCATGATCTTTTGGTAGGAATGTATCACAGTTGCCGTGAATGACCTGTTGATCCGTGACACTTTGACTCGGCTTGAGTATGGTGCGATATAAATTAGGTAGATTTACGGCAACTGTGATACGGACAAATCACGATCTCGTTGTGACCTTTCGCTACGGTCTACAAGCGAAAATGGCGATAAACCAAAAGACCACGCTCGACGAGAACGATGATGCATACGGCGTGAGCTCCGAGAGCGGCGACGTGCGGTGCCGCAACCTCGGTGCGGGTAGTGTCAAAGTATGGCTGCAACTGCCTACTCTGCGGCGCCATCATTAAGGACTAACCCGACTAGTGCTGGTTGCGAACACACTTGTTATTATTGTTCAAATTTTTCAATTTGATTGGATTGTTCGGTGTTGTTCAAGTGGTTCATATTCCCGATTAAGTACGATATTACGGTTTCACGCCAGGTGCCGAATTGGCAAGCTCTCAAGTTCTCTATAACGTCGCTTGGGTGCCTCTTGTAAATGGAACGTGTTTGGAAACGTTACGAAAAAGCTCTAATGTTGGTATTGTTAATTCCGGTCAAATTTGTCGATTCGGGTCGGTTTTAAGGCCCCTGTCCAATCGATCTATACAAACACCAAGTCATTTAGCAAATCGACAGCATATGGTTACAGCGTCGTACAGAATGTAACTGCCACTTAGGGATGCTAAATGATTGGCCAAAAATATTCTGGTCGATTTTGTACTTGTTAAAAGATAGTGTTGGATTAGTGGCAAAATAAGGAGGCAGCTGTATTTTGCTAAAATTTAGTAAATAGCGCTTTGTTGAACGCCGACCTGATCGTTTTTGGCTTGAAAGACTCCCAAGCCTTGATCGTTCTGTTGATGGTCTCGATGCGCTTCTTCTTACCAGTCTTCTTCTTTGGCTTCTGACCCGGGGGAGGTGGGGGTGGCCTTTCCTCCAGCCAGAGCTCCTTGAGCATGGCCTAGCGGCTGGCAGACCGACGTGGCATTTTTAGGAAGTGCCTGTAGCTTACAACCCAACTCACCAGTTACAATGGCCTCTGAGGCTGCTGAGACGTGACAATCGAGATTGTCCACTAGCAACACAGAGACTTTCGCGATGTGGCAGGCAAGCAGAGAGCGTAGGTAGATTTCCCAGACACGAGTATCCATCCACGCTTTGGACTGTACAGCGTAGACATGACCTGCACATACATGCCAGCATAAATTATTTGTTAGGGGCTTAAAATAAAAAGAGAATAAGATTTCTACGATATCTTTTGGATAAGTCTTGAGCTCCTCCTGCTCAATGCTAACCCCCCCCCCCGGCTCGCCTCGAACAATGCCCAACAACGGCAGCTTGAGCCCTTCCGCTCTGATCGTGCACACGGCCGTTAACCTAGCTGAGTGCTTCTTCTCAGCAGTGATAGAGGCTGGCTTTCCTTTCTCAGACAGCATTTTCGTTGGGGGGGGGGGGGGCAGTCGAAATAGATGCCAGTCTCATCTGTGTTGTAGACCTTGCTAGCATCGTATGACCCGTAGCTCTTGTTAAACGTCTTAGCGAATTCGTCGCGTACGGTCACAACATCAAGCAGCTTTTCCTGCGTCAAAGTATCGCAACGAACACATGCAGTAACGTCACAATATGCTGTTAGCAAGCCGATATAAATAATACAAGACCACTCAATTACACTTTAAGGGCAAATCTTACATTTTAGTGGTCCTAATTCAGTTATACAGCAAATTTACCTTCAGGCCACTTGGCGTTCGCTGCGAGAACCCGTGGCGATAAGCGAAGTGGCGCAGCAGACGTACCAGTGAGTCATACGCCGTTACGGCGTTCTTCTTGCCGTCGACGTAGCTTGCGAGTCAATCGGGTACTGGTCGCGTACGAAGCTCGCTATGACCTTCGTGGTCAGCACCTCGCAATCTCTGCGGGTGTCCTTCATGAAGGTGACGAGCTCTGCACCAAAGGGCACCATCTCCGGGCGCCCAGGCCCTCGCGACAGACGCTTTTCGCTGCCCCCGCAGTGGACGATGTCGTCCTCGGCCTTGCGCCAGACGTTTAGGGTCCAGCGAGGTACATCTTGTTGCCGCGCTGCCTCGCGCTGGCTGAGACCTTGCACGGCACGAAGAGGCTCTCGCTTGACTTTGAGTGTGCAGCGTTTCCTCCGCTTCTTAAGGACAGCAGCACCCCCGTCGGCGACAGTGTCCGGCGGCTCAACGCTGTCCACGCAGAACGGGTCGTCCACGGCTGTCTCCATATTACCGACTGACGACCTCAAAATTAGCATCTGGCTCGAAGCACCTGATTGGTTAAATTATAAAATTCTAATAGTTTTGATTGGACCAAAGTGACGTGGTTGCTCTGACTTTGTGATTTGCATGTAGCAGTTACATTCTGTACGACGCTGTATGTGCCCGTATGTCAAGCCCAATCCGTACTTAGTAGGGACTCATTATTCATAGACGGGCCGACCATAGTCAACCCAAGTGCTTCTGACGATTCGCTGGCGGTTTGCCCGGATCGATTCAATCCGCCAGGCTTGGAAAATTAGAGTAGAACTCACAATATCGTTCAGAACTTGTTTGCAACCAGCACTAAACCCGATTTATTCGTGCTGCTCTTGATAGAGCTGCACAACGTCGTGGACTGGTACGATGAGCTCAAGTCCGGCAACGACGTGGCCGCACTCGAGGCCTGCCTGGGACCCATGGCATCCGCGACGGCATGCACAAGGCCATCAACGCCGCACTACTCATACCGGACGACCCCAGCACGCTGTCGACCAGTTCGGCCGTGCCCGCAGACTGCGATCTGTTCGATGGCAACCCTGTGCAGATTGACGAGGCCGCGCTGACCGGCGAGTCCTTCCCAGTGACCATGGCCACGGCAACAACGCCAAGATGGGCCCCACGGTCGTACGCGGCAAGGTGAAGGCTGTGGTATCGGCCAACACCGGCTCGACCTTCTTCTGCAAGACGTTGGTAAGAACCTTGAGGAAGAAGGCGCTCATACGAAGCTGTGGAGAAGGTGAGTAAAAAATCGAGCACGGTGTGGCCATTATTTATGCGGTAGCGCTAATGTTTCCGCGGTTTTAGTTTATATGTGTGAGCGGCACTCAGGGTAGTACGACGAACTCGTGGGGTCTCGGCGTTGTCTTGCGGATCATGTAGCCTTTCAAGAGATGCTAAGCGATGGTACACTCAAGCTTGGTTTTTTGTGGTCAGCGTTGAAGGCTGAGTTGATGGCACTGCGTGCGTATGTTAGCCTGTGTCATTTCGCAACGATGCAACCAAACAATTCGTAATGAATTCGAAGAGAACAGAAGAGTTGTCATGCTCCAGGCATTGTTACAGTTGACTTTGTCGTCTCAAAGAGTGCTAGAGCGAATATCCTAATCAAATATCATGTTATCCAACCAATCACAGAGCGTGACCAATCGTGATATGAATCATATCACAAACGCCGCCATTATACACATTACTTGCAATACGAAATACTATATTTTTGATGCTATACCATGTATTTACCAAACTGCGCACTGTAAGGGAAAAACTTGGTTGAAAGTCTGGGTTTGGCGGTATTTTTTAATACAAACATCAAGTATAGAGGATTTGCACTGATCCGAAAAAAAACGATGGAGTTCTCTGGTATATGTTGCTCAACTGAGCAAACCTAACTAACATCTTTAGCATGTTGAGTAGATACCCGCAAGGCCACGAATAAGCTGATAGCGTCACCTTGCGGTTGTAGGCCACATACACACTGTCAAACACTCGTTTCTATACAAATTCAAGATAGTACGTGTCTCCATTAAATCTTGTCAACCGCGTCAGCTTTAATTCATTTGAGTACCTTAGTAGATGCCATTCTAGCTATTTAATCGAGTTAGTACAATTATTACGCTTGAAATAGCTTAGTAAGAGTTTGTTACCTATCTTACCTTTATAAAACCGGGTGCGGCTATAATTTTGACCCGTCCCACAATATGTTTTTCGCCCATTGCAAGAAAAACAGTGACATCTTTTTCAATTCTGATTGTGCACCTGTTTTCTGTCGATTTTAGACAAATCATGAGCAATGTTTTGGCGCTAGAAGCACATCCATTGGTTAAAAGTTTTCATTTGGGGGGAGGGGGGGCGGGCGGTTAGAAGTTCGGCGTGCACTGTACCTGCTTGGATAAAAATGAATTGTTTACTTGATCTGAGTATGATTTGGGATACCTCTACCACCTGATGCCCCAACAACACTTTGCCATATGTCACACCGCAAATAAGGGGATAATATCATCAATACTAATCTCAAGTCATTTTCTTTCATAGGGCGATGTCGCTTGGATAAAATGGCCACATGTGCCACACATTGTGCACGGATTTGGTCCTATTTCCTAGGTCAAAATCTACTAGAGTAATTGGCTCAAAGTACGATATAATTCTTTTGATTAGCTTAAAACACGCAAATTATGTCCAACTTTGTGTCAAAATCATCCTATCACTTTATATATAGGATACCGCTCTGCTTCACCGTGCTATCGCCATTGAGGTTTAATGTAGTCCACATAATCCAATCTTAGCCTATCAGAAGTCAGTAATTTTGATTTTTGCGACGATTTCAACAAAAAAGTAGTTAAACCTCGATTTGTAGGAAACACATCGCTCGCTGTACAAGAGCTTAAGGGCTCTCAAACGTTGCTCAAGTGCTCCAGGTTATTACAGAAGTGCATTTGGAAAGTCTCGACTAATATCGCTCAATATTCAGAGAATTACGACAAAAAACCTCACTGAGTCAAAAATCATGTCACGAAAAGTCAAATTATCTTCTTTTACGCGAGTGACGATTCGCTTAGAAAAGGACGTTTCGTAGCCGTAAAGATAAGTACTCTTTTGGTGGTATTTTACCGAAAACAAATGCAAATAGTGAAGTTATTGTAGTTTTCATAAAATGGCGTTAGTACGGTGGACCAGAGAAGTAATACCGAACAAAGTGCTTTTTGAAATTGTATCCCTAGCCCAAATATAATATCATTACGGAAGATTTGCTCCTCCCCCTCCCAGAGTCGAACCCCTATCATCTGATATGAAATGATAAGTGATAGGATTTTTCCTTTTTGGAATCTACAGCTTTGAATTCATTCGGTGAAGTCCGGTCCACTAAAGTTAAACGATACCTATAGAGGTTGACACAAGCACACACTCCAAATCCCAGCGATCCTCTCGCCCCGATTCACATTCTGTGCTCAGTGGACTACCGGATTGCAGCGTATATATCTTGTACTCCGAACCGATTCGGCCCAGCATGTGCATAATCGGCTTAAAGACACTGGTTTCGCTGTACCAGGCATTGCTATTGCTATAGTTGTGGTTCATGCGGCAGCAAATATGATGCCACCTAATCGGTCACTTCATTAAATATCAATTACCATGCCCACGAAGGTCATCAATATCAATGCCATTTAGCACCTACTGCAGCTACACTACGACGTAGCGCCCTACCAGAGCACTGCATACCCTATTTTCGTGCCGTGTGAACTCTGTCTAGGATTCTACAGGCTGCTAGGACCCTAACCTCGCACGGCGTCGAAGTGAAGTCGATGGGTAGAAACTAAAAGCGTTACGCTGCGCAGTGGACCGCCGGCTTACAACGCAAAATATTCGCAAGTTAAAACTGTGCAACTAAAGATACCAGTAATATTTCCTGAAAAATTCTGGCAGGTGCAAACCCTTCACTTATTGTAATATTTCGACGTAATTAGTCTAAGCAGAGTAAGTCATTAAATCAACATTATGAATGGATTGATGTTTTTACGAATTGTTATGAATAAAAAATCGAGTTTTAAATATTTGTATATTAAAATTCGGTTTAAAAAATGTAATAGAGAAAGTAGTATACTGAAGTTCTCACGCTTCGTAGGTAAACCAAATAGAATATCTAATAGGATTCAATGGTATTGAATAGGAATACTGTACGTATACTATTTGTCAGGAAAACCCGAGTGGTGGTGGGGCATTCTCGATTTGTAAATATTTCTCCAAGGGAATGTTTATTCGGGGGCAGGTTAAGTAGGGCAACTCCCTCAGCCAATTAAAATCGTTTATTCCTGACCGAGCTACCCCGAGTTTTGCGTCAGGGCTGCTGGAGCAACTTGTGTTTCCTAATCCCTGTTGAAAGCTGTCCATGACAAGCACTGGCTTGCAGCACTGCACGTCATGGCCACGACAGGCATGACAGTCCGCTCGCTGCGCCGCCCTGTGCCGCTGCCATCGGCTGCAGCGCCAGCGCCGATAGATCCACATATGACACTGGCGGGGGCCTGGACCTTGTCATCGCCGCCACGCACAGCAATGACGACAGAGCAGCCGTGGAGATGGCACGGCAATGGCGACTGCAGAACCCCAGCATCCTCCCCTCTACCGCGCCCATCCGTGCCTTCCGACAGCGAACCAACCTAGCCTAACATGCAACTGCGCACGCTCAGTCGTGCTACTACCGGCAGTCGACTGGTGTTGGTGGGAAGCGGCCCACGGAGCGGCTCCTCCATCGCTTCCGTGCGACATCGGCTGTGCTTTTCAATTCGTAAAGTGCTGGATTCGTTCCCGCCAACTTATTACCGTTAAACTTTATTGTGAACATCAAACACTAGTTTATACGGTTCAAATCTGACCTATCTAATATGCCCGATGAAACATCCCCTAAACATCAAGAATGCACAGGTACTGTAGTAGATTTTACTTTCTTGAAAGCGAATTGGATAGTGTATTAAGCTTGGCTTAGTTCAGGTTTTCCCTCTTTGATGCTGCTCATTTGTAGCAATTTATTACAAGAGTAAACCTAGCATCATCTGAACCTGAACTAAAGTAAACACATAGTAATCCTTCTAGGTGTAATCAAAGCAATTGTACTTCGTCATACAATAAAAGAACGCCTCACCCCTTGACCAATGGGCAGTTACAAGCAATATGCTCGAGTATACTGCAGCGACGACACGTCGCCGTTTCCATTCACTGGACCGTGGTTGCTGACGTGTTTCTTCCAGTGACCCCATGATCAAAGCGCAGCGCAAGCTCGATAGCATCTTCCAGTGTTGCGAGAGGATGCTCTCAGAGCTGGTGTGACGCCTACGGTCGGAGCTCCTGTTAAAAGTAGAACCAAAACGCCATGGGGGTGATGACCACTTGGCATTGGATCAAGTATATCTTAAAGAAGCTCAGGTAGTCGTACAGGGAGCAAATTTTGCGTGAGTTTGCAGAGTTTCTCGCGCAGCATATAACGCATTGTCCGGTAGTAGAAAACGTTTGCGCATAGCACCCTTGAGTGTCTCCTAGGTTCGGACAATTTGGGCTCGATAGCACTAGGCCACAAACTGCCGATACCAATGCATAGGAGTGGGTACCCGGTAGCACGACAAAATGGCGACGAACGCGGAGCTGTTCCCCATCATGATCGGGTGATAGCCGGCGTAGTGTCGTTCGATCATGAAAAACAACATCTCCAGGTCCTCGTTGAGCGTGCCGTGGTACTTAGGCAGCTCCGCCTTCCGGGCAGCAGGTGACTTACTAGTGATTGCTTCTAGACGTGTAGGTTGAACAGCATTTTGCTCAATCATTCATGCTTGGAATTATTCTCGTTGTTGAACAAAGAACTGCAACATCTCACCAAGCGGTTGTGGTGCGTTGCTGGTGTCCATGATGGTGCGGCTCGATGGCTGCACTTGGGTTGGCTGGATGACTTCGTGACTCGATGGTTTGAAACTCGGACTCGATGATCTGGAACTTGACTCGATGGTCTGGAACTTGACTCGATGGTCTGAAACATGGAATCGGTAGCTCGATGGCGACGACGACTTGACAAGTGCAAGTGCTACTATGTAACGTTGTAGGCTTAACTCTCCTAAAAGCGAAATGAAAAAGTGTATTTAGCTTGGCTTAGTTTGGGTTTTCCCGCTTCGGTGCTGCTCTTTTGCAGCCGGGTATTCTACGAGTAAACCCGGCGTATCTTAACCTGGCGGAAATGGTAATGACCCAAACAAATCGGACCAGCACACAAATGTGGCCGATGCAGCGGGGCTGCCGTAGCTTGAGCGTCAGAGGAAGACATAAAAGACTCACAGAGTCTCAGCTTAAGAAAGCGCGTTCTAATACCAGAACACACGAGTCCGTACACCTTACGGACTCCAAGAGTCAACCCTTAACTCTTAACTGTGTGAATCTCAAACTGAATGCATTTCCCTTTAGCGCGGCCAAGCTGCCTATGTTGTAAATGTATCCGGTTCTGTGGAAGAGGTAGAGGCTTCTCATCAAGATCACGGTCGTCCCGATCTGCCTCTGATCCTCCGATAGAGCTCCTCCTCGGTTCGAGGATCCATTCTTCAGCGACGCCGCCGGTGATCCTAGCTCGGTCGGCGCTTCATCTCCTGATTCGTTGCTCACATGCGCACCATGTTGGGACTCACATTGAAATCCCGCGTCGCCAAGAGATCCGGCCACGCGCACCATTGTGGTGGAGTGGATCCGCTGGAATTAACAGGGATCCCACACTCCCACACTGCGCCCAGACACGGACTAACGGAGGGGGTACTCCGATAACCGTGGATTTGCTGAGTGGCTCACCTCGTGTACCCGTCGGCGGGCTGAATCTGCTCTCTCGTTGACACGAGATGCGCAGCGGGTGAGCTTATAGATCCGCAGTGGGGGTTCCTACACGCAGGTCTGGGTAAGTCGATCCTTGGTCTTGGTCGTAGATCTTGTGGATCCGATAATATACCAGATCCGGAGTTGTTGCCTTGTTTGGGGGGGGGGGCAAATCGCTTGATTAAAGTATGGGCCAATACTCATCCCAATAGTGTACGGTCCCAATCAAATTCGACTCTGATTTATGTTGTATTCGCCTATACCCAGCCTTCCCATCCGGCTTGGATCCTACCCGCTACCGGCTCTCCTTCCTGCCTAGTCACTCTACCATAGTCATCGTACCAATAAATTGGCACAGATCAATTCAGGAGATCCTAATGTAGGCGACCAGATCCGTGTGCACCACACCACTTGCACCTTATCCAGCAACCGCACCTTGATTCTGCAACTACTGCGTCATCCGAGGGATCGGTTGACGTCGCCAACTGCCGGATCCCATTATCCAGTCAACTGGCGGATCCAATTCCATCAATACTGTTTTTGAGCGGATCTTCTCACCACAACATGTACGAAGGTTACTCTGCCTGAACCAAGGAGTTGGTCGGATATTCGCAAAACGGGTGCAGTCGGATGAAACTGTGACGAAGCCCGAGGTGCTACTAGCCGAAACGAGAAGAACAAAAAGTTACAACCTGAAGAAATCTTACACTGTATTGGCTTGCTCGTGGCCCGCATGCTGTGCCCGCACAAGCTCCGCCTTGCGGATCACTGGTCCAAGGAATCATCTGGAGCGGTGCCGAAAGGAACATTCGGGCAATTCATGTCCAAGACTGTGACGCGCAGGCGGAGACGGATCTAGCGTGGAAGGTGCACTCTGTTGTGGACACAATGCAGACAACCTTCGCTAGAGGCTTCAAGGTGCCTCGTGTCCTATCATTTGAATGAAGCCATGATTACATCCAAGAGCCGGTTCAACCTGACGCGGCAATTTAGGAAAGACAAGCCCCACAAGTGTGGCACGAAGCTGACCATGACCTGCTGCGCGGACACCTCCTACTGTTTTCGATACGTTTCCATTCGGGTCTCCGTTTTTTTTTTGTAAAGTTCGACATTTTGTACGGGACCAACTGCTGTCATTCGGAACTTAGATAAGGTCTTGCCGCCGAAAGAGGAGGGCGTGTTCCACGCTGTCGCGATAGACCGCTTCTACACGTCGGTGCAGCTAGCGTTGCAGCTTCTTGCCCGCAATATTATACACGGTCGGCACCATTCAGACAAACAAGAAAGGGTTCCCACCCGCTCTACTTACGAAGGAAGCGTCGCGATCAACTCATCTCCCCCCAACGCACGGCAACGGTAGTCGTCGCCAAATGCTGCCCCCATGTTTTGGTGGGATCATTGCCGGTTTACCTTCTCTCGACCGGGAGCAGCACACATAAGTGTAACTGCATCATGTCGGAGACGTATAGGTCTAACTTGCTAGGATCTATGTATTCTAGGCAGACATCTGCCCGGACGACAGCGTTCGATCATACTCTGCGGGTCCGCTATGCGCGACTACCATCGTTGGATGGGTGGGGTCGATAGTTACGACCGATTGCGCTACTCGTTGCAGCTTGCCGTGCGCTTTAGAAAAATACTACAAGGCCATCTTTCTCGGATTGGTCGACATGGCCATGGTAAATGCCTTCATTGTTTATCGCGAAGCCAAAAAGCAAAGAAGAGAGGTAGCCACAGACCACGAAGAATTCCTTACGGAGTTGCAGTCGCAGCTTCTCGGACTCACTTCAGCCGATTTTGCCGATGAGGTATATACAACATGTTTCAAGATATGCATGGTGTACATGTTGTTTACTGACTATTGTGGTATGTTGTGCTATTGCTTCTCGCCAGATCTTTCCGACCAAACCTCAAGCACGATTTCAGCCGAGCACAAACTAGCTGAATTTCCGGAGTGAGTACAGGTTCGTGAGGGAGTTCGGAAGCGGCCACAGCACCAATTAAGGTCTGCTCGATTCGGAAGCAAAAAAGTTGGGCAGCGGAGCGCACTAACGTATAATACCCAATAGTACGCGGTAAAGTATTTGAACACCCTGTGAATTGAACGTCCTCCTCTGGGGCGCTCTATAACCAATACAACACCTTCAATTAGAACGCCCTCGAATAGAACGCCGTCGCTCATTAATAAGCGGATGGCGGCAGCTGCAGTATTATTCGGGCTGTAGAATTGCGTACCAGTATTGCCTGTGAAATTACCGGAGTAGACAATCATCTGTCATTCGAGCCGCCAAGCACAAGGCTTCAACTCTAGAATGCAAGATATATGCATCTTTACATCCTTAAGAGCATTTCCAACGCTAGATGCTATAGTTTCCAACGGTGGATGCTCTAGTATTGTGATTCCTACTCTAATTTGCTCATGCTGTGTGACGCGCAGAAGCGCACGGAGCAAGTTAGACACACACACACGGCAGAAATTCTTGGTCCCTGCCGATTTAGACGTTAGTATAGTGGGTGGCCATGATAGTTTTTTCAAGTTCATTACGACAACAACTCTGAGGAATCAGGCCTCGACAAGAAACTACAAGTGCAGTTCCAACAACTTAAGACCAACAATCAAGAAACAGGTCCAGCAGTCGCACTCGCCAAGGTCTTAGGCGCTATTTTCTCAGTACAGTGGGGCACACCTGCTGAAACGGCGCTCCGAGCGTCTAAGTTGATGGCAAAAACAAGCACTACGACCATCTACGATACTCACAGCACCGGAGGAGCTTTGATCCTCAACTCCATGACAAGGAAAGCGATTGTAGATTCCACACCCCAGCAGCAGAAACAACAAAAAAACTCAAAGACGGTCGACATACAGACAAGTCTCACTACATACAGTATTTGAGCCCCAAATCTGAACAGCATGAGACGTCGCTGCTATTGGTACATGCGTTGATATAGATAAGCTGCTTGTGGCGTTCGTTGATGGAGAATTAGTTTCTATTTAGCTATGGCTATCTGCTAAGGACCACTGGTATTTGAATAAAATGTAACGCGGTCTTAATAGAACGCCTATCACGTATAACACCCAGAAGGGTGGTTTATAACATTAGACCACCGTGTACTATTCGGTATTATACGTTAGGTTTACTGCGAAGCGTGCAGTGATGGCAACAAACGGTACGCGTTTATGAAATTGCTTATTGTTGTTATCTCTGAACTAATGACTTTATGCATGCATGCGTTGTAGTGTATATCTGTGCGATAAAATTCGCCTGAACCACTACCCTGGCAACAACTTGGCGTGCCATCAGATCTGGCACGCCAAGTGGAAGAACTGAGAAGAGTGACCGCATCCTCGCGTTGGCCGCGATATCCAGATGCGCACACTTGGCAAAAGGAGGCGCCGTAGAGATAGCTACGAGTCCGAAGAAGGGGCAATATAAGGCCGATTAGGAAGAAACGAAGTAAAAGAGAAGGATGAGTAGGAAGAAAGCTTGGTAGCGTAATGGGTGTGCGCGGAGAAGTAGAAGAGTAGGAAAGGGCATATCACTCAGTTTGGCTAATCTATCGCACGTTGTGATTTGCAATCGATGCGTTCACGTTGCATAATCTAGTGAACTGTTCCGTGCTTTGCACACTTCTAATAAAAAGGAATCACCAATACGTAGGATTAGTTTTTGGTGAGGTACATTACAGTCATTTAGAAAAAATCTAACGACTAAGCCAATGTCCGTCTGTCAGAAGCCTACACATCTTCTGTCAGCTTGCTAACTACCTTGTGAGGTGTTAGCACATGCATCCTCCTCAGAGTTGCCTAATGAGTGCGACCGTCTGCCATCTGCATCTGGGTCTGGGTGGGTTTCAATCCATTGTGATACATCGCTCGTGAGTAGCGCTGTCACGGACGACCAGGTCGGGGCAAGGTGCTCGATGTCTGTGTCCAGTACCTGAATGCTGCGTTTGGTATCCATCGCGATGTTGGCCAATTTGTCAGCCGCCTTATTGAAGTGGCGGAGGTGATGCGTCCAGGACGTGATTTGAAGCTGGTCCGTGATAGTTCTGCATTGCGCGTAAATATCTCGCAAGTGCGCAGCCTTGGGAGGGCGTCGTCGCTCCAGATGCGTGAGGATAAGTTTGCTATCTCCAATCACATGAAGCCCCGTTAGCTTCATCGCCAGCGCTCGCCGCAGGCCCACTAATAGCCCCCTGTATTCCGCCACATTATTCGTCATGGAGTGCGCTGCGTACGACACGCTCGCCATCCACAGCACAACCGGAGAAAGGTCACGACCCCCAATCCGTATGATTACCGACCCCGAGCCACCCGGTCCGGGATTTCTTCTCGAGCCGCCGTCGAAGAAAAGCAAACATCGTGACGTCTCCAGCGCTCCTGCAGCGTACACGGGTGTGGTGCTGCCGGCGGCTGTGAGTACCGCATGGGCAAGTCGAGCCGCTTGATGGATGTGAGGAGCAGCGGGTGATCCGAGCGCACGTTCTCGCAATGTGAGGTACCCTTGTGCTAGACGCCCCGATAACAACGCCATGGCTCGGTGCGCCGACGTATCCTCGACAGGGTCTTGGCATCGGCTCCTCCATTTCCAGATAGCGTGAAGAGTTAGGACGACGCCAAGCCGCCAACAGTCCTGCAATGAGTCCCGGAGTACCCTACGGACATTGTGTCTGGCAGCCTCCGACTCCAAGGCATAAATCGTGTCCAGCAGTGCCCATACACCAGCGGGCACGATAGACAGGTCCAGCCCGAATATGTCAGTGAGGTGTGACTGTAAGTCTCCCAGACCGATCTCTTGCCATGGCGCTAAAAACACCGCCCAGAGGCGGCTAGCCCCTGCGCACTCCCAGAAAATGTGGGCCGCGCCAGTTGTCGGTTGGAGGCAAACCGGAAGGGGACACCCGGGCCTCCCGTGAACCGCATCCCAATATGAAAAGGCCCGTAGCTTCAACCTATAGAGAACTTGTACACTCCAGACTGTGGCCCCTGTGATTCGGCGCAGGTCCAGCCAGTCCACCTTAGCCAGTGCCGCGCATATAGCTGGATGATCCGCCTTCCAGTCCGACTCACGCCCGTCAATATCTTGAGCGCCATGTCGACGCGAAGCCATCAGTACGACACGTTTGAAAGTGTCTCTCGTGCATTTGACACTCATCCACAGCGTAACCACGCGCGACAGCGCCGGGTCCGGAAGAACGGATGAAATAGCGACGGCTGAGCCGGCAAAGCGACGCAGCTCCTGCAGCGCCGCCGGTTGTGAGTGGACCAGCACTTCCGTGTGCGGTCCACGTGCCGCCGCGGTGATGGTTAAGAGGCAGCCTGGATCTGGGTCGGGAACGTAGCGAGCGTGCGCAATGATTGGGTGATCGGACGGCGTCGCTACTAGCTGCATCTCCCCCATGTCGTGGCGGGAGTACAGCAAGTCTGGGTAATTTGCGATAAGCGCCACCACAATACGTAGGATATACACCCTGTTAGCTGTCACAACGTGTTCGTGGGTGGATTAGACAACATGCTTCTCCATGGTAGTGCAACTACGATTAACAACCTTCCCGCTGTTCGGAAAAATACATCGTACTTATTACTCCAATACAAGAATCAAATATGCATCTCTTTAACATTTAGTATACAGCTTTAACAAGTAGTATATTGGTCTTAGCTAGGACTCGAAAAATCCCGTGAGTGCGGGGGGGGGGGGGGTAAATCACGCGTCATTTATTTTCTCAGCAACATTAATCCTGCAATTGCAAAACGCTAAAATACTGTGGTTAGGGTAAGTTACACCGTTCACCCTAATTAGTCGTGCCATGACTATTTAGCGTGTACGACCTGAAGAGTAGCTCACCCTATTTTGAATTTCAGTTTCTAAAAGAACGAGTCCAATCTACCAAAAACTAAATGTACAGCGCGATTCGTCTTGCCGAGATCTACACAGCTCCGGTCTCTTTTCTCGATTTTAGGTGAAAATGAAATCTTTTTCAAAACCGGTGGGATGATTATCAAAGGTGCACGACTTTTTAGGTCGCACGACTAATTAGGGTGAACGGTGTAGCGTTGCAGGACACACTTCCATTTTTACTTGGCTGAAATTCATAGCAGCCTTTACAAACATTACCTAATCGCAGTCGCGCCTCCATCTAGGACAAATTGTAGGACAAACCCGATTTTGATTTAATTTCAGTATACTGTACCACAAATTTTGTCCTAGACGAACCGCTAGGACATGGTATTGTGAGTTCTACTCCAAATTGGCCGGGGCGATTGGATGAATCGCCGGAGCCCAATCGCCCCGCCAATCGCCGGACCTATCGAAACGCATAAATAAATGACCTAAACGGGGTTTTGTGACTTTCACACAGCAACTTGCAAGAAGCTGGCAGCAGCCATGACACCGGAGCGCCGCGGTGAACAGACAAGAGCGCGCGTCTCGCCTTACCCAGCTCGAGCTCCGACTCCGCCAGCTCGTCTGGGGGAAGCTACTTCTAGGCGTCAGAGCCCTCGCCTGACAACACCCCAACGTTCAGAGCCAAGTCAGTCATCACGGTTCGATACGGCGCGGTCTGCCGAAGTCTCGGTGACATCTACGCAACTAGCACCACAAGAACGGCAGATCCCGTCGGCCGCGACGTCTACACCTCTGGAAGTCAGCGACTTCTTGCTTCTGGTCCAGCCGATCATCAAGTCGACGGTTAGTCAGCGAGATGCGTCTGGCAACAGCCTTGATGTCTTTGCCGTAAGTGGGTAGACTGCCAAACCACGTGAGCTCTGCTGATGAAATTGAGAACTGATATTGTCATGGCATCTTACTAGTTGGCTAGCGACTACTACTAAGCTACGAGTGAACCCAATGAACCCATAGGGCAGTGGCTGCTGAGTTCTGAGTTACGATCTTCGGCGAGGACACGCAGGCTGGCGTCACTGTTGCGTGGGAGTTGTCGTTCTCCCTCATGCCAGGAAATGAACAAATGCAGGATCAGCACGGGAAAATGCGACGGATGTTGACACGGTACTCCGTGGATCCGGTGTCGAGACGGACGTTGCCATTGTCGAACACCTCCTTGATGACGAATGGACCCTTAGAGACAGGATCCGTTTTCTTGCGACCACGAGCAGGGATTCGCAGCATAACTTGGTCTCCAACCTTGTAGAAGTGCTGCATTCTTTTCATGTTTTCGCGCTCGTTTTCTTGTAGGATTGCCATGAAGCGCTGCTTGGAGAGAAACCCCCAGTCTGCAAAGTGAAGCTCGCGAGTGATCATATCTTCACCGAATAGCAACTGTGCGGGCGAGGCTCGGAGGACCGAGTGATAACTGGCCCGGATGGCGTATGCAGCGTAGTCCAGCGCCACTTCGAGTTGGTCATGTAGATCACATCTCACCCGCAGAATATTCATGATCTCCAAGTGAACTCGTTCGCAGATAGCGTTGGCCTGGGGGTTCTTTGACGCGATAGGCTTGTCCTTAATTGCCATGGACGCGAGCAGCAACTGAAACTCATCGTCCGTAAATTCAGGACCCAGGTCGTGCGCGACACATTTAGGGCGAGGGTACCGGCATAACCATGCACGCTCGAAACTGATTGCAGTAGTTTTTGAAGTCTTGCCTTGCTGCATGATCACCTCCAACCAGCGGAACTGCTGCTCAATAGCCGTCAAGCAATAGTGCTCTCCCTCAAATGGCCCGACCAAGTCGACATGCACAACATCGAATGGCCTGTCGTTGTTGGTGGAAGGAGTTGGCGGGATTCGACCGTACTTTTGTTTTCCACCATGGAGCTTAGCACGTTTGCAGGCAATGCACTTCTTGACGAACGAGTTCACATATTTCTCCTTGTTGGGCCACCAAAACGTTGGCATGGTGCGGAACTGTTTTTCACCTCCCGGATGCAGCAAATTGTCGTGGTAGACAGCTCGATTAAATCATGGCGTAGGGACCCAGGGACCATCACGCGCTTCCGGTATTGAAGTAGAACGTTTCAGTCGAAGTTGCTCACGATTCAGGGGGCGTGCCACTTGTGGCACAATGATGACGAAGATGCATTGTAGCACCACCACTGCCAGGGTATCAGGCGTGGGGGATGCCCCTAAACTTGATGCAATGTGGGCTTCTGCAGCATTTGCGACGCCATCCGCGATGTCAATTGCCCGCTGATTCTCGTGTACCGCTCGATGGCGTCGGACCTCCACCTCCCAACAAGCTTCACGGCAAGGCTATCACAGCCAGCACTGAATAGGGCCATCGCACCACCACTGCGAAGAGAATGTGAGGCATAGTCTTGGGGATTACGTCCTGCCAGGCGAGCCGCGGATTTGATCGCTCTCACCACGTCCGATACTTGCAAATTGTGAGACGCATCAACTTTGCACAGCAACTCGTCGGCATCAACCCCAAGTGCTTCATGGTGACGGACTAGATACCACGCCGCTAGTACCGGACAGCACCAGCGATGGCCAGACCTCGCTAATTCTCGTGAAGTTCCCTCGCCAAACTGCTCGGACTTGCTACCGCGAAATTGCAGTACCACTGTGACGACATTAGCCAAGTTTTGAGCCTCGCGGCCGTGGGCGTCTACAAATTTGACGTCCGACCTCCGAATTGCGTAGTCGTGCACCTTTAAGCCGAGAGCCAAATATTCAGACCTTCTCAGAAGAAAGAAGAAACCCAGCACCGAAGCCCCCCATATGACTCGGTGCTGGGCTTCTGAGAAATCCAGGAACTCATGCAGGCGCTTGAGGATTTCACTTGTGACGGGGGATTTAGGTTTGCTTGCCTGGTCGGTTCGCCGCATTCCGGTGATTGCGAGCTGATGGCCCGGCAAGAGCCCGACGTTGTATCCCAGTGTTCGCCTATGATACCACGCGATGTGGCTGACTTTAGAGAGCACGGTGGAGGCAGAATTTCCTGATCTTGCTTTTCCCCAGCCAAATCGCCAGCAATACGTGGCAAATAGGGCGATCTGATAGAAACGTTTCCTGGGATCTTCTGGCAGCCATTTCGAGAAGTGTAATTGCTCGCACCATGTGCACCACTGAGTCCACGTGCTGGCATACTTGGTTTTTGAGGTCGTGGTCAGTGACTCGGACTGAAGCGATTCGAGAAGTCGATGTAAATTTTCCTGCATTCCTGTGGCACTAGTGTCTGCATCCAACACATAGAAAAATTAGTCCAGCGAGCTTTGTAAGGTTCGGTCCAAGCGCGAGAGGCTGCGTCGGCCATCCAGTTCGTCGACCACGGAATATGATCAGCGGAAACCCGAAAATTGAAGTACACCTCGGCAAGTCCAACTGCCCGATTTATTTCTTGGCTAAACGCATTGCCGGAGTGCAGACGATTGCACCAGCTCACCGCTGCAGCGTTATCACTCCAGCATTTGATGTGTATGGTGTGGCCACGTGCCTGTGAGCTCCACTTTGCTCCCCATGACCACAGTGCAAGGGCAATGCTGAGGTGTTCTCTCACGGTAATCGAAAATTCGTCCCTGCCCTCGCCAACCTTGTTGATGAGCGACGTTTCCTCGTTATCGAACTGAATCTGGATAAACTCATCACAGGCCGGATCGAGCACGGCTAGCCCTAGGTTGGACGCATCCATGTAAAGCTCCACATCCGGTGTCGGCAACTCTCCAAACATTGAAAGCGGTAATTCGGCAAGACAACCATGAGTCAAAATGTGCCGAAACCAAACCAGGTCAGTATTTGCCCCTGCGGATAGTTTTATCCTACCGAACCTTGGTGCCGATGAGCACAGTGACTGAAGTCGTTGGTAGAAAGGCTTAGCTGTACGTAGACAATTAGCAACGTGGCGAAGTGAGCCCAGCAGTTTGAATAATTCTGATTTCGACGCGGCACCACGCTGCTCGACTGCCTTGGCTCGATCTCGAGCTTTTGCAATTTTATCTCCTGGTATTGACACCGTGCACCGCTCCGTGTTCCACAGTAGACCCAGTGCCACGATCTCAACACTCCACTCTGAAAATTTCGCCTCATTGATCGAGCGAGGCCCTAAGACGGCTAGCATAGCGTGACGAAGGGTTGCTTCAGCGAGCTCTAACCTGTCTTCAACATCGGGTTCGACCAATGTGTGGTCGTCTACCCACTCGTAAGGGAAAAACGGGTTTGAGTCGCTTGAGTCGGAGACAGAGGCGGGTGAATTAGTGCCCATAAGCCACGTAATGGCTCGGCCGAAAAGCGCGTAGCACGGGGGCGAACCGGACCAGCCGAAAGGGGCCGACATGTCGATTACCGGAATTCCCAGCTCTTTCAGGTGTGCCGCCATTCGGAAGACTTGATTTGCGCGGGTCCGTAGGTGGCGGAAAGCACTTTTGACGGCACCCTTGAGAACACGAATGCGCCCCGCGTGTCCCGCTCGCGCTAAATTCTCAATTCGCCGAGCGATGACTACCACTGACTCATACCGCACTTTAGGCACTGACTCAGCGACGAATGCCGCATTTACGGAGTCTTCTTTTGGGAACGATAAGTCATGGATCGTGCGCACCTCCTCCATGGGATCAACAGCTTTCTTCTCGACCGCTCGGAGCGGGCTACAGATGACTTCGGGCCATCGTTCAAGCATGTCATCATCGACCACCATGTATTGGCCGGACGCTTGACCTTCGCGGATACTTCTAGTTACAGCGCGCAAGTATCGGCGGCAGGACCCATGGTTCTTCGGTGGTGGTCGCCGCGGTTTAGGTCCTTGACGCCACTTCACGTCGATGCCGTTTTCAGCTATTTGCACGAGCAGATCGAGATGTTCGTAGCCGTAGAGTACGGTCCGTAGCCGAGTGGGGTCGATTGCTTTGTTTCGTCTGCTGTCCAATCTGTCTTCTCCTCGAACAAATCGTGTTGTCTCTTCGAGGGACATATTGTGTGTGCGAATGGCCGAGGATAATAACTCACAGGCTACTTTGTCAATGCTGTAGACCGAAGATACCTGGTGCTTCGCGCTAATGTACCCGCGTTTTCGGTGCAAGATCGAAATTTGAGATTCGGCGCGAAGTAATTCTTCTTCCAAAGCCAATTGTATCTTGTGCGCCGAATCCAACGATAAACTAACATGTGGATGAATGCAAGGCCTCAACCGACAACCGCGTGCACCCTCTACTGGCAGCCTGTTCAACGCTGGTAAGCATGAAGGCTGGCCAGCTAACCGGGTGCAGGATACCTTGTTGGTCTTGCTCATTGCATCACCTTCTAGAGTACCACAAGGCATCAACTGACGACTACCTGCGTAACCTACAGTCAGCGGTGTCTTCTGATTTACGACATATTCCGCGGACTGCACACAGATTATCTCACCAGTCTTGCTCGTTGTTGTGCTCACGGTATGAGAATCGCGCGTGCAACTTGAGTGACCGTGTACTTTTGGCTGGTCCAACACAGTTTGTACTCCAGCACCTGATTTGATTGTGGCGTTAACATGGTTTCCTACTTGATCCAGCGCCACTCTAACAGCTTCCCTTGGTGCCGCCGACAATGAATTGACCATGTATCGTTGTACTCGTGATGGATACACTGAAGGACCAGCCTTCTCGCTTCATAATTGCTTGTGTCCGTCCTTCAAGCCCCCGAAGCGCCTGCTAATCTCCGTTCTGACAATCGGTGGGAGTTCCTTGGGGACGAAGTGCGCGTGTTCGCTGGGGCAGCTACCCTCGCCATCCACGGCGCACCCTGCTTTTGAGAGAAAACGCATGCACAATCGACGCGACTTGCCTGATGCGGGGTCGACCAGTACTGGTAATTTACGAAGCACTTCTTTGGGGATCCGCCCGAATCGCTTCTTACCATCTTAGTTGCGGCTGTTGTGGGACTGTGCACCCGACTCTGCGTGGCGCTCGGTACGCGATGGAGCTGGTAGCAGCTCCTGCCGCACGCTTTCAACTTGCCGATGCACCTTAATAAACATCACATCCTTCAGCAGTCGGTCGTCTGTTGTACAACGCTGAAGTACTGCTCGAAGCTCACTACCTTCTTCCGCTGCTGTACGAAAGTCTTCTAGCACGTCATTGACCCAAAACACAAAGCTCGAAAGCTCCTTGGGAGTCCACGAAACCTGCGACAGAGTGTGGTCCACGAACTTCACAATACTCTCAACGAGTTCAATTAACTCGGCACAACAAAACTCGCGGGCATACGTAAGAAATACCCTAGCGGCGTCCACGATATCTTCGATACGTGAAGCAGGCGATGCCGCCGAAAACTCCGCCGTCGCCGACAGGTTGTCGAAATTGGATCCGCCTGACTCCAGCCAAGCAACACGTTCATCCCGAGAAAGTCTGGCAAAGTGTCGAATAGAGAGACCTCCAGAACCAAATCGAACATCATATATCCGCGTGCAGATCCCGGGTACAGCTTTGAAATCCACGTGCTCGAACCGAACCAAATTTCTGCAAAATACATTCGCAGCCTTACTTTTGTGCTTTTCCGAGGTGACTCGCTCGTGAACCAGGACTTGGTCCTCAGACGGCGCGAACGCGTATTTCGACAATTTCTTGTCTTTGGTAGCCTTAGATGGCTTCAGCACGGTATCAATCTTACCGCCATCACCTTCGTGGTGAGCGTCGGTCTGTTCCTTCGCTTTGGCTTCCTTTCTTATCGCCAAGAACCGCTCGAGAAGGTCTGGATCGTCGCTAATTCTTGAGATTATCAGTGCATCTTGATCTAGCGCGGCCTGAACACGTTGCCGCTTAGTCGGAGGGAGACCCTCGTCGACTTCTGCAGTCCTGGGCGACTGCTGACGCTTTGCGGCGGCCGTAGAGGTGGATGCGATTCGACCGTCTTCAACCCCACGATCGCATTCGTCTTGGGGCGAGTCGTCGTCGGCGGCGAACGGATCAAACAGCGCTTGGACATCCCGGACAGAACTACGAGACCGCTCGGAGGTGCGTGAAGGGTGTTGGGCCGTGGCAAGTCTGCAGAACGACTCACCCACGCTGCGTGGCACCGGTACCACCCCTCCATCAACATAATACGCGAAATCAATGGCATGTTGCAGTGGAAAACGGTTTTCCTCCCCTGTTTTTGGGTCAATCCATCGACACATCTTGTCACCAACAGGGTGACTCTCGGCGCTCATCAAACCATCCAGAATCTCCGAGATTTTATTCGAAGCAGCGCAACCACCTGTACCAAGTACCCGGTTTAGAATGCGCTGCTCCAGGCCTTGTAAGTCGCTTGGGCTCCATTCATCCCTGTTGAACTCGACGTCCTCCAAGAGTAGCGCAATAATGGGCGGTACTACAGCCACTGCGGCTGCCGCCGCCACCTGTTCGTGGTCCCCGGACCTGATCGTGAGCTGATTGTTGGCAGCAGCCACCACTTGACCGTAGTGAACCTCGCCAGCTAGTGCGACGGACATGGGGCGCCGTAGCCGCGACGTCTGACTTGCTCGGGTCACTTCATTCGCAAGGACCACATGTGCTTCGGCAACGGCGCGGTCGACACTCCCATCACCCCCTCCAAGCTGCGAAACGTCACTTCCTCCAAATCTAGTTGCAGGACCTTAGCGTAGAACGGGTAATCTGCCTCGAAGTTGACCACTTCGGGGGTCAGGTGCAGGAAGGAGCGGCTGGTTAGGCGCACCATGATCCGGAGTGCTAAAAGCTGAAAGCTGAAGCAGGAGGGCTTAAGCGACAGACAGAGAATCTGAAACTAACGCTACGACTGCTACGACTGTTCCTTAGCACTTGTGCGTTGGTTTCATCTGCGCTTCATCTCCTCAAAAGCTATTTTCACCTTGAACTTGAAAATATCCAGTTCCGAGCGCGGGGCGAAGCGCGTTCCGGATCCGCACTGTTCTGCTCCAGTCGCTCGATTATCGACTTGCACGTGAAGTCCTCGAGCTGGTGTTTCTTCATCACCGTGCCGTCGATGGGTAGAGCTTCATCTTTGATGGCGTACAGCTCGTCTTCTGTCACCTGCTTGACGTGATCATACTGGAGACGAGAGAAAGCGTCAGCACCAACATTTTGAGCTCCTGGCACGTACTCCACAGTCAGACGATATTCTTCGAGGAGCAACTTCCAACGCTTAACGCGAAGGGAGTTTTCGCGAGGTTACAGCAGGTTTTTGTGATCCGTATGCAGCACGATTGGAAACCCCAGTAGCATTGTACGATACTCTTTGAGGATTTCGACGACAGAAAGCAGTTCCCACTCCGTTGTGGTGTACTTCCGCTGGGTCTCCGTCATGGCTCTCGAGAAGCACGCCAAAATGCGTTTGCCCTGCACAATGACGCCGCCAATTTGACGCCCGCTTGCATCTGCAAATACGTGAAACCTGCGATGATAATCCGGAAACGCGAGCCACACGTTGCGCGCCAGAGCAGCTTTCACAGCTTGAAAATCTGACGAATCTTCGGGAGTCCAGGTAAAAGGAACGTTCTTCGAGGTGAGACGATTCAGGCGGCTGGTTCAAGCAGACTTATTGGGGACCATCTCGCGGTAATATGCGATCATCCCGAGGACGCGGCGGAGTTCTTTCTTGCTTCGCGGTTCTGCGATCTGCAGTATCGCCTCCACTTTATTGGCCTGTGGTTGGATACCTTCCGGTGTCAGCGTGAATCCGAGGTAATCAACCTGCTCGCGGAGAATGTAGCATTTCTTCGCGTTCAAGGTGACGTCGTACTGGCGCAGACACTCGAACACAATGCGCAGGTGTTCCAAATGATCCTCCGGATTCTCAGAAAAGATAAGAATGTCGTCCAGATACACGATCACAAAAGGAAGGTCACCGAGAATTCGCTCCATTGTCGCTTGGTACTCATCTGGAGCTGTCAAAATACCCATAGGTAGCCTCTTGAATTGGAACTTCCCAAAAGGAAGGCAGAATGCGGTTGCAGCTCGGCTTTCCTTGGCCAGACGGCGCGCGAAGTAGCCCATGTTAGCGTCCAAAGTGCTCATGCACTTGGCCTTGCCCAACCTTATCAATATTTCACGGATCTTGGGGACATAGTATGGTGAGGGACGAAGATACTGGTTCAGCGCGCGAAAGTCCACCAGTAGACGGAGAGCTCCGCTCGGCTTCGTGAGAAAGAAGGCTGGTGCAGCGGCCTCTGCATCATAGATTTGTTCAATAACGTCGAGTTCGAGCAAGCGCTGGATCTCATCGTACGCAGCGCCCACTTGGCTTCGTGGCACGGCGTACGGCTTGGTGTGCATTGGCTTGTAATCAGCACGGAGAGGCAGAATGTAATCGTCGAGGCGGAATCTCCCTAGACGCCCGTTGTACAAATCCACGTACTCATCATTATCGTCATCACTAGCTGAGTCAGAACAAGCCGCGATAGGCGCTAACGGGGGCGAACGGCTGCTTGTGGCGCGAACAATCATCTCGCTGCCGTCCCAGGTGACCCGACCCGTGCCGAAATCATTCACAAGCCCAAGTGCAGCCATCAGGTCACGGCCAATAGTCATATCATCAGCTAGCGACGGCAAAATCTCGAAACGATGGATAATAATCGAGTCACGCTTGAGCTGCAGGATTCGAAAGCGGACAGCCATGGCGCCGTGGCTTTGGGTCGACCCCTTGACCAAATCAAACGAAACATCGGAGTTTTCCAGGGCTGCGCCTTGTTGCTGCAGTGTGTGCATAAACTTCGAGCTGATCATACTGCGGGGGCACCCGCTGTCCAGGAGGGCACGGTAGCGCTCCTTGCCGCTCTCCAGCTTGATCATCACCCTCATCGCTGGCGGCTTCGGACCGGGCTTCGCTTGGAGCTCAACGAACAGGTACTCTTTGTCACTTGAGTGCCCGAGATCTTGACTGCGTTGTTCCACCCGAGTCTGCTGGTTTTGCGGTCGGTTTCGAGCAGGACAGCAGCCGCGCTGCTGGTCGGCTTGGTGGTGTTCCTCATGGCGATTGTTTGCGCGAAGCGAGCGGCAGTCCTGTGTGTTGTGGGTGGTGGTCCGATGGAAGGTACAGTACATGTTGCTGCCTGAGCTGTTGCCGTGGTCGCTCCCGTGTTGACTTCCGTTGTTGTTGCCTTGTCCACGGCCTCGATTCCCACCACGTTGATTCTGCTGGCGGTTGTTATTATGGCTGTTATTGCTGCGCCGGTTACCGTTGTTGTTTCTGGTTCCAGAGTGGCGTGAGTTGTCATTGCTGTTCCCACGCTGGTTGTGGCCGCCCGCGCGGTGTAGGTGATGCTCGTCTTGCTTGATTCTCTCGAAAAAGGGCACGAGCGCGGCCACCGTAGTGGGGCGAGGCGGGTGAACGCCTTTATCGTCCAGGGTGTATAGTGCACTATGCCGGACCGAATGAAATTCGGGTTCGGAGTACCAGTGATTGTCCACGCGATAACACAGCCCACGGGACACCGAATGACCCGGGCCTGGGAACCGCTTGGACGTTTTTGCGTGTGTCCTTGTGTCCACCCCTATAGGTATCGTTTACCTTTGGCGGACCGGACTTCACCGAGAATGAGTTGTCGAAAATACAGAATAAAGTCTGCTGGGTGTGTTCCTGAGATGAACCACACTGAATGAACATAAGGTTAGACCGAATGAAAGGGATCACAACCAGATCCGTAATTCAGACCAACCAACCACACAGAAATACAATGCCGAGCTAAACGTCACACAATATACAGCCACCACTTATTCTTAGAGACCCTTGGGTGGGGGGTCTATTCACCAGTCAACTTCGGAGCCGTCACCCAAGGCACTGGTCAGCCCTGGATACACACTCACTTACGCGCACCACACTCACAGAATGAGGGAACAATACAAAATATAATTGAGTCCTATCACACAGTAGTCGATCAATTCGGTCTGGGGGGTGACTACCTCAACCACCAAAGACGCACAGTAGGGAATATGAAATGGATGCCGGTTAGAGCACGCAAATAGAAAATGAAGCTCTCACAGGTCACTCCAGGGCGCGAAACCCCAGTCACTGCCGACCTCGCCTTGGTACCTTTGAGTCCCCACTACACCGGTGCTCGCTACACCAGTGAGGCCTTGGAAACGTCCCAAAACGTACTTAGACCGCGCGCAGGCAGTCTCCCGGTGGGCGCTTGAAGACGAAAAAGTCGAGGCTCTACTGCTGTCCTCGGGCGCCAGAGTCGTCCGCGTGCTCTTCGGCAAATTGGTTTTTGTTGGATCTTTACGTTTGGCTAGCTATCTTCTATCACTTCGCTGATTTTAATGTAGGTTTTACTATGCTTGGTTTGTCTTGAGTATGCTTGTGTTTCTTGGCAGTTCTTCAGTATGCTTGTCTTGATTTGGGTATGTGGAGACTTGTTGACGCCAACGTTCCATCTGGTACACTCATCAAATGATGACCGAGGTATCTGGGTACAGCGTCCCTTCGTTCTGGATACTGGACCTCTCCCTCGGATGTGCGGTTCATTCGGTGTCGCTTGAGAATCTTGATGGATCTTGGTCTCATCCGGTCTGGGCCGGCGCCGTTGGCATGAATACACGCGGCGCGCACTGGACTTGTTCTTGGTGCCTTACTATCCAGTGAGGGTACTGGGGTGTGGTGTAGCAGACGTGCCAAAACTCGTTAGCTTCCCACTCCCACACCAACAACACCTACACTAACGGGAGCGCAGGCTTGTCGGGTGATCCGAAGATCGCCCAGTCCGTTTACAGCGGTGTAGCGGTTACCCAGACACCTGCCAAGTCGTCCCAGGAGCCGTGCCACGAGCACACAGCACGCTCCCTTCCTTCGCTGACCTCTCTTGTCGCTTCTTCTTCTCCTTCTCCTTCTCTTTCTCCTTCTCTCCTTGACCCGTGCCCTCCACCAAAGGATGGACGGCGGCTCTCGCCATTTACGGGGCGCCGATGCAAAACCGCACCGGCTGAATCGGGGGCGGGCCGAAAACCCGCGCTCGTACGCTCGACGAGCTCTTCGCCAGGGGCGGAATCCAGATAACCACTACACACGCTCGCTCTTGGACTCGCTGGGCGGCCGAGAACACTTCCGTCACTTCGGATAGCCGATCTCAGCGGTGGTCATGATCTAGCCCCACGGGGGCGGTCGTACCTTGAAGAGACGCCGCGTGCCGCTTGTTTAGGACCTCGAAAATTCCACTCTGTATTTATCTTTCCTTCGTTGGGCTCAAAGGCCCTTCCCTGGGGTTCCTATACTAATATCTAATGAAAATGGGCTGTTACGGCCTCTCTAATACTAAAACCAAGTCTAATCGCTCGCCGACTCTTGGCTCGACGACCCTTGAGATCTTTGGGATCTTGTGCCAGCGAAACTCCTCCGGTCGGTGTCTGGTGTACACACTTGGTCCGGACCGGCTGCAGCCACCGGCCTCCAGACTCAGAAATCGCTATACCACAGGGGTCAGACCGGATACTCGATCCTGTTTGGCCCTATCCGGTGTGGCACTTCTTCATTCGGTACGCCATCACCGGGTACACCACGATCCATCTCGGACAACACGAGGCTTCATCTAGCGGGGTCTTGTGCGCGTATGGTCGTGCTGGGTGCGGTCGATTCAGTGAGGTGGTCCAACAACTTGACTGAGCCAATGCAGGCAGTGGTCAGGATACGTTCGCTGACCACACTTTCACGCCTTGGACCTATCCTGCAGTTAGGGAAGTCGGCGGATGGACAGGATACGTAACTCCACACCGAATATGAGCGCTCATTCGGTGGGCGCATCTCCAATCCTGTGAGCCCATGCTTGCTGCAAGTGCCGGGTCCCACCAAATCGCCACACGCATCCACAATCCACACGTCACACTCGTCTCTACCGGATCTCCACGCCGTGCGACCAATCACATCTCACCGAAGAGTCAGCGTATCCATGGGGTCGGACATGGGTGCAGACAGAAATCTGTTTCCACATCGTGTCAGTAGTGTAGACCTGCCCACTGGCATCGTACTTGTTTTGCCAGTCGTAGGGGAGACCGCGCTTGTACAAGCGGCAGAGAGCGTCTTCGCACATCGGAGACGTCCCGTTGAGGTGAGCGAGCGTGTTTTCTTGGCGAGCGAGAGCGCGAAATCTCTTGCTATACTCGACAAGCGACTCGTCGCGGGGCTTGCGAATCTCCCAGAGGTCTTCTTGCAGCTTCTCGCTGTAATCGACGGGCAGCACAACGATGGAGGCCTTGTGGAGCGCGGCGGTGTATTCCTCGTCCATCCGCACGTCGTCGTCGGAGAAGGCGGCCTCTTCAAACGCATCGTGGAGATCGCCTTCGAGTAGAATAGTCGTGTTGAGGATCTTGTCCTCGGCATTTCAGTGCTTCAGCTTCGCAAGCTGGTTGAAGTTGTAGACCCACTCTAGGAAGTCCTTGGGCCCTCCGTCGATAAACTTGGCCATCTTCTTCGTGACGACCTCTTCTTCGATTCCTTTTTCCTTGTTAGCGGCGCGCACTACGTCAGGTACCGCTCCTTGTCGTCCATCGGCTTCGACGCAAGGCGACTTATGTTGCAGTGTTGGCCGACGGGTGTTCCAGGTCGATGCTTGTTTGAAAATTATGAAAGTGCCAAACCACGTGAGCTCTGCTAATGAAATTGAGAACTGAGATGTTCCTGGCATCTTACTAGTTGGCTAGCGACTACTACTAAGCTACGAGTGAACCCAATGAACCCATGGGGCAGTGGCTGCTGAGTTCTGAGTTACGATCTTCGGCGAGGACACGCAGGCTGGCGTCACTGTTGCGTGGGAGTTGTCACGACGACCGCGCGCGTAGAGTTCCCTTCACGTTCTTGTGTCGATGAGGCGCACCGTAGGTGACGTAGTAGGTCAGCCGCGCGAAGACAGCCTTCTTGGCTACGACCGCTGTTGACCCACTCAACTTGCAGAGGCAAGGACGCGTGCTGCGATGCCTTGATATTGCTCCTTGCTGGCGTTTGCCAGCAAGCTTCGAACCGCTTGGGTATTTCTTTTTGCAGCTGGACAGCGGAGCTTCAGATACTTGGAGGACCCTTCGTGCTGCTGCAAACGTTCAGGCGTCTAATGGCTTGAGTGCTGCTGCGGCCAGAGCGAGATTCTCCTGCTGCTGTACGGAAGCAAGAACGCAAAGCTTATGCCCCTCCTGCTTTCCTGTGTATACATACCAAAGTGAGTTTACTGATCCGCACATTTACCATACGTGTCGACGAACCTTGGCAGTGGTGCTTCCACGAGAGCAGACAGCTTCGCGGGTGCGGGCAGGCAGAAAGTTGCCGCTGGAGATCTGACCAATCAGGTCGCTGCGGCGATTGTTGGGCGGTTCGTTGAATCGCTCCAGATGACCAAATTTAGCTGAAAAGCACAATGCACTTTACTTAACCCAAGTGAAATTCGGGTTTGTTAGGAACTGTTACTTACTGTTAGTAGTGTGCATCACGTAAATCGACTCAGATCTGAGGATTGGTGGTACGTACACCAAATTGTACGTTTCACGATTCCCGTACTCTCCGTCTCGGCGGGCATCATGATGAGCGAATTGGACGCGCCGCCGACGTCCCGCCTGCGTCGGCGTAGCTTCTTCGAGGGAATGGAGAACGACAGTACGACCACCGAGAGTATCACGCTGAACGAGATCGACTTGGCGTCTGCGGCGTCGGCGTCTGAGACGCTCGATCATGGCGAGAGCTACGGCGCAGCTAATTCGCCCCTAAAACCGGGCAAGGTGAGCCCCAGCAAGCCTAAAACGTCGGCAGAGGACTCGGATATAGGTCGCGCTAAAGAGGGATCTCGGATGCAGCAAGTGCTCAAGTTGCTGCAAGACGTGGGGGTGCGAGTGGCGACATGCCTTCAGTTGCTCTATGTTGCGTGGGCCGCGAGGTTCCCCGCCGCGGCCTCCAAAGTGGAGCAGTGGAGACTCAAGACCGCGTGGCTGTTTGTGAGTCCCAAGGACTGGATCAAGCGCTGGAAGGGGGACCCCATGGCCCCAGTCAAGTACTGGGTCTACCCGACGCACTGGCTCACGTACGCCTCCGTCAGTCTGGTGCTGTTGCAGATCGTCATCTTCTGGAAGTTCCAGACAGTGTCGCTGGGCCTGCGGGTTCATGAGTGTGTGTTCAGGGAGAGGCTCTTGGCCTCGGCGGATCTGATGCAGCCCGGTGCAGTTTCGAGCGTTCGAGCGCAGCCTGCCGCCGCGGCTCTGAGATTCCTGGAGCGTCGCTTCGAGCAGCAATACAGTCCGGGAGCTAGACAACCGGGACAGGCGAGGCTACCATGGACGTGTCTTGCTGTGATTCCGACTGGAAGTGACAACGCCATGGCTCAAGCTACGGAGCTGGCGTTCTTGTGGCCGCGGAGTCAAGTGGTGACAGCTAATGCACACACCAAGGTTGCGAGCAGGGTGCACGTGGCGATCGGAGCTAGTCCGCTAGATAGAACGACGGAGACGGGAGCTGCTGCATCGGCGGGAGTGTTTGCAGCGATGTTCCCGTTGAGTGCGATGCGACCGGCACTCTTTGCACCGAGATTCCCGGATTTGGTGCTGGTGAAGACGGAGTTCGCGTTGAGACAGATGCTTAAGTTTCGACAAGAGCGGCAGGAAGAGCGCGAGCATCGAGGCCGAGCAGGTGGTAATGCGTTGAATGGCTTGGGCAGGACGTCGCCAGCGGAAATGGGGATTTTGGACTTGGCGGCGAGGCACTTTGGTGTGTATTTGCTGAAGACAACGGTGCCGGACATCTACAATCGACACATTCGCAAGAAATGGGATGAGTTTCTGCATGTTGTGGTGGTGGGCGATGCCGACAAGAAAGAACAATTCACGGAAGAGTTGCTGTCCGCGTGGGTGGCGCACCCGGAGTGGCCCATGCTCCACGTTCGGTTCCAGCAATCGATGGCGCTGTGTGGGTCATTCCAGCGCGTGCTAAGCAGTATGCTGAAAGATTACGAGGCCGACGCCGAAGCAGCGGAGGCAGCCGAAGCTGCAGCTAAACCGGATCGAGCTGCTGAGGATTGGCTGGAGGGACTTGATAGCCCCAAGAAGCAAGGCAAGAGACCGCAGAAGCGTCAACTGAATGTGGATCTAGTGTGCGAAGAGGAAGCCAACTCACCTGAGGAGATCACGAGACTCAAGAACACGATCGGCATTCACCTGTTCCCGGTGCCTCCTGAGGTGGAGAAATACGAGGACACGGTACTGGAGAGCTCAGCGGTCGGTGCTATCACGGTGACATACAACACCCCAATCATGCAGGAATGGGTGCCGGATAGCTGTGGTCTTCGTGTCGGCTCTTTTGATTTCGATGGACCTGTTGATGCGGGAGCTGCGGATGAAGATCCGGATGCGGCAAAGAACAATGGCGCTCCCATCGGGGAAAACGGAGCTGGACACGATGAACGTGAGTTGACGGACAGTGCCCCGCTCGTAAAGTTGCCGTCGGTGCACGTGACTTCCAGCGAGATCGAGCTGGCCGTCGAGCAGTTGCTGAAGCTGGACCGAGTCAGTCGAGTGGCTGCAGGGCGCGCTGCCCGTGTTCACTACCTGCGTATGCGCACACACTACTTGTCAGCCGTGGCAGCGCTAGATGCGGCCGTGTGCGAAGGAGACAGCGATGACATGGGCGAGAAACAGAGCGAAATCGGGCAGCATAGACGCAGGAAGGTAGAGGTGGAGACACTGCGAGCGTTCCTGTACTAAGCCAATTAGAAAAGTAGTCACGCTGAACGAAACGTCGATCGATGTATTACATGAATCCTGTACTTTGAGCAGGGGGGTGTAGTACTTCTGCTTGGCGGTCGTAGGCTAACTCAGGTCGCTCTGGTGAACCACATCGTCGGACTCCGATCCCGATCCCGATGTCGAAGCCGAAGTGGACGCAGACTCATCCTCGACGGACGTCTGCTGGAACGGCGAATCCTCTGACTCCTCCACAAGAGGAGCCTTCGTGGCCTTGATGACCTTGGTCTTGCCCTTCACCAGCACCGCATCCTCGCTGCCGGACTCGCTGTCGATATCGGAGTCCGAGTCGCTGTCAAGCAGCCACGATAGATCGTCACTGCCGCTCTCCGAGTCCTCCACAACCGGAGCCTTGGTGGTCTTAGCGGCCTTAGTCGTTTTGCCCTTCACCAGTACAGCATCGTCGCTGCCAGAATCCTCGGAAGCGCTGTTCGACTCGCTGCCACCGTCCGAATCCGAGTCACTATCAAAGAGCCACGACAGGTCGTCGCTGCCGCTCTCCGAGTCCTCCACAGCTGGAGCCTTGGTAGTCTTGGTAGCCTTGGTTTTGCCCTTCACCAGTACGACGTCTTCGCTGCCAGAATCCTCCGAGGTCGACTCGCTGCCAGTAGCCGATTCACTGCCGCTGTCCGAGTTGCTGGCGAACAACCACGACAGGTCCGACGCGCTGCCGCTGTCACTGCCTCCGAAGTACTTGAGCAACCAGTCGGGGACCTTGACGAGGCCCGCGTCGCTGCCGCTGCCCGAGACGGTCTCAACCAGCCACGACAGATCATCGCTGCCGCTCTCCGAATCCTCCTCGACAGCGGGGGTCTTGGTACCCTTCGACTTCTTGGTCGTCTGGTCCGCTGTGTCTTCCGCTGATCCTGACTCGGATGATTCCTCGTCCGCCGAGCCCTCCGCTGACGACGGGAGCGACACGTCCTCCTCCGTCGAACCAGAGGACGAAGCGCTCACATTGAACTTGCTGCCGTCGCCACCGGCCAGAATGTCCTCGATGTAGTCCATGACGTACGTCAAGCGGGTGTAGATGCCGGCCTGCTCGCCGCACTTGCTGCCCCAGCTCACGCAGCCGATGATGATGTTGTCGTCAACGATGAGCGGGCCGCCCGAGTCGCCATTGCACGTGTCCTTGCCATTGCCCGTTCCGGCGCACAGCATGCCATCCGTGACACGGCCAACGTACTTCTTGAACTTGGCGCACTCGGCGTTCGAGATGACGGGGACGGTGAGCTCCCTCAGGGTGGGGCTGCCCAGCTCGCCGCTAGTCTCCGTCTTTCCCCAGCCAAGGACCGTGCCCATAGTGCCGACCTTGTTGTCGGAGCCGTCTTTAGCACAGAGCTTGGCCATTTTGCGCTTCACGGGCTTCTTGAGCTTGAGCAGACCCACGTCGTACAGGTGCTCCTTCTTCTTGTACATGGGGTGACGGAAACCCTCGATAATGGGGACCGTCAAGCCCGAGCCATCGCTTTCGTTCGTGCCAAAGGTAGCGATCATGTCCATCTCGTCCGTCTTGATGCAGTGGCCGGCCGTGAGGATGTATTGGGGCGCGATCAGCGTGCCACCGCACATGTTCATTTCAAATAAGGTGTCGCGCAGGCTGGCGAGGAACGGGTACTTGTCGATGTTGGCCTCCGTGCCGCCGTAGATGCGGCTCTCCTCATTGGTGGTCAAGCCCGTGCTCTCCACGGTCGTAGTGTCCTCCACCTTTGCGGCGTCAGCGAACGTGTAGCCATAAGCAGAAGCCGACAGCGACGCGATGGTCGTGGCGAGCGCGCCAACCTGAATGACCTTCATCCTTCAGGAAATTATGACTTCAAACGTCCGGGATGGTCCGCCGACGAAAAGCCAAAGTGACCAGCGTCTTGACCAGATTCCAGGCGTTGACGACCACATCGCAAATCGGCTATCCGGCAAGCCGGAAGGTCTTCGAAGCACGGACTGATGCTGTGGCGCTAGCGAATACAAGCGAGGGCATTCGTCGGGATACCGCTGGTGGGGACAAGAAGCGTGCTTTGGAGCATACAAAGACACCTTCGCGCCACCGGCCAGTTGTTAGTGCTCGGAAACAGCAGGCTTCATCACATCGCAGGAACAAGGTAGAGATGGGGAAAGTTGTGCACCGCACTCTGGACAATGTCCAGTGGACATTGCGAGAGAAAACCAGCTTGTTGAAGAGACCAAGGCTTGACCGGAGCTGTTGCTTCAATGGCATCCGTCAGTGCTTCGCGTTGCTGGAATTCTTCGAGTGAAGAAACTTTCACACCACTGCGCGGTTTCTAGGCGTTGCTGTTCCGGTGTTGTCGATACTTACAGCAAAAGTAGCAGCGCTTCACATGAGGGAAAGAGTCAAACCTCGACGTTGCAGGATGAACAACACGTACGTGCCACAGTGTGCCGGACACTGTATACATGTATTTGTACTTATCAAAACTTATCAAAAGATTATTTGTCAACGGTACGGCACTAAGATACAGTGTGTCTACTGTACAATGTACACGGAGGATTCCGCGGGGTGGAACACTTCCTCCGAGTACAGATTGCGCCCCCACTTCCGATCAGTGGGTACTGCGATAATGTTTGAAAGACAAATTATGTATTAAGTCTTAGAGACTAGAACTGCATCTCCGAAGCTCTTCCTCCATGTTGACGTCGCACTTGTAGCTACTACCATCGGAATCGCAGCAACCATCCGCTACATTCTTGAAGCAGATGCCTGTATGACCGAAACAGTTAGCAATTGTCCGCGTGGACTGCAGCTCATTCCAAACCTCCCTGCTCCACTGCATATCTTGCAGTTGATTAACCTGAATCCATGCCCAAAGACGCGTTTCCAGGCGCTTCGACGTGACGCGCAGTGGCTTACGCCGCTGGCCGTCCCCGTAGTTCTCGTCCATGATAGCCGCGGCGTTTTTCAGGATGTCTGAGATTGTTGCCTGGCCAGGAGCGCGTTGTAGCTTGAACGCCGTCTCCGCCCATGCTGCTAGCTTACGCTGGGACATCTTGGGGTGCTTGGCTGCATGCTGGATGAGCTTCCGCTTGTGTCTATCTTCATCCAGACCCCCATTGTGTGCGGGGGTCTGTGTGTTTTGAGTAAATGGTGTGCGTCCGAGCCGCGAGCTCCGAGGGGATCTCATTTCGCGCCTAAATTCCGGATCTACCTTTCTAAAATAATAATATAATTACATTAGAGGTTATGTGATAGGCATGGTATCGGAAGTGGGAGCGCAATCTGTAAGTGTTCCACCCCGCCTGAAAGGCTCCGTCTCAGATGCTCTCGTGAGTGTACCTTGTTTACAATTTTGAACCACAGTCAACAGCGTTTCCCACGTCCGTCCATGTTGTGGTGTCTAAGTAGGTGTCGACTTAACCAATAAAGCGCCACAATGCAAGTATTACCGGTACATTAATATATGTTGCCTTCTACTGCGTACCTAGTATCAAGTGAGCGACACCGATGGTTTTCATTGATTCAGTTTACATATATTTTACGGTAAAGAATTTAGCTTAGATTTCACTTATAATACATGCGCTTCACACTACTCACGTTGTTTAAGAAGACACCGTGGACAATTTCCAGGTCCCGATCGTGAATTACTTCGTACTACCGCCGTCGTCGAAGACGGCATCCTTTTCCGGATGCTGGACTCGAGCCAGCAACTTCAATGAACGAAGTTGATGGAATCGATGCCTCAGCTGCTGGCGTCTCCTTCGAAGTGATACCGTCTGTATCCCTGTCAGCCTTGACAGACTTCAGGGATTTGGTGGTCTCGGCATTCTTCGCAATCGTTGCAGTCTTGGTAGTCTTCGCAGCCTTAGCTTTTGTCGCCGGTGGTCTGGGCAGTGCACGCGAATCAGACTTGAGTGCGACTCGTGGAAAAACGCTGTCGGTGGCACCGTTCAGAACGTCTTCGATATAGTCAACGACATGAGCAAGTCGAGTGTAGACACCCGCTTTAGCACCACACTTTCCGCCCCAACTTACGAGACCTACCAACACATCGTTGGCAAGAAGTGGACCCCCAGAATCGCCGTTGCACGAATCCTTGCCCTCGCCATTTCCAGCGCACATCATTACCTCCGTGATGCGGTTACGGCCGCCGTACGCTTTGTCGCATTCCGCGTTCGAGATGATAGCCACATTCACCTCTTGAAGCGTGAAGCTTCCGACGCGATCTTCCGTCAGCCCCCAACCGAGGACTGTGGCCATCGTGCCAACCTTGTTGTCGGATCCATCACGTGCGCACAGAGACGCCACCTTCTGAGTCGAGGGGGTCTCCAGCTTCAGCAAGCCGACGTCGTACAAGTGTTTTCCGTTGTTGTACAGCGGGTGACGGAATCCCTGGGTCACTTTAATCACCTCGCTGGAACGAGAGCCCGCGCCCGACCCAAACTCGGACCCGAGAGAAGCGTATATTTGTTGCCCCTTGTCTGTCTTGATGCAGTGACCAGCCGTGAGAATGTACTGAGGGGCAACCAGCGTACCGCCGCAGAATGTTTTCCCGTGGGGGTCGAAGCGCAGACTTGCGATGTATGGATGCTGGTGCACGTCCGCCTCGGAGCCACCGTAGATTCGACTCTCTTCGTTGGTGGATAGACCCGTGCTGGTGTTGGGCTTAGGATCAACAATCGACGTGCTCATGACACTGGAGAACTCGTAACTGTGCGCAGACCTTGTTAGAATTGCCAACAGCGAGATGCACACGCCGAGTCGCAGGAGCCGCATGGTTCGTTACTTGAACCCACGAGCTGCGAGTTTGCGCGTGGAGAAATCCGAAGTGGCGGCAAGTCAGGGCCGTTCTAGCTGGGGCACGAAGGCAGGGTGTACTCACTCTATATGACACCATCTCGAGGATAAATTCTCGCGCGAAGACGATGGAGAATACAAATTGCGGCACGCATTAGTGACGGCGACAGAAACTTGGCGAGATGGATCCGCTTGGCAAGGTATTTTAATACATGTAGAGAGAAACACTGTAGGCTTAAATGAACCTGTTTGTGTTGTACTTATTATAGTCCGTTGGTCTAAAAAATTTGCGCGGCGCCTGGCTGATCAATGGCCACCTCTGCGAGCTATCTGCCAGCCCAAATGTCCGCGTACGAAGGTACGGGAGAAGTTGGGCAGGTCATGAAACGAATGCGAATAATTTAGAGTTACCACTACAAATTTTTGCCAGAAGTGTCAGTGGCTTGGGTAGGACAACCTGGCTTGGTGCTGTGAGTTGTTATAATACTGGCTGGACCCCTGCGTCAGTCTCTGTTTCGTTATCGTGACAACGCTTTCCTGCCACATTCATAAGTCTTTACTGTTCCTTGAAGTGAGGCTGCGTTTGTGGAAATGTTACATGTAGCATTGTTAGTAAAGGTTGACGTGGCACTCTTCCTGTTGAAAACTGCAACTTGGCGACTTAAACGGGTGCTGCTGTAAGCGCAACAATGCATTTACCGGTATCATGCAATGGCATACGGCTACTTTGTCGTGTTACTCCAACACAAAATCGTTTAGCTTAGGCGTCTACGCAGACTTCTGTTGTAGGACCGCCGAGTCGGTCGTCGGTGCCTCGGTGGATTTCGAGGCCTTGGTGGCAGGAGCCGTCTGCTCCGCCGAGGATCCGTCAAACGAGAACGTCAGTCCCTTCGTCGAAGGAGTCTTCTGCTCTGCCGAAGAACTCGTAGATGCATCGCTAGTAGGTGTCGTCGTGGTCTTGGTAGTCTTCGTGGCCGTATTCTTGAGATTCTTCGAGCCAAACTTTTTGCCATCTCCACCGGCAACAACCTCGTTGATGTAGTCCAGCACGGACGACACGCGCGTGTAGACACCCGGCTCCTTGCCGCACTTGTCGCCACCCCAGCTCACGAAGCCCACAAGAGCGTCGTTGGCAATAAGTGGGCCGCCTGCATCGCCCCGGCACGAGCCCTTGCCTTTGCCGTTGCCGGCACACATCATGCCTTCCGTCAGACCCTTCTTGTACGAGCTGAATTTACTGCAGTCCGCGTTCGAGATGATGGGGAGCTCCGCCTGCTGAAGCTTGAAGCTGTTGGAGCTCTCCTTGGTCTGACCCCAGCCCAGAACGGTGGCCGTGGTGCCGACCTTCTCGTCCGAGCCGTCGGCGGCAGGAAGAGCCGCAATCTTCTGCATGGACGGCTTCTCCAGCTTCAGCAAGCCCACGTCATACAGGTGTTTCCTCTTGTTGTAGAGCGGGTGCTTGAATCCCTTGACGATCTTGACCGACTCGCCTTCAGTGCCGAAGCTGAACTCGGTGTCGAACGACGCAGTCATCGCAACCTCGTCCGTCTTGATGCAGTGCGCAGTCGTAACGAGGTACTGCGGAGCGATCAACGTAGCGGCGCAGACAGTCACGCCATCAATGCGGACGCTGGCGACGTACGGGTAGTTGTCGATGTCGGCGTCGAGGCCGCCGATGATGCGGCTCTCCTCGTCCGCGGTCAGGCCGGTGCTCTCCTTCTCCTTCTTGTTCTCTTTCCTCGAGCCCGCGACGTCGGTGAACGAGTAGCCGTTCGCACACGTCGAGAGTGTCGCCAATGCCGAAGCGAGCGCGCAGACCTGCAAGAGCTTCATCGTTCAGATGCAGTAGCAATCAACTATCAATACTCTTCAGCTACAGTTTCGACAGGTGTTTGAACTCGAACACCCTGAGCGTACCGCCTTTTACCTGTCATAAGGGGTCGCTTTGTCTTAAGGGCAAAGTACTTTTGACCAATCAGATGGTGTGATAGATTGTGATGTTGTGCTTTTCGTCATAAGGACTCATAGTACCGTATATAGAGTATAAAGTACGATGTAATTCTGATTGGCTCAGCGGCATTTTTCAAAATGCCTCGGACCGATGATCATGGCGTGGGCCCGCTATCCCACCGGCCCTGGGCGCGCGTTTGCAGCGAGTGCAAAGGCCCCGACACAGCTTCCTAGCGCATGGGCGTGAAGTACACCCTTTACACTATCGTTTAACCGCAATATATGATGCTACTAGTCCGCGAGTCGTACACTAGCCGTGCCCTAACAGTCACAGCTCACCCCTGCCGGGGGACAGAAGGCCAAGTGCTACAGAATATATGCTTCTAAGTACGATGTATTTTGCTTGTGGTCATCTAATCTGATTACCCTGCCCCAGATGCATTTGGGTGAGCCCTTTTGACAGGTAAAAGGCGGTAGTGGAAAAAATGGAGCGCCCCGTCGAGTCGGAAGTTAGTTAGCGCGGTAAGGTGTTCAAATCTCGGGATACAGTGTGTTGTGGTGCTAGCGAAGCCAAGTGAAGGCATTCGCAGGTGGCGGCCGGAGCGTGCTGTCGAAAGTGAGAGAGACGCCTACGCGCCACCATCTAACACAAGAATTGTGCTGCCCGAAAACAGCAGGATCAGGACGAGATGGGAAATAGCGAACTGGAAATGACCTTTGGCGTACGGCATCCGAAATCAATGCTAATAGTGTATGAACCGGCTAATGTAAGCTTGGTACCACGAAAACCTGGGGGATATGCAGCGTGAACAAGCCCGGTTTGGAGCGCAGCACGATCGTTTCTTTCAGTTGATGCATCATACTCGACGGTAGCGTCGGTGACAAATGTGGCATTTTAATGACCGACACCAAGCCTCCGAGGCACGTACAATCGATCCTACCGCTTGGAGGCTTTCCATCGCACTTGTCGTCTTTTGGTGGGCGGCTGCTCGATGAGTCACTCGGTGGCAAGAAGGTCGTTGTAATCTCACTCGGAGCGATAGCAATTCGATCTGGACCATGACCGGCATCTGGACCGAATACAACTGCAGCGCCCATGACGACGACATAGCAATTCGTCCATGTCGCCGTTGTCCAAAGCTTCCTCCCGCTTTCTTAGCCGTTTTGGCAGCCTTATCCATCCGATCGCAAGTGTGCACTTTACTTCCGGTAACCCCGGACTTGGTCAACGGGTGCCGCCCTCCGTACGAATTAAATTTGTCCACTTCATACACCTTCCGCATTAATTTCGGATTTCATACCTACTAGTTGTATTTGCCCAAAGTTTTCGACGGCATCACAAGAGCTCAATGCCGACAACAACGAAGCGAAGTGAGTACTGCTGCGTCAACAGTGTTGACAACAACTTGCCGCGGCAGATTCACTGCATCGATGCAGGAACGGTAGACGCAGAATCAAAAAGGCACAAAATTCGTGTAACTTAGTTTCTACACATTGAAAACAACTTAGACGCGAGACATCTATTTCTTGTCATCGTCGTCGTCGTCATCGTCATCACCGCTCTCAGCTTCCTCCTCCTCCTCTTGCTCCTTCTTCTTCTCGTCCTCCTTATCTTCTTTGGCCTCCTTGGCTGCTTCGGCATCGTCATCGTCATCGTCGCTCTCGTCAGCCTTAGCCTTCGACTTCGCCTTCTTCGTCTTGGCCAACTTTTTTTCGGTTTTCTCCTCCTCCTCCTCCTCTTCCACTGCCTCCTCGATGGCCTCTTCGATCTCCTCCTCCAGCTCCTCGTCGCTGCCCGAGTCTGAGTCCAAAACGGTCTTCGAGTTCGCCTTGGATTTGGTAGTTTTTCCCTTCTTGGCCGGAGTATCCTCTTCTTCCTTCTCCTCCTCCTCGCCGTCTTCCTCGTCCTTCATCTTCTTCAGCTCCTCCTTCTCGTCTTCTTCCTCTTCTTTCTCGTCCTCCTCGATCTCTTCCTCGGCTTCGAGCTCTTCTTTCTCGGCAGCATCCTTGGCATCCTCGGCGTCCATCAATTCGTTCGCGTCGCCGTCGTCCAAAGCTTCTTCCTCGTCCTTCTCAGCTTCTTTCTCCTTCTGTTCAGCCACCTTCTTAGCCTTCTTGGCAGCCTCCATGTCCTGTTCGACTTCCTCTTCGTCGACAGAAGACAAGCGTCGACGCTTACGCTCGTCGTCTTCGTCGTCACTCTCCTTGGACTTTTTCGACTTCTTGGCTAGCTTGGCTTTGGTCTTCTTCTCCTTCTGCTCTTCAAGCTCTTCCTCCTCCACGACCTCTTCAATGGCTTCTTCCAGCTCCTCCTCCAGCTCTTCTTCGCTCCCCGAATCCGAGTCCGAGTCCGAGACGGCCTTGGACTGCTTTCCCTTCTTGGACGATTTAGCATCCTTCTGTTCGTCGTCCTCGTCGTCGTCCTCGTCTTCAACCTTCTTGAGCTTGCCCTCTTCGACCTCCTCCTCCTCTTCTTCGAGCTCCTCGATCTGTTCTTCAGCCTCCAGCTCCTTCTTCTCGGCATCAGCCTTGTCATCAACGGCTTCCGCTAGTTCTTCGGCGTCACTGTTGTCCAGCGCGTCTTCTTCGTCCTCCTCGGCCTCTTCCTCCTCTTCCTCGGCCTCGGCTTCATCCTTTTTGGCCGCCTTCAGTTCCTTCTCAACCTCCTTCTCATCGATTTTAACAGTAAGACGTCGCTTGCGCTCTTCGTCATCGTCTTCAGTCTTGGTCGATTTTTTCGTCTTGGCTAGCTTAGCCTTCGTCTTTTTCTCCTCCTGTTCTTCCTCTTCCTCCTCCTCGACGGCCTCTTCAATGGCTTCTTCAAGTTCTTCTTCCAGTTCGTCGTCGCTTCCAGAGTCGGAGTCCGAGTCGGACTCGGAGACAGTCGTCGATTTTGACTGCTTTCCCTTCTTCGAAGATTTGGCATCCTGCTTTTCGTCTTCGTCGTCGTCATCCTCCTCTTCTTGCTCAATCTGCTTGAGCTCGTCCTTGTCGATCTCCTCTTCTTCTTCTTCAAGGTCCTCGATCTCTTCTTCCGCTTCCAGTTCCTCCTTCTCGGCAGACGCCATGTCGTCCATAGCGTCCGCCAGCTCGTCTGCATCACTGTTGTCCAGAGCCTCCTCCTCCTCTTGCTCGGCCAGCTTTTCCTTCTGCTCGGCCTTGGCCTTTGCCTTTTTGGCGGTCTTGAGCTCCTTTTCAACTTCCGCACGTTCCTCCTCGTCCTCCTCGATCGTAGCCAGGCGTCGACGGTGACGGCGAACCTTGCAACCAGACGTGGAGGGGGTCAACTGAGCCGAGGAACCCGCAGCGGAAAGCGCACCAACGTCGGTGCTGATTGTGGCAGCAGGGGTCACGACAGGAGTGTCCGCGGCCGAGTTCTGGGTCACTGATGAGTCGCTAGAACTCTCCGTCGTCGACGAACCAGCGGTTGAAACAGGGGATCCAGAGCTGAAGCTAGAAGAGAGCAGGGTATCATCTTCGGTGGAGGAAGTCTCGGTAGACGGTGATTCGGCACTAGCGCTCGAAGTAATTGAGGCATCATCCGCCGAGGAGGCCTCAGTCGTGGATGAACCCGCGCTGGAGCTGTCCGTGGTCGATGATCCAGCGCTGGAGGTTTTAGCAGTGGATGAACCAGTACCAGAGCTCTGTGTAGTCGACGAACCAGCCGTAGACGACTGAGTGGTTGACGACCCAGTGCTAGAGCTGTCAGTAGTTGACGAACCGGTGCTGGAGCTTTGAGTAGTCGACGAGCCGGTGCTGGAACTCTGGGTAGCCGATGATCCGGAGCTGGTAGACGGCGTAAGGTCAGACGTCGAGCTCGACGTAGTCGACGCAGTCGTCTCCGTGGAACCTGCTGTGGACGAAGCCACCGACGTCGCCTGCGTAGTCGAATCGGAGCCTGCCGTGCTGTCCGTGAAGTTGCTGCCAGTACCGCCGTTCAGAATGTCGTTAATGTAGTCCATGACAAACGGCAGACGAGTGTACACGCCGGCGTGGACGCCGCACTTGCCGCCCCAGCTGACGAATCCAATCAAAGTGTCGTCGCTGGTAACCAGCGGGCCGCCCGAGTCTCCGTTGCACGAGTCCTTGCCGCCGCCATTACCAGCACACATCATTCCCTCCGTGATTCGGTTGTCGTACTGCTTATTACACTCGGCGTTCGAGATGACGGCAACATTCACCGCCTGCAGCGTGCGGCTCTCCGAACCGTCTTCGGTCTTTCCCCATCCAAGCACCGTCGCCTCCGTACCGACCTTGTTGTCCGAACCGTCCGCTGCGCACAGCTTGGCCGTCTTCTGCTTCGAGGGCTTCTCCAGCTTGAGCAGACCCACGTCGTACAGGTGCTTTTTCTGGTTGTACATCGGGTGCTGGTAGCCTTCGATGACCTTGATCGCCTCACTGTTGCCGGAACCGGAGCCCGTCCCCATCTCCGTTCCGAGGTGGGCGATGATCGTGTCCTCGTCGGTCTTGATGCAGTGGCCGGCAGTCAGAATGTACTGCGGGGCGATCAGCGTGCCGCCGCAGAAGGTCGTGTCGAGCAGCTCGAAGCGCAGACTCGTGGCGTACGGGTAGTCGTCGATGTTGGCCTCCGAGCCGCCGTAGATGCGGTTCTCCTCGTTGGCAGTGAGCCCCGTGCTCTCCACGTCATTGGTGCTTGAGGTCGTTGTCTTCATGGTCTCCGAGAACGAGTAGCCATGGACCACCGACGAGACAGCCGAGGCCAGCGCAAGAATCTGCGGGACCTTCATGCTCGAAACAGTGGGTCGGTATCACCCAAGTGATTAATTAACACGTCGCTTGGCTGATCCGTCGTCAAACAGCCCAAAGCTTAGACGGAGAAAGCCAAAGTGGCAGTCTCGCAAAGGCGCGACCAGGGGAGACGATGGTATGCTGGACGCTCTCCACCACCACCACCATCTCATTTGAGCTATCCGGTCTAGGTAGTCAGCTCCATTTGTACATGAAGTACCCGAACGACGGTGGCACTAGACGCATCTAGCAATTGGATTCGAGAAAGTTGCCGGATGGTGCCAGCAACTGTACTGAGATATGGGGCAGCAGGCCATTACTCCACCAACTGGCGCTGCCCAGCCCAATGCTACGAAAACAGCGGGCTGCTTGCCGCGTGCGACTCGCATCAGGCTGCTCCCGCAGACCGGCGAAAAGCCCAGCCCATGCTGTTCGAACGGGATGTGAAGCGATCATTTCGGCTCATGGTGGCGACACCTTCAACGTCAACGCCGACAAAAGACAACCGCAACGATAGCGTACAGAGCTGAAGTTGTATGCACAGATTCAGCGCCACCACATCTATTGACCCACAACACACACTCGAGCGCCAACGATACGTACGACCGCAAAAATCAAATCTCCTTCCTCATCTTCTGCGCTGGATGCCAAACACCTCTTCATCACTTTGATCAAAACGGTGAAGCGCAGTCCTTGCCGCTGGCGTTCTTCTTGCCTGAGGCGGGCGTTGGATCATAGGTTGCTGGCACGCTCTGCTCGGTTAAACCCGTGGTCTCACTTTGATCCGCTGAAGTCTCCGATTGATTCACTTGGTCCGAGGTCGTCTCCATTTCCGGTTCCTCCGTGGCAGGAGCTTCCGTGTCAGGTGACACCACCGTCGGAGCTGACGTCGGTGCCGGAGTCGCTAACGGCGGTGGAGCTTCGGTCTTCGGTGCCTCGGTGGTAGGCTCAGGTGTCGGGGGCTCAGTCTCAGGAGTTTCCGTTGCAGGGACGTCAACATTTGATGAATCTGCGCCTCGGCTCTCACCTGCAGAGCTCGGCGCGCTTGGGGTGAAGCTGCTGCCCGAGCCACCACTGACGATGCTGTTGATGTAGTCGAGCACGTACGACACGCGGGTGTACACGCCAGCGTTCACTCCGCACTTGCCTCCCCAACTAACAATGCCCACCAGCACGTCGTTCGCAATGAGCGGGCCTCCAGAGTCGCCGTTGCACGTGTCCTTGCCGTCGCCATTGCCAGCACACATCATCCCTTCGGTGATTCGCTTGCCGTACTCTTTGTTGCACTCGGCGTTTGAAATGATGTTCACGTTCACTTCCTCCATCTTCACGCTTTGCGACCCGTTTTCGGTGAGGCCCCATCCTCTGACCGTCGCCACAGTGCCGACCGTGTTGTCCGATCCGTCGGGAGCAGCCACCCCGACCGTCGTTGCAGAGACCTTCTTCTCAAGCTTGAGAAGCCCGACGTCGTACAAGTGCGCGGACTTGTTGTACTTAGGGTGACGGTAGCCCTGGATCACCTTCACCTGCTCACCATCACTCGATCCCGAAGCGAACGCTGTTCCGATCGACGCGTAAATCGTAGTCCTGTCGGTCTTGACGCAGTGGGCAGCCGTAACCACATACTGCGAAGCAATGAGCGCACCGCCGCAGTAAGTGCTGCCGCCACCGTCATTCTGGCGCAGACTCACAACGAACGGGTACTTGGACGCGTCCGCCTCCGATCCACCAAAGATGCGGTTCTCCTCGTTCACTGTCAGCCCCGTGCTCTCCTCCGCTTTCGACGCGTCAGAAGTCTCTGAGAACGTGTACCCCTGCGTTAGGGTGATCGCTAGTGCGGATGCAAGAACGCCAGCACGAACAACAGCAGCGAACGTCATTGCGCAGTGTTCGTGAGTCCTTTGCTGGTGAAATCCGCTCTGCGCTGGAAAATGCAAACTGAAGCGATTGTCCAGTAACCTGTTGAGGGAGAGAAGGATCCGGTGACGGACGATTGCCACCATGCGCTCAACAGCTTTTTTAAGCCCGCCACTGAGTTGCCTTGGCAAAGTATCGGACAAGGTCGCGTGAGGAAGGCCGCGCTCCGGCTGGCACACTCATGGCTCCGACCAGAACCGTTACTCCAGCACCGCCTCTGCCTGGTATTTACTTGGAGCTGCGTATAATTCCCAGTCTTGACACCAAGCACAGCCACACACCCAAGTCGCCAGTCGCAGGTGGCGCCGTCCATCGTCCCTAGCGAAAAGGCCTTGTCAGGACTCACAACGGACAGAAATCCTCGATCAAGAGGTGCAAAGTGGCCCAGCTGGCAGGTTTTGACAGGTTCCGCAGCAGCAGGCGATGTCAGTCAAGTCTCATCGAGCCAAACACCAGAAGCCCCATGCTGCATGGGCCATGCAGTCTGTCCGGTGACCTCCTGGTCTTTGAGCTCCAAGTGAGCTCTTCGTCAACAGTGCAACAAACGTCAGCTTGTACCAATGATATGGCACACTTCTATTGTGTTTAGGGTTCATATCCATCATGGCATTTGAGGCTGGCAATTCGCATCATCGCCGCCGTCCACCATGCTGCTCCGCTGTGTGCGTCCGCTGCGCGCGGCGTCGTCATCACCCGCCGCCTCACGCCGCTCTGCGCTCTTCTGGCGCAGCTTCGTCTCCGCCTCCGCCAACTCGCTGGAAGTCTGCGTGCGCGAGCGCCAGCTGCCGCCCTTCGAGCGTCTGCAGCTGGCGGAGATCGAGCCGGCGGTCACTACGGCCGCCGCTGACTTCACGCGCGACCTGCGCGAGCTGGAGAAGAAGCTACACAGCGCGGGCAAGAGCGTGCAGTTCGCTGATGTCGTGGATCCGCTGGAGGTGCAGGGCGACGCGCTGGGCCGCATGTGGGGCATCGTGGGGCACCTCATGAGTGTGCGCAACTCGGAGGAGCTGCGCGCCGTGCACGACAAGCTGCAGCAGCTGGTGATCGAGACGGTCACCGAGGCCTCGCAGAGCAAGACGCTCTACGACGCGTTCCTCGCGGTGCGCGAGAGCGACGAGTGGAGCAAGCTCGAGCTGGCGCAGCAGCGCATCATCGAGCTCAGTCTCAGAAGCGCCACGCTGAACGGCGTCGGACTGCAGGGCGAGGACAAGGAGAAGTTCAACAAACTCAAGCTGCGTGCTGCCGAGCTGGTAAGGAAGCGCTGCAGTGTATGTGCCGTTGGTTGGTGACTTAATTTTGCTGACTTGCTGATGTCTGTAGAGCACCAAGTTCTCGTCGAACCTGCTGGACGCTACGAAGGCGTACTCCATTACAGTGACCGAGATGAATGAGCTGGAAGGACTTCCGCCGTCGCTCTTGCAGATGTTCGCCCAGAGTGCTCGTGACGACGGCCACTCGGAGGCCACCCCCGAGAACGGACCGTGGCGAGTGACGCTTGACCCCCCGTCGTACGTACAGTTCATGAAGTACTCGGCGAACCGATCGCTGCGTGAAACTTTGTACCGCGCATACGCGACCCGCGCGAGCGGAGAGTCTTTCGACAACGAAGGAATCATCGTTGAGCTGCTTGAGATCCGTCAGCAGATCGCGAAGCTGCTCGGATTTAACTCGTACGCGGAGGTGAGCATCTCCAAGAAGATGGCGCCGAGCGTGGAGGAGGTCGAGAAGATGCACAGTGATCTGCGAGAAAAGTGCGTTGAGATCGCTCACGAGGAGGTGAAGACCGTGGCTGAATACGCGAAGGAGCATGGACAGATGGAGCCTCTTGCGCCCTGGGACCTTGGCTACTGGTGCGTGGGGTGCATTATCAGTGAAGGGTGAGGCCGCTTGTGCTAACCTCTATCGTTTGCATCCTTACGAACAGGTCGGAGAAGCTGAAAGCGGAAAAGTACCTGTTCACTGATGAAGAGATTAAGCCGTACTTCCCGCTCGAGCGCGTACGTTCCTGTTTACTGTGATTTCTGATCTTCAGTTGAGCTGACAATCAGTTTTGCTGCTGCCCAGGTCCTCGACGGCCTCTTCTCGCTCACGTCGCGGTTGTTCGGCGTGACCATCGAGGCTGCGGACGGCCAGGCCGAGGTGTGGAACTCGGATGTGCGCTTCTTCAACGTACGCAGCGCTGAAGGCGACAAGGAGGTGATCGCTCAGTTCTTCCTGGATCCGTATTCGCGCCCAAAGGAGAAAAACGGCGGTGCGTGGATGAACACATGCGTGGACCGCAGCCGTCTGCTTGGCCCCAAGGACAAGGGCGGCAAGCGTATTCCGGTCGCCTACATCGTCTGCAACCAGTCCCCGCCCGTGGGCGAGACGCCGAGTCTCATGACGTTCCGCGAGGTGGAGACCATCTTCCACGAGTTCGGCCACGGTCTGCAGCACATGCTCACGCAGATGGAGTACGGTGACGTGGCGGGCATTAACGGCATCGAATGGGACGCCGTCGAGATCCCGTCGCAGATGATGGAGAACTTCTGCTACGACAAAGGTCCGTTAAATAACCTACTCTACCATACGCATTTGAGCTAACCTACCCTGCGTCCTTCTTTCGTCCGACAGACACGATCGCAGCGATCAGCGGACACTACAAGACCGGGGAGCCGCTGCCTGACGAGCTGTTCGAGAAGCTCAAGGCGGCGCGCAACTACATGGTGGCCACGGGCATGCTGCGTCAGCTGGGCTTCGGCGCGCTGGACATGTACCTGCACTCGCACTACTCACCGGCGCAGGAGCCGCTGTTCGCGGCGCAGCAGCGTCTGCTGGGCGAGTACGCTGTGCTGAGTCCGCTGGAGGAGGACAGGTTCCTGTGCTCGTTCGCGCACATCTTCGCGGGAGGCTACGCCGCCGGCTACTACAGGTACGCACACAGTCAACTGCATGTGATTGAATTGACGCGCGGACATTCGATTGACTGACTTTTGTTTGTGTGAACTGTGGACAACAGCTATAAGTGGGCCGAGATCTTGTCGTGCGACGCCTACGGCGCCTTCGAGGAGGCGGCCAAGGAGAGCCCCGAGGCCGCGGCGCGCGTAGGCCGTCGGTTCCGCGACACGATCCTTGCGCGCGGCGGCGGGCAGCACCCGGAGCAGGTCTTCGAGGCCTTCCGCGGCCGCAAGCCGTCCGTGGTGCCGCTGCTCGCGCAGTACGGCATGGCGGACAAGTAGTTGCAGTTGCAGGCAACTTCAACATGGCGTAAAAAGTATCCATCACGAAATGATCTCTGGCATAGAAATGGGTTCAGTGTGCTGCTTCGTGAATGGCCGCCGTGAATGGGTGGTGCCAGCGTGTTAAACGCCAGGAGGTGATCGCGGGGCTGTGAAGGTGGCTTCGCTCCGTGTATGCAAAGCGCAAGTCAATTGCAGTCCTCCACGACTCGGTTGCTATATAGCGCTGCTCGTGCTGGCGCGAAAAACACACGGGCTCAGATACGCGCGCGCATCCCCCTAATGCAACTTCAACACCACGCAGCATTAAGTCTCGGAGGTTCTTCAACATAGACCCTGCATGCGAAAAGTTGCTGAATATTGTGTAAATTGCACGCTATCGAATGAAATCCACACAAATGCGTCGCAGCAATCGATCCTACAGCCAAGGAAACAGAGGAAACGGACAGCACGACATGACCGACGTCTTCATAATAGCAAGCCAAAACTGCCTTGTTTTGAGCTGGAAGAATGGTGTTGCAGACACTTGGCCGGGAGGTCCCAACTGGACAGGGAGAAGATGCAACCGCAGCGATTACTTGAGACGCGTGGCAACATTTCGCACACCGACCTCCTCTTCCCGCTTGCGCTTGCCAGCAGCGAGTACTGCACTACGGGCGCGCGTCTCCTCGTCGTGAGCAACACGATCGGCAGGCGACCACAGGAACGCGCACGCGTGTGTGAACGTCGGGATAGCCTCGACCTTCGCGTCGTCAGGCAGGTCCGCGTCGACGAAGCCCGCGATGAAGGAGGCGTTGAGAGCAAGCTGCATGACGCAGAATGACAGCCCCATGCCGGCGGGGAAGGCTAGAGGCATCCGCGGATGACTCAAGCAGCGCCTAGATGCAGCAACCTACCGTTTGCGGATCGGTTCGTACGTTGGTAAGTTAAAAATCATGAAAAAAAAAACTGACCGGCGATCGCACATTTGGTGCATGGAAACGCCGGTTTCGTTCGGTACGTATGTTGAAGAGACCTCAAAGTATAAGTTCTCGCAGGACTGGGTTCCGTGTTTTTATGATGGGGCGCCTGTCAAGGCTCTCTCACCCACCGCTCATTATCGTATTATCCAGCTCGAGCGTGAAGTGATCGGATAACTCGCTCCCAACCACAAGACCGCAACCAACACCAGAGCACCGGAAGCTGCTCTGCATACACCCAAGCAAGCAGGCCAAGCCAAACCAAACTCTACAACACCTAGGTAGATCGTCAATACCCCGAACCCATTCTCGCACATTCACACATACCCCGCAACTTCAACAACAAGAGCCATGCTGTCGCCCTCGCTGTCGTCGTCGCTGCCGTCCCCGACCGTGCCGGCCATGTCGTCGCGCCTGCCGCATCTCAACTCGTTCGTGGTGCTGACCAAGAAGCCGTCGGGCCGCCGCCTCGCGCGCCGCCGCGGCAGCATCGCCAGCAGCTCGTGCTCCACCGCCAGCAACTCGAGCGACGACGAGTCGGAGGACGCCGGCTCGGATCTGGACGCCGACGACTGCTGCGTCGCCTACTACGAGTCGTACGCCGCCGTGACCAAGCGCAGCACCCAGCCGGCCCTCGAGCGCGCGCACTCAAACCTGCGCTGGAGCGACCTGCAGCGCTCGCAGAACTCGGCCGAGGTCGCCGACCTGCTGGCCGCAATGCGCCTTAAGCGTCGCCACACGCGCGACGGGCAGGCGCTAGAGCTGGCGGCGCTGGAGCTGTGCTTCGAGTTCCTCACGCTGCAGGAGCTGCAGGCTGCGGCGCAGGTCTGCACGGCCTTCCACGACGTCGTCACGGCCTCGGAGATGCTGTTCACGGGCCTCTACAGCCGCCAGTGGCGCAACAAGATGCTGCCCGAGACGTACGTGACACTGCCGTACTGCGACCAGCTCGCGCTGTGCGCGGCGCGCCCCGCGGACGCCACTTACGAGCTGTCGACGCGCAGCGCCGTGACCCACTTGCCCAACGGCAAGTACCAGGTGACCAACAACTCGATGCTGCGCAACTTCGACAAGGGTGCGGTGGACTCGGTGCGCGGCGCCAAGAAGCTCCCTGTACTGTCCTGCGCGCGCGCCCTGCACAAGAGCATCTCATACTTTGAGGTGAGCCTCAAAGGCTGCGGAAGCGTGGGTCTCGCGTCCCTCTCCGACGCGGCGACCCGGAACGCGTACGGCTTTGGCTCGGGAGAGCACGTGGGCTGGAAGGGCGTGTCCTACGGCTACCACGGCAATGACGGCGACTTCGTGTTCAACGACGGCGCCAAGCCGTACGGTGGCGAGTGGAAGACCTTCGGCCCGTCGTGGGGCCGAGCTTCGGCTCGGCCCGGAAACCAGGAGGAGGACCAGGCCCCCACGTTCACGGTCGGCTGCGGTCTGGACGCCGACAAGCACCAGGTCTTCTTCACCCTCAACGGTGAGATGGTCGGAGCGGCGCCGACGACGGTTCTGCCCGGAGACTATGCTGCTGCCGTGTCGCTCCACGCCTTTGGCGACCAAGCGGTGATCAACGCTGGCGCGGCTCCTTTCCTCTTTGACATCGAGGGTTTCTGTGCAAGCTCTTAGCTTGGTTATGACTTGTCATGACCGAGCCGAGAGCTTGCACAGAGGAGTACAGATACCCCCCGTCGACCCCCACGCCGCCGTCAGTCGGCCGCTTCAGTCGTTTTTTATTCACCCTGCATGCATGTTCCATTTATTCCGCTCGCAGCTCCGTGGAGTGGAGTTGAGTTGAGCTGAGCTGAGCGAGCTTACCTTTGGTGGCAGATTCAGAGCCACCCACTGCGAAAACTGACCCGAGAGATTAATTTCAAGTATCTCGTGATTGATGTTACTGCTTGTGGTTGCTCTAAGTATCTAATTACTCCCTATCTGCATATACTACCTGCATGTTTACTGTAGCTCTTCACACTCGACTTCAGCGGAATTGCTGTTGTTCTCAACCTCGACGGCATCTTGTCGCTCTTCATTCGAGTCGACTTCGACCTTGCATTGCGTTGCGCTGGACTCGCCTCCACTCTTCAGCTCACTTTCAGTTGTTGCGGGTTGCGGGCTTGGTGTCTCAATAGGCTTCACGGGAGATTCGCCTTCACTGTCAAGGCTGCTGTCTCGTTCCGTGGTCGGCGACGTCATCGGCGAGCTGAAGCGCATGAACACTTTCATCGCGGACGAAGCTGTCGACGCAGCCGATACGAGCGAGGACGGTCGCGCGTCACCCAAACCTTGGGTCGAGATGCGGCGCGCTGTGCGGTTGATCTTCTTGGACGCCTCAGCGATGGCGTCGTCAATGAGCCGCATCCATTCGGCCTTGCAGCTCGCGCTATCTGCGAACACCACGAACGACTTGACCGGGTTCTGGATCTGGAACGCGTGCTTCGACATGACTCCGTCGGGGATGTTGGAGATGCGCGTCAGCTTGAGACGCAGCGAGTTATGCGGACTCCAACGCCCACTCATGTTCTTGTCAGCGTACAGCAGTTGGTCGTTGAACAGGAAGAAGCGGTAAAGCTGGTTGCGCGACCGGCACTTCTTGGTCAGGTCGCCCTCGTGGATGAAAGTAGTCGAGTTCTTGAGATAGAAGTGGGCGCGGTGGATGCGCTGGATGACCGAGTCGAGCTTCTCCGACTTCTGACGGACTTGAATCGTCTCCTTCATGTCGTTCACGAGCAGGTGGATGTCCCCCATGGCCTTCCACGGATCGTCACTGGCCGCAGCTTCTTCGATGGTTCGAGCCCATTCGTACTTCTTGTCGTCCGGGATGGTCTGACTACTGTCAACCGGGTCTTCCTTCGCTGGTTCGTCACCTTCGTCCTGGTGTCTCCCATCCAGAGAGTCCTGCAGCTTCCGAAGTAAACCGCAAAACGCCTGACGCTCCACCGGCATGTTCAGGAACAAGCACGTGGAGATGCAGTACCGCAGGAGATCGAGACACTGCATTCGCGTGGACAGATCTGACTGACTGTCGCACAGGATGGAGGTCGAGAGAGTGAGCAACGAGAACCACACGCGCTCGAACAGAAGTTTGATCAGATCGGGGCTGATCGGCGCGTCGACGCCAACGAACTGGAAGGTGTTGTACGCGTGAGAGAGATCCTTCATCAGCTCTTCCGACTGAGCCACAGCCTTCGCGATACCGAGTCGGAACTTTTCGTTTTCAAGATCAGCGGCGGTGACGCTAGCTTCGCGTGAGGCCTTTGGAACAATCCGACTGCCCTTGATCTGCATCGGAGTGTGTGCAATATCGTCGTAGATCTCCTCAAGGAACCTCTTCGGTAGGTCCTTGCCGTTGTCGATACCCCGATTGTTCTTGACAAACTGCTCCTTCGACATCTTGTTTTTCTTCACCTGTGGATTGTGCAGATCCGTATTGAGCATGATGATGGAATACGCGATGATCATGGCCGTGTCGGCTGAAGAGAAAGCTGCGGGGGAGTCGTCCCAGTAGCACTGCGCGAATGCCTCCACCATCCGCTCGATCTTTTGCGCTTCTCCCGGTAGACGGAACCCTCCGTTGGTAAGGAAGTGCCGCAGGGATTCGACCAGCGTCATGCCCTTGAACGATATCGCCCGAACATACGTCAACCGAATCTGCACCTTAACGTCTTCGTCGCCTTCACCCAAGTAGTCTCCAATTTCAGTCTCGTCGAAGAAGTCGTGGTATATCCGCAGGAACGACGTTATGCTTCGCGGCGAGTCTTTGATGAAATTCATCGCGACTAGGTACTCCAACGCCTTCTTCAGGCTTTTCGACGCCGCAATTTCCATCGCACGCTTCAGAAGTTGCTGGTTGTGCTTCTGAAGCTCATTTCGCATCCGAATCGAGATGTTACCGCCATACTTACGACTGCTTTGGCGCTTTAACCCGGGGTGAGTCTTGACCTCAGTAGGGGAGCTAGGTTGGCTCGCTTGGTCAGTACCGACATCCCCGTTTGTCGCCGAAGCAGAGGTATCCTTTATTGGCGAAACTTCCTCGGCGGTCTCATCTTGTTCCCAGCCGCCATTATCCATCGAAAGCATACGCGTACGCTGGTCTCGACTGATGAGGTGGGCGTGGCCACTTGCATCCATAATACTGCGCGCCATAGCGAGAATCGTGCTAATTGCCTGGTTTTGCAGCTCAAGGGCTGAATCATCCCCGTCGTCAGCATTTCCAATATGATTCCCTTGGCCCTCGCCAATTGAGCCTAACGTCGAGCACAAGTGCTCGAATATTTTCCACTGTTGGATGCGATCCAGGTCGAAGTTGAGGAAAATCTCCACGACGTTGTGCGGGAGCTGCAGCCACATGGTCATTTCGTGCATGATTTCCATTTGGTGGTTCTTCGCGCAGGGTGCTGAAGTTTTCAGGATGCGGAGAAGTATTTGGTCGAACATCAGTGCCAGCTCCACTTTGAGGTATCGTCGATAGTGGTTCCATAGCGTCGTGACCAACGTCAAGTGCGCTCGAAACACGTCCGGTACCCAGGTAAGTACTGTGGCGTTGAGTGTTGACAGTACAAATCTTCGAACTACTTGACCAAAGACTCGTTGCTCTCGAGCTCGCGTCCCTGCTGCCAGGAGCGTCTGGTTCAAAGCACGAAGAGAGCTCACACTTGAGCACTGGTCGCTCTCCGTAGCTGTCTCGCCAAGCCCTACAAACTTGCGGTTGCTAGCCTTACTGAACGTCACGACTAGCTGCAGAGCATTTTTCTCAGCCTGGTAGGAGAAGAATATGTTAGGCCTGTTGCATATTGGAGGGTAGTATGAGGTTAAGTCGACGCACCATGGAGCTGGCGTAATTGTTCATCGCGTCCGATATATCGTGACAAAACTTGGGAGACTGGATCGATAGGTGACTCTGCAAGCAGCATAACCGTTAATTCCATCTCCCCGACGCTGTTTTGTCCTGCAGACTTACCTTGAATATACCCAGCATGTTGTCAGTGATGGTTGCGATTTCAGCGCCAGTGCTAATGTCGTTAATGAGATCCACAACTAACTCTCGAGTGAGAGCGTCCGATGATTGCTCGGTTTTGCCATCAGTAGTTTCCTCTACAACGGGCTCGGTGCTGATCAACGTGGCTTCGTAAGCACACATAATCTTCGACACCAGTTCGTCCTCGAACGACTTGGCGAGGGAGCTATCGAAGTCTCCGATAAATGTGAGAGCCTTCAGGATTGCATGAAGTACGGGAGGCTCGAATCCTTTGGTACACTTTCGAATGACCTTGATAATAGTACAAAGCAAAACAGACCTCTGGTTAGTTGATAAGCTCACACAACTGACCCCACTAATGTATCAGTACCTTCTGGAAGAATTGAAGTGCGGGCTCGAAGCGAGACTTCATGCCTTGCTGGCAAATGGACGTGACTGCGTCGATAACCACCTCCAGACGACATAGTTCTGAGCCATGGCCGTCGAATACACCTTCATCAAGACAGTGACAGAGGCCTGCTACAGCTGCCTCTGCCGCTTTTCCTTGGCGAGTGTAGCACGCCAACAGTAGCGGGTACATGTAGTATTCCATCGTCTCTTTCCAACCAATGAGTTGAGCTACACACAACATGAGCCACGGAGGGTTAGATAAATGAAAACTACAAGTGATCTTAGTAAAATACGTCTACCTTTTGGCAACTTCGACTCGGTCGATGCACTTGACGGCGGGGAACTTAGCGAAAGTAGCTCTTGCTCTCGCACTTCTGTGGCTTTCAAGGAAAACGCAGATCGCAGCTGCTTGAGTTTACCCGGCGTCGTGGGAGGTGGAGAGCGAGCATTTCGTTGTTTCCCACGCTCAAGCACCTGAGTTGGTGTGACCGAGGCAAACAGCCACAGCTTGTGTAGATCACTTAGGCAAGCTACCTGCTCATCAAAGCGAGAAAAAAGCTAAGACAAACTGCCAAGTGGAAACGGGGTATCTTCACCAAACTACCTTCTTCTTGTAGCCGAGAAATACTTCGGTGCCACCGGAAGTCGAATTGAGATCAGCGACGTGACCAAGGGGGGATTTATCCACCTTCATGTAACTGAGCGTACGTTGCAATGTCAGACTTAGTAAGAAATATTATGAAGAAGGCACCTTACCCATACGGGAGACTCTCGTTTTTTCTCGGGAACAGGACAACCAAGTCCACAATCGCTGACGTCGCGGATCGCTTGAAGCAAAGGTAAATCTTCTCGCCTTGTGTTCCCTGCCAAACCTCCACGATTAAACCTCGATCAATAGCGACGCTAGCGTTTACAACCCGAACTTACCGTGTTGATGTTTGCTGGAACTCCACGCCTTCGGACGACCTCGTAGTCGCTCGGCACAAACTCTCCCCTCTCAGGAAAAATAGCGATTATCTCGCTAATCGGAGCCTTTCGAGAAGATTGATCTTTGCTATGGCACAGGTAGACAAAGGTCCCCCTGCCTCCTTTGTTCAGATCCGCTCGCTGCCCACTTTGAGATCGCTCCAACTGTAACAAATACATCGGTTCGAGTGAGATGGAATCGATAGATAAGATATTTACTACAACGCAAATCAACCTTAGTAAATCCGTCTGGAACGGAGTCTCCTCTGAATATCACGGTGAGGTCCGTGATAGGATCTTCGTTCCCATCGATGATCTTCCACCGCGGCATCTCACCCGTAGGAAAGCTAAGGAATCAACACATTGGTTAGCACTATGTTCGCACCAAAGAGTTAACGATAAGTTCTTACCTGTCGTTGCTGGGGCTCGGCCGTCGACTCAACTTGGCTTTGCCCTTCTCCATCGCAGTTGGCACGAGCGCCAGGAGGCGATCTTGAGGGCTCTTTGGAGGAGAAATCGCCACAATAATGTTATCTATTGCAGCGTCTCCCCCGGCTTCAACGGCTTCTGCTAGCGTGGAGCCGCGGTGGGCGAGGCTCTTTTCGGCCGTCACGCGGTCCATTCTCGCCAACGTCTCCTGGCAGATCTCTCGAATGCACACGAGCTCGTCCTCATCGCCGGCAGTCTCGTCCAGGATGGTGTTGATCCCGCCTCGAAGTGCCGCCTCGTGCAGCATTTCCGCCGGCGGGGTTATGGTCGATACGGGAGCTTCGTGGACAGCACCCGCCTCTAGAAGCCTGACGTCTGGGAACCCGACGGCGTCAGTAGTCACGTCCATCTCCAAGTCAAGCCCGGGTGGCTGGCTGTCGCTTAGCACGTCCGCCATTCCGTCTATCTGTCGACACTGAGCCTTCCCCTCCTTCCAGATCGCTCAAAACTCAGGCAACCATCCCCCACGACTGCCCCCAACCGCTATATATACCGGTGCTTGCCCCGTCTCGTTGGCGCCATCCCGTTCCGTTTCACATATAGTTCGGTACACTATGAGAACTACGTGCGTGTCCAAGGTTGCAGCTTTCCTACCTTTCGCAAACGTAATGGATCATGCTCCTTGAGATGTGAGATGTGTGGTGGATTCTTCGTCGCAGTAGCGCCGGGATATCCTGCCAGAGTTTACCTGGCGCTGACGACAGTAAAGGGTACACTGCATGCAACAGCTTTGCGACCAACAAGTCCCTGTAGAGGCATCGACTTGGTCGTCGTCACCTTAGACACACCGTCTTTGCATTGACGCTTGCGTATCCAAAGTCCAAAGGCACACGAACCAGCAACTTCAACTTCAGCAAGAGTGATGGTCTGGGAAGTTGAAGTTGTGTTGCACGAAGGTTGCAGCAGTCGCAGTCGGCGACCTTCACTCCTAATGGAGGAAGGCGGCTCGTCCGTAGCTGGAGGCGATGCCGATGGCCGCGCGAGGGAGCTGCGGCGCCGTGTGGCGAACCGCCGCCACACTGGCGCCGCCATCTTGGGCTCGCTGCCGCCCGTGCAGTCGCTCAGTCTCCCGCAACTCTTCTACGCGAAGCAGGAGGCGCACGAGATCCGCATGCAGCTGATCGACATGCAGTCGCAGCATAACGCGGCCCTCACCTACTGCGACCAGCAGTTCGTCGTGGAGAAGAATGTCCGGTAAGGAATCAAAATAATTTACGGCGGTCATACTTTTTATTGATATTTTTTCACGTGTATTTCATTTAATGACAGGCAATTACGTAAAGTAATCGGAGTGACTCAGCTGCAGCTCAGAGAGAAGACGGAGGAGCTGGACGAACTTCAGCGACGAGTGTTACGAATGACCAAGACGTTGCATGCTTCATTAGACGAAAAGACGTTTGCCAAGACAAAGCTGGTGAACCAAGAAGAGATTAGACAGCAGCAACTACATGCCAAATCGTGTGAGCGTTGCGGACGCCAATATCTTCCCGGGATGTTACTGACCCACCAGGATAACTGTATGGGTTCTTCACTCCCGAAGTTGGGGACAATTGTTGGAACGAACCAGATTGCTGACAATTTGGAACTTCACAGTGGAAATTCGAGGTCACTCCCGGCTATTGAGACATCACCTGGTACGCGGGTCGTTACGAAGTTTGCATCCCAGCCACCTCGAAATCTTCGTGTGGAAACGAAAGACATTTCGCACAATGCGGTGACGATTGCGTGGGATCCTCCGATTTTCACCGGGTCGAACGCCATTTTCGACTATGAATTGACGTACTCAATCTGCCACACGAGGATTAAACGTGATGAAGTACTGCGGCAGTTTGAACCTCAGCCGACGTTGCTGTTATCGCGCTGGTGTCTACAGAAACCTGTTCCTGTTAATCAGTTTCGACTCACTAACTTGTGCGCGGACCAGGAATACGGCGAGTTTTCCATCCGCGCGATTACAGTTGCAGGGAAAAGTGAACCAAGTAACAAAGTCGACATTGTCCGGACAGAGCCCGCTGCACCCCCAACAATCCCGTTGTCCCTGTGCGTTGGAGTTGTTACAGCGACAAGCATCACGTTTACGTGGATGGAGCCACTGGACGACGGCGGGAAACCGATTCAAGACTATGAATTGATTTTTTCGGAGGCTGTGATTAAGTTGAATAACGTGGATGATCGGGGTAAGGCTTGGCTTGACGTATCGGAGATCGAGTACAAGCCTCGCCGAATAAGGACAAGTTCAACTGGGACTACACTAACAATTACCAATTTATTAAGCGGTGTCGAGCATCTGAACTTTCAACTTCGTGCTGTGAATGGCGACGGGATTCCAAGCGAGTACTGCGACGCTATCAAGTCAATTTTCACGATAGGTAAGTGAATTTGTGTTTGGGGTTGATACACGATCACATTCTTGACTATTGATGTGCGTACAGCACCGGGAAATGAGCATAAGCTTCTTGACGAGCTGCAGGCTGCTGTGAACTCGCGCTCGCGTACGGTGGACTCCCAGTTTTTAAGTGGCTTCATGCAACGATATGAGAGACATCACTATATCGAGCAAGTCTCTCGCTTTATTCTGTCGATGCACCCGGAGCTACAAGCAAAGGTTGATGCTATCGTAAGCCGATCCGATCCGGGAACGGAAGGTGAAAGGATCCGTAATGAAGAAGAGCAGCCGCAATCCATCCAGCAAGCCAGTGGCCGCAAGAAATATGACGATCTCACGGACGAAGAGAAAGTGGCAGAGCGTCGACGACAATTTCATTTTCGTATTGCTGAGATTCGGAATGATCTCAAGAAGGCCGAGTACAACGTGCAGTGGTGCAAAGACCGCCAAATTGATTTGGTGGCGCTGATTCGAGCAGCAGAGACTCGCATTCTCGAAAAGCAAGCTGAACTGGAGCGTGCAAGAATGTTCAGGGGACCGCAAATGGACTCGGATGTCTTTGAGAATGGACTGCAACGGTTCTTCACGAAGGAGCTTGTGGTGGCCTTGGAGGATGAGATTGAAATTGATCAGCTCTATATCCTTGATACGAAGGCTGAAATTGTGAAGGTTGAAAACTATCTACGCGCTGATTGCAAACGGCGAGACACCTTGCTGAAGAGATTAAAAGACCGACAAGATGCGCTTGAGGCATTTGAAAGCAACCCGGAAAATGCTGTTAAATCCTCAGGCACTGCAGCCACATTAGCCAAACTGCGCGGCGGTCTGCTCTATCGAGCATTTGCTGCGTTTGTCGCGAATCGGCTGGACGCCCTAGAAACCCGCAGAAAAATGCGTACCGCTATTGACCGGCTTGTTAACCATCGATTAAAGAGTGCAATCCAGCGGTGGAGAGAGGTTGCTAAATTTCTGACGCGTACCAACGCCGGCGTCGATGAGATCTACGGGCTCGGCAGTATTGGGCTACTGAACGCTGCGCTCGGCCGTGATGACCTTATGCTAGAGGCTCAGAAACTGCTGCAGCAGCTTCGAACTACAGATAGTTCATTGCAGCACATTCGGTGGACGACGCAGCAACAAGAAGCGGCAAAAGTCGAAAACCCAGCCTCTAAAGACGAGCTTGATTTGGAAAAGGCTCGAGAACGAGGGAAGAAGTATTTTCCGTATATACTGGAAGGTGATGCAAAAATGGATCTGCAAGACTACGACGGAGCTCTTCGTCTCTACAATGTTGTATTTCACAACGAACAGTGGATGCAGCAGATGGATGACGAGCAGAAGGTGAAGTTGCAGCTAAAAATTGGAGAAGCAACATTCCGTCTCGAGAATTACGAGCAGGCACTGACGATATTCAACCGGGCATCAATCTTTGCTAACCGAGCAGGATTGCGCTACGAAGAAGGGTCGGCAGTCCTTCGCATTGCAGATACACAGCACGAGCTTCGATCGCTTCGAATGAGCATCGAGAGCTATGAGCGAGCGTTGCTGCTGTTTGAAGCTGCCCGTAACGTGCAAGGGGAGTTATTCTGCTATCGAGGACTTCAGCGAGTGTACGAGAGGCTCGAGGACAGGGAGATGATCGAAATCAACAAGCATCACGCAGACGAGATTGAGTTCGCTCTAACAAACAAGCTCTCATCAGCATCGCAGAAGATAAACAAGCTGCAGCAGCGCTTGGTGGGGGCAGGGGCCGAATCTTCTTGTCAGATCACCCTTGAGAGAGTGGGCCCCATTGTTCCTCGACTGCGAAGAGAACGTATTCAACGTAAGTTTGATATCCGAGAGGAAATTAAACTTGTAGCCAGCTTAGAAAAACTCCTGGCTGAGAAGAAGGCGTTGCTGACCAAAGGAGAAGACGATCTGAAGCGAGCGCTTGCCAGTGACTCCTCCCAAGTTGATTCAACAATCATTAACGGTTCTGACGCTCGCTACGACCTCGAAGATTTCAAGAAGAAGCTCGCAAAGTTGATGGGTAGCGTTAAGGTCGGTGAGGAGCAGATTGGTAAAGAGATTACCAACGCCAAAATCCGCATCAGCAACGCGGAGGATGAAATCAAGGGACTTGAGGAGGAACTGGCCGTGGAGACAGGTGCGCTCATGCGTAAAGTTTTATCCAAGGAGAGAATGCGTTGCTTCAGATTCAATGCAACCAACGAAGCTCTGAAGAATGTGGTAGGAACGGCAAGCCACGGGATCACCACTTGCTTTGCATCCGCTGGAGTGAACGGTTTCCTGTTTGATTTCCTGTCCGGTGCCTGCTTGGCACAGGCAGTAGGTGATCCGCACAAGAATCATCTTGGTGACCCAACTGGCCACCAAGCTCAGATACTGTGCGTGTACTACATTGGCCATCGCATTTATACTGGGTCTGTAGATGCTTCACTCGGTGTCTGGGACGTGAAGAGCGAGACTATCGGTGGATTTGCGTGCTCGCTAGTGCGTATTCTAACAGATTTTGATGCTGCTGTCGTCAGCGTGGTAGCCGATACGCAATGGTTTGCTTGCGGGTGCTCAGACTGTGACGTGTTCGTGTTCGACGTCGAAACATTGGCAACGATCGCTCACATTATCTCAGCGCACGATCGCACCGTGACGACTCTGTCCATCCAGAGTGCCAATTCCGCGCTCACAACAGGGGCTGCAGATAACAAGATTAAGGTTTGGGAGCTCAGTGAGCCTTCCAAGTTCACAACACGGAGGAAAGTGACGTTAGTTTGGTGTCTCGAAGCTGAACGCCGGGGTGACGATTACTTCAATGGGCACCTTGTTCCCATCACGTGTGTTAGTCGCGTGGCAAACGAGATCGTAAGTGGGGATAGCGCAGGCCGGATCGTGATTTGGAACCTGGACGCAGACAACAAACTACTCCGAATCTGCGATGTGCATCGAGATGTAGCCGTGACGTGCCTTCAGTTTGATGCCACTCGAATCGTTAGCGGGTCAAGTAGTGGGCAGATCTGCGTGGTCGATTTTGCCACTGGAAACCTCATCCAGACCCTGCACGGACATCAAGACAGTGTACTGGATCTTCAGTTCGACCGCACGCGATTGATGAGCATGTCAGCGGATGGTAAATTGTTCCTGTGGTTCTGGCAAACTCGTGATGGCATCGGCGCAGACAGGAAGAAGTACCATATTTTGGGTGCCGGAGAGACTTTGCGCTCGCTGTCTCTGATGTACCGCACGAGCATTCAGAAGCTTCTCCAATGGAACTCGATTCCAGACTCAACAAAGACCTATCTCGGCCAGAAGCTCATAGTTGAAGTCGATGCGAATGCCAGCGCATCGGACGAGCTGAAGACGCTTGACCTCGCCAGCTCGGTTCAGTTCGGCAAGCTGTCGTACGAGAATCTTGACTTTGTCGCCACGAACAAGAACAAAAGCAAAGATGTCGAGTCGCAATGGGCTGCCCAACGCCTGGCAATGCTCGCAAAGGAGTACTTCCCAGCCTTGGAGGACGAAGAAGATAACGCTGCCAAGGCGAAAACAGGTGAAGCCGCTCCTGAGGAGGAGGGCGAAGAGGATTCTGATGCGGACATGGCAATGGATTCCATTGCCGAAGAAGGCGACGATGATGAAGAAGAAGGTGGGGAACAGGAGGGGTGATCAACTGCAACAACTGGGCAAAGTAGGGAGAAACCACGTACATTAACTTGTACGAGCACAGTATACTGCTCAAAATGCAGGGCTTGCGTAATGGGTACAACAGAAGAATGATGCAGGTCGTGACGACCCACTCAGACTGAGTTTTCGTTAGCGTTTGCACCCCACACAGCCTTGTCCTCGAGGTACATGTTGCAGCTCCGGAACGCAGCACGCGCGTTGTCGCCCGCGAAAAACTCCCAGGCGGAGTAGAACCAGAAGGCAACGCACTTTCGGTAATCGTTGGGCTGGCTCGACTTCTTCATCTGGAGGATAGTGCGCCACTCCTCGATCACGAACGTCGACAGTGTGTCCTCGAAGTGTGACAGACGCAGAGGGTTGCGCACTGTGTACAAGGTCGTCCAGTACTTGTTGTAGCCCTCCAGCTGCTTCAGACCGTCCGTGAACTCGGGGGCCCGGAATTCTTCGATCGTGTAGTCCAGCATAAACGCAAACTTGTCGCTGTACTTGGCCTCCTCCTCGTAAAACTTCTTCCACGTCTGCACACACAAACAATTACACAGCCATTAGACTCCGCCGTCAAGGCAATCTCCGGCTAAGACAAAGCTCTACGTACCACTGAGAAGAACTGCAGCGCCTCGTTCGGATCGTGCATCTTGGTGCGGTGCATGCTGTGAGCATGGCGCAGCTTGATCGGTTTCTTGCGTTCCCAGTGCCAATCCTCCACCGGCGGGAAGACGGACATGGGCACCATGACCGACCCGTTGCCGCAGATGGCCACGTAGAACGAGATGAAGTCCTCCACCCCGACAGCCTTGTCCGCCTGCTTGTCCGCGTTCCTCGCCGCGTTCTCCTCCTCGTCCTGCTCGTTCGGGTCAGGCTTGACGAAGTCTAACCTAGTGACGAAGTACAGGTACTTGGTGGGGAAAGGCTTCTGGCCGAAGAACTCGCACAGCTGGTCCCGCAGCGTCGACATGTCCTTCTGGTAAAGCGTCTTGACCTCTTCTGTCGTGTAGAAGCCGCCTACCATATCACCGCATGCAAGGTCAATACCCCATCCATCCAACACCTCTTCCTCCCAATATCGATTCGATATTATCGAATCAACCGACGTACTGTTCTCTGGGAACTCCAACGCGTGCGTAGCGCCCGGGTCCACCATCGCCGGGAAGTTAAACCCACCTACACAGAATCGACACAAAGAGCCCAATAAAGCTAGTACCGTGGACCTCACATAACAAAACGGAGTCAATGGACCAACGTACTGATCCCCTCGCGCAGCACGTCCTTGTGCGTGACGCGCAGCGCGTCCTTGAGGTCGTTATAGTTGGTGTTGTTGCTGCAGAACTTGTTGTAGCCCACCCAGTACTGCGCGTACGTCTCGTTGAACACCAGGTGGCCGCGCTGGATGGTGCTGGCGCACACGAGGCGCGACGGGTCCGTGGCGCGCAGGCGGTCGATGTTCTTCTTCCAGTCGCGGATCTGGCCCGTCTTGACGCCGTACTTCTGCGCCGTGGCGGCGATGAGCCCCGTGCGGTCCGCCTCCTCGATGATCTCCAGCTTCTTGCCCACGGTCAGCGCCCGGTCCGCCTTGCCGCGCGCCATGATCAGTCTGAGGGTAGTCGAAGTTGCGCCTCTTGCTGATCAAAAGAGAGGAGAGTGAATTGCTCTTTACTGGCCTCCCCACGGTACTGCTGCCGTCCACGTGATGGATTCGCGCCAAAAACCACTTTCCTCCAATCAGTGAGCTACATCACCTAATTACAGCCAATCACCATGCATTTACGTATGACACACAAAACTACGATCGCACTTATACGAATCCGATACGGTACGCCACAACATGCCCGTCGTCCTGTGACACTATCGCCTGTATGCGCACAAGGCGACACGGTGGACACCTCCTCTCGGCACTGCTCCAGAGCGCCGACACGCCACGCCTGCTGCGCGTGCGCCTCCACAGATGAACCGACCGACCGCCACGCGGCGGGAAATCGCGCCGCTGCATGTGCCGTGGCTGCAGCACGAGCAGTTCCCAGCCACGAAGCAGGCCTGCAGCACGGACGACGGACTCGTGACGAGCGGCAAGCACTCGCTCATCAAGGTCGTCCAGGAGCTCAAGGTGCGTGAGTGTTACGCAATACAATGCAACGCTAAGTCGTTGCACCAGTGCATTGGTTTGAGCGGCGTTCTAACTGACAAAGCTGTGACGTGTGTCATTTCTTGTGATGGACGCAGCGAGGTCGCGCCAATGTGGACAAGCAGTTGGCTCAGCTGGACAGTCAGCTGCTGGCCATCACGGACTATTTGGACGGCAAGAGCGCCAACATGTTCCCGCCCCACTTGATCACGTACGTGGAGGATACGCAAGGTGTGGCCTCTGCGCAGACTACTGCTGGGGTCGACGGACGGCGACATGGTGCAGTCGGGGCTGCTGCAGTGGCGGGCAAGTTTAATGACATTGTGAAGAACGAGTCGACACCACCGACGCCGGCGATGGTGGAGGACGACCTTAATTCGGGTGCGTGGCCTGGAAGTGATGGGAGTTGCTTTTTCTGGTGGTGAGGCTGATGTCATTGTCGTTGTGGTGATGCAGATACACCGTGCACGTCGATTGGGCTGTGGAAGTATTTGTATGCGTACTCGTTCTTCAAGACGATCACACCGGAAGATATGGAGCAGGCACTGCTGCTAGAAGGTAAGTTCGAATCGACATTGGGCGATGGCAACAGCTTTGCTATTGCTTCGGATGTAGGCCATTATTTGTTCTGAATTAGTTGCTGACGGGTGTGTCTTTGTTTTTGTAGATCCTAATGCATACTCGGAAGAAATCGATTCAAGCGAAGAAGGTCAAGACAAGGTAATAGCTGGCCTCGACTTCAAGCGACTTCAGGATAAATTCAGTTTGAGCAAGTCTAGCCCACAGGATTTGGACGACTTTTTCAAGGAGGTAAGCAATGTTCCTTCCTATATTTTACTGGGTCCCCTACTAATGATTTGGTGTCCTGCTATCGATGGTATTTTAATTCAGAGACTGGTAGCGTCGCTGTGTCCAGTAGATACTTCTTCCTCATCGAAAGAGGACGACTCCTTGGTAGATTCAGTACAGCCGGACGATGAGGACAAACATGACAGTGGCTCGACGGAATCGCATGAAGCCACGCTGTCGAGTGCTTCACTGCCCTCTGTCGATCTGGCACCATGGAAGCCTAAAGGCCTCACCCGCGTCCTGCGTGATATCGGGTTGCTAGAAGGAGGCGAGGAGGAGATTGCACAGCTCAGCGTGGCCAGTCCCAGAGATGATGAAATTTCGCAGGAGATCCGTACGCTACAGCTTCAACTTCGCACTTGTGTGGAAGAAACAAATGAGGCCAAGAGGAAGTTGCGCAAGATAATGGACGAGTACGGATCGTGGTGGCGCCCAAGCGTTGCTAAAAGTGCTCTACTAATGCTATTTGTTGTGGTATGTTGCCCACAGAACGAAACCATGGCTCTCTCAGAAGAAAGAGAATGACGATGCCACCATTAAGAAGTATTTCACGATGTGGCAAACGAAGAAGGTGCGTCCGCGAATCCTCCTGTCGAGGAGTGCCAGCTATTCCACTAACATGTCACCGTCGTGTCTGTTGGCAGGAGCTTGCGAGGAAGAAGAAACTTCGAGACAAAAAGCTTCAACGACGACAAGGTACGATGGAAACGGCTTTCAAAGGTTTTGTAGATGTGTGAACTAACTTCAGTGGTGTGTGCAATTCTGTGCAGCTTTACGCCTCGGCGGCGGTGGTGGTAACGGCAAGCCTCTTGCCGACGGCATCGACGTCAAGCAACGATAGACCACGGAGTCGTGGTCCACTAGCCCAGATCCATGTCGACGGGAACGTATTCCCTGTCAACAGGACACTACGCGAAGTGGAACCCACGCCCGCTATTTATTGGCATGCAACATTAGGTCGAACTCAGTCGATGATAACGAGAGTCCACTGCTGGTTCCACCTTGATGGCGTGGCGTCCAAGACTTCTTGTGCTTGAAAATTGCTGCAATGACTTGATAATGCCAGGACAGAGGAGAACTCTACACCTTTGCCACTTCAAGGTGGTCTTAGTGCAATTCAATTTGGCAAAATATAACGATGGAAATTCAAATGTCATTTTTTAATTTTAGGCTTTAAGTCAAAGTGGAATTTCTAAAGTTCAAACGGACCCACCAGCAATTTATAACGACTGAGAGCAGAATTCGCACCCCACCAGCGCTCAGAGAGCTGTCACTTTGCAACTCACCTCGACTGGCTCATGCCTAAGGAACCGAAGCACAGCCTCGCGGCTCGCGCGCGCGTCTTAGACGCGTGACGACCTTGCGCTCCTCCGACTGCGCCGCACTCTCTTATGTGCAGCCCGATTGAAGGTGCGTTTTCCCCATATGTACATGTACTATGGGTTCATACTAACGCTTGGCTTATGCTATTCTACTGTACATGTCGTACAGGTTGCTTCAGTGTGCTGAAAGCTGCGATCAAGCGGTACCTCGCGCTTGGTCACGACGACATGCTCACTACCCCCGGGGTCAGATGACCGAGCTGCGCATGCAGCTGCTGGAGCAAGCGGCGGAGGTCTGCATGAACTGCATGGGCCTACGCCTTGTGAACAAGATGGCGCCTCACTGCGCCCAGGCAGTCGCCGCTGCGAAGCGCGGCATGACAATGTTGCACGGAACTTGACCACTTTGGTGTGTAGAGCATCCACTTTGACTCAAAGTCAAAGTTTTGAGTTTCTATTTCTAATTCTATTTTAGAAATGGAATAGAAATTTCAGCGCTGTTCACTTTGTGTTGTACTTTGGTCAGTTTGAGGTGGCAAAGGTACATGCAACAGCAAGCAAGGCGAGTTGGGATGTAATTTGTGTGTATTGATTCTTGCTAGACGTGTTACTTGCCGAGCGGTGGGAAGTCGTCCTCAACGAACCCACCGCTGCCGACTGCGCGAGTGTTGGCGTGTGGCGGCACCCAGTTCCCCTGCCGCGCCGACGGACGGCCTTGGGGTGAAGGGTACCCGTACCCACCACGCCCCATGATCATGGACGGCGGCGGGTTCAGCTGGTGTTGCTGGAATTGCTGCTGCTGCGGCTGGTACTGCTGGTGTGGGGACCTCTGGTACTGGTTGGTGTCTACTCTATTGTTGTAATCGGGTCCGCCAACGTGATAGCGGGCGCGTCCGGCCATGGGCACTGGCGGTGGCGGCGGAGGCGGCGCGCCACCAGTCTGCTGGAAGCCGTAGGACCGGTCGTAGGACCGATCATACTGGTAGTCATTGTGTCCAAAGCGTCCACCACCATAGCGGTTGTCATGGTACGGCGACTCGCCTCCGCTTCCGCTGCCACTGGATGCCCCGCCACTAGACCGAGGGCGGAAGGCTTCATGGTTGCGCGTGAAGTCTGGGTCGTTCATCTCCTGCTCGCGATTGCGCCACAACACCTTGCTCTCTTTCCAGTTCGCTGCGTTCGGGGCACTCGGCTGGGCCGATCGCGAGTACTCGTTAGTATTAGCACCATCGTTGCCGCCTGATCGGTCCTTGGGTGAGCGCGAGTCTCTAGATTGGGATCCGCTGCCGTTTCCACCGGAGGAAGTAGCACCGCCTCTACCACGACCAAAGCCTCTGCTTCCATCGGGTCCAGCGGCTTGCCGACTTCCATGCCTAGCATTATTATTGCTCGAAGTTCCGTTCCCATCGTTCGCCGCCGGAGAAGTCGAGGACCCTGATTCTGCCGCCGAGTTATCATTATCTTCTCCAAAAATGCGTGCTCGAGCCTCAGCGTATGCCCGCTCCCGGTCCTGCAAGGACGGCGTGGCCTTATCCGCGCCGTTGCCGCGTCCACCATTAGCGCCGGGTCGTGGTGCGCTGCGCTTCCGCATCATAATCCTCGGTGCAGACGCTGGGGTGACCGCGGGCGTCTGTCTGTCCGCGGACAAGTCGATCAGCAGAACGCGCGGCACCGCGGACTGCGGGGTCTTGAACAGCGTCACGACGCGCGCCGAGCTGTTCTCGTACGGATTGTAGTCCGCCGTCTGGTGTTCCAGCCCACAGCGCTGCGCCAAGCGATGTACGATCAGCCGATGGTACGAGGACAAGGGCGGGAAGTTGAGGTGCGGCTCTCGCGGGTTCTTGAGGAAGCGCACGATCTGGTCCTCGAACTTGAGCAGCGTCATGCGCTCGCGCGCATTCTCCAGACCTGCGACCAGCACGGGGTCCAGCGGGCCATGCGCGCTGGCCGTAGCGGTGCCAACAGGAGCGCTTCCATTGAATTGCTGCTGCTGAGGGTAGTTGCCGCCGTCGTCGGAAGCTGTGGGCGGCTGCAAGATGCGCAGGCCCTGCATGGCGCGCGTGGCGCCGTCCACGTCTCCGGCGGATTGCGGTCGAGCTGCAATGGCGATGGAGCCGGGCGCCGCGTTGTTGACGCTGCGAGCGGCCGCGTTCTCCCAGTCGTCGAGGTCGTCTCCTCCGGGCGACGTCGCCGGCGGCGCAGACGTGCGGATCATCAGCGTCTGCTCGACACGATTGCCAAGAAGCTCGGCTTCAGCTTCAGCTCGGGCGGTGGGGCGAGGGAGAGGAGGGACGTGGCGTCAAGCAGGCTCAGACTTGGCTTGGCTCGGCTCCCAAGGGGGAAATGAGCTCCTGGTTGGTGGGCTTTTAGGCAGCTCCCTATGGAACAGCCTAGGATATGCGCTTGGACAGGATGTCGACAGAAGGCCATGCTTGTCATCATGGTTCAACTTGAACGGCACGTGTTGTTACTATCGGACACTGACTGGCTGACGGGTCGAGAAGGACGTGGAGCTTCTCGTCGCATGGGGCGAGAGTTACTTAATAGACTAATATTACCTGTGTGCTGGGGACGAGGTGGCCGGGCCACTCGTCGAAGACTGCTCCTCCGATCGGAGCTGGTCGTTGATACTTCTGGACAACAGACACGCTGCAGCGGCGGCGTCGCCCTTGCCGCCATCATTCAGATGCGGTGGTTTGGTGCGCTACCACTCGACGACGACGAGGTCTTGGACCGGTGGCGGCTCTTCTTGTCCGAGTGCTTCATGGCCGAGTGCAGCGCGTTGAACTGCTTCTTCGGCACTCGCCAGCCCGATCCGTCCATGTAGACGTCGTGGTAGACACCCGCGTCCCGGAGTTGAGGACGGTCAACCGACAAGGTCGGTTTCGCAGCACTAGCAGCAGCAGCTACACCAATCGACTGTGTCACTGGAACGTCTGGACCGTGATGGTGTACCGTATTCACCTCGACCGGGTCGTCCTGGTCCAGCTCCCGATGCGCTTCTCGATCGTAGTAGCGCTGCAGCGTCTGCCGGACCTCCTCGCGCTTGGGATCCTCTTGCCGGATGACGCGTATGCGCTCCATTGAAGAGGCCTCTTGTCGCCGCATGCGGTCATACTCCTCCGCCTCCTGGGCCTGTAGCTCCAGGGCGAAGGTGTAGTCCGGGTCGTCCTCGTCTTCCCGTGCGTCCTCCATCGTCACCTCCTGCTGGATGACGCTCATGACGCCGTGGCCCGAGCTGGAGCTGGGCACCTCCACGAAGCACCAGCCGGTCTGGCGGTCCTCGCCGCCGAAGCGGCCCTCCATCTCACGCTCCCACTGCTCCTGCTCCTCGAGCTGCAGCTTGGCCGCCAGCTCCTCGTCCATCACGTCGTGCAGCTTCACAGCCACGGGCGACGCGGCGGCCGCCACAGCGCCACCGCCGCCCTGACCGGGAGACCCCCACGCGCGCGCTCCAGAGCTCATCGTCGCGAGCGTTATCAGAATAATAATATTGAGAATTAAAAAAATAGAGGAGAAGAGGAGCCCCCGCTCACTCTGTGCAAGACCTCAACGTAGCGGGTCGAAGGCTCGAGCCCTGGTGGTTGATGTGTGGGTGCGTTGCAGCGCAGATGCAGGCCTGCCCCTTTCTGTGAAGGGCGATGGTCTCTTGTATGGAGTTAAACATACATTCTGAAGAGTGAGTGAAGGTGCCACAAAAACGCGCTCTGATTGGTCGATTCAAAATAGGAACCCGATCGATTCGGCAAAGTGCGAAAGCAGTAGGTACGTGCGAACCTCGTTGCTCTTTCGTGCAGGCACGCCAGTCGCGTCGCTGACGCATGCGACGGCGAACATGGCTGCACCATCGGCCGCGGCTGGATTGTGGCTCATGTCGAGGCAGCAACGGCGCTCGGTTGTAATGGCTCCGCGTTCCTTGAAGCCGCTAGCGGACCCGCTCGCCAGCGACTGTCGCCACTGCCAGCCGCACGCCATTCGCGGCGCTCTCGTCTGCCATTATATCGAGTGGCGGCCCGCTGGTAGATACACGACTTGGCTGAACTGTGGTGACCGCGGCGGTCGGGTCGTGGTCGACAAAATACGAAAAACACCAAAGAACGCACACGAGCACCTTTCCTAAAGGGCTAGGTCGACCATATTAGAAGGCGGTAGTGAGCGGGTGTGAGGAGCGCAGCCATAGCAAACCCGCGCGGGGTGCCCGCGAAGCAGGGCCGCGCGGTATTTGCGGAGGCGGGCCCAGCGACGAGCTCCTCTGCGAACGGACCCGTTGCCCTGTCCAGTAGTTGGTTTTTCTAATGCGGGGGTCTGGGGGTGCAACCCCCAGAATCACCCCAAATAGAAGGACTCGATTTGCTTGGGTGTTTTTGGTAGGTTGTCGTCGTGGTCCTCGTGTCGGCGACACGGTCTTGAACGCTGCTTGCGCACGAGGAGCGGAGCATACGCAGGGCGGCAACGGACCAGGCGTGCTGTAACCAGAAGCAGCCGCCGGTGGCAGCGACCTGTATCTGCTGCCCGGTAATAAATGGCTGGCAGCATTGGCATTGAGCCGTTGCCAGCACTGCAACAACAATTGAGGATCGCTCACCCTCACACGGACGGGCAGTTGAGTGGATCTTTTGTTCAGTTCAGATCAGAGTTTGACTTGCTTTTTGTATGACGAGGGGCCAACGTAGCGTCCGTAACGGCCTTCCTCTTGAAAAATGCTCGCACCTACGGCTCAGCTCAGCTAGGAGGCGCTCGTCGTGCTGCTCTCAAGGTACATGTAGTGCCCTCTTCATGGTCATCTGCATTGCAGTCTGCACTGCAGGGGCTGTGTGGCGGGGCCAACACCGTGTTGCTCGCGCCTTGAGGCAGTAACGCTCGGTGCGCCTCCACTCACCATCGCAGCACCAGAGTCCCGGTTCCAGGGCAGCGGCGAGCGCTCCTTCTCTCTGCCTTTTGTTCCCACCTTCTCGCCGCAGAAACGGGTCTCCGCTATCAGACGCGGCGGCCAGTGAACTCAAGACCATTCTCCACCTTCCGGCTGCATCCCCCCGCGCGCACTTCGGCATATTGCACGCGTCCAGCAGCAGCAGCAGCAGCAGATTACAGTCCAAACATGCTGGCTTCCCTGTCCGACATGCTGGCCTGGAAGCCCGCGGCCAAGCGCCCCAAGCCGCGCCGCGCGCCCACCGCCACCTCCGAGATGGACGACTCGAGCGCCGACGACGTGTCCGAGACCGAGAGCGCCGAGTCCAGCCAGTGCGGCGCGCCCTTCCTGCGCCGCGAGCAGTCGTGCCCCGCCTCGGTGCCGCGCAAGCCGCGCCTGGACACGCAGCCCGAGAGCGAGAGCGACGCCGAGAACGGCCGCCCGGCGCTGCAGGCCGTCTACTCGTTCGCGCGCGCGGGGCTCACGTCCTCCTCCAAGCTCTTCCTCGTCAAGCCGCGACCCAAGACGCCCACGGCTAATGCAACGCCCAGGAAGCCGCACTCGCGTAGCGTGGACGCCGTCTCGGACAGCCTTGACCTGCACGCTGACAAGTGCGCGGGCGCGCGCGTGGCCACGCGCTTCGGTCTCGGCAAGATCATCGCGATCCGAGACGAGGACGGCGTCGCTGCGATCGAACTGCAGACGTCCGGGCTGCTGTTTCTCCACGCGCAGGAGCTCGAGGGGGCGCAGGTGGTGCCCGCGCTCATCGGCGAGCGCGTGCATACTCCGTCGGGATCCGGCCGCGTCTTGAAGTACGACGTCCGCGAGCAACTGTACACGCTTCGTATTCGAGCAGGTGGCGGCCTGGGGGAGTACGAGCTGCAGCTCCGACCTTCCGATGTCCGTAAGGCAGACAGCAGCTACAACGAGCGCGTGTCCGAGCCGCGTCGTCCGCGCGGCATGTCGGAAGGCAGCTGCGCGGACTGGGAGTCGAGGCGCTCGCGCTCCAGACGCTCCAGCTTCAGCTCGACGACCGGCGCGGCGGGCTTGACGCTGCTCAAGAACATCGCGACCACCTCGTACACGTTCGTGGCGAGCAAATACCACCAGGGACAGCCCGTGATCACCAAGTTCGGCGCCGGACACATCCTTTCGGTCGACCCGCAGCGCTGCACCGCGCAGGTCCAGCTCGTGTGGGGCGCCATTGCTTTCCTTAACGCTGACATGATTGATTTCTACCCCAAGGCGCTGGAGGGCACCGACGTGCAGACCAAGTTTGGCTCAGGTATAGTTATCGGACTGCGCCCGGCGGATGCCATCTACACGGTGCGTCTGCACGACCCGCAGCCCGCCGGCAAGTCCGACATTGTATTTGTGCACGAGTCGGACCTGCACCGGAGCCGGAGGATCGCTGTCACCGCTGCGAACGTCCGAGACAAGCTCAAAGCCATGGCGCAGCGGCGATTCGGTGAACGCATTGTGGTGGCGCACCAGCACCACGACGAGGAGCCCAACTCCGCAGGCATCTAGGCCTGGAGCAGCCGATCCAAGTGCTGACGACGGCCTTGGAGCTCATTTTTGATGGCGAGCAACGGAGTGAGCGAGCGAGAGTGCGCTGGCTGGCTGTCCTTCCTCCTCCTTCCCCTCCCTCCCCCCCTTTAGTTTGTTATTGTGAGTATCTTCACCCAAGTAAGTCCCCCGACACCCCCCACACATTTTACGCAGCCGAGCTATGGAGCTGCCCTGATAGTCAGCTGAACTTCTACTGAGTGCAGCGCCAACCAGACCAAACGAATTCGACACAACCCCTAACTGACCCAGTCACACGAGGTACAGACAAATGGCGATGCCAATACATGCCGCTTTGTTCCGAAGGGAGAGGAAGCAAAAGACCAAACGACCGCGTACTCTTGCATTATGTGTAGTAGCAGCTCCGAGCACACAGCTCCGAGCACACGCATACATACCTGTCCTTATCACGCTGCACGTTGCAGGAAGTCACGATTGCGTGCTGCTTGCATTGCCTGATCGTGTTGCTGGAGTTCGCTGCCAGTCTGCACCGAGGAAAGTCGTGTACATGCAGCTCTCGCTCTTCTTGACGACATTTCCGTCACGAAAGACGAGGTCAAAGCCCCCGACATGCTCACGGACGACGCCCTCGGGTTTTCTAAACCAAAATCGTGTCGTGGTTAGCAATTATCCGTGGCAGATATCCCGAACTTGAACGTACTTGTTCTCGAGATCGATGATGTCAAGCATATCGTTCAGCATTCCACACTTGAGTTGATAATCGGATGATGTGTTGGCCGAAAGCTGCATGAATACCAAGTAGAAGCGGCTTGCCGTTATGATCATGTCGAGAATTTCGACAACGTCATGGGCACTTACAGATGGTGAAGCGTTCACCTCCAACAGCCAAGGCTTGAGGTTCTCGTCGATCATGATATCGTACCCGTACAGCTCAAAGCAGTGCTTATCGTTCATGATGATTTTTTCAACGCTTCATGATGGCAACCAAAGCAGAAGAACGTTGGTTAAACCTGGACAAGATTACCTCAAGATCATTCAGGTATCTTACCTCAGGAGCGACTTGATGATCACGAGCTGAATCTCGTAGAAGAGCTTGTTAACACGCTCAGGGCCGTGCTTCGACATCATGAACAGCTTCAAGTTTCGCAGATCCCATTTTCCGCCGTGCTGTCGGTCACAACAGAAGCGTCAGTACGTAAAACTGTTTGAGGTTTACGACACAATCGCCGCACCTTCTTGTTGTAGTTCTCTGAGGTTTTCTGGACGGCAACGTTCGTGAGGTGGATGAAGGAGTTGGCAATGTCACTGTGGTTGTTCGAGTAGCGCGAATTCGTGAAGCGCGCGAAGCCACCGCGAAAGAGGTAAATCTCGAGCGGGAAGAAGGATGGCACTAGCGCGTACAGACGCAGGTCGAATTTCTTGCCGCCTACCAGATACGGGTTGGATATGTAGCGCTGGACGACGTAGGTCTCAACCTGTTGGTTTTCAGGTCGCCAGCGGAAATCTGTTCGCCAGTCGCTAATCTGGCTCAGCTTTGTGAACAGAAAGATACCTTTGCCCTGCGCCCTATTTGCATAGAGTTAATAATCGTCACTTATGAACACCACAACTTTCACTGTAGTTTTTGAAGTGTCATCTACTTACTTGCCAATGGGCTTCATGATCCAGACACCTTGGTTGCGCTTGAACTCCTCCACGAAGATAGCGTACTCACCGGGGAGAATGTACGTGACAGGAAAGAAATCGTAGGAGCCCAGGACTGTGTCCAGCTCACTCAACGCTGCATCTTCCGACCTAAAGCATTTCGTACGGTAGGTTTGTCAATACCAAGCTTGTTATAACGACGAGAGGAAGCTTACCTTGCTTTCTTGTCCATTTGCCTCTTTGCACGCTTGAGGTTCTTGATGAGCAGATCTTTACGACACAACTGTAGGCCAAAGGGTTAGCTCCAGGTACATCAAGTCAAGCTTGAGCCTAAAATTTGGTTCAAGCGCGCTACCTCTCGCCCATTGCGGTAATGGTTCACCCGCTGCGTGTTTTCCAGGTGTACAGTGTCCAGCAAGTCATAAATGTACTCGCGGTCAGCCCAGTAAAAGTCCCAGTCATTCTCAGTTGTCTCTTTCCACCCTCGCCGCAGCAGTGTGTCGTAGATCGTATTGCGAAACGTAGTCTTGAAGCGCATCACACTATTGCTGCTATTCGCTGAACCAGCACCACTGTTGGAGGCGCCGCTTTTCCCCTTTGACCCACTTGCTCCCGTGCCAGAAGTCGCCGTTCCGCTGGCATTCGATCCCGAAGCTAAGCTTGAGTTTTGACGAGATTGGCCGGAGCTGCTAGGCTCACTGCCGCTACGGATTTGACGAACCACTCTGGGAGCGCCACTGCCATTGCCGCCAGCACTGGACGGGTTTCCATCAGCCTTCTTGTCTGCCACTGGCATTGACACTGTTGGCGAGGAGGGCCAATTGTCAAGGTGATCTCAATGGCCTCAGGCCGAAGCGCCACAAAGACGGTTTTTCAACGTCGAGTCGACTGTTGGCAAAGCTAATATATTTTGAAATTACCAACCAGTTTTAAGGCCTTGCAGCCTGTGATGATACAAGAGCGTGGCTTACGTGTACTTCACGCCACCCATGAAAGTGCGTGGGTCGGGTGCAGCGCCGTTGAACTCGGCATTGGAGAAATCAAACCCAGGGTTCTCTTCCTGGAACCGCTCCAACATCATCTGCTGCTTCGTAGCTTCTTGTTGCATCGGATCCAACTACAGAAATACTCACAGCACGTCAGTACGGAGAACAACACAATCCTAACCGTGAATAATGCACACGTGTACGCAACAAACCTCTCCATGACCAACGAAGACACTGGGCCAGATAAAGCCCTTCTTCATTTTCTGCAGGTTGATGTTCAGCTCTCCAGAGTCTGCAGGCAACAGAAAACAATATCAATGTCTCCAATTCTCCCGTAGCTCATACAACTAGAGATACATCTTACCCAGCATCCAGTAGCTCTCCGCGACCACCACGGAGCTTGCGAGGTCGTGCTGGAGAAACACCACAACATGGAGTTTAAGTCAGATTTTCATGGTAGAATACTCGCAATAACGCAACGCAGCTTCCGCACATTGAGGAATTTGTCCGCAACGCCACGCAGTCCCAGCGTAACGTGGTTGGCGGCGATGTCGCACTGGATTTGTTGCGCTGTGACGCCTGGCGGAGGTTTGATGAAGACGTTCACCTCCTCCATCGACTGCTCCCACTCGTAAATGACGCGACCTGCACCGACACGAGCGCGAGTCGTCAGTCTAGCAGTCAGAGGCTACTGCAGCGAGGGCAAGGTCGCACCGTCATGCTTGAATACGCGGCGTTGGCCGGCGGTCGCCATGGTCTTCAAATCGCTATTTTTTGGGATCTCGAAGGAGTGAATGAATCGATATGTGTACCAGTGTTATGGTACGGCAGCGTCATTACACTGCACTGTGAGAAATCTTCATGCCACAACGGGGGAGACTTAAAATATCAAATGCTGTTGTAAGCTCAACCAGAACAAGCATTAAACCGCGTGCTATCCAGTATATGGCTGGCCAGTAATTGAACTAATGCATTTACATGAACTTTGCAGCAGAAGTTGGTATCCGAATTACCACTTGGAAGTGTTACTTTGAAGTATACGCTAGTTATTGAAAGTTTTTTTTAAAGTATTCTTTTCTCACCAAGCAAAACCTGAAGAAAGATCTTCTTTTTACGAGGGTGTGTCGTCTGCCAACACAGCAATTGATCCTAGAAGGACCCGTTCTACAAATTGTACAATACTACCCGCCACTCATCGACAGTATGAGCTCGCACAGTTCTTTATACCTCAGTACTAAGTATTATACCTTCAAAAGTGAAGGCCCCAAAACGGTTCCTTCGGGTATAGTGAAGTTCAGTCCCTTGTTTAGTCACGTTGCAAGTTAGTTAGACATGTTCCCTTCCGTTTTAACTAGAATCAGTAGATATCATACAGGGAGCGCAAATCTCGACTGCATGGCGGTACTAGCTCTGCGAGGTACATTCGACATCGCTATTCTTGATTTGCCGGGGAGATCTGTAGTTGAAGGGCCTTACCGATCCCAATGTTGATCTCGAACCGACAAGTGCAAGCACATACGGCGAAGCAGACTTAGTATGTACCAGTATGTACACACAAGCCCATGTTGAGAAGCTCCAATCTGCAACCTGTATTAATATTAATGCATGAAATTCATGTGAATTGTTCCGCAGCACATCGTAAAGCCCTATCAGCAATCCAAAGAATGCTACATCAGAACCAGCACTAACTTGATTCTACTTGGGCTCTCACATGACATGTACTTTTGCGAATCTGACGTCTATCTTAGAGGACAAAGTATTTGCAAGCGGCAATACCAGCGGGAAGCAACATGCAAGTGCAAGTTGCTAGTTAGAGTAAATGAAAGGATAAAATGAACTTTAGATAAGTTATTGCTGTAGCGAGATGCGCTCATGACGACAGGCAGCAGGGGCGGCAGTGCCTTGCCTTGGGCGATGGGGCAGTACCGTAGAAGACCGTCCGGGCAGCGGTCTACGCGACACGATGCTCTGTAACCAGATAAATTTTCACTACATGCACCAAGTACAAACATAAAAATATCGGCGATACTGTATTCAGCAATACATATGTATTATATCGCTGGCCCCCTTCAATGATGCCTTCGACCGCGCTCTGCTTGAAAACTGAGCCGACGGTACAAGAGGCGCTACTTTCCCATTAGTTGAATAATTCAGTACATTGGTGCGTCTGTCAAGCCCTTCGCAAGTTTCGCAACCTCGCACTTTTTATTGGCTTGATTTGCCGGGGCGGACTGTAACGGTAAATTGGTCACGTTTGGCCAGTTTTTTTTTTGCAAACAGGGTCACCAACCACTTGTTATGCTGGTAGGTCGCAACTCTAACTCTGGCTTTCATTTCGAAATTCGCCCTCAAGTACCGGTAGCAAGGCCCAAGCATGCGCCAGAACTGCATTCCGCTGAGTGTAGTGATTGCTCTTCTCTCAAGTTGCAATGGCCTTTTGGCGACTGCGGACTCCGTTATGAGCAAGGTCATGGGGAAAGGGAAACTCCCGCTTCGGTCGACATTCGCCATTCTGCCAACAGGTTTCTGCGAGGCGTGAATATTACCGAAGACAATGAGGAAGAGAGAACATTCGAGGACCCGGGGATTAACAAATACCTTCACTTCTTTAAGGACTGGGCTAAGAAGCACAAGGAAACTCCTGAAAGCGTCTTCAGATCGCTGGGACTCCCCGAGGTGATGAGAAGGGCGTACGAAAGTGGCAAATGGAAACGGCTTCTAAGAAATGAGAACTACATCATCGACCGCAAGTACCAGAAGTACCTCAAGCTCGTAGAGACCAGCGGGAAGTAAACACATACGCCCTGTATTTGCCGTTGCAAAACTTGTTGAAGTGACTTCGATGATACCTCACCACGGAAAGTCCGTATCGAAGCGGCTAAATAAAATGTTTTCGCCTATTTGCTTGTTGGGACTTGCATTAAAAGTTGACATTCGTCATTCTCTGCCTGCTCTACTGCACTCTGCTACAATGTTCGAGCCTCTCTGTAACGTACAGCATGCAGCGATTGGGTACACTCGCCACCTCATAATTCGAGCAGAGCCACGCGACCCATGAAGCTTCCACCATCAGCCAAAAAACAGGAAAATCTTGAGTCGTTGACAGCACTCGTCACCTACCAAGCGGAGCCCACCGCAGTCCAACAGGAGATTCTGGGCAGCGACGAGCAGCTCGGTCATGTTGGACCTATCCACCGCGGATTCTGTCAGACCTACTCTCTTGCAGGTCGCCACACGCGCCTCGCCGAATTGGGTATTGATATAAGCCGAGAACGCGAGCTTCTCCTCCACCGACCAGCGGGTAAATACACTGCAGCGCATGCTGGGCTCTGGGACACCATTATTGCCAAGATGTAAATGCCGCACGCCACGAGCAGCTCCTTCTGATCCATCTTCATCGCCGTCGCTGCCTCCACGTTCGTATCGTCGTGATCCTATGGAATGCCGCTGCATCCGTGCCCGACGACGCACATGAGACTTGTACGCCTCTGTCTGTCCTACCAATCGTTCCACCAACTCGTCCAGTGCACGATTGCGCACCGGCACGGTCTTCACAACATCGCGGCACTCTGGACACGACAGCGAATTGCGGAACCAATTGCTGATGCAATACCCGCAGAATGTGTGCGAGCACGGCAGCGTCGCGCTGCCATGAAAATACTCCAGACACACTGGACACATCATGAGCCGCTCGCGTTCCTCCTTCTCTTGCTCCTGAGCTCGTTTCGCCGCACTATTGTTGTCTCCATCCATGGCTGCAGCTTCTGCTTCAAAGATCCCTCCACGACGGGAGCGTTTCCTCTGCTGACTGTTGGGCGTATCCTGCTGCTTGTTCTTCTCCACGTTCTCGTTCTCAGCTTCTGCTCTCCTCGGACTGCTGCGACTGCGTTTCTGCGGAAGACTGTGCGGCGGCGGCGTCGTAAAGTTCGCATCACTGTTCGGCGTCCCGGTCCGCGAGCGACAGGCAGGCCTCGTGAGCGCCGGACTGCCAGCAATAGTCACCGCCGATCTCCCGAAGCCTGCAGCAGCTACCGACGCGTTCGTCATCACGACTCGTCGGGGTGAGCGTCGAGGAGACGGCACCACAGCTGTCCGACGGTGCAGCGGTGCAGGCGACGGCGTACCCGTGGTCGAGCGCGCCAACACCTTGATCACGATGCGTGAGTGCGCTTCATCCAGGAACTGCACTAGCAGCCGCACGCACTGCCTCATGGTCGAGGCCAGCACCACCTCGTCGCCGTGGTGGAGCTCGCGGTTGCCTCCCGGTGGGACATCGACGCCGTTCACCGCTGTGCCGTTCGTGGTCTCCAGGTCGTAGAGGAGCCAGCGGCGCTTGCCGGCTCCAGAGCGGGCGGGGCTGCTCGGCAGTGTCTGCGTGAGAGGGACGATGGCCACGTGGCGCTTGCTCACCGTGCGGGTCTCCTCGGATGTGGGGATGCTCACCTCGCAGCCGCGACTGCGGCCCACGCAGAAGGAGGCCGCGAACTCCCACGAGCCTCCTACCAGCATGTTGAAGTGACGATCAGGCGAAGAAAGAGTCTGTGTAAGTGGGTAACACCAGTGTAAAGAGGGCCTCTCTAAGCTGAACAGCGGACGAGTCCGCTGTAGGTCGGGAAAGCGCGGCGTTCGTTCGCGGTCGGCGGTGGTGTCTGCAGATGCAGGAGTTGGAGGAGAGAGCGCTGTGCTGTGACTTGTGGCCGTGTGGCTGCACTGCAGCCGCTGCAGTGCCCGGTCGTTAAGGCAGCGCAGAGTGGTGCGGGTTGCCGACAGGCGCCCGACGCTTGGTGCAGGTCGTGACTGAGTCGGCGGGCTTTTCCTTAATGTAAACTTTCCGATCTCTTATTGGTTGAAACTATAATTATATGTTCTGATGTATTATTGGTTAAAAGAAACATCACGTACCGCGCGATTCGTCGAAGTGATTGATTATTGATGTACCTGGACTTGGGTACAACAATATTCTTTCAACAAGGTGCATTTAGTGACAAATTAACTTCTATCCTTGTACAAAGGTACGTATCTATCGTCAGTACCAGTTATGGGCTAAGTTCGCCCCGCACTTATGCTACTGTAGAGGTAAAACGGCGGGATAAGTACTCCTATTGAGGGGATTTCGCTCCCCAGTGATCTTATCAAACTGAGGGAAAAGAAGGGAGGCGAAGTGACCTGCCATTTTCCTCTTGCTGAGAGCGCGCCGCCGCGAAGAACGCTCAGAAAGCTTCTCGCCTCGCTCGCCCCGTCCACCAGCTCAGCGTCTTGCGTCTTGTGTAGCCGCGCGGTCACTGCAAGCCTCCAGCAGCCTCCTTCCTATTAGCCGCCTGCTTCTAAGCAAGTAAACAAACAAAAGATCTCGGCCATGAGTGGCAAGAACATGATCACGCTGGAGGAAGGCTGGGACCAGGAGATCAAGCCCAAGGCCATCGACGTGCTGCTGGACATCCTGGACAAGGGCTTCGACCAGGTGAAGGTGTCGCCCTTCCCGCCCAACGCCTTCATGCCCATCTACACGACGTGCTACAACATGTGCACGCAGCGCTCGCCGTACAACTTCTCGGAGCAGCTCTACGACCGCCACGGCCAGACGTTCGACACGTACCTGGAGCAGAAGGTGCTTCCCAGTCTGGAGCAGGCCCACGACGAGTTCTTCCTGCAGGAGCTGGTCAAGCGCTGGACCAACCACAAGCTCATGATGAAGTGGATGACGCGCTTCTTCATGTACCTGGACCGCTACTACGTCAAGCACCACTCACTCCCGACGCTGGACGACGCTGGCCTGCAGAGCTTCGACCGCATGGTCTTTCAGAAGGTCAAGGTGCGCGTCAAGGACGCCATGATCGAGCTCATCGAGAAGGAGCGCAACGGAGAGATCATCGACACGGCGCTCATGCGCAACTGCGTCGAGATCTTTGAGGTCATGGGCATGAAGTCGCTGGATGTGTACCAGAGCTGTCTCGAGACGGACCTCGTGGCCACGAGCGCCACGTACTACGAGCGCAAGTCCAAGGGCTGGCTCAGTGAGGACTCGACGCCCGTGTACCTCCAGAAGGTCGAGGAGGCGCTCCAGAGCGAGCGCAGCCGCGTTAACACGTACCTGCACAAGACGACGGAGCCCAAATTGGTCAAGAAGCTGGAGAGCGTCTTGCTGGAGGCCGCCCAAAAGGAGCTCATCGAGAGGGAAAACTCGGGCGTCATCGCGCTGCTGAAGAACGACAAGCTCGACGACTTGGCGCGCATGTACCGCCTGTTCGCGCGGCTTAAGAACGGACTCGAGCCCATTGCCGACCTCGTGCAGCAGCACATTACGGCTGTGGGTAACGACATCGTGGCCAAGCGCGCGAACGCTGTGGCCTCGGGCAACGTGCGCGACCCCAGCTCGGACCCGACGTTCATCAAGGATATTCTTGCTATCCACGACAAGTTCCGCAGTATCGTGAACGAGCAGTTTGCAGGCAACTCGCTGTTCCAGAAGGCGCTGAAGGAGGCATTCGTGGAGTTTGTTAACAAGGACGTTGGCCCGGACAGCTCGGCGAAGCTGATGAGTACGTTCTGCGACCGTATCCTCAAGACGGGCGGCGAGAAGCTCAGTGACGAGCAGGTGGAGGACTACCTCGAGAAGGTGGTGTTCGTGTTCTCGTACCTGACGGACAAGGATCTCTTCGCTGAGATCTACCGTAACCAGCTGGCCAAGCGTTTGCTGAACCAGCGCTCTGCTTCTGCTGACGCTGAGGTGCTAATGATTGGAAAGCTGAAGCTGCGCTGCGGTGCGCAGTTCACGGGTAAGATGGAAGGTATGATGAATGACCTGGCCATTGGCAGCGATCACCACCAGGAGTTCGAGGGTTTCTTGAAGAAGCAGCGTGAAAGCGACTCGACTGAGGCCGCGTTGAACCTCGAGTTCAGCGTGCAGGTGCTCACGACGGGTTACTGGCCGTCGTACCGCATCCTGGAGGTCACAATGCCGCCGCTTATGGTTCGATGCATGAACCTCTTCAAGGTGTACTACGACTCGAAGACGAGTCACCGCCGGCTGCAATGGGTGCACTCGCTCGGTAACGCGACGATCCGCGCCAACTTCCCCAAGAAGAAATGGTACGATCTGCAGGTGACGACGCTGCAGGCTGTGGCGCTGCTGCTGTTCAACGAAGGCGAGGGCTCGCTCTCGTTTGAGGCCGTGCGCGAGTCCCTGAACCTGACGGTGGATGTGGTGAAGCGTATTATGCACTCGCTGTCGTGCGGTAAGTACAAGCTGCTGACGAAGACGCCTGCTGGGAAGACGATCTCGACCAGCGACGAGTTTGCCGTGAACCGCACATTTGCCTCGCCGATGCGCAAGCTGCGCATTCCCATGGCCTCCCTGGAGGAAAGCCACAGCCAGAAGAACGTGGAGGAGGACCGCAGCATAGCCATAGAAGCCGCGATCGTGCGTATCATGAAGGCGCGTAAGACGCTGCAGCACCAGCAGCTCATCTCGGAGGTGCTGAGCCAGCTCGCGTTCTTCAAGCCGAACCTGAAGGTCATCAAGCGCCGTATTGAGGCTCTCATCGACCGCGAGTACCTTGAGCGCGACCCCGATCAAGCCAACACGTACCGCTACCTCGCATAAGCTACTTGCCGAGTTTACTGGGCCCCTCCGGAAGGCGCAACGATGAACAGGAACTGGTTCGATTTATGGGCGCAATAAAGGTGTCGTTGGTCATGATATCATTCATTCGAAGTCGAGATTTTGATAAGGAAGCAACACAGTCGAATGAATGCGTCTAATGAAAGTGGCCGCCTGCTTGTATTACAGAGTGAGGAATGCATCTACTACTTCTTGAAGAACCGGTTGAGCGCCGTGGGTGCGCTCTCGGCCTTCTCAGTCCACTCGCGCTGCTGCTCCTGTCTCTCCTGGCGTTTCTGCTTGTTGGCTAGCTGCTCGCGGAACTGCTGCTTCTGCGTGTCGATGACGTTCAGCTGCTTCTTGCGCAGTCGCCGAGACGGACGGTTCTTGCCGCGCATCTTCTTCTTGGGCTTCTTGGCGTTGGCATCTCCGTTCGCGCGCTGCATCTGGAGGATCTTCCTCTCCTGCTCCTCGGCCGGGTCCATGTCCACGCGACCGATGGCGTTCGGGTCGAGCGTGATCATCTCCGGACGAATCTTCTCCAGCAGCGAGCGCACCTCCGTCTCATCACGCTGCTTGTGGTTCTCGTACGGGTTGGCCTCGTACGTGTCGAAGTTGGGCTCACCAGAGCCAGGAATCACTACGGAGTTGAAGCCCTTGGTGTGGCCGACACCCAGCACATCTTCGAACGGGCGGAAGGCCACCGAGCTCACCAGCGAGCCCGGCACCTGGTACGTCATGTATGGTCGGATGGGCGAGCCCGACGAGAAGGCACTCTTGAGCACGTGCACGTTCGGACCGAAGCCCACTGCCACCAGTCCGCGCTGACTCACACTCATCGTGTTGGCCGCCGCCGTGAGGTAGTAGCTGTTCAATTCCTGGTACTTGCGCAGGTCGAAAATCTTCACCTTCCTGTCAGCGCCAGCGGTGACGAGATACTTTCCGCTGGAGTCGATGCCGAGCGAACGAACTGTAAAACAATGCAAGCGTAAGTAAAGCGTGCATCAATACCAAGTCAACAGCAATGGTAAATAACGTACTCGGTCCCTGGTGGCACTGCATCTTGACGACAGCGTCCGACATGTTGGGTGTCCAGAGCGTGACGATACCGCTCGCGTGGCCAAGGTTCACCACGGCGTTCCACGGGTTCAGCGCCATCGTGTCACACAGTCCCTGCTTGGTGCGGTGGGTTGACACCTGCTTGCCCTCCGTCACGTCGTGGTAGGTCAGCAAACCGTTGCCGCTCACAGTCGAGAGCAAAAAGTGGTAGGGCAGAAACTCCATCCTGCGCGGTTCGGGCGTCGTGCGGATGCAGTGGGCTTCGGCTCCAGTGCTGTCGTAAATGTACACGTGCTTCTTCTGCGCCGCCGCAAAGAGCGAGTCGTTGTGCAGGAAGCTGATGTCGCGCACGAGGTCGTTGGCCTGGAACTCGCACGTGAGCTTCATGCGCAGCGCGTCCATCATAGCTAGGTGGCCCTTCTGGCTGCCGAGCAGCATGTTGCGTCCGTTGCGCGTGTACTTGACGCGGTACGAGCCGTAGTCTGGCAGATCGAGGCTGAAGATCTTGCGCGCCGTGTTGAGGTCCACGTTGTCCGCGAGCTGCTTCTGCGTGAACTTGTACGTCTTCTCGAGGCCCTCGGCCTCCAGGAAACCCGCCTGGTCGGGCAGCAAAATCTCCGACTTGGCGGCGGACTCGGCCGCCAGCTTCTGCTTCTCATGCGCGCGCAGCAGCGAGCCCTTGAGCTTCTTGTCGCGGATGTTGCGGATGCGCTGCTGCGACAGGTTGCCGCCGCGCGTGTACTTGGCCGCGTGCTTGACGGGCTTGGCCTTCTCCTTCTTGGGCTTCTTGGCGTCCTGGCCTAGGCGCTTGGGCGCGTTGCGTACGATCTTCTCCACGTCCTCGCGCTCCGAGCCGCTGTCATGCTGGTCCGCCATCGTGCACGCCGACCTGCCGACCTGTAAGGTGTATCAACCGATGCCCAGCACCAAGTCGAGATGAAATGGCTGGCCAAAAGCTGTGCGCGGTGTTTTAGAACAGGGGGCTTGTATTGAGGAGGTGTTTCCAGATCAGTAGTACTTTTGATTTCAGTCTGTACAGTACTGCTTTTAGAAATAACTATGAAAACCATATGGATTGTCATAACTTTGTGTGGCGCACACGTTTCCGCACCGAGAGCGCTGCTCGTGCAGCCAATGGCGCAGGCTGCATTTTCGTCATGGTCCTCTCGGCCTTGTGCGCGTTGCTGGGTCTGTTGTGGCGCCTCGGGTAATAATAGTCTCCGTCTGCACGGAACTTTCGTATTAATACATGCAAGCGGCACATTATCGGCCACAAATTATGGATTCAGTCAGAATGGCCTCCATTCTGTGTACGCTACCACTATCAAAAGCCCATCTCTTTCCGGGACGCAGCGTCAAACGGAACCATCTTTCAATCACACTAAACTCAATATAACGTATTTTCCAGAGATATGCACACAACTTACAGCAAACTCCGTCCCACATTAGACAGTGCACTTGACCTCGTCACATCGCTGCCCCAACCCGCCCTGCATAGAGCGCGTCTCACACAATCGACCGTGCCAACAGAGCGCACTGTACTCGTCGGCGTCTCTCATGCGGGTGCGTTGCTACATGCTGGCGACCCCCAGCCTGCCTCTCCCTCTGTGTCTGGTACTTACGCTCTCTTTCTCCCTCCTGATAGCGTCGACTTTTGCGAGGCGGCGGCGGGAGGCTCATGCACGCGGCGGCGTTGCTGCTGCTGCTGCTGCTGGCCTCCGCGTCCACTCTGCCGGCCCGAGCTGCGGCCGAAGGTACACAATAGCGAGCTCTTCAGCGTCTGTAGTGGCATACTCTAACGCTGTGTTGGTCCCTTGAGCAGAAGCGGAGGCGTTGGAGTTGGACCCGGTGCCAGCCGTCGCGGCCCTGGAGAAGCACGTGATCGAGCTTGAGTTCGAGCGTATGAACAGGATAGCAAGAGGAGATGTGGGCGACGATGGACGCACGCCAGTGATACAGGACGGATCGCAGCAGGCGCAGTTCTTGCTGCGCTTGTTCGATGGACACACAGGTTCGAGCTCGTCCGAGTGTTCGGGCAGTGCAGGGGACGCAGAGACGATCGAGTTCCCGCAGTCGCAGTCGCAGTCGCAGGACTGCAGTCAGACAGGTTCGGGGTCGGTGGAGAGCGAGGCCGATGTGCTGGGCATTACGTTGGGCTCGAATGGACTCGAGGTCTCGGTCGGCTCGGCGGATATCGCTGTGGGTTCGACTGGTGTTGATGTCTCGGCTGGTTCGGGCTCTGCAGGACTGGGAGTGTCGGTGGGTTCGGGAGGACTTGAAGCCACGGTCGGCTCGGGCGGACTGGATGTCTCTGTAGGGTCAGGATCGGCGGAACTAGGGGCTTACGTTGGCTCTGGAGGACTCGATGCCACGGTGGGATCACACGGCCTGGACGCCACAGTTGGTTCACATGGTCTCGACGTCTCGGTGGGATCGCATGACTTGGATGTTTCGGTCGGCTCAGGAGGCATCGGTGCTACCGTCGGATCGGGTGATGTCGACGTCACGGTTGGCTCTCGTGGCGTTCACCTTGACGTTACTGTCGGGTCGAGTGATATCGACGCCACTGAAGGTTCGCGTGGCATTCACGTTGACACCAGTTCCAGGAACGTTGACGCTAGCGTTGGATACGAGGGCGTCCACATTCAAGGCACCCGTTTACCGGACGTCGACGCATCTGTAGGCTCTCACGATATTCACACGGCTGCCAGCTCGCTGGATGTTGACACTGCAGTCCCCTCTCACATCTATGAGACTACTATGATCACTCCAGCCCCCACCACCCCCATCGATATAGATATTGTCCAGACTACGGACGGGTCTGGTGGTGTTCAACCTGTCGTTGGCTCGAGTGACGATAGCGCAACCGCTGCGACGCCTGAAAACCCAGAGGAACGATCGATTATCCTCCAGGGGACATCAGCACCGAATGTGTCAGCGACTTCGACTGAGGAAACTCCTGCGCCCGCAGCATCAAGCAACTTGACAGCCACTACGGCGGAAACGGCGGTGCCGACGGAAGCATCGTCGCAGGCGAACTCGACGACAACGGGGTCATTCAGCGGGTCGGAAGAAGTTGTCAAGGTTTTCTCGCTCACTGCAAGCAACAGCTCCTCGAGCGAGTCCGAGTCCGGAAGCGAAAGCTGGGTTCGTTATGGATATCTTATCTTGTATCCTTCACTCTACGTAATGAAGCTAACGTTCCTCTCTATTGTGTTCGTCTTTTCAGCAGTGGAGTAGCAGCGGCGTCGAGTACGTGCCGTACACGTCAACATACTGCCGGTGTAACCCAACGGAGTGTCAGAACGAGCACCCGGGGGAGTCGAGCGGGTCCACGTGCGAAAGCAAGCTGTCCGACGGCTCTTGTCCGTCGGGATACAAGACCTGCGTCTCAACCGACTCGTACAAGGTCTCAACATCGACAGTCACCCCCAACAGCGTTGCGGAGGCAACGTTCACGCTTCTGGCTGCGGACATCATCGGAGCGTTCTACAACTTGGGCGAGGAAGATCCCCTGACCCGTAACAGCAAGTGGTGGATCACCATCTCGCTCCCAAGTGGATGGAGATTTGTGGCCTGGGAAAACACGGCAGTTGACGTGACGCTGCGTGACGACAGCAACGAGACCTCGGCCACGCATCGTGTCCACAGCTGCGCGGACGTGACGAGCAGCACGAACTGCGATAGCGATTCGCACCGTTACGGCTTTGTCAGCGTTATGGATCTGCTCGATGGGCGCGAGGATTTGATGACGTCGAACTCCGGGGGGCCGATGTCGTTCGTATTATCCAAGAGTATCGTCACAGGCTCCAGTGCTTCCAGCAGCTCCGTGGGCGTGAGCGTGTCGCTGTCGTACGAGACATCCAGTGGAACGCTGAAGTCTGCAGCTACCTCAAGGCGTACGCGGGAGCTGACGGTGATTACTTCAGGTTCGAGTATTGCGTCGACCTCAGCCAGCGAGCTGACCGCATTAACGCTCGCTACGATGGCGCTGCCTCCCGTCAGAAAAGGACGCTTGGATTCGTCGCTGTTGTGGATGGAAGAGGACACCGAGATCATGATGCTGTCTTTCTCCACGTCCTCTATCGTTGGACCCAACTCGGATAACCCCAAGGTGTGTGCCAACTTGCGCTCGTCATACTGCGCGAGCAAAGGACGTGAGCCAGTTTCCACTGTAACCTTCGGGTCCTCCGCGGCGGCCTCGTACGTCCAAGGTGGAAACCCGTTCCTGAACCTGTATGCTGATCCGGGTGAGACCAACCTCAACATCGAGAGCGACAACGCGACCTACTTCTGCGTGACGGACCTTCTGCCGTCGGGTGTGAAAACCAATGACTCGTGGGAGATCAGGACGACCTTCACGTTCCAGATCCAAGTGACGAATGTGGCGTGGACGGGAGACGAGGACCAGGAGGATGACTACACGAGTGGATTCCGTCTGCCCGCACTAAGCGAGGTCGTTCTCATGGACGACAACGATGTGATGGGCAGCGACTGCGCACAAACGGTGGTGCATTCCAAGACATGTACGTTGCTGACAAAGTTACCTCTGGTTCAGGGATGCCATCACTGACAGTTCCTTGTTTAATTTACTGCCACAGACTCGAAGTACACTCTGAGTGTGTACAGTGTGATGTCCATCACATTCTTCGCTGTGGCGTTGGCTGGTGCTGTCCTCGTTACGCGAATGGTAAGATTATGAACTCCCCGCGCAAATGCGTATTAGTGACTAACGACGCTTGTGCGCCGTGTACAGAACGGCATTTCCTTCTCGAGACTGACGTTTTACAACGATATGACATCGCTCTCCGTGATGATGATCTTCGTTCTGTGCATCGTTGGCAACGCTATCTGGATCAGCGTGTCGACCAAGGCGTCATCCGCCAGCGGAACGGACATCTACTACCTGCTCTACGCCATCTCCGTGTGCTTCACGTGGACGATGATGACATCCGTGTGCTTCCACTGGGGCACTGTGCTGTTCCACGACGTGGGGCCGTCAGGGCGGTTCATCGTGTTCATCATTTACGTGATCATCAACGTGGCGTTCTACGGCTTTCAGCTTTTCGGAGTCGTGAGCCTCACCGACTTCTACAAGTGCACGTACGACGACTACCTCAAGAACCCTTTCTACTCCATGCGGCTGTGCTCGGATGACTACTGCCCCGATCTGCAGCCAACGCAGTGGAAGTACGCGGTGAACAACATTTGCAAAGACGTGAGCTACTCGGACTGGTTCTTCCCACTGCAGCAAAGTGCCGAGCTATTGATTTTCCTCACGTCCGTGGCGTTGCTGGTGCTGGGGACGTTCGTGATTCAACGCGGCGTGCGCTTGATCGACCAGTCCGGCGACATTTTCGATGACCACGTGGTGAAGGTGATGAAGAAGTCGTTGATCACGTACCTGGCAGTGATTCTCTCGATCGCACTCGTGCTCGGAACGTCCTGCATCATGAACTCCATCCTGCACTGGAAGAACTGGACCATCAACTCCGTCGTGTGGTACATTTTCTCCATTTGGCTTCCGACTCTTGTGCCTCCGATTGGCTTCTTGCTGCTGCAGTGGAACCCACGACTGCACGGTATGAACTGGAACCCTTCGCTGCACGTGAAGGACCCGCAGCTGCTTCACCGCACCATGTCGAGTATTTCCGATAAGGTTGAGAGCGGAAAGTATGCCCTTCCGTTGGATGCCTCGGGGCTGAGCGATGGGTGGGCTGGCATCTTGCGTTTCCCCGATACGGAGTACAACCCCATCGGCCAGGAGAGTGTGGATGGCACGCAGAATGTGCTCGCGCTGGCAGTCCAGCTCGTGTCGCCGATCCCGCTTACGCACGCGTGCTTTGTTGAGCTCTACGTTGCGGAGAATACGGCTTCGGAGGCTGGCGAGAACGATGTCACGGGCGAAGATCACTACGAAGACCTTCCGATGCTGAGCTACCGTCGCTCCTCCATCAGTACGTTCATCGAGACCGGACTACACCAGGAGGGGATTCTCAGCCGTCGTAGCCATTCGTTGTCGCTACTTGGCGGTGGAACCTCCTTGCCCACGCCGCTGCCCGTTTCCAACCCAGGAGCGAAGTGGTCACGCGTGGGCTTCACCGAGACAGTTTTGCCCACGCTTGTGACGGGAAACTCCGAGAACGGCGTGACGCAGATCGCGACGTTCTTGTCGGTGCTTCAGATCCCAGTGATGCCTGCCAACCCGCTGCTTCGCTTCGTGGTGTACGAGATCCCGGAGAAGACCTCGTCCCCGTCAGTAGACGGCGACTTACGCGAGTCCCGCCAAATGATGCGTGCATCTTCGCGACAGCTCGACGAGCGCGCTCGAATTGCGCGTGTGTCTGGCATGGGCATGGCTCCTCCCTCGCGGCCCAAGGTGTTCTGCGAGTTCTCCTGTGCGTGCGACGACATGCTGGCGTCTGACGAGGTGAACTTGGTGGCTCGACAAGTCTCCTATCGTAATCGGTCGCCCATTCCGACAATGCTCAGCGACGGAACTGGCACCGAGTCACCGAATGTAGCGGCTGCTACTACCCCCGAAGTGGACCCCTCGGTGCCACGCTTGCGGGTCAAGTCCATGACTGTTTCCCCGCGTCAGCTCAAGGAGAACTCGGGATTCTACATTTCCAAGAGCTTCCAGTTTGCTGAGGGGGATGAAATGGTGATTGAAGACATGGTGGAAAGTCCACTCACGAACGAGCTACCCCGGCAGTACCTGGAACTGCTAGTTGCCGAGCGCGCGGACGATCTTGCGCATGCCCAGGCCGACGCCGCGGGCTTTGAAGCGAGGGTGAAGAGTGGCCTGGTCGGTAACCTGTACGACAACCTGATCGAGCAGATCCAGGGCGAGAACGACCAAACGGTGGTTCAGACATGGCTGAACGACCGCGTGCAGCAGCGCAAGATGTACGTCGAAGCGCTGCGGGAGTGTCACCAGGTGTGTATCGAGCGAGCGGAGGAGGGGCTGAACTTCAAGGCGAGTACCGAAAAGAAGAGTCTCGTTCTGCGCTTCCTGCCTATCAACCTGCATGTGCACGATATGTGGGTAGGCCCCACCGCTGACCTGCGCTCGCAACGATCAAGACGGACGTCACCCCACGTGAAGGTCTATCCGACGGTCACTGTTGGCGCGTTTGCTGCTCACTGCTTCAAGTTCCGTCACAACGGAAGCATCCTGAGTCTGCGAGCGACGCTACAGAAGCGCTCGCTGTCCCGCGTGCAGAGTGACGTATCGGAGCAGAGCGGCGCCGGCGCTGACATGGTGGACTGGAGCAATGCGGACGTTCGCTCTACCGACGAGACGCGATGGCACCTCACGACACGGTTCGACATGTGCTTGTCACAGGCGCTGACGGCGTTGGTCGCTTCATTCTGTCGCCAACTGGAGTACTCACTGCAGCACCCGACAGACCGCAGCTTCCTGCACACGATCGAGTCCATTGGCTTCTTGTTCCAGGTCGAGTCGCTGCTGTCGACACAGGGCAAGGAGATCGGGATGCTGGAGGATTTCTCGGCTGCGGTTGATGGGCTCAAGCACGTCACCTTCGTGCTCGACACGTCGCCGCCTGCGCACCTCCCGTCAACGTTGCTCAACCTGCACATGAAGGACACGCCGCTACCGGGCGTTGTGTCGGTGCGTTTGAGCAGAGGATCGGCCAAGGGGACGTTCACTGTCGCTGTCGGTGTGCGCTGCTCGGAAGACACTCGGGCGTCCATCCCGTCCAGGATCCGCTCGGGAGGCTCCATCTCCGTCACGCCGGTGATCTTCACACAGGGCATCAACGAGATGCAGACGCTGGCCAACAACGCCAGCAGCAAGAAGACGACTCTGCAGGACATCATCAACCGCAAGAGCTTCTTCGTGCTGACCCGCCACGTTGAGAAGTACAAGCAGCTCGCAGCTCAGAGGGTACGTCACGTTGACAGGAACCTGTATTGCTCTCCCTGACCTTGATTCACTGACATTGTTCTCATGTTATGTTGTCGTATTAGCCGGACGCGGTGCCTACGCCTGTGAGCACCATCACGCCTCTCCTCGAGTCGCTGGAGAGGCGTATTGCAACAGCTAGCAAGCGGCAGGTGGTGAAGTCCAAGCACCCGAAGATCATCCAGGAGAGCTCGCATTTGTGCCGACTGCTGGGTGCTGGCCGCGTGACATCGTGCAAGAGTGCCAAGGACCGCACGGGTATGTCGGTGACCCTCGAGCAGGTGCGTCTGCTGAGCGAGAACCACGGCTTGCCCGAGGAGTTCGCGGTGCGCACCGTGTCGACCATGCGCAGCAACGGCGTGCGGTTGGAGAACGCGCTCAAGAACACGGGCAAGCGCCAGTACGCCTTCAACGCGTTGCAGCGCTCGCTGCTCCCGGACGAGTACAAGTGTCCCGAGGGCACGTACGGCCGCGGCAACGTGAGTTAGGAGGCTCGTGTTATTACCACAGACACGATGTGATGTGCAGTCCGCGAGGGAGATCCCTGCTGACCTGTCGAAAGAAACGTTGTTATTATTTGTCGCTGAATACAATTTTGAAGAAGAGGCTTGCACCGAGAACGTGTCGTTCACCACGCCCGTGTCCTAGGGAGGGGAGTGTCCACACTTGAAGGTCTGCAGTTGTATTACGCGCTGTTGACGGCCGATGCACGACAGGAACAACACCAAAGGAATTGCCGAAGGCATCCCTTCCAATAGCCACCACTTTTGAGTCGTGCCTTCTCACGCCTGTCCTCCTCATTCATTGCACAGTTTCGGGCGTTCGACACTCCAGGACCAGCTATGCGTTTGAGTATCGCCTTGCTAGCTCTGTCAGCAGCGCTACTCGCAAGCCGCGACGTTGTCGTAGCTACACCGGGCTCGAGTCGAGCCACTCAACGTTGACTGCGAACCTCATATCTGACGATGCCTTGCTACGACGCGCCGAGACCGTGGTTGAAGACGAGGAGAGGACGTTCACGGACCCGCTGATCAACAAATACCTTCATCTGTTCCAGGGGTTGCCCGAGATCATGAAGAAGGCCTACATGACATGCACCCAGCACGCCATCCGACTCACCCATTCTCACCCTGTTGCGCACGGGTTCATCAGATAATTCGGCTCGCCAACTTCATCAAGTTCAAGGCGTCTTAAGAAAGCGCACCCATGGGCTACATGTCTAAGTATGCTAGCAAGAGGAAGGCACGAGCAAGTAGGAAAGAGCTAGCAGCTTCATCTCAATTTCAATCAGTTCTCATTTTACTCACAAGAGCTCAAGCAGCGGGGATTGTCACTTTGAACCGGTTCAAATCAGCAAGCGACCAGGCCCACCCGTCGCGTCAAACCCGCCAAGATGAACGGCTCCAAGCAGAAGGACGCCAAGGAACGCTACCTGACATACTCGATCGTCGTACGCCAGGCCGACAAGGAGAAAGGAATCGATGAGGAGGTGGTCACCAAGAAGATGCCCAAGTTCATCGACGGAGGGCCCAAGGACTTCCTCGAGTGGGTGTACTACTTCACGCAACTCGCAGCCACCAAGCACTGGAACGCTGAAGACAAGTACCTCAACACGTCACTTTTGCTGGAAGGTGACCTACGTGACGCGTTCGACTATGAAGCCATCTCCGACGGAGACGTCAGGATGGAAGAAGAATTCTGGCACACACTCTACGCCGCTTCTAAAGTGGTTCTGCCAGTAGACTACAGTGAAAAACTCCAAGAAGAACTTTGGGAGATCAAGAAGCTCCGCTCTGAGACGCTCGCCGAATACAGCAAACGGTTTCGAGCGCTGGCCCGCATGGAGAAAACTCTGGCCAGACTCAGCGAGAACTCGCCGATGTGCGAGGATGCACTGTGCCGCTTGTTCAAGCGAGGCCTGCCATTCGAATGGCAAAACAAATATGACGCCAGTGGCCAATTATACTCTACCGTTGCTGCTCTCGTCCCCTTCTTCGAACGCATCGAGCCAGGCGAGCAACGTTTTCACCGATCGTCGGGACCGCACGGCCAAGAGCGCCGTCAGCACGGCAACAACACCTCTCGTAACAACGGACGTCGCTCCAGCAACAGCCACAATCGCCACAATCAGAGTAATCGCAACAATGGTGGCCGTCATCAACCCCGTGGTGGATATCAAGGCAGAGGCAACAACGATGGCAACGGCAACAACGCGTCTAGTAACAAGTACTGCACGTTTCACCGCACGACTACGCACAACACGCAGGACTGCCGTGCCCTGCAGAGCAACCGGCAGCAAGAAGAGCATCAGCAGGTGGATCACCAGCGCGGTCGAAACGCTCAACAGCTCGGAGCGCGCGCTAACAACGCGCGAACACATGTGGTGTCTCGCGTGCAACATGCCAACAGTTCCAGCGACGAGGAGTATATGTTCGTGGGTCTTAAAAACACTCCGGTCGCACCTTCGCCGCCGCCCATGCGCCTCATGATCAAGTTGGAACAAGGCAAGGAGCGCTACAGAGCCCTACTCGACAGTGGGTGCTCGCGCAGTATCATTCGCAGCGACTTCATGAAGGAATTGCAGACAAAAGGCGCTAAACTGGAAGACTCGCGCGTCTCGTATACGTTGGCCACGGGAAAAACGCCCAGTGCAGGATCCATGGTCGTCCGCTTCCGGATCCCAGAATTAAAACGAGACTCAGTCATCATTCACGCCTTCGAGGTTCTACCCAGTATTCCGGACGACATGGTGATTGGCCGCGACATTATGGCAGCCCTCGGACTCGTGGTGGACTTCGGGACCGGAAGGGTCCAATGGGATGGCAGTGAGATGATGATCAAGACAGCGGAGGAGCAGCAGCAGACTTCTCGAGCACGTGGACTCGTGGAAGTTGATGATGATGCTGCGGATGAATTGTTTGCAGGTGATGCCACGGACGTCAAGCCTGCTGATCTGTTGCCGCAGCACTTGGAAGCCGCAATGCAACACTGCTACCTCAAGCTGCTGGAAGAATTTTACGATCTCTACAATGGTCGACTCGGCAGAATCCTTTTGCCCGACTACGTGTTACCGCTCAGCAGCGATTACGTGCCCTCACATGCGAAGCCGTACTCAATTGCTCGCAGCCAAGAAGCAGCAGCACGGCGTGAGATCCAGAGGCTGCTCGAACTGGATGTGATGGAGCAGATTTACGATTCGGAGGCTGCTGCACCTGCCTTTTTCCTGGTGAAACCCAGTGGAGCTCTACAGCTACTCGTGGACTTCCGCCGCCTAAACCGCTTTTTACGTCGCTCGCCGTACTTCGTTCCCAAGATTCGGGAAATCCTGTTGCGTTTGGACAAAGCAAAGTGTCTAAGTACGCTCGACGCCAACACGGGTTACTTCGCAAGACGTTTAGCACCGCACAGTCGCGCATTCACTGCATTCTGTCTGCCATTCGGCAAGTTCCAGTTCAAACGTCTTCCCATGGGAATATCAACGGCGCCAGACGAGTACCAGGCATGTATGGAGAAAATTCTGGGGGACCTACCATTCGTCATCGTCTACCTGGATGACATCCTGATCTTTTCTGAGAATGAGAGCGATCATTTGGAACACTTACGCATCGTGTTCAGCCGCCTCCGACAGTACGATGTGACTTTAAACGCTGCGAAGTGCCACATCCTGCGTGAGTCAGTGGACTACTTGGGATTTACGCTGACCCCGAACGGTATTCAACCACAGGCCAAGAAGGTGGAGGCCATCCAGCAAATTGCAGAGCCTCGCAACAAGAAGGAGCTCCGCAGGTTTCTCGGCATGATCTCTTACTACAGAGAAATGGTGCCGAATAAATCAGCACTTACGGCTCAGCTCAATCGACTGACATCGCGGAACGTGCCATTCGTCTGGTCTCCTGAAGCAGCAGCAGCCTTTCGCGACATCAAACAGGCCCTTGCTCGCAATGTCTGGTTGGCTTTTCCAGACTACAGCCGCACCTTTCACGTTTTCGGAGACGCTAGTGGCCGGCAGATTGGCGGTGTGATCGTTCAAGGCAAGCGCATTCTCGCATGCTTTTCGCGCTCTATGACGGACACGCAGCGCAAATATTCCACCATGGAATGGGAGCTGCTCTCGGTCGTCGAGATTCTCAAAGAATACCGGACAATGCTCCTTGGGTTCCCAGTGACCATACACACGGACCACAAGAATCTTCTATACCCGCACGAGTCCTCGCTTCGGGTGAAGCGCTGGAAGCTGTTGCTTGAGGAGTATCGCCTTGCAGTGCAGTACGTCCCAGGCTCGCAGAACATTGGTGCAGATGCATTTTCCAGGCTCCGCTATGACTACGTGAAACAAGCAACGGAGGATGAACTGCTCGCGGTCGAAGAAGAAGAAGTGGCGATCGACGGTGCCGTGCTCAAAAAGCACCAGCTAGCAGACTCGACAATCAAAGAAGTTATCTCTCGGCTGGAACAAAATGCGGCAGATCCTGACTACTCATTGCGTCCGGCCCTCGGTGCAGTTTTACTGCATTTCAAGAAGCGTGTAGTTGTGCCTGCATCTCTACGCAACGATCTTGTGGAGCTTTACCATTCGTATTTACTGCATCCTGGTGCGGAGAAACAATTCCGGTCGATGGCTACCTTCTGGTGGCCAGGAATGGAGACGGAAGTGACGAAGTATGTCGCAGCATGCATGCAGTACAAGCAAGCGAAGTTACACGGCGGAAAGCAGGCCTACGGACATCTACCACCGACGCCCATGACGAATGAGGATCGTCCATTCGACGTTGTACACGTCGACCTCGTTGGACCACTACAAGGAGATTACTACTGCCTCACAGCGATCGAGCGTCAATTTCGCTGGCTCGAGGTGATAATGCAACACGGGCGCACGGCAAGTACAAGGAGATTACTACTGCCTCACAGCGATCGAGCGTCAATTTCGCTGGCTCGAGGTGATAATGCAACACGGGCGCACGGCAAGTACGACGGCTCTGAGCTTCGAGCGCTGCTGGTTGTGTCGTTATCCTCGGCCGAAACTCGTCGTTCACGATCAAGGCCCTGAATTCACGGGCGAGGAGTTCCAAGTACTTCTCCGATCGATGACAATCAAATCGAAGCCGATCTCGACCAAGAATCCGCAAGCGAACGCCATTTGTGAACGTGTCCACCTCGAAATTCTCAACATCATTCGTGCTCGTCCAGACCTCAATGATCAACTCGAAGTTGTACTCGACTACGCGGCATATGCCATTCGTGCCAGCTACCACTCAGTGTTGCGTGCATCTCCGGCGCAATTGCTTTTGGTGAGGATCTAATCACCCGGCAACTACATTTCGCGAATTGGAGTTTTCTCCCCAAGCAGAGGTTCGCAGCGATCATGCAGGAGAACGACCGCGAGAATCTCAGCCGTATTCAACACTTCTATCAAGTCGGCGACCAAGTGATGCTCCGAGTTCCTCCGCGAGACCGCCGCAAAACGGAGGAAGTCGCTAAAGGACCATTTCTCATCAAGCAAGTCTACGACAACGGAACCGTTCTCCTCGACAAGGGAACAACGGAGACGCGAGTCAACATCAGACGTATTTTTCCTTGCTGAAGTGTACGTCGCCATGAGGGAGAATGACATGCACCCAGCACGCCATCCGACTCACCCATTCTCACCCTGTTGCGCACGGGTTCATCAGATAATTCGGCTCGCCAACTTCATCAAGTTCAAGGCGTCTTAAGAAAGCGCACCCATGGGCTACATGTCTAAGTATGCTAGCAAGAGGAAGGCACGAGCAAGTAGGAAAGAGCTAGCAGCTTCATCTCAATTTCAATCAGTTCTCATTTTACTCACAAGAGCTCAAGCAGCGGGGATTGTCATACAAGAGCGGCAAGTGGAAGCGACTGCTGAACAACCACGACTACATCATGTATCGCAAGTACCAAAAAATACTTGAAACTAGTACAGACCGGCGGCGGACTGGCTAAAGTTGCTTAACTCAAAGAAAGAGTCGCCACTGTCATGAACATGACTCCCCGAAAGAGAAAAAAAAAACTTTATTAAAAGCATGACAAACTGCGAAACTAGGGCTCCGCGAAGGCTGGGATAGGATTTTGGTATAAACCCTTGTTCTCTAAGCGGATAGCTTACAGCGTCGGACAGAATGTACAGACGGTCCCCTCGCTAGTAATCCCTAGGTAAGGAATACCCGCTCACCAGGCATATAAAGGCGGGTCCCAACGATTTCTGAATGACCGTCCTATACAAAACCAAGTAACTATTCCCCCTGACCCCTCAATCGTAATAAGGAATAAAAAAGCGCAAAATATGAATATTCTGGGGTGCTTAACTATAGTAAAAGTCCATTCTGTACAGGACGTCCAAAGTAGTCAAGCAATGACATTTGCTGCTTGTGTCCTTGTTTTCTTCCAAGCTCTTCGCGTAAAGCACGCTGCATCGTTCGGAGTCCACTCACAGATCTGTCCGACACACCTGTAGCATCAGCTCTAACGAGTAGTTTGGCGACCCACATTAGATGCTCCTTGATATCTTTAGGGCTCAGATTCTCTTCCGTGCTCTCAGAATCATCGTCAACGACCTCGTTTGCATCGGTCTCTCCTTCCGCCGGTGGGGTTTCCTCCTCGTCGACGCCGCAGAACTCTTCATCCGTGGGCTCGTCGATGATGTTCTCTTCTGGTGGGTTGAGCAGCTCCTCTACGGACATAGGGTTCGACGCCCGTAAGCGCAATAGCATCGAGCTTAGCTCGTCGGTGATCGGGTCCTCCTCCTCCGGCTCATCGCACTCGCACGTGTAGTAGTCCAACAGCCCAGTGTGAGCCCAACACTTCGCAAAAAGCGAGGGAGCCATGGCGTTCCAGCACTCAATGCACCAGATAATTGCCTGATGAATGCCCACCTTGTACAACTTGGCCGCCTTCGAGATGTCCATCGTCGGATCGGATTCAAGAAGATCGAGAGCATGTTGAATCTGTCTTCGCCGGTACCGACGCTTGAACGCGGCAATTATCCCAGCGTCAAGGGGCTGTCGCTTACTGGTCGTGTTGGGTGGGAGGAACGCCACCTCAACATTCGTCAGCGAGTCCGCGTCGTAGCCTCCGTGCACAGTAGCGTTATCCAGGATCAGCAGAACCTTCCGATGTTGCAGTCGGAACTTGGTGTCGACATCCTTGAGCCGCTTCGTGAAGATCGCGCGCGACATCCACGCCTTCACGCTGTTCGTGTAGTTCAGCTGCATCGCCGTGTCTTTATTGAAGCCTCGCGGTTTCTTAGACTTCCCGACGAATAGCGGAGGCAGACGCTCGGTACCGTCCGCATTGCATGTAAACGCGATCGTCATACGCGTTTTGTCCTTCTTCTTGCCCGAGAGACGCTTCCGAGCCAATGTCCGGTCTGGGGGCATGGAGAAAAAGAGCCCGGTTTCATCCATGTTAAAGACGTCCCGCAGCGCGTAGTTTTTTAGCTTACGCTGTAGGTCGCTGATGGAGGCCTCGACAGCCGAACCACTCTCGCCATGGGACTTCACACTGCCAAATCCGTGGCGGATGTTAAACCGGTGAAGCCACCCATTTGACCACGTGGGTGGGTCCTCCACCTTCAAGATCCGCGCGAAGCGTGCGGCCTTCTCTCTTATCGTATCGCCCGTAACTGAGACACCTCTATCCTCACACCAGCACGCCCAGTTTGCTAGCGCAGTATCCAGCTCAGGAAAGCGCACTTCATGTCGGGTTTTGACGATGAGCTGGGCAGTCGGCAGCTTCTTAAGGTCTTCCTTGCGCTTGAGCAGCTTGGAGATCGTCCCCTGAGATGGAAGCTGAGGGAGCGAGAAGATGTCACGAGCCCATTCAGCAAGCTGGGTTTGCGTCAGGTGAGGGTACCGGGCTTGGTGCTCGCAAATCTGGAGGCGCTGAGCGTTGGAGAACGATACCCGAGATGATTTAGGTTTGGACTTGGACTTCGGGTGTGAGGGCATTGCGTGGCGAGCTGTTACTTTGAAACTGAGCAATTGGCGTATGACGTTGCTAGTGGCGGCCGCAAAAGCGTGGCTGGTCAGAGTGAATGGTTGGTCTGCTCGACCTGCATGCACCGTTGACAGTACGAATGGTGAGTGTGAAAGGTTGCTAGAGTGTACCATATAGATGGTACAACTTGCGTACCACGTGTACTGTACACCCCATGACAGGAATACCCTCAACTAGGAATAAAAAGTGGGTTCCCGACGCCATGACTAGCGAGGGGATCGTCTGCAACTGCCACTTAGGGATGCTAAATGATTGGCCAAAAATATTCTGGTCGATTTTGTACTTGTTAAAAGATAGCGTTGGATTAGTGGCAAAATAAGGAGGCAGCTGTATTTTGCTAAAATTTAGTTAATAGCGCTTTGTTGAACGCCGACCTGATCGTTTTTGGCTTGAAAGACTCCCAAGCCTTGATCGTTCTGTTGATGGTCTCGATGCGCTTCTCCTTAGCAGTCTTCTTCTTTGGCTTCTGACCCGGGGGAGGTGGGGGTGGCCTTTCCTCCAGCCAGAGCTCCTTGAGCATGGCCTTTAAGGGACCCATGACGCCTACGTCTAGCGGCTGGCAGACTGACGTGTCATTTTTAGGAAGTGCCTGTAGCTTACAACCCAACTCACCAGTTACAATGGCCTCTGAGGCTGCCGAGACATGACAATCGAGATTGTCCACTAGCAACACAGAGCCTTTCGTGATGTGGCAGGCAAGCAGAGAGCGTAGGTAGATTTCCCAGACACGAGTATCCATCCACGCTTTGGACTGTACAGCATAGACATGACCTGCACATACATGCCAGCAAAATTATTTGTTAAGGAATAAAATAAAAATACAATAAGATTTCATCGATACCTTTTGGATAAGTCTTGAGCTCCTCCTGCTCAATGCTACCGCCCGGCTCGCCTCGAACAATGAACAACAATGGCAGCTTGAACCCATCCGCTCTGATCGTACACACGGTCGTTAACCTAGCTGAGTGCTTCTTCTCAGCAGTGATGGAGGCTGGCTTTCCTTTCTCGGACAGCATCTTCGTTGGTGGGGGGGGGGGCAGTCGAAATAGATGCCAGTTTCATCTGTGTTGTAGATCTTGCTAGCATCGTATGACCCGTAGCTCTTGTTAAACGTCTTAGCGAATTCGTCGCGTACGGTCACAAGATCAAGCAGCTTTTCCTGCGTCAAAGTATCGCAACGAACACATGCAGTAACGTCACAATACGCTGTTAGCAAGCCGATAAAAAAAATGCAAGAGCACTCAATTACACTTTAAGAGCAAATCATACAGTTTAGTGGCCCTAATTCAGTTATACAGCAAATTTACCTTCAGGCCACTTGGCGTTCGCTGCGAGAACCCGTGGCGATAAGCGAAGCGGCGTAGCAGACGTACCAGTGAGTCATACGCCGTTACGGCGTTCTTCTTGCCGTCGACGTAGCCTATCGGGGTACTGGTCGCGTACGAAGCTCGCCATGACCTTCGCAGTCAGCACCTCGCAATCGCTGCGGGTGTCCTTCATGAAGGAGACGAGCTCCGCACCAAAGGGCACCATCTCCGGGCGCCTAGGCCCTCGCGACAGGCGCTTTTCGCTGCCCCCGCAGTTGACGATGTCGTCCTCGGCCTTGCGCCAGTCGTTTAGGGTCCAGCGAGGTACACCTTGTTGCCGCGCTGCCTCGCGCTGGCTGAGACCTTGCACGGCACGAAGAGTCTCTCGCTTGACTTTGAGTGTGTAGCGTTTCCTCCGCTTCTTAAGGACAGCAGCACTCCCGTCGGCGACAGTGTCCGGCGGCTCAACGCTATCCACGCAGAACGGGTCGTCCACGGCTGCCTCTATATTACCGACCGACGATCTCAAAATTAGCATCTGGCTCGAAACACCTGATTGGTTAAATTATAAAATTCTAATAGTTTTGATTGGACCAAAGTGACGTGGTTGCTCTGACTTTGTGATTTGCATGTGGCAGTTCTCTCAGCTCTTAAGCTGAGAGCACAGGGTGTTCGCAGAGTCGGTTCGCCAAATTTGTGAATGTTTTTTATGAAAGAAACACTGGGTTTCACTATGCTCGCGATCGGAGCGCTTCATTTAGCTTCACTATGCTTTTCGCAATTTCTAACGTAAAAAACACCTGTGTGCAGGCACACCACATCGTGCTCACTTGCCCCCGCTATACTTGGCGACTCGCATGGGACAACGAAAAAAAATCTGCGACAGAATTTAGAAACGTAGACTCGTGTCAACATTTCCCAGGTTAGGTACTCGATACTTTTGCCTACTTGTGCAGGCAACAACGATACTCTCCCGCTCAAGTTCATGCACACTATACGTAAAGGTAGCGTCGCACCACCGAAAAGTAACTTGAGCGTCAACGTGCGGTCGCGAAAACTTCCTTACTTAAGTTGCAGCGCCGACCCGTCAGCAGCCAATGAGAGGGTCGCGCAAATATGGATTCCGGGCTCACTTGAGCTTACTATGCTTTAGAAAGATGAACCCATCCAAATAGAAATAAAACGCATGCGACTGCGCGGAAAGCCAGCAGGTTTCTCGACTTTTGTTATGGCGACCCCTCAGAGCTGTCACCGGGTGACGGTTTCAGGGCGTCTCTTCGAGTAAAAAACAACCGCATCTTGGTTTGAGTATGCGCGGGTGGTGTTTTTTACTCAGCCAATGAAAGCAAAGCAGCAGCCCCTACAGCAGCAGCATGGTCCACTCCCTATGTCTCCTGTACGGCAACCCGGTTGGCTCCATGCAGCTTCATACTCCTATTCACGCACAGCCCCTAGGTATTGGGCTTCCTTCCAATGTGGGCCAAGCACGCCATGAACCCGCCCCTCCAACTTCTAACGCCGAGCTGGTTCATCATGCTGTTCTTCAGGCCGTATCCGAGACAGAAGAGCAGTCGGAAAGACGGTTCTCAGCAAACGAGCGGGACTGCTGTCGACACTGCTGTCGACACGCCGCCGCGGGCGTTAAGCGCAACAGACGAGGATGGGGTGAATGCAACACCAGCGTCGAAAACGGCAAAGCGCAAGGCACACAAGGGCGAAGGTGATGGTGCGCCTTCAAAGAAACAACGGAAGTAGACCCCAAGGTGCAGGCCTTCGAACCCCTGAAAACGACTTGAATGAAGGATGAGTGAAGCTGACAGAGTGAATGTGCAAGAAATCTGAACTACATTTAATTGAGTCAGTCGTACTGAAAGGTAAATAAAAAATATAACGAGGAATGACAAACTGCAGTTTTGTATGAAATGCACACAAAGTTTGTAAAAAGGGTCAACTCTAGTCAAAGAAAGTGCCCGTTCGATTAAGATAACAATTCTACATGCCATACTGCTCCATCAGAATTGTTCGGAGTAGAAGTAGTAAAGCGTGGAAATAGTCAAAGTCGGTCAACTTTGTACATCATATTATTTTGCGCTTGGCTATATACATTAATATATCTAGAGCCAAAAATCGTCTATTCGTTTTGAACATTATGTCAACATCGCCAACTGAACTCGTTCCCGTTCGTGTTGAGTTTATATTAACGCTAGGGGGATCTAAACCAATGCGACTGATCTTATGGTTGTATGTGTAATCGATTAATGTACATACTATCAATTATGGAAGGGTACGAACCCTTCCGCGCATTTGGCATGTAGATATATATTGACAGCACGGCAAGCGAAACTTGAGTTGAACGTTCCTTAGTTCCCCCGACCTCGCACACAGTCGCGTGTCGCTGAAAGCCCAGTCATAAATGCTCTTACAAGGGGACCTCTCCGAAATATATCCATGCTATCACTTTCTACCACTTCCTCCTCTTCATCCCTGAACTGGTTAAATCGTCTTGAACATAATGCCAATATCGCCAACAACATGCATATGGGCTCGTTCCCGTTCGTGTTGAGTTTATATTAACGCTAGGGGACCTAAACCAATGCGACTAATCTTATGGTTGTATATGTAATCGATTAATGTACATATTATCAATTATGGAAGGGTACCCTTCCGCGCATTTGGCAAAACCAGAAGTACTTAAGTAAGCTAATTGCTTTTTTTTGCTTTTAGTGAGCTGAGAGATATCGTGCGCGAAGAGGCTCGTAGAGGCTCGAGCAGCGCTACTGTTCTCTCAGCTCTTAAGCTGAGAGCACAGGGTGTTCGCAGAGTCGGTTCGCCAAATTTGTGAATGTTTTTTTATGAAAGAAACACTGGGTTTCACTATGCTCGCGATCGGAGCGCTTCATTTAGCTTCACTATGCTTTTCGCAATTTCTAACGTAAAAAAACACCTGTGTGCAGGCACACCACATCGTGCTCACTTGCCCCCGCTATACTTGGCGACTCGCATGGGACAACGAAAAAAAATCTGCGACAGAATTTAGAAACGTAGACTCGTGTCAACATTTCCCAGGTTAGGTACTCGATACTTTTGCCTACTTGTGCAGGCAACAACGATACTCTCCCGCTCAAGTTCATGCACACTATACGTAAAGGTAGCGTCGCACCACCGAAAAGTAACTTGAGCGTCAACGTGCGGTCGCGAAAACTTCCTTACTTAAGTTGCAGCGCCGACCCGTCAGCAGCCAATGAGAGGGTCGCGCAAATATGGATTCCGGGCTCACTTGAGCTTACTATGCTTTAGAAAGATGAACCCATCCAAATAGAAATAAAACGCATGCGACTGCGCGGAAAGCCAGCAGGTTTCTCGACTTTTGTTATGGCGACCCCTCAGAGCTGTCACCGGGTGACGGTTTCAGGGCGTCTCTTCGAGTAAAAAACAACCGCATCTTGGTTTGAGTATGCGCGGGTGGTGTTTTTTACTCAGCCAATGAAAGCAAAGCAGCAGCCCCTACAGCAGCAGCATGGTCCACTCCCTATGTCTCCTGTACGGCAACCCGGTTGGCTCCATGCAGCTTCATACTCCTATTCACGCACAGCCCCTAGGTATTGGGCTTCCTTCCAATGTGGGCCAAGCACGCCATGAACCCGCCCCTCCAACTTCTAACGCCGAGCTGGTTCATCATGCTGTTCTTCAGGCCGTATCCGAGACAGAAGAGCAGTCGGAAAGACGGTTCTCAGCAAACGAGCGGGACTGCTGTCGACACTGCTGTCGACACGCCGCCGCGGGCGTTAAGCGCAACAGACGAGGATGGGGTGAATGCAACACCAGCGTCGAAAACGGCAAAGCGCAAGGCACACAAGGGCGAAGGTGATGGTGCGCCTCCAAAGAAACAACGGAAGTAGACCCCAAGGTGCAGGCCTTCGAACCCCTGAAAACGACTTGAATGAAGGATGAGTGAAGCTGACAGAGTGAATGTGCAAGAAATCTGAACTACATTTAATTGAGTCAGTCGTACTGAAAGGTAAATAAAAAATATAACGAGGAATGACAAACTGCAGTTTTGTATGAAATGCACACAAAGTTTGTAAAAAGGGTCAACTCTAGTCAAAGAAAGTGCCCGTTCGATTAAGATAACAATTCTACATGCCATACTGCTCCATCAGAATTGTTCGGAGTAGAAGTAGTAAAGCGTGGAAATAGTCAAAGTCGGTCAACTTTGTACATCATATTATTTTGCGCTTGGCTATATACATTAATATATCTAGAGCCAAAAATCGTCTATTCGTTTTGAACATTATGTCAACATCGCCAACTGAACTCGTTCCCGTTCGTGTTGAGTTTATATTAACGCTAGGGGGATCTAAACCAATGCGACTGATCTTATGGTTGTATGTGTAATCGATTAATGTACATACTATCAATTATGGAAGGGTACGAACCCTTCCGCGCATTTGGCATGTAGATATATATTGACAGCACGGCAAGCGAAACTTGAGTTGAACGTTCCTTAGTTCCCCCGACCTCGCACACAGTCGCGTGTCGCTGAAAGCCCAGTCATAAATGCTCTTACAAGGGGACCTCTCCGAAATATATCCATGCTATCACTTTCTACCACTTCCTCCTCTTCATCCCTGAACTGGTTAAATCGTCTTGAACATAATGCCAATATCGCCAACAACATGCATATGGGCTCGTTCCCGTTCGTGTTGAGTTTATATTAACGCTAGGGGACCTAAACCAATGCGACTAATCTTATGGTTGTATATGTAATCGATTAATGTACATATTATCAATTATGGAAGGGTACCCTTCCGCGCATTTGGCAAAACCAGAAGTACTTAAGTAAGCTAATTGCTTTTTTTTGCTTTTAGTGAGCTGAGAGATATCGTGCGCGAAGAGGCTCGTAGAGGCTCGAGCAGCGCTACTGTTCTCTCAGCTCTTAAGCTGAGAGCACAGGGTGTTCGCAGAGTCGGTTCGCCAAATTTGTGAATGTTTTTTTATGAAAGAAACACTGGGTTTCACTATGCTCGCGATCGGAGCGCTTCATTTAGCTTCACTATGCTTTTCGCAATTTCTAACGTAAAAAAACACCTGTGTGCAGGCACACCACATCGTGCTCACTTGCCCCCGCTATACTTGGCGACTCGCATGGGACAACGAAAAAAAATCTGCGACAGAATTTAGAAACGTAGACTCGTGTCAACATTTCCCAGGTTAGGTACTCGATACTTTTGCCTACTTGTGCAGGCAACAACGATACTCTCCCGCTCAAGTTCATGCACACTATACGTAAAGGTAGCGTCGCACCACCGAAAAGTAACTTGAGCGTCAACGTGCGGTCGCGAAAACTTCCTTACTTAAGTTGCAGCGCCGACCCGTCAGCAGCCAATGAGAGGGTCGCGCAAATATGGATTCCGGGCTCACTTGAGCTTACTATGCTTTAGAAAGATGAACCCATCCAAATAGAAATAAAACGCATGCGACTGCGCGGAAAGCCAGCAGGTTTCTCGACTTTTGTTATGGCGACCCCTCAGAGCTGTCACCGGGTGACGGTTTCAGGGCGTCTCTTCGAGTAAAAAACAACCGCATCTTGGTTTGAGTATGCGCGGGTGGTGTTTTTTACTCAGCCAATGAAAGCAAAGCAGCAGCCCCTACAGCAGCAGCATGGTCCACTCCCTATGTCTCCTGTACGGCAACCCGGTTGGCTCCATGCAGCTTCATACTCCTATTCACGCACAGCCCCTAGGTATTGGGCTTCCTTCCAATGTGGGCCAAGCACGCCATGAACCCGCCCCTCCAACTTCTAACGCCGAGCTGGTTCATCATGCTGTTCTTCAGGCCGTATCCGAGACAGAAGAGCAGTCGGAAAGACGGTTCTCAGCAAACGAGCGGGACTGCTGTCGACACTGCTGTCGACACGCCGCCGCGGGCGTTAAGCGCAACAGACGAGGATGGGGTGAATGCAACACCAGCGTCGAAAACGGCAAAGCGCAAGGCACACAAGGGCGAAGGTGATGGTGCGCCTTCAAAGAAACAACGGAAGTAGACCCCAAGGTGCAGGCCTTCGAACCCCTGAAAACGACTTGAATGAAGGATGAGTGAAGCTGACAGAGTGAATGTGCAAGAAATCTGAACTACATTTAATTGAGTCAGTCGTACTGAAAGGTAAATAAAAAATATAACGAGGAATGACAAACTGCAGTTTTGTATGAAATGCACACAAAGTTTGTAAAAAGGGTCAACTCTAGTCAAAGAAAGTGCCCGTTCGATTAAGATAACAATTCTACATGCCATACTGCTCCATCAGAATTGTTCGGAGTAGAAGTAGTAAAGCGTGGAAATAGTCAAAGTCGGTCAACTTTGTACATCATATTATTTTGCGCTTGGCTATATACATTAATATATCTAGAGCCAAAAATCGTCTATTCGTTTTGAACATTATGTCAACATCGCCAACTGAACTCGTTCCCGTTCGTGTTGAGTTTATATTAACGCTAGGGGGATCTAAACCAATGCGACTGATCTTATGGTTGTATGTGTAATCGATTAATGTACATACTATCAATTATGGAAGGGTACGAACCCTTCCGCGCATTTGGCATGTAGATATATATTGACAGCACGGCAAGCGAAACTTGAGTTGAACGTTCCTTAGTTCCCCCGACCTCGCACACAGTCGCGTGTCGCTGAAAGCCCAGTCATAAATGCTCTTACAAGGGGACCTCTCCGAAATATATCCATGCTATCACTTTCTACCACTTCCTCCTCTTCATCCCTGAACTGGTTAAATCGTCTTGAACATAATGCCAATATCGCCAACAACATGCATATGGGCTCGTTCCCGTTCGTGTTGAGTTTATATTAACGCTAGGGGACCTAAACCAATGCGACTAATCTTATGGTTGTATATGTAATCGATTAATGTACATATTATCAATTATGGAAGGGTACCCTTCCGCGCATTTGGCAAAACCAGAAGTACTTAAGTAAGCTAATTGCTTTTTTTTGCTTTTAGTGAGCTGAGAGATATCGTGCGCGAAGAGGCTCGTAGAGGCTCGAGCAGCGCTACTGTTCTCTCAGCTCTTAAGCTGAGAGCACAGGGTGTTCGCAGAGTCGGTTCGCCAAATTTGTGAATGTTTTTTTATGAAAGAAACACTGGGTTTCACTATGCTCGCGATCGGAGCGCTTCATTTAGCTTCACTATGCTTTTCGCAATTTCTAACGTAAAAAAACACCTGTGTGCAGGCACACCACATCGTGCTCACTTGCCCCCGCTATACTTGGCGACTCGCATGGGACAACGAAAAAAAATCTGCGACAGAATTTAGAAACGTAGACTCGTGTCAACATTTCCCAGGTTAGGTACTCGATACTTTTGCCTACTTGTGCAGGCAACAACGATACTCTCCCGCTCAAGTTCATGCACACTATACGTAAAGGTAGCGTCGCACCACCGAAAAGTAACTTGAGCGTCAACGTGCGGTCGCGAAAACTTCCTTACTTAAGTTGCAGCGCCGACCCGTCAGCAGCCAATGAGAGGGTCGCGCAAATATGGATTCCGGGCTCACTTGAGCTTACTATGCTTTAGAAAGATGAACCCATCCAAATAGAAATAAAACGCATGCGACTGCGCGGAAAGCCAGCAGGTTTCTCGACTTTTGTTATGGCGACCCCTCAGAGCTGTCACCGGGTGACGGTTTCAGGGCGTCTCTTCGAGTAAAAAACAACCGCATCTTGGTTTGAGTATGCGCGGGTGGTGTTTTTTACTCAGCCAATGAAAGCAAAGCAGCAGCCCCTACAGCAGCAGCATGGTCCACTCCCTATGTCTCCTGTACGGCAACCCGGTTGGCTCCATGCAGCTTCATACTCCTATTCACGCACAGCCCCTAGGTATTGGGCTTCCTTCCAATGTGGGCCAAGCACGCCATGAACCCGCCCCTCCAACTTCTAACGCCGAGCTGGTTCATCATGCTGTTCTTCAGGCCGTATCCGAGACAGAAGAGCAGTCGGAAAGACGGTTCTCAGCAAACGAGCGGGACTGCTGTCGACACTGCTGTCGACACGCCGCCGCGGGCGTTAAGCGCAACAGACGAGGATGGGGTGAATGCAACACCAGCGTCGAAAACGGCAAAGCGCAAGGCACACAAGGGCGAAGGTGATGGTGCGCCTCCAAAGAAACAACGGAAGTAGACCCCAAGGTGCAGGCCTTCGAACCCCTGAAAACGACTTGAATGAAGGATGAGTGAAGCTGACAGAGTGAATGTGCAAGAAATCTGAACTACATTTAATTGAGTCAGTCGTACTGAAAGGTAAATAAAAAATATAACGAGGAATGACAAACTGCAGTTTTGTATGAAATGCACACAAAGTTTGTAAAAAGGGTCAACTCTAGTCAAAGAAAGTGCCCGTTCGATTAAGATAACAATTCTACATGCCATACTGCTCCATCAGAATTGTTCGGAGTAGAAGTAGTAAAGCGTGGAAATAGTCAAAGTCGGTCAACTTTGTACATCATATTATTTTGCGCTTGGCTATATACATTAATATATCTAGAGCCAAAAATCGTCTATTCGTTTTGAACATTATGTCAACATCGCCAACTGAACTCGTTCCCGTTCGTGTTGAGTTTATATTAACGCTAGGGGGATCTAAACCAATGCGACTGATCTTATGGTTGTATGTGTAATCGATTAATGTACATACTATCAATTATGGAAGGGTACGAACCCTTCCGCGCATTTGGCATGTAGATATATATTGACAGCACGGCAAGCGAAACTTGAGTTGAACGTTCCTTAGTTCCCCCGACCTCGCACACAGTCGCGTGTCGCTGAAAGCCCAGTCATAAATGCTCTTACAAGGGGACCTCTCCGAAATATATCCATGCTATCACTTTCTACCACTTCCTCCTCTTCATCCCTGAACTGGTTAAATCGTCTTGAACATAATGCCAATATCGCCAACAACATGCATATGGGCTCGTTCCCGTTCGTGTTGAGTTTATATTAACGCTAGGGGACCTAAACCAATGCGACTAATCTTATGGTTGTATATGTAATCGATTAATGTACATATTATCAATTATGGAAGGGTACCCTTCCGCGCATTTGGCAAAACCAGAAGTACTTAAGTAAGCTAATTGTTTTTTTTTGCTTTTAGTGAGCTGAGAGATATCGTGTGCGAAGAGGCTCAAAGAGGCTCGAGCAGCGCTACTGTTACATTCTGTCCGACGCTGTAGAGCCAGCGTCATTTCTTGTCAGACCATCAGTTTTAAACATTCGGTACTTTTTAATATGAAGTTGAGTATTCAAAATCGGCTGGTACTACCGTATAAAGCAGCTGAGGCGGTCGGATCGATGTATTTAACGAGTATTCAGTTTTGGAATAAAACGCCGCTCGGGTGGGCTTTAGCGGACCGACTTCGGAGTTGGCGAAATAAACGACGATCGGCTGCGCTGCGCATTGCAGCCCATTGATCAAAACATTATGTTCATCAAGCCATGGCCTATGCCGAGCGCCGCACGGGTGGGCTTTAGCGGACCGACTTCGGAGGGGGCGCAATGAACGATCGGCTGCGCTGCGCATTGTAGCCCATTGATCAAAAAATGAACGATCGGCTGCGCTGCGCATTGCAGCCCATTGATAAAAACATTACGTTCATCAAGCCATGGCCCATGCCGAGCGCTATGGTGGGGCTCGTGGAGATCGCGTCGCCGCAGTACAATGGGCTACAATGCGCAGTCGCAGTAGCGATAGCAGCAGACATGAACTAGTAATAACAATGACAACATCACTATGAAATCATTAACAGTAGTGAAATAGTCGTTGTAGTAACTGTAGTTGCAGTAGGGATAAGCAGTAAGTGGCCGTGCTCCAGCAGCTTTAGTTGCAGTAGAGGTTAAGCAGTAAGTGGCAGTGGTCAGTAATAACGCGCTCCACAAGTAGCAATATCAAAAGCAATACCTTTAACAATAGTGGGATATGAGTAGTACAGTGATGGAAGTAGTGATGTGGTAGGGGTAGCAGTAGCAGCTATAGTGACAGTGTCAGTGTCAGTGATAGTGACTGAAGCAGTGGCAGTCGCAGTAGCTGTAGCATTGAAGCGGTGGCGACAGTGGCAGTTGTAATTAATATCAATAGCAACAGGATGTTGTCAACATTAATTATAATAGTATGAAATTAAAATATCTTGTGTGTAATATGAAGCATTTCACGTATAGTAGTCACAAAATAGTGATAATGATAATAACAGTAACCAGTGCAGACTCGGCGCGTCCTAACCATTATACTAGCAAAAAACGCGAAACTGTTCGGTGTGTTTACCCCGCTTAGAGACCCACACGCGAAGCGCGCCCCAGTTTTGTTTTAGTAATTACTTTTCTTGCTAGCTGATGTCGTCTCCTGCTTGCCCGAAATTTGCGTTGCAAGGCAAACAAACCAAACCAAACCAAATGATTTGGTTCGAACGTTTCATGGAAAAATACCGATTTCGAACCTGAAACTCTCAGTATTCCGGTACTGGTTCTTTGAAACCGGTTTGAAATTCCGGGTATTTTATTGGCTAGAACTTGACCTCGTTTAAGGCTGCGTAGCCGGAAGGATATATTACAGGTCATGAACGCATTAGGTCACACTATAAAAAAGCACTTTGGTCACGTGGTCAAATGGCTTGGTCACGTCCATAGCGTGTGACCTAATAATGCTTGGTCACGTGCTGATAGAACTTAAGAACTCGTGCATTAGACTGCTCTGCGGGCAACTAACTTTTACATAAGGTTGTAAGGAGCAGGTATTTGTGTGTGTATTATGGTACCGTTGCCACAAGTTGCCTAGCCCAGCGGCATACATGTATAGACGCTCGTTTCGAAACGACCCGGGATAAGGCATGCAACTGCGCACTTCAAAAGAACCCTCAAGAGCAGCAGCGCCCTTTGGTCAGCCAAGTCGATCATGGCTCGCTCGCCATCCTCACGGCCCAGAAAAGGTGGTCGCCGCCCACGCTACTCGCCGACAGCTCGTCCAACAACGAGGGCCTCCAGTGTCCGCCAAGAAGTCGAAGCCGCTTCCGAACCACCGCCAGACTATGATTCCAGCGTCCCCACATTACCCCACGAACTCCAGGCTGCTCTGGAGTCTATTCCAGAGGAACAGAGCTGCACTACATCGATGACGACGTCTACCCCTTCGACTTGCTCCAGCACGCCTATGCATCCGCCCCATGAGCCGCCGTTGATTGCGGAGCATACGCGGCAGCATGATCCTGGGGATCCAGCTGGCCTGACGAGCTCAGCTTCCACGATTGGCCTCGCAATGGCAACACCGGTGAGTGAAGCAGCTCAAGGCGATACGGTAGCGTCGCAGCCCAAGAAGCGAGATGGTATAACAAAGGTATACCTTGGCGGGTACCAGTACACGAGATGCAACCGAAGCTCGGTGAAAATCACTTACCGCTGCAGTTTTTATCGCAAACCAAAGCTTTGCAGCGGCAAGTTGGTGTTTTATGCGGCGTCAATGACATACGACTTCCAGAACATGGTGCCTCATACATGTCAAGGCGAAGCCACAGCCGAGCAAGTGCTTGCGAATGACGATGGAGTATGTGTCAATGTTGTGGACGACATGAAGAAATACGTAGACGACCTCGCTGAGCAGGACTTTTCGGCTAAGAAGATTTGGTCGCTCGCATACAATCAGTTTTACGCAAAATCAACTTGTGTGGTTCGTGGGCTTTCTCGACAGCAGGTTCTTACTCGAGTAGGAAACGCAAATGCTCGCCCTAACGCATTCGCTTGGTTGGAGACTCCGGAGTTGGCGCGAGTGAAACACAAAGACGTGGGCTTCCTTCAGTTCAAGTACACGTGGCAAGACGACAACCGGATCAAGGCAGGCAAGTCGGGCTTCGATCGGATCTTTGGTTGGGCCCATCCGGAGCTGCGAAACCTGCTTAAGTATGAAGGTCTACATTTGTATGTAGACGGCACATTTCGCTGTGCCCGAAAGACTTTGGCCAGTTCGTCACGCTCATGTTGTTCGACCCATTGACGGACCTGTTTGTGCCGGTATTCTTTACGCTGGCGACGAACAAAACGCAGGACTTGTACAACAAAATGTTCACATGCATCGAATTTTCGCTGGGTAGGAAGCCCAAGCCTGCCGATGTGGTCTGTGACTTTGAGGCAGCCATGATATTTGCAATTCGAGAACATTTTCCGCCTACACGCATCCTCGAGTGTTTGTTCCATTTCAAACAGGCGTGCAGACGGAAAATGAAGGAGTATCGGATGCCCAACGCTGAAGTTGTGGTGGCCATGGAGTTTGGCGTTCTGGACATGCTCACTGTTGTCCACCCTGCCAAGATAGCTATTCAAGGTGTAGCCTGGGTTAAGGCTAAAATCAAAGCACGCTGCGAGTCAAAAGGACTGGCGTATTCGCGCGCAAAGTGGAAACGATTTTGGCAATACTTTGCTAAAACGTGGCTGGACATGTACCCTCCAGATTTGTGGAATATCCACGGCGTGGAGCGCAAAGTTGTGAACAGGACGAACAATCCGCTTGAGCGATTTCACAGAGAGTTAAACGCGAGAATGAAGGATCACCCTTCGCTAAAGCGATTCGTGCGTGTCATCGAGGAAATTGCGCGCGAGTACGTTGTCCACCGAGCGAGCATAATCTCCGGTGACGCTACCGCGCCTGTGAGACCGAATATGCGATTTCCTAGAGCTGCAGTGCTTCCGGAACCCAGCGAAATCCAGGACTCCGACAGTGAAGAGGAGACTGACTGACTTCGAAAATTCGTCTGTCGATGGAGTGGAGGACGCTGACCTTTCTGACGAAGAGCTGGGAATATTGTACGACACATCCTTCGACTACGAAGAAGAAGTCAAGATTGACACCTAGGTAGGTGCACGATGAAGCCCTGCTGAAATGCTGCACAACTTCACACTAATATATATCCAAGCTAGCTTAGCCATTTCTATTGTTCTCTCACGTGATCAAGTGCGATTTGGTCACGTGGTCAAACAGTGTGACCTAATGCGTTCATGACCTGTAATAATGATTACCGCGTAGCCACTACCAAGCAAACTATGGAATAATGTCTGCACCGAGCTCAGATAAAGCCGCATAAATCGAAAATTTGATCAAGAGGGGATTTCAACCAATAGTATCGGTTTGATTTAAACCAGACCGGGTTCCGTTTTAGTTTGAAAATGGCGCCCGAAACCGTAGAACCTTAATTCAAACGGTTACTTGGTTTGGTTCATTCTCCGAACCATTTGGTTTGGTTTTAGTTTGTTCAAGGGGTGCTTGCAACGGTAGATACAAGATATCAGCCGACAATATTTCAAGACGGCGAACCTTGGCAGAGGTCTGTTTGCAGCTACTTGTTTGTAGACTTCTGAACCAAATGCATCATTCGAAGCCACTGTGTTCCGCTGGGGACATTTGACGTTGGCCGACGCAGAGTAACCTCAGGCCTACGAAGTAAAACACATTCATGGAAAGATAAAAACCAGTAAATACTTTGGTTCTAGCAACACCAATGCTACCTGCTCTGAAACACCTTGCGGTAACGACCGCACAGAATCTACACAGCACATACATAACCAAAAGCATTTTGTAAAACGTATTTTGGCTAGCCACAGTTAGTTGTTTAACCCAAGATACGTTTTGCACATCTGCTGCGCCTCGTTCGTAGCCGCAGCATCTGCATCGCATATCCGAAAGCCAAAACGAAAATGAAAACAACGAAAGCAGGCACAACGTCTGATCCTATCAAAAACGGATAATTTTCTTAAGAATTGTCCGCTTAGAGTATTCTTGTAAACCCGAGCAAGGAATTCGCTCAAGTCCAATACTATCGATCGATACACATCCAAAACGCCGACTCCCCAGTCTTGCTTTTGCGGTCGTCGTGGCAGCCACCTCCCCCTATTCAGGGACCATACTCCGCTGCCACGGCGCCGCATTAGCGAGGCTCCCCACACACACATGCCTCTCTCTATTTTGACAATCTTCCCAAGACCGGCCGCCGTCCCGGGTTTGCCGCCGCCATTCGATGTGGCGGCGAATACATTGGTCATCTGCAGCTCCAGCAGCACGTCACGTGCCCGGGCAGTACGACGTCCGCACCGAAGGAGGAGATCTCGCGATAGCCGAAGGCGCTGCGGCTGCCAACCATGTCCGGAGGGTGGATTTGCGCGGGGCATTCATTGCCGTCGCCTTCAAGTTGTCCGCGACCAAACCAAACCATGTATGAGCACGAAGTAGGGCTAGCCTTGTAACAATTGCCAATGCAACATTCTCAGTTTTGGTTTTCTGCTATCGCCTTTGCTACTCAACTAGAATAGAACCGCATCGCCGTGCAGTACGGAGTCTGTGTATACTACTGGACATACCTTAAAAATGGCTTCCGTGCCTTACCACTAAATCTCCGATAAGCTTTGGTTGACACGGGTTGAAGTTGTGCTGGAGTAAACTAAGTACGAATACGTATTCCTCTTTAATTTTATGAAGCTAGCCTGTTGAACCATGTAGCCTGTCAATTTGGATGCAAAACCAAAAAAATATACCACCTTGTACTTGAAATTTGTATTGATCCACTAATTACGACTTGGGTGGTCCACATATTTCGAATTAATCCCTATTGGGCTGTCCGTACAACGTGTACCCCGTTGCACTACCAGGATAAAGGGCCCAGTGCGACACCGGAGTCCTACCGGTTTCATACAAATGTACCAGTTAGATGTCAAGAGAGGTCATAATTTTGACTTGACGTACTACGGATATAATCCTATTTGGTCTGTGACTGGGGCTCGCTTCGCGTGTGGGTCTCTAAGCGGGGTAAACACACCGAACAGTTTCGCGTTTTTTGCTGGTATAATAGCAAAAAACGCGAAACTGTTCGGTGTGTTTACCCCGCTATAATGGTTAGGACGCGCCGAGTCTGCACTGGTTACTGTTATTATCATTATCACTATTTTGTGACTACTATACGTGAAATGCTTCATATTACACACAAGATATTTTAATTTCATACTATTATAATTAATGTTGACAACATCCTGTTGCTATTGATATTAATTACAACTGCCACTGTCGCCACCGCTTCAATGCTACAGCTACTGCGACTGCCACTGCTTCAGTCACTATCACTGACACTGACACTGTCACTATAGCTGCTACTGCTACCCCTACCACATCACTACTTCCATCACTGTACTACTCATATCCCACTATTGTTAAAGGTATTGCTTTTGATATTGCTACTTGTGGAGCGCGTTATTACTGACCACTGCCACTTACTGCTTAACCTCTACTGCAACTAAAGCTGCTGGAGCACGGCCACTTACTGCTTATCCCTACTGCAACTACAGTTACTACAACGACTATTTCACTACTGTTAATGATTTCATAGTGATGTTGTCATTGTTATTACTAGTTCATGTCTGCTGCTATCGCTACTGCGACTGCGCATTGTAGCCCATTGTACTGCGGCGACGCGATCTCCACGAGCCCCACCATAGCGCTCGGCATGGGCCATGGCTTGATGAACGTAATGTTTTTATCAATGGGCTGCAATGCGCAGCGCAGCCGATCGTTCATTTTTTGATCAATGGGCTACAATGCGCAGCGCAGCCGATCGTTCATTGCGCCCCCTCCGAAGTCGGTCCGCTAAAGCCCACCCGTGCGGCGCTCGGCATAGGCCATGGCTTGATGAACATAATGTTTTGATCAATGGGCTGCAATGCGCAGCGCAGCCGATCGTCGTTTATTTCGCCAACTCCGAAGTCGGTCCGCTAAAGCCCAACCGAGCGGCGTTTTATTCCAAAACTGAATACTCGTTAAATACATCGATCCGACCGCCTCAGCTCTTTATACGGTAGTACCAGCCGATTTGAATACTCAACTTCATATTAAAAAGTACCGAATGTTTAAAACTGACGGTCTGACAAGAAATGACGCTGGCTCTAAGCTATCCGCTTAGAGAATAGCAATAACTCACTTTATTTTCAACTTAGCAATGAGATCTTTCCCAGTGCTGCATCTTGTTTTGACCGTTAAGATTTTTTTCAAAGACCGTTGGAGAAGAAAGCCATTGGGACGAGGCCTTGCTTGATCTGCTCGAGATGGGCTCTGTGTGCATTCTCAAACGTGCAGCAAGATGGCAGACGGTAGTGTGGATGGAGGGTGTACTTCTTTGCCGAAACTTCGGCCTTTGCTGACGGACTCGGGCCTTACCGATCAAGATCGCCGGCAAGTTCGCTACATGGAGCGCGAGCTCCTTGACAGCATGAAGGAGAACGAAGAAGAGCTCATGAACCTCAACTCGGGCAAGTTTAATGCTGCCGCGGGGGACTTGGACGAAATGTTCAAGCACGTGTGCTTTCCGCGCGAGGGAAACTTAGACGGCCTGTGCTTGGACGAGCTCGAGACTGCCGTGGAGAAGCAGTCGAAGATGTTGAGCGGCACAGACATGACTAAGGTTTGTCGTTTGCATTTCAAGTTTGAGAAGTATGTTGTAAGCTGTGTGTTGTTTTATTGTGTATCGCTACCAGTTTAAGTCCCTGGACTTAATAAACGCAGGAAGTCGAGACTGCACCACCGCATCGATTGAGTTTGACTGGGATGGACTGGGAGTGGCTGTGGGGTCTTGCTTCCAAACAGTCCCGGACACGAATATCCTGTAAGCTAAGAAGTAGCCTCTGTTTTGCGTTAGGATTTGTGACTTTAGAGGGCTTTTGTTACTTATCATTTACATGTAGGTTCGGTATGTTGGATACGACGGTGGCCGAAAAGAAACAGAGGAAGGCCCCACGTCGAGCACCCAAGGGCATGGGCGCGCAGGAAGCCGAGCCCAAGCTCTACACAACCAAGGTGAGGTTATACATGTACAGGACTACCGCATAAAATTGATCGGCGAAACATTTTTTTAATACTTTACATTTAACACGGTTTTGGCTCAGGCAAAGGACACTGAAGGAGCCCAAGCTCATCGGCTGAAAGTTCTCGAGACTGCGGTTGCCCGCGAGCCTGGAGGAAAAGCGTCGCTGTTCGACGCAACGCTGGATCCAACGAGCTTCGAGCAGGTACGCTTGCCTTTACCACATCACGAGTGAGTTTTGCAGCGTCACTGATTCATTAACTGTTTTTACTTTTATTTAATATCTTCAGACCATTGAGAACTTGTTCGACACGTCCTTCTTGGTGAACCAAGGCGTGCTGGGGATTGGTGTGGACGAAACCACGGGGTTACCTTACATCGGTAAGTGTACGTATGAGATACGCATTGCCAAAGTGCTGATACGGTGCAAAATATTGTTATGATAATCTCAGAGCAAACGACTGCGGAGCACGGTGACGGTGCTGAAAGAGAGCAATCCATCATCAGTCTCACTCCGGGCCAGTGGGAACAGCTCGCTAGTGCATACGGCCGCGATGAGCCTTTGGTTGGCCACCGTTCGTAACCGAGGCGAGATGTACGAGCGAGGGAAGTTTTATTTTCAGATTGAAGTCAAGTTGCATTCCGTCGCAAGTAGTGAGGTACTTCAAATAACATGGTGAGTTGGTTGAGTAAATATACCTGCAATGAAATCCTACTGATCGTTCGTCATTTTTCACGCCGTGCCATTGCCTTTTCGCCGGGATGTAAATTACCATAGCGGGGCTAATTGATACATGTACTTCCGTAACACGGCTTATCCAGGATACGATGTACTTACCCTAGGGTAAGTATTAAAGTATATGAACATTCACTATTTCAAGTAGTGCTTGATAACTCCTGAAGTGCCATTTACTAAGTAGACTGCAAAGCAGAGCAGAATGCATATATTTTAATACAGAATCCCTTTAGTAAATAGTGAGAGGTATGCGTCTTGTACTTCTCAAGATGATTCAGGCGATCGGCGATCAGCTACTGGATTTCTAACGCTCCCTCGGATCCAGGATAGGATTGGAGATGTGTTTCTGTGTGGTAAACTAAAATTCCTGGCCACCCAAACCTTGTCTGCTCTATTGTCAACGTTGTTGCAGTCTGGGTCAAACGCACTCTGCTTGGTACCGTACGTGTACTGTACTTCAAACCTCACGATCTCGCCCGAGTCCAGCAATCATTTGGCAATTTGGTGATTCAAGAGGAAATTCACGGGCGACACATGCGTCTGCACTGCATTCTGCTGATTGTTGTGGCTTTCATCCTTGCCGGCTGCCCGACAAGCGCAGCTTCCGTCCAGGCAGAGCTCTCAAGGGCCCTCCCCCAGTCTACCGCTGCTGTTTACGACAACGGCAAGAGTCTTTTACGCGGCGACGAGGACGGCGAAGAGAGGGCATTCAACGACGAGCTGATCAGCAAGTACCTCCACCTGTTCGAAGGCTGGGCAAGAAACAACCAGACGCCAGAAAATCTCTTCTTGTATCTGGGACTCCCCCGAATCATGAAGAAGGCCTACATAAAGGGAAGATGGAATTTGCTACTTCAAAACGAGAACTTCATCATGTATCGCAAGTACGAGAAGTACTTGCATCTCCTGAAGAACGGTGAGCATTGAGTCGATCTAGCTCGAGTGCAACGCAACGTCGGTAGCGGTAGACGCAGAATCGGCTTATTAATTAATCAATGAACGTTAGGTCTTCGGCCTGGCCTACAGTAATAAAGAGAAAATGAACGACGAAGCTTCCGGCGATAACCGCAATAAAATAAAAAAAAACGACGAAGCTTCAATCTGCAAGTGAGCTTTCTTGCCTGCCTGACCAAAAAGCATCGAACCTTAGTGGCGGGGAAAGAGATGGCGTTCGCCGTAGTGAAAAACGCATTTTGTGTGTGTGATGGTTAAAGTGCTTGAAGATCAAGTATTGGTGGTTATTATCCAACGTACCATATATTAATAATAGATGCTACTGCTCCATGCTACAACCTTCTCCATAGAAAAAGAGCAGTAAAAGATGCAGACACATCTTGCAATTTTTTTATTTCTTGAAAAAAAGAATTAATTTGAAAGATATGCCTATATCCAAGCCAGGTTGGAGGACATCGATCGAAGGATCAGGACAAAACTCGATACGTGGGTTTATTGATAACAAATTGGGTTGAGAGTGGACGCTAACAATATTCCATGTAACGTTATCCCAATCTTTGTGAGTTCTGGAATCAAACCGCCCCATGCAGCAACGAATAGAGATCGATTGCTTTTGCACAATGCAACTTGCAAAGCAAAGCGTGCCAGGCAACCAAACGGGAGCTAGGCCTGGATTCAAAAGAGTGCATTTCACGCTGCGTCTCACGACATAGCACGAAGGCAATAGAGTTCCAGTTAGGTTGACAACGTTTTTCTTTGGTTTTGACTTGTGGGGTGTCGTTACGCCTACTGGTAGCTTCAATCAGAAGCACCGAGTCGAACCAAAGAAAAAAAAATGCTCCTAACCGTCGTGCTTTGTGTCTTGCAATGAAGACACTTGGCTGGTCCATTGCTGGCCAAGTGTAGATTGAAGTTTCAGCATGGCTACACGTCCAGTCGCAGCAGCGACATAAGCTGAGATTATGCTACTGCTTCTGTCAATTTTAAAATGAGACGCAAATAAAACCTCAATATTATCGAGGTTTTTCACTACGAATGTCTCGTGCGCGGCAAAAAAGTTGTTGGTCTCCATTACCGAGCGAGAGAGAAGCAGCGACAGCAACGACGATTCTAAGCCCCCAGGCCGAGATGCCCGCCGACGACATCGAGCGCATCGTGGACCGCAAGCTCATCAAGCAGCGCGTGCACTACTATGTGGTGTGGAAGGGCTTCGGAGAGGAGAACAACACCTGGTACGTTCAAAACACAATACAAGTCCCGCGAAACCTCCACCTGGGTGGAAGGTTACCCCCTATCTAGTATTATGTGTCAACTAATATAGTGGGGTTACCATCGCTGTAGGGAGAGCCGCATTGACCTCATGGCCGATGGCTACTCGGACGTCATCAAGCGCTTCGAAGAGCGTACGTGGTGATCAGCAGCGACTCGGTCCTCAATGTATACTGACCTCTAACCATTATTATATTTTATATATTATTATGCTGCAGAACGCAAGAAGGAGTCGGGAGCTTCGACTCCTCGCGGTCGCAGTCCCGGCCGCTCGACGTCCAAGAGCCCGCGCAAGAGCAAGAGCCCTGGACGTGGCCCGAGGGGACGTCGCAGTCGCTCTCGCAGTGCCTCTGTGAGCAGGAAGCTGCCCGAGAGCAACAACGACGAAGAGAAGAAGGAGAACGCGAAGAAGGAGAAGGAGCTCACGTCTCCCAGCTCTACGACCCCGCGGCGACGCAAGAGCCCGAGCAACAACGAGAAGAACAACGATGTCGCAGCCAAGGAGACGCCGAGGCGCCGATCGACCCGGAAACAGGTGACGACCGAGTCGTCGTCGACGCAGTTTGTGACGCGTCTGGACGAGCAGAAGGCCGACCCGGCCACGGACGAGGAGGACGACTCGCCTCTGCTTCGGTCGACGATTGCCGCGCTGGCCCCGCAGGTGCGCGAGATGGCGCCGCCTGCCCCGTTGGCGGCGGAGACGGACGTGCAGAAGAAGAGCTTGACCCTCTCGTACGAGGAGGAGGACGAGGCGGGAGTGCTCTTGAAGCCGCACAGCGAGAAGGAGACGACGACGACGTCCGAGTCCAGCGCCACGATTAGCCCGGTGCATGACCACGCCGGTCCGGTGCAGGATGGTTTGATCGCCAAGGTGGTGGAGAGTGGGTACCTCGCGTCCATCCTGAGTGTAGCGGCGGTGGTAGGCTCTCTCGTGGCTAGTCAAATGCTGCCTCGTGACAATGAGGAGGGTCCCGAGCTGTGGCGGAGATGGTTGTCGTTCCTCACGCCCGTGGTGGCGCTGCTGCTGTTCTTCCACCAGAAGGATGGACGTGCTTCGGCCAAGTGGGTGGCAACTGCTCTGTCGTGGCGTGCTGCTGCGGAGTTGCTACTGTTGATCGGTGGTACGCCTCGTGAGTTCGAGACGATGGTCGCTGGTTCCGCTGGTCTCGCCAACCTGTCGCTGACCATCGCGCTCGTGTTCACTCTACGCCACGATGAGCACAAGCAGTCCAAGGCTACGCTTGCGCTGCTGACGGTGGGCTCTTTGGCGCTCTTCCTTTCGGACAGGTAAGCTTTGTCTCGACAATGTTTGTCGTGTGTGTGTGCTCAGCTCTAACTTGACCCTCTCGTTCTATTGTTGCTGTTGCTCAGTTGGGTGATCTCAACGGAAAACCCGGAGCTGGAGTCGCGTGTTATCCTCATGTCGATGGCTGTGGTAAGTTCTTCCATTGTGCTCGTGATGGCCTGAGTCATAGAACTGTTGTCTGACCCCGTTGTTGTTGCTGGTCCCTTTAGCTTGCAATCGCACTGTCGCCCATGCCGACGGTATCCGGGGAGGATGATGATTAGGATAGGGCGCCTCAGGCCCAGTCGCTCGACGCTGTAATTAGGAGTTTCTGTTTTTTTTTTGCGCTGACTTCATTCGGAGGTAGTGCTGTCGCTACTATATGAATTTTATGATCTCCGCTGTTGCCGGCAGGCTGTGTTCCACTTCATCAACTTTCACGCTTTCTTGACGCACGAGCGTTTTATCCTGGGGAAGACGAGTATGTGGCGTAAGGCTCTGTATTTTCAATCGACCAGCAACTCTTTGCAAGTGGCCCGACTACTGCAGCGCCAAATGCAGCGTCTTGATCAGCAACTGCTGGCTTTGGACGCTTACAACCGAGTCGACATCCCCCTCGCTGTGTACCAGCTCCCGAATAACCTCAATCGTCAGTGCCGAAGTTGTCTGGGCGCCGTGCATCAGATGCTCGGGCCGCGACGCATACTCCTTCATCGCCTTGTACAGAAGGGTCTGGCGCATGAGCGACTCGAGCTTCTCCTCGTTCACGCCCGCAGCCGACTCGGCAGCCAGATTGTCCCACAGTGCGCCATCATCAACGATACAGGCTCTCCACACACTCGCACGCATCTCTTCGTACTCCTCAGTAAGGGGGTCCGTAGCCAGGGTCTCCAACGCCTCGAGGGCCATCAAGAAAATGTTGGTTCTGTTGCATGCAGCAAAACAACAAGCAAGACGCGTTAGTAAGGCGACAATCGATACCCCAACACTCAAAACATTTCGCTTTACCTCATAGGATCGTCCTTATCGGCGGAGAGAGCCGATGTCACGCACACGCGAACGAGTTCTTCAGGTGCTAGGGGCTGCGTGCTGATGGTCTCCTTCAACGGCAACTGCAGCAAGAGCTCTTGGAGTTTCCCACGCACAAGCTGTAGGTAGCATCACAACACAAAAGTGTCAATACAAAACCTTCCCAACGAGAGAAGACGAAACAACTCAGCTTACCTCGCGGTTGATCTCCTGGACCCTCTCAGGGTGGGACAGACTGGGCGAAGCGAACGCAGCAATCTTGGCAATGCTCGCCATTGTCTTGCGCTTAGGCAACGAACGCTGCTCGCCCTTGGTTTCACGCAGCGCAAGCGTCGCCACCTGGTCATACCGCTCAATGGAGACCGCAGTCAGCCACCGGTACTTCCTCAGGTGCTCTCGGCTCTTCATAAACTTGTGCAGCGAGGGCGCGAAAATTTGCGAATGGGCCAGAAGGTAAGCCATCATAGTCGGCGAAGCCGCACTAGCTTCTCGGCTGCCTTGGGCCCACGGGTTCCGAACCTCGCCGTTGTACCAGCGGAAGATAAAGTCATCGAAACCCTCGTACTTCTTGCAGTATGATTCCAACCTCTTCGACGCGGGGCTCTTGGGCAGTTTGCCAAGAACGCAGTCTAGCTTGGACAAATTCTCGGAGTCCTCAACAAAGACCAGGTAGACCATGCCTTCGTAGTAGGAATATTTCTCACAGAGCTCGACACTTTTGCTGAAAAGGTCTGCTCGCTTCCGCGCCACAAAACCATCCTGGTCAAACTCGACTGCCATATCACTGTCCTGAGATGGGGTCTGTGTCGCGATGTATACCAACGGGTTCAGCGTCACCCGCTTGGTGAAAGTTTCTTCCTTGCGGAGCTCGTCTGCTTCGTCACTTGAGGCCAGAGGGATAAAACGAGCGTAGTCGTCCAGCAACACCGTTCCTAGTCTCCGGATCTGATCAGTAAGCTCGAAGATCTCATCGTACTGCCAACGAATCTGCTTGTCGGACGCGCTCGACTGCGAGTATCCAGCAAGAACTGAAAGTCGAGAAATCTGGTTAGCCAGAACCTCTCGGACATCGCGTGTGAAAGCCCAGCTTCCGGTCGCCGCAAAGCTAGCAGTAGAGCTCTGCACAGGAGTGCACAGCATGCTCAACATAGCATACCCACTCTCCAGCAACGCGTACAGATAAGTCGCGTCACTTTCACCAATGGAGGTCGCAAGGTACTGCACCTCGTCACCCAAATGCTGGAAGAGCTCAGCGATCTTGCTCACTTCACAGTAGAACACATCGAAGGAGTTGTAGCCTGCGAGACGGAGCTGCTCTTTCTGGTAGCCGCGCTTCTCGACGGTTTTCTCGATCGCGTGCAGAAGGAACTTCCCGGTTAGTCGCTGCTGAATCTTTTGCACCTCTGACGACGTCTCATCGTCCGCAGCCCCCGAAGACAGAATCGACGCTTGGAACTTGCTAAGAGCAATCGCAGCGTGCAGCTTCTCCTCGTTTTCGGTCAGGCAGCGCTTCAGCTCGCCAGAATCTTCAATGAACTCCCATACTGACGAGCAGCGACGCTGCAAGAACTCCATAAATGCCGCGTGACGATTTCTCTTATCTTCCAGCTGGTAGCGCACCAACTTCGGCGTGACTGAGGACATATCGGCTTCGCTCTTCTGTGCGTCGGACTGGGCAGGGGGCGCATCATCGCTGGCTCCCTTCTCCCAGCGCAATCCGGACGACGACTTAGCATCCAGGATCTGGAGGTCCACCATGGCAGCAGCTTCCGCAACAGCACCAATATCTCTCGAGCTCACACGAAGAGCTGACGCGGAATCCGGATCGTCGTGAAAGTGCGTCAAGAGCAGACGAACGTAATCCTCCACGCTAAGGCTCTCACCGAGAAAATGCGACGATTCGCTCGTCAAATAGCTTGCTTCTTCACGTCGCCTGCGTGCCCTCTCCACCGATGCCTCAGACGGAGCTGGGGGCGCCAGACGCTCCAGCTTCTGCATGTCCGAGGCTGTCGCCATACAAACCGATCCACTCGGTGCCTTCGGATCTTCATCCATCAGCAAGAACGACACGGAACCCTTCACGGCATTGTTGTCGAATGAACTCTGGTCCACGCGAGCTCCAAACGCCAACGCCAATCGTCCTTGAGCTCCTTGAAGCGGGAATGCCGCCGAACGCACACTTGTCTGCCCGGCTTGCGGCAGTAGAATGGTCGAAAACTGGACCGGCTGCATCTGCGTCCACACCAGATACAGCGCGCCACGCGTAATGGGGAAACTCTCCACCTCGAAGAACTGCTTGGCGTTCTGTTCATCGAAGGCCGGCTCATAGTCCAGCACGCACACCCACTCCAGCTCCGGCAGTGTGTCATCATCCACAGGTCCAAGAGAGAACTGGAACAGCGCGTACTTGACCTTGGCATTCGTCCCAGCTCGCGACGACGAGCACACGAACGCCACCAGCAGCGCGAAGCACGTCTCCTGCACGTAGGGCATCGATACAACGTACACCTTGGCCAGATGGGCCTCCGGGAAGTTGTCACTGAAGTAGCTGATGGCCACGCGGCTCGCATCAAAGTGCCACTGAGAAACACACGAACAGTCCATCACGTCCCCCGTGCTGAACGTGCGTCGCTCGAGCATGCCGTCCTGGAAGAGCACGAGCATGTCCGCCGTCTCGTCCATCTCTCCACTGCTGCTCATGGACGCCGCGTCCCTTAAGGCCGAGGGCAGCACGCGCAGATACTTGATGGGCTGGTTCACGTCCAGCTCTCCTCCATCAGCTCCCGATCTCGACGCCGCGGACGAGAAGAAAAACTGCGACACAGACTTGGTGATGCCCGAGAGGAAGCCCGCGCTCTGCTTCTCAAAGGCGCGCACGCGGATGCGTCGGTCCTCGAGCGCCACCTCCCACACGTTGCCCTGGTTGCTCCAGCACACCAACCCGGTGGCGTCGTCGAGAATCTCCTGGTCCTCCTGAGTGGCCACCACAGCCGCATTCGGGTGCGTGGTCACGTGTTCATTGACCCCCAACGGGATCTGCACACTGAGCGGCACGCTCTCGTAGGGCAGCTCGACGTCCTCCCAGAAGAGCACGATGCCGCTCTTGCCCACGACCATAAGACTCAGGCTCTGGCTGTAGAGCGCGAACAGGAACGGGTGCAGCACCTCGTCCGGCTCGAGCTCGTCGGGCAGCTGCAGCGCGATGACCTTGCCGCGCTCCTGTTGCCACAGCAGCATCTTGGAGCGCAGAGGCAGCACATAGTATGGGACCCACTGGCGGCCGCTGCGATGGCGCGCGGAGGGCACGGACGCCCTGCAGCAGCGCACCTGTACGCGCTGGTGACGCGGTAGCTGCGGCCACTCCTTGCGCAGCTCCTCCAGCACTTGAGGCGGCAGACGCGCGCCCTCCACGATGGTGCAGCTGCGCGAGTCCACGAGCAGCGACGCGCTCTCCTCCTCGGCGTCGCCCGCGCTCGATCGCGGTGCGTACAGCGCGTCCCAGTGCTCCAGGCGCTGGCGCTTGCTAGCGCTCAGCGCATCGGCGGACAGCAGCCCCGCGCGCTTGGACGGCACCTCCACGAACTTTCGGGCGCGAAACATTCCGCTGCAGCTCGCTCGCCCCTCGAGCTTTGATTTCACTATGGGGTGGTTGGTTGAAATGTATGTGGCTGTGGAATGTAATATATAAACTGTATATGTTTATATTTACTTAGACGAGACGAGACAGGGCTACATTTGATGCGATGGTCAAAGTGGTTGCTGTTGCTTTGTTGTCAGTGACAAAAGGGTGACAACTTGTCACCCTTTTCGTTGAGATGAATGTCGTCGTCACTGTCAATTAAATACGTCTACAGTGCCCTGAGTGTGTGTCTTAATGCCGTGGGTGTAGGCTACGAGCACGGGGGATAACTATCAAAACCCTGCTTGAGTAACAAATTTGAATATGGTCAGGTCTGGTCTGGTGTGGTCGTGGTTGAACTGTCATCAGAAGCCGAGCGTTGCACGCTGGTTCCGGTACTCGAGCTCGGCGTCCGGAGACGTGGCGCTTGCAGCCACTTGATCGGCGGTGCTGCCGACTGAGGACGAGATACTGCCCGCTGCGGGAGCGCCGTCGGTCGAGCCTCGGCCTTGGTTCATGAAGTGTTGGTGCGCGAGCTGGAGCACCTTGACCCACTTCAGCATCTCCTCGTGGCTCTTCGCAGTCATCCGCGTCTGGTGCGTGGGCGAGCAGATCATAAACTCGTTGGGCTTACCCACCTCCTTGCCGTGAAGGATCTCCAGAGACTTGTGCTTGAGTGGGATGGCACCGCGCGGCTCGCGATCACCCTCCCTCTTGTAGTAACGAAGATATCCATCCGGCTCGATGTTGCACCACCGCTCGCGAACGCCACGCAGCGACATGTTTCCGAACGCGCCCTTCTCGTTCGAGTGCGTTGGGTGTTTCCGGAGAACACCGCTCATCATCGGCAGCATGCCCTCTCGAGGGATCTGGTTCGAGTTGGAGTTGCAAGACATTGAACCGATAGATGCACTGCTGCTGCTGCGCTGGGTCAAGTTCTGCTCGTGTCGCTCGGAGCCCCGTTGGCCGTTAGCTGAGGGTCTGTTGCCACCGTGCGAACCCCTGAAGGAGCCTCGAAGTCCGCTAAGCGACGCTCGGGAGCCAGCAGTCGATCTCCGGGGAGGGTCCTGCATCGTAGGTGGGCCGACAATCGAAGGTCTCAAGTACGTCTCCTTGGTCTTCGCAGACACGTTGAGCGTACCATTCGTCAGCGCCTGGAACTGATCCTGCACGATCTTCATCTCGTCCTTCAGCTGCAGTCGCCGCTTGCTCAGTTCGCTCTTGCGCTCCTCATCCTTCTCGCCTGCAGCCTTTGCGAGCTGGACAACAGTTTCGTGCAACTGAGCTTGAAGCTTCGTCAGCTTGTTTTGCAGTCGTGCGTTTTCCGACACGCGTTCGTGCGGAGCCTCGTCGATGTCAACAGTGTCAACTGACGAATCTGCGTGCTGCAGCGCAACCTTTTTGCCTTCATCGACGTCAAAGAAAACCTTCAGGTCGTTCTCCATTCGCCGCATATCGTCCAGTGCCGTCTTCAGATCGTCCTTCAGGTCAGCTCGTCGCAGCGAAAGGTTCTCAGCCTGCTGCTGGTCTCCACTGGATGTCGCCTTCGCAATTCCAGCCACCGTTTCCCGCAGGTTCTTCCGCAGCAAGGCAATCTTGTTCTCCAAAAAGATCAGCTGAGGCGGACGCTCGCCGCTAATAAATTCATCCTCACGCTTGACTGCCGCCGCTGCCACGTCCATTTGGTTCTGGAACTGGTGGATTTCCAATTCCACGAACTTCGTTCGCTCCTCCTCCAACTTAATGTCCTCTTCGAGATGATCGCGTTGCGCCTTGATCTTCTCAAGCAGCCGTTCACGTGCATCCTCAGCACGGGTATCGATGGAGCCTCTCTGCACCATTGAGCCCAAAAATGCTGGCGAGAAAAACTTGATCTCGCCGGCGCTATTGGTATCCATCTCGAGGTTGCCATACTCATCCAGTTCCTTCTGCAACGCATCGAGAGTCTCTTCAATTTTAACGCGCGCAGCCTGCAGCTCCTCGTTCTCAGCGATGATCTCAGAAACTTCCTTCTCGAGCTCCACGGTACGCTGGGTCAGCTCTGCTGTTCTCAAGACCTCTGGCGACTCGAACTCTCCAGCCGTTTGCTTGTCTAACTGCTCAATCACTTCCTTCAGTGAAGCCGCCTCTTGGATCAAGTGCTCACGCTCCTTCTCCAAGTTTTCTTTGTGCTGCTCCTCTTCTTCGATTTCTGACTCCATGACCTCGCACTTCTTCTCCATCTCGAGCCGCTTGAGCTTCATGTGCTGCTTTGTAGACGCCCACACTTGCTTGTGCAGCTCGTACGACACGAGGATCTGGAAATATTCCATCCGACGCGAGTTTTGCATCACTCTTGCGGCACGGGCCTCTTTGCCTTCTTCCGTCTCTTCGTGCGGAATTTCCTCTTCGACGCGGCCAACGATGCCCTTGGTGATATCAGCAAACTTAATCCGAACGGGTCGTACCATCCGAGCAAGCAACTCCAGCACCTCCGAGTACGTGTATCCCGCCAGCGAGATGCCATTCATCATTGTAACGCGCATGTTCACTGCAAGACGCTTCTCAGGCTTGACACTCCAGTTATAAATCTCTGCAGGACTAGCCATTCCGTTCGGTAACTTGTAAATCTCGGCGATATGAACCTGGAGATCCGTGAATTCCGTACCGGGGATTCCAGCAATTTGCTTGAGGTTGAGTCCGAGCCGGCCTGGACCAAACGTAACCTCGATCTCGTGCACCCAGTTGTAGATAACTCCAGTTTTCATGGGCGGTCGTAACCATTGCGTGTGTCCGTAGGGTGATACATAGTAAGTCTTGCCGTCGTTGGTTTTACTTTGACGCGTGGACCAGCCCTTCGGCAAGGCAAGGATCTCTCCGGAATCCAACACCTCGACGGATTCGCACGGCAGCTTCTTTCGGATCCGTGCAAGCACCTCCTCCAAGTTCGCGTCCAGAGGGGTCGGCTTCTCAGCGGACTCTGCCACAGCAGTGATGGTCGCGTGCTCGCCTTCCTCCGCAGCAGCGTTTTCTACGGACTTCTCCCCATTCTCGGTCTGCTCTTGCTCGGACTCTTTAGCTTCCGCCTCCGTCGCATCCGGATCGCTTGCGTTCTCTGTCTCCGTGTCGGCAGGCGCGACAAGCAGCTCAGGAACCGCTGCAGGTGACGCCGACTCCAGCTCTTGGGGAAGTTGCAAGGCGGTCTCAGGGGTCGCTGCTGCTCCGTCGTGATCTTCGCCAGCAGGATCAACAGCATCATCATCAGCTCCCATCAGCAATTCAGGCTCCGCCACGGGCGTCGAATCGTTCACTTCCTCCCACTCTGCAGGTGCAGGAGACTCGGGAGCGATAATGGTCAATGGAGCTTCGAGCTTGATGCCATCCACACCTTCTGCAGCCACAGATTCAGCTCCAGCTTCTTCGTTCTCGGCAATTTGCTCCTCCACTGCTGCCCCGGCCTCCTCAGTCCGTTCGCTGTCACTAACAGCGTCAGGTGTCGACGCATCACCAGCGGGCACTTCGTCCTCTGTCGACGGATCTTCCTGCTTCTCTTCTGCAGCACTCGGCTCCTCCACTTCAACCTTCTCCTCCTCCACACCAGCGTCGTCAATCTCAGCTGGCTCCGCTGCTTCCTCCTCAGCCGGAGTCGACGGTTGCTCCTTCTCCTCAACGTCAGCCTCGGCTGCATCATTCTGCTCTGCTGGTGCCGCTGCTCCAGCATCTTCGTCCTTCGCAGCACCATCGCCCTCTGCAGTTTCAGTAGGCGGATCCTCTGCCTGCTCCGTTGTCTCTGCATCGACGCTCCCTTCCTCCTCCTTGTGCTCCGCCTCCTCTTTTGCAGCCGAATCTTGGGCCTCCTGCGCATCAGCGACCTCTGCGGCCTCTAGGGGCGCGACGGGCTCTGTTGGCGGCGTGGCCTGCGCCTCGACCTCTGGCGGCGCGTGCGGCTCCATCTCTGCTGCTGTGTGTGCTGCTGGCGCGTCTCTGCTGGAGCGGCGCCGTGGTCCCCGACGCGCGTGGCTTGCGACGTCGTGCGTTCCGCTTCCTTGAAAAGCTCAACAATCCCCCCAGCTGCGCGCTACTGTACGATACGAACTTCGGCCTAAGTACGAATAAGCAGCGTGCACTTGTCGCTGGATTCGCTCGAACAGAGCAGCGGCTTCAACTCGCGATCTGATGGACGCTCGCAAAGCTGGGCAACCGGCAGTGGAAGGCCTGGGGAGCGCCAGCGCAAAAGCTAATATAAGGCCGTGGCTGTGCTCGCTCGCACGTTGGTAGACTAAGTTTTCACGGTTGCCTGTGGAGCGGACGGCCAGCGATAAATGCAGCGGAGGGTTTAGAAGGCGCCGGAGGCCTCGGTTGCTGCGCCCGTGAGTGTTCGTATGGGCTCAGCGTGGCGCTAGACTTCGTCGCCCTGATGGTGGTGCGACACAAGACTGTTGAAGCCAGATGGATTCCTGATTACGTGTTGACCGGCGAGTTCAACTCAAGATCTACGCTAGCCGCACGCAGCCGTTCATTTTCCTGCCTTCATCAGAACGCTCAACCATACCCACAGAGTGGGCCTCAGAGGCACCCAGGCTTAGACCTGCGGGGCCTCCACCAGGCAGAAGCCGTCGCTGCACTCGCTGCTTTTGGACTGCAATTCGAGCGCGCGGCTGCCGTCGACGACCTTCTCGGGCGAGGCCGCGACGACGTGGCGTCTGGCCATGCGCGTCTCGCGGATGAACTCGCACAGTGAGATCTGCGCGAGGTCGTCGGCCGAGAGCTTCTTCTTCGGGCTCTTCAGCACCATGATCTTCGTGTTCAGGCGGCGGTTGGCTTCGGCTGAGCAAACGGCACAACGTTAGCATGAGCGTTTGTTAACTCACGCGAACAGCAAATGCAAGCAACGCACTTCGTGATCGCACGCCGTAGAACTGGCAGACGCTGTGGACAATCAGTCGGTGAAAGGCCGAGTCCAGAAGTGGCAGGATCAACCGCACATCCTTCTCGCTCGCGCGCATCAGCTCAATCGGGTGCTTCAGCATACGATACAACGGGGTTGCGACTTCCAACTCGGAAGGGACTTCTCTCCACTGCAGCGGATAGAAACAGCCAGCCCATTAGCACCTTTACGGAACTCCATTCAAAACGCGGAGTTTTATCCATACCGGTACCTGAATAAAGTGCAAGACCACGTATTCCACTGCCTCAATGAACGGCGCAAATGACATGAACGACCGCAACATCAGTGTCCGTGCGCGGCGGTCGACACGGGTAAACATTTGCTCGGCCTCTGGTACAGTCAACAACAAAAGATTAGACACACAAACAATAATGCAGCAGTATCAGCGAAAACCAACTCACCGTTCCATTCGTCCTTGCGTCGGTTGCGTGGTGCATGGGATTGATTGTTCTGCTGTGCGCCTCCTCCCTTGCGGAACTCTGTCTGCAACTCTTCGTTTTGCGGCTCGGCCAGCTTCTGGAAGTTCGATCTGATGTATCACCATCAGTACGCAACTAATTGAGGAAGATGCAAATATTTCTTAGCTACCGGCAGCCAAATGCACCCACCTCCACTCGACGTTGATGTCCATGTGCTCCATCAAGTCTTCCAGCCGCGTGGACGCCGCCCGGTTGCCAAAGTGGTGGTCTACCAACAGCAACAGCACACGCCCTGCATTAGCCCCAACACCCTAAACCCTTCTTTCCTCTCGTCTCCTCACCGTTGAACCATCGCTGCTGCTTGCGCACGCCCACGGGCAGCTCGTTGGGCTTAGACAGGTACCCAGCCGAGCGGATCGGGTGGATGTTGATCAGGCGCTTGCTACGCGCGAGCGGCGACTCGCTGCCGCGCTTCTGCGGCGTGCGCGCACGGCTGGAGCCGTTGCCGTTGCTGCCGGAGCGCTCCACGCCCGCGATCGTGCTCTTCTTGGCGGCGCCGTCGTCCGCGGCCGTCTCGGTGCGAAGCGGCGCGATGGGGCCCTCGCCCCAGGCCATCTCCAGCTCCAGCTCACTGCCGCAGAGCGAGCTGACCTCCGAGTCGCTCACGTCGGGCGCCTCCGTCGCTAGCTTGATCACGTGCGCCATGGCGTCTGCAGCCGAGTTCTGATGGTGTTGAGCTTCTCGCGGAATGGGTTCTGCCTTGAGCGTCGCCCATAAAGAAAAGTACCAACACTCACAAAAACCTGTCCAGAAGCTTGAAACCGGAACAAGAGTTTGTATCCATTCTATCTTATATTTACTAAATTCTAAATGTATTGGCCTACTTAACAAAATATCCCTGTTATATAGGTTTGAACAGTAGGTCAGATTTTACTGCAGACCAGTTTTTGCCAGTGATCAAAATCGATCTTGCTGTTTGTATTAGTACCAAAACCGGTCCGATTGACCAGCTGACCAAAAGTGTCATACTGAAGCCAAGTCACTTTGCTCTCCTCGCTGCGTCGGCACGGTCATTGGGCAATTCATCTGCTAGACCCCCGCCGCAGCAGCTTCAGCCATGGCGATGGACCTGACGGCGGAGGACGACGACCTGCTGAGCTACTTCCTGGCGGCCGATGTGGCGGCGGAGCACATGCCGCAGACGCGCCTGGCGGACGCGGGTGCTGCGGTGTCTGCTGCCGCCTCCACCGAGCAGTTCACGCTGGGCCAGACGGTGCCGCTGGCTTCCGAGCGGACGTTCGGCAGCGAGCTGACGCCGTCCTCGACGCCCGTCAGCAGCAGCGGCGGTGGTAGTGGTGGCAGTAGCCAGGCCACTTCCGCCTTCCAGCAGGCGCAGAGCAGCTTCGCCTCGGAGAGCTCCATGATGCGGCCGTCCTCGAACGACGACGACACGTCCTCCAACACGGGCGGCCTGGACTCGGACGAGAAGCGGCAGCGACGACTGGCCAGGAACCGCGAGTCGGCGCGCCAGAGCCGCCGTCGTAAGAAGCAGTACCTGGAGCTGCTGGAGGAGAAGGTGCGTTTGCAATAAAGTTGTGGCAGAGTGTAGACGGTGGAGAAGTCTGACGGCGTCATTATTTGGTGCGAGTAGGTGTCTCAATTGACCGAGAGTATTGATACGACGCGTGCCAGCCACTTGGAACACGCGGATGAGGCTCTAAACCAAGTGCGCTCGGACATTTTGAAGAGCCTTGCGGACGACATGAAGAACAGCGGCTCGGAGGAGGTGCGCACATGGTTGTTGAGGTGTGTGATGAGGTAGTGTTGGGGCGTGGACTGAAGTAGTGATCAAAATGCAATGTGCAGACTGTTCACGAGAAGATTCGGCAGGGAATCATGCTGATTCAGGAGCGATTCGGACCGAACAGTGTCGTACGTGCGATAACGATCTTCTGTGGGCGACGCCATCTTGACCTGACGCTTGCTTCATTCGTTGTATAGGAACGGGTTGCTGTGAAGGACTACAACTTCCGCCAACTGGACAACCTGCTGCTGCCTCCGTACTGCCGATTCCTCCTGTGGCTTAGCATCCAGGACGAATCGTTCTTTGAGGAAGCAAACGGGATGTCGAAGAACGGGGCTGAGGGCCCGGAGAAGAAGAAGACGCCCGTGATGGTGAAGAAGGACACGCTCTGGTCTACGCTGACTAGCGACCTTGCGCTGACATATGAGCAGGATGAAAAGCTCAAGTCGTTGTACAAGTAAGGACTCACTGTTGCGGCCCAAGCTGTGGATTGGTAAACTGATACATTTGTGCCGTGTTATTGCAGATCGGGCGACACGAAGACCAACAAATTAGAGCGTCGACGGGTGGCGATGGCTGTGGTACGCATTTTGTGTCCTGCGTGCTGCTCCTGGACAAAATCTTACCGTCGTTTGTGTGCTCGCAGACATATTTAAGCAAGCTGAAGAAAAGCCTCGAGCAGCGCTCGGAAGCGGTCCAACGACAGACGGAGATGCTGCACTCGATCTTGACTCCGCAGCAGTCGCTCACATACCTGCGGTGGGTGGACGCCAACCAGGATCGGTTGCCCAACTACGTCGACAAGACGCAGTCAGTGCCGCACACCCCTGCTTCCGACGCGGTGCGGGCCATCCTGAAGAAGGACGACCGTGATCTTACCGTGGAAGATGTCACAGCCCTGCTCGGAGAACTCTAGCCCAGAACAGCCGCCTTGCTTTTTGTACCGTGCCTCGCTACTCGTAAAGCCCCCACAGCCCATCGAAGTGGCCAGCCACTCGTCACTTTCATTGTGTTGCTGGCCGACGTGTCAGATTGACACTGAATCAATAGTCATTGCCTTGCACTGTGTGAGCGTGTTCCAGTATACCACCCGGGACCGGGTGGCTCATCCCGCCAAGCCTATCGCTTCTCGACGGCATGCTCGCTGTAACCCGAGAACTACACTTACTTACCAACTACAACTGCACTCAGGCATTGATAGTAACGTGATTTTCGTCTATATTACTACGGTAACTTTCCAGTAGTGAAAATTATGCTACTACTCGACCAGTACTAGTAGTTTATGCGGTCAGAACTACTACAGTAAAATTACTACAGTAATTTCCTAGTAGTTGCTAGTAGTCGACCGCTGAAATGGCTACATCAAGTCCTACTTGGATACATCGCTGCCGTGCTCCATCCGACGAATCTCCTCTCGGTTGTGCCTGAGTAGCACCTGCATCTCGCTCGTTGGGTGCCGGTTCTGGCTCGGAGGTTGCTCATGACAAAGAAAACACGATGCATTTGCCGGGCTTCTGCCCAACCAAACTCGCGCCAACGCAGCAATGCAGGTACAAGACGCTACCGGTTTCACAGAACCAGCGAAGGATGTTGACGTGCTCACAGGGCCCCTCCACTCTCCAACAGACGACGCCGTTGCGGTGGACCAGTAGCAGTCGTGTGGAGTCGTCCGGCGTAGCTCCACTGTTGCTTGTTGCTGTGGAGACATGGACCCAGTCCACAATTGTAGTCGCGCCACCCCCGCAGGGCATCTTCGGCTTCACTGACTAAGACAGCATACGTGCTTGGCTTGATCGGAGCACGTCGTGGAGTTCATTGCTTCACCACCGGTGAGCCCCGAGCCCACGCACCAGGCAAGGGTCCGTACTCGTCAGCTCAGGGAAGGTAGAGTCGGGGTTCGCCCACTTCGTCGGCGTGGTAGCGAGCTGGCTCGGAGGTGCTGGCAAATTGCAGAATGAACGCTAGATCGCGAGTCGCGCAGTCAACGAGGCTTTTGCGCAAGCGTTCGACAAACCGCTGTTGCGACCATCATAGCTAAAGCGCAGGCAGCGGGTGGCTTTGCCAGGTTGTAAAGGCCTGTAGCCAGAGTCTACGTTGATCAAAAGGTAAGATGTTCCTGGATTTCTTCAGCTGTGCCGACAGTAATTGGCAGTAGCTCGACGGTAATATTAGCTCGCAATTTGAGATACATGTACTGGCTCACTAGCAGTAGTACTTTGCACCCCCGTCGCAAACTACTAACAGTAGTAGTAGTATCAACAGTAATTTACAGTAGCTATTAGTAGAATAGTAACCCCTAACCACGTTACTATCAATCCGTGACTGCACTACTTCTCCGGCCCACTTCATTATGTGTGGTGCACATCTTTCAGGAAACCCGCGGTGATTGGACAAATCCTGTTAAATCGTGTTAATTAACACCATATCGAAAGAACACGGAGTAAAACATCGTTTTGCTGCAGCGTCTATTAGCGCTTTTTACGCCACGAAAACCTGCCCAACTGCTCCTATGTATTCAAGGCCACCTTCCAAATCCGGTGTAATATCGCTAAATATTGATAAAACTGCGCAAAAAACTTAGGGGGCCCTAAATGGACGATTTTGAAGGCGAATTATGAAGTAGAAGCACAGGCGTTTCATCTCATTAAAAAGCGGCACGAACGCGCTGAAGTAAGGGCTTTTACATACTACCTTCAGATTTACTAGACGCTGTTTCTTTTGCGAAAAACCGAAAGTGTTATAATGAAGTGGGCAGGAGAAGTACTTGTACACCATTCACTGCGTAAGGAGCCCACGAACCGCAGAATGTTATAGGCCGCGTTCTCGTCTCGTCCAGCTCAGGTTGTGATATCAATACCGTCTTAGGATTGTGTTGACGTTGGTCTGGTGATGACGTCGAAGGATTGGATGACGATATCCCATGTATATGCGCACGTCCATTGCACACGACTGGCAAAGCTGAAGCTGAACCATATCCTCACTTTTCAACTTGCAATCTCAAGCTCAAGTGACTTCCAAGACTATCAAGCATGGCTCCGTCCACCCCCAAGCTCTTCACGCCCGTGACTCTCGGCGGCAAGAACCCCATCCAGCTCAAGCACCGAGTGGCGATGGCCCCGCTCACGCGTCTCCGTACTGGCGCCGAGGGTGTCCAAAAGCCCGTGGGTGTTGAGTACTACTCGCAACGCGCCACGGACGGCGGCCTCATCATCACGGAGGCCACCGACATCAGCAAGCAAGGCAACGGCTACTACGGAGCGCCCGGCCTGTACACGCAGGAGCAAGTCGAGGCCTGGAAGCCTGTCGTCAAGGCCATCCACGACAAGGGCGGCAAGGTGTTCGTGCAGCTCTGGCACACGGGTCGCGTGAGTCACCCGTTGAACCAGCCCAACGGAGGGCTTCCCGTGTCGGCTAGTGCCACCAGCATGGAGGCCGTGACGAGCCACGCCATCACCTCCGAAGGTCGCAAGGACCACGTCACGCCCCGTGCATTGGAGGCGGACGAGATCCCCGGTATCGTGGAGGACTACAAGACTGCGACGAAGAACGCCCTCGCCGCGGGCTTCGACGGTGTGGAGCTCCACTCTGCCAACGGATACCTGCTGGAGCAGTTCCTGTGCGACTCGACCAACAAGCGCACAGACAAGTACGGCGGCTCCATTGAGAACCGCGCCCGCTTCCTATTCGAGGCCCTGGAGGGCATCCTCTCGGTTGCAGACTCGAGCAAGGTTGCCATCCGTCTGTCGCCCTACGGCATCACCTTCGCCTGCACGGACTCGGATCCGTTGGCGACGTACGGCTACGTTATCCGGAAGCTGAACGACTACGACCTGGCTTACGTGCACCTGGTCGAGCCCTACGGCTGGCATTTCACCGGCCCTCTTGTCCCCGAAGGTGGTATCTCGCCGGTTCTTCGTCCGATGTACAACGGCGTGATCGTCGCTGCCGGCGGCTTTGACCGCAACAAGGCCATCAAGAACGTTGAGGAGGGCTACGACGACATCATCGCGTTTGGCCGCGACTTCATCGGCACGCCCGACATCGTCGAACGCTTGAAAGCGGACAAGCCCCTGAACGCGTACAACCAGAAGACGTTCTACCCGCAGCCGAACGACCCGCTGGAGAAGGGATACATCGACTACCCGTTCCTGCAGGAGAAGTAAGCTTGCGCATAGTATTTGATGTGTACGCAAGTATCGTCGTCGCTGTGTAAGGTTTCCAAGCCCTGCTCAACAGAACTTTACTTGAAGTACACGATAAGAGCTGCGTAAGATGCTCAAGAATTTATCAGAGCTGAAGAACACCCGACTGCTTGCCACTCGTTCCTTACTTGCACGGTTTGGAGCGGCCCTAGTCATCCGAAAGAGTTTTAGCTTGCAGTGCTATCCCAGCTTACTCCTATGCCGTTCATTTGCAATCAAATTTACTTACGGCATATAATGCTGCTGACTGCTGTGCTTAAGTGTTCCATGCAACGTGGTACAAGCCAGCAACAGCCAGTTGGGTGCGGTAAGAGGGCCCTCTCGTTGCACTACCAAACCGCTCACTTCCCGATTTCCTACGAGGCGCGCACCGCTTCGTCCAAGCCAGCAACCAACCGCGTCGACAACTTCATAGCCAGGATGAACCAGGCCGCCAGCACCCAGACACCGTCCATGCCGGCGGAAGTCCCGTACTGGAACCAGAACGATGGTGCAGCGTCCCAGCCAGCCAAGGATCTCGAGAGCGAGGACGGGCTGACGAGGGGTCAATGGCAAGTCGGCTTCTGGGAGTGCTTTACGGACCTGATGCCCAACTGCTTCATGGTCACGTGCTGCTCTTGCATCTCGATGGCTCAGATCGCTGACCGCCTCGGTGTCGCCAGCTACTCGAAAGCGCTCGCCATCTGCTTGGCAGTGGTGCTGGGCGAGTACTTAGTCGCTGGTCTCGTCTCCACTGCGGCTTCCAGCACAACGACGGTTGAGACCAACTACACCAACAGCGGGACTGCGGTCACCTACTCGACCAACGACGGAAGCGGCACTGTGCTCATCTACCGCGGCATCATGGTGCTTGTGCGCGTGGTGTTCGCTCTCTTCGTGATGCACCTGCGCAAGGCGACCCGCCAGCGCTTCCAGATCCCCGGCAACTCGCGCGAGGACTTCTTCGCTTCCTTGTGCTGCTCTTGCTGCGTCCTCGCTCAAATGGCGACCCACCTCAAGAGCTACAAGCCCGGCAGCTGCGACTTCCGCCCGGTGGCGGACTCGCTTCCCCCTTACTCGGAGTAAGGACTGCTCTATCTCTTCGTACGAAATCGAGGCAAGTTTTCATACATCTCTAATGCCGTTTTTCAATACAGTGTCGATTGTCCTTTACCTTGTTGAAGTTGTCTTCATGCTATTTTCTCTAAATTTCGGAAATATTCAAAAACGTTAGCATCTGATTCCAAAGCTGAAGTGAAGAGCTACAGTACTCAAGTCGCTGGGGATGAAGGTGGTGGTGGGGCTCGTCGCTCTCGCTCTGGCCGCTGCCGCCGCAGTCGCTGGGGTTCTCGTGGAGCGCAAGCGCCAGCACGACCTTAAGACGTGCGGCTGCGGCGACGGCGAATGCTGCAACTCGGTGCGTCCCTCGGAGCGCCGCTACCAGCTGCCGCGCGCTCACGTGGAACACTGGGACACTCGCAACGGCGAGTGCGACCCCAGCTGGGCCAAGATGGCGCCGGGGGGACCCGCAGATACAGCGGGAGACAAGCCGCGCACCAGCTTCGGCACGCTCATCCTGCTGCGCCACGGACAGAGCGTGTGGAACCGCAAACCCGACCGCCCCACGGACCTGTGGCGCTATGCGGGATCCATCGACATCCCCTTGAGGTGAGAGAATGCAAAAAGAGAGTGGATAGAGAGGGGAGTGCGGGTTATTGAAGTGAGTTGGTTGTGAGCAGTGCCGTGGGCATGCAGGAAGCGTACGAGGCGGGGAAGAGGCTGGAGTACGTGCCGATCGACTTGGTCTTTTGCTCGCAGATGGATCGAGCGCGCACGACCATGTCGTTGGCATTGAGCGTACACTCCAGCAAGAAGACCCCAGTGGTGCAACACCGCTCGCCGCTGGACAAACCTTCTTTCGACGGCGTGAATGACAAGAACCCCTACGACTTTGTAAGTACTTTTCCCTGGGTGGCAGTGTTTGGTGTTGAAGTCGCTAAGCTGTTGGTATTGCGGTGATGCAGATCATTCCGGTGTATGTGTCACCGACTCTGAACGAGCGGAACTTTGGTGACTTGCAGGTTCGTGAGCTTAGTATTCAAGAACAAGGTCTCTAAGCTAACTTGTGGTGGCGGTGAAGGGTGTTCCAAGCACAAAGCACACCGTGCTGTTTAACAGGGAACATGTGAAGAAGATCCGGAACGACTACTACACTCGGTTCCCAGGAGAGAATGGCGAGAGCTGCGAGGATATTCACAACCGGACCGTTCCTTTCTTCAACTCGTTTATTCTTCCGCATCTAGCTGCGGGGCGCAACGTGTTGGTCTCCTCGCACGGTTTCGTCATCCGGACGCTCATAAAGTACCTGGATGGCATGGATGCACACGAGTTCAACGAGCAGATGAAGCTGGAGAAGTCAGCGCCCGATAAATGCCTGCTGCTCGCTCCGACAGGTATGCTATCGATGTTTGCTGAGATAGCCTGGCACCTCGACTCACTCTGTCTTGCTGCCTAGGCGTTCCACTCATGTACAAATATGAAAATGGCAAATTCACAAAGCTTGCACAGACGCGCCGCGACCGCGCCGAGAGTTTAAGTCGAAGCATTGCTCCGTACTAGGGCCAGCTTCAATTTTGACAGGCATCGTATTGGTGGCTTGATGAGGGGATAGAACGCATCGTTCTGCTATGGAACTGGGGTGACGTTCTTCACACAATAGGAGAGAGGGGTGTTCAAATTATATCACCGGCGCCACGAAAGATTAAGGTCGGGTTGCTTATTTGCATTGATGCGCGCATCTTCGTGCTTCGGCATCGTCGACTCTGTTTTCTATCTCCTATCTGCTGGTGATGGTGGAGTTTAACTGCGGTTTGAGGCCTTCATGCTTCTCCAGCGGCCTCCTTCAAACGCTCCACCAACTCAGCCTTCAAGCCCTTGATGGATAGACCGAGCTTCTTCAGCTCCTCTCGCAGGACAGACACAGTCATCTGATCAATCGGCTTCGGTGGCTTGTATGATACGGCTGCCTGCTCTTCGCTCGCCTCCTCCATCTCCACATCTGCTGCAGACTCTTTCTTCGGCTCTGGCGTTTCCTCCATCGGTTCGTCCTGCGCAATCTTCTTTGGCGACTCAGCCTTGGCCGGTGCCTCCTTTTTAGGTGACACGGCCTTAGAAGGAGCCTCCTTCTTAGACGACACCGGGGCACGCGGAGGAGGAGGCGGGGGCACCGCGCTCACTGCAGGTGCCGCCTGCTGCTGTGTGATCGAAACCTTCTTCATCGCCTGTGTTGACTCGCCGACAGTTTCGCCATGAGCCTCCTTCAGCGCTCTTTGTCCCACCACCGAGTTGAAAAACGCGTTAGCAGCTTCGCGATCCTGTTGTATTGAAGACGCCAATAAAAAGGCATCAGCAAGAACGTCCATCTCAATCCAACCGCAGCAGGACAACGTACACGAGGGCGGATGCGCTGGAAGTCGAGGACGTAAAGCTGCGGCAGCTTGTAGATCACGTACTCGCGGTAGTACTTGCGCTTGGTCACGGGGTTCCCGCTCAGCGAGAGCGTGTCCAGCTTGGCGAAGCAGGCGAGGTGGTCCACCTCCGACAAGTGCGCAATGCGGTTGCCCGTGAGCATGAGGAACTCCAGGTTGGCGATGGCGTCCGCCAGGTTCTCCTGGATCTTGGACACGTGGTTGTTGTGCAGCAGCAGCATGCGCAGGCGACGCAGCCGCGGGAAGTTCTCGAGCTTCTTGATCTCGTTGTCCGAGAGATCGATGCAGTCGAAACCATCCTGCAATACAGCACAGAACCCAGCATTAATAAACCTCCTCGTTATCATAGCTGCAGCCACGCTGAATAACACGCAGCACGAGCAGCTACCGTACCTGAGTGACGCCCAAGTTCTCGACAGCGGGGGCCTTGTAACCTGCGAGCGGGTCAGTAACCGGTGGATAAAGGCGATGCAAGCGGCGGGGAAGTACCTCGGAGGCTCAGCTCGCGCTCGCGCAGCGGGTTGATGGACACCTGCGCGCGCAGAATCACGTCCGTCGTCAGCCGCATCGCGCCGGGATCTCCTGTCTTTGGCTGGTGTGTCTGTGGCACTGCGGGCACATTTTGCGCTATGCGATTGGTCAAAACTTCAGTTAGCCGAAGATATTCAATGTGATATTCACTTTAAGGTATACGCTCTAAAACGTAGATTACACTACTAGGTACTAAAACTTCGGAGCTCTTCATGAGACTCGAGCACTTCGGGCACTTCTTGGCATGACGCCGAGCTCGATATCGTCGTAGGAGTCGTCCGTGATGGGCTCCTTTGGTCTAGAGAGGGACAGAGTGAGGCTGCGCAGACTGCTGGGTTTGTTGGCTTTGGCGCTGGGGACGTCGTTCGCCTCGCCGTCGACCAGATCAGCGTCGTCCGTGTTGACGGCCACGTCGTCCGACGGGTCCGCGGCTCCGTGCGCGCGTCGGTGTTCGCGCCTGATCCGAATCATCTCCGGGGTGTGCACGAAGAAGAAGACGCCGACGCAGAAGAGCGCGATGATGTGGGCGCTCACGAGGTTGGGGAAGAAGCACGTGTCGTGGTTGCGGTCCGACGGGTACGCGTAGGCCCAGAAGTCGTACATGACGAAGATCGGCAGCGCCGTGCGCGAGATGCCCCAGATGATGTACGTGGTGTAGATGGAGCGCATGTAGTTCTTCGAGTCCTGGCGCTCTCTGGCGTCCATGAAGCCGCGCGCGTTGAGCGGCAGCGTCGCGAGCTCGACCAGCAGGAACAGCAGCAGACCGAACTGGCATGCCGCGCAGCACGAAATGAAGTTGTTGATGAAGTATGGGACTCTGTGGGGGGGGGGGGCAAAGCAGCAGACACGGTCAGTCGGGTGGAGGGTACACCTTAATTAACTCCGTCGAGCCGGCACGTACACAGCGACGATGTGGTGGATGATGAAGACCCATTGCATCGGCACCGGCCAGATGATGATGATGATCAGGTCACACAAGAAGTAGCCGATAGCTGCAAGACACAGACATCACCAACCACTGCATGAGCTCAAGCCCACCCACGCCTATAGCATTCCACCCGAAGCCGCCGTACCAATGGAGAAGATGAAGCTCGCGGCGCGCAGCGACGACATGGGCATGAATCCATCGGCCCAGCTGATATCCGCCAGCGCATAGGCCACGCCGATAACGACCAGCACTGCGTGGATGGTCGAGTTCACTCTGTGCGCATGAAAAAAAAATCATTCCCTCCTGGTAAGAGACCCTGAACCCCTGATACACCGTGCACCACCTGCTTGTGAACGCACCTGGAGCACCAGTCGGCCTTCTGCGCTGCAGTGAAGCTCGAGAACTCGGGCACGCGGCGGCTGGACAGGTGCCACGACAGCCCGAAGTTGGCCCAGAAGAGCGCGAACGCGATGCCCGCGACCAGCGCGTTCTCGCCGAGGCGCACGGAGCGCTCCTCCTCCAGCAGCTCGTCGCCGCCGTCGTACCACCCCATTACTGTACTTAAGAGAGCTGCGGTCAACTGGCGAGATGTCAAACGCTTCCAGCTGCTGGCCTGGCGCAGCAAAAGAGGAGATGACGGCGAGCGCAGCGCAGGCACAGGGAATCCAGGCCAGGAGGCCTGCTTGTGTCGCTTGGCGAACAAGCTTGTCTCGGAGATGACGCCCTGAAAGGGAGATGGGACAATCGAGGCAGCGAATCAAAACGCGTCGTGAGGCATTACTCACGGCGATTGGCCGTATATCGGCTGCCAGAACGCCCTCCTATTGGTGAAAAAAATATGTATCCGAACGGCGCCCGGCTCTGGCCCTCTGACCATCGTCGCGACGCAACAGAAACTTCACAAATCCGAGTGCAAAAGCTAGTGCGATACAAACACCTTGTCATCCTGCCGTTAAAACGAGCAGCTAAATCAGAGCGTGACTCCGAGACGAGCGAGCAGGTCATCATCATCGACGCCGTCTTCCTCCTGCTCCTGCTCGGCGGCCGCGGCGCTGCTCGAGGTCGGCGCCGGCCACGCCTGCGCCTGCAAGCCGCCGCTCTCGCTCGTCGCGGAGGCGGCCCAACCGCTCGGCGTCTTGCCGGTCGACTTCATCTCGGGCCACAACGCCTCCACCGGCGGCTCCTCGATCTTGTTGGCGCGTTCCGCCGGTGCCGCGGCCTTGACCACCCAGCCGGACGCCGCCTGCGTTAAGCCCGGAGGCGGGCGCAGGGGCTGAAAGCCAGGCGGCACACTCGACGACGGCTGCGGCACCGCCACGGAGGCGCGCAGGCTGCTGCTGGGCAGCGCCGACATGCTGCCTCGACGCGGTCGCTGTTGCTGCTGTTGCTGCTGCTTCTTGCCGCCGAAGCGCGCAGGCGTTGAAGCCCGCGGATTACGACGCCCCGTGCCGGAAGAGTGGGACGGCGCCGATGACGCTGAAACTGAAGCGCGGGAGCTAGAGCTCTCGTCGCATGACGAGCGTCGACGAATGACCGTGTAGCCGGCGGCGTCCGCCTCGTCCTCGGGGCACGGAAAGGCAGCAGCGAGCGGGTCCTTGCCGGAGCGCTGCTTGGCGTGTCGGTACTTGGATCTTGGCACCACTTCGCTGGAGCGGAACTGCTGCGGGCGTCCGCTGTGGTGCTTCATCACGTAGCCTCCGGGCTCTTCCTTCACTTGGCCGGAGCTCTCCAGCGCCTCGCGCATCGAGCCGAACAGCGGGCGGCGGTTTGGCGGCGGCGTATTTTCTTCGTTGCCACGCCCGCCAACGTCGAATAGTGTCGTTGAAGTGGGGTCCAGCTTGCTGGTTTCTTGGTACTCGCTGGCTGCGCTGGTGTCTGCAGTATCCGCGTCCATGTCCTTCAGCAACAGGGCAGTGAGCTGCTCCGACACGATGGCCGCGCCGCTCTCTGCTGCTGCTGCTGTGTTTTCTCCGGTGTCCGCCATCCTTCGCGCTGCCTTCGACTCCGATTCAAGACTGAGCGTTTGGCTGTAAGAAAACTCCAACCGTTTGATGCCTTTCTCACATGTGCGAGCCGGCGAGAGCAAAACCAGAAAAGTCGCGTCTAGCACAAAGCTAACGGTGGCATCTCCAGCACTGCCACTACATGTATGCCCGCTGCATACGAGCACGATGTCTGTCGCTCTCAGCGAAGCGACACTCTAAATTGTCGTCGCCGTTTTCGTTGAGCTGCCTTGGGACGAGCGCTTTGAGATCTCCTTCATGTCGGCTACTACTAGCGAGAAGGGGCGAGCTGAAGGTGCTGCCTGTGCCGGACTGGCTGCAAACAGGGAGTGCGCCCCGGCAGGCAGGGATGCCGAAAATACGATATAAATCTATTTATCTCAAGTTAACGAAATACGTATTTGTTTGTATGCGAAGAAGAGAAGAAATAAATATCTACAGACTTGGCGCTGCCGCAGTAAATTATTCAGTAAATTGCTGCATTCGTGTTACCTTCGTGGCTTATTAGAAACCTACCCACATCGCCACATCTGAGTTAAGCTTGCTGAACAACATCGCTTTTAGCATAGCGGGGAGATTCGATGACATTCGTGGCATTTACAACAGCGAAATTAAACTCAACCGCGAAGGATTTTTTAACTAGAAGGAATAACATACTGAACTGTAGACCGAAGCTAGAATAAATACCGGATAAAGCGACTAGAGATACCTAAAATAAAATATTGGCTCCCAAAATACAAATATATTTTTGACGATATTTATTTTTCGGGATCCCTGCCGGCAGGTCACCGACACGATGAACCCTCTGAGCACGTCTTCAACGAGAATATCAAGCGCTGGTTTCGACACCGCTGTCACCAAATTCTTCTGCCTCACCACTGCCATGTTCGTGTGCTGCAGTCGATGCCAAACCAACTGGCTTGCTTTGGCTTGCGCGTCTTGATGTTTTTCACCTTGATCATCCTGCTGTTGTTGAAGTGTCTGCCTGCGCTGCTTATCTTGCACCCATTTGATCTTCCAGTATGAGTCGCACACGAAGCTAAGGTCTTGCTCTCGGTGGAAGTCCAGCTTCTCCACGTACATGCCGTGAATGCACCGAGCGAGAACTTCGATAGCGCAGCGATCACACTGCGTTGTTCATGCGCCTCGGCATCTTGGAATCACATATGCCATCTTGCCCCACAAAAATCGTGTATCGATACACATAATTACTGTACAGTAGCGAACGTGGTTTGAAAGCCGCAATGGACTTCGAGGCGCTCTTCCCGCCGCTCCTGCCTCAAGACGGTGCTGCCGAGCAAGAGATCGGGTCTGTCGACATCAGCGTCGACGATATCTCTTTGCCTCCGCTGGAAAAGGCCGTGGACGCAGGCATTTACCGCGCGCTGCGTCGCTGGAACGAAAGCGACTCGGCTCTGACGGAGAAGGCGCTGCCGTACTCGGAGCGCGTCAAGAAATACCAGCGCATCGCTTCTGTCGCGTTGCAGCCAGGCGGAGAGCTCGACCCTGCGCGTGACTTTCAAGATGAAGAGGAGGAGGATGACGACGAAGCAGCAGCCACCGAGTCGGAAGAGGAGCAGCCGGAAGCTACAGACAGAGCTACTGTGGTGGCCAAGGAGAGGGCGGCGGCGGCAGCTCTGCGGCGCCAGGCCAAGGAGCGCAGGAAGCAGCAGAAGGAGCACGAGCAGGAGAGAGTGCGGTTCGAGGCCGTGTTCCAAGAGCTGGATGACATCGACGAGCTCAAAGCGGAGAGAGCGCCGAGCGAGCGCGTGCAGAAGTTTGTGGACACGTTCAAGATCAAGAAGCGGCGGCTGGTGATGAAGAGGTCAGTGGCTGATACCGTCACAGCCATGAGTTTTGATTTTGCACGGCCAGTGCCCGATGTGCATGCGGCCGAAGAGACTGTTAAGCAGAAGGAGGATGTCGGAGACGTTCCGAAGGACAACGACCCGATTCTGTGGTTCGACGTGCTGCATCCGACCAAGGACCCGGCGCGCACGCAGTCGTTCCTAGTGCGATGGTCGCAGCGGATTTCCGAGCTGGTGGATCTGGTTGCGTGCCCTAATGATGATCGCCTGCACGAGCATGCAAAAGCTTCGAAGCTGGTGTACTTCGGCCATACATTTTTTGTGGATCGACGCGCTCCTGGTAGTGTGGACTACTCGGAGCAGATCGTGCGCTGGATTCGAGCGAAACCAGAGCGTGAGTCCAAGTTTGGGGTATTTGCTGAAGGCGGTCGCGTAGCTCGCAGCCTGCACTCGTGCACGTTTGCGGATTTGGAGCTGCTCGTAGATGTGCCCGGCGTGTACATCCACCAGGGAGAGTGCGAGCACTTGCTGAGACTTCGAGATGCGCGCTTGCCGCATGAGCTCGACGCTCCGAAGAGTGACAGCATTTTTCCGCTGCGACTGCCGAATCCGCTCAATCGTCCGCTACGCAACTGCTTGATCTGCCAGCACTACACTGCCAAGTACGTGTGCTATGGCGATCGCCTGTCAATGATGGACCCCATGTTCTTCTGCAACCGTTGCTACCGCGCTGCTCACTACGACGCCAACGGAAAGCTGTTGTACAACGATTTTCTGAGCTTCCCGTTCGTTCAAGACTAGACTACACAGTGGACCCAACTCCCTTGCTCTCACCAAATTCATAATTTAAGTGACTCAACACCCAGTACCTCCTCTCCTTCATCATGGGAATTTATCATGAACGCCGTAGTCGTTGTTGGCTGTGCGCGACGCCTTGGAAAACTTGGTCAGCGCCAAAACACCGAGGCTGCAAGAGGCGCTTACCACAAACATCATGTCGAAATAACGGTGGAACACGTTGAACTCAATCTCGCCCAGCACCTCGTCGATTCGTTGGCTACACGCATCATAGCGCATGCACACACAGAAGTCAGATAAGTACGTCATCTCCATCAAACGAACTCGCCTTACCGATGCAGCGGGCTGAGATTCATGCGCATCAGCACGAAGGACGAAACAAAGTACATGCCCATGAGGTGTGCCAACCAGAGCACGACGCTGTTCGAGGACACTGTGCTGGAGTAGGTACGGAAGAACTTCAACAGCGTCACCAAGAAGCCTCGGGTCTGGGTGAACACGAGAATGCCCACGAAGCCAAGCGAGGCGACCTCCGACACGAAGCGGATGTTGAGTTGCTCCGCCAGCGACGGCCAAATGTACAGCAGCTTCTCCACAGCATCCGTGATGGGGTCCTTGTCCCGATTCCGTCGGAATACAACGTTCACCGTGCTCATGACCATCTTGTACATGCAGAACGCCGACATGACATAGCCGAAGAAGTTGAAGACACGCCCGCGCAACGTACGCGCCCGAAGTGATCGTTCCTGCACATCTCGTAGGTCATTCACCTCCAGGAACAACTCCCGACCGAGACTCTCCAGCGTCAAGATGTCCGCCTCGAGTCCCTTGATGTACGTCGTGTCGTCTTTCGCAGACGAAAAGAAGCCGAACGCCCTCGAGAATATCGACCCCTTCTTGCCTCCGCCTGCAATGGCCTCGTCCTGGCGTCGAGCTGACGCCCGTAACTCCAATGTGAGCCTCTTCTTCTTGGCAAACAGCATCTCCAGATTATGCCGCAGCCTCTTCTCAAGAAACTCAATGTCCTCTTCCGCCACACGCCGCCAGAAGAACGTCATGTACTCATACGGACAGTTTACAGCACCAAAGCCCGACAGCAACGCCATGAACACGACCCCCAGCAAGCTCACTCGACTCACAAAGTTCCTGATAGAGAACAACGCTAGCAACGACAAGTACACCGCAGTATCAGCACCGAAATGACAACAATCCTCCTATCTCGTCTTCCATAGCTCCATTTTTTTCCGAAAATTGCAGTATTTCTCTCACCTTCCACGGATTGTTTCGGCAGGTCCTGTTCCAACACTCCTCCCAGTCTCCAGAAGCCGTAGAGGTACACCAACAGCATTGCACTCGCCGAGATGGCCGCTTGTCGTCGAGCCACGCCGTACTCCCTGGCCATGGCGTAGAACAGCGACAGCGGCAGCACCAGCACCACCAGGTAGGTCATGGCGATGAGGTCCATGCGCCAGACCCACTGGCGGCTGCCCACGCGCATCACGTCCGTGACCTCGAACAGGACCATCTGGAAGATTGACAGCGAGAAGGTCAGCGACGCCGCGAACAGCAGCGGCGTGGCGGCGCTGCGCACGGCGTAGTCCCGGAAGAGCCACCACGAGAAGAAGAAGCGCGCGAACGCGAAGAACACCAGCCAGCTGCCCAGCGCCAGCGCCGCGTCCGACGCCGGCAGCGCCCACAGCGACAGCGACGTCGCCGCAGACATCCTTCGTCGGATCGAGATGCGCGATTGGAAAATGGGTCAGTAATGTGGGTACCTACATTGAAAAATGGGTACGAAGACATACTCGAGGCAAGAGGGGGGAAAACGGCCAAAAATGACAAAATCGCTTGAAAATCTACCAAAATCGGGAAAATTTCTCCAAAAATAGGGGGGGGGCACAGTTTGACCGTGGCTCCGCCCCTGATGCCACTGTGCTAGACGCGACTTTTCTGGACGGCGTCGTTGATGATGACCTGCTCGCTCGTCTTCAAGATGAGCGACGTTGCTGTTTCGTCATCTAGACCGCTGTTCTGCTCGACACTCGCGGAAAAACGCCCTTGTACTTAGCCATTCCCAGATACTTTCTCGCCCTCAATTTTTCTAATACCGGTAAGGAGCGCCCTCGCCTACTTACTCCCCCCCCTATTTTTTTCGTCCGCCTCTGGGTGGCATCCAGCACTACTGCCGCTACCATCACCTTTATGCCTGCGGTACGAACACGATGCCTGTCGCTCCCAGTGAAGCGACGCTCTAAATTGTCGCCGTTATAGTTGCCCTTGGGACGAGCGCTTTGAGATCTCCTTCATGTCGGCTACTACTAGCGAGAAGGGGCGAGCTGAAGGTGCTGTGTCGGACTGGGTGCAAGAGCGCGTGGATCTGTGTATGTACGTGGAGAAGTTGGACTTCCACCGAGAGCAAGACCCGAGCTTCGTGTCTGACTCGTACCGGAAGATCAAATGGGTGCAAGATAAGCAGCGCAGGCGTCTGGAGGCACTACAACAGCAGCAGGATCAACATGGCGAAAAGCATCCAGATGTGCAAGCCGGTGGCTCAAACAGTCCTGGTGACTCGATATTGTCTACAACAGACGAACATGGCAGCGGTGAGCCAGAAGACTTCGCTGACAACGCTGTCGAAACCAGCAACGATCCGCTTGATATTCTCGTTGGAGACGTGCTCAGAGGGTTCAACGTGTCGGTGGCCTGCCGCGGTGCTCTTCCTGCGCGAGGGTCAGACCCCCTCGAAGCAATATCGATACCATGCATTCGTGAAGGCAATTCGCTGACGCTGTGCTCATCGCCGGGAATCGGCGACCAGCTCATCGTGTTCGGTGGTCGTGTGCTTCGCGACACCTCTATCTTGCTCCCCCGTGCTGTTCGAGAGAACCCGATGCAGTACGAGCGAGCACGGTACACGTACTCAAACAGCGTCTACAGCTTTGACATTCCGTCAAGCACGTGGACTCGTCGCGAGTGCACCGGGCGGGAACCTCGAGAGCGCAGCGATCACACTGCACTGTTCATGGCACCTCGGCATCTTTTGATCTTCGGTGGGCGAGGACGCAACGGGCAAGTGTTCCGAGACTTCTTCGCTCTGTCGTTGGAGTGGTGGCACTGGACACAGCTCGACACCTCGGCCACACCGTACGAGCGGTATTGGCACGGATGGTGCATCGCTTTCGACACGGAGCAGCCTTGGCAGCAAGAGCCGAGTATCTTCCTCTTCGGGGGCAAGTCGGACACACTCGTCTACAGCGACTTGCACCAGTTACAGACTACCCGCTTGAAGCGCATGCTTGCTGACGAAGAGCACGAACGCAAGTACGCCAAGGACGACAACGTCGAGACTACAGTACAGCGTCAGGAAGAGCGCCGAGTGAGTGATGCAGCGCGACTACTGATGAAGGACCGTGAGCTGCTGAGACTCCCGAATTGGTTCGTCCCGCACACAGCGGGGGAGCCTCCGTCCGCTCGCTTCGGCATGCAAATGGTTGCTCTAGACAACGAGCAGCTCGCGGTGATCGGCGGCTGGCGCATCCCTAAAAGCAAAGTCGACAGGATCAGGAAGAACCGCTCGCTGGATGTGCACATCCTGGACCTGACGACGCTGGTGTGGTCGACGCCCAAGCTCTCGACGCTCGTGTGCGCGCAACCGTACGTCCCGAGCGAGCGTCTGCTGTTCGAGTGCTTCTACGCGCACCAGACGCTCGTGATCTTCGGCGGTCACACATACGCGTCCAACGGCGAGACCGAGTCTTTCACCACCTGCGCGGACGCTTCCACAGTGCTCTACAAGCTGGACGTGAGCCGCATGATCTGGCGCCGACAGAAGTTCGGCCGCAGTGACGAAGTCACCGGCGACGACGCGGAGGCTGCAGTGCCCCTGCCTCTGGCCCACTCGCACTGCAGCAACAACGCCGTGCTCAACGGCCGAGCCTTCACGTGCTCGTCGGAGTCCAGCAGCCTGCAGCTGCAAGTGACCGCGTTCGGTATCCGCGCGCCGCGAGCGTGATGCACGTCAATGTGCGATTAGCGACCGTGCAAGATCGGCCATTGCTTCTTCTTGTGGCTGTGGCGCCCCTGCTTTTCCACCAATGAGGCCGATGTCCCTGCTTTTTCCACCAATGAAACCAATGCGCAAACGATCTTCAATCTCGTGAAAACGTGGTGTGGCAGATTCACCATACAAAACCCAAGTGAATTGCAGAAAAGCAAACTGTTTGAGCAATCGCCCACATCAACGTGTGTTCTGGTGTGCCGGCCAGCGAGCAGCTCTGCGTCGCCGGTCAGATCCGGATTAGCAGAGCGCTCTGCAGACGACCGCCATGATGAGAGCCCGCCAGCTTACGCGCGCGCTCCGCGCCGCCTCGAAGCAGCAGCAGCAGGCCCGCCGCGTCTTCTCGTCCGCCGCGCGCGGACTGCAGGCGCCCGCGGCCGCGGCGCTGGACAACACCCGCGAGCTGTCCACCGCCAAGGCGCAGGAGGAGCACAAGCGCGCGCCGCCCAAGACCACCGACAAGTTCATCGGCAAGACGGGCGCCGAGATCTTCCACGAGACGCTGGCGGAGATGGGCGTGGACTGCGTCTTCGGCTACCCCGGTGGCGCCATCCTGCCCGTGTTCGACGCCATCCACGAGAGCGAGCACTTCGACTTCGTCCTCACGCGCCACGAGCAGGGCGCCGGCCACATGGCGCAGGGCTACGCCCGTGCCACGGGCAAGCCCGGCGTGGTGCTGGTGACCTCCGGCCCGGGCGCCACCAACACCGTCACGCCCCTGCAGGACGCGCTCATGGACGGCACACCCATCGTGGTCTTCAGTGGCCAGGTGGCCACGCAGGTGCTGGGCACGGACGCCTTCCAGGAGGCCGACATCCTGGGCATCACCCGCCCGTGCACCAAGTGGAACGTGCAGGTGCGCGACGTGCGCGACCTCGCGCGCAACATCCGCGAGGCCTTCCACATCGCCACGACCGGCCGCCCCGGCCCCGTGCTCGTGGATCTCCCCAAGGACATCACGGCCGGCCTGTGCAGGAGCCCCGTCGTCACAGAGCCGCAGCTGCTGGGCTACTACGGCGAGAAGAAGATCGAGGGCAACCGTGTCAACCAGGACGCCAACCTGGCCGCGGCCGTCAAGATGATCAACAAGGCCAAGAAGCCGCTGATCTTCGCCGGTGCCGGTGCCCTGCACGCTAGCGAGGAGCTTCGCGCCCTTGCGCGCCAGGCCAACATCCCTGTGACCACGTCGCTGCAGGGCATGGGCGCCTTCGACGAGCGCGACCCGCTCAGTCTGCACATGCTGGGCATGCACGGCTCCGTGTACGCCAACAAGGCCGTGCAGGACGCCGACTGCATCATCACGCTCGGCGCTCGCTTCGACGACCGTGTGACGGGCCGTGTGCCCGACTTCGCGCGTGAGGCGCGCCGTGCCTCCGCCGAGGGACGTGGTGGCATCATCCACTTTGAGATCACGGGCAAGCAGGTGGGCAAGATCGTGCCCGCCGACATTGCCGTGCTTGGCGACACCAAGTACAACCTGCAGCAGATCCTCCCCAAGGTCGAGACCAAGCCGCGCACCGAATGGCACAAGAAGCTTCAGGGCTGGAAGGCAAGGTATCCCTTCCGCTACCGCCCGGCCGCCCCCGACGCGCCCATGAAGGCACAGCGTGTTATTGAGGAGCTCTACCGGCAGACGAAGGGCCGCGACGACGTGCTCGTCACGACCGGCGTGGGCCAGCACCAGATGTGGGCTGCTCAGTTCTACCGGTGGTCGCGCCCGCACACGTTCATCACCTCCGGCGGTCTGGGCACGATGGGCTTCGGTCTCCCCTCGGCTATCGGCGCCAAGATGGCCAAGCCCGACTCGATCGTCGTCGACATTGACGGCGACGCCAGCTTCTCCATGACGCTGTGCGAGATGGCCACCGCCGCCGAGTTCAACATCGGCGTCAAGGTGCTGCTGCTCAACAACAACTTCCAGGGCATGGTCAAGCAGTGGCAGGACCTGTTCTACGAGGAGCGATACTCGGGCACCGTGATGAAGAACCCGGACTTCGTCAAGTTCGCCGAGGCTATGCACTGCGAGGCCTTCCGCTGCGAAAAGGAGGACACGCTGGAGGAGGACATGGCCCGGTTCCTCGCCGCCGAGGGCCCCATCTTAGGTGAGTTTATGGTCGAGAAGAACGAGCACTGCTACCCCATGGTCGGCGCAGGCCGCTCGCTCGACGAAATGATTATCGGCGACTTCGACGACTGCCCCGGTACGACCTCGGTCTAAAGTCGTAGGTAAGGTCGCTACACTGTAGTCTGCTAGGCGAACGAGAGCAATAAGAAAGAGTTCATCCATCACGTAAAGAAAAAAGCTGTGGCAAATGCAATGTTCCGTTATATCGACACGACTTCATCCCTTCTGGAACAGAAGACATCTACCCCGTAGCTCAGTTCTCGAGCATCGGCACGAGCTCGCTCTTGGCGTGCAGGGCCATAACGGCGTCGCAGCCGCCGATGTGCTTGCCGTTGATGAAGACGTTGGGCACCGTGCGCTGGCCCGTGATGTCCAGCAGCAGCGATTGGATGGCGGCGCCGTCGTCCCTCGTGTCCAGCTCCACGACCTCGTACTTGGCCTCCAGCACGTCCAGCGTGCCCTTGACGCGCGCGCAGTACGGGCAGTGGGTCTTGGAGAACACGAGCACCTTCTCCTTGGCGATGGCGTCCTGAAAGGCACGTATTATCTCGGCAATTAATTTTCTCTATTAAATGCACACACTGTGGAGAGAGGACGGACCGTGATCGAAGCCTTGGACGCCTCCACGTGGAGAGTGCGGGCCCCCGCGGGCGTGAAGCGCGAGGAACGAGCGGCGGCGGACAAGAGGCGGCGAGCAGCGAACATGATACCTCCTTGAATCACAAAATTGGAAATGTGGGGGAACGCTGGGTACACGTAATTAATTATTGGATTTGTTTAGGTGTCAGGAAGCAATTAATTGTAAATTTGCGTCAGTTGAAAAGCGACGACATTATTGCCGATATGTCGGACGATGCGCTGGCGAAGTTGCGCGCGCGCATGGCGCAGCCGCCCAAGGACTGGGTGGACGTGGTGATGGTGGCGGTGCTCAAGGACCCCGTCTTCTACGGCATGCTGGCGCTCGGCGTGTTCCTCGTGTTGGGCGCCATGGCGCTCTTCGCCACCAAGGTGCTGCTGGACGAGATCGCGGCCGAAGAGAAGCTCAAACGGCGGCAGCAACAGGAGAACAGGGACAAGAAGAAGGAGCAGTAGAACGACGCACAGTTAGTTACCTTTGCACTACCTAAACTCTAAGCCTACGGGTGGAATGACCCACCCCACTCACCCACGGATCTTCGTCCATCTCTATTGGGTCCTCTTCAACTTGACCTCTCTTCTCCTTGTCTATGGACCTCTTATGGGGTTGGGAGCACCGCCACTGGGAAGTGCGGATGGATGGAGAAGTCGAACTCCATCCGGGTCTTGCTAGTGGGCGGCGTCGACGTCTTCTTGGGCTTTGCGGCGGCTTGACTGCGCTGTGCCAGACGGACGCAATTCGAGATGGACACCTTGAGCAGCGACTGGAGCTCGAAGCCGCGGACAAGCCCCACGCCGGCGTCGGTGACGATGGTGTTGATGCCTTCCTCGTCGCTCAGCAACGCCTCGGCGTGTGTACGCGCCACCTTGAAGCACTCCTCGGCCGACTTGTAGATGAGCTCCAGCTCGTACGGAGAGAAGTCGCTGTTCTGAGTGAAGTCCTCGTACGTGAGAGCGGCGGGGTAGTGGAGCTTCTGGAAGGCCGCAAAGCGGTGCTGGAAGCGGATCGTGGGCGTGCTGTACATGGGCGGCTTGACTTGCACGAAGCCCTCACGCTCTAGCGCATTGAAGAGCTGGAAGTAGGCGCGCATCAGGCTGCGCAGCAACTCTGTGTACTTGATCTCCCGCAGGAAACGTGCCTTGGTGGGGTCCACGGGCTCGCGCACAGGCTCCGGAGTTTCAGGACTGGCCGATGCAGCAGCGCCATTGTGGTGCTTCTTGTGCTTTGACTTTCCTTTCTTCGACGGCCTTGCTGAAGAAGACGAAGACGTTGAAGACGTTTCAGATGGAGGTGGGGGAGGTGTAGCCGACTCGTCCTTGGGTTGCTCTGTTGCCGGTGGCCCGTGCCGATGTGCGGGCGGCATAATCGCCTTCAGCTTCTCTACGAATGTCCAAGTTACATTCAGGTTTTGCAGACGCGAGCCTTCCAAGTAATCCAAATACCTGTCCCAGCAATATTGAAGACATTAGATGCGGCACGAAGGATCAAAGAATAAACCTGCACGTACCAGTAGATTGTTGAAAACTCGGAAGGCGAATAGAGCTCTAGCTCCAATCCCAGCACCACGTAATGAAGCATCAATTGCACCGATTCCTCAAGGGACCACGCAGTAAAGTATCGTGGGTATGCCGCTTTCTGTATGTCGACAGAGACGCTTGTAAGCTCAAAGAGTAAGTTCCTAATCCAGCTAAACAATATAGACGTACCGGGATGTTCATCTCCGTGGTGAATCTTTCGTCTACTGCAGTTGCCTCCGCTTGAAGAATGCTCCACTCATCCAATAAATATTCAATCCTTGCGCGCTGCCGCGATCGGTTGTGCAAGTACACCTTCAGCGATTCGTAGACGGTTTCGATGCACCGAGAGGAGTAAAGCACCCCCTCTTGCGTGGAAAGCAGCACAGAGGGTACACCGTTCATCACCATGGAAGCTGACAACCAATCCATGAAATTGTACTTGGCGTAGATTTTACTGTCGGCGTACAAGAAGAGCTGTCCAAGCAATGAACAACCGCTCAAGGTTAGTGTACCAGTAAAAAAACAAAAAGATCAGACAATCACAAGCACTTACCAGTACGTAAGAGCGCGCAACGATCGTGGGTTGCTGCCTAGAAAACTCGACCAAGAAGATACCCAGGTCTTCCATACACGTCCATTCAGGCGGGGAGCAACCAATCATCATTTCCTCCAGCACCTTCTTCATCTGCCCCAAAGCCTCATCGATCGAAGGAATCTTAACATCACGTGGTGGCGACCCAGAGAGAAGCAGACGGCTAATGCTTGGGTCGAAACCGAAAGACTTTCCACTAAAGCATTCCGGATCCAGCTCCAGCCGTTCAGTAGACATCCCTTCGACGAGATCGTAAGCACGGTGGAATCCTTCCCTGGCCTGCTTCAAATCCAATGCCCCCTCTGCCAAGCCTAAGCCAGCATACGTCAAAAGTAGCGCTCTTCGCAGTTGAACACGGCGAATAAACGCCTCGCATAGCAAGGCACCAACACGAGCGTTCGGGTACAGCAGCTCATAGCCAGTCCCGCAAGAAGCTTCAGCATTACTTGGAGCAGGGGCACTTGCCTTCTTGCCGTGCTTCTTCTTGGACGACTTCTTTGATGTCGAGGCCTTATGTTGTTCGAGCAGCGCCTCCAGTCGCTCCTGTGTCACCTGCAGCATCGTATCCAGCGCTTCAACAGAAATCGGCGCCAGAACACCAACATCAAATCCGTTTCCAGGCGAGAAGTCTTCCTCCTCGTAGATATCAGCACGAAGCGCTGCATCCCGCACAAGGTCCGCCGTCTTCAACGTAGCCAGGAACACCGCACACATGACAAGCAGCAGCGAGTCTTTGGCCGAAATGCCAACACTCTCCTTCAATACAGCGCGTACATCTGCTCCAGCCTCGACCAAATTCTCCAGCGGGGTCACCAGTTGCGCGACGAGAGCATTCAGCGGGTCACGGTGCATGTACACGCTCGTGAGCAGCGACTGCGCCAACGGCAGACCGTTCAGCCACCCCGCTTCGCAGCAAAACAGCTCGTCAATTGTCGCCAGCACGTCACGCGCCGATGAAAACTCCAGCGGCACGTCACCACCTTCCAGTCGGGCAGAAATTGACAGCGGCGGAGCGCCATTGACAAGCATCCCCGAGTCCATCTTGGGGTCCATCAGCTCGAGCGCTGACATGGAGTCGAAGAGGTTGAAGTCCTCTTCGTGGATCAACTGCCCCATCTTGAGCTCCTTGGCTGCGGCGCTCATCAGCTGCAATTTAAGGCTCCGAATTAGCGATATCTCCTACATTTGACGCATTAAAACCGCTCACCTGCGTCACATCGCGCCACTCTGCATCGAACGGTGAGCGCTGCAGCTTGAGCTTCGTCTGCAGCTGCGTGGGGAGCTCTCCCCCGTCACTGCAGCCGTTGAAGCAGCACGCAAAGGAAAGCAGCAGAAAACTTGTTAGATCTCCTTAGTTTCAGACGTTGTAAGGGGCGAAATTGCGCGTGCAAAATAGCCAAGAAGCTGTGCACATGTGGCAGTAGGTAGCATACCTCATGGTGCTACCTGTGCCTTCCTGGGAGATGCAGCGGGAGCGTTCGCCAGTCTGTCCAATCTCCCCGCGCGCTCTAGCGGAGCTTTTGGTTGTGAGGTGGGCTTGTGTGACGCGATGTTACACAGCCTGTACATGAAAATAGGATAGTCCTAGTATAGGGAAGTGATGATCCTGTACTACGGTAGTTTGGATGGACGATGGAGGACAACTTCAACGTGGACAGCTCCGTTCCTAGCGGAGGCAGCAGACACACCATGATGAAGAGAATGCCCACTTTATTACTATACTATACGCTAATAAGTGCCCTCAAGCAACCCGAAAGCACAGCTACGAAAGCTTCACCAGCCGGCCCCCGACGGACGTTCGTTTGGTCTTCAACTGCTCAAGCCGCACCGGAAGTCGAGCCGATAGACACCCTCGTCATCAGACCGGAGTCTCCCCGTGTCGAGCGCCGAGCGCGTCTTCGTCCTTCGTCCTCGCTCCCGCCTGGTTGGGCTGGATCGCTTGCACTCTCTTGTCTTTCTTGGGTGCGTCCCTCTCTTTTCTCGCCTCTTCCACCTCCACCACTTTCTTGTTTGTCACCCTCGGTCCTCTCTCGCCCGCACCCTCCGGTCGATCCTCCATTCGCCAGTGCTTAGTGGTACGCCTCAAGCCACGCTGCCGGACATCCGCCACCCCGCGAGAAGCGTGGCACGCTTCAAACCTCTTGCTTTGTCCGCTTCTTCACGCGCGACGACGTCGCATCAGCAGTCGAGTCGACCTCGCCCTTCCGTCTGGCTCCTGTCAGAGTCCGTCGCTACCGAAGGCAACACACATAATTACAGCTTCTGTTAAAAACAGAACAGAGATAGATAGACACATAAGTCGACCACCTCACTAAACGGCACGCCCTAAGAAAAAAAAACAACACGCAATGAACACACGACACACAGCCATCCTCCCCGCACCTCCCGGCACCCCCGCGCCCTTCACCTCGCTAGGAGCACTGCGCAGCTAGAGTCGAGAGGGCACAAGAGGCCGGTTCCGGCACTAACCACCGAGCCAATAGGTTGGTCGGTCGGTCGTAAGTGCCGGCGGAACGAGTCGCGGTTGTTTTCGACACACACACACTCCTCGTATATACATGGGCGCAAAAACCGTAGTTTTCATTCTCAGTGCTTGCTCACCTGCTGTTGGGTCTTCTCTTCATCTTCGTCCTCTTTTGCGAGGATCGCTAGGCGTCGACGGTTCTCGGATTTATTGTGGATCTTGTAGCCGAACACCCGGGGCACGTACAGCAGCGTCGACGGAGCCGGCTCCAGCTCTCTGTAGGTCAGGAAAAACAGGTGCGGGAACGTCGTACCGAAGTACGCGCCGTCAACTGCAGCCAAAAGCAAGACAAATATCTAGTTAGCACCGCACCACTGGAAGCAACACAATACTAAGCCAGGGTGAACCGGCCTGCGACTCACTACACCACTACAGTATGCACGTACTTGCAGGGGTCTGGTACTCGCTGGCGGGGGTGTACAGGTCTCGGCACTTGGGGCAGTATACCTTCATCTCCGACTTTTTCCACTCGTCATGAAGTCCCGCCTGCCAATACGAAATGAACCCCGTTAGCTTGTCAAACCAACCCATGACCACCCAAACACTACCAACAAGTGAACTCACCGGCACAACCGGCTGGCCGTCGCACAGCGCCCTGGGGCAGACACCAAAGTCTCCTTCACGGTACTTCTTCATCTACGAAAGCGCAGCAGATACTCCGGTGTCAGCACTACCATACCTCACGCTCTACCCCCGTTCTACTACTTGCCCTACCATGGCATCCAGTCCATGAGCCGTGATGATATATCTGGCGTGGATGAGTCCGTAGAGCTCGGCCGCGTATGCCGGCACGTCGTCGTCATATGGAATGTCTGTAGCCATCCATCCAATCCATCCATTCGTCCATCAAATTAGTACGTACTCAATATCCCTCAACCGTTCTATCCCGGTAGAACGCACCAGTCATGTCCAGAATGATGTTGAGCGCGTCCTGGTAGTTGGGCACCATGGCGCGCAGGCCGTAGAGGTTGAACGAGTCTTCGATGTAACTCTGCGCCACCTCGCAGAAGGCTTCGTTGCCCGACAGGCTGCAGAACCACTGCACCCACTTCTCGTCCTCCTCCTCGTAGTCCGACATGCTCCTGCTCCTCTGCTCTCTTGGGGGTCGCGCTCGCTGCGGGCTCGGGACTCGCGCTTCGCTGCGGTCCACCGAGGTGCTTCTCCTCGTTTTTTGCTCGGCCCGATGGGGGGCTCCCTCTCTAAAGTGATCGCGCCATGCGAAAAGATAGCAGCGCGCTTAAAAGCCCGGATAAGTGCGATTGCTGAACTCAGGATACAGGACTGTTACCTGCAAGTACTGTACGGTATGTGGTCTGGCACTGCTCCCTCTATCCATTCCGCTTGCATACTTCCTTCGAGCTGAAACATGTTCAGGTTGCGGTGCGGTTGCGGTTGTCTGCACTTTAATCTGCGCAGAAAGTTGCGTTTTGAACCAAGGCGCAACTTTGTGCACAGCTTTGAAAAACTTCAACATGGCTGCAAGTTTTGAAGACGCTCGTGCCACGGGTATGCATAGTTTGCGCCCGAATAGTTGATAGCTGTGTCTGTCATTCGGATGAAAGGATGGCCCCACAAAAGATTCGAGCCTAATCGTCTGGTTGGGTTAATTCAGTGGGCGACTAGTGAAAATTAGTGTTTTTCACAAGAAATCAAGATGATGTAGTGTGCCCTAAGACCTGAAAGCTTGAGGACACCATGCAATACGTACGAGAAGATAGGTGAATTAGATATCAAGGGAAGAGGAAGTAGCAAGAACTTTTGGAACAGATTTTGTTTCGTTGTTTTATTTTCTTTCGTCAAGGAACTATTGTGCGTGCTCGACTGCAACCACTATTCATTGCTCGTTCGCCATAGGATATCGAAACGTGCAAACATATTATCGGTGTTTAGTGTGTTTTGTCAGTAAAGATATACTACGTAGTATATGTATAAGTAAATTAATTATGTTGTTGTTGTTGTTGTATCTTTCCAGTGAAAAAGTTGCCACCTATTCGTCGTCGAATGCGCCGATGTTGAAAAAGCTGCTCACCTCCTCGGTTTCGTCCTCGAGTTCTTCAGGGTGCCAGCGGTGGTTGGCCTTCCAGTACAACTCGGGCTGCGCCAAGCGCAACATTTTGCTGAACCGGTAACGCCAAATGTGCGCAGCTACAGCCACTCGTAGAACGCCTTTAACTGCCGCAATATCTTGATTGAGGATCTTGAGACGCCTCGCTGCACACGCGTCTTTCAACTTGGTTGCAAGACTCTTGCGGAATCGGAACCGCCAAACGTAGCGGGAAAAACCCGAGTGCAGCAGCGGTCGCACTGCAAGCACAACCAGCTTCTGCAGCCACAACTTCTTCAGAACCTCCGCCAGACGTTCACGGAAGTATAGCCAGTCGTCTGTCAGCGGGATGTCGAAGATATCCACCGGCAGCAACCTCTTCTTGCGCTGCTGCCGAAGACTGATCTCCTGTGCCCAGTTCATGAAAAACCCGCACACGCAGTTCACCGAGTCGCAGCCATCGACCTTCAGAAGCAGGGCGCGGCACGAGCGACAGCGCACCAGGTCGTTGCCCTCATCAAACTCCTCCTCGCAGGTCTCGTGGTGGCCTCGGCGCTTGCAGTTGAAGCAGAAGTCGGCTCCGCAGCAGTTCGTCTTGGTGTTCGAACGCAGGTACATCAGCGACAGCAGCAACGTAGCGCGTCGTTCGGGGTCCTGGATCCTCGGCAATGTCAGCGCGTTCACGAGAACCAGGGTCTTCTCCCCGAATGTATTCATTGCGTAATTCAAAACCACTCGCGGTTCTAGCTTGTGCCGACAGAACTGCTTGCACAGACTCTGGAACTGTGCGAGCTGTGACGGCAACAGCGTGAGGGAACCTTCAATCCTCCTCTCCGGGTTGTAGATCGGGAGGTGCGTGTAGTCCGTCTTGTGGCAACACGGAGGCGTGACGACGCACGCCTGGCGACACAACTCGCTGTACTTGGTCGTCAACGCGGTCTTGATCTCATTGGGGACGCGGCTCTTCCATCGGCTATCGTGCATCGCGACCAGGCAGATCGGGCAGCGCACGCGAGGCAGCACTCCAGGGTAGAACTGCTGCAGTGTCACCTCGACGTGGCGGCCCATGCATCGCGTGCAGATCTGGGCGCTGCATCTTTTTCCGCACACGCTTGTGACGAGCTCGTTGCCATCCTCGATGGTGTCCAGGCAGATTTGGCAGGATGGAGCTGACGCCGCCATGTAGACCGCAGGGATCTGAAGCTGAGAGTCGTCGGAGGAGGAGAAATGAAAAGTGAGCTTTGGTACGACTTGCGCGACTTGGAAGTGTCGACCAGGCCCCGAAATGGGTTGATCCGTATATGATACTGGGACCGTCACTCACTATAGTGACAATCACTCTTCACAACTTCAACTTCTGCTCCATTGACGTGCTTGTAATACAGGTACAGTATTACAATGATTTCGCGATAGATGGTCCCAGATGAGAGGTTTTGTGTTGCCCTTGGGTGGACCATAACCTCAGACGCGCTGCGCCACCTCCACCGGGGTACAGTATACATGCATTACAATGCCAAGTAAAACGGTGTTGAAGATGTTCGTTGTCTCCGTTCGTTCCATTGGCCGGAAGTGCGTCAGTAAAGTTTCTTACCTTACATATCGACTACAATTTGAGTGAAATATCCTTTGTATTGGTGATATTACATTTGTACGCGGAGAAAAGCTTCGATCGAAGTGGGCCACCGCTCGTGCACTCATAGCATTTTCTTTAACGATTTTCCTGATAGGGAGTAAAGCCAATGATCTCGCGTAGCGGTGCCAGCATGACCTTCACGTAGGTCATAGCAGACTCAGCGTCTCGACCACAGAACCGGACAATGACGGCGTTTGGTCCCAACGAGCTTGCTGACGCAATAACCCCAGGAAAAGTATTAGCCGCCGCGAGCCGTCCTTGAGGGGTGATGTCCCGTGCATTGTGCAGTTTCTTGCGCGTGCTCAGCTCCAGCAGTTGATCCATGATAGTCTGCAATTTGGAGCCGACGATCACCATCAAGCCCAGAACGTGCATGCCATGCATTCGTTGACGAAGACTGACGTCTTCTTCGTCTGGAAAGCGGCAGAAAACAATCTTGCTTAGATATCACCCTCAATACAATAAAGCTGATAACAAAATCATACCTGCAAGACGAACACGGTCTGTCACGAGTCTTTCACCAGCAACAAACACCTCAGACGTCGTGTCGTACTCGCTGAAATCCCAGTGCTCGATCGTTTCGGTGCGATTGTCACGGATAGACCCCGTCGCCAAGTAGTTTCGCTTCCTGCCACTGGTCAACCAGTCCACGAACACCAAGTTCGCGCCCTCTTCAAGGTGAAAAACTTGCGTCTGACGGTACTTGGCACGCTCGAAGCAGGTCACTGGGTCGGGGAGGAACGCCAACGTAGCGTTGCTCGCTACCTTGAGCGAAAAGGACTGCGACACAAACTTCCCCTCGTTCTCCGCCTTGAACACCTTCGTGGTCGCCTGCGTCGCCAGCACCACTACACAGATACAACCCCTCATAATGGTCAGGCAGCCGACCGAGGGCCTCTAAGCTAGTGCGTCACTTCCCACTGCCTCACCTGAAGTGTCGGGGGCTAGCTCGCATTCCACGACGACGGAGTCGCCACCCACCAGTCCTCCTCCGTAGCCCAAAATGTACTACAAACCCAGGTACCAGTTCAGAGCGTCGTCAAAGAGTGAGAGAATCGTGAAAACTGAGGAGAGATTGACTCACCGTGATGGACGTGTCGAAGCCTTGGCGAATCGTTCTCTGCGGGTGCAGGAACTTGAGCGGATACGTCGCGTAGACGTGAGTAGCGGTGGTGCTGCCTTCCACGACCTCGTACTTGAGCTTGCCGGTCGCCCGGCTCTCGCTGGCGTCGGCGGGCCCACCCATGGAGGTGGCTGGCTGGTGCTAACTGCTGCGCTGCTGGTCTGCCGGTTAGTAGGGCTCCCTCCTCCCCACGTCGAAGCGCATGCGTGCCAACGGGGTCGGTATCAGATACGCGGTGCTGTCGTCTCATTCGCTGTTAAGATGACCAATGATATGGTGTAAAATATCGTCAGCTCGCAGCGGCCTGAAGTTGAATTTGGCGCCGGGCAAAGCGCTGGCGCTGCTTGATCACATGCCCAGATGCACACGCGCCTTGGCGCAACTGATACCACGGCAAGAAGAGGGCCTGCAGGCGATGAACTGCTTCACAGTCAGCCAGCGTTCGCGTCGAATCTGTTGTTGAAATGGCAAGCTTTTGCTGACATTGACCCTCGGAAAAGTAGCATTTCTGCAAAAATATGCACTGTTAAATGCGAGCGCCAGCTCACCACGGTGCATTCGACCAGGGAAGGCATCGGCTGATTGTGTCTGTCGACGAAGAAGTTGCCTAAGATTCGCCGGCGGGGCGGGGACGCGGTTCAGCGTTGCGACCCAATGTAGCGACCGCTACGTTGGTCACGGGTGGCAAGATGTCGGCGTCGTCGCGACGTGACCTTCCTCGATCCGTGCTGGCGGCGGCCGTGCCCCACCTCACCCTCGCAAGTTAGCCGCTACTGTACTGGCGGCTCGGCGACAAGCGAGTCCAGCTCGCCGATTTTCGCTGCGCGTTCTTATCGGAGCGCAGCAAGCTGCAGCTTGAAGAGCAACTCGCTCGAGCGATCGTAGGCACTGGCTCGAGTGCGACAAGGAACTTCAAGCACCTCTCGTCAACGGAGACCTTGCAAGCTTGCATTGCAATCGCGCTGCCGCAGTTGAACCTTGAGAGACAGGCTCGTGCCGCCGCGTCACAGGCAGACGTTGAATCCAGCGCGTGCCGCAGGCGACTTGGTGGCATGAGCGCTGTGCAACCTGAAAAGATAGCAACATACTGTAGCGATCCATGCCAGAACTGGCACTGCTTGCTAGCCACCGAGGCGATCTCGAAGCAGCCCAGCAGAGACAAACCTCAGTTTTCTTTTTGAGAGGGATTCGAAAATGACAAAGGTTGGGCGCAAACCGAAACTTTGAGTTTCCCGCCGCATACAAATGTCAGGTATTAACGAAAACAATACCCTAAATTGTCAAGATTGTTGACGCAGTCAGCCCACTTTGTGGCAATCCGATTACGAGCGAGATTCCGATTGTGTGCCTGTCGGCTTGCGGCCCCCATACTGGGGCCAAGTCACGCGTGCCGACACCCCTCACTTCGAATCCGGGTCAAGTAAGCTCGAGCCAGCCAGCCGCTTTCGCTGAGCTCCGTCCAGCGCTGTTGCAGTGCGCTCACACTTGCCAGCCGCCTCTCTTCGCCGCCGCTCAGCGCCCGTGCCTCCCTTCTGCGCGGCCCCCGTCTCTGTCGCCCGACGTCACGCCTGCCTTGCCCCATCAGCCGCATGAACGATTCTCCGCGAGCGCCGAGCCCCCAGCCCTCGGACGAGCGGCCATTCCCGAGTCTGCCGCCCGTGCCCGAAGCCGTCGAGGAGCTGGCGCCGCCCAAGATCAAGCAGATCGTGGACCTGCGCGACACGAGCCACGCCGACCTGGCCAGGATGGGCTTCACCGACAGCCGCTACGACGCCGCCGTGGCCTCCGGCTCCGTCGCGCTCGTGGACGCCGCCTGCGACGAGCAGCAGCAGCAGCTCGCGGCGCGCGCAAGGCTGCCGTCCTACGCGTCGTCCGCGGGCGACGGCTACACGCTGGAGGAGGACCTGCGCGCCATGAACGACCAGATGAAGCGCGTGCTGGCCTTCTGCGAGACCCAGCGCGAGAACCCGCTGCGCCTGCAGGCCAAGATCAACGACCTGGAGGAGCAGCTGCGCCAGGCCATCGCCGAGAAGAACTACTGGATGAAGCGCTGCAAAGACCTCACGGGCCACCAGCCGCCTGCCGCCGAGGTCGCCAAGGTCGACCTGCAGTGTGTCAAGAGCCGCCCGCGCAAGCGCACCAACTCGGAGCTCATCCTGATCGCCGACACGTGGGCGCAGCCCGGCCGCGACGGCATCTACAGCGAGGACACGTCCAGCCTCGCCGAAAGCGACTCGTCGTCCACGTACAGCGAGGCGGAGCTGGTGGACGGCGGTGCCACAGCCCCGCGCTCGATCTTCCGGCTGCTGCAGTGCTCCGACGAGCAGTGCGAGGTGTTCACCCCCATGAACCGCAGCATCCGCACGCAGCACCGCTCGCGCAACAATGTGCAGCTCATGTGGGACGAGCCGCCCAAGACCGTGCTGATCGTCAAGAAGCCCAACGAGCCCGACACGACGGACATGCTCGTGCGCCTGACGTCGTGGCTGCACAAGGAGAAGAAGATCAACGTGTTCCTGGAGCCCACTGTGTACGACGAGCTGTCACTGCCGCACACCAAGACGTGGGGCACCAAACCCGAGGACTGGATCGACTGCCAAAGCAAGATCGATTTTGTGGTATCGCTGGGCGGTGACGGCACTGTTTTGTGGGTCTCTTCACTGTTCAGCAAGAGTGTGCCGCCAGTCTTCTCGCTCGCGATGGGATCGCTGGGATTCCTCACACCGTTCGACGCTGAGAATGCGGTGGAGCACCTCACCAGTGTCATCAACGGTGGCTTCTACATGTCGCTGCGCTCCCGACTTGTGTCCACCATCTACCGTGGCGGTAAGCAACGCGAGATTTCCGGAAACCTGCACGCACTGAACGAGATCGTGATCGACCGCGGCCCGTCAGGCGCGCTTGTTGAGCTCAACTGTTACTGCGATGGCCTCGAGATCACCAAGATCGCATCGGACGGTATCATCATCGCTACGCCGACGGGCTCCACGGCCTACTCGCTGTCAGCTGGTGGCTCGATGGCCCACCCTTCGGTGCCTTCCATGCTGTTCACGCCGATCTGCCCGCACACGCTGAGCTTCCGACCGCTGATCTTCCACGACAGCGCTACACTGAAGATAGAGTTCCCCACCACCAGCCGCGCGTCGGCTTGCTACGTGTCTTTCGATGGCAAGAACCGAGTGCGCATGGAGCGTGGCGACAGCATCGTCGTCCGCGTGTCGTCCTACCCGCTGCCTTCGATCTGTCGGGTAAACGAGAACCAGGACTGGTTCGAGTCCATGATCACCAACCTGAACTGGAACCAGCGCCGGGCCCAGAAGCCGTGGCAGGCGCCGGTCGCCAGCAAGATTTAGTCCATCCAAGCGCGCATGCTTGCGCACGAGCACCTGGTGTATCATGACGAACTGAAGATTGGTGTCGTTGCACGCATGCTCCGCGGGTTGCCCTTTGTGCTTGCACCGCCGACCTTGCACGCGCTTTATTTTTCTGCATTCGATGCGTGTGTAAAAAATATTTAAACCATATGCAAGTTGGCCTAGTTGCTTTGGTGCCTCTGTTCACAACTGAAGTTGTCAGTTTTCAGCAGGTTCGGCTGATCGGATTCCAGAAGGCTGCATGGCAACATCGCTGTTAAGTTAGTGATCAAATGAGGCAGATGCCAATTACGCATTTTGCCTTACCTTCTTCGTTGAAACGCTTGGTGGAGGAAATCCAAGCTCTATCTGGCGCTGCATTAAAGCTGTCTTGTCACTCTCGGCCTCGGAAAGCTGTGCTAGTAGTTGCTGCAGCTCGGCTGTGTGTTCCTGTCTGCTCTGTAGCAACTTGGCCTCCCGGCGATTCGTCTCCTCTACTAGCTGTTTGTAGCTTTCATGAATCTCTAAGCACTTGCGCTTGTAAGCGTCACGCTTCTGCAGGGGAAAAGCACGGTAAAGGGGTGTGAGAGATGACTGCACGGAGGATCACATTTGTCCACATAACTCACTTTCTGCGTCTTGCTTAGCTCCCGCAGTGCTTTGGATAACGCAGCGCGAGTCTCCCGTTGAAGTGCTGCATGTTGGGCTCGAAAATCGCTTTCTAGCTTTGAGCATTTTCTCTGTCGTAACGTTTGGTTGCATTGTTATCGCTATTCGCCAAGAAATATGCCAGGCTTCAGTGTAACGTACATGCAAATCTCGGGCCGTGGTTGCGTGGCTCTCCTTCTCTTTGTCAAGTTTCTCCAACAAAACAGCATAATCCTGCTCCATATACTTAAGCTAATACAGCGATATAGTAAGAGCATGGTACTCATGGGATCGACACGAGCAAAATAGTGACCAGACTACCTTTCCTTGGGCCTCTTCCCTTTCAAGCTGTACATCTTCTTGGTACTGAATAACCTCTCTGAAATCCACGCAAACCGCGTAGTAAAATGGTCAGCTTCAACGACAGCATTTCACGAAAGCAAATGTAGCTACCGGTGCTTTGCTTGAAGAGTGCGGTAGTCATTCTCGATGTCCTTCAGCTTGGTACGCAGTGTCACATATTCTGACTTCATCCGAGAAACCTAGGTGATACGACGACAGGGTAAGAATACAAGGCAAACGAGTACTGCTAGTAGGAAGCATCGCGCCGTACCAGTTCATGCGAAGACGCCTGCTTAGCAACCATTACCTCCTTTTCAGCCTCCAGTGCTTGCAGCATTTTCTGAATACTTTCTTTTTCCATTTGAAGCTTGTGAGTAGTCTCTTCAGCATCGTGCTGGCACTGGCGTAGAGCTTCCTCTTTTTCAGCAACCTACGGAAGTCCACAACAATATATTTTTTCAGTCGATGGTTTGAAAGCACGCTTGAGGCAAAAATGACCCTACTGTACTCAATACCTTTTTCTCTGCTTCTGCAACAAGTGCACGATATTTGTCCAAATCGTCCTCGCGCGCTTTCAGAAGTAGTGAATGTTCCATGCTGCTACTGTCACTTTCTCTTAGCTGAGCAACAGCAGTGGAATTCTTCTGTGCAGCAGCCTCAGCTGCTTGAAGCTTCAGCACCAGTTCACTAACGCGATCCTGTTCGCGAAAAAAAGTGTTGGCGCTGAAATCTGCTATTACATGAGGATTCATCCTAAACCAACCTTGAGGTTCGACTGTTCCCGTTCCCACGTAGCCCGTTCATCTCGGAGTCTGCACAGTACCGAAATCAGATAACGATTTCCACTATGAAGACAATCCGAGCGCACACGTACTTCATGGAAAGCGAGTTGTGACTACTGAAGATAAGTGCTTCCTTTTGCTTCAGCTGTTCGCGTAGACCTTCGCTCTCTGAGGCAAGTTCTAGGAGCTTATTCTGGGCGTTATCCCACTTGGATCGGATGCTTTCGCACTCATCTTTCGCTCTGGTTAGCTGTCGATTGCAAGCTTTTAAATCCAACTCCAGCGTCGCATTGCGTGTCGCTTCATCTGCCAAGCGCAGTTCATGAGCACTTTTGTCGTTTTCACCCTGTTCCGACAAACGTTGCAACTCTTCCCGCACGTCCTGCATCCAAAGAGCACAATCGAGGTAAGACGATACCAGCGTCATAGTAGTCAATTGAGGTGCACCACTCACGCGGACTTCTTCGCGAAGCGCCTTCATTTCAATTTGTGCAGCTTCCCTCTGCTGCTCTAGACGCCGAATTTCCTCGGTCTGTTGCGAGTTGGCTGCTGATTCTTCGGCTAGCCGTAGCTTCCGCCTCAAATCATTCAGCGTCACTTCATAAGTTTCATGAATACACTCCATCTCATTTCCCTGTTGCAGCACAAGATCAGCATCTTCCGTCTGAGCCCCCCCCCCCCCCCATCTACTAGACTGTACCTGATCGATCGAGAACTGTTCGTACTCCGTCTTCAGAGCTTCGAACTCACGCCGCATGTCAAAGCTCATCTGGCGATGCCTCTCCACCTCATCTTGCAGGTTGTCTATGCGTTGTTGGTACGGCCCTTCCAGCTCCTCCTGGATCTTGATACGTAGCTGCTCGAGGTCCCTCGGCGGCGCAAACTTCTTCTGCAGCGTCTCAAACGCGCGTGCCTTGACCTCCAGCTGCTTCTTCCACTTGGTGATCAGCTCCTCGTGCTTCCTGTCCGACTCAATCTGCCCCCATGCACAACAGTAATATAACTGGATACAACAACTAAACCCTGTATTGCCCCTCACCTTTTGCTCCGTTTCCTGCATCAGCACGAGCTGCATCTTCTCGCAGCGCTCTTGAAGCCGCTTGCCATCGCTCTTGAGCTGCAACAACCCCATAAGTATCAGTCATATTGCCGACGGGATACTGGTAAGCCTCTTCACACCTTGGCGTTGAGCTGCTGGGCGTCGTCACGCTCGCGTTGCAGCGTCTGACTGAGCGCCACCGTCTTCTGCAGGTCCGTATTGAGCTGCACGATCTGCCGCAGCAGCGCGTCGTACCTGGACCCGGCGCTACCCGCCTCGGAGAAGCCTCCAGCCGACGCAGGAGCCACGGGCGGAGCTGCTGGGGTTTCCATGTTGATGCAAGAGTGATGATCAGTTCAACAACGGCGCCCTTTCGCGTGTGCCACTTGTGTTTCACATCACATGTTTTATGGTGTGGCGCACACCAACTTGGAGGTTAACCTTTGCGCACCAGTCAATAGTGTGGTGGTCACGAGCTCCGAAGCGACACAAAGCAGTCGACGCAGTCACCGACGTAGCCATGGCGAGACCGAACAAGCGCAAACTGAGCGCGGCCAAGCCCGCTGCCAAGGCCGCCCCGGCCGCCGCCACCAAGCCGTCCAAGTACGCGAAGGAGGCGGCCAAGCAGGAGCAGCGCAGCGCCAAGAGCAGCAGCAACAAGGCGCAGCTCTTCGACTCGGACGAGGAGGAGGAGGAAGACGACGACAACGAAGAGGACGAGGACGAGGACAGCGACGAGGAGGGACCCGAGGCCGACGATGGCTTCTCGGACGCCAACAAGAGCTGGCTAAAGCTCAAGAAGAGCAAGGGCAGCGACGATGACGACGAGGAAGAAGAGGACGACGACGACGAAGAGGAGGAGCTGGACATTGAGCGCAAGGCCCGTCTGTTGGACGAGGAGGAGGCGCTGCAGGCCGAGGAAGCCGAGGAGGAAATGCGCCTTAACATCGCCAACAACGAGCCGTACCACCTGCCCACGGAGGAGGAGCTGGCGGAGGAAGGCGAGGGCGACGACGACATGACGGACCCCGCCGAGGTCTACCAGCGTATCAAGGACGTGGTGGAGGTGCTGTCGCACTTCAGTGCGCGTCGTGAGCCCGGCCGCTCCCGCGTGGACTACATGGAGTCGCTGGCCAAGGATCTGGCCGGATACTTCGGCTACAACCGCGAGCTCATCGACATGTTCCTCAAGATGTTCTCGCCCGCCGAGTGCGTGGAGTTCGTGGAGGCTAACGAGCAGCCCCGCCCGCTGGTCATCCGTACCAACACGCTGAAGGCGCGTCGTCGTGACCTGGCGCAGGCCCTGATCCAGCGCGGCGTGAACCTCGACCCTCTGGCCAAGTGGTCCAAGGTGGGTCTCAAGATTTATGACTCCCCCGTGCCCATTGGTGCCACGCCTGAGTACCTGGCGGGCCACTACATGCTGCAGTCGGCCTCGTCGATCTGTGCTGTGATGGCGCTCGCCCCGCAGATGAACGAGCGTGTGCTGGACATGGCTTGCGCTCCTGGTGGCAAGACGACCTACATCGCGCAGCTCATGAAGAACACGGGTACGATTATTGCGAACGACCTGAAGAAGCAGCGTCTGAAGGCTACGGTCGCCAACCTGCACCGTCTCGGCGTGAAGAACACGTCCGTGTCGTGCTACGATGGCCGCAAGGTGCCGTCGCTTTTCAAGGGCTTCGACCGTGTGCTGCTGGATGCCCCGTGCACGGGCATGGGTGTGATTGCCCGTGACCCGTCCATCAAGACCCAGAAGGGCGAGAAGGACGTGCAGCGTCTGGCTCACCTGCAGAAGGAGCTGCTGCTCGCTGCTATCGACGCTGTGGACGCCAAGTCCAAGACGGGCGGATACATCCTTTACTCGACGTGTTCCGTGATGGTGGACGAGAATGAGTCGGTCGTTGACTACGCTCTGCGCAAGCGCTGCGTGAAGCTTGTCGACACAGGCCTCGACCACGGCAAGCCGGGCTTCACTCGTTACCAGCAGCAGCGTTTCCACCCGTCGGTGCAGCTCACTCGCCGATTCTACCCGCACGTGCACAACATGGATGGCTTCTACGTGGCCAAGTTCAAGAAGTACGCGAACACGATGCCTTCGGAGGAGAAGGACGCTAAGAAGACCGTTGACGAGCTCGAGGAGGAGGCCGAGGAGGCCAACATGACCAAGAAGCAGCGCGTGAAGGCCAAGAAGGAGCGTAAGCAGGCGGCCGAAGACGTCGAGGCTGAGGTTGTCCAGGAGGACCAGAGCGATGCCGAGGAGGAGGACGAGGAGGCCAAGCGGCCGGCCAAGAAGCAGAAACAGGAGCCCAAGTCCAAGAAGGGGGGCAAGAAGAACGGCGGCAAGGGCAAGAAGCCCAGCCGGCCTCGCAAAAATTAGACAGCACTACTGTAGATGGTGCTAGGAAGGCAGCGCTTGGGAGTTCCTTTCCAATTGTCCTTCAAGGGGTAATAGATAACTTTTTTGTTTTGTTCATTGCGCGTTGCTTTGCCGTTCCTGAAACATCAGTGCGGCTTTGTCTGCCTCGAACAGCTTGGCGTGGTTCCACACGCGGCAGGAGACGTTGTTGCAGTTTGAGAACGCATCTCGATCTGCACACGCTGTACACGCGAGTCTCAAGGCCATGACAGCCTTCTCATGACGTGTAGACGCCGAGTGGATCGCTAGAAGACTTCGCTGCGGGTTGGCGGTGCACTCCTGGCATAGCGCGTCATTCCCGATCGACCCGCAAAGGCGACAGTGCTTGCTCAGGTAGAACGAGTCGATCGATCGGAAGCCACGACCAAACGGACGTGTGGGCGTCGCGCTCTCGTACACATGCTGACGGGCTTTCACGGACGACCGAGGCAAGGTCGCGTACCACGATCGAATGTTCGCCCCTGTCAGCAGGAACAACCGCTCGAGACTCGGGATGATCTACAGCAAACAACAGTTAGCTTTGGCATTGACGCCTGGGCAGAAAACATCGCACCTGTTTGTTGATGTAGTAGTGGTGGTTGACGCTGTATCGCTTCCGCTTGTCAAAGTACTCGTCGGGTGACACAACCAAGTCCATCAGCCTTGCACCTGGTGGTCCATTGACTACAACGTAGGGTACACGTTCCGCATACCGAGGCTCTGCACGAGGGTCTTTGCCCATGGCTTTGGTGCTGACAAGGGCAGCAGGAGGGGCACTACACAGGAAATCAATCATACGTATCAGTCGACTGCACGATCGAATATATAACTTACAGATCATACAAGGCTGGGCCCTTACCTTCCGTTGCTGTACGTCCCCAAGCGAACTTCTTTGGCGAAGATGAAGTCTTTCAGCGGTACTCGGTTCTCTAGTATCTGAAGCCAGTACTTCTCCATTCCCTTTTTCACTTCAGACAAGTCGGAAGACGCAAAAAGCGTCTCGAGAGACGTCTGCATTGCGTGCTGAACCACTCCGCAAGAATCTCGTCGAACTGTCTCGAGGCCTTTCGATTCGATGATGCCCACTTCTTGGATCGGAGATTCAAACTTGTTGCCCACATACCGCTTCTTCGATACGAGGACGCAGCCCATGTAAACCTTTTCCAGTTTCAACGTCACTGGCCTAACAACGGCAATTATTGATGGAGATAGGTGAGCTACAAGCTTTTGCAAGGTTAAGAAGAGCAATTAGTTACCTTGGGTTTGATGCAGTGACCGCGTCGGCGATTTCCTGCCCAATTCGAAAGGCATCCGCCTTTGACCTCCCCTTGAGCAGCACGAAAACGCTATCTGTATCACCGTACACGACCCTAGCATTCCAGTCCGACCGCCCTTCTATCAATCGAACAGCAGCTTCAAGTGTGCATCGTCCAGTCTAAAGCAAAACAATACAGCCAAGTAAGCACAAAGAGATTCGAAGTACTTCGAAGTGATAGATCAACCTACCTGAACAATTGCATCGGCCAGTTGAGCGCAAGGCATTCGGCCTGAGAATCCTGCAGCGGTGTATCCGTACGTCACGTTTGAGATCATTTTCAGCGCCAGCTGCCGAGCGTTCAAAACCTTCTCCAGCCGCTCCTGGTTGCATTCCTTCGCCGTCTTCATCGACTTTTTCACCATAATTCGAGTCGACAAAATTTCGTCCAGTATAAGCGGTAGAACGCCATGGCGATGACTTTTCGGGCAGAATAGTGCACCGTTCGGTGCGATGATAATATCATCTTTACACTGCAGGAGACCTGAAGCACTCGGCGAGTAGTCGATAACACCAAGCGAAGCATCCAACTCGGGATTCAAGCCATCCCTTAGCCGACCAAGCAAGCTTGAATAGCACAAATTATACCCGATGACAAGCGACGGATAAAGAGACTAACCGCAAAGTTAGCAATCAAAGGCAGCGCACTGCATGCAACCTTCAGCAAGACTCGAAGCAACTGCCTTTCGTACCTGAAAATCTAGAACCACGACGGGATCCGGGTAAAACCTTGAGTGGGGCTCCATCACTAGCGGAATGCACTCCATGGGGGCCTGTCCAGCCACTTGGTTTCTGCTAGGTGACACCAACAAAAAATTCTTCCGTTTGGTCACGCGTAGCATGACTGCTTCAACTCTGTACTGGGATCCACGAGACAGCACCGAATAGAAGTCGATCCCAAACAACCGCGCCATCTCGCTGTGTCAGAATAACATATACACCAATAATTCATGAGATGGCATCCGCCCAATAGTACACGGCTGGTTGAACGTACCTGGTTCTTGTGATCAGTTGCATTTTGGAAAGTATTTGGAGGTTGAGAGTTGCTCGGTCCAAGTAATATCGAATAACCTTCCACCTCATTTGACCACCTTCGCGGAACCACGTAGTTAATTGATCAGCAGAGTACACTGGATATGTTCGCTTTAAAACGGCCCATACGACATCTTCAAGAGCGTAGCGCGATAATTTGAGCTAATAGCAAACAAAACCTTAGTGCTTTGTATCACCTCACGTGCAAGTTAGCTGAACCAAAGCTCACCATACCTCTGAACGCGTCATACGCCACAAGTTCAATATGTATCTTCCGTGAAGCCATAACCCAGCAGCCTTATTCACCCCCCAAGCAGTACCGATAGAGGTTTCTTTCTGGCTGTCTCCCTCTTGATCCGGTACCGTAGTCACATTTCGAGGATCTATCGGTGCTGACGGAAGCCGGGAAAGCGTTTGTATGAGGTTTACCTGCTTAGCACAGCACACCTGGGTGAGCAGCCCAATTACTTAGAAATATGGACAAAATGAATACGTACATCCATTTGCGACGCTCGATCGACTAGGTATCCAATCGATGCCTTTTGTACTTCAAACCCTGCCAAGAAGTCAGGATCCCAGCGCCTTACCAACGCCTCCAGTGAGCGGAAGAGGTCCCGTTCATCCGAAGCAATTGATACAGATATTTCACTGCTATCCACGCATAAGCCGGCGTTGCCGAGAGCCATCTTCTCCATATCCTCTGGTTTCCAGAAGAGGAAGCCCCGTTCTTTTGTCTTTGAGTTCGTGGGCCCCTCTTGTGCTTCCACTGCGTAGCAGATCACATTCACAGGATCGTGGAGTGGATTTGGCAGCATACTGCCGCGCGATGCAGCGAATATTTCGATCGACAAGATCGTCACGTTTGAGAGAACGGTGGAGGAACTCGCCTTGATAGACTGTGATGCCGTTGACGTAAGTGACGGGCGGCCACGTTTGCGACGGACCTGGATAATACTCAGTCTATTAGTACGGTATAAAAGAAAACGCTTGTAGGCACACCATGAATTGCTGTTGAATCGTACCTTGGGTATGATGTTCTTGCTCTTCTCTTCATTCGACATCCAAGCTTCCACTGTTGCAGCATCAGGGGGCAGTCTGGCTGGCATCCGTAGTCGACGAACCTGTCCAATAGCAACGTATACGATTAGATCGCTTGGTAGATACAACGCCACGTACGCTCATTACCTTCTCTCCTCTACCTCGAGAGGGATTTGGGGCTTTTAAGTGGGAAAGCTTACACCACGATTCACCGCTGATGCCACTGTTACTATCATTGCTGCTGAGAGAGTTCAAAAGCTGTCGTGTAGCAGTGGTATCAAACTCCTGTAGATTACTTGGGTGCTGCGGCGCAAAATCGAATTTCTTGCCGCCGAACACCATCGCTTTCTCCGGGATATCGGCAGAGTTGCTGAAAAAGGCGGGTTGGTACTGCAACACATTTTCCAATCCAAATGGGTTAGTGTCAATTCGTAGTACAGCCTGGGTATCGCTTACTCCAACCTGTATGGGGTCCACCCCGAGGTTGTGTGACGACGCTAGAAGCTGGGCCAATGTAGGGGGTTCGGGGCTGAATAACCACAGCCGATTATTGCCCTCAGCGGGCGCTTGAATCCGCGGCTTTGCGCGAAGCGGCTGTGGGTGCGGCGTGAGAGAAAGCTGGAGTCGATCAACGGGGTCTGATTCTTCTTGAGGAGTTAGCGGTACTGACTCTTGAGGGCGCGGTGGGAGTAGATCTTCAATATCACCGACCAGCGGTAAATCTTCAGGACTGCATCCGAAGCGGATAGAGCGTGCTGCATTCGAGGACGACTTCAGAAGTTGCCGTTAGAATTTCGACATCACGTATCAGCTATGGAATGAGATCCAAACCTTGTGCAGTCTCTCTTGCGGTGTGTGAAGGACGACCCGAGGACTGCCGAGTTCACTAAGTGGACTTGCGATTGGTCGAGCTTCGCGCTCAGCGATATCCCACCACCCGTTGCCTTGTGGTGATCTAGGAGCATCGTTTTCAACGTGCTCTTCAACGAGACGCTGGGATGCCAAAATGTCGCCAATTTCATCATTTCGATTCCCCCATTTGCTGGTATTGTCTTCGTCATCGTAATCATCGTCTGGCGTGTGGTACCCGTCATGCTCTTCTTTACCATTCCATTCACTATCTGTATGAACCGGCTCACTTTCTTGCTGCATCGCCAGCAATATATTTACAATCGCTTCATCTTCCTCGGCCGATTCCTGTTCGCGGAAAATAGGATTAGATCATTCAGAATCAATCGTGAAGCGGCTAATGAAACGGAGTTACCTGGTCAGAACCGCGTTTACCATCAGGCTCTGCTTGACTATAGGAGAACTCACTTTCAGCGGCGAAGGAGTTGCCACAAGACATCACGTTACTCGCGGACAAAGGTTCATAATGACCAGAAGCGCTTCTTTCAGCTTCCTCCCCTTCCACTTGTTTCTCCATATCCTCCATTACGGCGTCGACGGAGTCCTGCATCTTTTTCTTGAAAAATGACTGGGATAAAAGCGACGATGCTGATTGGGCAGGCGTCGCACTCATTTGAAAGCTTCTAGGCCCGTCCTCATTCCGTTCTAGATTCAATGAAACCATTGGAGTCCCTCTTTCCCCATTTTGAATGCGCCGTAGTCTTTCTTCCTGTTATCAACACAAAAAAGAACTATCAGACATCAGATTTCACCGTGCAAATCGACATACTACCGCACCTCCCAAATAGCTGCCAGCGACGGCACATTCCGGAGCTCTCCTGTGCCTTCGGCCGCTTTCTGCTGGGCTTCAAATCGCTTCGGGTTTAAAATGCTTGCAGCTGCTGCGTCTGCTTCTAGCGCACAGCTCGATTGTCGATCAAACCACTGTTTTGGAGCTTGAGGAACTGGAGCAGACCGCCCAGTCGGTGGCGAGGTGGTTGCGACCAAGCCGCTGATCTTGTCCGCTGGGACGGTCGAAAGTAGAATGGAGCGACACTCGTCAGAATCGTGGGCCAGATGCTCCTGCGTCACTGGAAGAGGAAAGCGAAACTAAGATGGCGCGTACGTGGTCAACCTTGCTACTCCAAACCACCACTGCAATATACAAAGCACCGAAATTTCCAGGCGTACCTTCACGTTGCTGAAAGCTACGCTGTTCATCCCTTCAATGTTGTAATCCGCAAATACCTGCAACAACCTCTGTCGCTTAGACTCCATCCTCTCAATAAAGTTGCTTCATGTACAGAGCACCGCTATACCTGAAGCAGGAATGGAATGTGGGCTTCGTACGGCTGGAATCTCCTTTCACCCACACTTCCACTCTCAAGAACTTGTACAACCTGCGATACCACACGCGGGTTGTACAAGAAAATCTGCACGAACAGCTTCGGCTTCGGGTGGTAGCCGTAGAACGGCGTTCCTTGTACAATCAGCATCTGCCAACGCCATCACCACACCGACAAATGGTAAATTTCATGCCACCATAGCACTATTACCACTACCCGTTCTCACCTTGGCAATAATCCTACTAGGATTGTATCGTGCGGTTGAGTTCCCATTGTTTTGCCGGTTTTGCTGCTGCTTTGAGGCGTTCGCAGCCTCGATGTCCTTGGCCAATCGAGGCAGCAACGCCCGCAAACGCTCCGGATCCTCGAAATCTGGGTCGTCTTCAGCTCGAAAGTAGAAGTAAGGGAAGATCTAGCATAGTATCAAAAGTTGCACTGAGGTTTAGCAGATAATTTACAGCAGAGCTCGTGCAAATGGATGGAAACCTACACCATGGATGTGCACGAGAGCCTTTTGTCCGGCGGGTGTAGCGCCGAAGATACGCACGACTGGAACCTCGCGAGCGCGGAGATAGCAAGGAGACTCAGGGAGCCTATCAATGGCGTTGGAAGGCAGCGGACTGTTCATGTAGTAGTCCACCACCACGGCCTCGACGCGCAGGTCTTCGACGTCGTCGTCGTCCATTGTTCCAAATCAAAACTCCATATCGTATCTGTAAATATGGGTCTAGTCAAGACGTATGTCCATATATAAATATCATACACAAAGGTAAACTTTCAGAGTACATCAGCACTGTGCGAGGATAACCTGTCCGCGCTAATGGACGCCTGCCAAATATGGCTTAGTCGAGCAGTGATATGTCGGGGTCATAAGCCCGACGAAAATCCGCGGAGACTCTCGATAAGCGGCCCTACCCCTACCTTTATGTCGTGTATCCATCATAAAGTTTTATCTTGCTATTTGTATAGTTTAATCTGACCATCATTCTTGAAGGCGTTTCCTTCACTCTGGCGGCTTATCGCCTCGATTATATCTTCCTGCCGACAACTTGAAGTTGCGCTCACTTTCGAATCGGACGGCGAAGGCGCGAAGTCGACCTCCGCCGACTCTCAGAAAAGGTATGTTCTGCTAGTGGATGCTCATGTATTTGCTGTGGTTGACCTGTGCTGTTGCCGTGCAGCGCCATGGTGCGCCTTGTGCACTCCGCCATCCACTGGCAGCTGCGCTGCATCGAGGACTCTTCGAGCGACGAGAACACGCCGCCGAACGTCGCTGCGGCACCGAACCACGACCACAGCCGCCGATCCTGCGGAGCAGACGGCGACGCAAGCGCAACGGGGACGGCTACGCCGCCGTGGCTGTCTCCGGAGCGGACCAAGCATCTGTCCAAGAGCGCGACGAACCCGCCACCACCAGAGACGCCGCCGCCAACGGAGATGCGCGCGTGTCGAAGCCCGACGACTTCGTCTCCAGTGCTGCTGGAGACGCCACCAAGAGCCCCACCGCGCCCGAGGACGACAAAGACGTCTCACCCACGCCGTCAAGACCGCCAAGCACGCCGAGATGCCGCTGCCCCGTACACCCGTCAACACCCCGCGCCCCAGCGCGCCATCCCTGCTGCCGCTGCTGTGCAAGCGACGCCTACATCTGCAGTGGATCTCGCTCCGCTGGCTCGACGGCAGGCGTCGCGACCGGGCGACATCTTCGTACCAGCGCGCTGGCCGTACAGCGTTGCGCACTTGCGCGACAACTTCAACCCGCTGGCCACGATCTTTCCAGCAGTGCGTCACTACGGGTCCTGCAATTGCTGGAACCCGTGCCGCACGGACTCCTGCCGGAACGCGCTGATGCACGTCTTCTGCAGTCCGAACTGCTGCCCGTACTCGGGGAAGTGCGGCAACGGCCTGGACGATTCGACCAAGGTCTACCTCGGCCGCAACCAGCGCACGCGCGAGTTGGGGATCGTGGCCGGCGAGGACATCGACGCTGGTGAAGTGCTCGGTCAGTACCTCGGGGAGATAGAGCACGTGAGCTCTTCTCGCGCGAATCGACCGCGCAACCGGGGCTATAGGCTCGTGCTGAAGCAGCGGCCCGAGAAGCCGGCGACCGGCGTCTGCGCTGCAATCAACGCGGAGCGCATGGGGAGCCTCATGCGCTTCGTGAATCATTCCTGCCGACCGGCAGCGGCCTTCGTCGAGCTGTCTAACGGGCGTCGGACGACCGTGGTGGTGGTGACCACGAGGGACATCCGCCGTGGCGAAGAGGTGACGGTGGACTATGGCGACGACCTCTGGTTCGTGTGCCGCTGCGAAGTTGCTGAATGCCGCCACAGCAACATCCAGGACGAGGAAGACCCATGAGGACGCTGCAAGAGGACCAAGGGCGCTGCGTGTAGGTCGTTTACAATGTAGGTGGTTTGTGAGGAGCATGCATGCACGGACGAATGCATTCAATGCGACTAAAAGATGTCAGTTCATTGCTGCTTTAGCTATTCAAATTGACTGAGCTGAGGCTTACGGAGAATCCGACGTGGGAGTTGGCTTCGACGTGGGCGACGAGACTTTTGGCGCCAAGGCGCATCCGAAGAGCTGCTACTACCGAAGGCGGCGATTGAGGCGGCACTTTGCGCGCGCGGATTTCCCGCGTTGAAGTTCGCCGAGGGCAGCGTCTTTTATAGATCGGAGGCGCGTAGCTGGTGCGTATGGCTTGGTCTAGACGCTCCGCTCGCCGCCACGGTCGACAGCTTCGCTCACTTTGCTTTTTGCCAGCTCCCAAGTACTCCAGTCCAAGCCCCCTCCCCTTTCCAAGCTCCATCCCCCGTGCGTCGACCCCTCTTCAGCTTCCTTCCTTCGCTCGCTAGCTAGCTGACCGGCTGCCGTTGTGTGTTTTCTAAACCTATAGATGGGCAAGAACTCCGGCAGCACCAACTACACCATGTTCGACATTGACCGACTCCTACACCTCGTCGAGGAAGTGCTCCCGCTTGGTCGAGACAAGTGGGAGCGCCTTGCTGTATCCTATAACGCTGCTCGCGCCCGTGGAGCACCGGAGCGCGACTTCGAGAGTCTGAGGCGCAAGTTTAAGACGCTGTATAGTGCTCGCAAGCCGACGGGCATGCCGGAGATGCCACCACACATCCGACGCGCCAAGGAGGCCAAGCAGGCCATTGATGACAAGGCCAATGTCATCGAGATCGACGACGAGGCCGACCGCGACCAGGGCTTCGTGGAGCCCGACTTCTCGTTCGAGGCTGACCCCGAAGACGACGACTCCTTCAAGAGCGGTGAAGGCGACAACGTGCAGCACGATGCCCAGAGTGGCACCGGACACGACGAGCCCATCGACACGGACGGCTCCGTTACGGGCGACTCCACGAGCTCCAGCACCCCGCTCAGTCGAGGCGGGTTCCAAGAGCTGCTGGCGGCACCACTTGCCAGCGATGAGCTCGGAGTCTGCGCTCGTACTCCGCGTCCGGCGCCGCTTCGAGCACCTCAAAATGCGCGGCAGTCTGGTTCTGGAGTGCAACGCAAGAGCCCTTCAGCCGCCGCTGCCAGCGACGGCGGTCTCTCGACGAGGACGCCAGTCGACCAAGGACGCTCCACGGACAACCCAAGAAGGACCAGAAGTACAAGTCCTCCTCGAACCGCCTCGGAGGCACCGACCTCACCAGTTTCCGGGATGCGGTGGGCGCCAAGCGCGCCTTCGAGGAGGACACGGAGACGCTGGAGGCCAGCTTCGCCAAGGCCAAACGAATCAGGGCTATGAAGGCCACCACCGCGCTCAAGAACAAGTTGAGCGGCCTTGAAGCCAACGCCAACACCATGGGCGGCAGCATCATGGAGACGATCCTGCTGCTACGCGAGGAGAACGAGCGCAAGGCCGAGGCACGTCGTGCTGACGAGGAGAAGCGGCGCCGTGAAGAGAAGGCCGAAGCCAAGGCTGAAGCGGAGGAGCGTCGTCGCCGCGAGAAGTTGGAGATGGAGGACCGCGCCCGACGCGATCGCGAGGAGGCGCGCACACGCACCCAGGAGCTGCTGATCTTGATCGGCGCCTTGAAGAAGAAGGACTGAGGCAAGAACGACGTCCAGCGGAAGCAGGTCATGGACAAGGTAGTGAGGTTCTTTCATTTTCGTCGACTTAGTGTAGCTCTAAAGCCTCACAAATGAACTACTCATGCTGTTGTACGTACTCAGATTGATGCACATGCAAGCCTTGCCGTCGCAGGACATCTAGCGAAGTTCGGGCTTGTAAGCCTTCTAACTTCGTAGTAGATCTACAGAAAGCAGCATCATTGTTGCGCGCACTTGCTCAAAACCAGCAAGAAGGATGAAAGTCAATGAATGCATCTGTCAAACAACTCAAGTACATGTATTGGAATGAATTACCAATTACAGACTAGTCATCCAGGTGCGCAGGCAGCTCCATCTCGCCCGAGAACGTCGTGCGAATTTGAGAGATGCCCACCGTGCGTACACGGTAGTTCGCCAAGCGGAACAAATTCTTCAGTCTGAGCCCACGGAGTGCTGGCTCGTAAGGTAGGGGCAGATTGAGGCGGCTGTAAACCTTTTGAACGCTTCCCATACCCCACTCTGCAGCCTGCCGCACAGAGGTGATAGCATTGTGGATGGTCCGCGCCGAGCTCCGCAGCGACGGGTGCAGGCGCTCGAGGTCGCCGTCCTTGAGCGGCGTAAGGATGCGGCCGACCATGGCAGTGGAGCATGGGAACGCCGAGTCCGAGACCACGTTCTTGCGCGTGTCGGGGCAGTACACGGGGTCCAGCAACTTGTTCCTGAAGCCCAGCGACGTGTCCGAGTCATTCCATGGCCCCGGACAGTTGTGCTTGCACCACACGATGCATCCGTCCGCGGCGAAGCAGATCGTCCCGGTGACAAACACCGAGTGCAACCAGCCATTGTACATGGCGTTCTGCAAGTCAGCGTTCGAGGGCTGCTGGACCTACGTAGCAGCAATACTTAGCTATAACTTTTCAAAAAACAATTCAGTTTCAAAATGAGTGTTGTGTGTACCTTAAAGTTTTTCCCATCGATGAAGCCGAAGGTGTGCTTCAGCAGAGGCTCACGAGCTTCAACGAGCTTCGCCAGCTCAGTCTGGCGGCTAGGTGACGGCCATGCGATGCGCGCGGGGACATAGTTGTCCAGTGTCTTGGACAGTGCTTCTTCAGCCCGCCGCAGGGTTCGCGCCAATGTGCTCGGAGGAACACCGAACAGCATGCTCAAGCTGCTCAGCTCCATCGAGCCAACATAGAAGCAAAGGACCAGCCCCAAGACCTGGTGGTGGTATCGGAGCTTGAGCGGTCGGCCCCTGGAGCGAGCGCGCGGGATGTAGTAGTAGCTCGTGAACCGGCGCAGTAGCTGGTGAAAGGAAGACCTGTAGCATTCATAGCATTCATGTACTGTTAATACACGCATCTGGCGCAGCACACATGCAGTTCAACGTACTTTGTAAGGCTGGTGGCGTTTAGGAAATTGATGTCAGTCCCGTATCGGTACAGGACCATCCACGCAGAGTCGCAAGGCATGTCTAGGCATTGAGCCGTGAGGTAATGGCGGCTGCGCATCGCCACCTTCCATGCCTCCTCGACCAGGAGGCGGAAGACCTCACGGCGAGCGTCGTGCAGCGCTTCACCTTGCTTCACGAAGGTGTCTGTGAGCAGCAGCAACACGTCCGAGTCTTCGGTGGCCATCGTGGCGGGAGGAGCTTGTGCCCGACGTGCACAAAAGCCAGAATGAGGAAATCTAGAAGGATTCACGTGCTCGGCGTGTCCAAGGCAAAGTGACGGGTACACTCCTCACTGTACCAACGTCACACTGTAGCAGCAGGCTTCTTTAGGACACTATTAGTCGGACACAGGTAGCACTTTTAACACCTTTGTGGTAGAGATTTTTTGCGATAAAGCGACATATATCTTTTTTAAGTCGGGCTTAATCGCTGCAGATAAGCCGCTCGACTATGCTATATATGGCTGGCGTCCAATGTTTGCCAGCATCTTGGAGCTCTACAACATAAGTGCCGGTCTGTACACTTAACTCAACTCCTTGACGATCTCGTGGCTTTGAGCGAACGACTTTGCGTATTGCACGCGGGCATCAGTCGCCATATATAGTCTTAATTAAGGTGCGTCAGCCAAACGCTTGATGAATCGCATGCGAGTTTCCAGACTTTTCAAACACCAGTAACACTGTATTAGCTCCATCCGAGCCAGCACCATTGCGGCTGACACTAGTACTAGTACTTATCTCCATAAAGAACTGTGGGCCATGTTGGTCCAGCGTCAAGTTGAACCTCCTGCAGTAGCAAGATTACCATCCGGACGAGGCCTTGAAGTTCTCCATCTGCTCTCCAGCGCCCTCGCCTTGTCTCGCACTTGGATCGACCCAGCTTCTTCCCCTACTGTTCAATCTGCAGCCGAATGATTGAATTTGCGACGTAAACTGCAGCGCGCGCTCCGTTTTGCCTCACCGCTGCCGCTCGAGACGCAGCGAGCGCGGACATTGGTTAAGAGAAAAATATCGACATCAACACGAATGCTGAGACGAGGACGCTACAGTAAGTTGAAGATGCTGAGGTTTAACCACACGCGGCTTGATCTCGGAGAAAAACGCGTTCATTACGAGAACCCGCTGCCTGCCACTCAATACACTCGAGACGTCAAGGCTGTTGCTTGCGTCACCCCCCAGTGCCTCTCAGTGCTCTTAAGTCATTGACTTACTGTTAGGTTATGAGCCCAAAGGTGTGCAGGATGGAAGGTCACAAGGTTGATACCATCCGCTCGCTCAAGTTCGACGGGAAGAACTTCCTAGCATACAAGGAAGGCCTGAAGGCGGCGCTGCGAGCCCGAAAGTGCTGGAAGATCCTGACCGGAGAGGAGCTGAAGCCCGAGAAGGACGGCACTGCAGCGATGAAGAAGAAGCGCAAGGAGTGGCGGCAGAAGCTGCTGATGTTGAACGATATCTTGACGGACACGCTGGACGACGTGACGCGAGTCAGGCTCGCTCATCTGAACAAGCCTCAAGCCAAGTGGGCCGCACTAGTTGATGATTTCGAAAAGAAGCCTTTCGCAGTGGCGTTGTTCAAGCGAAGAGAGCTGCTGAACGTGGAGTTTGATCCCGATAGTGAATCAATTCGGGACTATATCCACCGAGTAGAAGCAATTCGGCAGAAGTTGACGCTTATGCACGAGGAAGTGTCCGACAAGGAGATGATTACTGCTTTGCTGACTGGACTGGGGGAGAAGTATGAAAGTATGGTCGAAACATTCGACAACCTGGACGACTATTCTCTGCAGCAAGTAAAAATCAAGCTGACGAGTCGTGAGGAACGCCTCAACCAGGCAAGAGCGGTGACTGCGGCCAAGGCCCGCAAGAAAGGGAATGACCAGGCTGCAAATACCGGTTCGCAGATCGCGCCTGTGCAGTCGAACGATAAGGAAGTGTCGTTCGTCAACAAGAAGAACCGAGGTCGTGGTGGTGGTGGTCGTGGTCAAGCCAAGCGACGACGTGCTGACATCGACTGCTATAACTGCGGCAAGCCCGGACACTATGCGTACGAGTGCAGAGCTCCGAAGCGAGATCAGCAGCAGGGTGGCAAGAAGAATTCGGGCAAATCGAAGAGTAGGCGTCAAAAGCAGCAGAGTGATGATGATACTTGTGAAGATCTTCCTGGCTACTACAATCCAAGTAAGTCTGGTGGCAAGAAGAACAAGCCTGTGAACATGATCGAAGTAGTGGAAGAGAAGCCGATGCCGTGTTTCGCTAGCGCGACGGTGCAAAATGCATCGGGCAGCAGCCTTTTCATCCCGTTTGTGCTGGACAACGCATCTGGAGTGAATATATGTGGATGCAGAGAGGCATTTGTGTCTCTTACGTCAGATTGTGATACTGTGATGAAGTGGTTTGATAATTCGACCCGCAAGAAAACACAGATGAAGGGACAGATCAAGTTCGCGATCGTGGATGCGCAGACGAAGACCCGAGTGTGGATCACAGTGGAAGCTCTCTATGTAGAAGGAGCGACGAACCTGCTGTCGCAGCGAATGCTGTACAAGGAGTATGGGTTTTCCGCGCAGACGAGTGAGGACCAGGAGGTGACTACACTGACGCACCGGGTGAAGCACATTACCTGGACGTTTGACATGGTGGGAGAACTCTATCAAACGAGGGTAGAAGTTCCGCTCTCCCAACCGACGTTGGCCGTATTGCAGACCTCTGCTCAGCCTACCAGAAAACTTCGGATGTGGCATCATCGCCTTGCTCATGCCAACTGGCAGGTCATCAAGGATATGTCCTCGAAGGAAATGGTGAGAGGCTTGGAGCTGACGAAAGAAGATCGTAGTGGGAAAGCGCACTGTCTTGATTGTGATATGGCCAAAATGAAGAGAATGTCCTTCAAGAAGACGACACCAGAACGGGCAAAGGTGCCGTTCGTCACAGTTCTGATGGATCTGGGCTTTCTCAGTGTGCCCACGTTGGAGAGCAACACGGTGTACTTGCACCTCATTGATGAGGGATCAAGGTACCAGTGGTTGTATGGACAGAAAGCGAAGGAGGAAACTGTGGAGAAGCTGAAGGGCTTTCGTGATGAACTTCGCGCTAGGCACCACAAGGTCGTGAATACTTTCCACTCGGACCAGGGACCTGAGTTTTTCAATCAAGCGGTGGGAGAACAGTGTGCTGGCGAAACCATCCAGATTTTCGCTCATCCGCATACACCCGAGGAAGTATGCCTGATTGAAAAAGCGCACGACACTCTGATGAACAAAGTTCGCTCTGTGTTGTATAGTAGTGGTCTTCCTGGAATGTTGTGGGGAGAAGCAGCCAACTATGTGATCGAGACAGGCAATCGGACGAGTACGAAGGGTAATGCAGACCAGGTGACGCCACATGAGAAGGTGTTCGGATCAAAGCCGAGCGTGCGTCATCTCCGTCCATTTGGCTGTTTAGCGATCAAGTTTGTGGACAAAATCTATCGTAAGGACAAATTGTCGGTGAGAGGAGCGCCTGCTCTGATGGTCGGGTATGCTACGAAGACAAAAGGCTATCGGCTGCTTGACTTGGAGTCGGGTGTGATAACGGAGCATCGACATGAAAATGTGAAGTTCTACGAAGAGACTACAGTGGAAAGGTCCTATGTGGAGAAGCTACTCAATGAAGCTTATCGGTTGCGGAGACGCCCCACGGTAGACACTAAGAAGCTTCCATTGGTTCGATTTCCAGTGGTTGACGTGAATGAGTTGGATCGTAACGATCGTGACTTAGAGCTCCGGACTGAATTGGGGATGCAAGAATCGCCTGCAGCGGCGAGTGCACAGGACCAGGAGCAGAAGAATCGAGAACGTGGAGACGCATCAGATTCAGAAGAGAGCCTTGAAGACAAACCTCCACCACCACGAAAGAAGCGGCACTTACCAGTTGAAGCGAAGAACCCGCGAAGGTCAGGACGTGCTCGGAAGCGATCGACACGGCTGGATGACTTCGTGTCCACTGTCTTCAGCTCATCTGCATCTGCTACGGCAACTATGAAGATCCAAGTGCCTAAAACCTGGGATGAAATGATGACTTCGGCGCATAGAGAGAAGTGGCTTGAAGCCACGAAGGAGGAGTTTTTGGCTCAGCTGGAAAATGGAACTTGGGTCCTGGTGCCAAGGCCTAAAGATGCGCATGTACTCAAGTGCAAGTGGTTGTGGACACTGAAAGAGAATGAACTGAGAATGTTGCGGTTCAAAGCTCGTTTAGTTGTTTTGGGTTGTTTCGAGATCTGGGGAATAGATTTTGATGAGACGTTCGCCCCTGTTGTGAGATTCGAGACGTTGAGGCTCGTCTTCTTGTGGGCTGGGAGGACCAAGTCGGTGGTGAAGCAGTTCGACTTCGTGACTGCTTTCCTAAATGCACCAACCGAGCGGATCATCTATATGGAGCAACCTGTGGGATTCGTGAAGCGTGGTTACGAGAGCTTCGCGTGCCTGTTGAAGAAGAGTATCTATGGGCTACGACAATCTCCTCGTAACTGGAATAACACGCTGCATCTCGTGCTCATTGAGTTTGGCTTCCACCAGAGCTACAAGGATGAGGGACTGTACTGGATTCGGATTGAGGGCAGACTTGTCCTTCTGCCTATCTATGTGGATGATATTCTGCTTGTTGGCAAGGAAGAGGATGTGGACTTCGTAGACAAGGTGTTGACGGAGCGCTTCAAGATGAAGTGTCTCGGAGACGTGAACTACTTGCTTGGACTGCAGATCAAGTACGATCCTGAGACGCATGTCTCGTTCAAGCAGACGAAGTACGTCCAGGACATCATGGCGAAGTTCAAGATGGAGTCCGCGTATCCGGTACGCATTCCGATGACAGTGGACGGGGTGAAGCTGCGAGATGCTAGCCCTGAGGAGCATGAGAAGTGTAAGAAGCTGCCATACCGAAGTCTTGTTGGGTGCCTACAGTATCTGGTGAGCGGTTCGCGCCCTGAATTGGGTACTGCTGTGCGAATTTTGAGTAAGTTCCTCAACACGTATGGTGTTGCGCATTGGCGGGCTGCGAAACGAGTACTGCGGTACTTAATCGGAAGCCAGGACATTGGATTGCAGTTTGACTACGAAAAGGCACACCAATATGACAAGCTACGCATTGAGGTCTACTCTGATGCAAACTTTGCGTCAGAAGGAGGTGATATGAAGTCCGTGAGTGGATTTGCTGTATTCTGTAACGAACAGCTTATCTCCGCGAGATGCTGGAAGCAAGAGACTATAGCTGAGAGTACTTGTGAGGCCGAGCTGATTGCTGCCAACACTGGGTTGCATGACGCTATGTGGTTAGAACAGCTAGTAGATGAGCTGGGCTTGGAGCGAGAAACCACTACGCTGTATTGTGATTCGGCAAGCGCTCGTGAGCTGATGAAGCATGCTGGAAAGCATCGCAGGACCAAGCAGCTCAATATTAGTGACCTCAAGATTCGTGAGTACGTGAAGAAGCGGGGAGTCAAGATTGAACCCGTGGCATCGAAAGCGAACGTGGCTGACACAATGACGAAACCTCTTCCTCTGGAGGCATTTGAACAGCACAGAGAGAAGCTTGGTGTGCGCAGTTCGAGAATGATCTCTCGTCGTGAAGGCCGAGAGCGGTGTGGTTCACCACAGAGCCAAACACGAAGCGTTCGGGAGGAGATCAGCCCCGAAGCCGGCGAGACCTACAAAGACAATGCTGTTGAGCAGAGTCATGGTCGTCGCGGAATCCCAGTTCGCTTAAAGAAGAGAGCCCGAGCTAAGATGAAACTGAAGAGAGCGTGATCGTCACGATACGTGGCATGAGGATTTGGCAGCAAGGGCTGAAGCAACTGGATGATGGAAGACCGGATCCGACCGAGTGTGTATGCTCGAGATACATATGGACTCAAAACAATAGTGTAGTGGCATGCGAGGCATTGTGGTGATATTTACTGTGTGAAACTGATGAGTTATTACCATGATGTATGTAGCAACAAACTGAGCGACTCGGAGTTGACGTCGAGAAGAGAGTAAGAGAAAAATATCGACATCAACACGAATGCTGGGACGAGGACGCTACAGTAAGTTGAAGATGCTGAGGTTTAACCACACGCGGCTTGATCTCGGAGAAAAACGCGTTCATTACGAGAACCCGCTGCCTGCCACTCAATACACTCGAGACGTCAAGGCTGTTGCTTGCGTCTCCCCCCAGTGCCTCTCAGTGCTCTTAAGTCATTGACTTACTGTTATTGGTGACGTTGCTCTTCCGCCGCCACTCGCGGATGGTCGGCTCGTTCATGCAGTACGCGGCTGCGTGCTGCTCCTGCGGGTACAGACTCGCCGCCACTCCAGCACCTCTGCCCTCCCGTGATTGTTGCGCTAGTCGTGCGAACTTATCGCCGATAAGTGAGGTGCTCGTTATTACAGACGATCCCCTCGGTAGTAATCCCTAGGATAGGAATACCCGCTCATCAGGAATATAAAGGTGGGTCCCAACGATTTCTGAATGACCGTCACATACAAAGCCAAGTAAATATTCCCCCTCACCCCTCAATCGTCATAAGGAATAAAAAATCACGGATTATGAATGTGTTGGGGTGCTTAACTATAGGAAAAGTCCGTTCTGTACATGACGTCTGCAGTAGTCTAACCAGGATACCAGCTCCTATTGTCCATTTTTCGTGCCGGATTTCATATTTAATGCTTGCATTAGCATTCGGAGCTGGCTTTCAGACCTGCTAGTACCGTTCCTTTGAATAGAATGGAGCTTGGGTGCTTGCCAACATTAGTGAAATGGGGCTCAATACTATCGTGGCAACTTATTTTGCGCATCAGTATCATTACCTACATCATGCCCCACATGCCTGACGGTATTATATTAAATATACTTTTATCCTTTTCGGTGTTACCGAGGTATATATCGAAATCTGCACGAATTCCATTCATGTCCGCTCATCGATTTGAGCAGCCTTTTTAGGTCTATGTAACCAAAAGACTGCACCAATACGTACCATATATGTGGTACAGTCCAGTGTACCACCCCATGGTACACCCTACGACAGGAATACCCTCATCTAGGAATAAAAAGTGGGTTCCCGACGCCATGACCAGCGAGGGGATTGTCTGCACGTACGCAACACAATACCTATGTTACAGCATATGTAAGCTATCATGTAGTTTCTGGCGGTACATTGTACCACTGTTGGCACCCCCCTCGCTTTTGCGGTAGAAGTCAGCCAAATCGCTTTACGCTCGCTACAGGAGACCGACCGCAGCTCCAAGGGGACGATGAACCGGCAGGCGCTAGCCGAGGCCACGAGTCTGCACGACGGGCCCGTGCCCGTCTACCTCATGGAGGAGATCGCAAGTGCGTGGAAGCTTCTGCTGCTGCTAAGGATTGCTGCAACGTAAGCGACGTCTCGTCAGCCTGCTGATGATCTTTGCGTCTCTCTCGGCTGTTACAGACTCGACCAAGGGCAGCGACCGCGACGCGGAGAAGACCGCCGACTACATGCTGGGACGCCTCAACAAGAGCAACTTAACCGTGAAGCTCAAGGCGTTGCAGATCATCTCGGTGAGAGGCGCAACAGCTGCCGGGAAGCTCCTTCAGCGTTGTTGACGTTGTGCTGTTGTTTGTATGGTTGCTATTGGCAGTTCTGCATCAGGGAGGGCGCGCCTGCGTTCAGGGAGGCCATCAAGGACGAGGAGCAGGAGATCTCGGCCTATTTGCGTGCGTGGACAGCTAGATGAAGGGTGTGTCAATGATGCTTGTGCTGCTGGACTGACGTTTTAGCTGGATTGGGTCGGTGCATTCACTTGCAGAGTTTTCGGGGCCTCCGGATCCGGTGTACGGTGACGAAAAGTATCGTCGTATCCGCGTGGCGTCCCAGGTTAGGAGTGACGGGAGGGAAGTTATCATGTGATGGTGCGGAGGTCTAATGTGTCATGGTGTTGTTATGCGCTGTGGTTGATTGATTGTAGGAAGCTCTGGTGTGCTTGAATGACGGTTTCCTCTCGCGTCGCAATGAAGAGCCGCCTCAGCAACAGCAGCAGCAGCCTCCTCAGGGTGCAGGCAATAGCTGGCAGGCCCAGCAAGGAGACAACGCGTCGTCGTACAACAATAGCAATGGATCTTACAACCAGGGTGGCCAGTCGGAGCGACAGCACTCGAATGTTGGAGGGTCGTGGGGGCAGCCGCAGGCGAACTCGTCACGACCTGCTCCGTACCAAGATAATCCGTCAGGGGGCTACAACGGACCTTCCGGCGGAGGATACAATGGTCCCTCTGGTAACAGCGGTTATGGTGGAGGTAACAGTGGTTACAGTGGAGGTAACAGCAACTACGGAGGAGGTAACAGCAGCTACGGAGGAGGGAACAGCGGTTACGGTGGAGGCAACAGTGGCTACGGTGGAGGCAACAGCTATGGACAAAACAGTGGAAACTCGGGAGGATATGGCCAAAGCGGCTCGCAGGGTGGTTACGGTCAGAATCCGGCACCGCAGCAGCAGCAGCAGCAAGCTAGTGGCTTCAGTTCATGGTCATCGTCGTCATCGTCTGGTCTGGCCTCGAAGAGTGCGGGCGCGGGTGTCTGGAGCAGTACAGGATACCAAAAGAAGGACCCTGCAATGGAAAATGAGCCGCGCTACAACCCAGCTACAAGACGCGACAATCGCCCCACTGTTCTTGTGGGCCACTCGTTGAACTTCCCAAAGCCTGCAGGTGGATTTGGCTCCAGCAACACCGGTGCAACGTCAGGATTGGGCGGATTTAACAGCGGAACGTACAACCCGAATGCTGTTCGTGGCGCAAGCGCTGGGAATGCTTACAACCCCAATGCGAGCTCAGGAAACGCGCACAACCCTAATGCAAGCTCCGGAAGTGCGTACAATCCAAATTCAATGGGAGGCAGTGCGCGAGGTGGTTTCGGCGGCAACTCGAGCAGCACGCCGTCTTACATCGATAACACGAATCGTATGCTAAGTGGAAGTACCCACCGGATTGGTAGCATGGGTCTTCCTGTGAATGGACAACCGCTCAGCGATGCACCGACGACAGCACTTGGTAAGAAGGCAGAGGTACTGATGAAAATGGGCTCGGCCGCGCTTGAGAAATGGGATCGCCGCAATATGGACAAGTCCATGGCTTCGTCTTTAGCTGACCACGACGAACTGCGCGCCGGCCCTCAAGTGATTGACCATGGCCACTACCAGCCGAATGCCCAGGGGGCTGGTGGAGGTGATACCAGCAGGTACGGTCCATGCAGCCAAGTGCTTCTTACGATTTTTATTCATTGACGCCAATTGTTATGCAGGGACTATGAGCGCACAATGATTGACAACTTGTGCGCACCTGCGGGTCTTTCGCGCGCACCACCTGCAGACGGTCTGAAGCGCTTTGTGGACCTTGCGCAAACGTTGGATGCACAGACTATCGGTGATATCTTACTGGACAAGCTCGAGGACGACACCTGGCAAGTTCGCTTGAAGGGTTTGCACGTGGTGCTAGCACTGCTGGATTCACCAGGCGCAGCACCGTACCAGGAGTTTTTCGAAGAAAACGTGGAGGTCGTCGAGGAGGTGGGTGTTGCCGTACACATACAATGCCTACACCATTAATACTGCGTCTTGCTTTTACTGACACATTTTTGCTGCAACCAACGTCTTCCAGCTCCGAAAAGATGGCAAGCCTAGCGTAGTATCAAAGGCGCTTCAAGTTCTGCGTGCGCTTGGGTACGCGGATGAAGCGGACCAGGCCCCTTCCCAAACGAGCAGCAAGCGCTCTGCACGGGCGCAACGTGGTAGCCCGTCTAAGAGCCGAGGACAGCAGCCGCAACAAGAAGTTGATCTTCTGGGGTTCGGTTCTCTGAGCCTCGAGTCGTCTGCTGGCCCAGCACAACCACCTGTGCAGGTTACTGCAGACCTTCTTGGCTCCCCAGTCCGTTCGCAGCCCCCGCCAGCTCCGGCACCACCGCAAGAGATCTCGGTACGTTTGATATCCACATCGTGATGTACATGTGTTTGTATCTAACGTTTTGCTCTCTTGTTTGAACACCTTTCAGCTACTGGATGGCTTCGATACTCTTGGAAGCTCTACCTCGTCTAACCCATCGTACGCCCCGCAGCAGCAAGTTGCGCCACCGCAACAACAGTTTTATCAGCAGCCCGAGCAGGATGAGCGCAACAAGGCTTTGAGCCATTTTGGAAAAGACCTCTTCGCGATCGCCAACTCACCGCGTAGCGCAGCTGCTGCAGGTACAGCTCCTCCCCCTGGGGGCGATGGCACGCGCCTCAGTGGCGGGCAATCGGCATTCAACTTCATGTAGAGTATCGTCCGTGAATGATCTGCTTTCTGCACAAGTGTCCATAGTGGCTGGTAGAACAGGAGGTAGTCGCATTCGAACGATGAAATGAAAAACTAAGGCATGAAAACAAACCACTTGCTTATGTATTATAATGTTCTCCAAGAGGCCCTGTCGTGTGGTGCGGACACGCACCGATTTGCTTACGCACGAATACGCTTCTTGGAGGAGCCATTGACTGCGCCACCCGCTTTGCGCTTCGACTGCTTTCCGCATGCGATAAAGCGATCGGGGTCCCACAGTTCTTGCCGAACCATGTTATACGGGCCATTCATAATGACCATAACCTTCGTGTCCTGATGATACTGGAGTCCAGTGATGAGCTTCGGAGTAATGAGGAAATACTGGGGCAGCTTGCTGCCGCAAGACGACTTCGTGATCCGCTGGAACACCTTACGCTCATTGTACACGTCCATGCCCTGGTTAATCTCGTCCACCACTCGGAATGGACACTTCGTCAGGCTTTGCAGAGCCATCAAATACATAATTGTTCCAACCGATTTTTCCTACATACAGCAATGTCAGTCAATTGATTCATGCTGGCCTGAATAAATGCTGAATACGTACTCCTCCCGACTGCTCCTCTGCGGTCATCGTTGACAGTTTCGTGTTCTTGCGGAACTGTGCGCGACGTTGGATGCCCCACTTCGCGACGTCCTGAATAACGATCAAGAATACACGATTAGCACTGCATAATGCAATATCTCCCGCAAGCAGTGTGCTTACCGGATCCTCGTCATCCAGCACGATTTCACCGACACATCCAATGTCCATGAAAAACTCCTTGAACGAGGAATCGATGTGGTACACTACTTCTTTAAGCTTGGCATGCCATTCACCCTGTTACCGTTTTGCATGAACCACCAAAACATTTAGTATCAGCGCTGTGTCGCCTCTACCCCATTCCATGAATCGCACCTTAATTCCGTTGATTTTGTCCTCGCCATGGGTAACAAAACTTTCCAGATCAGCCAAATGCGCTTCATCGTCCTGAATTTCGGAGCAGACACGCTCGTAGAGTTCGCGAATACTCCTATCACCGCGGAAGCATTCCAAAGCCGCTTTGTTGTTTTCGATCTTGCCACGGAGTTCATCCAAATCATCCGGGAGTTCGTTGAAGCGCTCCTCGTATTCATCCCACGGGGCCTCTTCCTCTGCTTTCCGCTTCAGTTTCATGGCCTTCTTAGCTGTGTTCAGCAGATTTTCCTTAGCTAGTTTTAAGGCTTCCTTAAGATTCCTACAGGACAAAAACGTCAGAGACAGACAACATATCCAACGACGCACCGAAAGACGTACCGAAGGGTGGCTTCAGTCTGCTTCAGATGCTTATCGGTAAAATCAACTCGAACTTGTTGTGTTCCGAGCTGCAGCGATAAGCACGCCTCACGTACGCTGGCCTTGTACAGGTCTCTTGAGAATTGTAAGCAACGCTTAATCTGTTGTGCTTGTCTGAACGATGGAGGGAAATCAGTCAGTGTTTGTCTCCATCACAAAATATAGACACGTTCACCAACGTACTTTGATGCTTGATTTTTCAACTTTCGTGTCAGGGCCTCCTCCTTCGCCGAAACATCCTGGGAAGTAGACGGTGTAAGTCATATTCACCACCACCTCGAAACAAATGTGAGTGGAAGCGACATACCTGAGCCAGCTCACTTATGAGGGAATAGATTTTGTTTTCCCCTTCTGAGATTTTTTCACCCAGGCGAATAGATGCCTTCATCTGCGAACGGATCTCTGTAATGCGATGCTGGACATTCCTCTTCTCGCCCGCATATTGCCGTTCTTGCTCTTTAAGATCCGAAATCTAGGTAGCACCATTTCAATGTTAAAACACGTTTCAAAACCGTTGCGAACAGTCTCAAACATCTGCAGCGTCTTACCTCGTCTTGAATTCGTTTTTCCTTTGATTTCAGATCATCCAGGATGTTTTTCATTTCAGTTTTCTCGTCTTCGTTTGAGGTAGACGCAGCCAATAAACGCGGGTTTAAGAGATCGTTTGTGCGGGTTGTCACGTTGCGGTTGCCGTACTTCGAAACTGCATTATGTACCACAGAACGTTAGCCACACTGTCAACAAAAATTGTTTCATGTCATCATCACGAACACTAACCTGAGGTGACGTATTTTTTGTACGGAGTCACAAACGCAGCCTTTCGTTCTGCCGAAGCAATTTCCGAGAAGATCTGCCCACCTCTGTTGATGATGTCTTCCGTCTGTTGAGAGCCCACCATCACAGTGTGAAGACCTCCATGGGCTCGAAGAGCTTCATGCACAATGTCAGGTGCAGTAACCAGCTACAAGAACAAAAAGCGTAATACGTACACGTCAGTCTCAGGATCAGGGCACGACTACAGTAAATCACACCACTGTACCTCATCCAAGTAGCCACGCATCCCGTATCTATCACAGTACTCGTTCATTTGCTCTGTCGAGTATGGCCGATTGACAGCATGGCATCTGCCATCTTCCACGTTCAAAATCGAGGCTTTGATGCGGCGATCTGAATTACCATTATTCAGCTCGCGAAGGATCGTGTTGTAGTCCTCGTAGCACTCTGTCACCAGTGCTGCCAAAAGCCACTTCGGCAGGGTGTCTTCAACATACTTCGCATGGATTGTTTCGTTTAGCTTCATCTGTTATGTAGGTGAAGTGAGCACAGCCACACGGTATTAGCTGACCAATTCCGAAAATTAGGTAGAATGGACTCTGACGTGTTTGTTACCTCAAGTGCGATGGGGCCCCATACTTTTCGCTTTAGTCGATGCTGGTTGTTCTTGACCCAATCCGCAGCGCGGATACAGTCAGGGTCAGCTCGCTGAAGCGCCAACCGGCGTTGTACGTCCTCGTTGTCCAGTTTTTCCAACTTGCTAGCGACCTTCCTCTGTTCGTTATCCAAATAGGATAGCTCACGAGCAAGAGCTTCCCTCCGACTGCGAATCTCGGTTTCCTAGATTATTAAAAACAGCGTTACGCTCTGGAGACCAAACGAGCATAAAATCAAGCTCTGACGCGCGGCCAGGGTATACATACCTCCATGTCTTTTGTGCGCTGCTGTCTTTCCAGTTGCTCTTTTTGCTCTCTGAGGTCAGTATTATCGGCCATCCCCTCACGTTCCTTCTGCCACTGCATCGTACAACGAATGATGCCATCCACCATCATATTACAACGATGACGTAGTTTGAATATGCATGAAAGGCAACTACTATACCTCTGCTACTTCGCGTTCCAGGCGCTCAAGCTTTCGGCGAGTGGAGTTATGCTGATTACGCAGCTCCTTGACATCCGATAAGGTTTGACTCTGAGCGCTTTCCATTGTTTCAATCTGCGAAATAAACCGTTGGGTTAGCATATCTGGCGACAAACGCAAGTACAAGACTTCACACTCCACCTACGTGGTTCTTTTCCTGCCTGATTCTGTCGATCAGTTGACGCTTTTCGATGTCGACTTCGGTTTTCCTAGTTGTTGAGCATGCAGATGTTAGCGTGACAACGTGTAATATCCCACATTGGCCGCTACGTACTCGTTTTTGACTTCATCCAGCTTGCTCAACTCTTGTTTCAGAAGGGCTTCAAGAGGTGCAATTTTGTCTCTGCGTTCATTCTACAGCACATCACAGTACGATTAGCATCACCAGCATTAAGCAATATACCAAACAGCATAGCACGCACTTCCATCGCTTCTTTACAACGCTTTTTCTCCTGCTTGAGCTCCTCGACCTCACGCTTCGCATCCTCGAACTCGAGCCACAAACACTTTTTCTCCATCTCTTCTGTCTGCAATTATTAATCGAACACCGCCGCCGTAATCTCAATTAAACCTCAGGAAACTATCATAGCGGGCGCACGACATCACGCACCTCCTTGATGCGCGCTTCGTAGTCTTCAATCCGCTCCACTTCTTTCTGTCGTTGAGCATTCTCACTCTTCTTCAGATCCAGAGCTGCGCGTGCATGCTCCAATTCCTAATCACATAACAGCACCAGATCTCCCGTCAGCATCACTGTAGTCCATCCCCCAGCTCATAGCAGCACCCCCACGCCAACTCACTCTTCCTTTGTCCGACATGCTGTTCTGCAGTTCGATGATCTCGTCGTGCTTCGCAGCCAGGTCGCTGTCCGTGATGGCGTTCTCCGTGGCCTTGAGCAGCTGCACCGCGTTCATCCTCGAAAACTCGCCGACCTTGTCCTGCGGCAGGAACTGGCACAGGTTGTCGATCTGAATCTTGGCCGCCTCCATGATGCCGGCCACGTTCTTGAGCGTCGAGTCCCTACCGTTCACCTGCCACGTGCTCTTATTGTCCCGGAAGATGTTGCGGCGGATGACCTTGTTGCCGCGCTCGAAGAACAGCTCGATCTCCGTGTAGCCGCTCTCCTTCTCGTGGCGCACAAACTGCCCCACCTTGTCCGCCCGACCCAGCAGCTACCCAGCACCCAAAACACATGAATACAAGTTAGTATTACCACAACAATAATAACATATAATAACAAGAAGTAAAGTACCCGCGTGCTGCCTGCCAGGCCGACGCAGAGCGCGCAGACGATGGAGCTCTTGCCCGTGCCGTTAGGGCCTAGGATGAGATTCAGCCGCGGCCCCGGGTAGAACTCGGCGTCCGAGTAGGTCAGGAAGTTGTGCAGCTTGACGCGGAAGATGGACCCGTCCACGTACTCGTCCGAGCCCTCGGAGCTCGAGACGGTCACGTCCGCCATGGCCATCGTCGCCGGCTTTGTCTTGCGCCCCGAATGGCTGTGTGCACTTTTCCCGCGAAAAGCGAATATGGTGTGCGCCACACCAACTAGCTCGTAATTGCTCATTAACTTTACGGTCACCATTTTCAATGGCGTTGTCCACCTCGAAGCTCGTGGCCCGAGCTGCGCGGCCCTCGACGCGACTCTCGCGCATCAGCGAGCGCCAGGCGCTGCTCAAGACGGTGCCGATGCGCAGCTGTAACTCGCTGTTCGTGCCGCCGCCGCAGCTGCCGTTCACGGGCTTCGAGCTGCTGTTCCTGGGCACTGGCGCCGGGTCTCCATCGGTACGACGCAGCCCCACGGGCGTCTGCTTGCGGCTGGCTCGCTCCAATTGGATGTTCGACTGCGCCGAGGGAAGTCTGCGCCAGCTGATCAAGAGCGTCGTGCGGGTGCCGCTCACCACCAAGTTCTTCATCACGCACCTGCACGGGGACCACCTCTACGGCCTCCCTGGGATTCTGTGCACGCTGGACAACCACAACGCCGAGTACAAGGACCCGCAGACGAAAGAGAGAGCGCCTCGGCCTATTGACGTGTATGGACCGCTGGGACTCTTTTCCTACTTGAACACGGCCTTCTCTACGAGCAGCACGAGGCTGACCAACTTGAAGATCACGGTGCATGAACTGGTGTGCCCCGAGATGCTGAAGAAGACGTCGGCGCATGAAAAGTTCATGAGAAATGCGCCCAAGCATCCTGTAAGTTTGGAGATTGCTGGAGTTTGTGTGAAGATGGGGCTAAAACAAATTATTGTTCATTGTAATTTAGAGTCTGACGCGGAAGTGGGTCCACGCGGAGTCGGATGGAAATGGCGACGTGTGGAACGTGCTGGATGATGGCAGGGTTATTGTGAAAGCTGCCACGTTAAAGCACACAGTCACTTGCTTCGGGTATGAACATGTGCTCGCATTCATGACGAAGACCAATGCGCTAACTGTTGCGAACGTGACAGGTATGTTATCGAAGAGTATCCAGTTCCTGGCAAGCTGAATATGGATAAGCTACGCGAGCGCGGTCTACCGCCTGGCCCGAAGTATGGAACACTTAAGCTCGGAGGAAGTGTCGAGCTCCCGAATGGCGAAATTCTTCACGCGTCCGAGGTTCGTTGTCGGCACAGCAAACTTTGGAATGGTGTGAAGTCGCTTACAGTTTGTGAATTGCGTTGCAGGTAACTGGACCCAAGGCTCGCGGACGCAAAGTTGCCATCCTCGGCGATTCTGCCGACTCGTCGCGGATGTTTGACATCGCGCAAAACTGTGACGTAAGTCACAACTGATGTCTTTCACTTTATCAATCGAGCTTCCTCACCACCGTTGCCTTTCATTGACAGGTATTGGTTCATGAAGCAACGCTGGGCCATGAGATGGTAAAGCAGGTACGAATGACATGCAGCTTCAACTTCACTGTAGATTTAAATGTCTCGACTCACGTCCAATTTCGATGTTTTCCTTAAAGGCTGTGCATCGTGGACACTCCACAGCTCTAATGGCAGGGTACGCAGCCAAGAAGATGAATGCGACGTTACTCGCCTTAACGCATTTCAGTCATCGCTTCCGCCATTGGTCTGCCGACTTCACGGCTCGCACTACGCTTCATCTTGCGCTGGAGGCACAAGAAACGTTTGGGCGACGAGCGATTGTACCAGCGTCAGACTTCCTGCGCATCCCGATTTTCCGCGCACCCCACGAATAGACTATTAGATAGAACACCACATAGACACTTTTGACAGCATCATGGGGACAAAAGTTTGCTATTGCATTAGGTAAACGGTATGTGAATCCCACTGAAAAAGCTGTGTTTCGGACTCGAGTAGCTTTGCTTGTCTATCTCGATCACCTTCACCACGTTGGTAGACTTCGAAACGGTATCATCCAGTCCGTGAACTAAAATGACAATGTCATGGGTTTTGATCAAGCCCCTCTCCTTTGCAAACGCGATGGCCTTCAGAGTAAGGTCGTCAACGTCGGTCATGGAATCCACAAGCAACGCCGTTACTCCTCTGCAAAAAAAAAAAAAAAACAATCAAACCGTGTGAGACTGTGAGCACCAAGAACCCCCATCAAAAGAGTTTCCTTACCGTGACACCCCTGATAGCTGCCGTGCCGTCAGAGTAGAAGAAGTGACAGCCAAAATGTTGGCCTTTGGACGATACTTCGCAAGTAGTTTGGTACTGTCACCGGAGTCTGTGAGTGAAATGATGAGCTTCACGTCCATGTCGAGCGAGATCTCCACAGCAGAGCTGGCGACAGACTCGCACATACTGACATGCTTGCCATTTGCTGCTCGATGCAAGCGATAGACCTCCGCGTAGTCAAGTGCTTGTTCAGCTTCGATACAGATTTTGGCCATCGTAGCTACGGCCTCCTTCGGATACATGCCCTTCGCCGTCTCCGCCGATAGCATCATCGCATCCGTTCCGTCCAGTACTGCATTCGCAACGTCCGTGCATTCCGCACTCGAAGGGGTGATTTTATTCGTCATGGATTGTAGCATTTGCGTGGAGGTGACAACAGGCTTCCCAGCACGGTTGGCTTTCCCAATGATCATCTTTTGAGCCAGGAAGACGCGCTCGGGCGATAGCTCCATGCCGAGATCCCCGCGACTGACATGAATGCCGTCAGCCTCTGCGATAATCTCGTCGATGTTTTGAAGAGCCTCCTGGCTTTCAATTTTCGCGTGAACGCGAATGTGTCGTCCGGCCTGGCCCAAGCACTCGCGAATCGCGCGCACATTCGCAGCTGATCGCACAAAGGACCCCGAAACGATGTCTACACCATTCGGAATCGCGAAATTCAACAGATCATCCTCGTCCTTCTCCGTAATGCCGGGTATCTGAATGGCCGCCCCTGCACATAGATACGGAAAGCTGCAACTCAGTCCAAGATCATACCCACCAAGCAGCAGTGAAGCGCGTGAGCAACCAACCTGGAAGGTTCATGTTCTTCTTCTCCTCCAGAAGATGGTCGTTCTGCACCCGCACAACGATCGATTCAGGTCGGCACTCTACCACCGTCATCACGAGGCTTCCATCGTCGCACAAAATCTTGGACCCAACCGACACCGACGTTGGCAACTGTTCGTACGTACACGCAATGCGAGAACAGTCTCCCTCGACGCCATAGTCCGTAGTGATCTCCAGAGTCTGCCCGGCCTACCAGACCCACGTTGACATCAACAGTACCGGTCAGCAAAGTGCCCAATTCATCACATGAGCCTTCCTAACACAGCTGCACACCTTCAGTTGAACAGGTTTGTGTCCTTTTAGGAATCCGCTCCTGATCTCTGGCCCCTTTGTATCCAGCAAGACAGCACAATGGCAACCCGGTCGTGCCGCCATCGCCTCCCTCAAATTCGACAGACTTCTCATGTGCAGCTCATGGTCGCCATGCGAGAAATTCAACCTCGCGACATTCATCCCAGCATCCAGAAGTTGTCCTAGAAGAGAAACGCATTCATTGTCAGCTTAACCCAATTGCAATTCCATCAACCTAATGCAGCAATCCCTCACCGAGCATCTCAACAGACCAGGACGCCGGGCCAATGGCGCAGATGATCTTCGTCTTGCGTGCACGCGCAGTCGTCGGGGTCAAAATCTGCTTCAGTTCAATGCCCACGTGGAAGTTCTGCAGTCACTAAGGCACCGCCAACGATTAATCCCTCTTCATCTCAGCCAATCCACGAGCAGCTCCGTAAACGGATCCCTTGGACGTACCGCAGGTTTTCGAGCGATAGACGAAGCCTCGGGCTTGAACACGTCGTTGAACTCCTGCGACAGCGACCGGTAGCGGTGCCAACTGCCCAAGCGCACAGGCGGGAAGCCGCTCACGCGCAACTGGTCGTAGGCGGATGACGACGTGCGCATGAGCTCGTCGTCCTTGGAGCGTCGTCGCGGCAGCGAGTGCATCACTGTGCCCGTGCGAGGGTTTCTGGCACTGCCATGTCGCTCGCTCATGCTGCGGCGCATTGGTGGCGATGGACGCTGCAGCTGGAGACCAGCCGATGCGCAGCGGGTGAAGGTGGTCGGTCGCCTCGCCTCGGGGCAAACAGCTGAATGATTCGAATGTGCATTAACACGTTGCATTTCTCGAGGCTTTCTTCAACCCTAATAGAAAGACAAACCCTACCTGGTACTCAAACCCTACACATCGTTTCATCGACCCGACCGTGGGAAGAGGCGAGAGGTCGCTTCAATTGAGCTGAGCTGCTCGTTGCAGCGACTGCGGATAGACCGACCGACTGTTCGAGTATCAAGCATGAGCGAACCGGAAGTACGTACCGCGAGCTCGGCGCGCAAAGCTCCGCCCTCGCTGTTGAAGACGCTGCTCGCCAAAGGACAGAGCGGCGCCAAGGACGCGCTGACGCACGACGGGAACAACGCCTCCATCATTTTAGATGACAAGACGTCGCGCGAAACGCCGTGGACGCCCAAAAGCTTGGGTCGAGCAAAGACTGCTATTATCTACAAGGTCAGTGCCGCAGTGCAGCTTTGCAATAGATTTGGGTGGTAATGCTGACCTGAGGTTGCTTGCTCTGGGTGTGCATGGATCGCTAGCAAACGCTGAACGACACACTGTTGGTGCTGGAGCGCAATATGTTCTTCATCAGCGGATGGGTGCCGTACTTCGTTTCCCTGCAGGAAGACAGCATCCTCTTGTTCACTAGTCGCGAGAGGTGGGAGCAAGGGCTGAAGCCCGACAAGGTAGAGTGCAAGTCTTGTTTGCCGATGCTCCGGAGTCTGGAGTCCAGACAGAGTTCTAACTCCACTCCTCATATTTGCTTTGCGACGTTCTGTAGGTTATTGAGCTGCACCACATGATGCTGCTTGGTGACATGAAAGTTGACGTTGTCGACGGGTACTCTTCCCTCCACGACGAAAGTGGCAGCTTGCGATTATTTCGACGCAAACTGCTGGAAACAGATGAGCTTGACGAGGTGCGGCACCGACAAGTTTGTCGGAATGCAGTCATGATTCTGATCAACTCACGAGTTGTCTGTGTTTGAATCTGCTCGTTGCTGTCTCGTGTAGTGGCTGAACGAAGAGCTACGTCAAAGCTTGGTGGTTTCATCTGGTAGCACAGTCGACACGCTCGCTGCAAACAATCCCAATGCGAGCACGCACAGCATTCTAGAGTTTGGTTCCTACAGCCAGAATACGTTCGAGTTGTGGACAAAAGCGATTCGCCACATCCTTACCATCAAGCGCGAAGAGCACGCTAGCGGTTCTCGAAGCAATCAATCAAAAGAAAACGATGCGGAAAAGCAGTCGGTTGGCGAATCGACATCTACAGCAACATCGGCTAAGAGCTGGGTATCCCCAGGGCAAGATTCCAAGGTGACTCTTCTTCAAAGCGAGCTCTGGTGCCACCGCGTTCTATCGGGTGAAAAGGAAAAAGCCGAGTCCGAGATGCGGCGAATAGTGGCAATGGAGAAGCTTGTGGCTCAGGTTACCCACCCGCAAATGGCGCTACTGGTGTACGAGAAGGTGAGCCGCGTGCACGAGCTATTCTCCGCCAACTCCAGACGGGAGATTGAAAAACTCGACGGGAGGGAAAACCCCATGTCGGCAGAGGTGCTCAACTTCTTCGCAGATCATCTCAAGAGGAAGTACTCCGTCTTTCTGATCCTTGCACTGGCATACGGGGTTCAAGAGGAAGAGATTCGAGAAGCTCATGAGCGGATGTGTCTAGAGAACGCCGCTGTGAATGCCGGAGTTGGTGGCGGGAGTGGGGAGCAGCAGCGGACTGTGGCTTCTTACGGCTTTGAAGACCCGGAGAGCATCGAGCTATACGAGAAATACCGCGATGCTGCTCTCAATTACCACAAGATGAACTACGGAGACACAGCTGCGGCGGAGGAAGAAGATGCCATCATGCATCTTCCGGTTATGCTGCAGGTCGCTGTCGTTCGACAAGATTTCGAAGAATCGAGCGCGATGCTCTCCATTCTGAACACTGTCAAGGCCCGTCTAATGGAGCACTGCGCCCAGGAGAATGATTCCTAGAGTCAAGGGAGTTCATGTACCATTTGCATGTTCACGATATTCCTCATCACCAATAAACTGTAAAAGTGAGCTCGAACGTTTTCCATCGAATACGTTATCAGACGCGTGCTTCGTAGGAATGGTTTTCACGCACAAGGGCTTTGTCGAAGTGATCGTGAATTTCGTGCACTATCTGGCGGAAGCTGGGGTTGCCCATGTAGTGCCTTGCGAGCTCCTCCACACCACATACCACTTCCTCGGCTGAGGGTGTTTGTGAGCCTTCAACAAGAGGATCAATGTCTACAGTAGATCAAGGTTGCGAGTAGCGTAAGTGTCAAGAAACACTCGATAGCAATCAATGACCACGTACCCCACATCTCCATCATTGACTCTGCAGCGCGCAGCACTTCATCTTGGTTTTGCATTCGCACACTACATCAACAGCTTCACAGTGAAATGCCCATTCTCAAGTATGTGATCGTCCAGCACACATGTTAGTAGTTACGTGAGAGCGTTGCCGTCGTCCACGACAATCCGCAGCAGCCTTCCGCGAACCCGCACGCTCTTGATGCGGTTCTGCGCAATGCTTAGGGCGGCCGGATGTCTCTCAGCCGAGACGAAGCTTGACGTAGGTGAACCAACAAAAATCTTCAAGCTTCGGTCGCTCACAGCCATAGAGAAGCGACGGCGCAGGGCCTGGAGGCGGCCACGCGTCCCACGTGCACTCTGTTGCCGCACGATCCGCACCTCGAACATGGCGAGATTGCAGCAATGCAGCAATACAGCAATGGCAACTTCAACATCCAAACGGGCCGGGTTGGTTTGGATACGGGTCGGTTTGACCATCACTCTTGGTTGAAGTTGATTGCACAGCTTTGACAACTTTCGTTCGCTCCATCCCCATTTCGCAACTTCCCACACAGCACGAAGAAGCTTACGGCTTATAGGATGAAGGCCGCTGCCGCGCTGCTACGGAAGAAGTGGTAAGACCTTCGGCGCTGTCTAAAAGGCTGGGCAGAAATGGCTAATGACTTGCGTGGTCAGGGACGCCATCGTCGTCGGCGGAGGCCACAACGGGCTCGTCGCTGCTGCGTACCTGGCAAAGGTAAGCGTCTGCAGTAGGTTGCTTCCAATACGAATAGGTCGTTAAACGAGCTTGGATGTACATGTACAGGCCGGGAAGAGTGTTTGCGTGTTGGAGAAGCGGCACGTTGTCGGAGGAGCAGCTGTGACGGAGGAGATCTTCCCAGGGTTCAAATTCTCTCGAGCGTCCTACGTGTTCTCTCTCTTCCGGCCGCAGATTATTAAGGATTTAGATCTGCACAGGCATGGACTGGAAGGTGAGTGCCATATTACGGCTTTCTGCTAGCGTGACTTGTACTGACAAGACATCTGGTGTGATGCAGTTTTTGTTCGGGACCCGTCGTCATTTACTCCGACGCGTGACGGTCGCAGTCTCATCCTCGGAAGCGATATGAAAAAGTCGCAAGCTAGCATCGGTAAGGATGGTGCGTTTCGACATACCTGTGTGTAGTAACGCTGATGAACTTGTGTGCACTGGGTAATTTGTCCAGCCCAATTCTCGACTGCAGATGCAGAGGCGTACCCTGTATACAATAAGATGCTGGAGGTAGGATTGCCTCCATACCTTCTTCTTCTGTGCGCTTACTCTCAATTATGCTACAGGAAATGGTGGATTTCTTTTTGCCGATGCTAGACGAGGTATTGGGATTTACGTGGTTTGTACTTTGATACAATTGTTTGTTTTAACCCCATTGATGATACGTGTGGTAGCCTCCTCCGGATCTCTACACCGCTTTCGATTCGAACGCCCCAATAAGGTGAGTATTAGAATGTGAGCGATGAGCTTCCGATTAATCCGATTACCCTCTTTATTTCGCTTAATAGTCGACGCGCGGACGCAGTAAAGGCTATGGCACGTTTAGGCTACCGATGTGGGAAGCTTGGGAGCGATCTAACTACCTTTGTGGAGTTCATGGCGGCACCCGCAACCAAAATCCTCGATAAGTGGTTTGAATCCGATGTGCTGAAGGCCACGCTTGCAACTGATGCAATCATCGGCGCAAAGGTAAAACTATCCTGAACACAAAACCTTTCATTCGTGAAACTATTCGTGAAACTAACACGTCGTGCTCGCAGGTTTCCCCCTCTACGCCTGGGTCGGCCTACATTCTCTTTCATCACGTCATGGGAGAAGTGAATGGGATCAAGGGGGCATGGGGGCACGTAAAAGGCGGCATGGGCGGAGTTTCTCAAGCCATTGAGAAAGCGGCGGTTGAAGCCGGTGCTGAAATTCATGTTAACACCCCAGTCCAATCGATTAATGTCGATGGTGGAAAAGCACGCGGTGTCCGTCTACAAAGCGGAGAGATCATTGACTCGGATTGCGTCATGTCGAACGCAAGCCCAGTCACAACAATGCTTGATCTGGTTGACAAAAGGGACCTACCAGAGGAAGTTGTGACTCATTTCAAGCGAAGCTGGAACAGCGAATCCGCCTCAACGAAGGTATCTGAATTGCTTTGTTGGTAAATGCTGGATTACGTTATTTACCGACTGTATGTGCATGTACTGCAGATCAATGTGGCTCTTGATCAGCTACCAAATTTCTCTTGCTTCCCAAATAGGGGCGATGGCAACACACCAATGCCAAACCACTACGGCACGATTCACTTTGAGGACTCGTTGCAGCAGGTACCGCAAAACATTTGCGCGCTTTTGATTGGCTTTCGATTACTTTGGTTCGCTTGTATGGAACAGATCGAGGATGCGTTTCTGGATGTTCAAGGTGGAGTTTGCTCGAAAAGACCGATAATTGAAATGAACATCCCGACGTCACTGGATCCGACGATTGCCCCGCCAGGTACGATTGTGCTTCGATGTAGGATATATTCTGTTATTCTGACGGCCCTGCGTGTTGCGCACAGGGAAACACATTGCTCTGCTTTTTGTGCAATACACGCCATACGAACCAAAGGTAAGTAAGAATTTGCCAACCCCGTCCGTGATGCTGATCTAAACAGCAGTGCATGTCGGTGTTAGGATGGAAACTGGAGTGAGCCCGGAAAGAAGGAGCGATTTGCGAACCAAGTCTTTTCGGTCATCGAGGAGTACGCCCCGGGCTTCACGAAATCCATCATCGACTACGACATGCTCACAGTACGTGCTTAGGTTCTCGGTGTACCCACAAGTCGGCTGATGTTGCTTTACTGTCACCGCAGCCTCCAGACCTTGAGAAAATATTTTCGCTTCCACGCGGGAACATTTTCCACGGGGCTATGGGTTTTGACCAGGTATTGGCTTTGAATGGGCCTTTAATTTAGAAAGACACGGTGCACTAACATTGCGTATTTCTCGGCAGCTCTTCTGGATGCGCCCAATGGCCGGGTATTCAAACTACCGGTCTCCCATCGAAGACCTGTACCTCTGTTCGGCTGGCACGCACCCTGGCGGCGGTGTCATGGGGGCCTGCGGCCGGAATGCGGCCATGGTGTGCTTGAAAGACCAGAAGCACCGCAAGTAACCGTGAGGACCGACCGATCCAGTGAAAGTTTTAAGACGCGCAGTCAAAAAATAATTTACCTTAGTAGTGTTCTACGTGCATCTGCTGGTACAACTACGGCGCAGTCTTTGTTCAGTGGGTTCAGGCTTCTCCTGCCAGAGTATGCAGCTGAATGCTGCGACGCCCCGTGAAGGCGGCGTCAAGCATCTCGTCTTCGTCCACGAGGAACGAGTTCGTTGTGTCGCTCACGTAGCTAAACTTGCCGAACGAGTCGTAGTCCATCTCCGATCTTGCGCGGCGGTGGCGAGAGCGAGGGGTCTTCCAGGGGAAGATGACGCTGAAGATGTTGCCCGTCGAAGCCGTCTTCGAGGCCAGGTACTTGTCGAAGTTGATGTCTGGGCTCTTCATGCGCTCCTCCTCCATGGACATGGGGGCAGGCACCCACGGTGGGGTGATCTTCTTGCGGAGGACCAAGTTCCATCTCACATCCTTGAAGAACGGGTGGGTGAGAATGTCACTCGTCTGTCGAGCACCGAGACGCTTGTTCGGATCCTTCTCAAGCAAGCCAAGGATCAGGCTGCGAGCGTCCGGGTGGATGCCGCACTTGGACGGGAACTTGACGGGCTCCTTCTCGATGAGCTTGTACAGCACCGACACGTTCAGGTGATGGAACGGTCGCTTGGCAAGCAGCATTTCGTACAGCAAGATACCCAGGCACCACCAGTCGACGGCCTTGCCGTAGTCACGCGAGCGCTTCGGCTTCAAGAGCTCCGGAGCAGTGTACGCGGGGGAGCCAGCCATGGTCCGTGCTCCCGACATCTGGTTCACATTCGTCTTCGAGAGACCGAAATCGACGAGAGCGATGTTGCCTTCCACGTCAATCATGATGTTGTCAGGCTTCAGGTCACGGTACACGATGTCGCAGGCGTGCAGGTGCGACAGCGCGAGCACAATCTGAGCAGCGTAAAACTTGACGCGGTCCAGGTCAAGCGGGATCTTCACGCGGTGCTCCTTGTTGTTCGAGAAGCGGTTCATGTGAGTGTACAAACTGCCGCCCGAGTAGTACTCCATGCCGAGGAAGACGCGCGACTGACTCTGGAAGGAGAAGCGCAGCGGCGCGATGAACGGGTGGTGAACGTCGCGAAGGATTCGCATTTCAGTCTTGGTGCGGAGCTTGTCATAGTTGGACATCGAGCTCTTCTCTAGGATCTTCACAGCAAAGATCTCACCCGTGTTTTTGCGCTCCGCCAACACCACGGTGCCGAAGGTACCCTTGCCCAGCACACGGTTCACGTGGAAGTGCTGGATCGACAGCGACAGCACGCGCTTCGACGTGGAGGCCTGGAACGCGCGCTCCGCCTTGGCCGCTTTCCTCTCAGCGTCCGACATCTGGAACGCTGCAATGTCGACCTCGATCTGCATCTGGAGGCTCAGTACGCGACCCCCGGGGCTGAGCTGGATTTCGTCACGCGTGGTGAACGTGAACTCGCGCTTGAGCGACTTGTTCCAGATCGTGCCGGCAGCCAGCACCTGCAGCACGTTCGGCTGTTTCGTCGTCATGTAACGCGACACCACGAACCTCTTAAACAACACGAAGCGCGAGAAGCCCAGCACAACGTCCACGAGACCTTCCCGTCCGTAAAACTTGGTCGAGGGGAGGAACTCGCACGGATAGGTCACCGACACTACCATCTCAGGCGAGCAGATCGGGAAGAGCGAGATGAGGTTGGCCGCCGAGTCGTCCACGCCCGTCTGTTCAAGGAACTGCGTCGTCCACATGGAGTAGAACTGCTTGATCGTGGCCAGGTTCCTGGCCTTCCAGTCGCCTGACGAACGTACAGTCTGCGCTAGCAGCCCGCCCGTCGAGAAGGGCATGGGCGCGCTGGCCGCCGGGTTCCACTGACTAGCACGCGCACTCTGGATGCTCTGCAGGTCGGAGTCGCGTCCGTTGGAGGCGCCGCTGAAGCTCTGGCCAGGTTTCTGGCTGTTGGCGTTCTGCACGGCCTGCTGCAGCATCTTGACCCAGATCTCGCACTCAATGCTGGAGCGCGTGTACATGGCGAAGATCTTGTTGATGGTCGTGGTAATGAGCACACCGTTGGAGCGGTTGGGGTCGCGCGAGGCGCCCGTGACCGTGACGCGGCCGCGGAACTTCTCCGTGTCCATCTTGGCCACGTCCTTGGTCACGTAGTACGAGAAGGTCGTGCCCGAGAGCACGGCGTAGCGGTAGCGCCAGGAGCGCACGACGTGCCCCTGCTTCCAGATGTAGCCCTCCCAGTCCGTCTCGAAGATGTCCTCGAAGGCGCTGCTGAGGTCGGGCGACACGCTGAGCCGCGTGCGGTTGGGCGCGAAGCTGCCCGTGGCGCTGCGCTCCGTGACCGACGAGTAGCTGGCCGAGCCGTCGAAGTAGTCCTCGCCCTCGTGGCCGTACACGGTCATGCTGGGGCGCATGCTGTACGACTGCGCGCGCTTCTCGAAGCGGCTGCCGCCGCGGCTCGAGCCGAGCATCATGCTGGAGCGTTCTCGGAGCGCCATGGCGTCGGCGTCTTCGGCGGAGAAGAGCGTGATCCGCTGGCGCTGCATGGGGGGAGGGAAGAGCTATACAGCGATGAAGGGGGGAAGACAGCGGTGGGCAGCACTATCTATCGAGCTATTCTACTCCTTGCTGGCAGTGTATTCCTCGGGGGGGCGAGGCGTCCTCGACGAGAGGGGAGTGCGACTGGGCGCTCTGCTCGTGGAATGAGCTCCGAATTTTGGGAGAGCGCGGAAACGCATGTGGTATAACCCGTCCATTTTTAAATGTTGCAGTCTTTCCGGTGCGTTTATAGGGCCTCCCAGTATGGCACCCCGGTGAAACCGCTATCTTGGACCCCTATCCTCCACTCCCTCGTCTGCAGGAATGGTACACTGTACCATTACCGGTTGATTCTCTCTGTGCGCTATGTTGCGAAACGACGTTGAAAACTGCCTCGTCGGCCGCCCAAGCAGAGGCCAGCGTCAGCGTGGCGCGTAGCTTGTCTTCTCCGAGCCTTGAACGCCGCCTTGACTTGGGACGCGCTCCAGCACCTCAGAGCCTGCGGCAGATAGCCAGCGAGTGGCGGGGTTGCGCGCCAAAATCCGAGAGCGACCGGCCGATCGGACTTTCACTGGCACCGGGTAACGGGAAAAGCCAACGAGAACGCGATACATCGACGGCACCACCACGCCAGACATGACTTGCGGCACCTTAATCGGCCCTTGGTCGTGCTTGGAACCACATGTGGAGGTCGTCATCGAGCGCCACTTTGCAGATGTAGCCCCCCCCCCCCCCCCCCCCCCCGACAACTGGGGCGCCGGCCCTTCAGATGGACGTCCAGGGCTATCTGTGAACAGGTGTCGCCGGGATCAGGTCGACATGAAATCGACTGTCGATCGAGCATCCTGTTGAGACCACGAGACCAACGCCGTTGTGCATATGAAGGGTAACGCGTGCGGCATTTCTACCCGGGCAGAAAATGTCTCCGGATCCTGCCGCTCGCCGAAGTCCACAGTGCCAGAAGCTCGACATGTCGCGCCCCGAGGTCACTTTATGCCAAGTCACACGTTGCGATGGTGTTTTGTCCTCGCTGCGAGCACTTGACAAAGTGCCCTCCCTCCTCTGTATGGATATGTACGGCCTTTGATGCTCGGGGTCCGGGGGTACCGGACGGCAACGAGACCGTCCAATTGCACCGGGCACACGCGTGCCAATGAACCCGACCGAGCTTCTTATCCGGGGGCAATGCACAGCACTCTGCACGCATGCCACGGTCCACACCATGGAGGCGGTGCGGCACCGCCGGTGCCGCAGGCAAGTGCGTCAACGACTGTCCCAAAGATCGGGACGTGCTGTGCTTGGGATTTGAGACGGTGGGGGCGCCTTCATTGTGCACTTGAACGCCTCGATCTCGAAGCACTTCAACCTGCTTTAGGTATCAGATTCATTCATTCGCCCGAAATTCCGGCGCTTCCTTGCTCTCTGCATCATGCAGACCATGCAGTGCATGGTCGTCACTGTTGGAACGGCGGTTCTCGTCGAAACGAGATGGGAGGCGAAGCGATCGGAGGCAGCGCATGTGACTTGCCGGGCGCGAGATGACGCAGGATCTGCTCGAGTTTGTTGTCGAGGTCGGCCATCTTCGTCTCCATCTTCTGCTCAACCAGTCGCAGTTGAGCCTCCAACTTCTGCATCTGCACGGTCGCTGCGGTGCTTGCTGGACCGGGGTGCACTGATGCGCGCTCCGATCTTCGATCCGCTACATGCACCCCAAGTACTGCACTGGCGTCGCTGGCTGGGTTGTTGATCTGCTCACCAAAGTTGGCGTTGCTCGATGCAACTTGAGCCAGATCTGACAAGGAATTGTACCTGCTGGTTTCCGGTGCTGCTTTGTCTTCGTCGACGGGGGAGTCTTCGGTTATCGAACCAAGAGGAATTTTACTTGGACTTGTGGCCGCAGTAGCGTTGTCGGAAGAGGCAGCAACTGCAGCGGCGGCGGCGGCAGCAGCAGCAACGATTTCGTCCGAAGCCCGCCCGCTTCCTTGATCACCCCGCAAACTGTGCGGTGTCAGAGCGTCAGACGTGCTGAGCAAGTTCGACAACCGCGGGCGAAAGTTCGCTAGAGCCCGAGTTTTGTTGCGCAGCTTCTCCATGTTCTTGTAGGCCTGAATGGTCTTTTTCATCTTGGCGTCGGCCAGTGCCGTCATCTTCTCCATGCGTTCGGGGCCGTCATCTTTCCACATCTCACCCACGCGCTTCACGATTAACTTCTTCATAGCAGTAGCGAACTCTGGAAACTCCACCAAAATCTTGTCAAAACCCTCTCGCCCAAGAACGCAGAGCTCTGCCATGCACTCGGCTTTCACGCTGCGTGTGCGTTCGACCTCCATGACTACCCCGATTTCTCCGAAGAATTGCCCGGAAGTCAGGAGGATGATTGATTCGGCCTGCGGATTCTTACAGCTTTTGGGCGGCAGCACTCGGACGATGCCTTTCACGATCATGAACAGCTCCTTGCCGATTTCTCCCTCTTGTATGATGAAGTCGTCCGGCATGTAGATAACTTGGTGCAACTGCATACAGATCATTCCCAGCACGGCGTCTGTGGCTAGCTGGAAAAACGGAATCTTTTGCAGGTTGTCCTTGAACAGGTAGATCGCAATTTGTCTCCTCAAATTCAACGACATGCCCGGATCATGCAGCAAATTGAGCTGTTCGGATAAAGCTCGATTCTGTTTGGTACTCGAACGAGTTAGCCTGAGGACATCAATGGAAAAAAATATTGTAGACCACGTACGTTCAGCCAGAGATAGTCGTAGTACGCCGTCACTCGAGCCTAGCAAGCACAATCATATCAGCACACTCACCCAGTTACAATGAAAAAGAATGCTAACATACTCGCAGTGGCTTTGGCAAGCTTAACGCGTCCATCTCGTGGGTGACATGATCCATCTTCTTCCTAAACGCGTTTTCGGCCCTGTTCCAGCTACATCACGGCACAAGAAATTCGTGTCAGCACATTTGTGGAAACGGTGCCAGCCTCGGAAACCTACCTCTGCACAAGACCGACGATGGTGCCGAAGAGTATAGCTGTCAAGACAGCGCCATAAACGGACAATGCAACAGACCAAAGGTAGACGGAGCTGTTTAGATCGTCGCTGGAGGAATGGTTGTACCCACCACTGAGAAATCGGTCGCTGGCTTCGACGTGCGTGGCCGACACGCCCAATAGCGACACCATGCCGTGGTGAAAAGCGACCCAGTAGACATCCATCTCTCCGCCGTCTTGGCAGTGCGGTCGAGCGGCTTCAACAGCGTCAGCGCATGGCTTTAAGATGGCAACCCACAAACATCCAGCCACATGAGCTGAGAAGACCACCGCATTGAGCGAAATAGTGACGCTCGAGTAGCGTTTGTACCGCTTCAGATACTTGACAAAGCGACCGAGACGCAGTAGGCGCGGCAGCTTGATATACTTGATCATTTTGATGGTCTTCCGTGTTGATACGCTGGTCGAGGTATCCTTGATAAAATACTCGAAAGGGAGCGAAGAGGCGATGTCGATGGGGAACCAAATCGAGCGGATGTACGCTCGGCGAATTTTGCGTGGGTTCATTACCACGGCGCCGTACTCGATAATGCCCGTTCGGAATCGCAGTGCAATGTCCAGAAAGCCCCACACATCCAGCACCTTCATAAACACATTCGTAGAATGGGACGGCACGTACCAGTCGAAACACAGCATGAAGGGGATAATCCACGAGTAGTACACAACGATAAACGCACTCATAAGGTCCCACGACGTTTTGAGAGGCGACTGCGGATGCAGCACCCAGCGGTAGCTCATCCGGTCCTGCATCTCGAACAGCGACATTCGCAGTACGTTGATGGTCGCGTTGTCCGACGCCAGCCTCAGCAGACTTCCGGTGGAGCGCGACCACGTGTTGCTCCGTCGTGGGGTGTTCGCAGCGTCCGGCGTAGCTTGCACCTTGCTGTCGAGTTTGCTCAACCTGCCGAGCAGCTTTTTAGTTGTCGGGATAGTAGGAGCTGCAACGGGCTCCTTTGGCGCGACCTGCGTCGGGGTTGGTTCTTCAATCTCGACACCGGCTTCGAGGATCGTGGCTTCGGTGTCATCTTCGGCATCCCCCGCCACGACCAGGGCCTTGACCGGCTTGCGCCGGAACATACTGCCCGCGCAGAACTTGGTCAGATGAAAGCGAAAACCCAGGTTGGCAAGATGCAGCGTACACATTTAGCTCTGCTGGACACTCGTACAAGGCACGTCCGTAACGACTTTGACCTACATGCTGACACAATCAGTACGTAAGTTGTATTTTTTTTTTCAAAATTCGTGACACCAAGACGCCATGTCGCTCGGGTTCCTGACGGAGTCGGCGCTGGTGCCGTCCAAGGCCAAGGAGATCAAGGTGGACGCCAAGTCCCTCGTGGACCTCAAGGCAGTTGTCTACCAGAAGGACCAGGAGCGGAAGCGCCGTCTGCAGGAGGCTCTAGCGGCCGAGAATGACGAAGAGCCCTCCAGTAGCCACGGAGCTCTTCGTCTGGGCAAGTACGCGCACCTGCGAGGCGGCAGCAAGCGGCGCAAGTGGTCGGACGAGGACCGCGTGGGTAAGAGGAGTCGCAACAGCGGAGTGGAGGCTCGCAATCGACGCGATGAGGAGGCCAAGCAGCGAGAAACGCCGGACGAAGACGACGACGAAGCGTGCACGAAAAAGTCAGCGGAGATGCTACGGAAGAAGGCGAAGCTCTACGACGAGATGGTCAATGGAGGAGGCAGTGACAGTCTGAAGGGGGAGTGTCTGGTGGACTTTGAAGCCAAGAAGTATATGATCGAGTCGGTGGATGCCAAGGAGAGGACGATGGTGGAGATCACGGACGAGTTCGGACGGACGAGAAGCGTCGCGACGGACAGTGATGAATACGCGGCATTCTTGGGCAAACAGCAGCAACAAGAGAGTGACCTGCGTCGAAACGAAGTGGAGAAGGATCGTAGTAGTTATCCAGAAGAGGACGATGGCGCAGAAGACAAGGCTGGTGGCGGCAGCTTCGTGGTCTCGCAGTGGGAGAAACGACTGAAAGCCACCGAGAAGAAACACTTGCAGGAAGTGCATGAGCGAGCGACACTTGCGCAGGCGTTGGCGCACTCTTCATCGTCGGGGGCGGTGGACAGGAAGACGAGAAAGCAGCTACGCTTGGAACGTCTGCGCAAGCAGCGAGAGAGTGCGGCGACGACGACCGTGGAGCCGACCGAATTGAATGCTTCGGGCGACTCGGCTGCGTCTGAAAAGGCGACGGATTTCCTGAACCAGTTGTCGTCGTTGATGTAAGGCCGTAGATGCAAATAAAAACTATCGACGCTCTTATTATCACGTAACGAAGGCTCGCCATACTGCCTGGTTGGTTCTAGGTCTATTAGTCTACAGATATTCACGAACAATTGACACGGGGGGTCTTCGACGATGGTGTCGTTGTTGTCGTGGCACCAACGTACTTCACCGGCACTTGCGGAGCTGACGAGTCCTTTGATGCACTCAGTGGCACGACAGAATACATGCTTGGCACCTTCTTGGCTGCGGCGTTGCTACCAATGGGCTTCAGTCGTGAGGGCTCTGCTTCACGAATCATAGCGCGCGCAAGCGCTACCATCGGATCAATGAGCAGGACACCAGCAAAGTGTGTCTGGCCAGCAAATACGAATGGGATCTCGGTGCAGCCCAGAATGATGACTTCAGCTCCCTGTTCTTGCAGCTGCATAGCATAGCGATGGAAGTTCGCTTCGCACCTTGCTGACACGGCCGGAGCTGTGCTCTTCACTCCCCATTCGCGGTTATAAATCGACTCGTGCAGCTCCAGTTGCGTAGCTCCTGTGTTCACCTCAACAACTGTGTACCCGCGAGGCTCCAGTAGATCGTGATACACGCGCGAGTCGCGTGTTCCAGTCGTAGACATCAATCCAACTCGCTTGCACGAAGGCAGCTTCTTTTCGATGTAGGCCACCGTCTCTTCCAGCATATGCACATGGTGTACGTCGCTTGCGTGACTGGTGCGTCGAATGAACTCGTCCCAAATCGGTTGTGCGTGGAACGTGTTGCACGGCACGCCCACCACAAGCCGCGCGCGTCCTGCAGTGGCAGCAGCGTGCATCATCGCGAACGTCCGGGCCATGCCGCACGCCGGGTTCTCCACCTCCTTGACCGAGTTGCAGGGCACTTCACTGCTGCACGAGCCGCAGTCAGAGTCGGAGTCTGTAGCGTCGGCGCTGGAGCTTGCGGCGTAGACCAAATACGCAGTGCGGTCCGTCATGTCCTCCGAGCGCGAGAAGTGGCAAACATTGAGATGCCCCTGGTCCTCTCCGGCGCTGTCAGTGTTCTGCAGAATGAGCTGGTGCAGCAGCAGCCCAGCGGCGGGGCCGACACCGCCGCAGATGCCCAGCATCACCTCCCGGGGCTTCTTGGCCTTGATCTTCTTGACTTTGACAGCCACGGGCGACTCCATAGGCGCCGATGATGCGCAGGCCAAGGGCATGCTCGCTTGGGTGGCAGCAGATCGCTTAGAGGGGGGTCAGTGGTGGGGGCGCGTTGCAGCGCAGAGGCATCCCACCTCTGAGTGTCCGCGCGTGGAGACGCTTGTTGGGAAGTGCCTGCATCCTGTTGGCCTCTGCCACCCACTTCAGAATGCTTGTCACGTCACCGCAATAGACGCGGCAGGCGCCGGTGATTGGCCACCGCGTCCTCAGACCTGTAATCCCCTTGAGCTGAGATGAACCATGAGATGAACGAGGCTGTGACGCTGAAGAGCAATCCCCAAGAATGCGCGCACGGTGTTTGCTTTAGAATGCTTTACGTAAGCAGTGCTTAGAAAGACACCGAGCCATACAGGTCCCGACACGGTACATGGGGTCCCGGGCTTGCAACACATCAGTGTCTTAGTTGGGGCGCTAGCTTGGCCCTCACCCACTCACCGAGTGAGCCACTCGGCTGCCAATGTACGTCCGTGCCATGGCCCACGAATCATGGCACCTTGCATTGATAGCGCGCGTCCGCGGAGCACTACAACAATAAATAACGTTAGGGGGGGGGACGAGTTCATTGCAAGCGATCGGGCTGCATCACGGCGCGAGCCGTGGAGATGAAGTGTGGATGCAAGTGTGCGTATCGTAGCTGACGTCTGCGCGAGCAGTGATGCCCCCTGCCGCACCGGAAGTGGACAACTTCAACTTATTGATCACCCCACCGCGTTAAGACGCGTCGTCTTAACTTCAGAATGAGTGTGTCAACTTGCAATGCGCCTAGAACGACCGGCAGCGCATCCAGGCCGAACGAAGTACAGGCAGCGGAAAGCAGTCGGATGTCCTCCGATGTCCTCCAAAGAGATCTTGCATTGGTGCAATCGGCATGACAGCGCCGCATCATGTTTCCGATCCGAGTTTTGTCCAGTCGGCTCGTTCGTCGTCTCTGAGTGGACAAAACGCCGTAATCTGAAGAAATCTGAGAAAAGTGCCGCGACCGTCATGCAAAAGTGTACATATGCTTGCTTGCGGTCCATTTTCTCATTGCTCGCCGCTCGCCATTGCTCAAGTCGCCACGTAACCAAGCAGCGACATCAAGCAACAAGCAGCGAAGCAGCAGACCAACTCTGTTCGGTATCGTTCACCGCCCAATACAATCAAGTCGGAAATACCGGCCACTACCCGTCAGAGCTGAAGCGTGGGGTCCAGGAGCGTCCACGCCGGTTCAACTCTTTGTGACGAGCTCGTCTCAGCCAAACATGCAGAGGACAGCAGTGCCGTCACCCCCGCAAGTGAAGCTGGAGCTGCCGCGCACAGCCAGCGAGCACACAATGCCGCTGGTGCTGCAGCCCAAGGCCGCGTGGAAGGACTCGGAGCGCGTCGCGCAGTTCATCGCCAATTTGACCAGCGCTGTCTTGGTGGTAGCCATTGCTAGCTACTACCTGGTACCGATGGCTGCGCTGGCGATGGTCGAGACCCCGCGTCTCGCCGCGCAAGTGCACGATCGTGCAGTGTGGACGGCAGGAAACGCCTCCGTCGTCTTCACGGACGGGTGGACGGCCATGCAGAAGCTGGAGATCAAGCCGTCCAGCTCCGTGATCTCGATTCTGCAACTAATGATCAACAGTCCGCAGGTCACTGCGGCTCTCACGTTAACGATCGCGTGCTTGATCCTCATTCGCAAGTACAAGGTCATCGGTTGGTTCCTGTATCTGCAGGCGGGCGTGACGCTGCAATGGGGGATTGCACTGTACCAATTGGCGCGCATTCTCTTCTCCATGTCGTGCTACTTCACGGTAAAGTTCGTTAAGGTCGTGATCGCGCTGCTCCGACGCGGGTATTCCAGTATCTTCGGCGTTCGCAACCGACAGGCTATTGCACTGCGGCAGCTAATGAAAACAGCACCGACACACGCGGTGTGGGCGGAAATGGCCGAGTACCTGGACACACTGGAGGGAAAAGACCACTGGAAAACCACCATCTCGGACGAGGACCTGGAGTATTGTGACTTTGTGCAATTGGAGAAGAACTTTACTGCGTTAACGCGCGCCATGAACGAAAAGAAGCCGAATATTCGAGAGCTGCGGTACATGATTTCGGCCTGCGTGATGCGCAACGAACTGGGCGTGGACTCGCCCAGCCTGCACCTCGAGTGCAAGTCTGGCACTAAAGCCGTGATTAACGAGTACAATGACGCTGTCGTGCGCGCACTGGAGATGCTTGGCAACGCGAGCGAGGAAGAGTTTCCGCTTGTGGAGAAGGTTCAATTCTTCAAGCACATCAAGCAGTCGTTCGGGTCGACGGCGTTGTGTCTTAGTGGAGGTGGCTCCATCGCTATGTATCACAAGGGCATTATTAAAGCGCTGCTCGAAGCAGATCTAATGCCCAATATTGTCTCTGGGTCGTCTGGAGGTGCCATCACAGCAGCCATGATCGCTTGCAAGACCAACAAGGAATTGCTGGACGATATCATCCAGGATGACGTGTCGACGAGATTTATTCCGCTAGGCATCCGCTGGTTCCCCCCGCTTCTGGAGCAGATCACACACTGCATCAAGACGGGCTTCCTGGTTGAGTGCTCGACGTTCGAGCGTACTACGCAGCATTACTACGGCGAGCCACTGAACGAGGTGCAGAAGACGATGTACTACACGTTCCAGGACGCCTACCTCAAGACTGGCCGTCATGTGTGCATCACTGTCTCGGCCTCGGACGTCAACAGCGCCCACAAAGGCCCCAAGAAGCTGCTGCTGGACCACATCAACTCACCGCACGTTCTGCTTTGGAGTGCAGTGGCGTGCTCCTGCTCGCTGCCTGGTATTATGAAGAGCAAGCAGCTAATGGCGCGCGACTTTGACGGCAATGTCGTGCCGTACAACTCGCTGGGCAAGGAGTGGTGTGACGGGAGCATCCAGCACGATTTACCTATGGAGACGATGGCTAGCTGCTTCAACGTGACCAACTTCATCGTGTCCCAGGTGAACCCGCACGTCGTGCCGTTCGTCGGCGACGAGATCGACCAGCCTGGGTTCCGCAAGAGCATCTTTCACACGCTTGAGAGCGTGATCGCAGCCGACGTGCGCCACCGCCTCAAGATGTTGGCGTTCCTCGGGCTGTTCCCCAAGATCTACGGCCACCAATTCAGCGCGTACTTCCGGCAGAATTTCTCGGGCAACGTGACGCTCGTGCCGGAGTTTTCGTTCCAGGAAGCGGTCGGCATCAAGGCGATCCAGAACCCGACCAAGCAAGACATGCACGACTACATCGAGGGCGGGCAGCGCACTGCGTGGCCCAAGCTGGCCTACATCCGCCACCTGTGCAGCATCGAGAAGTGCCTGGACCGCCAGCTCAGTCGCTTGCTGGGGCCGTCTGTTGTGCCCTACAACAACTGGCTGCACCCAGACTCCAAGGAGCTTCAAGCGAACCAGAACAAAGCAACACGCACAGCATAAGCTGTACCAAGTAATTCGTTAGTGCAACATTTCTTACTGGCTCCTCTTGAAGTTGAGGTTGACGTGATAAGCGGATATGGCTTCATTCGCACTTAGCCGGGGAACTGCAACACCGGAATGCATAAGGCCATGGAGGATGAACGGTCGCAACAGCTCGCGAACAACCCGATCCCAGAGAACACGGCGAATCGAGAGCATTATGGACATGTCGACGTCCGCCACGCCGCAGACGTCGTATCCCAGCCCTGTGAAGGCCATTGCGCCAAACGCTGCGGCTCCGATGGACCTCGCGCAACTGGTGGAGACGCTGGAGCGCGAACTTGGGCGCGACCCGGAGCTCGCCATCAAGCACAAGCCCAAGCTCCAGCAACTGCTCGAGTAGGAAGAAAGATCTGTGTATATGTATTATTATTCTCTTTAGCTGTCGTGACGGAGTTTGTACTAATGAATCGGTGGTGGTTGCACTGCATTGACAGAGACTTCCCCGTGAACATGGAGGAGCTGCAGCGCTTCGCGCACTTCGACCCGTCGCGTAACTACACGCGCAACCTCATCTCCACGGACAACGAGACGTACGCGCTCATGCTGCTGTGCTGGAACCGAGGCAAGTACAGTCTGATCCACGACCACCCGACGGACGGGTGCTGGGTCAAAGTCATCCAGGGACACGTGAACGAGGTCCGGTACCAGAAGCACGACGATAAGCTCGTGGAAACGTCCAACATTGTCTACACCTCGGGGGTCACGTACATGGACGACTCGTTCGGACTGCACAAGGTGGGCAATCCCAGCGAGGAGTGCGACGCCATCTCCATGCACCTGTACTCGCCTCCGTACGAGAAGTGTCGCGTCTGGTTCGACACGGAAGACGCCGACAAGTCGTCGGTGTCGGTGGCCAACTACTACACCGAGTACGGCGAGAAGGTCGAGTACTCGTAACTCCTCCACTCTCCCTCTCTCTTACTTTTTATTCCGTAAGGATACTTGCATTCAACTTCATCGATCTTGTGCGAAGGAAGCCAGGTCTGTAATGGTACATATATTCTAGCTTTACACTGCTCGCCATGGGACAATCTGTTAAATTATTATGTGTTGTCTTTTGGTGTTTTGTTCTTGTGTGAATCTGCGGATAGCGTCTCCAGGACATTCCCTTCGTTGTTCTCGATGCGCTCCTTCCACATTGTTATGTTGTTGCGCAGCTCCGAGATCACGGTGTCGTATTCATCAATAGAGAACACTTGGCCAGCCGTCTCGAATAGCGGCGTCGCCACCAAGGTGAGAAAGGTAACCTGGCTTCTAGGTAGGTTAGCTTGCTTCCGATCGCATAGTGGTGATATCGGCATGCGGTTGTGCTCCTCCGTTTCACCCTGTCGAAAGAACTCCTCCGATATCCTCTCCGCCCAAGTTTGATGATATGAGAACGGCTTGGCCGTGTGCCCCAGATCTGCCAGCATGAGCATCGTCTCCATGAGCAGCGAGAGCTCGAGTCCTTGCGCCTCTTCTGACATCGCAAACTTCTTCGTTTTGAGCACCGAAATGCGCTGAAAGTGTCGCGCCAAATCCGTGGCGATGATCATCCCAATGATGATCTTGCGAGCCTCAGCACGTTCAGGGGCAGGCATGTGAGCGAAAATATCATACGCATCGTGGGATAATATACGATACAACTCGGCAACATGCATGCGTTCCAGCACGGAGTCGTCACTGTATGTGATGGCCAGGCTGGATTTGGTAGCGATGAGAAATCCGTTCGAGACTCCTGGGTGAGAAATGTCGTGCGCCGCTGCGGCTACCAGTCCAACGAGTAGCGTGCTGTCATCAACATTCAGGTGCACCCGACGGAGGTAAAAGTTGATATCGGCGATCACTGCTGCTGCGTGTCTGTAGAATGTTCAGGGAAAAAATATCGTTAGGTGACTGTCACAATTTAGAATCTAAGCGAACTCAAACTTACACATGATTGTGGTACGGATTCCGATTGTGGTAGCGCTCTTCCACTGCAGCTGCAAAGCTTGCGAGCTTCATTTCGTCCAGCTCAAGCCGGTCGACCAGCCCATTAATTTTTACACACGCCAAAAACACCGCCTGAAGGGGGGCAAGGCAGTGCTGTTCGAGGAAGAACATATCGATGAAAAAGTGGTTTTGGATACGGTCCATGAGCCATACTGAGAGGTCTTCGTGCTCCCGCGGTCTGATCACTGCATCATACGCTTCGTCCAAGTTGCTATTGGTGCGCAACAACCGTCCAAGTCCATCGTCGCTAGCGTGCGAGCCCTCCAAAGCGACCTTTTTGGTGCTTAATCGACGCGATTTTGCCACGCGAAGGATGTCATTGGACAGGGAATAGTGGCGAGAGCGGCGACCATCGCTGCCTGGTCTCGGCTGAGCCGATTCGTCAATGGGGTGGTCTTTAAAGTCCATCATGTGCAGCCAGCCTTGAACCTCCTCTTCAAATTCCGGCATCTTCGAGCTGAGAGTGACCTCGAACAGGTCGTGGTTGCGAACGAGCGCCGTAATAATCTTGTCGATGTCGCGCTTCTCCGTGGCGCTCATTTTGACCTTGATCTGGCAAAGAATTCGTAAAATGTCGCCCATTTCGTAGTGAAGTTGGTAGTTGAGCTTGCCCGATAGCTCTTCCTTCATCTCGAGGTTGGCGCTACTCAAACGACGCGCCTCCGTGACCAAGTGGAAGGATGTAAGGAACTCGCGGCGCGTGCTGCGCTCTTGTTCCCGAACGGTACGAAGGAAGAACAACAGAAGGAGGAGAAACCCTGCCAACACTGATAATCGTCGGCTGAGCACGACCTGAGTGGTGGCATGCACACCCGTGGCCACAATCGCCATTAGAGAAAGCTCAGCGACCACTACAATCGCGTAGGTAAATTGCAGGCGTAGTAAGCCCGTACAGACGCAAGCTCCCAGCAACTCGATAAAAAGCAAGCTATCCAAAAACCCTTCTCCGAGCAAAATGGCAGTGAGGCTTACGTCTTCGACATGGATCTCAGAAAGCTGTCTCGCAAGTCGAGTCTGCTTCTCGATGCCCGCAAAGACGACCAAGAAGAGCGGGATAATAGTGCAGTGGTAGAAAAACAATAGCACAAGTTGCACCGGGTCCAGCCGCACCTTGGCAAAGCGATACTCGCCTGTTCGTCGCCAGATATGAAATACGCAGACGGCTGCCAGTACGTAAAGTGTAGTTGCAAAGCCCACAAACGCTCCGTTCCCCAGCCAAAGCGCGTGTGAAAAGCTTGCCGCCGATAATAAAACTCTGTCGCCGTCTGCTGCTGCTGATTGCTCGGAATCGCCCGCTAACTCGGAGAAGATGGACTCGGCGTACGCTTCCGTGATAGCAAGGGTTGCCGCGTTCGAAGACACATAGCACCACGCTGCAAAGGCCAGTAACACTACGACCATATAACCCACGATGCTGGTCTGCCACTCGCGCCGGAAGTATGTCTGGAATTTCTGCTCGACATCGCGGTCTTCGAAGAAGCACAACACCGGGTGAGTCGGCTGCTGAACCAGCACGACGGCGCGCGGCACGGATCGTCGCGGGGCTGCCTGAATGTGTCGCTTGGAGACGTTAGGCTGGACCGGCGGCTCCGGGTGGATCGGCCTCAGAGGCATCACGACGGTCATGGCTGCGTCGTGCAAGAAAGAACGTTCGAGCTCCAGCCACGTTAGGCCAATTGTACACTTGGCAAGAGCAGATTGAGCACGATCAAAGCGCCATCTTCGCACGGAAATGGGCTCCTATTAATACAGCCAAGAAACCCCTGCTCGAAAGTAAGCTAACACGAGACGAAAACTATTCCCATGGACATGTACAGTCAAGTGTAGCCATCTTTAGATAAAGGTATCCGTTACGCACGTGATCGCGTTTATGCACACTTAACATTGGTGTGTCGCACACGATATTCGAGGGATCGAAGAACGGAGAGCTGACGTGGAACTGACCGTTGTGTTAGACTAACACTAACTTAGTTGTCGTCTGTTAGTACCCCCAGCGCAGCTAGCGAGCTCGATAATGGCCGAGGTGGACTACTACGAGACGCTGGGCATCCAGAAGACAGCCACGGAGGACGAGATCAAGCGCGCCTACCGCAAGCTTGCCATCCGCTACCACCCAGGTCCCGTGCCCGCCTGCCTCTTTCTCCTTGCTAGCCGTGAAGCGACGGCGGCTGACCGCTCCCCATTGTACGCGCTGTTGTAGACAAGAACCTGGACAACAAAGAGGAGGCCGAAGTCAAGTTCAAGGAGATCGGAGAGGTAACTAACCTACTGATAGAGTCTTGCAATCATGCAGCTGTGCCTAACAGTATTGGTATTGCTGTGCTGCAGGCGTACTCGGTGCTGTCCGATGCAGACAAGAGGCGTCAGTACGACCGCTTCGGCAAGGCGGGAGTGGGTGGAGCAGCTGGAGGCGGCGGTGCCGGCCCCGGTATGCACCCGTTCCAGGGACAGGATGCGGAGGAGATCTTCCGCACGTTCTTCGGCGGCCAGGACCCGTTCTCCATGTTCTTCCAGGAAGGAATGCGCGGAGGGGGAGGCATGCACAACTTTGGGGGGTCGCGCGTGCACGTCTCGCAGTTTGGACCGGGCTTCACCTTCACATCCTTCGGTGGCGCTCCCGGTATGGGCATGGGCATGCCGGGCATGCGCATGCACCGCGTGAACCAGAGGCAGCGGTGAGTTACTGATCTTGATGGGCGGTTGATGATGGTGTAGGTTGAAGCGATCATACTGATATGTTGCGGTTGTTATTGTTGCTGTTGTTGCGGCTGCAGTGCGCCCGGCGGGCCGAACGTTGCTGGTGACAACCGACCGCAGGCGAATGGCCGCCTCTCGCAGTACCGGATTGGCGGCGGCAACTTGCTGCTCATCTTCTTCCTGCTGTGGATCATGGGCGTGCCCTTCAGCTACCTCTGGATAGCGCTTATGCTGTTCAGCTACCTCGGACTCGTCTAAGCTGGAGCAGAAGGTTATGCTCCCTTTTGGTACAGTCAAGGTTGACCTCTGATAACCTAGCACCAATCGCTCGCACGTCGTCGAGCACAGCTACAGTAGTTGATCGAGCGAACCCGTATATATAATCGCTTAGTCTGAATAGATTTTGCTTCCCTATAGTACGTCCACCTTCAGAGCGTCCTCAATCGTCCTCCTCCACTTCAACTTTCGTCCCTACACTTTACCAGCATTTCGTCCATAGCACCATTTTTCATTAGAAAGATGCTCTCTAACTGTGATATGCACTTCCGATCTGGCCCAGAAGCACGCGAATCATGACGTCGCGCGGCTCGGACGCGTCCGTGGAGCGGCGCGCGTTCCTCTCTCCGTCGTCCCCGCAGTCCGACGACCCTCACACTTCCTCCGACGTGCAGACGCGCACCCGCAAGGCCCCCGCTGCGTCCAGGAGCCGGCCGCTGCATTGGCTGGCTGGCCTCATCGCCGTCGTGGGACTCGTCGTCGTCGTCTCGCTGCTCCACGCGACGGAGAGCTCAACCCAGTCCCTCCGCAACGACCAGAATGCACTGGAGGTCCAAGACGCCTTCAACATCCCGCGGCGATTGGCGCGCTTCGAGGTGAACCAGAGCGTGCTGGACAACCTGGACACGGTGGAGGTGGCCTTCGAGTACAAGGCGCTGCAACCCAAGTTCTACGGCCAAGACAGGGTGCACGCGTACTGCGTGAGCGCCGCAGACGAGCGCGCCAATCGCACGCCGAGCGTGCCGCAGTTTATGGACTCGGTGCTGACAAACGGTAAAGGCTCGGGGGTCGTGCAGGTCGGACCGCTGGTCAACATGCGCTGCTCGTGGCTGCTGCGGTTTATCACGAGGGATGATCAGGTACTGGGGGAGACCAAGCTGCTGAGGTTCAGAAGCGGCCCCACGCAGCCACTGCAGGTGCATCTAGCACTGACGGAGAAGGCGGACGAGATGCGCGTCAAGTGGGTGAGCGATAATGTGTCGAACCCCGTGGTGATGTTTGGTGAGGAGAGGGAGAAGCTAGAGAGAGCGGAGCGCGCCACACAGAGCAGCTATGCAGCTGAGGATATGTGCCAAGGACCGGCGACCACGGTGTTCCCCAGGAACTACCGAGACCCAGGACAGATCTTTGATGCCGTGATGACCAAGTTGGAGGCGGGCAAGCGGTACTTCTACCAAGTGGGCGATGAGAAGGGCGAGAAGAGTGACGTGCTGGAGTTCAGGATGCCGCCCGCTGTGGGGAATAACCGCCTTGCGGACGACGCGGAGGGGTCGAGTATGAGTTTCTTTGTCTATGGAGATCTGAATTCACCTGTTGGAGCCACGGACGATTTCGCAGAGGATAATGGGAAGTGCGGCACCACCATGCAGCTCATTCGTGAGGATATGGAGAAGGCTGCAGCAGACCCAAGTAAGCACAGATATGTCGCTGTCATGCATGTAGGGGATTTGGCTTACGCCATGGGATCGACGTATATCTGGGACCAGTTTGGCCATCTCATCGAGTACGCTGCCGCTCGTCTTCCCTATATGATCAGCATGGGCAACCACGGTGCGTCTCTATGACGCTAACGCGTTTGGAATTAGTCTACTAACGAGTGTACTTCGTGTATTAATGATATACGACAGACTACGGCTTCCAGGAAGGAGTCAAGAAGGACCCTGTCAAATGGCCTGCACACCCAACCTTCGAGAAGCACGAGGTTCACGGGTATCAATCCTATGGCGAATGCGGCATTCCATCGGAGAAGAGGTTTCACATGCCCGACAATGGCAACGGTGTGTACTGGTACAGCTTCGACACGGGGCTTGCGCATCACACCGTAGTTAGCAGCGAACACGAGTTCGTGCGAGGCTCACCTCTGCACAAGTGGTTGGTGGACGATCTCAAATCAGTGGACCGCTCGAAGACGCCGTGGGTGTTCGTATACATCCATCGACCACTGTACTGCTCCGTTGCCTACTCAGGTGATTACTACCGCTCACTGCTGTTCCGCGATGAACTGGAACAGGAGCTGGCCGACTACCACGTGGACATCGTGTTCGCGGGTCATTATCACTCGTACGAACGGACGTGTCCCGTGTTTGGCGACCGCTGCATCGAGTCACCCAGCGGCAAGGCGATGGCGCCGGTACACCTCATGGTCGGGTCTGGTGGGTACAAGGTGGACGATGCCGGGTTCTACCTCTCTCGTTGGCGCGAGCAGGGCTTCCTAGAGCACGGCTACGGCCGCGTGCACATCTACAACTCGACGCACCTGCACTTCGAGTTCGTATCGAATGCCGAGCGCCGAGTCAAGGACGAAACGTGGATCGTGTCCACGCACGACTGGCCCAGCAATCGCGAGCGATACCCTCCCGGATACTTCCCCGCACAGGATATCGCTGGCTACGCAGCGGCTGTGATCTTAGCTTTACTAGCGGGTTATGCCGTGCTACTGCCGGCAATACGGCGAGCACGGAACAGCAGATCCACGCCGGTATCTCCCATACAGTTTACCAAATAGAGCGGAAGCGGTAGGTTCATGCTTTTCATTTTACCCTCGGCGGCTTGTGATTGGCTACTTCACTTCAACTTGCAAAGTCCATAGTGGTTATTCTACGATCTTCCGGGTGGCGCGCAAGTCGAAGAAGTCTCAGCGAGGGGAGGACGCGGACCCGAACGTCCAGGCGAAGAAGCCCAAGCGGGAGAAGAAGCCACGCAAGTTCTCGTGCGCGTGCAGCACCAGCTTCCCGACTAAGGGGCAGAGAAACAGCCACCGATGCGACTGCAAGGTCAACAAGGCCCAAATTGTGGAAGAGAAGTTGAAGGACATGGCTAGACCAGGCAGTGAGTGCGACGCGTGCGGCAGCCTCTACTCAATCGACGACATGTTGTATCGAGACAAGACCATGATCATTCGCCTCTACGAGGGCACCGTCATCTGCTCGGACTGCGCCGAAGAAGACTATGGCTACCCGCACAAGGAGGAGCCGGGGCTCTACGCGGAGGAAATCGAGGAGTATCTCCAGGTGCGACGCTCGGTCGCCCCCTCTCCGTGGCTCAAGGCGCGTCGTGAGAAGCTGTTCAAGGAGCTGACGGAGGAGCTGCACAAGCCCGAGCGGGTGCAGAAGTGGATTGAAAGCGGGCACGACGGGGAGTCGTACCTGAACTATTGAGGGCGACGACAACAACGAATGAAGTGCATTTGCATCTGAATCAGATACCAGGGGAGAGATGTCGATCAATAGTATCGGCTCAATGCATGTCAATAGGATGCGTATCGTGATAGCACCTGGGTAACAAGCCAACCTGACTTATTGCGCGTTCTAGTCGAACTTTCCGAAGTCGATTGATTGAATCGACCGAAATCGCCCCGAGATTTTGAGTTTATTTTATACAATGCACGCAATAAAGTACGAAATAAGATCGATTCCAAAAGACTTGAAATTTGTATTCAACGATTTCAACCCATAGACCCGAATCGGCGAGAATTCACAATATTTTTACGAAATTGGAGGCATGGGATTTTCCAGCACGGTTGGTTGGTTCACTTCTCAACTTGCGCCGTCAGACCATGAAGTTGCGTGCTACAGGCAACTCAAGCAAGCGGTTCGAGGAGAAAACCAAGTCGCAAGAACGCCCAAGAGCCAAGAAGCGGCGCTCGCTGAAACCTCGGTGGAAGGCTTCCGTCGAGTTTCTTCAGAGTGTCGCGGTCTTCTGGTGCAAAGCGTTCGAGCACGCCGCTTTCCCGTGACGGTGGCAACTAGTTTAGTTGCCACTCACTGTCAACGGCAGTGAATTGAAGTGAGCACACATTCTGTAACGCGATAAAAAGATATTGTCTGGTTGCTGGTATTGAGTTTATTGACTACAACTCGAACTCTTCTTCGTGAACATCGAACTCATGGGGCCCTAGATCAGCAATTGCATTATCCGTTGCTGCCTTTAGCGCTTCAGGGCCCGAGATAAACACCCCAATAGTTGTTGTCGCGGAAGTCGCATGATGCCTTCTGTGAACTTCTGCTAGAATCTGCTTCATGTTTGGACGCGACCCGCAGGCGACGTCATACTCCTCCACTAAATCGCGTAGCGTCCTTAGATTTGTGTCACTCTCCACGAAATCCTGAGAGTCTGTTGCAGGCGACGTTGATCGGATGCTTGAGTAGTTGCAGTGCGCACTGTCATCCCTCTGCGAAGGGTCCGTGACGCTGCAGTTTGGAGGAGATCGACGCCACCGATTCAGCAACAAGAGAGCGTATGCGACGACTGGGATCAGGAAAACTACTGCAGCTTCGATAAAGTTCTGCAGAGGCCAGTACTGCGTCTTCTTGCCGTGGTCCATCAGCACTCCGTTGTCAAATTCTAGCCAGAGAATCAACACCGTGGCCGGAAGAAACATGCCTGTGTACAGCACAATCTTCGTCCCCCGGGAGCGGAGAGGTTCAATAAATGGCGCTGGAGCTCTGCGCAGTCCTGCGAGCATCCCCGTTGGTTCATTGGCAGCACAGCGGACGATGCTTGAATTGCCACGTAATCTCTGGTGATCGATCGGGGTGTCCAGCATGAGCTTACTTGGCATCCGCGTCAAGTTGAATCTTAGCGTGAAGCGGGCGCCTTGATGATCAAGCTGTCTAATCTTCGCTAGTACCGGAGAAATCTCTTCAAGCAGTGCAAGCTCCCGAACAGCAAGAACAAGGAACACATGCTGCATTGGGAGTGACGGGTCGCATTTCTCCAATCGAGCCACCATGTCTTCCAAGATGGCAAACAGCGGCGTGGAGCCGATACCACCTCCAACCAGACAAACCGTCGAGTATTCATCGTATCCAGCGAGCGAAGCACCATAGTATCCATCCATGTACACAATAGGGAGTTTGTTCTTGTCTCGACACTCTTGCGCATGCTCAACCAAATTCTCCGTCCAGTCTCCTAGCGATTTTGCAAGAACCGTCAACGATGTCGGGCTTGTGCGTGGAGAAGAGCTGATAGTGAACGCGTGCCACTGCAGCTTGGAGATGGCGGGCACGTTCAGATACACGAACTGCCCAATGTCAAAGCCACCTTCAAGCTGGTTAGCTGACCGAGCCAGCACAATTTTCACAAGACCTTCCGGTAGTCGAGTGAACTCCAGCACTTGCACTGGGAAGAGCGAGTTCCAGCGTGAAATGGCTCGACTCGACAGGTAGAGCACGAGAGTCGGCAGCATCCACCACACGATCACGTTGAAGTGCAGCACTGCAAACACCACGGCGGGGATGTACAAGTGGTGCACGTAGTAGAAAGTCTCGAAGAGGTGGCGACGGACCCACGGATGCGACGTGAAGAGGATGGCGAGCATGAAGAGCAACGAGATCTCTCCAAACACGTTGAACCACTTGGGGTATCCAATGTGCCAGTAGTCCAGTTGACAGTCGAAGCAGGGCAATGCCTGCTGCGCCAGCACGCCTTGACGGTACCAGAGCCAATAGAACGGAATCGCGTGGAGGATTGCTCCGTAGATGGCCAGCATTCCCAGCCAACGGTGGTACTTGACGCCATTCGCGTACGAAATGTTGAAAAACTCCATCCACGCGCAGTGACGCGTGCACGGCAGGAAGAGGAACGCCATGTTGAAGACGGAGCTGTAGCCGAAGACAACCCCACTGAGTTCCAGCACCGTGTTGAAGTTGTACGGATCGCCAGGACGCGGGAGAACTCGACGCTGGTTGATCCAGCCGTACACGAACAGAACCACGTTGCCGACTACCAAGAAGGCGATGAAGAGCAGCTCGCCGTAGCAAAAGTCCCTCAGCCACTGGAGTCCAGCGATCCGCGGCGGCTTCCGACGTAGCAAGGCTGACACTGCAAGCACGCGACGCGCAGAGTGCCGGTGTACGTTGTAGTCGCGCACAAACTCGAAGAACAACAAGCTGGCCAGCAGCGGCAGCACGGTGAAGAGCACGAAGAAGGTCGGAGCGAGCATCTCGTAGTGACCGTAGGCCTTGAGCGGCGAACCGGGAGGTGGAGGGGTCAGCGGCACGCTCCAGAATGGACTGATGGCGGTCATGAAGCTCAGCTGGATAGACGGCGACAGGTACATGACTTGGCCCCAGACGTAGATGCCGATTGAAACCACGAGCAGCACGTGGGCCAAGCTGTTCAGGAACGACACCCGAGTGGGCGCGGAGCTTGACTTGGTGTCCATCCTATTCAGCGAGCGCTTGGTCTTGCTCTCCTCTCCGTTCACGCTCAGCAGCGGCCGAAGCACTGCGGCTTCACCGTCAACTTCCTGTTCACCCAAAGGTGGCGGGCGTTGCTCCGTCGGTGGCATCGTCCGAGTATTGTGAGGTCACCAGGTCAAAGCCAAAGTGGTTAATCCATGGGGGGTACAGTTCGCCGACTTGCGTGTTCTTCCAGGTCCATTCGGACTGAGAGCATCGCGAAGTACTGTATGGTCAATGGTGGATGACATGATGCGTCGCGCGCCCGAGGTCGGCCAGGAATCGTCCGAGGCACGAGCTCCCCGAAGTGATTGACTTGGTCGTGCAGAGAACGACGCCGCAGCACGCCTCAAGCCAATCAACGCGCAAGACGCAGAACCAGTTCAACATGGACACCTTCGCGGGTCGCGATGGGGACAAGAAGCTCTCATACATGTTAGCTCTAGGTACTGCATACAACGAACACTACTGGGGTAGTGACCCTTATTCCAGGTACGTCTCGAGCTCGCGTCCGCTGTCGAGCCACTTCTGTACGCGCACAGGGTGGTGCAGATACTCCTGCAGTTCCCTGAAGAGCTGCGCTCGGTACTCCTTGAGCCACGGGAACGGCACGGTGGTGCGACGGAGGTGGAGATATCGCTGCACGTCTCGGCGCTGCATCATGGCTCTCCCTTCGTACGGGAACCAGGCGTCCCGGCAGCTGGAGCAGCACGCGCTCTCCTCGTATGTGCGGTAGATGAGCATCTGGCCGTTGAAGAGCACGTCGTCGAGCGAGAGGAGGCGGCAGCACGGGAAGCACTCGGCGCCGGGCGACGTCATGGACGTGAGCGTCGCCTCCCATTCCTCTACTTGAACGTGGTCGCACGAGCTCTGGTGGCCCTGCAACAGGCTCTGCATTGGGAACGATAGGCCACAGACGCACGGGAAATCTTGGCACGGGGACTTGTCCATCGCTCCTGGCGCTCTGCTGCTTGCTTGGGATCTGGTAAAAGTAGGAATGGTCGGCCAGGAGCAGGAGCATCTTCAGGGTCTCAGATGGTACCTTTTCTACTGGTGACCATCGCGGTTGCACTCAGTGCTGCTCGGGGCCGATCAAGGACGTGATGCAATTGAGGCAACAACTAGCCGAGCGCCGCCGCTACGCGGCGGGGAATTTGAGTTGGTAGACGCTGGGCTCGCTAAACTCGCTCCGCTATTGGGGCAGGCTGCCTACGCTTCGCTACGGCAGTAGTGGACCCGTTCCGCTCGCCTCGTCGGCTCGCTGCACTACTCTCAATGTTAGGTTAGTAATACAGCGGCCGGGGCGGGTCCTGCGGCCCCGCAATATCCTCAGTATGGTGGGGGTCGCCTTCGGCGACGGAGCCGCCTTCGCTGCGCTCGGCAGCTATTCGTACTTAGTGAGATTCGTACTTAGTGAATAAGCGTGACGATTTCTGTGACGGACAACGTCGTTAGGATTGACTCTTCAGACTAGCCGAGCGCCGCCGCTACGCGGCGGGGAATTTAAGTTGGTAGACGCTGCGCTCACTAAACTCGCTCCGCTATTGGGGCAGGCTGCCTACGCTTCGCTACGGCAGTAGTGGACCCGTTCCGCTCGCCTCGTCGGCTCGCTGCACTACTCTCAATGTTAGGTTAGTAATACAGCGGCCGGGGCGGGTCCTGCGGCCCCGCAATATCCTAAGTATGGTGGGGGTCGCCTTCGCTGCGCTCGGCAGCTATTCGTACTTAGTGAGACTCGTACTTAGCGAATAAGCGTGACGATTTCTGTGACGGACAACGTCGTTCTGATTGATACTTTAGACTAGCCGAGCGCCGCCGCTACGCGGCGGGGAATTTAAGTTGGTAGACGCTGCGCTCACTAAACTCGCTCCGCTATTGGGGCAGGCTGCCTACGCTTCGCTACGGCAGTAGTGGACCCGTTCCGCTCGCCTCGTCGGCTCGCTGCACTACTCTCAATGTTAGGTTAGTAATACAGCGGCCGGGGCGGGTCCTGCGGCCCCGCAATATCCTCAGTATGGTGGGGTCGCCTTCGCTGCGCTCGGCAGCTAATCGTACTTAGTGAGACTCGTACTTAGCGAATAAGCGTGACGATTTCTGTGACGGACAACGTCGTTCTGATTGATACTTTAGATTTAAGAAATCCATTATTTAACACGCATGGGATAGAACGCGGTAAATTGCTTAGATGAAGGGCCACTTGGCCAATGCAGAGTTACCCTCACGTTTCCTGTTAGCGACGGACTGGTGTCGGAGGCAGTAGTGATTCACCGAAGGCACTGCACCAGAACGCCGAGACAATCTGGGCATACGAGTTGTGGTTGCTCGATTGGGCCTTGGATTCGCTGCGGTGAAGACCATCTTGATGTCGTAGCGGCTTGAAGCTCTGGGGGATGGCGTCCGTCTTGGGTTTCAAGGTTGGACTGGGGCTTTGAATGGGATGAACCTGCGACGACTTCATGGTTTGCAGCAACGAGGAGTATTGGAAGTGAAGAAAACGCTGGCGAGAAGCGTGTGAGCCGAAGCGGTGGGTTTCGGTCCCACCAGCGTTCACAATCAAACTTGGGCGTCAACATCACATGCATTGGTCCGATCCACGCGCCCACACACACGCATTGAGTGTACATGCATCTCCTGGTAAAGAACTCTGCTGCGGTCTCTACGTGCCCGTACCGATTGAAGCACAGCAGGCGAGCAGATTACACTAGGGCGAGACTCTCGCTTCAGATGCCCAAATCCGTAACCAATTTTCAAAATACTGGTACACCGAACTTGGCACACGCAATCGCTCGCTGGAACAGCGAAGCCAACAGATTTAGGTCGTCTGAATCTCGAGAGGGCGGTTGGTGACGTTGAGTCCCAGCTCCACCGACGTTCGGATCGTATCCACGAGCTGTTCCAGCCCCAGTCGGCGCTTCTCGCCGTCGGTGAAGCGCACCATCCACTTGACCGGCTTGTGCTCGCTCGTTTCCCAGCCGATGACCTGGCCAGTCAGCCACTGCGTCACCATCGACCCGCTCTTATCGTCGACGTACCGGAACTTCTTGAGCACGCTCCAGAACACCGGGCGCGCTGGGAATGCCGCAAACTCGTGCATCAACTTGACCTTGTCAAAATCGTCTTCTCCCTCATCGTCACCTTCGCCGTCAATACGCTGCTGCTGCTCCACCACCTCCTCCACCTCGCGTTGATTGCCATCCTCGACAAGCACCGTCGTAAGCGACTGCGGGTCGTCTTCTCGTGCCATGTCTTCTTCTCCTTCTTCTTCCGTCTCGGACTCGTCGCTCCGAGCTCGCTTGCCTCGGTTCCCGGCACGATTCGTCGACTTGGCGATCTCCCCCTTCTTCACCAGAACCAGGCGTCGGTTGTGGAGCTGCTTCTCGTGGGGGATCTTGGCCAGGATCGCCGGTTCATTCCGGTACTTCTTCCTGAGCATCTCCTGGCACTGGGTGGCGTGGTTGCCAGCCTTGAGCAAGGCGTCCACCTCGGCCTTCAGGGACGCGTCAATGCCCACCCGTCGATTGGTGGTGGCTACAGTTCCGTGATCTCCGGAGGCTGCGAGGCGGTACGTGACCGGGATTTCCTCCTCCTCGTCGCGGACTTCGAGCACGCGCAGGCGCTTGGGGCAGTGCTGGTGTGAGCTACACCGGAAGACCTTCCCGCGGCCTTGATTGCCGTAATTATAGGCGACCACGTACTGAAACGCGTCGTAGGAATGCACAGCGAGATGCACTTCCTCCATCGACGCATGGGTCGACACGTGCCTGTACGGGGCTCGCTCGGGGGTGCCCTCGATGGTGAGCCTGCGGGCCATCTTGCCGTGAGTTGTTGGGTTGAGTAGGTTTGCTGCTTTGAACTCTAGCCACACAAACTGCAATTTGAGTAAATGTGCCTTAATTTTTTATCTTCTGAGTAAATATATGTGGCATATATGTGTAGTGAGTACCCAATTTCGACTCCTTTTTAGGGGTGCGGCTGCTTCTTACGCTTTGGGAGCGCGCAGTCGGCTTTGAAGTTGTAGTTGTTGAGGTAGTAGCTCCAGAGTTCCTCCACTTTGGACAGCTCGCAGTAAACTTCGTCGTCGCAGCCGGGTAGTGGAGCCTCGACTTCTTGGATCCACACCGACACGTAGAACTTTTGGTCCGTTTTGCCCCGGTACAGTCGGAAGTCGATGTTGGAAGCCGTGGGCGAGAGAATCGAAGTGCGGAACCCGCGCGAGTTGATTTGGTCGTCACCCCACGACGCCAAGAGCTTGGTGCGATCACCGTAGCCCAGCAGCGTCATAAGCGGTAGAGTCGTCTCGGCATGGCCGAAGCGTAGATTAGCCACGACGGAGGTCTCGCCCGTGGTGAATTTTTTCATGAAAGAGTAGATGTCCTGCAGTAGAACGGCAGCCATCTCGTAGTTGATCTTGTATCCTGCGCCTTGCTCGTAAAAAGCCTCGAGGTCCTCTGCATAGTCGAGGCGGTTCAAGAAGGTCTGATCCATGAGTGTGCACCACTGGTTTGTGACCCCGTACACCATGATGTCAAAGCTACGGATTAAGCACGACAACAGTTAGTGGCGGGACAGCGCAACTAAAAGAAACCTTGGGTTGATCCACTTACGCGCAAGCTGCGAAGGCCGCTCGGACATCGACAACGCTGAGGTCGACGCTATCAGGGAGGTTGAGCTGCGCCTTGAGCTGCGCGATACTGGCGTTCATTTGGCTCGAACTTCCATAGGCTTTGAGTTCCGCAGAAGCGTTCGGATTGTGCTTGACTTCGGACAAGTAGCGGTCGCAGATATCGTAGAAGCGAATGAACGGATCCTGATAAAGCGAGACATGCTATTAGAGTAGATTCAAACTTGTGATCCCAAGGCGGGAGGAATCCGTACCTTGCCCTTGGGGTATTCGACGTACTGAACGTCGTTCGGATTGTCGAAGAATGTGCTTGCAAACCTGCGAACAGCAAGGAAGGGCATCAGAAAACGTGAGCTTCAATCAGCCGAGATCGGTATCCGAACTATGGTTATCTTACGCTCTTGCACTGTCGCCGGTGCGCGCTTTGAACGTGTGCGCGAGAATAAACTGCTTCTCGTTGAATGTTGAGGGAATGGCAGAACCCACTGAACGTCGCGTACGCTTACCGTACGCGGCGAGCTCATCAAACCCAGTCGATGATAAGACGCCTGCGACAGTCAGGTTATAAGGAAGCGAGTACTCCTGCAGCCACTCAGGGAGAACCGTGGAGTAGTTTGCTTGCAGCCTGTAAAGCAGATCCGCAATCTCACGCATCGTGTTGTCCGTGGGGAACCTACGGGTAGGGGGTGAATCAGTAAAATGGAGCACAATGGCCTCGCTTTCACTCGAACTGTACCTCCTTCCGTGGCGGCTCACTTGCTGAATCTGCAGCAGCTCCAGAGCCGAGGCCTGAACCTCCATCACTCGCGCGTTCGACAGCAGAAGCTCGGAGTCTGTAGCGCCACGTTGATCCCAGTATGTTGTCATTGTCCCGAACGAAAGTTGGTTCAACATGGCTACATCGGCGGCATTCAGGATATCGGAGTTGACTGTGACTCCACTTCCGTCTTTGATGCCGCTCGTCGCCAGCAACAAGATTATCGAGAGGACAGAGGTGGCAACCAAGAACCGGCCGATGTTCTTGACCGGCAAGCCGGGAGGCACCGGACCCGGTTGGCTTTCAATGTCGAAGGACTCGAACTTCCTCACCATCAGCGCACTTTGTTCTTCCTTTCCTATTCAATCGCAAAGTGCTTTGCAAGTCAAGGTGGCAGGTAATTCCCAGTGTTCTTATCAGTGGTTTTCGTTGCATACATTTATAGCGACTGCAACGTCCACCCTCATCCTCCCAACCTACAGTCTATCTATACGGCACACTCCGTCTCGAAGTTGTAGTTGTTGAGGTAATAGCTCCAGATCTCCTCCACCTTGGACAGCTCGCAATACATTGCACCATCGCATCCCGGTAACGGAGCCTCGACCTCTTGGATCCACACCGACACGTAGTACTTTCGGTCGGCCTTGCTGCGGTACAGGCGAAAGTCGATGTTCGAGGCGGTGGGGGCCAAGTTCGAAGAGCGAAAGCCGCGCGAGTCGATTTGTTCATCCGTCCACGACGCCAGAAGCTTGGTGCGATCGCCATAGCCGAGTAGCGTCATGAGTGGCAAGGTCGTCTCGGCGTGAGCGAAGCGCAGATTACCCACAATGGTCGTATCTCCCGTGGTGAAATTCTTCATGTAGGCGTAGATGTCCTGGAGCAGAACCGCTGCCATTTCGTAGTTGATCTTGTACCCCGGTCCTTGCTCGTAGAACGATTCCAACTCGTCAGAGTACTCCAAGTGGTTCAAGAACGCTTGGTCGACGACGGAGCACCAGTCGGTGGTGACGTTGTAGAGCATGATGTCGAATCTGTGTAATACCGCAACACGTTGCAACATCAGTCAAGGCAGGCGTTGTATGCTCGCTCAACTACTGTGTACCTACGCGCAAGCAGGCAGAGAAAGCAGACGCTGCGTCGGTGGCACTGAAGTCGGCATCACTAGGCAAGTTCAGCTGGGATTTCAGGAACGCAATGCTCTTATTCATCTTGACTGAGGTCTGGAACTCGTCGAATTCCACCATAGCGCTCGTGTTATCCAGGACTTCCACGTTGTAGCGGTCGCATTCGTCGAAGAAGCGGAGCAGTGGGTCCTACATTAAAGGGGGTGGGGGTGGTGAGGCTTGCACTGCATGACTTGATAAATATGGGAACCACGACTTACGCTGCCATCTGCGTATTCAATGTACTCCACGTCTTCCGGGTTGCTGAAGAATGCGCTCGCAAACCTGCCAAGACAGCAAACAGGCTGCGGGTCAGCACGTAAGACACTGATACAACTCAACACCGAGGCACGTACGATCGGGCGCTTTGGCCGGTGCGCGTTACGCTCGTGTGTGCTAGCTTGAACAGGCTGGCGTTGTATGCTGCTGGGATGGCCGAGCCCACCGAGGCGCGAGCACGCGTCCCGTAGTCCTTGAGCTCTTGCAGCCCCGCAGGTGCCAACTCGCCCGCGTCCGTCGTGCTGTACGGCAGCGAGTAGTTCTTGAGCCAGTCCGGGATGACGCTCGAATAGTTCGTCTGCAGCTTGGCCAGCAGATCCGAGATCTCGCCCATGTTGCCCTTCGTGGGGTACCTGCTTCCGTGTCGACTCACTTGCTGCAGCTGCACCAGCTCCAGGTCCGAGGCCTGAACCGTGGATACACTTGCAGCATCCGCCTGCAGCGCCAGCGCGAAGGCCGAGTCGCGTTGGTCCCAGTACTTGGTCTTGGTCCCGAACGACTGGAAGCTGAAGCTGCTGCCAGCAGTGGCAGTGGTTGCCGACGCGGCGACGAGCGTGAGAACAGCCACAACATTGGCCAGCATTGCAAACGATGAGTGTGCACTTGCACTTGGTCGCAACGAAGCAAATCTTGAAATGAGCTTGAGACGGCGCCTTCACGACGAAGTTCGTCCTCTGCCAGTACTGTACATACAGTGCATTCATTACCTTAGTCCATGACGCGGTAGCGCAACCACACCATCTAGGAAAATACAACGTAGAATCTTGACCAGATTCATGCCAAGCGCTCGAACTTCGAGTGGAAGATAGTAGTAGATCGGTCAGCTGGTGAGTCACCAGGCTGGTGAGTGGAGTGTAGGTTCTCATCTAGCAATAATGTCATGCTTCTATAGTTTCTAGATTCAAGAGATCCAAAATATGCCCCCAAAACACCCAATTTGTTTTCGCTAAATTGGGCACGGGTGTGTGTACCCATTTTATAAGTGTGGCTACATTGGTGTCGCCCACACCATTCTTGGATCCGCCTGGCCAGTCAGAAAAAGGAGCTCGAAAGGCGATCGGCAGCATGGGGGGCCACGAGCACCACAAGAGCTCGCGCTCGGGCGCGTGGGAAGGCTTCGAGAAGCTCAAGCAGGCGCTGGAGGGCCTCGCCACCGCCAAGGGCGTGTCGCAGAGCCGCATCGGCGCTGTCGCTAAGCTGGCGGCGCATTACTCCAAGGTACGGAGGCCGAGACTACGGAGGAGGAGGAGGAGAGAGTCGCTGACTTGGAGTTTGTATGTGGCTGCAGTTCTACAAGCACGTGGTGCACGACATCGAGGTGTTCCTGTGGAAGGCGGAGGTGGAGCACCGATTGGCTGGTCCGTTTATTATACGGTGGCAATGGATTCATTGATGAGGTTGATACTGATGTTTGACTGTATTTAAACAACTATTTTGTAGGTCTCTATGCCATTGACGCCATCATTCGACAGGTATTTCATTTATTGTATTTCGTCCCATTTGAGTTATCGGTGGAGGTGTACTGATCAGCCCTTTGTCTGTCTCTGCTGGTGCAGGCGCATGCCAAGAACGACCCGAAGGACGCGTACGTAAAGCGGTTCCTGATTCGGCTGTCGGACACCATCGCGGCCGTGAAGAAAGTACCGGAGGAATCACAGGTGCGAGAGGGGGAAACAAAGTATTGACAGGCAAGAAGAGGAGCTGGCCGCTAATTTGCATGTGTGTGTTATTCTTCTTGTGTTTGGGTGGATTAGTCGAAGGTGCGCCACGTGATCGAAGAGTGGCAGAAGCGCGGCATTTACACGCCGAGGCAGATTGAGGACGTCGGCGGACGTGAATATCTCTACACCGGACAAGTGAGTGGCTGTTTGGGGTAGTTCTGTGGTGATAATTGGTCTCTCAACCCTTTTTATTTTTTTTAATTTTTTTTTCGTAGGAGGAACGCTCTGGAAATGTTACGCCTCGCACGTCGCCAGGAAAGTTGGCGTCGCTGCTGTCGATTATCAAGCAGAAGAAGGAGGAGCAGGTGCACTCGAGCGATCCGCAGTCACGACCACCCCACGAAGGCCCTCACGGCGGAGGTGGACGTCAGAGAGACGATGCTGCTGCGTATAACCACCGCAGCTATGACGACCGACGAACGGATGGCCCGCGTTACGACCGCAGAGATTCGGGCGGGATAATGGGCGACGCTCCGGGCATGCCAAACGGAGGTGGTCGCGTTCGTAGAGCGCCAGAAGACCGCGGCAACGAATTCGATGAGCGTGACCCGAAGAAGGCTCGCGGGTCCCGGTGGGGACCACCTAAGTTGGACAATGATAGACCTGCTCCAATAATTACGTCACTGGACAGAGAGGGAGATTACCGTCCCGATAGTGGCAGATCTGGTTACCGTTCGCCGCCTGGCTCATCACGCCAGGCCCCATTGTTGCAATCCCCGCGTGGGGGACCACCAAGACACGAAGAGTGGAACAGAAGTGCACCTTCCTCACGTGGTTCAGGTGCCGGATGGCCACGTGAAGGCGTCCGGTCGCCGCAGTCCGGAGGTCTAGGTAGACAGAGTTCTAGCCCCTACGAACACGGCGGCATGCAGCGATCTCCATTTTCAGGGTCGGACGACCGACGAAGCCCTGGCAATCGCATACCAGGCACCTCTGGAGAACTTTGCCGCAACTTTCTGGCTGGCAGATGCACCTTTGGAGACCGTTGCTGGTACGGTGGCTGCGTGTTGTTTGGAATACGCCTTGTCATGTGGCTTACCTAACATATTTTTTTGTGTATTTATTAACTTTAGGCACATCCACGACCCGCAAGCTGCTGCATCCGGCGGGGGTCGCCCGGAAATGGTCGACTCGAAGCGCAAAACGGTGCTGTGTAACAACTACCCCCTTGGAAAGTGCCGGTTTGGAGATAAGTGCAGGTACTATTCGATCAGTAGCTTTGTCATGTGTCTGGCTTGGGAGGTGGCGCGTAAGCTGCCTTGCTTCTTTTCGTTAATGGACCGCTCTCTGATGATGGACTCCCCTTGCGGGCCCTGCCTTATGTCGTGTGTGTGAATCTCTATTTCAGCTTTGCCCACGGAGAAGAGGAACTGGACAAGAATGCGAGATACCCGCCAAGACCCCCAGTTCACGGCGACCAATCTGCAGGACGCTGGCAACCGTCGCCAAGCTCACGACCGGGACTGGAGCAGTCGCGCATTTCGCCCTCTGCTCAGCCCTCTCAAGCTAGATCTTACGGAGCCCCGCAAGTATATAATGAACCACACGGTGATCGCGGCAGTAGAGGAGGTGATTCTTCTGTGTCTTATGCTAACGCCGCCGCGCCCTCGCCCGGTGGGCGCCGGCTGCCGTCCGACCACCAGCCCACTCCAACGGCACCCACACACGGCTACCCTGGGACGTCGTACCCCACGGCTTCCTCCCCGTACGGTGCAGCGGGTGGCCCCACGTACACGAACCAAGGCCCCTCTTACCCGAGCGGAGCTGATCAAGGTCGGAGCCACGTCCCAGGCGGCGCTCCCGTTTTACCACCCCCTGGTCAATCGTATGGAGGCGACCGCGCTGTTGTGGCGGCCCCCAGCGCCAAGGTCTTGGCGGACGACGACGATGGAGATGCAGTGGAACCCGAGTTTACTCTGGAGTACGACGACGAGGAGTAAATGGAGATAATTGAGCGCCGGCGTTTGTCAAACACACCCCCACTGTTGCTGTTGAATCCTGGTACAAGACAAGTCGCAGGAAGGCAGACAAGAGGGCAGGGGCAGAAGGAGGTATCCATCATGGATTCGAACCAGTCGGTGGTCACACATGTTGATGCACTTTTGAGTCAAGAAGTAGTTATCAACAATCAACACACAATGTTTGCTTTTTTTGCGTGTCCACATTAGCTGTGATATGTCCACATACGTCCAGCACGTCCACATGTCCGTCCACCCCTGAAAGATGGCTACAGTTGGAGTGTAGCCATCTCATATCCAGGTACTCGCGTCTGATTGGTCCATTTCATTTTGTAGCAATCTTCTGATAACGTCGCGATCATGAGGAGCTCCACGGATGGCCCCGCGTTGGCGCCTCCTCTGGACCGCCATGTGTCCAATCGAGCACTGAAAGTCATGGGGTTGGTTGCGCTGCTGTCCGTGCTGGTCTTCATGCAGATTCCGACGCTGTTCTCGCTGGACCCTTCAAGCGCCTTCCGAACTGCGCAAGCGTCCAGTTCGGAATCATTTGAGCACATGTTCGCCACCAAGACGAAATATTGGGACCAGCGCACTTTTGTAGCCATCAACAGTGAAGCCATCTTCACGCGGTCTATGCTGCCACTTCGTGCACTTGAACTGTCGCCTGATCAGACGCCACTACGGCAGGATTTGGAGCTCATTCAGACTCAAATTGTGGCTCGTCATGGCGTGAGGTACGCGGGTAGGTAGCCATAACTGATTGGATCATGGACTAATTTATAATGGGTGTGTTTGTGTTCTAGGTACCCAACGGTAGACAATATCAAAGAGATAACCGCGTTTCTGGTCAAGTTGAAACCTTTTGAGAGTTCGTTGCCGGCGTGGATGAGGAACTACTCGCTGCCGTACAATTTGAGTGTGCAGGGGCAACTTACGCAGGCTGGGAAGCACGAAATGCGTAAGCTGGGGGCCCGTAGTCTCGCGAGAAGTGGATTTGATGAACAAGGAGCAGTGTACTCGAAGGAGAAGTACTGCGTGACACACTCGGCTGTGGCAAGAGCTCGAGATTCAGCTATCGCGTACGCCCGCTTATAGTTTGAACTACAGTAGAGTTGTTTGTTGTTGATATCGCCCAAATGGTTGATGTAGCTTGTGACTGACCACTATTTTTGCTCCAATAGGTTTGCAAACGCATTCTTTGCAAATGCTCAGGACGTGGAATACACGGAGCACCCGAAAAATCAGGTAGTGTTGTCTGAAAATGAGATGATACTGGTACCCGTTTGTATTTACTTACCAAGCACAATACTGGGTAGGATACTCTTCTGCGCTTCTTTGACGTGTGCCCCCGATACCAGCGAGAGGTTAAGAAGAACCAGACCGCTCAGGCACAACAGCATGAGTTCCAGAGAACTACAACCCTTCTCAAAGTTGCGCAATGGCTGAAGCAGTCGCTTGGCTTGAAGGACGAGAACATTAAACTCTCAGCCAAGGATCTCATGGCAGTGCAGTCTGCATGCGCGTACGTGATATGTGTTGTACTGTAGATACTGCTATTGAACCGAGAACTAACCGAACGTGTGTGCATCAGATTCGACATTGCTATTTATCATCACAAGCACCACTGGTGCTCTCTCATGTCGATGACTTTTATCCATGCGCTGGACTACCTGGACGACCTCGAGGAGTTCTACTGGATTGGTGCGGGGTATAAGATCAACTACGAGATGGCAGCGGTTCTCCTCCGTGAGGTGTTCGCTACGATGAGAGCCAGAGCTAACGGTGATAGCGCGCTCTTGGGGAACTTCTTTTTCGCGCATGCAGAGACGACTCTCCCGTTGATGACTCTGATGGGGTACGGCGATCGCTCGCCTCTGTTGGCAAACGCTACCGAGGACGTCATTTCATCTCGGGGGTTCCGGACTTCAATTCTGTCTCCGTTTGCTGCAAACGTTGAGTTTCGGCTGTTCAAGCGAAAATCGAGCGAGGAGAAGGACTTCTATGTGCAAATTCTCATCAACGAGAAGGAGGCTCCGATCCCCGGATGTGGTCGTGTGTACTGTAAACTTTCGGAGCTCGAGCAACAGTGGCTCTACTACCTCAAGGTGTATGATTTCCACAAGGACTGTATGTAAGATACTTGTAATTTTTGTCGATAATGTGAAGGTTCTGCATTTAGAATTTTGTGACAGGATCCGACGTCGCCCTTTCGAGTGAGAGTGTGTGGATGACCTCCCATGCAGCTCCTGATTGTTTGTCCGGCGCAGTTGATACACCTGATGGAGAAGAAGTGCAGCCAGCTGGTGCTGAGCAAGGCGGAGAGGATTTATTCGAGCTCGTGGACGACACTTTCGTCGTAGTTTCTATCCATGTTGAGTACGTTGCGGATCTCGCGTGGCCAACTGATCGAGAATCAAGTGATCGGAAAGTTTATGCGAGATTTTCAATTGATCCGGGAAATGTGCACACGTCCACGGATCCATTTATTTACTCGGAGAGATGTTCCAAGCCGGTTGAAATGGTCTTGCCCACGTCACTAACTACTGAATCTGCTGGAGTTTCGATGGATATGAAAGTCTGGGAAGTCCAGCGTGATGGCGTTCAACAGGAACTTGTGGGGAAGTGTCGCAAACCGATTCACGAATTGCTAAGGGAATCACGGTCGCAAGAAGTTCAATTATCTCGACGGAGAAGAACAGCAAGTTGTGGCAAGTTGGGATTATCTGTGACGAAGAATTCGGATTCGAGAGCCTTGACGGCGGTACTGTCCAGGGAGATCCAAGAATTTATGGATAAAGCTGACGATCAGAAGAAGGCTCAGTTGGTCGTGATGGTTCTGGAGTGTCAGGGTCTGAACCAGCACTTTAATCCCGTCATTGTTGCCAGTGTCGGTGATTCAAAGTCTCCCTTGCGCACCGACACGGCAACCTACGACGGTAAACGTGACGCTTTCGCGTGGAACTATCGACTCTGTTTCGAACTGCCACTAGCGGATTTATTGAATTGCTCAATTTCCTTCACGATGATTCATGAAGAAGCGAACAGCAGTCCGGAGCAAGTGTTAGGATCCGCTACTATTAACTGTGCGGCATTTAAACCAGGCGCTTCAGCCTTTTGTGGGTGGCTTACGTTCGCTGCGCTGGAGCAACAAGAGAAAATTCGCGTTCGCGTTGCGTGCTGCTTGGCAGTCGAAGATTCACAAATGGATAACGTTAAAGTCCCAGTTGCTGACTGCGAGATATTGGCGTCGTCTACGATGAATTCCGGCGTTTATTCTTCCGACAAGCCGTTCTCTATTCCCCTCGGAAGCTTGCTAGAGGTCCAGCTTGACTTCATCTGCGCCACCAGCACTCTCGAGTCGGAGTATCTAAGTGAATACATTGGTGGGATTCAAGAAGCTCAACAACTGAGTATCCGCGGTCGAATAAACCTTCAAGATGGAGTTTCCCAACGGGCTAGTACAAATGCTTCGGCTAGCCTCGAGACTGCACACTGCAAGAAACAAACCTGTGTACGACTACAGAGCGAAAAAGGCGATCTGATCGTACTTCGATTTGAGTTAAGCCCCGACGTCGTGACGAATGCTCTTCCTCAACTCTCTCTAGATTTCCGGCCAAAACGATCGCAACAGGAGTCCCTTTCACTCTCTATAGCGTTGCCATACCTGTTGAACCAACTCTCGGCGCATGTGGAATATCAATGCAATCTCCCTCTGATTGACCAGAAAGGGTGTGTGCGCGGCCACATAAGTACCTGCTTCCGTACTGGAGTGCAGAGCGATCAACGACTTCTACCATACACGGCAGTTGTCCATAAACCCCAAGCCTGCATCCTTACTGTCAAGGTGACAAGCCTCCAGACTTCCAAGGAAGACAACAATGACATTCGCTGTGTGGCGAATATCTGGTCAAGCACCACGGACAAATCACACGCCCAAACGATATCGCCCCTGACGTGGGGAACTGGAGGCGTTAGTGGAGCTAATGCTGTATCTTTGAACGTGAGCGATGCAACCACGGACATTTTGTTTGTGGGTATCTACCGATTCAGCAACCACGAGAGGAATGAGTTGATCGGACTCGGTACTTTCAGTATTTGCTCTCAACAACTTAACCAGTCTTTTGAGCAGTCCGTCCGTTTGTACTGCGAGTCTGAAGGGAAGGAGTGCGGGTCGATGGTACTTGGCCTCCAATCTGCAAATCCACCAAGCGAGACTGAATCCGATAGAAGTTTATCACTGGCTGCGACGGAACTAGGCAGCGTTGCGTATCCAGTCCAAAGTGGGGAGCTGAAATGTCGATTTGATATCGATATCTTGGAGGTGCACGGCTTACCACCTTCCGTTTCAGAGGGTGACAGCATTTCCATTCAACTTTGCATTGCTCAAAGCAACTGGAAACATAAACTGGGACCGTCAAGGGTGAAAATTTCGGCTGGTGGCAACCAACTGATGGCTTTTATCGATGATAAACTGCAAGCCAAGATTTGCTGGTCTGCCAAAGACCGATCATTCCCTGTGCTGGAGGTTTTAGTGTACGCAGAACCCCAACGGACCCCAAATCTGAAAAGTATCGCGTCCAAAGCCTCATTAGCAACTACTTCACACCTTAAACGGAGAGCAGATCGACGTGGTGCAAAAGCTACACAACCGACAGATAAAGCAGTCGCCCCCGTATTGGTAGCAGTCGGTAGCCTCAACTTGTGTTCATTTTTCTCTCAGCCGAACGTTTCGGCGCGTGTTGACCTGAGTGCAATAGTGGAGAAAACAGATACGGACACTGTTAGCTCTGACGCACCAGTCTCTATACTGTCAACAATCAGAGCTTCCTCATATCAAGAGGAGGGTGCGAGCGGGCCAACACTTTCAGAGGCTAACGTTCGTCCGGGACAAGCTGTCAAAGGTGATTTATGTATTCACCTGCTACAAGCGACTGGGAGCTTTCTAAAGAAGGCCAGTTCTCTCTCGAGTTACTACGTGTTGGTGTCGTGTGGGTCGGATGAAGTAGCGAGCGGGTACGTGACACTTTTATAGCATGTTTTACTGTTGTGATTATTAGTTTAAAATATACCGTCACTTGTTTGTGTAGGTATGGTTCAGCCGATGATGGCACAATAACTTGGAATCAACACGTGGTGCTCCGAATCGGCTTCAATGGGCCTCCAACCGTCCACCTTACGCTTTACCATTGCTCAGTTGAGCTCGATGGAGGAGACTCTAACCCCGCACAACCATCCCAATGCGGCCAGATTGTTGGATATTTGACGCTGCCGATGTTCCCATCGGTTCTTGAGGAGGATCATTTACTACAACTCGAGGTTCCGTTTGGAATGCTGTTTGGCTCTGGAGATGCGGATTCAGCTAAAATCAGTACCGATCCGCATTACTACAAGAGAGGGATGTTAACACTGGAGATGCAGTTTCTGTCAAGTGAACAGCCCAAGATGAAGAATCCTACTACGACAGAGAGTTTTGAGTTGGTGATTCACCGAATGCGAGGAAATCTGCAGGACTTGAGCCCCTCCCAACGCCCGCCAGGAGTCGTAAAGCATGTCTTCGTTGATATCAGCTTGATGTCGGATCGAGGTGGCAGAGCTGAGGAGCTCGCGGTGGGAGCTACCGGTGTTATATCAATCGCTGCGTCAGGAATGACTGAAGTTAATGAGATAGTCGACCTCAGCAACCCAATAGTGGAAACTACACTGCTAAATGGGCCGAGCAACGTGCTTGTGGGTAGAATTCGCGACCTGGCTGGGAACTACTACGGACGAGTGCATCTCCCACTCAGGAAAGACTGGAGACAGAGATTGGTTGATCGGAGGAAGCAAGTCTGGCATCCCATTTGTATTGAAGCAAGTACTGGAATCACTACCACAAAAGACGCGCTGCTCATGGGCCTCCAACTCCGCGAGCAAAATGTGGTGAATGCCCCTACTTCACAAGCCACTACATCGGGGAAATTTCACGTGAGCGTATGTGAAGCCATCCTTACAACACCATTTCAGAGCTCGAACGCACTGAAGCTGGGCAAGTATGGCGGTGCAAATGTACAGCTGGCGTATACCCCGACGGCTAGTCCACATAACGAAGTAAGCTACCGCACTAGACAGTCTACGAATCAAGACAGTAGCCAGCACTGGCGCTGGGACGACGAGTGGTTTGTGTTTACCGACGAAGACCAGGGAAATGCAACCCAAGAGCTGCAAGTATCCATGCAAATAGGAGTTCAATTGAACCGATTTGTGCTGGATGGCAGTATCGACTTGAGCGCTACGACCAAAGACGCGAAATTCCGACGAGTTGATCTGTGGATCCCACTTGGTGACCAACTCGGCAGTGATCGCGCTACTGTTGGAGCGCATCTTCACATCGTGGTGATTTATATACCTACAGTTGTTGGTACGATGATCTTCGACTTTGGAGAAAGCGTCACGTTTTCGGAAGCCGAACGTAGACTTCACGTTGATACGACTTTTTACAAGTGCGTTCTCCAAACATCAAGCTATATCTCGGTCGATGATCAGGGGAATAACGCTTCGGGCTACAAACGGTTGCGATTGCCGTACGATACCAGCGTGGACACATGTACCGATATACCAGTGTTTGTTGTTCAATGGGTGGGGGTGACGAAGACGCTTGGGGAGGTCTGTCTCGGAGTGTTTTCCATCGATCTGCTGTCCATTTCCGAGCTCTGTTGTTTGACTCCAGCAGTAAATTCGACCGGTAAAGACCAGGACCGCTTCATTTGGGGCAATTTTCATGGTAAAGCCGATCGGACCAAGATTTCTGGAGTCGCCAAACTTCGAGTTACATTTGCCCCCACGCGCAATGCTGTTCTTGAACACGCTGTTGATACAGTGAAGACGCTTGAGAACCGCGTAGCTTCTGCGGAAACGTTTACTATCTGGAAGAAGCTGTTTTACTTGCTGGATCAAAACAGCAATGGCTACATCGACCGTAACGAGTTCACGAATGTGTTTTTGAACCACGTGGAAGGTACTGTACAGTTAGCAACCCCCTCTTTACATCGATTTTTATGCGGTAGATCACTAACTTGGTGCTTCGAAAGATATGGCAAAGACGTCCGATGGTCAGAAGCTGTTGCAGCTGCTGTTTGGTGGTGATGACAACCAAGCCAGCACCAACCAAGGAAACACAAGCATCCCGTCCCAAGAACAGATAGCCGCACTATTTTCCGTTATGGATACGAACCGCGACAACGTACGCCCACCTTCTGTCTATCAAGACTACCTAATTACCTCAGCTCTTACGGGAATTTGTGTTGTTGTGTTCTGTAGGAGATCGAGTGGAGTGAGTATCTTCGATTCCTCCAGCGAAAGGAGCAACAGTTCTCCAGCTCAACCAAAAAAAGTGAAGAAGACCCAGCCCACGAACCTACCGAGGTTCAGATCCAGCAAAAGCGAGAGTTAAGAAGAAAGCAGCGAGAAGACCCGCGTGCAATCCCTCCCGCTATTGAGGAACAAACTATTGCCGCGTCAGACCAAACTGAGCCATCACCAGAGGAAATGCGAGCAGCAGATCCGAAAAATGGCTTGGTGAAGAAGTGGCGTGCTACTAAAGTGTCCTCCTCGGAGCACAAACTGTTGAAGTTGCAGTATTCCAACCAGGAGCAAAGTCGACTGCAGGAGCAGATCTCGTCTCTGGAAGCTATCCTCGCTATAGAGCGACGACGATACGCGGAGCTTGCAGCAGACCGTCAGGCCTTGATGAGGTCCTACCAGCAGCTCCATCTCAAGCACCAAAACGAACTCATCCAAGAGCAAACCAAGTCGAAGTGGATGAAGCAGACTATCGAGCGCCAGCAACAGCAGCTCGAAGAGCGGGAAATGGTCCGGAAGAATCGCACCCAAGCGTCGATCGTACTTCAATCAACAGTTCGCTCTCGACTGGAGCAGAAGCGCTTCCAAGGGCTCAAGCTGCAGCGTGCCAATGCTGCAGTCGCCATCCAATGCATGGCTCGAACAGTAAAAGCCAAAGGAATATTCCAAGCTCTTCAAGAAGCGGATCGAGTGCACAAGGAACGCACTCGCGCTGCCTCCAGGATGCAGAAATTTATTCGCTTCCATTTGCATCGAAAAGAACGAGCTTTACTGGTAGAAGCCAGGAACCTCTCGGCCGCAATCCTTCAGAAGAACACGCGAAGGATGATAGCGTCTAGAGCTTATCAACGTCAAAAGGTATCGACTGTGAAGCTTCAGTGTTGGGTTCGGCAGCGTCAAGCAATTCAACTGGCGGCTAGAATTCGAGACGCAGCATTTGTAGTGAAAACTTTCGTGCTCGGGTGGTTTGCGAGGTGGAAATATTCCAGGATAAAGGCGAGTGCCCGACGTATTCAGCGGTGGTGGAGACGCTCCAGCAAAGAGCGCTCGGCGTATATGGAGCTGCTGGAAGCTGTGCTGTGTATCCAGTCAGCCTGGAAGAGGAGAAGTGCGAGGAAGTGGTTCGAGCGCGAGTGGCAGCGACAGGAGACGTACCTCTCGCAGCTGGAGGCGGCGATCTGTATCCAGGCTGCGTGGAGAGGACAGCGACAGCGGTTGATAGGCTTCCAGCCAAGCGCACGGTTTGAGGATGACAGTTTGGTTGAAGCTTTAGTATACGATATTGTGGCGATTATCGAGGCTGATGCAGTCAGCAATGAACTGACGCTTACGAATTACAGCACAGGAGGTCAAGATGTGGTTTATTTGGAAAGCACTGCAGATGATGGAGATCGTCCAGTGGTACTAGTAAACGACAGCTCCGAAGATCGGTCAGTTGTACCCCAGCTAAAAACTATTCTATCGACCAACGAAGACAACGGCGAGGCCAGTGAAGAAAGCGACATATCAGCTCTCTTGGTGGATCTTGTTGATGCCGTGACCAGCACTAATGAGCCTGACCCATTTTGTACTGAGGCCACTACTTCACCGCTATTGAGCAGTGATTTGACTCCAGTTGATACGAATTCAACCGACTCGATGGTTGCGCACAGGGCCACCGATCGACCGAGTGTGGTCCATGATAGCGAAGAAATACCGAAATCTAGCACGAACATGACGGAAGAAGAAGCCGATACCCCTGCTTCTGTGGCAACTGCTGCGGTTAGCTCTATGACCCCAGAGACGAGAGGCGAAGATCTCTATGACTCACGCAATGCCGATTTCTTCATCGTTGAGAATGTGCTTGAAGTCATCAAAGACCTGGTGGAATCTCAAGCAGCTGATGCCAACGAAAGCCAAGCAGACATAATCGCATCAACGGCCAATGAAAAGGACCAAGAGTCTCCTCCTGACGAGCCCCACGAAACCAAGACAAATGATCCGGCACAGGAATCAAACACGGGAAACAACACTGCAGAAACATTACAAACTGTTGGTGTAATGGAGACAGTATCACCAAGCTCAGTGCCTGCAGATCCGCCGATGTGCTCACAAGACGATGGGGCCCCTCAGACGATTGTGGACGCAGGCCGAAATGCGGTCACCCCCACCGAAGCTTTAACTCGCACTAGCCAACACGAAGACGCTGGTGCAGGGGAAAAAGACGTCACTCAGGACGTCCCGATGCAGATAATCGCAGTGGATTCAAGTCACGATGCCCAAGAAAACCATCAAGAGGCCAACACGATTGGGTTAACCACCAGTGGAGGCAGTGATAACCAAGACGTAAACGACTGTGAGTCAAGTAACAAAGCTCAAGCCGATGCGATCTTCAAGCCAGATGCCGAGGTGCACAAGCTGGATGGTAACTTTGACGCAGTCTTGACAGCAGTAGGGGATTTCGCCATGCCAAACGGGAGTGATTCCGACGATCCGGGGCTTCAAAACGATGAAAGTGACGACGAAAGTGCCGGCGGCAGCAGCATCGACTCCACCGACTTGATGTTGGAGGCGGACGCTATGGCAATCATTGGAGACACTGCTGGAGGTGGTCAGATTCCAGAAGAAGGTCAAACTAGGCGCCACCGTAAAACCGAACGCCTGGATAGTATGGCGCTTCTGGCAGACTTGGACAAACTCGACTCGGATTCAACGGAAGATACAGTAGACAACAACACCAGCGAGTAATAAATAAAACCATAAATATATATTTTTCAGTGTTAGGGAGTCCGAGGAGACGGTGACTGTTCACTCTTCATCTTCTTGCGGGCGGCTCACCAAGATTTCATTTTTTCGGTAGGGTCAATCCCTTCACCGTCTCCATGTCGGTCGACGCTACCGTTCGCCATGTCTTCGGGTATGACGGGGGAGCGGCTGACGCGCCACCTCTGCAACTGGCAGACGAGAGCACGATCGTGTACGTCAGCGGCCACACGCTGCACTTCACGTCCACCGTCACGCGCAGTCAGCACTTCTTCATGCGTCCTCAACCGCGAAAGATTGTGGCCTTCGACTTCAACTGGAAGACGTCCACGTTCGCCCTCGCGGCTCGAGAGCCCGAAGCGGCCATCTCGCTGTACTCGTACCCGGACAAGAAGCCCAAATCCAAGCTGGAACTTCCCGATGGGGGGCAAAGCGATATCTTCGAGTACTCTTTGATCAAGTTCTCACGTTGTGGCCGTCGACTGCTGAGTGTCCGTCCAGCTCCACCCGACGCCGATGTATCGGGGACTCCAGACAGTAAATCCATTGAAGCGAGGGACCCATTGCTCTGTGTGTGGGATATCGAGTCGCTAGCGCCCGTTCCAGGGTGTCAGAGCTCCAGTGTCCGTGGTCCGGTACGCTTTGCGTCCTTTGACCCTGCCAACATCGACATGTTCGCGGTGGGTGGGGACAACGGACTGCAGATCTGGAAAGTGTACACGGGGAAGAACGCCGCGTCGAGTTTACTGCGAGCGGAGACTGTGACGCTGTCCGCTCGTCCATCAGCTAGCGATGATAATGTTGGCCAGCCCACCGACGCAGCGGACCTTGTGGAGATGGAGGAGAAGCGCAAGCAGTTCTGCTGCCACGCGTGGCTGCCTCGTAGTCGATTGCTGGTTGCGAACCTGGCTGGTGACTTGTTCCTCGTTGACGCAGCGGAGGCGAAAGTCTCGCAGCTCATACGAGCGGCGGCGCGACCGGACCGTTGCCCCATTGTTGGTATCGTCGTGACAGCAGAGACCGTCGTCGTCTCCTACTCCGATGGAGCGCTCGCATGGCTTCAGCTTGATACGTGGGAGCTTCTCAACACGGGCGTTCTACCTGGAGGCCTCTCGGGATCAAGCGTGACAGTCATGGCACAGACGCCGACGTACGCCAAGGCGTTCGTGGGGACACGCAACGGGAAGATCTTCGAGGTGCGGACGAATGTTCTGCAAGACGACGACGAAGACGGGGACAACGACGACGACGACGTTAGCTCCCGTCGTCAAGCTGCTAGCAGGAGTTCCAGTCGTGGCGATGAATCCGCGCTCGTTGTGCCGTGTGCTAGCTTCCCGACGGGGCCGATGCTTGACAGTGCCGTGTTTACTCCGTTCGGTGGGGCATATGCTACCGACGCGTTGATCGCTACTGGAGGTTTACATGGCCAACTCGCGCTCTGGAACCTCCGCGACTGTCGACCAGTCGATGAAGTCAACCTGGGAGTGCTATTCACGCAAGACCCGACAAGTATCGCGGCTCCCGCTGGTTCAAACTCGAGACCTGGTACCGCCAGCGCACCAGTGCAGGACCTGAATACCAACCCAGCAACCACCGCGCCTCCTGTGGTGATCACCGCGCTAGCAGCCAAACTGGGCGACCCGATCGTGATGATCGGAGACCACCAAGGAAGACTGCGCTCGCTCTGTGTCTCGAAGGTTGTGGGTGGAGGGGGCAAGGTGGAGATTCTACCGCAGCACTCGGTTCAATTGCTGCCGGATGATACTCCAGTCGACATTTTGTCCATCCACCCTACCCAGACGGTGATGATGGTGTCGTCAACGCACAGCAACGTCGTGTTCCTCCTGTCCATGGACCACGAGAAGCGATTCCCCGTTCAAGCCTATTTCACGCTGCGAGAGCCGAACGAGCGCGTGGTTGACATCCAATGGAATGCGACGGGGGCTAGCGCCAGTAGTTCCCTCACACTCACGTGCTTCTCGTCGCGTGGGTTGTTCTACAGTGCACGGTATCAAGCCCCGCCACAGGAGGATGTTTCCGTGGGCAGTGCTGCCTCAGGCCGCAGAGATGTCTCGCCCAGAGGAGCACTACAGATTGTGCCTAAAGTCATCGCCTTTGGAGAGTCCGTACTTCCGATGTGCGCGCGACTACGGTTCCTCACTGGTTCTTCCAGTAACATGATGGTCGCCACTTCCCCCGGTCGGCCGGAGCTGACACTGCTCAAGTTCCGCGACGTACTGCGCGAGTCGATGGAAGAGATCAGCATCCTGTCGAAAATGCTGACGAAGCGAGCGCATGCACGCGGTGTGTCGGCAGTCGCGGTGTTTCCGCGCGTACTGGATGGAGGTGTGGAGCTTCTCGTGACCGGCGGGCTGGATGGCACAGTCACACTTTGGACGCTCGCTGCGGCTTCAGCAGTAAATGCTCGTCGTCAGACAAAGACACCGGTGGATGGTGAACACGAGTCAAGGGAAGCCGCGACGGCGACAGCTTCCGGCAGTACAAGCGAGCTGGACGAGATGCAGGCGACCAAGAAGCGCACACTCGTGACGCACGCGGGTCCGGTGACTACGTTGCGCTTTGTGTGTGCGAAGACAATGGCAGCTTCCGAGTCTGGAGGACCAGCGAACATTCAGCTCATTTCAACGGGTATCGACGGCTGTGTGTTCCTCATGGACGTGCGTCTGTCGCCCGAGCTGCTGGGCGAGTCCATTGGACTTAGTGGCGCGCAGACTTCCGATCCGACCATGAATCCGCTGTACATGAACATCGTTTCATGCGCCAAGTACGACGACGTCTTCCAGCCCGAGCGTGAGCAAGAGCGCACGCCGTTCTTAGAGGCTCGAACTCGCGCTGAAGCCATGGCGGCACGTGATCGATTCGACCGTGGGAAGGATGCCACGCGCGTCAAGCTACGCGACCTCGAAGGACGACTGAAGATCATGCTGGCTGAGAACGAGCGACTGCCTGAAAGCGAGCAGCTCGCGCGCGAAGAGTTTGTGCTCAACGTGGCTTGGCGCGATAATCTGTTGAATCAGCACGCTGCCAGAGCTCAGCGTGTGCGCGAAGGAATCGCGCGCGACCTTGCGCGCATGGCAATAGTGCGTGAGCGGATGAAGCGTGAGTTCTGGGACGTTGCTGAGGTGCCCGGAGTGAGGCTTACAGCTCTGTCGCCTCCAACTTCTACGTCGACTGCAGCGGCCCCAACCGGTGGACCGGCAGGACAACAGCCGCCTCAACTGCAACCATCCGCATCAACGACTTCGACCTCAGGACAGTCGACGCCACTGTTTGTCAACAACTTCCCAATGCGACGCCAGACCCCGCGGGAGCAGAAGCTCGCCAAGCAGATCGCGATGCTCCGCCTCGTCGAATTCGCGCACCACCAGCAAGAAGACCGTGAGGGACACAGCTCCGACTCGCGCGCGAGGTTTCAAGACAGCGTCCCCACTGATCTGCAGTGGATTTTGAACGCAGGATCACTGCATCCCAAGTTCCAGCAGGGGAACGCTCCAGCTACCGACTCTGGGTCGTCTTCAGACATCTCCGAGTACGCCAAAATGCCGAGCTTCCACTTCGTGTACCATCCCGCAGTGGTGCGCACAGGCAAGCAAGCTCGCGTCCAGATGCATCTGCTTAGTTCGTACGCCCGAGCGCTACAGAGCGGCTTCAACGGCGAGTTCCAGGAGCTGGTGCGTCACAAGGAGAACACGATCGAGCAAATCGAGGCCAAGAACGCTCGGATCATGGAGATCTCGGCTGAACTCAACGCTGAAGGCAGCGCCGCCGACTTGTTTCGACCGCAGTGGGCGCCCGAGGAGAAAGCTGACTCGCTGCTGAAGGTTTCGCCCGAGGAGATGACCCAGAAGCCGTACGAGACTGCCGAGCGTCGAAAGCAGCGCGAGCGTGAGGCATTTGAGGCAGCCGAACGGGAGAAAGCTCGTAAGAAGGACGACGTAGGCGGTCGAGCGCTGATGGATATGATGGACGGCACGCTGGAGGTCAAGAAAGACCCTTTGGCAGCACAGGAGCTGGTGAAGGAGGCTTGGATGCTGACGATCCCACCGGAGGAAATGACAGCCGAGCAGAAGAAGCTCGTGTCACAGTTTGAAGCTGCTCAGGCCAAGTTCGAAGAGGAGCGCGAGAAGTACCGGAAGAGCCTGGACTTGGAGCTGCGCAAGACTCGCGGAGAGGTGACGGACCTCTGTCGCGCGTTTGACGAGAAGCTACGCGCGCTGCGGGATCGGTACATGGCGACACGGCGGGCTGTACTCGCTCAGGAGCTGTACGAGCTTCGGTTGGGTGAAGAGCTCATGGCGCGGGAACAGTTGGAGCTGGAAACGGAGCGACTCGAAGCGGAGGCACTCACCATGCAGGAAGCCGAAGCACGCGCCCAAGCTGAGAGCGACCGGTTTGCAGCCCAACTTGAGGCCTGTCGTGAAGACTGGCATCGCGCTACGGAAGAAGACAAGGTGCTCGAAAAGAGCTTCGTTCGGGAGCTTGAAGAGATGGTCCAAAGCAGCGGCAGCGCCGGTGGTGGACTGGGGGGTACACCGACTGCGAGCACAAGCCAACTGGAGTCTCCGGAGTTCATCAAGCAGCTCGTGGAACTGTACCGCAAACGAAAACCTGACGACCTGGTGTTGTCTCGAGATGGATCGTCCGGGGGTGAGTCGATGAAGCGTTCAAGTTCCAATGGGGTCGCTGCTGCTCGAGCCAAGGTGAACGCTAAGCAACGCCTGCTAGCAGAGAGCTCGGGGGAAGGATCGTCACGAACCTTACTGACGAGACAAGCATCAGGCAGGAATAACGTCGTGGAGCCGGAAGTCAACCTCGACCCGTTCCAGCATCTCGACAACCTCCACCAAGACCATTCGAAGCGCGGGGTCATGACTGGAGCTGGAAACGGGAGTCAAAAGTTCGTGGTAACTCCGCTCGACTACATCGCTGACCGTCCTGAAGGTGTTCTCATCGAGGACCGAATCTGGCGCGCCCTGAACGCACTTCGAGCCAAGAAAATCCTCGCAGAGCACGCGGTGCGCGAGAAGGCGGAGCTCCTTGCAATGGCCAAAACCGTGAGCGACGAACTCCGCTCGAACTTGTCAGAATTGCATCGTCGGCGCAGGAAGCAGCAGCGAGAGCGAGAATCCTTGGCTCAGCGTCGAACGGCTTTGGTGGAGAGCGCGCCTTTGCTAGTTCGGATCAAACAGGGCCAAGATGAAACTCCAGTCGGCGGTGGGGGTGACGACGCGCTGCTGGTAGCGCGAACAAGCGTCGAAGCCTTGAACGACGTGATCCAGCTGCACGGTAAAGACCAAGTGGGCATCCTCGGTCGCATCAAGGACTTCCGCAAGAACATCAACGTGATGGAATGGGAGCACGCGCTACTAGAGCTGCAAGCTCGAGATATGGACGAGCGATACACCGACATCCAGTTGCTGCGCGTGACCAAAGACCTCCAGGAACTTTTCCACACAGGCGATACGTCCCACAAGCAGAAGCGTGAGGCAGCCATGCTCGAGGCCAAGCTGGCACACCTGGGTCGCCATCACCAGACCACCTTGATGAAACTGGAGCGCACAGGATCCCAGCTCGAGCGCCAGCTACGCGAACGCGAGCGCGAGAACCGCAACTTCCAGCAGCAAGTAGCGCAGCTTGAGACCCAGGTTCAGATCCGCGAGGACGTTCTGGCCAGTCGCACGAGTGCTGCCATGCGCCAACAAGGTGCAGGAGGAGGGGCCGCTCGGGGCGACGCTGCGAGACTCAAGGCCATAGCTGTGAGACGCAAGCTGGTCGATCTGGCAAAAGCTCAGACCGATGAGATCGAGTACCTGCGCCTCGAGCTGGACAAGATGCGTCGCCGGACATTCCCGAGCTTTGCGCAAGCCCACGCTCGCGACTACCACGACGTTGACTGAGACCTGAGGCATCAAAGGTTAGTAGGCAGCCAGTCCTCCAGATCTGTAAGGACACGAACACTACATGTATGCCAGGCTGGTCTGCACAAGGAAAAAAAGCAGTGTGTTGTCTATTGAGAAAAACAAGTAATCAATCTATCGCAGGCTTACCTTTGCCGCATCTAGAGCAGTGCTGGGGCGTAGTCCGATGTGCTGGCAGACGCGCCCTCCGTGTCGAGTTGAAGGAGATAGCACAAGCTGCTTGAGGCTCGGAATTTGGTCCAGAACCGTCTTGAGTTGTTCAAGGGCCGCCCTCGCTTGCTGCTGCCTGGCCAACGCAGCGGTGGCGCAGCTAGCGACAAGTGTCGAGGCCACCTGGCGTAGCAATTTCGCCCAGTCGGGGAAGCGGAGCTTCTGCGCTTCGTGGTGGCGCTGCTGCAGGAGCCATCGCGGCAGGTTGTTGGCAATCATCTGAGCGCAGCCGAAGGCGTGCACACTTGAGCTTTCAAACGATGAGGGTAGTTGTGTCACTTCGATAGCGTGGTGCAGCAACTGCAAGGAGCAAGCCGAGCCAGCACGGCGAACAACCAGTTCAGTAACGAGCGCAGCCTTCGTCACTAGTGCGCGGTCATTCTTCGAGCCAACACGACGTCCCGCGAGAGCGACCTGCAACGATGCGAAACCATTTGCTGCCTGCAAAGCAGTCGCATGCTGCTGGATCGGGTCGAGCTCGTCCCATACGTCATCCTGCAGGACTTCCTCCAACAGTGTCATAAGAGGAAGCAGCAGTGCCGCCGACGCCGCCTTCATAGATCCCGATGATTTATCGGTGCGCGACTTCGTGGACGAGGACGCAGCACCATGCCTCAAGAACTGCGCCGACAACCACTCCACCAACGCTGCCTTCGTGACCAAGTAAGCACCACCCGACGGGGTTCGGAGTGCAGCCAGCAAAATACTCGTGATCAAAGGCTGCGTGTGGGTATCAGCCAGCTCGGAGGAGTAGAAGCTCAGCAGCATCGGAAGGACGTGACGGCGCACAAGCAATGACACGTCGTCGTCCTTGCGTACTCCACGGCGAAGCGTGTGGAGCAGCCATGAACGCTCCTGACGGAACGTCAGCGGTGCTCGGCTGTTGAACAGCGAGTAAAACATCGGGACATCAGCCAGGTCCATCGCAGGACGAGCCAGCAGGAAATGGTTCACTTGAGGGTACAGCACGTGGGTCGGCCGAGTCAGCACCGCGAGTGCGTCGTTAAGGAACACGGTGACAAGTGACGGAACCTGCTCGAGCGGTTCCTCGACGCCACGGCGGAAAACGTCCAGCAGCAGGTGGACTTGGCGTCCCGCTTTGAAGTCGCTTGAGGTTTCCGTGGTAGCCTGCAGAGTCTCATGCAGATGCGCTAGGATGCCGTACGCGTATTCACGAATTCTCTCGACGTCCGATGAGGTGGCGCGGATGGCAATGCCAAGCAAGCCTTGCTGCACAACTCCACCATCAGGCAAATCCGATGAGGAGATGAAGTGCGACAGCATCGGCAGAAGGAACGCAGGATCGTAAGCTTCAGCCTCCTTTTCGTCGTTGCCCGCCAGAGTCAGCTCGACGTTGTTGTCACGGTTTTCAACAGGAAGTTCGTCATCAAGGTTCAAAAGAGACGCATCGCCATCGGTGGAAACCTCGCGATCCAACGGGAAGTACTCAATCGTAGCACGAACGCGGTTCTGCTCAATACCTCCACCAAGCACCCAGGCCGAATCATCAACCAAGTCGTTGTGAGAGCGCTTAGACGACGAGGAAATTTCGGCTGACGGCGACACTGTCGAGAACGCACCAAAGCGGAAGCCCATGCTTACGAGGGTAAGTCCAGAGCCCTGAGCTTCAAATTCTTCAAATAGTACCCGCAGGCTACGATCGAACGCAGAGAGCGACATTGAGTACGCATTCAGCAACGTCTGCAACAACGACCTCGTGTAGTTGCCAGTAATACGAGCGAGTCGCGAAACAACACGAACAACCAAAACTCGCACCGCACTGTTGTCAGTGTTGTGCAGGGCCGGAGTGAAGCACTCGTGTTGCACAAGGGCATCCAAATGGGCAGCGAAGTCGTAATCCAATCCGCTTGGGTCATTCCCGACCAGACGAAGCAATGCTGCTGTCAAGCTCACAAAGGCCTCGAAAGCAGACTGAAAGCCACTAGCTTGAACAGCTTCACGCGCCTCGGTCAGCAGTGGGAGCACAAGTTTCAAGGCAGACAACTGCTTTTCTTGAGCTTGGCCCTTCATAGATCCGACCACGCTTTCCACCATGAGCACAGTGGCGTCAAACTGGATGCGCCAGCTATCGCGTTCGATTGAAGACTCGTCTTCCTCAACGTGTTCAGTCTTCATTGCGAACACACAGCTCCGAACTAGAACCAGCAGCAGACTCATGTCAACCTCTTCGTTGCTGCCACTGCTGCGCAGTAAAAGCAGCAGTCCTAGCAGGTGGGCCGGCGGCAACGCACCATCGTTCTCCGATCTTGCAAGCCTCTTCACAAGCTCGCTAGCAAATGCATTAGTATCCACGGTCGTCGAAGCATCGGCAGATAGATGCCTCAATAGCGCAAGTTCTGCCGTGTGATTCTTCTGGAAGGCCAACAGCACACGCTCGTAGCAAACTGGGGCCAAATTTATGGCGAACTGACGTAAGGCTGGGCTCGTGATCCGCGTGAACACATCGCAAACCGCGTTCACCAAAGTACACCGCACTCGCTCATCTTTTTCCCGTCGGAGTCGCTTCATTAGTTCTTGTTCAAACATCATCGGGAATGCCGCCGCATCGTTGCCACTCTGAATTGCAGCAACAATGGCTCGAAGCACCTTAGACGAGCACTGCACGGGTGTACGCGCGCTTTGCACAACAAGCGATACCAGTGAGCTCTCAATAGCATCCACGGCCGTGGAGGCGTCGACACCCCCAAGGTGGCCCAGAACTGAAAACCCGGTTGTGTAGAACGGTATCTGTCGCTCGCTGTTTCGGCTGGTCAGAAGCTGCCAGAGCTTCCGCGTAAGCAACTTCGCTCGCTTGTAGTCCGAGAAGGAAACGTATTGCTTGCCAGAGTCCCCGCTCTCATTCTCATTTCCTAGAGACTTAAGAATACGTTCGACGAGTACCACGTGAGGAGCATTGGAAGCTGTCAAACCAAACTGGGTCAGCAAACCATCGAGCACTGGAAGTCGGGCACTGGAAGGAATACGCGAAGCCAACATAGCCACCAGCGGGACGCCAGCGCGCTGAAACAAACCACCAAAATCACACAGAGTCGACAGGTCCGTCTCTGGCACGTTGCTGGAGTACACTCGCAGTGCAACGATCTCCACCGCAGAAAGCTGTCGCCATAACAGATTGTTTGAAGTACAGGCAACCACTGAGCGCAATTTGAAGAAAATGCGCTCCACGACATCAGCAGCAGTACGCTCGTTGGGGGCGATAACGTTGATAAGTAGAAGCAGGAGCAGCTCACAAAGCTGCGCGTAGCCTCTGTCAGAAACTCCAGAGACGCTTGACGAAAGGAAGAACAGCAGTTGTTCGCACATACGCGCTGCGTCCGTAGCAGCCAACTGATCATCACGAACTCGATGTTTCACCAAGTCAGACACCGCGGCGATCACCAAATCTTGCTTCTTGGTCTCCACGCTCGCAATACTGAACATAATGTGCTGGAGCACAATATGCGCGGGGATAACCTTCGTGAATGCCTCTGTTGCGGCTGATGAAGGCGCTTGCTTCTTTTGAGCCTTCGTGAAGCTCAGTGTGGACAGAATATCCACATCTCCTCGTGCTGCCAAATAGTGGACCACCGGGCTGTACGATTCGTCGATGTCTGCGCAGTTGTTTACAATATGCTCCCAGTTAGAAGTGAAAGCGCCTGGCGACATCGCCACCAATGCCCCCGTGAGAGCATCAGGATCGCTAAAGCGGTACCACTTGCTGTTAGCTGCACGCGCCTTCTTCTTTGGAGTGGATACCTTGCCAGAAACAGGCTTTCCAGAAACGAGAGCCTCACAGTGAGACTTGAGCCACACGTACGCATCATCCTCGCGCTCGGTGTCATCAGCACCAACAGATCGCTTCCGCTTCTTGCCGTTTGAGTCTTCACTGGACGCCTCGTCGTTTTCTTCTTGCTGCGGGTCAGCAAACGCTTCGTTGCTTGCAATCAGCGCGACGAGTTGGCCCGGTTGCTTGCTTGTTGGCAACAGCGCAAGCAAAATGCGCACCGCGAATGCCACGACTCGCGGATCAGCACGGTATGTCGACAGGTCTAGCTTCCCAGCAGCTCCATTGCGTGAACCCAAGAATCCCACCAGGGCCACAGTAACGGGGCTCAACGAAGACGATGGCGATGATGCATCGATGAGTACACGCCTTCCAATCGAAACGTACATGAGCGGGTCCGACATCACCGCACGCGAGAGCTGTTCAGTAAATTCGGCGCACGTTTTGCCTCCGCCCTGTCGCAAACTCTCGAGCCAAAACCCAATCTCTTCGTTGGCGCGTCCTCCGGTCACGCGAAGACCCCCTCCTTGCCGATGCTGTGTTTCATGGCCAAAAATGTCCGAGGCGAGCAGAGTTCGCTGAAGAACCTGTCCTGCAAGCTTCTGGACCGCTTCACTTGGGGTGGAAACATACAACAATAACATCTGCTGCAGTTTTGAGCGATAGCCGGAATTGCCGCTGGTAAACAGGAAGCGAAGACGAGGGGTATCCACTGCAAGCAGGAACCGCAGCATTTCACCAACGATCAAGCCCTGCATGGGTGCCGCCAAGGTCTCTTCGGCGTTTTCATCAGTTTGACCATCCAGGTATCGCCAAGCCAGAGTCTTCGTGAAGTCAACCTTCACTTCCCGCATCGCCTGCGGTAGGCACTCAAGGTACAGGCGGAACACTGTGAGAGCACGCACGTAGATAAGCGCGATGCTCCGCTCCTGAGACGCACATAACTTGAGAAGCAACGAGACAAGCGCCTCCGGGCTCGGAAGTAGGAAGCGCAGCTCAGATTGCACTTCGGACGCAAGACCCAGCGATTCCAGCGATGCGGCCAGGCGCACGTAGCGGTTCAGCGTCGCCTCAATCACGCCCAGCGATGAATAGATGACCAGGTTGTTGGTGTGTTGGATGCAGCGAGAAAGCTCCTTGCGGAAGTTGCCCGGGGCAATCAGCCGCGACGCGAGAGACTGCGCAGAGCACCACGACGACAGCGCGTCTGCGTTCTTAGCTGCAGGCATTCCATTGGCCGCAGCATTCAGTGAGCACGACAGCAACTTCTGCACCAGCGACGCCACGCAGAACCAGCGATACACAGGCTTGGGCTCCAGTTGAACCGACAGCGCCGCCAGGTACTCGGACAGAAAACCAGGGTACTTTTCCAGAAACTGCATCACGAGCGTCTGCGCCTGGGTACTGCGGAGCAGTTCATTCACGCCGATCGTTCCGACGGCATTACGGATCACCTTGAGTGCGTAGGCCTGCTCGGAGGTCGTCACCTCTTCCTCTGGGAGCGCCGAGCTTGACGCCGTAGACTTGGACAGGAATAACCTCAGCGCCTGCTTCTGCGGCACAACGTACAGCGCACTGTCGTCGAAGAACAGGGCCTTCAGCACTCCGAGAGCCGTGTCGCGCACTCCCTCGTCGTCCTCCACCTGCAGCAGCGCCAGCAGTTGGTGCACGCACGTGGCGTTGAACACCACGAGCTTGCTCTTGTGCTCCACGTCCTTGTTGTGCAGCACGAGCTCGCCCATTTTCTCGAAGATCATCGTCAGCATCTCGGCCGAGTCGCCGTCCATGCTCTTGAACAGGGACGCCGTGACGCCGCCCTCCTTGGTGGCGAATCGGTGCACGCTCTTGTCCGGGCACGCCGTGAGCGCCAGCACCAGGTCCACGTACGCCGCGCGCAGCTGGAAGGGTGCGTGCTTGAGCGTCTCCTGTCCGTCCTCGTCCTCCACAGGCTCGGGCTTCTTCCAGCGGCGCGTGGCCAGCTTGACAAACGCCGCGCTCTGGAAGTTGAAGAGCCGCACGAGTTCGCGCGCGGCCGCGCCGCTCACGCGCGCCACGCAGCCTAGCAGCTGCAGCGCACGGAACTCGATGAGCGGTTTGTCGCTCCAGCTGAGCAGCTTCTCAAGCTGAGCGGCCTTCTCGCGCACCACGCGCAGCGCGAAGGCCTCAGCCTGGGCCGCGTCCAGCTGCGTCTGGTGCTGCAGCAGGTGCACAGCCACGTGCACGAACACGGCGAAGCTCTCGCGCTTCTCCCAGCGGCTGCCGAGACCGTGCTGCTCGGGCCACACGCGCAACAGCAGCTCGCCCTGAGGGTGTACGGCCAGAAACTGCGCGCGCAGCGCGGCCGCGTCTTCCTCCGAGGGCTGGACGGGCTTGTCATCGTCTTCATCGGCGTCGACTTCAGCTGAAGGCGCGAGACGCAGCGCGCGCGCGAACGCCAGGAACGCGCCGTCCAGAGGCTGGCGGTCGCGCTCGGCGGCCAGCAGCAGCTCGCGCAGCGCCATGGGAATGCGAAATTGAGACCATTGGACTACATTAGCCTACATTTGGTCGGAGAAAAGACCATTTTGCAGAATTTGGGTCTTTGCGTTTTTGTGGTGGGACTATTTTTGTTTTGGATTCGTGGAACATGGCTACAGGCGGATACGGGGTGCGATTGAGCGTGCTGGGCGCGCTGGGAGTCGCTGTGTCGGCGTACGGAGTCCATGTGAAGACGCAGAAGATGGAGCTGAGGGACAAGTACGCGGCGTTGTGCGACTCGGAGGCGTTCTCCTGCTCGGAGGTTGGTGCAGCTGAAGTTGAAGTTTTTGCTGGAAGATCGCAATGCAGTTGGGTGTAAACTTATTGTTGAGAATGATGCCGATGCAGGTGCTGACGAGCGAGTACAGTAGTCTGCTGTCGCACTTGGGCCTCGTGGAGAAACACTCGATGCAGGACGTGTCCAACGCGCATCTGGGAGTGTTGGCGTACTCGCTGTTTGTGCTCTACCCGGTACTGCGGAAGGTGCCGTACCACGCGCAATTTTACTTGGCGGTGTCGAGTTGTGCCGCGGTGCGTGGGCGTATGCAGATGGAGGATAGCTAACTACTGAGATGTGGATTGACAGAGACTGCTGCTGCTGCTGTTGCAGGTGGTGATGGCGTACTTGGCCTTCATTTTGGCGGTCGTGCTGCGCGATTTTTGCCTCGTGTGCGTAGCTACATACGGAATCACTGCGGCTCTGTTGTGGACCTCGCTGGCGTTGGTTCATGCAGAGCAGCGTCAACTGCAAACAGCGAAAGCGGGCAAGTTCGATTAGGCACCGACACGATTCGTACGAGAATACAGTATGGTAGTAAGACAATGCATTACTGTGAAACTCTGTTGAATTCACGCCAACAATACCAAAGTGAACGTCGTCATATCTGGGATCTTTAAAGCTGCAAACTTTTCACAAGTAAACGTTATCTGCTCGAGTGACGGGTCCTCTTCGGGATCGGTCCGTCTGGCGCTTCGATAATCTGCAAAGCTGCGTCCGCACTGAGCTGCTCGTGTCGAGTTCCGATCCGGCGGAACCTCTTGAGTAAAGCGACAACCCCTTTTGCGTCTCATGCAGTTCAAATTTGTAGGGCAGTCGGTAGCAAGGCGCCCCAAAGCGACCGCGGCCTGCTCTCAATTAGCAGTATTGCCAGTCTTCAGAACGTCAATGAGAGGCGAAATAGTCCCACCGTTCCCGATTGTCCTCTTGTTGGCACCATTCAGTGCAAGACGACCCAGCACCAGTGCCACAAAATGTACTCATCTGTTCCATAGCGAAGAATCGGGACCAGCTCCGAGATGACGTATTCACTCGCTAAAGCTCTCGTGCTTGTGTGACCGTGCCTTGTCAGATAACACCGAGCAAATAGGGCGTAATCCTTATGTTCAGGCGCTCCGGAACGGATAAGCTGGACTAGAATAGAAGCCCGATCACTTCGTCACTCACGATCGCTACCCTGTTGCTGTACCCATACTTTCCAGCGTGAAAGCCGTTGATCCTTTCAGGTGGCTTGGTCCTGTCCGAAGAAGGTTTATCAAAGGATCGATACCCCCCTCATCCGCAATCGCCACACAGTTTTCGCAGCTTTCAGCAATGTTCCCCAATGTGCAAACGGCATGTTCTTGCTGCTTCTCAGTTCCTGATCGCAGCAGCGTCACCAAAGGGCCCATGATGCCATCGTTGACCATCGCCACTCTGCCCACCCCACTTGTAGCAAGAAATGATGAAGCAAACGCTGCATTCTCTTTCTGGTCATCCGTTCCGCGTCGTACAAGCGCAACCAGATCAGCAATAACCCCTTCTCCGTTTGTTGGTCTCCGTGTTGGCAAACCAACCCAGCGCCGTCGCTGCGTTCGCTTTGTGCATTGATTCCAGTTCCCAGAAGCTGAGCCAGACGCTCAATGCCCCCCGCTTCTGCAATCACCTCATAGTGGGCGTCCGCCAGAATCCTCTATTCTACAGTATCAGAATATCGTTTGAGATTCAAGTAGACCCGGATCCAGTAAATACAAGACCGACCACTATTCGTAAAAATCCGTTTGGACTGTGCTTAGAAATTAACAATCTGATTGGTCAAAATGTGGATCCCATTGGATGTCCATAAGGAGGGGGTCCGGTAGTAAAAAGAGTTAAGCTTCTGCAAAGGCAAAGGCATCGTATTCCAAACATCCAACGGCTACAGCCCCGAAGAAAACGGAGCTGCAGAGCGAGACCGCCAGAGCAAACTGGATAGAGCTCGTTGCGCGTTTAAGGACGCAGCTATGAAGCACAGGTGGTGACCAGAGGTGCTCATGTACATGACGTCTGTGCAGAATCGCACACCGATGGCACGTTTGGTAAACAAGACACCGTATGAGATGGTGTATGGGGAGCCACCCCACGTGAACAAGCAACCTGTGTGGGGATGTGTGTGATTTGCGCACGTTCCTGCCGGCCTAAGAAAGGACAAAAAGCTGTCTGATCGCGCCGTAAAGTGCCGGTTCCTCGGGATGTCTAAGGAAACGAAGGGTTATAGACTCTGTGACATGTACAACAACAAGCCCCCCCATCCTATCGCGTGAGGTGTTATTGGATACGACCAATGTAGCCACTATGGTCCAACGAACGTTCGGTCAGATCGAAGAAGCCCTCACAATTGAATCCGCCGCGCGAGACTCACCCGCGACAGAGGGAAACAAACACCTGCCATCGAGTCTACGGAGGCAGTGGGAGCTGAATCACTTGCCGACGGGTCTACGGCAGTAGTGGGAGCTGAATCACGAGCACAGGGGTCGACTGAGGCAGTGGGAGTTGAAGCAGCCACCGGAGCCAGTAGCCCAGTGGTGGGAGCTCAAAAGAAACACCGGTGTGCGGGACTCGTGGATACGCCGCAGCGGCGCGAACCTCGCCCACGAAGAGAGGCGAAGAAGTCGAAGAAATACGAGGTCTATCAGTGCTTTCAAGCGATGTTAGACAAAACATTGCACGGAACATACTAGAGCACGAAGTGCCAACACCACTGTCGCTCAAAGCAGCCTTGAGTGGAGTTCATAGAGAGCAGTGGAAACAGGCTCTGGAACTTGAGTACGACTCCCTGATCGAGAATGGGACATGATGACTCGTAAAACTGCCACCTGGACGTAAAGCTTTGCCGTGTCACTGGGTACTAGTGGTAAAGTATAACACCGACGGGACTGTTGAGCGGTTCAACGCACGCCTCGTAGCACAGGGCAACCACCAGGAGTTTGGGGTAGACTGTGATGAGGTATACGCACCCGTGGCACGATTCGAGTCGCTGCGCTTAGTGCTGGCAATAGGGACGATACTGGACTGTCATATCCATCAGATGGCCGAGGATGGAAATTTAGAATCAGTTACTTTTGAATTTAGAATCGGCCACTTCAATTTTTATATGCTTGATCGGTTACTTTTAACCCACCGGCGACCGCTCTTATCCCGATTTTGCAGGGATAAGATTAATATAGAAATTTGTATACTGGCGGGTTAGGGTAAGTGAGGTCCCCAGCGGCCGGCCCCCCGACCATTCAGGCTCAATCAGCTACAATCTCATTGGTCAGAGCTATCCAATCAAATGTCGGATACGGGCGTAATACTGAGGTGGTTCAAGACCCAGCAGGAAAAAACCTTGGCCTAATTTTTCCTAAATATCGAGATATCCTCGTCTGTAGAGAATCTAAACAAAATGTTGTTATACGTGAGCAGAGTACGTGTGTCGCTAGTAGACTCACATTTGGTATCATTGAAGTCATCAGCTCGGGATGACCCTGTGTGGCAGCGGCGCGACAGTCCCTCGCGAGCGTGCAGATGCCGAGGCAGCAAGCCTACCGTGATAGCCTGTCAGCGTGGGCGGATTCTCCTTCGTTATCGGTAGCTCTGCTCTCCAGCTCCAGCTCCTAATTCGTACTGCCAACGCTGCCTTGGCGCCCCCTCATGCTCTCCGATTCTCCTTCTAGCAACACGAGCGTCATTATGAGTGTAGCACTGACGGTCTTTAGCAGCTTGGCTTGGCCAAGAAAATACTATTCAATAACTTGGCGATGCTTTAGATGGTATTGGATATCTCATACTCCCGCTGTCGTCGTGTACAAGTAGACTACAGAGGGTGCTTCAACCGGTCTATGATATCCAACGTGCTGAAGGTCAATATGCTGCGCCAACACCGTCTCCCCAACGCGCTGCTGTAAAACTCAACGCAGGGTTCACCTGATTCAACTAACGCGGTACTTCGTCCCTGGTAGGTTCGTTGCAATGCCGTCTCGACATGAAGAAATGGAGATGTGTTCGCGCTGATTTCTGTAGGAGCTTCGTGAAGAAACGCTGAGACGTGACATTATGCATCGGATTTTGTATGGTCAATCGCTTCGCGGTCTTGTCAACATTGACATGTTTGTATAGCGTTTAGTATAGAGGTGTCTAGCTGATTCAGAGATGTCGACATCGACATATTTATCTTGATTCTAGTATAGAACGTTGATGTCGTTGTTGACTTCGATAAGTCAAGATTGAGATGTTTGTCTAGTTTTCAGTATGGACATGCAAACGACTTGATGTATTGCTCCGTTAATCTAATGTAAGGTAAAACTATCATGAACTCCGGTCGTGCAGCGATCTACCACGCTCACTGAGAGCTACGCCAGGTGTCAAGTCCGTCGAGGACAGCATGCGCGTTGTGCGTGTCTGGCTTGCGAGAGACCGTGGCCACGTGCATGAGATCCGCTCCGGGCCGGACTGGTCCGCGAGCACGCAGTCCATTCCGAGCTTGGTCAAAGCCGTGGACGTGCCGTCACCATTGGGGTGATTCGGGGCCGCGGGCATGGGGTCCGTGTCGAACAGATCGGGGGCCGAGGCCCGCCATCCATGACGGGATCGTCTGGGTCAGCGAGCATGCAGGGATGGATCGGGCGTGCTGAACTACGGCATTGCGTTGGTCCTGGACATGTCGGGGGCCTTGGTCAAGCCGTCCGTCACGTCCGTGTTGGGCATGTTAGTGGTCTTGAACGTGCCGTCCGACACGAGCGCGCTTGAGACCGCGGATAGGTTGGCCGCGCCGAGCTTGTCGGAGGCAGCGAGCATGCCGCCCGTATCGGACATGTCGGGGGCAGTCGGCATGGCGGAGGATGTCGTCATGGCGTCGGTGTCCGCGCACCGGTTGGCCGCGCCGAGCTTGTCGGGGGCAGCGAGCATGCCGCCCGTGTCAGGCGTGTCGGGGGCAGGCGGCATGGCGTTGGTGTCGGGCAGGTCGGGGGCAGTCGACATGGAGTCGGTGCCGGGCATGCCGGGGGCCGCGCACCAGTTGGGCGCGCCACGCTTGTTGGGGTCATCGAGAGTGCCGCCCGTGTCGGGTGTGTCGGGGTCAGCGAGCATGCGGTCCGTGTCAGGCATGTCGGGGACAGTCGGCATGGCGTCGGCGAGGGGCATGTCCGTGCCCGCGAGCATGCCGCCCTGGTACACATCGGCAATTTGGGCTCGACGGAGGCCGAATGAGAAGACGCAGGGAGCCGGGCGCGATCAGGACATTGTAGGCGCTTGAGTGCTTGTCAGCATTTTTAGAAATGAGCTTTCGATGCGGTGCGGCGGCGAGCTTTGGTTCCGTTCATATACCCACGAAGACACCTCTAGAGTCCGAACCCAGGGAGAAAAATGTAAGCAAATCTATTGGTTATTTCAGGAGTCATTGGCGATCATTGGCGGAATCGTTTGAATGCATGTGATGATTGGTGGGATTGCTTGATGATAGCAGGAACCGTGCAAGCAGGATGGCGCGAAAGGTGACGAAGATGTGCACCTTGAAGATGTGCGCGTTGAAGTGATAGCGTGACGTGCACAGCGTAGCTTAATTGTGGAAGCCGTAAATGGCAGTAGTGCCACAAACTTAATTCTCCCGCATTTTGCTACCCTACAAGATGAATCAATTTTGGCCGCAGTAGAGGTCACCAGCGGCACGAAATCACAGACGCCGGACATCTAAGCTTGACGACCGGGCTCCCACCCACGTAGAAGATGTAGTCAGTCTATCCTAGGCAGTGGCGCCGGCTCCGCTCATGTCTGTGGCGCTGCCGGTACGGCGATCACTACCTTTTTGCTACCTTACAAAAGTACCCATTTATGCCGAGGTGCCGGACACCGGCGGCATGAAAATCCTAGCCGCCGGCCGAAGCAGCTGTAGGACCTAGCTAAACATCAAGCCCAGGATACAATAAGAGTATTCTAGGCTGCGGCGCCGGCCTCGCTGGCGTCGGTGGAGCTACCGGCGCGGCGATCACTACCTTTTTGCTACCTTACAAAAGTACCCATATATGCCGAGGTGCCGGACTCAGTCGGCATGAAATCCTAGGCGCCGGCCGAAGTTGCTGTAGGACCTAGCTAAACATCAAGCGCAGGATGCAAGCGAACTATTCTAGGCCGCAACGCCAGCCCCGGTCGTGTTGGCGCCCGCTGCAGACACAGCGACTTACGTCAGCGCGAAGATATATTTATATAGATGTCAACGTTGGCTCCATATGCGGTAATAAAGGTGCTAATATTTCAACGTGGACTTAACCTTGCTGGCAAGTCTCGTCACTTGGAAGTCGGCGCTACCCTCTTATGTATCTTGTTATTGGGGTATGATGCCGGTTAAGGGCGGCACGACATCATACGACTCCCTGATCGAGAATGGGACATGATGATGACTCGTAAAACTGCCACCTGGACGTAAAGCTTTGCCGTGTCACTGGGTACTAGTGGTAAAGTATAACACCGACGGGACTGTTGAGCGGTTCAACGCACGCCTCGTAGCACAGGGCAACCACCAGGAGTTTGGGGTAGACTGTGATGAGGTATACGCACCCGTGGCACGATTCGAGTCGCTGCGCTTAGTGCTGGCAATAGGGACGATACTGGACTGTCATATCCATCAGATGGCCGAGGATGGAAATTTAGAATCAGTTACTTTTGAATTTAGAATCGGCCACTTCAATTTTTATATGCTTGATCGGTTACTTTTAACCCACCGGCGACCGCTCTTATCCCGATCTTGCAGGGATAAGATTAATATAGAAATTTGTATACTGGCGGGTTAGGGTAAGTGAGGTCCCCAGCGGCCGGCCCCCCGACCATTCAGGCTCAATCAGCTACAATCTCATTGGTCAGAGCTATCCAATCAAATGTCGGATACGGGCGTAATACTGAGGTGGTTCAAGACCCAGCAGGAAAAAACCTTGGCCTAATTTTTCCTAAATATCGAGATATCCTCGTCTGTAGAGAATCTAAACAAAATGTTGTTATACGTGAGCAGAGTACGTGTGTCGCTAGTAGACTCACATTTGGTATCATTGAAGTCATCAGCTCGGGATGACCCTGTGTGGCAGCGGCGCGACAGTCCCTCGCGAGCGTGCAGATGCCGAGGCAGCAAGCCTACCGTGATAGCCTGTCAGCGTGGGCGGATTCTCCTTCGCTATCGGTAGCTCTGCTTTCCAGCTCCAGCTCCTAATTCGTACTGCCAACGCTGCCTTGGCGCCCCCTCATGCTCTCCGATTCTCCTTCTAGCAACACGAGCGTCATTATGAGTGTAGCACTGACGGTCTTTAGCAGCTTGGCTTGGCCAAGAAAATACTATTCAATAACTTGGCGATGCTTTAGATGGTATTGGATATCTCATACTCCCGCTGTCGTCGTGTACAAGTAGACTACAGAGGGTGCTTCAACCGGTCTATGATATCCAACGTGCTGAAGGTCAATATGCTGCGCCAACACCGTCTCCCCAACGCGCTGCTGTAAAACTCAACGCAGGGTTCACCTGATTCAACTAACGCGGTACTTCGTCCCTGGTAGGTTCGTTGCAATGCCGTCTCGACATGAAGAAATGGAGATGTGTTCGCGCTGATTTCTGTAGGAGCTTCGTGAAGAAACGCTGAGACGTGACATTATGCATCGGATTTTGTATGGTCAATCGCTTCGCGGTCTTGTCAACATTGACATGTTTGTATAGCGTTTAGTATAGAGGTGTCTAGCTGATTCAGAGATGTCGACATCGACATATTTATCTTGATTCTAGTATAGAACGTTGATGTCGTTGTTGACTTCGATAAGTCAAGATTGAGATGTTTGTCTAGTTTTCAGTATGGACATGCAAACGACTTGATGTATTGCTCCGTTAATCTAATGTAAGGTAAAACTATCATGAACTCCGGTCGTGCAGCGATCTACCACGCTCACTGAGAGCTACGCCAGGTGTCAAGTCCGTCGAGGACAGCATGCGCGTTGTGCGTGTCTGGCTTGCGAGAGACCGTGGCCACGTGCATGAGATCCGCTCCGGGCCGGACTGGTCCGCGAGCACGCAGTCCATTCCGAGCTTGGTCAAAGCCGTGGACGTGCCGTCACCATTGGGGTGATTCGGGGCCGCGGGCATGGGGTCCGTGTCGAACAGATCGGGGGCCGAGGCCCGCCATCCATGACGGGATCGTCTGGGTCAGCGAGCATGCAGGGATGGATCGGGCGTGCTGAACTACGGCATTGCGTTGGTCCTGGACATGTCGGGGGCCTTGGTCAAGCCGTCCGTCACGTCCGTGTTGGGCATGTTAGTGGTCTTGAACGTGCCGTCCGACACGAGCGCGCTTGAGACCGCGGATAGGTTGGCCGCGCCGAGCTTGTCGGAGGCAGCGAGCATGCCGCCCGTATCGGACATGTCGGGGGCAGTCGGCATGGCGGAGGATGTCGTCATGGCGTCGGTGTCCGCGCACCGGTTGGCCGCGCCGAGCTTGTCGGGGGCAGCGAGCATGCCGCCCGTGTCAGGCGTGTCGGGGGCAGGCGGCATGGCGTTGGTGTCGGGCAGGTCGGGGGCAGTCGACATGGAGTCGGTGCCGGGCATGCCGGGGGCCGCGCACCAGTTGGGCGCGCCACGCTTGTTGGGGTCATCGAGAGTGCCGCCCGTGTCGGGTGTGTCGGGGTCAGCGAGCATGCGGTCCGTGTCAGGCATGTCGGGGACAGTCGGCATGGCGTCGGCGAGGGGCATGTCCGTGCCCGCGAGCATGCCGCCCTGGTACACATCGGCAATTTGGGCTCGACGGAGGCCGAATGAGAAGACGCAGGGAGCCGGGCGCGATCAGGACATTGTAGGCGCTTGAGTGCTTGTCAGCATTTTTAGAAATGAGCTTTCGATGCGGTGCGGCGGCGAGCTTTGGTTCCGTTCATATACCCACGAAGACACCTCTAGAGTCCGAACCCAGGGAGAAAAATGTTAGCAAATCTATTGGTTATTTCAGGAGTCATTGGCGATCATTGGCGGAATCGTTTGAATGCATGTGATGATTGGTGGGATTGCTTGATGATAGCAGAAACCGTGCAAGCAGGATGGCGCGAAAGGTGACGAAGATGTGCACCTTGAAGATGTGCGCGTTGAAGTGATAGCGTGACGTGCACAGCGTAGCTTAATTGTGGAAGCCGTAAATGGCAGTAGTGCCACAAACTTAATTCTCCCGCATTTTGCTACCCTACAAGATGAATCAATTTTGGCCGCAGTAGTGGTCACCAGCGGCACGAAATCACAGACGCCGGACATCTAAGCTTGACGACCGGGCTCCCACCCACGTAGAAGATGTAGTCAGTCTATCCTAGGCAGTGGCGCCGGCTCCGCTCATGTCTGTGGCGCTGCCGGTACGGCGATCACTACCTTTTTGCTACCTTACAAAAGTACCCATTTATGCCGAGGTGCCGGACTCACTCGGCATGAAATCCTAGCCGCCGGCCGAAGTAGCTGTAGGACCTAGCTAAACATCAAGCCCAGGATACAATAAGAGTATTCTAGGCTGCGGCGCCGGCCCCGCTCATGTCTGTGAAGCTACCGGCGCGGCAATCACTACCTTTTTGCTACCTTACAAAAGTACCCATTTATGCCGAGGTGCCGGACTCACTCGGCATGAAATCCTAGCCGCCGGCCGAAGTAGCTGTAGGACCTAGCTAAACATCAAGCCCAGGATACAATAAGAGTATTCTAGGCTGCGGCGCCGGCCCCGCTGGCGTCGGTGGAGCTACCGGCGCGGCGATCACTACCTTTTTGCTACCTTACAAAAGTACCCATTTATGCCGAGGTGCCGGACTCACTCGGCATGAAATCCTAGCCGCCGGCCGAAGTAGCTGTAGGACCTAGCTAAACATCAAGCCCAGGATACAATAAGAGTAGTCTAGCCTGCGGCGCCGGCCCCGCTGGCGTCGGTGGAGCTACCGGCGCGGCGATCACTACCTTTTTGCTACCTTACAAAAGTACCCATTTATGCCGAGGTGCCGAAATCACTCGGCATGAAATCCTAGGCGCCGGCCGAAGTTGCTGTAGGACCTAGCTAAACATCAAGCGCAGGATGCAAGCGAACTATTCTAGGCCGCAACGCCAGCCCCGGTCGTGTTGGCGCCCGCTGCAGACACAGCGACTTATGTCAACGCGAAGTTACATTTATATAGATGTCAACGTTGGCTCCATATGCGGTAATAAAGGTGCTAATATTTCAACGTGGACTTAACCTTGCTGGCAAGTCTCGTCACTTGGAAGTCGGCGCTACCCTCTTATGTATCTTGTTATTGGGGTATGATGCCGGTTAAGGGCGGCACGACATCATACGACTCCCTGATCGAGAATGGGACATGATGACTCGTAAAACTGCCACCTGGACGTAAAGCTTTGCCGTGTCACTGGGTACTAGTGGTAAAGTATAACACCGACGGGACTGTTGAGCGGTTCAACGCACGCCTCGTAGCACAGGGCAACCACCAGGAGTTTGGGGTAGACTGTGATGAGGTATACGCACCCGTGGCACGATTCGAGTCGCTGCGCTTAGTGCTGGCAATAGGGACGATACTGGACTGTCATATCCATCAGATGGCCGAGGATGGAAATTTAGAATCAGTTACTTTTGAATTTAGAATCGGCCACTTCAATTTTTATATGCTTGATCGGTTACTTTTAACCCACCGGCGACCGCTCTTATCCCGATCTTGCAGGGATAAGATTAATATAGAAATTTGTATACTGGCGGGTTAGGGTAAGTGAGGTCCCCAGCGGCCGGCCCCCCGACCATTCAGGCTCAATCAGCTACAATCTCATTGGTCAGAGCTATCCAATCAAATGTCGGATACGGGCGTAATACTGAGGTGGTTCAAGACCCAGCAGGTAAAAACCTTGGCCTAATTTTTCCTAAATATCGAGATATCCTCGTCTGTAGAGAATCTAAACAAAATGTTGTTATACGTGAGCAGAGTACGTGTGTCGCTAGTAGACTCACATTTGGTATCATTGAAGTCATCAGCTCGGGATGACCCTGTGTGGCAGCGGCGCGACAGTCCCTCGCGAGCGTGCAGATGCCGAGGCAGCAAGCCTACCGTGATAGCCTGTCAGCGTGGGCGGATTCTCCTTCGTTATCGGTAGCTCTGCTCTCCAGCTCCAGCTCCTAATTCGGTCTGCCAACGCTGCCTTGGCGCCCCCTCATGCTCTCCGATTCTCCTTCTAGCAACACGAGCGTCATTATGAGTGTAGCACTGACGGTCTTTAGCAGCTTGGCTTGGCCAAGAAAATACTATTCAATAACTTGGCGATGCTTTAGATGATATTGGATATCTCATACTCCCGCTGTCGTCGTGTACAAGTAGACTACAGAGGGTGCTTCAACCGGTCTATGATATCCAACGTGCTGAAGGTCAATATGCTGCGCCAACACCGTCTCCCCAACGCGCTGCTGTAAAACTCAACGCAGGGTTCACCTGATTCAACTAACGCGGTACTTCGTCCCTGGTAGGTTCGTTGCAATGCCGTCTCGACATGAAGAAATGGAGATGTGTTCGCGCTGATTTCTGTAGGAGCTTCGTGAAGAAACGCTGAGACGTGACATTATGCATCGGATTTTGTATGGTCAATCGCTTCGCGGTCTTGTCAACATTGACATGTTTGTATAGCGTTTAGTATAGAGGTGTCTAGCTGATTCAGAGATGTCGACATCGACATATTTATCTTGATTCTAGTATAGAACGTTGATGTCGTTGTTGACTTCGATAAGTCAAGATTGAGATGTTTGTCTAGTTTTCAGTATGGACATGCAAACGACTTGATGTATTGCTCCGTTAATCTAATGTAAGGTAAAACTATCATGAACTCCGGTCGTGCAGCGATCTACCACGCTCACTGAGAGCTACGCCAGGTGTCAAGTCCGTCGAGGACAGCATGCGCGTTGTGCGTGTCTGGCTTGCGAGAGACCGTGGCCACGTGCATGAGATCCGCTCCGGGCCGGACTGGTCCGCGAGCACGCAGTCCATTCCGAGCTTGGTCAAAGCCGTGGACGTGCCGTCACCATTGGGGTGATTCGGGGCCGCGGGCATGGGGTCCGTGTCGAACAGATCGGGGGCCGAGGCCCGCCATCCATGACGGGATCGTCTGGGTCAGCGAGCATGCAGGGATGGATCGGGCGTGCTGAACTACGGCATTGCGTTGGTCCTGGACATGTCGGGGGCCTTGGTCAAGCCGTCCGTCACGTCCGTGTTGGGCATGTTAGTGGTCTTGAACGTGCCGTCCGACACGAGCGCGCTTGAGACCGCGGATAGGTTGGCCGCGCCGAGCTTGTCGGAGGCAGCGAGCATGCCGCCCGTATCGGACATGTCGGGGGCAGTCGGCATGGCAGAGGATGTCGTCATGGCGTCGGTGTCCGCGCACCGGTTGGCCGCGCCGAGCTTGTCGGGGGCAGCGAGCATGCCGCCCGTGTCAGGCGTGTCGGGGGCAGGCGGCATGGCGTTGGTGTCGGGCAGGTCGGGGGCAGTCGACATGGAGTCGGTGCCGGGCATGCCGGGGGCCGCGCACCAGTTGGGCGCGCCACGCTTGTTGGGGTCATCGAGAGTGCCGCCCGTGTCGGGTGTGTCGGGGTCAGCGAGCATGCGGTCCGTGTCAGGCATGTCGGGGACAGTCGGCATGGCGTCGGCGAGGGGCATGTCCGTGCCCGCGAGCATGCCGCCCTGGTACACATCGGCAATTTGGGCTCGACGGAGGCCGAATGAGAAGACGCAGGGAGCCGGGCGCGATCAGGACATTGTAGGCGCTTGAGTGCTTGTCAGCATTTTTAGAAATGAGCTTTCGATGCGGTGCGGCGGCGAGCTTTGGTTCCGTTCATATACCCACGAAGACACCTCTAGAGTCCGAACCCAGGGAGAAAAATGTTAGCAAATCTATTGGTTATTTCAGGAGTCATTGGCGATCATTGGCGGAATCGTTTGAATGCATGTGATGATTGGTGGGATTGCTTGATGATAGCAGAAACCGTGCAAGCAGGATGGCGCGAAAGGTGACGAAGATGTGCACCTTGAAGATGTGCGCGTTGAAGTGATAGCGTGACGTGCACAGCGTAGCTTAATTGTGGAAGCCGTAAATGGCAGTAGTGCCACAAACTTAATTCTCCCGCATTTTGCTACCCTACAAGATGAATCAATTTTGGCCGCAGTAGTGGTCACCAGCGGCACGAAATCACAGACGCCGGACATCTAAGCTTGACGACCGGGCTCCCACCCACGTAGAAGATGTAGTCAGTCTATCCTAGGCAGTGGCGCCGGCTCCGCTCATGTCTGTGGCGCTGCCGGTACGGCGATCACTACCTTTTTGCTACCTTACAAAAGTACCCATTTATGCCGAGGTGCCGGACACCGGCGGCATGAAATCCTAGCCGCCGGCCGAAGTAGCTGTAGGACCTAGCTAAACATCAAGCCCAGGATACAATAAGAGTAGTCTAGCCTGCGGCGCCGGCCCCGCTGGCGTCGGTGGAGCTACCGGCGCGGCGATCACTACCTTTTTGCTACCTTACAAAAGTACCCATTTATGCCGAGGTGCCGGACTCACTCGGCATGAAATCCTAGCCGCCGGCCGAAGTAGCTGTAGGACCTAGCTAAACATCAAGCCCAGGATACAATAAGAGTAGTCTAGCCTGCGGCGCCGGCCCCGCTGGCGTCGGTGGAGCTACCGGCGCGGCGATCACTACCTTTTTGCTACCTTACAAAAGTACCCATTTATGCCGAGGTGCCGAAATCACTCGGCATGAAATCCTAGGCGCCGGCCGAAGTTGCTGTAGGACCTAGCTAAACATCAAGCGCAGGATGCAAGCGAACTATTCTAGGCCGCAACGCCAGCCCCGGTCGTGTTGGCGCCCGCTGCAGACACAGCGACTTATGTCAACGCGAAGTTACATTTATATAGATGTCAACGTTGGCTCCATATGCGGTAATAAAGGTGCTAATATTTCAACGTGGACTTAACCTTGCTGGCAAGTCTCGTCACTTGGAAGTCGGCGCTACCCTCTTATGTATCTTGTTATTGGGGTATGATGCCGGTTAAGGGCGGCACGACATCATACGACTCCCTGATCGAGAATGGGACATGATGATGACTCGTAAAACTGCCACCTGGACGTAAAGCTTTGCCGTGTCACTGGGTACTAGTGGTAAAGTATAACACCGACGGGACTGTTGAGCGGTTCAACGCACGCCTCGTAGCACAGGGCAACCACCAGGAGTTTGGGGTAGACTGTGATGAGGTATACGCACCCGTGGCACGATTCGAGTCGCTGCGCTTAGTGCTGGCAATAGGGACGATACTGGACTGTCATATCCATCAGATGGCCGAGGATGGAAATTTAGAATCAGTTACTTTTGAATTTAGAATCGGCCACTTCAATTTTTATATGCTTGATCGGTTACTTTTAACCCACCGGCGACCGCTCTTATCCCGATCTTGCAGGGATAAGATTAATATAGAAATTTGTATACTGGCGGGTTAGGGTAAGTGAGGTCCCCAGCGGCCGGCCCCCCGACCATTCAGGCTCAATCAGCTACAATCTCATTGGTCAGAGCTATCCAATCAAATGTCGGATACGGGCGTAATACTGAGGTGGTTCAAGACCCAGCAGGAAAAAACCTTGGCCTAATTTTTCCTAAATATCGAGATATCCTCGTCTGTAGAGAATCTAAACAAAATGTCGTTATACGTGAGCAGAGTACGTGTGTCGCTAGTAGACTCACATTTGGTATCATTGAAGTCATCAGCTCGGGATGACCCTGTGTGGCAGCGGCGCGACAGTCCCTCGCGAGCGTGCAGATGCCGAGGCAGCAAGCCTACCGTGATAGCCTGTCAGCGTGGGCGGATTCTCCTTCGTTATCGGTAGCTCTGCTCTCCAGCTCCAGCTCCTAATTCGGTCTGCCAACGCTGCCTTGGCGCCCCCTCATGCTCTCCGATTCTCCTTCTAGCAACACGAGCGTCATTATGAGTGTAGCACTGACGGTCTTTAGCAGCTTGGCTTGGCCAAGAAAATACTATTCAATAACTTGGCGATGCTTTAGATGATATTGGATATCTCATACTCCCGCTGTCGTCGTGTACAAGTAGACTACAGAGGGTGCTTCAACCGGTCTATGATATCCAACGTGCTGAAGGTCAATATGCTGCGCCAACACCGTCTCCCCAACGCGCTGCTGTAAAACTCAACGCAGGGTTCACCTGATTCAACTAACGCGGTACTTCGTCCCTGGTAGGTTCGTTGCAATGCCGTCTCGACATGAAGAAATGGAGATGTGTTCGCGCTGATTTCTGTAGGAGCTTCGTGAAGAAACGCTGAGACGTGACATTATGCATCGGATTTTGTATGGTCAATCGCTTCGCGGTCTTGTCAACATTGACATGTTTGTATAGCGTTTAGTATAGAGGTGTCTAGCTGATTCAGAGATGTCGACATCGACATATTTATCTTGATTCTAGTATAGAACGTTGATGTCGTTGTTGACTTCGATAAGTCAAGATTGAGATGTTTGTCTAGTTTTCAGTATGGACATGCAAACGACTTGATGTATTGCTCCGTTAATCTAATGTAAGGTAAAACTATCATGAACTCCGGTCGTGCAGCGATCTACCACGCTCACTGAGAGCTACGCCAGGTGTCAAGTCCGTCGAGGACAGCATGCGCGTTGTGCATGTCTGGCTTGCGAGAGACCGTGGCCACGTGCATGAGATCCGCTCCGGGCCGGACTGGTCCGCGAGCACGCAGTCCATTCCGAGCTTGGTCAAAGCCGTGGACGTGCCGTCACCATTGGGGTGATTCGGGGCCGCGGGCATGGGGTCCGTGTCGAACAGATCGGGGGCCGAGGCCCGCCATCCATGACGGGATCGTCTGGGCCAGCGAGCATGCAGGGATGGATCGGGCGTGCTGAACTAGACGGGGTCGCCGGCATTGCGTTGGTCCTGGACATGTCGGGGGCCTTGGTCAAGCCGTCCGTCACGTCCGTGTTGGGCATGTTAGTGGTCTTGAACGTGCCGTCCGACACGAGCGCGCTTGAGACCGCGGATAGGTTGGCCGCGCCGAGCTTGTCGGAGGCAGCGAGCATGCCGCCCGTATCGGACATGTCGGGGGCAGTCGGCATGGCGGAGGATGTCGTCATGGCGTCGGTGTCCGCGCACCGGTTGGCCGCGCCGAGCTTGTCGGGGGCAGCGAGCATGCCGCCCGTGTCAGGCGTGTCGGGGGCAGGCGGCATGGCGTTGGTGTCGGGCAGGTCGGGGGCAGTCGACATGGAGTCGGTGCCGGGCATGCCGGGGGCCGCGCACCAGTTGGGCGCGCCACGCTTGTTGGGGTCATCGAGAGTGCCGCCCGTGTCGGGTGTGTCGGGGTCAGCGAGCATGCGGTCCGTGTCAGGCATGTCGGGGACAGTCGGCATGGCGTCGGCGAGGGGCATGTCCGTGCCCGCGAGCATGCCGCCCTGGTACACATCGGCAATTTGGGCTCGACGGAGGCCGAATGAGAAGACGCAGGGAGCCGGGCGCGATCAGGACATTGTAGGCGCTTGAGTGCTTGTCAGCATTTTTAGAAATGAGCTTTCGATGCGGTGCGGCGGCGAGCTTTGGTTCCGTTCATATACCCACGAAGACACCTCTAGAGTCCGAACCCAGGGAGAAAAATGTTAGCAAATCTATTGGTTATTTCAGGAGTCATTGGCGATCATTGGCGGAATCGTTTGAATGCATGTGATGATTGGTGGGATTGCTTGATGATAGCAGAAACCGTGCAAGCAGGATGGCGCGAAAGGTGACGAAGATGTGCACCTTGAAGATGTGCGCGTTGAAGTGATAGCGTGACGTGCACAGCGTAGCTTAATTGTGGAAGCCGTAAATGGCAGTAGTGCCACAAACTTAATTCTCCCGCATTTTGCTACCCTACAAGATGAATCAATTTTGGCCGCAGTAGTGGTCACCAGCGGCACGAAATCACAGACGCCGGACATCTAAGCTTGACGACCGGGCTCCCACCCACGTAGAAGATGTAGTCAGTCTATCCTAGGCAGTGGCGCCGGCTCCGCTCATGTCTGTGGCGCTGCCGGTACGGCGATCACTACCTTTTTGCTACCTTACAAAAGTACCCATTTATGCCGAGGTGCCGGACACCGGCGGCATGAAAATCCTAGCCGCCGGCCGAAGCAGCTGTAGGACCTAGCTAAACATCAAGCCCAGGATACAATAAGAGTATTCTAGCCTGCGGCGCCGGCCTCGCTGGCGTCGGTGGAGCTACCGGCGCGGCGATCACTACCTTTTTGCTACCTTACAAAAGTACCCATTTATGCCGAGGTGCCGGACACCGGCGGCATGAAATCCTAGGCGCCGGCCGAAGTTGCTGTAGGACCTAGCTAAACATCAAGCGCAGGATACAATAAGAGTAGTCTAGGCTGCGGCGCCGGCCCCGCTGGCGTCGGTGGAGCTACCGGCGCGGCGATCACTACCTTTTTGCTACCTAACAAAAGTACCCATTTATGCCGAGGTGCCGGACTCCGGTGGCATGAAATCCAAGCCGCCGGCCGAAGTAGCTGTAGGACCTAGCTAAACATCAAGCGCAGGATACAATAAGAGTAGTCTAGGCTGCGGCGCCGGCCCCGGTCGTATTGGCGCCCGCTGCAGACACAGCGACTTATGTCAACGCGAAGTTATATTTTTCATAGAAGTCAACGTTGGCTCCATATGCGGTAATAAAGGTGATAATATCTCAACGTGGACTTAACCTTGCTGGCAAGTCTCGTCACTTGGAAGTCGGCGCTACCCTCTTATGTATCTTGTTATTGGGGTATGGTGCCAGTTAAGGGCGGCACGACATCATACGCCAATAACAAGATACATAAGAGGGTAGCGCCGACTTCCAAGTGACGAGACTTGCCAGCAAGGTTAAGTCCACGTTGAGATATTATCACCTTTATTACCGCATATGGAGCCAACGTTGACTTCTATGAAAAATATAACTTCGCGTTGACATAAGTCGCTGTGTCTGCAGCGGGCGCCAATGCGACCGGGGCCGGCGCCGCAGCCTAGACTACTCTTATTGTATCCTGCGCTTGATGTTTAGCTAGGTCCTACAGCTACTTCGGCCGGCGGCTTGGATTTCATGCCACCGGAGTCCGGCACCTCGGCATAAATGGGTACTTTTGTTAGGTAGCAAAAAGGTAGTGATCGCCGTACCGGCAGCGCCACAGACATGAGCGGAGCCGGCGTCACTGCCTAGGATAGACTGACTACATCTTCTACGTGGGTGGGAGCCCGGTCGTCAAGCTTAGATGTCCGGCGTCTGTGATTTCGTGCCGCTGGTGACCACTACTGCGGCCAAAATTGATTCATCTTGTAGGGTAGCAAAATGCGGGAGAATTTAGTTTGTGGCACTACTGCCATTTACGGCTTCCACAATTAAGCTACGCTGTGCACGTCACGCTATCACTTCAACGCGCACATCTTCAAGGTGCACATCTTCGTCACCTTTCGCGCCATCCTGCTTGCACGGTTCCTGCTATCATCAAGCAATCCCACCAATCATCACATGCATTCAAACGATTCCGCCAATGATCGCCAATTACTTCTGAAATAACCAATAGATTTGCTAACATTTTTCTCCCTGGGTTCGGACTCTAGAGGTGTCTTCGTGGGTATATGAACGGAACCAAAGCTCGCCGCCGCACCGCACCGAAAGCTCATTTCTAAAAATGCTGACAAGCACTCAAGCGCCTACAATGTCCTGATCGCGCCCGGCTCCCTGCGTCTTCTCATTCGGCCTCCGTCGAGCCCAAATTGCCGATGTGTACCAGGGCGGCATGCTCGCGGGCACGGACATGCCCCTCCCCGACGCCATGCCGACTGTCCCCGACATGCCTGACACGGACCGCATGCTCGCTGACCCCGACACACCTGACACGGGCGGCACTCTCGATGACCCCAACAAGCGTGGCGCGCCCAACTGGTGCGCGGCCCCCGGCATGCCCGGCACCGACTCCATGTCGACTGCCCCCGACCTGCCCGACACCAACGCCATGCCGACTGTCCCCGACATGCCTGACACGGACCGCATGCTCGCTGACCCCGACACACCTGACACGGGCGGCACTCTCGATGACCCCAACAAGCGTGGCGCGCCCAACTGGTGCGCGGCCCCCGGCATGCCCGGCACCGACTCCATGTCGACTGCCCCCGACCTGCCCGACACCAACGCCATGCCGCCTGCCCCCGACACGCCTGACACGGGCGGCATGCTCGCTGCCCCCGACAAGCTCGGCGCGGCCAACCGGTGCGCGGACACCGACGCCATGACGACATCCTCCGCCATGCCGACTGCCCCCGACATGTCCGATACGGGCGGCATGCTCGCTGCCTCCGACAAGCTCGGCGCGGCCAACCTATCCGCGGTCTCAAGCGCGCTCGTGTCGGACGGCACGTTCAAGACCACTAACATGCCCAACACGGACGTGACGGACGGCTTGACCAAGGCCCCCGACATGTCCAGGACCAACGCAATGCCGGCGACCCCGTCTAGTTCAGCACGCCCGATCCATCCCTGCATGCTCGCTGGCCCAGACGATCCCGTCATGGATGGCGGGCCTCGGCCCCCGATCTGTTCGACACGGACCCCATGCCCGCGGCCCCGAATCACCCCAATGGTGACGGCACGTCCACGGCTTTGACCAAGCTCGGAATGGACTGCGTGCTCGCGGACCAGTCCGGCCCGGAGCGGATCTCATGCACGTGGCCACGGTCTCTCGCAAGCCAGACATGTACAACGCGCATGCTGTCCTCGACGGACTTGACACCTGGCGTAGCTCTCAGTGAGCGTGGTAGATCGCTGCACGACCGGAGTTCATGATAGTTTTACCTTACATTAGATTAACGGAGCAATACATCAAGTCGTTTGCATGTCCATACTGAAAACTAGACAAACATCTCAATCTTGACTTATCGAAGTCAACAACGACATCAACGTTCTATACTAGAATCAAGATAAATATGTCGATGTCGACATCTCTGAATCAGCTAGACACCTCTATACTAAACGCTATACAAACATGTCAATGTTGACAAGACCGCGAAGCGATTGACCATACAAAATCCGATGCATAATGTCACGTCTCAGCGTTTCTTCACGAAGCTCCTGCAGAAATCAGCGCGAACACATCTCCATTTCTTCATGCCGAGACGGCATTGCAACGAACCTACCAGGGACGAAGTACCGCGTTAGTTGAATCAGGTGAACCCTGCGTTGAGTTTTACAGCAGCGCGTTGGGGAGACGGTGTTGGCGCAGCATATTGACCTTCAGCACGTTGGATATCATAGACCGGTTGAAGCACCCTCTGTAATCTACTTGTACACGACGACAGCGGGAGTATGAGATATCCAATACCATCTAAAGCATCGCCAAGTTATTGAATAGTATTTTCTTGGCCAAGCCAAGCTGCTAAAGACCGTCAGTGCTACACTCATAATGACGCTCGTGTTGCTAGAAGGAGAATCGGAGAGCATGAGGGGGCGCCAAGGCAGCGTTGGCAGTCCGAATTAGGAGCTGGAGCTGGAGAGCAGAGCTACCGATAACGAAGGAGAATCCGCTGTGGTAGCTTAATACACGTGACATATTTTATGTATGTGTGATGTCTTGCCGGTGATCCCATGTGTTAGTCGCATCGCTCCGTAAACCGTCATACGTCTGGGAACTACTATGATCCTCATGCCCACATGCTGACGTGCAAAGTACTTGGTGGGAGTATAAATAGCATTGTCCGCAGCACGATGCCTACCCAAGCCACGCACATACCGAGACTTGCAGGCACGCACCAAGAGGTATGGCTGTGTGAGCGTCTAATACACGAGCAACGCTATGGTCACATTACTGGTTATGATAATGCGCGGTCCACCTCCCGCTATTTTTCAGAAATTTACATTAGGTTGAAGCGCAAAAATGTGGCGTTCATGTTGCACTTTCAAACGTAAACCACGCGTGACACCCAATCGAGGCGCGAACGAGTTCGCGCGCGCAAATCGACCTACCACGCACGAAATCCGCAAAGCAATTTGATTGGCCGGAACCAAGTCGGCGGGATCTCGAAAGGTCGCCACGGCTATATGGCTTGAAACCGCACTTTCCCCCGAGGTTTTTCTTATCCCTGCAAAATCGGGATAACGGTCGCTGGTGGGTTAAATGACGGTATGGTTAAATCGGACTCCGGGTCCCGTCTATGCGCCCTTCGCTGCGCTACGGGGCTTCAACGGGAACCTACTCAGGTCGACCGCGGAACGCACGACCTCCGCTACGCTCCGGTGTGCATCCTGGTCGCATCTAAAGATAGAACCTACTTCGCAGTGAAACTCCTCCGGCCTACCCGCCGTCCCCTGACAGACCTCCGCTTCGCTCCGGTTGTCAAGGAGCCTGTGAGTTGGGAAGTGGCTGTTTTCAATGTTGTCGACCCGCCGACCCGACAATCAAATTCAATCAAGGGGCAACCAAGGCTAGGCCCAGCGAGAGACGGAGATGGCTACTTCTGATTGGATGACGACATTATCCTCGTTGGAGTGACAGTCAGTGGCCGGAGCCTCGTCGGGTCCTAATTGAGCCCCGAGCGAGGCTTCGTGATACCCACTTTTAGGTACATATGCCTTTAGTTAGGTACTTCGACCGAACTTACTAGTGTGGCCGCGGTCGTCCGTTCATGTGTCCGGAGTCGCCTTATTGCGATCGTTCACACTATATATTTGTATAGAGACATTGGACTCATTATAGGATGACCAGAACGAGGCCCTCTGGGCCTCATAAAACTCGGTAATAAAAAGACAGCCTTCCCCCAAAGCCAAACAAGGGTCAAGTCCGACTTCGGTAAGTGTAGCTAGCTTATTGTAGTGCCTGGACACGCTCGGCTGCGTGTGGATGCCTGTCGGGGAGCTTATCGTGCTTTGACCGAGAGTTTCCTTGGCGGCGCCAAGAGTTGGCGTAGCCGGAGAGGCAAGAGCGACATAGGAGTGTCGTTCACTGTATATTTGTGGGACAAGAGTTTCCCTGAATGTATTAGTCTACCTACCGAGGTTTTACCTTGGTACCCCTGTATAAGGCCTAACACGCCGGTACCCCTCCTTTCTGAGGGACTGCAGTGGGGTTGCGCGAAAGCGCTTCATAGTATCCTAGCCTTAGCTCGTGGCTAGTGGTACAGGTTTTGGGTTTGACCGAAGACAACCTAAGGTGTACAGAGGCGCTTGCAACTGTCCTGGTGTAAGGGATCGTTCCTGGTCTTCAGGTTTTGATCCAATAAGCGCTTACCTTTGCGGGTTAGCGTGTTGTTGGTGTCTCTAATACCTTTTGGTAGGAGAGGATTTTAGTGGAATTACCACACCACAAGTCTCTCTAAAGCCTCACCAGACATGGATTAAAGTAACCGATCGAGCATTCAAAATGTGAAGTGACCGATTCTAAATTCAAAAGTAACCGACTCAAAATCAAGTCCCATCAGATGGATGTCCATACAGCGTTCTTGAACGGCACGATGGAAGGAGAGCAACACATCTACATGAGGCAACCTCACGGTTTTGCGAAGTGAGGCCAGGAGCACTTGGTCTGTGAATTTCTGAAGAGCATCTATGGTCTAAAACAAGCCCCTTGTATCTGGTATAAAGTCCTCCATACCTTCGTGACGTCGATGGGTTTTGCACGCTGCCACACAAAGTTTTATTTCTACGTGCGAAAAACGGGAGTAGATTGGATCATAGTCCTGATCTATGTCGATGGCCTGACGATCATGTCGCGAAACATGCGACTTATTGATGGGCTTGAAGCCGAGTTGTCAAAACGGTTCAAAATGAAGGGTTTTGGCGATATTCACTACATTCTCAAGATAGAAGTAACCCGCAACAGATATTAGTGTGTGGTGATGATTTCACAGCGCGAGTATATTGCAGAGCTGATCACGAAGTACAAACTGGTCGATAGCTCACCGGCGGTGACACCTCAAGCGCCTGGTCTCGTACTCAAGCCAGAGACGAACATGAGCGCAGAGCAGATTGCTGCGCACCCTTACAACTACAGAGGCATTGTTGGATCACTCCAATATTTACACGACACATCCCCAACGCGGTTAGAGAATTGAGCAAATTTCTGTCTTGTTACAACCGCACGCACTGGGAAGCGGCTAGGTGAGTACTCAAATACTTGAAAGGGACGTCAACGTACGGTCTTTTGCTCGATGGAAAAACGAGGGGCGTGACTTACGAAGTGTACACTGACGCGAGCCTCGCGTATCAACCTAAAGAACGTAAATCCGTATAGGGTACCTAATCCAAATGGCCGGATCCAGTGTGTCATCGTGTAGTAGCAAGCAGGGAAGTGGGTCGCTCTCTACTGCTGAAGCTGAACTCATCGCACTAAGTGAGGGAGCTAAAGAAAGCGAGTGGTTGTGGTACTTGCTGGGAAAAAATGGGATTTCCTCAAAAGGTACCAGTGCAGGTATGGAGTGACAGCAACGCTGCCATCAGCATTGTGAAAAATCCTGGAAATCACGAAGCAAACAAACACATCGAGATCCGCTACCTGTTTACGAGGGACCTGGTTCAATTAGGTCGCCTCAAGATAGGTTACTGTTCTACAACAGAGATGACTGCGGATATTCTCACAAAAGCTCTCCCCACAAAACAATTTTTAAAACTAAGAGAGAGGCTAGGAGTACTGGATCTGAAACGTTACCCAAGCACTTAGTGGGAATATTGAATGAAGGCGCGCGAAGCGCGCACTGCTCGCACAATGGCAGCAGGCTTCGTCTGTCTGCCAGTCGAGTTTTATTGCAACTGAAATGAAAACCCTCTCAAACCTGTCAATGTATTGATTTAGCAAGTACGAGAGAAGTTCAGATCGCGGCGCAGGGATGGCGCCGTGGTGAAGGTAATTGTGATCCTAGTGCAGGGTCGTACTTAACGGGTGGAGTCTTCGAACTTGTCGTTTGTGTGTTTTTAACTACACTCCGCGCCAAGTTAATATGAACACCCACGTTTTGTCCTCTAGCTCAGCCATTTTTACGAGTTTTGTCATGCTGTTTAGATATGTTGTTTGTGTCGCTAAAACAGACACGATACTTGTTTTAACGTCCCCAATAGTAAAGTTTAAGATGGGGCTGCCATACAAGTGACCGTTTTGGTCATTGCGACAAATATATGAACACCCAATCCCATATACAAAAACCAAGTGAAAAGGAATGATGGTGAACGGATGGCTACATTAGTAGTGGGTCTTGTTACCGTGCTTCTTGATGGACTCCTTGCAGCGGCGAGGCATTGATTCAATCAGCACCCGAAGTACCGACATGTCGATGGCATCCCAGGCCTCATAGAGTGCCGCCGTAAATTCGCTGACGCTGGTGAACTGCCTGCCGTTAGCGTACACGTGGCGGCTCATGATCGACCAGAGATTTTCGATCGGATTGAGGTCGGGCGAGCGCGCCGGTCATGGCAGCACCCGAACCTCTTGTTCCGCGAAGAACTCCTGTGTGCGCTTGGAGCGGTGGATCGAAGCGCCGTCCTGCTGGAAGGTAAAGTCCGTCCCGTAGTGCTGGTGGGCGTACGGCAGCATGAACTCGGACACAGTGTACACGTAGTTTTCCGAGTTCTGCTTGCCGTGTAGCACCGCCAGCTTCGTCTTGCCAGCAGCACTAAAGCCAGCCCACACCATCACGGAGCCTCCCCCCCCCCCCCGCCTGACGACGCTTCGTTTGCCTGGCGGGACGGCGTAGATCACGCCAGTAGGTCTGGAATCCGTCAAGCCCGTCGAGATTCCACTGTTTCTCATCGGAGAAGATGATAGTGTCCCAGGACCTGACGGGATCCTTGTTCATCAGCATCCCCCCACGCCCAGGGCTCTCTCGCGCGCTTGTCCTTTGGTGACAGGGGCAGCGTGCTGTCCATCTTGGTATACACAAGTCAGTCGACACCGGCGAGCACTCGTTGGATTGTGCGCACCGATGTCGACAGCTTCAGCTCTTCCTTGAGCTGCTTGGCCGACAGCTGCCCCTTCGCGGCAGCGCGGACGAGGTAGCGCGTCTCGCGCTCCGACAGCGAGGTTGTGGGGCCCGGTGGCTTACGCTCCGTCGGAGTCACGAACAGCACGCGGTTGATAGCGCCCACTGAGCGCTTCACTTGGCGCGAAATCTGCCGTAGGCCTAGCCCGGCCTCGTGGAGCCCTTGGATCCACCCTCGCTCGATGTCCGTCAGTGGCGCGCCCCTCCCCATCAAATGTAGAATAAGATCAGCTCGTTGGGAGCAGCGGTGTGTGCTTGGCAAGATCGTTGGCTGCGGCAAGCTGCAAGCTGCTGTTATAAGTGTAGCCATCCGTTCACCATCATTCCTTTTCACTTGGTTTTTGTATATGGGATTGGGTGTTCATATATTTGTCGCAATGACCAAAACGGTCACTTGTATGGCAGCCCCATCTTAAACTTTACTATTGGGGACGTTAAAACAAGTATCGTGTCTGTTTTAGCGACACAAACAACATATCTAAACAGCATGACAAAACTCGTAAAAATGGCTGAGCTAGAGGGCAAAACGTGGGTGTTTATATTAACTTGGCGCGGAGTGTAGCCACCTGCATAAATACATAGTATTTTCCTGCTAACCTTAAGTAGATCGGTGGCTTTACATGTATAGTCTAAACTTTACAGTGTAGAGCTAACACCCGCGTACGGGCTACCACAATGGATAGGGCCTTGAAAGCCCGTGTGCTTCACACACGTCCGTTAAACCACAATAAACGTTTTACTATATATTGTGGGTTCTACTCAAAATTGCATCGGGCGATTGGTTGCCCATTACTTGACTAAGTACGGCTTCAATCGTCTCTCCAGTTCAGACCATCTGTGCTGCGCGGGCGATTGACAACTGACTTGGCCTGTGTAGGAGCGATTCGTCCATCCGGCCCCAAATGGCAATTATGGCCGGAATTCACAATATGTGCCTGCGTTTACAAAGTTAAGTCCGCGGTCCGATGGGGGGCTGAAAACCCTTCGCGTTCAAGGGGTTAATCGTGGTTGGGCTGTCCATGCTTCGAAACCGAAGTACTACCAGGAAAAAGGGTGTAGTAAATCAGCGTAAGCTTGTGTATTTCATTAGGGGGGAGGGGGCTTTGCCCCAACAAGCGATCGAAAAACATACATAAATTTAGTATATTTAATGCAACGTACAGTGCTGTTCGAAGTCGAACTCGTAAATCCATCGGCGAAATAAATTCTCTAGCACGGCAAACGGGCAAAATTCCTCACCTTTGCACTCGTCGAAGACCACCTCACGTTCATTCAGCAACGTCTTGACCTTGAATGCCGGTTTTGATTCTGCGTCAGCTGCGCACTCATACAAAACGAATCCAATGTTGGCAGCAAACGGGGCCAGCTCGGAGCTCTTGAACTTCCGCTTAAGCGCTAGCTCCAGCGGGGTGTCTGCGCGAAAATGTCCCTCGGCATCGCTCGCATGGCGATCAAAGTAGCTGACGTTTAGCAGCGAAGCCAATGGCAGAATCGTCTCCGCGTGTGCAAAGCGAAAGTATCCTTCCACGTCGGTCTTGCCGTCCACGCGCTGCTTCATAGTACGGAAAATATCCTGCAACAACGGTGTTGCGATCTCGTACGACAGTGCGTGTCCGTGGCTCTTCCTGTAGAAGTGCTTGAGGTCTTGGAAATAGTCCATGGACAGCAGCATCTCGTCATCAAATAACGAGCACCACTGATCGTACACATCCAGCACTGCCACGTCAAAGGCACATCCAGCGTACGCCGCCTCCAGATCCTTCTGCGTGGCTGCTGAAAACCCCGACAACTTCCGAAACTGGGCCAAGTTCTTGTGCATCTGCTCACTCTCGCGATATTTGGCGTGCTCAACTGTCGCGCTCTTGTTGTTGTCAATCCGAGCTGCAAATACTGGGCAATTATCATAGAACCTCAGCACTTCGTCTTCTCCCATCGGGTCGCTGTGGTAGTACACCGGCTGCAGTCCGTCAAAGAACCCAAAGGCGAACGCCTCCGCGCTCTGCTTCGTGCGAATCTTCCACGTGTGATCGAACACGAACTTGCGGGCGTCATAATGCACTGGCGATGGCGACAGTCTGGCGCGCAGTCGTCGCCCGATCTCAATAAGCTCGCTCACTCCGGGATCCGCCAGCCACGCCGCCGTCTCCTCCGGGTACGGGTTCTTCCAGCTCTCCAGCCATGACATCGACCCCTTATTGCGAGCTGTCAGTAGTCTAGAGTGTGTATTATTGATCCTTGTGATGTCCTTCATCGTGGGGTTTCTAGTTCCATGGCGGATTGCGAAGTTCAGTTGGACGGGGTTGCAGGAAGCATCTTGAACTGCAGATTCTGTCGACGGGGGCGGCGCGTACAGCGTCTTGGTGGACATGTGCGAGCGCAGAACCTCCCGGTCGCCCCTAGCAGCGCCAGCAGCCACGCAAACGGCCGCCAGTAGCAGCACAAGCGCCACGGCTTTGGTGCATCGAGACATCTTCTTTCTTCGATTTTTGATCCTTTCGAATTGACAATTTGGTGTATCCTGATTCAGGATCGCAAATAATTTACTATTGTCATTTCGATACATTTATCAAGAGGAATGAATGTACTCATATAATTGTGAGCAGCTCCGGTAACTGAAAATGAGTCGGATGTTCAACTCGTTCGCGCGGCTCGGCGAAGGAGTGTACCGCTTCTCTCGGGCTGGCAACGCGGCCGCTAAGAGTCGCCCCAATGTGACGATCGTGGGCGGGGTGCACGGCAACGAGCGCATCGGCGTGGAGGTGCTGGACACGCTTCGACTGGCGCTGCTGCGTGCGGCGCCGTTGTCGGTCGCCAACAACCTCTTCCCACTTGTCACCCGGGGCTCCGTCACGCTGGTGTACGGCAACCCCCGAGCTCAACGTATCGGCAAGAGAGGCAGCGAGCCTCATGCGGACTTGAACCGCTGCTTTCCCCGGGATCTACTGGAGGTGGCGGAATCGCAACTCGGACCGGACTACGAACACCGTCGCGCGAAAGAGTTGGCGACACTGTTCGCATCCAGCGACTTGTTGGTGGACTTGCACTCGACCAACAAGCCGTCGCCGCCGTTTGTGAGGCTGTCGGGGTACGATAAGGTGCCGGCTCGGCTGCTGGAGATCTCAGGACGCCTTCCGACGAAGATGCTGCTGCTGGACCCGAAGCATCTCATTGGAGACGGACACGTGGCACTGACCGACGAGTTTGTCGGAGTTCATGGAGGCATGGGCGTTTGCTATGAGAGCGGGCTGGCGAGCGATTTGTCGCAGTCCAAGATCGACAGCATCACGACGAGCGTCTTGCAGATCCTTCAGCAGGATATGGGCGCGATCGAGTTCGTGAATGCGGATGGACAGCGTCGCAGTAGTGGGAATGTTAGTGTCGAAGATGAAGTGGACGCGTCTGAGAGGGACGCGTACGAGATTACTGATGTGTTCAAGCTGACGGGTCGTGGCTTCCGCTGGGCGGACGGCGTTGGAGAGGAGAACTTTCAACGGGTCCCAGCAGGTCAGCCCATTGGTTTCGTTGGCAGTGACCCCTTCACAGTCGACTACGACGCGTACATCGTGTTTCCGAAGATCCCAGCACTATGGAAGATTGGCGCGTACGTTTTCAACGTTGAAGTTGCAGTCGAGTTGGCGGGCTTGGATTAACGTGTTTATTGTTTGTTGTTATTGTTACAGGCCGCTGGGTTGGCTTACGCGGCGTGTTCGTGCTTAGATATACCTGGCCTGACATTCTAGGACTGATGAAAGATCCACTGGATGGGTTATTGTACGTGTTGGTAAGGTTAGCATATTGCAGTCAACCATGAAATCGCCAGCCTCGGTTTGTTAAAACGAAAAAGAACGTTGCTCTACTTCGCTTCATCCCATGTCCGTATTGGAAAAAAAATGAAGCTTACGTTATTGCGCACAGCTCTCAGTTGCTTTCCACAGTTTCCCCACGATTGTCGAGACGCACTTCAACCCAAGCCAATCACTTCATGTAGCCAAGTGCTCACACGTCGCAGCACGTTGAAATGCTGTCCAGCTGTAACGTTTCACTAGCCCCTACAAACCCCAAGTACTTTAACATACGAGATACAGAGCACTTCGTTTTGACCGCTTTTTAACTCAATCTGTTCATCCCGTTTCCGCATCATTCCTCGTTAGGCCTCAAGCGTCATGTACCGCGTCGCGGAGAGCGAGCGCTGCGTACTGCCGCTGGAGGACCCAGAGTCGCTGGACAGCCCCGAGATCTCTCAGCATCTGTCTTTCAGTCCCCCAAGCGCTCCAGCGCTGCGTGCTGCGCGCCCCAAGCCGCAGACCAAGTCGCAGGCCAAGCCCTCCTCCTCCTTGTCCATCCCGCCCACAGAGAGCAACGTGCCGGACGTGGTTCTCCACACGGACGGCTGCGCTGTCGCTCTGCACCTGTCGGTGCTCCAAGGCCGCTGTCCGTGGTTCTACAAGCAGCTGCGGCAGCTGCGACGCTCCCCGCAGAGGCCGCTGAAGGACGGACGCTTCACGCTGCGTCTTCTGGGGCACGAGGAGCTGCAGACGCTGGCGGATACGCAGGAGGACGCCTGCAATTGTCCTCTTCGCGACCCGCAGTCGCATCGATTGGACTACGTGCGCTGTGTGACACACAGAAAAGGTAGAAGTCGCAGCGGTGCGGACGTTGGAGGACGCTGCTCGCTGCAGGACAGTCCAGAGATTACGAAGAAGAGGAAGAGGCTGAGACAGGACCCGGAGGCTGCAACCGATAGAGATGGGGGCGAGAACCAGCCTCCGTTGACGCAGTGTGCTGTTGTCGTGCCCAAGTCCCGCCGGAGCTTGTTCAGTCAGGAGGACGCGCTCAATTCCGTCGCTCTCTCGATGCATGACAAGGCGCAGCAAGACGGAGTTATGCATGTGAAGGTCGAAGGGGCAGGGATCGGAGCAGTTGTGGTGGTCGTGGAGTACATCTACAGGTTCAAGGTTCGGGTGCTTAATGAGCTCGACGCGATGCAGGCAGTGAGGCTGGGACGGTGGCTCGGCATGAGGCATACGATGATTTACTATTGCCTGGTGATAGCAATTCGGCACGTGACAACCGCGACGTGGATGGAAATGCTGCAGATTGCGTCTTCTATCGACGATAAAGCAATGCGTGGCGTACTTTGTGATGATTTGATAGCTTTCTTGAAGACGCTGGGGCCGCACCGGTACTATCAGGCGTTGACGGATATGCGGAGCGTGTACATCAGTCGGTTGAAGCATCAAGACGTCCTGATCCGGGCTGTTGTTGCTCTTATAAACAAAGTTCGACTCCTGGAGTTCTGGCGGAATTTGCTGGACGGGCTCAGCAAATGGCTGTGCTACCGGCTCCAGACGAATCACCTCCCTTCGCTTCGCGCTATTCATCGGCATTTCGCACCAGAGTGGAAGCCGTACAAGGAACGACAGCGAGTGGAGGTCCAAGCGAAGCCTGGCCAAGGCGATCTCTTTACGCTGTTGGAGTTCGGGAAGTTCCAGCTTCAAGTTCGAATCGCTATCACGGATGCAATGCCGATCATGTGGCGAATCATCAGGTCGTCGTCGCCGCAGTTGCTGAGCACTGACCCCGACCAGATCGACGGACCCAAGGCTCTGGAGAACGACCCGCAGTTCTGGATACGAGCGCAGATGAAGATTAAGTATTGGCGAGCCCAGCCCAACCGCGAAGAAGTGGCGCAAGAGGTGGTGCTCGAGTACCAGCACTGCTACAGGCAGTACAGCCAGTGGTCTGATCTGGTGCCCCCATCTCCGTCGACGTTGGCTCCAGCCGTCACGGCTGCAGCGATCCAGTCTGACATCATGGGGAAGGCGCAATTCCGAGGCCGGTTCTTCATTTGGGGAGATCCCGTGTGCAGCATGTACCATTTCCTACTGCAAACGACTCTCTTCTACTCCGCTCCACACGGTGCATGCGAGGAGCTCTCGGACCTGATGGTTGTGTCCGAGATGCAGCGACTGCCATTAGAAACCCTCGTGCTGGTGCTGCGCAGTGATCGCCTACGCATTCCCAATGGAGAGCGGACTCTGCTGCGGTGTCTCAACAAGCTCGTGTTTGGCAATAACTTCAGCTACCTCGGCAGCTCGCAGCAGACTCCAAATGACTTCAACGGTCGGGCCAAGGATGTGATTCGACTCTACAAGTGTGTGCGCTGGTGTTTTATTCCTCTGGACGACATTATCGGGACTCTGAGACGGTCTCCACGGGAGCTCGAGTTCTATGAGCTGATCGAGAAGGGGCTGCAGGATACGTTCCGGCGCTTCCTCCGACGCCGGCCGTGGGGGTGGCGCAAGTACCGACACGCTTACATGAAAAACGAAACGAATGTGGTCGAGTTCCGGATCGAGGCTGGTGAGAACGAGCTGTCGCCGGAGTATTTCCCGCCGATCATCAAGCCTGAACTGAGCTCCCAGGATTCCTTGATCTTGAGCCCCACCGTCATTTCCTACGGCCCACCACGCGTGCAAAGTGTGTAGCGCTGCAGCTTTGTAATGGGCATTTCTCTAGTAGATGACAAGGCGACACAAGGTGTTAGAAGATGCATGTGTTTGCCTTTACTGTTAACTGTGTTCGTGCGCATATGCAGCTGTCAGTCCCGAGCTCTTCAATCGAGTTCATTGACGTCTGTGTGACTTGGAGGCGGCGGCGGTGGCAGAATCTGCGCCGCTTGTTCAACCCTTACAATTGGCGGCGGGGGTGGAGGGAGAAGCAAGTTATTCGTCGCATCAGCAGTCGACGTCACCTGCTGTGTCATTGTTGGTGGTTCAAGTTCACTCTCACCACCTCCACTTGTTGCAGCCATGTTCGGTGGAGTTGCGCCCGCTGAGATTGCGATAGGGGCCGGAGGTGGAACGAACATCGTCGACGGAGCAGGGGGAGGAGCCTCAACGGTGCGCGTCTCATTGGCTTGAGCAAGCTCCGGGGTCTGGGGGCCGCACAGTGCATTTCCGTTTTCGGCGCCGTTGCTGGCGGGATTCCCCTGGATAGCATCAATTTCTCCGATGCCCCCGCTGCCAGCTTGGGAGATTTGAAAAGAGCTGTTGACGAACGAGTCTTTGCCGGAAGAAGTAGCAGCGCCCACGGTGGCACATTGGTGCAGTACCTCCATGCGCCGCTCATCGACCGGAATGGCTTCGGTCGGGGCGGATTCCCTCGATGGCGAAGACGTTTCCTGGTTGTTTTCACTGGAAGCGTTGTTGCCGCCAAAGTCGTGTTCATCAGGAGCGTTGACAACCGTCTCCCACCTCTTCTCTCGCTCTTGCCGCAGGAAGGCGCAGTCTTGAACAGGTAAAATCTTCTCGCCGGAGAATGGATTGATCTCCTCCTGTGCTTGCTCGTCGCTCTCTGGACTCTGTGCCTCCTTGCGCTTTCGTTCTTCTTCTTCGCGTCGTTTACGGCGACCGTCGATCATCATCTGCTCGAAATACAGGAAGTTCTTTTCGTCGCGCTCCTTCTTCTCGCGACGAATTGTGTCCATTTCTTGGCGCTCTGCTTCTTGCGCAGCCTTCATGTCGCCGTTTGACGCCTCCAGGGCCTTCCCCCACGCCTCGACGCGGCGGCGTTCGTCGTCGAACACCGGTCGGTCGTCCAAATACTTGAGCTTGCGGCATCGGTACACGAGCGTTTTTCGGTACTGCTTGACATGCTTCACCACCTCGTTGCCCTGCAAGTACAGCACCTTGAGGTTCGGCAGCTGGGCCAGGATATCGACGATGTCGACGTCGTTGATGCGATTGCTCTGAATGTCCAGCACCGACAGACTTGGCAGCTCCAGGATGTGCGCAATGTCCTTTGCACTGGTCAAGTAGTTGGACTTGAGCGCCAAACTCTAAACGCGTCAAGGAAGAAGATGTCAGATAGCAATATTAATAATAATACAGCAACAAGAGAGATATCAACTGACTTACCGTCAGGTGCTTGAGGTGTCCGAGGTTCTCAATGCAGGAGATCTGGTTCTGGGAGAGGTTGAGCGTGTCGAGCTGTAGCTGGGACTCGAGGCCTTCGATCTTCTGGATCAAATTCTCGTGCAGATACAGTGTGCGCAGCTCCGTCTGGTGCTCGAGCCCCTCGATCCGAGGCAGACCGTTGCCTTCCAGCCACAGAACCTTCAGCCCCGTGTATTCCTCTAGGTTTTTGATGCTGCGGAAACCCTGCGCGTCATATAGACGTCAGCTAAGAGAAGAAGTATCATTATCCATTCTCGCTGCTGTACCTTGTAGTGCAGATAGAGCTTGTCGTTGATGGACGGCGTCACGTACAGGTCGTTGTCCCGACAGAGTTTCTTGAGCAGCTTCTTCTCCATCTCCATATTGACAGCAATGGAAAACTAAAGAGGTAAACTGTCTTGGAGGTGAGCTGTGAAGTGGTGCGAGCTTCCAGCATTCTCGCCAAAGGGTCACGGAATTCGTTACGGCCCTTCAAGATCTACTTAATGTGTCGTACACCAATCTACAGTAGTGGGCGATTTGCAGCTCCATGGCTCGGTCTCCAGGTTGTCAATGCCAACTTGTCATAAGGCCTTCGGTTTGTGCCTTACACGTCACCATTGAATGTCCATGCGTAGCATCGCAGCATTGTGATAAAACCCATTGCGGTCATGACCGCCGCCGTCGATCGATCACTTCGCACCTGCTGCTGCACCGCTAAGCCGCTGTGTAAGCAAAGCTGTGAGCTGCGGCATGGCGTGCCGCTCAGGATGGGCAGCAAGGCTGTCGCGATCCAGCAGCGCACAGACATGTTCGACGGACCTCTAGCTCTCAGTATTGCCGCGCCGATGACGTGGACGCTCGCACTCCACTCCACTCGGCAATGGCAATATGTTTGCCGCCATGTTTGATGAACTTGACAGTCCTGCTTGCAGCTCGAGCACTTCACTGTCTGCATTGCTGCTGCTGGACTGCTGTGTGCATTCTTCATCCGCTTCAAAAAGATCCCTGCAGTAGTGGACCACCAGTAGCAATGACCAGTAGCAATGACCACCTTTCTTGACCTTGACCTTGCTGCAGAACAGCCAATGCCTACCTGCCACCATCAACGCAGACGAAAGAAAACCTTTATGATTATGGAGGTCCTCCCTTGCGAGGAGGGGATTTATTTGCTATTACATGGGGAAAGAACGCCGCTACGCCGACGCCCGAGGCGACCTCAGCCACCTCGACACACTAACGCTGCGGCGGATACTAACGCCGGAACAACGGCTACGCCGCCGCCGGAGACCAGAGAGGGCGAACGCGCTTACAGCACGTTCACGCAGTTCAGGTTGCGGTACGCCTCGTGCAGGCGGGCGATCATCGACTCCTCCGACTTGCGCACCCACACACGCGGGTCGTAGTACTTCTTGTTCGGGGCGTCCGCGCCCTCGGGGTTGCCGATCTGGCCCTGCAGGTAGCCCTTCTTGTCCTCGTAGAACTTGCGCAGGCCGTTCCAGTACGCCCACTGCGTGTCCGTGTCGATGTTCATCTTGACCACACCGTTGCCCACGGCCGTCTGGATCTCCTGCTCCGTCGAGCCCGAGCCGCCGTGGAACACGAAGAACACCGGCTTCTCAGCAGCCAGACCCTTTTCCTTGGCCACGAACTTCTGGAAGTCGCCCAGGATCTCCGGGTGGAGCTTCACGTTGCCCGGCTTGTACACGCCGTGCACGTTGCCGAACGCAGCGGCGATCGTGAAGTACGGCGACACGGCGCCCAGCTCGTTGTACGCCAGCAGAATGTCCTCCGGCTGCGAGTAGAGCGACGCGTTGTCCACGTCGCTGTTGTCCACGCCGTCCTCCTCGCCGCCGGTGATGCCCAGCTCCACCTCCAGGATCAGGTTCATCTTGGCCATGCGCTCGAAGTACTTCTTGCTGAGGGCCACGTTCTCCTCCATCGGCTCCTCCGACAGGTCCAGCATGTGCGAGCTCCACAGAGGCACGCCGTGCTCCGCGAAGTACTTCTCGTCGGCCTCCAGCATGCCGTCGAACCACGGCAGCAGCTTCTTGGCGCAGTGGTCCGAGTGGAGGATCACGGGCACGCCGTAGTGCTTGGCCATGGCGCGCACGTGGTACGCGGCCGCGATGGCGCCCAGGATCGAGCCGTTCTGGTTCTTGTTGTCGATGCCCTTGCCGGCATAGAAGGCGGCGCCGCCGTTCGACGTCTGGATGATGATCGGCGACTTGATGTCGCGGGCGGCCTGCAGCGCCGCGTTGGCCGTCGACGACGACGTCACGTTCACGGCCGGGATGGCGAAGTTGTGCTCCTGCGCGTACTTGTACACCTTCACCACGTCCTCGCCGTTGAGGACGCCGGGCTGCACGATGTCGAGGAGACCCATCTTGAGTTGGTTGGAGGGGGGGGGTGTTAGTTGGGTTGGGGGCTTGGGGGGTTCGAAGCAAGATTCGAAATGAGCTCCTCGAGTCGGCCCGGGGGCAACGAGAACAAGAGCGAGGGTTCTTTGCGTCACGGAGCCGAGTACGTCAGCTGGAGCTGCGTCATGGTATTTCGAATTACCTGTGAAACCTTATAGCTGAGACCATGACGTGTCGAACATGATCTGCCCCAAGCAATTAAGCTGCGGGAGCCACAGCAGGCGCGTTCTTGCGGTCAGATTATGTCTGAAGATTCAAATGGTCCAGGCAAGCACGTTGGTGAGGGGAATCCGCACTGCTGCAGCGTTTATTAGCGTCGCGCATCCGTCTTAGCGAACCCTCGCTCAATTGATCACCTGCAGCAATTCATGCGATCTTACGGCGGTATCTGCCATCCTGTCCCAGGGCCTGCTCCTGCTCATTGCCGAGTCCGCCCTGTTAAACCCAGCCGAAAGCGCTGGACGCGGGCGTGCCACGCACGGGAAAAGAAACACGCGCGGCTAGTGTCGCTGTTAGTCGCCGGCTTGCATGCACATATGCTCCGCGGCGCTCGCCGCCGGCCCGCGCTCCATGCAAGCGGCGAGAGCCCGGGACACCAGGCGGATCGCGCCCGCTACTTTTACAGAAAAACGCGCGGGTTTGATTCGCGTCAATCGCGTTACACTTGGTTTCACTATGTGCGCATTTTTCTTCAACCCGAATGGGTTCGTGTGACAAAGCCTTGTCAGCTCCCTCGAACGGGTTTTGCCTCACGACCCGCCGCCCGCTGAGGCGATCTGGTGCACAGGGCACCTCACGCCGCAGCAGGGCAAAGTTCACTGCTACACAAGACGGGGAGTTACAGTTGTAGAATGAGCGTGGTTTGAGAGGGTCCATCGCCGAGAAAGCTCTGAAGACTCCGTGGTGCTCTGAAGTCGGAGCGGCGTTACAAGTACGGGGGTCAATTTCGGACGCTACATGGCGCTTTCTGGTGGTGCTGGCGGAAGTACTCGACGTAGACATAATATCTTTGTCCAATAGTCTTGGACGTCATTGTGCCTAACGCGGCAAGATTGCGCGAGGGTGGACTTGACTTGCTTGTATGGCGTATATCGCATACACCGCGGTTTGCCAGGATGTCACGCAGCGGGTGCGTTCGATATGCATGTACTAGTATTCGTCAAGTGTGAAAGGAAGACACCAAAGGTTCATCAAACGAGTCCGCCTTCATGAATAGTATCGGTCGTTGCTCGGCGTCTCGACAATTGATTGAGCGGTATATAGCGCCTCAATCTAGCGTACTAAGCAATAGTTACCTGCGGCACCGAATTTTCGTCTGACGCGTTTCGAGATTTTGAAGTGGTGCGTTTGTAGAGGCATCGACAGGCGATAGATACCCCGTTAGAGAACTAGCAAAAAAGTTTACACGTATCTTCACCGGCACCTACACCCGCTACAAGCTCGCGAGCAGTTCAGCCATAGCCAATTCGCTAGCCGCTCCGACTACGTATTTGCGCACGAACTACAAGGGCATGGTCGTTTCAGCCGCCATTAGACACAATTGGCAATAAACAGGTTGCCTGCGTGACGCAATAGCAGGTCCTGTGTGACGATGTTGTTTGGACGAGTGAAGCGTTTGCTTCGGTATATAATACATGATAGGAGCTCAACTTCGCTGCCCCAAGTTACCTGGCAGTGGGTGCTACTGTACCTAATCATATCATGTAAGTACACTTGGTTTCAGAGTAATCGCACAAAAGTATAGTTTCTGACCTTGGAAAGATGCCACATCTGGCATCGCCACCCTAGGGGGAGAGCACGATATATGTATATAACCTCATCGGCATACATTATGCGAACGTGAGCAATCTAATAGGACATTTTTAAGCGTCGTCTAACAGTAAACATAATAAATTTTGCCCGAAAGTGCTTGTAAGTAGCTCGTCATTCACGTCCGTGAATGCTATCGGAACAATTAACGCCATTAGAGTGGAGTCAGTAGTTGCAAATTGATACAGCGCGCGAGCTTATGCTTAAATGACCTCCCTGTACTCGACTGTCCGAGCATAATCCTCGCTACTCAAAAGTCAGCAAAATGTACTCGAAAGTAAAACGGAAAAAGTCATGACCAGGTCATGACCTAATGACCTGGTACCGGCAGATACCAGCCGTTTTTGGCCTGTTACCTGCGGGTAACAGCGATTGGGTCATGACCTAAATACCACACGCTCATTGGTAATTAAAGTGAGGTGTCTTTCCCGTGGCTCTGCGAGTTCGTATTACTGGATGACAAGGAGAACACAGGCTAATGCAGGTGAAAAGCGCTCCTCACTCCCATGCAGCGAAGTATGGAGGTCGCCCGCAGTCTAGTCTACCGTCGCTCATGAAGACGTTCAAGGTGCGCGACGGGCAGGGCAAGTAGAAGCTGGAAAACACGATGTGAGTCGCTGACTGCTCCAGTCTAGCACGCACAGCCAACGTGAGCGTCACCGGTGCCCTCTTGCGTGACAGCGAGGTTGAAGCCCAGCTGCATCTTCACGCCCTGCGCTATCTCGCAGCTTGAACGGCGCACCAGAAACCTGCTCATGCGGCTAAAGGGGGAGTTTTGCATCTGGCTGGACAACTTGTTAGGTAAGGACAACGATGGTTACCGTGCTGCAGCACACGGATTGCGTCACCACGGACACGTTCATGTGCTCCACGCTTCAGCAACAGCGTTGACCAGTTGTGCAGCATGAACGCCGAGGTCGTGGCCTTCTCCGCGGACTTGCAGCACACGCGCTTGGCCAGGTCAAGCCGCCACGCAGCAAGGGCAACCAGGGCGAGATGAACATCCTGCTGATCGCGGACACCAAAAAGCGCATCTCGGAGTAATACGGCGCGCTGGTCACCGAGATGGACGAGATGTTCGGCGCCGTCTTGCGTCGCCTGGTCACGGACGAGGTGGACAAGATGTTCGGGACCGCGCTACGTGCGATAAAACATATATATATTTTAAATGGAGCTAACATTCAGATTGTTTTCTTGCTACGTAAGTGCTTCGAGAATGCATCAATACTGCGTTTTCCCCGATCTGAGTCGGCTTTGGTGAGTGCGCTTTCAATCGATAGGCCACGGCTAACTAGTGATCGTACGTATTTAATCACGCAGTGTCGTCTCGAGTAAAACTTGGCTTCTTTGGAAGATGAACGCCACTTGCAACCGTATGTTTGGTCCAGGTACTCGATGGACGGGTGATCTAATAGCCCGACATGCCACTCCGTCCACAGCTCACGAACAGTGCCGACACCTCTGCTCATTGAGTGCTGTGGCATAGTTGGTCTAGCTGGATCGCTTGTGGTGCTGACAGGGTCTGATGCTTCGCTGCGTACAGGCTCAGGAGCTCCGCTGCTCGTGCTAGGGTTAGTCACTGGTATCAGTTGGAAAGTCATTTGCCCGCGTATTAAAGAGTTGAGATTGCTGTTGGTCTCGGAGAGTAGCCGAGCGATTTCAACATGCCGAGTCTCAATTCCTTGCATGACTTCTGTGTGTTGCCTCGAAATCTGCTCAGAGAGCAACGGCATGGCGACTTGAAGTTGCATTTCTAGTGGTGGATTAGCGCTAGCTGCTCCGGCTAGTGCTTGCGTCCGAAAGCGATGAAAATCGCCCCCCAGAATGTGATGGTAGCGAAGTCCAGCAGGAAGCTGATCAAATAAGACAGCACAGTCTTGAAGAAACACAACTCGAAGGTAGCCAAGCAGTTCGAGAAACCCACGAGCCGCTAAATTCTCTTGCCACTCTCCATTGGAAATCTTTTGCAAGCAACCCTCAACATCAGGAAACACCAGGCGCTGTAACTCTAGGGGCGGCTCGACTGATGCACGCTCTAGGAAATATAACCGTGATCGAGATGGGTGGCCAGATAGTGCGCGCATTGCCTCGCGAACAAGTGGAGCAGAGTACACGGCTTCACACGTATCCATTCCTCATCTACCGTGCCGACGAGTCTGGGAAATATCGACATCGGCACTCTCCAGTTGCCGCACACCTTGTTGACGGTTGATGTGCGTTTTCTTATTGAAGGAGAGTCCCAGGTGGTTAAATACAGCCTCATAACTTTTTTTGTGGGTGTCGTACGTGATAGACCGGGTCCGCTGCCGTCCGCGTAGCAACTTAATGTCGTACCAATCTTGGGATTTATTAAACGACGGGAAAGGCTCACGGTTGATGTGGAACAGCTGAAAAAAATACAACGCAGCAGCACCAACAGGGCAAACTCTCACGTCCTTGTTCCGCATGTACCCAACGTGCTGCAGCTTTCCGAAGGTGTTGGTCTTCCCGTGCTGAATTAACAGGACCAACGCGGTACACGGTTGGTATCCCTCCCCATCCAACTTTTGAGAAAACATGTCCGCAAATTCCAGATCACGCACATTTTCACCACGCAGCAGTCCGAAGTGAGAAAGTAAAAAGGCTGCGCGCCCTCGTAGGTCGTCCAGGATAAAGAAAGTATCACAAATCTGCTGGAACTGTTGCTCCGATGAGTAACCATCCAGCAAAGAACCGATTCCCCTGTCCTCGTAATTCTTTTTCTTGGTCTCAGTAGTCTTGGCCTGTACGTTCTTGATAAGTTGCTTTACAGCGGTCGTTCGTGGATGTGGGTTGGAGTTGGTACGAAGGGTGACCTGCTGATTGAACAGATCCACCAGAGCGTTAACATAACCACACACGGTGGACCCACCGATTGTCTTTTCAGCGTTCTTCTTCGACTGTCGTCCTATCACCGTGCTAGACAGGAAAAGATAAAGTTTTCCCCCGGTCACTGTGTCGCGATCAAGAAATCGGCGAGACGCACACCAGTCGACAAACTCTCGTTGGTAGCGTTCATACTTGCGCTTCGTGTTAATCGGCCGTGTGTCCAGTGTTGCTTGGACTGTGGCACGCTCACTTTCGTCTATCTCATTTTGCGCGTCGACACCACTTGCGCTAGATGTTTCGGGAGGCGCTCTTACAGACACTGCTGCTGCATACGAGCGGATTGAGACCCCGGAGCGCTTCCCCATGTTGGTAATGTTGCTTTATTTGTGCTCCTTCCTTGCCTTGTGAGTCTATGATTATCCACGAATGAAAACAGATGAAGCAGATATTTCGATTTGGTCCTAATATTGGTGCTGACTCGGGTCATGACCCACACAATAGCAATCGTGATACTCATTAAGTAATTATGATTCCAGGCCGTACAACCCAACGGTTTGTGACACCAACTCCAGTGTCCAGCAATACTAACAATATGGTGATGTATATTGTGTTATTGGTTCATTTACTACAATTGAACTCTCACGATTTCTACCGACATCGACACTGACTGATTTTTAGGATAACGATTCTTGCCTGGCTTGTTTCCGCCCTCCGCGGCCAACCCCTCTCGCTGTTCTGCTTTCTCTCTGCTTCTATCCAGCCGACGCACCGGTCAAACTCTTTCCTTCACAATGGTGTATATCCCTGACATGAGTTCCTCTCCTTTCACTTCGCAACACTCCTGCACTTCACGCAACTCAGGGTGATCCTCTCCTTCCCCAGCCAACTCCAGTGTCCGGCAAACGATGGTTTTACCGTTAGCCCCTCGCGTAGGCGCGTTGTAACATCACACATAGTGACTTCCATTGTCTCTACTCCGACATTGACAATGTCGAGCTGAAGGGATTCTTCAAAGCGTAACGACATCAGATACCAAGTTGAAGTGATCTACCGTATCTCCCTCCTCAATAGAGACGATAGGAGGTAGCACCGCCCTTTTTCATGCACATCGAGGGGTTTGCCCCTCCGTTTTGATTGCACACAAAGTCGTCACCGGGTGGGTCTAATCAAAACGGGTTTCGGCCTGGATCCCTATCTATGCCCCCGCGAGCCGCACCAAGCAGAAATGTTGCCCGAGTCGAGGAGCTCATTTCGAATCTTGCTTCGAACCCCCCAAGCCCCCAACCCAACTAACACCCCCCCCCCCTCCAACCAACTCAAGATGGGTCTCCTCGACATCGTGCAGCCCGGCGTCCTCAACGGCGAGGACGTGGTGAAGGTGTACAAGTACGCGCAGGAGCACAACTTCGCCATCCCGGCCGTGAACGTGACGTCGTCGTCGACGGCCAACGCGGCGCTGCAGGCCGCCCGCGACATCAAGTCGCCGATCATCATCCAGACGTCGAACGGCGGCGCCGCCTTCTATGCCGGCAAGGGCATCGACAACAAGAACCAGAACGGCTCGATCCTGGGCGCCATCGCGGCCGCGTACCACGTGCGCGCCATGGCCAAGCACTACGGCGTGCCCGTGATCCTCCACTCGGACCACTGCGCCAAGAAGCTGCTGCCGTGGTTCGACGGCATGCTGGAGGCCGACGAGAAGTACTTCGCGGAGCACGGCGTGCCTCTGTGGAGCTCGCACATGCTGGACCTGTCGGAGGAGCCGATGGAGGAGAACGTGGCCCTCAGCAAGAAGTACTTCGAGCGCATGGCCAAGATGAACCTGATCCTGGAGGTGGAGCTGGGCATCACCGGCGGCGAGGAGGACGGCGTGGACAACAGCGACGTGGACAACGCGTCGCTCTACTCGCAGCCGGAGGACATTCTGCTGGCGTACAACGAGCTGGGCGCCGTGTCGCCGTACTTCACGATCGCCGCTGCGTTCGGCAACGTGCACGGCGTGTACAAGCCGGGCAACGTGAAGCTCCACCCGGAGATCCTGGGCGACTTCCAGAAGTTCGTGGCCAAGGAAAAGGGTCTGGCTGCTGAGAAGCCGGTGTTCTTCGTGTTCCACGGCGGCTCGGGCTCGACGGAGCAGGAGATCCAGACGGCCGTGGGCAACGGTGTGGTCAAGATGAACATCGACACGGACACGCAGTGGGCGTACTGGAACGGCCTGCGCAAGTTCTACGAGGACAAGAAGGGCTACCTGCAGGGCCAGATCGGCAACCCCGAGGGCGCGGACGCCCCGAACAAGAAGTACTACGACCCGCGTGTGTGGGTGCGCAAGTCGGAGGAGTCGATGATCGCCCGCCTGCACGAGGCGTACCGCAACCTGAACTGCGTGAACGTGCTGTAAGCGCGTTCGCCCTCTCTGGTCTCCGGCGGCGGCGTAGCCGTTGTTCCGGCGTTAGTATCCGCCGCAGCGTTAGTGTGTCGAGGTGGCTGAGGTCGCCTCGGGCGTCGGCGTAGCGGCGTTCTTTCCCCATGTAATAGCAAATAAATCCCCTCCTCGCAAGGGAGGACCTCCATAATCATAAAGGTTTTCTTTCGTCTGCGTTGATGGTGGCAGGTAGGCATTGGCTGTTCTGCAGCAAGGTCAAGGTCAAGAAAGGTGGTCATTGCTACTGGTCATTGCTACTGGTGGTCCACTACTGCAGGGATCTTTTTGAAGCGGATGAAGAATGCACACAGCAGTCCAGCAGCAGCAATGCAGACAGTGAAGTGCTCGAGCTGCAAGCAGGACTGTCAAGTTCATCAAACATGGCGGCAAACATATTGCCATTGCCGAGTGGAGTGGAGTGCGAGCGTCCACGTCATCGGCGCGGCAATACTGAGAGCTAGAGGTCCGTCGAACATGTCTGTGCGCTGCTGGATCGCGACAGCCTTGCTGCCCATCCTGAGCGGCACGCCATGCCGCAGCTCACAGCTTTGCTTACACAGCGGCTTAGCGGTGCAGCAGCAGGTGCGAAGTGATCGATCGACGGCGGCGGCCACGACCGCAATGGCGCTTGTCCACGCTTGTGTGACAATGGCGATCTTCCTGGCATGCTCACTCGTCCTCGAGGACGTAGGCGGGGCATGCCCGCGTCTTGAAAAATCATTTTTTTTTCAGTCCGACCAGTCACTCAATTGAAATACAAGTTAATATCCCTCATTACACTGACATTTCGATGAAACTGATGGGAGCACTCCGAATACAATTCCCTCGTGTGCGACACACCACACGACCCATACAAAACCCAAGAGCACAGTTCTGACGCTCATCATAACGCTATCCGACTAGGCAAAGCGAGAGAACCAGAATCGCTCAAGAGCCCCACCACCTCCTACGCCTTCTTCGGGCTTTCCCCCCACCACTGCCTTCTTCGAGCTAGCTTGCTGACCCCCTTCCGCTGCGATGCCGCTCCACATGCCCTACCACTCGTCCATGGACAAGGAGATTGCCAAGGCCGCCGCCATCCTGGACTCGTGCTTTAGCTCCACGGTGGACGCCGACTCCGCTATCCCCGCCGAGATGATCCAGAACGCCGCGGGCTTGGCCTTCCTCACGGTCGTTAAGGCAGGCATGATTTGGACCGGTAAAATGGGCACGGGCGTGGTCGTGGCGCGCCTCGAGGACGGCTCGTGGTCTCCGTAAGTAGCTCATTTTGCATTTAGCGGCTTGCTAAAGGAGGCTTTGAGGCGGATTCTTACGTGTGTGCTGCTTGTATTCGTATACGTAGGCCGTCAGGAATCGGAACAGCGGGCATGGGGTTCGGAGCAGAAATCGGGGGTGAAATTATCGACTTCCTCATCGTTTTGGGCTCCCCCAACGCCGTTAAGACCTTTAAGAAGGGTACGCAGATCTCGGTGGGTGCTGGTCTGGACCTGGCTGTGGGTCCCGTCGGCCGCTCCGCTGGTGCCAGCGTCAACGCCGGTGGAGGTGGCATCAGTGGCAACTACACGTACAGCCACGCCAAGGGTGCGTTCGCCGGTGTTGGCCTCCATGGCTCAACGTTCATGGTCCGCGGAGAGATGAACAGTCAGTTCTACGGCCGCAAGGTCACCCCCGGCGAGATTCTGAGCGGACAGGTGGCCCCGCCCCCGGGCTCCTGCGACTTGCTGTTTGACTCCATTCGCCGTGCCTGTAGCCAGCAGGGACTTGGCGTCGAACCCAGCGCGAACTCGTTCGGATCGGGCCGCACCAGCACGAGCAACAGCTACCGCAACAGCAACAGCACGCCCGATGCGGCGGACCACGCTGCTGCTGCCCGTGCGTCATTCTCGGGCAGTCGCACCTCGTCGTTCTCCAACTCGAATTCAAACCGTGAGCAGCGGATATCGGCGTCGTCGTCGTCGCTGCCGGCACCGACGACGGTGCAGCCGGACCCTAATGACCCGCGGCTACGCCGATACAGCTCGTACAAGTCCGAGCGGGAGTTGTACGCGCAGTTCGAGCAGCGGAAGAGCGGCGTGGCCCCTCCGGCACCGACCGAGTCGACGCACTCGCATCCGACCAACCCGTCGTTGAAGTACAAGTCGTACCCCGCACCAGCGCCCAACACGGCGTACACCGCGCCACCGCAGGCACAAGCCATGTACAACTCGTTCGTGCAGCCTTCTGCCCCCAAGGCCCCGCAGCAGCCCGTGCCGCCCCTCCCGCCGTCGGTCAAGGGCGCGGAGATGAAGCAGGTATACTCGGAGGTGATGAACTTCGTGCAGACCAAGTGCCCGTACGCGAACCTGCAGGTGTTCAAGGACAACTGCCGTCTCTTCGGCCAGGACGCCATGTCCCTGGACGCATACTTCAGCTACCTGCTCTCTATTTGCTCGCACACCCAGATGAAGGAGCTCGTGCCCCAGCTCGTCCGTCTGCTGCCCACGCAGGAGAAGCGTGAGCGCCTTTGGGTACGTCGATGTGACCGCTTCACCGAGATTCTGTGTGTGTGTGTGTTCATGCTGACTCACTTTTGACTACCACGTGTTTGTTAAAACAGACGCTGTACGTGCGCGAGATTTTGATGATCAAGATCTAAGGACAGCAACTGGATCATCATCAACGCACACGGAAATTGAAGAGACGAGAAGGATTTAACATCGACTAGTGAAGGAAACTGAAGGCGGCATGGAGATGCAGCGTACTGCGCCACGACGTATGTGGTGCTAGATAGTGCCGATTAGCATTATCGTGATCATCCCAAGTGACTGCTGTTTTCCAATTTTTCTCTTGACCTTGGTTCTTATTATTTTTGTAGAGGTTGCTGGATTGAAGCGACGCCGTCTCCATTGTATATCTTTTTCTTCTGAAGCTTATGTAAAGCTAACGCTATGATCCTGACGCAAGAAGAAATCGATGCGTGCCGCGAGTCCTTCGTGCACTTTGATAAAGATGGCAGCGGCACTATCGACAAGTACGAGCTCTCGAAGGTGCTGGAGGCCATGGGGCAGAAGCCGACCGACGAGGAACTGTTCCAAATGATCGCAGAGGTTGACAACGACCACAGCGGAGAAATCGAGTTCGCCGAGTTCCTGCAGGTGATCGAGGCCCAGAAGCTGCGCGCTGCACAGTTCGACGACGAGTCCGACTTCATTGACGCATTTGTAGCTTGTGGGGGCAACGCTGACAAGACAGGCCACGTGGAGCGTAAAATGTTGGTGCAACTTATCAAGAAGGACTTTGGCCTACCTATCGACATCGACCGGATGCTGGACGAATTGGACACCGACGGAAGCGGAGAGATCGAGTACGAGGAGTTCAAGGCGCTACTATCATAGACTGAGACTGAAGGCAAAATAGGCACTCGCATTATTGCGAAAGCGAGACGAACAAAAATCAAACTGAAGTCTATGACAAAGATATTTTGCTTTGGAAATGCATCTTCTTCCGCAGTCGCTTCTTCGCAGGGACGGGCTCGAACCCGCACGCCTCGCACTGCTGACATGTCGGCTCGTTGATTAATGTACACCTGGAGCACTGCCACTCGGTCGCCGTCTCGGCCGAGTCATCTTCAGCACTCGCACTTGCGGTAATCGACTCACCGGCTGTGGAGTCGCTGTCATCGTTACTCCGAGCGTGTTTGCCGAGACTTTCTTGCTTCCTGCCTTCACCCACCAGCTCCTGCTCGTCCTCCGCTTCCTCCTCCTCATTGTCCGAGACGACGATCTCTTCAGTAGCACTCTGGAACTCGGACGTTGCGTCAGGTGAAGCGAATGCCGGGGCAATCGCCCGTTTGGCCTTTGCCTTCGCCTTGGTCGGTGTCTTGACCGCGCCGCTGCGACCCCTCACTGCAGATTCTCTCTCAGCCACCGCTCGGGCAACACCCCCCAAATCGTCATAGCGATTCGCTGGCGACTGCTCCTGCACCAGTGGCGACGGCAACTCCACTCGAATCTCATGTGTTAATGAGTTCACGTAGAACTCCTGTTTAATGCTCGTATCCAGCGCGCAGAAGTGACGCCACACTCCGACAGAAGTTGCTTCTCCCTCTGCAGCATTGCCCCGTGACTTCGCAGGAGTATTTGCCGACGACGTGTCGGTCGCAGGCGTCGGCGGCTTCTTCCCCGCCTTCCGGTCGGCAATGTCTTGTCTAAGTTTTTCAAAATTGGCGCGCATCTGCACCGACACGCCCGACGCCGGAGACGCCGCGTTCCCGCTTCCTGCATTCTCCCCCCCACTATGAGAGCGCTTGAACGCGTCTACCTTGGCCTTCTGCTGGATTCTGGCGTAGTGGTTGCGCACCACCTCGTCACGTAGCTGACTTGTGCTCTTCGGGTTGACCGAGTCTGCTTGAGCGTTCGACAGCAGCACGTACTACAGTACAAACACAGTAGCAACAAGAAATAAAGCCGAAAAAAAAACAATCGACCCAGCCAACCAGAACATGAGCAACGAGATCTAACTAGCTAACATGCAACGCAGACCCGTCCACCAGCACTGCTGTCCCCACCTCTTTGTGAATCTGAATGATCTCGTCCCGGTTCTTCGTCGGCACGCGGACGTTGATGGAGTCCAGCAGCTTGCGAACCTCCTTGTCCCTCATGACGCTGTAGGACACGAGCGGCATGCGCTCGGGCTTTTCCTGCTTGGTCTTGCTCCTGGTCTTGCCGCCGCTCTCCGTGTTGGGCGTCGAGTTGGCGGAGCTCGGGGCCGACGCGGCGCCCTGCAGCCGCTTGAGTAGCTCCGGCTTGGACTTCTCGAACAGCAGCGCCACCTGCTCCAGCGCGCGGTTGGGCACCAGGTCCCTCGCGGCGCAGGGCTGCTTGCACTGCGGACAGCAGGCGTTGGTGCCTTTGCTCTGCATGAAGCGGCGCACACACGCGGAGCAGAAGGTGTGCGAGCAGGGCAGCAGCACGGGCCCGTGGAAGAAGTCGCCGCAGATCTGGCAGCGCAGGTGGTTCTCCATCTCGCGCTGCGACTTGCAGTTGGCGGGCCACTCCCACTCGTCCAGCATGTCGTCGGCCCCCAGGTCCATCATCTGCATTGGCGTCGGCGTAGGAGCTGGAGGAGGAGGGGAGCGACACCCCAAGAGAGTGACTTGAGACTTGCTGCACTTCCCGCGCTGTGACTCTCTTTGTGGTCCACGTCAGTGACTTGCAGAAACCCAAAGTAGAATGACAAGGAACCCAACTTACTGCAAAATGAAGTGCAATGATTGCGTTTTGGTTATATTGGGTGAGTGGAGAAAACGTATTTTGGGGTTTTGGTCGCTTGGCTGAAAGCAACGAGCATTTTGGAGTGACAGCCATGGCGTCGAGCTTCTTGACGGCCTTCGAGGCGCAACTGGCCAAGTACCTGGAGCAGCTGGACGAGCTGCAGGACAAGAACCAGAAGCAGCACCTTTTCCAGCCCACGTTCTGGCTGCAGCAGGCGGACTTTGACGTCGCGCGCGAGGTTTTCGTGGCCGTGAGTTGACACGTCATGACACAATTCTGCAGTTTTATTGGGGCTGAAATGGACGCCTAATTGCGTGCATTTCTGAATTTTTTTTCTTTCAGGCCACGGCGGCCATCGGCCACACGGTGACCAAGTTTTCGCTCGTGTACAGCAAGACGCCCAAGAAGGAGGAGGCCGCCAGCATCTGCGAGGCGCTGGACAAGCCCTGCGAGCAGCTGCTGGCCGCCACCACCGTTGCGCTATTCTGCGGTGCGGGACCTTCGCTCGCTACTGAAATTATCAACGATGCAATGTGCGTGGCCCGTGTGGATTTTTTGGTGCTAAGTGGAGACTGTGACGTTGAAGTGACGATTGACTTTGATTGCTGCTGCTGTTGCTGGCTGCAGTCGCTTGATCAAGAGTGTGCACGACCTCGCCAAGGCCATTGAGAAGGGCGACCTGGCCCACGTGCCGCAGCTCACCGGTCGTGTGTGGGAGTACTCGACGGCGCGAGTGTCCAAGTCGAACTGCGTGGCGTCGAAGCGCAGCATGCTGCAGGTGCGCTGGATATCACGGAGCTGTCTTTAATGCAGCACAATGGCTAACTATTGCACTGTTATCGTTATGGCCGACAGTGCATTACGATGCTGAACTCGACGGTCGACGAGCTCAAGGAGTTCCTCGCCGAGCAGGAGGAAGGAGACAGCCAGGCGCCGGCCCTGGACGAGGTGGAGCAGGACGACGAGTTTGGCTTCGACTCGAGCTTGACGGAGGAGGAGCGCACGCTGTTTCAGAGCGGCGTCAAGCTGCTGTCGATGTGCGCGGCCATCATGAAGCGCGGCGTGCTGACTATCAAGAAGCTGACCATCACGAACGACCAGGATGCGTTCCTCAAGTGGACGGCCAGGCTGGACGTGAGCTACAAGGCAGCGCAGGACGCCATCGTGGACTTTGGCGCGGCGCTGTACCCTCCCATTGGAACAGACGAGCTGGCCGAGGCTGTGAGTGAGTTGGAGACATCGGCGATGGCCATTCTGGCGTGTCTGAAGGAGATGCCGGAGCTGGACGCGTCCGAGGAGGGCGCCCTCCAGGTCGGCGAGGCTGCCTTCGCCAAGCAGCTCGCCACCGTCAAGAGCCAGATGGAGGCCTCAGAGTAAATTACGTTTTGGCATTCTTGCACGCGATGATCCTTTTGTCGTTTGATGTAGTAGTTTTTCGCATGATGCAGGCGACCTGCAGCGGTACAATGTAAATAATCCTCGATGAAGTGTCGACACTTGAAGAGCTCAAAGACAGTGAACCTTTCGTTCAACACGCAAGGCTCACTTGTGAATTCGACTTGCGGAGCTCACTCGCCACGCTAGATCAAAGAAACCAAGGCAGGCGATGCCATGGCAAACGTGGCCAACGTCTGCCTTGGTTTCTTTGATCTAGCATCGCGAGTGAGCTCCGCCAGTTGAGCCAGTCGGCCAAGTTGAAGAGACCCACATAGCGACTCGACCAATCAGCGCCGTCCGTTTGATTTGCTTCAGTTTCTTTTGGAAGTGCCGACGAGCATTATGGCGGACTCGCAGGAAGCGGCCGACCTGGTGGCGGGCTTCTCCATCTGGGCTGTGCCGGGGCCGGTGGCGGGCTTCTCCATCTGGGCTGTGCCGGGGCCGGTGGCGGGCTTCTCCATCTGGGCTGTGCCGGGGCCGGTGGCGGCGCAGGAGCTCGGTGACGTTATCAAGACGTACGCGACGCGGCTGAGCACGCCGGCGTTCCTGCCGCACATGACGGTCGTGTCCGGGGTGAAGGTGACGGCGATCTTCCGTCCCGATCCGCGTTACCGAATACTACTACGAAGGACTCACAGGTGTGTGTGTGTGGGTGTTTGTGTCAGGGACTGCAAGCGGAGGAGGCGGCGGCCAAGTTGTCGGAGCTGGCGAACGAGCTTCGCGTGCTGGACGTGGAGATCGAGACGGTGACGTTCAAGGCGTGGTTGCGAATGTATCATGGTGTGAAGTGTGAATGTTTCGTACTCATTGCGAGCTGCCCCCCCCCCCCCCAGGACGAGCTCTATTTCCAGTGCGTCTTCGGTCTGCTGACGCTCACGGATGAGCTGGCGCACGCGCACCGCCGCGCAAAGGAGGTGAGATTGCATTTCGGAGGAATATCCTAGTTCTTGTTAGCCGCTACTCACGCTCATTGCGCTGCTCGATGGTGCAGATCTACGCGGTCGAGAGGAACGACGAGTTCATGCCCCACGTGAGGTAAGTTCCGCTGCTTGAGTCGAGCGTCGAACAGGCAGCTCGGAACCAAAGCTCGACTTTGCTTGAAGAAGCCCCGGCAACATCTCGAAGCCACGAATCGAGGCTGCCGGGCGCGGGAAATCAGTACGATCGCCTGACGAAGAGTGCTACTGGCGTGTGCAGTTTCATCTATGGGGATCTCACCAGTGCGGCGCGCGCGGAGCTGGCAAAAGAATTACGGCCGAGCCTCGCTGGGCGGAGACTGAAGGTGCGTTTGCCATGGTTGCTGCTGGTATTGTCTGCCGGCTGCTAGACCATGGATCTCGGTGCGAGCTGATCGATTTCGCTGTCGTCCGGCAGATGGAGAAGCTGCAGCTGTGGCGCACGCTCGGGCCGGTCGAATCGTGGGAACTCGTGGCCGAGGCCAGGCTTGCTTGACCTGGTTACCCCTCGAAATAGGCTAAAATCGCGGATTTAGCTGGTAATTCGGGGGACAATTCGTACACTGTATCAGCATTCTTCAACCCTTTTTGCAGCACAAAGAACGAGCTCCGGCCAATTCCATTACACGTCTGATCTCATGATAACCGGCTGCGAAAAGGGGCCTCAAAAGTGGGCGGAAACTCGAGCCAAAAGTGCTCAATGCACTGCCGACACCTCCAGACTTCGTAACAGCCCCGAAACGTGCCGAATTTGCGCCGCAACCCAGCTCCCAGCGCGGCAAGCAATGGAATGGCGCTCGATCATGTCTTTATGGCCGTCTTCTTGTCTTTATGCCCCGCGAGAGACACGATGAATGCGTGTGGACCACAACGCGAGCAAATCTTTTCTTGCCTTGAAAGCCGGTCGAGCAACAAGGCTTGAAGCCGCCATTATACCGGTATCGCCGGCAAGCGAAGCGATGCAATGTCCGCCGCTGTATCGTCGGCAACGCGTCGGCTGCTTTTACGATGCACGGACTGCCGGTGACTGCGCCAATCCGGCGCATTTAACACAAGCAAACACAAGCAAAGTTACCAACAAGGGCCACGAACGCCATCCGGCAGCGGCGAGTTCTCAACATCCGTGCCAAATGACTGCAAAACAAAATGCACTTCAGTAATACATATCTTGTTTTCTCCTTTTAATCAAAAATCTCTGTACAAGAGCCTGCTTAATCAAATACGCTGGTATCATCTTATTAGACAGCCGGTTTCAGGTCACCGTCTGTTCGTTTTACCATGGAAATTACGTCGCCATTTCCGGGTCCTAAGCTGCGATCAGGCGACTATGGACAAGCTGCCATTTCCGGGGGCTATTTCCACCTTGTTTTGCCCGCCGTTTATGGCCAAACACACCCTCTTTTGGTCTCAAGCCTTCGCAGCGTGTCTGGCCGGCGGAATAGACACGCGCTAAGTGATTCTTGCATCATGGAAACGAGCATTTAGCCGCCAGCCACAGCCTATACTATTCCCTGCCAGCTTCCGCCAAGCTCCCCCCTCCTCGGTAAGTAAGTCTTTTGAGCGTAGCTAAAGCGATCTGCCTGCTTTCCCTCCCTCGCATGCCCCCGGCTGGCGCGGCGCCTGCCTGCACTCTGTAAAAAGCGCAGTCGTTGTCCGCCCGTCCATTAAAGCGAGCACACCGTGGCGCCGCCTTCATCACCAGAGGCGCGTCTCAGTGTCGAGTCGTTCCCAACTGAGTGTGAACGCTGGCTGCCACTAAGAAGAGGAAGTGCCCAGAGGGCACGCGCCTCGTGGTCGCCGTGGACGAGGGGAGGAGGCCGCCGCAGCTCACGACCTCTCCGCTCACCATGGCCAAGTCTCACGCTCTCTCTGACCCCTCTTCTGCCAATAGCAGCGAGCCTATCGCCACCCGCGCCGTCCAGTCCAAGCTCAGCGCCAGCTCCAGCCCCAACAGCAGCAGCAGCAGAAAGCACAAGGAGGACGTCGGCAAGCTCGTCTACTGCTTCCTGCGCGAGTATCCCAGTCCTTCAACCTCCAGCTCCAGCTCGAGCTCCACTTCGACCCCCACACAGCCAGAGCCAACCCACTCGTCCGACCCCGGAGGCTTCCCGCTCGCTCGAGAGCCGCACCCGGAGCCCGCCACCACCTACGACCCCAGCCACCACTACAACGGCCTCGTCAGGCGACCTCCCCACCAGCTCCAGCTCCGCCAGAGACCCCGTCTCCACCGCCACGTCATGCCCCGACAGAAAGATACCAAGCGCATCGACCCCACGCGCGCGCGCAACCCGGGCGACCCGGTCGCGGACGCCGAGCCGCACAATGTGTTCAAAGTGAGCGGCAGCCCCATAATAAGCCCCCGGTCCATTCGCCACTGCCTCGAGGAGCCCGAGTACGGCCTTGACGGTAAACCGCGGAAGCGCTCGCACGGCGGCGTGTCGCTGCCCAACCCGCCGCTCTCCAAGGAGGACGCACTCGTGGCCGCGGCGGCCGCGGCGGTGCAGGCCAAGGAGGCGCAGAAGGCGCTGGAGGCCGAACAGGCCGCCAACGCCAGCTTGCAGGGACTCTCGGGCGTGCAGCTCGTCGTGCACCAGATGCTCGCCACGCACACCCACACGCTGGCGCAGCTCGGCGTCGAGCGCGCCGAGTTCCCCAACACGAGGCTGTCGCTGAAGCAGGTCGAGACGATGCTGAGCCCCGTGGTGGCGCTGTGCAACGCGCTGCGAGCAGACCACTTCGGCATCCACGTGCCAACCCCGCAGATCGCGAACACGATGAGTGACGTCCACTACTGGAAGCTCTGGGAGAGCGACACCATCGACATTGGTATCTTCTTCATGCCGCCGAACAGCACCATCCCGCTGCACAACCACCCTGGCATGAGCGTCGTCACGAGAGTGTAAGAACCTGTTTGCTTCCTGAATATCTGTGGGTGTCTGTTGTGCTGATTTATCGTTGCTGGTTGTATGAACAGATTGTACGGTGCTGCGAAGGTGACGTCGTACGATGTTGTCTCTGATACTGAGATTCATACGCTGGAAGCAGGAGATGAGATCACGTACGATGACTCCACCTTCACCGCCGAGTACGTTCAGTTTCTTTTCCCGCCAGTTGCGTCAGCTCTTCGCGATCTAACGTTTGCTCATGATGTGTGCTCTACAGTGCTATCAACCCCGCAGAAGGGTCGGTCTCATGGGCGCGTGTGAGTCGCCAGGGTCAATATGGCGCGGACACCACCACGTGGCTGGACCCACGTCGTTTCAACCTGCACAATATTCAGGCTAGCTCGGACATTGGTTGCGCGATGCTCGACATTATGGTGCCTCCTTATGATAAGTACGTTCTGCGGTGCTTAATACCAGTGACGGAAGTACCTAGGAAACTGACTGTGTGTGCTCTCTCTTTCCTGTTGCTGCAGTGCTAACCGCGATTGCCATCACTTCAAGATTTTGGGGCAAAAAATGGTGGGCAACGAGCGTCTTGTGAAAATGCTGGAGTGCATCAAGCCCGACAACCACATGGAACCCCCTACCACAAACGGCACGGCGAATTCGTCGCCAACATCCTCGCAGTAAGCTCTGCGAGCTCTGCGTAGTGGTCGTAATCTGGTTCACGCAGTTTTTGAAACTGCGCCCTGCCTCCAAGTCGACTGGCAGGGACCTACTTTTGCTCAGCTGTTTGCGACGTGCAAGTGGCGACGAAGTCAATTGATGGAAGGAAGAACCAAGAAGTGGGCGGTGTGTTAGAAGTGAGCAGCAGCAGATCAAAGCAAGCGGCGCGCGTCAGTTGAACGAACGTCCAAGGCGTATTGATATTATTATTATTGGCTTTGGTCTGAAGAAACTCTCGTTGTTGTTGATGTCATCCCACCTCGTAGCAAGTAGGATAGAGCTGAGGAAGCGATGAAGAGGAGAAAGCAAAGCGAGCCAAACCAAAAGAACCAATAAAACGTGTGAAAATGAAGCCTTACTGAAGGACTTATCAGTAGAGTCGACGACTAGCTAAAATGTCTGAAGTGGACGTTCATGGATACACTGAGGGTCTTAATTGAATCGCTACACAGCGGCTCGCTAACGAACTCTAGAATGATAAATATACATACGACAGCGTGAGCGACGTTGAGCGTCGCGTCAGCTGCAGCTGAGTTGTCCCGCCGCTTTCTTCTTCTTCTTGGAAACTACCTGTTGTCGACTCAGCTTCGGCGCTGCTATCTTCAGACACAGACGGTTGCGAGCTCTTGTCTTCCACCAGTGTGGTCTTGGGCGTGTACTTGAACGAACGGAACTTGGTGCGGAGAGGGGCGTCGTCGAGGCCCAGAGCGTTGATCACTTGCAGCTGCAGTCTTCCGTCCATGAAGCCCAGCAGCTTGCGCACACAATATATCGCCGAGGCGTCTTCGTCACGCTGGCCGTCTCGCACACGAGCCGCCCCGCCAAAATCGTGGCGGTACCACTCGCACACGCGTGGCAGCACGATGGTGTTCGAGTCTTCCTTCATCTCCAGGTAACCTTGAGCGCTACTGCGCTTCAGCAGCGAGCGCAGAACTGCATTCAGCTGATCGTGCACGTGTTCCGGTTCGTAGATCACGATCTCCTCGCTGCTCATGTGGTTCAGCACCAGAGCTAGACTGAGGCGAAAGTCTGGGTGCTGCAGCCCGAGGTTACGCAGTCGACTCGCTGGGTCGTTGGCCGCCTTGATAACGCTGGCCAAGCTCAGATGCGGCAGCTCAGCGCGAGGTAGGCGCGCTCGGAGGATCACGTGCTCGATCTCAGCTAGCGAGAGACTCACCTGCTCGCCTTCTGGACCACGACTCAGTGCGTAGCACGTTCGTGTCAGGAAATGACTCCATTGTCCCTTGCCGCGCGGAAATCCTTGAGCGATCATAGCGTGCGCGAGCACTGTGTGATACAGATTCAGGTAGAACGCCACCTGCTCTTCGTGCGAACCCGAGTCCTGCAGTAACTGCAAGTCCACTGCTCGTAGCGCGCTTGCATCATCGAGGAATGCCAGCACGTCGGTCACTGAAAGGTGCTGCGCGTTGTTGAGGATGTGGAGCGCACGCCTCAGCGTGCGTTTCACCAGCTTCATTGCGCCAGGAATGGTATCCACAGAAATGGTTTCGGCGCCCGCTCGGTTGGTGGCGTCACCGTTCGGCAGCTCTTGCTGTTTCAGCTGTGGGAACAGCAGCCGCGAGTTGAGCTCGACGCGGTTTGCGGGTCGAAGAGCAGTGGAGGCCGTGAATCCGATGTACATTTCGCCTTGCAGCGCGCGATCAAAGTTAGACTTGGGATTGCAGTACTGGAGCACGCCCCTTACCCACGCATCACGAGTAGAAGCCGTGCCCACACAAAGCACGATTTCTTCGGCGAACGTGCTGATCTGCAGCGCAAAAGCCCCGTCAGTACCGCCCGAGCCATCACGATACGCGGCGCTTGACGGCATCTCCACAGCTCGAGCTCCGATGATGTGCGAGCACGGCACCTTCTTCTCAGCGCTGGAAGCGTACGATCGGTAAAACAGCAACGCGTCCTTGGTCAGCAAGAGGACTTCTTGCCGTAGGAATTCAGCGGCGTTGTAGCGGTACACCACGCCTTCAAAGACGACGCCCATATCTTCACGGTCGCGGCGGCTTAGGTTCACACCAATTCGCGACGGGGACAACTTGGTACTGGCAGTGTACGAGTCCTGCAGGCGTTCGCGCTTCGTTAGACACTTGTAGAGCGCCGCTTGGGATGCAATCAGTCTGCTTTCGTCCGGAGCCTGCTTGTCCTCAGTGTCATTTCCCCCATCCAGTGATTCCGTGTCGCTTGGGCAGTCGCTGGAGTACGAGGGCAAAGCCAGCGATGGTAGCGGCTCCGCAGCCAGCCTCTGCAGGTGCATCACGACCTGTTGCGCCTCGGTCGTGATCGTGCTGTAGCTCCCGATCCGCGAGCGGCTGTGGAAGCGCAGTTTCTCGAGTTCTTCGGCTGCCTTGCCGCTTTTCGTGGCGTGCCGACCCTGCAGCAAGTTGCGCAGCTCGTAGCTGCTTACAATTGCGAGGCGGTAGCGACTCCGAGGCTTGGGAAGTTCGCCCTCCGATTCAATCACCCCTTCATCGTATTCACCGACCTTGTCCTTCACAGCAAACACGTAGTGCACCCGACGGACGTCCGACGCCACGTCCACTTCCTCCATCCAGCACAGATACGAGAACGAGAGCTGTCCAAGCCGTCGCGCGTGTTCACGCCGCAAGAACGCGGCGTGTTCCTGAGCCAGCACGGGGTCCTCTTCCGTGAGCGAGCTCGCATCGCTCAACGTCGTGCTCATGGTGCTCATCTCCGACCCCATCAGACTCAGCCCCGTTCCAGATACCGTCGACGTCGACGCTCTCCCGCTGCCACTGCCCCGCTCTCTAATGGCTTCCTCAGTCGTCATCACCTCGTCGTCGCTCTGTAGATGCCGTCGGTGCTTGTCGTACTTGACTTCGAACGAGAATAGGTAGTCCTTGTCCCGCTGGCGATGGCTGTCCGACGCCGCCCCCGCCGCCGTGGAGCGCACGTCGTATGCCACAAGGCGCAGCGGCAGCGAGTCGAAGAAGCTGGCCAGATCCATGGCATTGAGCCCGCCGGGCAAGTTAGCAGTCTCCCAGCGGGTCAAGTCCACGTACATGGTGTGGAAGTCGAAGGTGTACGTGGGTCCGACCTCGTACGTCTCGGCGCCGAGCGGCGTGTGTCTCCTGCGTCTGCGCTGCTCCTCGCTCTCTCCAAAGTCGGCAATGCCCAGCTCGGGCGGCAGCTCTCCGTCCGCCGTCTCCACGAACTGGTCCACCGACTGGAACAGCGGAAACGCCACGGCCGGCAGCTCGTCCGCATTGTCGCCGGCGTTCCCGGAGCTGCCGAAGCTGAAGCTCACGCGCCCCACGAGTCGGCGGATGAGCCCCATGATGACCAGCGCCACGCTGCGCGTGAACACGCCAGGCGCGATGCGCGCCGGCAGCTCGCCGCCCAGGTAGACGGGTCCGCGCGGCGCCCTCTTGAAGCGCCCCTGCACCTGGATCCAGAACATGCGGCGCTTGCCGGCGAACAGCGCCGCGTAGTACGGGTCCTCGGGCTGCGTGCGCACGAGGAACAGCGCTTGCCCCGCGAAGAGCTCCGTCTCGAAAGCGATGGGCGTGCGCGAGTTCATCTCCATGTCCTCGCGCTGGGGCGACGCGGCGCTGCCCACGTCGCTGACCACGAGGCTGGCCATGCGGCGGCGGGCCACGCGCTGGCGGCGCTGCAGCTCCTCGTCCTCCTGCTCGCTGTGTTGCTCCTGGTCCTGATCGCGCTCGGGCGGCGCGTCGTCCTCCAGAGCGGACGGCGCCGGCTCCTGCTCCTGTTTGTCCGCGCGCAGCTGGAGCTGGAGCTGCAGCGAGCTGCCGTGCTCCAGCAGCACGAAGAGCAGCAGCGCGCCCAGCAGCCCGTAGAGCCCCAGCACGTAGTGCACGGCCACGCTGAGCGTCGCGAGCGCCGCCAGGTCCGGCAGCCAGTCCGCGTCCGCTTCCGCCATGGTGGCGTCCCCTCGTCCGCTCTTGCTTCCGCCCGTCGTCGTGGTGGGCGTATGTATGACGCTTCTCGCGGTAAGGTTTAGCTCCGCCAGCTCAGTCCCCGGATGGCGGCACGCTAGGGGCGACTCCGTTATGGTAATGAGCCGCTGGAGTGTGCAAGCCAAGGGCTGCTATGGTCTGGGATGCGTCGACTCGCTCGGTACAGTAACGTCGGGGACTCGATAATGGAAAAGATTGCTGCGACCAAAAATTGGGTTTCGCAACTGATTTCCGCGTCACGCCGTGGGACGCGCCGACTCAGACTATGCGGGCTTTGGTTGAGCTTTGGTCCAGGCGCAATGAGCTCTTTGAGCTCTTTGAGCTCGCTTGGCGGTGGCGGTGGCGGCGGTGGCGGTGGCGGCGGTGGCGTGGCTGGTGCCGGTGTCAAGTTGAAGCAGGCGCTGACCAAAACTCACCTTTTTGGCGACGCTTCAGCCCCAAGATCCCAACGACGTCGCGACGCCGGGCATTGCCCGGCGCGGCAGAGGGCCAAATTGAAGCTGCGTGGTGTAGCGCACACCACTTTTCATCACCACCGGCACACGGTAGAGGAAACTCCAAAACCCGCATACTTGAGTTTCAAAACAACAAAACCCGCATACTTCTACAAAACCCGCATACTGGCAACAGATGTCCGTAGAATCAGAAACACTTCGGTTGGGAGCTGTAAAAAAATATAATATAAACGTATGCAAGTTCTCCTTCCTCTCTCTCAGCTGGAGCTGCGTTCGTGTTCAAGTCAAACGGGTCCGTCAAGAGGTCGTCGTGCTGGTTCGTGGAGTGGAGCCGGTCCTTGCAGCCATGGGACTTGTGTGAGCAGTCGATCTGGTGGTAGTCAGAGGCGAACTGGTACTCGCACTTCAGGAAGTGCTGGTAGTCGGGGTAGTGCCGCTGGTCGAGTTCGTGCTGGTAGTGCATGTAGTCGAGGTAGTCGGGGTAGTGCCGCTATTCGGGGTAGTGCTGGTAGTGCAGGTAGTCGAGGAAGTCGGGGTAGTGCAGGTAGTCGGGGTAGTGCTCCTGGTGGTGTTTACAGCAACCGCGACCACAATCTGAGGCGGCTTCTTGCATGTTTTGCGATTGTGGTTGGATTCCCCGCAGTTTGTGCAGCGTTGAGCACGAGTCGGTCTGCTTTCACCAGCACTAGGGATTCGTTTGACGCGCTTTCTTCCACGGGAAGTTTCCTTTCGCTGGGCAGGTAGGAGCGGGGCGCTAGTAAGCTCGGTGGAAGCGGGGATCAGTACGGATGCTTCGGCAAACGCCTTTGAGTAGCTTTCAACAATGTAAGAAGATCCGAAGCGAGAATAAGCCGACTCCAGCTCACCTACGGCATTTAGTATGGCAAGCATGTGCTTGCACGGAATCTGGTACTGATCCATGTATGTGCAAGTGCAGCGATTGCCATCTAAGTTCACAGTACGCCGGAACGGAGGGAACTTGCCGACGCGCGAGACAGATCCTTTTCTTGGCGTTAGCATCACAACTGCGTAGTTCCCCAGGTTACTCAGTTGCTCGTAGTACAATTTTTCTGCCCCCGGGGTTACCTCCCTCTTTTGTTTCACCCAGTCATCGGATTGCTGTCGACGCTTGTAGAGATCTTTAGCCATGGACTCCATCACGCCATCCAGAAAGCCGTAGGGGTGTTTATCACGCAGACCTTCCACTAGCGTCTTGGCGTTCATACTCTCGACAAAGTTAGTCGATCGCCATCCATACAGAGGACACTCACCTAATGTTGTATACAGGATCCATTTCTCCGGAGGGATGGTACGGAGGGCTTGTTCCACTTTTTCACCGCACGTTTTGCCGATAATGATCAGCAGGCTCTCGTATTGCTCTTTGTACTTGCAAGCTTGTAGCTCCCATACCAAATTCTTGTGTGATTGATTGAAAGTACTGTGGAGCATCATGTTTCTGATGATGTGGAGCGAGCAGTACCTGCCAACATCTTTGGTGTCAATGCCAATTATCTGATCAAAGCATACAACGGTATGACCTACCGGACGTTGATGCTATACGTAGCGGCGACAGAGCGGAACGCGTCGCATCGGTCACAGAAGACAGGGTACTGTGTAAGATTTAGTCCAGCCTGACGAAGTGACTCAACAAACCACGTGTAGTTGACGATGTCCTCAGCATCGACCAGTGCCATTGCAATAGTGATGTTGTTGCAATTGCCGTCGCGACCGACAAGCAGTATTTGTTGCCCGCTGAAGCTTCGGTTTTTGGAATGGGCGCAATCAATCCCTAATATCTGCTGGTTGTACGGCATACTGCGCACCAGAGGACCCGACACTACAACAGCACGCTTGAATCGGCCGGTTGAATCAGTCTGGAAATCGGTGAAGGAGCCGGGATTGTTGGAAGCAAATTTCTCGAGAAGAGACGGAATTTTTTTGTATAACTCGGCTTGCTCACCAGCGGTGCCTTCCGTAATGAAATCCTTTCCGCGGTATACTGCTGTCGCGTTTGGGAGAAGGATTCCCTCTGAGCGCTGAACTTGATCGATGAGAGCTCGAGCCGAAAGAGAACTGTCCGACAAAACTGGGTTTCGAAACACGGCAGACTCTCTTAGTTGACGCCCAGTCATTTTAGGAACTGAAGTGCAGTTGATATGCTCCAGTTCTAACGAGCTGATTCGCCAAGTGCTAATGGCTTCCCCGTCAACTTTAAGCTGGTACAGCTGCACGAAGAATGAGCAGGTTTTGGACGAGCAGACGAACTTCTTGTGACCCCCACCGCTCCTTTGGACCTTGACTCTCTTGCCCACTGATAGAGCGTAGTCTTGGATGGCGTACTTGGCCTCCTCTCCATTCTTGAAGGTCTGCCCACGCTCCAGAGACACCATGCCTTCGGGACACGAGGAGAGTTACTTTTTGCTACAGATAAGCTGAGAGACCTTCGCACGCTTATTTATTTATAGCTATTCCTGCTTTGTCTGATTCTACGGACATATGTTGCCAGTATGCGGGTTTTGTAGAAGTATGCGGGTTTTGTTGTTTTGAAACTCAAGTATGCGGGTTTTGGAGTTTCCTCCACACGGTACCCATCTCCCCCTTATTTCCGACCTCCTCGTCCAGTGCTTTTGCGTTGACTGTTGCATCCGTCCGCCCGCTCCGTCTCCACAATACAAAGCCGCGTGCGTGCCCAGCTTCCCCTCCATCCAAGAGAGCCCCACAGTTCAGTGCATCAGCCCCATGAAGCCTCGCGACGCCGCCTTCGTGGGCGTGGACCACCGGCGCCAGCTCGGCGGCGGGGCGGCGGCCACCCTCGCGCCGCGCCGGGATGACGACAAGGCCAAGAAGAAGCGTCAGCATAAGGCCGCCACCTTCCAGCAGCCTCAGCCTCAGCCCCATCAAGCTCAGCCTCAGGCTCAGCCCCAGCAGCACTACAAGCCGCCTCCAGCGGCTGCTCAGCTGCCGTCCAAATCCGCCAAGAAGCAGGCCAAGAAGAGGGAGAACAAGGCCAAGCAGCAGCAGCAGCAGCAGGACACCGCCGACTTGCTGCGTCAGGACAGCGTCAAGAGCCGCAACCACAAGCTCGTGTTGGCGCCTAGTGCAGGCTCCTCGGCCTCGTCGTCGGCATCTTCCTCCTCCTCTTCGTCTTTCTGTATGAACAGCAGCAACTTCCCCAGTTGGGGGCCGAAGCAGAAGAAGAAGGAGGAGGCCAAAAAGCCCACGATTATGTCCATGACCGCCGACCGCGCGGTGACCGACGCGCTGCACGAGGAGATCCTCGAGTACACGGAGTACACGAAGAAGACGGTGGACAAGATGGCCGTCCACATCGAGCAGATGATTGCGAACGTGCGCGCCAGCGTGTTGTCTCTGTGGCCGCAGTCCAAAGTGGAGACTTTTGGCTCGTACTCGACGGGCATCTGGCTGCCGAGCAGCGACGTGGATCTCGTGATTCTGGATGTTGTGGACGTGAACGACTCTCAGCTGACGGCCAAGCACCTCAAGGAGCTCGCGAAGGTGCTGGAGAAGAAGAAGTGGGTCGAGTCGCTGCTCGTGCTGGACACGGCCAAGGTGCCTGTGTTGAAGCTGGTCAGCGCCGAGACGTCCGTGCCCATTGACATTACATTCGAGTCGGCGGCGACTCACAGTGGACTGCTCGCGCGCGACTTTATCAAGCGCTACGCGGACAACATGCCGGAGCTGTACCCGCTGGCCATCGTATTCAAGCAGCTGCTGCGCGAGCGGGACTTGAACGACGCCTACACCGGTGGACTCAGCTCGTACTCGGTCGTGCTGATGATTATCCACTTTTCGCAGCTTTGGAGGAATGGCGACTCGTGCTTCGAAGCGGCTTCTATCTATGCGTCGGGATCGTTGCCTCCCGCACCGTCAGTACTCGCAGCGAAGACTCAGGCGCTTAAAACAGCACGGATACAGGCAGAAGCAAGCTCTAATGGTGTCGAGGCATCGTCGTCTAAAGCACCAGGGACAACAGGGGCGAACAGCTTGCTGAAGAAGTCGACATCGTTGCCGTCGCCAGCGCCCACCTCGTCCTACGCGTCTATCGTGGCTCGAGCCAAGCAGAAAGCGACAGATGACAGCGCCTCGGTTGAGCCGCGGTTCAGCTACGCTGCGGTGGCGGCGGGTATCGCCAAGGTGTCCGAGAAGAAGAAGCCAGTCGGGCCACCATCCAGCTACGCCGCTGCGGTATCGGCCCCACCAGGGTCTTTGTCTTCGGCAGTCAAGCGCAAAAGCGTTACGACTACGAAGAAGCAGGCGCAGGACGCTCATCAGATCGATGCGGTCAGTGTCTCGAGCAGCAACGCGGACACGGAGGACTCCAGCTCGTCGTGCAGCCATTCGTCCTCTACGGAAAGCGACGATGAGTCGGCTCAGCCCAAGCAGCCGCCCGTGTCGCTCGGCGAGCACACGCTGATGATTCTCGAGTTTTTCGGCATTATTTTCGACTACCGCAAGAACGGCTTATCGGTGCGCGACGGCGGATACATCTACAGGCTCGCGGACAACCACCGCTCCCACATCGGCAAGCCAGCGTTGGTGATCGAGGACCCCATCCATCCGGACCGCAACGTGAGCGCCAGCAGCTTCGCCTTCTCCAAGGTTGTGGCGCTGTTCGAGGATTCCTACTACGCCCTAAAGTATTTCCGCGCGTCCAAGTTCACGCCATCGGCACTAAGCTGCTTGCTCAGCACGTCCGGCCACACGAGCCACAGTCACAAAGTGCAGGCTGTCCGATCATAGCATCCATCGGTTGAATCCGAGCGTGCGTCTGGATCAAGTGAGTGTAGGAGGACGCGGCCGTCCATGTTGTACAAGATTTGTGAGCCACGTTGAAGCATGCAGGGAAAAACAAGTAGTTAGTATTTTGTAGTCTAGCAAGCAGGAGAAACGAAGTAAATACAACGAGGAAGTGAGTGCGTAAGCAAGGTATCGACCGTCACGGGTGCATCGGGATCTCACGCAGTAAGTCTTCGATATTTACCCATTTTCAGAGCAAAAATGAATACATGGACCCAATAATGACGATATCCCATGTTGAAGTTCTTGGGTTTCCTCTTTTTCTACACGATGCAAAGTCAAGACGAGCAAGCTTCGCCACCTTGACGCTAAAATGTGGGGGCTCCTGCGCTGCGGTTGTGATACTATATGCAGCTCCATATACCTCCTCCCAAGCAGGCCAAGCACTTAGTGTTGACGTGGGTGAGTTCAACTAACACTTGAAAAGCTGCTTTTCATCCCTGGGCAAGTTCGACAAGGTTGCTGCGCTTTGGCTGGGAGACCATTTTTGTACCTAGTAATTTTTATCGTGGAAGTGAAAGTTCTGCATGGTTGTTCACAGGCAGGTAGTTTACGCTACTAAAGATGTTCAGATGTAACCCTACGCAATCTAAAAGTCTTTGAAAGTCGACGCGTTTGCTTCTAATTCGCGTTTGTATTGAACCTGTTGTTGTATATGCTTTAGAGGTCGGTGCAGTAGTTGGTGAACTACCGGTGGAACTACGCATACTGCAGCTTTCGAGAACCCTAGCAGTCGGACGCAGGCAGATGCTGCGGCTGCGAAACAGGCGCAGGGGACGCCTGCGGGTGGCTTTTGTAGCACAACATCTAACCTAAGGACAAAGGTGAGTCAGTTGATGATATATACGGCCATCTACTGCGCCTGCTTCGCAGCCGCAGCATCTGGCCGGTAATAGAAGTACGAAATGATGTTCTAGTCAAATTGAAACGAACAAATGTCTGCCTATTTGCTTGTGAAGAGCGAAAAACTTCCACAGGAAGTGTTTTGTTTTGAGAAGTTTTGTATACCCTCCCTAATTGCGATTTCGCTGTCTCCTGAATGTTACCTGTAACTGGGAATACATTCGTGACGAATTAAAGTTTGTGAGGCTGGTAAACCAGCAAGCTGGTCTCCCAGGATAAAGCTTTGTGTATGTGTTGGGTAGAGAGGATGGAGCGGTGCTACATGTGCCAGCACAGTCCGAGCTAAACTAAAAATCACTACTTTTCGTCTTTGTTGGAACAAACCTTCATCGGCTGGCGCACTCGACTCGGGTCTCGATGCCCTCCCCTTTAGACTCCGTGCTCCTTCAGCGGGTCCCAGGCCGTCACGTAATAGTAAGCATCAATGCTGTCAAGCTTCTTCATCGCAGCCGGCGACAGCTTTAGCTTGGCGAATTCCAGGTTTTCCTTGATACGCTCCTCGTTGACCGACTTGGGCAGAGTAATGAAGCCTTTCGCCAGGCTCCAGGCAATCATCATCTGCGCTGGAGAGGCGTTCAGCTCTCCTGCAATCTCCGCGATGACAGGGTCGTCCATCATCGCACCAGAAGCGAGTGATGATTATTCCGTGACCCCGTGTTTTGCTTGATAAGTGGCGCTGATGGCTGCTCCCAACCACCGTGTTGCTCATTCCCCAATTTCCTTGGCAGCGAGCAAATCGACTTAGCCCAGCGTCTACCTCGTTTGTGGGACTGCACATGAACCAAGCCGTCGATGCTTCTTCGCTGCAGTATGACCCTTACACCACGTGCAACTCGTACGACATCGGCGACAAGAGTTTTCCCGGTCGCGGCAGTGAGATCCTCGACGACGGCAACTGCGTTGTCACCGTGCCGGAGGACCCGAACGTGCCCCCGGTCGCCGCAGTTACGACCATATCCGTTTTGGACACGAGCTTGCTGTCCAAGACGGCCGCGTCTCCGACCGAGCCAGTGTTCACCAAGGTGGGGACGGAGGTCATGTCGGAGAAGCTCCCTTATTCTGGCACCGACCAGGACGAGTACGTCGCGAAGGAGCAAGCCACAGGCACGCCTGCTTCGACGACGACCACCACATCCGCCGTAAACTGGAGTGGACTTCCGAAGACGACATCGCCACTCTTGAGGAACATTTCGGCAAGAAGATGGAGCTCAAGCTCCCTACCAAGGCGGTGTACAAGCCGTCTCCGTGGGCCTATATACCAAGACAGCATCAACTTCAAGTGGGACAAACACCAGCCCAGTCCCGCTGAAAAGTACGCGAAGGCCTTCGGTCTCAACGTGACCGCCTTCATGGATGGTGTGTCGGCACAGAATGGTATCAACTCCAGGAGTGATCTCCCGCAGTGGACGTCGGACCGAGAGTGCTATAACCCCAAGGTCGACACTGTTTGCACTAAACGCACCGGCAAGCAGTCGGGCTATTGCATCCCGACGTGGTTCGGCATCTGTCATGCGTGGGCCCCGGCCACCATCCTCGAGAAGGAGCCCAATTGCCCCGTGAAGTTTAACGGCGTGACTTTCCAGCCCATGGACATCAAGGCGCTGGTTACCGAGGTCTACGACGCCGCCAACATCTCGACTGTGTTCACTGGCTCGCGCTACAACAACTACACGGACTCTATCGACGACTACGGCAGTCACACGGACTACTCGTACCGCGACCTGAACCCTGGCTTCTTCCTCGGTCTGCTGAACTCAACCTTCATCATTGACAGAGACATCGGCACGGAGGTCTGGAACCAGCCTGTCGTCGGCTTCAAGGTGTACGAGCAGACGGCCATGACCCCGCAGAAGGCTGCCAACACCTTCTTCGGAGTCGACTCGTACGATTACTGGAACGAGAATGCCACGAGCATCGTGTACGTCAAGTCGCGTCATGGCGGACGGCGGACTCGTGGCGTCGGGTCGCAACAAGAAGTACACAGTGGGGGGGGGGGGCTACTACGACTATCTCCTCGAGCTGGACGACGCCGAGAAGTTCATTGGCGGCGAGTGGCTGTACGGGTCGAACAACAACCACCCGGACTTCCTGTGGTTCGTGGCGGAGAAGTCGGGCGCTAGTACCGTCACCCAACCTGGTCTAAAGTACGCGGACGTGACGATGCTGCTGGAGAAGGCTGTGATCTGCGCTGGCACGAATTCGCCTTCGGCTCCTGCGGCGTCGCACTAAGGAGTAGAATCTCAACTTTTGGTGGGGTACTCGCCTAAAATCTCACACCTTGCCTTGCATCAAATGAACAGTTTGTTGGTTGCCTTCGTCACTTGCCTCATATAGTATAATACCTCGCTCCGAATTGCGCTCGCTGCTGACACGCAGTAGCGCTCAAGGCTACCTGGAGACGAATATGACGAGCTGCCTTCAACATGCTTGAAAGATTTTTGATAAGCAAAATGCGTATAACTACACAAAAATGTCAGAAAGACCCAAATCCTCCCAATCCATGTTGAAGTTCAATTTTCCAATCATTTCTCAAAGAATACCATAGTGTGAAGATGGCGGAGCCCGAGCCTGATCTTTCGGCCCCCAAGGCGTGGATCGACGTCCATTCCATCGCTGCATGGGAGTTCCTCTTCCCTTGGTGCAAGGAGCTAGAGCGAGTACCAGGCCGTCTACGGGTGTCCGTCGACGGCAGACTGCAAGGGCTCGGCAGTCATCGAAGCCGGCGAACCGAAGAGCCCGAGGGGGAAGACGAGGGAGTCAACAACGAAGACAAGCGACAGCGAGAGATGCAGAGACAGTGGCGACTACGAGAAGCTTGGGAGCTGCTGGTGCTCGTCACCCACCTCGACGCTAAAGTGTGGAAGATGCTGCTGCGCCAAAAGTGCGGCGTGCGCTCTGAAAATCTCGGACTCTTCACTCGTGAGGAGGAAGGGGACGAGAACAGCGTCCATGAAGTCATCGATGGACAGGATGAAGAGGTGCTTATCCCAGACGGATTTAGTGTGGAGGCCGAAGAAGCCTTTAAACAGAGGCGTCGACTGGACCGGGACGGGTTCGTCCTGCCACAACTTGAGTTTACAGCATTCCTGGACAAAGCTGAGGACGTGGCAGTCACCGTATTCGACAAGTGGGGGTGGTTCTTTATGGTCAAAGACGTGTCATTATACGAGCCGAGCCCTGAATATTTGAGAGCCAAGGCGCAGATTCTTGCCATGCCATTTCCCTTCCGTTCTCCAGTCCCGAGGTTGGTGAGTATCCCGGTGGCTATCTCCTTCGATTTGTCTTACGGATGCACGCCCGACCTCTTTGTCCGATACTTGAAGGGGCTGCGAGAGCTTATCGACGACGTGAAGAGCCGTGGTCGGGAGTTGAAAGCGGACGGGCTCGAAGTGGTGGCAGGTAGCGACAGCGCGGAGAATTTCACATACGAGGTGGCTGATCTACGGCTGATTATGAGCAACTTTGAGATGACGGAGGAATCTGCGAGAGCGTTGGCTGCTGTAGTGGGCGCTGGAGTTCCGATCGGCTGGCTGGCTATATGCCTAACAGAGCAAAGACCCGAGGTTGACCATCCCGCGAGCCGACAGGCCTTCGCAACGTTCTTACAAGAAACCTTGATACATCCGCCGAAAGTGCCTCGTATCGGTGGCTTCGAGGTCCGATACGGCGACACTTCGTCGTGGGTCTTTGAGGCGCTATACTCTGCTTTGTCGGTGTCGCGGACCCCCATCGAAAACTTGTTCGTTGCAGGCCAGTGCCTCGACGACGAGACGCGCAAGAGATACTGGGAAATGATGGCACAGACACTTCTCCATTCACGCTCGTCCAACTGCAGCTCCTATTCCTTAGTCCATTGTGCGGATATTTTCTCCCCGGAGATTGGAATGGACGATGTGGCTACTATCATCGAGGCCACCCAAGCGAAAGAATCAATGGAGCAACATCCCCGGAAGGCTTGGTTTTTGCGAGAAGGGACTCAACTGCAACTTATTGCTGGATCGACTGGTGAAGGGGGTGGTGACACCGTTTGCTTGGGTTTTGATACTTGCGTACAGCTGATGGAGAGTCAAGATGGCGAGAATGATCGCGAAAACGCTGGCGACAGTGAGCGCTTGATCAAAGTGATTGTCCCAGCGTATGGTTCTTGTCGTGTGCCGAAACGTTGCCTTGTGGACGACGTGCCGGACCAATTCACAGAAACAAACACAGATTCAACCGGAGGGCCTTTGAAATCGCTCGCTGTGTATCCTGATGCGCACTTTGACTCCGCTATCGGGATGGAAAATTTGCTGCGGCAGATCGGATGGGCGCTTGAGCACCTCTATCTACATTTCTTCGGAGCCGTTGACGATGATGTGGTGAATATCGTTCTTCGCGCATGTCCTCAATTGACAAGCCTAGCATTTGATGCAAACTCCATTTCTTTGAGTCGATTGGCTGCCACCTACGAGGAATTCAGCCAACTCGCTGGAGAAACCTGCCCGGCCATATCTACCATGATGTTCGATCAAGTGGAGAGCATCGGGCAAGACCATGGTCTGGAATTTATGAGGAACCTGGGCGACCCAACCACGCATCTGGCAAAACATTTGACGGAGCTGACCATTTACACCAATGCCGACTCCGGTTCAGTCAATGACGACACGTTCAGGGAACTCTGGTTGGCGCTAGCGAACAACTCAAAACTCGAGAAGCTGCTGATCACTATTTCTCCGTTTTCAGCGTCGCTGAGAGCCTGGGAGAAGCGCTTTTGCGAATTTAACGGGCAGTTGATACAGCCACACCCGCTAGGACGAGAGTACAAGCTGGCGTTTCTCAGCGCGACGTACGGTGAACTGCGGGCTCTTCAACGCCTGGATCGACGTGTTCTCTCGCTAATATTCGAGCTCGCAGCCACGCGTGTGATCCGGTCAGTGAACATATCGCCTGGATAGGGTTGCAATCGCCGCTCGACACTTTCAGCCTGTGTTTGCGTGTAGTACTGTACGCTTTCTATGATCCCTCTCGTGTTGAAGTGGACGATCTTGCATGTTGTTTGACGACCCAATTCAGATGAATGGTACAATTTCGCTAAAAAATACATTGTACTTCTGATCGAAAGTCAAGTGTTTTGTGGCAAATAGAAGTCTTTATGAAATATCCGACGCCGCACCAGATTCTATGGGTAAGTAGCACGCTTCCTGTTCCCGCTCTACGGTAGCTCGTACTGCTGGATTAATTTACGTGAGCCCGTCCGCGACGAGCAATACCGACCGCAAGCACAGCGATCGACGCTCCCAACAGCGCCAGCCCGACAGCCTGTTGGTGCTCATCGATGAAGTTATTGGCACGCGCCAGCCATGAGCTAACGGAGAACGTCTCAACGCCAGCAGCGTTCGCAGTTTCACTGTCCGAGCCCGAGGACGTCTTTTTGTTCCTGCGCGGGCTCTTGGTCCGTCGGGGACCGAGATCTTCAATGTCGCGCTGCAGAGCGCTACCGTCCGGCTTGCTCTTGAGTGCCAACTGTCCACAGGCGCCGTCAATGTCCGTGCCGTGGTTTTCACGGATCGTCGCCTTGAGGTTGTACGGGTCGCGCAGCACCGCGTGGAAGGCTCGGATGTCCTCAGGCGACGGCGAGTGGAACTGCGCGCCCACGTCCGTCGTGTTGTACGGGATGAGGTTCACGTGGACCGACCGGTTCTGCAGCAGCTTGCCAAGGATGTGCGCGGTCTCGATCGAGTCGTTCACGCCCGCCAGCATGCAGTACTCCACCATCACCAAGCGTCCCTCCCTGCAACAAGAAAATAAAAGTCAGCATCACACCTCACTCCACAAAATCACAAATAAACATCCACGTACTTCATCGCCAAATGCTCGTCAATAGCCGCCATGAGCTTGTCGAGCGGGTAGGCCGTGGACGTGGGGACAATCTCACTACGCATCTCCTGCGTCGGGGCGTGCAGCGACAGCGCCAAGCGCACGAGTGGCGCGTCGTGCGACAACTGCTTGATGCGGTGGATCACCCCCACCGTGGACAGCGTGATGTACTTGGGCGCAAGACCAAAGACCTTGGTCATGGCGCGGATGGCCGCCAGCACGGCGTCGTAGTTGTTGAGCGGCTCGCCCATGCCCATGAACACGACGTTGCGGATGGGCGCCACGCGGTTGGCGTGCGCGAGCTGCTCCAGGATCTCGCCGCTGCACAGGTCGGCGATGATGCCAAGCGTGCCCGTGGCGCAGAACGTGCAGCCCATTTGACAGCCCACCTGCGAGCTGACGCAGAGCGTGTTGCGGCCCTTGTGGCGCATGATCACGGCCTCGATCTCGTGGCCGTCCTGCAGCTTGAGCAGCAGCTTCACCGTGCCGTCGGCCGAGCGCTGCTCCGTCGTCACGGTCGTAGTGAAGTGCGCAAAGTGCTCGCCCAGCAGCGCGCGCAGCGTCTTGGGGATGCCCGGGATGTCCTCGAACGACGCCTCCGGGTTCTGGGCCAAGTGGCGCCAGATCGTCAGCGCGTGCAGCTCCTTGAAGCCGTGCGTCTGGAGGAAGGCGGGCAGCGCGTGCTGGTCGAAGGCCGGCAGCGGGCTCAGCGTGCGCTTCTTGACCATGGTTATGGGATGGGGGAAGAGTAGAGCGACGGGTAGGAGGGTGGAGGAGGTCCTGTGGAGCTCTTGCCTGTTCAAGGTGCCGCTTTGGTTTGACAAGTCTGACGTACTTATGGCCAGTGATTGAGTGGTACAGTGTACCGACGGGAGGTGCTGCAATTTCAAAGCGGAGATAATAAGATAAAAACCGCTTTGAATAAGATACATGCTCTTATCGATTTAATTGGAGAGGTTTACTGTTAAGAAAACAAGTATTCTTTTTTTGGACTTACACTTATGAAAAAAGTGCAATTGGGGCTGTGCAGCTGGAAGCGGCCTGCATCTACAAGCACCAAAAGAGAGTGTGGGCGCAGGGGATACTTAAACGCTGGAGTGCTGGTTCAATGCCTAGTCGCTAAAAGGCTTTGTCAAGTCATTAGTATGCGTTTCACACATGATTTTAGGAAGTATATAGTCTCTTACACAATTTTAGAGGCAAGCTGCGTCGTATTTAGCCAATATATATATATATAATTGTCGACTAAAACTGCAAATTACAATAAGCTACTTCCTGAAGTGTTAATATATACATTTGACTTTTCAAACTAAAATATTAAAACTTATGGGCCCAAGCAAATAATTTTAACTAAGGGTATTCATGCTATCTACTTCTGCATACCGGTCAAGTTTTTGTGTTCATAATAGACATGGTTTTTATATCAAAGCAATTATTCTTTCAGGTTTCCCTAAAATCTGGTCTTACTTTCTTACGACGTTAAGGGTTGAAAACGAAAACTGAACAAGTTGTCTTGAGTATAAACGACCACTATTTCACAGAAACCATTCTACAAGTAATTAAAAGTAGACAACAAGTCGTTGCTATTGGGGTTAACTAATTTTAAGATCGTGTGTCTGTCAGCTCTTCGTTGCATTATGATTGGCGGAGACTACACTACTTAGATATTGATCGGAGTAAAGGAGCGTCACTATGCAATTGTTTCGACTACTAACGTGATAAACATGCCTAGACATGGTAACCATCATAAGATGTCGTTGACTTGGTGGCAACTAAAATATGAAAGCTCACCACCCAAGGCAAGGATGCCTCACTTAGCTGAGCATTTTTAAAGAGCGACCCAGCCTCTTCTCGACTCACCTGTAAAAACCCGAGCAAAGCAAGCAAGAGGAACCTAAGAGTCCCTCGCGACGATAATGGAGCCATCCAGCCAAAAGACAAAAAGACAGTGGCGGTTATGGTTGTGCGAAAGCCATCAACGCTACATGCAGTAGCAGAGCGGTTACCTTCCACCTTCAATCAGATCAAGCTCAACGAAAAGGTGCTTGTCCCGCCCCTAGCGCATGGAACATCATTACGCAGCGATTCGAACCAGGAAGAGGAGTCCCCACCTTCACTTTCGTGCCTGTCGTGTAAGCATGTTCTTATATGATTTCCAGGCGTCTGATACGTACACTGCCATTTCGAATGCAGTTGGGGGCAAAAGTGATTAGTGCAGCGGTGTACGCTCCAATACAAGTAGCGCATGACACCCAGGCGACGATGACGAGGCCATCCAGCCAAAAGGCAACAGTACAGAGGCAATAATCGTTGGACAGAAAACTATCTGTGCAACCTGCTGAGCAGAGCGGCCGCTATCCAGCTTCAATTTTCTGGTGATTAAAGAGAAGGCGCTTGTGCGCGTGATCAATTCATTCTTCCAGCTTTTCACATAAGTTATTCTACCGCCCATGGCAACCTCATTGATCGAATCGAGTCATAGCAAAATAAGCACTACCGTACGAGGCAGCTACACCTCGCACCTAAACTATAAATGCTTCGTGGGCCAGCTCAAGACACAACAACCACAGGGGGACCTTTTACAAGCGCTGAAACTTGATACGCTTCAGACAAGTGTGAGTTTAGAACTTCACTGCACTGCGTTGTACTGTACCATATTGGATTGAAGGTTTTGCTTGATGATGATTCGTACGGCACCCCGAGACGTTTGCGTCTAAGTAGAGCTTTGTCTGTCTAAACGCAATGTAGCGGGTGCCGATATCCCACAACAATTTTTTCTAAATGCGCTTTGGGGATCGCCGTTAGTGCATACTTAAGTATGCTCGCTTATACGCGAAATTTGTGCTTACACTATTAATTATTGTTTTGAGCGTGAGGTTTGAGCAATTTGTGGTTACACTATTAATTATTGTTTTGAGCGTGACGTTTGAGTAATTTGTGGTTACACAATTAATTATTGTTTTGAGCGTGAGGTTGAGTAGCTGTCCCGAAACAACAATATTTTTTTAGAGCATTTATACGATAGTAAGTTCATATCTATACCAAATAGATTATCTTGAATGCAATTGCACAAAACTCCTTACAATAAAATCGTTTACGATGTTATAAAGTGTTATTAATATATATTCATCATACTAACGAAACTATTTTTATGCTTGTATCGCCTGCAATGATTATGGACATGATGGAAATGATGCATCCACATATATTGTTGTATACCCTCTGTGTTTTCGATGAATTACTAGATCCATCTGAGCTCGATGCATTTTTTTAATATTTACGTAAGTAACATTCAAGAGTATCGTCAAAATAACAGCAAAACACAACCAGTAATTGCAACAATACCAGTAATAATTTCAACTCTTATTGTCCAGCCAGCGAGCTGGCTGCGCCATTAACGGCGCAGCGCTCTAAGTAGCCTCGGTTTCAGTCAGCGAGGTTTTCCTGATCTGAAGCATGCGCGAAGAGATTAAATACCCTACAACTAATGAGCTCCACGATTAAGAACATCTGTACGAAGTTCTTCATCTCCTCCAAGACTTGCCAAGAATAACCCAGCAGTCATGGCCGGCGGCAGCGGTGCGCTAGCCTTCGAAACGCGCTCAGTCACCTCCGTAATGACGTCGTTAATGTATTTGAATACATTTGGACGACCGCGTACTCGCTTTGCAGTTCTTCTTTGGAGCTGGGCTTGTCTTCTAAATTGTTCCAGTACATGATTGCCTCGTCTTGGCTGTAGGGTTTCTCCCCTGGAAGCTCAGACGACGCAGCGTGGGGCACCAGGGGAAAGATGTAGCTTGACGGTTCTGACGCCCCCACGAACATCATGCCCAGTGCGTGAAACATGCACTGCTCCCAGTGAACTGCTGACTTGTAGATAGAGATCCCCTGGACGACTGATGTCTTGATGCGCGCCACATGTAGGAACAGCTCGCCCGACGAGGCGATGGAGAGTTGGGGCTTTCTCGCAAAGCAAGTATCTATCGCACGGCCAAACGTGTGCCACATTAGTGTTAGAACAGCCGAGTCATGCAAACTTTTAAACGCAGATCCAACCCCCGCAACCGCAGTTTCCTGGACTAGAGTGCACAGATCGCTCAGCGTACAGCCAGGAGCCTCCCCGGTCTGCACACCAGCAAGCAATTTTCGCTCGTCGATGGCTGCTGCCATCTTCTCGCAAATCTTGGCGATTCGCTTGCTGTCAGCCATGTAGTTCAGGTAACGCTCTCGCAATAGGTTCACAACCTGCAACATATACCCCACCGCAGTAGCTTTGGCCAAGAGACCGCCACGCGCACTATTTCTAGTTTGCAGGTATATAGCGAAGGCGGTTAGTAGGGAGTAAAAGTTCTGACTAGGTAGAGCTCCAGGCTCCGCTAGCGACTTTGCAATGCACTCTAAAGAGCTCTCGCTCATGTTACCCAGAGTCAAGAAGTCAGCGAAGCACTTCAAGACTGCCGATTCCTGGCCCGCTGTTCCCTGTGGGACGCCAAGCCCCCTTGCTGCTCGCTGCATCCTGTAGAGTACTCTGGGGTCGGAGCTTTTCCAGCGTAGATGGCTTCTCGACAGTCGCTATTCGAATAATGTGATTGGGAAATATCGCGATATTAGCGTTTCTCACGGTTCGCAGGTATGTATCCTGCAGGTAAAACTAGCCAATCAGCGATACCTTTGGCTTTCCTTCAGATGCCCCTTTTATCCTGTTTTACCAACAGCGATTTTGGCTGAAGGTATCAAAAGGAGCTGCAGGTATTTTTTGACTGGCTGAAATTCAAAACTACAGCCCTTTGATTGGAGAAAATGATTTTACCTGCAGGCGGAGTACGGTTTTTGCAGCAGCACCTTCGGGCGACATTCATACCTGCAACCTTCACACCTTCGAACCGTGAGAAACACTATTATGAATAAGTTAACATTAACACTTGAAGTTGTTATAGGAGATTATCCTGTAATTGCGAGCTCGTACCAACATAATTGGGAAAAGTTTGGGAATAGCTCTGCGACAAATGCTATTGGCTAAAATTCTATGATGACCCAAATTGATTGGGCCAGGAGCAGCTCTCGCAACATAGGGTTAGGGCAACTACAGCCATGTTGACACTTTCTTAACCTACAATACATGTAATACATATAATGTATTACATGTACTAGTATATGGTACTTCACCAAAACTTCAACTCCGTTACCAGACAACCAAGCACACCAGTGTTCGTCGTGTTCAGCATGTGCTAGCATCGGAGAGGTACCAGTAACTTGCACAGGTACCATTATTGCGACACGAAGGCGGGATTTATTTTGGAAAAAAATTTACGATAATTTTCAGTTCGAGGCGATCGTCTCTTCTTCTATTGCAGAGATCTTACAGTATCCTTTTTCTCGCCTCCATTTTCCTCCTGTGGGCATGCATCAAGCAGCGCACCATGGGCGTCCGGTCTTGTGTCCGCCGTAGCCATCTTGGCTTGCGCCATCTGGCCGACTTAATCGGTCTTGCCAGCTCGAATTTTGGCTCGAAAACGATCTCGGCTGAGAAATGCGCCGATAGCCGCAGCTTGATGGCTTGGCGGTTCGGCCTAGCTGCACCTGCACCCTTGCAGTTGGGGACAGTTCGCATCCGGCCCCTGCACGATATAGATGCATGGAGAGCGGTTTGCGCTGCGCTGGGGCAACTGCGGCCCTGGCTGCAAGACCCTTTCGGGCCATTGGCACCCTGCGCGAGTAACGCGCATTTTCGGGGGGCGAGCTCGAGCTGGAGCGCCAGCGCCGGCCTCGCTGTCCGACGGACGCAAGGATGTTCATGGCCTCGTCATCCACAGTGGATAAGCGCATTAGCAAGCGCCGATCTTTTTCTTGTTCTCCGACTCGGTATCTTCGGTTTTAAGTCGGCGTTACGACGCCGTTTCGCCTCAAGTGGTGAAGCTTCCGCGAGGTTTCGACACTTTCGTTTGGCAACGGTGGCTGCGACTACCAACACAAACACTGCAACAGAAGCAGGTAGTTGAGCAGGAGACCAAAGTCTCTCCTCGTACCGCTCGCCGGCTGGCACTTGAATAAGACCCCGCTCCACGGCCACTTGCCCCTATACCCGCGACAATTAGAGCATCCTCTCTCCACGAAAAATATCTCTAAGGGCAACGAGCGACTTCTTCTCAACACACCACACCTTCGCAGCTAAATAACTGCACTCAGGATGAAGCAAGTGCCTGCACGACGCGCGCACTTCGGTTCAACCTCGCGACCACGTCGCAAAAAACTTATTGGCGACCGTCCCGGTTTTACCCTTCCGATACAAAAGGCAAGACGTTTGCCCTCCCCCGCCTTCTGTGGGCGGAAGGAACTGTCCATCACCCTCCTCCTGGCAGGTGTTTCTTCCTCTAACCGCGGGCGGGCGAGAGAATCTCATTTGCAGACGGCGAGACCAAGCGGCAGGGCAGCCCACACACAACTCGCGCCGTCATGGACGTCGGCACCAGCGTGTGGGTCAAGACCAAGGACGCCGCCGTGTGGGCCGCGGGCGAGGTCGTGGACTGCCAGGACGCCGGCGGCATCGTGCGCGTGCGCCGGCTCGACACGGACGACGTCGTTGTGCGTAAGTACGCCTAAAACCGTTTAGCACTAAGTATCCTAAACCGTTTAGCACTAGCCTATCTTTTTAGCACTCTCTAACCTTTGTCCGCGCCCCTTCCCAGGACGCTACCCAGGCTTCGACGACGAGCTGTGTCTGCGTAACCTGTCGGCGGACTTCCCGGCCATGTCGAGCCTCACGAGCCTCGAGCACCTGCACGAGGCGGCGCTGCTGCAGGCGCTGAGCGAGCGGTTCGCGCATGACCAGATCTACACGTCCATCGGGGACATTCTGGTGGCGTTGAACCCGCTAAAACCCTTGCCGGGCCTCTATTCGGAGAGTCACTTAAACGCCTACAAGCAGGTTATGACAGTGCTAACCGGCAACACCAACTGCAACAGCAACTCGGTTAGAGACAAGGAGTTGCCGCCCCACATCTTCGCCATCGGCGGCAAAGCCTTCGGCGGTCTGGTAAAGCCCGAGCGACGCAACCAGAGCATCCTCGTGAGTGGAGAGAGTGGCAGTGGCAAGACGGAGAGCACCAAGTTCCTTATGCAGTTTCTCACCAGCGTGGGTAGCGATCAGTCTCTAAGCGAGAGGGAAACCAGCGGCGCTGTGGAAATCGGCAGAAGAATTTTGCAGACCAACCCCATCCTCGAGTCGTTCGGCAACGCGCAGACCATCAGGAACGACAACTCGAGTCGCTTCGGCAAATTTATCAAAATCCAGTTCGGAGACAACAACCAGATCGTCGGCGCGCAAATTGTGAGCTACTTGCTGGAAAAGGTGCGCTTGTTGCACCAGAGCCCGGAGGAGCGCAGCTTCCACATTTTCTATGAGCTGCTCGAAGGAGCGGACAGGACGCTGTTAGAGACTTTGGGTCTGGAAAAAGGTGGCAAGTACGAGTTGCTCAATTCGTACGGACCCAATTTTGCAAAAAGGAGGAAAGTGGCCGACAAGTACGCGCAGCTCTATGTGGAGACGGTGCGCGCGTTCGAGGACACGGGCGTCGGCGAGCAGGAGCGACTGGAAATTTTTAAGATTTTGGCGGCGCTGCTGCATCTGGGAAACGTGAATTTTAAGGACGCTGGAGGACAGGAAGACGCCACGGCGGTCACGGACGAGTCGCGGTTCCATTTGGACAAGTGCGCGGAGCTCATGGGCGTGAATGTGGATAAACTCGAGACGCTCTTAAGCAGTCGAGAGATCAAGGCGGGTATGGAGGTTATGGTGCTCAAGCTGAGTCCGGAGCAGGCCAAGGAGATCTGCAGGTCATTAGCGAAAGCCATCTACGGGCGGTTGTTCACGTGGCTGGTGCGTCGTTTGAGTGACGAGATTAATTATTACGACTCGACCGTGTCGATCTCGGACGAGGACGAGGAGCTGGCTTCGATTGGTATTCTGGATATCTTCGGCTTCGAGAGCTTGAACCGCAATGGATTCGAGCAGCTCTGTATCAACTACGCCAACGAGCGACTTCAGGCCCAGTTTAACGAGTTCGTCTTTGTTCGGGAGCAACAAGTTTATATCGCGGAGGGGATCGACTGGAGAAATATTTCGTACCCCAGTAATGCCGCGTGTTTGGCTCTGTTCGACGACAAGAGCAACGGTCTCTTTTCGCTGTTGGATCAGGAGTGTCTGATGCCGAAGGGCTCAAACCAGGCGCTGAGCACCAAGTTCTATCGGTATCACGGCGGAGACGGCTCGGCAGACTCGGCGGGTCTCTTACAGCAGCCACAGCTAGCGCAGAGCACGTTGCCTCTGCTCATGTCGTCTTTCAGCCGGTACTTGCACCGAACTGAGTCGCAAGAGGAGCCTGCTCACCAGGACACGAGAAGGCATCCTTTCTCAGCGTCCAAGATGGAGCGTGTGAAGCACCAGTTCGTGGTCCACCACTTCGCCGGACGCGTGTGCTACAACGTCGAGCAGTTCGTCGAGAAGAACACAGATGCACTTCCCGCTGACGCTAGCGGCATCTTGTCCACTTCTGATAACGAAGTGGTGGTGGCGATTGGATCTGATGAGAACGTGGACTCGGGAGCTGAGAACGGGGTGGCCGGACGGAGACGCTACTCTATGCTGCGGCAACCAAGCGTGTCGGCGCAGTTCAAGAGCCAGCTGGACCGGTTAATCGTTCAGATTGGACGCACGGAGGCCCACTACGTTCGCTGTCTTAAACCCAACGAGGTCAAGAAGCCCGGTATTTTCGATCGCGAAAGGATGGTGGAGCAGATGCGCTCTGTCGGTGTCCTCGAGGCTGTACGTATCGCACGGCATGGTTACTCGGTGCGGCTTGCACATGCGAGCTTCATCGAGTTATTCTCGGGTTTCAAGTGTTTCCTGAGTACGCGCGATCGAGCTACGAATATGAACAACCACGACTTGGCTCAAGCGCTTGTGACCGTATTGATGGACAAGGTGCTTCTGGAGGACGGCGTTGAACGTGAAGAGAGGAATCCTGGAGTTTTGACTGTGGTAACCGATGACGGTACTGGCACGGCTTTCGAGAACGATATCAGACGCAAGGACGTTCAGGTGGGCAAGACGCTCGTGTTTTGCAAGTCTACCACCTACAACCGCTTCTCTCGATACCGCCTCGACTTGCGGAACCATTGTGCGACTGTATTGCAGAAGCACTATCGCGGATATCGCCGTCGTGTCTTGTTCCAGGAGCTGTGCAGCTTCGTGGTGCATGTCCAAGCGATTGTCCGAGGATTCCTGGGAAGGAGACGGGTGGATAAGTTGCGCCAATTGCGTCGTGAAAATGCCGCTACTCGTATTCAAGCGTTCTGGAAGCGCTGCATCGCACAGCGCAAGTTCGCTGAAATTATTAGGCATAAGCGACAGATCGCTGCGGCTACCCGGATCCAGGCGAACTTCCGGCGCTTGAAGGCACAGCGCATTCTTTCGGCAATGCTCCTGGATAAGCGGCAACTTGCTGCTGCGATTCGTGTTCAGTCAAATTGGAGGCGGTGGTTGGCGCAGCGCGAGCTCGCGGAACTTCGCAACGAAAAGATCAAGCAAGCTGCTGCTGTTCGTATTCAAGCGCAATGGAGGCGGTGGCTGGCTCAGCGCGAGCTCGCGCGGCTCCGAAATCAAAAGCTCCAGGCTGCCGCTGTTCGCATTCAAGCCCAATGGAGACGGTGGCTTGCAAAGCAGCAGCTCACAAGGCTGCGCTTGCGAAAGCTTCAAATTGCCTCCGCTGTGCGTATCCAAGCGCACTGCAGGCGTTTGTTGGCGCAGCGTAAGCGTGAGAGGCTGCTACGGCATAAGCTCGAGGTGTCCACAGCGATCCGAATCCAGACGCAGTACAGACGCTGGCTGGCCCAACGCAAGCGCAAGCAGTTGGAGAGGGAGAAGCGTGAGCTGGAGGCACCGGTCATCATCCAGAGGCAGAGCAGGATCTGGCTCGAGCAGAACAGCCTCGTGACTGCAAAGCTGCTGCGTTTTCGCTTGAACATGGCGTTCAGGAAGCTCCGTCACGCATGCCAGGCTTCACAGGCTGCGCGCGAAATGGAGGCCGAGCCGTCCCCGAGTGATGATTCCAGTGCAAGTCGAGCCAAGCGACGTATGGCCCGGTCGGTTGGCCTTCCGATCAATTTGTCCAGCTCGGAGCAGGAAGACAGCTCCACCGGCGACGACAGGATGGAGCCCCGACTTCGTATCTCGGCTCCTACCCACCGCCGCACGAACAGCAGACAGCGCAGCCGTACGAACAGTCGACACCGCAGCCGTGCAGGCAGCAGCCACGTCGATGACCGCAACTCTCTCTTGGAGAACGAGATCTTGCGCCTGCAGCAGATGCTGGTGGACCAGCAGAACGGTCGTGAGGCGCGTTCTCTGCGGGACCAGCGGCGTCGGTCGTCGACGTTTGCTCGGCCGCCCCGCAGTGCTCCGCTCGAGGTGAATCGCGTCACCGCGTCGCGTACAGGCCGTCGTCGGTATTCCGTGGATGGCGCGCTATCCGACGATGAGGACGGCGAGATCGACGACGAGGTGTCGCTGCTGCCGCCACGTCGCGCGCGTAGTGTCATGCCTGGCCAGCAGCTCGATCACGTGTCCATGTTGTCCCAGAAGATCGAGGAGCTGGACGCCAAGTGCAAGTTCCTGGAACAGCTCGTGGCTCGCAAGAACTACGAGGACGCCGCGAGAGAGTCCGTCATGTACGGCCGAGGGTCACAGGGCGGCAGGGAGCGTTTCCCCTCGGGCGATGGGTCATTGTACGGCGACGGCGCTCCCAGCGAGGCGGGCTCGGACGTGGACTCGATCATCTTCAACATCCAGAGCCAGATGAACATGCTGCGCCAGTCGATCGCCGTCAAGGAGCAGGCGCTGCAGACGTCGCGCAAGTCGCACGCCATGTCCTTCTCGTCCAGCACGCGGCCGACGCGCTCCTCGTCCGCAGCGTCGACCACGTCCTTCTCCAACCTGCCCATGGGCGAGGCCCCACCGAGCCTGCCGTCGCTGCCGTTGTCCGAGTCTCAACTGTCCGCTGGCGGATCGTCTCATGGCCACAGTCGACGCAGTGGCGGCAGCTCGCTGGGACTCCCGCCTACGCCGACGTCGTCCGTGGCCTCGTCGTTCTACCAGGGACCACCGCGCTCATCCCCCGCACACGTTGGCGGCCGAGGCATGCCCCGCATCGTCAAGTGGGCGCGCTCCACCAACTGCTACGAGTGCGAGGAGCCCTTCAACCTGTTCGTGCGACGTCACCATTGCCGCATGTGCGGCAAGTCATTCTGCCACGAGCACTCGAGCCGGCGCGTGTCCGTCTTCGGCATCGGCTTCGACGACGAGCCCGTGCGCGTGTGCGACAACTGCTTCGCCGAGTACTACGCGGCCTCGCAGGAGCCGCTGACGCCCCAGTACCCTGCGCCGCAGTTCGGCTTCAGCTCCGGCCCGCTGTCCACTTCATCACGACTCAGCGGGTTGAACCTGTAGCTGGATGCGGAAGCTAGAAGACCACGGTGATGGTCTTTTTTGCTTGCAGAGATTTTTTTTAGTAGTAAAGTTTGTAGTTTTGTTTTGGTAGAATTGGTTTTGAATTGAAAGTAGTTAGTTAGATTAGCACCTCTTGCAGTCTTTTTCTCGGCGGTAGAAGGTAAAAGATAACACGTCCAAACAGACGTCCTAAAGTGTCCTATTGTCCTAAAATCCGCGGTATATTAATTGCAATTTGCTCATAGACGGTACCATAATTAGGACAACACAGCTCGTTTTAGGACAACCGGGCTGATTAGGAGCTGTCCTAATAGGACACCCATGATTCCCCAACGGAAGTCTGTCCTAATAGGACAACCTCAATTCATCTAAACGGAGATTTGTCCTGTTAGGACACTTAGTCGACTATAACTGAGAGCTGGTTGACTATAACTGGGAGCTGTCCAATTAGGACACTTAGATGCCTACGTACTGGGAGCTGTCCTATTAGGACACTTAGATACCTACGTAGTGGGAGTTGTCCTATTAGGACAGATGGGATTACTCGGTAGCAGAGGCTCTTGTTGAAGCTGGACTGTGTTATCAGCGTTTTGGCTACCGTGCTACGCTACTTAAAGTCCGTGTAGCCAGCTGGGATGACTGGCGCTACCGGCGGAGCGTGCTGCGGTGCCGCCTGGATCCCTTGCTTGATGTCGTCAATGCGCTGGAGATAGCGGGCTGCTTCTTGCTTGGTGGCTTCGATGAAGGTAAGCAGGCTAGGATGCGTACCCACTCGCGACGCGAAGTCACGATTGTACTTCTCCAACGGATTGTTGGTGCGGTTGACGATGTCAACACCGCACCGCACCATTTCCTGCACGTTCCAGGTCGTGGCATCATATCGCTGCGTCCAGGTCTTGAGGAAATACTTCCAAAAAGTATTCCACTTCGTTTTCGCGCCGGTCTCGTCCACAACACTCCTCACGTACCTGACACCCTACAATGTAGCCATGTATAATAATAGGTCAGACACAAAAATGAGTTATAAAAAAATTGTCCGTACCTTTTCGGCGATTTGGTCCTCCGGGATTACCGTGAGAGTGTCGAGCTTCCCTGGGCTGAGTGCGTCCTTGATTTGGTCTTCGGGCAGCCGCAGCTCAAGTAGTTTTCGACGAAGTGCCTGTTTCCAGTGGAACAGGCACCCAACAAGGTTCGCAGTCGGAAATTGCTCCAGCACAGCGTTGATGAGGGCGGACTCAAAGTCACACGTGACATTTTGGGGCTCTAGCTGGCGGTTGCTCAGGATCACGACCTCGTTTAGAACCCGCCAGTACGTGTCTTGAGACTTGCCTTGCATGAGCACGAAGCAAACAGGCACGTAGAGGTCGACAGAAGGCTCGAAAGCCATCACAATCAGACACTGACTGAACGGCTTAGGAACCACCGCAAATGTTCCGTCAATGAACAGCGTGATCTTCGGGTATCGGAGAATTCGAGCCAAATCAGGATGGGCCAGACCGATCAGACGTTGCATTCCGGTGCCCACAGCGGTGGGGTGGACCACGCTGAACTGAAGAAAGGCCCTCGCATCCATGTTGCTCACGCATCGAACGGCGTCGGTCAAAATGGCTTCAAATACATCACCGCCAGAGCAGTCCTTGCGCGTGTACTTGATGATAGAGATGGCCGGCTTCGCAGGGATGATCGTGAGCGCAATTCCTTCACCACCGTAGCGAAGCTTGAGATCGTCGTACACCTCCTGCCACACGACCGCCGGCGGGGTTGACATCTTGGCAATACTGGAACGCTGCAGTTCCAGTCTTATCTCCTTGCGCACGTCCACCACTTCCGGCTTCGGCTCATCCTTACAGCTGTGCGCACTCTTCTCGGCGACGACGGCTCCACCTCACACAATCAATCTTGCCTTGCATCCTTCACGGAACTTCTTGAAGCTGTAGTAGATCGTGTTCGTTTCCGGGCATGTGCGCTTAACGCAGAACGAATATCCACCGTGGTCCATGACAAGCTTCACACTTAGGCTGAAAAAGTGAAATGGCTGGCAATCCTGACCTATGGGGTCTGACATACAATGACTGGCCAGGATGGGCCCGTAAATACGTGTAACAAACGTCGGTGGCGTTTTAAATTACGCGTAACAAACATTGTGGTCACCAATAAGACGCGTCATATTCATAAATCTAGGTTTTAGGACAGCGGGTAGGACGTAACTAATTTTATTCTGTTACGAAGGATTATACGAGTTTTAAGACATCTTTCGGTAATTTTCGGGAGAGTTTTAGGACAAGTAGGACATTTTAGGTATCGTTTTAGGACGTGTTATCCGACACCCGGTAGAATGCAATGCGTTCAAAAGCAGGGACGAGTCAAAGCTGCTTTTTCCACGATGGAGTTCAAGTGGGAGTTCCTCGACACGTGGCTCCGAACCAGTCTGGCCCCCGAACCAGCGTCGCCTCCAAGCACAAGAGTGTCAGCGGCTTCCCATCGCGATGGGACCGCTACCTGAGGTCGATGGAAGTCATGTTACCCGTGAATTTCGAGGCGGTCCGCGAACAGTAGAACGTGTGAACGACAAGAACAAGCGCGAGAGGCCATGGAGTTGCTGAATATGCTGGCAGTGGGGACAACGCGGCGTTCAAGGAGGTGCTTTTCGTGGTCACAGGAAACGCGAACCTACCGCGTGACACGTTGAAAGTTTATCCGATTTGGGTATGCCTTTTAGTCGGAACTCTGGAGTCACACGACCCGTCCGTAACGTGGAGGTACGCTGTTTGCGTGTGGAACAAGCTCAAAGGGATCTTTTGAGTTCGAGGCAGCAATGGAGAAGTTGATAGCTGTGGGAAGTGCAAGCAGCGACGACTGGTCTGATGCAGATGTGGTGGTGGAGTGGAGAGCGCGCCACGAATCTGTTCCAATGTGCGGGCAACAACAAGGGGGTGGCCCAGAGTCCACAACTTCTGCGTCGGCAACTTGGACTCCTCTTTGATTTACATGTGCCGCCTGTGGTTCATCTGGGCGCTGTTGGTGATTCCGCCGCACTTATCCGTTCGTGGAATTCGTACCATGTCGAAGTAGAAGACAACCGGGCGTACATCTTAAAACCTAATTTTGCGCTGTCAGGGTTCCGGATATAACCACTGGGCGCCTTCCACTAGAGAGATTGGGCTGGTAGTGCACAAGGTGGGGAAGTAGGGCCCAGTTACAGGATTGGAATTGTCGCGGGGTGCAATACCGTATTTGAGATCTCCTACTTCAGACAGATCTCCTAATTCATACTAGTGATTAGCCAATCATATCGCTTAACGGTACCAGCTCAGCATCAGAGATCTCCTAATTCATAGTGTAAAAATTGGGCTAACCGACTCTATCATTGCAAGAAAAGCGCCATGGGGCGCACCCCAATGCAGCGAGCACCCGGGCAGCAAGTAGGAAGAACGAGGACGTCCGGCACGGGAAAAGCCCCCAAGCAGTTCAAGCGCGTAGCGATCACCTACAACCACAAGCGCTCTGTAATAGAGTTTTACGATGCGATCGTGTCGAAGACTAAGATGCATACCACAGTACAGTACTTCTACCCAGAGCTCCTGAAGGACCTGTTTCCTGCCAAAAAGCGGCAAATACACAACTGGCTCAAGCAGCGCGAGCTGATCGTGGAAAAATGTGAGACTGGATGTGGCTCTCACTGCAACGATCGACAACTTGGCACGTCAACCACGCTGCCGCACGAAATTGAGCAGCAGGTTGTTCTTTGGATCAATTCTCTGCGCAATGAAGGTGTTCCTGTGACTGGGTCTATGGTTCGAATTCAAGCTAAAGACTGCTATGATAGCACGGACCTCCCTCGCAACAAATTTGCAGCCTCCCAGACTTGGCTTCGATCTTTTCTGCGTCGCCATAAATTCAGCATCCGGCGGCGAACCCGACAAAGCCAGAAAACCCCCCAAGACGCTGAAGAGCAAGCTTCAAAATTTGGCCAGCAAGTGCGGAAAAAGATGCAAGAACTCGGGGTCGACCATGTTTTTAATGCAGACCAAACAGGTTGGTTTACTTGATTTTTACGTGGTGCGTACTGCGTTTTACTTTGTATTGTGCTAACTATTTGGTGTGTTTAGCAATAAATTATGAATATTTGCCCAGCAAAACTGTTGCCTCCACCGGTGCGAAGACGGTTTGGATGAAAAGCGCAGGTAAAGACAAGGACAGAGTGACGTTGATGCTTCTTGGAGACAGTAAAGGGCGGCGCTACGATCCGTTTATGGTTTTCTAAACGAAGCCATCCAACATTCCCGAACGGGCGTTGGAGAATACCGTCTTCCAACATGGATTTGGAGCGCAAATATGGAGGCAACTGCGCGGAGAACAGCATGAAGTGCAGTTGTATGGAAACGCAGCGGGCTGGTGGAACGGGGACATGACGATACAATTTCTACTGTATCACTTTTGGCCCCGGGACAACATGAACGTCCCCATTTTGCTTCTTTTAGATGACTTTTCTGGACACTGGAGGCGTGATGTTCAAATTTGCGCTCGCCTTTTGAACGTGGAGCTCATGCCAATACCGGCCGGCTACACATTTGCGTGTCAGCCGGCTGATATTTCGTGGAACAAGCCTCTGAAAGATTTAATGCGGAAAAATTGGGTTGACAACATGCTTTTGCAGCTACGAAACTCGACGGCAACAGTCCCGTTTAAATTGAAGCCCCCGACCAGACAGCAACTAATAGGTTGGACGAAAGCCGCCTGGGCGACGTTGTCTGAGGGTGTTATCAAGAGCGGGTTTGCCAAGGCAAATATCATTGACTCGGATCGTGTTGGAGAAAACGTGGGGTGTGGAAGGGAGGTTGCGATCGCAGAGCCAGATTGGGATCTCCTGAGCAGACTACTAGAGGAGGTTCCTGTAGTACGTCATGTTGTGGACCCCCGGCACGATATTGATACGCTAGAGAGAGAGGACGATGCATTCTAAACTCCTTGATAATACATGTACCCATTTCTTGCTTTCAATGGTACAAAAATGCGTCGGTACATGTACATCTCGTGTTCACATTGCAACAACACAACTTCAATAATTTGCAGTCTGAAGTAGGAGATCTCAAATACGGTATCCGTCTTTCAGTTACGGTTCGCAGTGTAGGATCGATGAGTATAAGTGTTCCAAGTGTTGGAAGTACGCCGAGAGCCAATTCCTTGTAGAATAGAAAAAAAGTGTTGCGAACTGAATACGTACCGGATCCATCGCAGGTGGAGGGTTGGGGTCACTCCTCGCTGTCGACCCGAGTCACCCTTCCGGCTCATGGCGAATTGCGTACACGCGTGACGGTAGCCACACGCACAACCACCCACCCTCGTTCGACGTCCGAATCCACGTCGCACATCGCCAGCGAGACGCTCGGCGTACGGCTCAAGTCGAGCTGACCCAAGCGGATCTCGTGAGCGTTCAGTCGGAAGCTGGCGTGTCTACATCTCGAATATACGCCACCATGTTGGCAAGGGACGAGGATACGCTGGTTATTCCAAAGGACATCACCAACGCCAAAGGCAAGGCTCGCTCGGAGATTTTGGCTTCGAGTACCACAGTGGAGGCTCTATTGGAATTGCTTGAGGCCAAGAATTTCCACTACAGCTACGAGACGGACTCTGCCAACCGCCTACAGTACTTGATGTGGGCTCACCCGGAAACTACCAGCTTGGCGCGCTACTTCATGGACATACTTGTCATTGACTGCACTTACAAGACAAACAAGTACCGCATGCCCTATTCAACGCCATCATAGTCACGGGGATGAACACGGTACTCCCGCTGGCGCAGATTTGGATCCCTGGCGAAGCTGAACCAGACTACACATGGGCGTTATCAAAGCTGCGAGACTTACTGGTTGTCAACTCGATTACCATGCCCCGCGTGATCCTGACGGACCGCGAGCTTGCTTGCACAAACGCAACGGAGACAGTGTTTCCGACATCGGCAAAACTGCTGTGCCAGTGGCATATCAACCGCAACGTACTCGCGCAGGCGCAGAAAAAAATCGGCCAGGTCGACGTGCAGAACTCGGTGGTCATCGGCAAGAAGAAGAAGAACAGTTTGGCCACCGATATATTCCTGGCTAAGTTCTACGAAACGGTCGCGTCGGAGACGGAGGAGTAGTTCAACACAAGGAGCGCTGGACTTCGTGATCTGTCCAGCAGTATGTGGAAATATCTCGACAAGGAGTGGTGGCCGTACAAGGAAAAAAATGTGAAGTGCTGGACTAACCGCTTCAGTCACTTCGGTAGACTGAGTACGTCAACGGTCGAAGGCACTCATGCTTCTATGAAGCGCTGGCTGGATAATTCAAGAGGGGATCTGCTTAAAGTGTTCATGCAGCTTCTGCCATGGTGGATCGGAGCTGCTCGTCGCATCAGCTTCCAAACGGCCAAGGACACGAATGCTATCCCTATTCTATTCAGAGGTGACGGTCGTTTCTCAGCTGTGGTGCAGATCGTCAGCGTATGGGCCCTGACCCAGACGAACGAGCTGTGGAACAAAGCGCGAAAAATCGTTGTCCACGGGCTGGAGCGCAGCATCTGCGATGGCTCGTTTCGTAGGGTTCATGGCAGGCCTTGTATCCACGAGCTGATGACAATTATTGATTCGGATGGCCGGATCAAGCTGACACCTGACGACTTTGATAAGCACTGGTGGCTTCCCGAGGTGTCTAGCCAGAGGAGCGAGAGGGTCCTAGAACCCGCCACTCTTCCGAAGAGAGGTATTTTCTTGAGGCCCCGGCTTCACCAAGCCGGACACGGTGAGCACAGTACGCGGAGGGAGCCGTCCCGCTTTGAAATCGATGCCGAGCCATTCAATGCACTGGGCGCACAAGAACGAAGCTCAACCCCTTTTCAAGCTCTACTAAACGACGAGGAGTTTGAGCTACTTTCAATCCAAGATCTGCTGCTACCTGACCAAGATGAGGAATTCTAGCGGATTGCAATCCCACCACGTTCGTGGGCATACGCAGGTCTTCGTTCTCTGGATGAGTAGACGGAAATTCGGGACGGACTGTTTGCTCTATATTATCTGATATTTGCATTGAGCTTCAATAATAATAGTTTCCATTCATGCACTTCCCATGATATCGATGGCAAACGCCACTCGATATTGCCACGTAACATCATGGTCAAACGACACATAATGATGCGAGCACGGGTAAGATACGTGGTAAGATTCGCTGCTTCAACTCCGCTGTCAATATCGTAGGTCATGGCGACAGCTGTAGGTTCGTGCTCTATACACGGGCGCTCCGTAATGGGCGCTCCCTAGATTCTCCCGGTGCAAAAGTGGTAATGAGCGGCGATTTCTCTGAGCGCAGCGATTTGCCCATTCTTAGAAAAAGCAGTCGGGAACAAGATGATAGTTTGCTTTTGACTAAGCTGCTTGGCTGACAGTAAACAGCAGCTTGTAAGGATGGCGGCCGACGCATGGGCATCGCGTGCTTAAGTGTGAGCTCGGCGATACCCCGGCCGTTGTGTTAAACGGGTGACATCAACAAAAGGTAACCGCGTCGAGAAACGAGAGATTGCGCTAGTCGACAAGACAAAAATTCGCCCGTGATTACGACGCGGATTATCGCAAACAAGTACTCGTGGTTATTGGCGCGCAAGTATCTGACTTCAACGGCTGCCGTTCGATCAACGTGGGCTTCGGTGCGGCTGTCCTTTCAGATCCCGCCATATCGATATCGAGCCAGCTTCAACGTGGTACAAGGCTCAACCACAAGACTTTGACTTCGCAGTTATTGGGGTCTAGCAAAGCAGCGGCGCGGAAAGACTGTGATCTACCTGCTCCACCTGAGGACCGCACTACCGCTGCAACGACACACCCTTCAGCATAATCCGAGCCTTTTCGTTTCTGCATTTAACTTTAATATCCACCTTCGTCTCGAATGAGATCCAATTCATGACTTATTACAGGAGCAACCCCAACCCTCCACCTGCGATGGATCCGGTACGTATTCAGTTCGCAACACTTTTTTTTTCTATTCTACAAGGAATTGGCTCTCGGCGTACTTCCAACACTTGGAACACTTATACTCATCGTTCCTACACTGCGAACCGTAACTGAAAGACGGATACTGCACCCCGCGACAATTCCAATCCTGTAACTGGGCCCTACTTCCCCACCTTGTGCACTACCAGCCCAATCTCTCTAGTGGAAGGCGCCCAGTGGTTATATCCGGAACCCTGACAGCGCAAAATTAGGTTTTAAGATGTACGCCCGGTTGTCTTCTACTTCGACATGGTACGAATTCCACGAACGGATAAGTGCGGCGGAATCACCAACAGCGCCCAGATGAACCACAGGCGGCACATGTAAATCAAAGAGGAGTCCAAGTTGCCGACGCAGAAGTTGTGGACTCTGGGCCACCCCCTTGTTGTTGCCCGCACATTGGAACAGATTCGTGGCGCGCTCTCCACTCCACCACCACATCTGCATCAGACCAGTCGTCGCTGCTTGCACTTCCCACAGCTATCAACTTCTCCATTGCTGCCTCGAACTCAAAAGATCCCTTTGAGCTTGTTCCACACGCAAACAGCGTACCTCCACGTTACGGACGGGTCGTGTGACTCCAGAGTTCCGACTAAAAGGCATACCCAAATCGGATAAACTTTCAACGTGTCACGCGGTAGGTTCGCGTTTCCTGTGACCACGAAAAGCACCTCCTTGAACGCCGCGTTGTCCCCACTGCCAGCATATTCAGCAACTCCATGGCCTCTCGCGCTTGTTCTTGTCGTTCACACGTTCTACTGTTCGCGGACCGCCTCGAAATTCACGGGTAACATGACTTCCATCGACCTCAGGTAGCGGTCCCATCGCGATGGGAAGCCGCTGACACTCTTGTGCTTGGAGGCGACGCTGGTTCGGGGGCCAGACTGGTTCGGAGCCACGTGTCGAGGAACTCCCACTTGAACTCCATCGTGTAAAAAGCAGCTTTGACTCGTCCCTGCTTTTGAACGCATTGCATTCTACCGGGTGTCGGATAACACGTCCTAAAACGATACCTAAAATGTCCTACTTGTCCTAAAACTCTCCCGAAAATTACCGAAAGATGTCTTAAAACTCGTATAATCCTTCGTAACAGAATAAAATTAGTTACGTCCTACCCGCTGTCCTAAAACCTAGATTTATGAATATGACGCGTCTTATTGGTGACCACAATGTTTGTTACGCGTAATTTAAAACGCCACCGACGTTTGTTACACGTATTTACGGGCCCATCCTGGCCATTCATTGTATGTCAGACCCCATAGGTCAGGATTGCCAGCCATTTCACTTTTTCAGCCTAAGTGTGAAGCTTGTCATGGACCACGGCGGATATTCGTTCTGCGTTAAGCGCACATGCCCGGAAACGAACACGATCTACTACAGCTGCAAGAAGTTCCGTGAAGGATGCAAGGCAAGATTGATTGTGTGAGGTGGAGCCGTCGTCGCCGAGAAGAGTGCGCACAGCTGTAAGGATGAGCCGAAGCCGGAAGTGGTGGACGTGCGCAAGGAGATGAGACTGGAACTGCAGCGTTCTAGTATTGCCAAGATGTCGATTAAACGGAATTGTTTGGAGGATCAAAAAAGTCTCCGTTCAAACAATTCGATAATGGGTTTGGTCGTCCTTTTAATCACCCCCTTATCTGGCAACTCGCTTAAAATATATCTTAAAGAATGTTTGGGTCCAAACAGCTCCCTCATTTAGAGATTTCGTTTGAATTGAAGTTGCGCGCGCGATCTTGGAGGGTTTTAGGACGCGAAAGCGCGCGCGCCCGCAACGCACACACCTCATTTCGAATCTCGCCTCGTAGTGCAGAAGTTCTCGCCTGCTACAAACGTGTACGTGTACGTGTATGAACTACTGTATTTGTTCAAACCATCTAAAACATCGTTTATTCACTATTAGCCAACCATGCACCCGTCTCCGCCAAGCAAGCGCCGCCACGCGACAAGAAGTGTTGACGAGACTTCGACTGTTCTCGTCTCCAAGCACCGCAAGCTCAACGCCGCGGCGGACGACGTGCGAATCGCCATTAGGAGAGCCTCGCAGCAGGATCGCTGCTGATGCACCCGACAACCCTCTGCCTTCGGCCATCGTTGCCGTGGTGCCCATGGGGCTACCGACAGGGCCCAGTGCCTCCGCGAAGATCAAGAAGACCACGATGCTGACGGTGGTCAGGACCGTGACCACTGTGAAGACTACCGTCACGACCCGAGCGTCCCCAACATCGCCACACCAAACGTCCTTCGCCGAGGAGGAACTGCCCCGAGAGACATCCGAGCGCTCGGCTTCTGGGCACAGACAGTCGATGTCACCACGGACGCGATCCGGTCGGGTTGTGCTGCCCGAAGGCGTCAACGCGTCCGTGACCATGAAGGTGGCGCCACTGGCAGAGTTTCGGCTCTCTCCGGCTGCCTCGTCGAGTGGAGGCGCTAGTCTTCGATCCAGCCAGAGCACGGAGACTGAAGCATCGCCTGCGCGCTCAGCTCCGAGTGCTGATGATGCACACTCGCCTATGAAGGCAAGTTTCCAAGCAAGAACCGCTACCCCCCCCCCGTGGTCACCCCAAAGCCCCTTCCGGACGCGCCTGAACAAGCGTGCAGATGTTCTTCCTGCCTGGTATACCGAGGCGGTCGCCTCCGACGACAACGACCCCGAGACGGAGCCGCTCATCGGCTCTCCAATCCCAGCTGCACGCCTATCGATCACCTCCTCGCTCATGAGCTCCCCGGGTTTTACGGTAGTCGACGGCGGTCCCGGAAACCCGCCTCGCGATGAGTGGAAGCTCGAGTCGTGGCCGGACGACGTACAGTTCACGTCTGCGCAGCTGAATCCGCGCCATTGGACCCTGCCGTCAGCGTGGGGGTGAGAGGGGGGCTTGGCTGTGGATGCGAGGAGCGGTGCAAGGCAAGCACTTGCCTAAACGCACGTAACAGCAGATTCTGCACGGAGTACAATTGCACCTTCGCTGCCGAGTGCGGCAATGGGCTTCTGTGATGAGGCCCAGTGGATTTCTCCACCGAGCCCAAAGTCCAGCTGACCCATACCATGCAATATCGGACCTGATGACCATATCGGACTTGTGTACAAAACACAACATTACTCCTGAAGATTGGCTACAGAGCCAATATTTTTGACTGTGATTGACTTTTGAGTTTGAGTTTAGGGGAATCGAAAATTGATGTGAAGGTAAAGAGCCTGTTTGAGCCTTGATTTATAGGCGTTCATAGCCACAAGGAAATGGCCTGAAACGGCCTGTAGACTGAGAAAAACGCAAAAAACCAAAAACTATGCAAATATCGCTTTGCTGGGCGTACCAAGCGAACCAAGTCGCGTGCAGGTGCGTTGCCGATCCTCTGCGTTGCTTCTTCTTTGGCTCCTCACTAACGTCGTCAGTGCCTTCGTCTGCCATGGTTCTCTTACGTGCAGGAGGCGCGGGATCCCCGTTTAGCTTAGCCTACAGCCTATCCATGCGAGCGTCTTGGATCTTCTGGTTCTCGATAAGGTGTTTAATGACAGCGGCTTGATGGTCGATCACTTTCTGCTCGTAGCTTGGCTTGCTTGGCTTGGACTCGTGTTGGCGGGTTGGTGTATCGGTGCGTGTGGTGTCTTCACAGGGAACCGGAGCCTCAGCGAGATGCGTGGACCATGCGAGCAGATCAGCCTGCGAGCAGCGAGCGTGAGCGACGCAGACCTCAATGCGCTTGACGGCGGGGCTCTCAGGGTTCAAGTCTTTCAGCAGCGGGTAGTGTCGAAGGGCACACGCGGTCAGGACGTTGAGGACCTTCTTGCTGATGTTGAAGCTCTCCGTTTCGAGCTGGAAGCAGGCGGCGAACAGGACGCGTTGGACACCTTCGATCGACTCAAGCGTCTGGCTGTCGAAGGTGGACAGGTCTTGAAGCGGGACATCGGCCTTGGGTTTGTATCCACTGAGTACCTTGGCGATCATGTGGTCTTCCTTGCTGGTGTTGAATATGTAATTAAACCCCTTGTTCGTTGTGGTCAGATTCCAAGCGCCACGGTCGAAGATCCAGCGCGCAGTCATCTTCGCACAGCCGTTGGCGTGTTGTGCGCCGCCGCGTCGGAAGGAGTGCGACGTAAGAGCAGCGGCAACTCCAGCCGCGGGTGCGATGCGGTCCAGGATGCGGTTTACGTGCACGTAAATCGTCGGCGTCTTGTCCCCTCGAGGTGCTGCAGCAGGAGCGGTTAGACCAGCCGTGTCCGGACGTGCATTCAAGAGCTCCATAAGCGGCACATTAGGCGACAGCGTGACGACCGCCTGCTGAGCTTGCTCGGGGAGGTTGTCGATGAGAGCTGAGCACGGCGCGGCTTGGACGACCAGTGCGAGAGCGACGGCGAGCAGGGGGCATGTGGCGAAGTCGGCGTCTGGGAAGAGCGACAGCCCTTGCTCTTCCGACGTCTTCACGCGGATCAAGCGCAGGAAGAAGACACCAGCGGCGTCAATGGAGAGATTCCGTTTCTGGATCAACTCCAGGTCCGACGCTCGCCCAAACAAGTACCACAAGAGACAGATAAGAGCAGCATCTTGGTAGTCATTTGCAGAACATGCATAAGTATACAAATACACTAACATTTTTTTCAAGTCTGCTTTTGTACATGGTGAGGCTTTCGATACAAAACCACCCCCATCTCGCTTTAGACAAAAGTTGTCTAGCGTTTTCCCCATTTTTAGCAGACACGATTCTAGCGACGCTCTGTGCTGAGGAAACTGGTCAAGAAGCCAGATTTTGGCCTGGCGATAGTACTGCATTGCAGTGTTTCGAGCAAGCACTTTGCCCTTCTTGCCCTCGCTAAATGCAAGATACATACCAAACTTATCCATGACGCACACAAAACTCTTTCCGCTCTCATCTGCCTCAATACATTTTCTTACATACTCCTCATCTACTTCCTCACCCTTAAGAAACTTGGAGAACGCTGCAACGGCAGTCGCCTCCGCACGTAATGTGTTTCCAGGCTGCAGCTCCTCCAAGCCCATGGTGGTGGTCCGATAAAGAGAAATATGAAAGTGATATGCCTAAGACTTCGTGTTTGAAGAGGCATACATATATTTTACGAATTTATCGGACTTGATACGTCCGATCGAATGGTTTAGATGACTCACCTACCCCTACATCATATGATTGGTCAAATATGAAAATAATAGTGGCTGTCATTGGCTAGAAAACTGAAGCTTCTTATGATTGGCCAGAATCTGCAATACAAACTTTGAGTATGGTCCGATAAAACGTCATATTCATCCATATCAATCAACGACGCTGACCCGTATCAATCAAGTGGACTTCAAGTACGACATGGCTGAGATGGACCAGGACCACCAACTGTCGGCACGAGACATGCGACGAAGGTAGCGAAACCCGAAGACTGGGCGAGGCTTCGCTCAGACCCCGGCTTTGAGCAATGCCTGTCTGGGACCCGAGATGTCTGGCATTAGACATCCCAAGTCTGAGCAGAGTCTGGAAAGCTGAGAGAAGTTGCGCGAAGCCCGAGCTGAGCCTCGAGCGTGATGATCGGAGCCCCGCTCAAGTCGAGGAGCTGAGCGGAGTCTGGTGGAGTTGGAGTTTGACATTTCCCGTGGTTGCGGAGCTGTTGCCCAGGGTGGCGAGCTGAGTCGTGGAGCAGGCGTCCGAGCGGGGTCGTGCCGAACACGATCCGAGTACCCACCATGCTCATGGAGTCTCCGCCCAAGATGTCGAGCTGAGCGGAGTGACATGGAGTCCGAGCCCAGCCTTGGACGTGACGTCGAGAGGCATTGCTTGAGTCGAGAAGCCGAGCAGAGTGCCATGGACCTGAGCGGAGTGGCATGGACTTGAGCGGAGTTGTCGAAGGCCAGTTGAAGTGCCGGGTGAAGAGTCGCTGGGCTTAAGTTCAGACAGTGGTACTGACTTCGAAGTTGGTGGTACTGGCCAGTACACTCATCCGGTGAATCAGCCGTAATCAAGCCTACATTGGGTGCGCCTGCTCAAGATCGCAAAAACTTCAAGCGGATCTCAACGGCCAGCAGCGACTCCAAGACGTCGCCCGCCAGCATGGAGCCCCCGCATTGGCTGAGACCAAAGATTTCAGGCGGAACTTCAAGGGCGCGGTAAGCATACAGCCGACACTCTTCGCGCAGCCAGTCAGAGTGTACCCAGGGGGATATCGTGCCCCCACTTAGTGAGTCCTAGTTTGTGCATGTGTTAAATTTAAACAGAGTTCGTTTTGCCCCGAAGGACGCAAGTGGTGGAGGTCTTTGGCCAGAAAGTGTCTTTGCGATCATCCACACAAATTCAAGCTAACATATCAACGTTGTCAGCGTGCCTCGGTGCGACGGCAGTACGGTTATTTCATATTACTGTTACATCTTCGGGTGTATTTCATATTTTCGGGTGGAAGGTGATCCATTCTAAGGTTTAGGCAGGATAATTGTATTGTGTGCTTGGGGACATTGGCGTGCCCCGGTGCATTGTGTGATTATTAGTATCGGTTTATTGTGGACCTGGTGCGCGGGAAGTCCCAGGGTGTGTGTGTGAGTGCCTTGGATTCGGACTAGGCTCAAACCGAGCCAACTAACTCCAACCAGCCGGGTCGTAGCTTGTCTCGTAGAGAAGAAAGGAGAAGCTGGTACGAGCCTTGCCCAGGCTCAGACAAATAAAAGGCGAACTGGGCCCAGACCCAGGCCGATCGGGAAAGAAGGGGTGTTGTGGTTCTAAGCCGAAACCAAAGAGGGAAGTAGGGGCTATTGTGTGTGGTGTTGTGTTCATTAAAGAAAACCCGGGGCATTTCGGGCTGTGGACACGTGCGCATTGGGACTCGCCAAGTGGGGAGCGAGTTTCGTCTGGGAACACCTCCGGAAACCTTCAACATTGACAGCAGCTGGTGTGGCCGACGCGAGTCTGGGCCCACAGCGTAGCCGTGATCGAAAGAACCTCCAAGGGGATCGCAGAGTGGGGAACACACGCCTCGCCCGACCCAAGTCGGCGCTGAGCCAAGAGTCCAAGCGGCCAAGCCCAGCGAAGTGGAGTGGGAGTGTTCGCTCAGTGGAAGGAGCTGAGCGGAACTCTTGCAGCGCTAAGCAGGGCTGAGCCAAGTGGTGCAAGGGCTGAGCGAAGACCAAGGTCGAGCGGTCTAGCAACCTGAGCAAAGAGCGCGGGCGCTTCGTCACACTTCACGAAAGCCGCGCTCTCGCTATTGGTCGCAACCTGCGCACTGGAATGCGTGGTTTGGTGGCCCAAGCTGCGATTCCTGCCGGAGAAGTCATCGGACAGTACATCGGCCACATGGACTTGTTCGGGCCGACCTGCAAGAACGGCCCAGTCAACGACGGCTACAGAATGCACCTACGGACCCGCACTAAGGGCAACAAGTTCATCGGCATCGACGCCTTGAAAGTGGGCGGCAACCTCCGCTTCATGAACCATGCCTGCAATCCAAGCGCCCGGTTCCACGAGGTTCAAACCGGGCAACGGTTGACGGTCGTCGCCGTCAGCCTTCGTGATATCTAACCGGGCGAGGAGGTGACGGTGTCCTACGGTAACAAGTTCTCTATGAACTCACGGATGAGCAAGTCCGTTCCGGCCGAGATCTTTCGAGGGCCAAGGAAGCGTTCGAGATATTGAAGAAGAAGATTGTCTCGACCCCGCTGCTTCGCAATCCAGACCGCTCAAGACCGTTCGTGATTATACCTCATGCGAACCAGTGGGCCGCATGCGCGGTTCTCGGCCAAGAATACAACGGTGTCATCCTCCCGGTCAGGTTCACGGGGCGCGTGTTGAACAATGCTGAGCTCGGGTATCACATTGCCGAGAAAGAGGTAGTGGCCGTGATGCGAGTTCTGGACGTGTTCCAACCTCTCGTCCAAGGACGTCTGGTCAAAGTTTTTACTCGGCATTCAGTCCTGAGTTGGTTGCTGAAGTCCAAGACTGCGGATGGAAGATGTGTCCGCTTGGGCGTCACTCTCTCTCATTGGGACCTGGAAGTGCACAAGATCAAGCGAGATGAGACGGTCTACCGGCTATTCTGGGCGCAGGTATCACACCTCGCGAAGATCTGGACGAGGTCGCTTCCCTGTCCAACTATTCGGATCCGATCGCCAAGATCGAACGTCTGTGTCCTCTGTGCTATCTACCAGTCGAGAATGCGTGGAGGCTCAACGGCGGAAGAAACGGAAGAGCTCGGGCAGCACACTGAATCAGCTCGTCGAATGTGGTAAGAGAGCAGATGGATGTGAGTAACATTTTGATTTCTCGGTGGACACTAACATCTTTTTGATTTATTCGTTACTTTTTAGACTGGAGTACAAAGCTGACAAGGCTGCAGCACGTATCGGTGGAAGGCAGAATGATACCGCTGTTCTGGTGATAGACTTATCGCAGAACTTGACCATCCCGTCGGTGTCCTCGACTCCTTCGAAGTGGTACTTCTGTTCACTAGTGAACGTGAATGTGTTTGGCATATTTCACGAGAACGACGGCGTCCAGACCAAATACGTGTACGACCAGACCGTCGGCGGCAAAGGCACGGACCAAGTGAACTCCATGCTTCATCACATCCGAACGGTCCTGGTGTCAGCAGGGAAGAAGCGGCTTGTCGTGTACGCCGACTATTGCTCGGGTCAGAATAAGAACAATGTTGTGATCAAATTCCTGCTGGCCCAGGTCCACATGGGCGTATTTGAGAGGGTCGACTTCAAGCTCTTCGTAAAAGGACATACGAAGAACTCCTGCGACAGAGGGCTTGGACACATCCGCAAGTACGTGTCACGACAAGATCTCTGGACAATGGGTCACATTGTCGACGTGGTGAAGGACTCTGCCACGTCCAATGCGACGGTTCACATCTCGCGAGGTGATGATTTCTTCTACAGCTACAAACCACTAGTGTCTGAGCTCTACAAGACTCTAGTCGGCGCTCAGCAGTTTCAGATTTTCTTGATGGATGCGTCCAAGCCGGGAGAGGTGCGATGCAAACAGGGCCCTGACAGTGTCGCGGAGGAACAAGATCTCCGTAGAAAGATTGACGGTGTGTTGACGGAATGCAATGATGTCCTTAAATCACGATTGTAGTAGCAAGTCCTAACTGTGCTACGCACAGTTAGGACTTGCGAAATATTCGCGCCCGGATGACCGTGCGAGCTGCGTGGAGATACTGGTCGAGATCAGAGCTGTGGAAAACATAATTGCGATTGTAATATTGCCAAGATTTCCAATCACTATAACGGATTGTTGCGGAATCTCAATCGGCAATTTAAGCCCCATATTGTTTATACTCTGATTATTGAGCCTTCGACACGGCTTATGTTGCGACCCGGCATAGAAATAAGCAGCGTCCAACACACGAAACCAATCTTAGCTCCTAATAAGCGTTCTGTGTGATATAAGGCAGCATCATAGGGTACAAGCTTAACATGACGAATAGAAGACCCAACATTGCATTTCTGAGTTTTTTAAGCTTAGCGCCAATGCAATCAAGCACACAGAGATACTAGAGCGATGGTACCACCAAACAATTAGAAATGTGAACCTAGCAGAGGAAAAGTAGAGATTGCAATATTTTGTATTTGAGATTGCCGAGATTGCAATAATTGATTGTTCTAGATCTGATGGCACAATCAATAAACAATCTATATTTCCACAGCCCTGGGTCGAGACGTTCTGCTCGGCTACGAGCTACTCGCCGCTGCTGGGTCTCGAGCTACCTGCCGCTGCTGGCCTCGGACTACCCGATTCGTGGACTTCAACGGTCAAGTAGTGTGTAGTAAACTTTTCAAAAAAAATATAGCGCCGTGACTTATAAGTCGCTGGCATTCGAGAAACTCCGCTGCCGCGATTATCAGCGTATCCTGTTGCTTCAATCCAAGCTAGCCCTAAATACCCTTTTGCCAAGCTAACACCTTACTTGCGAATGTTCCTAGAGTCACCACCATGAGGGACACCACGGCCGACACCTGTCCCAGTCCCCTCTGGTTAGCGGCCTGACCTGGTCCCATGTCAGTAGTGGGTGCCTTGCGATACTAACATAAGCAGCCGTCTTAATGAAAGGTACAAGATGAGCTTATGACGACGATTAATCCCGGTTTAAGAGCTGTCGTAGATCTGATACACCGCCGAGGGGGGTTCATTAAATTAATCCTTCGGCATAAGTTCGGCTTAAGCAGACAGTGAGTTCACTACCGTCCTGAGAATTGTACGCCCATTGAAAGGCATTCGCCTCGTAATCAATTTTGCACAGTCGAAGAAACCACATCCGCCGTTGGGAGGAATCCCGCCAGTCTTCACGATCGATGAAGCCCGTAAGTGCACGGCAATGAGGTTGATGCAGGTCCGTCCAACGTGTTCTTAATCGCTGCTGTATACAGGTTGGTCAAACAAGTAAGCTATCCGTAGCAGCGAGGGCGTCTGGAGCTGCAGAGACTGGGATTGTCATCGACTTGACATTGTCTCCGTCGTCGAGCCCCGAAGCACCGTGCAAACCAAACTCAAAGGCAGTGCTTCGTCGTCGCGCTCAGGAGGAAAGCATCGCGCAGGTCCGTCATGACGTTGAGGAGAAGGGCATCGAGCCAGTCCGCCGCCAAGTTCAGGAGGAGCGCATCGTGCAAGTCAGCTGTCAAGTTCAGGAAGAGAGCGTCGCGCAAGCTGCGCACGCTCTCGAGTGGGAAGTGTATCTCGAAAGCTGCTCGTCCACTATCCAAGCGACGAAGAGTCTGAGCAGGAAGGCAAGTCTTCCTCTCGCGAGCTGCGACCCCATCCTCAGTTGAGCGCTGCTGCACCAGCACCGCTTGCCATTGCACTCGAAGGTGCCCGTAGCACACAGTCATCACAATCGTCCGAGTACGTTCCCAGCCCATCGGAGTCGCAGGAGGATCTTGCCCGGCTCTCACTACCAAACCAACGTCATGAATGGAGACCTTGTCGATCGTGCCGAGCAATGCCATACCAGAATCCTCGTCAGCGAGAGGGACGAAGGCCCCCGCAGGCGGCCGCGAAAAAGGCAAAACCACCGGCATCGATACTGCTGGGTGGGTTAATCAACCCAAAAGCGTACTCCAGCTTCCGAGAAGTACCGACAACGGCTGAACCACGACCCAGCGGTCGCTTTGTGCTTGCAAATTGGCCAAATCGTGTAGCCCACCTACGCGAGCAGTACAACCCGACGGGAGTGGTGTTTCCTAAAGTTGACACTGTTGCGAGCTGCGGGTGTAACACTTCCTGCAGAGCTGGAACCTGCGTGAACGCTCGTATGGGAGTCTACTGCACTATCAACTGCTGCCCCTTCAAAGGCTTGTGTGGCAACGGGCTTCAAGAGAGCAACAAAATCGTGCTCACAGTGGACACCCAGACGCGGCAGCGCGCCGTCATTGCAACAGAGACGATTGAAGCTGGGGTTGGCATCGGGCAATATCTCGGGAAATTTGTTCATGTCCATCCGGTTCGTGTAAAGAGGGAACCCAACAACGGTTACCTGCTGCTCATGAAAATCGCGCAAGGCCGTCCAACCGCTGGTGTCCGCGTTGGTATTGATGCAGCAACCTTTGGTGGTATGATGCGCTTTGTAAATCATTCCTGTGACCCCGTGGCCCAGCTCTATGAAGTCGCAAATGGTAGACACCACACAATTGTTGTCGTCACCAGCAAGCGGGTGAGCCAAGGAGAAGAAATCACGGTAGACTATGGTGATGATCTGTGGTTTCTGTGTCGCTGCAGCGCCGTTGCGTGTCGCCATCGTTCTCTCCGAGCGCAGCCCTCCAGATAACTCTGCTCTGGAGCCCAGAAGCAGCTCAGGTTTGTAACAGTCAATGCGACGATCTGGTTACAGTGTGTGCTGCAAAAGAATCAAGTCAGTTGTCATCGTGCGTTACGTGCAATTGTGTTGTTTGCTTACATTTACTGCCTGTTCGTGCCGACAATACCCAACCTGAAGTAGATCACAACGCAGCGAGAGCTGAAGTAAAGAGCGTCCTTCGTTGGCTTGCACAATAAAGCTGTGGTTAAAGCGCCTTCATTGAGATCACTTTGGAACTCACTTCGAAGACCACAGTACAACAACCGACGCATCGAATCCTCCACCAAGGTTTGCTTCATGCTTTCACTGCTCTGCTGGACCAACGCGTGCGGGTCGTCATGCCTAACGTGTGATCATTTGCTACTACAGATGGCTAAAGGTTTTGGAACTTCCAACTACAAGTTGCCGAGGTCGGCCGCCTGAACGAACATATCGAAGAGCTCCATCCTCTTGGTAAGGATGAGTGGGAGCGTCTTGCAGAGACCTACAATTCTACCCTTCGCCGCGGGTAGGTGGAGAGAGACTTCGAGAGCCTCCGCCGCAAGTTCAAGACGATGTACAGCACCCGCAAGCCGATTAAGAGGGGTGAAATTCCAAAGCACATCCTAAAAGCGAAGGCTCTCAAACGCGAAATCGATCTAAAGGCCGGGGCGAAGGAGATTGATGATGGGGTCGATGCTGATAGTCTGTCGGAAGAAGATGCAAACGACGCCGATGGCGCTGCATGCGGAGACAGCCAGCTTTCTCTATCGATGCCCAACGGTGACAGGTCGCCGCGTCTACCAGCTTTTCCCGCATCTCCGGCGACGTGTCGGAATCATTCCAGGAACCGAGGCAATTGTGCTTGGACCATACAATACAGCCATCCGCAGCAAATAGGATGGTGCCCGTCACAAACACAGTGTGCATCCAGCCATTATACATAGCATTCTGGAGATCAGCATTTGTCGGCTCCTGTACCTGCATGTCATCCATAATAATGTCAGTTTTGACCAGTCGCTCCTCTGAACTTAATGTGGTGGCTCTGTAGGTTGCGCTTGTTGGCCCCTCCTCTCAAGTCCTTCTGCGGCGTGAAGTCTCCCGTGCCATTTGCCTGTTTAACCCACCGCCGGGCGGTCTCCAGCTGAACGCCGTTGTGCAGAGCAACCAGCCTCCAGTTCTCCCCCTTCTCTGCAGCGGCCAAAACACGAGCGCGCTCTGCTTCCGTGTACGTTTTCCCCATCGCAGAAGTCTGAAAATACCAAATTGATCGTTTAGAAAATGGTGATGATCGCTTTGAATCAAGCATTTTCTCGAAGGTTCTCGAATTGTATACCATTTTATAGATCGAGGTATACATACATCCTACCTGTCCTTTTTTGAGTGATTGTTTTGAATTTGTGGAGAACAACCCGGAAATGGTGTAGTAACATCGGTTAAGCTTGGGCGTTGTGATCAGTGGTCAGAGGGCAACACTTATGTATCAAAGAATTCTGTCGGTAGTTAATCCATCTAGGATTATGATTGCAGAAGGATATTGTAAGTGTATATCGCAACATGCATGGTTAACAGCTGATGCAGGAGCACTCAACACCCCCCCCCCCTCCATTTAAAATCAGAGAAATGGACCAGCTGAAGTAGATCAGCTTGGTAGGACACGTACAAGTACAATATGTTGACAAGTATCGCCCAGTAGTAAATTGAGCTTAAGCGAATGCGTATCATGAGGGATTAATCGTGAAATCCTATGCGAATATCTAAACAAAAAGTAATACCATCCTACCTCAAGTAATAACATCCTTCCTTTAGTAATAACCCTTAGTTTTTAGTGCACAACATAGTGAACAATTCCTAACCTGTAGTCATTAACAGCTCGTAGCTTTTAGCTGTAATTTGTAGGATTTAAGTAAACAACTTCATTGCTACATGTACTTTTAAAGTTAGCTAGTACCTATTTCGGAAACAAAAATACTCGGTGATACTAAGTTACAGTAAAGCTCCGGCTCCGCCCCAGCACAGCTCTTCGACCTGTTTACAATTCATTTGAATTGTAGATTTATTGCTTGCCAGCAATTATGAATTATCACCACATATCTTGAATTTAGATTAATCATAAAAGCGCAACGACTTGGAAGACTAGTCAAATGCCCATATTTTACTAGGCAATAGCGCAAGGATAACGATCTAAAATTTATGTCAAGGCTGGGATAGGAGGGTGTTGGTATAAACCTTTCTTTTTCTTTTTATTAATTGTTTTTCTTATTAGGTACGGTCATCTCCTGCGCCTCTGCCGGAAATTTTGGCTTGAACGGTAGATAAATAATATCAGCCGGCAATGCTCCAGACGGCGAACCTTGGCTGATGTCTGTTTGCAGATTGTAGAAAATGCATGCTACATGTATTGTACAGTCCACCTCAATCGTTTTCTTTACTTCACTACGTCCCTACCCAGCTCAATATATGGACTGATTCATACCAGTCATCGGTAGCACACCGGTTCGATCTGCCCACGTGACCTGCGGCACCTCGACCATACCGGTTTAGTAGGTATTGTACCGGTTCAGGCTGCCCGCAGCGGAGTCGTATCGGTTTCATAACAAATGAAACAATTGGCGGGAACCCGGGTACCCATCGGGACCCCGGTTCCCTGAAAACTACCGGTACACATGTACGATTAAATGTATTGTGCGTTGGCCTATGGCCTACGTAGAGCGTAGCGTAGGCTCGGTAGAAAAATATGGGGAAACGAAAGATCCATTCATCTTCGTTCTCGTCTTGTGGCTCTACATCGAAATTTATACGATTGCCTGGTACAGCGGCAGAGTGCTTTCCAGCCTCATCGCTAATCTCCTGCTCATGTAAGATGGACTTGTACCTGGTTATTCGGGTCTATTCAGTACCGGTGAGAGATTTTTCGGGTAGGCTTTCGTCGACTGCACTTGAGTTTGATGTTTTTACTTGCCCCGACGGTACCAATACGGGGGCCAATAAATAAATAAATATTTCGCGGTTTGGTCGGTATCGTTTGCGGGAACCCGGGTCCCCGCCAATCGTTTCATATGACAAATAGGCTATTCGGTCTGCGATAGCAGCACCAACGCTGCTTCCTATCCCAGTATAAATCTCGGTTAGAAGGATTTGAATTATGATGGCTGTGTTGGCACCAGGTTCGATCTTCGGTTTCTTCGGATTCGATTGGCTGTTAGCGATGGTGCAACTCACACAGTTTTTTTTTCTGTTTTCGTTGGTAACTTCTGGTAGCTAGGAATAGCGGTGAGCATACATGTTAAGAATACGTCCAGGAGCTCCATAACCAGCTTTCAGTTGCAGCCCGGTTACTATTAATACCACTCGGTTCAATGGATTGATAAAACATACAGAAGCTGACGCGGACGGACGTGAATAAAAGTTGCTGCCACCGATTGTCGAAGGTTAGATTCTACGAAAATCTTGTGGTCGGAACATGTACGCTCAGTCATCACAGAAAATTGATTAGTAAGCTAGACGTACTCGAGTGTTTTTGTTTTTGAATTGAGGTACATTGTTGTCACTTAGTTCTTCCTAACGACTACAACGACCGGTCCCGCGGATGCTAACCCGTCATCTGCCGGTTGGGGCTCCTACTTTGCGTGTCGCCTCTGTGGCGTCTTCCTTACTCGGCGTCCGCGTCAGGCTCTCCAGCCCCTCCAGTGAAATATGCATCCCGCCAATGCCTGAGGTCACCGTCTAGAAGGCGAAAGACGTACTCGAGTGTCCACGGAGCTGAGCTGGAGTCGTGACTAATATCTTCGGCGCACGCTGTAGATCGTCAAACTAGCTTTGCAAGCAATTAATGGCATTTGGCTCGATCACAAAATAAAGGTAAACAACATTTCGGTACATGTATTTCCAGTCACAACCATCTCGTCGTCCTAACTTCCCGACACTAATTGCCACTGAATCGGTGGTACTTGTATCCATTGTAGTTCTTGATGTAATTCTGGAAGAGTTTGTAGTACACGTGGCTCTCCACATTGGGACCAGTCGCCGGGATTCCCAGCTTTGCGCGAACCCATTCGGGCTTCTTCGCCTTCTGGAACCAGTACTGCAGCTTGACCTTCTTCACGAGCATATCCCACATCGACCTCTCCTCCGCTTCACCGTCCTCCGTCTGACGCTTTCTCAGGTTTCGCTTGTTGTTGTCAACAGTCTCCTCAGCTTCAAGCAACCGGTCGCCCTGTGGACGTTCTGTAAACGTCAAGGTTGGAAGCTCAGCGCCTTCGTCGGTCGAAGTCGTTGGAAGAGCGCAAGCCCCGACGAGAAGGGTGGCCGCAATAAGTACGAAAACGTTCTGAAGCCGCATCGTGTTTGTGTGTGGGGGGAGTCTTCTTTCTCTTCGATACTTGAGTGCTGGAAGGCGAAATGCAAACTGACGCCCGGGAAAGTTTGCCCAGTCGAACCGAAGCAGATCGATAACGGTTCGCCCCAAATCGTATGACGCTATCTAAGTGACTCTAATCATCTGCTTAGCTGATCAAACCCAAGAGCTGAAAAGACGGGTTGATCACCATGTCGGGGACAAGTTGTAGCTTGTGTGTACCTCCAGATGTGGGTCCGAAAAAAATCTCGACTATCTCGAGTATCTCGTGATCGTGACGTGATGCAACACAGCGACGCCACAAAATTCCACGCCGCTCTATTCAATTACTTTTAATACAGGTCCTTATGTGCAGCGATATGTAGTGATGGCGGAGTTCGTTATGTAAATGCAACGCGACGTCAAAAGAGTGTACGGGATTCGTTACTCACAGATGCATACTTTTAAGTACTTAAAAGTACATGTACCGTTCGGACACGAAGGACATTGAAGTACCAGTAGTATGTGCGTTCCAGTCGCGAAATCAACTGTGCACGCAGATCAGCGCTACCGTAGAAACGTGGTTGAGCGTCCAAAATTCAGGAGTTCCGCCAAAGATGTGCAAGCCTGATGTCCGAAAGGTCTTCCATGAAGATTTTACTGTATTTTTAAAAAGAGACCACAGAATAAAATTCCTGTACGTGTGCAGGGCTCCATATCAACGTCGGCACGACATGCGAGCCTAAGAATTGTTGCCAGGTTTATGAAGCGGAGCTGCTCTATATATGTGTGTAAAATCGCATTGTTCAGATTGTTCCTGCTTCGACAGATTGGCCCGGCAGGGCATTGAAAAGGGTGGAGAAGCCAAAGTTTTACCGGTTGGTTAGAGATTTCATTCAGGCTGATATTGTCCTCGCTGATACGTCTGGCGAGATGCCACTGATGGACTGATGTATATCGCCCCACAACTCCAAGCAAGGTCGAGTTAAAAAGCACAACAATCAATCCGACGCGGCCACCCTCCCAGAAGGTCATTGTTGGAATTCTCCTCCAAATGGCAGGTGCTAAGGTAAGTCGCAAGAATTCTATTAAGCTTACATCTGATCATCGCCTCATCCCATGTCGGTACTCACCATATCACGTTGTAGGACGAAGCCAAAGCGGGCGATGCCAATGACATCAAGTCCAAGATGGTCGTCATGAGCAACATCGTGCACGCTCTTCTAGTAGAACGGGGGGAGGTCTCAGCGGACACACGCCCACGAATGCTGGAAGGTCTGGACGAGGAGATGTTCGTCGACTCAAAGGTGGTCGAGGGGGCACTAATGCTGCTGATCAAGCTGATCTATAGATCTGTTGCCCCCAACGTGTCCAGGGAAGTGGCGCAAGCGGCTGTGGCACGATTCCAGGACGAGCCGGCGAGAACCCAGCATGCGAGTATACCTGAGCAATCGAATGCCGATCTGGAGCAGCTACTGGCAGCGTTCACTCTGCTCGAGTACCGTGGAAGTGCCTACAAACTGCTCTATGAACACTTGGAGAGATGCTGGGTGACCTATTCAGGAGCTCGTGGCACGTTCACGGCTCCGTGCACCGTGATTCTGCAGAGCTCCGGCAGTGGGAAGAGTCGAGCGCTCGAACAAATGGCGGAGGAGACGTGCAAGAAGGACAGCGAGAACATGAGGGCGAGGGTTCTGTACATGTGCATGCGCGACAAAAGGTCGAGTGGGTTCCCTCTGTCGACGAAAAGACTAGACGATTGGTTGTTTGCTCCCCGCCAAACCGAGAGGCGATTTACGAGTACGCGCAGCAGAATTGGGACAGCGTTGGGGACGAGTGGCTCCAGTTATTTACGAGTCGCGAGGCCGACAAGAAGGTGGTTTCTGCCTTGGAAGCGGCTTCGGAACGTGACGCAAAACTGGAACAAAAGACGGCGCACAGGGCTACAAGTGATGCCAAGCAGGGACCCACCAAGCCGCAAGTGGTCATCTTGGCTGTGGATGAAGCACGGATGCTTCTATCGTTGCAGCACATGAAGGTCGATTACTGTCGTCTGCAACGTAGAGCCCTTGTGATGGCGAACAAAACTATCGACCGTGATGGGGGCATTTTGGCGGTACTGGTCGACACCAGCTCCAAAGTATGTGAAACGATGACTATTACTACAGCGAAGCCGGACTCGTCATCTCGTAATTATCAATCAAACCCAGTGACAGTGCTCCCAACGCTGGTGCTTTCCCACACTGTGGACTCGTACTGGCGCCACCAGCTGAAGGAGGAAGACATCGACGTAGGAGAGGACGAGGACATTCCGATACGAGCGTACCAGTCTATCGTCATGGAGAAAGATGAAGCGAAGGTGTGGCGTGCTCTCGTCGGAATGGGGCGTCCACTATGGGCCAACACTTTCCTGTCTGCGAGTGGAGAGCTCGACGGTGTCGCTGGCAGTACTGAGAATCCACAACAAGCAGTCGACACTGTCCTATCCCTTGCAGCCCAGAAGTTGATGCGCGAAATGGACCCGGGCATGTCGACCTGCTACACCAAGGACAGGATGTTCGGCGTCGCGTCTTTGCTGTGTCGCCTGGGCCTCCGAGCGCACTCCACGTCCTCGTTCGCGTCCCAGGCGGTGGCGGACTTCATGGCGACACTCACGTATATCAACTACAAGCACGATGGTGTGCTCAGCAGCTACGAGTCGGAGCCAGCTCTGGCTTTTGGGGCCACGCGCGTGTGGTACAGTCGAGCGAATTCTCTATCCGATTTTATCCTGCCGCAGTTCAAGAAGATGGTGCTGAACGAGACGCTGCGTGCAGACTGCAACGGTGAAGTGGTCGCTCGTATCGTTTTGTTGCTGGTGATGGACGCGGCGGTGGTCATGGAGAGTGAAGTCGCCAGTGGCGTCGGCAAGCGGTACGGGAACTTCCTGTTTAAGGGCCAATTTGTGGGAGTTTTGAGTTTTCTGAAGTTGCTGGTGGGTGCAACGCCCCGAGTGATGTTAAAGAAGGCATCGGAAGCCCCGCGAGAAGATGCTCAAGCTTTTGCAGAGTGGCAGTCCAAGTGGGAGTCGTGGAAAATGGGGCTCTGCCAGTTTGTGCAGTTGGACATGGAGCCGACAGAGGACACGCTCTGGTTTCTGCTTGGACGACGCGCTGCTGGTGTATTACCCCGTAACGACAGAGGCGTTGATTTGATTATCCCGATCTTTGCCGACTCGACAGCAACGCGGGTGTCGATGATTTTGGTGACAGTGAGCGATTTGGAGGAGGACGAGAACGTCGTTCTGGAGACGAAGATGATGAGTCCAAAGCGTGCGTTCTCGAGGGGAAACGCGCTGAGAGAGAAATCGATCGCCGATATGATCCGCGTCCTGTTCAGTCTGCGGGAGCCTCGCGATACGTCACTTCCCAGTCGGTTCGTTGTTGCGGACGCGGACACACACGAAGATGAAGACGAGTGGCCTCGTGTTCAGACCCGCGAGGACCACCACGATGACACTCAATTAGGGGCTCGACTCTCCAAGAAACAGAAGTCAATCGGCAACCCGACCGCGTCCACAACGAGAGAAAGTGTCAAACAGCATGAGAAGGCAGCGATACCGAGCGAACGGACAAGAGCGGAATCCGGTTCCGAGGAGAAAACGCTGTTCACTTATTGCATCCGATCGTTGGAAGGCTGGGAGCCCGCCATTGAACGGTCGACTCACTTGCCACTATCAAAAGCTCTGGCGGAGAGGTTGGTGGATCTGGCCAAGGTGCTGTGGAACCCCGAGGACTATATACGAGACGATCTGGAGGCTTGTGACCAGGACAAGGACTGTGCGGAGGAACTCGCCATGGTGGCGCCAACCGAGAAACTAATCGCGGCAGCACGACGGACGCGTATATCTACGCCAGGTTTGGTGGCTAAGAAGACTCACCCACCGATTGGTTCCAAGCGAATGCAAGAAGAAGCGGGTATAGTCTAAAATTTCAAGACATTTGAGTTGGTCCAGGGAATAGTTTTGCCCACCAGGCACCGACGTTGTGCCAGCTACGAGAACAGAAGAAAAATTAAAAAAAATATTACATCAGTCGTAGCATTTTCTTGATCTCACTGTCCTCATTGATGCGTCGCTGCAGACTTGCCAGTCGACTGCGTTCTGCCTTGTCAGCTTGAGCAGATCCAAGTTGCCGCACTGCCTCCATGTCCCTCTTATCTTGGCGATTCCTCACGAACCAGAAGCTCTTGGCATCTCGCCGCCTTTCGAGCGCTTCCGCTTCACGGACCTTCACAGCAGCAGCAAGACGCTGTTGCTCCTGCTCTTCAGCTTTCAGACTGCTCGCAACGGCGGCTCGAGCTGCGCGACGCATCAACGCGCCCGACTGAGCCACGAAACTCGTCTCGAACTTCCTCGTCAGCTTGCGACGACGTGAAGTGTTCCGCTGTTGCTCCAGTTCTCCGCGCGCGTGTATCTGCTCCAGTTCTCGCTCGAAGCGCATCCGCTGCAACTTGACGTCGATGTCCAGCTTGATGCTCGCGACTACGGTCGCCTTCTCGCGCTGCAGCATGCGTCGATCCACAATGAGCGCTTCCATTGCGCGCTCGCCCTCCTCTCGTAGATCACGGACGAGATGGTCTCGAGCCTGCTGCTCTTGGTACTGTTTGTCCTCGATACACGCGTAGCAAGCCTTTCCCAGTCTGTTCACCAACTTCTGGTGCCGACTGCCTCCCGACGGTGTACACGGCGACACAGGTCGCGACGGAGCCTGCGGTTGAACAGGAACAACAGGAACGTGGACCTGGACTCGATCGCTCGGGTGTCTCTCGGCGTCTTGGGGTAAACTCGACTCGACTACATGCAGTGGCACTGCAGCCGTGTTCTTCGGTGGAGACTCGGGCGGTGGAGGCCTTGGGAACACTCGAGGTGGTCCGCGAGTCTCCACGTCTGGTGGACGAACAGGCTCGATGGCCTGAGGTTCTCTCGGGGGGATCTGTTGGACGTGAAACGTGGGAGACGCTCTTGCTGTCACTATGACAGACTGAGAGGCTCCGCGTGCTGCAGCAGCGGCATACAATCTCTCCAGCTTCCGCTCGGTGTTAATCCACCATCGCGAGGGGAATTCATCTTGCAACCAGACTCGAGACTCGTCGAGCACAGACTCAACCTCCTCTCGAGTAGCAGCCTGGCTCAGAGCCCACTGGTGGTGGCGAAATGCAGCACCAAAGAGAGCCTCCAGCGAGAACATCCTTGCGTACGTCTTCGTAACGGGGTCGAACGTCTTGCAGAGCAACACCAGCGCGCGCTTCCGGGCCTCGTCGATGGATTCGAAGGTCAACCGCACAAACGATGTAGCATCAATCCCCTGCTGCGCCGGCTCGAGCTGCCAATTCCGCGTCGATTTGTGCGCTGACAACCGATGAGCTAGATCCATCACGCGCGTAGCCGAATCCACCACGCGCTGGCACATTGGAAACGCGCGGAACGGGTTCATTTGGGCGAACATCTCCGCCACCGGTGGCTGTGTGATGCCCAACATGAGCTCACGCTCCATAAGCGTCGGCTCAACCTGCACTCCGTCGACAAGCAATAACGCTGCAGCGTCTTCGAACCGCGAGGTCATGCTCTCCTGCTCAGGGTCGGGGGTGCCGGGCATCCACACTGGGAAATACGCACTACAGCGCTGATTCGACCATAGTTCGATCTTGGACGAACTGACATGGGTAGACGTCCCTGTAGGTATCTGCTGGTGCTGGTGCTGGTGCTGAGGGAGGAGAATCGACCGCTCTTCTCGACTGGCGTTGTAGAGTAAAAGCTGTCCCGGAGTGAGCGTAAGCTCCACGTGAGCTCCTGACACAATGCGACAGTGAAGACGGTGTTCATGACACCGATGCCTCGAAATGATCGCCTGCACTGCTGGCCAAGACTCAACCAGAGTCTGGTAGACACTAGCCTCCATGAACAGCGTCCGAGAATTGATGCTCGCCCCAACCAGCATGCACGCGCGGAGCACGTCGAGTCGACGCCGCAGACCAATACGGAACCTCCACCAACGCTGGATGCACACAAGAGCGCGCGCGATGGTAATCTCAAGCGCGTTTCGTCTCGAATGGCAGAATGAAGCGCGCCATGCCGACTGGATCAGCAACGCTGCGTCGGCGCGTTTCGCCTCTTCATACGGCAACGCGAAGGCCTTCGCTGGTCCCACAGAGCACATGGCGACTGCGCGTTCAAGACTTGCCACGATGTGCAGGTACATGTCGATGGTCCAGGGGATAAACACCTTCATCTTCCGGTAGCCGCCCGAGTGTTCCGACGATTCCGAGGTCAACTTCTTGCGTTCCCATCGCGTCGGTGCGTGCCCTCGCGCTCGAACTTTCGTTTTCGCCATTGAAAAGTGAGTTTTGCTTGCAAGTTGTTCGCGTCGACGCTGCTGCTGCTTCACACACGCGGTGAGAATTTTCCGGTTGCAAATCACCAATCGCTGCCGAACCTCGCGCGCGACTTGACCAAGGTGCACCAAAACTGCGCGAGATTGGCGCTTCATCATCAACTGGAGCCTCGTAGGACTCGGCCCCTCCTTGGCCTCGCTGTTGGCTATCGCTTGCCGGTGCTGGGCTTGAATCGAGGCGATGCGCTCCAAGTCTTGCTGCAGAAACTGCTTCTCAGTGACGAGAAGTCGGTTTTCCAGCACGTTGTCACTTGGAAAGGCTCGGATCAAGGCAGGCCAGCCTGGTGGAGTTGAACGGTATGGCTGCTGCTCGTTGTGTAGCGATCCGTCGATCGTCGACTGTGCGTCTTGGGTCATACGTAGCAGCTTGTACCCTTCGTCCTCTTCTCGCTGGAAGTGCTGCCCTCGAGACTCGGGCGTGGGAGGCCGATCGATCGGGTCTGTCGCTAGGCGCACCACGTTCGAGTTGGGATTCGGTCCGCGTAAGACGCTGATTCCAGAGTGAGCACAGCGCTCTCGCAGGAGTTCGAGACGATCTTCACGAGGCAGCGTCATCAGGAACGGATCGCGCCGAGCAACGCGCGTTGCAAGCGTTAGCAGCTCCTGCTCGAACTCGGGCGTGTAGTAGATCCAGATCTCCTGTTGATCGCGAAGAAGCTGGCGAGTACGACGCGCGTGACGCTGGTACACCATTTGGCACCAGAAGCGAATCTTCTTGATGGCCACGGCGCGTTTTCGAGCTTGAAACTGCGTGCGCCACCGACGAACCATCGGCAGCATCTTCTCAAACGTTCGACGCGCTAGCGGAGACAACAGCCCGTGGCCTGCAGCCACGGACGCCATCAGGAGTCTGGACTCGCCGTTCGCTGCCACCAGGTCGCAGATCTGACGCTTGATCCGCTGGCGCAACAGGAACCCGCGGATGTGCTTCTGGACGTGGATCACGAGTTCGCGCACGTTGTGGAAGCGCGGGAAATTCGCGCGTCGCGATAGATACCCTCTCACGAGCTTCTGCGCACGAACGCTGGGACTGTTGTCGGCAAAGATGCTCACTACGGCTGCCTCCGTCTCCCCGGCGTAGACGAGAGCTGCATCGTCGGTCTCGAACTCGAGGGGCATGTGGAGATGGGAGATACTTAATCGCGGGGCGAGCGCGTTGAAGCGAGCGTTTGGTCGCGCGTGCTGGATCACCTCTTGGTCCGTAGTCACGAAGTTGTCCAGAGCCTTGAGGAACGGCAGCTTGTTGACCACGAAGCTGCGCGCGTTCTTCAGCGTCATGAGGGGGTTATTGGCCAACGTAAGCCACGTCAGCGAGCCCGCGCAGCCTTCAAGGCCCTGCACGTCTGTCCACGTTCTCAAGGCGTTTTGAGCGAGGAAGCACAGACTCAGACAACGGAACTTCGCCCAGAAGTCCAAGCCCGGCAGCGTTGCGATCTCGTTCTGAGCTGCGTTCAGCACACGCAGCGTCCGAGCCATACCCGCGATGGGCTCGAGATCTCTCAACGCGTTCTGCTGCACGTTCAGCACGACGACGAAGTCAAATCCCCCCGACGTGAAGAGGCTCAGGTCCAGCATGCCCTCGCTCACGCGCTGCACGACTCGGAGTTGCCACTCCCATGCATCGTCTCCATCGCCATCATCGTCGTCGTCTTCAGCACCCGCTCCAGCACCTTGATTCGTCTCGTCCTCACCCCACGGCGATACTTCTCCAGTCTCTCGTACGGCGTCCTCCAAACTCGCTTCAGCAGATACTTCGGTGTGATCCTCTTCCTCGACTGCGGCGTCTTGGTCCGCCTCGATCTCGGCTACTTCGTATTCCTCCTCCTCTGTTACCTGGTTCGCTTCCTCGGCCACGTCTGACTTGGCAGGAACCTCCAACTCCTCTTCATCGGCGTCTACTGCTTCATCCGAAGGTTCTTCTAGCAGTGAAGACATGAACAACTGCGAGCAACGAACAATATCTTGGAGCAGGGATCGCTTCACACACCAACAAGACCCACACAGCAAAGTTAGAATCTCGAGTAACGGTCCGTCGATGCAGCAAGGCATGGCAACTTGTATCTCCCTCTCAATCCACAGGATTGTTCACAATAAGTTCCATTTGTTGAGCTTCTGCCAACTCCGTCTTGCTCACGACCTGCGCGAGTTTGTCTCCGCCGTCGCACGCACAACGACGGGCTACTTTCTACAGTCTGCCTGGCGTCTGAGCACAGGCATTCATACTTAATATGCTTCCGACACCCCTCTCACACCAAGCTGGGCGAGGTGCGTCATGTTGATGCGCTCTGCTTGGCTGCAGTGGTTGCTGACGCGGATCGAGTCGATGATGATACTTTACCAGCGTCATCTGCAGCATCCTGTGGCTTCTTCACCTTTTTGGCCGAACGAGCCGCGGGGGCTTTGTCTTTCCGTGTGTACGCCTTCCGCTTACGCGGTGCCTGCTTTTTTACAGCTCCACCCGCAGTGTTGGCACTGGCAGTAGCTGATGAAGGGGAAAGACCGACCATCGCCTCATCCAGAGCCTTTATTGCGGCGGCCTCTGCTGCTTCTTGAGACGGTGGTTCAGCTTCGTCCTTGAGCTTGCTCTTTGCGCCACCACCAGCAAGCAGCTTCATGTATGTATCCAATGGCTCGGCGGCCTTTGCATACGTCAACGGGAGCTTCGAGTACTCGTTCATCAACACCTTCAGTCGTGACAGCTGCTGCGTCTTGTTCGCCGTTTTCGTCATGCATTTGTGAGCCCTCGATACCCACGCGTCCACGCGACCGATCAAGCTGCGCAGCGGCGTCAGAATCTTCTTGTCGTCCCAAAGCCCATGTTCTGTGGCGTACGCAATCGCGTCGCTGATTTCACCGCGCGACGGTCGCTCTTGCAACAGAGACACCACCACTTGACTCCACGATACCGAGCGAAGCAGGCGAGCAAACATGTCAACGCCAGGAAACAATTTGTCGATACTTGTAGACGTCGAGGATGGATCTGTGGTTTCAGTCGGAGCAGGTTGGTCCATTTCCGCGAGGACAGCTGCGTACTCCCGGGGAAGAAAAGCTGAGAAATCGACGTTATGGCGGGATAGCAGCGTCGTCCGATTCAGCAACGACACAGCCTGTTGCACCCACGTTTGCGCGAAGGGCAGCTTACGATGCCGAGCGTGAAAAACGTCCGAGAGTTCACGAAGCGCTTGCTGAGCATTTGCCAGTCGTTCTCGACTCAGACGCAACGAGCTCTGAAGCTCGACCACTTGTTTGCTCGCCTCCACGTGCTCGCTCTTCATCTTAGTAAGCTGCTGCTCCACGCCCCCGGCAACTACCAGAGCCGCCAAGCGTTCCGTGCTCCCCATCAGCGTGGCCGCCATCGGATTCAGTAGTGGCGGCGTCGGGAGTTTCGGAGGGACCGGCGTCGACGATGGTACGGTAGGCTTTGCCGGTGTTGGTGCTGGCTGTTGACTAACAACGGGGGTGCTAACCGTAGCCGGTGTTGTCGACGAGGACGTGGCTGTAGACGAGCTGGTAGTCTGAGAGGAGCTGCTGGGTGGAACAGGTGAATCCTTGGCTTCCTTGACGTTGCTTGCGGTGGACACACTACCAGTATCCACTGGTTTCGTTGTGGGTTCCTCCTTAGCCGGAACGCTCTTGGGCAAGCTGGTGATGGCATGCACCGGTGGGATCAGGATGTTTGGGTACTGCTGACGGTTAAACACTGCCGCGTTGACACCTGCCGAGGTTACACTCGTCGCAGCCGCAGTCTTGGTACTCGTCGATGCAGCGGCGGCGGCAGTGGAAGCCGCAGCAGCAGCAAGGAGGAGAGCATTAGCGCCTAGTGCAGCAGCGGGGACCGCTGCACTCGTGCTAGCCTTTGCTGCAGGTGTACTGACCACGGTAGACGTTGATGTCGCTGCTGGCACAGCTGACGACTGACCTGTGGGTTGTTGGGTTGTTGGCGCGACAGGCTTGCTCGAGCCTTGCTGTTTAGCATTTCCAGCCAGAGGGTTAAGGGCCAAGCAGGCCTTTGCGCGCTCGATGTCGTCAATCCGCGCCCGAAGCTGGTTCATCTGGTTGTTGCAGCTAAAAAGAAGCATTTCAGTGCGCTCGACAGTCTTCTCCTCGCGCTTTACCTTGCGCAAGGCGCTAGCCTGGTTTTTCTCGAAGGCCTTCGCGTACTCCTGCATGTCCCACAAACTTCCCTGTTGGCCGGCAACTTTTGCCTGCTCCAGCATGCCTTCCAGCTCTTGCAAAATTGTACACGACGGGCAGGTATAGTGCTCCACCTTCTCGGCCTTCTCCTTGGACATGCCGATGCAGCTGTCGTGGAACCAGTCATCACAGTAATCGCACCCAATCATTAGTCCGTCGAAAGGCTGCCGACAGATGCAGTAGCGTTCCGTGGCTGACTTCAGTACGTCTCGATGCATGTCGAGGTCGATCACCAACCGAGCGCACTCGTACTCGTTAAGCAACGCTAGCAAGTTTGCAACCCGCGCCTGGCCGTTCTCGATTCCAGACGCCAAAACACGGTTCTCCCAGTCACTGGCAATCTCCAAGTGTTCTTTCAAGAAGTCGAACACTGGCATATCGATGGCGATATCCTCGCCTTCCTCAACGAGGGAGCGCGCTGCGCTCATGCTCATTCGCCCTACTCCCTTAGTCATCAATGCCCTCAAGCGCTTCTTGAGCTTGGAGAGCCAAAGTCTCGCTTTCTTGGCTTCTTCCATCACAATTTTGAAGGCACCCTGCTCCAATAACAGCCCACTTCCGTTATCCAAGAGAGCTTGAAGATCAGTGACGCGAGCATGCTTGTCAGCCACGCACTTGTGAACGCGCTCTGTCCACTCGAGAACCACCTTCTCGTGGTTCTTCAGATACGGTAGGGGCCACAGCATCCGCTCCAAGGTCTCCAGCGTCCTCGGCTTCACAACGTCGAGCGCCTTGACTGCCTCGAGATCCTCAGCAAGCTTCTCTCCCTTGGCAACCAGATCTTGGAGGGGGAGAATTTCGTCGTAGAACAGTGATCGAGAGCCTTGCAGCCACTCCAATAACGATATGATGAGTTGCAGAGCAAGCTGCTCCGGGACTTCCACGCTGAGTACGTCACTTTCCTTTTGAACGTGCAGAAGTTGCTGTTTCCAACCATCCAAAGCCCGCACAGACTCGTCGGTGATGTTTTCCGTGATGTCGCCGTCATCCCCCGCCAGTACGAGCTCCTCGACTGTCTGACGAGCTTCAGCCTCTTTCAACTCCAGGCTGTTGACGGCAGTGAAACTTTCTTCCGCCATAGTCAACACCGGCTCCAGAAGATCCCGTCCATTCTTCGCAATCCATGATGACTTTGAGTCCTCGGAGCTTTCGTCGTCTTCCTCATCCTTCGCAGCTGATTTTTGCATGCAACCGCTTTCAATTCTAACGTGCGTCATGATGGAATCAGCGTGCACCTCGAGCACTTGGACGTTCACAGTAGTGAGGCCATTGGTGTCTGCAAGCTTCTGCACAGTCGTTGCTGGGCCATTTTCGGTGCTGTTGATTTTGCCATTGGACGGAACGACCCCTGGCTCCGGGTTCTCTTCTTTTGGGGTCTCGGCGGCATCTGCACTGTCGTTTGAACCCTCCGCATCAACCTCCATTGGACTGGGACCGTTCTCCTCTTCCTTTTTGATGGTCTCCTGCGTTTCGCTAGAAGGCGCCGAGGAGATATCCATGTCGGTGCTTTGGTTGCCTTCTTTCTCCGTTTCGGTGGCGGCCACATCTCCAATGTGAAGCTTCTTTTTGGCCTTCTGAAGCTTCTCATACACCAGCAAATCGAACGATTGAAGACGCTCGACCACGTTTGCAATGGATACACTCACGTCACCATGGATAACTTCCTGGGCCTTTGCGCGCCATGAGATGAGATCACTGAGCTCCTTCGAGAGAATGCGCAGCTCTTCCTTGAACAGAAAGTGCAGCTTCTTTGACTCTTCCAGCAGTTCATGTAGCTGCTCCATCGTGAATGACTCGTTGGCTTGACGCTTCTTCCTCGACTGCCTCGGAGGAATGCAGTCGCGAACACGCGCCGCCCAGGCCTTTTCACCTTCCACGATGCCGGCGAGAGTAAGCCCTTCCTCAAATGTAAACGGGAATGCATCTATCCTCTCCAGAAGCGACGACGCTTGGGCCAGATCACCAAGCTCTCGAGGCATCGAATCAATCTCCATCCCAGCGGTATCATTATCCGTTCCTGACCAGCACCCAATACCCATCAAAATCGCGCTGGCCTCAGCTTGCGCTTCGATACCCTTCAAAAGCAGGTCGTTCAGAGGTGTGGTGTATGAAGACACATCGATTGTAAGCGCCTGCGACTTCTCAATCAGCTTGCTGATCGCATCGGTGGACTTCTTCTGCGATCTATCCACATTCGCCGACGAGGTTGATGACCTTTGAGAAGAGGGCACGTACGACGGCAACGACGCAAACAGTTTATCGAACGCCGCAACGCCAAGGTTGTCGCGCAGCTCATTGATCCATTTCCGTGACTGGTCCATGGCGGCGTGGATATCGCGTTCCACCTGCGGCTTCCAGCGCGACTGCTTCTTCGGATGAATTTGTTCACGAATCGCCTTCGCCTGTGTAATCAGGTCCTCCATTTCCTCGATGGACTTGCGAGAGGCAAGCTTTTCCGCTGCGGTTGTACACCACTCCCGCGCTGCAATCTCGGCCTCGAGGAATTTTTGCTCGTCCATAACCACGGGAATATCTTTCGCCTCATCCAGAAGCTCCTTCAAATGCTCAAGCGTTACGTCAGCACCACCATCTATCGCCTCCTTCACCTTAACGGCCCACACGTCAGCACACTCCAGCAGATCTTGCATCTCAAACATCTCGGTACTATTTTCACAGGGTGCATCATCTACAAGCGCGCGAATAGCCTCCAGATCCATTTTCTTTGTCTCCCCGCCACCCGCTCGGCGCGTTGCGCGACGATTCGGCATGCACTTGCGCGCTTTGGCCAGCCACGACTGCGCATTGAGCATTTTGCTCTGGAATTGCTCCACCTCCTGCTCGAAATTTACCGGCACCAGCTCGATCTTTGCAAGCACGTCCCGCATCACAGGCAGGCTCACCTTGTCCTCGGCGAGCATTTTATCAATAGTGGCCTTGAGGTCCTTGGCTTCTTCCACCGTGGCACGAAATCGGTCTTCTTCCGGGAACTCAAGCTGCGGTGCTATCACCGCTTCGAAAAGAGCCTTCAGCTCGTCCAACTCCACCTTCCTGTTCTGGTGGCGCTTGCTGCTATGCTCCAGCGCCTCCTTCAGCTGCGTCAGCGCTACACCAAATGTCCGCAACCTCGAAACGACCGCCTCCTTTTCTGGCAACTCAACCTGCATGTCCTCGGCTTGGTGTAGCAACGTAAGGAGCCTCGCGCGATCCACCTTACTCTTGTTCGCGTCTTCACACTGCTCCCTCCACTTTAAAATACGCGTCACAAGTCTCTTCAGCACTCCAGCTTCCGTAGCGGGAATTGTATCAGCGCTCTGCTCCGCCTTGTCGTGCAGCTCACACATTTGCTCCAGCACCTGCTCATCGATCGTCGTGCGCCGCATGCAGCGGTAGAAGGCCAGGAGCCACTTCTTGGCCTCCTCAGCTGCTGTACTCTTGGTCGTGGATGGCGGCGCGGCCCCCGCCGACCTCGGCAGCTCAATGCTGTGCCTGGCGTACAGCGAGCACGCCGCGTCCGTCGGGTTGTAGTCGAAGCGGTGCAGATGCTGCAGCGCCAGCGTCTCCACCTGCTCCTGCGAGTCGAACGTCGCGCCGTCTCTCAGCGACCGCGCCAGCTTCAGGTACTTGTCCAGCTCCACGCCCAGTTCTGCCAAAGAAAAAATAACAATAATTACAATAAATAAAGCAAATACGAATGTTACGGTAAATAAAGGATACACGAGCGCGCACCTTCCGCGCGGTCGGGGCAGTATCTGGGCCGCGGCTGCTGCAGCGCCTGCTGCTTGAAGAGCAGCTCGGGGATGGCCGCCTGGTACCGCTTGCCCACGCGCGAGTGCAGCGCCGCGAACTGCGGGGAGGCGGCGAGCACGGCGCTGCCGGCGCCGCTCCGGCTGCTGCTGCTGCTGTTGCTGCGCTCCCTGCGCGCGTCCGGCGCGTCCTCCGAGGCGCCGCCGCGTCGAGTCATGGCCAGCGAGCTCGGGCCTCCGCGCGCGAAATGGCAAATGACCCCGCAATGGCGACGCGCAAGTGTGATTGGCGGAAAAGTGAAAATGCTCCTATTGGTTGAAATGAGCGTATCCAATATAGTCCGATCTAGACTATTTTTTTGTTTTTTTGGTCCTCTTCCGATCCTTTTTGTAGGGTACAAGTACGCCAAACGGTGGTCATTTTGTGATCCAGCACACCGGAAGGACCCAAGCCTCAACGCCGATGCTCGCCGTGAAGCTCCTGGCGCGCCAGACGCGGCCGCAGGTGGCCGCTCTCGCTGCTGCGGCGCGCGCCGCCAGACCGTTCGTGCGGCTGCCGGCCACGCGACAGCTGCACAGCTCGCGCCCCGCCCTCATGGCGCAGCCCTTCGACGACAGCGGCATGCCGCGGCTGCAGGACACGCCCACCAACATCGTACGGCTCTAGTAAACAGCACTTCTTATTTGTGTCTCTGTGCTAATATTGATACTTTTGTGTCGGACTATTTTCCTCTGTGGTGCAGGGCGTGCTGATCGTGCCGCAGCAGCGCGCGTGGGTCGTGGAGCGCTTCGGCAAGTTCCACGACGTGCTGACGCCCGGGCTGCACTTCCTGATCCCGCTGGTGGACCGCATCGCGTACGTGCACTCGCTCAAGGAGGAGGCCATCAAGATCCCGGGCCAGACGGCCATCACGCGCGACAACGTGACCATCAGCATCGACGGCGTGCTCTACGTCAAGATCATCGACCCGTACAACGCCAGCTACGGCGTCGAGGACCCGCTCTACGCCGTCACGCAGCTGGCGCAGACCACCATGCGCTCCGAGTTGGGCAAGATCACGCTAGACAAGACCTTCGAGGAGCGCGAGTCGCTCAATCTGAGCATCGTGGAGGCCATCAACCAGGCCTCCGAGGCCTGGGGCATCAAGTGTCTGCGCTACGAGATCCGCGACATCGCCCCGCCCCGCAGCGTCAAGGCCGCCATGGACATGCAGGCCGAGGCCGAGCGCCGGAAGCGCGCCGAGATCCTTGACTCGGAGGGTGAGCGTCAGGCGTACATCAACGTGGCTGAAGGTAAGAAGCGCGCGGCCGTGCTGGAGGCGGAGGGTGCCGCCGCCGCCATCATGGCCAAGGCCAACGCGTCCGCGGTCGCTATTCAGCGGCTCTCGGCGGCTATTCAGGAGACGGGCGGACGTGACGCGGTGGCACTCCAGGTGGCGGAGAAGTACGTGGACGCCTTCGGCAACATCGCCAAGGAGGGCACGACCGTGCTGCTGCCGGCCAACACCAACGACCCGTCGAGCATGGTGGCCTCGGCGCTCTCGATCTTTGGAAACATCCAGAAGCAGAACAACAAGGAGGCAGCTCGCATCGCCGCCAAGACTGGCGATAGCGCCGAGGGCGAACTCGGAGAGTACACTTTGGACAGCTTCGACTCGGACAAGACCAAGAACTAATCGGACAATTCAGTATATGGGGGTCTGGTCCGCCGTGAGCACGGCAGATTATTGGTGTAGCTGACGGAGAGAGGTGGCTTGCCGGTCAGCTTGTCTATGAAATACAGCAAACCCATGAAACAAACGGTGCGTGGCTTCATGAGGCATGTTCGTTGACCTTATAGTTTGCATTGGAGCTATCAGCTATTTTGCCTTATCACTACAGCACTATTTCCGTCGCTTGTGGTAAGTTCTGATTCTGGTGTTGGGGTCCGATTGAACAACTTCATCTTTGACCAAAAGCGATCAAGGCTTCATCCGATGGCTTCGCTGGTTTCCGAGCCGACTACAAGTACGCTTCACGGCTCAGCTTCAGCCCCAGTCGTCTTCCCACCGTGTGCTGCTTTTGAAAAGCCTTACGACTTGGACATCGTGAAGAAAATTGTCGAGCGTGAGGGGTGTCTTGAAGCCTTGCAGCAGCTTTTAGGGGCAGCGAAGAAGCCTCAACAACCTCGGATCTCCGGGATATCGAAGGCCCCGATCGTTTTCCAGAGCGTTATCGACCAGCTGCGCTCCGTGAGTGTGCAGATCGTCGAGGACATTGATCGATGGCAGCAACAGCAGAAAGCCAAGGCCCAAGCGACGAACTTCAAATGGCGAGGCGTGAACTATTTGCTCAAAATGACAGCCGACTTGGACTTCCTCGCGTCCTTCAGGGGCGTGGCTCTGCTCGAGTCGCTCCAGGTGCTACGTCTGACGCAGAACCCATTTCTCGCTCTAATGCACCTGGATCACCCAGCGCTTCGGGATGAAGACCCAGAGCCCGCGGTTCAGTTGTTCGGCAACTGGGTCGGTGATGTCAGCATGCGGCGCGTGTTCCCCGCATCCAGGATTCTGCTTCGTGAACGGGAGGCAGACGCCCGACGTCGTCAGATCCGACTGAAGCTGGCGGCTGAAAATGGTGAGACGGAGGATGAAGGCGTCTCGGTTGCTGCTGTTGCCCCGCTTGGACGTCAGCAGCAACCAACTGCCGCAACACGATCGAAAGTCGGAATTGGTAGTCAAAATCGAGCGTGCGGGGGTGCAGCATCAACCAACCCCCGAGAAGCGGCCATGCGTGAGGATATTGCTCTCAGTCGAGAGCTGATAACCCAGGCTGAGCATGAGTTAGGTGCGATGCGCGACGAGCTTGCCGGTCTGCAAGCTCGTCTGGAAGATACAATTCTCCCGGACAAGCGCCGACGACTGCAAATTCGCATCGGAAGTCTCGTGAATGATCTCAAGTTTCGTTCGGGAGACGTGTATCAGCGCAAGAACGAGCTCAAACGCAAAGGAGCCATCTACCGCGCAACCAAGGACCGTCGAGGATCGAGTGGTGAGAACCGGGGGCTCGCGCGGGCTCAGCCACAACGCGCATTTGCGGCTGGGCCAATGCTGTGCGAACGCAAAGACACTCCTTACTCGTCGCTCTTCGAGACAACTCTGCTGGAGGACGAGCAGGCCCGCAACGACCTCGTGCTGCGCGTGAATGCGTCATTGTCCAAGGCGCGAGTCGATGAGCACAAGCGCAGTGTGGGAGTAGTGACGCCAAGTCGGAAAGTGCAGAAATCTCCCGAAGTGGTTCAAAATCAGCAGCTCGAGCCCACCGACGGAGATATGGAGCAGTGGGGGGTTCGCGACGTGCAGAATTTCTTGGACTCGCTGGGACTCGACAACGGCAGCTACGGCGCCAACTTTCGTGCTCAAGGTATCGACGGGGCTTCGTTAGTTCAGGCTACCGACCAGGACCTGGAGGAGCTGGGCGTAACTATTCGACTTCACCGTGTGCGAATCTTGGCCGAGTGCAGCATGCGGCGGGATATTGCTGCGACTGGGAAGCTATAGCGTATCGCCTTACGGCCAAATATTTCAAAGTAACAACTGCTGTACTACGTATTCGCTGTCGGTAAAGGCATATTCTGTCGTTCCTCCGAGCACACCATGGCACGTTGATACCAACGTAAGCGCTACACTAAGCATTCTGTGACGGACACCTACATAAGCTTATGTACTTTATTCTTGCGTACGTGCCCGGTGCGAGCGCGTTGGGTCAACTTGTTCTTTCTCCAGGAATTGATGTACGTAGAGAACGTCTGGAAGTTCGGATCCCCGTTCGCGTTTTGCTCAAGGCCCTTCAACTCGACGGCCTTGGAGTATTGCTTGGAGTTCATGCCTCTTTTAAGCATTCACCAAAGCTTGAGCCCCTTCACGCTACCACCGAGACCTCTTTCCTCACTCTCGTCCTTGTCACTCTCTTGGGACCTTAGAGATCGTTTGGTCATAATGTTGACTTGAGCAGCAGCGAGCGAACGATCATGAGCCGAAAAAAGTACCGACCGAGGCAACATTGGGGAGTGTTGCATGCTCCGATTCAATAGCTGAGACGCCATTGCTGCTGGCGATGAGAGCGTCCACGAGGGCGACAATGTAGTGCAGACGCATGGACAGTTGACCGGGCCTTGAGGATGACCTGAGTGCTTGGGAGCAGAAAGGAAAGTGGGCACCAAAGAGTGCTTGACCTGCGCCAAACTAAAAAATACGGTACTTTGCGTGATTGCTTTTCAATGAAAAGACGCACGCTGACTTTGCCCCCCCCCCCCCCATCGCACGATAAGAGAGTGCAAACGCCGACAAGCGGTGGAGTTGATGATGACTTTGTACAGTATTTTGAAGTAAGTCGCAAACAACGTTGCTCAGTTAAGTACTCCGAAGTACTTGACGTAATAGGGCCTGCACTGCTGATGCTCATTTCCCTCGAGCTTTTCTGCTCATGGCTTACAATTTTATCAGCCACCTCCGGAGGTGGCTGATAAAATTGTAAGCACTCATTTTCGTGACAAAACTGTATGTATCCCTCGCCCCCCTCCACTGTTTTACTTCCCCCGTCGGCGACTTGTCGAGGCCTCCTGATGGTCGCCGGCGCGCGGCGATATTGTTGGCACACACGCTGTGTAGGACAGCGTGCGAGTTGATGCCCACCTTCGGAGGCATCTCCCCTTAGGAAGGTGCGACCGCGGCACGCTGCACGCGCCCATAGCAGCCTCGACTGGCGTGCGTGGAGGCGCTATCGCGCACTTCGCCAGGCGCTCGATGTGCTTCTGAATGAATGCCCGACACGGCTATGTGTCCGAGGCAGGCCCAATTCCCGCTTGGAGGGAACTCAAATGAGCACAATAAAAGTGAACCCCCCGTCTTATTTTGGTCGGACCTTTTTGCTTACAATTCGGACTTGCTTATGCTTACATGTACTTTTTTCGCTCATTTTGCAAGTTCGAGTCCCCCTAATCCATGTTCGCTTTTTGCATGATTCGCTTATACTCGAAACCTCTTTTACTCTAATAATTGCAGAAATACAAACAAAGTTACCGTCTTGTCATGAAAGTCCACATCAAGTCGAATCGAGGGATCAATATATATGGTATTGGCGTTTACTTGAGTACTTCAGTACTTTAAGTAAGGAATTACAATGGCAACTTGTACAATAGCGCTATCAATGATTGCTTTTCAATCTGACAAGAATCATTTTGTGTCAATGAAGTGAAGCGCGCGATCAATGCTGCCTCGCTACACGGTTGAAGCTTCAGTACAATTTCTTTCCTTCGTAAAATCTGCATACTGTATACCGGAACATTACGAGACGAGCGGATCCCCTCAGGCTGGGCTCTTTCTGCACCTTTAAGCCGAGCACATGCGGGAGGGGGAAAGCTTCCTAAACTTAGTATTGAATGTAAAGAAATCTACAACAGTGAATGTATCTATGAGATTCCAGAGCGCGTCTGTGGCTTTTATGACTTGCATTCTACGACGCTGCTAATGGATCGCGTCGCTGAAGAAGGTCCGGCAGGATACTTCAACTCAAAGTTGAAGTGAATTTAAAATGATTGGCATATTTCCGTTTGAATCGGTAACCAATAATTTATCAGCCACAAATGCCACATTTAATAATAATTGCTCCACGAAAAGCTCAACAATGGAGGCGAGCGGCTCGGGCGTCGCACGGGCGTCGCTAGCGGGCTTCGTGTCCACTTCAGTGCTCACTTCTTCGGATGGGGTGGGTCGTAGCCATTTTCTTCCGCTGACACCCCGCTAGAAGAACGCGTATTAACGGTCTGTGGCTCGCAGCTCTTCGGCGACAACGTGGAGGAGAAGCGCGTGACGGAGGCACCCGCTCCACGAGCAGAGGACGCAGCTGGGTACAAGCCTCTGTACGAGCAACTGCAAGAGCGTCGGGAGCAAAAGGACAGCGAGTGGAAGGAGAAGAACAACCCGTTCGGTGCGTAGCTCGACAGCAACGGAAGTGCGTCATTTATTCTGACCGTGGACGCGTGCACACCTGCTGCTTTTTGTTGCAATTACTGCGTGTATTCAGCCCCTCCTAAAGGACTGGACGAGGAAGAGTTCGAGTACATTAAGGAATTGGAGAGCAGGAAGGAGGACTCGGAGCGGAAGCGCCAAGCGCAGCACGAAGAGGACCTCGCACAATTCTGTAAGTACTGCCTCGCCTATTGTGCTGATGTGATGGGTCATAAGTTTTCCTGTTCTAACTGATGTGGTCTGTCATCGATACAGTGGTCGCACGTGGTGCTCCTAAAGCTGCTGCTGGTGCAGCGCTTACAGCTCAGCAGTTGCAGAAGTATCCGGCTAAGGAAGATGTTAAGACTGCGACCAAGAAGAAGGCATCGGTGGTGGTGGTGCGGGCCAAGCGAAAGGCTGAACAGGATAAGCCCCGTAAAGCCAACTCGAAGAGTGTCGACCCATCCGATAAGGCGAAGGAGCCGGCGAAGAAGAAGCAAAAGGCCGATGTAAAGGATTCGAGTGATGCGCCAGCCGATAAGACAGCGAAGCCGAATACTGCTGCGCTTGGGTTGGTGGCCTACGGTAGCGACAGTGACAGCGACAGCTAGTGGTGAATGGGCGACGTATCTTGCTTGTCTATTACTTGTACTTGGAACAGTCAGTCTACGGCTCACCGGAAAAGAGGTGGGGGAGTGGATCCTGTTCGTGACGTCTTGGGCTGAAGGAGTCGAGGTGCAGCGGCTCCGGACCCACTAGGTCTGCGAAGAGGAGGCGACGCTTCTACCAAAACCCGCCTAGTAGTTCGAGCAGCCGATCGTTTTGGTCTGTCAGGCGTACGCATCACCACAGACGAAGTGGTTGCAGCACGACGCAGCGGAGGAGACTGGGTTTTGCCAGCGGCAGCTGTCCCTGTAGTTTGTGCAGCAACACCTCGCGACGACCTCATTCCAGCTTGGCTCCCGATGAAGTGGGAGCGATCCGACACGGCACGGTTGAGTAGAGGGGCCGTGGGTCCCTTAGCGCTTGAATTTAGTGCAACACGACGCAGCAAGTCGGAATCGCCAGGCCTCCGAGCGCTCGAGGCTAGACGAGCCCTTTCGAGGGACGCCGCCCCCGCAAAATCTAGCGCCCTTGACTTGTGTGCCGACTTCGCACTAGCTGCTGCAAGCAGCAGCGAGTCCTGACCGCTTTTGTCGCTTCTACTTTTCTTGTCACTGCTGCTCTTGCTTGCGCTGCTGTGGCTTCGAGACACTCGCCTTGACTTCCGCGGCCGTGACTGCGATTGTTGTCGCTGCAATTGCTGCGGCAGCTGGACTTCCTTAAACAGCCCAGTCGCATCCGGAAGTGACCGCTTTGCAGGTCGTTCTTGACGCAAAGCCGACAGGATACTAGTACCAGACGCCGGTAACTCCACAGGAGGCTGCGGTGGTTTAACCACTGGCATCAACTGTAGATCATCACAACAATAAAGACAACTGTATCAGCACCACAGCACCGCTCGACTGAAAGGCGACACGAGCACTTACAGGAGGTAACATGGCACTGGCAGCATCGTTGTCTTCGTCGTCCTTGGTCTCTTCCTCCTCTTCCAGCTCGTAAGCCCTCAGCAAATACTGTACCAGCTCTGGCAGTAGCAGCTTCAATCTGGGGGACAATTGCTGCTGCAGGAACTCCTGAAACGGCGAGCGCTCGTCCGCGTCTTCATCCGCCAGCGACGGCGGATTGGCCGCATCCAACAGCAGCGCCACGCGATCCAGCAGTCCTCTGATCTCCTTCTTCATCGTCTTCTTCTCCTGCTTCTTTTTCTTCGTCAGCGTGCCGTAGCACAGCATGCGGCACACGAGCTGCAGCTGCAGCACGCGCACTTTGGCCGAACGCGGCGCGTCCTTGCTGCTCACGGACGCGTTGAGCTCCGGCAGCTTCACCAGCAGCTCGCTACCCACTTTCGCCAGCCGCTTCTTCAGCGCCTTGAGCTGCTTCTTGTCTCCTTCGTGCAGGGGTTCAACTTCCTGACCATCACTCTGCTGGGCGGCGCGTTTGACATGACGCTGGAGCTTGGTCCACCACTCGCCGCCTTCCTCGGTCAGAAACAGGTCCAAGAATGCCAGCACGCCATCTTCTGCTGTCTTCTGCTGCTGTTGCGCAGAGGAAGCCGCCGCAGAGGCGTCTCCATCTTCCTGTAGCGCCGCAGCCTTTGCGTACTCCGCTCTCCAGTCCGTCGTCACCATTGCTGCAAATTCGAAAGTGTCCGGGTGAAAGAGGGTCAATCTCAAGCTCACTTGACGTTTGTATCCGAGTAAGTCTTCTCCATCCGGACACCGGAAAGCGCGGGAACCGAGTCCGCATTTTTGGCGCGCACTAACGACCATCACTCTTCAATTTGCGCAGCACAGCACAACAGCGACCATGGACCGCGAGCGTGAGGACGATAACTCGGCCCCCGAGGAGGCGCTGGAGGAGGCGCAGGCTGAGGTGGCGCTGCAGATCCGCAACGAGAAGCACCTGAAGCAGGTGGGCGTGGCCGTGCGCTGGCCGCGCGCGCGCGCGTCGTGCGTCAAGGGCCGCGCCGACGAGGACACCAAGCAGTGGGAGCTGCTGCTCTTCAGCTTCTCGGACTCGAGCGAGCTGGCCAACCTCGAGTCGCTGCTGGTGCAGCTGGCGCCCTCCACGTGCTACCTGTCGGCGGAGCTGGAGCTGTCGCAGGCCGTGGGGGACAGCAAGAAGCTGCACGCGTTGCTGCAGACCCACGAGGTGGCCTGCGTCTACATGAAGAAGCAGCTGTTCCAGGACGTCAGCGGCGTCGAGACCAACGTTGCGAGGCTGCTGGGCGCCAGCACCATGGCCGAGTATAAGGACGTGCTGGCGTCCAAGCTGGCGGCCGGGAGTCTGGCCTGCCTGATCGACGCGCTGGGCGTCATGGCCGACGCAGATGGCTTCGGCTGTTACACGCTGCAAGAGGGCAACCTCTCGTCGGCCATGCAGTTGGACAGCGCCGCCATTTGGTCACTCAACTTGCTGCCCGAGCCGAGCGCTTCGACCGTTGGCGCGGCGAGATTCGGCGGCAGCGTGCTGGAGATCTTGAACCGAGGCAAGACGCCCATGGGCCGCCGTCTGCTGGAACGCTGGATCCGACAGCCGTTGCTGGACGTTAAGGAGATCGAGATGAGGCAGAGTCTCGTGCAGCTCTTTGTGGACGATTCGTCGCTGAGAATGGAGCTGCTGGACGAGTGCATGAAGGCGCTGCCGGACTTGGGCCGACTAGCAGTCAGTCTGGAGCGCAAGAAACACGCTAAGATCACGGACTTGGTCAGTGTTTACGACGCTGCCGTTGGTGCTATCCCTCGGGTGCAGAAGCTGTTGAAGGAGACGACTGCAGGTGGAGACGAAGCACTGGCGAGTCTGGTGAAGGAGAAGTTCGCAGCCCCTCTGGAAAAGGTCCTTGCTGACTTGCAAGGGTATACGGAGCTGGTGAAGGAGGTTGTTGACCTGGACAGCCGCCCGACTCTCGTGGTGAATGCAAAGCATGACAAGGATCTTCAGGCGCTGCGTGAAGAATGGGACGGGATTCTCGCGGACATTGAGGATGAACACCGTAATGCACTTGACACGATCGGTGGTGATATCAAGTGCGAGAAGGACAAAGTGCGCGGGTTCGCGTTCCGCGTTGTGAACAAAAAGGAGGAGTCTCGATTGTCTAAGCTACCATACGTGCACATCTGCCAGGTGCTTGTGAGCGGTGTGCAATTTACGACGACGAAGTTGAAGGCGCTGGCTGCCGACTACCGTCGTGTGCGTGGTGAATACGAAGAGCGGCAAGCCCACTTGCTGAATTCAGCAATCGACGTTGCCAGCACGTATGTGCCTGTGCTCGAAGCTGCAACGTCCACCCTGGCAGAGCTGGACGTCCTCCTCGGTTTCGCTCATGCTGCGTGCCATGCTGGATCGGGATACTGTCGCCCTACTCTGGAGCAAGATGGCGATTGCATCGTGCTGACAAGCGCCCGCCATCCGTGTGTGGAGCTTCAGGACAGCGTTGACTTCATTCCGAACGACTACAACTTCGAGCGTGAGAAGTCACGATTCCAGCTAGTTACGGGGCCTAACATGGGTGGCAAGAGTACTTACATCCGTCAGCTAGGCACCATTGCAGTGATGGCGCAGATCGGCAGCTTTGTTCCGGCAGAAGTCGCGCGGTTGCCAGTGTTTGACAAGCTGCTGGTGCGTGTTGGTGCTGGAGATCTGCAACAACGGGGTGTTTCAACTTTCATGCTGGAAATGCTGGAGGCGTCTGCCATTCTGCACAAGGCCACAGAGCGCTCGTTGGTGATTATCGATGAACTGGGCCGTGGCACCTCCACGTACGACGGATTTGGGCTGGCTTGGGCTATCTCGGAGTACCTACTCTCGAAGGCGCGCTCCATGTGCCTGTTTGCGACGCACTTCCACGAGCTGACAGCGCTAAAGCAGGAACACCCGCAGGGCTTTGCCAACAAGCACGTAACAGCGGTAGCTAGCGACCGCGAGATCACGATGGTGTACCAAGTGCGCGACGGACCTTGCATGGAGAGTTTCGGTGTTCACGTTGCATCCATGGCGGGTTTCCCCGCATCGGTGATTGAGTGTGCTCGTCGTAAAAGCCAGGAGCTTGAGGGCTTCGAGCGTGCTGTGGGCAGCCAGGAGACGTCCTCCAAAAGGTCTGCGGCAGACGCCTCGCTACCTGAGAATGGGCAATCGCCAACCAAGAAGACCGCGCTGACCAAGGGGTTTCTGTCATCATTTGCGGCTCTTCCTCTAGACAAAATGGCGCCAGCGGAGGCGATTGCCGCCGTCCGCAAGCTGGTTCCGCAATAAGTTCAATACTTCAAAGTAAATATAATACTGCGGCTGTGAGTGACTGAGTGAAGTGAGTGCTACACCACGTGGCAAACGGGTTCCTATTGTAGTCAATAGAGTCAAGGGATATAGCGACTACGCACAGAGGTATACATTGTATAGGCCTTAGTCCCGTCCAGCCTACGAAAAAGTAAAAAAAAGAGCTAGACTCAAGGCTTCACAAACTCGCGCGTCTTCACATGATCTTCTTCCGGGCGGGTCCAACTGCTGTCGTACTCTTCCAGCACGCCACGATCTTCGACAGTATCCACCTTGAAATCGATCACGTTCTCCTTTGTGGTTACAAAATACACCACAACATTTGAAATCCGCATTCCAGCCGTGTTTAGTTTGAGGAGCACCTCGCTAAAGTAGCGCATCTTGAAGTCGTGCTTTTTGGACCGAGTGACCTGGATAAAAATGACTTTCTCTTCCGCCTCCGCGAAATACACCGCATCGTAGCCTCCTTGATTCCACGCGACAGGTTGCAACCAACAACTGTCTCCTTTAATGCTTCCATCTCGTAGCTGCTTAAACCGCTTTTTCGGGTCAAACTTGAGAACGGCGGCTTGGGGCAAAACATCGGTCCCACCTTGGCAGTCAGCTAACTTCACCGCGTACCGAGGAACGGATGCCAAGAACAGCCATTCTAAGATATGACCATCCAGGGATGGGTTGTTAGACGTATTGAGACGCTCCGCCAAGTCCGCAATAATTTGCACTCCACTGACTTTCGCGAAAACAGAGGCCACGTACGAGCTTATGGGAAACAGCTCACCGCCCAGCTCCTGGTGGCGTTCCATTCCATAGAGAGTGTTGATTGTCTCTGAGTGCACAGCGCCACTGCTATACTTGATCAGCTCTGTCTTGTCCTGGACAGACCCAATCGCACTGTTCAACGCTGCCATCACTTGTGACGTCGAAAATTGAAACATGAACCGACACGAACCACCAGCATAATAGAACTTCAAGTCAAGAGTGTAGCTCTTCTTTTCATCTGCATCCAGTTCCTGGACATCTTCGTCGTTCACGTCACACTCACTCGTTGCGTCAAACTTTGCCGCAACAGTGTCATAGAACTCCGAAGATTGTACCGCGCTGCAATACTCGGCCTTCGTCCACGAACACATGAAGAAAATCTTGATCCTTGTCATTTCGTCCTCGTGGGTCTTTCTCTTCCCAAGTGCAGCCATCGAAGAGCATATCACAACTCGCTCATCGCTCTCGAGACGCCCGTAAATCCGAGTCAAAAGGTTTTTGTGCTCGGGATCATGTTTCGCTCCATCCACGCACAAAAGCAGTCTTTTGTTTGCGACACGAGGCAACTCGAACTCTGCTAGAGCGTCAACAACCCAATCCTCTTTGGATCCCATGCAAAAGCAGGTGGTCTCGTTCATTCCCAAATGGAGCCAAGCCACGTTCCATTCTTGATGGTCCAGCGAAGCCATAAAACATAACGTGCTCACCGATTTGCCTGTACCAGGAGGACCCGCAATGAATCCTTTGTTGTTCTTCTCGATCACTTCCTCCTTCAGAAAATCCCATAGTTCTCGTACTTGATCACGGCAGTACAGCATCAACATGCTCCGGGTCAGCCCACACTTCTCCAGCAACTCAGCAGGAAGCGTCACATAGTCCACACCCTCGATGTTAACGCGAGGCACGGTCTCAACTTTTCCCAAACGAAGCCGCTTGACTGACGAATACCTTTCGGGCAACTTCACCAGCACGTGGATTTGCTGCGACTTTGGCATATTTTGCTTTTTGCGGGTCATATTGTTGGCCACCAGTACTTCCTCAATTGACCACGTATCGTTCAAAGGATCTCCACTGGCTAACTGCTTGATGTCTGAGTCCGTCTCCCCGTTGTTCAGTTTCACTCCAATAGGCCCTTCGCTTGGCAGCCACGCGCCGTCCTTCGTCGCCAGGAAGAGCTCCAGGTCCGGGGCGTCGAGTTTCGCCAACTTGTTCGCATTCAGCTTCTTGATTTTCCTCTTCAGTTCGCTCACCAACTCGCTCCTGTCGATCTTGATGGAGAACAGCCCTTTCACGCCAACTATCGCACAGATCAGCGTGACGAGCGACATCTTTCTGGCGGGCGGCAAGTTCGGGAATGAAGGAAAAGTGACAAAATGAGAGAAAAGTGAGAAGGTGAGAGATAGGAACTGAGTGAGAAAAAGTGACAGCGTACCTGTTTTGTGGTACATAGTACGCAAATGTAGGCGCCGGGAGTCAACCTCTCGTCAGCCATGCAGCTGGACAGTGCTGCCATTTGGTCGCTCAACTTGCTGCCCGAGCTGAGTGCTTCGACCGCTGGCGCGGCGAGATTTGGCGGCAGCGTGCTGGAGATCTTGAACCGAGGCAAGACGCCTTTTTGTTAGTGTGAATGTATCAAAGCATGCAAAAATCCGCCATGGCAGTGGGGCTACCTCGAGTAACACCACGAGTTCAAACCGGAGTACGACGCGTATGACGCGTCCACGAAAATCAAGCCAAAGACGATCGCGAGGAACAGCGCCAAGTACATTCGTGTGGGAGTATAGCTGGGCGTGCGCCAGTACATCTGAATGAAGCACCACACCACAAACTTCATTTGTGTCTTCGAGTCGGCGGCTCGCTTGTCAGTGTAGATCATCTCCGGGAGATCGGGCGACGGAACACTGATCCCTTCCTTTGCCATGTTTGCCTCCAACGCACGGCTAAGCACGCTGTTCCTGAAGCTCTGCACGAAGTCCGTGGCATCGGCAGCAGTGTCCCCGACTCCAGCACCAATGCACTCGAGCATCCACGTCGCCGAGTTATAATATAAACCTTCGGAAAAGGGGCTACACTGAGAATGCCTTCAAAGTCGATCAGGTTGCGGCGCTTGTGGCCCAACTCTCCAAAGAACACCGTCTCGCCCATGGTCATGCCGTACTCCTTGCAGTAGTCAACGCCATCGTAGACGCCGACATCCATATTGTCCGAGCGGTACTGGTTGAGAGAGAGCGCTCGAATGCTAGCGAGCACGCTCTTCGTCACGATGAAGCCCGCGAAGATAACGAACACCAGCACCGTCACCATACCCAAGGGGGTGACGATGTTCTCGTTCGGCCCAACGGAGCTCAGGAAGAAGAACCACATCCCCATGGCCAGATTCACGAGGAGCACGAACTCGAAAGTGATAAAGAGCTGGAACTCTGACTCGAACCCACACAGCCAATACACTAGCGAGCCGAAGATGCCCGTCTCGATGAGCGCCAACGGGATCTGACTCACCGACGCCGCCAGCACGTAGGAGGCAGTACGGAAAAAAAGTTGGCGCCGCGCTGCTTGTAGAAGATCTCCCGCTCCGCCATGTACGTCGGGATCTGCGACGACTGGCCCATGGACAGGAACATGACGGGGGAGAAGACCACACCCAGCTCTGCGTCGGATCGAAGTCGTAGAAGACCGTGGAGAATAGCAGCCCCATGACTGCATTCATTAGCACGCGGCCGAAGATGAAGGGCTTGTTGCGGTAGGTGATGGTGAGCTGGCACTTCAGCAGCGTCAATGTACTGTCGACGAAAGTCTGGCTGCACATCGGCATCGGTTTCATGTTCCGCTCCACGCTGAGGAGTAACTCGGGGTCGTACGGGGCCTCCAGAGCGTACACCGACTCCATGTAGATGCGTGACTCCTTGAAGGCGTAGGCATACTCACTGGCACGACGAGGCTGCTTCGTTGGGTGTTCGATCTGGTACTGGTACTGCTCGTGCGTGCCCAGGTCCAGCAGGTAGTCGGCAAGGTCGCGTTGAGGCGGGCACTTGAACCCGAGGGACTCAAAGTACTCCTCAACCTTGCTGCACGGGCCACGGTACATCAGCTGACCCTCGTTCAGGATCATGACGTCGTCGAACAGCGCGAACACCTCGGGAGACGGCTGAAGCAGAGCGATCACGACAGTCTTGCGCAGCTTGTGGGCCACACTGCGCTGCGTGTTGATGATGTCGTATGTGGCCGCACTGTCGAGACCCGTACTGATCTCGTCCATGCGTACTTGGTGCCGAACTCCATCTCGCCCGTGGTCACACGCTTGCGCTCGCCACCGGACACACCTCGAGTCATGGCGTCGCCCACGATGGTGTTCTGGCAGTTCTGCAGTCCAAGCTGCTGGATGATGACGTTCGGGTAGTGGGGGAACATGGCGTTCGCCGCTCGAAGGGCCTCCTCGTTTTCCTCTGGGGTGCCCTGCGAGAGCATTTTCTTGGCGTGCTCGGGCAGTTCGGCACCGGAGAACTTGTGCGCGTACTCCAGCGTCTCCTTGGCGGTCAGCACGGGGTAGTGCTTGTGACGCTGGTTCACGTAGGCCACGAACTGTGGCAGCGTCTTGATGATCTGCTCGCGCTGCACGTTGTTGAAAGAAATGTTGCCCTCCACCGTGATGTTCTTTGTCATCGAGAACCGAGCACTCAGCATCTTGAGCAGGGCCGACTTTGCCGAAGCCAGGCTGGCCCAGCAGCAGCAGCAGCAGCGTGATCTTGCCGGGTGAGAACACACCGCTGACGTCCTTGAGGATCTCCTTGCGCACAACGCGTGCCTTCGGGCTGATGAAGGGTTTTTTCAGAGTGTTGGGGATGGTCGGCAGCTAACTTGCTGTCTTCGTCGACCACGACCACGTCAGCGGTGACAGACAGATTGCTGAAGCGCACGTCCATCTGGGGCATGGCCGAGCCCAGCGCCTTGACGACTTTGGTGAGGAGAGTTGATGGCTTTACAAATGGCGAATCTGTGGGATGCCACCAAACATCGGTCCGGCACTCAATGGTGGGATTGCATATTGTTGGCGACAGCAGTCTCATTCTCACACAATTGCAGAAAAGGCGGGTACCAAGGGCACGCCACCTACAAGGGCTTTACGGCCAGTGTCGGATGCTGGCGGATCGACTGATGGTGTCCTCCTGGTCCCATCACCTGCGCCATTTCAACAAAACAGCGGATGGGCTAGCAAATCTTGCTATGGACACTAAGACAAGCAAGCAGGCGACGGTGGAAGATATCTCCCGCTTACCGCCGCAGTGGACAACAGTACTCGAGTTCCTCCAAGCGGACGCTGAGCACTGGATGGACAACAATCCGGAACCGGAGGGCATCAAGCCGGGCCTCCACACGCATTGGCACACCGTAACACGTGTGCATCTGCTGTCACCCGTACGGGAATAGGCGGCACATCCTCCAACGACCTGTAAGCGCTGGAGGACCGGGCATTTTCTAGGTCGTTAGCTAGGCTAAATGACTGTAATGTACCTCAATTTAAAACGAAAAAGGACTTTGGTGGCGATGTGTTCGTGTAGAACCTGGGGACCCTCGGCCATCAAGGCAGCGCCAGACTCGTACCCGAGCCGCTTGCGGGTGGCCGGCGACATGCTTTCCATCGTTGTTCCTTGGTAGCTGGACAGGAAATTGGAGAATGAACTGGAGCGGTCGTCAAACACGGGTTGGGTGGGCATCAGCCAGGGATGACCGCCAAGCTGACAGGAAGCTAGCGGCGGCAACCGCAAGCGGTTGTTGCACTGCACTCATGTGTACAGGTACAGAATTTAACTTGGCATGCTGAAAGTTTATTCCATGCGCATCAAACGACGGCAAACAAAAAATTACTTACGAACCTAAGTACGAATCGCGATTTAGTGGCTATATCGGGAAGAGCTCTGTCTTGCGCACATTTTGAGCTCTTGTTTACTTCGAAATAGTGAAAACTTGAGAGTAGTCGACACTCGAAAAAAATATCTCCATTTTTTTTTTTTTTTTGGGGGGGGGGGGGGTTCAAAATCATGCCACGTTTCGAATGATAGCGACTCCAATTCTTTCTCAAATTTTGCTTAGCGTATATTATCGGAAAGCTCCTCCTAAAAGCAATCGTATTAGAGTGTTTTCCGCTTTCTACGAGTAGCTTTCACTTTTAATTTTTTTGATGTCTGGAAAGGTACGAATTTTTATTGGTCAACTTTAAAGTCGATTATCTCGATAACTCTCAATGGCGCGTTAGTAACATTTTGTTTGCCGTTGTCTCAAATCTGTTGAGTGTGTCTACCAAGTGTGTCTACCAAGCGCGGATTGGCTCGATGCGGCCTGATTACAGCAAACACCGATTTGATCAACGTTAATGCTGTAGATCGATCGGCAACAGCACCTTACTAGTAGGCATCTGAACCCCAAAACAAACCAATAAAACATTTTGCGAAGGCACGGTTGCGTGGGCGTCAACAATGCGATTGCACAGCTACGGTCCTAGTAGCTGTGAAGTGTAGCCTACACGCATAAACATTGAAAGCCCTGAGGACACTGAAACAGATTCACATGCCAGATCAAGCAGAGCGAGGTGATGCTAAACACGGCTTAAATCCACGCATGCGGCTCACTTATGAGACCGCGTCGAACAAAAAGTAGCAATGGCTTGTGCGTCTTGTAAGCTATTGAGCGCTGAAAAATGTTCAGAGCTCGCGAAGTGACATCGGCCTGAAAAAGGATTACTTAAGCATTTCCATTTCTGGATCCCCGAAATCTCTCATTTTATTCGGGCCGTGACCGATATGTTTTTAATTTTAGCATACTATTGGAATATTCATATTTAAACAGTACTTTCCGCTTTCTATTAGATATTTTTACTATGCTATTGTCGATGTCCGATAAGGTAAGAAATTGGATTGGGCAACTTCACATGTCAAATGCAAGTGGTTCGAAGTCTACGAATGCGTTGCTCCACTACAATATTGCATTTAGGCCACAATATTGCATTTTTGATTGGTCAGTGTGATAATATAGAACATACACACCAAACTTTTGTCCAATAAGGTAGAACTTAGTATTTCGATTCATCCATACCAACTCGTGTTGCTTTGGGCGTCGAAATGGCTCGCGCCTCGCACAAGCAGCACAAATACAGCGTGCTATTGTGGGTAGTTGCTAGCCTTCGAAGACTTCACCGACAGGCGCTTAAAGAAAATATTTTTAGCCAATAATTCTCGATTATGTGTCTAAAAAATTCCCTTTTTTAAACGGTTAATTAAATGAATATTTAAGATAGAACCTTCTTTACGAATATCACTACCAATTATTAAGCATCTTTTAAATCTTTTCAAAAAATTAATCAATTTTAATAGGTAAAGATATTGTTGATTGGTTATGTGGTGGTTTCGCTGTAGATAATCCAACTTTAAATCGTTTTTTTAGCCTACTCCCGTTAATTCAAATTATTTTTTTGGATTTGGTTCGTTAGCCGGTATTATGTTAGTAGTACAAATTTTAACTGGATTAGGAGCGGTAGGGCACACGAGCAGCATCATTTTGATTGACACGGTCTCAAATGGTGGCTTAGTGTCATTTTGTTCGAGGCAATCTCATATGATGAATTGGGGAGTAAGTATTAGCTTCAGTTGGGATGGCCGTGTGCTGGCAAGGTTCCAACATGAACTGGGTGGCTTTGTTACCGTATAGCAACTGTCGTATCCAGCAAAGTGTCATATCCGACACTTGATTGTAGCAATCACAATGGACTGTGTGCACAGCTAAAACAAAATTGTCGTATCCGACACCATACTGGTGGCTAGCGTACAGGGGCAATTTGGTTGGACACAGCAGGTGTTGCCCAAGTGCTCTAGAACAGCAGTCATTTCCCAATGGGCAAAGGACGGCAGAAGCACAGCGAAAATGGTGGGAGGTTAGCTCGACAGTACAAGCGCTCAGTCCACGCACCAATTTCGGCTGAACGTTATCATCTACTTTGAAACGAACAGCATGGCTTCCACACTCGCCAAGCTCTACGCGAATTTAACGGGATCTCAGCGCCAAACCAAGCGTACAAGCATCTATCTATGGCGGAAGCAGAAGTGTGGAGAAGCAGGATCCAAGAAATTGAGGCGAAGTGTGTTCGGCAGAACGATGGATCCAGACTCCGTCGCGGATCCACCAGACTGACGGATCGGGCCCCACGCCAGGTGTTAGCGCTCGCAACAGAGGACACTACGGGTGCGACCAGACGTCGCGAATGTGTACCCAAGTGACGCCATGCCTCGAGACCCAAGATCCAAGAGATGCAGCTGTCAAGTGGACTGGGCTACATCCCGATCCATATCTGATTCTGAGTCCGACTCAGATGGATCCGGGCGGTGCCTGGATCGAGGGAGCGGACAATGGATCGGGGGTCACGGTACTACGGGGGAAATCAAGCGACACGCAAGGAATGTAACCAAGCTCCATATAGTCAGTAGGTACAGATGGGATGATATGATCCATAGGGAGATAGGACTTTGGGATGGGATCGGACTTAAGCATAAATCAGACTCGAATTTGCCTTATACATCGCAAGTGCCTTCGCTTTCGCCTGGAAACGGGAAGTACATTGGCCCTACGGCTTAGCAAGGTTCTGGTTAGTGATCTAGCGTTGGTTAAGACTGGATATTACATTGGCCAGTTCTACAACCTTCCTAGTGACCTTCCTACAAGTGCAGATCCCCGATCCACCCGGAGTTACTACTTGGCCGGGTACATCCTCGACTCTCAACATCTACGGATCCCGCTATAGGAAGCGGCAAGTACGGCAAAGGAAGACCTGTGAAGGCACCGGAAAGGAATAACAACAACTACAAGGCAACCCCACGGCCGGATCCAGATCCAGGCCGCCCGATCCAAGTCGACTACCACTGGATTGGGAACCACTACCGCGAGCAGAGTGAAGATTTCCTCGCTGCTCCACCCACATCCCCGCGTCTCGCCCAGACGTTTCTTCTTCACCACTTGGACTCTTCGGCAGACACCAGAAGAGCAAGATCCAGCCCTACCGTCGGGTACACAAGGTGAGAAGTTCAGCACACAAGATCACAGATCATCGGGGGACCCCCTCCGTTAGTCGGTGTCCGGGCGCTGTTGGTAAGTTGGGTTGGCGATCTCGCAGATTTTGCTGATCCCGCTACGCCACAATGGTGCGCGTGCCCGGATCTTCTGGTGACTCGGGATTTCACCGTGAGTCCCAAGAAGAAGTTCGAGTGAAGAAGGAACAAGGGGATCAAGCGTCATCGGAGTTGGAATCGACGACGACGCTGCTGAATGAAACAAGATCCACGGATCGGCAGAGTGCAAGGAGGACCTCTGTCGGCAGAACCGAGGTGGATCCAGACATGGATCCAGAAGAGAAACCTCAACCTCCTCCACAGGTCCCTTCGGGGACCCCGGTGGATCGCGACGCGAGTCAAGATCCACCAACAAAACAAACCAAGGCTGGCCAGGATCGGTATGTATTGGCTGATTCTCCGGTCAAACAAGAGGCCTACATCGTCCATCCAGACAAGATCCAGATGAAGAAGACCATTACGCGGAGGAAGATGAAGGCCCCGGATCTGGATGACGAAGATCCAAAGACGCCATCCGACGAAGAATCCGAGAAGGCAGGCTGGAGACGCTACCACGAGAAGCAGCTACGTGACTTCCTAGCCTGGGATCCAATGATGCGGCTGCTTGGCGTGAAGCAGATTGGAGACCTGCAGGGACCTGTGGCACTCCCAGCACCCACCAAGCGTGAAGGGATCCTGGCCGAGATGGAGCGACTCATGCAGCTGCTGAAGGAGGCCGGCCTCGTGGCCGGAACTTTCGATGCGAGAGCGATCTACGACGTCGACCCAATCCAGATCCACGCGACGACGGACATGCTGTTCAACAGGTTGAAGGCGCTGGTAGGTGAGACCCAGCCTCAGCTGGATCCAGCAGTCCCGGACCCAAGTTCACCTTAACCTGGATCCACAGGATGCCGAACGTCGTTACCGTACGTGTCCACTGCGGAGATTGGATCGGATACATCTTCGGAGCCGCGGCGTATGTCTCTTGGACCTTCGGGGGCCTCGATGCTACGCGCTCGAGCCCAGGTCCAGCGTGAAGCAAGCTCACAGCCTCGACTGTAGCTTCGATCCAAGAAGCAGTCGGCTGCTTCGGTGGATCCAACAGCTACAGTATCAGGATCCGACATGTCCACTGGCAGACTGGAGTCGTTCTTCCAAGCAGCCATGAGCAGGTTCTTGAAGGAGCAAGGCGTGCCAGTCCCGACGCAGGCGCCGGAGGCGGTGCAGAACCCCGGATCCCAGGATGTGGAGATGGAGTCGACTGGTTCGTCCGATCCTGATCAACATTGGGAGTACGATCCAGATGACATCGACTTCCCGGCCCCAGCTCGCGCTACAGTGGCCACCACCGCGACCGGATCCACAGCCTCAACCTTGATCCAACGAGTCCGGATCTCAGCGGTCTCGGATCTGAAGGAGTTCTCAGGGAAGCACCAGGACGAGGATCGGGCGAGGGCATGGATCAGTAAGGTGAAGTCTGCATTCCTCCGTGATCAAGCCCCTGACGAGGAGAAGTGCTTGACCTTCGCGGACCTTCTGTCTGGATCCGCGAGGAACTGGTACCGCCAACTCCCCCGATCCACACGCAACAAGTGGCCGGATCTGCTCCGCAGTTTCCAAACACAGTACTGTGGATTGGGGCTCTCCGTTGCTCGCCAGTATTACCACGCGCGCAAGCGATCCGACGAGTCCCCTTTGGATTATCTTTACCGGCTCAATGTCGCTGGGCTCCGCGCTCGGCTCAAGATCAAGGATGGTGGATCCAAGCAGAAGCGAGAGCATGTGGACCATTTCATCGAGACCCTGGGCGACCAGGATCTGGCTGATCGGCTAACCCTGCTGCGACTGCCGGATGCTGACGAGCTGGAAGAAGTCCTCCGCACACTCGGGGATCCGACGGACACATAGCCTTGGATCCGTGGGACCCGATCTCCGGCCAGCCACATCCCGACTTGGTGGTTTTGACGCAACACCAGCTCCTTCTCACCGATGTTCGTGATCGGAAGGTATCGAATCCTGCCTGGGCGCTTGACCACCGTTGGCACCCATCGATCCCCTCGGGTAACCCACAACTTGTCATGCTCCGATCCTCGTAGACGCATGGGCAGCTCTGCGGACTCTCCGATCCCAAGTTGCAAGTACCGATCCAGCTTCACCGACTGCGATTTATCACTGTAAAGTGGACGGCGTCCGCTGAGCTGGATCCGGACTTCATCGGCAGGCAGAGGGTCCCATCAGCCAGATCCAGCCGGATCCCGGCCGGGACCATGTAGGCCATACCGAGGATGGCTTCCTGTCCGGATAGGTCTCCCACCCAAATGTCGAAGAAATACACCAGGTATCCACCCAAGATGATCTTAGTCCGAGTTCTTCCTTTGTTGTGTACACGCTGTCTCCGATCCCAACACACTCTTGGCTCTGACTCCTGTCGATGTAGCACCCAACCTTACGAGCAAAGGCGGTATTCACGATGGACACCTCGGCACCTGTATCTAGGAGTAAGATCGCTTTCTCGTTGTTGATCTTGCCGTGGATCTTGGCCTGACGAAACCACTTCCCTGGCGAATGTTGTTTCCAGTATCCTCGGGATTCTCCGGGTAGGAGATACGAAGACTCTGAATCCGCGGTCCGCCGGTTCGCAGCAACACGCCTGAATCTGGACCCAGCGGTATCTTCACCCTCGGCAGGCTTGAACCACTGGTCTGGATCCTGCTGCTTCCAGTATCCCTGACGCGTCTCCGAATCCAAATCCATTTCCACTGTCGTGTTGGATCTGGAGTAGTCATCAACTTGTCGGAGACTTGAGACCACAGCAGTTCGTTTCCCATGAAGATCACATGTATTACCGCGTAGATCCTGTCCTTGGCTAACTGGATCTGTCGATGTCTTGTTCACAAATGCATAGATACAATATCTAGAACGCTCGGCTCGTACCGGATTCCAACCCGGCGAGCGTCCTAGTTTAACATCTTCTCCGCCATCTCTGGCAGCATCCCCGCATGCTTGTCTGGATTGAACCATTGACGGATCTGGTTGTAGAACTCTTCCATTGGGCATCGGCCCACGTCATGGAGTTCACCACATCCACGGCACACGAAAAGACAGTGGTCACCTGGATGACCCTTCTTGCCGCACTTCTCACACGTCAAGCGTTTCCAGCATCCAAGATGCGAGTGCCGTTTGGATCCGCAGTGCGTACAGCGACTGCGTTCAGGTCCATCCACATGCGTCCTGGATCTAGTGTCGCTAGACGCCGAATCCCGTTGCAGACGGTCTGGAGGGTTCCGATCCGGAGTCTTGTGCTCTTCCTCTGCTGGCTTCTCGGGGTCTTGGGCTGCCGTGGCGGTAATCGTCACACTCGGAGTCGGACCCATCGCTGGATCCGGACTCTGATCCCGAGTCAGGTTAGATCTGGATTGCACGAACATGTCTGGCTGGAGCGGCCGGTGCAGGCGTCGCTGGGACCTTCTGCCTGTACTTGCTCGATCCATACGCAGACTTCTTCTGCCGGTTCTTCGCCCGATCCAGCTCCCTGTCGTCCCGTCCACGTGTCCTTGGGTTGTCTGGTCGGGTGGATCCGACGACGGTCCGCCCTGTTCATCCTCAGCACCCTTGGATCTGGACTCCACCTGTCGGACTTGACTTCGCAGTATTGCACGCGGCGTCGGGTACTCGGGGCGCTCCACCATCGGCCCTGGCGGGGTTTCTGGAGGCGGAGCCTCCAGAAACGCCTCCAGAAACGGAGGCTCCGCCTCCAGAAACCCCGCCAGGGCCGATGGTGGAGCGCCCCGAGTACCCGACGCCGCGTGCAATACTGCGAAGTCAAGTCCGACAGGTGGAGTCCAGATCCAAGGGTGCTGAGGATGAACAGGGCGGACCGTCGTCGGATCCACCCGACCAGACAACCCAAGGACACGTGGACGGGACGGCAGGGATACCGCTGCCCCAGGCTTCAACTACGGCTTACGCCATAGATTCACGGCCGGGAGACCTACGTGATCATCTACCAAGCCCGGATCCAGCAGCCGAAGGCCCACCGAATCTCGATCCAAGGGATGAAGACTCATTGGGAAGAGGCGTGCTGACTGCCCCAACGGTGGTGTCGACGGACTGCGAGAAGGAAGTCGTGTTGGGCGACGAGGCGTCGCGACGGGTGTCGATCCTAAGCCCATCCCCGCAGATCCGATCCCAGGATCCTGGGTGTGGACCGGACGAACGAGCTGTGGACGATCCACCGGAGTCAGATCCGACGTCAGCGGCAGACTACGATGCAACACAGCTGAGGATGCCCCGGATGGCGTCTACCCAGGTGCGACGAGCCCAAACCGCTGTGCCTGATGATACGCCCGCTCCCGATTCAGATGAAGCTCCTGCTAGACGCGCGCTCGACCTGGATCCAAGTGGCAAGCCCGATGTCGAAGATTCACGGGGACCAGGCGATGGTCAAGGATCGACGACTGGCGCGCAAGGTGGCGAAGGGGCGTTGGATCCAACTGATGTGGAACAGGCGGTTCATCCCGTTGTCACATCGGGTGGTAATCACGAAGAGACAGGGGGCGGATCCGCAGATTCAACAGATGGTGCTACAAAACAGGCCATGGATCCAGTGGAACGTCAAGTTGCAGATGGTGAGATGGGACGGGGCGCAGATCCGGACGGAGCGAAGAGGCAGGAATCAGGTCCGACGTCCGATCCAACGACCAGCTCCGATCCACCGACTACTGAAAATCCGCGATACATTGACTCGGAGGCGGATGACCAAGTCTGCGACCATGTGAGCGGGGATCCGCACGCCGAGGATGTTGAAGCGGAGATGGCAGTATTGCCCGAAGTGACTTCGGCCACGGAAGAGGTGACAATTGAAGACATCGAGGTGGGGGATCCAGATGTTAATACGGCGGAAGAGATTGACCGACTTCGGCGAAGGATCTGGAGGCGCCGACATCTGCTGATTGGCAAAGGCAATGCGCTGCCGCCCGCGGCGCGAGGAGTCGTGTGTGACATCGACGTCGGTGGTGCTAAGCCTATTGCCCAACGTGTGCGCAAGGTAGCCCCGCAGTACCATGAAAAGCTGTCAGATCTAATCAAGGGGCTGCTCGGAGCCAAGATCATCCAGAATTCGACTTCCCCGTGGGCGTCTCCGATCGTGGTCATCATCAAGAAGAACGGAGTGGATATAAGGTTGTGTATTGACTACCGACTGGTTAACAGTCTAACTCGACTGATGATCTATCCGATGCCCTTGATCAACGACCTGCTTGAGGATCTGGACAAGGTGCTGTGGTACTGCTCGTTGGATATGGCCAGTGGATTCTGGGTGGTGACTATGACGGATCGGGCTCGTGTGATTTCCGCTTTTATCACCCCGTTTGAATTGTTCGAGTGGAACCGGATGCCCTTTGGATTGAAGAATGCGCCTCAGATATACCAACGGATGCTCGACAATGCGCTGTATGGATTCACCCGGATCCCACAACTCGAAGCTCGATCGGGATCGGACGGCAAGTCGCGCCTCGAGTGCGGGACGGGATCTAAGTCATTGGATCTGGATCTGAAGTCGGGAGAACCGGAAGGTCCGGGAAAACCGTCAGTGTTGGGACGCCGATCCTACATCGACGACTTCCTGGTGACCGCTGCATCCTGGGATCACTTGTGTGACCTGGTGGATGCTCTGCTGGATGCGTGTGACAAATGGAATCTCTTTATCAGTGTGGTGAACAGCTTCTGGGGCAAGAGCAAGGTGGAGTACCTGGGCCATCGAGTGTCCCATGCCGGACTGGAGGCGAACCCCAAGGATTTATCAGCCTTGACGGATCTGCCCTTCCCAGGGACGCTTCGATCCATGCAGTCATTCCTCGGCAGTCTGCACTATTACAGTCGGTTCCTGGAGGACTACGCGATCTACGCTGCAGTTCTCTACGAGCTACGAGAGGTGGACTTTGCCGCGATGAGTAAGCCGGATAACCAGAAGCGCATCTAAGTCGCCATAGGTTTGACGAGTTTGGGTCCAAAGGATCGGAACTTGTCGGATGCATTAGGACCGAAGGCGGTGGATCCACAACTTCGATCCACGGCAACTTCCGACTTGGAGGCGAAGGATCCTGCCGGCGTGAGGACTTTGGATCCGGAGACGTGCAACTCAGATAGTGTGGATCTACGCTGGATCCGGGCTCATCGGGCCTTCGCGACACTGAAGGAGAAGATGGCGAGAACTCCGATCCTCCGACACTTCAATGCGGATCTGCTGCCTGTGGTGGTGGTGTATGCTAGTGAGTGGGCCATTTCGGCCGCTCTGATGCAGGAGTATGACGGGATCCATTACCCAGTCACCTTCACCAGCCGCACTCTGAAGTCGAACGAGCTCAATTACGGCGTCGTCGAAAAGGAGGTGCTAGTGCTGCTGCGGATTCTGGATCTGAGCTACAATATGTTGGTGGGTCGCCAGATCCGGGTTCTGACCCGACACTCGACGCTGGCTTGGCTGTTTCGATCCACTGGTCTGCAAGGACGGTTAGGACAATGGGCCGCACTCCTTTCGCCATGGACTCTGGAAATTATGAAGTGCGCGAAGGGCGAGGACGAGATCCTAGGAACTCTGGCAGCCAGTATCACACCCCGATCCAAGGTGGATCAGGCCTTGATCGACATCGCGCCAAAGAAGGAGCCGCGACGCAAGATCCAAGCTCCGATCCCGACAGTACAACCGGATGAGGAGCTCTATGCGGCCAGCTTTGATGGATCGGCGCGTGTCAAGCGAGGAGGAGGCGCCTACAGTGCGATCCTTTGGAAACTGCCGGAGTGGATTGTGGTGAAGGCTAGATCCGGGTATGCCGAGGGCCTTACCGTCAATGAAGCGGAATATCACGGACTTCTGCTATGCTTGGATCTACTCGAAGGCGAAGCGCAGCGACGACTTGGGATCTGTGGTGACTCCAATCTGATGATCCGCCAGGTCCGAGGGGAGATCGACTGCAAGGCACCTGGATTGACGCTGTTGAGGCAGAAGGCGTTGGATCGGCTACGTGTTTGGCCCAATCACGAGCTGGTGCATGTCAAGCGCGACTGGAACGGCAGTTCCGACAGTCTCGCTAGCGCAGCACTTCAACGTCAAGCCGGGATCATGGTTGAACAAGAAGCGGACATGCACGATCTAGTCACTCTAAACCGCCTGGACGAGATCTTGGTGATGAAGGCCGATGAGGATGCTCCCGTCGCTCGTATGTCGCCTGTGACAACCCGAGCCGGTGCAAGATCCCGATCCAACCCGCATCCGACTTCTAATCCACGGGTCCTACAAGAAGAAGTGGTGAGAGACCTCCGGATCGCTAGGATCCGCCAAGCGCAAGACGAGGAGGCGTGGATCTCTGGCTTGAAGAAGTATCTGGCCGGCGATATCCAAGGTCTGACGCAGGAGGAGACCCGATCCTATGGTATTATGGCGATGGATTACGAAGTGGATCGGAACGACCTGCTGTTCTACTGCCCCCCCCCGACGAAGAAGGTGGAGGCGGATCGCGATGGATTAATGAGGTTGGTGCTCCCAGAGACCCTACAGCAAGACGTCCTCCATCATTACCATGTCATCTTGGAAGGTGGTCACCAAGGGATCGGCCGTACCTACCAGCGGATCCGCGATCACTTCCACTGGCGAGGTTTGTACCGGAGCGTCCAGCGGTATGTGGGTGAATGTGTGAATTGCGAAACTGGTAAAGGACGACCCACGATCCAAGGCGAGTCGCCGGGTAACATCCAAGCTACGTACCCATTCCAGATCATAGCGATGGATCACATAGCGTCGCTGCCCAGATCCAATAAGGGTAATACCGAGTTGTTGATCTGGGTGGATCTGTTTACCGGATACGTGATTGCGAAGGCCAGCGACTCTCGAACCGCGTAGACTATTGCGGAATCCTACGAAGAGTGTGTCTTCAGGAGATTTGGTGCCAGTGAGGTGATCCGACACGACCGCGAGCCGGGGTTCATGGCTGACTTCTTCCGATCCTTCAACCGGATCCTAGGTCAGCGACAACGTGCAACGATGGCGTATCGGCCACAGGCGAACGGGACAGCAGAACGCATGGTACAGACCGCCATGTGATGTCGGAAATGGCCGCGCTTGCCGAGGCCTAACGGTCTTGAACTTGTGAGTGAAAGCCATCCGAGCCCTCTGATTGGATGCTCTCATTTACCGCGCTAGAGTGACAGATGGGTGCCGTCTAGTGACAAGGCTCGGTGGGTCATAATAAATCCCCACCGAGCCCTCCAAGTAGTCATAGTGGGTACAGGATTTGCCTCTCATTAGGAATTCGGATCTAGCCGAGGAGTCGTCGAGTCGTCGGATCAGCTCGAAGGCTCGGTTGATACTTGACTTTTGTATAGACGATAGGGATTAGCAATAGGGAAGGCCTCACAGCCTCTAATCACTAAATCAGAGCAGAATTTCCCCCCGAAGCCACACAACGGTCAAGTCCGTCTACCGGTAAGTCTTCGCTTAGCTGTAGAGTCTGGATACGCTCGGCCGACACGGGGTATGTCTGCCGGTGAGCATAAGGTACACTGACCGAGTGTTCATCCCTGGAAAGGCCAAGAGTGAGTAGTGGCCGAGTGTGGGAGGTATTAGAGACCTCCCTGTACGTTTGTACGTTTGTACGTTTGTCTGGGTGTGAGGCGAGGCCCCCAGTATATTTGACTTCCAGCCGAGACTTCGTCTCGGCGCCCCTGTCCGAGGCCTCGATTGGCCTGGTACCCTTCCTTCTGAGGGACCACAGTGGGTTTAGCGTGAAAGCGCGTGTGTACATTGCATCCTAGCCGTTGCTCGTGGCTAAGGGTGCTCTTATATTTGATTTACGGGCTCTACCTACCTGACCGACGACTCGCATAAGGCACATTCCAGCCCGGTGTAAGGGATCGGATCTGGTCTTCAGATTTAATCCCAACAATAAGCGCCGACCTTTTAGGAGGGAAGCGTGTTGTTGGTAGGGGCTCATCCCAAAGGCTTTGGCTAGAGGGACGAGAACTCGTTAAATCGTGTTTTCCTACACGACAACTGGTGCCGCGACCCGGGACTGGTGTGACCGAACTGTGTGTTATGGTCTGTGTAGGTATTGTCCCAAACGAGCATTGAGAGGAGAAGAAGAAGAGAAGAAGAGAAGAAGAAACAAGAAGAACAAGAACAAGATGGCGAAAGAATCCAAGTCAGCGGTGCCAGCTACGCCGGCGAAATCGGGACGAGGACCAACCGACGGCTTGTCGACGATCGCGAGTGACTTGACGTCTCGGTTGTCGACGATCTCCGAAAGGTCGGTCAGTTTCGAAGAGTCGGTCGACGAGGATTCGGACGCCAAGGATGACATGATGATGAACTACGATGACCTGGAAGAGAAGACTCCAGCGCCCGCGCAGGAGTACAAAGACCAGGAGGCGGCGATGGTGTCGGCTGGACGCAGTGGGAGCTCACGCTCCCTCAGCCGAAACCTCGTTTCCGAATTTGATGAAGTGGCACGGCCGGACTTTGCGGACGATGACTCGGAGGATGGCACCGAGGCCTTCACCTCGAAGGCTCTGGTGCAGGTTACTAAGGATCCTCAAGAATCCCGCGGAATCCGGCCGTCAATGAACAGCAGCACCCCAGCTGCGAATAAGGTGCTCGGCCGAATGCTCGAGCAGATGCTTGAGTCGAGCGAGTGGATCCGACAGTTCAGCCCGGAGATGGCGCGCCAGGCGACGTGGGTCGAGCTGAAGGAAGAGTTGCAACACCCGGTAGAGCCGACTCCAGTCACCCAAATGGCCGAGGACACGGTGGCGCTTCTTCGAGCGATGGGTTGTGAGCCGATGACTCGGCCGTCCGAGGTCTCGGTCAAGAGTTGGACGCCGGAACTGGCTGGCAAGGAGCGGCACAAGTGGAAGAGGAAGCTGCGTTTGAGCTTCGGGGAGACGGACCTCACGCTGGGCCGTCCGCCTAGCGCACGTCCCGCGAAGGAACAGACCGATCCGTCGAAAATTCCGCTGCCGCAGACCCCGAAGAAGTCAACCGAGCGCTCAAGCCGACGCCAGACAACAGACGGAGTGTTCTCTGCCAAGACGGAGGGCACGCCGTACTTCCAGGATTCGCATATGATAACCCCTCGGTCGACTAGTCGGACCGAGCGTATCGCCCGCGAGACCGAAGGGACGCGACCTGGACGGAGTTCCAGCCGAAGCTTCCCAAGGCGCTCGAGCCGACGTTTCACCCCGTGCGATGACTCTTCGTCGGACGACGATGATGACGACACGCCCGACTACGACGACGGTTTCGACAGCCCCAGCGACGAGCTGGCTCGCCAGGTGCGCGAAGCGAGCGAGATGGAGCGGCTGAACTCGACCCCTCGGCTGGAGATTGCGACTCACCGACCCCTCGCCCAGATCAAGAACTTCTCTGGAGCCCGCAACAAGAGTGAAAACTCTATGCAGTGGCTCCGGGCCTTTGTCTACGAGATGAAGGGGACGCACACTCCGCCCAACGAGTGGTGCATGGCTTTTGAGCTGAGCCTTCGGGACGGTGCCTTGCACTGGTACCGTCAGCTCCCGAAGAAGACGAAGCGTCGGTGGAAGCTGCTCAGTGATGCTTTCATCAAGTATTACTGCACGCAGTTCAACCAGTCTGCGAAGGCTCGCTACTACTCGGCGCGACGTGACGGTTCGGAACATCTGTGCGATGACCTAAATCGGCTGAATGGCTACGCACGCAACGCTGGCCTTCAGTTCGAGAAGGGTGGTCGCGACGCTAAGGATCACGTGCAACGCTTCCTCGAGACGTGCGGTGACCGAGGACTCGAGCGGCGACTTTGCCACGTCCGAGTCTCGGACATCCACGAGCTTGAAGACATGATTAACGACATCCTCAAGTCAGAGGAGCGTGGACAGGGCAGGGACGCCTCGTCACATGGCTCGTCTCATCAGTCGCGTGGACGCGAGCACTCTCGCAGACGGGATGAGCGCCGGAGCGAACAGGCGCGCGACAATACCCGCCGTGAGCGTTACGAACGCCGAGACCGAGACTTCGGACGCGGACGCGAGGACTCGCGTTATGCCCCGCGTGTGTCGCTAGCCGAGGCGTCGCTTTCCGACTTGGTGGCTGAGTTGCAGATCAGGGGAACGAAGAGTGGTCGATCAGACCGCCCGGAGCCCCGCGGTCAGTCGCATGATGACAGTGGGAGTGACTCCGGTGGCAGCCGATACTTCGAAGACAACCGAGACTTCAGTGATTACAGCGACTTCGACACCTCAGATGAAGAAGGAGCCCATGTCGCAGCGGCGAATGAGCAAGAGAGACGCGCTGCAGCTGAAGGAACGTACGCCCGGTCTGACCAACGTCAGCGCAGAGGTGGTGAATCTGGCCGAAACTTCGACCGGTCCAACCGACACTTCAACCGAGACAACCGCGATGGTCGCCCGCGTCAGTATGGACCCTGCGCAGCGTGTGGTGGTGCCGGGCATTCGGCCCACTACTGTTACCGACGCTGCAGACTGTGTCAGCAAGTCCACGACATCGGCAAGTGTGAAGCGCTCCAAGCACTCACCACGTACCTTCGGACGAAGGTTGAGAAGAAGGACCTCTCTCCCGAGCTCCAAAGCCTAGTCTTCGGTGGCAATTTAAACTAGGCAGCCCGCCAACTGAAACTGGGTTGGTCCCAATCGGGCTGCCACAGTTAGCTGCTCCCGCGATCGATGCAGACTGCGTCTACGCGTTTGTGGGGACAAGCAAACGGCCGAACGACAAGGACAAGGAACATGTGAAAACGACTGGAATTGAAAAGGAGAGAGGGGAAACCCTCGGTGGAGGTGAAAATTGTGGAAAGAATGAAGAAGATGAAGATGGAGATGCAACCGAGGCTTGGGTCTCAAGCGCGGTGCAGAGTGAACGACCCGGTCGAACGCCCAGTGGAGTGACCAAGTTACTCCCAGGTGAGAGGCTGGGGTGGTGGTCCGCACAGAAGTTCGACAAGAGAGCTCGGATGAGGGCTCTGGTCAAGGGTGCGGTCAACGACGCGAGAACGAGGCTTCTGTTGGACACAGGAGCGAATGTAAGTGTGATTTCGGAGAAGTTTGCGAAGCAGTTGCGGCTGCGCGACATTCAGGGTCACGGCCGCTGTATGGAGATCCAAGGTTTTACGAAGGGAACCATGGCTACGGAGAGACGAGCCCTCGTCAAGGTAACCCTCGGCTGGGCGCGCGTGTACGAGTTTGAGTTGTGGATCATGGATCATGGCGCCGGAGTGGACGTGGTCCTCGGCACTGACTTTATGATCCCCGCTGGAGTGCGTTTGGACCTGTTTCACGCGACCGCGAGGTTGCCGGACGAGGTCAGCATCCCGCTCATCAAGACCCTAAGCGCACCGGACGACCGAGGCTTCGGTCCGCATGTTAACGGTGGACCATCCGAGGACTTGTACGTTCAGGGTCGAGAGTGTGTGGAGTACCGAGTACAGCGACGCCAACCACATCTGGATACACACGAAGTGTGGGTACGTCGCACGAAGTCTCTGCTGCCAACGGTGACGAAGTTTCGGCGGGGCAAGGTCGAGCGGGTACGGTTGACTAATGTGTCCGACCGTCCGACGACCTGTCACGCACACACTCCAGTGTTGCTATGGGTACCGATTGGGGATCTTCCGAGGAACGATGGCTACGTGCGGCTCAACTCGACCCGATACGAAGACTGGCAGAAGCTTGCCTATGAGATCAGCCGTGGTGAGGTTGTCTTTGCGCGCGAGTGCGAGGCGTACTCAAAGTGGTTGGCCGCGCAACCGCCGGCTGTGGACCGACCAACCTACACTCCGCCAACTGGAGTGATGGTCCGACCAGCCGACGACTCGCCCGACCGACGGCTCAGGTTGAGTTGCGCCGAACGATGGGAACGCGAGCTCGCGAAGCGTGACGAGAGAGAGCAACTTGCTGCCGACGGCTCACCAGTGGGTGATGATCCGGCAGCGCTCTCTCCCCAACCCGCGGAACTTGAGCATGCGCGAACCGAAGTCTCGTCTGGGGTGACCGAGGAATCCGTTTACCGAGACGAGACCAACGGGCCTGGTGAAGCGGGAGCGTGTCCAGAGTCCAGCCTGGACCTGGATGACCCGCGAGGAGATGATGACAATAGTGGAGACGACGATGGACCGGAACACTCGTGCCAGAGTGAAGACTCGGTTGGAGATGACAACCCGATGCTGATGCTGGAGCGCACCTACATCTCGGTGGCGACCGCACTGACAGCTGAAGAAGGCAACGGTGATGTGAAGGACGTCATATCCGAGCACCAGGCGAACAACATTAACCTGGAAGATTACGCTCACGAACTAGCCTTCCTGCCCGACCTGACCGAAGCCTCGGTTACGGAGTTGGACTACTCGGCTGCGAACGTACGGCACCCGGACCTGAGTTGCGGCCGACAAGACCGCGTGGTGAAGGTGCTCCGGAAGCATGAGAAGATTCTGATCTCCAGTGGCAATGCGTTACCACCACCAGCATATGGTGTAGTGTGTGACATCGATGTGCAAGGACATGCGCCTATCAAGCAGAGGGCTCGGCGGATACCCCTCCGACACCTCAAACAGCTCTACGAATTGCTCCGAGGGCTGCTGAAGGCGGGGTTGGTCGCGTTCTCGAACAGCCCGTGGTCATCGCCGATCGTTATCGTGCTGAAGAAGAATGGCGTCGACATCCGATTGTGCATTGATTACAAGATGGTGAACGCCGTCACCGCTATCATGGAGTATGCAATGCCTCTGGTCGACGACTTGCTTACCGACCTAGAGAAGTATCTGTGGTACTGCTCGCTTGACGCTGCGAGTGGATTTTGGGCTATCATGATGACGCAGAGGGCTCGTCAGATCTCTGCGTTTGTGTGCGCTTTGGGTCATTTTGAGTGGCTCCGAATGCCCTTTGGGCTCAAGAATGCGCCCATGATCTATCAACGGATGCTTGACAACGCTCTGTGGGGGTTTGTGCAGCCGAAAGGTGGATGGAAGCGCTACGCGGCGCTGATGGAACAAGCCGAATCGCAGGATCGAGTAACGACTCAAGAGTGGACCGAACGGTCAGCCGAACCGAGGCCTCGCACGGAGCCTTCGCCTACCAAGTTTGAGGCAGGACTCGGCTGTAACGGCGTCGGAAACGCGGTGTCTGACCTGATCAACAGTCCTGAGGCCGACATGTTCATGGATGGAGAGCCCGACGAATCATCGCTGGTGCCTGTGTTCGAGCGACGATCCTTCGTGGACGACATCTGTTTCGGGGGTGAGTCGTTCGATGACTGTTTGGCTACATTGGACCGGCTCCTGGCGCGGTTCGAAGAGTGCCGTATCAGCGTGAGTTTCACCAAGAGCATCTTCGTACAGCCGAAGGTGGACTTCCTGTCCCACGTGGTGACGCGGAATGGCATCCAAGCTGACCCGAAGAAACTGAAGGCTCTGACCGAGCTTTCGTTCCCACGGTCCAAGAAGGGAGTGCAAGCATTCCTCGGATCATTGAATTACTACAGTCGGTTCATCCAGGACTTCGCCGTGCATGGTGCCGCGCTCTACCAGCTTAAGGACGAGGACTTTGGAGACGGGGGTGACCTCTCTGCCGCCATACGAAGCTTCGCCGCACTGCAACAGAAGGTCGCTGATGCACCGATCCTCCGACACTTCGACCGCGACAGAGATGTCCACGTGATGCTGTTCGCCAACGAGTGGGCGCTAAGCACGACGCTAATGCAGGAACACGACGGAACGATGCATCCGGTGCGTTTCTGCGGCCGAGTCCTCAAGGATGCTGAGATGAACTATCACCCGGCTGAGAAGGAGGTCCTGGCCCTGCTGCAGTTGTTGAAGGTGTGTTACACACAGCTTGCAGGTCGGACCATCCACGTTTATACGCGGTTTTCGACGCTCGACTGGGTCCACAAGTCGAAGTCTCTGTTCGGACGTGCGACTCAGTTTGCGGTACTACTGTCTCCGTGGCACTTGGTTGTTACGCGCGTCAAGGAGAAGGATTGTGCTTTCGCTCAACTCCTCCAGTCGTCGATCACAAGTTTCGTCGACCTTGAGGACTCGTTGGCACCTGTGACTCCGCCGACACGTGGCTCACCGAGTGTTCGGATGGACCCTCATTTGCTGTATGCACGGCTACCACGTGATTACAGTGACTATGTGCTCTCTTTCGATGGTTCTGCGAAGACTGAGAAGCACGGGGGCTACGGAAGTTGCGCGTGGATTCTGTGGAAGCTACCGGAATGGATGATAGTGATCGCTGCGAGTGCTTATCTCGAGGCTACGACTGTGAACCTGGCCGAGTACTCGGGTATGAACAATGGTTTGACCGCAGCCTTAGAAACTGGGGCTGAAGACTTGGTAATCGTCGGAGACTCGAGACTCGCAATCCAGCAATCCCTAGGGGTGATCGCATGTCGTAAGGAAACACTGATGGCACAACTCAATCGACACAAGGAACTGAGATCGAGGTTTCGGTCAGTGAAGTACCTACATGTTATTCGCGAGTTCAACGCCGCAGCAGACTCTCTGGCGAGCGAGACGTTGGAGAAGAAGGTGTCGGTGACCGTGGACGATGAAACCCGAACTGAGGAGCTGGTGCGGCTGAACCGCATCCACGAAGCCATCTACGAACCGTCAACCGAGACTTCGTCACCAACCGACACCTCGCCAACCGAGAAGTCGAAGGAGGAGACTACGCGTACCGTAAGCTCAATCCGTGTACTGGACGCATCAGACCCAACCCGGCGTAAGAATTTTTCGATTTCGTGCGGGAACCGCCATGTGTATCGGCAGTAACCAGACGACAGGCGAGGGAACGCGAGAGACGGGTCCGCTTTGCAGACGAAGGACAGGTGGTGCCTCAGGAAGATCGTAGCCCTGACGTGGAGACCGAACGAACTGACACTGCGGAACCCTCGGACCAGCCAACTCAACCGAGTCGTGACGCGACGGTGGTTCACGAGCCGAACGCTGAGGACATTGACCCCGTGGTGGTGCAAGAGGAACGTCGCCGACGCATTGGTGCGGCGCAAGATGAAGAATTCCGGTGGTCGAATCTCAAGGCGGTTCTGAAGGGAGATGAGGCGACACTTAGTTACAAAGCCGCGCGGGAGGCATGGAAGATGTCCGATAAGTTCGTGCTAAGTGAGGATGGACTTTTGTATTTCCTCGGCTCGAACCGTCGGTTCGGCCGTGACAGGTCCGAAGAGTCGACACTACGATTGGTGATCCCGACAACGATGGTCCAGGAAGTACTACAAAACTGCCATGACTCGCTTGAGGGAGGGCATCAAGGTATCGTCCGGACCTACCACCGCGTGAAGGCTGACTACTACTGGATTGGACTGTTCGCCGATGTGGAACGGCACGTACGTTCGTGTCCTGACTGCAGCTCGAGTAAGAGTCGTCCGCAACTTCGAGGATACTCGCCCGGCAACATCTTGGCTGAGAGACCGCTTCAGATTGTCTCAATGGACTTCGTCATCCCGCTGCCGAAGACTCGGCGGGGAAATACAGCGCTGCTGCTGTTTCAGTGCGCGTTTACAGGGTTCGTAATGGGGAAAGCTATGGCCGACACTTCGGCCCTGTGTGTCGCGCAAGCGTTCGAGGAGTGCGTGTACCGAAGATTCGGCGCCCCTACCCTCATCCGGCACGACAGAGACCCTCGCTTCATGGGCGAGGTCTTCCAAGCGTTCGCAGAGATGATGCAATCGAGGTCTCGGGCCACTCTGAGTTATCGGCCACAAGCCAACGGCCAGCAGGAACGCTCGGTTAAGACTGTGATACAATCCGTCCGAGTGTACGCCGAAGACCCGTTACAACAGGACTGGGATGAGATCGTGGAGAAGCTGATCTTTGCTATCAACAATTCGCAAGATGCCACGCGCAAGGACACGCCGTTCTACCTTGTACACGGCTGGGATGCGCGGACGACGCTTCGAGCCATGTCTTCGTCACTGAAACGAGGCCACAGTCGGCAAACCGACGCCTTAGCTTGGAGACGAGAAATCAATCGGCAGCAGGAGATCGCGCTAGAGATGGCCAAGGAGTATCAGGCGACAGAGAAAGCCAAACGAGCCGAGAAGCACAACGAGGCCCTAAGCCGACGAGAACGAGAGTCCATACCGACGGCTGACCGAACCGATCCCTCAGGCGAAGACTCGGACACAACAGAGCCAACCGATGACTCGTCAACCGACACCTCGAAACCGCTCTTCAAACCGGATGACCGTGTATGGCTCTACATGGAGCGTGTGAAGCCTGGATTAACGAAGAAGTTGGCGCATCGCTGGCATGGCCCCTTCCGAATCAAAAAGAAGGTGGACGAATACGCGTATGAGCTAGCCCTACCGGATCGAAGTGGCTACAGGTTCTATCCTGTAGTCCATGTGTCGCGACTGAAGGCAGTGAATGAGTTCGGTGACCGGCCGAGGACTCGGCTGACGGCCGAAGTTACGGATGAAACGAGACTTGACTTTGACGAGGAGCTTCTACCCGAGGACAGCTTTGAGCCTGACCATCTGGCAGGTGACTACGAGGTTGAAGCCATCTTAGATGACCGGATGCCGCACTCGACGAGCACTGAGCGTGCGGTCAGAGAGTTCAAGGTGAAATGGGTCGGCTACGATGAACCTACGTGGGAACCCGCGTCCAATTTGTCGTGTGGAGGACTGCTGTACGACTATTTGCGTGCGAAGCGCAGCGACAGCCGGTTGCAGATGGTCCAAGTTGCAGACGAGGACTAGATGCGACTGGCGCAACGTGATGAACTGCCGGCGGGGCGATGCAGCCCGCCTCAGCAGACGAAAAGAGCTACTGCATCAACATTACTGCATGTTTACATATTGCATGTATTTTCGAGTGGATTTATCAAGTTACTCAAGTGGAGAGATGGAGATTTCAGGCGCAAATGCATGAATTGGAGATTAATTAGGCCTACGGGCTGGTGTTACGCTGAGACTACGACGAAAGACCCCAACCAGCCTGGGCAGCGAAGAAAGGAAACGAAATGACGGCTCTGCAGCAAGAACTTCACGGCTGCGAAGCAGACGCAGCATGAGCCAGGACTTGAAGCGAACCCGAACCAGCGGTAGGACTCTGGGAGCCGGACTGAACAGTCACTCCCTCAACCGAGCCCTCGTCCTGGTTGTCTTCGCCAGTGGAGTCTGTAGAGACATCTCCAGAGCTGGTCGACGGGGTCGCGACACGGTCCGATCCGAGGGTATCAGTGCCATCCGAGCGCTCGGCGGGTTGCACCGCTCCGGGCGCGACTTCTGAATCCCCATCAGGACTTCCAGCCGGAGTCCGAGGGCCATGGTAGTCGGTATACTCCCGCACCCATTGAGCCGAGACCTTGCTCTTGTCCAGCGACGGATCGACCACCACCGCAGACGCCACTTGCTGGAGAGTGAACCCACGGGGAATGAACAACATCGCCCCTGGGTTACACGGAGCGAACTTGGTGTTGTACGGGTGCATACTGGGCACAGCAATCCAGCAGTTACGCCAAGGCTCGTGCCCATCGATCTCGATCAGAGCGTCCACCCAGTTGGCGGAAGATGGAAGCCACGAGAGGGTCTCGAGCGAGTAGTGGAGAACCGAGGGCTCGAACAGCACCTCTGGAGTATAACCGAACTTTCCATCAGCGTCAGGTAGCAATTGAGCCCACCAGCGCTTGATCTGGATCCGGAGGCGATCCGACCGAGCGTTGCGTTCAGCCGAGTACTTGAGCCACGCAGCCTTGACAGCCTTGAACTCATCCGAGTCCTCTCCAAGCCGACGACCGAGGTTATCGAGCCATCGCTCGACCGCAGCAGGAGAAATCCAGTGAGCCCGCTCGAACAGCGCGAACGACAGGTCGTGGCTCTCCGTGGTGCCAACAGCTCGGCAACAGAATTGGCGCCAGAGTTTGGTGAGCAACGCGACTCCGGTTGCGCGGATCGAGATCGGGACGTCTGGCATGAAGTCGGAGACGTCGAACAGGCAAGGCTCGGCTGGGAGGCTCTGGACGAATTGCCAGAAGGGATGGGCCGGGTCCGTCCAGTTGCGGAAGGCTTCAATCCCTTCGACCGAGCACTCGACCTGAGCAGACGCCGGGTCGGGAGACGCGGTCCGTACTTCCAGAATCTCCAGCCAACACTCTTCGGCCCCAGGGCTCGCAAACGGGGGCGACAAGAGCGAACTGTCGTAATGCCCGCGGCGAGGGGTCGGATCCCGACGAGCAGATGCCGCGGCCTGACGAGACGAAGCCTCAGCGCGACGCGCTTGAGACTTGTCTGGCGGACGGGAACGAGACTAGTCTTCGGCTGCGCAGATCCAGCCCTCGGACGACGAGTCGGTGTGGCTGGAGCAGCCGGTGGCGATTGCACCGCAGTGCGCTGGCGCAGTTGAATCTTGGCCGCCTTGGCTGACACCTTCTTGGGGCTGCGACTCAGCCCGCCACGTGACGACGCCGGAGTCGGGACGTCTTGATCCGAGTCCTGGGGGTCCTGAGTCAGATCCACCTCCACAGGGCGACGAACCGACGGCTTCTCAAGGCCCAGGACCACATCGTCTGGGGCGTTCTCACTCTCCACTGCCACCTTGGACTGGAGAGAGGCCACGATGGAAGCCGAACGCACGGGTCGTCCGTCCTTGCGGGGCTGGATGACGACCGATGCTTCGTAAGGAGAGTCGTAGTTCAGCACCGGAGGACTAGCCGCACCCGTCTCCTCATCGTCGCCGCCAGCGGGGGGTGCCGAGGAACTTGGAGAACCAGCAGGCGACCCGGGCATGGACGATGTGGACGCGTCCGACGAGTGTGGGGACGGTGGCGCTGCCGGAAGGCAAGGAACCGACGCCTCAACCGCAGCCGCTGGTACGACAACCGCTTGGCTCGATGCGTCCGCTCGACTAGTCGGCGACGCAAGAACAACGGGTGGACGCTGAAGCTGGGCTCTGGGTACGCCGGGCGAGGGCTGAGCCGGAGATGGGGTTCCCTTTACCGGAGGGTTCGAGCGACGACCCAACCGAGACCTTGATTTCCGCACGGGCGACCTCTTGGGAGTAACAGGCGACGCCGTGCCGGCGAATAGAAGAGCGGCCGAGGTCTTCCGACGCTTCAGGGATGGGATAATAGGTCCGTCATCCGAGTCCTCGGAGCCGGAGTTGCCGAGCTCTTCGTCGGGATCATGGTCGTGACTGGTTTGGTCCCGAGCCCGAGCCTTCGGACCCTGAGGAGGACCAGCAGGAGCCGAGCCCTCGCGCGGTCGCTTTTCAAGCGGAGACGTCGCAGCCGAGAACTCGAACTCCATAGCCGCGAAGTCTCGGAGGAACTCTTGGAGGACAGGCGGCAGTAGCGAATCGTCACCCAAATCCAAGTCAGCCAAGACAAAATGCTGCTCATTCAGCTGCTGAAGATACGCGTAGAACTTCTTCAGGGTGTCCGAGTAGCGGGACAACCCATCGCGAACGCTCTGCCGATCCTTCATGATGACGGTATGGAGACTCGCCATCGAAGCGTCTCGTTTCGAGATCTGCCCCTTCAGGTGGTCGATGATCTCGACGCTCTGAGCGAGGGCTCGGTTGGCAACGGCGAGCTGTCGGCTGATGGAGTCCCGCTCGTCCCTAAGCGCCTTGACGACGAGAGCCAATTCTTCCCGCTCAGCCGAGGCCTGCGCGCACAGCTGCTCGGTGTGGAGGCGGAGGTCGTTCTCGTCGTTGAGCCGGCGCTCGCTGAGAGCTGCCGCTTCTTCAAGTCTGTGAACCTCTTGACGAAGGGCGTCGATCTCTTCGTCCCAGCCAAGCGGGCGTGGCGGAGCGTCAGGAGACACCGCTTGAACGACGTCCGCGAGGCTTCGGGCGTCGGCCAGGCCTTGGTCGAGGTCGTAATCGACCCGAAGAGGCGGGAAGCGGACGAGACCCACCATGAGCTGACCGAGACTTGCCAGCTGGCGGTCAACATGCTCCTCCAGACGGGACTCGGAGCGGAGGACCGTCTGAGTGACGCTGGCGTCGATCAAGTCCTCCACCGCGGCGGAGAGCGGCCAAGAAACTGGCGCGGCAGAGGGCTCAAGGATACTGCTAGGGCCCTGGCCCGAGGACTCGGGTCGGACTGGACCGCTGACCACAGGAGCGGTCGGGCGGCAGAACCTGGCTGGACCCGACTCAGGGTCAACGGAGCCATCCGACCGTACGCTTGCCGGAGATGAAGGAGGAGACGGAGCTTGTCCTGCAGAGCGGACCGACCCCCCACGCTGACCTTCCATTGGGCAGGTGGGAGTTGGGGCCGGCCGGGTCCGAGGGCTCGACGTCAAGCAATTCGGACCGACGGAATTGCGGGAAACCCGGGCAGAGTCAGCCTCAACCGAGTCTTGATGCTCTACCGACGCCCCGCCAGCACCAGCTGCAACGGGAGTTGGCGACGGAGACGCATCAGGAGCGCCGGGCGCTTTAGCAGCCACAGGCGTGGCCCGGGATACCCCGCTTGCCGAAGCAGAGGCGGAAGTTGGCATCGCCGAACCCTCGGAAGATGGAACCGAGTCTTCGGGTGGTGAGGGAGGCGGATCGCTGCTCCCAGCTGAGGACGATTGAGGGGATGATGGCAGCTACATGCAATGGCAGAAGGCACGAGACGACGCAAGGATGGATATTAGCGACGGAAGCTACAGAGTCATGGCGGGCAGAGACTTCGGCTAGCGTTCGAGCTTACCGTAGAATCGAGACCGACAGCTCGGAGGGCAGCAGCTTGCGCCTCTTCCAGAGCACCCAGTGCGCGCGGCATGAAATACGGAGGCGACGTGCACCTCGGCACTCTCCAGTTCGGCTGGGTCGGGCCGCGGTGAGGGCTGCTGTGATGTCGGAAATGGCCGCGCTTGCCGAGGCCTAACGGTCTTGAACTTGTGAGTGAAAGCCATCCGAGCCCTCTGATTGGATGCTCTCATTTACCGCGCTAGAGTGACAGATGGATGCCGTCTAGTGACAAGGCTCGGTGGGTCATAATAAATCCCCACCGAGCCCTCCAAGTAGTCATAGTGGGTACAGGATTTGCCTCTCATTAGGAATTCGGATCTAGCCGAGGAGTCGTCGAGTCGTCGGATCAGCTCGAAGGCTCGGTTGATACTTGACTTTTGTATAGACGATAGGGATTAGCAATAGGGAAGGCCTCACAGCCTCTAATCACTAAATCAGAGCAGAATTTCCCCCCGAAGCCACACAAGGGTCAAGTCCGTCTACCGGTAAGTCTTCGCTTAGCTGTAGAGTCTGGATACGCTCGGCCGACACGGGGTATGTCTGCCGGTGAGCATAAGGTACATTGACCGAGTGTTCATCCCTGGAAAGGCCAAGAGTGAGTAGTGGCCGAGTGTGGGAGGTATTAGAGACCTCCCTGTACGTTTGTACGTTTGTACGTTTGTCTGGGTGTGAGGCGAGGCCCCCAGTATATTTGACTTCCAGCCGAGACTTCGTCTCGGCGCCCCTGTCCGAGGCCTCGATTGGCCTGGTACCCTTCCTTCTGAGGGACCACAGTGGGTTTAGCGTGAAAGCGCGTGTGTACATTGCATCCTAGCCGTTGCTCGTGGCTAAGGGTGCTCTTATATTTGATTTACGGGCTCTACCTACCTGACCGACGACTCGCATAAGGCACATTCCAGCCCGGTGTAAGGGATCGGATCTGGTCTTCAGATTTAATCCCAACAATAAGCGCCGACCTTTTAGGAGGGAAGCGTGTTGTTGGTAGGGGCTCATCCCAAAGGCTTTGGCTAGAGGGACGAGAACTCGTTAAATCGTGTTTTCCTACACAACAGCCATCCGTGCTCTCAAGATGTATGTGCAGGATCTGGACCAACGTGATTGGGACGACTACGCGGAGCGACTCACCTTCGCACTCAACACCGCACAGGATCGGATCCGCGGAGAAACACCCTTCTACTTGGTACATGGATGGGATCCTAGATCTACCCTCGAAGCGACGATCTCAGTGGGTAGCACTCGCCGTCAGGATCGAGATCCGAGGAGGTGGCGGTACCAGATCCAACGCTACTACCAGCAAGCACGGGCGGAAGTCAATACACGATTGCAGGAGGCGATCGCAGATCGAGCGGATCGGCACAACGAGGAGATCCATCCACATCAGATTGAAGTTGGATCCCGCGTTTGGCTATTCTTGGATCGGGTCAAGGAGGGATGCACTCGCAAGCTGGCGCACATGTGGCACGGGTCGTTCCGTGTTGGTGAGAAGATCGGAGAATATGCGGTGCGGATCGAGACTCCTGGCACTGAGTACAGGCTGTTCCCCGTGGTACACGTGTCGAAGCTGAAGTTAGTTCGAAGTTTTCCGGATCGACCTCAGATCCAGTTGACAGAGGGTACTACGGATCGGTACGACTTCGATGAAGCGCTGTTACCTGAGGACAGCTGGATCCAGGAACTGGAGGAAGATGAATACGAAGTGGACAAGATTACCGACATGAGGACGGGGAAACGAACTCATTACGGACGGGTCCATCGCAAATTCTTGGTGCACTGGCGTGGTTACGAGGAGCCATCCTGGGTAGACGAGGCGGATCTCAACTGCGGTGCCATACTGCACGAGTTCCTGCGGGATCGCACTAACCGGAACCGGTTTGGTGTGATGCAGTCTCACGAGGAGTAGTGGGGCTGGGATCCACTAGAGTGAGCTGGTCGCTCTGTGGAGAAGCTGAGATGATGGATCTGCAAGGTGGTTGCAGGTCGGTGGATTGGGACTTTGTGTAAATGCATGTATGGGTTGGACGCGAACGGCGTCTGAACAAGGCAGAAGAAGATGGATTCGGTGCTAACGGAAGCTCCTAACACTGGATCCAACGCTGTGGATGGTAGCTCTGGACGAAGTTGAGTGGCCGCCTGGCGGACATTGATCTGGATCGGAGAATTCGGAATCGGACCGACTCAGCAGCAATGCATCGGAGAAGACGAGCTGTCAGGTACGCTACGGAAGAGTGGATTGGGAAAGAAGGTGTTTCCCCGAGTCCGGATCCACCATCCCCACTCACGATAGCTTTGGATATGGTGGATCGGAACAAGCGAAGTGGGATCATGGCGGATGTGACCAACCGAGTTGCGGTACAGACAAAAACGGTCGAAATAGATGAGAACGCAACAAAGGAGTGAAGAGCGAGATCGATTATGGTACTTCAATGTTTACTGGCGATCGACCGCGCGAAGTTTGTAGAGCTCATCCTCAGCCTTTTTCAGCGCTTCTTGCGCACGTTCCAAGCAGTGCTCAGCGAGCCTGCGGTCATCCTCAGCGTTTTCGCGATCTCGTTCACGGTTGGCGCAACGGACTTGAAGCTCTTGAATCTCTGCACCGGCCAAGCTCACGTCGGACGCGAGATGATCGTTGCTCTCTGCTAGGCGCTGCTGCTCACACTCAAGTCGGTCAAGATAATGTCGGAGACCTTGGATCTCTCGAGCCTGTCGCACAACTTGGTCCTGGAGATCTTCCTGACGAGTATACCCGTCATAGTGGAGGCGATGAGCGTCGGGGGTGGTGCGAGGAGCGTTACGGGCGGAGTCTGTCATAGTCGTATGGGCTTTGTGGATTTGAAAGTGAGAACATGTGTCTGTAGTGATGCCGCTGGTCGGCAACAACTACAGACAGGAGGCGATTGTGGAGAAGCAGGATCCAAGAAATTGGGGCGAAGTGTGTTCGGCAGAACGATGGATCCAGACTCCGTCGCGGATCCACCAGACTGACGGATCGGGCCCCACGCCAGGTGTTAGCGCTCGCAACATAGGACACTACGGGTGCGACCAGACGTCGCGAATGTGTACCCAAGCGACGCCATGCCTCGAGACCCAAGATCCAAGAGATGCAGCTGTCAAGTGGACTGGGCTACATCCCGATCCAGATCTGATTCTGAGTCCGACTCAGATGGATCCGGGCGGTGCCTGGATCGAGGGAGCGGACAATGGATCGGGGGTCACGGTACTACGGGGGAAATCAAGCGACACGCAAGGAATGTAACCAAGCTCCATATAGTCAGTAGGTACAAATGGGATGATAGGATCCAAAGGGAGATAGGACTTTGGGATGGGATCGGACTTAAGCATAAATCAGACTCAAATTTGCCTTATACATCGCAAGTGCCTTCGCTTTCGCCTGGAAACGGGAAGTACATTGGCCCTACGGCTTAGCAAGGTTCTGGTTAGTGATCTAGCGTTGGTTAAGACTGGATAATACATTGGCCAGTTCTACAACCTTCCTAGTGACCTTCCTACAAGTGCAGATCCCCGATCCACCCGGAGTTACTACTTGACCGGGTGCATCCTCGACTCTCAACATCCACGGATCGCGCTATAGGAAGCGGCAAGTACGGCAAAGGAAGACCTGTGAAGGCACCGGTAAGGAATAACAACAACTACAAGGCAACCCCACGGCCGGATCCAGATCCAGGCCGCCCGATCCAAGTCGACTACCACTGGATTGGGAACCACTACCGCGAGCAGAGTGAAGATTTCCGCGCTGCTCCACCCACATCCCCGCGTCTCGCCCAGACGTTGCTTCTTCACCACTTGGACTCTTCGGCAGACACCAGAAGAGCAAGATCCAGCCCTACCGTCGGGTACACAAGGTGAGAAGTTCAGCACACAAGATCACAGATCATCGGGGGACCCCCTCCGTTAGTCGGTGTCCGGGCGCTGTTGGTAAGTTGGATTGGCGATCTCGCAGATTTTGCTGATCCCGCTACATCACAGAAGGACAAGCTCATCCAACTGTGCACTTCACCAGCGACGGCCAAGCTGCGGAAGGTTCGTGTCGCCGGCACTGGGACGACGCTATCTGCCGATGCCGAGGTCCACTTGGTCAAGTGGATCAATTCGTACCGTGCTCATGGACTCCCTGTGACCAGCCTGATGCTGCACCGGAAGGCGCTTTCGGTGGCCCGTGACGCTGGTGTCCCCGCACGTCTGTTTGCAGCTTCACGTGGCTGGGTCACTGGACGGAGGCTGTTGTGGAATGCGCCGAGAAGCCCAACGTGGAGCTAATGAGCGTGCCGCCTGGGTGTACTAGTGTTTGTCATCCAGCTGACATCGCATGGAATCCTCCGCTGAAGTTGCGTCTCCGAAAGTGCTGGGTCAGCTGTTAAGAGCGTCAAATGGAGGCACACGAAGCGGCAATGGCCGCGTCGACGCCGTTCAAGATGGTTGCTCCGTCTCGTGCGAGTGGGTTGCAGGAGCGTGGGGTGAGCTTAGAGCGGACACAATAGCGAACGGGTTCCGCGGCGTGCTACGGGAGGGCATCGACGAGGAAAGGACAAAGCGAAGATCGATGCAGTCGTAGAGCGCTTAGAGGAATTGGGACTAATTGACAACCGCATCGGAGAAGTTTCGGACGACCAGGATGTAATCGATAGAGTGTTGAACGATATCGAATATGCAGATGTGTGGTTTTGGTTCTTCACTTGTTGTTTAGTTATGTCTTCTTGCGCATGTGCAGGCATGTGCACGTGGCGGTTGCCAGTACATGTAGGACTTTGTTGGAACCCCATTGCGCGCTGGGAGGGTTCTCGAGGTTAACCCCCCCCCCCCTTCCGAATTCGACGGTGACATCAGTTCCGCCTCAATGCGACCTTTTGTCCGGCAATGGGTGCCTGCCAAATATAGTTCAAACCGTCGGCATATCTGCAGCAGATATGCCGAGGCATATGCCAGTCATAAATCTTACGGGGCACGGATATGGTGCTGATAAAATTCCCTAGCCCTAGAAATATGTCGTGCAGCCATCTTAACGTTTTATCTTACTAGTTGTATAGTTTATGTTGACCATCACTCTGGCTACTTATCGCCCTGCATATCTCATTTTGCCGACAACTTGAAGTTGTGCTCACTTTCGATTTCGCCTCTGAAGGTGCGAAGCCGCAGAAGACAGCAAGTGCGAACGTGAAGGAATGTACGACTCCTCCCTGTGGTGGATTCTGATGGTAAGCGGCTAACGTGGTGTCCTGGAGCAAGAGGATGGTCCACCTGACGCACTCTTCCATCCACTGGAGGCTGCGCTGCATTGATGACAGCTCCAGCGACGAGAATACGCCGCCGAATGTGCTGCAGGCGGCCCCCGAGCAAAGCTGCTATAGCTGCGCCGACGTCGTGTCGAGTGCAACGGGCACGGCGACGCCTCCGTGGCTGTCCCCCGAGAAGACCAAGCACCGGCCCAAGTCCGTCACGAACCCGCCGCCGAGTCCAACCCCGGAGACGCCACCTCGACCGGCTGCATGCGCGTGCACCAGCCTGACCACCTCCTCGCCCGTGCTTCTTGAGGCCCCGCCGCGGTCGCCAGCGCGCATGAAGACGGGTAAGACCCGCCACCCCCGCCATGGGCAACAAGAACGTCGCCAGGCCGCCGCTCCATATGCGCGCCAGCGATCCACACTGCACAACATGCATCGCCCCGCCGCCGCTGGTCAATACCGTCATGATCGTGCCACCGCCGCTGCCCAAAGCCGCCATCACGCCGCTGCCACCGACCAAGGACTCCGCGTTCGTCGCGCGCCTGCCGTCGCCCAAGGCGGCGAAGAACGCCATGCCGCTGCCGCTGACCAAGTCCTCCGTGATCGTCACGGCGCTGCTGCCGACCAAGGCCGCCAAGCTCGTCACGCTGCTGCCGCTGACCAAGACCACCAAGTTCGTCACGGCGCTGCTGCCGACCAAGCCGCCAAGCTCGTCGCCTCGTAATGGAGCCTCCGCCCCGTGCAGCATTGCTGGCGTCTCGGTCAGGGCAGGGGACGCGTTTGTGCCGGCGCGGTGGGCTTACGCCGTCGCGCACTTGCGTGACCATTTTAACCCGCTCGCAACCATCTTCCCTGTGGTGCAGCACTTCGGATCGTGCGGCTGCTGGGATCGCTGTCGGGCGGACAGCTGCCGCAACGCGCTCATGCACGCATACTGCAACGCGAATTGCTGCCCGTACGAGGGCAAGTGCGGCAACGGGTTGGAGGAGTCGCTGAAGGTCTTTCTCGGGCGCAACTTGCGCACCCGTCAACTTGGCGTCGTCGCTGCCGAGGATATTGGCCCGGGTGAGGTGCTGGGCCAGTACCTCGGTGAAATCGAGCACGTGAGCGTGGTGCGCGCGAAACCAGCCCCGCAACGGTGGTTACCGCCTTGTGCTGAAACAGCGTCCCGAGAAGCCGGAGTATCCGGTTTGCGCTGCGATCAACGCGGAGGGCATGGGCGGGCTCATGAGGTTCTTGAACCACTCATGCAAGCCCGCCGCCGAGTTCAAGGAGGTGTCCAATCGCCGCCGTACGACTGTGGTCGTGGCGACCACACAGAAGATCAAGCGCGGCACCGAGGTGACAGTCGACTACGGCGACGACCTTTGGTTTGTCTGCCGCTGCATGCAAGACGAGTGCCGCCATCGTAGCATCCAAGATGAGCAAGACCCCTGACAAGTGCCTGAATGAGCGCTACGGCGAGGTTGGTCACCACTTAGGTACGAGGCTTTGTGGAAGGCATGCATGTTTGAATGAATGAATACAATGAAGGTGACCAAAGTCAGTAGCGTTGTGAATCCATATCTAACTGGTGATGTGTAGCTAGCCAAGAAGCCGAGAAGTCGACGTGAGCGTCCCACTGGACGTACCCGTTGCTGCTGGCAATTTGCGCGCGAAGATTTCGCGCACTTCACGTTGAAGCTGCACGAAAGCAGCACCCGCGCAAAGTCAAACCAAACTGATGGCAGCGAGGGCTTGTTCTCGCGCTAGCTGCCGCCGCCGCGAGCGCGATCGTCTTGCTCACTTTCGCATTTGCCTCGCAGCGATCAAACCTCCACAAGACCTCCTCCCGCCCCGCCCCCAAGCTCCGCATCCAAGCGCTTCACGCCCGGTACGCAACGTCCTGCTCGACGACGCGCTGCACAAGGCAATTGGACTAACGCTGAAACACTTGTGTATGTAGATGTTTAAGCAAACTGGAAGTACCAACTACACGATGGCCGATGTTGACCGCCTGTTGCTGCTCATCGAGACCGAGCTTCCGCTCGGCAGGGACGCGTGGGAGCGTCTGGCGACGTCCTTCAATGCCAACCGACCCCGTGGCGCGCCCGAGAGGGACTTTAAAAGCTTGCGTCGCAAGTTCAAAGTGCTGTATAGCACGCGCAAGCCGACGGGGATGCCCAACATGCCGCCACACATCAAGAAGGCCAAGGAGGTGAAGCAGGCCATCGACGATAAGACCAACGTCGTCGAGATGGACGACGAGGCCGACGAAGATCGCCCCATCGAGCCCGACTTCAGCTTCGAAGCTGATCCTGATGACAGCTTCTACGGAGACGGCGAGGGCGACGGCGAGGACGTGCAGTTCTCCAACGGAACGAACCCGGCGAGGCTCAGTACCGAAAACTCGGTGGGCATCGACGATTCCGTCGCGAGCGAGTCCACGGTGTCCAGTCCCACCTTTGTGTGCGAGTTCCAAGAGCTGCTCGCCACAGCCATGGCCACCGATGGCCCTGCAGACTCTGGCCACACCCACACCCAGCACCACTTCCAACATCGACTGGTGCACGACCGTCAAGCGCTCGTCGCAGTGGGCTGGGCGCCCCGTCGAAAACGCGCAAAGTGACCCCCAACGCCATGAACAGCAACGGACCGCCGTCTGCCCAAGTGCTCGCGCGCCAGAACGAGGCCGAGAAGTACCCGAGATGCAGAACTTCTCGAACCGCTTGGGAGGGCAAGACCTCACCACCTTCCGCGACACTGTTGGCTCCAAGCGCGCTCTGGAGGACGACAAAGAGACGCTCGAAGCCAACTTCGCGAAGGCGAAGCGGATTCGCGCCATGAGGACGTCCACGGCTCTAAAGACGAAGCTGGCCAGCGTCGAGGGGTCTGCAAGCAGCATGGGCGGGAGCCTTCTCGAGACCATCCTTCTCCTTCGCGAAGAAAACGAGCGCAAAGCCGAAGAACGGCGCGCGGAGGAGCAGAAGCGTCGCCGCGAGGACATCGCCGCTCGAGAGGCTCGTTACCTCGCTGACAAGGCCGACTCGGCGGAACGTCGACGCCAGGAGAAGATCGAGATAGAGCAGCGCGAGCGTCGCGAGCTTGTTGAAGCGCGCGCGCGCACGCTGGAGTTGGTCATGTTGATCAACGCGATCAGGAAGAACGCGTAGGACGAAATGGACGGAGGAGACGAGCAAAGGGACGTAGTTGTTGGCCCTGCACCTTGGCGTCAGGTGCTTTCATGTTGTAGCAGCGTTATACAAACTCACAGATAACTCGAATCAACAACTTTACATGTTCAACGTCATCGAAGATACTGTCCCCATCGTCTCTAAACTACATCTAACTTTACCGTGTTGAATGTGCCATCACCATCAATAGGATTGTCAAGAATGAAAAGTGTAAGTTGTGAACGTGCTCATCGAGCATGTACAAGAAGCAAATAGCTATAGCAACAGCTGAATAGCAACAAAGCATTGTAGACATCCCAAATATATTGCGTTATACTCACAAACACACAGTTGCTAAGACAGCGCTACCCACTTAGAATAGTTGTGCCGGCACTTCCATCTCGCCCGCAAATGTCGTGCGAATCGGCGAGATCCCCACCGTGCGAACCCTGAAGTTGGCCATGCGGAACAAACTGTAGAGGCGGAGGCCTCGAAGCTGGGGGACGTACGGCAGCGGCAAGTTGAGCCTGCTGTAGACCTTCTGCACGCTCCCCATGCCCCACTCGGCCGCCTGACGGACCGACGTGATGGCGTTGTGGAGGGTGTGTGCAGAGGACCTCAGCGAGGGTAGAATGCGGTCGATATCTCCGTCTTTGAGTGGCGTGAGGATGCGACCAGCCATCGCCGTCGAGCACGGGAATGCCGAGTCGGACACGACATTCATCCTCTTGTCCGGGCAGTAGTTAGGGTCCAAGAGCTTCATGCGGAAGCCCAGCGACGTGTCGGAGTCGTTCCACGACCCCGGGCAGTTGTGGCGGCTCCAGATGATGCACCCATCCGCTGCGAAGCAAATGGTGCCTGTCACGAAGACAGAGTGCAGCCACCCGTTGTACATTGCATTTTGTAGATCGGCATTCGATGGTTGCTGCATCTGCAGCACATAACCACACAAGGAGCTAGTTCTTCCGTTGTAGCGAAGTATTGAATACGTGTAAGCAACAATGTACGCACCCGGAAGTTCTTGCCGTCGATAAAGCCGAAGGTGTGCTTGAACAAGGGCTCGCGGGCTTCAACAAGCTTAGCTAGCTCTACGTGGCGTGATGGAGACGGCCAGGAGATGCGCGCGGGAGTGTACCCATCAGGGGCCTTGGCTAAGGACTCTTCCGCACGGCGTAGGGTGCGCGATAGTGTGCTGGGCGGCACGCCGAACAGCATACACAGGGAGCTCTGCTCCATAGAGCCGACGTAGAACGATAGCACGAGGCCCAACGCCTGGTGGTGGTAGCGGAGCTTGGGTGGGCGGCCGCGCGTAGTCGACTTAGGGATGTAATAGAACCGCGCGAACCTACGCAACAACTGCTGGAATGCGGGCCTGCAATACATGAGCACAGTTTAGATATATCTTCAAATTAATCCGTTGAATCAATACATGTACCTCGTGAGACTTGTTGCGTTGAGAAAGTTGATATCGCTGCCGGACTTGTACAGCAGCATCCACGCCGAGTTGCACGGTGCCTCCAGGCACTGCGCGGTTAGATAGTGGCGGCTCCGCATGGCCACACGCCATGCCTCCTCTAGCAACATGCTGTAGATATCGCGCCGCACGTCGCTCAGCGCCCTCCCCTGCTTGAGGAAGGCGTCGGTCATCACGAGCAGGACGTCCGTGTCCTCGCTCTCCATCGCTACTGCACTTGCGCTCGCCGCACGCAAATTCAACACTGAGAAAATCTAGAAGAAGTGCGGAGGGAGTGGTGCCGCTCTGGAGTCCGGATCAAAGTGTCGGGTACATATCGAGCTGACCGCACGCTACCCCGTGCGGTCACCTGATTTAGGACAGAACTAATGGGACGCAAAGGGCAGCGATAAGCTAATTGTGGTGTAAATTTTGAGCGATAAGTCGACATATATCTTTTTTATGACCAGCATATCTGCTGCAGATAAGGCGCCTGTTTAATATATATTCGGCAGGCACCCAATGATGTCACATTTTATGCGATCCATATGCCGAATACCTTTGATTTATGCAACGATAGTGATTATCATTTATGAAGGGAAAGTTGCCTCCCTAAAAAAATATCGGAATGGGGCTGCTGGATACGACAATTGGTATACGGTGTATATAATATATGCTTTGCACCCAAAAGCTGGGCGGGTCTTTTCGAAAGCATCATCCGATGTGAGAGCTAATCCGTAGTTACAGTCGGCCCCGTGCTATATGCCGGAGTGGTACCAACAAGTTTTACGCGGGCTTAACATAAATGAGGCTGTACTGATTTAGTACATCTTAGTTCAGAATGCGAGTGCTTCGAGCATGAGATCCTCCTGGTTGACTGCGGCGTGAGGACTTCTCGAGAATGCTGATCACGGACTACTTTTGAATAATATGGCGCGTCGCCAGCAACCGCAGCAGCCCATTTACAGCCTTCCATTTGCCACTCCAATCTAGCAACTTTATACATGTGTTTCAGTATGGAGATTTCTTCCTGCAAAGTGACACTTGTCTTGTATACCTCCCCTAAATCAATACACCCGTGAATGTGGGTACGCAAATCCTGGGAACGGCCTGACTTCCTGTGCGAGGTACATCCAAAGATACGGTGGAATATAATCCGGGGCGGACTGTACATGTTTTTATACCAAGTGTTTATTACTGTGACGCTGATTGATCTTATTGAGAGACAGCCTCCGCAGACAGAAAGCGCCCTTCAGCGCTGCGCCTCGACTGTCGGTTCAACGCATGCACAAGTTGACGCCACCGATACAGTGCCGAGGCCAACTAAGGCTACCGGTGGATTGTAGTGGAGCTCACTTTTCTGTTTTCCTCGCAATCAAAACATCGCCCATCAAATACAGCATCGTATCTACCTTGCTTCCATTTCAACGGAACAAACTATGTGGGGTTTGTGTATTTGGATCGAAGGTGATCGCCTCTGTGTTATCCCATTGACACTTATGTGCTAAGCCCTCCGAGACATACCAAACGGGGAGACAAGCCTGGAGACAAACCAGGATTCGACTCGATGCACATCTCATTGAAGTTAAGATTAATATCAGGTCCAAATATCTCGATGAATTTCCGTACGACATAGCTGCTCACCAAACGAATCTTCTCGATGCCGTACAGTCTATCGTGTTGTACCAGTATTCGATTGTCGGTAGTAGGAGAACTATTTCCACTAAGCTCCGCAAGATGTTGCTTAGCATGGGAAACCTTGCTTATGGTGTTCTCTACAGCTTGAGCTACACTTTTGGTGGTCTCAAACATCAGACGAGCACTTCTAGCCACAACAGAATTTCCGTTTTAATCAGCATGGCCATGGTCACCTTACCAGCTGGTCGTTTATCACATTTGCCATCTCCGTCCCAGTCTCCAAGTAAAAATTGTCCCGTTCATCGAGTTGAGTACAAACGGTCTCAACAGAGTGGATGACATTTTTGTGACGGGCTGCTTCCCTCTGCAACCATAAGGACTCACATCAAGTCTAACTACCATTCGATTATTTAGTGGTTGAGAAAACACCCACCTTCATCCGCGTCTTGAAGCATTCGTTTTTAGCTTACAGTAAACGTTAAACGATTAACAGCTTAACCCCAACGAGCTTTTTTTAGGACAAAAAGAAGGATCAAATTTGACGACTCTCGCTTCGCCTCATTTCAACATATATAGCATCGTATTGGGTATAGTTTGAATGATTAGTGTTTGGTCTGTACACTGGAGGCGGTGGTGTGCGCTGGACAAAAAATATCCGGCTAATAATAGAATCAAGTCAAACGTCGCTTCAGCAGTTATGGCCTGGTGCCACAGCGACAGAAGCCCAATAAGATCGTACCTAAACGAGTAAATACAAATTTCAATACAGTTTTTGTCCTTACCAGCCCAATTAACTTCAAAACTCGAGGCTGAAAAGTCTGTTTGGTCTTTCGTTATTAGGACCAATTTTGTTGGGGTTAAGTGATAATTCTTAATCATCAGGGCTGTCAATAGTTGGTGGAATCGACCTGTAACGAGTCTGCTAACGCCAGCTCGCCAGCGGATCGCAGCTCGTAGTGCTATCGCTGCGTGTCGTCCCAAGGTCCACCGTTCGTCGTCGTAGGGAACTCCAACACGTGCAGGCCGCCTCAAGCAGCCGGATTCTCGTCCTATTTATTAATCTCAATGCAATCACTCGTCCGTTCGTTTGTTCAGCTCGTACCCTGCTCAGCTCGGACACGAGTCACACCAACCTCACCTCGCGAAATCGTACGTTAACAGTCTGTTAGCCAGCACCAATACTCAGATCAGCACCAACCTCACCCCGTACGCGTCCACGTTAACAGTCGGTTGGTCAGTCAACACAGCGCCGTCCCCTAGCACACCGAACTCGCTGCCCTCGTTCGTCTCGTTCGTCTTGTTCGTGCTGGCTTTTCTGAGCTGGTAGCTGTCGAGCGTCCCTCTCTCCCTCTCCGAGTCCGCTGATCCGTTGCCGCCCACTTCTCTCTGAGCCTGCAAATTCTGTTGTGCGCCCACTTCTCCGCAAATTCGGTTCCGTCGATCGTGTACCCGTTCGTGCTTGCGCCAGCGTTCCCGTTCGCCCAACTCGTCACGCTCGCATGCGACAACCAAATTTTTCTCCTCTAGGATCGCCGTCCTATCATAGCCGATCACCTATTATAGGCCGTGGACAACGTAAATTGCCTCCTCCATTTGGTCTTTATCGCTCGCACTTAGCCGGAAGACCACGTGAACTGCCGCATTTAGTGTGTACACACCAGTTTAGTGCTGATCCCCGGTTGTTCGTTCGGGGTGCGACGGGTCGGAACCGTTCCCCGTCCGACTCCGGTGACCTTCCGTCGAGAATCCGTACCAGCCGCTCTCGCTCACCACGCCCGACTCGTCGTCCGGCTCGCACAGTGAGCTGCTGCTGTTCGTCTCCATGGTCACCATGCTGTGACCGCCATCTGCCCAAGTCCTGTTACAGACCTACGCAAGTCCATGCGGTAAATGCTGTCGGGCGGCCCAATTCATGAGCAAACGAGCACGACTCGACGATTGAGGACATCAGGCAAGTGGAAATCAAAATGTTTTCGCTCGTTGATAAATTGATGGGGTGATTCCATCAAGGAAAATCGAGGATCAAATGTTCCCGGTCGTTGGCTCTATCGATAAGGTGCTCTTCTTGATCTGCACTACGATTTAACCAGCACGCAGGAAAAATACACATGTTGCACAGCAGACCTAATGCAATGAAGATAATACGAGCAACGATTAGCGCTCCAGTTGGCAAGAGCTGATCACTTAAGATTGTCGTCGAAACGAAGGCGATATCTCGCACTTTGAATAGTCTCGTAGGAAAATCGGCGGTGTTTTCGACAAAAATATTTATGGCAACTCAGCTGGACACTTCTATATTTTATTGCACGACCTGAAAAATGCCAAATGAATTGACTTTCGTAGCGAGCGATTCCTACGAAAAGACAGCGCATGTGATTGGTGTAAATAATGTTGCAATGCCTATCTAATCACCCACAATATGTACTACATACTGTAGCCGTAGCCTACATAGTATGTAGGCTACGGCCGCAATGCTAGCTAGCATTGGGCACCACCACCAGGGTGGTGTAGTAGCACGCACAAAATCGTCAGATGTGGCACTCTAGCTGCAAACACAACAACAGCCGAGCTAGTCGGCCCTTGTTGGCCTGCGCTGAGATGTCCCCCAGCGGTTCGGCCCTTCCGGGACAGTGATGTCTCGTTCTCGCCGAGACCAAGTACCGCAAGACAGTCAATCTCGGCTGCCAGGTGAGTTACCTGACTCCGGAATTAGAAATCCCGTGCCCTCCGCCAAAGGAAGGACGACGGCGCACGGAGCGCTTTTACGGGTCGCCGAGAGCAAAGGCTTCTCGACTCAGCAATCAGTACCCGGGACGTACGGGAACACCGGCTCGCAGCGGTGGCGAGATTTTTCCTTCGCGCTTGGCGAGACACGCGCCCAACCCGATCCAACCTTAATCTCCTGGCGCTACCAGTCAACATCCTACAAGCCATGCCTCTCGGGTGCTGACAGCAGCCATAATCCGGCCCCGTGTAGGGACTTACCGGAACGTACACGTGCTTGGCCTGAAAATTCTGCTCTGTTGTTTGTTATTTCTGTCGGGTGCCCTGAAGGGGCGCCTCCACTGTTCCTAAGTTCCTATACAAATACCTAATGAAAGTGGGCGGTTTTGGATCTCGGCCGACCCTTCAGCTCTTCTGCGACGCCGCGAACTGGGCTGAGCCGGATAAAGTGTCCGGATAACCTGGTGAACTCGGCTGAGCCGGATAAGGTGTCCGGATAACACAGCGAACTCGGCGGAGCGACCCTTGGACTCGACTGGGCGACTCCCGGACTCCATCGGACCCGGTTACCGTATCGGAATGGTACGTGGTACCGTTTAGCCGAGTTCGGCGGCTAAACTCCCCATGATCTCGGCTGAGCGTGTCCAGGGTCTTCCTGAACTCGGCTCGGTGTTCACCACTGGGCCTGCCACGTGTCACCAGATCGGGGACGGTGTGCCTTGAGTTTCGGACGCCATCAGCCGAGTTCTGTCCATCAGCGCATTCTTGCCCGCTGAGCTCGGCGGACGGTCATCCCGCCGAGTAGTACGTGGCCCCTGGTACGCTGTTTCACTGCGGCCTTGGAGTGGGACACAAAACTTGATGTTCCCTACACCACACTAGTAACAACTACGCAGCCCCAATTTGCTGCCACTATAGAGCAAGTATACAGTCGAGGACTTGAGCGACGTCTGACGGCTCAGCAGTGCCGGAGCTTCCCCCCCCCCCCCCGATGGCAGCAGCATCATGATGGAGCCCGGTGGCCGAGCCGCGGCATAACTGGTGCAGCGTCCAGTAGCCACGGGTGGTTATTATAACGGCCCACATACAAGTAAGTGCAGCAGCAACAGTGTGAGTACATGTAGTTAGTAGTGCAGCTTCAGGGTCGCAGGTTGCATGCTTGCTCCTGCTTGGTAGTTCGGGTCGGCCTTTTCAATACAGCAGCCAAGCCATTTATCGCGATTTGCCCCACCTGTTCGCACGAGGGTAGGCGACATCATGGCCGAGGGCGAGCAGCGCGAGCACGAGACTTACTCCGTAGTTCACCGACCGCCAACACCCGCCGATTAGGCGGGGGCGTGTCTGCGCGAGCGAGCGAATGCGAGCGCTGCAACCCGATATTATTTTTTTCATACACAGCGCCTGGCCGAGTCGAGGACTTCGGAGCCGGGGTGGGACAGGCCGCGTAGCGGCGACCCCCCCCCCCCCCTTACGGTCAGAAGTCCGTCGACGAGAGCCAACGCGCCAGTGTCCTACCCAAAGTATGTCGTCCCTCCCAAAATGCAAGACCAAAACACCAGATCAGACCCGCATACGACCCCAACGGAAGTCTACCATAAAAATAACAATAGTAAGAGTGTCCGCACCGGTAGTGCTAATTGGAGCAGGTAAATAGTTCAGTAGTAATAGGAAGAGTGGGCCTGCAGTGTAGGTCATCCGCCAGCACAGTTTTAGAGTAACAAAGGGAAAGGAGGTGTAGCCTTACCACCAGTGATGACGCTGCTGCTGCATCGCGACTGTGGTGGTGCCAGTTAGCATGGATGGGAGGGGGGGGGGGGGGCACCAACACCAGCTCATACTGCACAGTGCGACGCCAGTAGTGGCTGCTTATAGCGCTGGAGCGCGTAAATTCCTAGCACGAAGTGTCTAAGTAATATAGAGCCGAAGCGCGATTCGCAGTGTGCGAGCCATGGCAGCCCGCCAGTGCTAGCTCAAGGCTCCCACTGGGCCTTTAAAAATAAAATATGAACAGTACGGACAGACGGATCTTACTTTAATACTGCTTTGGCCTGTAGTACAATAATGCATATGCAGGATATTATTAGGGTCGCCTGTAACGGCAATTTGCCTTCAACACTATCGTCGCTTTTCAAACAAGTAGTACACATTTCAATCTCACATTGAGAATCTGAACGATCAAAACGAGAAAATTTCCAATCAAAACGAGAAGCTAACAAAATAAGATTTGCTGTCCTGGCTATTGCTTTCCAGAGGCTCTGATCAGTGACGCATCGAGTCCAAATGCGACATAACTAATATTTATAGGTTGCTACCGGGTATCGGTTTTGAGCTTCACGTAATCATAGAGGTTTTCTTGTTTTGATTGTACGGTTTCTCGTTTTGGTTGTAGGTCTTCTCAATTTGACCTTGAAATGGTGTAACGCACTATTGTGCCTTTCACTTATTATACCGTGATAATTCTGGCATAACTCTAATGCCTTATTGACCTTAATTATGCCCCGAGTTAGCTAATTCCCATGTTAATTCCGGGTCGTCCCTCCGTGACCGAATTAGGAGCGGCGATGGTGAAGCCGGGTTAAGGCGGAATAAGCTAATCCAGCCTGCGTTAGGCGGTTTCCTACCCGCCAATCCATGTCATTCTGCTCGTAACTCCGTCGATTGGATCGCAAATGCTACGGGAAGCACTCACAATCTTAGGCAGAATTAACACAAAATAAGCGTTGTTCGCCCTTTTATGGATCTAATTTCGCCTGAATTAACATCTCACCCCCGCTGGGGTAGCGATTCAAAACGTGGAGGGTTCGAGATGATGGTGTGTTCTGGAAGAACTCGATCAACATTGTACTTCCCAGACCTAGGCTCGTGACTAAGCGCGGGTTTACAGCTCCTTTAACTTTTTTTTCTTACTGACGCAACCGAACGCAAGGCTCGTTGTATTTTCGCTTAGAGAATCGTCCGTGCAGTGAAACTTAGTTCGTGTTATTAGTATTACAAAAAATACCCATGGCTCAGCAGAGGGAGCCAACATGCCAATGGAAGTTACCCTTTATTCGCGTTGTCGCGTTATTCAACGGCTGCACAAGCTTGACGCCACCATATACGCTGACACCAACGGCACCGAGTTCAAGCAGAACTAGGAGAGCATCCACACACTTCGGGAACGGCTCATGGTGTTCCACTGCGTGGGCAATATTCTGCTTCGTTTGCGCGCTGACCTTGGAGGGCTTGGTCAAATAAGCGGCAGCGTAGAATGCAGCAGTCGGCACGACTCGCTCTTCATCCCCGAGCGCCTTACTCCTCCTGAGGCGGGTGATTAGCCTGTCAAGGTCAATAGTCTTCGTGCCCGATGCAGTAGTGGAATTATTAGTCCGCGCGACGGCGACGGCGCCGGCGAACTTCATAGTTCTCGCAGCGAAAGTAGCCACGAACAGGGCTAGGAAGACGCCAAGGCTCATTGTTGTTCGTCGAGAATGGTTCGGTGTGGTAGGAAAAACGTAGGACGCCTATCCAACATTGTAGGTCGGGCTACTATTGGCTAATAGTGTGGGATATTTGGCCAATAATATATATTGTGAAAACCGATTAAAATGTCTTATTGGATTGTTAATCCGCCGATTTAGTGGCTTAATAAGACCGAGAACCCCCGATTTGATAAATCAGATGTCCTAATTAAACTGGGGTACCTCGATTTATACTCAAGATTCTTACAGAGTCAGAGCATACGAGTCGGAGTTACATTTGCTAATCGGCCGATTAAGCCAGAGCCGGCCGATTTGCTTGCTATTCAGACGGAATGTCCGATGTGCAACCGGCATTCGCTCCTTGTAGGCTAAATCAGCCGCCAGACAACAATCGTTGCAGTCGCTCTTGGCTAGGTAGTCAAGTTTACAACACTAACATCAGAACTAAGAAGGAAAAGCCGCACGCTATAATGCATGTAACTGAAATAAGCAGGCGATGCGTTTAAGCGCGGTGTTGTGCCGAGGGTACATGCATGTTGATCGAAATTGCTAGGCTGCACATAATTACGAGACCGATGAGGGATTTATACTCGGATTATAATTGAGACATCCCCGATTTATTAGTCTTCAAATCCGCTATGAGCGATGTTTAACCGGCTAATTCAGCAGGACAAACCAATCGGTTTTCACAATATTGTGCCTTTTACCTATTTTGGCGCCCAGTATCATAAGTGCTCTCTGGAGAGTTATGACTCCCCCTGTAGCCTTCTTGGTGTCATACGACAGGCTGTAAACAACGCTTACAAAGGTGTCTTTAAAGCACTAGTTGTAGTCGAAACAGAGAACGTTTGCTCGGCCACCTCGATGGGTATCAACGCACACCTTTTCGCCACCAGGAAGCTTAGGATTCTTGCTTTGTGTCTACTAAGTCCTGTGAAATGGATGTCCGGCAAAATGAAGCTGTCGTCAAGGAGGTTGATTCTGCCTTAAGTGTGCAAACGGGAGGCCAACCCAGCAGTGGTGTGGTGGTGGCCAATCCATCGAGGAGTCGGGTCGACGGAGAGCACTGCCAACCAGGATGACAGATTGCCAGGATCGTCTTTGTTCTAGTTCGAAGTACATTTCTTCGTGGCCCGATGGCAGCATTTGCATTGTACCTTTTGGTAATACAAAGTTCAGGAAAAATTTCGCGAAACAAAAGCACGCCAGATCTAACGCAATCATGTGAAATCCGGCCTCGCATTAGATCTGTACAGTTGTACCTTTTGGTAAGACAAAGTTCAGGAAATTTTTCGCGAAACAAAATCACGCCAGATCTAACGCAATCATAAAATCCGGCTTCGCGTTAGATCTGTAGTGCTTTCGTACGAAACTCTCGAGTCCTCATTGCGACCCATGCTGAGCGCTGGTCATTCAAGAATCTCATTCTCGAATAAGAACAATGCGTCTCGGTGTCTTCCTGCTCTTGGCCGTGGCTACTGTCATCGCGAGCGCACTGAACTTCGCAACCGCACAAGACGTTCAACGTACAAATAACGCCTCTACTGCATCGGACACCAGAATTATCGAGATAAACAAACTGATCCACCGCCTCAGGGGGAGCAATACGCTCGTGGACGAAGAGGAGAGAAACCCGGGTGCTGCACTCTTCCATGCGGTCAAAGTACACTATCCTTCAAGAGTCAACACGCAAACGACGCAGAATATAGTTCACGCGGTGGAACACCACAAGCCGCTACCGAAATGGGCGACGGCTCTCATCGTTCTGCTTGGAATCAGCGCCGCGGGTGGCACCGTTTTCGGCACTGTCAAGCTCGCGCAGAAGTTGGGTGCGTCCGACGAAAACTAGATACCGACAGACGAAGATGGAGGGTGGGTCCGTAGCTACGATGGTCTCTTGGGTACGTTTTCCGTATAAAGAGTTTATTGTTTCTTGTGCAAGTTTTCCTTACCGTTCGAAACAGTCTATTGTGTGTAAGTAGATTCGTATTTGACAACAAGTTAAGATATACTACAGTATGCTGATTCGATTAGAGTCTAATCTTAATCTAATCATTTAGGCATGGTTTTACCTGAGAACACTACAAATCGCGATGCTTTTCTTTTGAACTTGATGAATGTTTGGTCGACCTTGCCCAATACTAAGTATGTGCAATACATGTATGATCCGCCCCAAACTCCATCTATGCGGTTGTTTTGGTGGCGTCAAAAGGGTTACTTAAGTAGCCATGATGCAGGCCGAACGATGATGAAATCCGCGCACTAGAACGCTTCCCGAGATAGTGTGCACTAGCCTAACAAATCTACATGTAGTAAATATCGGATGATTTGCCGGATCAACTGTCGTTACGTGGTCCTGACAACTACGAATAACAGCACGAAAAATCTACTTGTCCAAGAAACGCCTCACGGAGACATGTTTTCATGCGAATAACATGAAAGACTTCATGTAACGGCGTTGCGACCCCGCATCATCCGATTCGCTCGAGTTTACTCGCTCTAACATACAAGGCCAAGTTAAAACATCTATCTGGGTAGTGACGCAGGCACAATATTCACGACTAGATGTTCGGTGATGAATCAATTCGCCGATATTGCTCGCATCTGATGGGAGGTCCAGTTATTCCTATTTTCAATGCTTACGGTTCCCAGTGTACCAAAGAAGACTTGTCCTCAATGGAATCCTACTGTAATAGTGCTAATTCGTTGACCGTTGTACGAATGGTTCTAGGCCCGTACAAAAGAAAATATTCAACTATTAATTCCTATAAATATAAAAGTACTTACTTCAAGTGTACGTGAACGACGAATAACCAATTTTGCTTGCGCACTTGAGGAACAGTGCGATTGGTGCGCCACATTGCGGCGCATTTATTCTGGTGAAGTAGTTTCGGAAAGTTCATAAAAATGTATTACCCCCCCCCCCCCCCGTCAGTAGTGTAACGAAGCACCAGATCTAACGCGATCGCATGCTATCTAACGCGATCACATGCTAGTGTTCAGTACAGTAGCTCCCATCCATTTAACACTTACTGTATCCGGACAAAATGGGCCGTCAACACACAAGCTCAAATTTTACCATGCTTCCGCTGACTCCACTTTGCAATCTGCAGGCACCAGAGACCAAGTATCCAAGTCATGCACCTGCAGCACATGTTGCTGTTGAGTGCCGCGGTTCTTTCAAGTGCTAATGCCACCATGACCGTGCACTCATCATTACCTGGCCATCTCGCCATTAGGCATCTGAGGGCTGACTCCTCTTCGAATGATGGCAGTGAAGAGAGGGCATTCCCCACTCTGGACAAGGTTGTAAACTCGCTCAAGTCCACGTCCGACAAAGCTAAGGAGATAAAGGCATGGAGAAAGGCAGGGCACTCGTCGGCGGACATGTTCGTGTTTTTAAAGCTGGATGAGGCGGGGACAAGTCTTTTCAACAAGCCACAGTTCATGCTGTGGGTGAAGCACGCTGCGAAGAACGATACGCTGGAACAAATGTACACGCAACTGTCGAGACATGTCAGCTATGAAGATCTTGCGACCATGATTCAGGCAGCGACCAAGGTGGAGAGCACGAAAAATATCGCGAATAAACTGGAAAAGGCGCAGTTTGACAACTGGGTCGCGGTCGGAAGAACGCCTACGACTGTTGTTCGACATGTTTTCAGCAAGCATATTCGTCTTTGGGGGAGTGATCCGGCGTGGGGCTATCGGGAAAAGTACATAAAGTACTTGAAGAAGCGGGGACTAACGAAGCTTGCAGAATTATAGCTGAGTGCATTTGTCACGGCTAACAAACTTCGCAATAAAAAGATTGGTCAGCAACGTTCTGCCAGATTCTCGTAGACAAATGTCGCTAGTCTACTCAAGTATTGCCAACAAAAGTAATATTCCCAAACCTTCCTCAGGGCCTGAGGATACCAGCCACAGTCTCTGGAAAAAACGGGAGCATAAACGCCCACCATCTCTTGCATCAACTACTTCGACCTCCTCCGCGAAGTGCATCCCGCTCAACTGCTTTAATATCAAGTCTTGCTCAATATTTTCGGGGGAATGGCGTTAGGCCCTGGTTTCTCCGTCGGTGTCTGGGTCTGGGGATATCTGAAGCCCAACCAGGAAAACCCCAGGATTTGCATTTTATCCCCACCCCCTTGGGGTGAGAATAAAAGGAGGATTATATCCCCAGATGCGTATTAGATGTAACAAGCAGATTAGTATCACAAGCCGTAAAACCTAGCTCAGTTCTCAACACAATATTCAATTTTGCAATAGCGTACGTAGCCTTGCCACATGCTCGGCTGAGCGCTAACTCTCCGACAAATCTCGATGGAGATTTAAGCTTAGCCAATAGGCTCGCTCGCATTTTATCCCCAGACCCAGACACCGACGGAGAAACCAGGGCCTTATGAAAGGAGTGAACTTAGGAAATATCCCCTATATTGGCCGCAGTTTCAAGGCGAGTTTCGAGGTAGAAATTTGGATCGTGCTTTAGTTGCAGTTTTAGCTTCTTCTAACAAAGAAGAAAAACAAATTACGATGTCCATTGACTTGTTGCAGCATCCCACTGTCAGCCTTTACGCGTATTCGCGCGCATAAGGGATGCAGACCGCGAACTGCTCGATCAGAGGCGGAGCCAGCCCGAAAAAAATAGGGGGGCATTCCAAAAACAGGGGGCAGGAGGGGGGAAAACGGCCAAAAATGGACAAAATCGCTTGAAAATCTACCAAAATCGGGATAATTTCTCCAAAATCTGGGGGGGGGCATGCACGGTGGTCGTATCGTTAGATCTCTGCCCCCCCCCATTTTGACCCTGGCTCCGCCCCTGTGCTCGATCGTCTGTGGCGACTTCTTGGTGAATGTTTGGTAGCACTGCAGCTTGAACATTGCATATGGCGCGAACGCATACACGCAGAACGTCCTGGCGAGTGTAATGAAGAGGACCGACAAAGCCTTTCATCCTTGCGCTATCTTTCTGCCACATGACCCGAGCAGCGAAATTTCAGGGGGCGTATTCCAACTCAGCGTCTTGGTAGAGGGCTTCGGCCTTCAGGTGAAGGAGCATTTGCTTGGCGTACGTATCAAATTCCGCGTAGACTGGACTAATACAATCGTCAATCGAGCAATCATAGCACGCATCCAGCAATAATTGGTACGGGTCTGTACATGTACGAATGTCTTGGGCCACATACTGAGAAATGCCACCCAAAATCTCGAAACGATGCTCCCAAACATCTTTCTCTGGGAAATAACGGAGCGATTGCCCTGAGTTCTTCCGCAGTCCAAACTGGCATGTAAAATGGGCTCGAGCTTCCTGAAGCGGTGGATATAGTTGTGCTGTGGCGAACCTGCGGGTGCACTCGCGAGAATAACAGAACACTCGTGAATCGGGAACCTTTCGATGCGAGGTGGGTCTGCAGAGTCCACGAGACATCACCAGTTGGACGACCAGAACGGCTCAAAACTCGAAGGGAACTCGTCGTACTCCCAAACGGAAGTGCCGTTAAAATCGTAAGGAAAATCACGCGCTTCATGTCCTTTATCAATCTCCAGAGCACGTAGTAGAGAAAGACCGACTTCCCATTCCCAGGAGTGCTCGTAACAAGTCAACTCGGGTCTCTCTGCCTTAACGCCTGGTCGGCAATTATTTTGTAGGAAGAGCGGACATAGATCGTGTGCGCTCGTGATAACGGCACTGGAGATTGAAATCGGAGCCAGTCATCAACTCATCGACTGCTGGAACTGCGTGAACAATTCGTCTTGACACTGAACAAACCGCCCCCTCAATTACTTGTTTCGGCGGAGCCTTCACCAGCACGTGAATTGTCTCCTGCTCTGTCGGAGCGTCCCCAAACATTGTCCCAACTATCGCAATCGAGTCGTCAATCTGTTGCTCCCGTAAGTTATCTACTTGCTCTGGGATCATCGCGTCGAGGATCTCGGCCACAACAGGGTCTCACTTCGACAGCCACAAGCCATCGCTCATCTTGGCTACAAAAAGCTGAAGCCTATTTGCGTTGCCTGGAACCTTATCCAATCTCATCCACTTCAAATCACTCACTGTCGTGTTCTCAACGACGAAATAATTGGTCTTGAACCCCACGAACGCCCTTCATTTTCCTTCTCAATCTGTCAGCAAATTCATCACTGAAAAGGATGCAGAATAAAAACCGATGGATCAACGCTTTCTCCACATGTTACAGGAGCTTTCAGTCGATTACAGCCCTCGCACATACTGTATCGAGGTGTTGAAAGCGAATTTCTTTTAAAACAGAAGGAAACACCGACGCAAATGATTTTTTATTTGTACGTGGCACAGTCACCAACACATACTTCGAAATATTTCTTTGTCGTCCCCCTTTTAGATTCCAAATGAGTGCAACGCACGCCTCTTTCGTGCGTATGTAGGGATTCGTACTTCTGACTGATTTGTAATTTTACATTTGAATTTGTCTCAATTGTTCACGTTCATGTACACTTTGAGGAGCGAGATAAACTTTCCGAAGAGGATTGCGCTGTGAAGTGGCCAGCAATTATTGCCGGCTTCATGTAATGTTTGGAGGGCGAAAGTTTTCACTGACAGTGAATTCTAACGGTTCATCACGACAAAAAGGGAACGACACCGAACTGTATTTTAAACAAAAGATTCGGCCACGTTGTAGATTTTCAGATATTTTTAACACTCACACTGCGTACACTTCGAATTTCACTTCGAAGCGCTCAAAAGCATCGAGCCATACAAGTTGATCGTCATGCGCCTGAGTTTCACCCTGTTGGCGGCCACGGCCGCCCTCCTTTCAAGCTGCGAGGCGGTCTTCGCGAATGCTGAGCCGACAAGTGTCCAATGGGGGCGGTGCTGTCGAATGATAAGCCAAGCAAGCGGCCCCTGAATACTGCCAAAAGTGTGAACGTGGGTGAAGAGTAGCGAGTGTTGGAGGCGCTGATGAACTTGCTGTTGAAGCTGGTTGCTGTACACAAAAGCGAAACTTCCTAAGTAGCACGTGGCTGACCTCCTAGCGAAGAATAAGCTGCGCGCAAGAGAATACTGGGCCAAGGCAGACATTGATGAAGAGTGCGTTGGGTAGAGACGCTTCGAAGCAGCTCCTTCGCTTCTTAGGTTAAAGACACGCTTCAAAAATGACCACATACGACGCAATACAACGTGCTGCATGTATCGGTGAAGTCCATTGTGACCAAAACCTAAAAGCTATGAGGTGTGTCAAAACAAGAGAGTGTTCTCCTTTTTCCTCCCCAAAGTACACCATCATCTTCTCTTCCCTCTCTGATTGGTCAAAACCCACTCCCCATCCCCGTCTCTGCCCAGAACGTGGCGGGCCACCAACCAACCCATGATTGACTGGCCAAAGGCTAATTCCCAAACGACACACAGACCATCACTCTCGCGATGGACGCGCCGCCGCCCGCCAAGAAGCGGCGCCACCGCTTCCAGAAGGTCGAGGAGCGCGTGAGCGGCCTGCAGCATGAGCTGACGCTGCACGCCAAGACGACGGGCGCCGTGGACGAGGCGTCCGTGCTCTCCTTCAAGGAGGAGCTGAGCCTCCAGGCGGAGCTGACCACGCTCGACGCCTTCCAGCTCCTGTTCCGCACGCTGCAGCCGCTGGTGGCCACGACGCCGCAGCTGCTGCACCACCTCAAGAAGGTCGCCAGGGCGCTGCGCACGGAGCTGCAGCAGGCCAAGAGCAGCGAGAGCGACCCCGTCGTGCTGCGGCAGCGGCTCGTGCCCGTGCTCAAGCTCGTGACGGCGCTGGCCCGCGAGCTGGGCAAGGAGTTCTACCCGCACTTCGCCGGTATTCTACCCCACGTGGTGGCGGTCATTGATACCAAGGACCCGGAGCTCAGCACGCAAGTGTTCAAGACGCTGACCATGCTCTTCACATACCTGAGAGTGCAGCTGCTGGCCGATATGGAGGCTGTGCACAAGTGCTACTTCCCTTTGCTGGGCCACCCGAGAGAGTTCGTGCGCGACTTTGCGGCACAGACGCTGGCTGTATTGCTGAGGAGGCTGGAGAGCCCGAAAGCCATGAGGAAGTACCTGGGCGCGTACCTGACGGCGCTCGTGAAGGGATCTGGGCGCAGCAATGAGATTTTGAGAGACGGCTCGGCGAAGTTGTTCTTTGCGTTGGTGAAGAACGTGAACCACGGCTTCCACTCGCGGATGCGCGAGGTGCTGCTGTATCTGCTGGGCTCGTTTAGGCCGAAGAAGACGGCGGAGGAGGAGACGCAGGAGCAGCTGGAGCAGAGGGAAGCGGTGTTCGAGATCGTGTACCAGACCTGCGGACAGATGATGAAGCACACGGATGCGGACCACTCTGGAGAGATGCTCGAGTGTCTGGTGCTGGTGGTGAACAAGGTGGCGAACATTCGTCATGAGAAGGAGGAGAAGCCCACGAAGGCCGATGATCTGTACTTGAGCCGCGTGCTGAGCGTGCTGCTTGCCTTTTTGATTTCGCGCATGGGTAAGCTGCTGACGGGAGCGATCGACGCGTACGAAGTGCGCGTGCCCAGCGTGCACAAGGTGTGTGCGGCGCTAGTGGCACCAGAGAACCAGGTGCTGACGTCGCAGAGTGACGAACTGCGAGATGTGATTATGCAGACTTTTGAGGCGGTGTGGAGGCTGTTCCCCGCGGAAGATGCCGCGGTTTCGGCGCAGGTGAAGGCCATCTTTGCCGTGGCAGCGAACGAGGATGAACAGGAATATTGGAGCCAGAAGCTGCTGGAGTTCGTGGACAAGGAGCTGCACAACGCGCACGTTGAAGTGGGTTTTGTTGTGGAGTTCTTGATCCCTAGCGCTTTGGAGTTTGCATTGAAGACGCTCGTGAAGACTGATGTGGCAGCCTTTAGCTCGCTCGTGTGTCAGCTTGGCGACTACGTTGCTGACAACGCTGGAGAGATCAACGAGGGACAGAGTCCGTATATTGTGCGATCGCTGACGAACAGCCGCTACTGGTTGCTCTCACTTAAGGAGATTGATGCAAGTGCCGACAAGGTGCTGTTTGACGCTGGCAAGAAGCTCTTCAAGCAGCTCGATACCGTTGACAGTTTGGCTCTGAACTGGAAGTTCTGCAAGGCCTTGGAGCTGTTGCAACTGAACGATGCCAAACTAATTGCTTTCGCTACGCCGCTCATCACCAAGTGCGACAAGCAGTTGAAGGCCAAGTCATGCACATTGACTACCGAGCTGGCATCGCTGCGTGCTGAGTTGTGGCAGTTGGAGCAGATTGCGATGCACCAGAGCAAGAGCAAGGGCTCGGCGATTACTACCGAGTACGTTGAGCAGGCACTTGTCGGCAATGAGTCCTCGTTCAAGACGCTGTCAACGCTGTTGAAGCTCGTTGAAATGGAACCTGAGGAACAACAGCATGCAGTGCTGACAGTCGAAGCTCTGCCTCGTGTCACTGATTCTCTCCTTACAACGCTGCGCTCACCTGCGCCTGCGCTGCGATTGGTTGCGCTCCAATTGCTGGCTCGATTCAAGCGCTCGAACTTCATTGATTCTGACAGCGGCTCCCTTAGTGGCCCGTGTGATCTTCCGGACATCTGCGTCAACCTCGAGCTGGCTTGCAAAGACATCTCGGTGGCTACTGAACGCGAGGTGGTGCGCCTGCTGACTCGCGTAAAGATTTTGTGCCGTTCGGCCCAAACCCCAGAGCTGTACAAGAAGATCGCTGTGAACCAGTTGCTGGGTCTGTACCACGTGAAGTTCTCGACGATCTGGACGCACATTGCCGACGCGGTGGAGACGGCCTCGCGTTTGCACTTCAACGAATTCTGGCCGTGCATCAGCGCGGAGCTTCTTTTAGCCTCGCTTCGCCACGAAAATCCGAATGAAAAGCAGGACGACGATCTCAACAACCAAAGTGGCGTTTTCGGAGAATTCAAGCGTGTCTGCATGCTGGAGCAAGGCCAAGTCTCGGCAGCTAGCGTCACTGATGCTGCCACTCACCACTCGCTGTTGTGGAAGGGCCTGATGAAGTTTGCCGATCTTGTGGAAGCCAAGACGAAATTTATGGTGCCGCTTTTCTTAACGTTTTTGCGGGATCAGTACTGTACCATTTACACGGACGAACTCGACGCGAAGAGGCTCGAAGAGATTGACCAGGCCCTCGTCAAGCTTGAAGAGACCAACGATGCCGACTCTCCAGCCTGGCGCAAACCGGTTGAGTTCCAGGGCTTGACAACCAAGGAAGTGCGTGGCAAATTCGTGGACCAGCTGAAGCTTTTCGCTACCTTCCGCAACATGAAGGGTGCCTACGCGCAGCATTTGCTACATGCTCTGTTCTTCGATCTGCTGATGAAGTCGGATGAAATTGTGTCGAAGCTGGCTCTGCAGTGCCTGTACGCCTTCGGTAGCAAGGCTCTCGTGACTTACAAGACGCAACTGAATCGGCTGACGGATTCGTCTTCATTTCGTGAGGAGCTGGCGAGCTTCAAGGTGGGCGAAGGCGAGGGTGTGGTGCTACGCGAGCATCGTCCGGAGTTGCTTCCTGTGCTGCTGAGGCTTCTGTACTCCAAGTGTGTGAGCAAAAAGGGTCGTAACAACGGCGACACTGTGGCCGCTCGGCGTGCCGCTATCCTAGCGTACCTGGCAGCACTGGAGGCACCCGAGCTTGCCAGCTTTGTGGAACTGGTGGTGCGGGCATTCGATGTTACGATTGAAGCACCCGAGGGCGCTGTTGTTGCTGCTGGCGAAGTTACGCCTGTCGCTGCTGTGTCTAGCGTGCAGCCCTCCCGCATTCTGGGTTTCTTGAATTTGCTGGAAGACCTCATTAACCAACTTGGAGTAAAGCTGGCTGCTTTCGTGCCTCAGATCGCCGATGTGCTTGTGGCGATTCTCCAGATTAGCATCACTGCTGGTGAAGACGAAGACATTGCTGATGACAACGAGAAGGAGGCCGAGGATGACAATGATGCCGTGGTCGCTGTGGGCTCTAAGCGCAAGGCCGAGGAGTCTTCATCTAACGTGGAGACCCTCGCTACTTCTGCGTCGATGAAGAAGCAGATTCGCATGCTGACCTACCGCCGATTGGCCGAGTTGATTGACACGGTACGAACACTTGTCATTCGTTTGACTTCCAGCGTTGATGGCTCTAACTTTTTATGATGATTTTTATTGTAGTTTGATACGCTTGTGAAACTCCAACCGTGGGTGGAAGCTGTGCTGGAAACCTCGCGCGAGGCCATTGTTCACCTGCCTAACGCCGTCGTCGGTGCTGGAAAGGCATCAGCGCTCTTGGAATTGCTCGTGGCAATGGGCCGCGCTGATAGAGCGCGTCAATGGGTTCCGGAGCCTCTGGTGTTGAATGTTGTGTCCTGTTTGTCTGCTGGGCTGTCGTCTTCGAGCGCTACGTCCGCGGCTACTCGTGGCATTTCGCCTGAAATCCTGGACTCGATCCTGCAATTCATGGACTCGCTGCTTGACGGCGATGAACAACTGCTGTCTGGAGATGAATCTATGGCTGCATCCAAGACGGACGAGAAGGTGCTGCTAGTGACCCATATCCCCTTCGTGTTGGAGCAGTTCGTGCAGCGTTTCCAAGCCAAGGCTGCGCGTTATGCGAGTGACCGGTACGCAGGATCGTCGCGGAAGGAGCTTACGTTCCTGTGTCGTCTCTCGCACCACCTTGATGCCTCCGAGGGAGATGTGGCTGTTGCTGCGCACGACTTGTTCCAGTTGCTGTTGCCATTCTTGCTGCGCAATCACCAAACGTCAACGAAGGACAAGGAGAACCTGCTAGAGGTCTTGGCGCACTTGGTTCCCAAGCTATCGGAGCCCAAGAAGCATGTGCTTGCCCTCGCGCGGTTGTTGGCGCCCAGCCCGAACTGCATCGCCGACCGGGATCCTCGTCTGAAACTTGTGCTGGTGTTCACTGCTCTTGGTGCGCACACCACGCTTACCGAGCTGGCTCCTGTGGCTGAGTTGCTGGACGAACTCAATGCGTACGATGCCAAGCGCATTGAAGAGACGGACTACGAACGTCGCCTTATTGCGCTGAACCGCCTGAACTCCACGCGCTTTGCTGGGTTCACGAACGAGACCCATTTGCTTGCACCGCTCGTGGCGCAATGTCTGCAATCTATGCACGATTCCGAGTTTTCAGTGCGTAGCGGTGCACTTGCTGCTCTTACGATGTTCTTGGGACTTGCCGCGGAAGTTGCTGTGGAGCAACGCGAACGTGAAGACGCGGCGAAGTCTCCGTTGCTCAATGCGCTCGAGTCTCTGGTGATGCCTTGCGTGCGATCGAGTCTGCGCTCGACCGATGAGAATACGCGACGCGGCTTCGTGACGCTGCTTGGATCGCTGGCGGATAAGCACAAGGAGTTCAAGCAGTTTGCGTTCATTCCGACGGACCTGATCTTGGCGCGCAACCAGGAGGACCCTGAAGCCGACTTCTTTTACAACATCACGCACATTCAGGCTCACCGTAGACGTCGTGCTCTGCAGCGTCTGAGTGCCCTTATGGACTCGATGGCCTCTAAGGTTCAGGAAAATGGCGACGGCGAGGAGATTGATGAGCCGCAATGGTTCTCGAACTCGACTGTGAATGGAGTCATCCTCCCTCTGGTGATGCACTTCGTTTACGAGACCCACGCCAAGAGCCAGGAGTCTCTCCGTGCTGAAGCTGCAGCCTGCGTGGGAAGTGCTGCTGGTCTTCTGGGTTGGTCGCATTACCTGTCCCTGCTTCGCCGATTGCTGAAGTCGATCGACGGACACGTTGAAATGGAGGGTGCTATCATTATGTCCATCTGTGCAGTAATCGACCACTTCCACTTTGAGGCGCCAGGTGCGGCCACTGAGTGGCAGGCGTCGTCGTCTAAGACGGATGCAAAGAAAGAGGAAGCTGAGGAGGAGGAAGCCAACGAGGATGAGGATGGTACCTCCAAGGTTCAGGACAACATGGAGACACAGGTCCTTCCGATGCTGTACTCTTACTTGTTCAAGGGCGTAGAGTCGAAGAAGAACTCCAAGTCACAGGACAACGATGGCGACTCGACCTCTGTCTCGGAGGAAGCTGTGTCGGTGCGCGTTCCCCTCGCGCTGGCGGTCGTCAAGGTGCTGCGCAGACTGCGCGCTGAGATTTTCCAGCGTGAGCTGCCGAAGTTGCTGCTCCGCTTCGCGAACCTGCTCAAGAGCAAGGATGAGTCCGTCCGTGTGTCAGCACGCATTACCCTTGTGCGCATTGCTGTGGAGCTTGGCCCTCGCTTCCTCCTGCCGATTGTGCAGGAACTCCGTCATACTCTGCGCGATGGATACATGGTCCATGTGCTGTCCTTCACGGTACATGCGCTGCTGGAGAAGTTGCCCGAGATCATGCAGGTGGACGAACAGGCGACGTCTCTCCGCAAGCCCCAGTCACTTCTGCTGCTGCAAAACAAGCACCAGGAAGCTCAACAAGAGGCCGACTTTGCGTCACCGCTGGATGCTTGCGTGCCCAGCCTCATGGAAATCTTGGCCGCGGAGTTGTTCCAGGACATGACGACTATCGGTGAAGCCGCGGAGGCTGCTGCTGGAGGTGTGGAGCGCAAGTCGGCGCAGAAGTCCAAGATGAAGGAGGCTCGTGCGAGTGGTGGACGGAGCTTGGATTCGTTGGAGTTACTGGGTAGATCGTTGCCGTTCCTACCTAACCCAAGCATTCACGAAGTGGTTAGTGCGCTGGTGAAGCGTTTCCAGGCCACGGATGCTGGTGCACAAGCTACGGCGGCGCTGCAGGAGGGACTGAAGCGCGTGGCGATTGGACTTGCCAAGAACCCGTCTCTGGAGTCGTCGTACATGTTCCTGTACGCGTACAACGTGCTCAACTCCAGTCTCGAGAGTCTGCGTCCTGTTACGGAGAGGGAAAAGAAGCAGTACGAAGCAGCAGGCAGCAGCACGGAACTGGTGACTTCGTGGCTGGTGTCGGAGAAGAGTGCGACAGCCACAAAGCTACTTGCAACCCGCGTGAAAGCTCGCGAAACTGTCCGTGTCGCCATGCAGCAGCAAGTCACTGGCTTCGACAAGATGCGCCAGCAGCAGCAAAGCAAGACCAAAAAGCAGAAGCGCGAGGAGATCGCTGCTCTGCTGGCCGAGAGCACGGCGCACCTGCGAGAGCTGCTGAACTTCGCTGTGTTCCTGGTGTTTTCTTTCCTGCGTAAGAACGGCAGTGCGAAGGACCAGGACGAGGATGGAAAGAAGACTTTCAACGCTCCGGCGCAGCTAGTGGACCCGCTCGTGCCTTTGTTGATGCGTTGTGCGGGTGAGTCGAAGAACGACCGCGCTGTCATCACCGCACTGAAGTGTCTCGGATCGCTGCTTCCTCGTCAGGAAGAGCTCCCGGCACTGCGTGTGGCACGCTCGCCGCTCCTCGATCGCCTGTTCAAGATTCTGCAGCAGGCGGGAGCTGCGACTCGTAACGAGATGGTGCAGACGTGCTACCGCACACTCACCGCTCTGCTGAGACAGCAACAAGGACTGGAGCTTGCACAGGAAAACGGAAATGCTGCTAAGGACTCCAAGAGCGACACCCTTCGACTCACGGAGCCGCAACTGCGTGTGCTTCTGAGCTTCTTGCGTGCTGATCTGGATGAGCAAGACCACCAGAATGCCACCTTCGCCCTGCTGAAGGCCATCGTGAACTCGCGTCTTGTGATTAGCGAGGTGTACGACGTGATGCTTCGTGTGGGCGAGTTGCTGGTGCAGAGCGACGCTCCTGGCGCTCGCCTCAACTGTGCTACCATCTACCAGACCTTCCTGCTCGAGTACCCTCTTGGAAACAAGCGTCTCTCTCGGCACCTGAAGTTCCTGGTGGACAATCTGAGCTACGGACATGCAACTGGTCGCTCTGCTGTGCTTGAGGCTCTGCGTTCTCTTCTGTCGAAGCTCCCGCAGGATCTGGTGAACGCGCGGTCTCAGTTCTTCTTCTTGCCGCTTGTGCTGCGTCTGGCGAATGACGAGGCGTCGGAGTGCCGCGACCTCGCCCGGGCAGCATTGGGCACGCTGGTGCGCCGTCTGGGCAACAAGGAGCTGAACGAGAGCATTCTGCTGGTGGGTACGTGGTGGTCGCAAGCTGCGGGCTCCGAGGCGGCGGACGCCGTGAAACTTCTGGGCGCTGCTGCACAGGTGACCACGTTTGTGCTGGAGACCAGACCCGAGTTCTTCGAGCGCAGCGCTCCTCAGGTCCTGGCTTCAACGCGGACGGCACTTGAGCGCAGTCTACGCGAGCTCCAGATTGTGGAAGACAGCAACCAGGTGCGCTGGCAGCCGACGTACCATGTCTGCGTGGCCCTCACCGCTTTCAGCGACCACCTTGCCGGACCGTACGAGATCTGGCTGGAAGAGTCCAAGCCGACGAAGAACTTCCTGGACGTTGTCGTGTTGCCGCTGCTCCAGTACCCGCACGCGTGGGTGCGTCTTGGCGCGACTCGGTTGTTGACGTCGTACCTGCGTCGCCGACAGGCTAACACGCTGGCTTTTGCTGCTCCGGTCAAGCGTCTTCCGGGCGATGCCCTTGAACGCCTGCGCAACGGCGCGCTGTACCTCCAGCGCCCTGGCCGGTTGTTCAGCTGGGCAAGTGAGTTCTGCAAGCTGCTGGAAGCTCCCGCTCTGAATGAAGAGCTAGCTACTGAAGTGCTAACTGCTCTCCCGTTCTTGTGCGAGGCGCTCGAGACCACTGACATCCCGCAGGATGTGACGGCCGCTGCCGACGCTGTGGCGAACGACGAAGTTGATGAAGATGCTCCTGTCGAGGCGGAGGCTGAAGAGGAGGCTGAAGATGAGAAAACTTCTGACGCTGAAAAGGAGAAGAGCGACGAGAAGGAAGATGAGGCGGAGCTGCAGCAGCGCGAGGAGCAGGAGAAGGAGGAGGAGCGCGTTAAGTCGCGCACTCCCATGGGATGGCTGCTCACGCGTCTCTCGTACGTTGCACGCGGCTCGAACTGCAGCAACGAGGTCCAAGCTGTGGTGTTCAAGCTGTTCGCCGCTCTGCTTCACGGCCACGACGCGGAGTTCGCACAGAAGTACGTCGTCCAGATCATTAACCCACTGTACCGCGCGACGAGCAAGCTGGAAGAGATGCAGGCGCAGCAGGAGCAGGTGGCGTTGCAGCAACAGCAGCGCAACCGCAACAAGAACCGGAGAAGCGGTCCCGCGCTGGAGCCCGTGACGCCGCCCGAGAGCGCTCTTCTGGCGCAGGAGGTGCTGCAGCTGCTGGAGAACAAGCTCGGCGCCACGCCGTTCCTGGAGGCGTACTCGTTCGTGCAGAGGAAGATGGCTGCGCGCCGAGCCGCCCGCAAGCTCCAGCGTCGCACCGAAGCTGTGTCCGACCCGCAGCGCGCAGCTCAACGCCGCATGCAGAAGAACGAACAGAAGCGCCGCACCAAGCAGCTGCGCAAGCGCAAACACGCTGTTCTCAAGGGCTCAGCATCTGCGGCAGTGCGCCCCACGAAGGTGCAACGCCCTGGTGCCGAGTAGAACGAGAGACACGACTAGATTAGAGATAGTGATATGCATAAATTCCATGGATGTTTGAAATGCTTAGTGCCGGCTTGCACTCCTGCCGGCTCGCCAATATCTCGAGTCAGAAAGAGTTTACTAGCAAATTTTTGATCCAGGTTCGAATGACAGCGCGCTCGAAAAGAGACCAGGTAGATAAGGTAGTATAGTGCTATGTGTACGAAGTAAGTCGTAGACGAAATAGTTTCCTTATATCTTAACCTGATCTAGAAACTAGAAATAAAATCTTGGATTCGGTTGAGCGAGCGCTTTTTGCCGACTTTTTCTCCTTCGCCATAACTGATGGCCATCATCTCGTACTTCACTCCGCAGAGAGAAACCTTTCCAGTACTCCCAGACGACAAAGCCTTTTGAACAACGTCATTCTCGAAATCTTGCGAGCATATTGGGAGACTGAATTCATTCAGTAACTCCACCGGGACCACATAGCATAGTTCAACCATCTCAACACCGACCAAACGTCCTGCTGCTTTCAGAAGGTTCAGCATACGCACGAATGGTTCCGCTGTGTAGGGATGTTTGTCAGAACGAGTCAGTTGGACAAACCGCACCAACTTTTGTGCTGGGTTAACAAACACTGCATCGAATCCGCCTTGGTCCCACTTCAGCAAAGCCAGCCAAGTCGGTTTGACCGTGTTCTGCGGAATTCGCTTGACTGGGTCAAAGTAAATCACCTCTGCTCTCTCCCATTGGCGCTTCTCGTTCAAGCCGTCCAGGTTGTACCAAACTGGGAGGTCGCTGTGGCCAAGACTTGAAAAAAACCAACTTTCAAGAACATAGCCATCGACAGACGGGTTCACTTGGCACACTTCTTTGAACGTCAGGAAAAGCTCAGGGCCCAGTTTCCTTGCAACTTTCCGCACTACATAGCTACTCACCAACCGAACTTCCTCGGTACCGTCAATATTGCGGAATCGCGCCAGTAATCGATTGACTGCAATAGGTGGGCCATTTCCCGTAAGCTCCAACAGATATTGCTCCAGATCGGTCATCTTGTTTATGGCTTGGTCAAGAGCTTCAACAGCACTTTCCAATGTCAAGTCAAACATCAGACGAGCACTCCCTCCAGCGACAAAATACTTTTCTTCAACCACCTTGGCGATCAGCTCAGCTTTCTTCGTCGGCAAGGAGTCGACCTCTTTATCTGCGTTTTCTTCTTTGCAATATTCATCACCAGAGTACTTGAGAATATGTTTTACTTCTTCATCGAGCTGAAAGAAAACGCTCTCGACAGACTGGAAAAAGTCTTCGTGGCGGACTGCTTCCATATACTCGTCCAATCTCCATGACTCGAGTCTGAACAGCATTTGGTTTTCCACTGGTTGAGACATCACCTGCGACCCGCGCACCGTCATTTTCTCCATATTAGCTCCATCATTTCCAGTATCTTCTAACAGCTGAAACGAGAGATCTTCATCATCAGGATTGCCACTAGTAGACGGGATCGGGAGAGACTTATCCTTGCGGTAAATATCGTCGGGGGCTCCCAAAGATGAACAAACGAACACGACCCGGCGGTTCGTGACGTCGGTTGAGTGCCACCGAGCGCAAACGAAGATGGCTCTGGTTCGTTCATAGCTTGACTTGGTGACTCCGTCCAGGAAGATGATGGTTTTTCGGCCCATACTTGGCGACGCTGAGTCCAGAATTTGTTTTAGCTTCGTGTCCACTTCAGCAACTTCGATGTCACAGGTAGTTTTCTTGTTGTCTACCAAACGAACGCACTCTAGGCGATCATCCTCTCGTGTGTAGTGAAGCCATACCACGTTCCACTTGGCTGGGTTGAGCGCGTGAGCAAACGCAAGAGCTGCGCACGACTTGCCCGTACCCGGAGGGCCCACCACCCAGAGCCGCGCGTACGTTCGGATGGCGCATCTGTAGATTTCGTGCCATTGCTTCCGTAGCGGGGATCGGCGATACAGAACAACGTCCTTCTGATAACCACGACCAATTCCTGTTCCACGGAGGCTGGGCCACGGCAGTCGAACCAGTTTATCATCTTCGCCAACAACGAGCTGAGGGCGCGATTCAGGTTCGCTCCAGGCTACATCGCACGCAGTTGTTGCTGGCCGAGGGTGTTCTTGGGGGGCCTGAACCAGCACGTGGATCTGCTCCAGGAGCGGGTCGTCCAAGTTGTGTTCCTCCATCAGCCTCGCTAGCGATCGAGTCGGCTTCAATGGCTTAGTGCTGATCAAGGTCTGGATATGTGGGTGAATCACTCCGTCGTCCAATTTATCAGCGGCACCGTCGTCGTCTGGCAGCCAGATCGTCTTCCCAGCGTCGTTGGTCGTCGTGGCGAACCAAAGCTTCAGCTTGTGTGGACGGAACTCAACCTTCAAGTAATCCCCAATCGCTGCCTGTAAGACGGCAAACTTCTCGCCCTTCTTGGCCTTCATTTCAAATGAGCCTTCTGTCGATTTGAGCAGCATGCATGTGAGAGACACTTCCTCACGAGTCTGCGTTCCTCCTGGAGTCGGCATACTGAGCGGGATGGCGGGATGGTAGAAAGAATTGTGCACACGCTCCCCTCTTGTGAATTCTGGCCAATATTGCCGATTCGGGTCGGTTTTCCATATGGGTTTAAATCTCTGAATACAAATTTCAAGTCTTTTGGAATTGACCGAGACTGCCTCAGCGACTTCTTATTTCGTCTTTATTGCGTACATAGCAAACTCAAGTCAAATCAAAATCTCGGGTCGGTCGATTCAATCAATCGACTTCGGAAAGTTCAACTAGAACGCGCAATAAACTTATTTGACTACGATAAGCCTTTTTGGGGACGAAGTCCCCCTTATAATCATGGGACTCCGATTCAGTTTTTTTTACGTCTCTCATATACACTCCGCTTTACTTACATAAATTCTGAGAAGGGTTAGGGACACAATTTAGAATTGCTCACACGGACCAAAAACGGCCCGTTGGTAAAAAGTCTTGGCCAGACCCTTCGCAGCGCGCAAGCGCCAAGCACAGTTTTGCATGCTGAATGACCGCGCGCCGCCGAGCAGCAACCACAAGGACGCAACAGGGGTAGCAACTCCTCTAGATTACATTGAAGGCTATGCGCGGATGACGAGCTCAAGGTGTACGAGCCGGAGTTCGTGGCATTGCTTCTCGCTAGCAACAAGGGCTATCGTTTGGTCCTTCTCCAAGTCATGTCTGTCGTTATATGAGTGGTAACTAAACGCAGTGATTTAAAAAGGTAATTTAAAGAAAGAATATAAATGTCAAAAAATAGTAGGAACTCAATACATCAAGCAATTCCATAAACAGATATATTAGGGTATACTAGCGGAGCATCACGGTCGCTGCGCTCATGTTGCTTTAGGGGCCGACCCCAAAACTACACAGTTTTAAACGACGTCCTTACTCGAGGAATTTGAGTACTTCCCTTTCACACCCCCATTTTCTTGGCTATTTTGCAAACAACATACGTTGTTAACCTTTATCCCCCAATGCGCATACCCGTATGCGCCAGCGCATACCGGTATGCGCAACTTTAAAATTAGATTTTGGCATATGGACACGCACGTGGGTTTTGTGGACTGGTACAGAGATAGCTGAAGGGTCTAGTAGTACACTCCTTTTTTCCCGAGATAAATTGAGCAAGTCTTCATAGCGAAGATGCAGGTTGAATTTGGAGATTTTTTCTAAAATGCCAATGTTAACGATAGCGGTATCGTCGTACCAACTTGCGAAAACAAACTCATAGCGGTCTCATTGTGATGTAGAGAGCCGATATACGTCGCTGACGCGTTTAGAACCGATAAACGCTTTAACAATACCAAATATAGCCGGTTCAATATTAGTCTTCAACTTCCACGGGAGATGATATTCGCAGGAGGCTGTCTCCTATTCGCAGGAGTGTATACTTTATTCAAGTATGTTCTTACAACTTAGCATATGATAAAGCGTATCGATTGGTAATTGTACAGGCGCAGGCATTCAAGCCTGGATGGTTTCTTCCCAAAAAAAAACACGCTTCAACGTGCCTAAAATAGGCACCAGAAGCACTGTAGATTTTCCTACATTGTTCAACCGACGGCCTAAATGGCACCTTTGCAGGCATCTGAGCTTCACGCCGAGTCTCTTTGCGCTGGCGAGTACATCGAGTATTACTCCCCGCTTCACGTGTCCGGTGACCCCCGCGGACACCGCTTATCTCGTGTACTTCGCGTCGACCCTGACTGTGACAGCCCCCTGCTTCTAGACACACGGGAACATTTGCCGGTGACTTGGCTAGTAAAACGCTACGCCGACACTCACCTGAATCTGTACGCTGAAGGCTCAACTAAGTGTTGGGGATACGTGTTGCATCAATAGCTCGACTTGCCCAATACTTATTCACGGACTGGGTCCACCAGTGACGCAACCGGGAATGCACTGTGAGAAAGTCACCTCGACTCGTCCCTAGCCAGGCCTTCATTGTTGCATGGTAGCCCTCAACGCGAGAAGTAGCTTGTAGCCCGAAATGCACAACGGAGTTGGTCCAGCATCGCACCAGCCTTCTCTTCCATAGGCTTAGCCATACGTCCTCAATGTATGCTGCTTCGACCTCAGACAGCATGTACAATTCCCGTTTTCGGAACTCGTACTCTTCTTCAGTGGTGGACCGAATCACTCGAAGAAAAGCATCGCAGAAGCTGCGGTGCCCTTCTGAATCTTTCCACTTGACGGTTCCTGAGGTCGCTGCATCTTCGTCTCGAACTTGTCGAAACGTAGTTCTTCGTGCGTGTGTCTCAACGTTCTTCACCACGTGCCAAAGGCACAGAAGATGTGGGATTCCTGGGAAGATTGCTTCAACTGCATTGATGAGGGCCAGCTCCGCGTCACTAAAGAACACCTGCGGGTGAGGAATTCCGTTGAGACGCATCATAGCATGAAGCTGTCGTAACGCCCAGTCGTAGTCGGGTTCCTGCTCATTGCGTATGAAGGCCTGTGCTATGTGGATCGTGCTGTTCGAACCAATGACCCCGATGATGTTCAGCAAAGGAAGACCAAACCTGTTTGTTCGGTAAGTGCAATCGAGCTGAATTACGTCGTAGTTATCACGGAAGATCTCCACTGCAGGTCCAAACGCGAAGAACAGGTGCGTGACACGGTTCTGAGTGTCCCGTTCGTGCTCCACAAAGTATTCGCCATTCTCCAGTTCTCTGAGAAGGTATTCCATCCGCGTAAGCCCCTCAACTCGAGCGTTTACTGCACGACGTCGCTCATTGTACACATCTCTGTTCAGTAGGAGGTTATCAGGATCCACTAGGTTCAACCTTGCAATCGTCTGCGCAGCACGAACTCCAATTTCAGCATCTGCGGCGATAGCTGCAAGAATCGATTCAGTCCGAGCCGCTCGCCGATGTACAGGGTGGGCACCAGGGTGGGTCGACGGTGCGTGGTTGTGCAACAAAGCTCGATCTCGATGCTCAATACTCCACACAACAGCTCCAGATATCACCTCTACTTGCCGGACAATACTCAGCTCCATCTCACACCCGCACCTTCGCGAAGCTGCATTTACCCGGCGGCGGACGGACCGTGAAGCGTAAACCCTTCGCGTGCCGTGACGATCACATCCCATCACTACACGGCGATGCTCACCTCGAGCATCCCGAGACACCGACTTTACCACGAGTGCGTACCCAAAGCCTCTAGCGAATCTGTTCGCCGCTCGCTTGGCCTCCTCCACAGTCGTGAACGTGGACTCAGGATGACACGGAAGGCGCCACATTGACTGACTTGCTCTTGGTGTCGGCGGACACGCGCGACGACTGGCTCTGGCTGCTGCTGGAGCTGGCGGCGGACACGCCCGACGACTGCCTGCTGCTGTCGGCGGTGCCGGACACGTGCAGCGGCGACTTGCTCTTGGTGTCGGCGGACACGCGCGACGACTGGCTCTGCTGCTGCTGGAGCTGGCGGCGGACACGCCCGACGACTGCCTGCTGCTGTCGGCGGGGCCGGACACGTGCAGCGGCGACTTGCTCTTGGTGTCGGCGGACACGCGCGACGACTGGCTCTGGCTGCTGCTGGAGCTGGCGGTGGACACGTGCAGCTGGTTCTGTCCGTTGGTTTGGCGCAGTGGGCGTCGGTGTCCTTCTTTCGCTGGCAGTGGGGGGTCGTGAGCTGAAAGGGCGGGCGGCGGGCTTGTGCTGGTGTTCTGCGAGAGGGCTACAGACCTGGCCAAAAGGTTGGCACACATCCTGTTTCTCCCCCTAATTTGGTCAAAACGTTAAGCTTGGTGCTCAAACTTGGACCAATTAGCGTGCTCAGTGCGTTTGATCTGCCAATCAAATTATAGCCTAATTAGCGCAATATTGAGGAACTTTCAATACAAACACTCGGAAATGAGGCTGGCCAAAAGGTTGGCACACTATTATTTACTTGATTTTAGTATGCATATTGTGTATGATTTGTGTACAGATCAGGTAGGTCAATGTGATTTGTATGGACGATTGACTTACCGCCGGGGGTTTCGATCACTAACGACTCATACGCACCTGCAGAGCTGACCCCTCTTCGCCCTAAGCGTTCTAGTGCGGTTGGACTACCCATCTCCAGCTCCCGTTGTGTTGGCCTGCTCTACTGTCCTCTGCGCGAACGAGATTCCACAGGCAAGGTATTTTCTATGCATTTCTATATGAATGGTCACCCTAGATATTGGCGCCGCTACCAAGGCTTCATGATGGGCGACAACGAGGCAGCGCGCTGTCAACTGCGTTGTATTTGCGTTAGACAGCGCTACGGACCCGCTTCGGCCGCTGCAATACTTTAGCGAGGGCAACAAACGCCGCTACTCAATCGTTCAAGGATAAACCCCTGATCTTTACACAACTCGTACATAATTCGTATACTGAAATCAAGTAAATAATAGTGTGCCAACCTTTTGGCCAATCACGCAGAGCAATCATTGTATAGAAAGTCTCTCAAAACTGGCTGGATTACGCTTAGATTTGATTGGCAGACTCAGCGCGAAAAACGCTTTAATTGGTCCAAGTTTGATGGAAAAACACGCAGGAGGGACCGAGATAGATGGAAAGTTAGGGGGTGTGCCAACCTTTTGGCCAGGTCTGTAGTTGGATTGTGAGCTACCTGGACACATTTCGTGTCGTTCACACTAAAATAGGAACAGTAGGATAAGATGTCGAAACATCTTCGTGAGCTTACTCTCGGTGCTCCTGCTCCTGCGAATAGGAGACAGCCTCCTGCGAATATCATCTCCCACTTCCACTGCAACTCAGGTATAACATGCCGTACCGGCTTTTGCACATCCACTTCAAACTGTCTTTCTCTTGAAAAACAAATGGCTCGGTATACAAACTTGTATATAAATTAACTTTTGCGAAAGCATACCGGTATGCTTGCATCCTGGATACCCGTATGCTTTCGACCTGGGGGATAAAGGTTAACGGTAGATTGTGTGGTTCGAATGCCGGCACACTTGCATTTTACTAAGGTATAATAGGAGAATGTGCACTGCACACTGACACAACGAAAAGTGAGTGAGGGGTTAACGACATGGTTTCGATGTTTTAATTTCGTCTGTTCATTCTCAGTGTGAAAATGAACAGACGAGGGACGAGGGAGTATCGCGCAGATCCGGATAGTTATTGTCTTCTAGAGCGAAAGTTTATTAATGAGAGAAATTTAGGACCTCGGAAGCCGGTCCGCTCTAGCTACATGCATCTACGCAGCACCAGCTCTCCCCTGGTGCACGAAGCCACAGCCATTCGCCTCTGTGTGCCCCGTAATCGTGTTGATCAACCCCGTAATCCAGCGTCTACATAATCGTGCCCCGTAAACAGCATAGCTCCACAATCCGAGCCGGTCGAGCTGATGACACCTTCAGATGCAACACCGCCCCCATCAGCTCGTACCCGTTGCTTCCTTGAGGGCCTCGTGCATCTTCGCATCTTGGACATCGTCCATGTAGGTTTCGACCTTGGCCGGCACGTCCTTCATCATGTCGACTGCAGATTCCCACGAGTCTTCACTGTCCATGAGGCCAACCCAGGACACTAGGAGTTCCCAGCGGCGGAGAGCGTCATTGTAGCGGTGGTATTTAAACTTCTCAACCCCCAAAAGTATGCCCTGGTTGGAGACGAGCTGAGTGATCTCCTCCGTGATGTTGAAGCTCGAGTCAGAGTAGAATTTCAGCCTTGATCCGTGAACCTCGTACTCCATGCCGGTGAGTAGGTGCTTGACCATGAAGGAATTAGGTCGTAGCTCCACCACCTTGAATGGACCCACCCATCTTGCGAGCAGCTTGTTCGTGCTGATGCGCTTGTCCACGCGTGACCAAAGCACATAGTCGCCCAGATCGAAATTGCAAGGGGACCCTTTCGACCTCGCCATCGCCTGCAGGCGCTTGCGCTGCTTCCTGTCGATCACCTCCTTGTGCATTCCGCGCAGAGCCGCTCACAGGTTGTCGAGGTACCCCGCCGCGTCATCGCCGACCTTGCCCGAAAGTATTGCGGCCTTATCACCAACCTTGCCCGCCACCGTGTCCAGCGCCGATGGAGCTGGTAATCCTAGGAAAAGCTCGATGGGCGAGAGGTTCCCCAGCGACTCAACTGGAGTGTGGTTGATATTGGTTTGGACGATCGGCAAGAGATACGACTACTCATTGGCATCCAGCTTGTACTCGATCAACAGCGCACGTAATACCTGCAAGATGTCCTTGTTCACCCGCTCGATAGTTCCATTAACCCAAGGTGAGTAAACAGGGGTGAGCGACTGCTCCACCTTCAGCTTGGAGCACAGCATCTTCACCATCTCGTTGCGGAAATGCGATCCCTGGTCGGACACCAGCACCTCCGGCTTTCCGTAGCGCATGTACCAGGAGACCATTCCGTCTGCTGCATTCCAGGCGGAAGGGGAGGCGCTCGAAAACAACTCACAGTAGTGCGTGAGCGCGTCCTTGATGACAAGAACGTACGTGCTCTCGCCAAAACTCTCTTTGAGAGTAAGGTAGTCCCAGTGCACGCCTTCATTGCGCCGCTCCGCCTTGAATGTTGGACCCCAGGGGCGCTGAACGAGGTGACCACCCTTAATGTACTTACACAGCAGGCATCCGTGCAGGAACTTCTGCACCTTCGATGGCAGCCGGTGCACAGCGAATCGTTCGCTCAGGAGCGTTGCCATTGGAGCCTCACCTCGATACCCGTGACTTCCACAGTGTGCAATGACCAGCAAGCGAGTGAGCAATTCGTGAGCATTGCCCGGTATCCAAACTCGTCCTTCCACCATGATTACACCATCGATCACCTCGTGTGCCACATCCCGCAGCACCTTCACGTGTTTCCGTTGGCACTTCACAATTTCATCACGTTGGGGCCATTTGAACCCAGGGTCTGACAGCGGTCGGATAGCGGAGACAGCGAGGCCTCTGCGAGTTCGCACAGCAAGACACCGTGCCTCACCGCTCTCTGTACCTGGTTGTCCCCATCGGCTGATCATGTCCGCCCACACGTTGCTGCTTCCGTCGATGTGTTCGATAGTGTAGCGCAGGCCACAGAGGCGCATTGCCCACCGCTGCAACTTGTCACGGACGTGACGCTTGATCTCCATCGCCGGGTTGAAGATGTACATGAGGTTTGCGTGGTCTGTGTACATCCTGAACCCCTTCTCTCGTTAAGGCAGATATTACTCCAGGTCCGTGCATGCCTTAACCAGTGAATAGGCCTCCTTCTCACTATGGACCAGTTGAGGGAGGAGCCTTTGAAAAGCCCACCTTTGCAGATAAGTAGCTCATGATCCTGTTCGTGTACGGGCGCCTCATCATTCCAGTTGCGAACTTGAGAAACAATGAGCCCCCAGCCCCCGTGTGAGGCGTCCGATAAAACATAAATGTCCGCGTCGGCGGCAGGGAAGTGCTGCGGTGCCGAAGATGCAATCAGACAACGCACCGCATCAAACGCCTTCAGCTCCGTGTTGGTCCATGTGATTCCTGCCTGCAGCGCGTTCTTGTTGCGCCTGCCCATCGCCTTCACGTGCATGTCCAGCTTGGCCGTGAGAGGAGCGGCCATCCTGGCGTAGTCCGGCAGCGATGCTCGAAACCAATTGGCTGCACAGACGAATTGCGGCAGTGCAGCAATGGTTGGAGGTGGTGGCAGCGTCGACAATGCTGCAAGTCGACTCGGATCATGGCGCACTGCCGTGCCCGATACAAGCCGTCCGCACCACATGACCTCTTTGCAGTAGACGATGCTCTTCTTCACATTCAGTCGGAGGCGGTGGTCACGCACCAGCTCGAAGAATCTGCGAAGCGCAGCCACAAACGCGACCGCCGACTCGGCATAGACGATAATGGCATCGATCCAAATGAGACAATAGCGACCCAGTAGCTCACGAAACACATCCTGAAGTTGATTTTGGAAGTGCACCGATGAATCCATTGTCCCTTGTGGCACCCTCAGTGGCGTGAACACAGAATCTTCGGTCATGAACGATAGTACCTCTTGCGAGTCAGGGTGAAGAGGCATCTGCCAGAATCCCTTCATCAGATCAAACTTCGCAAAGCAAGAGGAGCCTGCCACTTGCTCCAGCTCTGCGTCCAAGTTAGGCATTACGCCAGCAATGGGAATCATGATCTTATTGACGGGCCGGTAGTCGTTTGTAATCCTGAAGCTGTCGACCGTACCAGCCTTGCGGACAGGCACAGCAGCGCATGCCCACTTTTGCAGCATCGTTGCGCCGCACGAAGCCGAACTGGACCAGCTCCTTCGTGTAGTCCTTCAGGAACCGGCGCTGAACGGGAGAGTACTTACTGTACGAGCATGGCATCGATAGGGCACCGCATCCACACGCAACGTGATCTTCAGCGGCGCAACCTTGGCCGGCGGGTCCGGGCCCAGCTTGTCGCGCCACGAGTCTCAGAACTCCGTCAGCAGGTCGCGTAGATCCTCCATCTCGGCGGCATCGAAGCCCTCCTTCACAGCGCCAATGATCATCTCCTCCAGAGCACTGTCGACCGCGGTGTGGTCCACATCTCCATACTCCACCGCAGGAAACTCATCGACTTCTTCGGCCACGGCAGGCGACTGTGTTAGACGCGCCAGTTGCTCGTTGACATTAATGCCGAGAGATTGCAGGGTGGTGTTGCCAAGCAGCACCTCCTCCCTACTAGTGGGCATCATAAGGCACTCCACGCCAGACACATTAACAACACCCGCTTTCGTCATCAGCTGCAGGTCCAGACCGACACTGGTCGCACATTCCACCTTAGTGCCATCCGCCAGACTGGCCACCACCGGCGTACGTAGATCCTTCGTACGTAGGTCTGGCTGCAATATCTCAAGCTCCTCCAGCACGGCTGACGGTACGATTGTCCAATCCGAGCCACTGTCAGCAATGAACGGCACCGTGACTAGACCATTTAACAGCACTTGCGTTTCCTCCTCACTGTCACCACCGAGGCCGACATGAAGCGCACGAGCGCCACCACCATCAGCTGTCTGCTCCTCTTCTCCTGTAGGCGGTCCAGCACATCCTTGCGCTGCGCATCGGTCAGATTCGGGCAATCCTTCACCCAATGAGACCCTTTGCAGCTCAGACATCCATTGCGAGGTGCCAGGGGCGCTGCCTTCCGAGATTGATCAGACACACGTCCTGGCGACTTCTTCGGTGTTTCCTTCTTCTCCTTCATCGCGGGGGTCCCTAGCTTGGGGCCATCGCGCTGCACCTTCATCTCCTGCGTCTGCTTGTGGAACTTGTGCTGGGGCTTGGCCTGCTCCACGATCAGCTTGTAGAGGACACGATCATCACTTCGGCATGCGCGAGCCTCAAATTCCACCAAACGCTGGATTTACGTTCGTAGCAGTGATTGGAAAAAATATATTGGTCTATACGCCGGATAAATATTGCAAGCAAAATGTAAGACTGCAGTGCGGTAGCAATACAAAATACCCAATTGCATGTGCCGCGCATATTGCAATACAATATTGCAGCGAAACTCAAAATACTCAACTGTGGTCACTCAGGCGGTTCCTCACTCAGTTCTGTCACCTTGGCTTCTCCAGCACGCCCCTGGCGATTGTCTGCTGTTATTTTCCAGCACCCTGATATCGAACATAGAGGACTCTTGAAAATTCTGTTTTGTGTACATAAGAAAGAGGTATTAGCCATCTGTATATTGCAATATCTTATGTGCAGTAACATATTGCAACATGACAGAGTATTGCAGTGTAAATTGCAGTGAAGCCTTTGATTGCAATACCCAATTGCAAGACAGCAAACACTGCAATGCAAGACTGCAATGACGACAAATCGCGCAACTCGCTGCCAATATATTTTTTCCAATCACTGGTTCGTAGCATCACTGGCTGGAGATTTTCAACCAGTAGGGTGCACCGTGTCTTCATGCGAGCCTTGAACGACGCATCGGTGGGATCACCGCATCCGATCCAGCTTTGCAGTCGATTCTCGTGCACCAGCTTGTTGAAATCCTGGAAGTAAGTTAGAACACGAGCCTCTGCATCGTTGATCTGCATGTCCATCACCGGGGTCTCTCGAAAATGGGCGCGCAAGTCAGAAATGTACCCTCCGTGCATCGGCTCACATCGTGCTTGGATCAGACCACGCAGGTCCTCATCCGTCACCCCCCCCCCCCCCCCCCCCCGGACGGCTTGCCCAGGATGTACGTGGCCACATTCTCCAGCATTTCCGGGAGCATTGAGCCACGCACCGTCACGCACACATTCTCGTACGTCTCCGCCGTGACCGCGCATCACGCGCGCATCTGCGACTCGTAGTGAGCTCTGTCGCGGCTCCACTTCACCAAGGCCGGTGGGTCCCAGCTTTTCAGCCTGGGGGCCGCGATGAACTCGTAGATTGGCTGCGCCACCGTCAAGTCGACATCACCGTCGGCGTCCAACGCGTAGCGCCCGTTCATCGTCTTCGTTTCCACTGCGTGGCAAACTTCAGTAGCTTGGTTCTTGATCAATAAACGCCTCTTGCTCTGCGCCAATGACGTGACTTGTCCAGTGGAGCAGGGAACCTTGACAAAAGAAGCGTAAAGCTAGCTTTATCGCGCAGACCCGGATATTTGTTGTCTTCTAGAGCGAAAGTTTATTAATGAGAGAAACTTAGGACCTCGGAAGCCGGTCAGCTCTAGCTACACATCTACGCAGCACCAGCTCTCCCCTGGTGCACGAAGCCACAGCCATTCGCCTCTGTGTGCCCCGTAATCGTGTTGATCAGCCCCGTAATCCAGCGTCTACATAATCGTGTCCCGTAAACAGCATAGCTCCACAATCCGAGCCGGTCGAGCTGATGACACCTTCAGATGCAACAGGGAGTTATTAATGTAAGCTTTGGTGATCCATTACGAAGTTCTTCCTCTAGGTGTCATCTGCATACAGCCGCAATGGCCAATGTTTCTGACGCGACTGTGGCATGCACGACTGATAAGAACTGTTAGTCTGCACGCGTAGGTAGATAACCTCATTCTCATGCACGTTGAGCACAATAAGGAAAAATATATACTTCACGACGACGAGCTTAAAATAATGTAGTTGCGCCCGCTATCGTACCATCAGACATGCAAGTAGGGTATCAAGGCAGAGCTGTGACGCTCGAGAGCGGCCCAACAGGAGTGCAACTGAGTGGGCTAATGCAATTCCTTTTTTTTTTTATCGAGCATATTTTCACGAGCTGAATTAATTAAAACGCAGACTAGAAAGGAGGAAATAATCGAAGCCTCTAGCGTGCAAGAAGCGCGCATCTCGGCTTCTGCAGAGTTTCGGCTTCGGAAAGAGTTGAGCACTGATGGGGCTGACCTGTGCATAGTGAACGGCAAGATAGTAAATATGAGAGTCTTGGTTGACATTGGAGCGGTGTTCCCGCGACCACGCACCAAATCCGACGGCATTGCTGCCACCGCTCGCACTCTCCCTCGCACTGGCGGCGTGAGTTGAATAACAACGATATTGCTGTTGGAGCAGATGAGGAGATTCCAATTCACGGTACGAGTCTATCGCCATGAAATCGATCTGATTATCGCTATCTTGTCGTCAAGTGACGTCAAACTCAATTCTGGGGCGTAGTTTATGTATTGTCATGTGTATTAGCTGGTCACTTGCTACTCGACTTCTGAGCATATTTCCAAATCTGTGGCTGAGAGGTTAGAGGATCTGGCCGAGCTGAGTTTCGTGGTGACAGTATGGCGATACCAACAATTGGTATCACTGACCCACAGATCGATTCATCTCCTGGATCGAAGATGAAGCAAGGTATGGATAGTCAGGATTAATTGTATTTTTACTTTGCAAGCGGTTTCTATTATCCACAGGCGGTCTCACAGGTCGAGTTCGAGTTCAATAGCCGCTTGGTGCAATGACCAACAACAACCACGAGGAGGATAGCCGCTTCGGTCGCACACTATCCTCCCCCGCTCCTCTTCCCCCCGCACCTCCCCTTCAACCCACCAAGACACAAGCTCTGCTCTACCGCCGTCACCGTCGAGTCCCACCTCGAAATGTGGAGCAGCATGAGCCGTGGCTATTCCAGAGCACCAACGTGCGCCCCCTACCGATCATGCCAGCAGCATTACCCAATCTTTCACCTTCAGCCAGCGACAACTCGCTGTTCTACTTGGACCTCGAGAGTCTGAAGAGTCTCCTACCCCCGTCAGACACTCGACGTCGTCCGAGGAGCAGCGAGGACGACTACACCACTAGCAACAACAATAACCATCGAAGTGTCCGTGGACCTCCAAGTCGAGGACGTCACGCCCCAGCGAGGCTGGAGGCATTGAACCTCGGTACCAGCCACGCAGTCGACAAGAAGCTCCGACATCATAAACGCAGACGTCAGGTTAATGTTGATTTACAGTCAAAGCAGAAGCTTCGTAGGAAGGCTCTCCGTATCGACTCGGCTAAGGTGCGGCCTTCTACGCAAGAAATGCTGGACGGTGGCGCTGCGAGTGTCTACAAGTCCCCCACCAAGCCTAGGAACAAGGCGAGGAAGAACACGACGCTGCAGCCTGTAGGCGAACATCGACCGGAAATGAGGCGACGACCGGCCATGCATTACGCGTTCGACTACGACTCGGACGGTCAAGATCGGAAGGAGAAGCCCGTGACTCCATTGGAAGATCTCGATGAAGAGAGGAGACAGAAGGCTGCGATTGCTGAGCATTTGAACCTGACGCTGGAGGAGTACGAGCGGCTGGACGCTGCGTTCGGGAACAATTCTCAGCCGGATTCGCTGCAGGAAGACGAGCAATCCATGACCGATCGGTACTACGAAGAGTTCCAGGAGTTTGACGTCGACGACAGCGGGTCCATTTCTCCAGATGAACTGCGACAGCTACTGCTGGCGTCAGGTGAAGACATGGACGACGCTGAGCTCGCCTCGGTCATCCAACAAGCAGACACGGACAACGACGGGGAGATCAACTTCCACGAGTTCATCGCCCTCATGCGCGCTCGCAAGCGGCTTCTCCACGTCGCCAACCAAATGGGGGTCAATGGTAATGGACCCACAAACTTGATCAGTACAAATAGCTCTGGGGGAATTGGCAAGAACCTGAACGCTCCAGGTCAAGTTCTGCCTCCTCTCAAGCTCGCGGCTCGACAGGCCAAGCGCCACTTGCAGCCTCAAAACCGGTCGCTGGTTGTGGCTCGCGCGACGCCGTCATGTCTTCGCCCAGGCGCTAGAGTGGACATTGGCGATCTCCGACGGGAGCTCGCGCTCTCCGAGTACGGCATCCAGGAGCTGAATTCAAAGGTTCGAGAGGGACTGCAGTGGGTCCAGCAGCACTGCCCCGTCCGGTCTCTCAAGGCTCAGATCTTCTGCCATCGGTGGGGCATGGAGAAGGTTCACCAGCTCTTCATACGGCTCCAGTCGCAGCAGATTTCTCGCGCCTTCCGCAAGTGGAACGCCTTCCTCATGTTCGAGCGCAACAAAATCAAAGCCAACATGTTCCTCAAGTGCAAAGGCGGCCAGAAGATGACGGCCATCATGAACAAGTGGAGGCGCAAGGTCACGCGGCGCAAGTTCGTGCGCTGGAAGACTGAGTGCGTCTTGGACGCGAGGAACGAGCTCCACTCGGCAGCTATCGAGATCCAGCGCGTGGTGCGAGGCGACCTCGCTCGACTGCTACGACAGCGGATGCAGGAAGAAGTCGCAGTCATTCACATCCAGGCGCTGGTCCGCGGTCGCTTGGCTCGGTCGTTCGTGAGTCGAAAGCGGCAGGATAAACGGGAGCACGAAGCTGCGTGTCTGCTCCAACGTTGCTACCGAGGATACACGGGGAAGCGTCTTGCTCGCGCGCTCTTCAAAGCCCAACGCGAAGCCCTGGCAGCCTGTCGAATCCAACGCACGTTCCGCAACTTCCAGCGACGCGAACTGCTGCGCGTGATCCAGCGCACCAAGCTGGAGAACGACAGCGCCGTTGTCGTGCAGTGCTGCATTCGCAGCTATCTCGCGCGAAGAGAGCGAAAAGCTCGCGCGACCAGAAGACTGAGAGAGCGCAGCGCTGTCATTCTCCAGCGACACACGCGCGGTTACCTCGCACGACGTCGAGTACTCAAGTTGCGAGAGCAGATCCGCGCAGCGTTAACCATCCAGTGTTTCTTCCGCGTCTGTCGCTCACGACGTCGAGTCCAAATGCTACAAACGGAGAAGCAGTTCAAGCAGCAGCAAGCACTCGAAGGCGCAGCAGCGACGCGGATTCAAACGTGTTGGCGGTGTACCAATACGCGCAAGCACTATCTGCTTGACAAGCAGCGACGCGCTGAGGCTCTGAAGCTGGAGAGGTTCCGGAGACTCACCAGCGCTGTCGTGATCCAGTCCTTGTTCCGCGGGTACCTCGCGCGTCGTCGCGCCCAACGCGCGCGCTACGAGCGCCTGAAGTGGCTCAACCTTACGCTTATGAACAACAGCGCGCTCAAGATCCAAGCGTTCTGGCGAGGGTACCATGGCCGCCTCGCCTCTCACTTGCGTCTTCGAGCACAAAAGGCGCAGGAGCATCAGGAGAACGAAGCGGCGACACGAATTCAGATGATCGCGAGGGGAAAACTCGCTCGAGATGAGCGCCATCGACTGGACCAAGAACGCGCCAAGCTCGCGTCGCAGCAACGCACGAGAGTTCGAGCCGCGCTTCGCATCCAGAAGGTTTTCCGCGGTAAACAGGCTCGGAAAATGGTGCAGGAGCTGCAACGCAAGCACAAAGAGGAAGCTCGTATCGCCCTCGAGCGGCTGGTTCACCAGACCAAGACGCGCGCTGCAACCAAGATCCAAAGCTGCGGTCGGCGGTTCCTCGCGCGCTGTCATTATCTGCAGCGCAAGCGTGAGATGGGGCTTAGAAGACGACAAGAAGAGCTTCGTATCACGCAGAATCAGGCCGCGCTCGTTATCCAGTGCGCGATGCGGCGTGCGGGTGCTCGACGGCTTCTGCTGCAGCGTCGACGAGAGTTCGAGAAGAGAATCTCCATGATGGCCAGCGAGAAGGCCCACGACGAGATCGAGAGACTGCGGCAGGAGCAAGAAGAAGAGCTGCTCAAGCTCAAGATGAAGCTCATGTTCCAGGAGAGCGCGGCCAACGAAGAGGCTGCGAAGCTTCGGGATGAGTTGGCTCGCCAGCGTGAAGAAGAAGACGCTCGCCACAAGGAGGAGGCTCAGGAACTCGCTCGTCTCCGACTTGAGACGCTGATGCAGCAGCGAGAGATCGACACGCGCGTGGAGCAAGACCGACTGAAGAAGCTCGAGGCTCAACACCTTCGTGAGAAGCTCGAGATGGAGCGACAGGCTCAGCAGGAGAAGGAGGCGGCCATGCGGACGCAGGAGAACGAAGAGCTGGCGGCCTTGAAGGTGGCGACGATGCTGCCCATGCGACCGACGAGCAAGCAGGAGGAGCAGGAGAAGGAGAACCGGACGCTGCAGCAGGAAGCCGAACACCTGAAGCAGGCCGCGTTGGCGATCCAGAAGGACCAGGCGCGGCTGAAGATCCAGGCGGCGTGTCTGAAGCACGTGGCTCGAAAGCGTCTCCAGAAGCTGCAGCAAGCTCAGTCCGCGGCGATGGCGAGTATTCACGACGAGGAGCAGCGCTTGAGACTGCAGGCCGAGCAGCAGAAGGAGTTGGCTCTCGCCAGACTCAAAGCTCTGATGGACGAGGAGGCGCGCGCTCGAGAGCAGGAGATCAAAGAGCTCGAAGTCCAGATGCTTGAACGCGCGCGAAAGGAGAAGGAGCGCATCGCGCTCCGCAACGCGTCAGCCAGCAAGATCCAGTCGCGCGCGCGTGGCTTCTTGGCTCGGCAGCGGGTCAAGGCCATCCAGAGGAAGATCGACAAGGAGCGCGAGGACCGAGCGAAGGCCATGCAGGAGACCATCGAGGCCGCTGAAGCTGAGGTGGCGGAAGCTCTCATCGAAGCGGGCGAAGTCGAGACGGAGGCGGCTGAAGGTCCCGACGAAGTGAAGGCCGACGAGTGGGTCGAGTACTGGGACGAGAACGCGCAGGCGTCGTACTTCTACAACATCCGCACGCAGGAAGCGAGCTGGACTCGGCCGGTGTCGACGCCGCTGGGACCCTCGGAGAAGGCGCTGGAGATCGTGAGGACAGCCACTGGACTGACGCAGGAGCGCGAGCAGGAAGCAGCAGCTGGATACGTCGACTACGCCGTCACCAACCAGGTCGATGCGAACGGGTATCCGGTGGGGGCGACAGCGGCTGCGAGCTATGCAGACGAATACGGCTACTACGATCAGTACGGTCAGTACCATTACTACGACCAGAACAACGCAGCGTACTATGGAGCCCAAGCGTACGGTCAGGGATACCCACAGATGATGGCGATGCAACCCAACTACGCAGCCGCAGCGGCAGCCAACTACGCGTACCAGGCAGCGGCGGCGATGGCATTCAGCCAGGCCATGATGTACGGCGCGCCGATGATGGGCTACGGCAACCCGGCGATGGCCCAGCAAGTCCAGCAATACCCCGAGGCTGCAGCTCCAGCAGCAACCGCACCGACAGAGGCAGAAGCCGCAGGAGACGCCGTTCCGCCTGATCCGTGGGAGAAATTCTTCGACCAGTACACCGGCGCAGCTTATTACTACAACAACATCACGGGAGAGCAATACTGGGCATAGCAAGATCATAGAACAGTGTCAGGATGAGTTTCCATTCTTTTCGCGTGCTCAATCTTCGTCCATGTTCATGGAACTGTCATCAGAAAAGTCCAAGCTTGAGCATGCTAGCGATTGCCTCCTGCGTTCGATGCTGCTGTAAGGCTGGTCCAGCCGCCGAGAGAGCTGGTTCTTGTCATTCAGCCCCAGAGATCGCCGAGCCGTGAGGGCAGCACTCATCGGAGTGAGGCCGCTTGTCTTGGGGGCATCTCTCGGGGCAGCCTCTGCAAACTCAGGGAAGGAACCAGAGCCTCCAGACAGCGACTCCTCGAATGCTACGGTAATCATGGAGCCTGCTAGCGTGTCTTCCGGGTTGTATGCTAGCGCCTACACAAACGACAAAAAGAGAGGTTAACACACAAATCTAGAAAACGTGTTCAGGGAAATATGAAATCCCTACCGCGTGGTAATTCTCAATCGCTTGCTCAAGATTGCCCTTCATATGATATGTAAAGCCGAGGGCAGCGAGGATTGATGCCTGCAATTCAAGAAATACGAGTCAGATCAAACTCATAAATGCGGGAGAATCCTCTGAAATCGCCACGCTTACATTCCGCGGAGATAACCTGAGTGCGCTCTGGAAATAGTGGATTGCTTGATCGACTTTCCTGTGGAGAACGAATGATGGATACACCGTCACCACGAGCTCAACGCCCGCCAGAAAACAGAGCCATGCACGCACCGAAGTTTGCGGTACGAGTACCCAAGATTGAATAGCGTCGGCTCCCAGGCCTCCATTAGTCGCTGGTGCAAACACAAAACAATTGTTAGCTCCGGAAATGCTGACAGGAGGCGCGTACTCGTATGAGTACTTCAAATTTCTTACCTCGGGAAGGCCCTTGCACAGTTGTAAGGCCTTCGTGAACATCTCAATTGCTTGAGGGTAGTCCTTCTCCTTATAATATACACTGCCCAGCTCATTGTAGACCAAAGGGTCTGTGGGACAAATAACGCTGGCTTGCCGGATGTATTCCTGCGCTTGAACCAAGTTGTTGGTGCGAAGATATTCCATGCCGATGTACAGAGGTGGCAGGTGCGAGCCAGGGAAGAGACTCGACGCTGTCCGGTATGAGGACATCGCCTGATCACTCTCATCCTGTGCCGCGAACGAGTTTCCGAATCCGATCCATGCGGGCGCGAAGCTGGGCTCCAGTGATGTAGCTTTGCTACAAAGCACGCCGTAAATTTTAGTTCCATGCTCTCAATAGTGGACACTGCGTTGTACACACTTACTGGAAGTATCGCTGCGCAGCTTCATATTTCTGAATCAGGAGATAGTAACAACCAACAGTGTACCAGGCTGAAGCATTCGTCGGGTACACGTCCACCTACAGCAATTTCGTCGATGAAGTCAAGTGAGTTACACGATCCCTCGTCGGATACGCCAGATAAATAAGGTATCTTACCATTTGGTGGGCGTAGTGGTACAGCTCCCGCTTCTTCCCGAGCTCAACAAGTGTACCCACGTACACTGCAATTACGCGGAAATTAAAAGGATCTCGCTCACGAACTCTGGAACATCGAGTAATCAGTTAGTATCTCCTAACCGAAGCAGTTCGAGTTTAAGCAGGGACTGCGTATACCTCTCGCAAATTTCATACGCCTGCTGAATATCATGCTGGTAATAGTACGTCTCAGCTCGAGTGACGTTCTGCATACACAGCATCAATTAATGTTAGTGAGCTCTACGTGTTGTCATGATCGGGCGAGGCCTAGCTCCGTTCACTTACCAGGTCTAAATTGTCGGCCAGGCCGAATTTCTGTTCCACCTCAGTAAACTTGTCCTCCACCGACGGCGTTGTAGCGTACTGCATTCAACAGTGCAAGTTGTTAGCCACCGCCGATCACAACGCAAAAGGTCTCTATGCAGACCCTACCTTCCCAACGCGGGTCTGGTACAACAGCTCCAGTAGCTCCATTTCATCCGCCGAGAAGTCCAACGACGCCAGCAGCTCCTTCTCCTCTTGCGCCGACAGCATTTGCTTGTCAAACAGGTGGAAGAAGGCCTCCGAGCAGTGCACGTCGCACCTCAGCGCGATCCGAAAGTAGACAGTGGCGTTCTCCCTGTTCCCGATCGCCTCGAGCGTCTCGCCCATCAGCAGCGCCAGCGACGCCACCACATTGACCCCCTCCTTTTCCTCCTCCGCCAACTCCAGCTGCACCTTCCTCGCCAGCAACACCACCTCCTGCTCCCTCTCAGGCAGCACCGACCCCAGCAGCTCCAAACACTCCTCCTTCTGCTTGATAGCCAGCTAAAAACATAAAAAATAATAAAAAAAGTCAGCATCAACCTCCCTCAAATAATAATAAAAAATCTCCACCGTTACCATGCATCTGCCCAGCAGCAGGACGGCCTTCAACGTCACGAGCTTCACCGCTGCGCGCGCGTCGTCCCTCTCCACGTCCACGAGCCGCGCCGTCTTGAGCGCGTGAATAGCTCTGTGGAACTCCTTGTTCAGGTAGCAGGCGTCCGCGAACAGCAGCACGTCTTGGTCGTCTCTGGGCGACATGGACACCAGCTTGTCCGCGTAGAAGAGCGCGGACGCCGCGTGGTGCTGGCGCGTGCACGCGCGGACGAGCGCGCGCAGTCTGTCCACCGTCTGCTGCCTGTGGTCCTTTGGCCGAGCTGTCTTCCTGGACACACTAGGTGGCGGCTTGAGAGTGTCGTCCTGTAGATGCGTGGGGCGTCTCACGGCGTCCTCCGCCGTCTTGAGCGTCCACATGTTGCTGTCCTCCTTGGTCTCTTCAATGTCCTTCTCTACGTCCTCTTCTGTCTCTTGGTCCTCCTGGTCCTCCTGCTCCGTGTCCAGCGGCCGGCGCGCGGTGATGAAGGCGGCGGCTTCGGCCACGCGGCGGCGGCGCTTCTTGGCGCGCGAGACGGCGGAGCTGGGCGCGGCGCTGGAGAGGGCTGCCGAGTCGAAGGCCAGCGTGCGCGTGGTGCACTCGGGCGTCTGGAGGGGCGGCGGCGGTTGGCGCGATGACGTGGAGCCCGAGAAGCCGCGAATAGTCGGCGCGGGAGGGCGCGCGGGCGTCGGCGGCAGCGGAGGAGGAGCCATGGATGGATACAAGCAGAGGCGGCAGGATAGGAGGAGGAGCGAGGCACGCAGCAGTGCGCGAGCAGGTATTAGTGCAGGGCTCTATTGCTGTTTCTGAGACCGAAGTTTATAGGTTTGTTTTATAGGAGCCATGCTGAATTCCAGAGCGGATATTCCAAATGAGGGCCGAGGCTTTTTCCAGTCCCACAAACTTACACCGGGATTGCCGGGTTCTCCACGCATTGTGGCCCACCCCCCGTTTATTGTATCGGGGTGGGCCAGCGAATGGCTCGGGAAACTGCCTCTCACGAAGAATATATTTGTTGTCGGGAGCTTTCAATATGGACAGCCTTAGCGCCCAGGTTTCCCAGATTCAGATTTTACTCAGAAAACTGATTCCACAGGTATTGCCCAAGTTTTATTCCAGGTTATCTACAGGTTTTTCGAAACCCTGCCGAATCCGATGAAAGTAATCTATGGGACCGACATAAATTACCTGACCAGGTATAATGCGCGTGGAAAACCTGGAAGAATCATGTGTGCGGAACTTGAGCAAAAGTGGAAGTGACAGCGCTCGGCTCGCGTCGGAAGAGCTCCAGCCAATCAGTCTTCCGCAGTAAAGTCCGGGTTTCGTGCAGGTATCGACACCTGGAATACTCATGTGTGCGCTACTTGAGCAAAAGCCAGACTGATGAGCGTCAACGTCTGTCGGCATGGCGCGAAGCGGCAAGTGGTGCCATCATTATAGTATGGCTCCATTTCGTAACTCCAGGTGTGTCCAGATGTCATCCAGGTAGTGTCCATGTATTGAGAGTTTAGCCTCAAAAAGCACTATGCTTTCATCATCTCCTTGCAACTAGCGACGGTTCATCTTCAGGATTGCTTGCAGCATCGCCCAGCGGAGCTTGGTGATACCCGTCGGCGTCACGTCATTTGGAGCGTCGTCGCTAACACAGGTCCAGAAGAAGCGGCACACGAAAACACCACAGCTGTCACTGTCGGACTGAAGAGGCTCCATAACCTCGACAGTCGTGTAGCTTGCCGTAGTCGCATCCGCAGCAATAATCTCACTCGCGATCTTCTTCAACCTCTGCTTATTGCGCTTGCCATTCTTACTGTCGTACGGCATCACTTGTTTGGCATCTCGGTCGACAACGAGACATCCCCAGTGAGTGCCCCCGAAATTGACGGGCAGCAGCACAAATGCATACGTCGAAACACCTGCAATGACGTCCCCCAGTGCCTTGGATGAAAGCAGGCCTTTACGATTTCGCTTCTGCTGTGTAGCTCCACCATGCCCTTGAGTCGCGGCCGTAATCGTCACATTGTTCTTGTAGTTGGCCAGCACCACAGCAAATGCCTTCATTGCATCATCATTCAGCCAGGCTGAGTCGCGGAAGCAGTACAGATCCGAGTACGTCAGATCGAATCCAAAGCCATGTACTGCATTGTACGGCCAGTTCTCCAACAGCTCAGTAAACGCGGCGGCAGACGGAGATGGCTCGTCAAGAGCAGCCTTCACCTCGCGGTGAAGCCACGAGCAACACATGACAGCATCACGACAAGCAGCTTGTAAGTTCCACAACCACTTCATTGACTGCAATTGGTCACGCGTGAACTGACCGGCCTTAGCAATAGCCACCACGTAGCGATCACCATCTGCTGTGGTTTCGCCGTCACTGTCGAGCTCGATCTGCTCGTTCATCGCAAGACCGTCGCGGAGTTCCTCCAGTGCAGTGTCTACTACAGACTCAAGTAGGCGAAACCGGACTGTGTCTGGACATATTCTGCGTCGACGCGCCATTCAATGGGTTTGCCTTGACCCACGGACTTCACTTGCAATGTAGCCAGGAACGACCCTACCTCGCGCACACCAGGTTTAACATTGTGAAGCGTAGCCACCACTTCGCACACATCTTTTTCTCGTAATAAAGCCCGTAATTTCGTGCCATTGTTGTACTCCTTCAAAGCAGTCTTTGCCTTTTCCTTCTGCGCAGCACGATCGAGGGGAGGACGACCTTGTCGTCTGACGTTGCCTGACAGTCGAACGCTTAGCTCGCGCGAGCAATCGCTATCACTGGCAGCTTGGGTTGTTGAATCGGCAACCTGGGTCGGGGGCGTGTCGTCTGATCCGTTATCATGCTGATTGCTGCCTTCTCCGGCATTGTCATCGTGATGGTCTTCTTGCGGGCCCTCGCTCTGGGTCGTACTCCCACCCGGAGCTCCACCATTGTTCCCACCACCACCACTGCCTGGGCCATCGTTACCAGATGCTGAGTGCGACGGGAGATCCGCCCTACCATGCCTCAGATTGTACCACCACTTGTCCAGGTCGCTCATTGCCGACTCAAACAACTCGTCCGGAACCCGCGCGAGCTCTCCACTGATACGGCTGAATGCCTGTTGGGCTCGACGATACTTCTCCGCCTCACTCAGAGGCCCAACAACAGAGCGTAACTCCTTCTTGAACACCTTGGCTACAAAAGGCTGCGCTACTTCAGCCAACTCCTCTTGTGAGAGGCGACTCTGGCCGAACCATCTGCATACACAGCACAAAACATGGTAAACACCTGGTCAATACATGATCAAACTTTGAATACCTGGTCATTACGCAGGTAAAACCTGACCATACCTGGGTGATATCGACGAGAAGAGGATGATTAGAGGGTTGCCGCATGTCTTCCGGTATGCCATCGCGTGTCTGCACGGCAGCTTCATCGTTTGGGCGAACTCACAGTCGCATGTCCAGCTCTCCTTGTCAAGTAGATATTCATGCTCATCATACTGGACGGTGATCGTAGTACCATTGTCCCTGAATGCGTAGTTATCAGCAATTGAGGCATCTGTAGCGACGTCGAACTGTGTCTTGATCGCGGCTGCTACCCATCGCGTCGTCATTCCAAGTGCAATGTTCATCTGTTCACAATACGAGACGTCTCGCAACGTCCCCGGCATCTCCACCTTGGTCTTGCACTCTTCTTCTTTGCGTCGCTGGTAGGCCAGTAGAACTGTCAGGCTTGCACGCATAGTCAAGTGACCCTTCAAGTAGCGCTTCAGCTTACCGAACAAGCTTTCCACGCGGTTGTTGGTATGATTGCCGAAATGGGGCAGCCCAACACGATACACCATCACCCACATCTCGCAGCATTCGTCCCAGTTCTTGTCGAAGTAGTCCCACAGCTCCGTGCGATCGTCTCTGTGAGCGAGACTCTTGAACTCGTCGCGATGCGATGTGTAGGCTCCGGGCGTCCTAGCGTAGGTCATGTTGGTGATGGTGTGTTTCATTTGAGCGAGCACATCTTCTTCGTACACTCCGTACTTCTTGGACTTTCGAATAGTTTCGTGCAACCACTTGATCACATGGAAGTGACAAAGTAGCACGCGAGCCTCCGGCAATTTCTTGCGGATGACATCAATTTCACGCATGTCCTTGTCGATGATGACAATCCGCACGAAACGCCAATGCTCGTTCGCCGGCTTGAAGTGGTCCATGCACTTCGCCATGTGCCAATCGCTGTTCGTCTCGATCAGCGAGTACTGGACGGGTTGTCCGTTTCCGTACTGATCCATGGCAACCATCGTTAGAAGCTGGTAGTTGTATCTAGTCGCAACAAGAAACACAACCTGGTCAAAATCTGGCAACACTTAGACAAAACCTGAGATATTATAGAGACTCACTGGTTGGTCTGATGCGTGCAGTCCATTTGAATCACTTCTGGGAATCTATCCAGCATTGCGCGCATATGACCACTCGTAAAAGATATCACGCCAGTCTCGCCATGCGCGTTCTCATGCACCGATGACACGTTCAGTGGACACTCCAAGTTGAAATTCACGATCATCTCCGCCACTGCGTCGTCGTCCGATAGCTTAATTCCTAGTCATCAATGTCAATAAAGTCAGTTTCGCAGTCAACTCATGTTATCACAACAATAACTTGCCTTGCTTGTGCATACGTGCAACCAGGTTTCGAACGTCGTCCATCGTGACGCGGTGGTTGGAGTTCTCACGAATGTAATTGTAGATGCTTGAAGTCCCAGCGTCGGCGTCGACCAGGAGCTCAATGCCTGGCATTAGGGCAGAATCTGCTGGAACCTGGCGAATACCTGGGTAAGACCTGTAGATACCGTCGGAGACGGGGTGGTTGTGGCTGTAGACTTCTCGCTTCATGACGATGCCCCACGTTCCATCTCGGCGCATGACAACTTGAGCCAGCATCTGAAACGGACAGTCCGTGCGGCGGAGCTTGTGCGACGTCCTCTTCCCCGTCGACCTCTCACGCTCCTTCCAGCCGTGTGTGCAGATGTACTTGCGCTGATACGGCTCCCACTTGTCGGGCACGAGCGGAATCTCGGTGTCTGGAAGCCCTTGAAAGCGAACCTGCTTACGCAAGTCTGCATTGCGACGAGCGACGTTAATCACCTCCGCGATGACAATCTTCTGTCGCGTCGCCTCCATGTACTCTTGCAGACTGATGTCGAGCAGGGACCACGAGTCGTGCTGAGCCTTGAACGCTGGAACATGAACCAGGTCCTCGTCTTCGACGTCGAAAACGGTGCGCTTCTTCCCTTGGCGCTGTCGAACCTTGGTAGTTCCTTTCTTCATTTTCTTCTTCTGCGCGCCCTCTTTCTTATCTTCTTCATCTCCATCGACCTCTTCATCATCATCTTCTTCGTCTTCTTCTTCTTCTTCTTCGTCTTCTTCTTCTTCATCGTCTTCGTCTGCATCTTCTTCGTCCTCGTCTGCGTTTTGTTGTCGTCTGCATCTTCTTCTTCTTCGTCTGCATCTTCTTCTTCTTCATCTTCTCCCTGATCTTCCTCTTCTTCGCCAGTGGACGCGGCGCCTTCTGCGGTCGCATGAGGGCCAAACTGCGTGGCCCGTGAGTCGCGGGCATCCTGCAGCGCCTGTGATCGCTGCGACCTGGTGCGCGCGCTGGCCACCTTCCTGCGCGCCTCCTCCTCCTGCCGCGCTCGCTCGGCCATCTGCGCCTTGATATGGGCCGTCTTGGGGGTGCGCGGCATGGTGATGGGGTCTCCCGGGCCGAGCAACCGCCGCACGTCGATTGCCACGTGGCTGGATTTGGCCCCCTCGAATTGGTGGCTGTGAGGCAAAAGCTGAAATGACGGTAATAAAAACGTGATAAATTATACCTGGATAATACCTGCGGTCAGACCTGTACAATACCTGCTGTACAAAACCTGGTCGCGAAGCTTGCCGTTTCAATATCCTAAATCCTAAACGGAGGATCACTTCCGTTTAGAATTTTGTAAACTTGCGAATTCCCAACTAAACAGATATTCTTCTGCTTAATCCAATTCTTGGGGATTTATCGTAATAGAGAGGCACCGGAGTACATATTATGATAGTAGAGAGGATATTAATAAAAATATTACTCAAACTTCAGTTTTTCGGCGTTCCAGACTTGACAAAGTGCTCCATTTTCCCTTATGTTCGCGCAAGTTTTGAGGGCATAATGCAACATGCTTCAGCAATCCCCGCCACAGATTTTTAACCACAAAAAACACCGAGCTGCGAATCAAGCGGGCTTCTAAGCCCGCGGACCAGTAAATTTGATCTATCGTGACAGTTGTCATCAAGGTATGATTTCCCATCGAAAAGTAGTGGGCACTTGAGCAAGCAGAAGCTGCTACTGGTCCTGTGAACTCAGACGACAAGTATCACGCATCGATAATCTCTTAGTCGCTGTAAAACATCGTCACTGAGCGAATCACACGGGTAGCTGCAAACTCGAACACACGCGAAACTGTAAGTTGATCGAGGCGCTGAAAAGCAGGAAGCGTCGCGTCTCCTTCCATGCAGAACGCACTCAGGAACGCGAGCTTGGACGGCAGGTCGACCGGAACGGATGGGAGAACCTGGCAATGAAAGTGTCGGAAACGGTTCTTCCAGGGCTTCAGGACACTGGACGGCGCCGTCAGCTTCAGTTTCCTCAGTTTCGTGTTGGTTTTTAGGGCCATCCACAGCGCTTGCATAGTTGCGCCGGTAACTCTGGGATCATTTCCGAACGTCTCGATGGTAAGTTCCTCCAAGTGCAGTGCCAGTCGAGTTTGTAGATCCCCCAGCAACCTGGCAAACACTACCCCATGGTCCGCTCCAATATCGCTAACCCTGACTAGCGACACCGAGGAAATGCGGGGCTCTGGTTTTCCAGTGAAGTTCTCGTACGTGGTGATCAGACGATTCAAGTCTATAACATCCGGGAAGATCGAGAGTTTCGTCAGCTTCGGGCACCATTTCAGCACGGCCGTCATCACCTTCTCGTCGTCCAGCCTGTCGAAATACTGAAGGCTGAGACTGCGCAAGGACCAGCCGATCTGGCTGAGCAGAGTCTCGAGCACTTCGACCCCGGCATAAAAGTAAATCGACAGCGAGCTGACCGGCTCAGCTGCGTGTGCACTAGCATCCAGACCAAAGTTTTCATGTCGATCCAGTGCTTCCCGAGGAACAAGACATTTGCCGTAGCCAGGAAGAGCCACCTCAACTAAGCCGCGTTTGTCGACGGTGTTAGCCGACAGAAGTTTCCTATTAGTGTCAACTGGTATCGGGATGACATACTTCGTCACGACAGCAGCCTCGTTGGTTTGCCCCTTGGCAAAGATTACTGGTGTACCTTCACGTAGCTGCCACGCAATCCCCGAATTGTTATCCTTTTCCTTGACAACATTCACAATGGTCTCCAGATCGGCCGTGTCGTACGAGATATCCAAGCCGTGGACGGACGGGTAGAACGCCCGACTGGGCGATTGCGGGGAAAACAGCGCCTCCGCTAGTAGTTTCAACTGGTTGTGGCGGACACAGCGGCCATGCGTTACAAGGTTTGCGACTGGGGTCTGAGCTACAGCAAGCGTAGAGTACAACGCTTCACAGTGCCACTCGTGCTCATCGATGAGCTCAAAGGTTCCGAGTGAGCGAATCTTGTGCGATGGATCCAGCAGTACCCCAATGAGAAACTGCGCAATTGCTGCACGAGTCACGCCGTTCTGAGCTCCTTCAACTCCGTTATGCAGATCCACCTCCAAGGCTGCGATCGGAATTCCAGTTCTGAGCACGTCCAGCACACTTTCCACGCAGGCTTCAGTCATATCAACGCCGCGAACCTTCAGCGAAATCAAGTCCAGGCGATACGTGAACGTACGTGCACAGTCAGCAACACTATCCACTTCACCTGCGGCGGTAGCGGCGTGCTCCTTCATTTTGTCAATCAGGCCTCGGAGATCCTTCATATGAGCTACAAACTCAGCGTTTTCATCTCTAGACGAGTGCACAGAGACCGCAACTGGGATCTCAATCGACTGCGGCACTCGCGGGTGTCTCGTAAATTCCTCGTCTCGCATCATTAAAATGCGCTTCTTCGCCTCCAAAAACTCCGGGCTGGGCTCGTAGTCGGACAGATGTGGCAGGAAAAAGTTTCCCCACTTTGCCACTGGCGATAACTCTCCCGGTTTTTGGGCGCCCAATTCAACGTTAAACGTGAAACGGGGCGACAGTGGCAACTCTCGCTCGTGCTCACACTCAAACTTGAACAGTGATTCGTCGGGGGAGACACCGCTTCTTCTGTGTGGACTATCGTCTTCTTCTTCTTCTTCTTCTTCCTCGTCGTCGTTGTTAGCAGTGCGGTCCTTATCTTCCTCCTCGTCGAATCTCAGCGCGCAGCTTTCGAGAAGAATTTCGGGCCACGCTCGGTTGTTGACAGCATGCACCAGCACCAACAACTCCAGTGCCTCGCGCGTGCGCCAGTCGCTTGTTTCGTACCGCTGGGGCAGTTTTTCTTCGCTCTGGTGAGTTTGGTTGCGTCCGCTGTGACGAGCCTGAGGGTGCAGAACCTGCATGTAGCCGCCTTCGACGACGAGCAAACGCTCTTTCAGCTGCTCGAACCAAGGCAAGAGGAAGTCCCAGGCAGCAGGGTCCGAGAGATGGAGCCGTCTTCGCCCTCGCGAGTTGGGGTCGGCCATGTTAACGAATGGCTTGCATCAACGGACCAACGGGACTATGAGAAAGGGGGAAAGCAGAGGAATTGACTTACGCTTATAACGTTTTATTTTGTTTTGTTTTTTGTTTCTTCTTTAGTTAATTTAGTTAATAAAAACAACTCTCACTCGCGATGCTTGCCTGAAAACAAGCGCGTATTGCATTAACAAAACATTCTTAGGGGTTCTGCCGACAACGCGAAGTATTTTTTTTTCGTGCACTACCTTGTCGATCTGGACTCGTCGAGCGACGGTTTGTACTTGGAAGTGCAAATGTTTCCCGCCTTCGGCTCTTTTAGTAGTGTATACTACTACCAGTATCTTTCAATTAAGCCGAAGTAGTATGCATTATGTCCTGCACGACAGACGTGATTGAGAATCCGGGCTTACTTTCTTCCTGGCAAATGACCAAGACACTCAGCTGCTCTCAATTTACTCATATACGTAGAGAGGGACATTGCAACTGATGGTGTATAACCCTCCCAGACAGGCTGGGAGCTTTGTAAGGCAGCTCATTATGGATCGAGAAGCCCTCTGAAATTCTTAACGGGCGTCCTATTAGGGCCTTCGGATCCATCGCTGGAGATCCACTCGATCAGATACTTCGAATTCGCGCCTGGATGCAACTGGATCTACGAAGCGCGCTTGCTGTGGCTCGGACGCGAGTGGAATCTCTCTCGGTTCACGGGAACGCCAGGCTCCAGCACCCGGTGGAGCTGCTTGCTGGCGCACTCTTTTCTTCTATGACGCCGAGCCGGACTTCGTACTCACGAATTCGCGGCTTGGATGTCTCCTTCCCAAATTTCAGTGCTGATGATCTCCAGAAGTTCGCGAGTGCTGTCAAGGTACAAAATGATGATCCAGCTTCCTTGGAGCAAGCGCCAGGGACCGAGTGGCTGCTGTGTAAAGGAACTCTCTTGCGTTTCGACGATGGCAGCAACATTGTGACGAAGCATGACATCTCGATACCTGTTGCCACCAACAGGAAATTGCTATTGGAGAGCACTGGGAGCCGGTGGGACTTGGTGGAGGTGGGTGTTCCAGGCTATGATAAATGCCAAGTTCGTCGGGGAGTGTTGGTTCCGCAACAAGAGCAAGGGCCTGGTTTGAGTGTCAGATCTGATCCAGTGAACGAACTCTTGCTTTATTTGTCCGCTGGTGTGGACGTGCTAGAAAAGCTGCTCGGCCAGATCGGATGGCCCCTGTGTGCCCTCAGGCTACACTATTTTGCTGGGATGGACGATGAAAAGACGATGACAGCCATACTGAACTCGTGCCCGAAGCTGACGAGCCTTGCGATTCACACGTGCCATATCGATCTGAACCGGCTCACCACTACTTACGAACAGTTTGGAGGAGAATCAGGGCCAGCGATCACTTCACTGTCGTTGATAAATATTCGGGATTTTGGAGCTGATCACGGGGTGTCCTTCGCCAAGCTTCTGGGGGATTTGCAAGAAGTCGTTTGGCTAAGCACCTACAAGAGTTGAGCGTCACCACAGCCGAGGAATCGACCGCCGTCAGCTCGACCATGCGAGCGCGGCACTCACGAAAAACACAAAATTGAAGACGCTGGAGCTGGCCGTGCACCCCAATACTCTGAAGCCATGGAAAAATCTCTTTCGACAATTTCACGCTTAGCTACTCCCGCCGGCCCCCCTCAAACAACTGTGCAAACTTGCGTTCCTCAGTGCGGTTTACCGAGGCGTGGACGATAGAGGACGATAGAGGACGAACAGTCCAACGGCTGGACCAACGTGCAATGTACGATATATTACCGTCTATACGAGTAAACAACTTGTGTTTCCCGTGAATTCTGGGTCGATCGATTGGCCAAACCCTTGTGCACATCGTTCCTTAACCAGACAATATCAAGCCTGCAATCGATTTATCTGCCGTCATGCTCGCAAAAACCTGCTGGAACTATTTATCATGAGCTCAGCAACCCCTCGACCATTCGCGCGCTGCAGAATGCACTCAAAAGACCAACACAAAATTGAAAAATCGAGCTGGTTGTGCACCCCAGTTTCCTTCGACCCTCAAAGCCCTGCTTTCGACAATTCTACTGTCAGGCTCTCCCGGCAGAGGCGATCATTCGGCGTCCAAACTTGCGTGTTTGGGTACGAGCACTGCTAAGTTAGTATTTGACACAATAGTTTTGGGGTCCAGAAACTAAATTAAAATGCGCAGTCCCTTATTTTCGAGTTTGCCCTCGCTCGGTGATAATTGCCTGCAACGGTTGGCTCAAATTGTGGCTACCGCCTTAAGTTACATTTCTCAATATTGAGAATATCGGTTATTCGAGTCGGTCTTAACGTTTATTAAGACCATAGATTGCTTTTGCCAATTTATAGATCGTTAGTCGCCAGACAGACTTTTGTCAGCACTGGTGGTACCGCAGCAGCATCTGCCCAGGAAACCTGCAGTTGAAGATGTGTTATACCTTAAACATCACAACTCGACTGGCTGATGGCAAAGCAAAGCTTAGCTCTCGTACATCTTGGACCACTCACTGCACTACGGAGGTGAGAGCAATGCTCAGGCAAGACACTCAGTTAAAGGTTGTGGGAAATGTGTACCATCTCAGCTTAACGGGGGTATATTGATGAACGGCGAACCTGGTACGGCGGCGCGAAAGCTTACGCTTCACATTAAAAAAAACACGGCTGATGACGGATTGTCGACGATATTCGACAGCAATTCGTTCGGCTCGTGAATGTAGCGTAGTGTAACCCATAGGAGGCTTGGGGAGGGGCCCAGTTCACTTCCACGCCGCGAAGTTGCAGCTGAGCGAGCATGCTCGCATGTTTGCTGCTACATGCGATAGCGCATCGTCACCGAGCGGATCGTGCGTGTAGCAGCCAGGTCGAAAAACAGAGAGAGCGTACGTTGGTCAAATTGCTGGAGTGCACGAAGACGGTTGCCTCCGCTGGAGCGGAGCACACTGAGGAACGCCAGCTTGGACGGCAAGTCGACCGGGACTGGTGGGAGCACCTGGCCGTGCAACTGTTGAAAACGACCCACCCATGGTCTCAGGACGTCCTGCTCCACAGTCAGCTCCAGCTTCTTTAATTTCGTGTTGTTCTTGAGTGCGAACCACAGCGCTCGGAGTGTCGAGTCGTTGACAGCGCGTGATTCCTGCCCTGTCTCGATACTTAGCTCCAGTAAGTGCTTGGTCAGGCTGGTCGCTGGATCGCCCAAGCGCTCTGCGAACGCCACCCCGTGATCAGCCCCAATTTCGTCGACCTTTATCAACGACAAGGCCGAAATCTCCGGCTTCACGTCTCCATCAAACTGTTCGTACGTAGTGATGAGCTGGTTCAGGTCGATTTCACTCGGGTGAAGCGACAGACTCGTCAGCTTCGGACACGACTTCAGTATCGCCGTCATCAGGGTAGTGGCATTGAGCCTGCAGAAAAAATGGAGCGTGAGACTGCGTAAGGGCCACCCAATCTGGCTCAGTAGATTCTCCAATGCGTCCGCACTGCCGGAAACGTTCATCGACAGTGAACTCACTGGCCCAGTTTCACGTGGGGCACCTAAAACCAAAGCACCGCGAGGAACTTGGCATGCCCCATAACCCGGAAGGATCACTTTCACCAAACCGCTTCGATCCCCAGGTTTCTCTACGCCAGACCGACCAGCTTTCCCCCTCACGACATCCGCAAACGTCTGAAGATGGCGTTTGTACAGACTTGAGCATGAGATATCCAGGCCGCGAATGGATGGGTACGACGTAGGACCGGACGGAGGCGGGAAAAACAAAGCCTGTGCTAGGAGCCCGATCCGATCTCGAGGTGCACGGTGATCGCCTACTGCAAGGGTTGCTACAGGCGTCCGTGCAGCTGCGAGTGTCGCAATCTTCCTGCTCACGTGCGAGCTGGAAGATGAGAGTTGGTAGCACTTAGGCAAAGGAAGCTGATTGTTGAGGCTCTTGATACACGCAATCTGTATTTGTAGAGTTACGGTACTTGTAGAGCTGTCGAGGTGCCCGAGATCCCCTCCCGAGGTCACCGGTGTGGTGTGCCCACGTCTGCTTGGCCGGAGCAGAAGTCGACTTTATTCCTTCTTTTCAGATTCCGGAATGCCCAGCGGTCATTCCTGCTAACTATCTTCTGCTAGCCTATCTTAAACATGCACCCACTACCCTCAACGGCTACACTGGTAACTTAGTAATTTCTCGCATGGTTCCTGTGAGCAGTGACAGGCTCATCAGTATGCTCACGAGCTCCTGCAGAAGCTCGTGACATTCCGTCCCCGAAGAGAAGGCCTCCTCGTGTTTGCACGCTCGTGGAAGCGAGTGATCAGGTCGCCCACGAATCGCAGATTTGCGAGAGGTTCCCATGTAGTCTTGAGTTTTCCGGTCCACTTGACTTGGTAGTAGTCCTTGCCTCGGATGGGCTTGTGCCCCACAATGTCATCGACCAACTCACCCTCGGAGCCATCTGGCAGCTGCACCTTAAAAGGCTCTTGCTCTCGTGATGCGTCACGCACATATGGTTTGAGGTAGCTCGTGTGAAACACGGGGTGGAACTTGACGCCTTTCGGTAACTTCAACTCGTAGTAGTCGTGGCCGAGTCGTTGCTCAACACGATACGGACCAATCCAACGCGCTCCAAGTTTTGATTTGGTGGTCCCTGCATGGTAGTTTGCGAGATTTTCAGTCGACAGCAGCACGTCCTCCCCGACTGCAAAAGATTGCACCGGTCGGTTTTCATTATAGTACGCACTCATGCGGTCAGACGCCAGTTGCAACTCGCGCCGAACTGTAGCCAATCGGTCTGCTTGGTGCTCGAGGAACGTCTTCCCCAGAGCACGACGCTGGCGTTCAGCTCCTGTGGCTCGAGGTGGTGTCATCATGGTGGCAGGTGTCGACGGAAGGTAGCCGAGGTCCGCTTCGAACGGTGCCATCGAGATTGACTGCTGGTATCGCGAGTTGTACGCGAATTCGGCCAGCGAAAGATACTCGTCCCAATCGTCCGATGCACCACTCGTAAATGCTCTCAAATAGTTTTCAATCGTTTGGTTTAGTCGCTCCGTTACGCCATTTGCCTGGTGACGAAATGCGCTCGTGAGCTTTTGCCGTGTCCCCAACATTCCACACAAAGTGCTCCAAACCGTAGACGTAAACTTAGGGTCACGGTCCGAGAGTATCTCCACGGGAATCCCGTGCAGAACAAAGATGCGGTCGCGGTACAGCTCGGCGATGTCGCGTGCCGAGGCTGTGCCCTTACATGGCACGAAGTGAGCTCGTTTCGTAAGCTGGTCCACCACGACCAACACCGAATCAAGCTTCCCACGAGTTTCAGGGAGTGCCACAATAAAATCCATGGCCACATGCGTCCATCGTCCGCGCGCAATAGGCTGACTTTGGAGCAGGCCGGGTGGCTTAGAATTTCGAGCCTTTGTTCTTTGACATGTTTCGCACGACTTCACATACGCACGAATGCTCCTTGTCATGTGTCTCCAGTAGTAGTGCTCCTCCACCAATCGTAGCGTTCGACCGATACCAGGATGTCCATAGACCTCTACGTCGTGGAACTCGAAGAGCAGTGCGTTAATTAGTTCATCAACGACAGGTACAACCAGTCGAGGAACCTCATCATTCGGTCCAGTGTACATCAGCTTCTCCCCGTCGAGGCAGTAGCGATCAACGAAGTTAATTTTCTCGGTGGCAGTAGCAGGAGACCCTCTCAGCGCTCGTATAATCTTTTCCGTGTGTGGGTCGTCGCTGTACCGCTGAATAATTTCACTCACAACAGCATTCATGCCCTTTTCCACTCGAGCACGAACGCCGGTTGCCGAAGCAATAGTCTCCAGCGAATGTCCATCTTCAAAATCAGCGCGACGAGAAATCCCGTCTGCCACTGTATTCGAAGCTCCAGTGATGTACTTAAAGGTCACCGGATGTTCGCTGAGCTCATCGTACCAACGCGCGATACGACGCGAAATACTCTTTTGCGAAAACACCGTCTCCAGGGACTTGTGGTCAGTCTCTACAATGAATGGCTTGTCCAGCAAATAGACCCTCCACACTCGCAGCCCAAACAAGATCGCGAGCAACTCCTTTTCGCGGATAGAGTAGTTCTTTTCTGCGCCTTTGTACTTCCGCCCTTGAAATGCAACTGGCCGCTCTACAACTTGACCATCTTGCTCCTCCAGCTGGAAGAGAACTCCACCAATAGCAAAGTCACTGGCATCCATTCGCATGAAAAAGGGTTTGTTGAAATCGGCAATCGCTAGAACAGGCGTAGCCGAAATTCGCTCTTTGAGCTGCTCGAAGTGCTTCACAAGCTCATCAGTCCATTCGAGCTGGACCTTTCGTTGTTGTTTATCCTTTGTTTTCAGCATTTCAAAGAGAGGCCCAGCGTCCTGCGCGAAGCCGTCGCAGAAACGCTGCACGTAAGTCGCCGTTCCCAAGAACGACTGCAACTCGTCTTGGGTCTTGGCCAGTCGCGAATCACGGCCACCTTCTTGGGGTCAATTCGCACTCCATCACGCCCAATATAATCGCCCAAACAGGGTATCTCGGCCGAGCAAAAGACACACTTGCTTAGTTTCACATAAAACTTGTTCTCTTCTAGCCGAGTCAGCACGCGATCAAGCGCGGCGAGATGCGAATCGAGATCCTTACCACGTGTGAACACGTAAATGTCGTCGAAGTAGGAGAGACAGAATTCAGCCAAGTCTTTCAACAACTTACGAATTCCATCGTTAAAAGTCGCAGGTGCGTTCGATAAGCCCATCGGAATCACAAGATATTCGAATGAACCATCCGCAGTTTGAAATGCTGTGTACTTGATATCCGAATCTCGCATACGGAACTGATAGTAGCCGCTGAGTAGATCCATGCAGCTGTACCAGTATGCACCCTGCATTTGCTCGAAGATAATGTCCTTCCTTGGCATAGGTAGCGTCCGTCGAACTGTGTGGTTATTCATCGCGCGATAGTCATGCACGATTCGCCAGCCCACGGGCTTTTTCACACAGAACGTGGGCGCTCCATGCGGTGATGACGACGGTCGTATCAGCCCTGCGCGTAGCATTTCCTCAACCCAAGCTCTGATTTCCTGTTCTTGAGCTGGGGATTGACGCCACTGCTGCCGGAATATGGGTTGGTTCGTATCCACTTCCATTTCGTGAACTCCATGGCTTTTCGGTGGAAGTTCACACGGTAGCTTCTGTCTGAAGACGGCTTTGTGGCACTTCAAAACAGGGTACACAGGCTGACCATGAAAGTCTTCAACGTCCACGACTGGTTTGCTTTTATCAGTTTGCTCCTTCTCAGTAACAGGTCGAAGTACAAAGACGCACTCGATGTCCTGAGGTTTGCGCAGCAGTCGCTTGAACTGCTTGCTGGTAATATATTTTGTTTCGCCACTTGTGACTGAGAAGTAGCCATGGACGAAGTATCGGCTACATGACGTGGCTGTACTTCCGCACACTGACACGGTCTACCACCAACTTGCAGAGCCGGTCGCGAGGGTATCACTGTCGTGCGGGGTTTCACTCTCTTCTTTTTCTTTGTTTTAGTTGCGCGCGGCTTGGGATCAGCAACGCCCCGTGGCTTAATCTTTTCCTCGATCCAGTCGATGTCGGGGTTCACCGTCTTCAGCCAGGGCATGCCGAGCAGAATATCCTGCTCTTCGGGCACCGGAAGCACGAGAAACTCTGCCTCGTACGGTTCGAATTCATCAATGAAGAGATGCAGACGCACAGTTTTCTGCGGGACCTCCATTTCCTGGTTGTTGGCCAAAGTAATCGGAATCGTCATACCATGATCCACGATTTTGTCCTCCAGCTTCGCCTTACAGCAGAACTCTGGGCTCACAGCATTAATTGTAGCGCCGCTATCAATAAAGTTGGAGTTGGTGAGAATCAGATCGTCCGGTCCGCTCTGCACCGTACTCGTGGTATGCAATAGACAGCAGTACTCGCGAGACAGAGGCTTCGAAGTCTTCAAACACGTTCGTGACTTATCCCAGTTCAGATCTCCGAGAGACTTCGCTCCATTAGTCACACTCGAGTACAACGTGAATTTATTTTCCTGGTTTTCTTGATTTTGTTGTTGAACGTCATCATTTTTCTGCTTGTGTGCGTCGTTATCATCACAATCAGGGTGCTGCGTCGTCGATTCACTCTGGTTCTCCTGCAAAGACCCGCAGCGATCACACTTAAGGCGGCTGAGCTTGCGAGTATGTCCGCTCAATCGCTCAACATCGAGCGGACTTACTCGTTTAAAGACTCATGTTCATGGCGGGGCTGATTTTCCGTCACCACCATTCGCTCCAACATCGCAAATATTTTCTTGTTCAGATTGTTGTTGGTGCCAGGGCGCTTTTCGGGGTACTTGAACCAGCAATCCTCCACGCGATGGGGCCCACGACCACAGAAACTGCAATTCTTGTCTGCCTTGGCCGCGTTGTTGCCTCCTCGAACGCTATTCCCCGATCTTCGAGCGGCAGGCGGGACCGAGTCTGCTGGTTGAGCCGACGAGTAGTTCCCACCACTTCGCTTGCCTTTTGGTTTCGTCTCGGTGGGTTTGTAGCTTGTCTTCTCTTTTAGCTCCCACTCGAGAAATCCCTCTTCGATCGCAGCATTCAAGTCTCGGGGTTTCTTTCTCAGAATTTCGCGCTTCATAGTCACATCCGACAATCCGTTGAGAAACAAATTCATTGCTGTTAGCGAATCGACCTGTGCGATGCGGTTGAGCTCTCGAAATTTGCCCACATATCCGGTGTAGCCACCAGTTTGCTTGATGGTAAGCAGCTGGTTCCTAATCTTCTCCTGAAAGTTCGGCTCCATGAAGTCGATAGACATCGCCAGCTTCATCGCGCTCCACCGCTTGTCCGACGTCTCGTCCGTCATGTATCGCTCGTACCAAACCAGCGCGTTCTTCTGCACACATTGGTTCAGCTCATCTGCTAATTTGTCATCATTCCGCAGTAAATCGTATCCCTTCTGGCGAAAATACGACTCAAATTGGAATACAAAGCTATTCAGCTTGATTCCGTCGATCTCGCCGACGAAAACGGGAGGCTTCACGTCCATTTTCCGCAAAGACGGTCCCTGGACTTCTCCAAAGCCGCTCCCAGCTGCTCGGGCTGCTACGCTCCTCGCAGCACCAGCCTGCTCCACTGCCGAAGCCACACTTGGCGTGTACTGAGCACTCTGCACACCACGAGGTGCCTGGCTTGCTGCTTGGGCTAAGCGCTGCACGTCAAGAGCGACTTGCTTCACTTGAGTCAGCCCTTGCGTGAGGTTAGTCATTCCTTGCACCAGATTGGCCACCGTGTCATTCAAAGCGGCGATATCGGCACGAAGTCCGGTGCTCATGTTGTTGATTGTCGCATTGATGTTAGTGCTGAAAGCCCTAAGGTCATCATGCGTCTGGTCCAGTCTGGTTTCCAGCCTGTCGATCCGTTGGTGTTCGGCGCTGTGGCGATTCCCATCCAGCTGCTGCCGCACCGGCGCGGTGTCGCTCCTCAACATCCTCCGCGCTGTGTTTCTGTCTTGCATCGGCACCAAGTTCTACTATGTTGCAATCTTCCTGCTCACGTGCGAGCTGGAAGATGAGAGTTGGTAGCACTTAGGCAAAGGAAGCTGATTGTTGAGGCTCTTGATACACGCAATCTGTATTTGTAGAGTTACGGTACTTGTAGAGCTGTCGAGGTGCCCGAGATCCCCTCCCGAGGTCACCGGTGTGGTGTGCCCACGTCTGCTTGGCCGGAGCAGAAGTCGACTTTATTCCTTCTTTTCAGATTCCGGAATGCCCAGCGGTCATTCCTGCTAACTATCTTCTGCTAGCCTATCTTAAACATGCACCCACTACCCTCAACGGCTACACTGGTAACTTAGTAATTTCTCGCATGGTTCCTGTGAACAGTGACAGGCTCATCAGTATGCTCACGAGCTCCTGCAGAAGCTCGTGACAGCGAGAGTGGAGTAGAGCACATCATACTGCCAGTCCTTGTCACCACTGAAGCAGAAGTAGTCGATTGAGTGAATCTTCAGCAACGGGTCCGACGGCTCGACCAGTAGCTCGCTGAAGAATCTCATAAGCACTGTCTGGCTCACGCTACTGCCTCCTCTTCCAGGGGTCCGCGGTACACATCCAACTCCAAGTTCCCGATCGGAATCCCAGCTCCAAGCACCTGAAGGACGCTGTCCACACCAGGGCTTAATAGCAACCGGTGATACGCATTGATACGATGATACTATATGCATATAACCCTTGTATCAATATCAGGTGATATCACTAGAAGCTTGGGATCAGGATCATTGATCCGCCGACACAAACAGATTGGTATCCGGTAATATTATCCGATACCATAGTAGCTTGCTCAGAACTGTTAACTTCCGTGATAGAAGTTCTACACGTGGGTTGCCTTTAGCATGAGGTCTACGCCAAAATGCCTACTCGCTCTCAGGCTTCGTTTTCAGAAGCATGCCGGCTTTGCCGGGGCGATCCCAGCCTAAAAATCATCTCACATTATCTACAAAATGTCAATAACTAGCACAGTTTCCTTGCTGTCATGCTGCCCTCGCTTCCTTACGCTAATAACTGAAGCTTTCCAACTGCGCCCAATTCGATGGAGCTGCGCTCTTTCGTTCTCAGAACTAGGCTCTCGAAAAATATAGTAGCTTAGAGGTAGGGTGGTGCGCGCAAGTACACATATATTATGTACCAACATAGGTATTTTAACCAATCAAATCGTAAGATTTACCACAACCACCTTCATTGATAGAGTATTTGTTTTTTGATATGATAGTGATATGATATTGATACGACAGTGTACGTGTATCAAGATCAGTTGATCCAGCCCCGCTGATTTTTGAACCTGTATCGGTATCATGCATATCGTCAAAATAGCCGATGATATGAAGCCCTGGTCCACACACGCTTCAGTCAATTTCACGCCGATGATATCCAGCGAAAGTAGCTCGATCCGGTACGTGAACGAGCTCGCGCAGTCCCCAAGCCTCGTCACGTTACGGCCTTTCTCCTGCGACGCGTACAGTTTCATATCGTGGATCAATTCTCGCAGTTCGTTCATTTGAGCAGCAAAGCCACTGCCCCTCGCGTCCAGCTCGAAAGAAACCGGGATCTCGATGGATCGCGGTACACGAGGACGTTTCTTGAACTCCTCGTCTTGCATCATCAAGATCCGCCGTCTCGCCGCCAGAAACGCAGGGCTGGGCTCGTAGTTGGAGGTGTGCGAGAGGAAAAAGTTTCTCCACTTGGCCACCGACGACAACCCGCCATTGGATTTTTGGTTGCCCACGCTCTCATAGAAGTGGAATCGAGGCGAGAGCGGCACCTCGGGGTCGTGGTCGCACTCGAATAGAAATGCTGCGTCGTCCGAGCGGTCACCGTTGTGTGTAGGCACCTCTTCTTCTTCTTCGTCGTCGTCTTCTTCTTCTTCAAATTCTTCTTCTTCTTCGTCGTCGTCGTCGTCGTCGTTGCTGTTGTTAACGTTGAAAGGGTCTTCTTCGTCAGCGAATCTCAGCGCGCACTTGTCCAGTAGCAGTTTAACCCAGGCTCGGTTGTTCACGCTGTGGACCAGCACCAGCAGCTCCAGCGCCTCGCGCGTGCGCCAGTCACTGACGTCGTAGCGAGTGGGCCGGCCTTCCCTCTGACGGTGGGGCGAATCCGGATCAAGAACCTGCAGGTAGCCGCCCGAGACGACCACGAGGCGCTTCTTGAGCTGCTCGAACCAGGGCGAGAGGAAGTTCCACGCGTCGGTGTCGCTGTCAAGCACGGAGAGACGAAGACGCTTGCGCTCTCGAGTGTTGACGTCGGCCATGCTGCTTCGAACTGGCGAATTGGCGAATGACGTGGTGGGTGGGAGGTACAGGGAAAATGTGGAACTCGCCCTTGGGCTATACTGATATCAAGCATGGCGGTAATGAATCACTACGTGAAATTGTTTTTAAGGATTTTATCTAGTTTTTACAGAACCCGCTTTGTCTCGACAGTGTTTTTATCTCTCATGAGCACGAACACGACGATTCGTTCCCTTGCTTTCCTGCTAGCAATTAAGTTGCAATCTGTCACAGCTGCAAAAACGTTCACGAAGAAGAAAGCAAAGTACGTGTAAGACTTATTGCACGCTACACTCGTAAAATAATCCTTCAACGTAGTATTTCATTACCATCGGTTTGCTAGATCTCGGCACAGTGTCATCGGATGTGATGTTTTTTTGTAGATCAGGAACAGAGGAACGCTGGCGCAATTCTCCACTGGACTACTGGCAGAGTGATCAGGCTTGCCTCGTTCAGTTTCGGTGGTGATCATATCTGGCATTGCGTAGCGATACTTGTAGTAGTACGGACTCGCAACTTGGAATATGCAGCAACGCTACACGACATTATTGAGTAAATTAAGTCCCTCGGCCAGACTTGGAACATGCCTAGGCCCCACTATGCTTTCGACATGGAACGACGAGAAGAAGGTGATGACATCCATTCTGAAATCATGCCCGAAGCCGACGAGTCTGCTCATTAAACTTGCACGAGGCGAACCGAGTTCACGAGCAAGGCACTTCAGGGATTCCGTCAGTCGTTTGATGAAGCACTTGCTGGAATAAGCAGTCATGGCAGCTCGAGGAACCTATCACCAGGAATCTACCAGCGGCTCGAAACTCCCGAGCGCTCTGGATCGCACTCAAAGAAACAACACGAAGTTGGAAAATAAATAAAAAAATAAGCTGGAGCTGATCGTTCGAGCATCCGGAGGCTGCGGAAAGCCGCTTTCGACTTCGACAGTCCACCGGCCAACCTGCCATCCAAGCTTGCGTTCCTCAGTGCGGCTTACTGATGGGAGACATTTGTTTTACTTGGTGCAGCTGGGGCCAGTGGGCCCCTGAGTAAAAAACTACTCAGTCAATCCTGGGGATTGTGTTTATAATAGTCCAGAGCCTCTAAAAGAGATTACGCCTCCAAGTTCCTGTCCACCGTCGGACTGCCGAACCTAGGAGACTTTACTCTGCTGCTACAGTATGTCGCTACATAGGAGTCCTCCCGTTTGACAACCGTGTATGTTGCCTACTGAGTATCGCAAGGCAGCCACAGCTGCGTCCTTTCACCCCAGACAGGGCATACTGGCCCTATACAAACTCCCATACAACGGCCGTTACTCTCCCATTTCGGGACTTGAAGTCTTCCAGGACAAGTCCAAAGAGAAGCTTGTCATCCGATGGCGCCGCTCTCGTCCGCCTGCCGCCGCGTGCTGGCCGTGCCCCGCGCCCTCGTATCGCAGAACAAGCGGCGCTTCCAGCAGGACGGCTTCGACCTGGATCTGGGCTACGTGCACCCGCGCATCATCGTCATGGGTCCGTGGATAAAGAGGGAAAAATAACGGCTGGCGTCTCTATTTTTTTTAGCTAAAGAAATATGTGACGTGATAACTTTTTGTGTAGGGTACCCAGCTGTAGGGGTCGAGTTCCTGTTCCGCAACCCGCGGTCGGAGGTGCAGCAGTTCCTGGACGAACGACACGGAGGCGACTACTTCGTCTTTAACTTCTGCGACGAGCCCAGTCGATGGTGAGGTGGAAAATCTCCTGCAACTCAAATATGTTTATTATTATTATTATTTACCTTTTGTCATTCCAATATGAATGATGAAGTTATTCGCCGAGTATCTTTGAGGGTCGAGCCAAGAGCTTCCCGATTGAAGACCACAACGTCCCAACGTTCCAGATGATGTACGTACCGATCTAGAGCGCCATTACTGGAACAAAAAATATGTATTGCTTCTTACGTTTTTTTTTGTCGTAGAGCTGAGTTTTGTGAAGAAGCAGCAGCGTGGCTCGATGTCAACGAACAACATGTCGTGGCGCTGCACTGCAAGGTATGATACTCTCTCTGTTGAATAGTGTAAAAGGGGGTTTGTCGTTTAATGTAATGAGTTACTGCTGCCAGGCTGGAAAGGGACGAGCGGGTATGATGGCGTGTATTCTGCTCTTGCGCATGGGCTACGCTGCCTCCGCAACCGAAGCGATAGACCGGTACAATCGTGAGCGCGTACACGACCGCCGCGGTCTGACCGTCGTGAGCCAGAAGAAGTGGGTCAACTACTATGCTGCTCTTCGTGCACAGTCAGCTACTGGGCCTGGAAACTCCATTGAAGAGCCAAGCTTCGCACTCCAGAAGCTGACTCTGCGCAATACACTGACCGCGGCGAAGTTACCCAAACTTCGCCTCCGTGTCTATGTGCTGAGACCTGACGGGTCTCCGAAGACGCTGCTCCATCAAGAGATCGGCTTCAACAACTTTGAGTTAGACGAGGAGATCCGACGCTGCGTCATGATTGAGTTCTACCGCGAACGAGTGAATGGATGCATGCGACGCAAGCACTTCAAGATCTGGTTCAACACCTACTTCCTCAATCCTGGTAAGATCTTTATTCTCTGGCAGAACCTAGGCCGCGAAGTTCTCACCTGTTGTGCTACTCGTCCGTCAGATCACGAGACTGGACTTGTCGTCTTTACTCGCTCCGACATGGATTGGGTGGCTCGAGACAGCAAGTACAGGCGACTTCCAGCTGCATTCGAGCTGGAGATGACTGTTGCCCGCTCGGACCACATGTAGGAGAGTCACTCTACACTTGGTCACAGAATCCTATGCAGTTGATCTATCTAGTTCGCTTCAACTTGAAAAAAGCTGCTATGTATTATCGCTTCGATCAGAATTAGTCGTCGTGTATGGTCATACACCACCGCTCACTTCGGTCTAAAGGGTACCGCAGTGAAGGTGTCGCTGAAGCGTTTGAACTCCGGGTGGTAGTCGAAGTTCTCCATGAGCACGATAATGCCCTGCGCATGGCGTAACTTGGCGTCGTTGTACTGCCCCTGCATGCTGTCGGTCGTCTCCGTGTATTTTCCTGCCAGCGGCTTGATCTTGCTCTCAAACAGAGCGTTCCACTCGCGACACTCCTTCAATTTGGCCTCAAAGTCTTTGCGCCGCTCGTTCAGTCGGAAGAGCTGCTCGTCGTAGTCCTTCTTGCCTTTCTCGTCCGCCTTGATCTCGCGCGTCAGCGTCTCGATTCTCATCTGCACGCTCTCCAACGCTCCTCCGATGCCGCTAGTCACTCGATTCATCTTGGCTGCATCCTTGGTCAGCGTAAGCTGCTGGGTGGATGCTGGTGTGTATTTCAACCGAGGTAAGCCTCTCCCCGACGGCACAGTCGTCATGATGAATGAATGCCTCGAGGATAGTTAATGACAGCAAGTGAAGAGGCAACAGCAAAGCAAGACACGGGGGCAAGACGCAGAAGCAGCACAATGGAATCATCTAAATTTACGACATTCTTCACTGTTGCTGGCAGTTTGCAAGAATAAAACAAGGTTTGAAGGCTATGAATTATTTGTGAATTTACTTTATCCTTAGTGAGTGATTGGGTTTGGGCGTCTGCTTGCAACACTCTCGCAGAACTGTCCGTCGTCACCGAACGTCACGGAGCGCCGCAGATCTGCTTCAACCTCTTTGCCTTTTTGGCTGAAAGAATTCGGTCCGCTAGAATCCTCCGAGCGCGCGAGCTTAGCGAAGAAGTCCAATAGACCTGGGGAGGACACAAAGCCGCTCTCTTCCGGGTCGATACTGCTCGCCACGAACTGCTGCTCGTGCAGGTCCAGGTTCAGTCCGAGTCGATAGCACACGTGCTTGATGTCACTCGCGCGGCACGTAGCTTCAAACTCGCCGTTGTCAATCGGTACGACCATCTCTCTCGGAGCGAGGCCTTTGAACGCATGACGCACGAGCACCGCAGCGCTCTGAAGTCCGTAGTCCGAGTGCAAGAGGTCCTTCAGGCGACTCTCCTGCAGTAATTTACGCCGAACGGTAGTCGCGCTACCAGCGAACGACTCTGAATTAGGAAACGAAGCGAGTTTCGTGAAAGACCCCGTGGTCGTAGGGAGCACCGAGCTGTGCATGTCGAGGCTGTTGTTCTGCCTCCGCCCCGTCGGTCGCTGCGGGTGTTGGTACGGATTAGTCGAGAACGTAGTCGGTGGTCCGTTCCCCGACGTCGGAGGGGCCATCGATAATTCCTTGGTAACTTCACCCAGCAAGTCGCTAATCCGGCGTAAGACATCCAAGAAACCCAGACCCCCCTCGGGTCTTAGCGTCGGGTACAATTCATCCACGAGCTCTTGAGCTGCGGGGGCCCCCGCTGGGAAGTGCAGATTCAGGCGGGAAGTCATCAAGATCTCGACGAGGTCTTTCTTGGTCACTTGACCTCGAGCATCCGCGCGTCGATGCAGGTCCAGCGCAGTCTTCAGGTCGCTACGACGCTCCAGTAGATCCTGTAACACGCCAACCAGAGCGATGCGGTGTCTGCGTTCCTGTCGAGACTTGGCGTCGTCCACTGCTGTCGATCGTCTCACCGGTCGGACGGGAGTTTGGTGCGATTCGTTGTCGGAATTGTGGATTTCGTCCGCGATTCGAATCGAGGATCTCGCTGCCGGGTGGTCTTGCACCATGCGTCGACGCGGGCAGTTCCACAGCGCGTCATTGTTGCGAGAGTCTTGGTTATTGTACGATGACGCAACGTTCATGGGCGGGGTACGCTCTTCGTAGGGCGCTAACAGCACGGAAGTAGTCGAAAGGTGCTTCTTCCGCTTCTTGGGCGATAGTAAATCGCTGCAGATCGCACCCAGGAGGTCTTCGAGCGAGTGGTAAGGGATCTGATCGGTCGGTTGGTCTTCGACTTGTTGCGTGCGGGTGAGAGCTTCAATAGCGGCGTGTTTGTCGGCTATTGAGGCCATGATGCCCAATTCATGGGTAGCTTGGAGCATTTCACTGGATGAGACTAATCCGGTGTGGTTGGTATCCATTCGCTGACAGATCGCCATGAGGTGCGGCAACTCCACGAGCATCTTCTCCAGAACCTTCTGAACGGAGCGCGGGAGGCGACTGCGGTGTGTTGATCCATCGATGGACAGTCCGGGGAGCTGCTGAGAGGAAGAATTGTTGTTCTGTTGGGTGGCGAAGCTGTTCAGATGGTCGTAGAAGTCTTGAGCCAGGATGTAGCCACGTCCCTGGGTGTCGAGCGTCCAGAAGAGCGCCTCGACGTCAGCGTACCGCACCAAGAGGTTCAAGTGCACGAGACTCTGGCGGAATTGACCACGAGAAATGTGACCAAAGCGATCGCCAGGGAACACGCTTTGAGGCGAGGAGGCCGATAGTTGTCCGAGTTGTTTCAGCTGCTGGAGTTTGGAGAGAATCCGTGCCTCTAAGGCGGGAGGGGGCTTTCCTGTGGAGAAGAAAGGGTCCTGACGTCGGTGCTGATACGCTTCGCTGTCTCCACTGTGCACTGCGCGGGGGCTTGTGGTCGCGGTTGGGAAGTGCAGCTCACTCTCTCGACGGCGCTCGTCGCAGATTTTGACAATGGTGCGGCTTGCCTCAGCGTTCCTAGAATTCAACACAAGTTTTGCATAAGCTAAATATTTAAGAATGTACCATGAATAATACATACGGCACGCACCTCTCTTGAGTGGACTTTCCTGCTGGATACGGTGTGTTCCCATTACTGACCGGACTGTACACCGATGGCTGCACTGTTTTCCTTCCAAGTCGAATCGGAGAGAGACCAACGTATCCAGCTGAGGTGCCAGGGACGCCGGGCGATGCCTGTGACTTCATCGAAGTACGATCCGCAGCCTTCAGAGACTCCAGAAGTGAAGCTATTCCGATTGTACCAGACGCAGAGTCCCTGTAAACACAAACAAAGAGTGAGTTTTCCCATCAACAATCACTATACGTCGACACTAGTTTCACGTACGAAAAGGGTAAAAGCCGAACTCTCAACGCAGCGAAGTCGGCATTGCTCAGCGTCATGCCACAGCGCAGCAGACAGTCGCGGAAGGTCTCTGGGGGAAGGTAAGATTGTCCAATCCGTTCGTACTGCTGGAACAGAGGCTGCAACTTGTCCACTGCAGCCACGAGCATGTCCCAAAGACGAGCACTACCCACACCAACGACCGGAGGAGACACTTGCTTGGAGTTTGACGGCAGCGCCTGCGTTCGGTGATCTTCGCCGTCATTTCCTCGAAACAACGCGAGAAACTCGGCGTACTTGATGGTAAACGCGTTGCCGTTGCCTCCACGACCGCGCCACCGTCCGTTCGTGGCTCCATCTCGCGTGTATTCCTTCACGTCTTCACCCAGCGCCGTGTACAGTTTGTCGTACTCGCGCGTGGTGAGAAACACGCCAATGTGACTCAGCGCCAGCTCCAGCTCCTCGGGACTGACCTTGCCTGAGCTCATGACGTCCATCTTGAGGAAAATCTGGCGGAGCTTCTCGCTGCTCTGAGCGATGGACGTCGACAGCCGCTGGAAGAGCGTCTCCCCCTCCATGAGTCGAGTATTGCGACCGTTGTTCGCGTCCATTTCGCCTTGAAGTCCTTTGTCACTGCTGATCGAGCGACTGACGTTGAGGGTGGCTTGAGTAGCGTAGGGCGTTGCCAGGGGCGCACGCGGGGCGGAATACTGAATGCGTTTATCCATCGACAACGAATTCATTGAGGAGGTCAACTGCGACGTCGTCGAATCTGGCTGGTAGCTCGCTCGCATGAGCTGCAACGACCACTCGGTCATAATGCGACAGAAAAGATCAATATCTGTATCACCAAGTGATAGCGTTAATAAAAAAAAATAAAAGGATCCGATCTTTTTCTTCTGGTACGCACCTAGTTTGCGCGTCTGGGACGGACAGAAGACCAGATAGAGCTCCTTGGCTCTCTCCAGGTCGCGATCGGGCTGGGAATCCTGGTAGGAGCCGTCAGAGGGTGAAGCGACGATCTCGAGTCGAGTGACGGCCAGTTGGAACTCGCGCAGATCCAGGTGGCCGTCCCCGTTCAGACTGAATCGGCGAAGGACATCGTCCGGTTTCATCGGAGACCGCGAGAAGCGATGCACCTCGTCCGCGAAGTACTTCATGAGCTGCTGGTTGGACAGCAGTTGGTGGTACTCCTGCCAGTCTACATGGTCCGTGCGTGTTAGACCGTTGATCGTAGACTCTAACTCGAGGTTCTTTTGTACGTACCAGCAGTGCTCATCTGGTCGATCTTGCTCCGAGCCTTCGACATCCTATCCGGTACGTCACGGAGACTTGGTGCTGACCAAGACTTTGGAAGGGCAGGGCAATACGCAGGCAGACCTGGAGAGGCGCGTTCAATTGAAGTCTTCCACCTGCAACGACCTGCCTGCCATTTTAGGTCGCTAATTATAAGGCGATGAAACTCCTGGGAAGGCACGCTTGGTCGAGTTGTTGCGAGAATACTGTGGCGCGAATCCTGCAAGAGCGTGGATAAGCTTCATACAGGTTTGCTGGGACGGTTTGATTCAAATCATGCTACTTGTATATCTTTGTTTACAACCTTGGGGTAAGGAGATACGCCTCTAACTCTGCGTGATCAAGTACAGATGGCACCCGAGAACTACCGGGGCATCTCAGTTTGCACTGTCTTTGCGTATTTTGTATACATTAAATGAGAAGAAGAGTGTTCCATGCCACTAAAATCAATTGGAGCCGGCATCCAGCACAGCTCAAGATAAATTATCTATGGAACGATCGTATCGTTTTTCTTACTGTAGGATAAGTAGTATTCGGCCGGACACCCGACCCCTATGAACAGCTTGCCACCTCGCTGTAGCCAATCAGCGACATCTTCCTTACAATTTGAGGCTCAACGACCTATTTTCCTCCAATCACTGTTCGTTAGGGGTAGGGGTATTATGTTCCGTCTTAATTCCGGAATCATCCGGAATTTCCTTCTTCGCGCAAATAAGTAGTCATACAAAACTGAAGATGTTTGTCGTTCTTATCAGATAAGTGCACTACGTGCCGGAACAAAACGCTCAATGATGGCCCACAGAAGTCTTGCATCCCAGCAGGCGAGAGAGCATGCTTTGCTATATATAGATGGCCAACGTAGAAGCGCTAGAGTCGATTTCGGACTTGCATCAAGACAGAGAAAGGAGATGCAGCGAGCTTCTCGCGGTCTCGACACCCCGGCTGGGACAATTGGCCAAGAAATGGCCGCAGAAAAAGTGTTTGGGGAGTTCCTCTCTTCAACAGGATTGTCGAAGGCGATGTTAGATAGCATGCATAGTTCGCTAGCAAACGGTATTAGCCTTCCGACGCAAAACTTCTATTCATTGCTCACAGCTTTTTCAATATTTCTACAGACGAAGAAGAGCAATAGGGCCCGTGCCGCGGATGGCTTACTTGCTCAGTCAACCGCGCTGGGCTACTTTTCGCAAGTTCTCAACCTCCTCCGTGAACGCTACCCAACTTCTCTATCCGACTCCAAACGTATCGCCCAAATACGCGACAAAATGGCCAGCGCTATTGAAGAGCGGAACCTACGCGCAAATGTGCAGAAGCATGATGCACCTGGGTGCAAAGTCGATGACCTGTGTGCACTTGTCGAGCACCTAGTCATGCACGCCGATATTGCTGGTGGGCTCAAGAATGTTCATGATGCAGCTCTATTAACGATGATGTGGCACACATTCGGCCGGGCTATTGACACTTGCTTCGCCCGGAAGCAGCAGTTGACGGTCGCAGCATCAGGAGAACTCTTCCTGAATATTGCGCGAATTAAGACCTCCGTAGTTCAAGGTGTTTCGATCTACAACTCCCCCGAGCGATGGCAGCAATGCATGCTGCATGCATTTGGGATGCTCTTTGTGTGCTACGACCAGCCTTCCGAATATCTATTTCCTTTGGTGCCCCGATTTGCCGATTCGGACCTACCTGGAGGTCGCACGTACTCGCAGGAGGAAGCTGTAATTTATTGGGAAAGCTTGGAGGAGGCCAACGATGAAGCAGCCAAGCCACCTCTCAAGAAAGAGCGCAAAAGACCTAGTGTGGCTAGCTATATTTCTGAGGTTATCCGCGATACCGTAAACAAGATGTCGCCTACCGCAGCTCAGGCTGTGACTCCCAATATGACGAGCCACTCTCTGCGGCGCGGTGCAGCGGCGTATGCCAACGCGTGCCCCAAACTTGCCGTTCAGTGGATATCTACGAGGGGTGCGTGGCTGCTGGAGTCGCTGACGAAGGCCTTTGCCTACATTGGAACGACGACGCGTGAGGACCAAAGTGTGGGTAAAGTTTTAGCAGGGTACAAGGTGCCAGACTTACCTGTGTCAACGCCGACTATTGGCGATCTGCAGCATCGTCTCTCCGAGTCCGAGTTTGGCCAAGTCGTCACATTGCGGGGCAAGCTGTATCAGCATGTCCTAGGGTCCCCGGACGTGCGGTACAATGTGGCCATAGAGGTAGTAGATGCCACCTTCGCTGCCCTCTTGATCCACCTGAAGACAGTCCTCGATGCCGCACACAGTACACCGGCTGACCCAACTGTGCAGCTTACGCGCTATGAGTACCAGCTGCATCGCTCGATCGCATTGACAAACGCGCTTCTTGGTTGTCACATCAGCATTAGTACGTGCTGCGAATGGGGCGATCATCTCACTGCACATTGGCGAGCTACGAACCACGCACAAGTCAGCAATACAGTTAGTGGAGGGGATACGTTACTCGCATCGACGATGGAGAACATACTGAAGCAGTTGGTCGAGATAAATGAGCGGCTTGCGCGTCTGGAAGCCACCAAGTCATCGACAACAGCCCTCGTTGCAGATGATAGCGCAACTTCGCCCGCTGCCCCAGCTCCGCCACCTGCTCCAGCTACTGCCTCTACGCTGGCAGGCTGCGCGCTCAACTGGTACATACACCAAATATGGGAATCTGTGAAAGGTAAGAAGGAACAAAACAAGCGGGCCGACGCAAAAGCTGCAGTGAATATCATGCTTGTACTGTACCAGACTCCTTGCACAATCCCGAAGCCACCGCATCGGTCCAACGGCGACGCGTACCAGACTTGGAAGCACGACCTCTGGGAGCTGGCGCTCTTGCTGGATCGCACTGCCAACGAGCGTCTTAGCAGCTTCGACGGCAAGAAGCCGACCACCAAAGCTTCGTCGCTCCGCAAGCGCTGGCGAGCATTGCGATCATCGCATCCAGAGGCGTACAAAGCACTCGGTGCACAGTATCTTGCGTTGAAGGCGAGCGGCTGCATCTCCGACGAATACACACCTGCAACGCATCAGTGGACGGCCAACGATCTTGCGTAGCGCTTCGCCTATACAATCCATACCATGCATAGTAGAAACAAACCACATACAAATACATACAGGTTAAATCAACCAAGATGCTGGAGGCCGGGATCGAACCGGCGACCTGGAAGCGAGACTTCCTGCTCTTCCGCTGAGCTACACCAGCGATAGTGAAGGAGGGGAAGTAGCGGTCGTACCTCAATCGAACCGGTCATTACCTTGGAGGCGCACCCGTCTCCGTCGTCGCGATGACCGCTGCTGCTGCGTGCCACCTGCTGCTGAGTGCCATTGATTCGGCGCTCTCCAGCTTGTCCTTCTGCTGCTGATGCTGCGTCTACTTATCCGTGTGATGCTCTACCTGGCATAGTTGCACTGCATCCCGTTGAACCGCTGAGCGCAGCTCCGCGCGCACCTGCTCCTTCTCGACCGCTTCATCTCCTTTAATGTCCTCTGCCTCTTCCCTCCTCCTCTCTCATCGTTCGGCACAACCGCATCGCCAGTCCTCGTAGGCCGCACAACACTCTTGAGGCGCGTCCGTCTCCACCTGATGCTCGGGCACGCGCTGCTCCCGCGTCTGCATTTGCTGCCCCTCGTCACTCTTCGCCTCAGTCATCTCAACGCCTCCCTTTTTGCTCTGCGCGTTCATCGTGACCGCGTAGCCGAGCTATCATCGCATGCAAACAGCACACAACACAATACACAACACACAACACACCATACACCATACACAATACACAACACACCATACACCATACACAACACACCATACACCATACACAATACACAATACGCAATACGCAATACGCAATACAGACAGACAATTTGCCCCCGGCTGGAGTCGAACCAGCGGCCTGGAGGCGTAGCCTTCTGCTCTTCCGCTGAGCTACGGGGGCGTGGACAAGAGAGAGACCTACCTCAAGGAGTCCAGTGTCGTCTGCAGCACTGGCGCTGATCGGGTCTGCTTGCGTACGCGCGCGCGCTGTTCGTCGTCCACCTGCCCGCCGTTCTCTGCCTGCCATCCTCTGCCTGTCGTCCACCGCCTGCCGTGCAGCCACACGCGCGCCTATCATCCACGTCGCCGCCTGCCGTTCACTGCCTGGCGTGCAACCGCGCGCGCGCACTGTCCGCCGTGCTGCTGTGCCGTCCGCTGCCTGCCGTACTGCCGCACTACCGCGCTGTCTCCAAGAACGCCGAATGAGAAAGAAGTGGAGAGGATTTACACATCCCTTCTAAGTACGAATTCCAGCCCTATACGCTCCCGTCCGGAATGGATAAGTCGACGTTGATTGGTACGAGGTTTTATATGCGTCGCCAGTGTGGCTCTTTTGCAGGTTTGACAGGATTCCGGATTCCGGTCCGGAATCTGCCAATTACTGTACGCTGTGCCGCACAGTGTGCGCTACAGCACCCACCTACAGTATTAACCCCTTGAACGCGAGAGCCTGTTTCAGACACGATAACAGAAAATGCTTATCTTGTATTAGACACGATAAGGATTTTATGTTGTTTTTAGTATGGTCTTTACAAAGTTTAAGTCATAGAGGGTTCGGGGTGCCGGATAGGCTCCCCCACCCCGAGTTCTGGAAAGTACGATTGAAGTGTCTCAATATAGAGAAAGTCCATAGTGTGGACCACACCCAGTTGTAACGCACCGACGCCACTCATTCATCCGCATTCCAGATTTCGTCGCTTCAGAGAAGAATGGCGGGATTTACTGCACGTTGGGCGGAGCTGATCAAGCAAGGATGGAAATCCAAGAAGCCCACCGGTCTCTCGAACGACCACACGTACCTGCGCCCCGGAAAGACGAAGAAAGACGTGAGAGGCGTGGACTACTTCGTCGGTGCGGAAGAGCTCATGAAGTACCTCGACAAGATCGACCTGGACAAGTGTCTCCGTTCGTTCAAAGACTAATAGAGCGCAACTAACCTATGTATGCGGTGTAGCTGCGGCGCGACATGCTGCTGCCGAGCGACCACGCTCCTATGCAGCCACCAGTACGCCAAAGGCGGTCGAGCAAGACGACAACGGTGCGCCTCAATGATATCGTGTATTATTCGGGTTATGTCTGTTGCTAATCGTGTATGTACGGGTTGCTTCTGCAGCTGCGAGTGCTTCGACGGATGCGTCAGCAAGATGCAAAGCCGCTGACACACCCACAGCTTCCCTTCAAACGCAGTCTCCTCACATTTGTGAGAGCCGTCCGTCTGGCAGTGACGTGTCTTCACCCGATGACTCGGCATCTTCAGTCTGTGGGAGCGATTCGAGCTCAGACGAGTCTGTGGCACCTCGCCGCAACCTGAACGATGACTTCAATGCAGCCGACGGTGGCGGATCGAGCCCACAGCCACGGCGTTCGGCCCGTATAGCTGCTATTTCTTCAGGTCGGTCAATCCTGTATGTTCAAGTTATCGGATGAATCTAACCTGTATGTTCTCCTTTATCTTGCAGCCGACCTCAATGCTGTACTTGAGACAGACAATCCAGATGACTTCGGCGCAATGGAGTCCGACACAGAGAACGACGATGGTGCTTCTGATTGTACCGAGAGTAGCTTCGGAGAAAACGAAACATGCGATGACAACATGAGCGTGGAGGAAGATGCTGAGGAGGATGATGAACCAATGTTTGACGAAGCATGGGTCGATGCTGCCGGTGGAATCGATAACGTCGCCAGCGGTACGATCAATGCCGACATCTTGAAGGATATGAGCATCAATGGGTGGTCGGATCCTGTATCATACAGTCCGTACCCCTACCTCGATGATCCGTACGAGCAGCGCCCGATCGAAGCACTGCGTGAAGATTACCCGAATCTCTACGACGGACCGTACGGCCCTACATCTCGTGCTTTGGAATCGGCGACAAGTCCAGCAGGGGCTTTCTTCGTCTTCGCGCGGCCACGCCTGTGGGAGAGCATAGCTGAGGCATCCAACGAATACTTTGAAGAGAAACTAGACGAGCGGGTGGAAGGGCAATATGCAAAACAAGTTGCGCGTGAACAGAAACAACCATCCTTCAAACCAAGCACGCAGGAAGTGATCCGAGCTGGGCTGGTGCAAACCCCGAATATTACAGCGAGAGAACTATGCAACTTCGTGGGGCTTCTGATTGCTAGGACGATTGCACCGAACAAGGAAAAGCTGGAGCATCATTGGAAAACAACTGCAGAAGGAGCCATTCCTCGTGGGTTATTCGGATTGTTCATGAAGCGAGACCGCTTCATGCACATTTCACGGAACCTCCACTTCAGCTCCAATGCAGACCCTCGTGCAAAATTGGACCGAGCATGGAAGCTCCGGCCTGTGGTTGACTCTCTACAAGCTACATTTCTCGATGGCTACATACCACCGCAAGTCATGGCGTTTGACGAGGCAATGCTGCCATCGCGCTCGTCTTTCAACCGAATGCGCGTGTACATGAAGGACAAGCCCCACAAATGGGGGACCAAGCTGTTCATGCTCTGTTGTTCTCAGTCGGCTTATTGCATGAGGTGGGTATCGAGTGTGCTTGGAAGCACACTCGTTTTTTTTTGGTTGCTAAGTATTCTTATCGTGTCTGATACCGGTTACTAACAATGTTATCATGTATGTACAGGTTTGAGGTGTACTGCGGCAAACGACAGACGGACGGCGCAACCGCCACTTCGGACGCCAAGTCGGGACCTGCAGCGGTTGTTCGCAATTTGCAGGAGGTGTTTGGTGCAGGCGGATCGAGTGAAAAGCGTCTCGTTGTCACTGACCGGTTCTACTCGTCCCCAATGCTCGCCATGCAACTACTCATGATGGGGTTGTACAGTATTGGCACCGTGATGACAAACCGGCGAGGCTTCTGCAAAGACATTATCGACAAAAAGAAGAATCGGCCTGCTGATATCCATCGGGGCACCTTTACGGTTGCAGACAACAAGCTCGTTCCATGCATCAAGGCGGTATGTTGGTGGGATAACAGACCGGTGCATCTTCTCGCCGCGGGAGGTAGCGTCGAGCAAGATCGCGTAGTCCGTCGAGAGAAGTCCGGGGAACAGGTTGAAGTGGCATGTCCTCGCGTCTTGAAGGACTACCAGACGTTCATGGGCGGGGTCGACGTACACGACCAGCTTCGCCTCCAACGGTAAGCTCACTAACGTGTACGTTCATGATAACGACTGTTCTAATCCTGTATGTTCATGTTATCTACAGATACTCGCTACAACGAGCCCTCAAGTACAAGAAATATTACAAGTCGTTGTTCTTGGGATTCCTCGACTTGGTTATTGTCAATGCGTTTATAGTGTTTAACGCTCGTTGCGAAGCCGACGGGAGGAAGAAGCTTTCACACGTCAAGTTCCTGAAGCAACTGCACCTCGAGCTGGCTCAGCTGCAGGAGGAAGACTGGCGTGCATTGCGAATGGATCAAGCCACGCCGACGAAGAACGCTGAAGCGCCACGGCGCCGCTCCCATGTTCCTGTTCAAGTCGATGAGTGGCGCGAGGGCAAGCAAGGAAGGAAAAGGCGCCAGAGGGCGTGCAAAGTGTGCTCCGTGTTGAAGGAGACGACCGCGTCGAAGGGCGGCGAAACCACGTTCTACTGCAGCACATGCAAGCTGCAGAGCAGCTCAAAGAAAGCCACGGCCGCCCGCGTTTACCTATGCAACAAGGTGAAACACACAAGCAACGGGGAATCAGTTTCCTGCTTCGAAATCTGACACCGGCACTGGCGCAATGGTACTATCTTGCCACCTACGCAGCGGAAGAAGAAGATTCGTGCGCGCTCCACGGCTGCCACCGGAGATGAAGAGATGAAATCCGGAAGTGGAGGTGATGACGGCGAGGACGAGGACGGCCATCCGTCTAAGCGGCAACGCCGCGACGATTGAGCAGCTGACAGATGCGAGGCAAAAGGTGCAGGACAAATATCTTAGTTTGAGTATGGCAATAACAAGTTCTTTTTCTGAAAACTGACCTGCGTGTCTCTATCAGAAGATGGCTACGTTTTTGTACATTGGTATACAGGTTAGAGCTTTATCCTGTATTTGAAACGCGTTCTTATAATGCCTCATACAGGATTATGTTTTTTCACCATCATAGGAGTAGGGGTTTGGCGCGCCTTTCCATATACAGGATAAAAAATTGTACTAAGCTCACTATGGTAACCCTTCCCACATTATACAGGATAACACACCTAGGGCTTAGGGAAATGGGCGCGCTGGAAATCGCTCGCGTTCAAGGGTTTAAGTACAGCACGCACGAAGACTCTTCATTGAAGAGTGTCGTCGTACCTTCGTGAGATTGAGCGGTGGTACTTTGATGAATAGTGTCTGTGCTCATTCACTTCGCGATTCGATCTCCAACGCCGCAACATTCGACGAGTCTCTCGACCAGTCAATTCTCCATGCGTTCCCACTACTTGGCGTTGCTGGCTGCGTCCGCTCTCCTCGCTAGTGCCACCGCACTCTCCAACGTCGAGCAGACTAATGATGCTGTCAAGATTTCTCCGGCTGCTGAGGAAAATGACGCCGGTACCCAGCGCTTTCTGCGTGTAACTCCTGCTGTCGAAGATGAAGAAGACGAAGAGCGAGGAGGATGGAAAGACCTGGTCGACAAGGCTGTCAGAAAAGCCAAGAAGCTCCAGAAGTACAACAAATGGATTTTCAGCAACAAAGACCCCGAGTGGGTTGCTAAATTTCACCCCGAATCTGCCAAGGGCTACCTGAAATTCTGGGAGAACAGGATGGTCGGCGGAGGAAAGTACGCCTAAGTACCGAAGCGATTACAGTATGGTGCTGCTTTGAAGGGGTCGACCCGAGAACTTTTTGTTTAAAATAATGCATCGAGCGTTGGATTGCTGCAGCTTCTATTGCGATTTTAAGCTTAGGCTCTCATTTGTTTCGTATTATTAAACTCTCGTTAGCCAAGAGATCCTAAAAAAAGAGAGTTCGTTGTGACGCTCACGTAATATAACGCAGAGTACACACAGAGAGATATTGGTGCATTGCACTTCGTGGACCTTAAAAAAACGGCAATCATGGTCAATACCAACCTTGTCAGGTCATCCAAAAAAAGTTAAGCGTAGATGCTGCTGGCAATTTCAAAACTGATTAGGGGGCCCGGGCCATGAGGCCCGGAGATTCGCGGTTCTCTAAGAGAAATACTTCAAGTGTCGCAAAAGCGTCGTCACGCTTTGTGTATGGTAGCACTTGAGCAGAGGATTAGTAACTGAAGCACTCAGGCAAGATGCCGTCGCCGTTGCAATCAGTACTGGTTGTTCTTGAACAGGTAAATTGAGATCTGATTGAGATTTAAGTCGTGCTTCGCTACCTAGCTCTTGCTTTCGTACTTTACGACTCTCTCTTGTTTTCATGCAACATGCAGGTCTTGAACTTGTATTCAAGACGCACAGCCTAAAGCGGATCACAGCTGCCGTGTTCATCCACTAGAAATGGCCGTGTTCAACTTCGTCTTGGTCTCAAAGCTGTCTCGATTTGCACCTCTCAGCAGCTTTAGCGATTTCGTGACACTCCCTCCCCTTAGTGAGCCCCCCCCCCCCCCCCCCGCTTCCTTTCGTGGTATCGGTCAATGAGCCCAGCAATGGAAGACAGGTTGGTCGCAGGTTCCCAAGTTGGTTTTGGTTGCCCAAGCCACTTGATTCGGTAGAACTGGAGCCCCCTGTTGCGTTTGTGGGCAATGACATCTTCGACTAACTCGCCTTCAGTCCCGTCCGCAAGCCGTACTTTGAAAAGTCGTTGGTTGTACCGGCGATATGGTCCAGCAATGTACGGCTTCAAAAGACTCGTGTGGAAGACAGGATGCATTCGCAATTTTGGGGGCAGCCTCAATTTGTAGTAGCCACGTCCAATAGCTTCCGTAATCTCAAAAGGTACGATCCATCGAGCTCCGAGCTTTTTTCTTCGTTGTTCCGAGGTGTCGTGCTGTTATGTGTTGCCCCGACAGGAAAACTTCATCGCCGATGGCGAACGTCTGCGGTTTTCGATTCTTGTTGTAGTATTCTGCCATCCGATCCTGAGCCTCTGTAATACCACGCCGCGCTTTCGCTAAGATGTCAGCTTGTCTCGCTATGAATTCCGAATACTTCGACTGCTGAGAGTTGCTTCCACTAGGTCGTACGTGCAGTGTTGCTGGCGTTCGAGGAATGTAGCCAATATCGGCTTCAAAAGGCGACATACTGATTGATGACTGCAACCGAGCGTTGTAAGCAAACTCTGCTAGACAGAGATGGTGATCCCAGTCGTCGGAGTCTGCATCGGAGAATGCTCTCAAGTAGTTTTCCAATGTCTGATTCAACCGCTCACTCACTCCATCTCCTTGAGGTCTGAATGCTGTCGTCATCTTTTGCTTCACTCCTAGCAGCTCGCACAACTTATTCCAGAAGGTTGAAATGAACTTTGCATCGCGGTCCGAAACAACCACATTTGGCAAGCCATGAAGTCGAAATATCTCCTGGTGAAATCTCAGTGCCACGTCATTTGCTGTGTCGGTGCCCTTCCCGGCCACAAGGTGAGCTCTCTTTGTCAAATGGTCAATCACGACCATAACGCTATCGTGGCCACGAGGCGTCAGTGGTAGGCCAGTAATAAAGTCCATGGCAATGTGGCTCCATCGCTGAGTTGGGATGTCATGGCTGTTCAAAAGTCCAGGAGGTCCTTCATTACGAGCCTTGGTTCGAGCACAAATTTCACAGCCTTTCACGTACTTGGCAATATCACCGAACATTCTAGGCCAATAGTAGTGTTCATCAATCAGACGGCTCGTGCGGTCAATACCCGGATGGCCATACACGGGACTGTCGTGGAACTCCTCGCAGACATGCTCCAACAGCTCACGCACACGTGGCAGCACGAATCGAGGTGAATCATGATGCCCTGCTTGGTAGTTTAACCGCCCGTCAACCAGAGAGTAGCGTTCCAAATGTCGTGGAGCTGCTAAATGAAGCGATTCCTTCGTTTTCTCTGAATAGGTAGGATCCAGTAGACGCAATAGAGCTTTGGTCGTGTCGTCCTCCTCATATCTTCGCACTGCTGCCACCACTGTAGCCGACAGAGAGGTGTCAACTCGCAGGCGTACTTGCCGACGAGTTGAAATCGTGGCTAGTGTAACCGGCTCAGAGTTAACCATAAAATCTGGCCTGCGCGAAATGCCATCGGCGACATTGTTCTCCGCTCCTTTAATGTACCGAATTTGAAATTGGTACTCCGCCAGCTCATCGTACCACCTGGCGATACGTCGCGAGATTGATTTTTGCTTGAACATTGTCTCCAAACTCTTGTGATCAGTCTCCACTACGAAGGGTCTGTCCAGGAGATACACACGTCAGGTACGAAGCCCAAACAGAATGGCAAGAAGTTCATTCTCGCGAATGGAGTAGTTCAATTCTGCAGCTTTGTATTTCCGTCCAGCAAATGCAACGGGCCTTTCGATCTCTATGCCATTTTGCACTTCTTTCTGGTAAAGGACACCTCCCACAGCAAAGTCGGACGCATCCATCCTCATTCATGAAGAAATCCTTTCCAAAGTCAGGAATCGCGAGTACCGGGGTTTGGCCAATCTTTTCCTTCAACCGCTCAAAATGTTTTGTCAGGGCGGGAGTCCATTCCACCTGCTTGCTCTTAGACTTCAGCAAATTGAAGAGGGGTCCTGAATCGTCAGCGAAACGTTGGCAGAACCGCTGAACGTACGCAGCAGTACCCAGAAATGACTGCAGGTCATGCCTCGTAGCTGGCTGTGGCCAATCCTGAATGACCCTCACCTTGTCGGGGCTGATCCTGACTCCGTCACGACCGACAATATCACCCAGGCATGGAATGGAATCCGCGCAGAACACACATTTGCTGAGTTTCACAAAGAATTTGTGCTCATCCAGCCGTGCAAAGACTTGATCCAGGGCGTCCAAATGCTCCTGCAGGCTAGTAGTCCTCGTGAATACATATATGTCGTCGAAGTAGCTCTGACAAATATCTACTAGATCACTCAGGATTCCTCGAATACCATCATTGAAGGTTGCCGGGGCATTGGACAAGCCCATTGACACAACCAAATACTCGTAGAGGCCGTCTGGTGCTTGAAACGCGGTGTACGGAATGTCAGTCTCTCGCATCCTGAACTGGTAGTATCCACTAAGCAGGTCGAGACAGGAGTAGTAGTACGCACCCTGCATCTTTTCCAGAATCTTGTCTTTTCTTGGCATTGGCATTGTACGCCGGACAGTATTAAGGTTCATCGCACGAAAATCATGTACAATTCGCCAACCATCCGGTTTGCGGACACAAAACGTAGGTGCTCCATGAGGAGAGGTCGAGCGGCGAATGTACCCGATCGCTTCCATCTCCCGAACCCATCGAGTGATCTCAGCTTCTTGGGCTGGTGACTGCCGCCATTGCTGTCGGAAAACAGGCTCCTCCGACTTGACGTTCATCTTGTGTAGCCCGCGCTCCACAGGTGGTAGCTCAGCCGGAAGTTTCTTCCTGAACAAGCTTGGGTACTTACACAGGTAAGGGTACACCGGGTGTCCGCTGAAGTCCTCAATGTCCTTAGCTTTCGTAATGACTGGCACCTCCGTTGGTTTGATCATCAGTACGAACTCTACTTCCTGTGGCTTTTTCATCAGCCGCCGAAATTGTTTCAACGAAATGACTTTCGTCTCCCCCGTTTCCAACGAGTAAAACGACTGCTGCTCGGCCAACTTGGCGGAATCTTTCATCCGAACGCGCTCGTGCTGCTGAATGAGTGAGCATGAAGCATTTCCATCGATGGCCGGATGCTGGCCGTTCTCCAGTCGATGCGAGGATTCACATGGCGTAGCCACGGCATGCCAAGTAGTATTTGTTTGTCCTCCGGCACTGGATGTAGAAGAAATTCAGCTGAGTACCGTTCCATTCCTTCCAAACGGAGAGTAAGTTGCGTAGTTTTCTTTGGTACCACAACACTCTCCGCATTGGCCATCGTCAACGATAGTAATACATCGTGCTCCACAACATTATCCATCAACCCCAACTTCTTCACAAATTCAGGGGTTACTGCATTTATCGAGGCTCCGCTGTCGACGAAACCAGTAGCAGCTACCACTTGCTCGGCTAGCTGCACGCCACACTCCAAGTTCACAAACGGGTGTCTTGAACTCTCACCGACATGAATGAACACAGTCTCGTGCTCGACACCCGGCTTCACCACGTCTTTCTTCCCTCCGTTCTCCGACTTCATCTCAACCAATCCACGCCTGTCCCGTTGTATGGGCTTGGGACCAAACCCGCTTGATCGCCCGGCATCAAGCGGTTTTACTCGTTTAAATGCTCACGAGCCTCAGCGGCATCATCCACAATGAGCTTGTCCACGAGTGCGTAGTACTTGGCTCGATAGTCGGTGTTGTCTGACTTCGCAGGTTTTCGAGTACTCGCTGGGCCCCGGGACGCTTCTCTGGGTACTTAGTCCAGCAGTCGTCTGGGTTGTGAAAACCTTTCTCACAATGATGGCACTTCTTCTTTCCGCCAGCGCGAACCGCGTTGCTGTTCGACTTTGGTGGAAGTGAGGTGTTTCTCGAAGCAAACTTGTCCTTGGATGTTCCACTTGAGTTGTCCTTCGCCGTACCGTGCCCTGGCTTGTTCTCCTCGAGCCGCTCCAGTTCGACTTCACTGAAACCTTCTGCAATCACATCCTCAAGTGTCGTTGGCTTCTTGCGCAGAATCTGCTTCCTCAAGTTACTGCTACTTAGTCCCTTTAGGAAGATCTCCATCGCAGAAACAGGATCGAGCGGCACCAAGCGAAGTTTTTCCTGAAACTTGGCTACATAGCCCTGGTAGGAACCCCTCTGTTTGAAATTCAGCAGTTCGTTCCTCAGCTTCTGCTGGAAATTCGGCTCCTTGAAGTTCTTCTCCATGGAAATCTTCATGTCACTCCAGGTCTTCGCAGTCACCGGGCTGGTCATGTAGGTCTCATACCAGGTGGCTGCATTATTTCGCACACATTGGCCAAGCTCGAGGCCGACGACCGCGTCATCAACAGCTAAGTCGTACCCCTTAAAGGCAAAATACGACTCGAACTGGAAGATGAAGCTGTTAAGCCTCACTCCATCAATGTCTCCTTCGAAGATAGGAGGCTTTGTCTCCATTTTCCGCAGCTGTCGCGGAGCCGAAGCCGCCATCTCGACAACGCCCTGCTGGTGGTAAGGTGAACTGGCCGACTGCGCAGACGAAGGTTGCTGCTGGTGTTGTTGCTGCTGGTGTTGTTGCTGCTGGTGTTGTTGCTGCTGGTGTTGTTGCTCATGCAGCTGTTGCTCATGCAGCTGTTGCTGGTGCTACTACAGATTCGCGACGGCGGCCGCCGTTTGCTGCGCCAGCTCCTGAACCTGGCCGACAGCCGCAACACGAGTCTGGAGCTCAGTAATAGCCGCAACAGTCTGGGAGACGGCGTCTTGAAATTGACCCATCGCAGCAGTATTCTGCTGGGTCGACTCCTGCGTGGTCGCCACGGTTCACACAAGGGCGTCGATGCCGTCTAGGATCCGGTCCAGGCGGTGGTTCACCTGGCCGATGCGCTCGTCCATCTCAGCCATAGTGGCCTCAACGTTATTGATGCGTTCGTCGGTTGGGTCAACTGGTCCGTTAACCAGCGCAAGTTGACGTTCAGCAGCTCGACGGCGCGTCTCCATGGTCGTTGTTTCCGCAAATTCTACTATGTCGCAAAAGCGTCGTCACGCTTTGTGTATGGTAGCACTTGAGCAGAGGATTAGTAACTGAAGCACTCAGGCAAGATGCCGTCGCCGTTGCAATCAGTACTGGTTGTTCTTGAACAGGTAAATTGAGATCTGATTGAGATTTAAGTCGTGCTTCGCTACCTAGCTCTTGCTTTCGCACTTTACGACTCTCTCTTGTTTTCATGCAACATGCAGGTCTTGAACTGCAACTTCAATATGATCTTGAACTTGCATTCAAGACGCACAGCCTAAAGCGGATCACAGCTGCCGTGTTCATCCACTAGAAATGGCCGTGTTCAACTTCGTCTTGGTCTCGAAGCTGTCTCGATTTGCACCTCTCAGCAGCTTTAGCGATTCCGTGACATCAAGTAAATCGGGACAACGACAAGAAGAAAAATGCATTGTGGTCGTAGAAGAAGGAGGAGAGCGCTCCCTCGACGATTTTTGTTTTGCCAAATGATGGCACTATCCTATATGGTAAATCTCGACAAACGGCCGCTCATCACGGATGGAAGCAAGGCAGGCGTAGCGGCGGTCACTGAGCTTGGGCCGCAACCACATATATCTACGAGCCGTATTGCTGTGAATCCGAAAAAATGTTCTTGGGGCACCCTTGGTCTGGAGTCCAAACTTTACCTCATCCAGGAATCAGTAGAGTTACGAATCGTTGGTGGTGTAGTTGGCATCAACAACACAGTCAAGTGCTATACGGCTAACACTTACAGCGAGTTGTATGACGTAGAACACGATTACAAAATTAAGCCACTGTTACCGGGAGATATTAATATGCACATCAGCATGTCTACAAACAGCTCTGCACTGGTAGTGAAAAAGTTAACTCTTTTAATTAAGTGAAAGAGTTAATTCTTTCACTATCAGTGCAGGTAGAGCTGTTTCCCCGTGTACTTAAACCTGCCCCAACAATGCTAAGGCCGTCTAATGAAGCGGTTTGTCAGTACTGGTAAAACATGAAGTCGTGTGGCAGCAAAAGAACGACGCTATGGGTCTGCACACCGGCAAAGCGTGATCGGACAACAACGTCTTTGCCATTAATTATTAGAACGGTGTCATCCTTTGGCGAATGTAAACAATATTCGTCTAGATTTATCAGATAGTGCCATTATCCGGCAATAGCCCTGTAAAGCCTAAAATTTATACTTCTAGGCATGAATGTTCCTCACAAAGAAAAAAACGGAAGCAAGTACACACACTCGGCGTTTGCGAAGCACTAGAGTTGATCTAGACTCGGACTAGCCTAAACTTGTGACTCGGTAGTAGCGTCAAATACCAGGTCGATTAGCTGCCTGTATTGACCTGACCAACTCTAGAACCAATTGGCCGCATAAACCTGAAGATACAGCAGGCGGGTCTTTGTCATACCTGAAATACAACTCGGTCAGCGCTAAATGCATTTTTCTGTCAGGAAACGCCAATAATGCTTCCCACCGATCGGTGTTTTCATCTGTGCGCTTCACTTGCTTTGTGCTGATGGTTTGATCTACTTTAAAACAAAATAGTCCCACATAACCTACTACAGTTGGATAAATGTCTGTATTAATTCCTCCAAAACGTTTACACTAATAAGGAGCCGCAAAAAACGGAAGTTTAGGCACACGGGTGAAGATGCAATTTGCTGAAGAATCATGCTTCAGATTGGTGCATTGTGGGAGGTCATACCGACAGCGCGCCTTGCGCTGTCTGCGGACTTGTGCATAGTACATGCGCAGCACAAATTACCAAAAGTCGTAGCAACCGGAATGAGAAACATCGGATGGCTCGCAGTGGTGATCAGTGGACTCGTCTGACAGCCACGCATTACTTCAGAACAGCTCCAACAATGACCCTTGTGCAACGTAACATGCATCAGCTAAACTCAATGCTCGAAGCAATGCAAGCACCACGTCGCACTGCAAGTTACACCGCGTCTCAAGCCTCTTCTTCATGGCCTGAATCATCGACCCGGGCTGCGACGCCAGCTCAATGGGCTTTGCGCGTGACGCCGCCCTTGCTACCTCCGTTCCCGGGTCTGGCAGGGCCTGCGGTCACCCCTAGACAGCTACCGTCACGTACGCTGGAGGAATTCATCCTGACAGTCCTCGTGGAAGGCGCCTCCGTTGTCGCTCACGTCGTTAGCGTCTTCATCAACGCGCTTCTTCCACTTTGAGCAAAACAGCTCGCCGTAAACGTCGTGTCGCGCAACATGCCTATCTTCAAATCTTGGCGAAATCCAGCTGCCGCCACCGATCGCTCAATCACGTCAGCTGGAACATCGCACCAAGCAATCCTCACCCAGTTCGCCACGGTCTCAACCGTCGATGGCTTTTGGTTTCCTCCGCGGGTGTAGAGCACAGCATCAGACTTATTCCAGCCGTCAATGATGGGCGATAGCTTGTCCTTGAACGACTTGTAGATCCCGATGTCTCCTGCTTGCACGTAGGGAGTTAGTCCGCCCGGGATGACGAACATCTGCACCCCTTTCATGATGCACCGAGCCACCGTCTGGCGGCGCGGGTCCTCAAAGTAGACTGCTGTCTCGTCCATCAGAATTGTGTGATCTTCGCTAGGCCCATCGAGGCGTAACGTGAGGTAGCTGGGAAAGCTTACCGCGCGGTCTATCAGCATGTCATCGGTCAGCACGGTAAGGTTCGTCGTGTGGCGCAGTGACAGCCCGTAGCAACGCATGAAGCCGTTGATCCAGCGGTCTGAAGCTACGAAATCAGCCTCGCCCAGCTCAGACGCGGCTAGCCACTGTCCGGCGTCGCGAATCCAATGGCGAGAGACCTTATCTTTCGCAGATCGGACAGCACTTGGTCGAATTGGATATCCTCCATCACGGAGATCCGTGACTTAACACCAGCCCCGCTCAGACGGCTGCGCAGTGCTGGCGCGGCCTTGATAGCTGTGTGCTGCTTCCACCAGTAGCGTACCTGAGCTTCGGAGACCATCCAGCCGCACTCGTTCTTGAAGTACGCAGCTACAGGGGTGGGCACACCACCGTTTTGCCTCTTTCTTCTACGCCATTGACTTGAGCATGCGTGACGCGGGCATCTTTCACTGGGAGCGGGTTTGTTGGAGGGTTGCTTATAGGGTCTGATAAAACGCATAATGAAGAGGAGTGGCCTAGAAAATCGATGGTTCTGGTCATTGGTGGGTGAGGTGAGGGTATTATATTTGGTACGGAACACAATTATCTGAGTACCGGCAAAATGGTACCCAATTTGGTCTAGGTACACTATTTGGAAAAGTACTATATTCGGCATTAGAGAGGTTTCGCAGGTGCGACTTGAGGGAGTTATGGACGTGGCGCACCAACATCAAGATTGATTGTCATTTTCGATTTCGCTTGTTCTAGAAACAGGTTTAGCACAACCACTTGGACGTGTAGCTCGTCACTCCCGAACGAACGCCAACATGAACTTGTCAAGAGCTCTTACGCTCCACGCCGCCGGCGTGCTAACCGAGGAGGAAGCGCTTCTGCTGCTTTCCTCACGACAAGAGCCGTTGCCTACTGTACCGCGTAGGTTTACCTACGGCGAGCGCTTCAACATCAACGCCCTCAACGACCACGAGACGCGGTTTTACTTCCGCTTCTGGAAGCGGGATCTGTACCAGCTCTACGAGTGCCTCGGTCTGAGCGAGCAGTACGTGTTGCCTAATCGGTCAGTAGTGAGCGGCTTTGAGGGGCTGTGCATTTTGCTCAGACGGATGGCCGATCCTGGCCGCTACGGCGACTTGAGCTCTCTCTTTGGGCGTCACCCTACCGTCATATGCATGGCTTTCAATCTGATGGTGCGCGTGGTGTACGACAAGTTCAGTGTTCTGCTCTCTATTGAGAGCGGAGTGGTGGCAGGGAGTAAGCGCGAGCGGCACGCTGCCGCTATCGCTGGGCGCGGTGCGCCTGTGTCTAAGTGCATTGGTTTATCGACGGTACAGTGAGAGCAATCGCTAGGCCGACGAAAAACCAAAGGCAAGTGTACAATGGACATAAGCGAAAGCACGCACTCAAATACCAGGGAGTCATGGCGCCTCCCTGGTATTTGAGTGCGTGCTTTCGCTTATGCCCATGCCTGCGTTTTCTTTCCGTACGACTCGCCAAACGGGTTGCGCGCGTGCGCCTCGACGATGAGCTCGTAGTCCGTCTCCTCGTTGAACCGCACCATCGTTTTACGCCGCTTGGCGGGCGGTGGCTTCGCTGCTGAGGATGACTGTGCCTCCGGTTCTTCCATTCTGCTTTCGAGCCCCAAGTTTCTACGCGTAGGAGGCCTCCAATTCCCCTCAAACGAGTGGAAACCAACGGGTAAGTGCCTGGCTCTGCATTAGGGTTGTGAAATGACAAACACTCATTCCCCCAAGTTGCTCTCCTAAACCTCTCTATTATCCGGTAGACAGCCAATCCAATCTCAGCCTTCGCGAAGCCCAAGAATACCGGTTGATGAATTTCATGCCTGCTCATCGATTTGACGGGCTGTGCAACCAAAAGACTGCACCCATTTGTACCATATATATGGTACATTAGTATGTGCCACCCCAATGGTACACGGCAAGAATACCTAACGTGGTTTACCAATTCATGGACTTTTACCAGATCATGAGCTAATCGGTGTTTTGTCCAGTCATATCCTTCTATTTTTAGGAAATAGACTTTGATTGGCTCGCTCCTTTATTTCCCAGATCATGGACCCGGAACTCCTTGCATTCAACTCGGTAAGATACCGGCCCCCCTCACTGAAAGACATTTGTGACTGAAGCTAAGAGCTTCTGCATAGAGAAATAAGTGAAAGGAAGCCCCATTAAGGTTCTATACCATCATGGGCCGTCTCTAGCGTCACTATATGCGCTACGATGCAACGCCACAAAAAGAGCCGTCGAGAACGTGTTGCTGGACCCACCATGCACTTTAAGCTTTGGGAACCACTACTCACTTCTTCCTGCTGAACTGGTAAGCGATAGCGCCTACCAAGCGCTACAGTTGGCGCTGCAGTGTGAGGGCTTGTGCTTTATATGGAAATTTGTATAGGGAGGAGGGGGGCCATCAACTGGTCAGAGGGAAAGAAAAAAATAGATTACGGTCCGATTGCCTGGTGCATTGCTCATTCAAATTTGATTCAAAAAGGGCGGGAAGGCTTTCAAAAATAAGAACCCTGTCTTCTGATTGGATGGATAGCTTGTTTGTATTCATTACTCAAATATTGATGACAATTCCGACGATTTCGCATGAGGTCCTCCTGGAGGTCCATGAATTGGAAAACCACGTTAGGAATAAAAAGTGTACCCTGGTTACACATATGTAACCCTGAGACCGTACCCGAACCCCATTAGCAACTTGTCACGCATTGCGCGGCCCATCACCTTTCGCCATTTTCGTGGTGGTCCTGACAAACGGAGGAGAGGTCCAACGAGTCAACGCCAGTCTCACTTTGTCGTCTCCCTTCCACCTCCAGCACCGCCACAATGTACTCGCCCGCGCTCTCCGGCGCAGTCAAGCGTCGGAGCAATTCCAACTCCACGCCGGCCGCCGAGCGCGCCGCGCAACGCGCCGCCGAAACGGCCCGGAATGAGACATCGGAGCGCCGCCGCCGCCACCGCAGCTGGGTGGACGAGGGCTCGCCCTGCAATGGGGAAGCCATGACGCTGCTAGTCGGCAACGACCTTCAGGCAGATGGTGAAGCCTCGACGAGTGTCGTAAGCACCAACCAACTGGCCAAATTCACGAACGCGCTCATGTTCGGCGTCATCAACTCGATCCTGACCATCCCGTGCATGTATGGCTACGCGGCCATCATCTTCGGGCACCCGGACTTCGCCAGCTTCATGCCGGCGCTGTCCAAGCTCGTCATGTTCTCGAGCGTCGTGCACCAGGTCATGTTCACGCTGCTGAGCTCGCTGCCCTTCGCCATCGGCCAGGTGCAGGACGCGGGGCTAATCTTCCTCAGCGCCATCGCCACGTCCATCTGCAACTCGCTGGGCGAGGACGTATCGGTTGCGGCCAAGGTGACGACTACGGTGGTGACCATTGGCTTGGCCACGGCGTCACTGGGCGTGGTGCTGGTGCTGCTGGGCAAGTTCAAGCTGGCGGGCCTTGTGTCGTACCTGCCCATGCCCGTGGTGGGCGGCTACCTGGCCTTCATCGGTCTCTTCTGTATGTACGCGGGGCTCTCGCTGTGTACGGGACTGGTGATCAATGACTTCTCGTCCATGATGCAGCTGTGGGACCCACACTACATGCTGCTCTGCGTTCCGGGCATGCTGGGCGGAATCATTCTGCTGTTGGTGTCGCAGCGCTGCGAGAACTCGTTCGCGCTGCCTGCGACGATCCTGCTCATGCCGCTGGTGTTCTTCGTGGTCTTGGCGCTGTTCGGGATCTCGCTGGATGAAGCGCGCGAGTTCGGATGGGTCTCGCCGGCGTCGGACCCCGCTGGCTTCGTGCAGATGTTCGACCTGTTTAACTTCTCGCAGATGCACTGGAACCAGGTGCCGCGACAGATCACGACGTGGCTCGGAATGACGTTCGTTGTGGCCTTCTCGTCGTGTCTGGATGTGGCGGCTATCGAGATGGACATGGGCAGCCAACTTAACATCAACCACGAGCTCAAGTCCGTCGGCTGGTCCAACTTTGTGAGCGGCCTGCTGGGCGGATACACGGGCTCGTACATTTTCTCGCAGACCATCTTCACCTACCGCTCTAAGACCAATTCGCGCGTCGTAGGCGTCTGCGTTATCATCTCCGAGTTCGCCATCGTGCTGGTGCCGCTTTCCGTCATGAGCCTCGTGCCGCGCTTCTTCTTCGCCGCGACGCTCATCTTCATCGCCATCGACCTCATGATCGAGTGGCTCGTGCACGTGTACCACAAGATTCTGCCGCGCGAGTACGTGGTGCTGTGGCTGTCTTTCATCGCGATCAACGTTGTGTCGCTGGAATTGGGCATGCTGATCTCGATCGGCTTCGCCATCATCAACTTCCTGTTCGGATACGCTCAGGTCCGCGTCGTCAATCGCCGGTCACGTTCCTCCGCTGCTGTGCGGAAACTCGCGGCTCGCACGTTGCTGGGCCAGAAGCGCGACGCCATCGTGTACTTGGAGCTGTATGGTTATCTGTTTTTCGGCTCGTCGGTGCAGATTCTCGAAGACGTGCTGAAGGCTGTCCACGTTCGCAAGCCCCGCGCAGCTCTCAAGCAGAAATCAAACCGGAAGGTGGAGATTGAGCCCCAGTATTACGCTGACGACTCCGGTATTCCACTGACGCCCGTGTCAAAGAGAGATGTCCCGATCCAGTGTCTGGACGGCAGCCCTGCGCCTCACCCGGACGGCCTGCCGACTGAATACGTCGTCATGGACTTCAGCCGCGTCTCTGGTATGGACGCGACGGCTGCACGCAGTGCGTTCATGATCTTGCAGCAGCACTGCAAGCGCCACGAAATCACCGTCATTTTTGCCGATGTCCTGCCCGAGATTCGCAGCCTGCTGCTGAAGAACGAGATCGCAGAAGAGGACAGCTTCTTCCTCCACGCTGAGGCGGCCTTGGAGTTCTGTGAGAACCAGTTGCTGGTGAACACGATCCACGCGCAGGAACTCACCAACTACCACGAATCCATGAGTGTGCTCCTGCACCGCTTCATGGGTGAGCCCGACGACTCGCCGCTCTTCCGCGGCGTCGACCAGTTCTTCCGTAAGTATGAGGTGCCCGCTGGTTATGAGTTCTACCGCGTCGCGTCGTACCCGGATCGGTTCTACTTCCTCGCCAGCGGCCGCGTCGCGCTCTTCATGAACGACGACGGCAGCGTGGCCCCCGGGAAGTCCATGACTCTGCTGGAGAATGTGATGCCCGGCGCCATGTTTGGCGAGGTCGACTTCTTCGGCCGCCAATACCGCTACATGGCTGCCACCGCGCTGCAGCCGTGCACTGTGTTTGAGATGACCCGGGAGACGTACGAAACCATGGATGAACTGGCACCTGCTCTTTGGAACCGCCTCCGGGACGTCGTCATGCAGTCAATGGCACTGTCGATCACCAACACCACATCGATCAACACGCTGAACAACGCCAATGGCAATCTCCCTACCTTTGCTTAGCACTTCAGCATATCAATACATACTTAGAATTTCAGCAAATTGTCAAGGTGTTTGATGCCTTACCCATGGAGCCACTCTGCCCGACACTAACTGGCCGTCCTTCAAAGAATCTATGCTACCCGTTGCTCAAAAGCGGAAGTTGCGAGCAAGATCACGAAGTGCGTTCTGCTCAGCCCATTGACACCTTAAGACCACACTCTCCGCGCTAGGGTCGAACACGACAAGCTTCACAAGGAACATAGAAAGCAGTTAGCCATTGCGCGCGCGTCCTTTCTCGATAACCCGCACTTACCATGGGAGCCGTCGCGACATAGAATAACCCCGCGCGTTCTTCGTGACACAATGAATTGCCAAACAAGTCGAGGAATTGCTCTTGCTCGAGTGTGTGCTGCACCGGTTCTTGCGAATGAAACGCTGCAGACGTGTAGAACGTAAAATCGTGCGTCATGCTGAACAGCGTCATAAAGGCAAGGCGGCGCACTCCGTCGCATGCCACTTCCAGGTCGTGCTTGTTTGTGTTCTCACGGGCCATGCGGCCGACCTGCCGCAGCTTCGTTCTGAACATTCCGACGACCGAGTCCAGTATGCGCTGCGCGTCGACAGAGGCGATTCGGCATTCGCCTCGGTATCGTGTGGTGAGCATTCCCGTGCGTTCCGCCTCGGCCTTCTTCAGCCGTTCCAGCTGGGCCTTGCACGCCGTTAGCTCCTGGACGATTGAATCTGTGCGCCCCACGTCAGGACCTCGATCCTGCAGTCGAAGCTGCGCCCGAGCAGCTGCTAACTGGTTCTTTGCTTCGGTAACCTCGCGCTTGGTCTTCTCTTGTGCTGCTGTAACCTCGTTCTTGGCACGCACGCGTACTTCGTCGTTTTCGATTAACATACGCTGCAAGCGTTTCCGTAACCCATTATTCTTCTCCTCCAACGCAGCCTTTTCATCACGCTCCTTCTTGAGGTCAGCCATCAGCGCAGTCACATTCACGGGTTGCCCGTTTTCATCCAGCATCGTGACCGCTCGCTGCGCACTAACAGACACACATGGATAATCAGCCAAATACAGTCCTCCACCCGACAGTCAACTCAAATACTCACGGTCTTGCTCGTTTCCTTGGCTGTGGCTGCTGTCCACCCTTCATCGGTGTGCTTGTTGTAATGGGGATAGAAGGAGGCGGAACTCCCGTCTGAGGCACCGAGGTCGTCAGTGGATGGCCGGCAATGATCCTTCCTGGCTGGCCACGCGGACTCGCCCCATTCAGAGGCCAATAGGCCGGCGACGACGGCACCGACCCACCATCACTAGTTACTGGCGCTGGCTTCATTGACGCCGCGCCCCAAGGGTTGATCTGTGCAGCCTGCGACGTCACCGCAGCTCCGGCTGAAGTTGTAGAGGCTGAAGCAGCAGCTGAACTTGCTCCTCCGTGGGGAGATCGTGCATTCGTCTGACTTCCAACCGGTACAGGCTGGTGGCCATTATGCTCCTGAGTAGGCGCGCCATAGCGTTCGATCTCAAAGAGCAACTCCCCTGGTGGCGTGGCCTTGAGGTGCTGAATAACGTTAAAAAATTCTAGCCCCGTGAGGTCCACGCCGTCCACGGACAGCAGCGTGTCCCCCACCTGCAGACTCGAGTCGCCGCCCTGCAGCGTCGACACCTGCAGCCGTTTGTACCGGTCGTGACGCACGCCGAAGCCCAGTTTGTCCCCGTACTTAATCACGCGCACCTTCATGCGGCGAGCGCCGTCGCCGCGCGGCGCCTCCACGCGGAACTTCTTGCGTTGTGGCTGCATCGGAGAGCCTTCACCCCTCGCTAAAGTTGCTTGAGGATTGCTACTGTAGCCGGCGGGCGACGCCGTGCCGGCCACGACCGTCGACTGTCGAGAAGGGGCCTTGGTATGCGAGAACACGACAGTGTCGCTGCTGAGTGAAGACACGGCGGGGGGCCCGGACGCGCCGGCGCGGGGCGGGATGTGCGCCATCTTGTCGGCTGATCTATCGCAGCTAGCAGTGCAAAGTGAGACTATACTTTTTGCGCCATTTTTTAAACGTGTGTGGCGCACACCATCATCAGATCTGAGTATCTGGGTATTTGGGTACGAAGTTCGTACCCAAATTCTCGGCGTCAGAGTGGAATAAAGCAGCCATGAGCGTGAACGTCTGGACGGCGGCGAGCGACGGCGACTTGGACAGCGTCAAGGCGTTCCTGGCCAGCGGAGGCGACACCAATGCCAAGGACGAGTATGGCTACACGCCGCTGTAAGTGCGAGATATTGGATTGAGGTGCGGAAGACTGGGTGGGTGCTGACGAGTTGACACTGCGCTGACAGGCAAGCGGCGGTGAGCTACAACCACATGGAGCTCGTGGTGTTCCTACTGGCGAGCGGCGCGGACGCCAGGCTCGGTGGGCGAACCTTTTTACTATACTATGTGTGTGAGTTTTTATAGCTGATGCGGTGCTGTGCGGACTTGCAGGAGACAACGAAATGGACACGCCGCTGCACCGCTGCGAGACGGTTGAGTGCGCCAAGCTGCTGCTCGAACACGGCGCGGAGTTGAACGCGCGCAATACCGAGGGCCAGACGGTGAGTTGGTGATGAAAGGTTTGAGCGCAGCGACGTACAATAGGTGGTCTAATTGGGTCGAGTGCGTTATGAACAGCCGTACGACGTTGCTATTGAAGACGAGCACGAGGAGCTGAAGACGTTGTACGAGAACCTGGGTGCTGAGAAGTCTAGCAGTATCCCAGAAGAGCAGGAGGAGAGCTTCCCCAACGGTGTCGACCTCGAAGGATAGATAGACTGCTGCATGCATGTAGCAACTCTATTGTATTTTGAACACGGGTAGACCTCTTTGTCAAAACTGCTCGTCGCCGACTCAAAGTGCAACGAAGCCAAGGTCGCGTCATTCGATTGATCCAACTGGGCAGAAGGAGACGGCTGTGTTGCACGGCCTCAGCACCAACGTAATGGCCAGCGTATCGGCTCGTGCAAGATTCAATTCGTGCAATGCTACCGAGACGTTAACGCCGCCTACTATATGCACTCTTTCCTATCGCAACATTTGTTGTTTGTGTTCACTCAGCAAGAGGTTGTCAACACTACCCGCTGTCAAACGGTTCAGGCTCATTATATCATTTTAGTATCATCGTGAACAACTCGCAATTCAGGAGACAGACATGTATTCATGCACGTGCAAAGGCCCTTCTTCCATCTGCACGCAAGGAGGCAAATTCTCAACTGATCAAGTGCAACTCGTTGCATCCCTCCAACAGTCGGCAAATTCTGTCCAATGGTTTTGTACCATGCCCATTGGCTCAAGCCAGCATGGCTACATTGGTGTTGAACACACCACTCTTGACCGCGTAACGGTGCTCGACCACCGAGCAGGCACGACGCACCATGGACAACACTGCATCTTGGCTCAGCTTTGACTCGCACAAGTCCATCAATGCTCCAACATACTTCAGACTGTAGCTAGTGATCCCACCAGCGTACGAGCAGGACGTCTGGAAGACACGAGTGGCCTCCTCGTGGCATCCAAAGCGCTGGGGCTCTTCAACTTGACGCAAAGCCGAACCCGTCTGCTGCTCATAAAGGGCTCGGATCGTCTCGAACACCTCGTCCGCAGTTTCACGAGCTTGAATAGTTGCAGTGAGCCCGTCAGCAATATCTCGCCGATCTTTACCCGGTGCAGCTCGCAGATAACGGTAGAACGCGACAACGAGGTCCACGTCGTGGGCATCCACCGCGCTGTCAACTGCAGACCTGCCAACACTTCCGGACAGCAACTCGGTCTCGTCACTGGCGGACTCGTCGTCGTTTGCATTCTTGTCGTACGTGGACTGGTAGTTGCCCACAATCTCGTGGCTGAGCTTGGAGAGTCCGAACGACTTGACGTGGCTCTTGGTGGTCGCGTTCTTCACTCGGTGGAACTGCGTCGTGAGTGACTCCCCCGACAGGTCCGTGAGGTCGCTGTCTTCCATCCAATTGATCGAGTACAGATCCCCGAGACACGAGCCGATGCGCTCGCCATTCACCTCATCCAACGGAGGGCAGTACGCAGCCCACGAGGACTCGTCGCCGTTCGCAGCCGTCGTGACGTACGCGTTGATGCTCTTCATGAAACTGTCGGAGAACATCGAGCCCGACTCACAGGCTTCCATGTAGAACACGAGCTCCTTGTACATTTTCTTGTCGTGCATTGTCGTCATCGCCTTCTTCAGCTTCGCAGCCGTGAGCGGCTTCATGTGTGGGAAGTAGACGTTGCCACGAGACCCGTGGTCCACAAAGTTGACGAAGACTCGGTCCTCCGCTGTGCTGTTAAGCACCTTCTTGTTGAATGCGCCCGAACTGTTGCCCGTGAGGACATTGAGGAACGTTTCGGGCGTCACTTCGACGCCGCGGTAGTCGATGTTGCAGCCCTTGTACACGTCGACGGGCTGCGAGCCGTTCTTGGCCGAGGGCTTGTTGAAGATCTGCCCCGGGTACGGGTTGCGCTCGTGCCAGGCCACGTCGTCGAACATCATGAGCACCACGTTTTCGGCCGGGATGCCGTGGCGCCGCACGACGTGGTAGGCGTGGCAGGCGTCCGCCTGGTGCCTGTAGTTGCTGTATCCGTTGGAGCCGGCCACGATGACCGCCCAGTGCTCGGCGAGCACCACGGAGGGGGCCAGGAGAGCGCTGAGCAGCGCTGCGAACAGAGGAATCAGGGGCGCCATCGTTCAGGGAGATCGGAGGATGGCGAATGGGTTGCGCCCCTCTGACAGAATTGTTCTCTTCAACAAAAATGTAGCCAAGTATCGGGATAGAGAGGGGAGCCTATGAAAATGGCCCAAGCGGAGACATGCGTCCAAAAGCGCTCATGCTTGTGCGATGTCTGTGAAGCTTTGATGATATCCTCGTTCCAATAGATCACGCTTTCAGCGCTTGGCCTCAGTCCAGTTTTCTTCGAGTATATTTGAGTAGATACAATCGTCGTGCAGCGAAACAATTTTATTTACGGAACGCACTAGCGTGTGTACATACTGCAAGATAGCGTTGGCAAGACTAAAACAATTGAAGGAGGGTCAGTTCAAATGGGGTACGTTGGACTATGCGGCAGGTGTCTCCATGTATGTTGAAGGGCGCGGTTTCGCCGGGGCAATCCGCCAGAGATTTACATTGTATGTACGCAGCAATTCGACAACTCGAAGCAACATGGCGCAGCAACGAAAGTTTACATCTTACAATCGCTTGCACGTTCGTGCTCGGTGCGACGCGCAGAATTCGCCCGCACTTCTTGTCCAAACTGAAGACTGGGCATGTTGTAGTTAGTTGGCAGAATCGACGACAACTTGCCAACTCTAGAAACGAAGCAGTCTCTGCACCGCTGAGAACGGAAGTTAATCAAGGCCAAACAACGTTTGCCAAGACTGCACGGCCTTCGTGGTGATCATCACAGGCGAGCCTGCCTGCTGCTTGGCAACAACTTCTCGTGGCGAAAAGCTGAAGCCACACGCTGAGATCGGGCTGCGTGCTGAGATGCCGTTACGAACCGACACCGATCCCAATTACGGCCAATCACGAGGCCGGAAAGCGGCCGAAAGAGTCGGTTACAACGAGTCTGACTATCTGAAAGGATCCGCATTAAAAGCCTCCGGTACTGCATGACCTGTTAAAATTGGTCCACTAGTTGTCCACAATGGCTCTAATTGTCCCCTGCAAACCAATGAACTGCAGAAACGACATATTTTGATACTGTCACTGTGGTCGCCACGGTGGAAAGAGCGCCTGGCTCTGCGCTTTGTGTCACGACGGGACCCGGTCGGCAGGTCTAAATTTAGACTTGGCCCCCATACTGAACGCCAGTGAGCAGCCGTTATTCCGGAATTTCGACACGCAAAGGAGCTGGCCAACGAAGGACGAAGGTCATCACCTTCCTGCGCCTTGGCCGCCATCAGCCCATTGCCCGGCCACCGAGCGAGTGAGCGAGCGCGCCGGCCAGCGCCGGACGAGTCCGAGCCTACATATCCCTCCCTGTCTAGCGCAAGTAAGTCCCGACCGCCTCCCCAGGCGTGTATATAACCCCCACCTCGTACTCTGGCGATGCGGAGACGCAGGCCGCAGCTGCTGCTGGCGGCGCTGGCGGCGCTGCTGGCGGACAGGATACAGGCCCAGAGCGCGTCCACGTCCTCTGCAGGCTCCGTGACGGCGGCAGACACCACCGAGGCCGACGACTGCTCGGCCTGCTGCGTGTCGTCCTCGTCGTCGGCGTCGCTTCTGGCTAGCGGAGACCCGGACCTCTCGCTGCTCTGCTGCCAGGAACAGCAGCCAAGAAACCTCTTCGGGACGGCGCACGGCGAGTGCAGCGGCCTGCCGTGCTGCGAGTACAGCGGGCGCAAGGCGCAGAACCACCAGGCCTGGTTCCCATGCGTGGCCTTCCCCACGTGTCAGAACGACTCGAACAAACAGGCCTTCTGCAACGGACAGGACCTCTGGTACTACACGGAGGGCTACGACTGGTCGTGCACGGACGAATGCTGCTACGGACTCGTGCTGGACTCGAACGTGTGGAGAGGCTACGAGAACAACTACCCGGGGCAGACCAACGGCACGTTCGGAGTCACCATCACGCCCACGGACTTCATCGACGTCTTCTACCCGGACGGCATGGCCGGCGAGACGTACACGGTACACCAGATCATGCTGGCCAACCCGCCAGGATACAACTTTACGGAGGACTGCTCGTGTTATTTGGAGCGCGTGGCCAACTCGACGGCCAACGCGCAGCGTGAGAGCACGACGTGCGAGGTGTCGACTTTCCTCGGAGGCAACAGGACCTACTTGACGGTGGACATCACGGAGAACTACCAGTCGAACGAGACGTTCGTGTTTCTCTTCGATGGCGTGGTGACGCCGACCGGTATGAACGACAGCGCCAGTATGACGTCCAACGTGGCGTACACGACCACTTCCAACCTCACGCCCGTGTACTTCATCTTCAACGACTCGGAAAACACGGCCTTTGACACGTACGTGCGTATGACGGACCTGACCAGCGCGACGCTGTCGAGCGGATCTTTCCTGCCGGAGAACATTTACCCGGGCAACTCGGGCAACGCCAGCGTTACGTTCTACACGGACGCCAACATCCCCAAGGGGAGCTCCATCAAGATGACGTTTGGCTCCAAGTGGGGGTTCTCGGCCGACGCAGTGTGGTCGTGGGAGGTCTACCCGCTCGTGACCTCGAGTGAGGACGATTTTTACGGCTTTGCGTTAGCCACTACTACTACTGAGACAGAAGACGGCGGCGCAAACAACTTTACGTCGGCGACCTTCTCGTCTTCGGATAACTCGTGGACCCTCGTTGTGGAAGAACCGATCTCGATTGGCTGGGTCAGTCTTGGCGTCGACACTGTGAAGAACCCGTCGGTGGCGTACTCTGGACTGGACGCCACTTCGATCAAGATCCGTGACCCGGACGACTTACTCATCATTGAGGGCTCGTTTTCGGCCATTTCCGTTTATTTGACGTCTGGCGCGACGGCGAGTCCGTACAACTACGTGACCATGGTCGTGCTTGTGGGGTCGCTGGCATTCTGCAGTGTTGCAATCCGGAAGAACGGCCTGTCGTTCTCGCTGGGCTCCATTTGGACGGATATCACCGCTATTTGCACCGTGTTGGCGCTGTGCACGGCTATCGTGAACAACTTCATCTGGTTCTTCACGCGTGGCAGCACCTACTTCTACATCATGCACGCGTACCTGTGCTTCACGTTTACGATGCTCACGGCTGTGTGTTTCCACTGGGGAACAGTGCTGAGTTTGCGCCTCCGGAAGCTTCCCAAGCGCACCGCAGTTGTGGCGTTCATCGTGCTGAACATGCTCTTCTACGCGTTCCAGATCGGCTATCTGCTGAACTACCATACCCTGATCGGGCGCGTGTATGAGTCCGAGAACGATGTCACGACTCTGGCGTATCAGCAGTGCAATGAGGACGCTGACACGTCCGCCACCGTCTTCTCGGAGATCCAGGGCTACCTGTGGGCGTGCTACGCTCAAGACGACGACAACTTCTTCCTCGTGTCGACGTCCGTCACGTACGGTATCTTCTTGGTGCTCACGTTCGTTGTAATGGCTTTGGGCGTGATGGTTATGCGACGTGGTAAACTGCTACTCGGCAACGCCTCGGGCCCCCACCAGGTTGTGCTGGTGAAGGCTTTGCGGCTCTACTACGCGCTCATCGGTATCGTCACGCTTGTCTACCTCCTGTCTTGGGTTGTGCAGATCATTTCGCGTACCACTCGTGGCATTGCGTACCCGTGGTTCTACATCTTCACGGTGTGGCTTCCGTGCTCTATTCCTCCGTGCTGTTTGATCTTCTTGCAGTGGAATGCCACTGCCCAGTCGCTGCGTGACGCCAATCGTGACATGTTGAGCGACTGCAGTCCTCTATCGGAGTCGGGCTATGGCGAGATCCGGACGCCCAGCTTCACGTTCAGTACGTCGGACAGGTGGACTGAGGGTTCTCTGGAGAAGATTGAGGAGATCATGGCCGAAGGCGCAGCTACCGCGGACGCGGTTTCCAGCAGACGCTCGCTGATGAACTCGACGATCTCCCCCACTGACGATTACGTCGGTCTCTCGATGGCTCTGGAGATGAACGAGGACTTTGCTCATGGCTGCTTTATCGCGATTCAGCGACTGGAAGTGGAGGAGGGGCGCGACAGCACATCTTCGTCGTGGCGGCAGATCAGCAACACGGATACAGTGATGGCTGGCGTGAAGGACCTGGCGCCGGTTGCACTGCCTCACCAGCAGCGCTATCTGTATACGTTCCTGTCCGTGCCTCGGATCCCAGTCAGCACTTCAGCCGAGAAGATTCGTATGGTCGTGTACGCGCTGGAATCGGCGCCTGCATCGGTAAACCACGAAGATCACTCTGAAATGACCGCAGCCGAAGTACTGGCAGCTATGGAGCGCACGCAAAGCAGTCGCGATTATGACGACGACGATGGTGACTACAGTCAGCACACCTTGGACTCGTCACTAGTCGAGATGGAAGCGTTCGGGGGCTACCAAAGTTCACGGGTTATTGACGAGCTCTTCGAGATGGAGTCCCCGGGATCCACTGAGGACTTCACAGCGACAGGAGAGAGCAGGTCCGAGTCCAACTCCGGGTCGTCCATTGTGCCTCACACGTTCCGAGTGGTTGCCGAGTTCACCGTGTCGACGGGCACTCTTGTGGCCGCAGGCGCGCGCACGGAACAAACGGTGCTCACAGCCACGGAGGAGTCGTTCAAGCACTTTGGCCCCAACGCGGCCCCGCCAAAGCTACTGGTTAACACGGTTATTCCCAAGGCAGCCGGTGCCAAGTACGGCTTCAACGGTGTGGAGGGTGGCCTCCACGCAGCCACTCCGGCAATCAGCAAGCAGTATCACATCCGTGAGCAGGGCTTGCTGGTGGTTGAAGACCTTACTGAGAGCCGCTTCAGCAACTGGATCCCGCGACAGATCCTGGAGGTTATCATCCGGCATCGCACGAAGGAGCTTCTGATCGCCGAGAACGACCTCGCTCGCTTGGAAGCGTACGATCGCCAGCGGCAAAAGGGATCGGACCGAGGCATCTACGAGAACTTGATCCAGCAGATTCAGGACGACGGCGACCTGAACCGGTGTCGCGAGTGGATGCTGCAACGCTGCAACGAGCGCAAGGAGTACGTGGAGATGCTTCGCCAACTGCGACGCGTGTATGTGCTTCGAGACAAGCGCAAGATGTTCTTCAAGGCCAGCACGGAGAAGAAGAACTCGCAGCTACGATTCCTCCCGATCAACCTGCACCTGCAAGAGATGTGGGTGGGCAACGCGGACGCCGTGGCCCAGACGAGTGTTGGAAGCAGCGGCACCACAGATATCAATGCCGGTGCCGCCGTGTACGACATCGTGACCGTGGGCGCCATGGCAGCTCACATCTACAAGTTCAAGAACGGTGGCATCTTCGGACTGGAGGAGCAGCACGCCAAGCTCAAGCCGCGTGTGCGTGAGCCGCAGGGTTCGGCTGCCGCTCACCACCAAGTGCCGCTCTGGACGGAGGACGAGCAGAAGGCCGATGACGTCGAGTGGGTGCTGGGCAAGCGTATGGACGTGTGCTTCCCTCAAGCTGTGGCTGCGCTGGTGACGGCCTTCACGCGCAAGGTGGACTTGGCGTTGCAGCACGCGCGGCCGGAGCAGGGCAAGGCGATGCTGGAGCAGCTGAGCAAGCTGGGCTTCCTGTTCGACGTGGAGAGTTTGGTGTCTACGCACGGTAACGAGGCTGGTATGCTGGAGGATATGGCTGGCGCTGTGAACGAGCTCCGCAACGTCCGCTTTGTTCTGGTAGACGAACAGGAGGAGATTGGCGAGACGGACGAAGAAGGATGCGGCAGTAAGTCGCCTCGCTCGGTGTCCTACCGCGTTGAAGAGGAGACCAAGCTCATCCCGTCGTCGTCGGACCGCTCGGACGCAAGCGTTAGCAGTCGCGGTGCTGCGAGCAGTGACGGGGACGAAAAGGGCATGGAGCTGAAGGTGAAGCAGCGGCAGTCGATGCACCTGGAGTCGCTCGAGTCTGCGGCGTCGTCCAACTCGACGAATTCCACGAACTCGACCAACTCGTCAGGTATCGGCGGTGTGATCGACGTGGACGTGTTTACGAGTATCGACGACGCACTCTCGGAGACGAGCTCCGCCAACGCGGGCGATTCCGAGAGCTCCGACGGCCTCTCGTCCTCCAGAGAAGACCTCATGGCGTCGCAGTCGTCGTCCTTCAGCGGTGTCGGCCAGCGGTTGCTGAGTACGTTCATCAAGGCGCGTAACCATCGACTGCTGGGCGGACCAGGCAGCAACTGGGACAACGTGCAGTCGCTGGAGCCTGCGTCCGTGGATAAGCTGTTCTCGTACACGAACCTGGTGATCCGCGTGAAGCTGCGCTCTGGCAAGGTGAAGCTGACACGAGCGCTTCGTCACGGTGGACCCATCAAGGTGTGTCCGGTGCTGTTTACGCAGGGTATCAACGAGAAGCAGACGCTGGCCAACAACACGGGCTCGTCCGTGACTCGGCTGCAGGACGTGATTAACGCCAACAGCCTCAAGACGCTGCGCAACTACTGCGACCGGTACTGCAACTACACGTCCATGCGGCAGATGCAAGCGCTGCAGAAGCAGGAGCGACGGCGGGACAACTCGACCGACTCCGAGTCGAGTGCGCCACGAGCGAGCGCGGTCGTTCCCCCGACGGGGCCATCGCGTGACGAGGTGTATCGCATCCTCGGCGAGCTGGACAAGCTCATCGGCACGGCAGGACGACAGGCTCGAAAGAAGCGCCCCGAGATCCTGCAGCTGAGCTCCGACCTGTGCCGCAGCATCTCCGGCGGACGAGTGACGGTGTGCAAGTCGGCCAAGGATCGCACGGGTATGTCCGTCACGCTGGAGCAGGGTCGTATTCTGGTGCAGCACCACGGGCTCCGAGAGCAGAAGAAGGCCGGGATCGTGTCCGTCATGCGGTCCGAGGGCGTGCGCATCGAGAACGCGCTCAAGAACACGGGGCGGAGAGTGTTCGCGTTCAACGCGCTGCAGCGGTCGCTGCTGCCCGAGGAGTACCGGTGTCCACCGCAGACAAGTGGCCGCAACGTGTCGTAGAGACCCTCTCTATCCCTCTCAGGGCCAAGAGAGGACCCAATTTTGCATCGAAAACACGGCAGGCAGCAGGCGTTGTGGTCGAAGAGAAGGGGTTATAAGCGCAGCTATCGGGGGTTGGGAGTGTTCAGACCAGGGTGGAACTGTCCGCCGAAGTTTTGACAAGTCTTTGTGTGTCGGTGGACGTCTTCAGTTCCGCTCTCTACTGCAGTTACGTGTACTAATTGAAAAGAAGCCAATGAGTAAATGCTAACTTACATCAACCTCTTACCCCCCTTGGGCTTTCGCGTGGCTGACTCCACTGCAAGTTAGCTATTGGCCGAGACTGTGCACGAACGACGAGGTCTCCACCGCCTGCTTGATGGGCAGCAGCCACGTCCAGTCGGCGCTCGTCGTGGGCAGCAGCCCCATGTTGGAGCACTTGTACACGCCCATGGCCGCGCCCACGAGACTGCCCGCCATGTACACGGCCTTGGCCTGCGTCAGGTCAATCACGCCGTCGCTCACCGGCGCGAAAGCTGCAATAGATAAAAACGTAACAGAATGTCAGAATGGAGACAGACAGACAGACAGCTCTGCCAGCATTGCCGGACGCACCGTTGTTCATGTTGAAGAGGGACTTGGCCGTGTTCATGATGATCATGCCCGTGATCATGATGCTGAAGATGTTGATGGAGTTGCCGCTCATCCACATCATGAAGGCCGTCTGCAGGAGGCTCTTGAACGGGGCCATGCCGATCTCCATGGCGCGCTGCAGCAACAACAGCAATAGCAACAGCAGTAACAACACTGTGAGCGGCCATCACTCTGTAAGCAAGGTGTATCATAGCTGCAGTCCCGCACCTTCTTCTTGAGCTCCGACGTGTTGGTGGCCGTCGCCTTGGCCACAGCTCCGTTGGCGTCCTGCGAATTAGGCAGCGAGTTAGGCTGGAGAACTCAGAGGGCAGGGAGGAGAGGGAGAGCGCTCACCTTGTCCGCGGAGACGCCCTTGCAGAAGCCCACGGGCTCTAACCGGTGCGGCAGGTCGCTCTCGCGGCCCTCGTTCAGCTGCAGGTGCCACTTGCGCTGCTCCATCGTCGCTTCCAAGGTCGACTTGTGTATCACGCAGAGGGGAGCTTTGTGTTGCCAGCTGGCGGGGCTTGAGTTGCGTCATGCAATCATTTAGAGACACCTAACGTCCCGCAACATAACCACACGGATTGTCCTCCGATGTCCTGGACGACAACAAGCAGCGGATGTTTGAACCAGCCAGCAAAGCAAAGCAGACGCTTCTGTATGCTGCAGGCTGGCAGCAGGGCGACGAATCTTGGCAGGCTGCTGGCGCTTGCGCACGGGTGTGTATCGGCGCCTATCGACCGAGGAGAAGTCCCCCGAAGAGAGTACTCGGATAGAGCTGGCAAAGAGCGGTGGATCTGCCAGCAATAATGATGATACCATACCGGGCATTGCCAGATCGTGCCCAGCATCAGTCGACCAGGGGCAAGGTGTTCTCCGTTTGACAGGCAAAGCCCAGGCGGAGTTGAAGCAGATGCCGGTCGGATTCTGCGAGCCAAAAATCCATCACAGAGAGCGGATTATGAGTCGGAGCGTGAGCTGCGTATGTCATCACTTCATGCATGCAGTGCAAGCACGACGCTTCCTAGCGAGATCTTTCCTACCTCGCGTGACCATTGCTTTGCGGATACATGTATGCGGTCTCGGCCTGAGTTGCACTGGCAAAAAGTGAACCCACGAGCGGACGGTCTCAGCATCCGTTGACACGGAGGTGGCGGAACAACGATGCGAATCCGAGCACTATTTCAAGAAAATTACCCATTTCTGCGCAAAGTGACAAAATCTGGCACTCCTACTAATTTCTGGCACTCTGTGCAATAACAGCTCACCCACGGTGCTGCGCAGCACAGAGAAGAAAGACGAACCGAGCAGCATGCAAGGTATTGACGCCGTCGAGGATGCTATCATGAAGGGAAGACACGTGGACGCGCGACCGCCGTGAAGCCCTCACACATGAAGATCAACGTCGTGGAGGACACCGACGTCGTGGACGTCGAAGCGTAGGCGTACGTCGTATTCAGCGCCGACATCGTGGAGTAGGCGGACGTCTAGTACACGGACGTCCTGGAGGTGTTCATGGAGAAGCCGTCTGTGGAGAGCTGGTCAGATACCACGTGGGAGACGGCACCGGTGCGCGTGGCACTGTGCCCTATGTGGGCTCCGTGGCAACGGCCAAGGCCGCGTTGACGCTGTACTACGGCGTCGAGTGGGACGCCTGGGGCAGTGGCACGAACGGCGGCAGCGTGGAGCTGCCCGACTTCCGACGCGTCGTGCACTTCCCCGGGCCCGCCAGCCGCAAAATCGACGGCTCTGTAAGCAACGCTATGCATGAATGGCGGATTATGCGTGAATAATATATATGTAGTGCGATCCAATGGATTGGCTCCAATGCCCTCCTACTCGTTGCATGTGCGTCTGTTACGGCCAGGTTCTCCGCACCGCCCGCATTTGCGTAGATTACCAGTACCGGTAGCTGCCTCCCCAGCACTAGGCATCCGCTTCTCCTTTGGCCGTCCAAGTTTGACAGCCCACTGGTAGCCACCTCGCAATCGCGGTCGAGCAGTAGTTTGTGAAGAAGAGGTGGCGAAGTTGGAATCGTAGTTGGGGACTAGTGAGGAGGAGGAGGAGAAGCTGAGATCAGCGGCTAGTGGAGATGGAGGCAAAGGTGGAAAGTGGCGGCTAGAGCAATGAGCTTGGTGATGAAAAAAAGTCGGAAGAGCGTACGAAGGATATTCTTAGCATCGGTTCATGTGACGGCAGCCCTCACAGCACCGTGGGTGAGCTGTTATTGCACAGAGTGCCAGAAATTAGTAGGAGTGCCAAATTTTGTCACTTTGCGCAGAAATTGGTAATTTTCTTGAAATAGTGCCCGATTCTGTCATTTCCCCGAGATTCCCGCCTCGGTCGATGGCAGCAATGGCACTGCTATTACAGCAGACAGAACGAGCGTCTTGGGCTTGCGTCTTCTCGAGTGCTGGTTGCACTCTTTGTCAGGTGCGCTGCGCTGACGTGGCGCTGTCCCTCTGCGACGGCGCTGGCGCTCGAGCCTCGCAACCGCGCGACGACGCTCGGCTCGATCTGCGAACGAACGGCTAAAGACGCGCCAATGAACCTACGGACACGGGCATCGCGGCGCTCCTCCATCGCAGCCGCTGCCTCGCCTGGCAGCGCAGTGAGTCTGCCTCTGTATTACATTGGTGCATCGTTCACCTAAGTGGCGCCCCGCTCCGACATCTGCTGTCCAGGCTGGCGCGTTCTCGTGGGCGGCAACTTCTTCACGTCGACGTCGAGCGATCGCTCCGAAAAAGCCCCCCATACAAACTCTGAGACAGAGGCAAATTGTGGGTAAACGAAACACAAAACGCTCGCAAACTGTCAAGCCACCTCACTCTGCAATCCGCCGAGAAGTGGCCAAGCCAAGCCAAGTCCGCGTTGTCCGTCACAGACCCTAGCGCCCACACCGAGACCCTAGACCCTATTCGACCTGGAGCCCAGTATGGTGCTCAAGCAGAAGAAGCCGTCGCCTCCTACCTCTTCTACGTCCTCGTCCTCGTCCTCCTCCTCTTCGTCTCTGATGTCGGGCTTCGTGCGCGTGGAGGAGGACGGCGAGAAGCAGCGCAAGCGCTCGCTGTCGGCGTCATCGCCGTGCTCCGTGGCCACGCCCGAGGGCCGCGCGAGCGCCAAGAGCAAGGTCTTCTCCCGCTGGCTCTACGGCGTTCTACGCGGCGACACGCTGTTGCTCTACTGGCGCCGCACCGACTACAAGCGCAAGACGCCGCCGCTGGACCAGCTGCAGCTGCAGATGCAGGCCGCCGCGCCCAACGAGAGCGTCTTCGGCTTCGACCACGAGTGCCTCTACGTGCGCGCCAAGGAATCGGGCAGGGTCATCGCCCTACGCATCCACCAGCGCAAGGAGATCGTGCGCTGGGTCACGGCGCTCTACTACCAGAGTTTGGGCAGCGGCGACAAGGTAGAGCAGCAACAGGCACGTTTGGAAGCACCAGACCCATCAAAGCGCGTGCTTGACAGGTATAGCAGCAGGCACGACGTTCTACCTGCGGAGCCCACCGAGACGCGCAAGAAGAGCGTGTCGTTCCAGGACGAGCCGCAGGTGCGCGTGCTGCCCCACGAGGCCTACGACCCGGCCGACCTGTTCTACTCGGAGGACGACTACGAGCAGTTCCTCATGGACAGACCCTCGCACCTGTCCAGCCTCATGAGCGCTATTTATTCCAAGACGGCGGCCAAGCTGCGCGTGACCAAGAAGCGGTAGAGCGAGGCCTGGACCTGGTCTTCTCTTTCTGCTGAGATGGCCTGAGGTCTACTCCCTTATTTTCTGCTCTGTAAACATGAGACAATTTTGATTTGTTGTTGTAAGACGAGTGATGATGTTGCAACCGACACTGATGGCGAAGGTATAACTTCCACTTGCAGTTTGAAGGCAATATCTCACTCAGCGTGAGTTGTGGTGATCGGATGGAGCTGGCATTCTCTGCGCTGAAGGTCGACTGTCGTGTAAATCAGCCGAGAGGATCCTTCATTATCCTGCTTTCCTTTCGACTAGTGATTCGGCCAACTTCAAGGAAAGAGGTGGCATTTGTTTGTTCAATCGATGGGCGGTATACTCGTAAGCTTATCATCCTTTTATATGATAAGCTTACGAGTTTACCAAACGCATGGAGAACTTACAAAAATGCAAGTTCTTCATATATAAGTATCAACATTGACTCATACATAAGCCTTTTGGAGGACCCAGTGCGCCACCGGATTCGTACCAGTTTCATAGAGATGTATTGTGAAAACCGATTAGAATGTCTTATTGGATACACTGCGCGACAAAAGGTTTGGGACACTCACGTCCGAGTCCATATCTCGGCTTCTGGAACGAACTACGGGTTGCTATTTAGATATGTTCGTCCAATCACATAGCCGAAGAAGGCACTTGTGACAACGACCTAGTTTTCGCAGTATATATATAGGCTGCCATACAACTATCTAGAAATCGGCCCGCGACAAAACTTTGGGACAAAAAATGACTTGATTTTTGTATTGGGTAGAGTGATGGTCACCGTCTATCCTTCGAGAACTGTGCTTATTACCCTATTTTCACTATGGGGCGCGGGCCTCCCATCTCCAGCGAGGCCGCATGAAGGGCCTCCACGAGGCAGGTACGGGGGTCCGCGAGATAGCGCGGCGCCTCGAGCGCTCTGCCAACGGCGTCAGCTATGCCCTACAAGCTTCGGAAAAGCCCAAGAAGAAGGGGGGACGCCCGCGCAGCCTCACCGATCGCCAAGTTCGCCAAGTTGTTCGCGCTGCCGCCACGGGAGACTACTCTGCGTCCGAGTTAAAGGCTACTTACGGCTTGTCATGCACGGTGCGTACGGTCCAGAGGCTATTGTCTGGGGTTGATTTCCTAGTCTACGCTAAAATGGATCGTACGCTACCTCTGACTAAGGAGCACATGCTTGCCCGACTGGAGTTTGCCGAACGGCTCTCAACGGCGGCCCAAAAGGAAGTCGTGTGGCCCATGATCATCTTTTCAGATGAGAAGAAGTTTAATTTGGACGGACCTGACGGCTACAAGCACTATTGGCGGGACTTAAGGCGCCCGCATCGGCGCTACAAGTCCCGCCAAAATGGCGGAGGGTCGCTGATGGTGTGGGGGGGGGCCTTCGGAACCAAGGGGAAGTCGGAGTTGGTGGTGCTGGAGGGGCGCCAGAACTCTGGCCACTACATCTACACTGTGTCGGAGCATCTGCTCCCGTTCGCGCACAAGCACTATGGTACGGATTTTGTGTTTATGCAGGACAATGCATCGATTCACGCGTCTAACGAGACGAGATCGTTCTTCCAGGAGATCGGGGTGCAGCTTCTGGACTGGCCAGCGCGCTCACCCGATCTCAACCCAATCGAAAATGTCTGGGCTATTCTAGCCAGGAAGGTCTACGGCCATGGAAAGCAGTACAACTCCGCGCCAGAGCTTTCTGCCGCGGTCATGCAAGCTTGGGACTCGCTCACGATGAAAGAGCTGCAAGATCTTTTGGACACCATGCCAGCTCGTTGCTTCGAAGTCGCGCGCAAGAATGGAGACAAGACCCACTACTAGGTACATGGCTACATTTTGATAATACAAAAATCAAGTCATTTTTTGTCCCAAAGTTTTGTCGCGGGCCGATTTCTAGATAGTTGTATGGCAGCCTATATATATACTGCGAAAACTAGGTCGTTGTCACAAGTGCCTTCTTCAGCTATGTGATTGGACGAACATATCTAAATAGCAACCCGTAGTTCGTTCCAGAAGCCGAGATATGGACTCGGACGTGAGTGTCCCAAACCTTTTGTCGCGCAGTGTATTGGATTGTTAATCCACCGATTTAGTGGCTTAATAAGACCGAGAACCCCCGATTTGATAAATCAGATGTCCTAATTAGACTGGGGTACCGCGATTTATACTCAAGATTACGACCTAGGACGACTTACAGAGTCAGAGCATACGAGTCGGAGTTACATTTGCTAATCGGCCGATTAAGCCAGAGCCGGCCGATTTGCTTGCTATTCAGACGGAATGTCCGATGTGCAACCGGCATTCGCTCCTTGTAGGCTAAATCAGCCGCCGGACAACAATCGTTGCAGTCGCTCTTGGTTAGGTAGTCAAGGTTACAACACTAACATCAGAACTAAGAAGGAAAAGCTGCACACTATAATGCATGTAACTGAAATATGCAGGCGATGCGTTTAAGCGCGGTGTTGTCGCTGCACTTGGCCGAGGGTACATGCATGTTGATCGAAATTGCTAGGCTGCACATAATTACGAGACCGATGAGCGATTTATACTCCGATTATAATTGAGACATCCCCGATTTATTAGTCTTCAAATCTGCTATGAGCAATGTTTAACCGGCTAATTCAGCAGGACAAACCAATCGGTTTTCACAATACCAGTTAGGTAACAAAACCAAAAGGGCGTTCTATTCACAGGTCGAAGAGCTGTGCTTGGTTGGCAGAAAAAATTTGTGACTTACCAAAACCGGGTACCTTTCTAACCGAAATAGAGTACTGAATAACCTAACCAAGTACACTGGAAGCTACAAATGGCCACATGTAATACTCGGGTTGTTTGCTAAATTTAGCACTAAGAACAACACAAGTCTAGGATAAGACTAAAAATTACGAGTTATTACTACTTTCGTGAAAGATTGCTAAGGATTTCATACGCCTTGTCAATATTTTCGATATACTAGACCTTGTATTAATACATCATCACATGTACTTATCCTTCCCTTTGGCTCAGCATCGAACCATAATCTACTTTTTGGAGTAATGCTTACTATTTTGCTTGCTGTAGAACTATATTACCTCACGAGCGCAGCTGCTAACTGTAAACTACCAATTACTGCAGATTAGTGACTAAGATAAGAGGTTTTAATCGGTTGGCGTTCCAAGAATACAACACCTTTGCCCAGACTTAATCCGCATCCAAAGTTTCAGCCTTTATTATTTTTGGTGGGAGCGAGGTACCCTAATTAAGGGGGATTAGACGACTTTGCTAACACTAAGGAGAGTGATACCCCTTAATTAGGGTACCTCGCTCCCACCCAAAATAAAGGCTGACAACTTTGGATGCGCATTAGACAACTAAGTCTGGGCAAAGGTGTAGAACTAGCAGTACACGGTAGCTGACTGTATTTCCTATGCGCTCGTGAGGGAGTCGGGTGGACGAATTGTGCATGGTCCCCATGACGTTGCACGCAGTAGCGTCAAACCCAACCTGGTGAGAATATCTTAATGGCTAATCTGAAGTGTTGCGACTTCTCTCACTAGCCACAGCACTCGAGAATGTGTAGGTATGTCCTAGCCCCCCCCCCCCCCCCCCAGGACTTGTAATGGACAGTTTCCTTTTGCACCGTAGCATATATTCCTCCAATCGAGTCGATCTAGTCGATAAGCAACATGTGTTATATTGTGAAAACCGATGAGTTTGTCCTGCTGAATTGGCCGGTAAAGCATCGCTCTAAGAGGATTTAGAGACTGTTAAATTATGTGCAGCCTAGCAATTTTGATCAACATACCCCACCTCGGCCCGAGCCTCGGCAAGTGTAGCGGCGACACCGCGGTTAAACCGTCGCCTGCAAATCTTAATTACATGTATTATAGCATGTGGCTTTTCCTGCTTAGTTGTGCTGTTAGTGTTGCAGCCTTGACTACCTAGCCAAGAGCGACCGCAATAATTGTTGTCTACGCGGCTGCTTTAGACTACAAGGAGCGAATATCGGACATTCCGTATGAATAGCAAGCAAAGCGGCTGTATGAATAGCAAGCAAAGTGGCAGGGTTTGGTAAAATGGGTTGATGTAGTTCGATTCATTCGGTGCAGTCGCCCTTGCTGATAATCTTGAGGCTAAATCCAGGAGCTCCAGTCTAATTGTGAGGTTGAATTTATCAAATCGGAGGTCATCAACCTTAATACGCCACAACAGCGGCGGGGTTTTGCAATCCAGTAAGACGTTCTAGTCGGTTATCACAATCTAAGTACAGATGATACACCAATCATCAGGGGTCGGCTAATGGGGCATTTTGTGTAGAAAAGGACGAAAAACCATTTTTAAGTTTGTGGGACTGCCCATTTTCAAGCAAGCAAAACAGCGAAATTGAAGGGGAGAGTTTGGTATATTAAGTTGATAAGAGGTCTCACGAGCTCGTAAAATAGTTTCGAAAGCCCATACGCACAATAAACAAGACAATGATCAACAACATGGTAGAAGTGGCACCTACGTGGTCCAAATAACTCTCGAAGGGGGCGTTTTCCTCGGGTTTGGATGGTGAGCAGGAAGTAAAAATAAAGTAGAAAATGTCTGCCGAGATTTATAACAACACAAAAGAATTCCGGCCTTTTAACAACTGTACTGTATAGCTGGCTTTGGAAAGCGACGGTGTTGCGGCGTCATTCGCGCCACGTAGATGTTGGATCGGACGCAAGTACACTGAGTAAATGGCCTTGTTCGTGCGTAAACCCACAGCGATCTCTCTAATAACTTTTCGAAAGATGACGAGAGTATTCTAATACTACTAGTGACCAAATTTAGCACGACGTACAGACAATCCCCTCGCTAGTCATGGCGTCGGGAACCCACTTTTTATTCCTAGTTGAGGGTATTCCTGTCGTAGGGTGTACCATGGGGTGGTACACTGGACTGTACCACATATATGGTACGTATTGGTGCAGTCTTTTGGTTACATAGACTGCTCAAATCGATGAGCGGACATGCATGGAATTCGTGCAGATATCGATATATACCTCGGTAACACCGAAAAGGATAAAAGTATATTTAATATAATACCGTCAGGCATGTGGAACATGATGTAGGTAATGATACTGATGTGCAAAATAAGTTGCCACGATAGTATTGAGCCCCATTTCACTCATGTTGGCAAGCACCCAATGATTGGGCCAATCTCCATTCTATTCAAAGGAACGGTACTAGCAGGTCTGAAAGCCAGCTCCGAATGCTAATGCAAGCATTAAATATGAAATCCGGTACGAAAAATGGACAATAGGAGCTGGTATCCTGGTTAGACTACTGCAGACGTCATGTACAGATTGGACTTTTCCTATAGTTAAGCACCCCAACACATTCATAATCCGTGATTTTTTATTCCTTATGACGATTGAGGGGTGAGGGGGAATATTTACTTGGCTTTGTATGTGACGGTCATTCAGAAATCGTTGGGACCCACCTTTATATTCCTGATGAGCGGGTATTCTTATCCTAGGGATTACTACCGAGGGGATCGTCTGTATACGTCGGCATCACCGGCAATGCGTGTCATCAAATAGTCAATCTATCCACAACGACTCATGTGTGCGTATCGAGGTCCAAGTGCTTCGGCCCAACACAAGTTTCATCACCTTCATTATGCACTTTGCTGGGCTCCTGTAAGCCGACCTCTGTATCAATCCTTGCACAATCGCTGATATGGTGTAAGAGCTATGTTCTTTTCCACGTCCTGCTGCTACTGTTGATCATAATTAAAGGTGACTGTGTTGCTGGCATTATTATTTAAATGTAGGATCGATCTAGTGTAAGTTACAAGAAAGCATCGGATGTCTACTGACTAACGGCGCGACATACTGGATCTGTGTACTCCGCGGCGAACTGGGATGAAGCACCGATTAGGGAAAGGAACGAAATAGTCACTAGTGAACCCCAAACGACGAGTATTATCATGCATTGATCTACTAAGCAACTACAGCATGCAGTTCGGCATGCACGACACACCTTGCATATTGTCGGAAATAGATTTCGGGGAATCCGTCGCGGAAGTGAGTGTAGTCAAATAGCTACTGCCAATTCTCCGGGAACTCTGCCTACCTTTGCATGCAAGTATGCATCGCTCTGAGGCCGCCATGTATTTGCTGCCAACGCTATGATATGACTTACTGTACCTAGTTGTAAACACAAGTTTTACTTTTATTTTCTCTGAGGCCATTGGATTCACCAAGACTTACCATGTACCAGGAAGGCACCTTGAGTACTCGAAGACTGAATTTTAGCATAGCGCGATAGCCAGTTGACCTGGGCCACAGCGGTCGACATTTAAGCATCTTCACTTTCCACCTAGAAGCATAGCGGGCGATGCCAGTGACCTCAACGTAGTTGCTTCTACGCTGGTTCTCGGGCGAGTTGGTCTTAGCCTCTGTCGAGCCGCTAAACTGCGGCTCTCCCAATCCAGTTTGTGTTTGTGTTCGGCAACAAATGTGTAAAAGGTGCCTAGAGAGATCTTAGATTTCGTGAAACTAAGCGAAGCTGCTAGTGTGGTCGAATAGCTCCTGGTCGTCATAGGGCTGTTGCAGCACTAGCATACAAAAAAAAGTCAGTACCCTTTTGCAATTTTCCACTGACCTCCATACATTTCTGTTGAGAGTACCCAATTGAAGGTCTCCTAGACTACCCATTTTACTTGAAAGGGGTACGGTTTTCAAAATGCCCCATTAGCCGACCCCTGCCAATCATATTACTTAATGAGTTTTAAATTTCGCGGTTATGCCGCCGGCCACAAGCCAGACTTGCGCGCTGCAGCAGTATTTCGTAACTGCGGGACGAGCTCGGCGGCTCGTCCCGCAGTTACGAAATACTCGGCGGCGTCACCTTCTACACACTCTTCTACCCCCCCCCCCCCGTGTAGACTGCTTGTTCTTCATCAACGTCGCAATCATCGAGCAAACCTGCTCAGAGCTTTTCTACAAACTTAACAAGTAGTTGATACACACTCATATACTATATTCACTGCAGGCGTTATATTATGGTTTTAGTCTGACTCGTTTGAACGCTTGGAAAAAAAGTCTCGTATCGTGGCTTCGCTCAAGGCTATTAGACGATCTTCTTCATCCAGCGCGTCCTGAGGTGGTTTTGACCATTCCGCGATCTCAGGGGTAAATTGTTTCAAGGTCATAAATGCGTATCGAGACGTAACTCGTGAGACGAGTAAATAGCTTTGCTGAGGCTTGTTTGCCACTGAAACTCTTGATTTCCAGTCCACCACCACCATCGAGTTCAGCGTTTCACCTTGTACTTTGTAGACGGTTGACCCCACGGCTGTGACGTGGACGTCCGTCTGCCAATGAGATGGCATAGGACTCCCACGTCAAGTGCTGCTGCACAGACTTCAGTTTACGCTGTACAGCGTAATACGGGGATGTATGGATGAATATCATGTTTTATCGGACCATACTTATTTATCGTATGCCCATTAACAGCCAATTATAGATTTAGATTTTATTTTGACCAGTCATAGTATGGCCAGGATGGTATTTCGGCCAATAGATTTTGATAGGGGTAGGTTGGTCCGATAAACGACGCTATCGGACGTATCGGGTCCGAAGGAAACGCAAAATATTTGTATGGCCATACAAAATCTAAGATAAACGCGTATCACTCGCATATTTTTGATTATCCGACCTTATCGGACCTGTACCATAATTCTGGTACAATGCTACCGGTGACATCGGCTCGCCTCACGGCGTCGAGGTGGTCATCACTCATGAGTGTACATGGGATAAATATGAGCGCGGAAGGCAAGCCGCTAGACGTGTGCATTAATGATTAAGAAAATATATTGAATATACGTATAATATATCAAAGAACTCATAACAATGCTACGTGGTCGCTATCGTGCAGCCCGTATGACGCCACCATTTGCGCTGGGTGCTCTAGCGGCGACCAGCATGCCGCTAGCCATTCCGGGTAGGGTGCCAGCACTCGCGGGGTCTTTACGGTGGCGGCGGCTGCTTCTGCGGGCCCCGGGGGGGGGGGGGGTGCTGGAGCAGCTTGCAGGCGCTCACCCAACGGGCAGCGTACCGGCCGCCCTGCCGGGCAAGCCGTCTACGTTCTCCGGGCCGCCGTCCGCCCCGCCACCGCCACACCAACCAGTCACCGTCCGGCTGCTGCCACCCTGCCACCGCCGCCTCGCCGTCCAGCCATGCCTCCGCTCCGCCGACCTGCCTCCGCTCCGCCGACCTGCCGCCGCTACGCTGACCTGCCGTCGCTCCGCCAGTCCTTCCTGCCGCCGCCGTCGTCCTGCTGCTCCGCCGTCTTCCTGCGGCCGGAGTCCCTCTGCGCCACCGCCGCCGCCTTCGGCACTCTGCCCTCCACGCAAGCCCACCACCAACGCTAGAATAAAACTGAGCAAAAGTGAGTAAAGTGTAATCGGTGTGTGGCCCACAATATATTACACAAACTAATATATTTGTTCTTAGAGTCAATCCTTTCAGGGGTACCAAGTTTATGGTACAGGTCCGATAGGTCCTACAGTCCGATATTGCATGGTATGGTTTATATTCATTACATGCTATCCTATTGGCTGGTTTGAAAAGTAAACTTGATTATGGGACGCGTAAACATGGACATTCGAGCGCCCTCATTGGTTGTAAATCATTGAGATGTGCAACAATCCAGTTTTCCAGCCAGAGTTTGATTATGGGACGCAAGTCGCAAATTTTGGCCAAGCTACGAATAGGATTAGTAGGTTTTCATTGGTAGATAAGGATTGATCTAGGATTTGAGATTGATAGACTTTAGGATGGGACCTGGATACTTGTTTGTGTGTCCTAGTCACCAAGAACTACTGGTTGCGCGGCGGCGGCGCACCGACGTTAGACTAACGGATCAACCAATCACTTTTCAACTTTCCAACTTCCTCTCAAGTGTTCTTCGAGCGCTCGCCACTGCGCTCATCAAGCTTCGGGTCTTCGCATCGGCTTGTGTGACATAGTAGCACTTGTCGTGTCAAGCTTCGGTTCAAGTTCAAGACTAGGTTGCTCGTGGGGATACCTTCCGAAGCGAGTTTACCTGTGACTATTGGAGCTAGCCACATAGTGGGGACGCTCTAGGTTGCGAACGTGCAGTTTCCTGTGAGGAGCACACTTCGAAGAAGTGGGTACATCACGCCGTGGGCAGGTGGAAATACCACATTGGGGCTTGGCCCACGCCTAGATCGGACAGTACCTAACCTTCGGGGTTGTGTTGGACTTTTACTAGAAGTCGGTTCAGTAACAGGGCGCCTGCTTTGTGTCTGCTAACGCGGAACATTGTAGAAGTATAACGGTCCCTGGTTACCCGGTAGTAGTCCCTTGCCTCTTTTCGATCTTTGGAGTCGGTCCATGGCCCGGTACAAAAAGGGCCACAACCACAGCAGTAAGAGGAAGCACCAACAACCGCGTGACGTTAAAGTGTCATCGACGCCTGCTCCTCCTTCTGTTACGGCTATTGACACCGATCTCTTCTTCTCGCCGGTCGAGGCGGAGAAAATTGCGAAATTGCAATCGGATCTTCTCAAGCAGGTCAAAACCGCTAAGAGGGTCCTGGTAAAGTTCCGCAAAGAGGTCTGGGGTATCAAGGACGACAGCATCGAAGACAAGGTTGATCGGCAACTCAACTTGGCTCTTCTCGACCTTAAGAGCTGCGAGGACAACATTGCTGCGAAGATTAACGGGCTTATCCGCCTTAAGCCTCAGAAACACTAAGCTTTAAACACACTTTTAGCTTCACTTCGTCTCCGTTTTATTGTACCGTTTTACGGATCACTCACCGAAAAGTCCATCTGCTCGAGACCTAATGCCTGTGACAAGGAGTAGGGCGGGTGAGAGTGAATCGCCTAACCCACGGCAGCGTCAAGTGCCGCGGACGGCTCAAGCGGAGGCGGCAACACCTCAAGAAGCTCAAAGTGAAGCCTCATCAGCGGGGACGGCAGCCCCTGCGCCTGATTCAATGTCGATGCAGCAGTTGATGATGTGGATTGCACAGCAGCAGCAAATGTATCAGAATCAGATGCAGACCCAGTTGCAGATGCAAATGCAACAGGCCAACAGTCGTTTTGAGCAACTACTGGCCTCGCAAGGTGAACGACGGAAGAAGGATCCTCCCACGTATGAAGGGAAATTTGGCGAAGACTTGGAACTTTGGATCTTTGCTACGGAGGAGTACTACGCTAACAAACGAGGAATAATGGAGGCCGATACGTCCGATTTTGTGACCATGATATCAAGCAGTTTAGGCAAGTCTGTGCTGAACTGGTATCGCGCCTTTTCGTCGGATTGTGAGGCGGCGGGGATGCCGAAAACATGGCAGCTGTTTAAGGCAAAGTTGCGCGAGCGCTTTCGCCCGAAAGACTTTGAATACAACTTGCGTGAGCGGTTGTTTCAACTGAAACAACACGGAACTATCCATGAATACGTGTCTTCGTTTCAGGATTTGATGTCTCAATCCGAGTTGGACATTTCGGAAATGGAGAAGCGTTTCTACTTCCAGAATGGGCTTCGTACGGAGACGGCTAAGAAGGTGAAGGAACTCAGTCCAAGGTTCTTACATGAGGTCATTGAGATTGCAACGAACTTTGAGTTTGCTCACTATGGAGGGCTATCGGCAAAATCTGCAGTGAGTCATCAGCCTCCGTCGAAAGCAGTTTCGTCTGTGAAACCTGCGGCTAACAGTACGGCTAAGCCACAGGAACGAAAGCCACCGTCGAAGCGTGGGCCGAAAGAGGATTGGCGAAAGTCAGCCACTTGTAACAACTGTGGACAATTCGGACATATCAAGCCGCAATGTACGTCCACCAAGGAGATGAACCATTATGTTGGCGGATCCTTCTATGCTATTTTGGAAGTAAGCGCTTTAGCTTTCAAGCAGGAGGAGACCCCCGTAGAAGTTTCAATCTTCGTCGACAATGGTAGCAGCCTTAACGGTGTCACGGAAGCGTTAGCCGAGCGACTACAATTGGAAATCACGGAGCATCCCGACGACATGATGACAGTTCGTCTAGGATACAACCAAATCGTGCAAAGACCGAGACGTACCGTCGAAATGATGCTACAGATTCCGGATTTCCCCGTGACGTGCGAGACGTTTACGGTCATGCCTGTTCCGGAAGACAAGGACGTACTCCTCGGAATGAAGTGGCTTCGGGAGAATAACCCTGACATCGATTGGGAACGCTTACTGCTGCGTCCACGTGATAGGGCTGAGGAACCCTCGGCCCATCAATTGGTGGTGCCTAGCCGATCTCCCGCGCGTATGATTGGAGGCCGTCGTTTTAAGAATGCCAACCAGAACCGTGAAATATTCCATTACTACCGGCAACATGGCCACACGGGTGCGTTCGGAGAAACGAAGCTGATCTCGACGAAGCAATTCATGAAAGAACTTCGCAAAGGGAAGGGTATTGAAGCTGTTTTTGTTGTCAACCCGCACGACTCAGAAAAGGCTGAGCGTTTTAAGCAACAAGGATGGGAGGCGCTAGTAGACAACCCGGCATATGAAGTTTTGCTCAAGTACCGCGATACTGTGTTTCGCACTGAGCTGCCGAGTACCACACCTCCTGTCCGCGAAGGGATTGAACATGAAATTCAGCTTCAGCCGGGAACGCAACCGATTTCGGTGAAACAGTGGCGCCAAAGTCCAGAGCAGCGCAAGGTCATCCAAGATTGGACGAAGGAGATGGTGCAGGCTGGAATCATTCGCCCTAGCACCTCGGCATTCAGTGCCCCAACTTTTTGCGTCAAGAAACCCGTGGGTTGGCGTATTGTGCACGACTATCGCCAGCTCAACAGCGCTACCATTTTGCCGGCCATACCCATGCCGAGGAAGGAAGACACTTTCGACGCAATGGGAGGTAGTTACTGGTTCTCCTGCATGGACCTCTTGTGGGGATATTACCAGGTTAAACTTCGTGAATCGGACATTCCATTTACTGCTTTTTCGACGCCCGATGGGCTGTTTGAGTATCTGGTCACCCCTATGGGTTTGAGCGGTAGTCCTGGTACTTTTAATCGGTTGTTACAGCGGGTGTTTAGAGATCTACGCGATGTCATGCGCATCTACTTTGATGACATTCATGTTTTCACTCAAGACACAGATGTTCGGACGCATGTCGAGGCGTTGGACAGAGTACTCCAACGCTGTCAAGAGCAACAGCTGTATGTCAAGTTGTCAAAGTGCCAGTTTTGCGTCGAGGAGATCCCTTGTCTTGGTGATTTTGTGGGCCGCAACGGTGTTCGAATGGACCCTGACAAAGTACGTGTGATTCGCGAGTGGCCGATTCCACGGACAAAGAAGCAAATGGAAAGCTTCTTGGGTACTACGGTCTATGTCTCGCGCTTTTGCGCCGACTTCGCGCAATTCGCAGGACCATTGCATGAGAGTACTAAGGGTTTGCGCCCAAAGGAAACACTGCATTTGTCTGAGCACCAATTGAAATGCTTTCATGAACTCAAGCGCCGTCTCTCCACCCCTCCCGTACTGCAACTTCCTGATTTCGACAAACCGTTCGGAATTCGTATGGATGCCTCGAACTTTGCCATAGGGGGAGTCTTGTTTCAAAACGAGGGAGGGCTCGAGCATCCGATCGCATTCACTGGTCGTAAAATGAAACCAGCGGAACTAAACTACCCAGTGCGCGAGCAGGAGTTGCTGGCGATCATGCATGCGCTTCGGGTGTGGAGAGTCTACTTGCTCGATCGGCCATTTACGGTGGAGACAGACCACAAGAGTATTGAAACTATCTTGACGCAGAAGACAACCAACCGTCGTGTGGCTCGCTGGTTTAATGAACTAGCCGAGTTCCAACCACAGTTCAAATGGATTCCAGGCGACAGTAACCAGGTGTCGGATGCAGTGTCTCGAAACCCACTCTTTGAGCACAAAGCCGCTCAGGTTAGCCTCAGTGAGCTCATCGAAGCTGCTCGAAACCGTGAAATTGTGGCTAGCGTCCAAACGACCAGTGCAACTGTGACGCACTCGGCCAAACAACTGTACTCTACAGACCGAAGAGTTCAGGAGTTGTTGCAGAGTATCGCTAGTGGTAAAGAGGTACCACGCTACTCTGTGAAGAATGGACTGCTGTATTACCAAACGAGAAATGATGAAGATGCTCGACTGGTAATTCCGGACAATGAAGATCTGAAGAACCGTGTTATTTGTGAAAACCACGATGTGGTCACGGCAGGTCACCCCGGATACTTCAAGACATACTTAGGTGTCCAGAAGAAGTATTACTGGCCCAAGATGTCGAAGTACATTCAGCGTTATGTGAACACATGCGAGCTTTGCCAACGAAACAAGGCACGCCAAACCAAGCCACCGGGACTGCTTCAACCGTTGGAGATTCCAGGAGGCAGATGGATTGATGTGACGATGGACTTCATGGTTGCACTACCGAAGACGGCAGCCGGAAAAGACGCCATTATGGTTATTGTGGACCGGTTGACGAAACGTGCTAAGTTCATTGCGACGAACACGGCGGCGACAGCAGAAGAGACTGCTGCGCTATTCATGGCCAATTATGTGAAAGACCATGGAGTGCCGAAGTCGATCGTCTCAGACCGGGACTCGAAATTCACATCAAAGTTCTGGCAGGAGGTGATTAAGACATTAGAGACGACTCATAACTTGTCGTCCGCCTTCCGTCCGCAAACGGATGGTCAGACCGAGCGTACTAATCGGTTTATTGAAGACTATCTACGAGGTGTCGTGAACCCATTCCAGAATGATTGGGATGATTACCTACATCTCGCGGAATTCGCGTACAACAGACGTGTCCATTCCTCGATCGGTATGTCACCGTTTGAGGCTGATCTGGGTTATGTGCCCTACATGCCAGATGAAGTGGCTAGAGACCCAGAGTTTAAGCAGTTGCAGAAGTCAGCACAAGATTTCCTGCTCAAGCAAGACGCAATTTTGAAAATGGCACAAGACGCGATGAGTGAGGCGCAAACTCGAATGAAGTCGTATTATGACAAGAACAGACTTGCTCAAGACTTCAAACCCGGGGATATGGTACTCCTGGATGGACGGAATTTGGACATTCGTCACAAGGGGTTTGCGCAGGCGAAGAAACTTGCGCCGAGGTATATTGGTCCTTACTCGGTCGTGAAGCAAGTTCATCATGACTCCTACGAGCTGAAGTTATCGAAGGGGCTCAAGTTGCATCCCGTTTTCCACACTTCTTTGCTCAAGCCGTATCACAGCGACGAATCTCGCAGCCAAAATGTGAACAAGGTGATCTTGAAGGATGGCTCTGAGGGACAACTTGTACGAGAAGTCATCGGCCACCGTCGCAGGAAGAAGAAGCTCCAATATCGGATTTGGTGGCTTGGTGAACCCCGAGAAGACGCTACATGGGAACCCGTAGAGAACCTGAGTCAGATTCCAGGGCTCATTGACAAGTACTGGGACTCAAAGAAGAAGCAACGCGCGACTTCGAAGTAGTGGGGCCTTCTTGGAAGGGAGGTCATGTGACGTGGACGTCCGTCTGCCAATGAGATGGCATAGGACTCCCACGTCAAGTGCTGCTGCACAGACTTCAGTTTACGCTGTACAGCGTAATACGGGGGTGTATGGTTTATATTCATTACATGCTATCCTATTGGCTGGTCTGAAAAGTAAACTTGATTATGGGACGCGTAAACATGGACATTCGAGCGCCCTCATTGGTTGTAAATCATTGAGATGTGCAACAATCCAGTTTTCCAGCCAGAGTTTGATTATGGGACGCAAGTCGCAAATTTTGGCCAAGCTACGAATAGGATTAGTAGGTTTTCATTGGTAGATAAGGATTGATCTAGGATTTGAGATTGATAGACTTTAGGATGGGACCTGGATACTTGTTTGTGTGTCCTAGTCACCAAGAACTACTGGTTGCGCGGCGGCGGCGCACCGACGTTAGACTAACGGATCAATCAATCACTTTTCAACTTTCCAACTTCCTCTCAAGTGTTCTTCGAGCGCTCGCCACTGCGCTCATCAAGCTTCGGGTCTTCGCATCGGCTTGTGTGACAACGGCACACACAAACGGAAACTGTTGGATTTTCATCTCGAGTACGCGTGGCGTTCCGGCCGAAGATGGAGCTAGCTTCGCTGCATACGCGCTTCTCCCCTGTTAACTTGCTAGTAGTACTCTAATCCATTACTTTCATTTACTTCTGTCATTTCGATCTTTCGACCTGTGTACTCCCCCGGAGCGTTCGCTCCGGGTCGCCTATCACGAAACAACGGCTCGACTTTGTGATGCTCGATCAAACACTGTATAGAGTAACTATATGTCAAGACCTGGCGAGCTACCGATCTAGCACTTACTAGAATATTTGCGACAGGATACGCCAAACACATAAATACTGCTTGTGATACTCTGTAATTGATCCATTCACACAAAATTCCAGTTGATCGAAACTCGTAACAAATCAACAGGGAAGATGGGCCGAAGTGGTAACACTTATTGTGCTTTGCATCCGTTTTGGCAAAACTGAATAACAAAACTCTGTTTAAAAGTCTGTATTAGATAAGCAAACTCTCGAATAAACTCTTACTTACGATGTCGAACTCTGAGTTACCTAGCGCCAAGTCGATGTTACAGACGGTTTTAGAGACGAAAAGTCGGAATTGCACTGACGACAGTGCATTTCCGACTTCTGTATCTCTAATCCAGAGCAGGCCTCAACAAAGCACACTTCATTGATGCCGCTACCAACAGTGCAGACCACGAGGGCCTGCGGGTCGACTAAGTCAGTGTGGTGTCGCACGGTTTGAGATGTGAATCAAAAGGTCGACGATATGAGAGGCAGGTGATGTAGTTCAATGGACGTACTCCAATATTGAGGCGGACGGCCGGTACTCCACTCAAGATGGAACAAATTTAACTAGAGTACGTATCTGCTGGTGATATGTGTACAGCGTTCGGCATCATTCAGCAAGGCGCGCAGCAGTAACTACAAGCAATGCGTGTTTCTTATGTGGTAAGGCCAAGATGCAGTGCGCCGAGCCGTGTTTTGCTGTGCTTTAGCTATAGTTCTGAGCACGCTGGGCATAAACTCGGGTTTAGTGAAGTCGTGAGGGACTGTGTCATTTGCATAGTTGCAAGTACGAGGGCACCCTTAGCAGAGTAGATATTGGTCCACATTCGACTCGTCACAGACGATGACGTGTCGTGGACGCGGCCCGAGGCCTCTTCGAGCTTAGGCGTTATCACAGTGCACGCCCGGGAGCGGTAGGAGCCCTCTTCGGCGCAGCATAGAACTATGTAGACACCAGAGGGTGCTTTTGATAATGACAGTTTAGCAGTCAGTTGCGAACCTAATTACGACTTTGTAAGTCTGTTTTAGCGCCAAGTCTGAATTACTAAAGTCCGATTTAGAGTTGAGGGAAAGTCTGGATAAGCTAGCTAAAACGGACGGCATTCCGCGTGCAAAGCACAATAGAATATTTCGTTATTCTCACAGAAAGCATGGAGCATTCGGTATGCTTGTGAGACAGAACTTATCTTGGAGTTTGTACATGTACAAGCACATCTTGGCAAGACTTGTACAAGCACGCCAAGTCCATCTTAGCAAGGTTCTTGCTGCCTTTCAGATCCGGATACTATCATTGCGCTCATACATGTACAGACACCACGCCCACTTCCGACACACGGATACAGGCATTAATTTTTGAAGACAAATGTATTAGCGCAAGTGATCAAATTCAAGGATCCTACACTTGCAGTGTCGAAAGTCGAAGAATGACTTCACCTACGTTAACATCTTGTCCGTAGCTGCAGCTCGTTCAACTTTTAGGCTTGTCCTTGGGGTCCAGGTAGCAGATTCCAGTATGGCGGAAACAGTTCTTGATCGTGTCCTTGCTTGTTAGCTCACGCCAGATCTCGTCGCTCCAGCGCATAGCTTGGAGCTGGTCGATAGCATAGGGGTCTTGCTTGATGGTGGTGGGCTCGCGCAACTTGTCGTAGCCCAGCGGAGTTGCTTCTTCTTGTAGGCCACCTTGAATGACGCGATGATGCCCGCATCCATCGGCTGAAGGTATGCTGTTGTGTTCGGCGGGAGGTGCTGCACGGTCACATTTGTTAGAGAGAGGTCGCCGACATTGTGGGAGGAAGCGTTATCGAGCAGTAGCAGGATAAAACGGCCGGCAGCGCGCATTTGCTGGTCGACACCGCGTAGCCATTCCTGGAAGATGACACGGGTCATCCAGGTCTTCTTGTTCGCCTTGTAGTTGAAGCCGAGGTCTTCTGCAGAGTACTTGTTGAAACAGCGCGGTTTCTTGGCGTGGCCGAGATAGAGAATAGGTAGGGCGTCTGTACCGTCAGCATTTGCAGTCATCACAAGCGTGATCCTTGTCTTCTTTTCCTTCACACCGCGCATCTTCTTGGTGCAAATTGAGCGCGTCGGGGCCATAGCGTAGCATAAGCCTGTTTCATCCATATTATAAATATCATGGGGTGAAAACAACGCTGTTACCTCTTGTATCTCTTGCAGACCTTTTTCGAACGGCGTCCATGTCAACGGATGCCCTTCGCCATGTCGAACTCGGTGCCGCAGCTTGTGTCGGCGCATGAACGCTGTCAGCCAGCCGTTGGAGAAGTTCAGGTCCCAAGCGTCGCACACCTGCCCTTGCAGCTCTCGAGCCTTCATGGTAATCAGCTCCCATGACAGACAAATATTGCGGCTCTCTAGATCGAATATCCATGCAGCAAGGCGCTTCTCCAGTTGAGGGGAGGTCACCTGCGTGGGCTTGCGCTGGTCGTCGTCGCCGTACGTGTTGTGCATGATGGTCTCCGCGTTCTTCAAGATGTCACTGATCGTGTTTCGGGCAGGTATGGAGCGCAGCTTGAACTTCTTGGCCACCCACGCAGCCAACGCGGCTTGTGTCATGGCCGGGCAGGCTTCGTGCATCTGTATGACAGCTCTCTTGTGGCCAATGGTGAGCCAGCGCCCCATGGCTGCGTTGCTTGCGGGGCGCGTTCTAAAGTGAGCGCCAAAAGCTGCAAGTACTACGCGAAGAGGCCTCAGATCCTACCATTTTCCCGCGCTACGATACCTCTATAAAAATATTTTTAGCTTGGTATAAAAATCCATACAGGTTATAGGCGGACACCCGTGTCGGAAGTGACCGTGCTGACTGTAGTTTGAAGTCTCCACGTATTACGCTGTATTACCCAAGTGCCCACGTCAACAACAACCTTGCAACCGTCGCAGGTAAGGGGTGCGAATTATCGCGAAGCTTACCGCACCCCACCACTCGTTTACATGTACAGTATTCAAGCGTAGAGTTTTCACCTCCCACTCGAACGACCGGCTCAGTTCGCGTTTCGCCTTCCAGACCCCAACTCCCGCCTCCTCTCACGACAATTATGCGCGTTTTGTCTTACACTGAGTGACCCCATCCATGCGCTCGGCATGATGACCCAAGACACGGTCGCCCATTCGAGTCTATAACACGGAGTTCGACGACGTGGACTCGACTGATGAAGATTCCGAAGAGCGCGCGAGGCTCGGCATCGCGAAGAAGCTGCTCAAAGAACGGAAGGCGCTCCTGAAAGAGCTAAACGCAGCAGCTGCGGCGAGGGAGAAGCTCAAGATCCCGACTGCCAGCGTCCAGCAAAACAAATTCGCAGCGCTATTTAAGAGCGGCTTGGACCCACAGCAACCCAAGAACCTCGGAAAGTTCAAGACGCGTCTCGAGGCGAACAGGTACGAGAAGTTCTACAAGCTAGCCAAGGACAAACTGGCCGCCAAAGCACGGATGGCTCGGATGCGAGGAGAAAACTAAGGCGAAAATCCGACCTTGTGAGGCAATTAATGAATTTGAGCATTCATCCACTAACTTCTCTCGGTCGAGTACTTATTAAGTAGTCTTGCCTGTCTTTTGTCTGTATCATCCTTTTCGGTATCAAAGAGTTGGCCCGCATCATTTCATACGAAGCTGGGCTCGGAGCGTTTGATTTCGATAAGATTAAGTTGGAATCCAGCCCAGTATGGTTTTTATAATGATAATAATGAACAAAAAGGTTTTCTGGTAACATGTATTTGCAATTTCCTACCTTAAACGAACTGTGAAAGAAGAAAAAAAAAACGCAGCCGCGTTCAAGGTCGTAGACTCGCTAGCCTCGCTAGTGATGGAAGGTCGTTGGCGAGGAAGGCGGCGGCGAGTGAGGCGAAGTAGGGTAGGAGAGAGGACTTGTGCCCGAAGAGGAGAAATGAACAGTGATTGAGTAGGGCTTAGCGAAACTAGAAAAATCCAAACGAGCTACAGCATGTCTGTGCCCTCTTACATGTACCCAAGAGCGTCCTTGGTGCCCTGACTCTGCTGCCAAGCTGGCAGTCTTTCGCATCTCATATGATGACCCTAGACATTGACTCAGATGATGCCGCGAGTCGGTGTCTGATCTTCAATGGCCCACGGGGGGCACTGCAACTCAGTTGAAGCTCTCGACACTGCTAATCGTGTTCGACGCCACTGCGTCAGCGCCCAACACTCCCACTCGGCGAACACCGAGGTTGCAGCGGAACCGCTCGAACTTGGTCCGAAGCGGCTTGGGGAAGTGGTCTGCAACCATTTCGCCAGTCAGGCAATACTGCACGCGCACGTCTCCAGCGGGGACTTTCTCTTGCAGCCAGTGATACTTGGTATCGATGTGGCGAGAGCGCTGCGTTACACCCTTGCTCTCCGCCAGGTTCTGCGCGCCCTGGTTGTCCTCCATGACAACGATTTCGCCGACCTTCACGCCAATGTTTTTCAGCACCAAAAAATTCCTGAACACCCGATGCCATGGCGATGTACTCCGCTTCCGCAGAGGAGAGAGTCACCGTCGTCTGCTTCTTGGAGCCCCAGTCAATCAGATTCCCATTGTAGTAGACAGCGTATCCAGTCGAGGACTTCCGCTCTCTCTCGACACCGAATGCAGCATCACAGTAGACAACCAGTCCCTCATTGTCGGCGTCACTGTGTCCGCTGAAGCGAAGTCCGTAGTCGCGTGTCCCATTTAGGTACCGAAATGCACGGTCGACGCCCTGCTGCAAAGCTGGCGTCGGACTCTCCGTTTCTTGAGCAAGCAGGCGCACAGCCGTCGACAGGTCGGGCCTTGTCAGCACCGACAAATACAGCAGAGCACCGAGCGCCGGCCGGGGCTTGAAGTCACACGAGTCCTGCACTTCGAACAGCTGGTTCCTGTAGTGCTCCTCTATTGGCGTTGGTGACGGGCGGCACTTGTCCATGGCGAACCGCTCGAGAATGGTGCACGCGTACCTAGTCTGGCTGACGCAGACTTCGTCCCCAATCGCAGACCATTGCATCTCCAACCCCCAAAAGTAGTTCACATCGTCAAAGTGATTGACGTCGTAGGCAGCCTCAACAGCGAGCTTGAATGCCGTCAACGCGTCGTCGTCCGTCCCAAACACCAGCATATCGTCAACGTAGACGAGCACAATCCTGAGGTCCTCACCATCGATCTTCACGAACAAGCAGGTGTCGGCCTTGCCTTGCGTGAAGCCGAAGCTCAGCAGGAATGCGGTCAGGCTCTCATACCACGCCCTCGAAGCCTGTTTAAGCCCGTACAGCGCGCGGAGTAGAAGCCACACGTATCCATCGCTGTTCTCGTAGCCTTCCACCGGCTCCATGCACAGCTCCTCCTGCAATTCCGAGTTGAGGAACGCTGTTTTGATGTCGAGCTGCAGGCGCTTCATGCGCCGCTGCGCTGCAACAGCTAGGACGAGGCGAACGGTACTGTGGCGAACAACAGGACTGAAGGTCTCCGTGTAGTCGTCTCCATAGCGCTGGCTGAACCCTTTAGCAACCAAACGCGCCTTGTATTTGTCAAGGCTCCCATCGGGGTTGGTCTTGCGCTTGAAGACCCACTTGGGCTTGATAGCCTTGCGTCCTGCAGGTAACGGGACCTCGACGAACGTCCCGTTCGCGATTAAACTCTGGATCTCGTCCTCCATTGCCTGCTCCCACTCGCCCCGATGCTTACTGTGACGGACGTCAAAGCCGTTGATTGGGTCAACAGCCAGACCCAAATCTCCACGTCGCTTGGAGTCATCAGCCTGTACATGAACCCATCAGCCACATTGGTGCCATCAAATACAGCCGGTGCCACGTCCTCTTCGATGTAGTCGCAGACTTCTGCCAGCGATAGGTGCGATTCTTCGTAGTCGAGGCGGCGTTTACTCGGCTTCGACATCCTGGTTGAGCGGCGTGGAGGAGGCACAGCCTTTTCCTGCCGCGGGTCTCCTCTCAAGCGAGCTTGCTGGCGGGCGACTACCACTGGCTTTGAGCCCGTAGGTGGCTGCGCCGGCGTCTCTAACTCAGCTGGAGTCATGTTCACGTCCTCGGCCTCTTCAGGAATGGCTTCGAGCCGCAACTGGCGATTTGTGCGCCCCACCAGATCCTGCTCCATCATCATCAGCTGCGTATTGATCGTGACCTCATCTTCATGGCGTGGGGACAGGAATTGGTCCTCGTAGAAAACTACAGGGCGCGCCGTAATTGTCTCGCCAGTCCCATGATGCGGAATGTGTACGAGATACGCGCCACCTGTAGCGTAGCCAATGAAGATGCCGCTGCGGGTCTTAGCGTCCAGCTTCTTCCGATGCTCCTTCGGCACTAACGCTTGCACCTTGCAGCCAAAGACACGAAAGTTGCTGATGTCGGGAGGCGAGCCGAGCAGAGCCTCCATCGGCGTCTTTCCGTCGAGCACCTTCGTCGGGCAGCGGTTCCGCACGTACGCAGCGCACACCACAGCGTCCGCCCAGTAGGCCATGGGCAAGTTTGCCCCGAGCATCATGGAGCGGGCCATCTCCACGACAACGCGGTTCCCTCGCTCCACTTTTCCGTTCTGCTGAGGAGTATAGGGCGTGGAGAACTCCTGCACAATCTCATGCTTGTCGCAGAAGGCGGCGAATTCCCCGCCCACGTACTCGGCCGCGTTGTCGGGCTTGATAAATGCGACACGGTGACTAGGCGCATACGCCTTCAGCTTCGCAATACAGTCCTTCACTGCATCCAGCTGCGCGTGGGAGCTCTTCTCTCGCAGTGGGTACACCATATCCAGATGAAATGGCTCCACAATGATGTTGGCCATGCCCGTGTAGCCATCACGAGCGGTCACATGCATCGGCCCTACATAGTCGATTGCGAGCAGCATTTGGTTCTTCTTCAGAACGCGCTTGGGCTTCACTACAAATGGCTTTTGAGTGAGCTTTCCACTTACACACGTCGGACACGACTGACTGATAGTGCCTTGCCACGGCAGCTTCAGATCCCCCAGCAGCTCGTGCACGCGTGTTCAGGTGGCCGAGGCGACAATGCCATGTCGCAATGTGTGGCGTCTCCGTCGTCATCATGGCGGCGTGCTCCGCCACTCTGCTCACAGCTTCCACCACATACATCGGCTGATCTTCTCGAGATGCGAGCAGACTAACACCACTGGGCGAGCGAATCACACACGACGTACCCTTGAACTCGACCGTCATGCCACGACGCGACGCGGTAGCCACCGACACCAGGTTGCGAGCGAGCCCCCTCACAAATAGTACTTCCTGGAGTACACAGACTTCTCGCCCGTTCTTCAGCAATGGTGCTTGTCCAATTGTCGTAGCCACCAAGCTGTCCCCCGACGCTACTGTTAGCACGCGAGGCTCCGCCAGCGTGCGCACATCGGTCAAGTTGTCGAGATGGCCAGTCATGTGGCTCGTGGCACCGCTGTCCACGATCCAGCCCCTTTTGTTGTCCTCGGACGCGTCTTCCACAGTAAACGCCATGCTCGCCGCTTCGGCCCTCGGCGGCGTTCGATCGTTTTTACAGTCCCGGGCAAAGTGGCCCATCTGGCCGCAGTTGTAGCACTTCACCTTGCCCATGTCCTTTTTCTTCTTGGACTTGGCCGCTTTCTGCTTTCCCGCTGCTTGCTCAGCACTGAAGGCAGCAGTCGACTTGGCAGCAGTCGAGCCCCCAGAAGCCCGCCGGTGCTTCTGCTGCTCTCGGCGGACGGCTTCGGCCTGGCACCGTTGAATCATCATTTCAAACATGCCACACGACTCGAGAACGCCGACGAAGCCGTTCCACGCAGAGCCGAGACTTTGCATGGAGTTCTGGCGCTTCTCCTCGTCAGGGATAACCACGTGCTGCTCCTGCAGCTCGTCCAGCACACGTCTCGTGTTCTTGATGTGATCAATCATAGACGAATCACCGTCGAGATACAACCCGATGTACTCGCGCTTCGCCGCACCAACACTAGCACTGCACTTGACGTTGTAGGTCATGCGCAGGTGCCGCAGCATAGTTAGCCGGTGGTCGAGCAGGTACACCTCAGCAGTCAGCTTCTCGCTGAGCGCAGCGAGGATGATCGACGCCGCCATCTTCTGCTTGATCATGCGATCATGCAACGGCGTAGCCGACGACGCAGCCGGTAGCACGACTGCTCCAGCTCCAGGTGTCGTCCCCGACGACGATGGCGTCCCCGACGCCAGTGACGTTCCACCTCCTGCTGCCACAGCAGCGTCTCGTTCGAGCATCAGCTCGTGCTCCGTGGGCATGGGCATCTGGATAGCCTCCCAGAGCCCCTGGATCTCCGGCACCAGCTTCACCTGGGCACCCCACGCTGGGAACCCGGTTCCACTGAACTGTTTCAGCTTGGTCGTGAACGTCGCAGCCGTCGTAGACATCATAACCTGATGGAAGGTCGTTGGCGAGGAAGGCGGCGGCGAGTGAGGCGAAGTAGGGTAGGAGAGAGGACTTGTGCCCGAAGAGGAGAAATGAACAGTGATTGAGTAGGGCTTAGCGAAACTAGAAAAATCCAAACGAGCTACAGCATGTCTGTGCCCTCTTACATGTACCCAAGAGCGTCCTTGGTGCCCTGACTCTGCTGCCAAGCTGGCAGTCTTTCGCATCTCATATGATGACCCTAGACATTGACTCAGATGATGCCGCGAGTCGGTGTCTGATCTTCAATGGCCCACGGGGGGCACTGCAACTCAGTTGAAGCTCTCGACACTGCGAATCGTGTTCGACGCCACTGCGTCAGCGCCCAACAGCTAGTGATCCTGCGGAAACTACGTCTGGCCGCCTCCATAAAATGTCGTTTCTCAAGCCCCTTGTTCCAGTACGAAATTCGTTCAGAAGCCACCCGACGACGTTCATTTCATTTGCCGAGTCTTTGGACTCCATCCCAAGCCCTACACCCGTCTTGATGAACTCCCACGAGAAGACGCACAGGTAGTGTCCACGCAAGAACAGCAGCATCTCGAAAGAACACGCGTCTTACCACGGGTTGAAATTGACAGGGATCAGGTGGGGGAAATTTTGGTGGAGCCAAGCAACAGCTTGTAGGTCCCCCACGAGAATCGCCCGTTCGATGACTTTCTGAGTGAAAACGCCGCGTCCTGTCGGGTGCAGCCATTGCATGATTTCCAGCTGCGGATAGTTTTCCATCGCTGCTGACGCGCAACTCACTGAGGTATTGGAGAGAAGCCAGTGGACAATTGAAGACTCACAACGGGCCACAGCTTGGTCGATTGCATCGGTAGTACAGCCCTCCGTCCGATTCCCCAGCAGCCACTTAACGACCTTGAGCCGACCGTTCGTTGCAGCGAAATCGACCACGTTTACCGTGCATCCCTCCGTCTGATTAGTGTGAAGCCACTGCACCACGTCCAGGTGTCCATTTTGGGCCGCAATGTCCGTAGCGTTTGTCGTGCAGCCTTCTGTGCGATTGCGATGGAGCCATTGGACGACTTCTACGTACCCGTTGGCCGCAGCGCCATCCATGGCTGCTGTCGAGCACGCCATCGACTTGATCGTGTGCAGCCACTCCAAGACGTCGAGATGTCCATGAGTTGCTGTGTAGTCCATGGCCTCCATCGATTGCTTTTCAAGGCAACACTCTTTCCAACGATTCCTGCGCAGCCACTGGATCACAGCGAGCTGTCCCCTGATCGCAGCTTGTCCCACCAGATAGCGACATCGGGGCCACCATGGCTCGCTCGGCTTCTTTGTTCGCTGTCGTTTGGATGGTCTTCGCGTCCGCGGTTGCACACTGAAATTTTCCGACATGTCGAGATCATGAAAATACTCCAAAATCTCCACTTGTCCCCACGTTGCAGCTTCGTTGATAGCGTCCTGCGCCGAGAGATCTTCAAAATAGGAACAACGCTCGAGTAGCAACTTTACGCACTCTACACTTCGACTGTCGGATAGCGAAGGCCATAGCTCGACACATGTAGGAATCCGGTTTGAGATCCCTTTCTTGACAAAGATACTGCACGACGTGGAAGTGTCCCCCTTCGGCTGCGTCACAAACCATAGCCGAAAGGTGGTGGTATCCCTTGTTCGCACACATCAGGCGTCCGACCGATCGCTCTGCCAGCCACTTCAAGACCGGTAAGTTCCCCCGGGTAGCCGCTGCTCTCATCGTTAAACTCCAGTGTCCTACCCACGAATCCATGTCGACAGTATCGCGAGCTGCAGTGAGAATACCCCAAATCTGCTGCATCAGATCCAGCCGATCTTTCCGGGTAAGAAAAAGAAAAAGCCACGGTTGAATATCTTCGCCTGGGCGTAAATAACCACGGGTCATCATCCACTCGATCGTCTGGACGCTCGGAGGTTCCCGTGCGTACTCTAGTAGACTTCGTCCCTCGGGTACCAACCTCTCGGCTAGCTCCAACTTATTTTTCCATAGAGCTGCTTTGATAATATTCGTCACCTCATTATCGTCAAATGACCGCGGCGTACTGCAGACCAACCACTGCGCTAGCTCAAAGTGCTCACTACTGATGGCCTTCAGGACCGAGTGAGTGCTCCACGTGACGGCTTTGCCCTCTCTCGGTCGTTGTGGAATCCACTCAAACATGGCGCAATCTTCCTCCGATTCAAGGACTCGGTAGTTCATATGAGTACCGAATCGGCCGGCGTCATGGTCCAGCAGGAACCCCCAAGATCTCCAAATCTCCATTACTGGCAACGACTTCCACCACATCTGCAGGCACGATACAGCCCGAAAAATGGGTAAATAGCCACTCGACAAGTTCCAAATCCCCGTCTTCAGCTGTAACGCGCAGCGCCTTCCCGAACTGATAGCGATAATAGTACGGATCAGTCCGTAGATAGTTTTGTAGATTCCATCCCGGCGTCCTAGCGTTGACGGAAGTGCAACTGGAGTCCCACATCCAGTCTACATGTAGTAGATCGATCGAGTCGAATGCGCAGGCGTCACTGAACGAGAGGAATCGACCTGGCCGGAGGAAGCTGGTAATGAGCTGCTTGACATGGGGGAGGCCGTCGATGGCCGGATGGACGAGGGATAGAATTGCTAGCGAGAAACCCATCGAGGCGCGGACTGGGACGTGCTCGGTTCTCGGCAACTTGACGAATGACTTGTGTGATGGTGAAGCAAAAAAATAGAAGCCTGAGTAATTTGTCATTACCACTTTATGATATATGCAAAATGTCATAAGGTTAGCTTATTGCAGTGGACGCCTGCCAAATATGGCTTACTCGAGCGGCTTATCTGCAGTGATATGTCGGGGTCATAAGCCCGACGTAAATCTGCGGAGACACGAAATCGGTCTCGATAAACGGCCCTAACCCTACCTTTATGTCGTGTAGCCATCATAAATTTTTATTTTACTATTTGTATAGTTTAATCTTACCATCATTCTTGATGGTGTTTCCTTCACTCTGGCGGCTTGTCGCCTCTATTATATCTTCCTGCCGACAACTTGAAGTTGCGCTCACTTTTGAATCGGACGGCGAAGGCGCGAAGTCGACCTCCACCGACTCACAGAAAGGTATGTTCTGCTAGTGGATGCTGATGTACTTGCTGTGGTTGACCTGTGCTGTTGCCGTGCAGCGCCATGGTGCGCCTTGTGCACTCCGCCATCCAGTGGCAGCTGCGCTGCATCGAGGACTCTTCGAGCGACGAGAACACACCGCCGAACGTCGCTGCGGCGCCGAACCACGACCACAGCCGCCGATCCTGCGGAGCAGACGGCGACGCAAGCGCAACGTGGACGGCTACGCCGCCGTGGCTGTCTCCGGAGCGGACCAAGCATCGGTCCAAGAGCGCGACGAACCCGCCGCCACCAGAGACGCCGCCGCGACCAGAGACGCCGCCGCCAACGGAGATGCGCGCGTGTCGAAGCCCGACGACTTCGTCTCCAGTGCTGCTGGAGACGCCACCAAGATCCCCGCCGCGCCCGAGGACGACAAAGACGTCTCACCCACGCCGTCAAGACCGCCAAGCACGCCGAGATGCCGCTGCCCCGTACACCCGTCAACACCCCGCGCCCCAGCGCGCCATCCCTGCTGCCGCTGCTGTGCAAGCGACGCCTACATCTGCGGTGGATCTCGCTCCGCTGGCTCGACGGCAGGCGTCGCGACCGGGCGACATCTTCGTACCAGCGCGCTGGCCGTACAGCGTTGCGCACTTGCGCGACAACTTCAACCCGCTGGCCACGATCTTTCCAGCAGTGCGTCACTACGGGTCCTGCAATTGCTGGAACCCGTGCCGCACGGACTCCTGCCGGAACGCGCTGATGCACGTCTTCTGCAGTCCGAACTGCTGCCCGTACTCGGGGAAGTGCGGCAACGGCCTGGACGATTCGACCAAGGTCTACCTCGGCCGCAACCAGCGCACGCGCGAGTTGGGGGTCGTGGCCGGCGAGGACATCGACGCTGGTGAAGTGCTCGGTCAGTACCTCGGGGAGATAGAGCACGTGAGCTCTTCTCGCGCGAATCGACCGCGCAACCGGGGCTACAGGTGTGGTGTGGTAATACCACTAAAATCCTCCTCTACCAAAAGGTATTAGAGACACCAACAACACGCTAACCCGCAAAGGTAAGCGCTTATTGGATCAAAACCTGAAGACCAGGAACGATCCCTTACACCGGGTCGGTTGCAAGCGCCTCTGTGCACCTTAGGTTGTCTTCGGTCAACCCAAAAACCTGTACCGCTAGCCACGAGCTAAGGCTAGGATACTATATAGCGCTTTCGCGCAACCCCACTGCAGTCCCTCAGAAAGGAAGGGTACCGGCGTGTTAGGCCTTATACAGGGGGACCAAGGTAAAACCTCGGTAGGTAGACTAATACACTCAGGGACACTCTTGTCCCACAAATATACAGTGAACGACACTCCTATGTCGCTCTTGCCTCTCCGGCCACGCCAACTCTTGGCGCCGCCAAGGAAACTCTCGGTCAAAGCACGATAAGCTCCCCGACAGGCATCCACACGCAGCCGAGCGTGTCCAGGCACTACAATAAGCTAGCTACACTTACCGAAGTCGGACTTGACCCTTGTTGGCTTTGGGGGAAGACTGTCTTTTTATTACTGAGTTTTATGAGGCCCAGGGGGCCTCGTTCTGGTCATCCTATGATGAGTCCTATGTCCCTATACAAATATCTAGTGTGAACGATCGCAATAAGGCGATTCCGGACACATCAAATGACGACCGCGACTACACTAATAAGTGCAGTCGAAGTACGCAACTAAATGCATCTGTACCTAAAAGTGGGTACCACGAAGCCTCGCTCGGGGTTCTATTAGGACCCGACGAGGCTCCGGCCACTGACTGTCACTCCAACGAGGATAATGTCGTCATCCAATCAGAAGCAGCCATCTCCGTCTCTCGCTGGGCCCACCCTTGATTACCTTTGGTTGAACTTGATTGTTGGGCCGGCGGGTCGACACCGTTGGAAACAGTCATTTTCCAACACCACAACTGCCCCCGCCTCGACGCGAGCCTCCGACACCGGTGAGCGTCTAGGCGCTTTCAATTCTCCGTTTTCATGGCTCCACCGTCGCGCGCGTTCGCCGATGCTGCTGCCGCTGCCCTCCGTGCTCTCCAGTGTTCGGGACCGGTACGTTCGTCGCTCTCGCCGCTCTTCCTTGCTCTTTCGAATCTCGTTGTTGACTCCTGGTCCTTCTTGGTCACCTCAGGGAGCTGTGGATGTCGTCACCGACACTTCGGGTCGCCGTCCGGCGCGCCAGACTCGCTCGACGCGCGCCGCCGCTGCTATCGCCGCTGGCATCACCGCCCCTTCATCGACCGCGCCTGCAGAGGGTCCTGCGCTCCTTCCTGCCGCATCTGAGATGTCGGTCGACCCTCCACCAGCTCCTCCAAGTAGCCCTGAGTGTGCTGTCGGGGCGACCGAGGCTCATCCGTCGTTGGCTTCTGCTGGAGAGGCTTCGGATTCACCGCCGACACCGCCGCCAAGCGCCAGCGCTCCACCGTCGCCAACTCCCGCGCCTTCGGTTACGTTGGCAACTCGCGGGGCGTCGGTGGGGGGCGAGGTTGCTACAGGAAGTCGAACTGAGGTCGATGCTGGCCCGACCGAGGTTCCTCTGGCAGCGGCTGCGGTGGGTGACCAGCAGATGCTGCAACTCGCTCGTCTCGTCGTCGGCGTCGCTCGTAGGCCTCCGGCGCGGGTCAACTCCGCACTCGACCGCGACCTCCAGGCTGCTACCACCGTCGGTGACGTCCTGGCTGCTGCTGTCGCTCCCCCGCGTCTCTCTCTCGCGGAAGCCGATGAAATAGTGGATCTCCGTCGTGAGAACGAGCGGCTACAAGCGGAGCTCAACGACACCAAGGACAAGCTCGCCGAGGAGATGAACCTCCGGACGAAGTCCGAGTACTTCCTTGTCTCGGCCAATTCCGACTGCGACCGCGCGCTCGACGCCATGGACAACCTCCGTGCCGAGCTCCACAACACCAACATGCAGTTGATGGAAGCAAATGCGGCTATCGCTCACCACGCTGCTATCACCCAGTCGCTGGAAGGTCGGACGCAGGCCGCCGAAGCCGACGCTGCGGCCGCCGTCCGTCGGAACACTCAGATCCACGAGCGCGTCAGGGCAAGCCTCGTTACTTATAACACGCAGTTGAGCGAACTCCGGAAACGGTTGGCCGACCGTGACCGAGCCGACGTGATCCCCGCCCGCATTCGTGCGTTGACGGACGAGAACAACAGCTTGCGGAGGGCCAATTCCATCCTTCGTCGACACTCGGCGGCACACGGGTTGGACGTCGACACCTTGGTTTTGGCTTCGGCTGGTATCTCGGCCGCGGAGATCGACTGGAACCTTCTCGGGTTGTCTCCGCCGACGGTCTCTGTCGAGAGTCCTGGCCACGAGGAATCCTCGTCCGAGGAAGAAGAAGAAGAGTCGAAGGCAACCGACGTGCCGATGGCTGAGTCCGCCGAGGGTTCGTCGGCTCCTGTGACCTCGGGGGTGGCTCCTGTTAGCTCGTCCGAGCCTACCGGGACGTCCAAACGCAAGCGCGATTCCCAAGCTGAGTCGGTTTCAGCCGAGGGCACGGCGTCTCAACCCTCTCCGCCCAAGTGTCTTGGTAGGCCGTCGGTCGACTTGAGAGCTAGAGCTGCGGCGGCCGCCGGGCCTTCAAGCCCTCGGTCGGGGTCAGGTGACGCTCCGGCACGGCTTCGGACGACGCCACGATCTTCAACGACGTTTCGTTCCGCTTGGTCAGAATCCCAGCCTCTGTCGTACGAGTACTCGGACGAGCCGCTGTACCCTAGGATGGCGGGTTTTACTCCAGTTCCTCAGCCAGCCGAGTCTCCGTCTCCGCGGGGCGAAGGATCCCCAGACTACGAGTTTGGCGGTGCAGGGAGTCCAGACGACGTCCCGCAAGACGATCTCGAGCCCGGCGAGATTCCGGAAGCATCGGCTGATACAGTGGGTGCTGAAGGTACTCCCAGTATGGCTCCGGCTACTACCACCGAGTCTCCACCTGCCGCTCCGATCCCGGAGGTCCCGGCCCCGTCAATCGCCCCTCAAGTCTCGGCCGGCGTTGCTTCTGAGGGTGGCGTGCGTCCAGTGCCCCCTGCTGGTGACAACGGGGTTTCGTCTGGGAATGCTGCCGGTCCTGGTGGTTCTCCATCTCCCGGGGGTTCGCCGGATGGAGATTCATCGGGTGACTCGGAGACCTCGGAGGACCGCGCGGCGCTCATGCGTGAGATGTTTGGCTCCGACGATGAAGGGGAAGCCTCGGTCGCCCAACGAACGGGCTCTGCTGCACCTCCAGGACCCTCGGCCACGACGGCCGAGGTTCCCGTTGCCGTCCAAGCCGTTCCAGCCGTACCGCCTCGTCGGCCCAGCACTCGGTCGACTGCAGTCCATGCTCACGCGTTGGTGACTGCCACAGTGACGGCTACACCGAGGGCTGGTCCTGCTTCGATTGCTCCTGCGGTGGTCGACGCTTCTGACGCCGCCGTTGGGTCGCGCAAGCTGAGTAACCTGGCGACCCTGTTTCTCGAGCCTGGCTTCACGTCACCTGGGGCCCAAGAGTGCTGGAGTTTGATTCACAACGCCAGCGTCCCCTTAATCTTCGAGGACGACGTGGTTGCACCGTGCTCAGTGGATGGCATCACGAACTTCGGATCCTGGGAGGACGCCAATCACCCGTTCCAGGTGTTGCGTCAGCTGTTCCCCGATCCCTGCTTAATCGACCTGACTGGGTATCCTCCGAGCCAGGCGATCTCTCGTCGGGCCACCGGGCGTCCACTTCTCGTTCGCCTCAGCAGGCAATTCCAAGGGAACTCGTTCCACCCCGGCGAGAAGGGCGACCTCGGATTGGCTCTGTGGGAGCGCCGGCACTGGATCAGGGCGAGAGCAGTCAAGGCCCACATTGCTGACCTCGCGTCAAACCTCGGTGATCGTCATGTACTGGTCAGGGCTCTACGGCAGGCGTGGGCCAAGTACCACCGAGAACGCAGCTATCGTGCAGACCGTCTCCGTGAGCAAATGGTCAGCAGAGTGTGGGCTGGATGCATCGAGTACGACGGGCAGCCTCGTCAGCATCGGACGGAGGTCCTGCTGGAACCCTCCTACCTGCAATACTCGTTCGAGGTAATGGAGTGGGTTCCATCGACCGAAGATTGGGTCTCCGAGATTGCAGAGCTGGATGCACGCGAGCCGTGGCGCAACTGCTGGTTCCTGGACCCCGCGAGCCATCCGTATAACACGGCCTTTGCCCCATGCAACGACGTCCCCTTGTTCGTACCTCGCGGGGCGACTAGGGAGGCCGTAGCTTCGTCGGTCGTGGTAGAGCCGTCATTGCGGACGTCGATGGTCGTTGCTCCATGGGTCACCGAGTTTTCTGCAGCTCAAGACGCTCGCTCTCCCAGTCCCGACGAGGAGACCAAGGATTCGGACGGAGGGGTGTCTTCAACGGAGACCAATCTTGGGGTGCTGGCACGGGCTGCGTCAGAGATCTAACGTCGTTGAACTCCGTGTCAGGTCCACAACGTCACGCTTGTCCTTCTCCAGACCCGAGCGAGGTTCGCAAATTTCTAGGTAGCGGCGTAGGCGGTGTTGTAGACCTCGTCTTAATCTGAATAAAGGTCTTCTTGTCCTTTCACTTCACAGCTTCATCCTCTGCTCGCGTACATCGCTTCCAACGCTCGGTCGCGGTCGCAAGAGTCTCGTCTCGACTCCCGGCTAATGTAGTCGCCTCAAACGAGCCTTGGTTCACCACTATAGCCACTGGGCCTCGCCTTATCTCCACTCGCCATCAACTCCATACACAGCCCAGCAGTCGACCACTCTCGTCTGGGCCGCTTCTACACCAACCGTTGCGTCTGAAGTCTCGGTCGCCCTCCCATTCGCTTCATCATCACGTTCTTCATCTATTGAGGGGTTGGCCGAGGCTTTCCTGCGTCTTCTTGACTCCATTCCACTCTCCATTCCATCGTGACCCGTTCACATAATCATACAATATGCACATTCCAGTAACTTCCTTCGTCTGTCACTGCGAGCTGGATAGCCCTCGCAGGCAGTTCAATCATCGTCTCCAGTAACCTCGTTCGTCTGACATCGCGGGCTGGATTGCCCCCGCGAGCAGTTCAATCTTCGTTGAGGTGCGGGATTACTCCTCATCGGCAACTTGGACCATTTGCAAACGTCGGTCGCTTCGCTTCCGGCGTAGGTAGTCGTACAGAAGGCCACCACACGACAAGTTGGACGCTGGTTCCCATGTCGGTTCGTCGTAGCCGACCCACTTCACCTTGAATTCTCGGACAGCGCGATGAGTGCTCGTAGACAACGGGGTACGGTCGTCAAGAATAGCCTCGACCTCGTATTCACCATCCAAATGGTCAGGCTCAAAGCTGTCTTCCGGCAGCAGTTCTTCATCGAAGTCAAGACGGGTCTCTTCGGTGACCTCACGAGCCAAACGAACCCTCGGTCGGTCTTCGAACTCGTCTACCGACTTGAGTCGCGAAACATGCACCACCGGGTAGAACCGGTATCCGCTTCGGTCGGGTAATTCCAACTCGTACGCAAATTCGTCGACTCTCTTCTTCACTCGGAATGGTCCATGCCAGCGATGAGCCAGTTTCTTGGTCAGCCCTGGCCGAACACGTTCCATGTACAGCCAGACTCTGCTCCCAGGCTGCAGAGGAAGTCTCGTTCTCGTCACTGTAGCTTCACTACCATCCGAAGTACTCGGTGCTCGGCCGGCCGAGGTTTCATCCTCGTTAGTGCCTGCGGTGGCTTCCTTCTCCTTCCGACCACGTGATGCATTGTGTTCTTCAGCTCTCCGAGCTTTCTCCGCGGCTTGGTACTCCTTCGCCATCTTCAGAGCGATTTCCTGTTGTCGGTTGACCTCTCGGCGCCATGCCAGCGCGTCAGTTTGGTTACCGCAGCCTCGTTTGAGTGACGAAGACATCGCCTTGAGTGTTGACTGTGCATCCCAACCGTGAACGAGATAAAACGGGGTCTCCTTCCTCGTTGTATCGCGGGAGTTGTTGATGGCGAAGATCAGCCTCTCGGCGATCTCGTCCCAGTCCTGCTGTAGCGGGTCTTCGGCGTATACACGGACCGACTGCATGATCGTCTTCACTGATCTTTCTTGCTGGCCATTGGCCTGGGGGCGGTAGCTCAAGGTCGCCCTCGACCGAGACTGCATCATCTCCGCGAAGGCCTGAAAGACCTCGCTCATGAATCGAGGGTCTCGGTCGTGGCGGATAAAGGAAGGTGCCCCAAAGCGTCGGTAGACGCACTCCTCGAAAGCTTGTGCAACGAGTAGTGCAGTAGTGTCGGACATGGCCTTGCCCATTACGAATCCCGTGAACGGACATTGGAACAGCAGGAGGGCCGTGTTACCGCGACGACTCTTCGGTAGCGGTATTACGAAGTCCATAGAGACCAGTTGGAAGGGCCTCTCGGCTAGGATGTTTCCTGGCGAGTACCCGCGGAACTGAGGTCGGCTCTTACTCGAGCTGCAATCGGGGCACGACTTAACGTGCTTCTCCACGTCGGCATATTGTCCAATCCAGTAATAGTCTCTCCTTGCTCGATGTAGCGTGCGAATAATACCTTGGTGACCGCCTTCGAGCGAGTCATGACAGCTCTGGAGGACTTCCTGGATCATCGTTGTGGGTACCACCAGTCTCATCGTCAGCCCCGCTTGCTCTTCATCACTTGAACGACGACTCGTTCTAGTGTAATACAGCACATCGTCCTCACTCAGTACGAACTGATCCGCCATTTTCCATGCATCTCGTGCTGCTCTGTATCCAATCTTCGCGTCGTCACCCCGGAGCACTGCCTTCAGATTCGACCACCGCAGCTCTTCATCTTGAGCAGTGGCGATCCTCCGTCGGCGTTCCTCCTGTACCACCAGCGGGTCAATATCTTCCGCATTCGGTGGGGCTGGTGATGTCTCGGCACGCATCGGTGAGGCTTCAGCTTCGCTCTGGTCTTCGTTCGGCGTACCGTGAGCTTCCTCTCGGTGAGTTGCATCTTCTTCTCTGGTGACCGAGTCTTCGTCTGCAAACCGGACGTGTTTCTCCTTCGCACTTGCTTGGCGTCTGGTCGTCACAGTAACATGTCCTGGTTCAACTTCGCTCTGCTGTCTGAGAGTCGTTTCTCCTCGTACAAAATCGAAAAAATTCTTGCTGCGCGGTCTACCAGAGGCTACCACGGCCCATGCTGTGTTGGCCGAGGGTTTCTCTTCAACCACGCCACCATCGTCAGCCTCGTAGATCACCTCAGCGATACGGTTCAGCTTCGTAAGCTCCAGTAATCGGTCGTCCGAGGATACCACCGTAGACTTCTTGCTTTCGAGCGTCTCGCTTGCCAAAGAGTCAGCTGCGGCGTTGAACTCCCTCACCACATGGAGGTACTTCACTGACCGAAGCTTGGCTGTGAGTTCTCGGTGGTTACTGAGTTGCGTCAGCAATGACTCCTTCCGACAGGCTATCACCCCTAGGGCTTGCTGGATCGCGAGCCTCGAGTCACCGACGACGATCAAATCGTCGGCCCCGTGCTGTAAGGCAACAGTGACACCGTTGTTCATCCCTGTGTACTCAGCGAGATTAACAGTGGTGGTCTCGAGGTAAGCGCTCGCAGCGAGCACTACAGTCCATTCGGGTAACTTCCATAAAATCCAGGAGCAACTGCCATAGCCACCGTTCTTCTCGGTCTTCGCAGACCCGTCGAATGACATTACGAAGCCTCGGTAAGACCGAGGTAGACGTGCATAGAGCAGATGGGGATCCAAACGAGCTGTCGGGGACCCGCGCGCCCGCGACGTAACCAACGCCAGCGACTTCTCCAAATCCACGAAGTTCGTCAAGCCAGCTTGGAGGAGCTGGGCGAACGTACAGTCAGACTCCTTGACTCGTTCGACTAACAGATGCCACGGCGACAGCAAGACGGCGAACTGCGTAGCCCGACCGAACAATGTCTTGGACTTGTGGACCCAGTCGAGCGTCGAGAACCGCGTGTAAACCCGGACCCGCAGTCCTACCAGTTGGGTGTAGCACACCTTCAGTATCAGCAAAAGCGCGAGGACTTCCTTCTCGGCCGGGTGATAATTCATCTCAGCGTCCTTCAACACGCGCCCACAGAAGCGAACGGGATGTAATTTGCCTTCGTGTTCTTGCATCAGCGTGGAGCTGAGAGCCCACTCGTTGGCGAACAACATGACATGCACTTCCTTCTCGCGGTCGAAGTGCTTGAGAATCGGCACTGACGAGACCTTCTGTTGGAGCATCGCGAAGCTGTGCTTGGCCGCGGTGAGGTCACCCCCGGGTTGGAAATCTTCGTCCTTGAGCTGGTACAGTGCTGCTCCATAGACTGCGAAGTCTTGGATGAAGCGACTGTAATAGTTGAGTGTCCCAAGGAAGGATTGCATTCCTTTCTTCGTTGACGGGAACGGGAGCTCGGTCACCCCAGCTAGCTTCTTAGCGTCCGGTCGAATGCCGTCTGCCGAGACTTCGTGGGATAAGAAGTCCACCTTGGACTGCACGAAGATGCTCTTCGTGAAACTGATACTAATACGGCACTCCTCAAACCTTGTCAGCAAGCGGTCTAGCGTCGCCAGACACGACTCGAAAGTCTCGGCGCCGAAGCAGATATCATCCACGAATGACCGGCGACTGAATACTGGTGTCAGCGAGGATTCATCAGGTTCTCCGTTGGCAAACATGTCGGCGATCGGGCTATTGACCAATTCGGCTACATGCCCCTGACCAAGCGAGTTATCTCGGTCAGCCTCGAACTTGGTCCGGAATGACCTTACCGCGCCATTCGAAGCCTCGTTCACCCCAGCATGAGCTTCCTTGTCGTGTTCTTCAGCTAGACGCATGCGCTCCGAGAAACCACCCTCCTTTCGGTTGGACGAAGCCCCAAAGCGCGTTGTCAATCATACGTTGGTAGATCATCGGGGCGTTCTTCAAGCCGAACGGCATACGCAACCATTCAAAATGCCCCAGCGCACAGACGAAAGCAGAGATCTTCCGGGCTCGTTCGGTCATCATGATGGCCCAGAAGCCGCTGGCGGCGTCGAGCGAGCAAAACCACAAGTACGCTTCCATATCCGTAAGCAAGTCATCCACCAAGGGCATGGCGTACTCCATAATCTCGGTGATCGCATTAACGAGCTTGTAGTCAATACACAAGCGGATATCCACTCCGTTCTTCTTCAGGACGATGACGATAGGCGACGCCCATGGGCTGTCTGAGAAGGAGATGAGACCGGCCTTCAGTAAACCCTTCAGCAGCTCGTACAGCTTACCGAGGAAGCGGAGCGGGGTTCGCCGAGCCTTCTGTTTAATTGGTGCGTGCCCCTGCACATTGATGTCGCACACGACACCGTAGGCTGGAGGCGGCAGGGCGTTGCCGCTCGCGATCATGATCTTCTCGTGGCTCTTCAGCACGCCTACCAGGTCTGCCTGCTGCTTCTCACTGAGCTCGTCATTCTGGACGTTCTGCCCAGAGTAATCCAGCGTCGTCTCCGACGCTTCAGTCAAGTCCGGCAAGAACGCCAGCTCCTGCGCGTAGTCGGTAAGCTCGATCTCGTTGGCTACGTGCTCGGAAATGTCGTTCGAGGTGTCATCGCCATCTTCAGACCCCTCTGCAACCATTGCATGCATGACCGAGACGTAGGTCGCTTCCAGTAACTGCTCAGGGTCGTCAACCGCAGCCTCGTTCAAGTCCGGGCAATCCATGTCGGTTCCTGTGATAGTGGTATCGGTTCCGATTGAAATCTCGGTCGGCCCAGGGTCATGTTCCCCCCAGTCGACTTCGCTACCACAAACCTCGGCCGACACTCCTCCTGACGCCTGGCTCGCGGCAGTGACTTGGGTTGGCCCGGCATCCCATGTATCCGGTTCTGCCACCACTACTTCGTCTTGAGAGTCGGTCGAATCGTCGTTCACCGCATCATCGCCTTCGTCTGGGTTTTCGCCAGCTTCCAGGACGTCTACGGAGGTAACCGTCTCCTCCTGGCCGGTGGCATCAGCGGCGCTGTTCAGTCTCTCGGTCACGCAACTCTGCCTGCCGGTCTGCGGCTCTTCCAGCGTAGTAGAATCGCCTGCGTCGTCGTCCGAACCATCGTTCGACCCGCTAACACGTTCCACACCCGTCGCATCGCCTCGGGCGACCTCGGCCGAGCCTTCACAGACCGTGGGGTCCTCGTCGCGACCATGCTCGTGCGATGCGGGCGCTGGTCGACGGCTTCTCGACCAAGCTTGTGCATCGGGCGGTCTCGGCAGGATCTTCTTCGGCGTCGGGTAGATCCGGCGCTCGACTGCTGGCGGTTGCTCAGCTAACCACTGGTCGTAGAGTCGTCGTTCCCGGCCTTGCACGGTTTCATCACGACTCGTCGAATAGGCTAGCACCTGCCACTCCTTGTACTTGTTAGAGTCAAGCCTCGCGTAGCCCGTCTCTCGTGGCAGCTCGCCATGTGGCACCCAGAGTACCACCGAGTCGTGCTTAGCACACCGTGCCGCTGAGGTCGTAACATTGGTGAGCCGAACCCACGTCGGCCGCCCTCGCCGAAACCCCGTTACTGTCGGCACGAGCTTCTCCGTGCGGCGAACCCACACATCGTACTCCGACCGAGGTAACCGCTGCCGCGGTACTCGGAATTCACGCCACTCACGACCGGGGATGTATAAATCCTCGGTCGGTCCACTCGAAGGCTGTGTACCGTAGGGTTCATCATCCTCGACACTCTGCGACCTCAGCAGTGGCACCATGACCTCATCCGGGAGCCGGGCGGTACCATGGAACAGATCCAGCCGGATACCGGCCGGGATCATAAAGTCCATTCCCAGGACCACGTCGACTCCTGCACTGTGGTCCATCATCCACATCTCGAACTCGTAGACCTGCTCCCATCCCAAAGTGATCTTCAGGAGAGCTCGCCTGCGGGTCTCCATCACCCCTGGGTTGATGCCACGGACTTCGAGACTTCGTCCGTGGTCCAGAACCTCCCGTACACGGAGCCTCTTGGCGAAGGCAGCCGAGATCACGCTAACGTTCGCTCCAGTGTCGAGAAGTATCCTCGTTCTCGCGTCATCCACCGCGCCGTGGACCAAAGCTCTCATTCGCTTCCTCTTGTCATACCGTTGGGACGACCACCACCCCAATCTCTCGCCAGGTAGTAATTTCACCGCCCGAGCGAGGTTTCGAGGCGGTCCCCTGACCTGGGCTAGGCTGGTGATCAAAGCCTCGGTCGGGTGTCCATCACGTTCACCATCATCATCTTCATCAATACCGGTCTCAACGAGACTTGCGTCTCGGTTCTCTCCATTTTCCGTCGATCTCACACTTCCGTTGTTCTTCAGGTCGTCAGGCCGTTTGCTTTCGCCTGTGAACGCGAACAGATAGTCCGCATCAACAGCAGGCTCAGCTAACTGTGGCAGCCCGATTGGGACCAACCCAGTTTCAGTTGGCGGGCTGCCTAGTTTAAATGGCTTCCATACACCAGGCTTTGCAGCTCTGGCGACAGATCCTTCTTGTCGACCTTGGACTTCAGGAGCTTGGTGAGCTCATGGAGTGCTTCGCACTTCCCAGCATCATGCACCTGTTTGCACAGTTTGCACCGCCGGTAGCAGAAGTGTACCGAGTGGGACGGGCTTCCGCACGTGGCGCACGGCCCATACTGGCGCCGGCCGTCTCGTTCACGGTTGGACGGGCCTCCACTGCTCCTGAAGCGTCGGTTGTCAGACCGAGCGAACGTTCCTTCGGCTGCGGCCCTTCGCTCAGCGTCGTTGGCGGCCGCGACATGTCCCGTAGAGTCGTCCGAGTCATAATCCGCATCCGAACCCTCGTCCGAACGCTGATCATCCGAGTACTGGCGCACATCGTCGAAGTATTCCTCGTTCGCCTCACCATCACGTCGGGAGGCGTACGAAACTTCGTTGCGTGCACCGACCGAGCCTCCGACGTTCCATTCCGCCATGACATCGGCTAACGCGTCGACCAGAGTCACCCTCGATCGGTACGGAGATGTATCGCGTCGGTCTCGACGGCGGTCGTCATCGCGACGATCGTTGCGGCGGTCGTCGTCACGGTAGCGTCGTTCACGGCGGTATCCTCCACGAGAATCCTCGTTCGACCTCGCATCACGTCGGCGACCATCATCTTGACTCCTGGAGCGCCGGAACGACGACTCGCGAGTTGATTTGCGGTCGCGGTGGCGCAGAATGTCGTTGATCATGTCTTCGAGGTCATGAATGCTCTTGACCCGCACGTGGCACAGACGGTCTTCTAAGTTTCGGTCATCACACGTAACCAAGAAGTGCTCCACGTGGTCCTTCGCGTCGCGTCCACCGTTCTCAAACTGTACGCCGGCGTTGCGAGCGTAGCCGTTGAGCCGGTTGAGGTAGTCACATACGTGCTCCTTGTCCTCTCGCTTGGCCGAGTAGTACCGAGCCTTCGCAGACTGGGAAAACTTCGAACAGTAGTACTTGATGAACGCCTCGCTCAGCAACTTCCACGAACGTCTCGTCTTGCGCGGGAGTTGACGGCACCAGTGCAGGGCTCCATCCCTGAGCTTGAGTTCGAACGGCATGCACCACTCGTTGGGGGGAGCAAGCGTTCCCTTCATCTCATAGATGAACGTTCGGAGCCACTGCATGGAGTGCTCGCTCTTGTCGCGCGTCCCGTAGAACGGCTTGATGTTGGCGAGTGGTAGATGTGTGGCGATCTCGAGCTTCGGGGTTGAGCTCTGGTTGTCGGTCGCACTAAGTTCGCGCACCTGACGAGCCCATTCGCTCGGCAGATCACCCTCGTAGTGGTCAGACGCAAGGTCATCATCACTGTCCGACGAGTCATCTCGGGGGTCGTAACGACGGCTGGATCGGCGACCGGTCGCTGCGCGTGTGCCAGGCGTTGCGTACGAAGACTCGGTCTCCCTAGCCAGACGTTCACTGCGGTCCGCAGATCGCGGGGTCACCATGTGCGAGTCTTGCATGTAAGGCGAAGCCTCACCCTTGGCAGCAAAGACTCCGTCACTAGTGGCGGTCTTCTTTGGGGTCGCCGGTAGCGGGACCTTGGATGGGTCAACCACTTCCGAGGTCGAACGAAGCTTCGTTGAGCCTCGGTCGGCCACCCCGAAAGCGTCACGCAACTTCTTCCTCCACTTGGTGAGCGCTGCAGCGGCGGCAGTCGGCGTCCAGCTCGCGAGCGCGGCCTCCGTCGGGAGAATCTGGGGCTCGCACCCCATCGCACCCAGGAGGTCCACCGTGTTCTGGGCGACCTCCCGAGTGCTCGTCGAGTTGATCGGCGTGGCTAGCGCCCCTCCGAGGTCCATCCAGATGTCCTGGCGGACCTGCTTCGGGGAGAACAGTTGCATCCACTCACTCGTGGTCTTCATCAGCTCCAGGCATCGGCCCAGAACCTTGTTGGCCGCCGGAGTATCGCCGTTGAGGGGAGGGCGAGTGCCGACCGGCTTGGAGGTTGCCCCTCCTACCGTCACCGAGGTCTTGAAGTCCTCGGTTGCACCGTCATCCGCGTCGTAGGCGGGCTCGGGGCCCGGCATATCGTTGAACGTTTCGGAGAGGTCGCGGGTGATCGACCTCGATCCTCCACTGCGGCCTGCCGACACCACCGCAGCTTCCGAAGTCTCGGACATCACAGTCCGGACATCCCAGTCATCGTCTTCATCATCTTCTTTGGCGTCCGAGGAATCCATCGCCGTGTCGTAGCTCGCCGAACGCTCGTCGATCGACTCCATCCGATCCGTCGCTGGGGTCGAGAACGAGCTTCCGGAGCGCACCGAAGCCTCGTTGCGCGTTCCACTTGACTTGACCGGCGTCGCTGGTACCGCTGACTTGGTCCCCTTCGCCATCTTCTCACTTCTTCTTCTTCTTCGCTTCTCTTCTTCTTCTTCTTCTCCTCTTCGCTCGTTGGGCTAAGACCTACAACAACCCAGACACACAGAAGGTCACACCAATCCCGGGTCGCGGCACCAGTTGTGGTGTGGTAATACCACTAAAATCCTCCTCTACCAAAAGGTATTAGAGACACCAACAACACGCTAACCCGCAAAGGTAAGCGCTTATTGGATCAAAACCTGAAGACCAGGAACGATCCCTTACACCGGGTCGGTTGCAAGCGCCTCTGTGCACCTTAGGTTGTCTTCGGTCAACCCAAAAACCTGTACCGCTAGCCACGAGCTAAGGCTAGGATACTATATAGCGCTTTCGCGCAACCCCACTGCAGTCCCTCAGAAAGGAAGGGTACCGGCGTGTTAGGCCTTATACAGGGGGACCAAGGTAAAACCTCGGTAGGTAGACTAATACACTCAGGGACACTCTTGTCCCACAAATATACAGTGAACGACACTCCTATGTCGCTCTTGCCTCTCCGGCCACGCCAACTCTTGGCGCCGCCAAGGAAACTCTCGGTCAAAGCACGATAAGCTCCCCGACAGGCATCCACACGCAGCCGAGCGTGTCCAGGCACTACAATAAGCTAGCTACACTTACCGAAGTCGGACTTGACCCTTGTTGGCTTTGGGGGAAGACTGTCTTTTTATTACTGAGTTTTATGAGGCCCAGGGGGCCTCGTTCTGGTCATCCTATGATGAGTCCTATGTCCCTATACAAATATCTAGTGTGAACGATCGCAATAAGGCGATTCCGGACACATCAAATGACGACCGCGACTACACTAATAAGTGCAGTCGAAGTACGCAACTAAATGCATCTGTACCTAAAAGTGGGTACCACGAAGCCTCGCTCGGGGTTCTATTAGGACCCGACGAGGCTCCGGCCACTGACTGTCACTCCAACGAGGATAATGTCGTCATCCAATCAGAAGCAGCCATCTCCGTCTCTCGCTGGGCCCACCCTTGATTACCTTTGGTTGAACTTGATTGTTGGGCCGGCGGGTCGACACCGTTGGAAACAGTCATTTTCCAACACCACACAGGCTCGTGCTGAAGCAGCGGCCCGAGAAGCCGGCGACCGGCGTCTGCGCTGCAATCAACGCGGAGCGCATGAGGAGCCTCATGCGCTTCGTGAATCATTCCTGCCGACCGGCAGCGGCCTTCGTCGAGCTGTCTAACGGGCGTCGGACGACCGTGGTGGTGGTGACCACGAGGGACATCCGCCGTGGCGAAGAGGTGACGGTGGACTATGGCGACGACCTCTGGTTCGTGTGCCGCTGCGAAGTTGCTGAATGCCGCCACAGCAACATCCAGGACGAGGAAGACACATGAGGACGCTGCAGGAGGACCAAGGGCGCTGCGTGTAGGTCGTTTACAATGTAGGTGGTTTGTGAGGAGCATGCATGCACGGATGAATGCATTCAATGCGACTAAAATATGTCAGTTCATTGCTGCTTTAGCTATTCAAATTGACTGAGCTGAGGCTTACGGAGAATCCGACGTGGGAGTTGGCTTCGACGTGGGCGACGAGACTTTTGGCGCCAAGGCGCATCCGAAGAGCTGCTTCTACCGAAGGCGGCGATTGAGGCGGCACCTTGCGCGCGCGGATTTCCCGCGTTGAAGTTCGCCGAGGGCAGCGTCTTTTATAGATCGGAGGCGCGTAGCTGGTGCGTATGGCTTGGTCTAGACGCTCCGCTCGCCGCCACGGTCGACAGCTTCGCTCACTTTGCTTGTTGCCAGCTCCCAAGTACTCCAGTCCAAGCCCCCTCCCCTTTCCAAGCTCCATCCCCCGTGCGTCGACCCCTCTTGAGCTTCCTTCCTTCGCTCGCTAGCTAGCTGACCGACTGCCGTTGTGTGTTTCCTAAACCTATAGATGGGCAAGAACTCCGGCAGCACCAACTACACCATGTTCGACATTGACCGACTCCTACACCTCGTCGAGCAAGTGCTCCCGCTTGGTCGAGACGAGTGGGAGCGCCTTGCTGTATCCTATAACGCTGCTCGCGCCCGTGGAGCACCGGAGCGCGACTTCGAGAGTCTGAGGCGCAAGTTTAAGACGCTGTATAGTGCTCGCAAGCCGACGGGCATGCCGGAGATGCCACCACACATCCGACGCGCCAAGGAGGCCAAGCAGGCCATTGATGACAAGGCCAATGTCATCGAGATCGACGACGAGGCCGACCGCGACCAGGGCTTCGTGGAGCCCGACTTCTCGTTCGAGGCTGACCCCGACGACGACGACTCCTTCAAGAGCGGTGAAGGCGACAACGTGCAGCACGATGCCCAGAGTGGCACCGGACACGACGAGCCCATCGACACGGACGGCTCCGTTACGGGCGACTCTACGAGCTCCAGCACCCCGCTCAGTCGAGGCGGGTTCCAAGAGCTGCTGGCGGCACCACTTGCCAGCGATGAGCTCGGAGTCTGCGCTCGTACTCCGCGTCCGGCGCCGCTTCGAGCACCTCAAAATGCGCGGCAGTCTGGTTCTGGAGTGCAACGCAAGAGCCCTTCAGCCGCCGCTGCCAGAGACGGCGGTCTCTCGACGAGGACGCCAGTCGACCAAGGACGCTCCACGGACAACCCCAAGAAGGACCAGAAGTACAAGTCCTCCTCGAACCGCCTCGGAGGCACCGACCTCACCAGTTTCCAGGATGCGGTGGGCGCCAAGCGCGCCTTCGAGGAGGACACGGAGACGCTGGAGGCCAGCTTCGCCAAGGCCAAACGAATCAGGGCCATGAAGGCCACCACCGCGCTCAAGAACAAGTTGAGCGGCCTTGAAGCCAACGCCAACACCATGGGCGGCAGCATCATGGAGACGATCCTGCTGCTACGTGAGGAGAACGAGCGCAAGGCCGAGGCACGTCGTGCTGACGAGGAGAAGCGGCGCCGTGAAGAGAAGGCCGAAGCCAAGGCTGAAGCGGAGGAGCGTCGTCGCCGCGAGAAGTTGGAGATGGAGGACCGCGCCCGACGCGATCGCGAGGAGGCGCGCACACGCACCCAGGAGCTGCTGATCTTGATCGGCGCCTTGAAGAAGAAGGACTGAGGCAAGGACGACGTCCAGCGGAAGCAGGTCATGGACAAGGTAGTGAGGTTCTTTCATTTTCGTCGACTTAGTGTAGCTCTAAAGCCTCACAAATGAACTACTCATGCTGTTGTACGTACTCAGATTGATGCACATGCAAGCCTTGCCGTCGCAGGACATCTAGCGAAGTTCGGGCTTGTAAGCCTTCTAACTTCGTAGTAGATCTACAGAAAGCAGCATCATTGTTGCGCGCACTTGGTCAAAACCAGCAAGAAGGATGAAAGTCAATGAATGCATCTGTCAAACAACTCAAGTACATGTATTGGAATGCATTACCAATTACAGACTAGTCATCCAGGTGCGCAGGCAGCTCCATCTCGCCCGAGAACGTCGTGCGAATTTGAGAGATGCCCACCGTGCGTACACGGTAGTTCGCCAAGCGGAACAAATTCTTCAGTCTGAGCCCACGGAGTGCTGGCTCGTAAGGTAGGGGCAGATTGAGGCGGCTGTAAACCTTTTGAACGCTTCCCATATCCCACCCTGCAGCCTGCCGCACAGAGGTGATAGCATTGTGGATGGTCCGCGCCGACCTCCGCAGCGACGGGTGCAGGCGCTCGAGGTCGCCGTCCTTGAGCGGCGTAAGGATGCGGCCGACCATGGCAGTGGAGCATGGGAACGCCGAGTCCGAGACCACGTTCTTGCGCGTGTCGGGGCAGTACACGGGGTCCAGCAACTTGTTCCTAAAGCCCAGCAACGTGTCCGAGTCATTCCATGACCCCGGACAGTTGTGCTTGCACCACACGATGCATCCGTCCGCGGCGAAGCAGATCGTCCCGGTGACAAACACCGAGTGCAACCAGCCATTGTACATGGCGTTCTGCAAGTCAGCGTTCGAGGGCTGCTGGACCTACGTAGCAGCAATACTTAGCTATAATTTTTCAAAAAACAATTCAGTTTCAAGATGAGTGTTGTGTGTACCTTAAAGTTTTTCCCATCGATGAAGCCGAAGGTGTGCTTCAGCAGAGGCTCACGAGCTTCAACGAGCTTCGCCAGCTCAGTCTGGCGGCTAGGTGACGGCCATGCGATGCGCGCGGGGGCATAGTTGTCCAGTGTCTTGGACAGTGCTTCTTCAGCCCGCCGCAGGGTTCGCGCCAATGTGCTCGGAGGAACACCGAACAGCATGCTCAAGCTGCTCAGCTCCATCGAGCCAACATAGAAGCAAAGGACCAGCCCCAAGACCTGGTGGTGGTATCGGAGCTTGAGCGGTCGGCCCCTGGAGCGAGCGCGCGGGATGTAGTAGTAGCTCGTGAACCGGCGCAGTAGCTGGTGAAAGGAAGACCTGTAGCATTCATAGCATTCATGTACTGTTAATACACGCATCTGACGCAGCACACATGCAATTCAACGTACTTTGTAAGGCTGGTGGCGTTTAGGAAATTGATGTCAGTCCCGTATCGGTACAGGACCATCCACGCAGAGTCGCAAGGCATGTCTAGGCATTGAGCCGTGAGGTAATGGCGGCTGCGCATCGCCACCTTCCATGCCTCCTCGACAAGGAGGCGGAAGACCTCACGGCGAGCGTCGTGCAGCGCTTCACCTTGCTTCACGAAGGTGTCTGTGAGCAGCAGCAGCACGTCCGAGTCTTCGGTGGCCATCGTGGCGGGAGGGGCTTGTGCCAAAAGTCAGAATGAGGAAATCTAGAAGGATTCACGCACTCGGCGTGTCCGAGGAAAAGTGACGGGTACACTCCTCACTGCACCGACGTCACTGTAGCAGCAGGCTTGTTTAGGACGCTATTAGTCGGACACAGGTAGCACTTTTAACACCTTTGTGGTAGAGATTTTTTGCGATAAAGCGGCATATATCTTTTTTAAGTCGGACTTAATCGCTGCAGATAAGCCGCTCGAGTAAGCCAGATTTGGCAGGCGTCCAGTGCAGACTAAAGGAATGCGGATGCCTCATCCTGGAACCAGATAGGAACGTGACGCTTTTAGGTCGAGCGAATACGTAGCGATCTTCCGTTTCAATATTAATTTATTTTCTTTAAGAAAAAGCCATATAAAAATAGCAAGTTGAGAACCACCGCTTCATTTTCTCCTCGATTTAATGCACAGAGGCTTCACCGACAATACTGTGCAAGAAATCGAGTATCTGGAGACTTCCCTGCTTGTCCAAAACATGGTTAAACTCAGAGCATCCAGCGGATTGAATACACGCTGGGCAGCCATCGGAGCACAAGCACTCGCTTGCAATCGTCCAGGCCTTCTCGATCAGCTGCGAAAATCGCGCAGTAAAAGTTGCCGTTAGTAGCAATCCACACCCACACACCCACACCTTTGCTTGAATTCGAGCGTACCTTCGGGAGCACCTTGACGATCTCCGGCACAAGTCCACTGCCTCCTTCTCTTCGCTCGAAGATCGTCACGCGATTTGGTCTACAAATACAAACAAACAACGTGTTAAGACCCACCAAGCGAGAATGTTAAGGGACACAAAAATCAATATACTTCGCGCGCTGCTCGAACTCGTTCACGTGCTCGGTGTCCACGTCCTCGGCATCACACAGAACGAACAGACGAAGCAACGACACAAACAGGTGTCCAACTCCGTGGAGCGCTGCAGTCCACGACGCTCCGCCCCTCGCCTCCACTTGTTTCCGCAGCGCAACAGGGAATTCGAGCCACACTGCTTCTCCAAACGACTGCATGGGCGGCAACGAGGACTCGTTCGTTCCTAAGACCCGCATGGTGCGCTTCTCCAGCATCACAGACCCGATGACCCTTGTCAGGATAGATACCGTGCCCACACAGACGAGAACAGGATCGCTTGTCTCCGTCTTGCTACCGCACCCGAGTCGACTCGTTCTTTGTATGCGCACAACCTCGATATCAGTGAAATCACGGCACGTTGTGAAGTACGTGAGCGGCTGAAGACATTTCTTCGCGAACGCAATTCGCTGAACATTGTCCAGGCGTGTGATCAGATACTCCTGGGCTTGGTGCAGATAAACTGCCGTAGGGTACACTTGAAAGAAGGCTCTGTCACCAGGGATTTCATCCAGTACTTCTCCATCGGCTCCGTCAGTGGCAACGTTGTTGGTCGGAACCACCACCGTGTAATTTTCATCGCAGATGCTGCGTAAGCTAACCGCGCGGAACTTCTTCGGCATGCAGGAATGAATCCGGTAGTTTGTGTGTCCTCCCGCCTCTGAGCATTCCATCAACTTACGCTCCTTCACAAGAGGATGGAGTACCTGATTCACCTCGGAGCACTCATTCAGCATCCCGAACACGTACGAATCGATGTAGGCTGTCCCCGACTGCGGAGAGTACAGCGCAGACTCACGAGCAGCGCACAACAAGTGTTGACCAAGAACTCGGTGGTTCATCGGGTTCAGACTCACGGCTTCTGGTTCGAGTTGGAAAAGCTTCGTGGCGTGTTGCTTCTGCGCGAAATGCTGGTCCAGGGGTGCGTCGAAGCACACGATAATGGCGACGGACTGCTTCTGCTTGGATTGCCCCTGCCTACGACCTGCTCGGCCTGCCTGTTGCCACAACGATGCGATACTCGAAGGCAGTCCAAGGTGGATGGTGCAGTCCAGCTCGCCAATGTCAATCCCGAGCTCCAACGCGTTCGTCGCCACCACACCCAACAGGTCTCCGCTAAATAGCCGCTGTTCAATGCGTCGCCTGGCGTCGAGAGTGTACCCACCACGATAGGAGCTCACACGACGAAGCAGCTTTGCAGTATTATGGTCGGCCTTCAATATCGAATGAACGTTCATGAGCACCAGCTCGGTCAGCTTTCGGCCCCGGCAGAAGAGCAGCGTAGCAATCTCAGCTTCGACCAAGCGAGCTAGAATCCGGGCACCATGGAAAATCGAACTCGTAGTCGAGGTGGCCTCAGCCTTCTCAGGTTCATTGTCAGACTTCGAAGAAGTGGCGGCATCTTCGGTGCGCTTCCGCTTTCCGGTGGTCACTGGAACTGAAGGAGTTGTGGACAAAGTGGAGCGCGGAAGTTTAGTGCTCACTTGCTGCGAATCTCCAGCATCGCTCACCTCGGCAACTTTCGGGTTCCAGATGCAGAACAGCTTCTCCACCGATGGAGCCCCGTCCTCGGTAATCACCTTCAGTGGACGTTGGCGGAAGAAGTGAAGGTTGGGTGGCCCCGTATTTTCCTCTGCACTCACTTGGGTAGTGCCATCTTCAAACATATCACCGCGGCGAGGCGGAAGTGACGGTAGCAACTGACGGAAGTGTGCTTCTGGGTTTTGAATTGTCGCCGAGCAGCAGACAACCCGCGGGTTTGAGCCATACAGGGCACACAGGCGAAATAGTCGTCGGAAGACGCAGGAGACGTGCGACCCAAACACGCCGCGATACATGTGCGCTTCATCCACGACCAAAATCCTGTCCAGAATTGCAACAAGAAATGAAACAAGCTCGTCAGAATGGTGGAAACAAGAGAAATATGAATCCTACCGATGAACTTTACCTGAGGTTCGATAGCACAGTTTTCCACTGCCGGTGCTGCGGGAGGATCGTCAGGTGGAGCATATCTGGGTTAGTTAAGAAAATCCGCGTCTCGCGGATCACCATGGACCGACTTTTCATGGGCGTGTCGCCGTCCTGTAAGAGCATCAATCTGTACACGTTAGATGCCATCCAATAGGAGTTATTAGGAGAGTGTTTTGCAGCTTACAAATGTCGCCCCGATATGAAGCGGAAGCTTAGCAGCCTCCAGAAACCTCCTGAGCGACTTGAGCTGGTCTTGTGCCAATGCTTTCGTCGGGAAGAGGTACATGAACGTCGCGTTGGGGTCTTGAAGCAGCATATCCAGCATCGGCACATTGTAGGCGAGCGATTTGCCACTAGCAGTAGCCGTCGACAGCACCGCGTTTTCTCCTCGACGAATCGCGTCGATCGCCTCAAACTGGTGCGAGTACAGCTGCTTGATGCTGTAGCACTTCTCCAGCGCTGCGCACACTTGAGCCGACAGCTGCAGAGGCTCAAGATCTCGGTACTGAGCCTCACGTGACCGACGCCGCTCTACGTGGACAATCTGATCCTTGTACAGATCCATTTGCTGCAGCATCGTCAGCACCGACGATCCCCAGTCGTTATTTACTTGAAACTGTTGGCTCGGGGTCGGACTTGGAGCCTTCTTCGCGCCAGCTTTTGATCCAGTGATGGGATCATTACCCTCCTCAGTAGAGTCGTTCTCCTCCGTGGCTTGTAATTTATTTTTCTCCGTCAGAATATTTTTCTTCAACGCTGCGTCGAATAAAGTTTTCCGCTTGGTACTTGCGCGCTGGCTGGTCTGAGGAGCCAATGGGAACGTCACGACTTCAACATCCTCGACACTGGAAGGCGTCGGACTGAAAACATCATCTATACAGCCAAGGTCACATATTTAGCAGAAAATAAAAAATGCTGTTAACCTGTATGGTACAGGTTAGCAACATTTTGTACTGGCCGTACCTGCTCGTGGCTGAAAATGTGTTTTGGGGATTTCAAGGACCAGGAGGTCGGGAGCAATGGCGGCCAGTTCGACGAGGTGCTGCCGCCTGAGCTGCGAGCTGCCGAAGCTGTTGGCCACCCTCAACACGCTGCGCACATTGGGAGCCGCTCGGTGCTTCGCCACGAAGCAGAAGGCGGCGTCCACGAGCGCGAAATGGCGGCGCAGCAGCTCGTCTTGGTTGGCGGCCATCGGGTAGGATAATGAATACAATTTATCCAATCAGCGATGCGGACAGGTTAACTTCAACGGCAACTATCTTGTCCTCAGGTTAAACCTTCTACTCACTGACAAAAATCATAAACGAACATTTCTTCCGTTGCAGGTGCAATATTTATAATCAAATTCTAGCAGCATTTTTCACGCAATATTTACAATAGTAATTTCATATTCTATCAACATTTTCACGATAATATTCACAATCAACTATAAAAATCATACTTCCAGCAGAGGGATTAAGATGGAGCTCGGCTGGGAGAACTCATGTACGTGTGCCTCTGCATCTGCATCTGCGCGCGTGTTCACGCTCTGCAAGCGGCATCGTCTTCTTCTTAAGACGTTTGCACTGCTGTTACCGCTTGTTGCTCGCTCTAACTCGCTTTGGCTGTGTCGCTATCGTCCGTTGAATAGACTCGGAGGGCTACGGCCTGAACCAGGGGTACTCTACGCCTTGCTCTACCTTTTGCTACTTGGTATAAGCTGACGCGTATTGGGGGTACTGTTCTACCAGTTACGGGGACGAAGCCACGGCGCTCACGGGCGAGAACAAGCCGCGCATCCTGCTCATGGGGCTGCGCAGGTAAGAGGTAGAGCGACTCTACCTCAGTTCTACCCCCACTCTACTCATAATTGCCGTCCTGTTCTACTTGGTGTTATTAACTATGGCAGGAGCGGCAAGTCGAGTATCCAGCGCGTGGTGTTCCACAAGATGTCGCCCCACGAGACGCTCTTCCTCGAGGGCACCAACAGCCTCGACATCAAGTACATCGCCAACAACTCGTTCGTGCAGTTCCAGATCTGGGACTTCCCGGGGGACTACGACTTTAAAGGTAGAACGAAAGACGTGCGTTGGTGGTAGGGGATACTACGGGGACGGTAGTGAGTGAGCTGACGTTGTTGTTGCTGCTGCTGCTGCAGAGGACCTGGTGTACGGCGGCCAGCTCGTGAACGAGGAGATGATCTTCAGCAACTGCGGATCCATCGTCTTCGTCATCGACGCGCAGGACGAACCCTACGCCGAGGCGCTGGCGCGTCTGCACGACACCGTCACGCGCGCGCACCGTTACAACCCCGACATTCTGTTCGAGGTGTTCATCCACAAGGTGGACGGCGACCTCTTCCTGTCGGACGACCACAAGATCGGTAGGGGCCTGAAATCTCTTGAGATCCTTCTTTTCGCAAGCTCCTGACGACAGGCTGTGGATTGTTTGGACAGACTGCCAGCGTGAGATTCAGCAGCAGATCATGGACGAGATCAACGACGGCGAGCTGGACATCCACATGAGCTTCTACCTGACCAGCATCTACGACCACTCCATCTTCGAGGCATTCAGCAAAGTTGTGCAGAAGCTCATCCCGCAGCTGCCGACGCTTGAGAACCTTCTCAACATCCTCATCACGGTGCGTCAATTTGGAAGTACAATGCAGATTGTGGAGGATGATCGCTAACAGATTCGTGGTGCCCTGGATCAGAGCTGCAACATGGAGAAGTCGTTCCTGTTCGACGTGGTGAGCAAGGTCTACATTGCGACGGATAGCAACCCTGTCGACATGCAGTCCTATGAGCTGTGTAGCGACATGATCGACGTGGTCATCGACGTATCCTGCATTTATGGGTGAGTTAAACCCGCGTGATGTTATCAACGCTCGTACTAACAGGCTGGTGTGCGTGTGATTCTCTGTTATCTGTAGAATGAAAGATGACGGAGAGGGAGACGGTCTGGCGTACGACTCCAAGTCATCGTCGGTGATCAAGCTCAACAACGGCATGGTCCTTTACCTTCGCGAAGTCAACAAGTAAGGCGTGCTGCACTCGCATATGGGTGACCTAGATCCAGTAACTCACCAATCTGTCGTGTATTCAACAGCTATCTGGCGCTGGTGTGCTTGCTACGCGCCGAGAACTTTTCGAAGCAGGGAATCATTGATTACAACATCGACTGCTTCAAGTCAGCTATCGGTGACGTGTTCAAGGCACCGAAGGCGATCGAGTAGAGCGATTACTCCAACATGAAGCAAGATGACAAGAATCCAGATGAAGCAAGCGTTGGCAAAAAAGACGAGGTAGCAATATTGCGGCTAATAGTTGTGCTACTTGACACGGATTTTCTTTAGGTTTGCTGAATTCTACGACGCTTTCTTGAGGACCAGTGCGATGATGACGATTGCTAGCAGGATGGCGACTCCGATACCGAGCAGGCAGCACATTTTCTTCCGGTGAGCCTTCTGGTACTTGATGGCTTTCTGCACTTCCTGGTTGCCTTGTTCCACGTAGTTGGCGGCCGTGCGCACCTGGTGATCAATCTGATCGAGCAGTTCGCCCTGCTGCTCTACGAGCAGCGCCAGGTCCAAGAACATTTGGTGGAGCTCGGCGACACTCTGCTCCAGCTTGAGCACGTCCTGGTATTTGTCTTGGCAGTGGAGAAACACGTCGGTGATGGACTCCGCGGCCCCGCCCTGCAGAATGGCGCTCTTATAAATGGACCCGGGGTCTCCTGAGCGCATGACGGCGTCGATCTCGGCTTCAGACGCGTCCGGCTTGACGATCTGCACCTGGCGCTTCACTTTGTTCTTCATGTCGGCCTTGTACTTCTGCTGCGCCTTCTGGTAGTCCTTCATGGAGTCCATGAACTTCTTGGTGAGCGTGGCGCACATGTTGTCGCGGATCCTGATCTCCGACAGCGGCGTGCCCTTCTCCTTCTTCCGCTCGGCCGACTCCTTCTTGAGCATCTCCAGCAGCCCCTTGGCGTGGGCCGCCAGTTTGTTGGTCGTTTCGATCACAAAGCCCAGCTGAGTGCTGATGGCCTGCTCTTCCGTGTTCGACGTCGCGAGAATCGCCTTCCCGTTCAACTCGGAGATCTGCTGCGAAGCGAGACTGCAGAGCAGAAGCCAGGGTCGATCAATCCACTGCGAGCTCACAGCTACTTAGTACGCGCTTCCTACAGTACCTGATGTTGGCGAGGTCCATTTGCATCTCCTCGACGTCTTTGAAGAACTGCTCCATGAACTTTGGCCGGACGACGCCCCGCCTGAATATTTAGCAGCATATACTAATGAGCGACCGTGATACGTAGGTGACACTCAACATGGCTTGGTGTTGGTGCTTAAACTCACGGCTGGTAAGGAACAAAGAAACAGTCCGTTAGTTTGGTTTTCATATCACGAAAGCTGCTGGACGCTTGAGCCACCCACCTCGACATCGATCGCGACTTGGTCGGCAGGCGGCGCCTTGCCCTTGATTTCTGCGAGTCGATCCAACATTTCTGCTGCGTGTTGAGCTTGCTCGCCCTCCTCTCGCCTCGGAGGAGCAGCGTGTTACGAGTATTGCCGTATTTTCCCAGGCCCAGCGAAGTTGCAAGTGCACCAACGGTTGAGCTGTGACACAGTCGACACGCAATGCTCGAAGTCCCGCTATCTATAGCGACCAGAAACGAATCCGACACCATCAGGCGAGGACGACGTGTGCTAATGGGTGGGCTCACTAATTACTCTTACCTCACTCAACCTATTGTCTATAAGATGCTACTTACAGTAACTTTCACACTACATGTAGTGGGAAGCGACGCGAATTTCTACTTCCAGTGGCCGACTGGCTGAGCGAGTTCGCCATGGATTCCATCACCGCGTCGCGAACCCGTGAGTACAAACCCGGCGCCGTCTCCTGCATGGCCTCGTACTTGTCGCGGCTCATCTCGAACACAACGCACGCATCCGTCGCAGTCGCTGTCGTCTGGTGCTGCTGACGACTGAAGAAGGCCACCTCGCCGAACAGCGACCCCGGGTGGGCGCTACTACCTTCCGTAACTTTGACGCAGCCTCTGGCGAGGAAGTAGAACGAGTCGGCCGACCCCCCTACGCTGAAGAATTCAAAGCCGATAGGAACCTCGCGCTTCTGGAAGAACTGGCTGAGTTTGGCGTCCTCGTCCTCGCCGATGAAGCGGTGCAGCAAGCTGGTCGAGTCGTCGTAGTAGCTGCTGGTGCGAGCGCGTGCTGCGTCTGTACGGCTCAGTAGCTGGCTTTCGCACAGCTCCAGAGCCGACTCTGCACTCGAATAGAAGCTCTCCTCGCCCGTGATGTTGTTCTTCACCAGCATGTCGCGGACCTTCGTACTCGCGCCGGCGTACACGACGGTGATGTTGTGGTTGCTGCAGTACTTCTGCAGGATGAGGAAGGCGCTCCTAGCAGCCGTTGCGTCCATGGCCGTGACGGACGTGAAGTCCATGACAACGTACTCGGTCGGAACGGCGTCAGCGTCAGATGCAGGGCTTCCGTCCAGACACTCCATCACGGAGAGTACTCGATTATCATCCGGTGTGAGCGGCATGTCGGCATAATTTTCACCAGCGTCTTTAAGGATATTCTTGCGGACATACACGGCCTTCTGTACCCGGTCGAGGATCTGAACCGACGAGCCGAAGAACAAGAAGCCGCTGAACTCGAAGTACGCGATGGCATCGCGCTTCTCATCGAGTACTCGACGTTCCGCCAATGTACGCGCTGCCCCAGACGATCGAGGCTTCCGGTTCACAACGGGCAGACGCACGTAGCCCAGCAGGAAGTTGACGATGGCGATACCAACGCCGATGAGCATCCCCACGTCCAGCGCCACCAGGTTCACAGCGATGAAGGTCATCCACAGCACGGCGTACTCGCGCAGCGACATCTTCCTGTACGTGAGAATGAGCCACTCGATCATGAGGTCGATGGCGATGAAGATGAGCGTGGCGGCGAAGAAGAAGCGCGGCACGTAGCTCATGACGGACACGGGCGCCATCACGATAGCGAACTCGGAGATGATGACACACACGCCGACGATGCGCGAGTTGGTCTTGGAGCGGTAGGTGAAGATGGTCTGCGAGAAGATGTACGAGCCCGTGTATCCACCGAGGATGCCGCTCACGACGTTGGACCAGCCGACGGTCTTCAGCTCGTGGTTGAAGTCGAGCTTCTTGCCCATGTCCAACTCGATGGCGGCGATGTCAAGACACGACGAGAACGCCACGATGAAGACCATGCCGATCCATGCATGTCGCATGTCGCGATCTGTTTGGGCAGTTGCTCCCAGTGCACCTGGGAGAAGTCGAAGAGGTTGAGCAGCTCCGAGACCGTAGCAGGGTCCTTGGAAGGGTCGATCCAGCCGCTGTCACGCGCGTCGTCCATGGAGATGCCGCCCACCAGCATGATGAAGAGGAAGACCATGGGCATGATCATGATGGCTCCAGAGAGGATGAACGAGTTGTCGTACCGCTGTGAAACCACGAGCAGGAAGGCGCCACCGAGCACACCAGGGACACACAGCAGAACGTCGTGGGCCTTGTCGAAAACGCTGATCATAGACTCAGCGTTGTTGACCACCAAACCCGTACACAGCGCGAGTCCGGCGTAGAGGCAGAAGATGCCGATGAAGGCCAAGTAGCCGCCGATCACGGGCATCGGCAGGTACGACGCAAGAGCAGCCAGCCTCAACTTCCCCATTAGCACGAGGCAGGCACCCAGCGATGCCGTGGCGATACCAATGATGACGATGGAGGTGGTCACCTTCGCTTCAACCGGTACGTCGTTCCCCAGCGAGTCGCAGATTGACGTGGCCATGGTGCTGAGAAAGATGAGGCCGGCGTCCTGCACTTGTCCGATGGAGAATGGCAGCGAGCTCAAGAGCGTGAACATGACTTGGTGTACGACGCTGGAGAGGATGACGAGCTTGGAGAGCGCCGGCATGAAGTGCTCAAAGTCTTTGTGGCTGAAGAGAATGACCGCGTAGCCGTACATGGTCGGGATGGTCAGGATGGAGTTGATGATGTCATAAAGAAGAAGGTTGGCTGTGTAGGCGAGGTTGTAGTCGCGGGATCGTTCAGGCGTGCTGGAGTCCATTGGCGGAGGAGAGGTGGTGCTCGAATTCCGTCTGTGTGTGAAGTACTTGGCCAAACTAAAGTTTAACATATTGGACCTCGTCCGCGCGATTCTTGGAAGACAAAACTGGGAATGAGAACGACCAAACGCTTGCGTTTGGTTGCGTGTCGAAGTGGGAAAGCAATAGAACTGCGCGCGTCGTATTTTGGCATGCGCCGGAAACGCGAGTACTTACTTACCCCTGAGGTTGCGACTGTCCTAAAGCTCCGCACTCGGCGAGGCAGCGTTGACGTTTCGAGCAAGCTTCAAGCTTTGCGTTCGCGCACGTGTGCATGCGTCTGGTGTCGAGCGAATGACGCCACTGCATTTGAAGCGAGTGGAAACGATTCGCCAGCGACCCGAGCACCGGACTGATTCGGTGCTCAAGTGCCTCGTCGCATTCGGGCTCAAGAGGACAACACAACGGGGCACATAGACCCGAAGCTGAACGTAGGGGCAAGAAGCCCTTGTACACCTTGTATCTCGTATCACTTCAACATTCAGTTTATGTACACTACCCAACGTCCGTGGGGTCCACACCAAGTCCACTCCCTGGCGCAATTACAGCCAATCCCCGCTCTGCAAACTGCGCTCCAGCCTCCTGCCAGCAGGGTTTGACAGTAACATGATTTTAAAGTACTGGTGAGTTACTACTTACTGGAAATTACTGCTCAAACTACTACTACTACCAGTAATTTGGGACGAGGCGGCAAACTACTACTACTGTCGAGCCGGTAACTCAGATTGAGGGTATATGTTACTGTTGAATTACTGCTAACTACTGCTCAACCACCTGAAGAAATCCAGGAGAGTCTGGCGATGTTCACTTTTGATCAACGCGGAGGGCTGTTGTCTATCGCTGCGCAAGCAGCCATGATGCTCTGCTCTTTGCTGGTTGGATTAGACGTCGAAAACCGTGGACAAAGCACCGATAGTTGCGGCGTTCGCGCGTAGCGATCGTCGTACAGGGTCCCTTCTTAAGCTTTCCGCGCGGAACTCGAGCTTTATGAGAGTCACTCTGCAATTTGCCTGACCCCGAAGAAGCCCCAGAACTCTCCGTATCCTCCTGCTGTCGCGTCGATGATGTGTGCAAGTCCAGATTGTTCCTGCGCCGAGCTCAGCACTACGGACCCGTGCATTGTGTGTGGACTGGGAGTCCACCACATTTGCAGCAACGCCACCTACGGTCCGGCAATCTCAACGAGCGCTTCTGCTATCTGCCTGTACCGGTGAAAGATGACGACGTCCCCACGTTCCGGAGCTGCGGAGAGTGAGCCCAGGAGCCAAAATTCAAGTGCTCAAGCAAGCCCGCCGACGCCCTCTCAAGTGTCGTTGCTTCCGTGTGCCCAACCTACGTAACATGAGAGCCCGTTTCCATCGCAGGAAGAAGTCGTGGACTTGACGCGGGGGTCGGACCATTCGAACGCTTTCCAGGAGCGGGTCTTTTCGACGGGAGGCTTCGTAATGAGCAACCTCCGATCGCGCACTGATAACCAGCGCGCCGAGATGCAGGTGCTGCTCAAGCACAACCGGATTGATGTAGCCATTTAGGAGGTCGACTTGCAGAGTGTAGCCATTTAGGGGGTCGACTACTGGAAATTACTGGAAGTTACTATAATACTGTTACTGTAGTAATCCAGATCGCTGAAACTACTACTACTACTCAAGCAGTAACTTTGCTGAGCTACCTCAAAACTACTGTAGTAATTTGGTCGAAAATCACGTTACTGGTAAACCCTGCCTGCCAGTCACTCGAGCACTTGACCACCAAACGACACACAGAGCAACGCCAACACTTGCCATGGCCAAGTCCCAGCCTGCCGCCGCCGCTCAGGCGCCGGCCGACGCGAACAACGAAGACGGCGAGGGCTTCAGCGGCTCCAAGAGCTTTCAGGAGCTGGGCGTGGACTCGGCCATCTGCGAGGCCATCGAGGCCGTGGGCTGGTCGCAGCCCAGCAAGATTCAGCAGCAGGCCATCCCGCACGGCCTCGCGGGCAAGGACATCATCGGCCTGGCCGAGACGGGCTCGGGCAAGACGGGCGCCTTCGTGATCCCGATCCTGCAGAGCCTGCTGCAGAACCCGCAGCGCCTGTACGCGCTGGTGCTGGCGCCCACGCGCGAGCTGGCCTACCAGATCGGCGAGCAGTTCGAGGCGCTGGGCGCGTCCATTGGTCTGAAATGCGCCTGCGTCGTGGGCGGCATCGACATGATGCAGCAGCAGGTGGCACTGGCCCGCAAGCCGCACGTGGTCATCGCCACGCCCGGTCGCCTCGTGGACCATTTGGAGAACACCAAGGGCTTCAGCCTGCGCACCATGAAGTTCCTCGTGCTGGACGAGGCCGATAGGATGCTGAGCATGGACTTCGAGGAGGAGATCAACCAGATCGTGCAGCTCATGCCCGCCGAGCGCAACACGTACCTCTTCAGTGCCACCATGACGTCCAAGGTGCGCAAGCTGCAGCGCGCGTCGTTGAAAGACCCAGTCAAGGTGGAGATCACGCACAAGTTCGCGACCCCCGAGACGCTCAAGCAGCACTACCTCTTCATCCCGGCCAAGTTCAAGGACTGCTACCTGGCGTACGTGCTGAACGAGGTGGCCGGCCAGTCCGTCCTCATCTTTGCTAGTACGTGCAACGGCACGCAGAAGGTGACGCTGATGTTGAGGAACCTCGGCTTCCAGGCCATTTGCCTGCACGGCCAGATGCCGCAGCCGAGCCGTCTCGGAGCGCTCAACAAGTTCAAGGCCAAGGCGCGCAACGTGCTCGTGTGCACGGATGTTGCCTCGCGTGGTCTGGACATCCCGAGCGTCGACGTGGTCATCAACTACGACATCCCCACGCACGGCAAGGACTACATCCACCGCGTCGGTCGTACGGCGCGTGCCGGTCGTGCTGGTGTGGCTATCTCGTTCGTGACGCAGTACGACGTGGAGCTGTACCAGCGCATCGAGCATCTGCTGGGCACCAAGCTGGACGCGTACCCGTGCGAGGAGGAGACGGTGCTGGTCATGTCGGAGCGCGTGAACGAGGCGCAGCGTATCGCTACCATCGAGATGAAGGAGTCGGGTGCCAATGGTTCCGGCGCCAAGCGTGGACGCTACGGGGACGACGGGGGCGATGACGAGGACGGAGGCGAGAAGCGATACAAGTCGGCTGGCCGTGTGCAAAAGGGCGGCCGTGGAGGCGGCCGTGGCGGAAGTCGCGGACGCGGAGGACGTGGAGGCCGCGGCAAGCGGAATTAGAGAACAAAAGCACGCCGAAACCCCCAATAAAGAAAATGTTTAGATATTGTCCTCCTCATCTCGGCACCTTTGACTACTTCATCGGATCTCGCTGCCTACGCTCAGTGGCAGCATCAGGTCCGTCCCGAGGCGACTGCCGCGCTGAGCTTTCGTGCTGGGGAAGGCATTCCAGAACCGCAGAGTTTCGTCTCCTGCACCCGTGACGATCGTCTGGCCGTCGGGCGACATGGCCAAGTACAGCACGCGGAAGGTGTGCCCCGTGAGCGTGGCCAGCTTGGTCATGGTCGGATACTTCCACACGATGATCTGGTTGAGCGAGTAGCCGTGCGTGCTCACGACCTCGTTGGCGTTCTTGGACCACATGAGGTTGCACACCTGCGAGCCCGTGTCCACGAAGGGCAAAGCTGTCAGCGACTGCGTGTTCCAGAAGCGGATGCAGCGGTCCGCTGTGCCACCGCCAGAAGCCAAGAGTCCGTGTTGGTGCGGTGACCACGCGATGGCCTTCACGGCTGCGGAGTGTTCATTGAAGCGGGCCAACGGCATCGTGGCGTCACCGCGCAAACCCGACGACATCGACTGCACGTTCCAGATGAGCAGCTTGTTGTCGTTGCCTCCGGAAGCCAACTGCCTGCCGTCGAAAGACCACTTGAGACCGCACACCTCCTGCTTGTGGCCTGCCAGTTTGTTCTGGAATGGCTCCTGCGTTCGTAGGTCGCGCACCAAGATGGTCCGATCACGACTACCTGATGCCAATGACTGGCCGTTCCAGCCCAATGTCCCCACGCGAGCCAAGTGGCCACTGCTCAACAATCATGATGAACGACATGGTCAGAATGCAAGTCAACTCCGTCCAATACAGCAGCGAGCAAGCGTACGTCATGGTGCGGATCTTCTTGCCAGCGCTCACATCCCAAATCTGCACTTCACCGCTGTTCGTGCCAACTGATAAATGTGTTCCCTGCAAAGATAACACGCAAAGCGATCAGAATCGGCCCAAACCTGGCACGTTCGACGGAGTGTATGACGTACCCGCTGGCTCCAGCTGACGGACGTGACCGAGTCGCTAGGTCCCAGGTCACAGAGCATCGTGACCTTGCTGGTACAAGCGCTCCAGAGATAAACACAGGAGCTGAGCCCCACCGCCACGACATTCGTCGCGGACCAGTCCACTAGATTCAGATAGAAATCGTCCTGAAGTGACGGCGCGTCCAGCACTTTGAACGGTGTGCGGGCGATACGTCGGCGGCCATTGTCTCCATCGTGCAGACCGGCACCAAGAAATCGCTGGGTCGAGTCCGTGAGCCCTGAGTGCGGAATGAACGTCTTCACGTCACCGTACAGTGACTGTCGAGGAGCTTTGAAGCGCAGAATATTGCTAGACGAACTGCCACTCGGTCGTATGCACGCCGAGCTGCCATTGTACGTGCGAACACAAGAGGTGGATCGTGGGTCGTACATTGCGCTCATACTATCGTGACTAGACGCGCTCAGGGCAGACGACGGCTGACTGCCTCCAAAATTTGATCGCGTTGGCGAGTGCATTCCAAGCAGCTCGCGTTTCAGCATCATCGAGTACGGCGACGAAGTTCCAACATTCGCTCCTTGGTTTTTCGGGTTGCTTTCCACAGTACTGGCCGCTCCTCCAGCCGGAGCAGAGGCTGGTGAGGAGCCGCCTTGAGGCCGACCCGCTCCATTGTCTCGGTTCTGGTTGCTGTTTTGGCGTGGCGAATCTGCCACGAGACCGAATCCTGTGTCCAACTTGGTCGTAAGCCGCGACGGGATGAAGCGATCACTGTAAATGTGCTTGGATCTGTAAAAAACAAAGGGTTAGACGTCAAGAAGAACCAACAACTGCAGCGATATCGAGGCCAACCGTTTAATTGTCCGGTGGGGCAGAGCTTTGCCATAGCTGCAGCCGTTCTCGTCCGACAGCCCTGCCAACCGCGACTCGTACTGGTGGTGAAGCGGCTGAGCCGTCGTGCCAGGTAACACGAAGGAATCCCGACCCATAGTGATGGCTGGACTGCTGCCGCTGAGCCGCCTCTTCCGGCCCGACGTGATGCAGGTGGGGTTGACCCGAAGGCTGGCTAGGGGGCCCGACCCCTTGGCGCTGCCTGCGGACGGGCTGATCACGAAGTGCGAGGCATTTTTCTCGAAGCAGACCATGCCGAAAATATCGCCTTGGGATTGCGCTTGGCCGGACAATTTGGATCTGAAGTGCTGCTGGGGGAAAGCTTCAATCTCTCAATCAGCACAACGGCTCACAAACCGGCCAGCCACACGTCACCTCCTTCCCTCCTCGTCCTCTCAACTGCCAAGAAACCAAAAAAGAGCAAGTGGAGCACGGTTCGTCTCAATCAACGAAAATGGGACCCCGCACGCGCCTGCCGGCCCTTGTCGGGATGGCGTCTGCCTCCGATTCTGCTGTGCCTCGCTGCGGGAGCTATAGCCGGTGAACCCCAACGACAGCGACGCTGAAAATAAAGCCCCGAAACAAACCTTGAAACCGAAGCGTGCCGCTTCGCTAGGGATCTAATAGTCGCGTAGAGACGCCCTCATCTTGCCTTCCTTCCTTCCTCAAACCGTATTGCACTACTACTCGGCCAGCCTCTACTTTTGCTGAACATGGCTCCGAAGTAGCCGTGCATAGTTTATCATGTCAAGAGGTAGTAGCTGCATGATGCACTTCTCTATTCACATTTCCTCCTTAGGAGGCGATGGCGCGTTGCCTGGCGAACTCAACTGGAGATCTATAGAAACTCACTTGCCCGCAGACGCGAGGACCCGCTCCCAGGGGTTGGGAGCGACCTGACGGACAGCCAGGTGTTGCGTGCTAAGGCCTGTGCGGGTATATGCCTGATGAATACAGCGATGATGCCTGCTTGCAAGGACCGGATCGGCCAAGGCTTCCTGACATCCACTCCTCGGCCTCATGATTTTACGCGTCGTTTCACTATAAAGTATCGAAGGCTAATATTGAATTTTGGAGGCAAGTTGAAGCGGAGCAGCGACGTCTGCTAGCCACAACGGCAGTGGGGCCGGAACGCCTTGCGCCTCAACGTGCAACTCTCCGCGTACAACATAAATATCCACCGCCAGTGCCGCGCGCTCATCCGTCCAAGCCGTCTCCAAGCGAGTGCAGTTGAAGCTGCAACTGCTTGCGGAAGGCCGTGATGGCCTTCTGGTCGATCTGCGCGTTGATCTCCTTCCCCGTGTGTCCGCGTCCGCACTTGTCCGCGTACAGCAAGCAGGCCACTCCGCAGTCGAACCCGCTCACCTGCTGCTTGTTCGTGATGGCGCTCACCGCGCGCTGCATCCATCCCTTGTGCTGCGGGTAGCACACGTCCAGCCACTCGACCACTGCGCGCGGCACGGACCGATACGAGATCCCGGAGCGCGATGCGAGTCTCCCCATCGGCTCGAACAGCTGAAGCTCCGGCGTCGAGCCAAGCTGCACCCGGAACAAGTTCCAGTGGATGCAGTCGACGTTCACAATGAACACCAGCGGCGTGTCACTGTCGTAGCTCACCGCACGCCCCAAGACGTCCTTCACCTGGTAATCCCTCTTGGACCGGTGCGCTCGGCAGCGACGACGCCACGGCGACCGGTCGGCGGCCTTCACTATCGCCGCTTCGAGGTGGAAGTGGTAGAAGGCGGTGGGCAGGAAATGCACCGCCGGGTACAGGGTCGCGAACTTCCAGAGCATCAAATCGATGAGCGCGCCAGTGAGCCAATTGGACTCGTCCACGCGGTCTTCAGGACCGAAAGCCGCCTGCAGCAGCCGCAACCGACGTCTCTTGGCCTCCTCCAAGTCCTCCTCGCCTGCTGCCAGTCGCCGCTTCTTAGTTGTCATCGCACCTCGAAGCGTGCGCAATGGGGCGCGCTCTCGACGACATTGGCGCTGCACGGAAAGCTCAACGGGCGGATAGTCGTCCGAATCCGATGCGCCGTCGACTTCCATTGGCATTGATAGCGCTGCGCCTCCCACCTCAATTTTCGCGGGTTCTAGCTGGGCGGAGGGTGTGAAGCTGGGAAGAGTGCGAGCAGCACGCGGGGACACGACGCGGGAGCGGAGACGCATCGATCTTCTTGACGACGGGCGGATGACAGAGAAAATACTTGCCCGGCAAGATGGGATTTTCTTAGGGAAAAGGTGGATGGTGTGACATACACAACTCGGAGTTACTGTACATCTTTTCAGCCAATAAAGTGACGTTAAGCGGCAGAGGCATCATCCATACCTGAATATAAACGAAGTTCAAACATGCTGTTACACAGGGTACCTCGTTACAGTGCATTCAATGTATAGTCCGCGAGTCAAAACCAGAGCCGATACAATATCGGTGTATCAGTGTCGATGTCACAGTAAAGAGACCCCTCTATATTCGTTTGTATCATATACGCGAGGCAAATCAACCTACGGTACCGCTCCCAATGGTGTCCAAGCGGTCGCCTCATTCCGATATAGTCGCCGCCGAGGCCAGGACATCCGTGACCTCACGCTTCGCCGGCCTCTAACTCCGCCCACACAGGTCGCTTGAAGCCCGTTCGACGCTCACCTTGTAGCTCTTCGTCTCGCGTACCCAACGCACCCTTCATTCCTTTCAACCGGCGCAGCCCCAAGCTTCCAGCTCGCCAAACGCCGAAATATGTCCCAAGCCGAGCTCGAACCCGTCGAAGACTCGCAGATCCACGCGCTCAGGCAGCGCGTGCGGCACCGCAGCACGGGAGACGGCAAATCCACGTACTTTGGCAAGTACGTCTCGCAGGAGGGCTCGGAGAAGCTGCTGACGTACGAGTATCACGGCGCCGACAACTCGCTCGTCTACAAGCACGTGCTGACGCCCATGAACAACTTCCTGGTGGAGTTGCTGCCGCTTTGGCTGGCGCCCAATCTGATCACGCTCATCGGCCTCATTCTCGTGGGCGGCTCGCACACGCTCTTCGTGTTCCTGTGCCCGCTGCTGGAGGGAGATGCCCCCTGGTGGGCCATGGTGGCCGCGGCCGTGGCGCTCTTCAGCTACCAGACGCTGGACAACTTGGACGGCAAGCAGGCGAGACGCACCAAGTCCTCGTCGCCGTTGGGGTTGCTGTTCGACCACGGTTGCGATGCGTTGAATGTTTCGGTGGGGACCATGACCATGGCGAGTATTCTGCAGATGGGCACGACGTGGAGGACGCTTGGGTTCGTGCTCAGCGCACACTTCGTCTTCATCTTCGCTACGTGGGAAGAGTGAGTCGGATTGTGTTGAGTCCGTATGAGGTGCCTTCCTTCAAGGTGAACTGACGGTGTGGTGTATTGTTGCAGGTACTACTCGGGGTCGCTGGAGCTCCCAATCATTAACGGACCGACGGAGGGCATTCTGATTGGCATTGCGCTCAAGCTGTTCACGGCGGCGGTTGGCGTCGAATTCTGGAACCAGGAGTTGGTCGAAGGGGTGCAGAACAACTCGCTCTTTGTCATTGTGACGATGTTCAGCTCGTGCTTCACGCTTATGGTCAAGTACGTTACCACGTTCCGTCTCGTTGTGATGTTGGTTGTGGAGCCTGTAATTAATCTTGCCGTTCGTTGTGACAGTGTGCGGAATGCGCTCCACGCGGTACGGCTGAACCAAGACTCGGTTCTTGTGGCCTTCACGCGTCTCCTCCCGTTCGTCATTCTCAACACGCTGGCTGGACTTTGGGCCCTCTACTCGCCCTCGGACATTTTCTCGACGCACCCGCGGATGTTCCTGTGGATGCTTGGACTGCTGAACAGCAAGCTGGTGGTACGTCTACACTCGGTGGCTACTCGCTGCAACTTCATCTTGTGCTTATGAATCTGTTGATTGTTGTGTTTAGCTTCACTTGATGCTGGCTCACCTGTGTGGCGAGGAGTACCATCCCTTCCGTAAGACGCTGGTGCCGATCTTCTACGTCGCTGGCCACTGTGCCTTCTGCATGCTGGAAGGCATCTACGACGCTATCAACGAGGAGCTCATCGTGCGCGAGTTCTTCTTCCTCTCCCTTGCTGCGTATGTGCACATCGTCATCACCGTCGTGTGGGAGGTCAAGAACGTGCTGGGCGTCTCGGTGTTTACGATTCCGCACCACTCCAAGCCCAAGTCGATTAGCAGCACCAAGCCAGCAGCAAAATCGTCGTAAATAGCAAGTAGTGTTGCTGCAAAATAACGGCCTGACAGTAGAGATCACAGTTGGATGCATCGGAAAATGAACAAGTTTACGAATTTTACGCCTCCACACTACAGATCAATCTTTCGTTACGAGTGCTGTGGCCGTCTAGCCAGCTACGCGTATTTGCCAAACAGCCTGTTCAGCCGGAATCTGTTATATCCGTCTGCCAATGCAGGGTGGTGTTGCTTGACCCATTGCGGTGACTTGTTCATAACAACGAGCCACATGTTGTACAGGAAGAGCCTCGAAGCCTTGTTGGGACGTTTCGCCACTGCTGCAGGGAGTTTCTCCGTTACGGAAGACACCTTCAAAGAGGGCGCGTTGAGGGTGATAGCTCTTTCCTCCTTGTCTTCAACTGCCGTGTCTGCCGTCCGTAGCGAGCGCTTGGTATAGCTGGATGTCTCGTGGGTTTCCGAAGCCGCCGATATCGTGCGTACATTCGCCAAGGCCAGCACCGCAGCGAGTAGGACGATCAAGTAGAAGCGCATCAGTAAAAAATCTTTTCCGCTAGTTCTTGAGATATGGCGAGCGAATTGGAGACTGAGTGTGGAAACTCTGGCTGCTCACGGTTGCCAAGAGACCATGTTTACCTGTAGACTTGGTTCAATGTCACAAAAATATCTTCAAGATGGTGTGAGCAGGAGCGTGTCCTTTACAGTACTACCTACTGTAGGCAGTCAAGTGCTACAGTCTGTAGCTCTTGACTGTCCTTACTCAGCTGCGCTAAGCACAGAGAAGAGAGAAGCTCTCATGATTTCATCATGCAAAGTACCTACAATAGTTTTGATGATGCGATCGATACACGTTGGTTCAGAATGGCACAGCTACCGTCTGGGCGGTGAAGCGAAGTTTCCTCCGCACCATGACTCCCATGGATGGAGAGGACCCATCACCAGAGATTTGAACTACACCACCACAGATTTAGGCCGCGTCACTACAGATTTGGCGCCAAGCACCAGTCGAACGGCTGGCGCCAAATCACCAGATATTCGGGCTGCAGCACCATAAGAAAGGGTCCCATCACCACTTTATTCGGCTGGATCACCACCTGCAAATGGTCTAGTGGTATCAGTAATGGCACTGCACCATTGTATTAGCGTTGTGTATGAGAATGTATTAGTGTGATGCGTGCCGATACGAATTATCATGCGATGTTATGCCGTCCCTAGAGCAACTAGCTAAAACCTATCCGTCGGAGACAAATATCTGGCCACGACATATTGTCGGCCAAACACAAAGTATACAAAATTAGGTCAAACTGCAATTTGGGGTGCTCCACCTTATTGACGACTTCATACGGCCAACCTTGCCCTGGGGAGTTACCCCGGTATAGATAGATAGAGGACGCTCTCCCGCTTCGTCCGAGTGCGCCAAGGCCTGCAACCATCTCATTGTTCAACATTTCTCGGCCCCCAAAGTCTCCCATTCATCAACCGCGCTCCCTGCCCAAACAGCTGTTACCGGCATTTCCCAGGCAGATTTATACTAGGCTGCTGTATGTGCTGTTGAAGATGCATATCGGCTTGCATCTTGCAAGTTGCAAGGTGGCCAAGCAGTACAAATTGTCATGGGAGTCGCTGAGATGCAGAGTGAGTGGCTACGTTCCTATCGACAGTCCTCGGATCCCCCAACTCTGTAAATCTCCCACCTCCTGCGTGACCCCAGCTCCTACACCATTTCCGGGTCGTTCTTCCCAAATGCTCGATTCAAAACAACCAGGCCGAAAAAAGTACATTATACACGTCCGAGTCCGACCAGAACAACATACGGGTTCAAAACAACCAACTTCATTTTCTAAATACAGATGTGCCAGTTTTCTGGTACGTGTTGGGAAAGACTGATCAACAAATGACGCTGCGTCGTATTTATGTTCTCAAATCCATACTGAGATCAGAGAGAAAGTTCTCGAAAATGTCAATTGTTGATGACAACCTACCAAAAACACCCAAGCAAATCGCGTCCTTCTATTTGGGGTGATTCTGGGGGTTGCACCCCCAGACCCCCGCATTAGAAAAACTAACTACTGGACAGGGCAACGGGTCCGTTCGCAGAGGAACTCGTCGCTGGGCCCGCCTCCGCAAATACCGCGCGGCCCTGCTTCGCGGGCACCCCGCGCGGGTTTGCTATGGCTACGCTCCTCACACCCGCTCACTACCGCCTTCTAATATGGTCGACCTAGCCCTTTAGGAAAGGTGCTCGTGTGCGTTCTTTGGTGTTTTTCGTATTTTGTCATTGTTGATCGGCTTCCCTCTGTGGTATCACAAAAAGGACAGCTGGTCGTTTTGAAAATGGCGGTGGGCATTTCGAATCGAGAATTCAGCCTGAGGTCGGCCAAGTATACGCCAAAAGTATACACACCCTTTTTCTATGTGGTTGTTTTGAATCGAGCATTTGGGAAGAACGACCCGGAAATGGTGTAGTTCCCGACGGCCAATTCGCGCACATCGCACTGGGCTGGGCAGCGATAGGTGGACGTCAGCCTAGCTTTCGACACTTCAACACTGATTGGGTGCGCACACCAACGGCTTGGCCGTTGAACTACGGGAGTGGTAGCGCCTTGAGGTCTGACACCTGCCGACGTCGAGGCGTCGTCGAGGGGCTGCAAGCAATGCGAGGTGTGGGCGGAAAGCACGAAAATGTGAACATCGTCGTCCACCCCGTGCTTGACCGTGGTACAGAGATGCTAGACGAGCAGCAGGCCAAACACGAATCAAAGCGGGCAAGTATTTGCCAAAGAAGTCGAGGAAGTGTCTTCGTCAACAGCCCCCAGCGGACTGGAGCAACTACGCTGAAGCTGATGCGGTGCAGACATGGATGTTCTAACACCATACAAACTCGTAGATAATTTTGATTGACCAGCAATGTGTCGCTAATTTCCGTCTGACAATTGAATATACTTGACTTTTGTATTGAGCCCTTAGCTGACCCACTACACGTCTACGGAGGATACGTCGCTTGGTTCGATCGCATGATTCCCGATTTGAATTGCTGGCATGCCATGTTGCCTGGCGCCGTCCAGTGTCGTGTGCAAGTAGACCTCTCGCGCCGTCGGCGGAGCCTTCAAAGAGTGGGGCGTCATACGAACCTGTTGGGCTTCGAGTAGGAAGATCCCATGTCGAACCCGACGGTTGCAACGCGTCATGTGCAGCAGAGATGCAAGCGAGCTCTTCCTCTCTCGGTGTTCTATCGGTGGGCAGTGGCTCACTGTTCGCTGCAATATATGCATCTCCTGGTCGGTATACAAAGGGCGCATCTGGACCCCACGGGCGATTGTACGTATATGCTCCTTGATCCACTGCTAACCGGGTGGAGGAACCCACAGGTATCTCCATTGCCTGATGAGCGCTCCAGCTCAGGCGAGCGTTCCAATGTTCAGTTCCACCCTCATACGTCTGAACGGGCAGCATAGCTGTGTGACCGTGGGCCGGTGGGCTGATGATTGCACCATGACGCGTAGCCGTAGCTGATAGTCAAAATGGAGGTGCAATTGCGTCATCGCATACTCGCGTTTGGTTGCTGTTTGTTGATTCTTGTGCCCATGGTCCATACACAGGCTGGTTACCTATAAATCGAGGAATTTGGAGCTCGTCGCTCTTAGCACCGGTGACACTTTGCCCTTGGCGTTCTGCAGTCTTGTTGTTTCCCCTTCCACGTAGAGCGCGATTGGTGACAAAATCTTGTTCAGGTGCAGGCATGCCAGGGCACGGTAGACCAAGCTCGCGTGTTGCGTGAATTATATGCACACACACCAAATCTGGCACTGAAACGACACCTGCAAGTCCTCGAAGCCGCATTGACAAACTACCCATCTACCAGCATACTTTGCCATTGTATGCGCAGTACATGAATGGACTTGAACGGCAGATTTTTCTTTTTCGGCTCGACGTAAAAATCATTTGCTGCACGACTCTCAGCGTTACCGTATCGGCTGCGAGGGCGATGCAAAATCTGAACAAACTGGAGAGGGACATCATCTGCTCCAGCAATAGGTGTTCCCGACAGTTCTTGCTTGCGTACAGCCATGGAATACAGAGCCTTTAAGCGTTGAGAAGCTGCAGGAGTACTTTGGAAGGACACTTGCATCTGAAGAAACACAAGTCGAGACTGGTCTAAACGCTCCAGCATTTCGATTGGCGTAGCTTTCTTGTCCTTGTTTACGAGCTTGAGCGTCTTATGATACTGCTCGAGCGGGTTATTTGTCGCCGCATAGCCTGGTGCCGTCCGAAAGGCTTGCCACTAAGAATGTGAGCAGCTTCACCTGGTTCCAGTTGTCTTCAATTCGATTCGTGGTCGTGTTGCCAACAGAAAAGTACTTATCCCTGCCGAAGTGCACCCACATATCGGCGCACGATTTCCAATTTTTATTGAAGTATTCCAGCAATGTAGGCGCTTCATCACGGCAATAATCAACAAAATCTGCATACCGCTCTTGAAAAGTTGACGCAGTGTAGCTGCCAACACACGAACAGATTATTAGTTACCAATGCATTACAATATCTTGTACGATTTTCTATTCATCATTCCTGCGAACATGGACTCAAGAACTTCGCGCTGTGCGACCTTGAGGTTGAACGACCGGCGCGAGAGCATCTTTCTCCAGTAAGAAATTGCATGATACTAGCAAGCAGTACCTTCGCCTCTGGGAAGCAGGCTTCGATGACAGCCCATTCAACGAAGTCTTTGTCGATTGCAAATGTCCGGACCTTTGTCCAACTCCGGTTCCTAGCCTTAAGACACATGAAGATCTCTTCGATCATTGTATATTTTTCGTTCAAAGCCAAAATAATCGACAACAGGAATGCCACGTCCGGTTGGGGTTGTGACAACGAGACTACCTGTAGATTCGTAGCAGAACAATAATATGCCGACATCATTTTAGTAAAATAAAATAACACAACAGCACACTGCAGCTTACCCAGGTGATAGCCGGGGTTATTGGAACCATGAGTCCAATCCATGACAAGGCACTCTCCCCACAGCTCAAAACATTTCTTCTATTGAGCTGTTTGCATGACTATGCCAACTATTATAATACCTGGTCCTGCAGCAGGGTGACGTCGTAGCCTTCGTGCGCAGCAAAGGCGTCAAGCATAGCCTGTAGTTGTGTCGATGTGCGCCCTAGCATCCTGCTAATAGTGTTGGTGCGTTAGCAACTTTGGTGGACGCTCGCGCGAACCTTAAGTGCATCACATCATTCCTCGCGGACAACCCGCGTAAGTATGCTTTGGTATGCTTTGATAGTTTTATTTTCTGACATTGCTTACGTCATGCATTTAGAGCGCTCGGTCACATCGGGATGGGCATCCACTGATGCTGCTCAGGTATGAGCTTGCGATTTCAGCGTTAGTCTCGTGGCTGTGCATGCGCGTCTGATAAAAATAAAAGAGTTAGAAAATCCATAGATGTAACAAATGAAAGCGCAACATGCGCACCTCATTTCGAATGACAATCTGCCAGCTCCCTGATTTTTTTCCACGACAGCAGTGAAACGTGCTGGGCATCCGACGAAACGCGTCGAGTGTTGGCGATGACCTGTTGATCTGGATTTCTGATGGCATCCATGCGTACGCCGATATACTCGGTACGCCCATTCAAAACGTTCCGGAATATGATCCGGGCTTGTCCTATAAAAGCAAACGCCAAAATTAGAAAAGTACAGATTTAAAACCTGCGTTTCAGAAACCTCATACCTGTTGTGCGTTGTTATTCTTCTAGTATCGCGAGCTCGGAAATGGACGTTGTTGTCGGCTTCATAGAGCGTCTTTTCCGAGCCCACATACAAGACAAAGTCAATTGTGCCAACATGGCGAGGGGCCTGTTTCAGGCGCTGCCAACCAGTGAGATCCGAGTCGTTGGAATCGTTAATGGCAGCGTCAGTGCGTGAAACGCGTGCTGGCAACGATGCATATTAGGTAGGTCAGTGTCATACAACGTTTGAGCCGCTCCGCGCTGACTTCTGGCGGACCCCCTCCCATGAGGAGGGCGCCTGTTAAACATTATCGCGAAAAACAAACTATGTTTCGAGTGTCTTGGTCATTTTTCTAAGTACGAAGTATTTCCCGAGTTTGTTCGTCTTTCAAAAAAGCGTTGATCGCCCATGAGATACAAGCCCGTTTACCTGTATAGGATATTTAATTAAGTGCTACGGAACTCGCCAAGTGACCTGATTGAGACTATTTCTAAACATACTAAGCTTATCTTAGTCAATAAATAGTCTGATTAAGACTATTTTATGTAAGCAAGCCGAAAACCTCTTACTTAACCCTTTAACGGGTTTTTACGCATTTGAAGACCTATTAGAAGACCTCCCGCTATTTCGCATGAGTGCTCTAGCATGGTGCGGAGTGAGGGGCCCTATCACCACAGATTTGGAACCTACCACCAGTGAAAAGGAAATCATCACCATTGATTTGGGTGGAATCACACACCATTCAATTGGGCCAAATCACCATTGGATTGGGCCGAATCACTTCAACATTCATTCCGCACAAATATCTATAAAAAGACAAGAGCTAAAGCTCTCGTCGTGTTCTTGTTTGAAAATTATTTGTAGCGCGGACAAGAAACCCAAGTACGTCTCCACATGATCGTTGCATTCTTCGCTTCAATTAGTTACCCTCTTCCTACGGTCCACGGGATTCTCGTGCTAATTGGCTGGAAGTATGAGGAACCCGCCCACACATGTGATAACTACAGTAAGTATTGTACTGTGTATGCCGACCACTATGGCAAGTACTTATCTACGTCGTTAATTGTATGCAAACAGACCTCTGTCGACAGCGGTCAACCTCGCCGACGTGGCGAAAGAATTCCTTGGGTGGAAATATGGTATTCTGAAACGAGCAGTGACGCTACTCTGGACGAGTTTGTGGATTCGCTGCCCAGCCGCAGTCGTCAACGGAATGATAAAGTGCCGAGGTATACTCAGGACCACGCAACCTATGATGAAGCCGAGACCCTGATGACGCGGCATCCGATGCGCAGAATCATCACGGAGTGTACGTCAGCACGCTGTAGCGAGAGTGGGGTGAAGTGTCAGTGTCGGTACAGGATACTAGCGTGTGAATCCGGCTCCCTAGCGACGGTCTGCGTCGATGGACATCACACAATGCCTGATGCATCCATCGAGTCACCCACAGCTAAGACTATCCCGAAGTCCGACGCAATGAAGGCAGTCATCGACGAGCGACTATCTGATCACGTATGGTTTACGCCTGTCGACCTGTTAGGGATTTTGTGTAAGGAAATAAAGCACCAGACATTAGCAGGACCCGCACCAGTGTTGGGTCAAGTTCAAAGTTACGTCAAGAAGTGGAGAAAGGTTCACAAGCGAAAAGCTTTGCAATCTGCTGTTGCTTTGTGTAGCACACACATGTATGACGCCCCAGAAGACCGACAATTGACTAGTGATGAAATGATTCTTCTCTGCAACACCAAGACCGATGACAACCAGTTGGTTCCCAGCATTGGCATGGGCTCCAAGTTGTCGCCATTTCGTGTTGGAGTCACATGCCACCCCTTGTTAGAGACTTATGTCACTGTACAGCGCGATCCGCGGTGCACGACGCTGCTTCACGTCGATAGTACCCACAGCATCGTAAAACAGCGCTATCCCGTTTTCGTGTTTGGGGTTTCGGATTGCCGGTGTAAGTTTTTCCCGATTATCTACTTTTGTACTTCTCAGCGCACTGGAGTTGATGTGGAATGGTGCATCAAGTTTACCAAGCGCATCGTCTGGGAGAAGGCTACGATCGCGCAGACAACGCAGTCGTCGGCCTCGAGATCGCTCGTTTCGAGCTCGTCACTCGTGGACGGTGATGTCCTCGGCGCGGACTATGGAGCTGGACGACGACGACTGCGACGACGCGAAGCACTGGAAGGTGGAGAATGCGACGGGTGAGAACACGACGGACACGCAGGGCACGGCCACCGGCCCCGGATCGACAAGTGTATTGCTCAACTACTCGCTCACCAAGTTGCAGTCATCCGCCAATTTTCGGCAGCATTTAGCAAGCATACATCACACTCTCGTCAAGTAAGCGCGGTCCCAGTCTTTCTTAGAAGTTTTGCGGCTCGCCTGAGTGACTATACTTACGCACTGGTTCGTAAAGAATTCGACATTGTGCATGATGCCATGAAGAGTGCAAGGTGCGCGAAAACAGATAAGCACAAGTGGGAAGTTCCAACAAACTACGGGTTTACAATTTTGAGGAAGTCAAGTAGAGTTGCTCCTGTTTGTTTTTCGCCAGGATCCATCTCCCGTGACGACACCTTATCCTTGTTGCATATGCGGGATTAAATTTGCAACGTCTCCCTGTTGAAGCCGTTGATCGCAGCTGGTGTATGAGAGTAGCTCAACAGTTGAGCCCCATGCTTAAGAAATGCTGCGCTACAATTACGGCTGTGCTGGACATTGTGAGTTGAAACCTGGAGGACTAGCCAGCACGGAGGTGCCAAGTTCGAATGGCACACAAGCAGTAATTCAACTGACACCTCTAATGGCGGCGTCCTCTGATTCCGATGATGGGCAAGTGAGCCTGGCAACGACGCTCGTCTTAGACGTCGTGTGACCTATGTGCGACTGCAACGTGGCGAGCACGCCAACATGGTTGTGTTATCTTCGAGCGAGAAGTGTCGCTATGCGCTGTTGTCAGTGGGAACATTCTCGATAAAATGCCACGACTGGATACACCGGAGTTTTTTTGCACAATTGACAGAGCTCGATAGTGTAATATCGAAGTGTGGTGCGCGCATGGTTTCTAGCAGTACCGTCGATGGTAATGTAGCTGTACCGGGTAGCGATGTGGACGAGTACGATGTGGACGAGTACGACGTTTTCGAGGAGGTGGATTTACTCCAGGATATCCAGGAAAACGCTGAGGCGCGCACCCAATCTGCTTCAGCGGTCGCGACGACGTGGTATCAACGCATACGCGGGCTATTAACCAGAGGGTGGAACATATTGCCCCGAGTGAGCCCTCGAACAGTGCCGTCACGCTAGCCACAACATCCCCTTCCGATTCGGCGGTTGCCGTATCCGTAGTGCGTCTTCCAGCCAAGCCGCCAGGCAAAAGTACGCAGAGAAAGATGAAGCAGACCCGGTTGACGTCGACAAACGGGCGAGTCGCAATTGAGGTCTGGCCGACAACCTCTATTACGCTATTTAATTTGATCCGGTGGAGTCAATGGACTCAGAATCTCAAGCTCGTGCGAAGACCTTTTGATGCGTACCCAGTGAAAATGGAGGGCAAGTATCTAGAAGGACGCGAGCCCAAGTGCAGCGTTAATCTACCCGCTTGTCGGACATCGACTATAACTTTGTTGTGCCCTTGTCTTTGGTAAGGACGATGGAGCGCGTGCCCCGTATTGAACACAGCCATGACGAAAAAGTGCAAGCGAGAATTCAACAAGGACGAAGTGGTGATCAACATCGTGAAAACACAGCTTCGAGTATCCAAGATTTGGTTTTAAGCTACCCAGACGGACTTCCACGATTCTCAAGGTTAGTACTCAACCATACAGCGTGATGGTTTACGGGGATTCAAACTCTAACAGCTTCATATGTAAACAATGTGCGGCACAAGTAAGGGCAAAATGCCGGAAGGCCTGCTTTCAGACGGAATACTTACTTCCGACGGATGCAAGATCGATCAAGTTTGAAAATGTGGTTGGTTTCGTAGCTCGCGATTGGTGGTTGAACGACTCGGTGATATTGATGTGCCTTCAGGCATTGTGTGACGCCTGCAGCGGCGTCAAGCTGATGAATATGCTGGTGAATACGGTTGCATGGCCGATACACCTCGCGACGATGCACAGCAAGTTGAAGACATCACCAAAGTGAAGTATGTTGTTCTACCAGTCAACACTTCTAACTTCCACTGGATGTTGATCGTCGCGCAGATCAAGTACGACTCGGAGGTCAAAGTGTATTTCTACGACCCTCTCGGTGGGCGTGATACCCTTCTGGAGCACGAATGGGAAAAGGGCTTGCTCCCCTTTTTGATGCAGTGGCATGACGACTACAATTTACAGATCGCTCGTTGGAATACTGAAACCCGCCAGCCACATGAACCTATCCACTACCCGCTGGCATTCCCCCGAGTTAAGAAAAAGTGGCTCACAAAAGCTAAGCAGTCGGATGCGCCAAGTTGCGGTGCACTGATAATTGCCCAAGCGCACGAGATTCTGAACCAACTGAGTGGTTTTAGCAGCCATTCCAAAGTGCCAGCGGACTACACGACACTGCTTCGACTATGGATCTTGTGCTACATTGTGCACTACTGCTCGGAAAAGCCTCCACCATCTGAGCGGACAGCGAGCTGCTTCGAGACGCACACGGAAATTCTGCAGCAGTTCGACATGACTACTTAGCTGGTCATGATCTCACTCGGCATTCTTCTCTTTTCTTTTATAGTTCATATGCAAGGTTTTAGACTGGATGTAGCGCTAGTGAACCAGGATCCAGAGCCTCGCAATAATAAATCAGCATTCATTTGTCCTAGAGCTTCCTACACTATTGTACTGGCACGATGAAATGATACACCAACTTTTGCACGACCATAGCTCATGACCCAATTGTCAGATTTTTATGAGTTTTTTTTTCTGGAAAGCTCTGCGTTTTCTCTTTTAAGTAAACACTATCTAAGCACATAACTCAAGCGAATGGCTCCGTTACACTTAAACGAAAAAGTTGGGTCGGTTGATTTGCCAAAAAAATCGAGGCTATGTTCGCACCATATGTCAACATATGGCGCTTAACATACTAATTATAGTATTAATTTCAATATGACCTTTTTATGATTCTTTTATGCACGTTGGAGTGGTGGCAACACCACGGTTGGATGCACAATGAACCTCTTGTGGAGTTCACTCGGCGCAGCTATTGCTCATGAGAACTTGCTTGTATAACGCGCTGCCGTACAAGCTGCGCATTTGCAGTGGAATTACAAGTATAAGTGCTTTTGTCTTTGATCTAGCGATCAAAACGTGTTTTGCGATAGCGATTTGCACCGTTTTCCAGCGATGGCGTTTTCTTCTTCATCTCAATTAAAAACTTAGCGGAGTCAACACGTGGTTGTCTACAATGCTGAACTTACAAGCTTTCTATTGCGGGTCTTCTTGCCTTGATGCGTGAAGTAGTTTTAAAGTTATGGTCTGAAATATCAGGTTGGTGTATCATTTCATTGTGCCAGTACAATACCTGCCAACACCACTACGACACGTGCTCCTACATTCCAAACGCTACAACGGTTAAATACTGCAGAATACCGTGAAATTTCAATGTGTCTTGCTGGCTGCACTGTGGCGACTCTGATGCGTATCCAAGATCGTCCTGGGTCATGGATCGCGGTAAGTCCAGTCCACTTTGCCGCTATTGAAGATGATAACGCGGTGTCACTGTGCTCCTAAATCTCCTTGGTGAGTTCTAGTTTTTTCAGCCTCACTACTAAACGTTAGTTGTAAGGCCGAGTATTCACGCGTTAAAGGCATAATACCACCGAATGTAAATGCTGGTACTTTAACTATTACTGCGGAGTTATCGCGCGGACCGCAGGAGACAACGTTCAGTCCAATCTCGTTTCCTTGCTACTTAATCGTGTGCGTCCCGTAAACTTCACTACGGCATCGGATACCGGGTCCTATGCAGCCGATGACAACCATTGCACCTGAGCAAAGCAGGGCACCAATTCACCGTGAGCTGCAAGAAAAAGTGTATGTGTCCTTGGACAGAGTGTACTCCAGCCACTACTTCTTGGGCTCTTCATCGTGGGTGCGGGATCTCGAGCGCAGTGTCGGCTTGCCCTTAACGGGTCCTAGGCAGGCCCACGTTTCTCTTGCACGCGAGATGAATATGGACATTGCGTTTGCCAGCTGCACCTGCTGCTCCTCTGGCTGCGTGCTGACGAACACGTTCTCTCCATTCGCCCGCTTCTTTCTGCTGCCTTCTTCATGCTGCTGTACTGACTTCCTTGGGCTCCATCAGCTTCTACTTTTACGCAGCAGCGGCACGCGCGTCTTCTCCAGGACCTGTAGCTTCTGCCACCTTCTTCCTCAGGCACGACAGTTTCCGGCGCTCCAGGCCGCACACGAGGTTGCACGTGCTGCCGCGCGGCATCTTGCAGACCTTGGCGCTGCTCATGTGCTTGGCCTTGTCCTTGCGCTTTTTGACCACCAACTTGAACGCTAATGCCGGCTTGATTGCACGGCAGGAAACCTGGACATATAGGAGTAAATTAACGTTAGATTCCTCACGCGTGATGTTAACGGCGCTTTATGTATAATGGCGCTGTATCTATACAATCGATGATCACAAAGTAAATAATAGCGCTTTAGCCTGTTAAATGCGCTTCATGAAGGTGTCGTGACGTTGTATTTAAGGTGCTGTAACGCGAGTCGTATTCAGCCATGTCCAGTTAACTATTCGATCTTTAAGGAATTGCTAACTAACTGACCTAGCATTCTACTGTCAAAACTGTACCGTACCTCACAGAAAGAATGGTTAACAGTTAGATTGTATTTCAAAACCTCAAGCAATTCTTTTAAAATTGAAACGTAGTTTTAGCCAATGAAAACGCGTATAACTGCTAACAAGAAAGCATTTTTGATGAATGATAGTTTTTTTTAACGGTAATTTGAGTGCCAAATGAGAAATACCACAAGTAATCTTCGTGTTAGGTACGGTAAATATGCCCCATGGGGTATTGCAGTCGTGCCCCCGGCATTATTACAGAGGGTACTATTAAAGGGAGTGTGGCACTACTGGTCATTACAGATGACCGGCAAGAAATAGCGTTAAAAAGCCTATTTAATAAATGCTGATAATGGTAATTGGTATACAATGTCCAGGCTTCTGCAAAATGGAAAGTATGTCCCTTTTCCCACTTTTAGTCAAAAGGGAACGTCCAGAAAACCTTGGAATGGGAACACCTAATAGAAATGCATGGCGATTCGCCAAACCTAGGGATGGGAAGTGGGAAAATATCGAAGTTTATATATATGTAACCCTGACCCCACCTTCACCCCACTTTCATAACAGGTACGCCTGTAAGCACTGAATCACAAGGAAGTTTCATTTCAAGCTTACAATAGTGCTAAACTTCCTTGCCCCAGCATTTCCAAAGCCCTTCACAGTGTGAGTTCCAGAGGGTACATATTATTGTAGAACATGTAGTATATTCTCTATTTACGTTTTTTTTTACTTTGAGTCCAGAAATCGCGGTAGACTGAGCCTTAACAATAAATACTGTTGGCTGTCTCGTTCTCCGGAGAACCCCCATAGTAAGGTGTACCGGCCAGTATGCTTGAGTACATTTGTCTTTTGCCAGGGCGGCCACAGGGGCCGAGGCGGTCAATTTCTCGTGTATTTCGATTTATATCGTGTTATATCAGGCACAAAACCGTTGTGGACCTTCTAAAAGCTCCCAAAGTCTTTATAAACCAGTAGACGCTTCGGATGAACCGCACTTTTGAGCTTCGAACTTTAATTCTCCGAGATTTTAAAATGGGAACTCTGGTCCGTCTCTATAACCATTCCCCTTTTGCAGAAACCTGTCAATCTCTAATATTACGATGTGAAACATTTGGAATTATAGGTAAGGAAAAGCTCATACAATCTCTACTAGAGGATTGGGCTGATAGGGCGCCTGAATATGAAATTCTGTTAGAAACCTAAATTGTTCGGGCAAATGAATAAGAGATTGGATACACATCTGCTGCGGCCGTCAGTGCTATTCCGAATGCTAGTAGAGCGTGGCGGCGGTGCCCCCCCCCCCCCCCCCCCTCCCGATACGCCCGAGAGCTGCCACTTGAAGTGCAGTTCTTCCCGCATAAACATTGAGCGTAATTTCCTGTAAAACTCTTCATAGCCTCAAGTTATATCTTCGAGTATTCCTAACAAATTTCCGCATTGAAAGACTTGACTAGATATTGTTCAAATTGGACCATCAGCGCCAACGCCATTTCTCTGTGTATTCCTCCGGAAAGCTGTGTGAAACGCAGAGAAAAGGTGAGTGAACAAGACTTCAGATACATCAGTTCAGCTTTTTCGGTCGCCGCAGCAGCAACCCCCCCCCCCCCCCCCCCCGTACTCACGGTAAAAAAACTCTGCTGCTGTGGCGCCGAACTAGCTGGACTCACCTCGCCGCAGAATCACCGAGCGGATCGATACCCAGACAAAACACCCCTACGTGCTAGCCATACTGGCTATTGTAAGCTACTTGCCGAGCTGATGCTTTCATAGGCGCATATAACTGCATGTATGTTATCTACTATTGTCACCTGGCGACCTCTTCGTAACAGCACAGCATACATCGCTCAGCGCAATTAGATACAAGTAGCATCACTGCATCACGAAAAAACTACTCGCATACCTACAAAAAGAGCAGAGTTGCTTTTAGTGAAGCTCCTTCGCCGCCATCCTCGTACTTAACGTTACCCTATGATGTCCGAAATGACCGCGCTTGCCGAGGCCTAACGGTCTTGAACTTTTGGGTGAAAGCCATCCGAGCCCTCCGATTGGTTACTCTCATTCACCGCACTAAAGTGACAGATAGAAGCGTTTAGTGACCAGGCACGATAACAAATTTACGCCGAGCCCTCCAAGGAGTCATAGTGGGTACAAAGTTTACCTCTCATTAGGAATCCGGACCTAGCCGAGGAGTCGTCGAGTCGTCGGTCCGGCTCGAAGGCTCGGTTGATACTTGACATTTGTATAGACGATAGGGATTAGCGATAGAGAAGGCCTCACAGTCTCTACATGTAATCACTAAATCAGAGCAGCATTTCCCCCTGAAGCCAAACAGGGTCAAATCCATCTACCGGTAATTCTTCGCTTAGCTGTAGGGTCTGGATACGCTCGGCCGACACGAGGTATGTCTGCCGGTGAGCATAAGGTACATTGACCAATTGTTCATCCCTGGAAAGGCCACGAGTGAGTAGTGGCCGAGTGTTTGAGGTATTAGAGACCCCCCCTGTACGTTTGTACGTTTGTCTGGGTGCGTGGCGAGACCCCCCCCCCCCCCCCAGTATATTTGACCTCCAGCCGAGACTTCGTCTCGGCGCCCCTGTCCGAAGCTTCGATTGGCTTGGTACCCTTCCTTCTGAGGGACCACAGTGGGTTTAACGTGAAAGCGCGTGTGTACATTGCATCCTAGCCGTTGCTCGTGGCTAAGGGTGCTCTTATATTAGATTTACGGGCTCTACCTACCTGACCACGACTCGCACAAGGCACATTCCAGCCCGGTATAAGGGGTCGGATCTGGTCTTCAGATTTAATCCCAGCAATAAATGCCGATCTTTTAGGAGGGAAGCGTGTTGTTGGTAGGGGCTCGCCCCAAAGGCCTTGGCTAGAGGGACGAGAACTCGTTAAATCGTGTTTTCCTACACCACATCCCATATTCTCTAGAAATGTATATCCTACTAAACCAGTTCGCTACTCTACCGAAAAGCCTATACTTTTACGTGAAGTTCAAGAAACCATGCGAGTTCGGAGTTATTAAACGATTTCACTTGGTTGAGTATACTTTTACTTCATGTGTGCCACATATTCGGTGCCTCGAATTATTACTATTTCATAACCGAAGCACTACCAGGAATATTACGATGTGAAACATTTGGAATTATAGGTAAGGAAAAGCTCATAATCAAACTCAATTTCGCAGAAAGGTTTTAGGGTGGGACTTTGTTTGAGGGTAAGGCACTACAGACAACGACAATGAAATCCGCCCGCTATCTGAACACTGTCCTCCAGTATAACGCTAATCTTCAAGGATTTCGAGTGTTTTTCGATTGGCCGATCAGGGTCTTGAGTATGCATAAAACTGTAAAAGGTACACGATAATATATATATTACATGGAAAGTGCGCGTTTAACACAAAGTATACAATTCCGCTGATATGATTGGTTGATCGCATGAACGACATGGGCGGGTTTCAAGAGTATGGCGAATTTTATCGTCGTTGTCTGTATCGCAAGACCTCAACCAAATACATCGATTTTCATAGGGTGGGGCATTATTAGAGGTAGATGGCATAATTACACTTTTTACAGTATATAGGACTAAGACTAATTGTGTGTCATAACCACTTCAAAAGTGGCAAAATCAGAAAATTTCCACGTTTTCCACTTCTGGCGAACATTAAAGGTGGAACAAAATTTTGTTTAGAAAGACCAAAGTTCAAGTCCTTTCTGGACGATGCCACGAACAATAGCACTCACGATAGCTGTCTTAAGAGTGCTGACATAGTACAGATGCATGTTATGCGTAGCGGAAACTGCGAAAGTGCCGTTGGAGTTGACGAATGCAACTGTGCTTCTATTCGTAAGGAAATATCCTGCTAGCTGCGCCAGAGGCAATAGCGTAGTTGCACATTATAGGTCATTAAAGCACGCGGTGTAGTTGAATGGCCTGTCACGTGACGAAGGGTCACGAACAGGCAGTGCCAGACGGTCGCGTGCTGGTGATCGACTTGACGGATGAGTAGTGTGGTGGACATCGGCTAGATCGGACCGTGGTGTGCGACGGGAGGCGTGTGGTGACGAGGGCAAGCCAGTGGACTAGCGCCACCGGCTGCTGGTTTAGCAAGCAGTGGGAGGTTGAAGATGGCGACGGCAGAAGATCGCAGGGCGTGGGGCGACACGCCAGGACAAGAACAAAGAAGTATGCGAGTGAGGAGAGGCGAGATCAAGGATAGGAACGTGAGGCTGTGAGGCCACGAGCACGGAGAAGGAGTCGAAGAGGGAGAGGTCCAGTAGGTAGGCAGGCGCCCGTGCGTAGGAGTAGATGCTGCGGGGATAGGATGGAGTAGGAGGATACCGAGCGGCGGTCGGCCGACTCGACCCTCAGTTGCGGTTTTTCACAGAATTGTGGAGAGTCAGGACAATATACACGAGTTGCGCACGGGTTTCCGGTCGTTGGAACAGCGGTGAAGAGCGCCTGTAAAGCGACGGCAATAGCGAAGGTAGGGCGGAGGTAGACCAGGGCACAGATGAGGACAGTGTTCGAGTAGGGCAGCAGGACTGTGGAGAGAGACCACGGGGGCTGTGGTGTTGGAGCACCTCGGCCGAGTGGCGCGGATCTCTCATGTGCCAGTTTGCGAAGGGTTCTTGCTGCCTGTGACATATTACCGGGCTTACGAGGTGGAAACAGCTAGTGGGGCTACCTGACCACTAGTGCTGATAACGTTTTCTCCTAGCCATCCCTATCCTAGCCATGCGTGCAGGCCAGTAACGTCTGGTCAACTCTGAACGGCCTCGCACTGGAAGAGACCCTGCTTACCGAGACGCTCCCTAGGTGCTTAGGTGAACAGCTTGTGTTATCGGCCTCCCTCTGACTGGTACAAGAAGAAGGTACCCGGAGCGGAGATAACGACAGCGGTATCATTTATCAACGCAAAAAATCATAGGTGTACTATACGGTAAACGAAGCTGGGAAGCAAGACGGGGTTTCCTGCACAGTCAGGAAGGGGGACACCATACCGCCACGCGTATGCAGGTATGCGGTTGTCGCTGTTGTCAGTATATACATTTGCGTATTTTGATCAATACATGACGAGTTCTGGAAGGGTCAGCAGGGGCAGAAATTCGATGCACAACAAGCTCAGAGTCTAAGGGTGTGTGCCCGCGCAACTTGGGTATGCGCATGATCTCGTAAAAACACCGCTTCTTAAGCGTAGAGACTGCAGCGCCAAAATCCCGCCCTCGATGCTCTTCGCTTGTGGTCGGTGGGTAAATTGGCTCAAGACCGAGTCTCAAAATACACTTTCATTCTTCGTAGAGTTTCCTTTTTATCATGTCTGATAGTGCGCTTTGGCTGGTAGGGATTGTGTTCCGCGTCCGAAGTGGATGATCGACCGATCAGCCAGACCGGCCCGTATTGCGCTTATAGCAATATCAGTCGGAATTTTTAAGCCGGATGCGGAACGCACCATAACACAAAGGTTGCTTAAGTATTTACTGCAGACAATAAAACGGAGGCAAAAGCTAAACGACGTCGTGCACGCACCAAGGCGAACTAGAATTCTCGGAAGAGAATTAAAAAAGAAATCACATTTCGATAATATATGATTGCCTTAACCATTTATTGTAATGTAGCGAATATTCATTGTGTTATTGCGGGGATATGTGCCACCTTGATTGCAAATATGTCAAGCACCGTCCATCAAACTTTCGGTACCCTTTGTGTTGGTTGACAAGAATATATAGCATCAATCAGAACATGAAGCTAACAACCCGACTACCTAAGTATGGCCCAAGGGGCCACCGCTTTTCCTCAATGTGAAGGAGATTCGTAAGTTTATTATGAATCTAGCTCAAAGACTGTAACCTCTCCTACCTCAACGGACCATGTCGGATATGGATTGCTACGAAGACCTTTATGCAATACCGCCACCCCGGAGTACATTTATCACAGTCAGCTTGACACCGACCGAGCCCTCCATACCTGGACGGAGCAACACGGATACAATGTATCGAAGCGGGCCCCGGCTTATATCAAGAACTCGTGAATTGATCACACACAGTACCACGAATGTGATCCAACGGGGACCTTCAAGAACACTGACCGGCTCGTGGAAAGCGAAAGGGTGCGCGCGAATCGCGGCTCGAAACGCTGCACAATGAAGCTTAAGCTGTGTGCGATTGACAAGAATCGGGTTCGCGGTCAATGGGCTATCGTTCATCACAAGAAGGGCGGTGCGTTGCACAACCATTCTCCCTTTCAAGACGTTCGGATTTATGCGCAACATCGCCGGTGCGCTGCTGTGGAGACATCCAGTGCCTCCGTGTCGTCCCTTCAGCAACTGGTTCGCTCGCAAACAGCAGTGGGTGTGGCGGTGGATTCCATCCACGCCTCGACTCTGGTTAACAACACGAACTCGATGGTTATCCCCAAGGATATCGCCAATACCCGGAATGCAGCACGTCAAGAGGATCTGCGTCTAGAACTCCCATGAAAGCATTGTTCGCCGAGCTTCACAGCCGCCGCTTCTTTTACCGCTATAATGTGAACGGCGAAACAAACCAGATCCGGCATTTGTTTTGGGTGCATCCAGATACTACGGCGTTTTACAAACATCATTGCGATGTACTCCTTCTGGACTGTACCTATAAACCCAACCGGTACAACATTCCGCACCTGAATATCATCGCCATGACAGGCCTCAATACGGCACTGCCCGTTGCTTAATGCTGGTAGCCTGGTGAAGTCGAAGAAGACTTTGCATGGGCGCTCACAGCGCTTCCAAGGCTGATCATAACCGACCCAGCGCAGGCATGGATGAACGCGCTGGGGTGGAAGCTTCCATCAGCTCTTTTTCTGGTCTGTAGATGGCATATGAATCGCAATGTGTTGGCAAAAGCGCGACTGGTGTTGGGTCAAGTTCCTGTTTCAAATGCTAACCCGGCCAAGATCAGTATGAAAATACGTGACAAACCGAGTCCTTCATGATGAGGTAACGAAGCGGTAGATTCCGAAACGGAGCAGGAGTTTGAAGAGCATTGCAGTACTCTCAAATCTAAGAGGGAGGAGCTTTCCAACTACCTGGACCGACACTGGTGGAAAAACAAGACTGACATTGTGCGCTGCTGGACCAAGCACTACCCCTATTTTGGATATGAAGCCACCTCATCCGTGGAGGGACCCACGCAAAGTGAAAACGATGGATTTAGTGATCTATACACAGTATGCCAGAAGCTTTTGCCGCGGTGGGTATCGGCGACACATGCCTTAAGCTTGCTAGTCGAACGGAACGCTACGATAGCTCCATACCGTCTCCAAGTCGGTACTCTCGCGTCGTACGTATAATTACGATTTGGGCTATCAACGCCACAGATAAACTATGGAAAGAAGCTCTGGCAACCATCCACAAACGCCAAGCGCGCACCGTTTGCTCCGGGTCATTTCCAAGATGTCATGGAAGGCCCTACCTTCACCAACTGATTGCAATTATCGAATCCAACGGTAATGGAAGCTTAAACCAACGGATTTCGTCAAACACTGGTGGGTCCAGCGGCAATGCTGGCACGACGGTTAGAAGAGCCGGCGATGATTCCACGAAGTTATGGCAAGAGCTCAGCAAAGGAACACAGAGCTAATCACGGTGTTCATGGAACAGCTAGAGATCCGACCGTAACCACCCAGCTAGCCCACCAAGATGGAGTGTTCCGACGACAACGCTAAGCTTCGACGGCGCACTTCCCTCTATTGCCACACTACTGCCTGGTCTCAACACGGCAACCGACACACCAGCTCTGGAGGAAGACGTGGGCTTTATCGAGGTCTATTTGCCGGCGCGGACGTGGGGATACGCAGGACAGCGACCGTATGAATAGCTGCATGCTCACATCCCAAGTACTCACCCGTTTCCATAAACTACATCTTCAGAATTTACAGTTAATCGAAAAAACTCAAACTACTCTATAAACAGTAAGTATTGTGCTTTGCAGATATTTTACCTCTATTTAAGAGTGCTAAAACAGACTTGAAATAATTGTAAACAACTTGTCAGATTGTCTAATAACAACTTGTCAGATTGTCTAATCTGCTAGCTAAAAAAACACCTAAATTTTAACGTGTGGACAACAACTATTTATTAACGTAATCGATTATGTTGAGGCTTCTGCTCGATGCCCGACGACTAGACATACTAGCCTTAAACAGCCTCCGACCTTGAGCGCCTCCGCCAAGTTGCTCACGACCAATCCGCCTTGAAACACCACACTCGCATCCTGCCTGCATACTTGTTCCGTCGTACCGCTACGGATAGCCCCTTTAGCACTTCCAATTAGTAAGATGGCCATCGCAGCAACCGTACTATGGCGATCTATGTATATGATGCGCCGTCTCTAATTGTGCAAAGTGAGCCTGAAGCTACCGGGGATTGCTTACATCAGCCGCCAGTTGTTCCCGTATACATGTATGACAGAAAACTCGGATTTGGCGAGCATTTTTACTAATTGCGAGTGGGATAGCCTGAAATACTCATCTTGAAAAGAATTTCAGAGTGTCTTCCACGATCCTCCGAATTTTAAAGAGCACACATCAAAACCGAGAATCGTTTCTAATCCGTAAATTCGGGTCGTAAATCACTGGTAGCCATAATTATAACAGAGTTTAGCTAGACAGGCGAGTCGTAACTAAGGCTTTAGCGCGCAGTATACCCGAGAATAAATAGCCCGATTTGCAGAAATATCTGCAAAACACAATAATTGTTAGTAAATATTTTATATGTGTTCATGTGTGAGAAGTATTTACGTTTAGACCATTCAGAGCAGCCATAGTTTAATTGTTTCGCACTAAAACTAAAGTGTTGACAGCAATGAGCGCATGGAATCTGAATCTGAAACTGAAGTACTTTTGCGAAAGTTTCTGATTGCATATCATTTTAGTTTATCACGTACAAATCCAGACTCCAGCTAAAGGCTGAAACTCAACTAAAACCGATTTGCGAAAGTTCTCTATTGGGGGGAGTCGAGCATCTCAAAATCGCCAAAAATAATGAGCAAAACCGAGACAGATATCTAAGCAGGAAAGTGTTGAAAAGATGAGCCATTTTGGAGGGGGGAGTGACTTGTCGATCCCTCCTTTTTTCGCACTTACTTGAGTGGAGGGGACATGTCCGCCATCTGTCCATCTACAGATCTCGACCAGTTTCTTCAACAAAATTATTGTGTGTAACTTTTCAGTGGATACTGAATATGCACAAGATTTGTGATACTGAAGCCCATACTGAGGACAAGCTAATTTGAGATAGCCCTTTTTACCAGCTCCGAAAAGTCTGATCGCATATTAAAGGATATTGTATAGTAGGAAAAATCGGAGGTATTTGTAGAGGAGGAACAAAGAAGGGAATTGCTTATCTCTAAAATGAGCTGCTCATTTCTGAAACAACCCACCTCCGGAGGTGGCTTGTTTCAGAGATAAGCAAAACGTTGTCGAGATTGTGAGCACGGCCAAGCCCAAAACCTGAGCACGTTTTTGGCAATGTTCGACTTCCCCTAATAAGCGTTGCTCGTCCTTTTATGGATCTAATTCCGCCTGAATTAACAGCTCACCCGCCAAAATAGGTGAAGGGTACAATAATTGTAGTCGACAATGTTGAAGCGACGAAGCCTTGTGAGGGTGCTTGGGTTGCGAGTACGCGAAACGATGTATATTCACGAATGAAGCTTCCTGTTGATCGCTTCTCAGCTGTCTAGCCTGCATACTAACATCGTGTTACCCGGTCGTCATTGCAATCTACCCTCGAATGGGTACATTCATCCAGGCACTCCGACGCCTTTGCAACTTGACCTCTACTGATGCTCCAACAGACAAAACGTTATGCTGCGTGGGGCTCTGCTCTTATATAAACTACTAGTATAGCAGCATCTTCCCTTCGAATACTCGCCTCCGTTGCTAGAGGGGGTATTGCCTCAGCAAAAGTAGTATCATACCTTCTCAGCACCCTCCTCCCCTGTACCCTACATACGCGCATATTTTAATGGCACTCTCCAGCTTGCCAGCCCCCCCCCCCCCAATTAATAACAGCGTTATTTTCTTATTCGCCCCGACCAATGCAGACACCACTCAAGCAAATTTATGAAATTAACAGACCCAGGTGATTGGTTTACCCACAACTACTATTAATAATACATGAGCTATAGTGTACTAACTACTAATGAGTACTCAGTAGTTAGATCGCAATCTATGTGAGATATTGAAGTACAAGTGTACTGACCAATTACTGGCATTAGGTTATCCATGAATAACTTTACTCAAACGGTATTCCAGTGCAGTAATTTGTACGTTAGCGAGACTTCTTACGGCTCTGCTCCTAACATTTTCATTGGCACTTCCAACACCTTTGTTGTACAATGCCTGAGAACGGATCATTGTTCAGCTATACCGCATTTCGCATGTAGACCGATACACCACGTGTTATAGGTTTAGGTAACAAACAGTAGATTAGCCCAAAAATGATGTAATGCCCAAAACCAAAAAATGGGTTTATATTTTGGGTTAGACAACAGCTTCTTCCAGGATAATGTTTGTCCCAAAGTCCTGACCTTCGTGCACAGGGCGGCCTTCGAGCAGTGACAGCTTTTCTAAGTCGGCGACTAAATCGGCAGCAGCGATGCATGCATCGTTTGAAAGCAGGCGGCTCTTTCGAAAGCCGTTCGCGATTGGTTCCGTTGGCAGCTCGTCCCAGGCTTGACGTACCCATTCGTAGATCTTGGTACGGTTCGGCCGCTTCAGCTCGAACTTGTTACCGGAGCCTCTCAGTGCCTTGATTTGAGCATGCATGTCCTTGTGCCAGCACTGGCGTAGTTCTACCTTCAGCGGGAAATCCCATGCCACGTCCGTAGGCTGCGAGACCGGCGTGGCATGGGGTGGGACCTTCAACACAGAGGTCGGAAAAAATAGTGCAATACAATAAACAATCAGTTTTTCCCATACTAATTTTTATTATTGGCATGTGCTGAGATCAATACAATATAAAATTGACCCAATTTTTGACAATAAATTTGGTAACAGTAACACCGTGGCCAGAGTAGCCTAAAATAGACCCAATACATTTTCTAAGCTGCAGTTTCTTGGTCAACATAACCTCCACCCTGGACTTATAATCGATGGGTACGATATAAAATTGTCTGCAAATAACTTCAATAAGTACCGATTAGATAACAGTAAGGATGAGAATATGGAATAATAGCGGTGGTAGGAAGACCTACCGACAAGGGCTACCAAGAACCATCACCTCGTTTAAGACCCCTCTGCACAATGGCTGCGAGGGGTGGTATATACCATTACATGTAGTGCAGAGCTCACAGTTTTACTAATGTACGTCCCACTAGAACCTCCTGAAATGGATATGTCACCTCTTCAATCCGATATTTGTGCCCCTTTTATATGACATCAAATATAAATTGCAATATAAATCACGGCAATTTTTATTATTGCTCGCCATAAAATTGCAGTTTTTATTAGTGGCCAATGTTGACCCCAATTCAGTATCATACTGTATTGGCGGACCTCTGCTTCAACAGCACTACGTTGATCGATGCTGCATACAAAAGAACACTTGCCTTCCAGTGTCCACTGAAATCGTCCCACAAGAGCAGGATGGGCTCTTGGGGGACTTGTACAGCAAAATGGTGCTTTAGAAATGCGATGGACAGCTCTGCATCCACCACCCTGTCACATAATTAGTCATTTAGTAAGCGATGAGTAACAATAGATACAACCCGATGATAATAAAATTTCAGCATGTACCTTTGGCGTTGCCGTAAACCTCGAGTCCTGTAGTTTCTCGAATCGCGCGCACGTTTTTCCAGTTGCGAATGCCGAATCCGTAGCGACGAGCATTGTTCTCCTCTTGGATGGCCGTGTCCTTGGAGGGCTTCACCTTAAACACAACAATGGGAGTGTAGCGATTGCCATCACTGTCGCCGAGAAGCATTACGGAAGCGCGTTCTTTTGAAGTTCCGCTGCACTTGACCCACACAGTCTTCTGCCCCCGGCGCGTCACCGTCTTCTTGGCTACATTTTCAAAAAATACAGCTGCCACAGATTTGGTTAGCTCACGTCACATTAAAAATATTATCAGCCCACACTAAACAATTACGTTACCCATTTGATCAGCGTTATACACACGCTTTATGCCGAGGTTTCGCACGGTTGCGTCGACCTCAGTAGCAAAGTCGGCTGCGATCTCGTCGAGGTTGGCGAGGGTAAGCTGGCTTTGTCGCGTCGGACAGCGTACGCTGAACAGGTGACAGCGCTTGAACCCAGCGACCCATTTGTCGGACGCCTTAAAGTCCTTGACCTCTATTCTTCCGCGACAGCCAGCGCCTTGTCGGTTAGCATTTGCGTGGAGACAGGGATGCCGTCTCCACGCAGCTCATCGACCCACTGGGCAATCTCCGCCTCATTCTCGGCGGACAGGATTGTAGCCACCCCCTGTTGCGTACCTTCTTGTGCTCTCCTTTTCCTGCAGCGGCTGCCGCCTCCAGCGTTTTGCAATTGCGCGCCCAGCCAAGAATTGTCGTGCGTTTAGAGTTGTAGGCAGTAGCGGCGAGGTTGGGTAGAAATGCTCGATGGTAGCGCGCATTTTGCGCACGACAGCAAGGTAGTTTATGACGGCGAGCTTCTTGTGCACGGGCTCCGAGTTGACCTTGTACTGCTGTACATGTCTGCCGGCGCCTCCGCGGCTTGATCTTCCTTTTGGCGCGCGCGCCATTTCAAAACTGCGGGTTGCCTTCCGTTTGGCGCGCGCGCAATAACAAACGGGTGGCGGCAACGAAATTTTGGGTCGCAATTATCGGTATACTGGTATTTTGTGGTGTGTCTGTCTACATACGATTTCGAGTACTATACTAGGGTGCATGTGATTGGTTCAATTCCAAGTGTGTTCCTTAAGCTGCTGCAGCCCTCTACATGCGCAATGCGGTAGCTTCCAAAACAATGATACAGGCAATACGATTGGGGCACATGCGTATATCACTAGTATCCACTATACCGTATGACTGCAGTAGTACTGCAAAATATGATACACCAGGTATATACCCCCACTATGTGTATTTCATCAGTACTGAAAGGATGATAACTAGGGCTCCGCGAAGGCTGGGATAGGTAAATGATAGCATTTTGTTTTTCGGAAAGCCGGTGTATGTACTCAGCTTACTTAATCTTTACCCCCATCCATCTACCGGTAGGATGACTTCAAAATTAAATTCTGAGCGATTGAGAGCGCTGCACCGCTCCAGATTTGGCACAGACCTTGCCAAAGCGCCTAAGGTGCCCTAACTTAGTTTTCATAGAGAAACTCGCACTCAAACATGACCGGATTCCGTTCAGAAGGCCAAGTTCACGGTAAAACGAAGCGTCTGCGGGGAAAAGTCGGCGTTATCCAAGTTGTTCGCACGGGATCTCGCCAGCGCATGTACGACGTGCTCTGGGCGAATGGTATCGTTGAAACAGAAGCAGGAAGAGCTATCGACCTTGATCTAAACTCGAATACAAGCCTACCGACTCCCCCGCGAGTGCTGACGCCGAGCTTTCTCAGCTCTATTTGACTTGCCCCAGTATGCTCGAGCGTGGTCCGAAGGTAAGTGAGGCGAGGCGGGTGAACGCCTTTTCCGCCCAGGTGTATAGTGTGCGAATGTTCCGGGAGAACAAAGTCTCTTAGAACTTCTCAGGCGGATACACCAAAAGATGTCTGCCCGAGGTGGCGTGTGTTCCTTGTGACAATCCCTCTCGGGTCGTTTGTCTTCGAACCAAGGAGCTCGGCCGAGTTGGTGAGTTGTTGTGCACTGTTGGGTTTCCAAGCGGGGTGCGATACGTACTTCCAAACGTAGCCCCTACGACTCTGGACGATAACCACAAATACAGAGTTATACACAAATACAAATAGCCGTCACTTATTCTTTCGGACCCTCGGACGGTGGGTCACTACTCCAGTCAACTAACGAGCCGTATCCAGGGCACTGGTCAACCCTGGGCGGCTTCAAACGCGCACCACTTTCAGATGTACTGAAAGAAAATAACCAATATCAATACCCTACCACACAATAACCTTTCGGCCAAGTCCCCGGTGGCGCTACTCACTCCGCCTGGGATGTAATCGATAATATGAAATGCAGGACCTCGCTCGGGGCGAGAATACGGCTGCAACTAGGAAATGAAATAGGTGGATCACCCTGAGACGCCTGTACGCCCCAGTCCCCTTACCTAACTTGGCGTACTTACTTCAGGGAGAGATCCAACCACGGTCGTACCTAGCCGCGGTGCCCGGTTGTCCTGCGTTTCCTGCTCTTCCTGGCGGCTTGCGGGTTTCAAGGGAAAACGAACTCTGTTTATCTTTTATCTCTGTGGCTAACTTCCTTCAACTAAGACATGCATTCTGCTATCACTTGATTTCACTATATCGCTGTTGACGTCGACGTCCTGGCCGAGTCAAAGTCCAGTGTAGAGTCGTGGGTACAAATCACCTTCCACTTTCCATGGAATCCTTGCCCATCCTTGGTCGGTCTGCCCGGTCGGTCGGAAACACCTTGACTTGAGTATACCTTGATCGTATCTCCCAGACTTACACCTGGCCAGAGTCGCTGGTCGATGTGCATCCTGGCCGAGTGTCCGCCGGGTCCCAGAAACTTGTACTTGTCTCTCCATCCATGTCGTCCGGTCGCACCCATTTCAGCCAATCACACTGCGCCCAGACGAAAATCTAATTTTCCATCGTGTCATAAGAGGGCCCAACGTTTGTGCAAAGTTTGCAACAAGAAGGCTTCGTACTACTGTGAAAGCTGCTCTGACGTCGAGCGAGGCGCATTCTTCAGCATTTGCGGCACTGGAGCGAACAGGAACTGCCTCAGCGCACACCAACACTAGGATGAACTATCGATGCACACCATATGATTTACTATACAAACTCCTATATAAATCTATCTAGCTCCATCCTACCTGTAGAATTTGGGTCAGTCTACGGGTAGGATTTTCACCTGGGGGATAAAGATTAAACTATTAGACGGTAGCCGAAAACCAAACCAACACTGATTCTCTTGGACACCATGCATCGTTCCAAAAACATGAATCCAATCAATTGCGCCACTAATCATGCACGATGATCGTGCAGTAAAGTGATCGCTAATTGAATAGAGTTACTACTTCGATATAACAAAGAGCACAATTATGATCTTTTGATACTTGTTGTGAATTACTGAACCTCACCTGTTGCTAGTGTTGCAGTGTAGCTATTGATCTACAGTAAGTTGAAGTGCAGATACACAAAAGGCTCAGGAACTGGGAAAGGAGAGATAAAAGGAGAGAGGGGAAATCCAACAGAACACAAAAATACAACGGGAGCAGCAAGTCGCTTTAATCCCCCGCAGCGTGTCCGTCTTCTCTTCCTCGTTCGTTGTGCGGTATGAGTTGCTGACGCACGCAAAAGCAGCCAAGTTACAAGTATACTGATAGAAATACATAGTTCAAAAGAATCAATTTTAGTTATACCTGCACTTCGATGCGTACGACCTACGGGCATCTACTGCGTCTGCTTTGCAGCCGCAGCTCTGTCCGGCCGCACCTATTGATAAAAGGACGACCGATTCTCAAACCAAAACCGAAACACGAACGTGAGATCTGTCTACGCAGGCCTCTTCTCGCTTTGGCCACCTCCATCATTCTCGAGATGCCGAGAACACTCGTTCTATCGACATCAATGTAAACAGACCGTAAAACTTATCACCGGTTCGTCACCAGTTTGAAGGGGGGACAGCGCGCAGCGCCCGAATTAATCATGTTTGGGCTCGGCTATCAGCACTTCGTCGCTTCCTATCCAGGATAATATTCTACATGGATGCCGCTTAGTGTATTTTGCGTCATTTTGCTTTATCAACAGCTCCATGAGACGGAAATTACCGTAAATACATTTATACTCGGAGGATAGCTTTAGTCACCCCTCGGACGAGACACTGGGCGGGGAGACGGTTTTATCGATATACCGTCTCCCCCTTCAAAAACGTTTGGAGAAGGAGACGAACCCCCTTTTTGCTGCCTAGCTGTGTCAGAGTCTCACAGGCTCCTTCTGAAATTGGTCAAAATAATGCCTTAATTCTGAGGCGCACTTTGCCTTTCAGCAGGCCTTTCGGCAAACCTGGCTGCAAAATGCTCGAAATCCCTACAGAATATGCTAAAACGCTCGTTCTCTTCTATTGGATAGGTTATGGGCCCATGGCTCTCTCGAAACGGGAGACGCAGTACACTATTGTATCTAGTAAGTGCGTCTCCCCCGCGTGTCGTCCGAGGGGTGCCTCCCCCCCCCCCCCACTTTAATTGGCAAATGTTCAGGCTGCTACCTAAATGAACTAAAATAAACTCCAATTAGGCATGATGCCATCTACATACAGAAAATGTGTGGGGCCATTACGAAAGCTTGGATTAGGCAGACATGTTTTATATAGAATTTGTATGGACAGGAAGCAAACTTAGAACCTAATGCTGTTCAATCGATGATCAACACCCACCAGGGCCATGCCTCGAAGTAGTGCTACGCTTGCAGCTTACCTTCCACCACGTAGTGCTGGGCCCCGTTGGTGTGGCTGTAGACACTTACCGTTCGCCCTGCGTGCCCTGTGAATTGCTGGCATATTCCAGCGAACGCACTAAAACAAATGAAATTACACCAACATGCATCCTCGACGTCAAATCATACATACCGGGAACACGGCTACAGAGGTTCAGCTTCGTATTTTAAGATAATGAACGGCTTGCGTTGGATTGATTCAGGTGTCTTTCGGTGCGCGAGTTTCTTGAGCGGGTTTACTACTTTGCCGGAAAAATGCGACCGCAAGAACCTCCGACATGGCATCCGTGCACTTTATAGCATTAATCGGTCGTGCAGAGGGCTCGTTGCGCACAGCCTGACCGCCAGAGTGTCAGTGTGGCTCTAGTTGACACTCGATAGCGACCCCACGACGTCTAGCTTGGTCCCAACCTGGTGTTACGGTGGAACATCGCAACGACGTTCAATGTTTCCTTTTCTGAGTCTCCGTCTTCTCCAAAAACAGTGGAAATTGTGGTGTCGAGAATGCTGCGCGAAAGCCAACGGCAGCCCCGCGGCATTCGGCGTCAACTCAACTGGCAAGTCGAGGCGCATCGCCAATCGTTCGATGGTGTTCGACGGCCACTGATTGGTCAGCATGGACCGGTGACGAAGGCTCGTCAGCCCCCGAACTCGAAGTCCGGAGCTTCAAGTTCGACCCGAACCTACGGCGAACTTTGGTCAGGACCCGCACCTAAGGCGACTCTTCGAGTCGTCGGGTAGCCATCCGAGCCGTCGAGAAGGCTCTGAAGAGTCGGTGGTTACCTGGGAAGATCCAAAACGGACGCGTTTAGACTAGATATTTGTATTGAACCATAGGAAAGAGAAGATAGAACAGATAAGCCCTTTGGGCAACAATAACAGAACAGCTTTTCCTCCCAACCGCACAAGGAAGACGTCCGGGCTATCGGTGAGTTCCCGTAGCATTTGGATAAACCTGTTGGTAGGATTATGACTGTCGGTAGACGTGCCTACTAGTATCGTAGCGTGCGTTTACCCGTGGTCAGGCCAAGAGTAGTAGAGAAGTGGCCGTGAAGGGCGAGTCATCGCCGAGTAGTGGAGGAGCGAGAGCGCACTCCCTTTATCCTTCCCGCCGGAGTATAGCTCCGGCACCCTCGTATCAAGCCGTGATTGGCTGGGACCCTTCCTTTCTGATGGCCTGCGAGGTATATTTGCGTGTGAGAGCGTGCTAGCCTGTGCTCGTGGCTAGTGACGCTGGGTTTCCGTCAGTTGACTAAGCGGAAACACGGTGCACAGAGGAAACATCAACCCGGTGCAAGGGAAAGTTCCTGGGCCTTCAGGTTCTAACCCTAACAAGCTTATTGAGTCTTCGGGCTTAGTGAGTGTTGTTGGTGGGAAGTGTGCCAATATATATTTTAGCGCGTGTTCCTACACGACAACTGGTGCCGCGACCCGGGATTGGTGTGACCTTCTGTGTCTCGTGCTACTGCAGGTCAACTGACTTTACGAGCAACAACTGAGAAGAAGAGCGAGAACAAGAACAAGAAGACGAAGATGGCGAAAGGATCTCAATCGGCGGTACCAGCAACACCGATGAAGTCCGGCGGAACGCGTGGCGACGACTCGACGGCGGCCCTGATCACGCCGCAGCTCGACCCGATTGCTGAGCGTCACGTCAGCTTCGACGAGTCGATGACTGGATCCGACGCCAAGGATGAGGAGATGGATGAAGAATACGACGATTACCTGGAGGAGAAGGCGCCTGCGCCAGCGGTGGTGACACCCGAGACTCCGGAAGATGCAGTGATGTCTGCGGGACGCAGCGGAGGCTCGCGCTCTCTGGCGCGAAGTCTCGCGAGCGAGTTGGAGGACGACGCGCCCCCCGTCTCGCGCAACCTCGCGGACGAACTGGATGATGTGGATGGCCCTGAGCCAGCGTATGATGACATGGAAGAGTTTGAAGGCAATGCCGACGACTCAAGATCGCCGGTGCTGACGACTCAAGTAACCGAGCAAACCTCGGGCAACCGGCCGCCGATGAATGGAGACACCCCGGCGGCCAACAAGGTACTCGGCCGATGCTTTGAGGCAATGCGTGCGAGTGAATGGGGCCGACTCTTCGAGCCGCGCATGATCCGCCAAGCTGTGTGGGCCGATCTGAGCCACGAGTTGGCGCGACCGGTCAATGCGGTCACTGTCGAGCAGGTGGCGAAGGACACGGTGACGTTCCTGAAAGCGTTGGGTCTTCGGCCCACGCTTGCACCGTCGCCGTCGACTCTGGAGAGTTTCCTACCCGCGGAGGCCGGAGCCGAGCTCTGGCAATGGAAGAAGAAGCTGTGTACAGCCTTCGGGGTGACCCCCATCACCTTGGACCAGACGAAGGCAACTCGCACCAACGAGGGTGGCGCTGATCCAGCGCGCGTTCCGCTCCCGCGAACCCCGAAGAAGACTGAGCGCGGTAACTCGGCCCAGCCAGCGACTGGAGGAGTGTTCAGTACGTCAGGCGGACGATCTCCGTACTTTCAAGACTCCCACATGGTCACTCCACCCGCGACGACTCGTAATGAACGAGTTGCGCGTGGTGTCGAAGACTCGAAAGTGACCAGGAGCAGTCTACGAAGCGCTGGACGGAGCTCAAGTCGCAAGTCCCGCTATGCCGATGACTCGTCTGATGACGACGGTGACTTCACGGGTGACGGTGGTGCACAGATGGACGAATATCTGCGACAGATCCGGGAAGTGAGCGACGCCGAGACAGTGAACCCGACGCCGAGACTCGAGGTAGCGATGCATCGACCTCTGGGGCAGATCCCGACGTTCTCGGGCACTCGCAACAAGAGCGAGAACTCGATGCAGTGGCTGCGTGCGTTCGTGTATGAGATGAAAGGTACACACGCGCCGCCCAACGAATGGTGCATGCCCTTCGAGCTCCGCCTGAGAGACGGCGCGGTGCACTGGCACCGACAACTGACCAAGAAGACCAAGCGAACCTGGGCTCTGCTGAGCGAAGCCTTCATTCGCTACTACTGCTCCCAGTTCAGCCAGTCAGCGGAAACCCGGTACTACTCGGCCAAGCGCGATGACAAGGAACACGTATGCGACTACTTGAACCGACTCAACGGCTACGCTCGCAACGCAGGCGTCCAGTTCGAGAACGGCGGTCGCAAAGCGAAGGACCACGTCAAGCGCTTCCTAGAGACCTGTGGCGATCGTAAGCTGGAGAGACGACTTGCTCCTCTGCGGATCAAGGATATCCACGAGCTGGAAGAGATGATCATCGAAATGCTGAAGGTTGAGGAGCGACAGAGTTCACGAGAGTCTTCGGGGTCGCGATCCAAAGTTCGAGAACCGTCTCGCCGACGTGACGACAGGCGTCCCGATGACTCGCGTCGCCGGGATGACCGACGCCGGCAGGACGCACGAGACGGATACCGTCGCGATGACTCACGGAATAGCCTCAGCCGTGGGGATCGGCGCGAACGAGATTATGAGCGCCGTCGCGATGACTCCAGGAACGTTCCTCGCGTAACCCTAGCAGACGCGTCGGTGGAAGACATAGTCGCGGAACTGCAAGGACGGGACGCCAGGAGCGCCTCGGCAGGGCGCGACATCGCGCAACAGCGGTTCAGCGGTGATAGTGACAGCGACGCCGCCAGCAATTACGGCCCCGACGACTCGTGGTGCTCCGACGAGGGCGGTCTCGAGGGTTACTCATCGGACGGCAGTGACCACTACGTGGCTGCAGCGAACGAGAGTGAACGACGCGCGGCAGCCGACGGCACGTATGCCAGGTCCGACAACCGGCCTTCTCGACGCGATCAGAGTGGTCAGGAACCCAGCCGGGACAACCGATACCAGAGTCGGGATGGCCGTGACAATCGGCGACGCCAGTACGGTCCATGCGCAGCCTGTGGCGGTCTCTCACACTCCGCCCACTTCTGCAACCGGCGCTGCAAGTTGTGCAAGCAAGTGCACGACGCAGGCCGGTGCGAAGTCTTCCAAGAACTCACCAAGCTCGTCCGCAACAAGGTGGACAAGAAGGACCTCACTCCTGAGCTCCAGGACCTCCTCTTCACGGAACATTTAAACTAGGCAGCCCGCCAACTGAAACTGGGTTGGTCCCAATCGGGCTGCCACAGTTAGACGAGCCTGCAGTCGAAGCGGAGTGCATCTACGCTTTTGTGGGCAAGTGCGAATGGCCGGATGAAGGACGAGGTACATGGGTGAACGCGACGGAATTTGAAAAGGAGAGAGGCGAAAGCCTCGGTGGAGGTGAATTGAGTGAGAAGAATGAAGACGAAGTGATTGGAGACACTGCCGAAGACTGGGTGACAAGTGCAGTGCAGGAAACATCGCGCCGACGACTCGACATCGTGGTCCGGCTCTTACCCGGAGAGCGTATGGGATGGTGGTCGGCGCAGAAATTTGATCGACGGGTACGGATGAGAACTCTGGTGAACGGAGCTGTCAACGACTCGCGGGCGCGGATCTTACTGGACACTGGAGCGAATGTTAGTGTCATCTCCGAAAGGTACGCCAAGCGGTTGAGACTCAGGGACATCCCCGACCATGGACGGTGTATGGAAGTCCAGGGAATCACCAAGGGCAAAGCGGCGACGACTCGGAGGACGTCGGTGAAGATTACGCTTGGATGGGAACGTGTTTACGTTTTCGAGGTGTGGATTATAGACCACAACGCTGGAGTCGACGTGGTGCTGGGCACCGACTTCATGATCCCAGCTGGTATCCGGCTGGATCTCTTCAATGCGGCTGCCAAGCTCCCGGATGAAGTGATGATCCCGCTGATCAAGACGCAAAATATGGTCGACGAAGCTGAAGGGGTGCACGTCAACGGAGGCCCGGCCGACGTGCTACAAATACCCGGCCGAGAATGGAAGGAGTTCCGGTTGCAACGAAAGCGGCCGTCCCCGATGACTCACGTACCGTGGATCCGCCGGACAACCAAGCTCATCCCTACCGTGACAAAGCGTCACAAGGGACAACTGCTGCGGATTCGCCTAACGAACATCGATACACGGCTCACGATCTGTCCGGCTCACACGACTTTCGTGGTGTGGGTCCCAGTGGGGTCGCTGCCGAAGACTGAAGGATATGTGCGACTCGACTCCGACAAGTATCGGGAATGGCAAGTCCTAGCCTACGAGGCTGCGCGTGACAAGACGCTGCTTAAGTGGGAAGCCGAGCTTTACGCTCAGTGGCTAGCCAGCCAACCATCGGCAGTGGACCGACCCGAGTACCCCACGCCGACCGGATTGCTTCAACGGCCTCAAGAGGACCCTCAGGATGACCTGAGTTCGGAGTCGTCCGACAGCGACGGGGGTGAAGGCCATGACGGCGTGTCAGTGGACAATGATCCAGCACCAGCAGAAGTTGCGCAACGGGTAATTGCGGTTGCCGATGACTCAACAGGGGTGACACTCGATCCCCGAGCCGAAGCAACCATCTGCGAAACGCCTCCGTGTCCAGCGGGACCACCTGAGTCGTCGGGAACCATCGCGGGCGAACCTATGGAGTACGGAGATGCCGGTGGCGAAGTCCCGACGACTCCACCCCCGCAGACACGAACGTCGAAACCGGTTTGGCGCAACTTGAACATACGTTCATGTGTGTCTTACGAGTCATGAACACGGAAGGTACAGAGACCGCAACAGGCGACGCCGCTGACTCGTTCGAGCATCTCGCCGCCGACATTGGATTGGAAGACTATGCCCACGAGCTGGCGTTCCTCCCCGACTTGTCGGAAGCAGTCACGACGACCCTGGACTACGATGCGGCCAATGTGCGGAACCCCGAGTTGTCGGCAAAGCGACAAGACGATCTGATCAAGGTGCTCAAGAACCACGAGCAGATCATGATCGCAAGCGGTAATGCGTTACCACCGCCGGCGTATGGAGTGGTCTGCGACATAGATGTGCAAGGGCACGCTCCAATCAAGCAGCGAGCCCGGCGGATCCCGCTACGGCATCTCAAGAAGTTGTACGAGCTGCTGAAAGGGTTGCTCAAGGCCGGACTGGTGTCGTTCTCGGACAGCCCGTGGGCATCGCCGATAGTCATCGTTCTGAAAAAGAACGGGATTAACATCCGACTATGTATTGACTACAAGCTGGTCAACGCCATCACGGCGATCATGGAATACGCAATGCCGCTCGTCGACGATTTGCTGACCGACCTGGAAGCCTATCTCTGGTTTTGTTCACTGGACGCCGCGAGCGGTTTCTGGGCCATTATGATGACGCTGCGAGCTCGCAAGATCTCGGCCTTCGTCTGCCCGCTTGGACATTTTGAGTGGCTTCGTATGCCATTCGGCCTTAAGAACGCGCCGATGATCTATCAGCGCATGATCGACAACGCGCTGTGGGGACACGTCCAGCCGAAGGGCGGCTGGAAGGCCTTTGCGGAACGAATGAGAGTTGCCGAAGCCGATTCAGCACGTCTCCGACGACTCGAGTCATCGGGACACCTGCAGGACCCTTCCGCGACGACACGCACGAAGTTTGCAGCCGCTCTCGACGACTCGCAGGAGCTAGACCCTGTCTTGCAGCTTATCAACAGCCCCGACGCAGACATGTTTTCAACGAACGAGCCCGACGAGTCGTCGCTGATCCCGGTGTTCGACCGACGATCGTTTGTTGACGACATATGTTTTGGCGGAGAGACCTTTGAAGACTGCCTCGCCACGCTGGACCGGCTCTTGAGTCGATTCGAAGAATGCCGGATCAGCGTCAGCTTCACCAAGAGTATTTTTGTCCAAGGACGGGTCGATTTCCTATCCCACGAGATCTCGCGCGATGGAATGAGAGCAGATCCCAAGAAACTGGATGCAATCACGAAGCTGCCGTTCCCTCGTACGAAAAAGGGCATGCAGTCTTTCCTCGGGGCGCTGAACTATTACAGCCGGTTTATTCAAGACTTCGCGGTCTACGGAGCCGCGCTGTACCAGCTCAAGGAGGATGACTTCTTGCCCGGGGGTGACCTCGCTGCAGCTCGACGCAGCTTCCAGACGCTTCAGCAGAAGGTTGCAGCAGCGCCGATACTTCGACACTTCGACAAGAAGAAGGATGTGCACGTGATGCTGTATGCAAACGAGTGGGCACTCAGCTCAACTTTGCTCCAGATGCACGACGACAAATTGCACCCCGTGCGATTCTGTGGTCGCGTCTTGAAGGATGCGGAAATGAACTACCATCCTGCCGAGAAGGAGGTGCTGGCGCTGCTCCAGCTCCTGAAGTCTTGCTATACCCAGCTCGCAGGACGGACGATCCGAGTGTACACGCGGTTCTCTACATTGGAATGGATCACTAAGTCCAAGTCACTCTTCGGGAGAGCGGTGCAATTCGCGGTATTGCTTCCCCCGTGGCACCTGATCGTCCAACGCGTGAAGGAGAAGGACTGCGTGTTCTCCCAACTGCTCCAGTCGACGGTGACCAACTTTGTGGATCTCGATGACTCGCTAGACCTGGTTGCTCCGCTGACGAAAGGCTCGCCGACGACTCGGATGGACCCCAACCTCCTGTACGCGCGTCTCCCGACGACTCACACGGGGTTTGTGGTCTCCTTCGACGGTTCAGCGAAGACCGAGAAGTATGGAGGCTATGGCAGTTGCTCCTGGATCGTGTGGCGCCTACCCGAGTGGCAAATAGTGATTGCAGCTAGCGCTTACCTCGAGAAGACGACGGTGAACCTCGCCGAGTACATGGGAATGACCAACGGAGTGCTTGCGGCTTTGGACCATGGCGCCGAAGACCTAGTCATCGTTGGTGACTCGAGGCTCGCGATACAGCAATCCCTAGGGGTGATCGCATGCCGGAAGGAATCGCTGATGACCCAGCTGAGTCGCCACAAGGAGATCACGGCACGACTGCGGTCAGTAAAGTACTTGCACGTGGTTCGAGAATTTAACGCGGCCGCCGACTCGTTGGCGTCGGAAACACTCGAATCCAAGATGTCGAAGGTGGTCCTGAGTGAAAGTCGGAAGACAGAACTGCGCAGCCTAAACCGCATTCAAGAAGTGATCTACGAGCCGACACCAGAAGACGAGACGGTGCAAGACCATGTTCCTGGAGGCTCTATTGTGGAAGGCTACGACGTCGCCAACCACAGGACATTCGCGGATTTCGTGCGCGAAGAGCCCTTCAGGATCATGGCGATGACTCGCTCGCAGGCTAAATCGAAGAAGAAACAAGTCCGATTCGTAGAAGACAGCGCCGACAAAACGCCGCCCAAGCCGACGACTGGAGCCGCCAAGTCGCAGGAAGAGGAGCCGCCGCGAGAAGAGACTCAAGCACCGCCCGCACAGCCGAACGCAGAAGACATTGACCCAGTCGAGGTTCAAGCGGAGAGGCGACGGCGTATAGCAACTGCCCAGGACGAAGAACTACGGTGGGCAAACCTGAAAACAGTCCTCCGAGGCGAAGTCGAGGGGCTTGGATACAGGGCTGCGAGGGATGCCTGGAAAATCGCGGACAAGTTCGTTTTGTCCGATGACGATGTGCTCTACAACGTGACTCCGAGTCATCGAGACAAGCCTGGTGAGCAAGAGGAGATCACGCTGCGTCTAGCGGTACCCACCACGATGATTCAAGAGGTCTTGCAGAACTGCCATGACTCGCTAGAAGGCGGGCACCAAGGGGTAGTGCGAACCTACCAGCGAGTCAAGCGGGATTACTATTGGTTCGGCCTCTATACGGATGTCGAGAAGCACGTCAAGTCATGCCCGGACTGCAGCACCAGCAAAAGCCGACCCCAGTTGCGTGGATACTCTCCAGGCAACGTGTTGGCTGAGCGACCACTTCAGATCGTGTCCATGGACTTCGTGATACCACTCCCGATGACTCGGAGAGGCAACACGGCTCTCCTCCTGTTCCAATGTGCTTTCACGGGATTTGTGATCGCCAAAGCAATGTCCGACACGACAGCACTCAAAGTGGCCCAGGCTTTCGAAGAATGCATCTACCGACGATTTGGAGCACCTTCTTTGGTCAGACACGACCGAGACCCTCGTTTTATGAGCGAGGTGTTCCAGGCCTTTGCTGAAATGATGCAGTCAAGGTCGCGAGCGACGCTGAGTTATCGACCTCAAGCCAACGGACAGCAAGAGCGGTCGGTGAAGACTGTGATTCAATCTGTGAGAGTGTACGCCGAAGACCCACTTCAGCAAGACTGGGGCGAGATCGTGGAGCGTCTAGTCTTCGCGATCAATAACTCGCAGGACACGACGCGGAAGGAAACCCCATTCTTCCTCGTCCACGGATGGGACGCTCAGTCGACGCTGAAGGCGATGTCGTCTTCGCTTCGCAGTGGCATGGGCAGACAGTCGGACGCGCTAACCTGGCGACGGGAGGTCAATCGACAACACCAGATTGCAATCGAGATGGCCAAGGAGTATCAAGCCACCGAGAAAGCCCGCAGAGCACGCGAACACAACGAAGCACTGAGCCGGAAGGAGAAGGCAGCGGTCCCGACGACTGGCAGGAACGAGTCGCCAACAACGTCTCCAACCAATCAAACCACAGGTTCAGACCCAGCGAGCAATGTGACAAAGTCTCTTTTCGAACCAGGCAGCCGCGTATGGTTGTACATGGAGCGCGTCAAGCCCGGGTTAACGAAGAAGCTGGCTCATCGATGGCACGGCCCGTTCCGGATCAAGAAAAAGGTCGAAGAGTACGCCTACGAGCTCGATCTGCCGAACCGAAGTGGTTATCGGTTTTACCCGGTAGTCCATGTCTCGCGGTTGAAGGCGGTGAACGAATTCGAAGACCGCCCGAAGACTCGACTGGCACCTGACGTCACCGAAGACTCACGGCTGGACTTTGATGAGGAATTACTTCCCGAAGACAGCTGGGAGCCCGACAGTCTTGCTGGTGAGAGCGAAGTTCTTGAGATTTTGGATGATCGGATGCCCATGTCAACAAGAACAGGGCGCTCGGTGCGTGAATTCAGGATCAAGTGGGCGGACCAAGACGAGCCCACGTGGGAGCCGGTGACGCACCTCTCCTGTGGAGGCCTTCTCTACGACTACTTGAGGCGCAAGCGAAGTGAACAACGCCTGCAGATGGTGCAAGTCGCGGACGAAGATTAGAGCTCGCCCACGACGACTCGAAGACGATGAACTACGCCTGGGGCAACGCAGCCCAGGAGGGTAGACGAAATTGGCTACTGCGGACGATTGCGACCTGCACCTGGGGCAATGCAGCCCAGCCATGCAGATGAAAACGACTACTGCAGATGACTTGCATGATTTTTTTATATTTTCGAAACTGGATGTGACGACTTGGAAGAAGAATCAAGAAACTAAAGCCCCAGCTGAACCACTGACTACGACTACGAAAACTCAAGAAGCTTGGGGGAAGGAACACCGGCACTCGAAGACTCACTGCTCGTCGACGCCGTCCTCGCGAGAAATGTCCTGCGACTCAGCAGAAGCCGCCACCTGTGCCAACACTTGGAGGTGATCCGAGTTGTCGGGAACCACAGGAACAGCAGCTGCTGCAGCCGGAGGTTCGCTTGCAGCAGGACCCGAAGACTCGTCCGGAGTTGCAGCAGGTTCGCGGAAGCCAGCATCCCATCCGACGGCAATCTGGCTTGGCTTGAGTTCAGGAGAGACGACAATCCGACGACCGACCTCTTCACGCGTGGTGTCCGCAGGAACGAACATCGGGAATTGCGGGTTGCAAGGGAAGAAAGTCGTGTTGTACGGGTGCTGAGCGGGGACATCCATCCAGCCATTGCGCCACGGCTCTGCTGCGTCCAACGCCGGGATTTCGCTGAGCCAGTCAAGAGTCTTGGGCAACCAGACCAGATTGTCGAACGGGCAACCGAGCATGGACGGCTCGAAGAGAGCTTCGGTGTGGAGCGCAGAAAACTTCGGCTCCTTGCTGACGAACCACCTCCAGACTTGGTAAATAATCTTGGCACGGAACCGGTCCCAGCGCTTGGTCCGCTCGTCAGCATACAGCGACCATTCAGCCTTGGCCTCGTCCAATTCAGCGCGAGTCTTCGCCTTCAGCTCAGGCGACCAATCGTTCTCCTCCAGTTCACGGCTTGCCACCCGGAAGCAGTTCTCCACAGCCAGACCAGGAATCCAGTGAAGACGCTCCCAATTCGAGAAACCCAAGTCAACGTCGTCTGGATGCCCGTACCCTCGAAAGTTACTCCAATACCCGTTGACTCGAGTCAACGGGGGTGCACGCTGAGAGACCTTGCCGGAAGAGTCAAATCCATGCGTGTCGAACAAGCACGCGTGTTCCGGAAAACGTTGCCGGAGCCTCTGCCACGGGTGATTGGGATCCATGAAGTTCTTGAACGCCCTGAGTCCCGCAGCCGTGACAGCAACTCGAGCATGCTCGGGCAGAGCAGGGGGATACTGGAAATTCATAATCTGGATCCAGCACTCAGCAGCACCAGGGAATCGAAACTCCGGGGCCAAGAACGGAGCGGCCCACTTCAATACCTTCTTGGAATACCGGTCCGCCGGCAGCACATCATCTTGAGCTGAAGACGGCTTCCGTTGAGTCTTGGCAGATTTCTTGCCCCGGACACGAGTCTTCGAGACCTTCTTGGGTGCTTCGTCAGCGGGCGAAGGCGACCTTGGAGACGAGGGAGCAGAAGCCGTCGACTCAGCGGGCAAAGGCGACCTTGGAGCAACAAGCGAAGCCGTCGACTCAACAGGCGAATGCGACGATGGAGCAGCGGGAGAATCCGTCGACTCGACTGGAGCAGCGGAAGCAGAAGCCGAAGACTCGCCACCGGCAGGGGGCGAAGTCGACGCAGACGGCGGAAAGCCACCTGAACCCGGAATCGGAGCAGGAGCAGCAACACTTGCACCAGACTGGGGTGACGGAGCCGGAATTACAGCTACCACCTCAACGCACTCGCCTTCCCATTCGTCGAACTCCTCTTCAGCTGAAGAAGCAGCGCCGCCATCGACAACCGAGTCGTCGACAAGACCTTCGGTGAGGCCAGCATCCGAGTAGTCTTCGAACCACTGGGGCACTCCCTGAGATTGCCCGACAGAAGTCGGCTGTTCACCAGTCCCTTCGTCATCTTGATGATCCGAGTCACCCTCCTGTTGACGGTCTTCTGGACTGGAAGCAGCCGAGGCCGAAGAGACGGGACCAGGAGGCACAGCCCCACGAGTCGGCGAGTTCGCGGCAGGAGAGCGCTGAGGGGGTGATACACTTGGACCGAAGCGCGCGATGACTGGAGCACTGCGAGGCACGGAAGCAACACGACCTCGGCCCCAGCGAGGCTCCTTGACCTTCTTGGATGACTTCTTGCACTTCCCAGGAGCCTTCCTGACCGGAGAAGAGGGCGCCGATGACTCAGCCGACGGCGCAACAGACGTACGGCGGACCTTGGACCCCGAACGACTTGTCCGGACAGGAGAAGCAGCGACGCCGACACCACCCGAGTCCTCGCGAGGCCTCTTGCGAGACGAAGACCGCGGAGAAGAAGACGACCGACGCGACGCACGCGACTTCTGGACTGCAGCAGCGGTCGTGCCTGGAGTGGTCTTGTTGGAGCCTGCTGGAACACCCTTGCGCTCGAGATCCCCGATGGAATCAGTCAGAGCGAACGCCGTCCGAGCCAAGTCTTCGGCGATGGCTTCGTCGGCCTTGGATCGATCAGCTCGGCGGAGTTGCTCTTGCAGCACCAACAGGGATTCAGGGCTGATGTTTAACAAGTCCCAGTTTAATTCACCAGTCGAGATACCTGCCCGAAAAGAAACGAGTCATCGGAACAAGTCAGTAAACAAGCAAACCGAGTGACTGGAAGATGATCACGAACCTTCAACTGCGAGAACCAGAACGTCCGGATCCATCTCCTCCAACAGCACGTGAGCACGGAGAGTCTTGTTGGCACGCGCCAGCCGCTTCACTTGCTCTTCAAGGTCCTCATTACGGCGGCGAAGGCGAGCTGGCGCGGTGTCATCGGCGGCGTCCGAGCGAGCCAGCAGATCATGCAAGCGCTTGCTCTGGGCTGTCGTCGCGGCGATGGTAGCCTTGAAGACCTCCTGCCCCCGCTTCAGCTGAGCCTGGAGTCGAGCGCACGAGTCTTCAGCAGCCTTGACGCGATTCTCCTGACGCCCCGAGCACTCCTTGTACGCATCCACAGCGGCTTGGGCCCTTTCCAACTCAGCGGTGTTGAGAGCCTCCAGGTGGCGGAGACGCGTGACCTCTTTCTTCAGCTGCGCGATCTCACGATTCGCGTTCTCCAAGAACACTTGATGGTTCTCCAAGGTGTACGTCTGCGCCCGCAACCGATTCTCAGGGTGTCGCGACGCATAACTTGACCACGGCCGCGCGAGTTGTCGGGAGCAGTCTGAGAAGATCCAGGGGACCCAGGACGAGATGTTGCTGGTGTTCCCGACGACTCGTGGTCACACCTGACCGCGACAATCGATTCCGGGGGCACGTCATCGCCAGACTGTAGTCATACGCAGACACATCAACGGGAACAACATCAGCACGTGTGAAGAGAAGAAGAACGCATGCAGGGACAAGATACACACCTGCGCGGCATCGTCAGCATGCGAGGCACCGCCGGTCGTCGACTCAGCAGCAGCAGTGGACGCCGATCGAGCAGGCGAAGATGCAGAAGGAGCATGACCGGAGCGGCCGCTGCCTGAGCCCGACGCAGCAGAAGCCTGCCACAAGCAAGACAAGCGCACACGTGTGAGGACGAGACAGTCAACGGCACAAGACGGAGACCAGACGCAACACTTACCATGTCAGCAGGATCGACGCCGAGCGCTCGAAACGCGCGGGCCAGAGCAGCCTGCGCGGTGCGCGAAGACCCGACCGTGGTGGCGCGCAGACACCAGGAGCACCCTGACGCTCACCAAGTGCCGTGGCTCGCGACACGGTGTGGGCAGCTGTGGTGTCGAGAATGCTGCGCGAAAGCCAACGGCAGCCCCGCGGCATTCGGCGTCAACTCAACTGGCAAGTCGAGGCGCATCGCCAATCGTTCGATGGTGTTCGACGGCCACTGATTGGTCAGCATGGACCGGTGACGAAGGCTCGTCAGCCCCCGAACTCGAAGTCCGGAGCTTCAAGTTCGACCCGAACCTACGGCGAACTTTGGTCAGGACCCGCACCTAAGGCGACTCTTCGAGTCGTCGGGTAGCCATCCGAGCCGTCGAGAAGGCTCTGAAGAGTCGGTGGTTACCTGGGAAGATCCAAAACGGACGCGTTTAGACTAGATATTTGTATTGAACCATAGGAAAGAGAAGATAGAACAGATAAGCCCTTTGAGCAACAATAACAGAACAGCTTTTCCTCCCAACCGCACAAGGAAGACGTCCGGGCTATCGGTGAGTTCCCGTAGCATTTGGATAAACCTGTTGGTAGGATTATGACTGTCGGTAGACGTGCCTACTAGTATCGTAGCGTGCGTTTACCCGTGGTCAGGCCAAGAGTAGTAGAGAAGTGGCCGTGAAGGGCGAGTCATCGCCGAGTAGTGGAGGAGCGAGAGCGCACTCCCTTTATCCTTCCCGCCGGAGTATAGCTCCGGCACCCTCGTATCAAGCCGTGATTGGCTGGGACCTTTCCTTTCTGAGGGCCTGCGAGGTATATTTGCGTGTGAGAGCGTGGTAGCCTGTGCTCGTGGCTAGTGACGCTGGGTTTCCGTCAGTTGACTAAGCGGAAACACGGTGCACAGAGGAAACATCAACCCGGTGCAAGGGAAAGTTCCTGGGCCTTCAGGTTCTAACCCTAACAAGCTTATTGAGTCTTCGGGCTTAGTGAGTGTTGTTGGTGGGAAGTGTGCCAATATATATTTTAGCGCGTGTTCCTACACGACAAAATATATTTATTATGGCTGCCTCATAGCGGTCATCGGTGTTTTTAAGTTGTTTGACCTCTCTATATCCAAGTAAGCGCACCTATGGAGAATCTCCATAGTACTTAACAATGCTCACTTCTAATGTACTGTTCCGTCAGCATGATGTCTGCTTGGGATAGCTTCAGTCGGTTTTTTATTGATACATGTATGCGCACTATTTAATCAACGCTGAAACAACCTTCCCCAAGGCGAACGTCATTCTTGGCGTGGCATTTTCACTCGCAGGAAGCCCATCGAGAGCCGTGCATGTACTGCGGTTGAAGGCGGTAGCGGTAAGCTTGGTGGTATTCCAAACGCATTTAATGCCTAATTAACCTTCTCATTCGATTCTAGTCTACTGCAATGACCCCCAGTCTCACCAGGGACGCTGCTATCTTGCGTTGATGCGATTTGTACCAGCATTTACCGTCAATTTCTTCCTTGAAATTAGGCACTCCCAGCAAACTTTAATTAGGCATTTTTGGTCCGTTTATGCAATAATGCCTAATTGGTAGCAGCCTGCAAATGTTGCCTGAGTCGCCAAGGGGATTGAACTCATGATATACCTGTAGAACATAGCTTGTTAGACCATTACACCATACTGAAGTACAGGCGCCCCGGTCGTCGACTCTTCGGGATGGGACTTGACACTGTCTGATTGCGTATTCCAACAAGTCTATAGTCCACAGATTATGGCTACCGTAACATCACGCTACCATATCATGACGGTACCGACACCGCCGACGATGCCTACACGATGGTAATCGTATCGCCTTTAAAAGGAAATCAAATCATAGGCACCTAAAATACCATCGAACCCTTGTTTGGCATTCCATCATTAAGTAATCCGCGACCGTCTAGGCGAAGGTGAAGACCAGCGCGGCGCTGCCGCCGCAACTCCCGCTGCCACGGCGCCCGGCAAGAAGCTGTCGGCCCTGTAGCTGATCAAGAAGGGGCATGAGCAGTAGAAGACGGCCCTCCAGTAGATCAAGACCAGTGCGCAGAATGGCGAGCGCGCCGCTGCCGGCGCGACGCTCGCTGCCACGGTATCCAGCTAGATGCTGCCGGACCTGTCGCTAAACAAGAAGGATCAAGAACTAGAAGCCGGTCTTCCAGTGGCTAAGCAGACCGAGAAGAACAAAAGGCCAGGCGCCAAGGAGGAGGTGGTCTTCACGTAGCCCACGTGTGCCAAGCCGGAGGTGTGCAACCACGTGAATCACAGCATACAGCAGGGTTTCGAGTGCGCCTTCCCGTTCCTGGGTGTGGACACCACGGAGGCCCAGGCACAGAGCATGGAGACGCTCATCGGGTGCTCGAGGACGTTCTGTCTGACTGAGAGTTCTAAAAAATGCTGCTGGTCATTCGTGTGGTGATTGTCGCCATGCAACCGAAGCGTGGAGTTGTCAGATAGGGCTAGTAGGACGCAAGAACTGTAACCCAGGGTCAAATGAACCACCATTGGTTCGTATGAACGTCAGCATAACCTCATCAATATCCTGTAAGTGAAACAAACCGTTTTGTGTATGAGAACGTAATTAAAGTTGTGGTCTGTTTGATATCACTAGAAGCGTCATGAACTAAGGCAACTCCTATCGACGTAAGCGCAAATGGTGAGTGCCTCGCTGTATTTCGTGTCAGTCCACCTCCATCGGCTCCAAATGGCTTTTTTTGAGAGTGTCGTACAGCCTCTCTCTCGATCGTTCAGCTTTCCCTGGACCAAAACCTGAGCACAGATGCTCAATACGTGCTTGGAGCGAGCGCGGTCCCTGCTGCAATAAGTAGCGACAAATTTTGTTCACATAATGAAGAAACGTTACTCCGCAGTCTTAACTATTTTGCTGTTGAGGCATTGTCTTGTAGGCGTACGAGGTCATGTCTTCACCACTGCTCTGGTTCACACGTCGCTGCACGCGCTGGAAAAACCACTGCAGCTGGGCAAACAACATTGGCGACTTGTGCCCACTTTTAGAGTCACTTGAACATGATTCAGAATAGTTCGACCAAGACCAACATTAACTCGACCAAAACTCAGAATAACTCGACCGGCCGACTTATTATTGGTCGCCCGAGACCAACATAACTCGCCTGGTCGACTTATTGTTGGTCCAGACTCAGAATAACTCGACCAGTCGACTTATTGTTGTTCCAGACACTTTATACGACCAATGACCCGACCGGACGAGTAATTGTTGTCTCTAACAAATTGGTTCGAATATCGATTTGATCCGTGGTCGAGTTAGTTGACACCTGGAGCAGCAATAAGTCGACGGTTTAGTAATGCGAAGGCTAGGAATAAGGCACGCTTAGTGAAACAAGCAGATATCCAAGAGGTCATGTTCCAGGAACCCCGATCAAAAATCCATTGCGCGCTCAGCAGCGGATCTGCATTGGCGTGTTGGGCTCCACCACGTCGGAATGAATGTGAAGTCAAGTTGGTGGTCAGGTCGCCCTGAGCTTGGGCTTCTGATACAGGTTTCAGCACTCTGTTCATGTAGCCATGCATCTTTAGGCTTGCATCGGGTTGCTTCCGTTTTTCTTTCGGTGCACTGCTCGTTGCAACCGCCTCCCCAATACTCAACAGCGCTTCTTCGAGTGAAACTTCAACAGGAGGTGTAACCAATTCAGTGTTGCCAATATTTTCTAGAGGGATGTCCAGCAGCTGTGTGGCAGGGTAATTTTGCATCACCAACGCCACTCCAATCGCATGCAGCGGGCATGTAATGAAGCTGTTCTTGTCGGGAAAAAGCGAAAGACCTTGTTCCTCGGACGTCTTGACCCGCGTAATTCGGACGAAAATGACTCCGTCAGCTGTCACGAAGAGACTGCTCTTGGGGACAAAGCTCAGATCAGAAGCCCGACCAAATCCATACCACATTAGGGCCAATAACGCCGCACCTTGGTAGTCCTTTGCGCTGGAAGCGTCGTAGTAGAGTCCATCCATGAGAACGCGTAAATCCCGTTTCGAACATGCGGGGGCCTTCTTGATTAGGCTTCCTTCTTGTCGTGAGATGCAGTGGTGCTCTAGTGTCTGGGCCATCTTGAGAAGCTTCTTTTCTATGGACGCTCGGTGCTTCGGGTAGCTATCAAGCAACCAGTTTTTCACGTGTCTGTAGTACGACATGACCGAGTTTCTTGCAAGCAGGTTTCCTTCTCGGTCCTCTAGAAAAGCCAGGTGAACAGCATAGTGGTCCATCAGCTTGACGAAGACAGCGCCGTTCTCATCTCCCAGCAGTGACGAAGCCACGAAGCCCATAGTGACGCCCTCGCAGGCTAGATAGCGGTGGAATGCGTTGACTGCAGTTTGCCTTGCGCGTTGCGAGTTTGCTGGGGCAAGATCCTGGAGGCTTCTCTAGTCCGTTGTTCTTTGCGAGAGGGAGCTTGAATTCGTTATGACACAGCGTACACAACGCACTCTTTCTCAGGGTAATTTGTCGGCAACCGGCTGAATATGCTCGTGCATTTATCAGCCTTTTTGTATGCTGCTCCAGCATATTTTTGTGGACTTGTCGACTTGATATGTCGGCACGGTGTCGGCACCCATTTACTCTAGCCCTAGTGGGTACTTCTGGTAGAAAAGAGGAATACCCACGCTTCTCATTGGTAGAAAACAGACAATTTCTTTGATTGGGATGTGCGCAGGGCATATTGTAATTAAGTCATTTCGAATGTGTCGGCACCGTCACGATATTCATCCGTATCATCACGAACTTTGTACCATTCGGGGCTCGTTGTTTCGAGAATGTCGACCGTATCCATGGTGTGCACCACACACAGTAGTGAGCAGTTCTTGAATCTATGAAATTTGTTCATAAATCAGGAAAATATTGCTGGAGTCAGCTGTGCATTTTACTGTTGTAAGTCAACATTTACTCAAATCAATCAAATAACAACTAGCGGATTGCTCGTCTTCGTGCGTCTGTTTCGCCAAACGACTTTGGCGTCTTTACCCGCTCTAAATCACATGAATCCTTGTTGTGTAAATTTATTTCTTGCTGTATCATTGGAATACATGACCACAACGCACTCGGCAGGGGGCAAAGCCCCCTGCCGAGCCTATAACGTTCTTCCATGCCTTTGCACGGCAACTTCGCAATATGTTTACCAGGAAGGCACTACATCGATTTTTAACCTACCATCAATTTTCATGTTATATTGTTTATAAATTTACCAATAATCACACATAGGAAGCCTACACTGTCCTCCCATCGTCTCTGGTATGAGAGATCGTCAAAAATATTGCCCTGTCCTGTGAACCTGATAGGTTGCCTAGGATGATATTGTGAAAACCGATTAGTTTACCCTGCTGAATTAGCCGGTTAAACATCGCTCATAGCGGATTTGAAGACTAATAAATCGGGGATGTCTCAATTATAATCCGAGTATAAATCCCTCATCGGTCTCGTAATTATGTGCAGCCTAGCAATTTCGATCAACATGCATGTACCCTCGGCACAACACCGCGCTTAAACGCATCGCCTGCTTATTTCAGTTACATGCATTATAGCGTGCGGCTTTTCCTTCTTAGTTCTGATGTTAGTGTTGTTGCCTTGACTACATAGCCAAGAGCGACTGCAACGATTGTTGTCTGGCAGCCTACAAGGAGCGAATGCCGGTTGCACATCGGACATTCCATCTGAATAGCAATCAAATCCAGCCGGTCCTGGCTTAATCGGCCGATTAGCAAATGTAAATCCGACTCACTGCTCTGACTCTGTAAGTCAGGCTAGTAGTAATCTTGAGTATAAATCGAGGTACCACGGTCTAATTAGGAGGTCGGATTTATCAAATCGGGTGTCGTCGGTCTGATTAAGCCACTAAATCGGCGGATTAACAATCCAATAAGACATTCTATTCGGTTTCCACAATAATTGATCGAGTTGTGGTGTTCTCCGGTGATACAGACAATCCTCTTTGGAGTGATATCCCAAATAGGGATACCCTCTGGTTAGCACTAATAAAGGCTCTCCCGATATACAAATTCAAGTCAAAATATCCTCTAACCTCCGGAAAGTGCTTAGTGATACGAGATTAGACTTTATCACTATCCAGAGACCGTTAACTATGGAAATTTCCATTTCGTAAAGCATGCCTTGCAAAGTTCCACCACAACATGGGTCACTTGCGACCATGAATGGACTCAGATTCCTTGCTTTCGCGTACATTTTATTAAGTTTGGCATGTTTGTGATTCTGGAACGTCCATTTATCGTATCAGCATGGGCGCTATACTACATGTAGATTTCGCGTTGTAGCTGCCTGTGCAGTCCTCCCAGTTTCAATTGAAAATTGTAATAGTGGCCAGGCTATCATCACGCCTCGCGCCATAAAGTAGTAAATATTATAAAGCCCACCACAACAAATACTTTTATCTAGTCGTATCGAGTGCAATACAAGCTCACCAAGTACGCATTATCACTACACTGGTACCCTGAACGATATTGTACCGTCATTGTGGTACACATCTAGATAGTGATGCCTCTGGATAGTGATAAAAAGTGGTCTCCCGAGGCTATCACTACGGAGAGGATCATCTGTAATCATTTGCCGGAGGGAAACTGTAACGGGGTTACACACACAAGTGGCTACAGCCACTTGTAACTATAACAGACGCGATGTCTGTTATAGGTACAAACACTTCCTCGGCCTTGATGTACATTACATCAAGGGCCACATTCATTTACGGTCACCACGACGGGTGGCCCATAGACATTTAGGATTCCTATTGGTTGAAAGCAGCATCTTTTAACCAATGAGCGACATGCATAGCTGTGGAATTCTGCCAACCAGCCGTTGGCAGATTCCTAACTTAGAATATTACATTTAGAGGAAGTCAGAAAACATAAACAAAAATAGCAGTTCTCATTTTAACCCAAAAACATTATTTGGATCGTTTATTTAGATTAATCTATACTCGGAGGCCCGAGTATAATTAACTCTAGTTTAAACTAAGCTACGCTTCCTCATACACGTGCGCATACGTGTAAGCTGTTGTAGTGGGCCAAGGTAGGCCCATTACAGAAACTGTATGCTCAAACGATTGGTGGTCCGATAACGCTCGTTGTATTGTGCCTTTCAAAAACTTTGGGCAGAGTTGAAGCGATTTATGGCACAACGAATCAACGTAGCAGTCGAGAAGTTAATCTAATTCTAGGCAGCACAGACTTAGCTGAAGTAAAGGGAATCTCCAGCGACTGAAAAACTGCAGTACCGAAGTACCCGCGCTTCTTGTAAATTTCTATCTGTACTAACAATCGCTACTACGTACTCGTAGTATGAACTTTAAATAAACAATCCTGCGTACAGAACTACTCAGAAAAATCGCCTAGTGTGTCTCATGAAGCGAGCGCATTAACATGTAACTGTGTTCTAAAGACTCCTGCAGCTAAATTTCCTTACCTCAGCACCGAGAACGAGACAACGGTTGTTCCTGGGCCGATCACAAACCCTGTAATACTACATGTACCAGGTAGTACGTAGCCTGAAGCTGCCGCTTTGGTGAAAATACATCGAAGAAGTAATAATGATGCATCGTGTATCCCCTCCACACACACACGCTCGAACTTTGCTTTACAAGATGAGAATTCATCAGGACAGCAAGATGGATGTACCAACGTTGTGGAGGACAATTATCATTGAAATGCAGTACATCGTTGTGCGTGTACTATTATGATAAAACTACGTTTTGTTGCCGGTAAAGAAAGCGATAACGATGAGCTTCGCATTAGCTGAATCCACGATATGCAACTAACCGTATATTCCTGATCACATCATTCTCTTGTAGCAAAAATCTAGCACCCTTGGTAGTACCGGAAAAGTCGTATTGATAGAGCACCAATTTTCTAATAAACATGCACATGGCTGTATCGTTTCTTGTTAAGGGTGTATTTCTTGAAGGATCGTGTGGACTTGAAAATGATTTAGTGTACTTTTCTCATATCTTCCCATACAAAAATCAAGTCATTTTACCTTTGTGCTAGTTGGGCTGACTAGAATAGCAAGTACGCGCTCACTTCCGATGTGCTAGACAGAAACTCGACAAGTGCTCTATCATACCAGGTGCTCTATCAATACGACTTTTCCGGTAATGGAGTTTCTTGACATCGATGGGCTCTTTACCCTTAATAAGATTCACGCGTTGTGCTTGGCCAGTATCTTCAACTTGCTCCCAAACTTCTTCGCCACTGAGGCACCATCGAAAGTTATCTGTTCATCATCCGCATGCGTCGTTGTTTTCCCCTTAAAAATGCTCCGTGGGAGTTCCGTTTTTCTCGGTCTTAACAGGAATGCTGTGGTGTCCGTCGAGGTCTGGATCGAACCAGATTCGACCGAGGTTAAATAAAATAACGAGGAGAGTGAAGGCCACGTAAACCCGCTCTTGAAATGCTATTTCCCGTTTTGTTTTGAACTGAATCAATTGCGAACTGAAGGAGGGGTTTATGTTTGGAATTGACGCACATGAACTGACATGTGGCAGTGTTGTATTTTAGACACAGTGGTGAATCCATTGGTGTTGCCCCTTAGTTGTACTTACCTCGTCGACCCATCATATTCTCCCAGAACCTTTTTGTAGCTATCAAAGAACTTAAGGAAATTCTCCTTCACCCATTCGGGGCTTCTGTCCTTGAGAAACCAAGCGTTGTATTGGGACAATCGCCCAAACTTGTTGTTGAACCTCTTGATCTGCGGAGGCAACTTTTCGGATAAGGAGGGCACGCTCTCCAGCACGGACGAGACCCTCTCCAAGCCAAGAGCTCTCTCTTCGTCGTCCCCTTCGTCGTCCTCTTCGTCGGCTTCTCTTTTACGAAACGAGCGGCCAGCGGGGTCACCGTTCTCCTTGGCGAAATGAGGGGGCCCATTGCGAAGCCTCGAGTGAAGTGGCCTCCAATCCCTTGGCCTGCCCAGAACTTGGCAGAGCGTCGAGGCTTGCAAGAAGGGTGGTTGCAGCGAGTAGAACGACGTGGTAGAGATGCATGGACTCTTCTCGCGAGTGTTGTTCTGTTTGTAGGACAGGGTGGGACTGGAAGCGCGAATTGCGAAGTGTACCTCAGGTTCGGCAATGGTCCACAGATAGCAAGCTCAGTGTCCAGTTGAGCTGCAGGGTCCGCGTTGGCATCAGTAATTGCCAAATTCCGGACCGAAATCCGGAAACCTGTCAAACCTGCAATAGAGCCACGCTGGCGCCACATAAAAAACCTCGTTCCAATCAATGTCGACTTATTCATTCCGGACGGGAGTGCAAAGGGCTAAAATCCGTACTTATATGAAATATGTAAATCCTCTCCACTTGTTCTCCCTCATTCGGCGTTCTTCGAGGCAGCACACGACGCGGCGCGCACGGCACGACGGACAGCACGCACACACGCGCAGGCGGAGACACGACAGCCACGGCTCGCGCGCGGCAGCACGGTGGACAGCGACGCAGCAGCAGATCGACGGAGGCAAGAATGCGGTCGGCATGGAGTGAGCAGCTGTGTGGTGGCGGTGGCGGCAGCGGACAGCGGCGACGCAGACAGCTGTGGATCTCCGGAGGTAGGTCGTCTTACTCTTCACGCCCCCCCCCCCCCCCCCCCCCGTAGCTCAGCGGCAGAGCGGGAGGCTACGCCTCCAGGCTGCTGGTTCGACTGCAGCCGGGGGCAATCGTGCTCTGTGTGTTGCTTGTGCTTTGTGCGTGCTTGTAGGCGAGCGCTAAGCCAGATCCGAAACCCCCCATTGGTGCGATGCAGGCGTACAAGCGTCCACAACAGCGCCGCTGGCTTTGAGCGCTAAATATTGGGCACCAAGCGTGCGGTATGCGTCGGGATGGGAGGTACGCAGCTGGCGCCAGCGCTTGTGTAACGAAGACGCTTTGCGTGTAGGTTTCTTTTGGTCGAAGGAGTGCAGCCGCGTGTTGACGGCGGAGTCCATGGTCAATGCAAGCGTCCAAATCTCGTCTTTCCAGTGCTGGTAAGCCGCGACGTCGGATCAGCTGGGCTGCATCGGTATCTGGAATGGCGCTTGATTAAGTATTGCCATAATGTTGATCGCAGCCTTTGCCTCTGCTCGTTTGTTCTGCTCTTTCTTACCCTTAACAGTTTCCCAGATGTGGTTAGTGTACCAGTTGAACAGCGATCCCGCGAGCGTCGACGCTGTTGCAGGCGCTGGAGCTGAGAGCTCGACGGCAGTAGTGATTGAAGCGCTGGCGGCAGGAGGTGGGGCGTCGACAGAACCAAGGCGCAATCGGGTGTGCGCATCTTCAAGCCGGCCGAGCCGCTCGTTGATGCTCATCAATTGCGTGAGCATGTTCTCCAGCGTCGAGGACAGCAGCGAGTCACCACCAGCAGCAGCGTTACCGAGCTGCGCGTGGTTCGTAGTTTGCCAGTGGTCTCGCAGATGCTTACCCCACTCACAACATGTGCGCGTTGTTATACAGGAGTCTAAGCGTGCGTTTACAGCCGTGATGCCCCGATTCAGCTCGTAGGTGTAGCACGTTAGACCCAGCGCTCTCCGTGGCTTCGAGGACGGACTCGAGGTGCATCAAGAGGGAGGCGAACGTCGCATCGACCACGTCCAACACGATGTTAAATCGAGGATCGTGAAAGCCAAGGACATGGCGGTACAGCTCATCGCGCAGGGTCATGAGCTGTCCATACTCAGCTTCAGAGAGTCGCTGGTACAGGTCATGAATAGACGGTGTTGTCGCGGGTAAGTCTGGAGATTGGAAACCTGTTAGGACTTTGGCCACACTCTGATCTTCTTTTAAAGTTGTCGTAATGTAGGCAAATGCTTTCGTCAAAGATTCCAGCAGCCACGCACCTCGAGTTGATATCCACTGGATAGCCAGCTTCGGCGACGCGTTGGCGTAAGCAGCAGCACAGCGGCGAAGAGAATGGCTGGTCATCCCCGAAGTAATACGTTGGCTCGCCGAAGGCGGCATCGCCTTTTAAGGTATCCCTAATGATCTCGGTAATGTAACTTGCTACGTTCGGCCGCTTTCTCTCTTGTTTCTGCGGGGGTTCGGCGCCCCTTCTGCAGCCTTTCCCCGTACATGATGGCTTCTTCCTGAGAATAAGGCTGGCCTCCAGGAAGGTCCGACTCAGCAAAGCGTGAGGATAAGGGGAAGAGGTGCTCAGAGGGCTCATCGTAGCATATGAACAACAGTCCAAATGCCTGAAGCATGCACTACTGCCAGTGCTCGGGTGACTTATAAATTGACCTGTACAACCGAGGTCTTAATCCGGGCGATATGCAGGAAAAGCTCTCCAGAGGCGGCAATTGAAAGTTGTTGCTTGCGTGCGAAGCACGTATCGATAGCCCGTCCAAATGTATGCCACATCATTGTCAAAAGCGCAGCATCGTGCACAGACTTGAGACCCGTTGTCACATCGGCATGAGTCACGAGAAATTCCACTAGTCCACGCAAATCATCAACTGTACACCCTGGTGCGTCATTCGTTTGAACGTTGGCGCGAAGATTGCGTTCCTCAATGTGACTTGCCATCTTGTCCCTGATTTTTGCGATCCTTTTGGAGTAGGTTAGCGACGTAGAGTAGCGCTCTCGTAGGAGATTGACGACTTGTGAGAAGTAGCCAAGAGCTGTTGCCTTCGCCAGTAATCCGTCGGTAGCACGGGCTCTGTTACTTTTTCTACTTTGTATGAAGATGGAAAAAGCTGTTAGCAATGAATAAATTTTTTGAGTAGGCAGACTAGCATCATCGCTATGCGCACTATGTATATCATCGAGCGAAACCTTTGTCAGGCTCAAGGAGTTAAGAAATTCCTCGAAAAGCTTCTCGGCAGCTAGCTCCTGGCTGATCGTGCCAGCAGGGGTGTCAAGCCCGCGTGAAGCCCTCCGCATAGATAATTCATCGCGATTCCGAGCAATTCCGGAAATAAGCTGGGACACACTTAACCTACCCCTATTACTCTCTGATTGGGTATAATTTACTATAGTTCTTGCGTACGCGTTGTGGATTGGGCCATGCCCCTGTAGTCTCTGTATGAGGGGTGGGGCGTCCGGCCAAAATACTCTTATCCTACATTAAGGACCAGCCCAATCTCTCTAGTTTTGTAGAGGGATACACCCTACCGGAGCTAAAATACCAGACGCCCGATTCTCATAAAAACGCGCAGATGTATTTATCAAAATTACTAAACCGAGCACTCTACCTCAAGTCTCTCAAGGCCGAATCTCACCAATGCGGCTGCCGCCACAGCCCAACTTATTAGCTCGTTCGCTGCCACCACCGCAACTTAAGATCGAAGCTCAGTAGAGCGAGCTTTGCGTTCCTGCCGCCGACAGAAGCATCCCTAGCAGCTATAGAGCTGAACTACGAGCCCATCTTAACACCAATACTCTTCTCCCTTGATACTTCTCTGTAGGAAGAAAGAACGTATGTACAGTGAAACGAACATTGCAGTGTAGTCTCAGGTGCTCGACAACAGCCTTCTTCATTGCAGCTGTGTAAAATGGTATTTCTTCGGAGTGGAGGGCTCATTTCGTTCTTTGTGGAAGAGCTAGTCTTTCAAAGGGATGATCACATCATGGCACAAATGGAGCCATCAAAACACCTAATAACTATTGTGTGCAAGATGGCGCCGACTTGGGCATTTTACTCTCTAGGTGTGTTTTATGATAGTATCGTATTTGCTGCCGTGGTGTGGCCCGCAGCAACGCATCTACACCACGTTACCCGCCACAACGGACGCAAACATGAGCGCTCCGAACCACTTGTTTGAGGCGAACCGCGCCTGGAGATTAATCGGGTCGTCGAGCTTGGCAGTGTTCACCTGCCAGGCCAAGTGCGCCGCTCCGCCGGTCAAGCCGAGGAAGAACGGCCAGTCCAGGCCTGCCATGTAGCCCGCCGTGCCGAAGCCTGCGATAGCCGCAGCCGAGAAGCAGTTCAAGATTGGCTTCGTGCTGTCACCGAAGAGGAGCGCAGTCGATCGCACGCCGATCTTGATGTCGTCCTTCTTGTCCTGGTGCGCGTACAGAGTGTCGTACACCAGCGTCCAAGCCACACCACCGGCGTACAGGGGCAGCACCACCGGCCACTCACAGGATCCGTGCACGGCAGCCCAGCCCAGCAGCGCGCCATAGTTAAAAGTCAGGCCCAAAAATGCTTGCGGCCAGTAGGTAAACCGCTTCATCGTCGGGTACGCGGCGACTAGTGCGAGTGAGGACGCACCCATGGCCACACTGTACCAGTTCAGCTGCAGCAATACCGCCAATCCGGCCGACAACTGCCCCGCAAGGAACCCCCATGCCTGCGGGTACGTGAGCTTGCCGGCAGCCAGCGGGCGCTTGTTGGTGCGCTCCACCTGCTTGTCGAAGTCCTTGTCCCACATGTCGTTGATCGTGCAGCCGGCGCTGCGCATGATGAACGCGCCCGTGCCAAAGAGCGCGAGCAGCTTCAAGTCCGGCAATTGGCCCGCAGGCGCGGCCATTGAGATGCTCCAGAAGCACGGCCACAGCAGCATGAAGGTGCCGGCGGGACGGTTGATGCGGGAGATCTGGATGTACGGCAGCACCCACTCGGGGCTGTGGCGCTCGGCCCACGTGTCCTTCTCAATGCCGAACGCGTCGGTCTTGGGCAGCACGGCCCCGTCTTCCCCCTGAGCATTGGGCTTCTTGTCTTCGGGCGCTTGGGGCTTCGTCAGCGAGCTAAACAGGGAAGTCTGGATTCCAGGGAACTGACTGGACGCGAAAGCCCCACGACGCGCCAACGGGTGAGCGACAGGAGACGCGCACGCGGCTAAGCGCCCGAATCCGGACAGTGAAGAGGAGGGGCTAGAGCGTGTCACGAGGGGCGCGGCCCAGCGCGGACGTCCTGCAGCGCGCGCGAGCAGGAGGCGAGCAGCCATTTTTGGTCGAGGTGGTGCAGTCCTCCGCTCGCCGCACAAAATCAATTGTGAGGTTAATAATGTGAATATTGAACTTTTAAGCAATGTGATTGGTCAATAAGTTGATTACTACGTAGTATTATTTAAAACTTGAACATGTACGCGTTGAAGTGCAAGAACGTCGAAAAAAAATTAACAAAAAATTATTCAAAAACGTATCTTGAAAGTTCCCGAAAGTTGGGGTCGGGGGCTGTACACGGGTCTTTCTTGTGGGACAGGTGCCGTCGACCGCGCTTGAATTGAGAGCGATTTCACGAGTTTCCCCCGTTGGCAGAGCGATGGTCTCGGAATTCTCCGCTCCCTTCCCGTCCGTTTGGTTGGCATTCTTTTGCTGTGCCCAAGTGTGTGGAGAGAGAGTGAGGTCTCGCTCCGTCACGTTACGTAGTCAACCGAAATCTGGGAACAGTGCACTGCCACACCTCACGCATCTGTCGCCTCGTCCGAATGGAGTGGACCAACTCGCGCTTCCGCAGCCAGTCGGCGTTTCTCCAGCAACCGCAGTTGCGAGCCACGACCACCTCGCGCTCGCTGTACTGGAACTACGGCGACGGCGACGCAGAAGAGTATAACACTCCGCCCCAGCACGATGTGGTCCTGAGACCACCTTCTCGGTTCATTGGGGACAGCAACGTATTGCTGCCGCCTCCGCCGATCCCGTCGCTCAAGTCCGAGTCGTCGGGGGACAACGGAGCCAACAGCGGCGGCGGCGGCACGCTGCTCCAGTCGTTCGGGTCGCTGGGCATGCCGCAGCTTGAGGAGTCGGCCGAGTTCCAGCCGTTCTTTGCGTCACAGAACTCGAGCTTCTCGGACAGTGCCTTTCTCCAGCCGAGCCAACAGCAGCAGCAGCAGCCGAGCGAGCAGCTCCCGTCCCAGTTCTCGCAGTTCGGACAGTACGCGTCGGGCATGTCGAGCTACTACGCGCCGTCGATGCCCCTGTCGCCTCCACCGCCTGCAGCGCGCCAGTCAGTCGATTATTTCCCGGAAGGTAAGCAAGCGCCTGTCGCTCAGTGTGTGTGTGTCTCTCTCTCTCTCTCTCTCTCTCTCTCTCTTGTGGCTTGATGATGATTGACGCCTTGCTTTTGCTGCTTCACGCAGGCATCCCAACGCTCCACAGCGTGCACAGTCCCGTCCCGACACTACCGTCGAGTTTCGGGCAGCACGCGCAGCAGCAGCAGTCTGCGTCGGTATTCGAAGAGCGCGCCGACAGCTTCGACGATGAGATGCCGCGTGACACGTCCCCCGTCATATTCACCACCACCATGCCTGCAACGCCGACCGAGTCATCCATTTCAGCGCATGCCTCATCGTTGACTCTTCCTGCAGGGGGCTACACAACGCGCAACTTGGACGAACCGCTGGACTACAGCCCCGCTGAGTCGTTCCACGGCGTGAAGAAGCGTGTTGGCGGACGCTTGGGCGCGCCGTTCACGAGCATGTCGACTGTGCACGAGCCCAAGTTCTCGCCGGACAAGCGCAAGCTCTGCTGCGTCGAGGGCTGCAAGAGCCAAGCGAGGGCGTTCAATCGCTGCAAGCGGCACGGCGGGTCCAAGCGCTGCTCGAGTCCGGGCTGCACCAAGAGCGTGCAGAGTCGCGGGCTGTGCATCCGTCACGGCGGTGGCTCTCGTTGCCAGGAGCCTGGATGTTCTCGAGCGTCGCAGAGCCACGGGCGGTGCAAGATGCACGGCGGTGGACGTCCGTGCATCGTTGCCGGCTGCGAGAAGAAGGCGCATCTGAAGCGGTTGTGCCGCAAGCACGGCGGCGGCGCCAAGTGCTGCGTGGCCGGCTGCGATAAGTGGGCCCAGCGCCAGGGCATGTGCATGACGCACTCCAAGGTGGTGGCGACGCAGCCGAGCGGCATCGGCCTCATCGGAGACGCGTTCCTGGACAGCCGCAAGCCGTCGCCCGCACCTTCAGCCTCCGGTTCCTCCTCGTCGCCGTCGCTGCAGTTTTTCGCCGATAATATGCCGGTGTGAAGAGGAGAGTGACAAGGCACCTGCAACATGAAGAAACGCACAATGTTGAGCACGCCACGAGCACGAACACGTAGTAACGAAGTAGCTTTTCCATCTTGGCTATCCATAACTTACCTACTTGAATTCCAAAATCCGTTGAAAAACTTCGACTTGACTGGGCTCAACCTGGTCAAAAGCAAGATACAGCAGCGGCACTCGATCTCGTATGCATCAAAACCCGCTATATTATAGTGAGACTGGAAAGCGAAGACTTTCGGGTGCCCTCTGTAATATCATGTCCATAATAGATCATCCCCACCTCCAATAAGAAATAAAGCCCAAGAGAGCCTGCTCACCCTGGCCTCCCTTCAGGCGAATAGCTCCGTCCTCATGATGTCGCCGAAAACTCCTTAGCGTGCGCCATGCACCAGCCCTTGCGTTGTGCCCACTTCGAGCACAGCTCGACCTTGCAGCGCACGCCGCCGCCGTGAGTTCGACACAAGTGCTTCAGATGCGCCTTCTTGTGACAGCCCTCCACAGCGCAGTACTCGCCCCCGCCATGTGATTTGCAGAGGCCCTTCGACTGAGCCGCTCGCACGCAGCCCTCGCGCGTACACCGAGAGCCGCCACCGTGAGCGATGCACAGTCCGCGGCTCTGGCTGTTCTTCGTGCACCCTTCGAACACGCACTGGTGTGCGCCGCCGTGCTTCTTGCACTTCTGGTGCGACCGTGCCCTGTTCTGGCAGCCCGGGAACTCGCACTGTCGACTTCGCGGACGCTTTGACCCCTTGGCGCTCGCTGTGTCGGACGCAGCAGACGTCGGCGTAGCGACCGTAGTCGTCGACGCCACTGCAGCACTCGAAGATGTCGTATTCACTTGGCTCGATACTGCTGCAGACGTCGGCATCAGAAAGGATACTGCTGGTTGAAGAGAGCCCAGCGAGGGCATCAACGCCCTCTTCGGCTCGATCGCGGTACCCTTGAAAGAGCTGGCGGTGTTTGTTCCAATAGATCCCGTCACCACGCCGCTGCTCACAGGAGCGGCAGTGTACGCATCGTCGAAAACCACACGAGACCTCATCACCACACGTTCGGACGCCTGCTCCGCTGCACGCTCCCGCTTCTCGAGATATCCGCTCGTCGCTGGTGCCAGCAGCCTCTCCAAGTGCGCCCCCGTCGTCAAACTAGCAGCACCCACTACCCCCACACTACTCGCTCCAGCACCTGTCCTCCTGTCTGTCGTCACCAGATGGTCCATCTTCATCATACCACCATGAGTATTACTTGTGGACGTTGGAGTCGGGGAGTGTCCACCTGAGTCCATGGCGTCATTCAGGTATGAGTCGAGATCCTGATTAAACTCGGGAAGCTGCGGATAGTCCATCTTCAGCTCGTCCTCCGGCGTCATGTAAAGCGGCGGCTGAACCTGTTGCTGCTGTCCCTGAGTAGCGTCGTTCTCCGTGTCGTAGGCCCCCGAGGCGTTCCAAAGCGAGTAGAGAGATGCATCGTAATCCGGCAAAAAAGAATCCACGCTGGCAAACATCGAAGACGCGTTGGGCGACCCGATCCCGGATAAACTCAAGCTGGTGGCGACGTTGCTGGTGCTGTGAGAACTCGTGGCTGCTGCACTGGCACTGCACGCGACTGACGTGGGAATGTTGTTGCCTTTAGCTCCGGTGCGACTGGGGAACCCCCAGTTAGTGATAAAATCTGGCAGCGGGTGGTCCGCATCGAAGGGAGGAGGGGAGGGATACCCTCCGAAGGAACTTAAAAAGTTGCCACTGTTGCCACTGTTGCTTGAGCGCGGTCGTTTGCCGGTAGTGTTGCTTGTTGGCTCGGCGTAGCTGCTGCTTGGGTTAAACAGCAACGAGTTCGTCGAGCTGTTGCCGCTGCTGTTGCTTCGCTCCAGAAGGTGGTGGAAGTAGGGTCCAGTATTGAGGTTGTTGCCACTCGAATTAGAGGGCCTCACTCTGTGAGTCGGCAACTGGTGCGCCCCCATCCCTGTTGCTGTTGCTGTTGCCGTTGTCGGCGGTCTGTGTGGCATTTGCATCCGCAAGTGCGCGTCGCGGTCGTAGTTGCCCATTGAAGAGGCGTCTGCACTTGCCAGGAGCGGTAACACGTCGCCGCCTCCCCCTCTCGCTTTACGCACAGTGTTGCCTTTGCCACTTTTGAGCGGGTTGCCACCTCGAGTGAAAAAGTCTCCTCCTGTTGCCGTTGCAGTTGCACTTGCAGTTGCCTGTGTTGCGGAGCTGTTGCCGTGCCAGGAGCTCGAGTCTGCCACGCCCCACGGGGCGCCGCTCCCGCCGGTCGAGCTCAGCCCCAGGGCCCAGTGCTCGTCAGCGCCGCCTCCGAAGAGCGCGTCACCGGCCGCGATCTCGAGCGCCGTCTTGTCCTTGGTTGCCTGGATCTCCGCTCTTGCCGTGTGCGCTCCGGTGCTCCTCGTGTTGCCGCGCCCTGTCGCTTTAGGTGGAGCGAGCTCACTTGCCGTCCTTGGGCTCCGCTCCCGGTGTTTTGGTTCTTTTTCTTGTTGTTGGGGAGGGAAGAATTTGCAAACGGCTGGCTGAAGGCTAAATTTATATGGCCGCTTGTATAGGGGTAGAGACGGGTCGCAAAAGCTCAATGTGAGGTAGACACGCAGGTGGTGGTAGCACCAGCAGTGAACCAAGCCGCAATAGTACACGGGCGCCATTGTCGATATGGTTATGAGGGCAGCATCGTGATGTTGCTGCTATAGCTGCCAGTTCTTGCGTCTGTCTCCCTGCATCACGCTGAGTTCACCGGCATGACTGAGCCGAAGGAAAACACCTGAGAACCAACAGAGACCGGACGGGTGTCGAGGGCGTTGAAGTGGAAAAGTGAAGCCGCGTTCGTGCGCGCTTTGCCGTCTTGCGGCTGGCAGAGCGTCGCTATGTTCTCGCAGATTTCGCTTGCAGGTTTGCAGGCGATCGCTGATATCGTGGGAAGTTATATAGCTGAGCCCAACACGAGAGTCGGAATCGCAGCTGCCAAGATGGGTCCACAAGATGTCCCCCTGGACAAGTACTGTAGTGCTGACGGTGCCGAGTGCACTTGGTGTTTGCTGCCGAGAAGTTGTCGCGTGTTGTTTAAAAGGACCGCAGAATATGTAGAGCTGTGGTGATTCAGTATGTATTGTCACTGCGCGCTATGCTGGACGATCGCCCGAAAACTGAACTTTGGGGGGTGGACCAAGGTCTCTTCAACCCGCACTTCGTGAGGCGGTTTCAAGCTGCGCAATACTGTAGCCCGCAGCGAGTATATCTGCCACGCTTTAGTAGCATTGAGTACTCGGCTGCCCCGTAAACGGAGCCGCAGGGGACAGATCATCATCATAAGGACAGAACTATTGCAGCCAAACAATTGTCAAGATATCAGTGTTTTTTTGTTACTGCACCGGCTTCAACAGCTCCGGTAAGTCCATCATACTTCAAAGGACTTAATACGCAGCAGCAAGCCGGCAGAGCATTAATTATCGCCAACGCGTGAGCGCTTCGAGATGCTGTACGAGTGGGATGCCCTGCACATGGAAGCGAGCAAGGTACTCTTGGTTCTTGGAGCGCTGCTCGATGTTCCATCTGCACCGATACAACCAGGAGCAAACACACAAAAGAGATCAGCCATAGCACCTCTATCCCATTTTGTTATCCTGCTCTTACCGCCGGCGAACTCGACGGAACCGAACGCGGTGCTCCTTCAGAAGATCCGAGTGGGGGACGTCGCAACGCGAGTTGATAATATCCTGCTGCCAAACGCAAGTAGCACGCAAGTTAGTACTGGCGACAAATAAGGAGTATGCACCCACATCATAGTCAACAGCAACGTACTGCTGACTGATCGGGTGCAACTTGAGCAGACTCCAGCTTGGCGCTGTCTCGGTTGCTGTTCTTATGCGCAGCTTCACGGGACGAGCGCTTCTTCGTCTGAAGCAAGAACACATATACCATTGGATTAAGTTAGCACCATGTCAGCAAGAAAAACAAAATAAACTAATGAAAGCCAAAATCTGCAGTACCTGAAGTACAGGTGCAGCTGGAATGCGGAGACTCCTGAACGTGCCAAGCCACAAAGCAGCGTCAGGCTCACATCGAACTGCTACAGAATAAGGAAACAGCAGTTCGGACCTCTTGGATCGCGCCTTCACCTTCACCTTCGGTGCGCTCTTTTGCTTTGTCGTCTATTAGAGAGAACGAAACAATAGTCCCATCAAGCATCGGCAACAAATAAGTATTTCCTCTCTAAGCAAAAAGGCGACCCATCTCCTCTCTAAAGTCTCTCCTGCTTACGTGTTCACAGAAGCCCGAGATGTTGGAGGGCGAGTCGCCGCTATCGCCCAATGGAGAGGCGGCGGCCGCGCGGCTGCTGAGCATAATGAGCTCCTCCGCCACGCGGAACGTCTCGGCGTCATGTCGGAGGCCGCGGCCGGTGTCGACCATGGCTCTTCAAGGTTAAGGGAAGCGTCTGCCGCAGACGCACTCTCTCTAACGCTCAGGCAGTGTTGCGCACTGCGTTTGTTGCGTGTTGCGCTGGCCGTTGCCTGTCGCCGTGGAGCTTGAAGGTCGGTTCCTTGCTCGTGGCGACTTCCTCCTTCCGATTTTGAATTTTGGGGAGGGAAAAAGAGGCTTTGACAATCGACAGAAGGTCAGTATTCCCAGTCGATTGCCTTGGTTTAGTGTCCTTCCGCGGATTGTACAGGTCAGTAAAAGGCAGATGTCTCTAAAGCCGGGTAACGGGTAAAAGTTTGCGCCTGACTGTTTTACCCGCCAAATTTACCCGCCAAACCCGTTAAACCAGCCAATCACAGGCCTGGTGAAGGGCTTCATCAGCAAAATTAGCTCGAATTGTCGCGGAGGACGGAGAAGAAGAAGATGGCGATATACCATGCATGTACTGTAGAACATGAGAGCGGAAGTGCAACGAGGACAGCTATGTAGCACAAATGTAGCCATGTTCAACTAGCAGAGGTACCTCTCGTTCGTGCAATCCAGACAGACGGGATCAGTGCCTTTGGACCTCCTTGGGCCAAGGACAGTCCTTGAAGGAGGTCCGAGCCTTGGGGTCCTATGGTTCACCAGCTCAGGTCTCCACAATTCATTTTTCAGTTTTTCCCCAAGAGAAAGAAGAGAAATCATGAGCTCGTTGAGTGGAACCGAGCTCTTCAACGTCAAGGACAAGGTGGTGGTCGTCACGGGCGGCGGCAGCGGCATCGGCAAGATGATCGCCGACGGATTTGTGCAGAACGGGGCCAGAGTGTACATCGCCTCGCGCAGACTCGAGCTCTGCCAAGAGGCAGCCAACGAGCTCAACGCCAAGGGACCCGGCGTCTGCATCCCGGTAATAAGAGAAACATCTCTACTACATTGGCTGGTGTCTTTATAGCTGCGTCAGAGAGACTAATTAAAGTGTCTTACTGCAGCTGCAAGTGGACTTGACCAGTGAGGAGCAGTGCAAGGCGTTCGCGGACGAGATCATCAAGCGGGAGTCGCGTCTCGACGTGCTCATCAACAACTCGGGCGGTGGAGTTGATACCCCCGTGGACTGCACACCGGCCTCTGGTACGTCGATCGTGTTACTGTATCTATCGCCTTGTGAAGACTTTTTAATGACTTGTGACGGTTTGATACTGCTGCAGCGTGGAGCGACACTTTCGCCTTGAATGTGACGTCGGCCTACCTGCTCACGCGCTTCCTGCTTCCTCTGCTGGACGTGGCTGCCGAGTCGTCGGACCTGGCGCGCGTCATCAACATCGGGTCCGTTGGAGGCTTGATGCCGCAGAAGCTCAACGGGATGGTGTACGACGCGTCCAAGGCGGCGCTGCACCACCTGACCCGCATTCTGGCAGCCAAGCTCGCTCGCCGCCCGAACGGAGGCCACATCCTGGTGAACGCCATCACTCCGGGCTACGTCCCGTCGATACTGACGGAGGGAGTCGCGTACGTGACCGGAATGTCTTTCGAGCAGATCAGCGACACGATCCCTGTGGGTCGCATGGGCCAGGACTCGGACATGGCGGGGCTCGCCATCTTCTTGGCGTCTAAGGCGTCAGGGTGGATTTCAGGCCAGGTTATTACCGCTGATGGAGGAATGGTGAGCGCTGCGGAGACGGGTGTCGGCCCCTCGAAGCTGTAGTTTGAAGCCTGGTAAGAAGTGGCCTGAACGAGCTTAAGCTCGAGTGAAAGCGGCGCTATTGAAATAGTGCGAGTAATCTTAGAAAAAGATGAATTAGGAGTAACCATCGACGTAAATAGACGAATTGAAAGTATAAAGGCGCTAAACACTCTACAGACCTAATTGTTATTCAAGTAGACAATGTGTGAGGTCTTTCCGAGGCTTGAATGTCGAGGGGGGGGCTAGAACTTTGTTAGGACCAGTTTAGTGAAGCTATATCTTTCACAAAGCAATTACGGGTATGGAAGGTGACGGTGCCTATCATCCGACACTGCATGAGCCTCATTACTAGCGACGTGAGCGCAATTGAGCGCAAGTACGTATTTATACTTCCAGAACAAAAACATAATGCTATGCCCTGCACGGTTGTTCAGCTAGGTAGTTTCGAACTCAAGGATAACATCTTATGTGTTGAAATTACTCGCATCACTACCGAGATTACTTTAGATTTAGCCGTTGCCTGCTCTTTAGCTTCTCTCGTTTTACTACTAAGTTACTACACTGTACGTAGTAGTATTATACTTCGAAGTATCTTCATAAAAAAAATGCAAATCATAAATTGCATTTGTGCTCGATTGTTGTTGGCAACAACAAGAACAACTTGTTGCTGATACTTCTTGCCTTGCTGCCCTTACCTACTTTACTAGGCAGGTTTCCACACGTATGCGCTGTGCATATTCCTTGTGGCAGTCGTCACTTCTTTTAAGATGCACAACGTCCACTAAACAGCTAAGGAAAAATACCCCCAAAATATTAGCGCATCGGATATCCTGCAGCTCACAGCTGAGCATGCTTGCGCTCTTGCGTTTTCTGCTCCACCCTTGTCGTCTTGGAGACTCCCGGTCTTGATCTGATCACCGCAGCGGCAGGCTTGATGAGACCCCTGAACTATGTTATAAGAAATTCAAAATGGCCTGCTGTCCTGGTGCCACAGAGGGAGAAGCCATTCCCGAGCTCGCAACTGAAGACGGCGCTGGGCTGTTTCCAGGACTGGGCAAGCTCTCCTCGTCGTGGTCAGGGTCGTCGTCGGTGCTAGCTGGGGACAGCGGAGCGGGATCGAACAGGTTGTACAGCTCGGACCACGGCAGCTCTTCCGTTGAAACCACCCGGCGGGCGGGTTGCTCTTCCTGGAACAGCGAGTGACTCTGGAGACCCCCGGGGACCTGCAGGTGATCGACATGGAGTTGCTGCTGCTGCTGTTGCTGACTGATCATCATCTGCTCTGCGAGCTGCTGAATAAGGCGTTGCTGGTGCTGCAACAGTTCCTGTTGTTCGCGCTGGTGTTGCTGGAGCTGTTGGTTCTGCTGGTTGATCAGCATCTGCTGCTGTTGACGGGTCTGCTGCTGCTGCTGTTGCTGCTGGTTCTGCATAATACCTCCACCGCACATGAGATTATCCAGTCCCCGGTAGTCGAACCCCGATGACGCGCTGTCCACTAGAACAGAGGATGTCGGGGGGCAAACCGCCATTGGAGAAGATACCGAGCCAAAAATGTTCTCCATCTTGAACGGAGGCACGTCTGTCATCGGTGATGAAATATCCACAAAACCCGTGGACGTTGGAGGCGCCGGCACACGTGCAGCGCTCGGGCGGCGGGCATATGTCATGTCTTGCTTGGAGGGGGATACAATCGGCGAGTCGGCTGCACAGCTTGACACAATAGTCGATGCCGGCGAAGCTGGTGTCGGCGGCATCAATGCACCTACTGAAGGTGAGGCTGCCTCTGCCCGCACCGTGCGCTTTCGCTTGAGATTTCTGTCGTCCGCAGTCTCCTGGTTCTCGAAAGCTTCCACCTCGGGCTTAATAGTCACGGCATGGCTGGCTCTTCGGCTGGAGTAGATAGAAAACCCGTCCGAGCGTAGACGCTCGAGGCAGTACATGTACGATCCCATGGGCTTCATGAACAGCACTTCAAGCACGTGCTGTGCGTCACTACCAGAGAGTCCCTGTCCACGTGGCGCCGTCCATCCATAGTGCCACGCCTTGCACTCCGCATTAAACTCAAAAATCGCCGACTGTGACGAGGTCTCCATGGCTGCGCCGCGCAGAATTCCCGGGAACAGCGGGTTCATCGGGTGCTCCTTATCACGTACCCAGGCCAGCACGTCCGTCTTCTCAATTGTTTGCCCAGGAAACACCTCCGGCCCCGACACCGTCTGGTCGAATGTTCCCTCCAAGTTCAGGAACCGCGCGAAGGCCAGCACAGCCGGACGCGTCGTCTGAATGGGGCAAATCTTCACACCTCCCGACTCCGTCACACGACTTACAGCCACGTGCACTCGGATCGAGTCTCCGCAGAAGCCGGAGCTCACGTGGCGCCCGTTCCGACAGCACGGGAAACACCGCAAGTTCTTCTGGCCTCCTTTCTTGTTGTTACGCTGGTAACGCGGTCGGAAGAGCTGGAAGTTCTTGGTGGGGGCCACGAACGACGCACGGACGTTCAGACCGTGCGGGTTCTCGCACGAATCATTGCAACACGGCCCAGGGACGCTCTGATACACCAAATTAGCGTCTTCTTCGGGGTCGTCGCCTCTCATGGGCTTTGTGTTGCCGTCCGACTCGATCCAAGTGCCGAACCCTGCTTCAATCTGGTACGTCGGCGGCTCCAGCAGCAGCGAATCACGAGCTGCCAATAGTTTGTAGAAGTCTACGCCACTCTCCACTGTGGAGGGGTAAATCTGTCGCATTGCCTGCAGTCCCGAGTATTTAACCTGCACGAATATTTTTGTAAATTAGGTTGGGACCAACGTATCCGGTTAGCACTACCCTATACAAAAGTTGCATAGATAGAGAGAAACGTACAATCGACGTGTAGGTGAACTCTCCAGGAGGAGGCCGCACTACACACGTGGACACGTGGCCCACGGTGTGTGTGGTCTTGAGGATCATCCGCAGCAGGCGCTCGAACTCCTCGACGTGGCGCGGGTCCACGCACATGCGCGTGACCATGACGGCCTGGGATACGGTACACGGCAGCACAACATGCAAGTACCATGGTTAGCACCACCTAACCTTTAAGTGTTGCTAGGTAAGAGAAAATGGCTGGCGCGTTTAAGTGGTGTTAAATTTAACACCAGTGAGAACGCGGGGTAAAGGCGCGCACACACTCACCTCCTCGTCGTCCTTGATGTTCGTGGACTCTAGCGCCTCCTTGAGCATGCGGAAGCTCAGGAAGCTGCGCGTGAGCTCGGCGCTCGACGCCTCTTGGTGGTGGTCACCCATGGTAGCGTCTGGCTCGGGAGATGAAGGTTACGTGGTGCCAACTCCGCTCCTCGTTCTTGCCTTTGCGCGCTTCGTTCTTTGTGTGTGGGGTGAGTGGTGCGAGGAGGGACCAACACTCGCGTCGCAATTTTATCTGCGATACGCGATGAGTCATCAAGCTGAGACCCTCCAGTATTGGATTATCCAGCAATGAAGGTGTTCTAGAGTGAGATCTAGTTGCACTTGTTATTTGTATGTGAAGTGACGATCGAGAGCAATAACCTGCGATGTACAAATATTCGAGATTGCAAGGTCGGCAGTTTTTTTGTTGTGACTGATTACGGAATCGATTGATTGACACTGCAACTTGATCATTGTCCGTTATCCGCTACAAGGCGGACATGGGCCGAGTTAAAGAGGGACGTCTCCAGTATTCTAGAGCTGTCGCAATGGGGGTCGGCGCAGTTTCGCTGCTCCTGGAGCGCGGCGCGCATCGTGTTGCACAGGTCCAGCGTTGGCAGCGGCGAGATCGAAGGCGGGCCGTCGTCGTCATCTTGACCAGCGGCGTCTGCCTTGCTCTGCTTAGACACGACTGCTGATCTGGCAAGTGGGGGACACGCGCACGAACCGGATCCATTAGTGGGTTGAGTGGGCAGTTGCTGTCCGCATCCAGTTGCTTGCTTACCTTGCAGTCTTCTTGGCGCTGGAATTCTTCCGGGAGTTTGAGTTGGTGAACTTGCTTCGGGCAGACATTGGGGTGGTGCCGTCGTCGCGAACGGGGGAGGACAGGACGGCAGCAGGGCAGTCCGTGGGGGACTGTTTTCGGAGCTCGAGCAGCTCGGCGATGGTGTACTCGCGTTTGGTGGGGACTGCAGCGACAGCGACAGCTGCTGCATCCTCGTCCGACCTCGGAGCTTCTTCGCACGCTGAATCCGATTCGGGCAGGCTGGTATGAGCAACGCGATCTTCATGCTTGGCGAGCGGGTCGTGGTCAGGCACTGCTTCATCAGGCGGGCTAGAATCAGCAGAGGTTGATGTCACCGGCTCCGCTATATCCGCTGCGTGGTCCGAGCTCTGCGTCTCGATCTGGTCGTCGTTACTCTCCACACAGAGCTTGCCCGCCAGGAAATCGGCCAGTGACCCCAGCTCTACACGCTCGTATCGAACTCGATCCTGCTTCTTGTCGTCCTGTGCCCCGTTAGTCGTAGGCGGTAAAACTTCAGACGGCAATAACACTGTAGCCATCTCAATCTCCACATCGCCGTCCGTCACGGCATCGACCTCAACCCCAAGATCGTCGCCGCCAAGATCATCTTGCACACCAAATTCCACCTCAGCGGCGTCTCTAACAGCAATCACCTCCTCCTCCTCAGTGTCCTCTTTCATTGCATCAACTTCTTCTGCTGCTGGCACCTCCACAGCACCATAAAAATCGTCGTAGCAGGTTCTGCAGTAGTAGCATCCGTCATTCTCGTCCAGCACCACATCCCCACCAGCCTCTCCGCAAGTTGTGCACTCCACCACCTTCTTCTCCTTCTCCTTCTTCTTCTTCTTCTTGTCCAGCTCAGCCTGACGCAACTTGTCCACCAACTCCGCAACCTTCCTCCTCAAAGCCTCCGCTCGCCGCACGCCTCGATACAGCGCCCTGTAACCTCCCAGCACATTCCGAAGCGAGCATTGCTCCACCACTTGCAGCGCGTAGTCCAGACTCTCCTGGCCCTCATGCAGCAGCTTCGCCGCCTTGCCGCTGTCCCTCGACTGCGCCGCGAGCTCCACGCAGGCCTCGCCCACGTTGCACGACAGCACGAACAGGCCGGCGTAGTCTTGCTGTGAGTATGCACCGCTTAGCGCCGCCTTCCAAGTCTCCAGCGCGTGCGCGTAGAGCCCCTCGGCAGCCAGGAGCCGGCCCTGGCGGATGGCACGCCGGGTATCCTCCATCAGTCAAATGTTCTTGTACAGGAAGATGCTACTGAATGTTGAGCCCATTGTTCTTGTAGAGAGATAGTTTTCCACCCCGCTCTTGAAGTTTGCCCTCATTTGACGACCATCATGGCGTGGAAGGACCCGGTCGAGAGGTTCCTGGAGCTCTTGCGACTGCGCACGGTGAGCTCCGAGGGGCCCAACGGCAGCTACAACGAGGTGAGGGGACTGCGTGTGCGGGGGATGGGGAAAGGGTTTATTAACGACGAATTGTTTTAATGCTTGTGCGTCACTTCCAGTGCGCGGAATGGCTGCGCGAATATTTGGGAGAGCGTACGTTGTTACTCAAATAGATAGATGGATAGATTAGACTGTCGCGGTGCTCCTAGCATTTGTAGCTTTTATCTCACTAGACACTGATGTGGCAGTGGGTCTCCCCGTGCAAGTGTTCTCGCCGGTGGAGAACAAGCCGGTAGTTCTGGTAAGCTTACGTGAAAGGCTGCAGATGGGGGAGTTGAGTCTTCAAGCTTATGTTTCTTCTCCTTCTTTCCCTTTAGGCGACGTGGAGAGGTGAAGACCCAACACTTCCAGGGATTATCCTGAACTCGCACTACGACGTGGTGCCGGCGATGGCCGAGCACTGGCAGTTCGATCCATTCGACGTGAGAAACCCTTGGGTTGCTTCATCAAAGGGTACAAGTTGTAACACTCGTGCTGTGTGCTGCTTGTTCAGGCAAAAGTGCTGGATGACGGTCGCATTTACGGTCGTGGCGCGCAGGACATGAAGAGTGTCTGCATTCAGTATGTGGAGGCGGTGCACACGCTCATGTCGTCGGGATTCAAGCCCAAGCGCAACATTTACCTGCTCTTCGTGCCGGACGAAGAGATTGATGGCGCTGAGGGCATGGGGGCCTTTCTGGAGAGCGAACAGTTCAAGGCTATTATGCCCGTTGCTTTCGCGTTTGACGAGGGACTGGCCAACCCTGGCGACGCGTTCACTGTATTCTACGGTGAGCGATCTCCGTGGTGGGTGTACGTCAAAGCTGAAGGTCCGACCGGCCATGGCAGTAGGTTCATCAAGAACACGGCCACCTCCAAGATAATCGACATCTGCAACAAGGCCCTCGCGTTCCGTGGCGAGCAGGAGAAGCAGCTTGGTGCCGATTGCGGCTGCAAGCACGGCGACATGAAGAAGAAAAAGCTGGGCGACGTGACGACTGTCAATATTACGGCGCTGCAGAGCGGAGTCTCTCAAGACGGGGGCAAGACTCACGCCCTCAATGTCATCCCAACGGAAGCCATCGCCGGTTTTGATATTCGCGTTTCCCCTGGGATGGAATTCAAAGCGATGAAGGCAAAGCTGGACGGATGGTGCGCTGCTGAGGGCGTTTCGTGGGAGTTCGCGCCGTGGACGAGTCCGATGCACGAGCACTACGTCACCTCTCTGGATGCCGACAACGTGTGGTGGCAGATTTTCCAGAAGGCATGCGCCGGCATTTGCGAAAATCTGGAGGTGGAGATTTTTCCAGCAGCTACGGATAGTCGCTTTCTGCGTAAGGTGGGCGTCCCAGCAATCGGATTCTCGCCCATGAAGCGCACCGAGATTCTGCTGCACGAGCACAACGAGAGCTTGGCAAAGGAAACTTTCCTGCACGGCATCGGCGTTTACGTGAGTGTGTTTCAGGAAATGTTCGCACACCAGTAGCTCGATAACTTCAAAATGCGGTTGTTTGGTGAAGGACAGGCAGGAGCCGTTTGACGGAGTATTGGCTACGGTGTCCAGTCTTGGTTGTGGTTACCACAACACACTCTCACATCAGAAGTTGTGAAACTACATGTACTTCGAAGTGCTTGCTCCACTAAAAACTTGCGTATCCTGCACTATCTGATGGGTATCACTGCCGTCTACAGTAAATGATCCTTCGAGTTGTAAAGTACTACATGTACATGCCAAGTATTGTTAGTGCGCGATTGCACTAGCACTGGACAAACACGTTCTATCGGACAAAGTGACATTTGTGTGCAATTACAGTTAGACTGCCAGTTGAACTAGGATATGCTGTTGCCCGCTTCAAAGTAACTTGTGAAGTTCATTCAGCAGGGACAAGGGCTACGAAAAGTTCTGGGAGAATTGGGAGAGTCGAGGGGGCAAGAAGATGCCCACGGATCACAGTCGTAATACACTCGGAGTCTGGCGTTGGAGATCAGCCTACTCGCTGCGAGCTCTGTTCGCGATTTCGCTCGTAGCGACGTCTCTTGGACTGCAGAGACGTCGCTACGAGCGGAACCACGAAGCTACACACACTGTGGGCTGTACCCGATACTTGAACGCAGCCGCCACAAAATTAAATTCAAACAAGCTGTATGTTCAAGCTTGCAGGTAATAGTAGTTGCTTTTGATCAAGAGAGTGCTGTCCTCAGTCTCACCACCGCAGCCCAAGGTCCCCCCCCCCCACTCTACTTCTTCTTCAGAGAAGCCAGGTACGCGCCAAGCGACTTCTGCACCTTATCTGTCTGCGCAAAGTCCGTGAACGCCTCCAGGTCCTTTTCGCGGGTGGCCAACAGTCGATCTGCCGTGTCCTGGCGCATCAGCAGCTTGGTCTTCACCCGTGCCATATCTACAAACCCACTAACAGTTAGCTGCATTCCTCTTCACCATGATAAGAATACGAACAGTTCTCAACAGACCTGGAATAGCGAGCCACTTGGCCATCGCGGCCTCAGCGCGAGGGAACACCTCCTCTAGCGCCACAGCCTCGTCGACCAGGCCAATCGCTTTAGCCTTCGATGCATCCACTTGCAGCCCCAGCCCGAGCATCTTCTCGGCCTCGCGGTGGCCGATGGTGTTGACAAAAGTGTCACGGAACCACGTGGGGGCGACGATGCCCAACTGCGTCTCATTAAGACCGATCATGGGCTTGCCGCTGGTCATAATGCGGTAGTCGCAGCACATGGCCAACAGGCAGCCACCCGCGGGGCTGTGGCCTTCAATGGCGGCGACGGCAGCCAGCCGCGTCGTGTACAGACGCAGGTACAGGTCCTGGAGGGACGTCCAGAACTTGGTGATCTTGGCTGGCTGTGGTCCGAATACATTGTGCAGAATAGCAAAGAGGTTAGAATCTTGTTGCATGCTTAGTGTTCCTGGTAGGATCATTTACCTGAGGCTGGTACATCTCCATGATGTCCAGACCCGCGGAGAAGACCTTTTGGTTGGACGACGCAAGGATGATGCCCCTACAATGAAGATGCACATGAGTTTATGTCAATATTTGGGAGCTCCTGCAGCAGCGTAGGGAGGAAGGAGATGACGTACCGCACGGTTTTGTCGTCCTCGAGCTTCTTGATGGTCGCGTCCAGTTCTTGGATCAGCTACAATACCACATCAACACATGGCACACTATCAGTTCCTACTGTTGATACGACCGGTCGTCTCCTCCTGATCACGCACCGCTGTGTTGAGCGAGTTGACGGGCGGGCGGTTCAAGCGCACGACAGCGTACTTGTCCTTCTTCTCCACTAGCACCAGCAGCTCGCCCGACGACGAAAGCGCGCGCGCCGCCAGTGAAGCGCGCAGCAGCAGAGTGGATCTCGCAGTAGCAGCCAGCATCGTCATCTTCGGGTGAGGGGGTCGCTAAGGTTATGAAGACCGACCGCAGCGGATCGCGGATGGAACCCGACGTGAGCTCGTCGTGAACTTCAAGCACACAAAAATGACACTATGCGTATGTAAATTAGTTTACCCCTCCGACGGACGAACGAATCTGCCGTCTATTGCCGCTGCCGTATGAGCACGGGGCCTACCATATCATTACCGCTAAGTGCTCAAGGTAGTCTACTGACTCAGATGGGCTCAAATCGTGACTAAAATGGCGATGACCGGCCCAGCTCGCTATCGATCTCCATGACTTTGGGAACCATTGATTAGCCGCCAGTCTGGGTCAAATGCAAGAAGAGTATCACGATAGCGAGGCCAGCGACGGCGAAGACAAGTGGCGGGGGCTCCTCTGACCGTAGTCAGAAAACTTGTCAACAATAACCCGTCACACCCAACGGATCGTTGCTCGACCGGTAAAGGACAATGCCGATATGTGTAGCCTGTACCGCATGATCAAGTAACGTGAGTTTTCCTTGGTAAGCCTGGAGCCAAGCAGACTTTGTTGTGAGCACAACTCTGTCTCCCGAATACGTATATTGTCATTTACTGAATGTTAGCATACGTTTTCTGTCAGTTCCAAACCTACTGTACACATCCTGTAATGTCCGATTTACCGATACTACAGTGGTAATATCAGTATTGTTTGCACATATGGCGTTACCGGTATATACCGAGCAAATATGGTCATACCGGTTGTACTGCTTCAAACATGCAAGGGACAGTAAAACCGGTATACTGTATGCTGCGTACCGGTACCCCACCACAAGATTAAGCAAGTCAAGCTTGGCCAAACAGCAGCTCGATCCGCGTCACAATCGCATCGACAGCCAGCGCTTCCAGCAGCCGCACTCCACATCGATCACTCACTGGTAGCATGACGACACCCAACGGCAAGACGGTCGGCATCTGCGGCGCCACAGGCGCCGTGGGCATCGAAATCATCTCGGTGCTGGCCGCGCACAAGTTCCCTGTGAAGCAGCTGGAGCTGTTCGCGTCGGCGCGCTCGGCCGGCAAGAAGGTGGCCACGCCCTTCGGCGAAGTGACGATCTCGCTCTTCTCGGTGGAGAAGGCGGCCAAACTGGACTACGTGTTCCTGGCCGTGTCGGGCGACTTCTCGCTGCAGTACGCCAAGGAGCTGGCCGCCGTGCCCAACGGCCCCGTGGTCATCGACAACTCGTCAGCCTTCCGCCGCGACCCGGAGACGCCGCTCGTGATCCCGGAGATCAACGGCCACGTGCTGCTGCCCAAGAACGGCCAGCCGCAGCCCAAGCTCATCGCCAACCCCAACTGCACCACGGCCATCGCCGCCATGGCGCTCTGGCCGCTGCACTGCGAGTTCGGCATCAAGAAGCTCATCGTGTCCACGTACCAGGCCGCCAGCGGCGCCGGCGCCGCCGGCATGGACGAGCTGCGCGACGGCGCCAAGGCCTTCCTGGCCGACGAGCCCGTGAGCAACAAGGTGTTCTCGTACCCGCTGCCCTTCAACCTCATCCCGCACATCGACAAGTTCCAGGAGAACGGCTACACCAAGGAGGAGATGAAGGTCACGTGGGAGACGCGCAAGATCTTCGACGAGCCCGAGCTCGCCGTGAGCTGCACGGCCGCTCGCATCCCCATCATGCGCGCGCACTCGGAGGCGCTCACCATCGAGACGGCCAAGCCCGTGGACATCGCCCGCGCCCGCGAGCTGCTGGCCAAGGCCGACGGCGTGGACCTCGTGGACGAGCCCGAGAAGCTGCTGTACCCCATGCCCAAGAACGCCACCAAGAAGTTCAACATCGAAGCTGGCCGGCTGCGCAAGAGCCTGGTCTTCGGCGACCACGGCCTGGAGCTGTTCGTGTCGGGCGACCAGCTGCTGCGCGGTGCCGCGCTGAACGCCGTGCTCATCGCCGAGTTCCTCGAGAACCCGCGCTCGAACCCGCAGTTCATCAAGAAGCCTGCCTCGTGCACGCTCTCGAAGGACCAGCAGCAGGTTGTGCTGGGTCTCGCGGCCGGTGTCGCCGTTGGTGTGGCCTCCGTGCTGGCGGTGGGTCTTTTCAAGAAGAACTAAGCTGACTGAAGACACAACCTCACGTGTTTTGCCCACTTCGTATTAGCCTTCGCTTGTCCTTGTCTTCTTATACCTATAGTTCGACGGCGAATGCCTTAATTGTACTTGCTGTTGTTATTGCTCGCCTTCACCAACGCAGTGCTACTGGGACTGCAAGACGCACCAGCAACACCCAGGCCACCCCTTTCGGAACGGAATTTCGCTTGAGTCGCTGTAAACTGCATGCTGCGCAGCTGGTGCACGGTCGCGCCGTGCTTCAGCATCCGCGTAGACTCACTGAGCCCACTGGTGCGGCTCTCTTCAGGACTCTGACGGCGAGAACTCGCACTTGGCTCAATGCGTTTCCTGCAACACGTTGCCACGGCAGCAGGTAAGACGTCGTCCTTGTCTACCTACGCACGCTTTCTCATTAGGTTTGGTCATACCTGTACTTGTGCGCAAGATGCGACTGCATCATGCGTCTCTGATTCGGGTCCACATCTTTCTTGTCCAGCAACGCTGATTGAACGGGAAGACAATCACACTGAGCATAGTGCCCCTGGAAATTGCACACAGCAAGGTGACTCACCTAAGCGCGCGGATGAGAAGGTTATCGTCTTCTCTCGGTACTTCGTTGTTCCAGTGACCGGGTTGCCTCGGAGATCCAGCTCCACCAGCGATGTGACTCCACCGACTAATGCGAAGACATCTTCCAGCTCTGCAATGAGGTTCCTAGACAGATCAAGCTGTTCCAAGCTGCGTAGCAATGCAAGCGGCTTGGTGGAGGCCACGCGACAATTCGACAAGTCTAGTACTCGCAGAGATCCCTGCAGTGGCGACAATAAGCCCAACAATTAGCTCAAACCAAGGGGATAATAGCATACAGCCGTGAGCTGTGAACTCTACCGCCAAAGTCCGCAGCGTTTCCTCCTCGAACGAGAAGAATGTGTCCTCGGGAACACGTTGGTTGGCCAGATAGAGCTCCTGCAGTCGGAAGCAGCCGGCCAAGCCCTCCAGTCTCGAGATGTCGTTCTTCTCGAGGTACAGCTTCTCCAGCAGCCGCAGCGACTCAAGGTTCTCGATCCGATGCAGGCAGTTGCCTTGCAGGTGCAGGTGTGTGAGCTGCGGCACGGCATCGAGGTTCTCGATGGCCTCGACCTCGTTGTCGTAGAGGTAGAGCACCTTCAGGTTGGGGCAGTGGTGCAGGTTCTGGATCTTGCGGATGGCGCCGCTATGACTATGACTGTCGCCGCCGCCGCCTTTCAACGACAAGGCCTTGCTGGCGTCCCCGTTCAGCGCCAAGTGCGTGATCCGCTTGAGGAAGTGTCCGAGGTTTTCGTGCTTGCCCACGCTGAGCTTGGTGGCGTTCAGCAGCACCTCGACGGTGATCTCCCGCCCGCCGGGCCGCGCGGACGCTCGCCGCGACTCGGCCTCCTCTTGGTTGCTACTGGCAGCGCCCAGGCTCTGCATGGCTACAGTGTACTTCACTTCACTTCAACTCGAGTGTGGAATGGATTGGAAGCGGAACACTTCAACATGCAATGTAACAGACCGGGAGCGAGGCTATTGATAGGCAGGTGGTTTCGCCCCGAGGGCATGGATTGCCGAGAAATCAGGCGGCGGGAGGCCTGACACCAACCAATATATATTCGCAGCCATCGGGGGCCGCAGTGGCCCATGCCAGAAGCTCACAAAGGGAGAGAACGACGTACCAGCAGGCAGCGGATACCTTGCTGGCAGATGTACACCGCGAGGCTGTATCGTTTGGTATTTTTTAGTGTACAAATCGGTGGTAGTAGCTCTGCGACATGTCAATTCTGGCCGTTGGATTGGTTGAAATGGCGTCTTTATCGTCCAATCGGCGCTCTCCCTGTGGCACTTGAAAATTGAATGGCGCTGAGGCCGATAGCGACCCCCCATTCACTTTTGTGAGCAAGAAGCCCCAAGAAGAAGAAGAAGAAGAAGGAGCAACAAATATGGCGGAAGGAGGTGCGTCCCCACGACTCGTGCAGCAGCGGCGCGCAGCCAGCAGCACAGCAAGAAGATGCGCCTCTCGCACGCGCATCTTGTCGTGCCAGTGCCGTCGCGCTGCGTGCAGTATTGCCCTCGCTATGAAAGAATAATCTTTGACTGACGTGGCCGCTCTCTTGTTTGGTATATTGCCTTCTTACAGGAAGATCTACATACGTGCCGCCGCATATGCGCGGAAGCGGCGGTGGTGACCGCGGCCGTGGCGACGACGACCGTCGTGGAGGCTTCGAGGACCGCCGCGGTGGCTACGGCGGCGGCTACGACCGTCGCGGAGGCTCGCGCGAGCGCTACGGCTCCCGTGAGCGTGGTGAGCCCCGCACCAACTCGCGCTGGGCTGGCTTCGAGTCGGACCGTCGCGACGACCGCCGCGGAGGGTACGGCGGCGATGACCGTCGTGGCGGCTACGGTGGTGGCTACGGTGGTGGCTACGGCGGAGGTGGCGGCTACGGCCGTGGCGGCGGCGCGCGCGTGAACGAGATCGGCTACCACGGTGACCTGCGCCCCAATGAGCGCCTGGAGCACGAGCTGTTCGGCGACGCCAAGTCGTCCGGAATCAACTTCGACAAGTACGACGACATCCCCGTCGAGACGAGCGGCGAGAACGTGCCCGACCCGGTGTCGGAGTTCTCGGCCACTGAGCTGGGCCCCGAGGTCATCCGCAACCTGGAGCTGTGCAAGTACAGCAAGCCCACCCCCGTGCAGAAGTACTCGATCCCGATCGGTCTGGCCGGCCGCGACATGATGGCGTGTGCCCAGACGGGCTCCGGTAAGACTGGCGGTTTCCTGTTCCCCACGCTCGCGGCCATGCTGCGCGTGGGCGGCACGCCCCCGCCTGAGGTCGGCCACGGCCGCTCTCGCAAGATTTTCCCGTCGGCCCTTGTGCTGTCGCCCACGCGCGAGCTGGCGTCGCAGATCCACGACGAGGCCAAGAAGTTCTGCTACTGCACGGGTATCGCCCCCGTCGTCATCTACGGTGGTGCCGAGGTCGGCCGTCAGCTGCGCGAGCTTGAGCGCGGTTGCGACCTGCTGGTGGCTACTCCTGGCCGTCTCGTCGACCTGATGGAGCGCGGCCGCATTTCGCTGGCGTGCATCCGCTTCCTGATTCTGGATGAGGCTGACCGCATGCTTGACATGGGTTTCGAGCCCCAGATCCGCCGCATTGTCGAGCAGGAGGACATGCCGCGCGAGCGTCAGACCTTCATGTTCAGTGCTACGTTCCCGCGTGAGATCCAGCGCCTCGCGTCCGACTTCTTGCGCGACTACATTTTCCTGACGGTCGGCCGTGTGGGTTCGGCCTCGAAGGATGTGAAGCAGACGGTGGAGTACATCGAGCAGTACGACAAGGAGGACTACCTGGTGCGTTTCCTGAACCAGGTGCAGGACGGCCTGATCCTGGTGTTCGTCGAGACGAAGCGTGGCGCCGACTTCTTGGAGGACATGCTGTGCCGCGAGGGTTTCCCGGCCACGTCGATCCACGGCGACCGCTCGCAGCGCGAGCGTGAGCAGGCCCTGGCCAGCTTCAAGTCCGGCCGCACGCCCGTGCTTGTGGCTACGGACGTGGCTGCCCGTGGTCTTGATATCGACGGTGTGACCCAGGTCATCAACTTCGACCTGCCCAACAACATCGACGACTACGTGCACCGTATCGGTCGTACGGGCCGTGTGGGTAACGTTGGTTACGCTCTCTCCATGATGAACGAGAAGAACCGCAACATCGCTCGCGAGATGTACGAGCTGATGGCTGAGAACGGCCAGGAGATCCCGGCGTTCCTGGACCAGATGGCCAACAGCGGCTACCGCGGCGGAGGCGGCGGTCGTGGCCGCAGCGGCCGTGGCGGCCGTGGCAGCTCCCGCTTCGGTGCTAGGGATTACCGTAACGAGGAGCGCGGCGGAGGCGGCGGCGGCTCTCGTGGCGGCAGCGGCGGCTTCGGTGGCGGCTACGGCGGCGGCGGCTACGGTGGCGGTGGCTACGGTGGTGGCGGCTACGGAGGCGGCAGCCGTGGCGGTGGTTCTCGCGCCGAGGACAACAGCGCCTGGTAATCGACAGGCGGCACGAAGATGGCAAGCAGTTGTCCGCCATTAGAAGACTTGGAGCGATGAGCAAGCGTGTCGTGACGTCGGCCGTAGTGTCTTTTGCAGACGGACAGGACCCGTGGCGTTTCTCTTTTTTTCGTAGCGCGGAGAGTCGGAAGAAAGCTTCCTTCGATGTACAAGTAACGTCAAGTGCCCTTGCCCGCCGTCGCCCCTTGTCTGTGGGCGCTGCGAGCCGGGATATTAGGATACTTGATACCATTTTGCTAGCGTGTATTATAAGGCAGCGTTTCTTCTTAGAAAATATACCATCTTACCTCAGTTCACAACACACACGCTTCCGCCACCATCGTTGTCTTCACTGCTGCTCCAAGGCCTTGCAACAACTGCAAGAATTCGCTGGTACAACTTGGCGGTCCACGCAGAACGAACCAAAACTCTGGAGGTCCAGGGACTTGTGATTAATCGTCGACCCAGCGAGATGTTTTAACAGGCGACGTACACACTGTAGCGATCACCTTATCATCCAGCGGCCGGGTGTCTCGTTTGACCGGGACTGCAGACTGTTCTGCTGGAAGCTCGCCACGCACTTGATGTGCCGCACACAAGATCGAGCTTCAACTGTATACTCAACGTGGGGTCCTGCGGCGATCTTCCCGCAACTGTTCGAAACGGCTCGACCCATATCCAAATCAAGTCAAACGTAGCGGAGACCGAGCGAGCGGAATGGCCAAGCTGCAGCGCGCCGCCGTGAACTTCCTGTCCGACACCGTGACATGCCCCAGCGCCGCCATGCGCCAGGTGATCGCGGCCGCGGAGGTGGGCGACGCCGTGTTCGGCGCGGACCCGTCCGTCAACCGGCTGGAGAAGGTGGCGGCCGAGCGCCTGGGCAAGGCGGCAGCGCTCTATGTGCCTTCGTACGCCTACAATAGAGACGCGCGAGTTGCGCAAATGAGTGCTTGGCTCTCTGACGTCCCCTGTGTGTGTCTCTCTGCGTGTTAGTGGCACCATGTCGAACCTCATCGCCATCGGCACGCACTGCCGCCGAGGAGATGAGGTCATCTGCGGTGACAAGGCCCACATCTTCCTCTACGAAGGCGGCGGAGCCAACGGTGAGCAAGCTACACCGGCTACTGACCCATTGCTATAACGCTGACTGAGCTGCTTCCTCTCTGTCTTGTCTGAACCTCTCAGCCTACATGGGCGTGAGTCTGCACACCGTGCCCAACCAGCCGGACGGAACGCTCCACCTGACGGACATCAACAACGCCGTCCGCGACGACGACCCGCACTACCCGCGCACGAGGCTCGTGGAGATCGAGAACACGCAGAACACTTGTGGTGGCCGCGTCCTGCCGCTGTCGTACATCCGCGACGTCGAGAAGTTCTGCCATGAGCGCAACCTACGCCTCCACGTGGACGGCGCGAGACTGGCGAACGCCAGCGTGGCGTCGGGCATCCCCATGGACGAGCTGGTTCGCGGCGCTGACTCGGTCTCGCTTTGCCTGAGCAAGGGCCTGGGCGCTCCCGTGGGCTCCATCCTGGCCGGGTCCGAGGAGTTCATCCACCACGCCACGAGGCTCCGCAAGTCGCTCGGCGGCGGAATGCGCCAGGCCGGCATCATCGCGTCCGCGGGGCTCTACGCGCTCGAGAACCAGTTCGACCGCCTCGTTGATGACCACGTGAATGCGAAGGCGCTCGCGCACGGCATCTCCACCATCCCAGGAGTCGAGATCGACCCCGACACAGTCGACACGAACATCGTCTTCTTCTCGCTGGCGCCCGACGCCAAGCTGGACGCGACTACGCTCGTGCACAAGCTCGAGACCGAGAAGGGCGTGCTCGTCGGCGCCTACGCCGACGGCAACCGGGTGCGCGCGGTCACCAACCTGCACATTTCGGGCCAGGACGTCGAGTACACGGTGGCGGCAATCCGCGGCCTGCTGAGCTGAGCCCGAAAGGTGGGTGATGCGCGCGCCTTGATGACGGAAATGACGGACGCGCGCACCGGAACTTGATTGGGCGTGTGCTGCCGGCCTGCGACGCGCCTTCGACGACTGTATCAAGGCCTAAAGTGGTGCGAGTGCAATGAGTTCCCTTGAGTAAAGTACCTCACCCTGCAGAGCCACATGTCGAGGCGCCGACCCAAGCAGCACCACATGAACGTTCCGAGTTCCGGCTATCGATCACACGACGTGGTCCGCCACGAGAATCTTCCCCTGCATGGGCGCCGTTGTCTCGAAGTTTGTATGTCGCCGAAATCTTAAGCCTTGCGTAAGCACTCGCTCACGCAAACGACAGGTGGTCTCCGCTATCTTTTGCCATTGCGCTGTACAAGTGCTCGCTTTCTCGCGAACTCTATGGGAAATAAACCTACCGATGGGGAGAAGTTCGGCCTCGATGGTGCTCTTCGACTGTCTATTGTGGTGCTTGGCTCCAAGACAGAGCCGAGGCAATTCGGCGTCATGTCGCTGCGACCAGCGCAAGCCTGCATGCTCATGGTTTCACTACTTGTGCATAAATCCTGGCGGCGCGAGCATTTTGCAACGGCCCGTTCACAGGCGTCCATCCATCAGGCCAGCGCCGCAGTCGTCAGCAGCAGCGTCCCGGGGCTTCAGTCGCCTCATTTTCAGATACTCCAGCTCGAGGCCAAGACCATGACCAAACTGCAGCGCGCCGTCATCAACTTCATGTCGGACACTATCACGTGTCCGACGCCCGCCATGCGCAAGGCCATCGCGGCCGCCAAGGTCGGCGACGACGTCTACGGCCTGGACCCCACGGTGCAGCAGCTCCAGAAGGTGGCCGCCAGCATGCTCGGCAAGGAGGACGCCATGTTTGTGCCCTCGTACGTTCGTTACGTTTCTGAAGTTCACACTTGAAGTCTGAAGTTTTCGCGGGCTTTCTGAAGTTTGGCGTACTGACTAATCTGACCGTTCATGGTATGCAGTGGCACAATGTCCAACTTGATCGCCATCGGCACGCACTGCCAACGCGGCGACGAGGTCATCTGCGGCAACAAGTCGCACATCTTCACGTACGAGGGCGCCGGCGCCAGTGGTGAGTGTCCATCTCCATTTCGTCGACATGCATGCATGCATTACCTATTGAGACGGGGTGCTGACTTGTATACATCTCGTGCTTGACTTGCAGCGTACATGGGCGTCAGTCTTGCGACGCTCCCCAACCAGAAGGACGGCACCATCAAGCTTTGCGACATGGCCCGCGCCGTCCGCGCCGACGACATCCACTACCCGCGGACGAGCCTCGTCGAGATCGAAAACACGCACAACACCTGCGGCGGACGGGTGCTGCCCCTCTCGTACATCCGCGAGGTGGAGCAGTTCTGCAAGGAGCACAACCTGAGCCTCCACGTGGACGGCGCACGTCTCGCGAATGCCAGTGTGGCTTCGGGCGTGGCCATGGAGGACCTCGTGAAGGGCGCCGACACGGTGTCCCTGTGTCTCAGCAAGGGTCTGGGCGCCCCCGTGGGCTCCATCCTCGCCGGTTCCGAAGCGTTTATCCACCACGCCAAGCGGCTACGCAAGTCTCTCGGCGGCGGTCTGCGTCAGTCGGGTCTGCTGGCCGCGGCCGGTCTTTATGCTCTGGAGCATCAGTTCGACCGTCTTGTGGAGGACCACGAGAACGCGAAGACGCTGGCACACGGTCTGTCCACAATCCCCGGCATCGAGATCGACGTCGACAGCGTGGACACCAACATGCTGTTCTTTAAGGTCTCCTCGGACTGCAAGATCGACACACCGACGCTCGTGAAGCGGATTGCGGAGGAGAAGGGCATTGTCTTCGGCGGATATTGGCGCGGCGAGGAGATCCGCGCGGTCACGAACCTGCACGTAACCCCCGATGACGTCGAGTACACAATCGCCTCCGTACGCGATATCGTCGCCGCCAGCGAGTCCAATTTCCAAGTTGCCTAAGAGCTGTAGGGACATGCCTGCCATGTATTGTTTCGAGAAGAACCGCCCGCAACGTGGTGGTCAAAGCAGTGCACAGAGCCCCCAATTATTTCAATAGATTAAGCAACTGCAGAAGTCCTATCACGGTGCCACAGTATCCTCGACATCGTCATTGTCTAGGCCATCAAAGCAATCAACACCGTCGGTCACAGGCGTGAGAGTGTCCGTGATGTGCGGCTGAGTGCTCAGGCGCTCACCTCTCGCATCACGGACTCCGCGTTGTTCAAGCCGCCGGCTAAGACCCGCAGCATGAAGCGCAGTGGCACGAAGCATCCAGCTTCCGTGTAGAAAGCTGGCATCTGCAGCTTCATCGCGGCCTGTGAGTGACTCGACCTAACGCACGTCGAGCCCACGGCGGGCAGTGAGTTGGGCGAAGGTTGCCTAAGGTGTCATGGGATAGTACCGCAAATGTTGCCTGTAACTCAGTCGACATTTTTTGAACGAAATAAAGCTGGTGGTGCCCTACAGGCTACTACGTAGCCCTCCCGGTATTAGTACTGTAGTCATTTTTCGCGACGATTAGTCGAGAAATTTTCGAGGGAGGATCAAACTGCGCACACGCTTTTTCATCACTGCGTCGTTATTTATTGTGCCCAGCTCCGACACCCTTATGGATGGCTTCTGCTGAGCACCAACACTTCCCAGCACTCAACCAAAGACAACTTGATCGCATTTGTAAGATTCATATCTTTCACGTCTGTCAACTTCAGCTTGACAAGGTGGACCATAAGATGGACCATTCGATTGATTCATCGTAAGCTCGAAGCTTTGTACTTGTACAGCTGAGATGCACGCGGACTACAATGCATTCGACTTCTATTAAGCAGCTTAGACGAATGGTCAACTGAAGAAGGTGAATGCGGAAGGGGAGACCGATCGTTGCCTGTCAAGAGCTGAGGGTGGAATTGCGACACCAAGGATTCACAGCCAATGAGCCACAAAAGTGTCCGAGGTCTGGGTCGCCGTGTTTTCATGGACTTGTACCGCCACGTTGGCGACTGCCGCAGCGGCATTGGCGGACGGCGTACCGGTGGCCCGGATGTCTCGCCTCACGTTTCATTGATGGCAGCAAAACGTCCTCTTTGCTGCCTCCTCAAGGGTTCTGCAACTGCAGCAGCAATCACTACGCTCGTTTGACCCAGTGAGATCTCACCTGGTGAGTCACCACCCTGAGGACGACGCTGTCATGGAGTCGCTGCTCGCTCCCATTGGAGACCAACCATTCGATCCAGAGGATGCGCCGACGGAACAGCCTACACGGAATGGTTCATGCCATCCATCCGTGAACCTTGCCGTCAATCTTCCGCTGTGAAGGCGGCATCATCTAGAGCGGCGCCGCAGCGATCGCTCTTTGCTACAATGGATAAGAGCTGCCGTCCGCGCGCAATGGCTTCGGGGGTCCGTCACAACCCGGTCATCATTGCTTGTGACCGCCTTCGCTGATCACGAAAAGTTTGGGGGTGGCACTCGAACTGCAACGGATGGGGGACCCACGCTTCTAGGACGTTCGGACGCAAAGTCTCAGCTCAGGGCCATCGGCCGACTACAGGATGGAGCTGTTGAACGACGACGAAAGCCAGCTCCTGCTGTCTCCGAGTCAGTCTCCGCGTGTCACCCCGACGGCCCAGGAACGGAGACACTTGGTGTTCGAGCCCCCTCCACTGCGTCGCGATGCTGGCGGCAATTCGCTACACTTCACCCCGCAGCAGCAGCAGCAACAGCCTGACGATGCTCTGCCCATTACGACACCCAACAACGCGCTGTCACCGCGCTGCTACTCGCCCTATGGATACGGATCGATCACCCGAGCTTCGTTCGAGTCGTGGGGGTCCCACCGAGACATTGGTGACCCGCTCGGTGGCTGGGAACGAGGCGTGACGGCCGCCCTGCAGGCCGCGCCCTGCATCGTCATCGCCGTGCTCGTCAACCTGATGATCTGCGTGCCGTTCGGCGTCTCTTTCTTCCCCGTCGAGTCGCACGACAACCCGATGCCCCGCCCTTGGGCATTCAGATGTTCCTCCTGTCGTCCACGGTCTGCTTGACGGCGCCATTTGCCAAATGATGGTGGAGAACGTGCCGTTGAACGGCACGTTCTACCGACCATTCTGGTCACGTACGCCGTCTCCTCGGTAGTATGCGGTGGCCTATTTGGGCCACTGGAAGCTCGGCAACATCGTCTACCTATTCCCCAAACACATCATCGTCGGAGCTGTGGGAGGCATCGGCGCTTTCATGCTCCAGAGCGGCATCGAGAACGCTACGGGGCGGGGCTTCACCTGGTCGTGGGGCGGTGTGAAGGCTTTATTCGCCGAGGAGGGTGTTTGACTCTGGGTCAGCTCCGCGCTGCTGGCACTCACGCTGTGGCTATTGACGCGTCACATCAAGCCGCCGTTGTTCCCGCCGCTCTACTTCGTGTCGATCCCTCCGCTGTTCTACGTCGTGTTGCTGCTGCTCGGCATCTCAACCGACACTGCGCGTGACCACGACTGGTTCTTCAGTAGAGCGCCCAACGTAGAGTTCTACTCGTTGTGGGAGCAGTACGACTTGTTGCTCGTGGCGTGGCACGTCATCCCCAAGCAGTTCGGCACCATCGTCGGCCTCACGTTCTTTCGCTCATGCACGTGCCGATCAACATCCCGTCGCTTAGCCTCACGACGGACAAGGAGGTGGACATCAACGACGAGCTCGTGGCCCACGGCGTCTCCAACACGCTGAGCGGGCTGTGCGGCACCGTGCAGAACTACCTGTGCTACTCGACATCGGTGCTGTACTACAAGTGGCCGACGTAGTGGCTTCGTCATCGGCCTCATCATGCTCTTCTTCTTCTTCGTAGGCCCCAACGCTGTATCCTACATCCTTCGTTGCATGGCCGGCTGCGTGATGATGCATCTCGGCTGGGACCTGCTAAGAGAAGCGCTCATCGACACGTACGACCAACTAGACGCGCTGGAGCTTGGCACCGTCTGGGCCATCACCGGCACCATGACGTTCTGGGGCATGAACCAGGGGTTAGCAGTCGGCGCGTTGCTCGCGTGTATGACCTTCGTGATGCAGAGCGCGCGTACGCCGACTAACGCCCCCATCCGTGGCAGCATGAATGCAGCTACACTACGCAGCCACACGTGGCGTACGACCGACGAGCTGGACGTCCTGGATCGCGAGTGCCGCAACATCCACGTGGTGCAGCTCAAAGGCCACTTGTTCTTCGGCAACATCAACCAGCTCTGCGACCACGTTCGCGAGCTCTTCGAACAGGGTCATAATAGCGGTGATACTGGGGTGGAGACTTCCCTCTCGAGTGTGCTGAGCGACGACCTCCGCCCTGAACCCGACATCCGCTGGCTGGTACTCGACTTCACGCTCGTTGTGGGCCTGGACTCGTCCGCCGCGGATCGCCTCACCAAAGTCAAGTACGCGTGCGACTCGAACCGCTGTAAGATCGTGTTCGCGGCGGTGCCTCGCGCTTATAAGAAGTTCACGGAACACTTGGTCGAACTCTTCGGCGACAACAGCAGCGTGCTCCACATTGCGGCGGATCTCGACAGCGCGCTCGACTGGTGCGAGAACGATATCCTCGGTATCAACGCGTACGACAAGGACAGCTCGCCTGCGAGCTCATGCGCTGCAGACGAAGACGAGTAGACGCACCTGCGGAACCTTCGGCGGTTCATGCCGGACCAGCCGCTGTCGGTGCAGCAGCAACTGCTTGGGTACTTCCGGACGATGGAGATTGAGCAGGGCGACGTGGTCTGGAGGCAAGGCGACACACCAGGCTGCGCGCTGCTGGTGGTGGACGGAGCGCTCACTGCAGTGGTCGAGGAGGAGGCGGGCACGACGGAGGAGGTCTCGGTCGGGTCCCTCGTGGGCGAGTTGTGCTTCTCGACGGGCGAGAAGCGCAAGACGTCGCTCTTCGCTACAAGGCGCAGCGTCGTGTACGTGCTGGACAGGAAGAGCTTCCAAGAGATGCTCGAGAAGGACTGCTACCTGGCCTTCCTCTTCCAGGGCGTCTCGAGGTGGGACTCGGTACATTGAGTATTGATCACGTTCACAGCATAAGCTGATGGCATGACTTCTTGCAGCATTTTGACCGGCGGTCACGCTCGAAACTGTGACCATAAAACTTGTTCGTCATCTTGGAGGACAGTCTGAAGGCTGAAGGATGAAGTCCCTGCCAAAGACAGGGCCAGGAAGGCAAGACGCACGAGTCCGCATTGCGCGGCATGGGGCCACCGCTACATGTATAAATAGTGCCGCCGGTAGAGCTGTCATGATTCATGACTCATGAATACTCACCCACGTTCAGGGCCGCCGATTATGGCATTTTTATTTATGTAAGCCAAGCTGGCTCATAAATAATGGTAGGCCTTCCAGAAAGAAGAGGACATAAATAATGTCATGCAGAAAATGTGTCTCATAAATAATGTTGAAATATCATGATCCTGTATTACTTAAAGTTTGTATTGGTCTCTCTAAATTTCAAGATTTGTTTCTGATAATTTGCCCAATTACAATTATTGCTAGGACCTCTTGACATAAATAATGTTATGGCCAAGCGAAAACGGCCAACATACATTATCCATACTTATTTATGGTCATTACTTTTATGGCCATGCTATTTTCGGCGGCCCTGCCCACGTTGCATGCGTCGGCATATGCGTAGCTGATCCCGGGTCCGTGGCCTGTGTTCAACAGTACCGTGTCACAACCACCCGTCATGCGCGTCACTTGTTCTTTTCCCTTCAGCGCCACACGCACCTCGACAGGATGAGGCTCGCCCTGGCGCTGCTACTGCAGCTTACACTGCTGCTGAGTGCAAGCGCCACCGTGACGGAGGCGGACCCTCGGCACGCGCCGTTCTCGGACATTGTCGGCGTCGCGTGCACCAAACGCTCCGACTGCGGCTACGTGCCAGCGCTCGCCTGCATCGAAGGGTTCGTACGAAGGTCCATTACACTCTACCCCCGGGCTCTAACGATTGTTATCGCTGTAGGTCATGCGAGTACTGCCGCCCTACTGCCCACGACTGCGGAGACTACGCCGGCGACGTGGCCAACCGCTGCCAAGTGGTGGAGGTGCTAAACGAGGCCACAGGCGAGGTGGAGACTCAGTACGGGCTTTCGTCGACCGGCGAGCCCGTGGCGGCCGCCTATTGCGTGGAGAAGAACCTCTTCGCCCCGTTCACGTTCAACGACCTGCTCACGACGCTGATCGCGTTCTCGTGTACGGCGCTGGGTGCGGGCGGAGGTATTGGAGGGGGTGGTCTGCTCGTCCCCATGTACATCTTCGCCGGGCTGAACCCCAAGCACGCCATCCCGCTGTCCAAAGTGACGATTTTCGGCAGCGCGGTGGCCATGTACGCCGTCAACGTCCGCCGGAAGCATCCACGTACGTATGCCTTCGGATAGTCGAGCACTTCTGAGTTTCGGCACCGGGTCTCATAGTTCTGGATGTTTAATGCTTTGTGCAGTGAACAGGAACCGCCCGCTAATTGACTTCGCGCTGGTGGCGCTCATGGAGCCCATGACTCTGGTCGGCACGGTCTTCGGCGTGATGCTGAACCACATTTTCCCCAATTGGCTCATTCTGGTGCTGCTGGTGACGCTGCTGTCGTTTATCACGTACAAGACGGTCCTGAAGGGCAACAAGGTGCGGATTGCGGACTACTTGTGCTCTTGTCGTGGAAATTTTAACGCTCATTGTCGTTAGATTCAAGAGAAAGAGTCAAAGTTGCAGTACGAACTCGTCAAGTCGGCGCTAACAGGCGGTCCCAATAGCGGTGGCCGAGGCCGGACGTGGTCGATCTATCGGGTACGTTTTGCTTGTGGCATTTTCAGGTTTCCAACTCGTTTTTTTTACTGATCATTGGTTGCGTGCCTCGTTTCAGCGGTTCGACGTCGAAGTTGCTGCGCGGCGATGGCTCGAGAAAACCCGCCGATCCCGCAAAGCTCGTCTGATTCGAGAGCAAGACGAAGAGGACTTCCGTTCGCTACCCCCGCTTGTTGTACGCAAGGCCATCAGCTCGGACCTGCTCGTCGGCGACAACCGTCGCTTTGGTACATTCCCATCGGACGACGACCAGAAGACCCAGCGACGCGGAACCATCGAGCGTCGTGAGGGAAGAGTGCTGCCGTTCGAGTACATTTGGCCGCTGGTGGCCTCCTGGTTCATCATCTTGGTGCAGTCGATTCTCCGTGGCGGTCACGGCGCCCCCAGCGCTATTGGTGTGGCGTGCAATTCATCAGACTACTGGGTGCTCACGCTCATGCCACTGACGATCCTCGTGGGGATCTCACTGTACATTGGCTACCGTCTTCGTCTTACGAACCGCTTGAAGGTGGTCAGCGGCTATTGCTTCGTGGAGGGCGATATGCACTGGGTTAAGCGACGTACGCTTGTGTTCCCAGCGGTCTGTACGACTGCGGGAGTCGCTGCTGGTCTGCTGGGTATCGGTGGGGGTATGGTCAAGGGCCCCATCATGCTCGAAGCTGGCGTCTTACCGGCGGTTCAATCCGCGACGGCGAGTTTCATGATCCTTTTCACGGCTTCGTCGACGACGCTGCAGTTCGCTATCAACGGCCAGTTCCCGGGCGAGTTCCAGTTCGACTACATGGTGTGGTTCGCGTTTGTCGGATTTACCGGCGGATTTTGTGGACTGAAATGCGTCGGGTACTTTGTGAAGAAGTACAAGCGCGAGTCGATCATGGTGTACACGTTGGCGGCGACGATTGGACTGTCGGCTGTGGCCATGGGATTCATTGGGCTCCAGTCGACGCTGAGTGACATTGAGAGCGGCGTACACCTCGGCTTCCACGGCATTTGTGACAACGAATAAGCCCTGCGAGCTGTAGCTGACGCTGGTATTAAGTCTAGTTTCGACAGCAAAAATATACGTGCAGTAAGTATCCCAATCCTGTCTACAAAGTTGCATTGGATGAGGAATAGGACCGCAATAGATTTTACTGGCGATTTTTTGCGGGTTACAACAGATCTATAACTCGACCAGCGCACTCATCCTACATTTGGCCTACATTTGCTATAGTCTACACCAGAGGTCCGAAAATACAGTACTACCATATTGTATTGAGTTCACAATCAGACCGTAATAAAAATTACAATTAAGTATGGAGCAATAATAAAATTTGCCGCAATTTCAATATATTGGACTCCAATTCTCCGTCCTCTAACAGAGAATCCTGTCCGTGTGTCACTCCGTCCTGCTTTACGCCCCTACCGCATAGACCTATTATCTCGACTACCTTAGCACGGCGCTCTTGCATATATTATTCACTCACCAAGTCGACTTGAACTGGCTTTTAAACTATAAGAGAAATTACAAATATAGCCACAATCACGCTTTAAATCGCACTTACGTGGTCTATCGGACTTTACCGGGTGTGATTATCACATCCCATTTTGAAAGTTGGCGCGCGGCGGACGGACGGACCGAGGCAGCGAGCCTGGCGGAGGAGTGAACAGCCGACTGCAGCGGAGACTACCATAGGAGTACATTTATACATTTATACATCTACGTAAAGTTCTTTACGGTTTTACGGTTGGAGTTCCGCCTGTTGGGATAACTGGTGCGTTCAGGGCAATCGTGCGTTTATACCGGTAGTGTTTATAGGTGCTAATACACCAAGAATGTGTGCGAGCGACGCATTTAGACGACCGAACGCTGCACATAGATTAGCTGATAAAAACGGCTCTGAGCATGTGCAGCATGCGTGGTGTAGCTGGCAATCGTGCTGTATTCATTTGGAGGAATCAAGCATTATAATACACCCATTTGAGTAGTCGCGTGGTCAACTTCAGTTTCTCCTACGTAGGTGCATCACCAGCGCGCGCATCGCGACTTTTGATGTTTTTATTAAGCTGATTAATGGCAGGATCTTGCTACAGTCCGACACTCGCTTCCATAAAAACGATAGTCGCATCAGCCGAGAGACAACAATGCACTCCAACTCAAATCATTCCAGGTGCCCTAACTCGCGCTTCAACAAAACAATTTCAGAAAATGCTGCTCGAGTTGCGCGCAGCGCACAACAGCATGGTCGTGCGCAAATTTCAAATTACTGTTATTAAGTACTGTACGCCATGCACTAAGAGCAATAACGAGATGCACAGTATGATAGGTATAGCGTGCAATAGTAGTGAGACTGGCAACACATGCAGCTTTCAAAACAAATACGCGCTGCTACCCTCGATACATGTACCGTAAACTGCTGCAGCGTGCACATAATACAGCTTACTAATAGTGTAGACATTGTCGTTAGAGCAGTATATATATATATATATACGATACACAACAATCTATCTATCGAAGACGCACAGTCGCTACCGATTCGCATTAAGTCGAGCTTAAATTTCAATGTCTATTTGAACTGTTATCGCGCGAACTAGCATTACTACATGTAGCGCGTCGTGCAGTGCGTAAATTCATTTTGGTAAAGTTGCAGTCTTTCAGTGCTAACGTAGTAACAACACTAGAGTATGGTTACACCAGTTTGCAACGCAGTACTTAAGTATAAACCACACCCAACCATAGTTTCAATACGAAGTACTTTTAATATTGTTAGTACTTGAAAGTAACGTAAACACGTAGCGGTCACTACACTGTACTAAGGCATGTCTGTAACAATGCAGCTCGACTCGCAGGTGATCGTGTTAAGGTGATCAATAATACAACGGCAACGATATTCAGTTCACTCGATGTTTAGGTACAAAATTGCTTCGTGAGCGACAGAGCGACATTTGAAAATAAGCTTGATAGAAAAACGTATGTCTATTGTTTGCTTCTGAAGCACGAAGTTATAGCAGCGAATGCGTCAACTGTATCGGCACATTGTTGTGGAAATTAAGATGATGCATATACTTTTAAGCTTTAATTTATATTAGCTAAGCTATTCCAGCAACCCGTGTGGTCAAAGCGCCCGCGTAGCGGGCGCCCAGAGCGCCAGTTCTCCGTCCTCTAACCGAGAATCCTGTCCGTGTGTCACTCCGTCCTGCTTTACGCCCCTACCGCTTAGACCTATTATCTCGACTACCTTAGCACGGCCCTCTTGCATATATTATTCACTCACCAAGTCGACTTGAACTGGCTTTTAAACTATAAGAGAAATTACAAATATAGCCACAATCACGCTTTAAATCGCACTTACGCGGAGTCTATCGGACTTTACCGGGTGTGATTATCACATCCCATTTTGAAAGTTGGCGCGCGGCGGACGGACGGACCGAGGCAGCGAGCCTGGCGTACAGGAGTGAACAGCAGACTGCAGCGGAGACTACAATAGTGAGTACATGTCTACATTTATGCATCTACGTAAACTACTTTACGGTTTTACGGTTGGAGTTCCGCCTGTTGGGATAACTGGTGCGTTCAGGGCAATCGTGCGTTTATACCGGTAGTGTTTATAGGTGCTAATACACCAAGAATGTGTGCGAGCGACGCATTTAGACCACCTAACGCTGCACATAGATTGGAAGCCCTCCAAAACTCTCACTATCGTGGTCGCATCGCAAATCTCAGAGCCAATTAACAGTGGGGGACACCATCGAGGGGTGTCGACCTCACCCACACACGACCATTATTTTCGTCCTCACGACGAAAAAATATAAAGAAGCAGCCCAAACACGGCTGGATGCGCATTGGTATTCGCGTCAAAAAATGTTTTACTGTGGAGATCGTTACTCGGAGTTGCCGCCAACGATGGCATGAGTTGCCATCTGGTAATGACCTGTCAATGTTCACATAACTTCTTAATTGTATGTACACCAAATGGTGCAATCATTAATCTGAGCTTTGGAAGCTAAGCCAAGGCTTCGATTCTACGAGTATCTACGTTTTAATGTGATTGGGCGATAGATCAGACCGAGCTGAATCGATTGGTGCCTGATTTGCTTGAAAATTCCAATATTAAGTTGGTCAAAAAGGCAAAACACCCCTCGATGCTGTCCGGATCTGTAAGTAGAGATTGTGCGCCCTGTTCCATTGTTATGTGTGGCGAGCTTTAGTTAAAGCCCTCCAAAACCCTCGCAAAGCAGTCCAAAATATTTGTAGTATGATAAGAAAATTGTATGTTAGAGAGCACTTATTTCGGATCGTAGCGTTGAGTTTCGCAGCCAGCCATACCAAGATGAACCTGTCGGCCATCATTGCTCTGGCAACAGAGCGCCGTCGGCGTAGGCGCGTCACGACGCGTTTACTGCTGCTTCTTCGACTACGTATCCTGAACAAGGAGCGCGGGCGCCTTTCAAGTGCTGCCCTCGTGGACCCATTGGAGTCGCCATGGCATGTTCTCTACAGAAGTCGCCACACTACCAGCTTTGTTGCCACAATTTCGCTACCTCCTGTTGCTTTCGATGAGCTGCTCCGCGTTTTTTCGCGGCACTACATCGTTAAGTCTGGTGTAGGCAAGGCTGGAAGTCGAAATCGCGCAAAGGGTGCTCGCGCGGCAGCCCCTGGTTGTAGGTGCGCTCGACCGCCTCCCACTCGTTAGTACCTAGCGGTAGGACTTGCTCGACTGCGGAGAGCATTCGGCTGAGCTCGGGCCCGGTCCAGTTCTTGCCTCGGCCGGTCTTCTGCTTGGAGGGTGGCATGGGAGGCGAACGAAAAGGAAGTGAGAAGCGCTATCGATGTTTAACAGCGGCGGTGGATCTGCTTAACCATTCATTTAGGTTGCGGCGGCGCACAATTTGTGGAGACGGTTTTGTGGTCTCCACAAATTGCGATGGCGTTGTGCACGCCTAGCCCTAAATTTGCGCGATCGATGTGACGCGCGCATACTTTTGGATGTGCAGGTTTTGGAGGGCTTCCATTAGCTGATAAAAACGGCTCTGAGCATGTGCAGCATGCGTGGTGTAGCTGGCAATCGTGCTGTATTCATTTGGAGGAATCAAGCATTATAATACACCCATTTGAGTAGTCGCGTGGTCAACTTCAGTTTCTCCTACGTAGGTGCATCACCAGCGCGCGCATCGCGACTTTTGATGTTTTTATTAAGCTGATTAATGGCAGGATCTTGCTACAGTCCGACACTCGCTTCCATAAAAACGATAGTCGCATCAGCCGAGAGACAACAATGCACTCCAACTCAAATCATTCCAGGTGCCCTAACTCGCGCTTCAACAAAACAATTTCAGAAAATGCTGATCGAGTTGCGCGCAGCGCACAACAGCATGGTCGTGCGCAAATTTCAAATTACTGTTATTAAGTACTGTACGCCATGCACTAAGAGCAATAACGAGATGCACAGTATGATAGGTATAGCGTGCAATAGTAGTGAGACTGGCAACACATGCAGCTTTCAAAACAAATACGCGCTGCTACCCTCGATACATGTACCGTAAACTGCTGCAGCGTGCACATAATACAGCTTACTAATAGTGTAGACATTGTCGTTAGAGCAGTATATATATATATATATATATATACGATACACAACAATCTATCTATCGAAGACGCACAGTCGCTACCGATTCGCATTAAGTCGAGCTTAAATTTCAATGTCTATTTGAACTGTTATCGCGCGAACTAGCATTACTACATGTAGCGCGTCGTGCAGTGCGTAAATTCATTTTGGTAAAGTTGCAGTCTTTCAGTGCTAACGTAGTAACAACACTAGAGTATGGTTACACCAGTTTGCAACGCAGTACTTAAGTATAAACCACACCCAACCATAGTTTCAATACGAAGTACTTTTAATATTGTTAGTACTTGAAAGTAACGTAAACACGTAGCGGTCACTACACTGTACTAAGGCATGTCTGTAACAATGCAGCTCGACTCGCAGGTGATCGTGTTAAGGTGATCAATAATACAACGGCAACGATATTCAGTTCACTCGATGTTTAGGTACAAAATTGCTTCGTGAGCGACAGAGCGACATTTGAAAATAAGCTTGATAGAAAAACGTATGTCTATTGTTTGCTTCTGAAGCACGAAGTTATAGCAGCGAATGCGTCAACTGTATCGGCACATTGTTGTGGAAATTAAGATGATGCATATACTTTTAAGCTTTAATTTATAAAAGCTACGCTATTCCAGCAACCCGTGGTCAAAGCGCCCGCGTAGCGGGCGCCCAGAGCGCTAGTTCTGAGGCATCTATAGAGTAAGTAAACACCCGTGAGCCTTCCTGATAACCTGACGAGCCCGGCAATAAACACCCGAACCAGTCGACAGATGCAGAGACCAAATGAAGCCGACCAGGAGCGGCGATTAACAGACATTTCCTCACTGACGCACACCGATATTGCTAAGTGGATTAACGATAAACAAGAGTGGCTGCCCCAACAGCAGCACTACTACAGACACCTTACAACATGCAGTTAAGCGCATTTGCCGAAGCTCCGACAGTATATATAGCCCTAGGTAGAGTAGTTAGTTTGTTAGCGTTCAGCCCTGGCAAGTAAACCGCGCCACCGTATTGGTGACGTCACCCTTCCGCCGTTAAACACTCTGTGGGTATTATGCTTACATGCTGATATGAAAATAGGGGGGGGGGGCTGTGGACAACATGACACATTGGGTGCCTTTAATTTATTCGTGTAAGATAGAAATATCCAAATTTTATTATACCATCTAACTAAACCTGAATTATGGATGTCAAATATGTTATGGTTTGGGTGAATATTTGCGTCAAATATGATATTTGGTCCCTCTATGGGTTTACAGGAAGTATTCCACTCACACGATCGCCTTTGTTGGCTGCGTTAGGAGATCCAACCTTCATTTACTGACGTATCTTACTACTTTGGGCGTGGGAACCTTTTTTCATATTAATTGTCAATAATTGGTGCAATACTGTATTGTATTGGAGTCCGTGATCTCCAATAATAAAAATTTATACGGCAAAATCCAATTATTTATTGATTCGCAATTATTATTTCGGACCTCTGCCCTACACACTCGTTCGTCACGGCGGCTGAAAAGCTGGACACGCCAATCGCAGTTCTAGCCAGAGCCAAGTCACAACACAAGTTACAGTAACTCATGCAAAGGGTGACCCGCGCTACTGAACACCTTTGGTGTTCATGCAGTGGGTCCAGTGCTGCAGCATTCCTGCGACCAATGCACATCACTCGGACGAGTACGTCCACGCTGGAGGTTTGCCCTCCAGCATCGCTGGCGACTAGCGCGTGCCTCACACTTGGCGCAGGAAGTGACCGGAGTTCGAGATTCACCTTCACCCGTCAACGCGCGTCGAAAGTATGGCATTGGATGAGACACAGCTCAGAGCTGGGTGGTCGACGAAGGACAGCCAGCATCTTACTTCATTCCCGAATCGACCGCGCTCTGAACACGTCGCCAGTCATCAGCTTCTTCGAGCGCATGGTCGCCATCACCCGCCGCCTTTCGCCCGAGCTGCCCCGCTGTGACTCCAATGTGGAGCGGTTCCGCGCTCGTCAACGGCGTATGCATCGCATCAACCAGCGGGAAGACGACTCGACACGAAGCTCAAGAGCAGACAGTTTGGATGAGCGCGAAGGTCGCAGGCGCAAGATCTCAGCGAATTGGAGCCGCCAGCAGGAACGCACGAAGTCGCACGACGACGGCAACTGGCACCAGCCCGCCGGCACGGAGGTGCACATGGGCTACAACGCCTTCGACTTCTCGACGTGCCCTGAAGCTTTCTTCATGGAGGAAGATTCGGATCAACAGGGTCATGAGACTCTAATTTGTGGACACGTTTCGTCTCCTCAACACAGTGGTGTGGATTATGCTGAAAAGGAGGACGCGTCGTTGCTGAAGGCACATGTGGATCACAGATTTCAGTTGTACTGGTATGTGTAAGTGGGGAATTCTGGAACCTCGAAAATCTTGCGAGCCTCCACACCAGCTACCAACTATGGATCTGTTCATGTGGACGCCCCTGTTAGCCACTCTACATTTAAAACCTTTATCCCAGCGCAACGGCGAGTGCAGTACTACATGTAAGCGCTGCAATGCGTACAACTGTTTCTAGGATCCACTAAAGAAATTCAAGGATTTTCATAAACGCAAAAAAATGTATGAGTTCTTATCCTTATACTGTACATATTAGTTTTTACGAAACATGCAGGTGCATCGTCACAGTTCCCTGAGAACAATCCGAAGTTTCGACGCAGCCAATGCGCTGGCCCTGATCGTTCACGCAGGAGGGCCACCGACCTGTGAATCTGCAACCATCGATTCGGCGGTGCCTTCAACAGGCACGGCGTGTTTCATTCGTCACATTGTAGTGTATGTACCTGTATCTCGGGGCACGCGACGAAGCAGTTCAAGTTGGGTTGAGCCGCTAGAGACTCTGATTAGCGGAAGGCGCTTCACGTGTCGGACCACCTCGCCAATCAGCGCTACGACCGGACCACATGGGGGCAGCAAGTTATCTTGGGATAAGATTCGGCGACCTACTGAGTTGCAAACTGTAATCAGTCTCCCATTCCCCAATTGGAAGCCACTCGGACACTTTGACCAGCATGTACCAGTCCCCGCTGCCCTCCATCTCGCCAAGCAACGCCCAGTTCAGCAACGCGTCCGCTGCGATTGAGCAGTTCCGCCTGCGTCAACGCCAACTCTGTCGTGGACAGCACCAGCACAAGCAGAGCAACGCTGGAAGTCTGGAGGTCGAGAATGGACGCGTCCGCAAGATTCCCGCCAATTGGCGGCGCAAGCAGGAGCAAACGACACACTCTCGCTACGGCTACGAAGACGGCAACTGGCCCAAGGCGGCAGGTACCGAGATGCACATCGGCTTCAACGCCTTCGACTTTTCGTCCTGTCCGGAGGCGCTTTCCGACATGGAACAGCACGAGCAGGACAACCAAACCGCGGTGTGTGGAGACAACCAGCAGCTGAATTACGTGCCAACGTCTACTACCGTCAGAGTGATGGGAGTTCATGGTCAGGGATTCCGGCAGCCCAGCAGCCTCATGCGACCGTCACCGCTCCATCTGCAAGCAACGAGAAGTGCCTCAGAACACTAGGCCAACTACGACGAAATACGGCGTGCTCTGTACCATCAGTCGCAGTAAATTTGCGCGAAAGTAATTTGTTTTTGTACATTTCTTAGACTTGCCATATTTAGACACACATCAACTGTAATCGACATCACATCGCTACGTAACATAAAAAATAAACGCAAGTTTCACTACACTTTTGTATGTAACTTTTTTTCTTGACTCATTTTTTCTAGTGCTCTACACAAAATAGAGCGCCTTTCACTTTGAGATTCGCTTCACTTCAACAAAGATGGACGCTTCACTACTACGCACAGCGAATAACCAAGGTCAAGGTAGCTCCGCTACCCGTGTCAAGATCGCTGCAAACGACGGAACCTGCTTCCACACCAACATGAATGTGGTGATCCCAGAGTTTGGAATCTGTCAAGTACCCCAGCTGGCTGTTGTTGGAGCCAAGGAGAAAGGGGCATCTCAACCGGAAGCTCCTTTGACTTCTCTTACTGTTTGCCTCCAAGCGCTTTCGGATGGTGGTGGGCAGTTGTTTCACAGGATTGGCTGGTCTCTTCAGGAGCTTTCGTTGATATTTGCTTGGCAGTTTTACAGAAGCGAGAGCGATGTACTACCGACCATCTTGAGGGCATGCCCCAACTTGACAAGCCTCACTCTTCGGAGCGACCCTGTCCTCGATCTGGATCGGTTTGCAACGATGTACGACAGCCTTGGTGACGCACAGCTGCCAATACTCACTACTCTCAAGTTTCGCCGCTTCCGCGATTTTGGGGCGTTAAAAAAGTATAAAAACGATACAGTATGTGTATACTTACTTGTATATATATCAGGCCCAGTAGATTGGCATCCATGTGGTGAATTGCCTGCGACTCCACTGTAAGAGTGATCCCTACTATGACCGCCTACTGTATCATGACACTGATCAGTGCAGCTTTGGACTGGTATGACAATTTCTCCTTCGTTACCGGTAGATAGTCCCCATTGTGGGCCATGGTCCTCCTATTCGTTTCCACTCCAAACCTTTGATTCCCTGTCGATAACACTAGCAGCTCCACGAGTTGTCGCGTCGTTCGTAGCGCAGGTTTCCACAAGCACGCCTACAGCTCCGGCAGCGTCTTTTTCTGTCTGATCTTTAAGGTCAGAATGGGCCAGACTGTTAGCGCCTCGTTATGACTCGAGACAATAGCTAAACATACGTAAATAGAGGATCTCTGAACACACAATGACTCGAGATAGCCACACTGCAGTACGTGGTGCCGAGCGACTCAAGCAATGGAATTATGGTAACCAACTCGCTAAGGTCCCGGATAGGCTGGCGGTGAGCCCCATTCTTCACTTCGATCAATAATTTGCGAATACCGTGGAAACACGCTTCAAGGAGACCCACGAGGGCACCGAGATCTTCAATCGTGTCGAAGGATAATTTTAAACCGTCACAAACTCGGGTCTTCATCACGTGAGAGTCGACGACGTGCTGCCTCCAATTCTGTCTGTCTGTCCGCAACTGAAAGGATGCACGCTTCGTGCCGATTTTATCGATCTGGATCGTCTCGCCGCTGAATTGGAGCGGCCTGGAGCCACCAATGCCGACGATAGTTCAATCATCTCTTCACTGAATTTGTGTTATCTCGGCGATTTCGGGAGCGGAAGAGGCGTTTTATTCGCGCAACATTTGCTACATCTCCACCAATCGCTCGATAAACCCATTCAAGAACGAAACGCTGAGCGAGCTGTGGGCCTCTCCGCGCCAAAAAAACACCGTGCTCGAACACCTCAAGCTGGTCGTGTCGGAAAGAAACTTCAGCGCCATTTGGAGGCGGCGCTTCTACCAGCTGAACCGCCAAGTTCTACTGCCGCGTCCACTGCCGATAGCGTCCAAGCTTGCCTTTTTGAGTTCGCCGTGGCTTGAAGGGAGGGGCAATGGCAAGGATACAAGGGCTCCTACTCGTCTGGGTCAAGGCGTCATCTCGCTGATATTCGAGTTTGCAGCTACGCGCGTGGTTCGGTCCGTCAAGGTGGTGTACCACACGTAGCGACGTCTTGCGGTGTGAAATGCAGTGAGATGAAGGCCAATGCTGTAGCAAAGCCATCGAGTAAGTTGCCCCTTGTGCCGTGATTCAGCTCAAGCTTGGATCAGATATTACATGTAGGTCAGTCAACCTTTATATATAAAAAAACCGTCATGGTCAGCAGTTCACGATTATAATCTGTTTTTCTAACGTAAAGTTAACATTCGATGTCCCCTCTTTTCACTTAGGGCGGCGGCCATCTGCCATGACTTCCAGTGCTTGGTAGAAGTCGATGCATGCGCGTAGCTGTTGAGCCGTGTAGCCTCGAGTCAGAAGCAGCGCCTCCAAGTCACCCACGGGGAGAACCCCCAGACTGCGATCCATCGCGAACTCTACTACCAGACGGTAAATCGCAGGCGTGGCGGTAGTAGAGCCGCAGTTGTCCGCAAATATCAGCGGCAACGTCGAGGTGTCCGTACCCCATCAGCAAAATCAATTGACTTCAATGATGATCTTTTGCTAGGATTGAAGTGGACCACACTTGTCACTTGTGTTTACACGAGCGGGCACCTTTGGCGTGATTGGATGGGCAATTGTAATCTGCCGCATCGGATGAGAATCGCTATAGAAGTGTCGAGTTTTGCTGCTTGGTCGTTGGTGCTTGGGCGCCAAGGGATTTCTTCAGAAACACTCACTTCTGAACTGGAGATCTAGGAAAGTCAAAGTCAAAATTTGCACCATGCTGCCCAAGTTGTCCAAGGCACGCAGTGTCAAGTTCCAGACGGCGGAACCGGAGCCAGCCTTCATTACCGCTCGACGGAACGCGCTACAAGATCTCAAGAACATCAACGCTATCCACGTTTCATGTGCACCCAAAGGGCGGTTTGTGGTTGAGGTGTTCACCGATTCTCTCCACTGCCGGACGACCGCCAACACCATCTCGACGAGCTCGAGTACGTCGGTCGTCTACCACGACGTGTCCGTGACCTCCCAGAGTCCGAGTGTGCGGATTAAGCGCGACTTGGAGGAGTTCATCGACCTTCGCGACAACCTGTACAACATCATGTTTGCAGCTCACTACCGACAGTACTGCAGGTTCTGTCTCGGGGTGCTGGACTCGGTAATCAGCGGCGTGGACCCCGGCGGCTTCTTCTTTACATTGTTCGGAGAAGAGCGCGCCGCCCGCAAACTCACCAAGTTCGTCGAAGATTTAGTCGAGCCCACCCTCCAGCACGCCTGCGCCAACACCCAGAACTGCTGCTCCGCACAGATTTGGGTCCCTCAGGCCATCCAAGCCTTCCTCTTTGGTACAGATACCAACTCGAGTCGGTGATACGTACATGTAGCGGTGTTCACGTACTTTTCAATTATTTGTCACACCTGTTGTGTACATTTCAACAATTTACATGTTATTTTTACCAATACCAATTCCTATTTACAATTATATTGTAAAATATGAGCTTGATAGCCATTCGAGCAATGTCGGGCGATAGTGAGGAACCGGAGCGCAAGCGGCAGCGGCTGGAAGCCTCCGAGCCGCTCGTGATGGACGTGGATTCCCCCGCAAAATGGGACTTTCTGGCTCCCTGGTGCGAGGAGCTCAAGGGCCAATTGGTCTCAATCCCAGGCGACTTCATCCGAGTCCTGGGGCCGCGTAGTAAGCGCGAGAAGCCATTTCGGTTTGACTTGGAGGGCAGTGACGAGGAGGAAGAAGCAGAGGAAGAGAAGGTTGACTCTGAAGAGGAGGAGAAGGAGATCGAGCAGGCTTTGTGGAGAACGCGGGAGGCCCTCGAGCTGCTGTCGCTGGTGGCGAAAGTGGACCCGCGAGCGTTCCACATGCTCATGACTCAGCAGTGCGGCCTGCGACTCGACGACGAGGACAGCGAAGAAGAAGAGGAGGAGTTCAGGCCTGTGATCCCTGGAGAGGGAGAAGATGATTTTGTCTTTTTTTATGACGAAGACAGTGAAGGTGGAGAAGAAGACGATGATGATGGCAGTGAAGGTGGAGAAGAAGACGATGCCACCGGGGACGATGGACTGGGAAGAAATGCCAACTATCGCAGAACTGACCGAGGTGATCAGAGCCGAGCTGAGAGCGACTCAGACGACGCTGGAGCCGAAGAAGAGGACGATAATGCAGTTCCAAACGATCACGACGAAGAAGAACGCAATCATGGACATGAGCAAGAGGGAGACGAAGACGAAGAGCACGATGACGTCTTTGTACTTCCACCTGATACGCTAAAGAGCGAGCGACGGCGTGAGCGTGAGACGTTCATTTCCCCTCGCTTCGACTTTATTTCGCTGCGTAACATACCCGGAGAGCCGGAAATCACTGGTTCATTGTTCGCAGAGTGGGAGAAGTTGTTTCTGGCCGATGCTCCAAAATACCAGCCCAGCGCAGCGTACAAGAACGCAAAGCAGTGCATTTTGGACATGCTGCCAGTTGATCGCAAGATTCACCCTCGCATTCGGCGCTCTCTGGAGATCCCTGTGTCGCTAGAGTTCAGCGACTGGTCCCAATCCACAGATGAAGTTGCGGGCCACTTGAACGAGCTGACCGCATTTATGGAGGAAATGCATCACCGCGCTCAGAAGGTGGATTCCACAGCAGTGCAAGATGTGCGGGACTGCGCAAGTACTTACGTGTACTGCTTGGCGCAGCTTTCCATGACCTTGAGTCACAGGGGCAATATGACTCGATTGTTGGTCGATCGCTTGCTGCGGGTGCTGGGCTGTGGCGTTCTCTTAAGTGAGATTCACATGTATCTGCGCGATCAAGCCACGGCTGACTCTGACCCAGCCCTGAAACGTGACAGCTTGGCAAAGCTGCTGACCGGAATGCTCGTTCGGCCGGCTAGCCCGACGCAAACGCAGCTGCCTTCATTCTCTGCTTTGAACATTGACTGTGAGCGTGCCGCACCCTGGCAATTTGAGGCGCTGTGCTCGTCGTTAGCTGTTTCCCAGGCTTCTGTCGCTGAGCTGACCCTAACTGGAGCATGCAACAGCCGGATGAAGGATGAGCTGCGGCGAAGATACTGGAAGTTACTGGCACAGACATTTTTTCATACGTGCTCGAGCAAACAAGGCCCCTTTTCGTCTGTGCGCGGTTTGCGCCTCCCCGACGCTGAATTGACAATGGATGACGTGGAGGAGATCACTGCTGTTCTCCAGGAGAAAGAGCATCAAGAAAAAATAGCCCAGCAATGGAGTATCTGCCGAAAGAGTTGGCTATTGCGTGCAGGCACGCTGGTGCACTTTACAGAGATGGATGGAGCTGAGAGAGTTCTGGCTGCTGGTGACCCTGCCGCCTTACCGTGCGATACCCCAGTGGAGCTTGTGGAGAGCAACTCGGATAACAGCAAGGACGACACCCCAAGTGAGTCGTTGGGCGTGATCATCCCAGGCTACGGACAGTGTCGTGTGTCCCGCGACAGTGTAGTCGCTGTATCCAATGGCGACCCTGACAGACCATCGAAGCCGATCGGGGGGCCCCTAACGTCGCTGTCCCTTTCGTTAAAGTCAGAGGCGTTTGGCTTGCCAGGCCTGATCAAGCAAATCGGATGGTCCCTTGAAAAGCTTTCGTTGTCGTTCCACCACGAGGTGGACGTGAACGCGATGGTGGCGACCATACTGAGCTCCTGCCCAAGAATGACAAAGCTGTCCCTGTCTGAATGCTTCATCGATTTGGATTTCTTCTCCACCATGTGCGAAAGTGTTCGTGGCCCTGATGGCGAGATTGCACCGGCCATTCGGACGCTGAGGTTCCAAGATTACTTTGGGCTTGGTGATGGTGAAGGGAAGCTGTTCATGAAGCGGCTTGGAGATCCGTCGACGCGGCTGGCGAAGGATTTGAGGGAGCTTTCTCTGCTAGCGGACGAATACGCTGAGCCTTTGGACCACCCGACGCTGAACGAGCTGTGGGTGGCTTTGGGGAAGAACACAACCCTCGAGAAGGTCGAAGTGATGGTGTCGCGGACGATGATGAGTGCGATCTGGAAGCGCCGACTGCGTCAGTTCCACGGCCAAGTTCTACCTCCACAGCCACTGCCGCTTCCGAGCAAGCTGGCGTTCCTCAGCGTCTGCCATCCTTCAAGTGTCAAAAAGACCTCATCCGCAGCTCATCAGCTGGATCGACGAGTTCTGTCACTGATCTTTGAGTTCGCAGCAACTCGTGTCGTCCGATCCGTTAAAGTCTGGTAGTTGGTTTACGGTAAATAACCGAAGATACTTTTCTTACTCCGGAGTACTTCGAAGTATATTTTTTTTTGTTTACAAAAACCGCATAAGTGAATGAACCCTCTCTTTAGTTAAATCAAGATAAAGAGTCGTACCGTACACAGCATAAATACGTCCCTCGCTATCTTGTGTCCACCACACCGTTCAATTTTGCGCGCCAAAGCCAACGGTCTCATTCCCAAGAGATGGAGAGCATGATCGCGAGCCCTGCCGAGGGCGCTCCCCGACGTCCGCGCGGGCGCCCGCCCTCTCGCTCCTGGGCTTTCTTCACGACACTCGTGGAGCCGCAGAAGCAGCCGTCGGCCACGTGCCGCCACTGCCAGCAGCAGGTCAGCTACCATAAGAAATGGGCCCAGGCGCGCACCCATTTGATGAAGTGCGCCCAGTTCCTGCGCTTCATCGACGCGCTGCCGCCCAGCGACGTGCCCGAGTGGTACCTGGCGGAGATCAACCGGCGCCAGCAGAGCCTTGCGCTCAGTCGCAGCGCGCCGTCCACGCCCGTCCCAATTCCAGTCGCAGCGGTCCCATTTCCAGCCATGCAGCATCAGATTTCGACTCCGACGGCGAGTTTCAAGGCCATCCAGCCGGCAATGGTGCCCATTACCATGGTACCCAATGTGCAAAATGGGCCCGTGAAGGCGGTGACAGTGGCAACAGGGCAAATTGATACCAAGACTTTGGAGGAAAATGTTGCCATGCACTTGTTCACGACCATGGACCTGGACCAATTGGTGAAGACGGAGAAGGTTCAAGTTCCCTATTTGATGCACGCTTTCCAGGGTTTCGGCGGGGATTTTGGGCTCCCGACCAAGGAGAAGCTGATGACGGAGCTTCTGGATAGGTGCTTCGAGCGTGTGAAGGGACAAATGGACGGCTTTTTCAAGAGTGGAGTGGTGCCTGTGAGTGTCTCGATGGATACGACGTCATCTGCAAGTGCTGCGGACGGTTTTGCTGTGAACTACATGGCCAACTTGGCAAGTTCGGGCAATTTCCCAATGTTTGTGGAGTCCGTCAAGTGTCCGAGTAGCGGGGATGCAGGTGCCGATGCGGAGTGGGCGGCACGTGACGTGGCCCGAGTGGTGAAGAAGATGGCGAGTCCGGTGGCTGGGTGTGTCCTGCCTTGCACGCTACCGCAGAGTAGACAGACGCGTGAAGCTCTCGAGAAGCAGTTTCCAGCGATGTACTTCCACGGGTGCATGCGAGACGGGCTGCTGGCACTTGTACGCCAGATCTTCGTGCCATCTAGTGGAGCCTCAGATACCGACAGGAAGCGCAGTGCGGCGCTACCATTCTCGCAGGATTTACAACAGTTCGCGTTGCAATGCGCAGATTTGGCGTTTTTCCTGCCTGGACGCCAAGAAAAGTTTCCCTACCTCCGTGATGTTGCCACCAGCGCTGCCGATTTGATGCACGTGACCGTGAGACGACGTTTGACTGTGGAGGACGCATTTATCGCAATTCTTCAAGCCGAACCATTTCTTGACGCTGAAAGCATATTGAACCAGTTATTTGCCCCATCGATCGAAGACACGAGCTCGAATGGGTTTCACGCTCACCAGCCGGCCAGTATCGCGCATTTGCAGACTCAGTTAACGCGGATTGTGCGCAGTCCGCAGTTCATCGAGAAGCTACGAAAGTATTTGGAAGTTCTTCGTCCCGTGCACGAGCTAGTATCAAGATTGTGTGAAGATGCCAGTTCGACGTCGCTGCCTCTGTCCGAAGTATACTCGACATTTTCTCAGCTCGCTCAGCAGTATGCAGCAAGTACGTTGCTACAGCCGGACGAGAAAGCAGGCTTACAAGCTCTGGTCCGTCAGCTACAGGAAAATGTGCTGGGTTCAGCACACCTACTGGCGTATCTATTGGACCCCGTTCTCCTTGGTGAGAATTTACCTGTGGATACAAAGGCAGACGCCGAGCAGAAGTTGATGTCTTCCTGCCGTGCTGATGGCTCTCCACTGTCCGATACGGATAAAGAAGCGCTATACATGCAGTACATGGAGTTTAAGAAGGCAGCTTTCAACCAGAAGACCCACAAGGCCGAGACGCTGGTTTTCCGGACATTGAAGGAGCGCAAGAAATCGTCGCTGGAATTCTGGTTTACGGAGGGCGCGAAGTGGCCCGCGCTGCAGGCGATCGCCTGTCGGATCTTCGTGATGCCAGTGTGTGCGTTTAGCTCGACGCGTGTGATTGCTGAGTCGAGTGTGGAGCCGCTGCTCCTTCGTGAGAAGACGGACCCTCTCACGAGCGCCAAACTGACGTATGTACGAGTAAATGCCCGTCAGCTACAGTTGGCGGAGGCAAGTGGCAGTGTACTCGCTCCTGCCGTGCAGAACCCTCAATGTGAAGACAACGCCAAAGACATCACGGCCAGTATGGTGGTATAACACAATTCCCCGATAATAATATGTGCCACATAGCTGTCTGATGTTTGGTTCCATGTTTGGTGGTGAGGAGGAGAAGGCGTGTGCATGGTATTCTGTTAGTCTTGTGAAATACTTCACAGTACCTTGCTTCTCCTAGTACGTGGCCTGGGGCTCCCTCTCTGTAGCTACGTACTTGTATTGCTTCATAGCGCTTCGCGAGAGCCTCGTATTCTCGTCGCTTCTGTGAACTGCCGTCCCAGCGCCGTGAGGTACGCAGGTGATCGTTCCTTCCTGAATAACAGCAAAAATGCCACCTGTTCGTGAGGCCTGTTGCATGGGCACTCGATTCGCCGTGGAGAGTACCGCGCGGCCGTGCGCCGCGTTTGTTGCAGCTACGTGGCCCCTCAATCGCTATTAGCATGTAAACAATGTCAACTGTACAAGCACTTTGGAGTGCTGATGTTTTTAAGTTCACGAAAATGATGTTCGGACTGTAATTTTTCCAGCTTTGGACTGTCAGGTCATATTGTGATATCCTCTAATATAAGTGTTTTTTTTCTCTTTTTCTTGGAAATATTATATTGCGATGCATAATGCGCATTATATATTCGCCGTTGGAGCGCATAAAATGCGTCCATCCAACAAGCTTAATGTGCGGTGACGGCGCAGTCGTTGGCACGAGTAGTGGCCCGGATTTGTCCGAAGATAATTGAATTGAAATGTAGCGTCGTCTACATTGTGTTTAAACGTCAAGTCGTCGATGGGTGAGAGTTTGCTGCAATTGGCCCTTACATAGTCTTAGGCTTCTGCCAACATTCACTAAACAGTGGGTTTCAGACACAGCAAATCGACGAGACGGTAAGTCCTCGAATTCAAACGGCAATAAATGTGATATAATATCTGTCTGAGAATTATTTTGGTGTTAGGTTTTTAAATATACACAAGCATGAGGGCCATTACACCCACCCGGCATACCCTGGCAGGCAAGCAATCTATCCATATTCGTAAGCGTTCAATATAGTTGCCGTCAGTTTAATTAATTAGATTTTAGATTTTGCTACAAGCACAGTCACCAGATCACGAAATTGGCAAGCTCCCCCACCGAGCGAAGCGAGGCGGGCGGTCCCACGTGCTCGGCTTAAACCTGTTTATAGAGCCCCCGCTTGCGGGGCTCCGCTTGGCTTGTATACAAATAGTACGCGTGGGATAATGCTCTACGTGTACTCAATGATAGAGGATATTCAGCGCGATCGAGCCCTGATTTCGCGAGAGGCTTGGTTGGAGTAGGAGGAGGGAGAGCGCAAACAGCACCATAGAATCACGACATGATGTCGCACATTGTGCGACTCATCAGATGTGGTGCGCTGCCAGGATGAATTTGAGCGCACATACTGTAACCCTGAGTAATTGTATAAGAAAGTAATCCTCATTTAATGGTTACAGCATGGCTAGGTACTCTAGCGTTCCTCCTGCAGAGCCACAGAGTCCGCTTTCCGTTTTGCTCATTCCCAAATTTGCTTCGTTGGCCTCAGCTTCCTCGTCTTCTTGCGTTTGTCATGCACTTAAGGCGGGACCCGTCTCGCACCATGAGGAGCTCTTGCCTCGCGTGCTCTTCTCTGACGTCAACGTCGCCGGTTGCAGATTACTCCGAGGCAACGAAGACGTGGATCCGGAGGAACGAGCGCTGATTCCCGTGGCAACCAAACGCTTCGCTGAAAAGGTTAAGCTTTATGCGAAGACGGCAGTGGGGATCCCAAGCTCGCGGTCTTGACAAGTACCTCGACCGCGTCTTCATGGACACGTACAAACAGCACCCCACGAAGCCTGCGCGTGTCATGCAAGATGGGGCTCTGAAAGCCCGCTGGGACACGCGTTGGTACAAGAAAGCTCTGGAAGAAGGACGCATTACAGTCCCTGCTTCATGATAGCTAATGATACGGTGTTAGAAAATGAAGAGCGGAACGTTGGTTTACACAAGAGCAACGATGGTGAAGCCTCATAAACCGGAGAATTGAGGGTTAGAATCTACACTTTTCTTTTGCCTTCTCTGTTTGGTCGAGATCACGCCAACTACCTTTTTGTTACAAACTAGGTGTAGCAGGTTGCCATTGTTCAACGCAGTCCAATAGTATCCAGAACTCGTCTTCCCAAACCGACTCGGACCGGCGGCATAGTGAATGAAATGTACAGTTGCCGCTGCAAGGATAGTCTCCGCTTCTCGTATGTAAAACACTCGGGAATGTGTAGAAACTTTCCGTAGAAAACCTTAGAAACCTGAGTTTGCTGACGATATACCTGCACTGTGCCGGGCTCGCGAAAGATAGAAACAGTTGAAACTCTTCCATGTGACGCCTTAACCGTGATCCCTTGGAGTAGTTGGGGGGTTATGGGGCTGTCCAGTTGCCAACTTAGCGCGTAGCCGTCAGAACTCCCTCCTAGAAGCTCAATGGTCAACAAGTTCAAGCGGTTTTTCAAGTCGCTGGGCGGGAAGAACTCGAATACTCCGTCGGGGTCCTCCAAGACATCAGCCTCTTCATTGCCCTCAGACACTGGGGGTCAATTCGTTAGCGGCCCCTATGGTTCTTCTTCGTCGGTGGCCTTCCACGCGTCCACGTCCAGAAATCTTAGCACAGCGGAGTTGGAGGCGCGTCTGGAGACTTCTGGGTCGCTCACGGGGGCAGGGACGCCCGCCCATACACTGGCGATGATAGACGACTACGTGAAGGGAGGCGTCGTCGACTGGGCCGCTCTGCTATCCAGGATCCCCAAGCTTGTAGCGGAGTGCACCACGTGCTCTAGTCCAGCTACGAAGCGCAACGCGAATAAAGTCCCGGGAGACTTTGCAGATCTCCTTGCTCTGCTGCAGCAAATGGCTGGACGCGAGAACCAGGAGCAAGTGCGACAGTTCTACGCAGGTAAAGAGGCCTTCCCCAGTAGTAATGGTACGCACTCTGCAGTCTTTCATGAAGGATCCACTGCGTACTCATTTCTTATGCTCTCGCTGCAGCTTCGCCGAGTTGGAATCAACGCCGTAAGCTCTTCCGCCAATGTCGCCGTGGACTGCTGCTCTGCTGGAAGTTTGTGGTCGCTCGGCTGAACGACGAGAAGGCGACGCTGCCAACGGAGACGCGCAACATGTACTTCCAGCTCATCGGGATCATCATGGAGCGCGTGGAGTTCCACTTGCCAGGCGGGGGCTTCGAGGCCGACACCCCCATGAACACGAGAACCAAGACGCCAAAGTCGACCGGGAATACAATCGGAGCTGGGATGGGGTGGCTCGCCAACTCGCCCACGGCAACAGTGAACGGCCTGGAGTATAGCGATGAGAACCGCGGTCACGACGACTATGAAAACTCGGAAAACGCCGGCGCGTACACCAACAAAGCCCACGCCAACAGCGACGACAGCGCGGACGGAGAGCGCGACTTGTATCTGTATCGCTGTTTGCTGATCGCAACCTTCAAGTACGCGGTCGAGAACCTGGAGGCTGCGCGACTCAAGCAGCGCGCGTACATCTCGCTGGTCGAAACCAGGTTCTACGCGCGGGTGTTCGCCGTCTGCTACTTCCGCGTGCCGGTGCTTCAGAGCGCGATGCTGGAGCAGATCTTCAACGCCTACCGCGACAAGGAGTGGATCAACCTGAACGCCCACGACTCGCGCGTCGAGGACCTGGCGGAAGAGAACGCGGAGGCTGAGATCTCGCCCAAATACTCCGGTCGACGCCCCTCGACGTCTCGACCCTGGAATGGCAACACCTTTGCCGGTTCTCTCCTCAGGTGGACGGAGTACGGCGGATACATCCTGGCCGAGGAGGGGAGCGGGAACGGAACAAGCACGGCCAAGGTCACGAGTCGCTACAACAACAAACACTATGGAGCTGGAGCGTCAGCGCTACGCAGCGACGAAGAAGAGTTCGTAAGACAGAACCCGACGCTCTTCAAATGGACGCGCTTCTCGCCGTACCTTGGACCGTATCCAGACTCGGACATCTTCCGCATGGCCGACGCGACGCGCAACTGCTGGCTGCAGAGATTGAGTCACGACGGCGAGTTCTTCTCCAAGTTCATGGGGTTCGTGTGTCTCCACGCGGCCAACACAGCGCTAGGCAGCGACGTGGCGTGGACTTGTCTGCCAGGCTACACGCTGCTGATCCGAGTCTCACTCCTGCTGCTGAAGGAGGCGTGCTGGGCCAAGTGGCTGTACGTGAGAGATACCTCGGGTCCGCTGCCTTCGTCCTCCATGGAGATTGAGCCGGGAAGTCAGGAAGAAGAGCGCTTACCCTTTGAACTCGACTCGATCCGCGCCATCCGTACGGTGCTGGACAACGTGGTCCAGCTTCTGCGTAACAACCAGTTGCTGGAGAGCTGCGTGCTGGCCATGTACGAATGCACCAACGTGCTCCACGCCCGCAGCGTCGAAGTGTGCTTGACGCGCTTCGAAGAGTGGTTCAGCGCCACCGCCATGCTGACCGAGATCGGAGGCGCAGACACACGTCGAGGCAGCGGCATGATGGTCTATCGCCTGCCTCCTGGATTCCGCGGCCAGACGTTCGCCACGGGCATGCGCTTCATGCTCTCGAGCGAGAACTGCGAGATCCTCGCCAGCACGCTGCTCTTCCTGTACCACCGCATGGACTACTTCGAAGGCGAGTTGAGACAGAGTATCCTCAAGGCGCTCGTGCAGCGACACATGCTCTTCTTCCTCCACTGGAACGCCGACGTCCGCACCAAATACCACCACCTGCTCGTGTACCGCGTCGTGCGAGCCAACCGGTTCGTTCTCGACTCGCCCATGGATCACCTGCTCATCGGGCGCTGCGCTATCTCGTCTCTTGAGCTGAGCAGGTCCCACGACGACAACAGCGACGAAGACGACGACGGCTACGGACACGCTCACCACGGTAGAGACCACCGCTTCCACGACACTGCGTGCAATCCGACCATGACGGCCGCCGACCTCAACGTCCTCCGGACGGAGCAGGCGTTGTGGAGAGCCTTCGACGCCTGCCTGGCCGTCATCGTATCGCAAGAGCGTCGCTACGCTCGCGAGGGCAACCGCAAGTTCCAGACCGAGCAGCTCGCAGCTCGCAACCGCGCGCTGGCCTTCCGCACCTTGAACCGCAACACGACCGAAGACTCGAATGCTGCCGCCACCACGAGTGTGAACGAGGGGCTCCCGGGTGGCAAACCGTGTCACGAGGTGGAGTTGCTGGACGCGGAACTGCGCCGAGAGCCGCCCTACTACTTGCGCTATCTTCCTGGCGACGAGCTGGCCATGCTGGACGATCTGCGCAGACTCGCCAGCTCGGTCAAGTACCCGCACCACCTCCAGGTCTACGCAGCACACTCACTTCGCTGCTACTCGGACCTCCTGAAGCAGTATTATCGCGAACTCGACAGCACCGGCAGCGTAGAACCCCCACCGCTCGGGTTCTTCTGAGCTCTGTCTCGATCAACGTTGTGCATGTCTCCATGTGTGTTCGTAAGTACCCGTGCGTATTGACCACGGATTTTAGGCTAAGCGATAAATTTCATGAATAGCGAAAGGTGCTCGCATGCTGGACATCGATCCTGTTCGTCTGTGTGGCTTGAAGCCACTGGCTTCCATAGCGTAGTAATCGCGAAATTTGGGGGTAAAGCTGCTACGGAGGCCATTTACTTTGCTGCTATCTTATGGTGTCGCATCGCGTTTGCTTAGATCCGAAGCTTGTAGTATTCGCCAACGCTTTGAGTAGTCAACCTCATCCTGCGAGTGTCTGCTGGACTCGCGTAAGCCCTCGATCTCCAGCGACTGTGCGTACGGCAGACGTCCAGCTGGTTGCAGGGTCTGCAGCGATGCCACAGGAGATACATCGACGGAGGAGCCACCGCTAGCAGTCGACGAGAAGGAGAATTCCAACGCGGAGGGACCGAAACGAGGCGACGATCTGCCCAGTGATTGGGTCTGTTGCTGGTAGCGAAGCTCCAGGCTCGAGAGTTGGCTCTTCAGTTCTTCAACTTTGGATTTCCAGTCGCCGACTTCTTGTTGGCTTTGCTGGAGGCTTTCACGCAGTGCTGCCGCCTCTTCTTCAGCGATCTGAGCACGGACGGTAACCTCTTCGACCACCCGCTCACTAGCCTCGAGCCGTTTGTGCAATGCAGCCGACTGTGCAACTTCAGCCTTCTTGGAGTCCAGTTTCCGTTCGTGGGCAACTCGGTTCGCCTCCTTTTGTACGGCATCGATTTTTTCTTGAAGGTGCACTTCACACCGTCGTAGCTCCGCCGCGTGCTTCTCCTCCATCGCATGAAGCTCGGCCTTGAGCCGCACGGTCTCCAGTGAAAGCTTCTGTTCTCGTTCTTCACATGCTGCGAGCCTTTTGGTTAAATCCGCATTCTTCTTCTCTTCATCTTGAACTCGAGCTTCAAGCTTGGACTTGTCGTTCTGGAGATCGTAGTACGACGTGCACATCGATACCGCGACTGCACCCTTGGACAGCGCAGCCCCCGCCGACGCAGCGGCAATAGAGGCGGTATTCATAGTGTTCTGTTGATTCATTCGCCAGTGAGTCCACTTGCCCCACATACCGCACGCCGGCACAAAGTGCTCGGCTTCGTTCTTGGAGCAAAAAAAGCACTTGCCCGGCTTAAATGACGGCAGAACCGACACCATTTTCCGATCCGAGGTGTCGTCCGTACTAACCAAGCTGCTTTCTTCATTGGGTAAAGTTTCCGCGGTAGTCGTAGGCTTGACAGCAACAGGGTCAGACTTGCTCGATATAGTCGTTTCCTTCTTCTTTTCTGCGGTGCGAGGCTCATTGAAATTCTCTTTCTTCTGCTTCTTCTCAACCGCAGAGACAACGGTTGAGGTCTTCTTGAGAGTCCCCACTTTTTGTGTCGGGGCTACTGCTACCTTTTCCGCCACCTGTGGCCCCATTGATTCGATCGCAGTCGCTGTCGGGACCCGTGCTGATAAAATCTCAGGGTCGAAGCCAGCCGTGTACTCGGATACGATCCGAACGAGCAGGGGGTACTCCCTCTCCATACCCGCCTGCAGCTGTGGGTACAGGAAGCACGATCGGGTCAGGAACGACACGAGCTCTCTCCACGCGCATACGAACCAGCTAAACACGCCCATGGCAATCACGACAGAGGCCAGTAAGAGTCCGTACCCCACACTGTGAGCCGAGAAAATAATCCACGACGCCGGCATCGCCAGCGACATCACCCACAGCAAGAAAGCACCAAGAACCGGTACTACCAGCAGCCACCGCAACCGCCGCGTCATCACCAGCAAGAACACAGTCACACCAGCGCAGTGGCTGAACCACGCCCACCCAGTGGCTTCATCCACGAACTTGAGCGTGTCAGGGAGGGACGTCCAGCCACCCAACGTGAAAGCCCCCCACAGTATCACAGCAACGACAAAAGACGCCGTGCTGTTAGTATTAGCCGCCATCAAGCCACGCAGTGACAACGTGTGCAGCAACAGCCAGCCGTCGTCCTCCCCGCCCTGCAGCAGAGCTTCACCGCCCGCCGACGTGCACGCTACAGCGAGCGTGATACTTTCCCGTCTCAGGCGTCGACGCAGCGCGAACCGTTCTCTTGAATTGTACTCCGAGTAGTACGCGATGGTGTTGAAGACCCAGACCATAGGCACCAAAAAGAAGATGCCCAGCACGCCCTCCGCCCTCCTCGACGGCGGTCGAACCACGAAAGTGAGCGCCGTATAGACTGCAGCAGTCGCCCAGCTGCCGTAGAACGACGACACGTAGCCCAGCGGAGTTACTTTTGGGATCGTGTAGAACGACAGCCCGAAAGTCACGAACATCGCGTCCTAGAACAAAAACATAATAATAAAATAAAAATTCTGGGCATTTCTAGAAAATTAAAATAAAAACTCGTACCCATTGGCAGAGACTTGGTCGCTGCAGAGCGTAGAGCAGCAGCGTGGGGATGCCGCTGGCCACCGACACGAGGAGCATCGTCTGCTCTCTAGCTCGAACCAGATCCCACCGCACCAGCAGGAACATGGCGACTTGAAGCATCTAATATAAAATCATAAAGTCCACGTTAGCGCTCACTTTAGGAATATATATTATAAATTATAGAATTCCCCACCGCTATCAGCACCCGCGTCGGCACGGTCACCAGCAGGTTCTCCACCGGGTAGTCGAGCCCATCAGCCAGTGCGAATAAAATCTGAGAGGCGGCGGCCGGCAGCAGCGAGCGCAGCCACAGCGCCTTCTTGCGCGGGTGCAGCCCCGCCTGGTACGCGCGCTCGAGCGCCGCGCCCTCGAACTGCAGCGTGAACTGGTTCAGCCGCACCGTCGAGTGCAGCCGCTCGCCGCCCTCCTCCTGGCCCTGCGCCATATTGGCTTCGGTTTGTCGATGGACGACAAAATATGAGCGGCTTCAAGGAAATCGTCGTTTCAGCCAATCAGAGAAGAGAAAAAATTTGAAAGGCAGAAGATCGCCATTGAATAATGTACAGTACCAGTGGATAAGCTCTTCAAACGGAAAACACTACTTTCAGTGTATTTTCTGAAGAAGAGAACCTCAGAACCTCGCTAGTTAAATGTAAGCTCCTTCCACAGTACTAAATTGATGATCAGGGTTTGATGGGCCTATTTCCACTTTTTCAAGCCGCTCGGACAGCAAAAGATAACGACCGAGTCTTTCAAAATGTCCAAAGTGGACTGAGGAAAACTGCTACTGACGTATTGTGATTCCGCAGCACACACAGTTGTGGCCACAAATAGTGTGACTAGCTGGTTGCTGGGGCTGCAACAAAGGGACTGCCGTCCCACCTTCGGCTCTTGTCGGCATTTCTCGATTTCGACTGCCAAGATAAGCGTCGGCTACCGTATTTGATCGCCGGTGGCTGACGAGATTGTCATGGGGAGGTTTTCCAATGTTATCCAGCGCCTCTGGCGAGGCTGGACTGCTCTCCAGGTCGAGTTTCAAGGCCGCTACTCGATCGAGAGGCTGAGTAAGCTCAAGAACTACATGGAAAGTGTGAGTGTAGGGCGAGTGACTGCTTTACTACTGCTGTCCCCGCTTCCCTGCCTCATCCTGGCAATTATGGTCGAATCCGTCCCATTGGCGCCACCTGAAGACGGAGTGCGAGCGAACTGGGTCTTTCTCATCCGCTTTGGGTTCGTGACGGGCTTCATGGTCGGCTCGTTGCTCTACCAAATGGGCAAGAACGTCCCCGCTCTCGTAGTGAAGTGGCGCCACACACTCACCATTGCTACGCTGACGGCTCTGGCTGCTGTTGCCGCCTTGTATGGTGTGGCGTCGGCGACCACCTTCCCAGTCCCGTTCAGTATGCTGCTTGCATCGCCCCCATCCGTCCTCGTGTACGCAATCTGCTTCGTTATTATCTGGGGGGAGAAATTCAAGTCAAGCCCAACGATCCAAAAGGAAATGGAGCAGCAGACGACGGTGCTCAACTGCCAACTATCGCTCACATTGATCTACCCCATGTACATCTACGGGTTCACATCGTTCACGGGCGTCTACCAGACCATCTTCGTGATCGTTCTGCCGATTATCAAGCTGACAGCCAAGAACTGGGTCAGTCGCGCGCTCACAGGACACAACGACTTGAAGCCCGAGGCGGTCATTTTCAACGTGGAGGTGTTCAACGCCCTGTACATCTCGAACGCGCTCCAAGTTGCGTCCACCCAAGCGTCGACAATCACCATCATGGCGGTGGATTTCCTACACTTTGGGCTCTCAATGTACGACATCTTGAAAATTCTCCAAGAGGTCAAGGTGGTGATGGCGAAAATTCCCGACGGCCACCCGCACGCGAACGACAATTTCGTCCAGTTGGCAATGCACTTGCTGGAGATCGAGACGCGACACATGAGCAGGACAATGAGCCACTTTGCGGACGCTTCGCACCCGAACTGGCGAGCGCAAGTGGAAGACTGGGTGAACTCCAAAGCTCCTGCTGAAGAGCGTGGGGTGGAGCCCATTTCTGAAATACCGGGAGATGAGTCCAGTGATGCGATAGAGAGCTTCCCACGAAGACCAGCTCGTGGAACACGCGTGTTTCCTCTTGGCTCAAAAGAAATTAAGGGCTGGGTGCAAGCGAAGCACGATTCGCTTAAAGCTACGTTGAAGCCGAAACGCCTTCAGGTGTCCAACGTATCGCTCAGCCTTGACACGATTTTCTCACGGGAAGAACGTGCACTCTTCATTCGTGAGACTGCCCGCGTGTTGTTCATTACGGAGTACGTGCTACTGGTGGAGTACGTGGAGGTGGTTCTACCAATCGTCTACTGTGAGTATGCTCCTGGTCCTAGTCCTAAAACGTTCATGACTTTGACACAGTTTGGTTTTGTTTACAGGCGCACACCACTACATCGTGTACAACCTTCACAACCGCGCATATTACCCTATGCTGGAGAGTCTTTCGCCGTCAGAATTCATCTCGACGCTGTCACACGTGCTCATTTACAGCTCGTTGGAGTTTGTATCGCTGGTTGTGTCGATCGTTGTTCTGAAGCGCACGCTCGGGTTTTCATCCTTGCGCCAGCTATCGTTCGTGCTGGAGAACCAGGCGGGCATCATACAGGGCAAGCTGCTGATTCATCTGATCTACATCATGCAGATTTCGCTGGTGCACATTGGTAAGTGTTTGTTTACGTTTAACACGGACATTTCTAGCAGTCTAACATATATATTGTATGTTTGCTGACATAGGCGCAGATTTCAGTTTCAAGTTTGCGTGGCTGCATGCATCTCGCCCGAGTGAGTGAGCATTAGTAGTAGATGATTGAGAATGGGCTGATTTGAACTGATAATCTACTGTACCTATAATACGTGCTTCTTCTTTTTTCAATACTGTACCCACCGAGAGCGTATTTACAGATTATACATGTAGAGTGTTGGCGCTTCATTACTTGCATCGAGTTCGAGGCGATTGCGATACATGTATGGTGGTAGGGCCCCTACCGTAGGGGGTCGAGGCGTTGGGATCGCGCACGGTGCAGTAATGCCAGCGAGTGAGCGCTTCAAGTCATGAGGGATGGGAGTTGCGCGTATTCGGCTGTGAAGGCAATAAACTTATGTGAGCAAACTACAGCCTTTGTCTTCTTCAAAACGGCTGTATTTCGCTTGAAGCGCTCAAAATCATCGCGACTAGACCTGAAATGCAGTGTGTCCAGGAGAAACGTACTGTATTGCAACTTGGATATAGTATCTCAATAACTCAATTATGTCAGACACGTACAGTCGTGAGCACATTGGGAAGGCGTTTGACCTTGGCTCTGCAACACTTGCAAGCACACCAACGGTATCGCTGGGTACTGTGGTACCAGCGACAAGAGCTGAAAAATGTTGGCATCGTTCGGTTGCAATGGCTCACGATCTTGAGATTCACTTTCGGGCTGAAAAAATCGCTTCACGTATTAACGTGTCCGATCGACCTCGTCTTTTCATATATTTTTTCGCTGATCAGCACAACATCCCAAGGATAGAGTCACTGTGATACTATCGCAGTATCTTCATCGATGTGCAGTGCTGTGTTAGTGCAGAGATGTTTCAAGCCTTCACTTTCCATTTCGCCAGCCAGCGCTCAAGCGTCGAACACGAAAAAGACATCAAATCCGAACACCATGCGACTTTTCAACGTCTTCCTCCTGGCTGCTGTCGCCTTCCTTGCCGAGAGCAGTGCTCTACCAGCAGTCGAGACTGACGAAGCCGCCAAGGTTTCGACTTTCACGTTTACTGAACGTCCGCACGTGGGTCGGTCGCTGAGAAGTGAGCAGAACGGCGTCGACGTCAAGCGATTCCTAAAGAAGAGCCACCTGGAGAACGAGGAGGAGAGCGCAGTGGGTGAACCCGACGATGACTCGGAAGAGAGATCCATGTGGGATACCCTGGTGAAGAAGGCAAAACTGCAGTATTGGTTCCAGAGGGGAAAGAAGCCGGCGTGGGTTCGCGCAAAGTTGGGGGTTCCGGCGACAGGAGTCAACGTGGAGAATCACAAGAACTACAAACACTTCCAGGCTTACGTCAAGAACTACAACAGTTACAAGTACTTCCGATTCAGCAGCTGGAGGTACTGGACAAGCACTTCCGATTCAACAGCTGGAGGTACTGGGCTTTCTCGTCAAGTGTTGTTTTAGTTTTCTTCTCTAAAGCTAAAAGTGTTGTCCAGATTATTTTGACTTTCTCTCCAGCGTCGTAACGAACCTAACGACACCGCGCTCGGCATCACCTACGAGCTCTTTCAAATGCAGCGTCCTCGCTCGGAAGGAAGGCGCCCTGATTCGCACTCTCAGAGTCGACCCTCGCTGGTCTCACGTTCGCTTCAATTCGAACCAGGACGTCGAGACAGGAATCAAGCAAGAGGTTTGAACCAGCCTCGTCGTCCGAACACCACTCCAGTACTGTACGCCTACTATATTCTGTAGTAAAACAAGCTTTCGGTTGACAACGTCTTGATGTATGTTTGTTCCTTTTGTAGAAGCCCCGTATCCAGCGACTGCTGCCAGCTCCAGGCCAAAGCACAGCGCAAGATGGTCACAGTTTGCGGCCATCAGTAGCGACGACTCTGATCCACCTGCCTGACTCGCCACCGCGGATGCTTTCAGTGCGTTCAAACGACTCGTTGCATGGGACGAAAGAGGGTCGATGCGCGCGCACCATGGAGACAATGCCTGTTGTGGCTAGCAGCTATTGTAGCACGCTGAAAACCGAGGATGAAGCTCGTGGACGTGCACCAGAGAGCAACTCTAACTCCAAGTCAGTGAGCAACAATGCGCAACTACTGGTTGCTGAAGGTAATTGCAGCAGCGGCAGCGACGAAAAAAATGTCGAAGAACATCGCTCCGTCACAAGCGAGCCCGAAAACAGACATTGGTCGATAGAATCTGAGCAAGGCGGAGACAGACCCGACTGCCAACAATACGAGCAAGATTCCGATGCCGTAACTGGGCCTCTACTGACCGATATTGGCAGCGAGACGAATGCTCACAGCGCTGACCCGAACCAAGGCGATCGCCAAGATCTGAGTGGTGAAGATTTGGACGACGACGAATACGAACAAGCGCTCGCAACTAGACAGCAGTTGCTGAGTGATGAAGCGAATCGCCAGCGCATTCGTGAGGAGCTGGAAACATACGTGAGCTCACTAAGCTCGCGGATGGACGAAAACGGAGAGCACTTGGTTGAGTATCCCCGAAACTACCAGCAAGTTGTGTCGCTCATGACGCAAAAGGATGTGAGCGATGAAGAGAGCACGTCTCCGGAAGGAAATCACACGCGGCAGAGCTGGTCGCGTGTACTCATCGAGTCCGGTCTATCCAAACAGCAAGCGTTTGTAAGTATCTAGGTCGCCTGCCTGTGTCCAATCCGCTATCTTACCGCAGCTCGTCTCTTGTTGTTGGAAGGGAATCTTGGAGGATGTAGATGACGACCCCGAAAGCAGCAGCCTGGCAGCCAAGATCGCGCTCAAGATGGCTCGTATCCGACAGCTTGACACAATTCTGGAGGAAAAGCTGGGGAAGAACTTGTACGCGAGTGTAATACCCAGAAAGCAAAAGAGAGCGCAGTCACCACCCCAGCGAGATGCAGCCAAAGAGATTCCTAGCAGTAGATCGAGCACGAGCAAGTCTTCCAGCCGAACGTTCGTGACACAGCCGCAAACAAATTTGATTGTCGTCTCGAATGGAGGGAGCACCAGCCGTAGTGACACAGCCTCCAAACAGCTATCAGTGAATCAAGATGAAGTTGTCTCTGGAGTCAAGAAGAGCAACAACTTCATTGAGCGAAACAAGTTGGTGGTAGCCAACGGGATGAAAGCCAACATGACGAAAGACGAGGAAGAGAGGCTCGAGAAACTGCTTCGAGAGGAAGCCACTGTACCTGGTGGTAGCGCAGTCAGCGACGATCCTGCAACGGGCGACACCATCACCAACGATGGCCGAAGTGGGCCAAAGGAATGCAACGAGTTCAGAATGACAGAGGCGGAGAAGCAATCCATCGAGGAGCTTATCGCAACTAAGAGCAGCGCGTACCCGTTGTTCGCGATTGATGAACTACAGGATGGCCCAACCGACGAGGCTTTGCCTCCGTCAGACACTCGAGCTGCAAAGGATAACATCATCCAGGAAACCAAGCGGGAGCGTCTGCAGAGACAGCGTCTCAGTCGCGTTGAGCAGGAGCTGCGATTCCTGCAAGAATCCCCGTCGGTGGTTATCGTGGGCGACGACCACGACGGCGATGGCAACGACGACGACTGCCGCAGTGAAAAGTCCTTCGTCACTGTAGCATCGTCGACGTGTTCCACCCGCTCGGGGGTGATCTCACGCCATGACTTCAAGTGCTTCCTCGCCCAGCAAAAGGAGAGCTATCATTCTATACCGACTGCAAGCGCCGAAGAAATCCGGCGACTCCTACTGTCCATCGGCCACGGGTCTGCCGCGTCGTCCAACCCTATGACTGCAACGACAGGCTAGAACTGTGCCAGCAAAAACCAGCGTTAAAACTCGATTACACTTTTCTATCCCAATGGACTCCGAAACCTTTATCAGTGTCTTCTTTCATCCCGTCTTAGTTATCTTCGAAAAGTTTTGACCACCTCTCGCCGATCGGCTCGAGCTTCACATGGCGAATCTCCGCATCCTCCTCGTCGTGCGAGATGTGGACGTCCAGTCGCTCCTTCGGAGCACTCGCCTCATCCAAACGCTCTGGCCACTCCACCAGCGTAATCCCTAGCAACAACAGAAAATCGGTCAGCAACCACACTCCATAGCCTCCTCCTCTCTATCTCGCGTCACCTCGCTCGAAAGCCTCTGCGAGCCCCAGCGCAGCAGCATCCTGCTCCGTAACAGCGTCCAACCGATACAAGTCCACATGGTAGACGGAAGGCAACTCGTGCGCCTCGTCGTACGTGTTCACCAGCAGATACGTGGGTGATGTGACCGCCAGCTCTGGCTGCTGCGTGTACGCGCGCACGAAGCCCCTGGCCAGACACGTCTTGCCGCAGCCCAGATCGCTGCAACAATTTAGATACAATACGTCAGCATAAACCTAATAGCACCTCCGCTAACTCAAAATTGTGCGCCTAATACCCGCGCAGGAACAGCACGTCGCCTGCCTGCCGGTCCCGAGCCAGCCGCTGGCCTAAAAGCTCCATATCTCGGGCGGATGTCGTCGTATGCGAGCGAAGCAAACGTGCATCTGCTGCTGACTCGTCGTTCTTGTTGGTCGGAGGCGCAGATGCAGCAACTGTCAGCCAGCGGCGCGTGTAGCCGGCGTCGCAGCAGCGTCGAAGGCCCGCCGCCCCTCGTTGCAGCAGCAGCATGTCTTTTGGACGGAGTGATGGTCAATGTCACTCTATCGAGGCCCTAGTGTCACAAAGCGACGGATACGATACTTTTGTGTGGTGCACTCCACTCTCCAATTGATTTGATAGAGTGAAGAAGATCGTCAGATACTGCGGGGAGCGATGTCAGGCTGGGTGAGTGCGTGGCTGCAGGGCAAGGGCGAGGGCGACGAGGAGGGCAAGACGGAGGAGGGAGGCTTCGCCTCGTCGGGCAACACGCTCTCGGACGGCGCCGCGCCCGCGTCGGCCGACGAGATCCGGCGCAAGCGGCTGCAGAAGCTGCAGGAGGCGCAGAACGCCGTTTCAGCCAATCCGAGTCCGCCAAACCCGAAAGATGACGTCATAATGGCCAATCCGGAGGCGCCGTCCGACAAGAAGCAGCGCGTCGAGGCTGCAGCGCCTGCAGCGCCCGTGGAGGCCCCCAAGGAGGTGAAGAAGAAGCCGAAAAAGGTGGGTACCACGCCCGAAGTTTACGTCAACGACATGCTGCAGCGCGTGCTGCGCGTGACGCTGACGCCCGCCAACGACAGCAACGAACTGCTGCTCCTGCCGCAGTTTGCAGCTCAGAACGAAGGCGAGGAAGATGTGCTGCTGTCAACAGCCAATGCCAGTGAAGTTCTTTACTCTCGGGTCATTATGAACCCTGCAGAGCTGCCCGGAGGCTCGCAGCACCCCCTGGCCGCTCTGGGCTACCTGGAACAGGTCTTCTACCGCTGCCGCGACGAGATGCTGAAGCTGCAGTCGTCCTTTGTGCGGCTATCGGCAGAGCAGAAGCAGGAGGCGCAGGAGTGTCTGAGCAGCATCCGCGAGATGTGCATCAACTACAGTGCCACGGCGTTGACGGACCCGGAGATTTTCCCTTTCGAGGCAGGTACGATCAATGCCGACGCGCTGGAGAAAATCGTGAGACTGCAGGGCAACGCGCAGACGCCCGAGTTCGTGGATGGCGTCGTGGCACAACTGGAGGCGAGTGACGCGACGCTGGCCGTGTTTGCTCCAATTTTCCAGAAGTTGCTGTCGGAGCTGTTTCTGATCAACCCGCCGTCGCTCATGTCGAACTTTTACAACAACATGTTTGTGCTGACGGTGCTGTGCCGCAACAAGGCGCTGGCCACGGCGTTCACGCAGATCCCGGGATTTTTGCTGACTCCGGGGCCTCCGATGACGGGACGACGTCTCCAGGACGCCACTGCACTGGGCTTGCTGCTGCGCTTCAGCTGTGGCCAGGATCCCGCCATCACGCAAATGTTCACCAACATCACGAAGCGCACCAAGAACGATGTGGATAACTCAATCCTGACGATCCGCAACAAGTTGGACAGTGTGCAGACGACGGTGTCTGACATTATCACGCTGCTGCTGAAAGCTGGCGGGACTGCTCGTGAACAGGTGCTGGCGTGGTTGGAACAAGCGATGCTGGTTAACGCCGAGCGTGCCAAGGAGAACCCGGATGCTAACATCACGGCCACGAACGGCATGTTCGTCAACTTGACAATGGTTCTACTTAAACTGTGTGGTCCGTTCCTAGCTGCAAAGTCGAAGAAAGCCCAGTTGATCAAGGCCGAGTACCTGACTAAGCAGAATCCGCTGTTCCCATTCGACGAGACCAGGCTGATCGGTGCTGGCTCAGAGAACGCAGCTGCTCAACAGGATGATCGCCAAACGCTGAACCCTGCGGACTTCAACTTCATCTCGCGTTGCTACTTCATTACCGCTCGGGCAATGCACCTTGGTCCTGTGGGCATCATGGGGCAGTATATGCGTCTGCTGCGTCAACTTTCATACTTCCAGAGCCGTATGAACGCTCCGAATGCGGACCCACGCTTACGAGCGCACTTTGACCAATTGGCCGCTGCAAAGATGATCATGGACGCTGAGCTGCTTCACCCCGACTTCTTGCACGAGATGATTCGTTTTTCGCTGCTTACGTGCGGCGTTGTGAACTCCATTTGTACTGGATCGAGTGTGTACGACGAGAGTGCCTCGCTCCAGTTGCCTTTGCCAGCACCTGATACCAAGGCAAACCAAGTCCTCAAGTACATTCCTGAACATGTGGTGGACGACCTGTGTACCGCACTAAAGTTTGTTGCGAGACTGCAACCGAAGGCGCTTAATGCGTTCGAGCTGAACGAATTGCTCAAGATGATCATAATCTTCCTATCCAGCCCGGGATATGTCCATAGTCCTCATTTGCGTGCCAAGATGAGCGAGGTTCTGTTCCATATTTTCTTGCCGTCCGAGGAGTCTGAAGAGCGTGAGACCGCGGGAACCGCTTTCGGGGTGGAGTTGCTTATGACTAACTCGCTGGCACAGCGGCACCTCGCGCCGTGCCTTTTGGGGTTGTACGGTGACGTTGAGCACACGGGATTTTACGAGAAGCTCGAGCACCGTTACAACATTGCGTGTCTGTTGAAATACTTGTGGAAGCTGAATGGTCATAAGCCAGCGTTCCTTCTGATTGCCGAGGACCGAGAAAATTTCGTGAAATTCGCTCACGGACTGATGAACCACATCAACAGCTTGGTGACGGATGCGCTCATCGCTCTACCGGAGATCAAGGTGCTACAGGAAGAAATGCAGGACGTTGCGCGTTGGATGGCTCTCGATGAAACTGTGCGCGAGCAGAAGCAGAGCCTGCTATCAGACAAGGAGCGCACAGTCACATCGAGTCTGCAGCTGGCCAACGAAACCATCCACATGATGTCGTACCTGACGTCTGAAATCCAGGAGCCTTTCGTGAAGATGCCGGAGCTTGAAGACCGCCTCGTGAGTATGTTGAACAGTGTGCTGGTCAAGCTTGCGGGTCCTCGTGGCGTGGAACTGAAGGTGAACAACCCTGAGCAGTACAAATTCCGTCCCAAGACAATGCTGAAGGAAATTGTGGAGACACTGTTGCATTTTGCGCACTACCCGAGCTTCCTGGAGGCTGTGGCTACAAACGGCTTCTACGACGGCCAGGTCTTCCGAAAATGTGCTCACATCGTGGCTCGTACTCAGTTGCTGGTGCCAAGCGACGTGCAGAAGTTTGAAGCCTTCGTTGCGGACGTCGAGAAGGCTGCCGAGGGCGCAGCAAACCTGGAAGAGACGCTGGGTGACATCCCAGAGGAGTTCCTCGACCCATTGGTGTTTACGCTGATGAAAGACCCCGTGTTGTTGCCCAGTGGCTACACGATGGACCGATCGTGCATCACACAGCACTTGATGAATGACCAGAGCGACCCGTTCACTCGCGTCCCGCTGACCATGGAGCAATTGCAGCCGAACACGGATCTGAAGGCGAAAATTGAGCAATGGATTAACGAGCAGCAGCAGAAGCAGAAAGATGACGCGAAGTAGAAAAGTGGTAAAGATCAAGTAAAGCTACGTCACTAGTAGTGAGCGAATCGCTTATTGACCCAAGCAACGGGGCTGCTGCTGGGGGCTGTACTGTACCCCTTTCGACATTTCTGTTGACATGTGGGCGGGCAGCAAAATCAAGGACGAATCTGGCGCTGCCTTCCGCCTCTTCCAATATCGCTCCAAGCCGCAAGCTCTCAAGTGTTGGCTTTTTTTTTGCGGTATGGGTTGAAGCGATGTCACTCGCATGTGTACAGACTCGAAGACGTACAATATCTATACTGCACCAAAATACACTACAGTAAGTAAAACGACTGGCCCTCCTTTGAGCCTTGTCAAGGTTCGAAGCGATCTCTCTCGCCGATGTCAGGCAGGCTCACATTGCACAGCCGAAAAGGAGATCCTCCAACCTGTCCTTGTTCAGTGCAGATCAGCTCACGCTCTTGTATTTCAAAACCTCAGGCAATTCTTTTGAAATTGAAACGTAGTTTTAGCCAATCAAAACGCGTATAACTGCTAGATATTAACACGAAGAAAACATTTTTGAAGAAAATGAGAGCTTTTTAACGGTAATTTGAGTGCCAAATGAGAAAGACCAAAAGTAATCTTTGTGTGAGGTACGGTAATGAGTAAACTTGTACAACATGGCCGTGAGTGATGGTGTATTTTGTAGCCATTTGTCTTCTCGATGAGACCAAGCTGTTGGCCATTTCCGCATTTACCACGTGGGGCACCGCACTTCGAAAAACCGAACTGCCAGGACAGGATGGACTTCCTGGAGACTGATCGCGCTGTATACTTCTACGGCCAGCGCGACGCTGCGTTTGGCTTTCTCAGCAACTTCCACCCATGCGAGTTTACCGATGCGCAGGGTCGCCGCTTCTTCTCCAGCGAGCAGTACTTCATGAAGCGGAAGCAGGAGATGTTCGACCCACACAATGAGCAGCTGAGTGTAGCCATTCTACGAGTGAAGGCCCCGCCAGTTGCGAAGAAATTGGGGCGACAAGTTAGAAACTACGACGACGAAGTGTGGAGCCAGCACCGGTACGAGGTGATGCTGGAGGCGCTGAAGCTCAAGTTCTCATCTGATGAGGAGCTGACTGCGAAGCTCTTAGCGACGAAAGAAAAAGACTGTATGAGGCCTCGCGGCGCGACGCAATCTGGGGGATCGGACTCAGCGTGGCCACCGTCGCCAAAATGTTCCGCGAAGATGCAGCTTTTCGACGCACTGGAGACGTGAGCGTGGAGACGCAAGCGCAATGCTTTGGTACGAATCTGCTGGGCAACGCGCTGATGGAAGCTCGCGCCTGGCTTCAGCCACAGGAGTAATAGCTACTGCGTTTGCGTGCACTCGATCTCAAAAGGTTTTCAAAATAAGTTTTGTGACCTTGGGGTGCAACTTCATGCTGAAGTGCATCTCGTGATGAGCCCCAAAATCTTCATAAATGTTTTCCTACTTTCAACTTGGACACAACCATTAATACCACAACTTGGGAGCTCCAGCACTACATAGACTTTAGGTACAATAAGCTGCCGCAGTGATGGTTGTGTCTACGGTACCAATATCCTGATTCGTACCTAGCCGAAAAGCATTAAGCGATGTAGCCATTCTGCGAACCAGTCAGCGTGTCAAGAAATGGACGTAGCCAAGATGGAGCGGTTGACGCGACCTGCCGGCGCGACGCGCGAAGCTCCGCGCGTACTCTCTGATGCGTCCATGACTATGAGCTTTACGTTGCCGGCTTCGTACCTGAAGGCGCGAGCTGCGCGCGCCGCAGCCACCACATCAGTCGAGGCAACCAAAAGTGTCGAAAATGGTGTCGAGAATACGGACACTTGGGAGGAGCGCGACTGGGAGCAGGAGGGCCCAACAACTGTCGAAAATGCACCAGCGCAAGCAGAAGAAGATGACTGGGAGGAGGACGCGACGCCCGATCTTCCAGATGACTTCCCGCGGCTCATCGTAAATTTGACGCGGGTTCAGCGCCATCACTTTCCGTCCGAGTCGGGTGAAGACGATTCTGACATGATGGAGGTCTTCCAGCGTGTCAAAACTACGCTGCACGAGCACTTCTCTCAGCTAGCAGAGGTGCTATTCGAGCAGAGTGAGTGGGAGATGCTGTCTGTACAAGAAGGATGGAGAACTTACGATTTCTTTTATACTTTTCGACGTTTTTGACAGAGTCCTGCTTCCAATGCACGTACGGTTCCTCGCGCGCCATGATGGACGGACTTCATGTGGCCTACCCAGAGGACTTCTTCGCCATGGTGGACTACCCGACGGTTATCGACGACGTGCCGCTGCACGAATATCTGCACACACTGTCGTACCCGTCCAAGTGGAAGAGTGTCGAATACCTGAAGGACTGTTTGCGCCGGTGCTCGCGCGATATTCGCTGGAAGAGGGACGTCATCACGGAGCTGGAGCTGCTGGCCGAGCAGGAGTTCGCACAGTACGAAGAGCAGCAGAAGCGGCTGAGCGACGAAATCGACGAGGTACGTCAACATATTTTGTGCTCATGTATTCTTGTACGGAGGTATTGATGGTTTGCTGTTGTTGTGTAGTTGACGCGTCTGCGCGACTCGTTCCGCGAGAAGCTGGAGAAAATGACAAAGCAGGAGGGCAAGCCGAAGGGCCAGTACCTGATGCTGCGCAAGCTGGAGGACATCGAGAACCGGTTAATGCTACTGCTGGATGATTACCTGCAAGAACCTGAACTGGAGGAAGAAGAGTGCTACAGCGCGTTCGGCAACCCTGGAGGAGAGAGTGGGGTGACCACCGGCATGAATGTGCTGGATATGGTCATCGCCATGGTGTTCGGCCGTCTGCCTCGAGACTTCAGCCAGCAGACCACGACTGAGGAGCACTTCCAGATGCTGTTCGACCACCACATTCACATCTTGCGACTGTGGAAAAAGGACTTTGGGCGGCTGCCTCCCAAGTCGCTGGTCGCTCCACCGTCGGCAGCGGCAGACGGCTCAGACGCTGCGAGTGTTCACGAATTATCCGGTGAAGAGCGTGATGACGCATCCGACGATTTTGATGAAGAGGAACAGGCCGAGGAGTTCTCGTCCTACTGTCGGGTGGACGACAGCGACGCATTTGGCTCGGATGAAGCAGCTTTATCTGGGAGGTTGGACGATGACTGGGAGAACTTGGATGCTGAAGAGAACAGCCGCAGCTACGACAGTCCGGTCGAGCGAGAAACCCGCGACGGTAACGACTCAGATGGCTACGGAGCCGATTTTGACAGTGACGAGAGCGAGGACGAAGAGGAGTTGGCTGAGGCTGCGGCCGCTCGACAGAAGCTCGAAGCTGCGAAGCCTAAGGATGCAGGGGCAAAGTCCTCGACACGTGCTCGGCCGCGTCGGAGACGTATCAGGCATACGAAGAAATCCAAGAAGCTGCAGAAGGCGAAGGCTGAAAGACGCGATAGCGACGTGGAGCAGGACGCTGCGCTATTCCGGCCGTTCGCTTGCACTGGAGCAGTTGGCCTGCTACGACTCGCCAAAGAGAACGAAATGTTTTGAATAACAAGAAGAGATGTAACGCAAGCGAAACATGTACTACAGCTTCAATTTTGATGAGGAAATCTCAGTTGTAGAAGCCCACCTCACTAACTACGGATACGTCCTCGGGCCCTTGCCGTAGTATTCTTCATAAGCCTTGAGCTTTTTCCACTTCGGGTTCCCCATCGCGGCCTGGCCCAGTTTCGCCAGTCCCAGCTCTTCGTAAAGCGAACTTGACCTTCTGGACGGTGGCCTTGTTGATCGTCGACGCGACTTTCGAGGTCGTGTTCTTGAGGATCAAGTCGACGTTCACTGGCGATCGCTCTTCCGTGTTGGCGTCTGCCCCAGCAACAACCCTCAGGAACCTTTTCTCAGGTGCAGCGGCCGGTGAAGCGGACGTGATGCCGGAGACCACTAGGAAAACGACTGCTGAAACAAAGTAGGCGAGGCGCATTGTTCTTCCAGAGGAAATGTTTCTAGTCGACTTGCGCGGTGGAGGGTGAAATGAGAACTGCGGGTCCTACATGTAACAGCACTCGGTCAAAATATTCCATCCGCTAGCCAAAGTAATGAGGGATTCACGAAAAAAAAGGTCAACGCCTTGAAAGGCAAGCCCCAGTGTGCAAAATTGTGCTAGTCGTAATGCTGCGTAGCCAAGTGAGTATCGTTCACGGTAGCCTCTTGCGCTTCGGTTTCCTTGATTTTAATCTTACCCCAGGGATACTTTGACAGCGCGTGATTTTCGACAAAGCTGCTTACTCTGGCAAAGTTGGAACTTGTCTGCGCGTTGAGGTTGAACGAAATGCGTCGGGGTTGAACGAAACGTACAGAGCTTTCGGTGAAAGTCAATGGTTCCCGACTTACGGCGGTGCATTCTCAGCCTTCTCCATTTCATTAGAAAAGCAGTGAAATACAATCCTACCTGCACCAAAAGTGTATCTTCAGCGAAATCACCGCGCAACACGATCCCGCAGGCACCTGGAACATATTCTCAGCGCAATCGTGCAGACACCGTGGGTATTAAGTGGGCCGCTATAAAATAAGCTTACACGACCCTATTGTATATACTGTACTACAATAGTACTTGCCTGGGTAAGCTTTTAGGTGCAGAACGTCTGCCTCGAATTCCATGACGTGCAGCACTGGGTACTATCCGAAATCCTTCCGTCGGCACTGTCTTTCCCAGTCGTTGCTGTCCCCTTACGAAGTGAAGTGACTTAGTATAGATAAATAGACAACTTTCATCTCAAGTATTCCGCTTCAATCTGAATGGCAGTCGATGGAGGTAAGCGTTGAGGTGTGCTGCCGTTTGCCTATTGCGGGTCGTGGACCAATATCGAGCCTGCAAGTCGAGAATGTACTGTATTTGACACCGAGTTACGCACCTATGTACAATATTGCATTGGTTGGCTATGAGAACAAGCTGACCTTGTGGCGCAATGGATAGCGCATCTGACTTCTAATCAGGGGGTTGTGGGTTCGAGTCCCATCAAGGTCGATAGTTTTGAGTTCGCACAATTGGCACGCCTCCTCCACCACGGGTAACCCCATCTCGACGAAGGCATACTAGAGGTCCATGCTGTTGGAATGCATGTTGCTGGCCGACTTCAACTGGTGTGACGTTGAAGATCAAAGGCCCTGGGACCCTGCGAACAAGATAAGCGCTGCGACGCTGTGGAGTATAGTGAAACCAAGTATGTAGGGTCTGTGCACGTGAAGCTGCTGAAGCCCGCTTAAGGAGTTGATGCGAGCTGCAGCACTAACAGTCAATTTACTTTCTCTTTCATCTTCCCCCCGAGTGTTGGTTCTCGGCCATACGGATCTAGTGCAACTTCTAAGAGGGTACTGAGCCCAAGTACCGTGAAGGACCTGCTGCAGCTGAAGTGATCCAAGATGGCGAAGCCTCTCAAGTACACGGCGGAGGGGATCCCCAAGAACTGGGATGGACGAGACTGGCAGACCTACAAGTGGGCGATGAAGACCGTCTTTCAAGAGAAGAAGCTCACCGAGATTGTGGAGGGTTCGATTGTGAGATCGGAGCTCTCGACGGCCGAGAAGCAGGAGGCGTTCGACGAGAAGCAGACGCAGATCAAGCGCATGGTGGGGACCTCGGTGCCGCCGGGCACGCTGCACCAGATTCGCGACAAGACCACGGGGACTGAGATGTGGGGCGCGCTGTGTGAGCTCTACGAGGGCAAGGCCAACAAGACGGTCATGGCCCACAGAGTTCGCAGCCTCAGGAATGATCTCTGGAGCACGAAGCTGAGCCCTGGTGGAGATGTTAATAAACACCTGAGCAAAATGTTCAATTTACGGACTGAGTTGGCTTCATTGCAGTATACCGTGGAGGATGTTGACATGGTGGAGATGCTGTTGGAGAGTGTGCCGAACCAGCCCGAATTTGAGAATATGAAGGCAGCGATTCGGTACAACCCGAATTTTGGCGCCTTCACCCCGAGTGGAGTCCGTGATATGATTCGTGCAGCTGATTCCAGACAGAAGGAGTTCCGTGGCAAGAATGGCAACGGACAACGAGGAAGTCAGAAGCACGGAGGCAATTTCGGCGGATCCAAGGACAAGGGCAGCAAAAGTGATGGCCAACAGCAGGATGCAGCCAAGGACGCTAAGAAGAAGAAGAAGCTCCGAAAGTGCTACATCTGCGAGAGTACAGAACATCTCAGAGCTGACTGCCCTGATCGTGCGAAGGTACCTAACGGTGGCGGAGCTAATGCGGCCGAGCAGAAGCGGAAGCCTCGCGGGAATGTGACCATCCGCAGAGGCGATGATGAGTCACCACAGCCAGACCATGAAGACGAAGATGTTGGAGTGGTGACTGGTATGTTGGACGCGATGGTGATCGATGCCGGTGTTGAGGCGGAGGCCAACGATGAAAACCGTGAAGCCGGAAGTGATGATGAAGTTCTAGAGGTGGATAGGACTGACGGTGAAAATGAAGTTGCAATTGAGACGAGTGGTGGTTGGTGGTATTTCGATACAGCAGCAAACGTCCACGTTACTGGGAACCGGTCCTATTACGCGGCGTTTACCGAGGACACGAGCCAGTCGGAAAGTATTCACGGTGTCACCCAGGCCCTCGCATCGCGCATCGCAGGTGTCGGAACGGTAGCGTTGGTGAGTGAAGTGGATGGCTCGCGCGTTGCAGTCATCTTGAACGATGTTTTCTACGTACCTGGAGCTGAGCATGGGCTTCTATCGCCTGGACTTGCAGCAGAACAAGGTTTCCAGTTTGATTATGATCGTGAAACGATGAACTTTAGTGTAACGGATGAGGGCCGCACCGTCATTGTGGCTACGCCGCAAGAAGCCACATGGGGCTTCTTTGTGTGGCATCCGTCTACTGGAGCGATTCTTGGCCCACAGGACCAACCCCTGTGCAATGTGACTGCTGTCAAGGGAGTTGCGTCGTTGGAGCTCTGGCATGAGCGACTGGGCCACACGTGCCCGCAGTACCTGAAGACTATGGTTGACCAAGGACTCGTGAAAGGCATGTTGATGACTCAGCGCCAGCAGCAGGGTCCATGTGACGCGTGCCACGTCGGTAAGCAGAAGAAGAAGGCAAGTCGCAAGAAGCTGGACCGTGGCTTGAAGCAGCCAAACCAAGTGGTGTACGTCGACTTGTTGACCCCTGGTAAGGATAATGGAACTCGCTATGAGGCAGTGCTGATAATTATGGATGGGTTTTCTCGTTTCGTGACCATGCACTTGCTGACGAGCAAGGCGAGTGAGGTGATCAACGAGCGTATCAAAGAGTACATTTTATGGGCTGAGCGGCAGGCTGGAAGAAGCAAACGTGGCGTGAACCGCATCAAGTACCTGGTCCAGCAGGTGTGGACTGACAAAGGAGGCGAGTTCGTCAATGATACGATGGACGCTTGGTATCGTGCACATGGAATTGAGCACATTCGCGTCGGCCCCAAGAGCTCGCAGCTGAACCTGTGCGAGAGGACGCATCAGTCGATCGTCGAGATGACGAAGGCGTCCATGCACCACGCTGGTTTCCCGAAGAGCTTGTGGCCGGAGGCAATGCGCAACGCTGTGTATGTGAAGAACAGAGTGTACAACAAGGGTACGCAAGGGGTACCGTACGAGATGATGTTCGGTGCTAAGCCTGATCTTCACCACATTCGCAAGTTTGGCGCGCTAGCTTACGTGCATGTACCTGTTTCACCTGGACGCCGCAAGCACCACGACAATGCGAAGGTAGGATTTGTTCTTGGCTATGCTGAAGATGTCGTGGGGTGCAAGGTATATTTTCCGGAAGAGCGGACGGCTAAGTTTGTTGCTGACCTACGAATTGCTGAGGAGGTAGTGTATCGTGGCCGCCACGAAGTGTCAGTGGAGGAAGCAGACCTGGAGTCACTGCATTTCAAGCGCTCTGAAAATGAAAATGAACCAGGTTGCCGCATGAGTTCTGATGAGGAACCTATCACTGAGCTTGGGCAGCGGGGCACTCCAGTTGCGGCGTTGACTGGACACGAGTCTGCGGGTTTGCAACCCACTGAACTCGAGGGAGGCGAGGATGCTAGTGAGCGTTGTGCTGCCTATGGGCAGCTCCCGAGTGGCGCCTTAGAGGACAATTCTGCTCCGGGCAGGGAGGCGACACAGACAGAGCGGAGCTGCGCAAGCCCTGCAGGAGTCGAAGGTATTACCACTGCTATCCCGAGCGAAGTTGGGACTGCGGTGGATGACGACATGAATTGCGCGGGTGCTGTCCGCAGCTACGGAGAGCATGTCTGTGCCGGACAACACACGGACACTGCATCGTCACTGCTCTCGCGGCGTACTGTGCAGCAACAAGATGAGCAGAGTGAACCGCCGATGCAGTCGCCACTGGATGAGCGAGATGGCGACATGATTAGTTCTGATGGAGACGTCTCTGTGGCTGGTGTGTGTGGATCAGTTGCAGAGTCACTGCTGTCTGAAAGAGATGATGGTGTGGGTGAGTCTACCGAAGGTGATGCTTGCGAAATGGAGTCAGAGGAGGCCGGTACTGCTGATGATGACGAGGTTACAGTGGCGAGTACTATAGCATCAATGGAGGATAATGGACAAGTGGAGTTGGAAGAGTTACCGATTCGACATGAAGTTGTTGATGCACGCCCATTGTTCCCCCAGCAGCAGATTGGGAAGCGAACTCACCGTGAGGAGACTCCGTCAGAGGAGTTGCGCGTCGAGCGTGGTGCTGAGAAGCAAGAGCCCAAGAGGACACGCATGGGGCTCCGTGAGTACCACGAGCGACGGCGTCCGCGCTACCTCGACGACTACGTCGCGAACGTGGCGCAGAGAACAGCACGCGTTCTGGACAAGAATGGCAAGCCGATTCATGCGAGTAGCGTGAAGATCCCAAGGAACAAGCGGGAGATGGAGCGCTCCAAGTACCGTGAGTTCTGGATGCAAGCTGATCTGGAGGAAATTGGTGCCTTGCGAGCGAAGGGTGTCATCATGGAGATATGTGCCGGAGGGAGCAAAGCCCCTGAACACTCGTTGGGTGCGATCTCTGAAGACGGATCGACAGGGCTATGTCATCCGATTCAAGTCTCGGATTCTGGCGTTTGGCAATCACCAAAGACCGGGCATTGACTTCGTGGAGACGTTCGCTCCTGTGGCCCGCATGTCCTCCTTCCGGATGATGGTGGCACTTGCAGCGGTGCTGCACCTACAGTTGTACGGCGGTGACATTAACACTGCATACCTCAATGCACTGCTCGCCATCCGCCAATACCTGAAGTCGATCGAGGGCTTTCCGTGTGAGATCAATGGACATGTATACGTGGTTTTGAAAGCTTTGTACGGTTTGAGGCAATCAGGACGAGAGTGGAACTCGGAGTTGAATCGCTGGTTCCTGGACCATGGCTATCAGCGCTCGCTGACTGAGCCCTGCCTCTACTACCGATTTGAGGGTGAGGTGATCATGTTGGTCCTCGTGTATGTGGACGACATCACCGTTGCAACGAACAGTGAGGAGAGCAAGTGTAAGTTGTTTGAGGAGCTCGACAAGACCTACGGTTTAAAGGACCAGGGACTTCTGAGTGAGTACCTGGGTATCGAGGTGGAGCAGACCCCGAACAGCGTGACATTGCGTCAGAGCAAGTACGCACGTGAGGTGTTGGAGACATTTGGATATGAACATGCGCATGCAGTCGGCAATCCAATGGAGACAAATGTGCAGCTGGTGTCTCTGGGCAACGACGAGGAGTCGGACACAAGCTTCGAGTACCGTAAGGCGATAGGCATGCTGATGTATCTGGCCACGGGTACGCGCCCGGACTTGGCGTACGCCGTGGGCCAGTTGAGTCGCTTTGTGGGCAAGCCTTCCAACAAGCATGTGGGCGCGTTGAAGCGGATCCTCCGCTATTTGGCTGGTACCGTTGACTATGGTATAACTTATGATCGCACGCAAGCTGTTCCGGACAGCGTGGAGTTGGACGGCTACTGTGACAGCGACTGGGCTAACGACCCAGCGTCACGCAAGAGTACCACCGGATTTGTTTTTACGTTGGCTGGTGGCGCCGTGTCGTGGATGTCACGTCGCCAGTCAATCGTGGCTCTCTCAACGGCCGAGGCCGAGTATGTGGCTGCTTGTGAGGCTGCAATGGAGGTTGTTGCTGCAAGCAACATTCTACAGGAGGTGCTGCCTCGACGAAGTGTGAAACTGAAGCTTGGTATCGACAACCAGGCGGCTCATGTTTTGGCGACCAACCCTACCTACAGTCGCCGCACCAGACACATCGAACTTCGATGGCACTTTGTGCGTGAGCAAGTGGAGAAGGGCACAATTGATCTGCACAAAGTGAAAGGTGCCGAGAATCCATCTGATGCTTTTACGAAGCCGCTGGACAAGTTGAGACTGAAAGACCTGCTGTGGCTCGTAGGTGTGAGTGGTGCCAAGTGATGAAACAACCCGCCTCAAGAAGTGCATTCCGGGATTCAAAGCTTGTGCTTCGAGGAGGCGTGTTGGAATGCATGTTGCTGGCCGACTTCAACTGGTGTGACGTTGAAGATTAAAGGCCCTGGGACCCTGCGAACAAGATAAGCGCTGCGACGCTGTGGAGTATAGTGAAACCAAGTATGTAGGGTCTGTGCACGTGAAGCTGCTGAAGCCCGCTTAAGGAGTTGATGCGAGCTGCAGCACTAACAGTCAATTTACTTTCTCTTTCATCTTCCCCCCGAGTGTTGGTTCTCGGCCATACGGATCTAGTGCGACTTCTAAGACATGCTGGCGAAGGCAAACCAACATGGGCCTGACTGTCCAGCGCGGACCTGTCATGACAAGGGTTTGCAATGTATATTGAGATCCGTGTCCGAACTACTTCTTTTTTTAAGAAAAAATACTTACACTAAAATGAAAGTTTGTTTTTTTCTTCAAATTTGAATCAATTATTTTGCAATGTAATGGTGTACATGTTGGCGTCGCTAAATTAAACCTTTGCTGGGGTCAACTGGGCTAGTCGGCGGCATAGTGCGGTGCTCATACATGGGGTTCAGCAATTATATTTTAATGGCAGATTGGGAACGGGCAAGAAAAATGGACACCCAATATTGGTCCCATCAAGACTGTTCTCTTCGACAAATCTTTTAGCGCCGATTGTTCTAGACAACGAGCCCCGCTCTCGAAGTTAGGCAAGGTAAAGCATTCGTCTTTGAAGCGATTTATTAGAGTGGTACTTTGTTTTCGACAACACCATTTTACTCAGAGTATCCTCAACTTCTGTCCTCAGCAAGTTTGCGGAGGTTCGCAAGACGCGCAAGTTGCGTGTCCCGAAGTCCCCGCTTTATGAAGGGTGTCGTTTGCTCGCAGCACTGGGACCTAGTAGCCTACATTATCAAGTACAGTATTCAGCGCTTCATGGCTAGCAGCATTGGCAGCATGGAGAGTGGAGCAGGTGCACCGCATTGCGCTGCTGGACGTGCGCGTATTCAACACGGATCGAGGATTTTTGTCTCGAACCGATTGTTATTTTTTGTTAAATCACATCAACCGCAATTTCGTAAGGGGTGGAAAACGTAGGAGGTTCCAAATCTTCTCATTCGTAGCTGCAACAAGAACCAAAACGTTCATAGATCATCGACCATCAATTGCGACGATGATGGCACGGATCTCAATATACATTGCATTGCAAACCCTTGGCATGACAGGTCCGCGCTGGACAGTCAGGGCCGTGTTGGTTTGCCTTCGCCAGTATGGACCTCTACCTATTCACATTACTTAGTATGCCTTCGTCGAGGTGGGTTAGCCGTGGTGGAGGAGGCGTGCCAATTGTGCGAACTCAAAACTATCGACCTTGATGGGACTCGAACCCACAACCCCCTGATTAGAAGTCAGATGCGCTATCCATTGCGCCACAAGGTCAGCTTGTTCTCATCGCCAACCAATGCAATATTGTACATAGGTGCGTAACTCGGTGTCAAATACAGTACATTCTCGATTTGCAGGCTCGATATCGGTCCACGACCCGCAATAGGCAAACGGCAGCACACCTCAACGCTTACCCCCATCGACTGCAACTCAGACTGAAGCGGAATACTTGAGATGAAAGTTGTCTATTTATCTATACGACTGGCCGCAAACGCCACCGAGTTCCCATTTCCGATGAAGGAAGCTGCAAAATCTACTCCACGCCGTCCGTCTGGCGGAAGCGCTTCAGGATTCCCATGAAGAACGCCTTGCGGTTGTTCACGCGGTCGCTCAAGCAGCGATTGTACTCCTCCAGCGCCTTCTTCGCCGTTTCGTAGTCGAACCACGACAAAAAGTCGATCATCCGCTCGTCCACGTCGTCCTTCTGCAGCTTGTACTCGCGGCCGTCGATGTGTTTCTGGATCAGCGCCTTGGTCTTCTCCACCTGCACGTCGCTCTGCTTTTTCCGCATCGAGTCGATCTTGCTGCGGCGGTTCTCCGACTTGTTGCCACCGCCGCCGGCCGTCAGCTCCACGTTAATACGGCGGCCCTGCAGCAGCGTGTGATGACGGGAGAGCGCGGCACCCAGCGCCTTGCTGTCCTTAACCTCAATAAAGGCCGTGCCCTTAAACTTCTTCGTCTTCTTGTCCGTGAGCATGCGCAGCTTGATCTCGCCCGCCTCGGCGAAGTGCTTGCGGATAGACTCCTCGGTGGCGCGGAAGGGCAGCTGGCCCACGAACAGCGTCAGGTGGATGCTCTTGGCCGGTTTGCCGTCCTCGTCCGTCTGCTTCTTCTTCTTGGCCTTCTTCTGCTTCTTCACGGGTGGTTTGGTCTCCTCCACGCCCTCGGCCTTGCGCTTGGCCTGGCGCTTCAGAAGCCGCCGCTGCCGCGCATTGAGCTTCTCGTCGTCGTCGCCTTCAGCTGTAGTTGCTGCCATTTCCTCTTTGGACTCTTCAGCCACCTGTTTTTCTAGTCGTGCCAGCCGCCGACGCTCCTTGGCGTTAAGCTGCGCGCCGCCGTCTTGAGCTTCGGTCTTGACGGACTCCGACTGGGCGACGACCTCCTCTGGCTTGACAGCAGCCTCTTCCTTCACTGGTGCTGGGGCCTCCTGCTTGGTTTCATTTGTCTCTGTTGCTGCTGCGCCCTCCACCTGCTTGCGTTGCTGCTCACGCAGCAGCTTGCGGCGCTGCTTGGCGTTGAGCGTGGAAGACGTCGCGTCCATCATGTGTGGCAATGGTCGAAGTGACGGCGGATTGATTGGCTGGAAATGTATGTTGTGTAGAAATGGTGTATGTACACCGTTTAGAAACGACGACCATCAGGTTGTGTAGGAATGGTGTATGTACACCGTTTAGAAATGACGACCACCGGATTCACTTCAACTTGGGCAAGCAAGAGCTCCATCGCGGTTAAGTTAGTTTTATCATACTGATCAGAACACGAACGACGTCGACAGCTTCCGCGAGGTGCCGCCCCCGCCTTTTGTCTTCCGCCGAGAGTGCGCAGCGAGAGGCGAGAACATGTCGTCGTCTATTGTGCCCATAGAATTTGCCACTGCAAACACCGTCGCCGAGTTTCGACGGAACCTGTCGGGGCCGAGACCAGACAAGGCCGACCCAAACGCACGTTTAGGGGGCGGGAGGGTGCTTTTGGGGCTGTGTTCACCACGCTGGGTTGTAAACCTTCTGACCGCAAGGGGAGGAGGCGACCGCATGCTCAACATCGCCTCCATCTCGGGAGTAAGTGAGTCAAAGACAGCCCGTGGGCAGTGCAACGCCGTTAAAAACTCTTGAAAAACACGCGACGCCTTGAACGCGCGGAAGGCTTCATCATCCATAGCATCGAGAATTTCTTCTCGAACCCCCGCAAAAACGTCTCGCCCCACGCCATCCGAAGACAACTCGTCTTCTATTGCAGCGAGCACGCCGGGTGAAATATTCACCGGTGTCGTTGCAGTATCCGCTAGGAACTTTAGATAAATTACCAGTGCTCGCTCATGAATGCGGTCTTCCGAGATGTCGGCTTCCCATTTGAAGTCTTCAATGTACTCGAAAAGTGCGACTTCGTGATGCCGAAGTCGAGAGACGCAGTCGGCCGCCCACAGCTTGTGCCCCTCATAGTGCTGCATTATGTGATCGGGATGTGCTCTCTCACGAAGACACTTGATACAGAACTCCGCAAAAAGCTCAGGCAGAGTAGAAAAGAACTCGTGGAAATTCTCAGGCATCAGCTTCAGCACGAGGCAATGGTCCAGACAGCGGACATCCACCAATGACCCGCAGTTCAGCAGCAGTGCTTCTTGGCCAAAGTACCCACCTGGATGTACCAACACGAGTCCGCTCCCCTTGTCGCTAGTGTCATCGCTCATCACATCTTCGTTTTCAGCCTCGACAATCGTGTCCGTGCTGCCATAGTCGATCTCAACGACGCCACGTAGAAGCACGTAAAATGCAGTTTTCTGGTCACCGCGCCGCATTATCGTCGAGTCGAACTCGTAGTCTACGATCTCGCTCATATAACTTAGCTCCTGCAATTTGAGGGGAGGAATCGCGTTCAAAAAGGCACAGCCCTGCTTAATGAGAGTGCCCATAAAGTTGAGCCGTACATGCTCAAGCAATACCACAGCAGCGTCGGGGGCAACCTTGAGAAAGTTGCAAAATGCGGTGCGATCCACATACACGAGCAGCGCATCATCCAAAGCAGTGATGCTACATACGCGCGGAACCTTGAACACGAGCGATATCTCGCCGAAATACGACCCGGTGCCCATGCGCTTCAGAGCTTGTATCTTTTTGTCTCCGAAAGCTCCGGCGACGTTTTCCTGCAGCGCTACGATGCTTGTCCTTCGTCCAGGTCCTCCTTCTGGAGTCAAGGCGGTGAATGTTGGCTGGGCTGCGTTGAGTGAGACTTGCAATGTAGCTTGCAAAGTTCCTTTGATGCAGACAAAGAACCTGTCGCCGATCTCACCTTCCACACACACAGACTCGCCTCGTCTCACAAATAGATACGAGCACATGTTGGCGAGCATCACAAGGCGCGTCATCTCCACTCTCTCCAGGAACGGGATCTCAACCAGGTAGTTAACCACCTCCGACTCCACGATCGACCCCATTAGATGCAGTTTCTCCGGGGCTGTCATTGCTCCCATGCCCGTCTTTCCTTTCCTCCCACCGGAGAATCGAGCCGTGTTTTTCATCCCGACCGCGTGCACCGTCAAGCGCGATCTCAGCTTCGAAAACTTGTCGAAATTCAACTTGAGCAGGGTGCACCCGACGAAAGGATCTGCCGTCGTCTTGTTGAGCTCGAGCAGAGCCGCCAGCTTCTTCCTCGCCTCTTTGGCGGTGCGTGGGGCGTCGTCGCTGTCGTCGCCCATCATCTGCGCCACCAACTGGTACCGCGCGACGTACGAGATGTAGTCGCCCGTTTTCCGTTGGCAGAGCAGCTCGGACACGAGCTGGTTGCTGTTGGGCTTGGGCAGCATCGTGCTGATGTCGACGGATCCCTCGGCTACCACCACGAAGAAGCGCGACGCGGCGTCGTTCTTGATGACCGCGCCTTTGGCGTACTTGGCGACCTGGAAGCACTTGGCGAGCTCCTGCAGCAGGCGGTCGTCCATCATCTGCATGAACGGCAGCTTCTTGAGCGTGTCCACCACCATCTTGTTGTTTTCCGGGCCGTACGTGGCCGCCGAAGCGGCGGCGCCCATCGTCTCCAGGCTCCAGCCGCTCACTTGCCAATACGTGATATACACGGAGTCAGCACGGAGTCAGCAAGTGCTATCTGTCCTTCTCACACTCACGCCTTGCGCTCTGACCCCCGCTTCCTCCCTCTCGCCCGCGAATAGCTCGCAGCCTTCACTTGCCCTGGAAATAGCGCGTAATGCGCACAAAAGTGTAGCCATGTAGCACTTCAACGTACCATCACTCCTGTTTTATGTGCGCCACACACATCCGAATAAAAAAATCAATGTGCACCACACCAACATCGTCGCAGCCAACCAAAATGCGCCTGCAACCGTCACTCTGTCATTCACTTCCTCGCGATGATGGACGCGCTCGCCGGTGCCGCGGCCGGCAAGGGCCACCGCAAGTCCAAGGCCGGCGCCAAGGTGAACAAGCAGAAGCGCAAGGCCTATGAGAAGCAGAAGAAGGAGCAGCCGTCGCTGGCCGAGCAGCGCAAGAACCCCAAGGCCTTCGGCGTAGCCAAGGCCGGGCGCGCGCGCAAGACCATCCAGCGCAACCTGGACCGCGCGCACCGCAAGGAGTACGTGCCCCAGCAGAGCCGCGCCGAGGAGCTGCCGCCGCCCATCTCGGTGGTCGTCATGGGCCCGCCCGGCAGCGGCAAGAGCACGGTCATCCGCTCGCTCGTCAAGCGCTACACGCGCCACAACCTGGTGGAGGTCAAGGGCCCCGTGACGGTCGTGAGCGGCAAGGACCGCCGCATCACGTTCTTCGAGTGCCCCAACGACCTCAACGCCATGCTGGACCTGGCCAAGATCGCCGACCTCGTGCTGCTGCTCGTGGACGCGAGCTTCGGCTTCGAGATGGAGACGTTCGAGTTCCTCAACATCCTGCAGGTCGTGGGCTTCCCCAAGGTCATGGGCATCCTCACCCATCTGGACAGCTTCAAGAAGAACAAGAGTCTGCGTAAGACCAAGAAGCGGCTCAAGGCGCGCTTCTGGACCGAGATCTACCAGGGCGCCAAACTCTTCTACTTCTCGGGCATCTCGGCCAACAAGTACCCCAAGGGAGAGATCCAGAACCTGTCGCTGTACATTTCCAGGATGAAGTTCCGGCCGCTGACGTGGAGAAACTCGCACCCGTACATGCTCGCAGACCGCTTCGAGGACGTCACGGCGCCCGACGACATCCAGCGCAACCCGCTCGTGGACCGCCGCGTGACGCTGTACGGATACCTGCGCGGAACGCACCTGAAGCCGGGCATGAAGATGCACATTGCCGGCGCTGGAGACTTTTACATGGACAGCGTCACTGCCATGCCCGACCCGTGCAACATCCCGTCGAGCAAGAAGGCTGCGGACGGCACGGTCAAGAAGAAACACTTGACCCAGAAGGACACGCTGCTCTACGCGCCGATGTCGGACGTGGGCAACATCATGTACGACAAGGACGCCATGTACATTAACCTGAGCCAGCTGAACTACACGAACCCGGACACGGGTGACGTCGTGCCGGATGACCAGGACGCGGATGGTGTTGACACTAGCGGCAAGAGCGGCGTGCGTATCGGTCTGGGCGGCGAAGGCGTGGAGATGGTGCAGAGCATGCAGAAGATGGATGTCGGCCTTGATGAGAGACTGAAGGGCGCCAGTCTTTCGCTGTTCAAGAACACCGCTGCCATCCGTGCCGACGAAGTCGACAGCGATGAAGAGGAGGAAGACAGCGACGACGAGGATGACGATGACGAGGATGACGATGACGAGGATGATGACGACGACGACGAGGATGAAGATGGCAAGCCGAACGTCGGTAAGCCGAAGGAGGCTATTGTGCGTGATAGCTCGGGGCGTATGCGTCGTCGTGCAATGTTCGAAGAAAGTGAGGAGACCCCCGAGACTGCGAACAACGGTGCTGACTCGGACTCTAACGACGATGACAGTGACGACGACAGCGAAGAGGAGGACGAAGAGGAGGTCACCGAGGAGCAGTCGCAGTTGCGGTGGAAGGAGAACATGGTGTCGCGTGCTGCTGCCAACTTCCTGGAGCGCGAACAGGCGGACGTGAACCTTATGGAGCTTGTGTATGGTGAACGCCAGAAGCTCCACATGACTGAGCGCGACCTTGAGAACGAGGAAGAGGCTAAGAGCGGTAAGCGTGCTCTGAAGGACGACAGCGACGACGATGACGACTTTTTCAAATTGAAGCGCAAGTCAAACGCCACCGGAGAATCGTCGTCAGCGTCCGAGAAGTACAACACCATCAACGCTATGGACTGCTCTCGCTTGCACCTGGGAAGTGATGACACGAGCGACTGGACGATGCCGGACGTGCTTGAGGGCATTCGCAACCGTTTTGTGACTGGCTCGTGGAAGCGCGTTAACAAGAAGAGCGGCGACGGCGATGAGGAAGAGGAGGACGTTGACGATGGCAACGCGGACCCCATGAACGATGATGACATGGACGGTTCCTTCGAAGACTTGGAAACGGGTGAGGTCCACAAGGGCTCTGCTGATGCGGAAAGCGATGACGACAGCAATGATGGTAGTGACGACGAGGAAGAGGAGCAGGAGGAGACGGACGAGCAGATCCGCGAGCGTCTCCGTGCGCAAAAGTCAGCTAAGAAGTCTGTCGAAGACGACGACGATGTCGAAGTTGGAGGTCAGAGGAAGAGCAAGGACGACGAAGACGAAGAGCTGACGGAGGTTATGGTGGAGGCCAAGCGGCTTCGCGAGGAACAGGCCAAGCGTAATGCTGAGGAGTTTGGCGAAGAAGGCGAGGACATGCGTCTCCAGCTGGAGGGCTTCCGCAACGGTCTCTACGTTCGCATCGAATTTTCGGGTGTCCCTGCTGAGTTTGTTCGCTACTACGATCCGAAGAACCCGATCGTTGTGGGCGGTTTGCCTAACATGGAGGACACGTTGGGTCTGGTGCGCATGCGCTTCAAGAAGCACCGTTGGCACAAGAAAATCCTCAAGACCAACGACCCGCTGGTGTTCTCCATCGGTTGGCGTCGATTCCAGAGTCTCCCTCTGTACTCGATCGAGGACACGAACGAGCGCCATCGGTACTTGAAGTACACGCCGGAGCACATGCATTGCCACGCCACCATCTTTGGTCCGATGTGCCCGCCTAACACCGGTGTCGTGGCCTTCCAGACGCTGTCCAACAACGCCGAGGGTTTCCGTGTGAGCGGCACTGGTGTCGTGCTGGAGCTTGACCACAAGTTCAACGTGGTGAAGAAGCTCAAGCTGATTGGTACGCCCAGCAAGATCCACAAGAACACGGCCTTCATCAAGGGCATGTTCAACACGGAGCTGGAAGTTGCCAAGTTCGAGGGTGCCAGCGTCCGCACTGTGAGTGGCATTCGTGGTCGCATCAAGAAGGCGCTTCGTGGCGAGAAGGGCGACTTCCGTGCCACGTTCGAGGACAAGATTCTTAAGAGTGACCTAGTGTTCTGCCGCACGTGGGTGCCTGTGGAGCCCAAGCAGCTGTACAACCCGGTGACGTCTTTGCTCACGAACGTGAAGAGTTCGTCCAAGAAGAGCGCGATGGGGCTCATGAAGACGACGTTTGAGCTGCGCAAGGAGCAGAAGCTGGCGGTGCCCGTGAACCCGGACTCGCTGTACAAGCCGATCGTGCGGAAGGAGCGTACGTTCTCGGCGCTGAGAGTGCCCAAGAAGCTGCAGGCCAACCTGCCGTTCGCCAGCAAGCCCAAGGAGGACAAGAAGAAGGGCGGCAAGGGATACCTGGCGAGTCGTGCGGTGGTGCTCGAACCCGAAGAGAAGAAGAAGTACGGCTTCATGCTGCGTGTTAACACCGTGCGTCGTGACCGTGAGGCGACTCGCAAGGAGCGCCAGAGCCAGCGCAACGCCGAGAACCTCAAGCGCAAGCAGCGCGAGGAGAAGCAGTTCGAGGGCGTGCACAAGGCGGAGAAGAAGGCCAAGTACCGTGCCGAGGGCAAGGAGGCAGCGTACCGCGCCCAGAAGGCAGCGAGAGGATAAATGCAACGGGCTTACAGTACCGTATCGGTGTATCTACTAGGCTGCCACTTACTCAATCATGGAGCAACAACACTTTTTGTCTTCAGTTCAACACCCCAACCATCTACTACTTAAGTAAGTTATATTAGTCTGACCTTGACTAATTATGGTTGTTGAATTTTGTGGGAGAAAGTCGAACTTTCGATTCGCTCCTGTGATTGCAATATTTGCTTTAATTAGAATCTAAGACCATGATTGGCTTCAGCTCGTCGAGTCTGTTCACTTTGAGCTGTTCGGGAAATTTTTGGTGAACGAGGTGTCACGAAAAAGTACGAAAGCATGACTATTTTCGAAGCACGACTAATTAGAGTGAAGTGTAGCGTTATTTAGCAGCAACCTTTGAGCCAAGGCTGAGCGCTAATCCATCTTCTCGTCTCCATCGTCGCCGCTTTCGCCAAACTGTTGCACCATACGCGTGAGCTCCTCTTTGTACTGGCCCAAGGTCTTCTGGCGATCATTGAACCATTCGCGAGTCTTGGTGATTGTAATAAACGCGTTCTCACCGCTGCTACCAGCTTCAGCTTTGAACGACGCGTGGTTCATACGGTTCTCCCAAGCCCCCGCATAACAACGTGCATCCTCGACAGTACCAAAGTCGACAGTCATGGACTCTTCGGAGCCTCTCAGGAACATCTCGACGTCTCTGTTGCTGTAGAACTTGGCAGCCGGCATCTCCCACGTGAAGGGCTTACTCAACTCTTCAATCTGGTCTTTGAGCCACTTGATACGACTAGAGCTGACGGTCTGCAATAACGAAGACATCTCACCCGCACGGTCACCTGCGGCCAAGCTGTTCGACAGCGTTTCAATAGTCGGTTGGAGTGTGCTTGGGTCTGCTTGCTTCAGTTTATCCTTCAGCGCCTCAACTGTAGTCTTGTCGGCACACTTCATCGCCCACTTCCACAGTAACCCGGCGACCTCGCTCGAACAGAATTCCTCATCTTTGAGCGCCATTGCCTTCTCCAAGGCCACTTTCAGTAAAGCTTTCTGGGCCGCTCCATCTTCAAGACTGTCAACCACTCGCAGTGTAAGCTCCACGCTGGAGCATCCAATAGTTAGAGGTCTGTAGTCTAAGACAGAAGTTTTCCCCAAAGATGTCTGCATTTCAGATCCAATATCGTTCCAGTCGTACGCCTGCACAAGCGCCACAATAGATGGAATCAAAGTATCGTTGTCTTCCACACCGCCAAGAGAGGGGCATAGGTCCGAGAGAAACGACTTCACCAGCTCTGGGCTCCCAACTTTCAGCAGCAGCTCGAAAAATGCCAGGCAAAACTTGCTGAACTCCCATTTGGGTAACTCATCGCGGAATTTCTTCTCCGCTTTGAATCGCACTTTCACAGTTCTTCAAGTGCAGCGGAGTCGGCTGGTTGGCGAGTGGCGAGAGCATCAACCGCGACATCCATAGGTAAAAACTTCACAGCATTCTCCGCATGGCTGACAACCGGCCACGCCACCACCGCGAATCTTGAATACTCTTGCCGTCGGCCCCTCGTTGCCAGTGTACCCCTTGTCTTTCTTGGTCCCGTGTGGCATCCAGAGCTCAGAAAGCGACTCATTCATTTTCTTCACCTCGCCAAGACACTCCCCCTCTGTTATGTACCAGGTCGTGCTTTGCTCGCGGGCGTATTCCATCCACCCAAGCTTTTGCGTACTCTTCGCGTAGCTGACTTTGTGCGTGAGCTCGACAAGGAAGAACATGAGTTTCTTGTCTTCAGCCACGATACTGTTTGCCTCCTCCAAGGCACCAAACCTCACGCGGTCGACCCCTTTTAGAGCCCGAGCTCATAAATCAAGAGTGCTCTTCTGAGTGTACTCGTGCGACAGAAGTAGAACAAAAGACTTGTCCTCAGGCCCCATGTTGCTGATGGCACTTGCCAGGTCTTCACCCAGCGGCTTGTTGGTCGCTTGTTCCAGGTGGCGCTTCTTCGGCGGCAAACAGATTGAGTACACCAAAGCAAGGCGAAACCCACTCGTCACCTTCTCCAAAGCGTGTTCTGTGTCTGCGTAATGCACCGCATAGTGCGGGAGGTAGGCCGCTGTACCGTCGGCTTTGCCAAAGTCGTGGCGATATCGAACTTCTCCACCTCGATACACGACCAAGTCGCCACCTTCATGCAGACTCGGCGGCTGCACCACCAGAGTTGCGATCATCCCGTCCTGCTTCTCCGTATCTTGGTGCTTCAAGAAGTGGCCACCCTCTCCATACACTAGCAACTTGTAGAGAGAGCAGCCCAATTCGATGTCCTTGTAGCCTAGACGCTCCGAAACCTCGAGCATCATGTCACTCATTCCTACGCTCCACTTGGGGTTCTTGAATTGGACTTTATCGGGCCCAATCTGCCAGCTATTGCGCACTTCATCGTCCATCTTGGTGTCCATGTTGTGGCCAAAGGGGGACTTCTCGCACTTGGCAATGAGCGAGAGGCACCGAGACGGCCCCAACATCATCAACGTGCAGCCCAGGGACCGCTGGCAATGAGTCAGCAGGCCCTCCGAACGAATATTTGCCAGCTTGACCGTCGGTGCGCGCTAGCAGATCGCTGATCTCGACACACTTCGCCCCTGCCGGGGTGGGGACGTCCTCAGGCCCACCTGTGCCACCAAACGGCCAATTTCCATTCTCGAAGTCCTTCTCGAGTTCTCTTTCTTCCGGGACGGCTGCCATACAAACTGTCAGCAGATCCAAGCCCAGCGGCATTCGCAGATCCATGGTGGAGGAGACTGTGTGGTGTGCGCTTCCCGGAGGGAAATTGAAACAAGGCAGCGGCGAGGCATGGACTCCACGAGTAGGGATGGGCAAATGCAAAAGTGGCATTTGTGCCATTAATGCAATTTGTGCCATTGATGGCATTAATGCATGGGTTCAGCAAAAAATGCATGCATTTTGGGGGCTCTAAAAATAGCTGCTGATCAGGTGACCGGCATTTTTGGCTTCCTGCTGCACGACGATTGATGGCGCGTGCTGACGAAGTTGGTTGATGGCGGTGTCGATGGAGATGCTTCATGCCTCCTCTCTCCTTATTAGGTGGTGCCTGCATCGGTAGAACAGCGACGTGCGGTGATTGAAGGAGCTGACGTAGAAGCAAGTTGTTCCATGGACGCACCGCCAGGGTAATTGCCCCTCCCCCCCCCCCCTCACACGCTGCACGACAGCACGCGTGAGCGGCGCGGTACACCCGGCTCTACTGCCAATGATGAAGAAGTCGCGCCTCGACGGCTTCCTCATTCTCCAATTGAAGCCTCGTCAGCAAGGTCGCCTCCCCCCCCCCACCCACCCACCTCAACTCGCCAAGTCGCCAACACTGCCGCGTGTACGAACGCACCCTGCATGGCAAGAATTTGCCTACACCGACGGCACTTACCCCGACGCCACCTGCAAGCACTGTGGCCAGAGGCTGACCAACTGCCAACCCAGCAGAAACTTGCTGCGGCATTTGGGGTCGTGCCCTCACCTGCCGGAGGCAGAGCGGACCAAGTGGCGTCGATACGGAGAGCCCGCCAAGAAGCAGAAGAGCAAGCGCCAGAGGCGCAAGAAGCGCAGTGCAACTCGGTCGCCGGAAGCCACGCAAGAGTCCGTCATGACCGAAGTGTCATTGTCGCAGTCGCAGCCAACGACGCCCTTTGCCGGAGGCATCACCACGGAAGAGAAGAAGCGCTTTCAATCGGATATTGCGCGGGGCTTCTACGCTACTGGGCTTCCCTTCCGGGCCATCGAGGTCCCTCGCATGCGTCAGGCGTTGACAATCTTGCAGCCCGACATGGAGAAGTACCTACCTACGAGGAAAGCGTTGGCTGGTAAGCTCCTGTCAGACGAATATCAGCGCGAGAAGGACGAATTGATAGCTCGACTACGAGATGAGCCGACGCTTGGAGTTGTATCCGATGGGTGGTCGAGCGTCAGCAAGGAGAAGGTCGTCAATTACATCGTCGTATCGCCTCTCATGCGGCCGCTACTTTGGTGTACCCGACGGACTGGTGAAGCAGAGCAGACATCCGAGTACGTAGCTCAAGAGATCGGGTCCGTCATCGACGAGATCAACCTGGCAGCTGGGAGATTGGCTGTAGTATCCGTGACAACTGACAACGCTCCTGTCATGCAGAAGGCTTGGGACATTCTAGAGAGGGAGCGCCAATTGTGTTGCAACGGCTGCAGCAGCCACGCCCTCAATCTCATTCTGGAAGAGGTACTCAGCGAAGAGAAGCAAATTGGTGCTGATGCGGAAGCCTTCTACACCAAGCGAGAGAGGTGGTCGCAGGAGACGCGTGCGGAAGAAGCTACAGTCTCGCCATTGGCATGGTGGACCGACAAGTGCGGCAAAGCTGCGGACCCTTCAAAGAACTACTACCCACTGCTTGCTCGGTTAGCAGTCATGATCTTCACGATCCCAACGTCATCGGCATCGAGCGAGCGTTCTTGGAGCATTCATGACTTTATTCATACGAAGCGACGGAATCGGCTGGATGCAAAGCGGGTGGAGAAGCTTGTCTTCATCTACTGCAACGCAGGCAACAAGGATGCCAAGACCAACATCTTCTACCAACTCAACGAAGAGAGTGAGAGTGAAGACGATGATGGCGATGATGACACGGCGGCGGATGACAGCAGCGCGGGCTCGGACGACAGCAATGCAAGCCCAAGCTACAGCAATTCATATTCGTACGACGGTAGTGAGGAGCACAAGTTCGAGAGTTAGCTTCAAACAAGAGTCTATTTCTGTCCGTAATAAATGCACTGCATCAATGCCATTAATGCTTTCGTGCGATGCATTAATGCCATCAATGCATGCATTTGCCCATCCCTATCCACGAGCTTGCACAGGTACTCCTGCTCGACAGAAGCCCACGCCGCCATGATTGCTTCTTCGAGATCACCCACGGTGCGGTACTGCCGGCCATGGGCGTAAACCCGAGCCGCCATAACCGACCAGACGTTCTCGATTGGGTTCACAATGGAGCAAGTGGCGCAGCCGCCAGCAGTCCAGCATCCCTCGCAAAAATGAAAATACATGGTGAAACGATTTCTCAGAGAACCCTGAAAACGAAGACTGCGGTCATGGTCCATCAATCTCAAGCTTTGCTTGATGGACTTGATCAGAGTGGACCTCAATTAAAACGAGTGACGTCGGTGAACCCCCGGTGCCAGCGCCGCAGGAGTTAAAGCTAGTCGAATAAAATAACAAGCATTCTTTGCAAAGTCGTTCGAGGTTGTGCTGGGATGAAAAGAACGACCCATTGCGGTGGCAGTCCTCAGCACCGCAGATGCGTGTGGCATTGCTCGCGTCCAGAGAGCGAAGCCACAGGAATCTAGCGTCAACACTGTCCCAGCACCTCCCAGTCCGCACTCAACTCAGCTCAGCCCGGAGTTGTATTTCACAGTGGGAAGCCTCCCATGTCTTAGTCGTTACATACATCACCCTCCGAAAAGGATGTAACCACTGCTTTGTCACATCTCGTTCAAATACGCTACAGTCCTATAACGTATGGTATGATATAACAAAACGATCTTCCAGCAGCTTCAACCGCTTCAACTGCCGCCAGCCGTTATGGCCCTATCCCTGGCTAACGGCCGCCATCCGCTGTCGCTATGAGCGTACGCAGTGCAAGATCGGCCAGCTCTCCTGCAGACATGTCCGCCATGACGTCGCGCGCCCCGGACTGGCCGCTCTTCTCGGCCGCAGAGCTCGTGACCCGCGAGCGGCTCCCGGCGGCGCTGCCGCACGTGACGCGCCGCATCAGCGACTTCCTCGACACTCTGAGCCGCGCCGGCGTCTTCGCGGCCTCGTGCCAGCGCGGCGACAGCGAGCGCGAGCTGTCCTACTTGTTCCAGCGCGACCCGAGTCCGCTGACGCAGACGATGGTGCGGCACGCGGCTGCCGGCGGCCACGCGCACGTGTTGAAGTGGCTCAAGGAGCACGACGACGGCCTGAACCGCAGCCTCTGGAAGGACTACAACTTCAGCCCCATGGACGAGGCCGCCAAGACCGGCCAGCTCTGTGTATTGCAGTGGCTGCACGAGAACATCGAGGACTGCTACGCCGGCCGCGCCATGAGCTGGGCGGCCAGCAGCGGCCACCTGGACGCGGTCAAGTGGCTACATTCCAACCGCCAGGACCTGTGCGCCAACTACGCCACTACGGACTTCGCCGCGGCAAATGGCCATCTGCATGTGGTGCAGTATCTGCACGACAACCGGCGCGAGGGCTGCACGACGTGGGCTATGGACGGCGCCGCCACGCACGGCCACTTGGAGGTCGTACAGTGGCTCTACCAGAATCGGAGCGAGGGCTGCACTAAGGCGGCGGTGGACGGCGCGGCCGCCAACGGCCACCTCGCTGTGGTGCAGTATCTGCTGCAGGCCGTCCGCCAGCCGGACGAGAAGCACTGGCTCGGCTGGGCCTTCACTGCCGCGGCGGAGAACGGCCGAGTGGACGTCGTGGACTGGGTGCACTCTACCTATCGAGACAACTTTAGCGACAGCATGCTCACCTTCGCGCTCTCGGACGCCACCGACAACGGACACGATGAGATGGTGCGGTGGCTCAATACACAGATCAAGGAGCGCCGATGACACGGTGCAATGTAGAGCGAGACTACAGCTATTCTACCGCAGGACTAAGAGTTCAATGCGAGGTTTATTCTACGAGTCGTCCAGCCGCGTGTCTTGGCGCACCTTATCGAAAGGTTACATAGACCACCATTTGGATATTCTCCTTGAAGTAAAGTGTATCATGGCGACCAGCTCCAGCTCTACCTCGCCTGCGACTGAGTGGCCGCTGCGGACGACGACGCTCGTGGTGTGTCGCGAGTGTCTGCCGGGAGCGCTGCCCCACGTGGCCAGACGGATCGACGCGTACCTCGACAGCTTCTCGCCCTGTGGGGACGCCCTCGTGCGCGCGTGTCGACGCGGCTTCTCCCTCCGGGCGTTGGAGTACGTGGCTGCGAGGGAGAGCGACCCCTGCAGAGAAGACGTGGCGAGGACGGCGGCGCGCTCCGGGCGGGTGGAGATTCTGCGCTGGTTCCTGGAGCTCAGCGACAAACGAGGGGAGACCAGGAGCTGGCACTTGATGGACTGGACGGCGTCAAAAGGCCACTTGGAGGCCACGCAGTGGCTCTGGGCCAACCGAGAGGAGGTCTGCACGCCGCTGGCCGTCACTGGGGCGGCCAGGAACGGGAAGCTCGAGATGCTGCAGTGGCTCGAGCAGAACGTCCCCGTGGACGACTGCGTGTGGGAGCGGGCCATCTTCCACGCCGCTAGATACGGACACTTGCAGGTGGTTCAGTGGCTCTACCCGAAGCAGAGCGACCGCAGGAGCAGCGAGCTGAGACTGGCGCTGTCGTTCGCGGCAAGAAGAGGACACGAAGACGTGGTGCACTGGCTGCATTCACAACGTACACTACCGAGTCACGTGTGCTAGAATAGAAAGTCGCGCTTGCGAATGAAGATTTCTGGGTGGTCGGTCTGCCGGTCGGTAGATATGTTGTTTCAGTTCTAGGGTAGATCAACATTGGCTGAATTGAATTGCAGGTTCAGCTTGGTTTACCCTATCCAAAAAATGGGACGATAAAGTCAAACTTTGACTACAAGCTTCCATTGGTGGATAATGATGATAACCACGTACCGAATGCAGTCAACCGGTTGCAGAACAATTTCACCAAGTGTCTAAGAGAAGGACTTTGAATGCACTCAATACTGTTGAGCCAACGGCATCTGTGGTGACCAGCAGCACCGGATGATATGCAGCTTTCAGTTCTTCTTTCGCTTCTTTTGTGTCTAGTAAAAACAGAGCCAGTCACTAATTGCTTTGCAGGTGACCACTGCCTCTTGCGTTCGACACACACAAAATGCGCTGTTTTGAGTAGAAACCTGGTGGGGTGTCCATACACTTTTGGAGTGTAGCTATTCCTTTTGTTTTTTTGCAGACTTCACAAAAAACATATTTGCGGGAAACGCGAAGTACTTGGCAAGTGATTGGCGATCCATGGATGCAAGCATGCGCCTACAAAGCAAGTTTTTCTACAATAGAAATAAACGGTGAGTTTTTTATCTTCCTGCTTTACCATACATACAACACCAAAACTACGACCTTTCGACAATGTATCATACTGTACACGTGCAGAGTATTGCTGTCTCTCCTTGTGTGTTTATGAGACTTCTCCCGTAATCTACTCAGTAATGTATATTAGACTTCTCCCGTAATCTAGGGATCCGATCTTAAACTTATCTTGGCAGGAAGTGGATGAACGCTCACTTTCTTCGTCTCCACGGCATTCACTTCGCAATTTAGCCCCAAGGACATCAGCCGAAGAAGATGCGCTTCCACATTTTGCTATGGTTCGCGGTTATCTTACTCGCTGAAGCTTCGGCGTTAGTACGCTCCTCGCCAGACGCCGCAGACAAGAGCGTGGAATACCCGAACAGAGCTTTGAGAATCGACGATGAGAGAGTTGGGGTCCCTGGACTATCGACAGTCGCGGGACTCCTGTCGAAGACCGGTCCTTCGGCTGAAACCCTCACGAACAAGTTGTGGCTGCTTGCTCGGACGGACCCAATGAAGGTTTTCAACACCTTACGTCTCGGACAAGCTGGGACGAAGCTCGATGGCAACCCGAAAGTTCTGCAGTGGCTCAAGTATGTGGAGATGTATCGGCCCACGAAGTATGGCCATCGATGGCACGACGGCGAAATCTATGCCAAGTTGTTGCAGTCATCCAAGTCGGAAGCAGAGGTGGCGAAGCTGTTCCAATCTCTCAAGACGAACCCGGAGTTTGCAAAACTGGGGGAGAGCTTGCAGAAGGCGCAATTCGGCTCGTGGAGAAGCAAAAAGATGCACCCAAACCAGATCCCGAGCATGTTGAGACTTAAGGACGGTACCCCTTTGAACGACCCAAAAACGGAAATCGTGAAGGCGTATGCCCTGGAGTATGCGATGCGCACGGGTCTGAGGGAGGCTGGAGACAATACCAAGTTGTCTTATGCTGAGCTAGCTACTATCCTGAGAGCCGATTGAACTGGTGACTAAAAACTTTTTTAGTAACAATTAAAAGTGCATTTAAAAAAGTTTTACTTACCCTTCACAATATGATATCATGTATCCATATCGACTACACTTTGTTAAACGGCAGCCCAACGTCAGTCTGCAAGTTTGCCAAATGATGGTACGCATGGCCGCCACCAACGGCCGCACTCGGCTCTCCCGGTCGCTGAGCGGCTGGAGGCGCCTCCCGACCGCGCACATCGACAACGCCGTGCTGCGCGAGCTGCCGATCGACGCCGAGCCCAAGAACTTCGTGCGCAGTGCCGTGTCCGGCGCCTGCTTCTCTCGAGTGGAGCCCACGCCCATCGCCAGTCCGGAGTTGGTCGTCACGTCTCCTAATTCCCTGCTTTTAGCAGGCATTGAGCTAATTGAGGGTGGCGACCAAGGTAATAGCAGTGATGACAGTGGAATTAGCGACGAAATACAGTCGATCGACACTTTAGTGCCCGCTTTAGCGGGCAACAAGCTGCTGCCGGGCTCCGAGACGGCGGCCCAGTGCTACTGCGGCCACCAGTTCGGCTTCTTCTCTGGCCAATTGGGGGACGGAGCGGCCCTATATCTGGGTGAAATAGTCACGGAAGGAGAGAGATGGGAGCTTCAACTCAAAGGCTCGGGGCTCACTCCGTACTCACGTACAGCCGACGGCCGCAAGGTGCTGCGATCAACTCTGAGAGAGTTTCTGTGCAGTGAGAACATGTTCGCCCTCGGGGTGCCCACTACTCGGGCCGGGAGCGTCGTCATGTCCAGAGAGACGCAAGTGTTGAGGGATATTTTCTACAATGGCAACGCCAAGATGGAGCCCACGGCGGTGGTGACGAGAATCGCCAAAAGTTTCCTGAGATTTGGAAGTTTCGAGATCTTCAAGGACGAGGACGAGTTCACGGGTATGATGGGCCCCAGCGCCCATTTGGACAACAAGCAGGAGATGATGATCAAGATGCTGGACTTCACCATTCGCCAGTATTTTCCAGAATTTTTCGAAGAGGAGAACAAGTACGAGAAGTTTTTTGAAGAAGTGGTGCGTCGCACGGCCAAGCTGGTGGCCAAGTGGCAGACGATCGGATTCTGCCATGGCGTGCTGAACACGGACAACATGAGCATCGTGGGGGACACGCTAGACTACGGTCCGTTCGGGTTCATGGACCACTTTGACCCGAAGCACATTTGCAACACGTCGGACGACAGAGGACGCTACCGCTACGAGGCGCAACCGGACATCTGCAAGTGGAACTGCGGCGTGCTGGCTGATCAACTGGGGCTGGTGACGGACCGTGCAGCTTTGGAGCCAGCTCTGGACGCGTTTCATGGCGTTTATCAAGTCGAGTACATGCGCTTAATGCGTGATAAACTGGGGTTGACGTCTCAACACGGCGAAGAAAAAGAGGACAAGATGCTGGTGGACACGCTGTTCGACGTGCTCACGCACACAGGCGCCGACTTTACGAGCACATTCAGGTACCTTTGTGGACTGGACGCTTTCGACTCCGGCGACTCTCGTGAGCGTGTGCTGAACCAACTCGTGGGCGTGTCGGAGACTCTGGCTCAGCAGAAGCGCAAGCTGCAGCAGGAGTCTGGCGGTGTTTCAGATGCCCAGTTCGATATGATCGTGATGCTACTACAGGAGAACCCCGTGCGTGCCCGGCAGTATGGCATCACGCACGAGCTCGTGGCTCAGATGAAGGCTAATCGTGCGGCGAAGGAAATGCTGGACGCGATGACACATGAAGAGCGCATGGACAGCATTCGCACGGCGTGGGAAGACTGGATCGACGTCTACATCTCGCGAATCAAGGAGGAAGGGGATGCTGAGGGTGACGTCGAGCGTCGCCAGCGGATGCTGAAGTTCAACCCGTTGTTCGTACTGCGCAACCACGTGGCCCAGAAGGCCATCGACTTGGCGCATGAAGGCGACTACGATGGAGTGCAACACATTTTCGAGCTACTGACGCATCCGTTTGACGACCCGAGTGATGAGCGGGATCTGGAGTACGCTCGTCCTCAGGACCCATCCACCGCCCCGCTATGTGTGTCCTGCTCGTCATAAATGGATTGGCAACAAGTAGGAAACGCTGGGCTGGTAGGCCGGCGGCGTTGAAAATGAGGAGAAGATGATCGGCGTAGCGGGTTAACCCAAGGAAGTTTTGGTTATTATTTTCGAGTACAGTTGAATTCCGGTTGAGGCGGAGGAAGGCAAGTAAGAAGAAGAAGACAAGGAAAACCCTTGATACCAGTTGTTTTGAAATGCGTCCGGTACATGTGCGTCCCGCTTCACAATCGTTCCCTGCATAACGTCATCAAGAGCTGATCCGATCCGGGAGCTCCCAGACTACCGGTAGAAGTCATGACGATTGGCAGCACAAAGAGTCTGTGCTGCCAATCGGGATAACAGTGCGCAGCAAAAGACCACGTTGTACAGTGTACTGAAGTAGAATCTACACTTCTTCATAAGCTCAGCTCTCTGTCTGCAACATACAACATTGGGTCTTCAACAAGCCCTCGAATTGTACATGATACTCTACGCGTGTCATGTTCGACGTAGTAAGCCGCTAGCGCCGGCGCCACCGTACAAGTAGTTCCTCCAGCCATCCCGTCCACCGATAACTGTAAAAGTTCGTTCAAAATTCGCTCCGGGTTGCAGCCCATCACGCTTTGCTCAGTGTGCACTAGGATAACGTGAATCGGAGGTGCAGCTTCTCGGAAGCCAAATAAGAAGTACTTAAGTACACTACTGGTAGATCACCTTACTACATAGACGCATGCAACAAGTTACAGTTTTAGGAGAATGCACTCGCGGTCTGTACCCTCACCGAGCAGAAGGTGGTCTAACCTTACTGTATCTTGCTGCTGAGCTGATCGCTCGCTGTTGCGGTCCCTCTGAGGCAAAATGGAGTCGGTCCTGTGAAAAACTCGGGATTTGCAGTTGCCTCATCACGCCGTGGGCCTGGATGGCCGATACAGTTCAAGTTTTGCGCTCCAGTGCTCACAACCTCGGGTCGCGAGCTTCTCGAGACTCCACCGCCATGCGCGTAAGCTATTTTCTCCTCCTCGCTGCTGCCACTCTACTCGCAAGCGCCAACGCCGTCTCCGACTCGAAGCTTTCAACGTCGGATGACTCGATTCCAGCGCTCATCGATGACGTCCAGCTCACCTCAAAGCGTCATTTGAGAGCCGTAGCGCAAGCCGACGAAGAGCGAGCCGTCCCGGTACTGGGGAAGCTCACGAGCTACCTCAACCAGAAGACGCTCGACTTCTGGCTCTACCAGGGCAAGGACCCCAAGGAGGTCTTCAAAATCCTTAAGCTGAACGGGTTGAAAGGCAAGGCAGTCAAGCTGAAGAAGTGGAGACACAAATACTACGTCCGGTACCTCAACATGTGGAAAGAGGCCCGCAAGAATACCGCCACCGCAGCCTAGCGACGGTGTTATCCTAACGCTATCATACGCCCAATAGAGAGTTTGTTGTATGCATCGGTCACTACCAATTCGTTCAAAAATGGCTTGGGGGGTCGGAGGGGCGCTAGCGTGAAAAGTGGCAACGACTCACTTAATAAGTAATACTCAAGATGGACTCGGTGCGCAGCGAGTACTCGGAGGGAAGCGTGACCTCCAGCCGCCTGGACGATGGCAGCGGAACGGGTCGCGCCTCGCTGTCCTTCTCGCTGTCCAACTCGCACACGAGCCGAATGTCCATCGACAGCGCCTCGACCCGGTCCGACTACCTGGCCAACTACGAGCGCCGGTTCCTCGAGCGCAAGGCGTCCAAGCACAAGAAGTCCGAGAAGGCCAAGAGAGACAAGGAGAAGGCCGACAGACAGCAATTGTTCTCGGCCGACCAGAGACGGAAGGCGGAGCGCGAGGCCGAGCGACAAGCGCGACGACGAGAGATGGAGGCGTGGTTGACAGATCCCAATGAGCTGAAGCGGATCGAGCGACGCTCGCAGAAGCGCAGTCGAGATCGGATGAGGGCACTGAAGGAATGGTACGAGCCAGCCACGTCCGGGCCGCACCAAGAGGTTCAGCCAGTCTTCGTTCAGGCCATGAACCAAGAGCAGACCAACCAGGAGACAGCACCGAAGACTCGTAAGAGGCCCGTCAAGCCTCTATTATCCAAAGAAGCTGCGGCGCTGAAGGACGAGGAGGACCGAGAGGCGCTGGAGCTTGCCTTACAGCGACAATTGAGTGCCTTCACGACGAAACTCGAGTATCTCGAGCAGTTTGCAGGTCCCGAGACTCCGATTCGAGCCAAGACTCGCGCAGGTCCGAGACGGAGGCGACGACTCGCGAGAGAAGACATGCACTTGGCCCCGTTAGGCCCCGCGCGCAGCAACTTGCAGGCGGCCAAGAGTCTCGCTACTCTGCCGTCGTATTACGCTGGAAGAGATGATAGGAGACTGTCGACTTCGACGTCGTTGCAGACGCTGCGCCCAATGGCTCGAATTCATGTCGACAACGACGACGCGGAGGACGCGGAGGTGGAGGAGTACTTGATGCGCCATCGCAAGGTGGCGAGGCAGATGTACGCGGTTGTAAAGCTGCAGGCGACGTGGAGAATGTTCTTACGACGACGCAAGTATCTGCCGTGGCGGCAACGACGCACCCGCCACCGTCGAGCGGTGTTCGAGATCTGGGTCATGACGTACCGCGTGGGCTGCAAGGCTCAGCGTTCGCTGCTGCGTAAATACTTCACCGCGTGGCGCGCGGACGTGGTGGAGGCCTTGCAGCTACGCGAGATGGAGCTGCATCTCTTCCGACAGGCAGCCACGCAGGCGGAGCTGCCGCGCATGGTGCTCAACCTCGTCTTCACTTCGGACTGGGAGGACGAACGGGCCAAGCGACTCGCTGCCAAAGCCACTGAAGCTGCCAAGAAGAAGGACATTGCATCTACGAGTAAAGCGGCATTCCTTGGGGCGTTCCTCAGTGCCGCGTTCGGAGACGTCGAGTCTGCGTCGGATAAAGGCCGCAGTCGCGTGCACCGCCTCCGTGTGCAGCATATCGCCGCAAGAGAGGAAGTGCGCAAGAAGGTCGTGCAGCACGTTTTCCGCCTCTGGAAGCGCGTGCACGAAGCCAGGAAGCGCGTGGGGCTCAACGCGCAGCTCTGTCTCAAGCGCGCAGTGCGGATGGCGTTCGGCACGCGGCAGCGGTGGCCAGCAGAGACGCTGCTCGCAGTGTTCGAGATCTGGTCTCGCTGGGCGACGTTCAATCGGTGCAGACGACTCGGTCTCCCGCTGCCGCGCTTCGCTCAGTCGAATCCGCACTGGGATATCTGGCTGCACAACTACCAGGAGCGTCAAGTCCGCTGCGTCAAAGCGGCCGCCAAAGCTCCAGGCGCGCGCCTGCGACGGTATTTCCTACGCTTCCACGCCTTCGCCCAGCGCGTCAAGCGCGAACGCCACTACTTGTCCATCGCAGCCCAGCATCACTCCAGAACGCTCAGTCGTAGTGTTCTGCTCGAGTGGCGCGAGGCCATCGCCGATAGCGCAGCAGACAAGAAGCTCGTCAAGGGCGTCCTGCTGCGGTTCCATCGCTACGCGTGTGCCAAGCGTAAGCTGAGACCGCTGAAGGTGGAGCTCCGACAGCGCCAGTGCCAGTGGCTGTCGCGTCGCGCGTGGCGCGGCTGGAAGCGCGTGCAGCTCCACACGTGCTTCAAGCGCGAGTTGAACCTGTCACGGCTCGAGAACAGCCAAGTGTGGCGCTCTCGCCTGCACCGGACCCTCGACATCTGGCGCGACGAACGCGACTCGCTGGTCGTGTGCAGGGCCTTCGAGGCGTGGACGCACTTCGTGCGCAAACGCAAGCTCTTCCTCACACTGCGCCTGATCTGCGCGCGCCAGCAGCGACGCAACCTCCTGTACAGCGTCTTCAACGCGTGGAAGGCGGCCAAATGGGACCGCGTGGATGGGTTTCTGGAGGACCGACTGCGGCTGGACGCTTGGGACGCGTACCGCGAGCTCTCGGTCTTCTTCCCCATGCTCTTCTACGGCAGCTTCTCGGACGCAGGGTCGATCTTCGGAGGGCTGCCGAGCTACACGTACGGGGACAGTGCTGGCTTGCCTCAATTCAAGCAGCTCGGCCAGCAAGAGCTCCTGCTCGCGACTTCGGGCGACGCGGTGCGCCATTTCCACGGCGTTTTGGTGCGTGACAGCGTCGTGGAAGTCCGCAACGCCATCTTGCAGGCTCGACACTTGGTCAACGCCGTCGACGACGCGTCCGGGAACACTGCGCTCCACGTAGCGGCACAGATCGAGGAGTCTGAGAGGAGACTGGAGATTGTGTCGCTACTGTTGAGTGAAGGTGCGGCGACGCTGAAGCGGGAGAACCGCCACGGACTGTCCCCGATTCAACTGGCGCCTGATGACGACACCCGCTTCTTGCTGCGTGGAGGCATCTTCGTCTTCCACTCGCGGGGGATATTGAAAGGTGAGATGATCCCCGAAGAGAGCGAAGACAGTCAGCGCTTGTTGTGGTGTATGGTGACGCTGATGTCGCGTGAGTGGGGGATCGGAACGAGGAGCCCGGCCGACGTTCGCACTGGAGACTGGCACAGCTTTCTGAGCGAGGAGAAGTGGCTGAGGCAGACGCAGATCCGCTTCTCGCCGTACTCGACGTTCGCCCCAGCTGTGACTCGCTCCCGGGGGTTCCTCAATGCGCTCAAGACGCGCTTGTGTCTGTCGCGTAATGATTTTCTTCTAGCCGCTCAAGCTCACAAGTCTCCGAGGCATAAACCAAACACGAAGCGAGCGCGAGACCAGCGCTATCAGGAATGGGAGGAGCGGTTAAAGGCCCGAAAGCAGCGAGCGAGCGAGACTGGAGAATACGAAGCGTACGCGAGGTATCTGTTGGCGTCTACAGTGGACACGGAGGCGTGTGAGCAGGAGCTCATCCCCAGCTTCGTCGGACTGCTCTACTCGCTCGACCTTGCGTCGTATGCAGTGCTGCAGCAGGCGAATCGACTGGAGAAGGAGTGTACAGCGACTGAAGGCGCGTTGTGGGAGCTCTACCAACGCATCCGAGCAGCGGAGAAGGCGTGGAGCTCAATGGCTGCAAACCCCAACGATACTACGAGTCGGAATGACGTTGGCATGTTGCGGCTCTTCTCGGACGACGCAGACGCCGATCTTTTCTTCCGGAGGGAGATCTTCCTACTGGAGTTCGAGCAGTTCAATCGATCAAAAGGAGGTAAGAGCAAGGACGGACTCGACGTGCAGCAGGAAGCGCTGGCGTTGGAGATCGATACGCTGCTGATACGAACGCAGCGCAAGCTCCGCAAGGCCGAGAAGAAGGCGAAGCGCATCCAGGATCTGATCGATTCCAGTGAACAAACCTACCGTCGGGCGTTGTTCGCCACCCCGAGAGACCTGGAGACGGTCGTCGTCGTTCGGATGGCTCTCGAGCACGCGCGCCTGAAGATGGCCATGGCTTTGATCAAGCTCAGCGACGTCAAAGCTGTCGTGTCTCGACTGGAGTACGCGAAGCAGGTGCTTCAGCAAGAAACCCCCTCACTCAAGGACAAGCCTCACACTGTCAACGCAGTGCCTCAATGGGCCGCCAACCTCACGTATGCCGAGCGTAAATCGTTCCTAGAAGCCGAGAGAACGCGCTATTCGCGTGTGTTTCAGAGCCGCGTGATCCTCGAAGAGGCGAAGCGCAATGCTGCTGGTACTTCTGGACCAGAGTCCAGGACGGAGGAACTGCCCGAGACGCTGCATCAGCTGCAGAAGGAAGCCACCAGCAAGTTGCACACGCTGTTCATGCTCAACCTCTTCCGGTCGTGCTGCTGCTGGCTGGTGGAGAACATGCTGGCGACGGACGAGGCCATCGCTGAGGAGGACTATATCGACAGCGACGAAGAAGCTGAAGAAGATAGTAATACTGCTGCTGGATTCGTTGGAGACCGCGGGAGTACTTCACGGCGCAGCAGTGTGGGCGTCGCTCGGTTACTGAGTGCTACAGGGGCTTTGTTCGGTGAAGGGATGTCACGCAGGCGAAGCAGCATCAAGAACACTCGGCGAGTATTAGAGACATACCACCAGGGCTTCGCTTCCATGAGCCAGCTAGACCCCGACAGTGAGTCCATGAACGCGACGTACGCAGCCAGCGCTGGGCTGTTGTTCGAGGACGAGCGTCGAGCAGCTGAAGAAGCCGAGCAGGAGAAGTTGAACACCAAGAAAGTGGAGATGGTGGCGACAATTTGTGAGCGGAACCCGGTCACTGGCGAGCTGGAGACGCCCCCGACCCACGTCGTGAGTATCGACGCAGTTCTTGCATCAGAGTCGACAGAGATGGCTCCAGCGGTTGACGTCAAAGAAGCCCCTCGTAATCGCAAGAAGGAGGAGCTCCAGCGCGCCATGATGCACCGCAAACTCTACCACAAGCGCAACGAGAGCAGCGAGAGCGACAGCGACGACAGTATCGACTCACAGCAAGACGGACTGCCTGTGATTCACGGCGCGGGCTTTCACTTCGGCAACTTTGTCGCTGGTGACGGTGTGTGGACGGCGGGGAATCACCCTCGAGGCAATAATGGGGCCATGAAGCGAAGCGAATCAAGCGGCCCAGTCAACGCCGAGTCCATGTGGAAGCGTGGGGGCATCAAGCTGGCCGACGGCACCGCTCCGAGCATCAAGGAGGTGCTGGCACACGCCCATCGGATGAGCTCGAGAGAGAAGCTACGATCAGGAAGTCGTCGGCAGGCGGTGGTCATGAAGGACGCCCCTGAAGTACCGTTACCGACTGAAGAGACCATCCCAGAAACTCAGCCAGCAGAGCCCAGTCCTCCAGTGAACAAGCGACCGAGCCCCATACGCTCGGGCAAGACGAGTCCTATCAATATGGCGGTGAGCTCCAAACGACGAAGCTCAGTCGTAATGAGCCGTCGACCAATGCTGGGACGTGCTGTCTCCATGTCGTGCTTGCTACCAGACCGAAAGTCGACGGCGATCAAGTCCCCTGTACTCGCGAGTAAAAGTGGATCCGAACAGCAATTGCACACTGGAGGCGGTCATACCGAAGAGGCCCAACCCAGTCTAGACACCACAGAAGTCGTGACTGGACCAGCGATTGAGATACACACGCGAAGTCTCCAGACCTCGGCAACTCCAGTTGGTACAGGACGCTCAAGCTCGAGAGAGGACGAGCGTAGTCCAGATTCTGACCGCTTAACCCCCGACGAGCAGGAGGAGATGGAAGATACGATCGAGGTTCCAGAGCCAAATGACGATGCCGAGCCAACGAATGACGGAGAACCAAGCTGTCACATTGACGAGAAGCTGCCGAATGTGCGTGAGCCCGAGACGACTGAAGCGCAAGAAGAAGAAGAAGAAGTGGAGCTACTCACGCCGCCTTTGCTATCGCCTGTTGTTGAGATCAGCACGTCGAGAACGTCGGGCGGTCACAAGTGCAATAGGCGCGTGGATTCGCAGCAAACTCTCGATACTAATGACGGCCGCTTACTGCCAAACGACTCGCTGGCCACTTCCGTCAGCGCCTTCATCAAGTGGGAGGAGGGGGGCGCTCTCGAAGCCTTCCCACTCGCTGTAGTCCCCACCAATCCAGCTATCGCGACCAAAGCTCAACCTCCTCCTAACCGAGAGAAAGTCGCGAAAATGCCGCGAGTCAGCAGCATCCGCGTGACCAAGCAGAGGGAACAAACCACAGAAGTCGATGAACTCGCAGCGACGAAGTTTGTGCTGGACGACAGCGCCGATTGGGCGGAGATCTCGACCGAAGACGTGAACGAGGTCTTCACTCTTCACGGCAAATCGCTCGCCATGGCAAAGAAGAGCAAGCGCGTGCTGCAAAGGAGCAGATCCACTGACGCTGTCGAATCCCCCAAGCAAGTCAAGGAGATCCACGTCCAAAGCGCATCAGCAGGAGCTCAGGAGTTCGATGTCGACGGAACTCCCTTGGTGCGTCCCATTTCAGTTACCGTCGTCACCAAACCTGCGAAGCGCGAGGTGGAACCCCTCGTACCGATTGAAACTGAGGCACTCTCGCCAGCGCCTGAGGGGCCTCCAGCTGAGACGCCTCCAATGGCATCGCCCAAGCCATTCGTCAAGCTTGAGGACAGCTCAGTCCTTGAAGCCAAAGACCAAGACAAAGACTCTCCCTCTCCTCCGCTGCAGTTGAAGGGATTGGGGCTGGATCCGAGCGATGCGACTCAAGGCAAGCACAAGTCATCCGAGCAGAAACCTTCGTCGCCTTCAAAGGTTCTTCAGAGTACGCCCTCTTTTCGTGTACCTGCTCGTAAGCGTGCGCCTGCAGAAACTCCGACCTTATCGTCTAGTGACTTAACTCTGCAAGGAGCAAGACTGAAAGCTCCAACCACTGGAAAGGTGAAGCCTGTCGTCAAGTCCAAGGAAGTCACGGGCTTTGAAGGCATGGCGCCGCTGTCCAAGGCGGAGAGGGAGCGACTCTGGCAGGAATTCGCAGCCGAACCTCTGTCCGCCAGCGTCCACGAGGCCTACACCATCCTGTACCCTCAAACATACACACAGCCTGCTACTTGTGCAGAGCGTCACGTCCAGCAAGACCCTCAAACTGCTCCTGTTATCAGCCGGAAGACCTTGAAAGGCTCCTCGTCCTCGAGTCACTTGGCTCTGCGTGTGAACTCCACTCGCCAGCCGCTTCAGAACGCCATGGAGCTGGACAGGAAGTTCTGGAGCGCGGTGGAAGGCTATCGCGCCATCGGCAGCTCGTCTCTCGTGCCTCTGGACGCTGCAACGATCGCCCAGCTGCCGACAGGAGAAGGCTCAAGCCATCTTCGACCAGTTCATCTGCGGCCAGAGAGCTACTGCGGCTTGCTCCGACTACCGCGGGCTGGCGCTCGCGTGGCTCGACATGTACCCGAACGAGGTGGCACAAGTGCGTCGACAGCTCGCCACCGCCCCCAAGGGACTATTCGATGAGCTTCAGCGCACCGCAGAGCTCCAGATCTCAACCGCTCTAGCCAAACACCACGTCGATGAGGCTCTGAGCTAGAGGCTCGGCTTCAACGTCTTCAACGTCAACATCAACCGACGTCAAAGCGTTCAAATCCACGGGGAAGGTTTGTTTACTTGACACGCGCATAACCATCAACAGTGGCGGACGACTTCGTCCAGAACGGGGCCAAGGTCTACATCGCCTCCCGCGACCTCAGGGCCTACCAAGCCACAGCCGACGAGCTCAACGCCAAGGGTCCTGGCCAGTGCGTCGCGGTGAGAGTCTACTGCCCACTTCATCCTCCAGCTTGGACTAACTGAGACCGTCGTTGCTGTGGCCGCAGCTCCAAGCCGATCTGTCGGCTGAGAGCGCGTGCCAGATGCTGGCGGACGACGTCGCCCAGAGGGAGACAAAGGCGGACGTCCTCATCAACAACTCGGGCGTCGGGTGGGGAGGCGACGTGGAGCACCACCCGGAGAAGGCCTGGACCAAGGCGTTGGCGGTCAACGTGACGTCGCCCTTCCACTTGACGCGCTACTTCCTGCCGCTGCTGAACGCGGCGCCCACGTCCTCCGAACGCGGCTCGAGTCATCAACGTCGGCTCCGCATGCCGCAGCAGATCGACAGCATCGCGTACGACACGTCCAAGGCGGCGATCCACCACTTGACCCGCGGACTAGCGGCCAAGCTGGCGCGACGTCCGAACGGCGGCCACATCCTCGGTCTCGTACCGACCAAACTGGCGCCCTCGTGACGGGAAAATCCTCCGACGAGCTGCAGCGCAACATCCCGACAGAACACTACGGCCGCGCGTCCGACTCGCCATCTTCCTGGCCTCCAAAGCTTCGGGCTGGATCACGGGCACGGTCATCGCCTCGGACGGAGGACAAGTGAACAGGGCTTCAACACGGCCAAGCTATAAAGGAGCGTGGGGTGGTTACACCCACTACCAGGTAGAGTAGAGTGGAGTAGAGCAGGAATAACAACGAGACGCTTCATTCTACCGAAAAGATGGAGATGCAGGGCGTAGAACCCCCTCGTGTAGCTGAGACCTCGGACCCTGTAGAGCAGGCGGTGGTGAAGCTGTCAGTGCTGGAGAAGTTCCTGACGCTGCGTGGTCTCACTCCGAAGACTCAGAGCCGCGTGGGGGTGAAGCCGCCGCCTGCTAAGAAGGCGGAGCTGCTGAGCAAGACGTACACAAAGCGCCGCCACGGGAGGAAGACGGAGGCGCAGCGAGCGGCGCTGCGAGAGCCCGAGGACCTTTTCAGCGACAGCGTGGACGCCTACGTGCCGCGCAAGAGGCAGCAGACGCTGCTGAACCTGCACAAGGACGAACAGGAGGTGAACGGCGTCTTCCTCACTGAGACGAGGGCGCTCTCGTTCGAGCGCGCGGTGCTGGACAAGGTCGTGTGCGACCGAGCAGAGAACCGCGAGCAGTTCGAGGAGCGACTGTGGGAGCTGCTGGCCACGCAGCGAGGACTGCAACCGGCGGACGACGGCGATGACGGTGATGAAGATGATCTACCGGTAGAACAGGAAGCTTCGGAGGTAGAACGAGAGTCCTGGAAGTGCAACCAGGACAGCCATGTAGCACAAATGTAGCCATGTTGAGCTACACAGTAGAGACGGGCCTCTCGTTCGTCCAATCCAGAAGGACGGGATCAGTCAGCACCTTTGGACCTCCCCGCGATGCTGGCTCAGTCCCTCCACAATTCAATCCATCCCCCCCCCCCTGAAGACTCCGAGAGAGGAATCATGAGCTCGTTGAGTGGAACCGAGCTCTTCAACGTCAAGGACAAGGTGGTGGTCGTCACGGGCGGCGGCAGCGGCATCGGCAAGATGATCGCCGACGGATTTGTGCAGAACGGGGCCAAAGTGTACATCGCCTCGCGCAGACTCGAGCTCTGCCAAGAGGCAGCCAACGAGCTCAACGCCAAGGGGCCCGGCGTCTGCATCCCGGTAATAAGAGAAACATCTCTCTACTACATTGGCTGGTGTCTTAATAGCTGCGTCAGAGAGACTAATTGAAGTGTCTTACTGCAGCTGCAAGTGGACTTGACCAGCGAGGAGCAGTGCAAGGCGTTCGCGGACGAGATCATCAAGCGGGAGTCGCGTCTCGACGTGCTCATCAACAACTCGGGCGATGGAACCGACACCCCCGTGGACTGCACCCCGGCCTCTGGTACGTCGTTGAGTGGAGTTGCCAGATTAATATTTTTATTAACTGATTTCTTGATGCTGCAGCGTGGAGCGACACTTTCGCCTTGAACGTGACGTCGGCCTACCTGCTCACGCGCTTCCTGCTGCCTCTGCTGGACGTGGCTGCCGCGTCCTCGGACCTGGCTCGCGTCATCAACGTCGGGTCCATCGGCGGCCTCATGCCGCAGAAGGTCAACACGATGGTGTACGACGCGTCCAAGGCGGCGCTGCACCACCTGACCCGCATTCTGGCAGCCAAGCTCGCCCGTCGCCCGAACGGAGGCCACATCCTGGTGAACGCCATCACTCCGGGCTACGTCCCGTCGAGACTGACGGAGGGAGTCGCCTACATAACCGGAAAGCCCTTCGAGCAGATCAGCGACGCCATCCCAGTGGGCCGCATGGGCCAGGACTCGGACATGGCGGGGCTCGCCATCTTCTTGGCGTCCAAGGCGTCGGGGTGGATTTCGGGCCAGGTTATCACGGCGGATGGAGGAATGGTGGGCGCTGCCGAGACGGGTGTCGGCCCCTCGAAGCTGTAGTGTCGAGTTCAGCTACTGCGTACGTAGGTAGCTCATCAATAAAAATAATCGCGCTTTGATGTCTCTTTTTGTTTTTGGTAAGAACAAAAATTGTTTGTGGTCTTTGTATCCTCAAACAGAGAAGTGCAGGAGTATGTAGGTATATTGTATGGAAGTACGTGTACCGCATTCTTTTATGTACGCCCGGCTGGTTGTGTGCCTCTTGGCGGTGGACGCAACAAGTTTCGTAGTACCGTACACACCGATGCATTTTAGTGTAGCGAAGGTGTAAGTTGGCTACACCAACACGTAAGTCAGTTCACAGCCAATTCACGTGGAACGTAGCACCTGGAGAGAGAACTTCGCCAAGCTGTAAGGGAAGCAGAGCGATCGGATATCAAGGCGGCCACAGTAGAAACGTACTTGTTCGGCCCGGTACTGTAACTTAGTGTGTTTAAGAAAAAGAGGAAGGAAGCGCTTTTCTCCAACACGAGCAGCTACGAAGAAGACGGCGATCGCCCGCCCGAGTGGGATGCTCCTTGTTGCAATTGCTACAACATTTTGGGCTACACTTGCACTATCGCTCGTGTTCGGCGCAGTTGTTTGCAACTTACATTTAATCGCACACCAATTCTTAGTCATTCATACTTTTCTACGTTATCACTTCAATACGAGTAGGAAGTGCTGGTTTGGAATTTCCTCGTAAGATGCTATAGCGCACGTTATCGCTGGTTACTCGACTGATCAAACCAGGCACCGAGGGTCTTGCAATCGGACTCTTTTAGAATAAACCAAGTGTGTTCATCACTGTTCGAGCGATACATCTTGGTAAATCTTCTGTCTCTCTTACCAGTACAAAAGGCTGTTTCTTCTACGGCGGTAGTACCTCTCGTACCCGTTCGCGACATCCCAGTCCACATACTCGCCTGCCTTCTCGCGCTTCTTCAGCATGTCCTTGACCTCCTTGGGGTTCAATCTGGCGCGGTACCACCGGCGGTACTGCCTCTTTGCGATGGCGTTGTCGACCAGGTAGTCGAACAGACCCCTGTCCTCTTCTTCATCGCCCTTGTCGTCCTTCTCCTCCGTCGTGTCGGCCCTCAGGTGTCGCTTGTCACTCGTCTCAGCAGCCACCAACTCAGCAGCCTCGGGGGAAGTCACTTGAGCAATCTCCTTGTGGTTGACTTCAGCCGTGGCCAGGCCATTGCTGCCGGCAAGGAGGGCGACGGCAGACACGAAAACGACGTAGGCGAAGCGCATGGGGCTCTTTTTTTTGAGACTTGCTCCCTGGAGAGAGAATTCCGAACTGAGAGAGGCATGAGGCGGAGATTGACTGGCGTACGGTTCATGTATGGCTGCTTCTGATCCTTTTTTTTTACTGTTCGCAATCCATGGCAAAGCTCGTGATCGCAGGACGAACCGTACAGCTCAATCCTTTCTTCATGGCAGTCAGCTGAAGCGATAGGAAATCGGGAAGTGATAGGATTCACTGTTTTGAAACCAAAATGAATGCATGTACGCCTTACTACGAAAGTCGTAGGACGAAGTACATGTACTAACGTTAGTCAGTCGTAATACTGGTAACGTGTTGCTCCGAAATCGCAAGAGCATCTTTATTTATCGGCATTGCTAAGGACATTTAACTCCGAGATTGTTATTAGTAATCAACTCTGTCTTCGCATATCATGCACAGTAAAATATGTACTTCTCCGGTCCGGAAAAGAATTAACAGTTAGGTTTTTCATGAAAAACCTCGATGTTTGATTGGTCGAATTACCCGACTATGCCACATTTCATTGGACAAACTCCAACATCAGTGATTTGTATGAAACACGATTGGCTGTTTTTCTGGCGTTTGAATACTCGTTGGTTAACAGCATTATATCCCATAGATAAGCTCTCTTTCCGCTTTCTGTAGTATATCTCCAAATTTTAATCTGATCATTTTTGATGGTGCAGCGAATTTAAACCTCACACCTGTGAAAACCGATTGTTTAAACCGACTGATAACAGCCTTAAATGGCGGGAATATGCAGTCATGAACAATACTGGGTGATACCGCGGATCAAGCGCTTTAAGTTAAGGGCATCCACAGCTCTGTTGGAGCAGTAGAACGCAAGTTACAGTCTGATTAGAGAACTGTTAATTCTTTAGCGGACCGGAGAAGTATCCAACTTAACTCTAAAAATGGTAGGCGCGTCATAGGACACTAGTCACGCGAGTCAGGCGAGTCAGGCGAGTCTTGGTCATTCATACGGAAGCGCTAACACCGGCTGTTGGGCGACACGATCCCAAACGGGATCCTGCCCCGAAGAATTGATGCTCCGAGCAACTGCCATGCCTCATATGGCGCTGCATTCTGTGGCAAGACTGGAACAGCCAAGGTGAGGTTTACAGATTGCGCTCCCACTTCCGATACCATGCCTATCACATAACCTCTAATGTAATTATATTATTATTTTAGAAAGGTAGATCCGGTTCATTTTTGAATTTAGGCGCGAAATGAGATCCCCTCGGAGCTCGCGGCTCGGACGCACACCATTTACTCGGCAAAACACACAGACCCCCGCACACAATGGGGGTCTGGATGAAGATAGACGACAAGCGGAAGCTCATCCAGCATGCAGCCAAGCACCCCAAGATGTCCCAGAGTAAGCTAGCAGCATGGGCGGAGACGGCATTCAAGCTACAACGCGCTCCTGGCCAGGCAACAATCTCAGACATCCTGAAAAACGCCGCGGCTATCATGGACGAGAACTACGGGGACGGCCAGCGGCGTAAGCCACTGCGCGTCACGTCGAAGCGCCTGGAAACGCGTCTTTGGGCATGGATTCAGGTTAATCAACTGCAAGCTATGCAGTGGGGCAGGGAGGTTTGGAATGAGCTGCAGTCCACGTAGACAATTGCTAACTGCTTTGGTCATACAGGCATTTACTTCAAGAATGTAGCGGATGGGTGCTGCGATTCCGATGGTGGTAGCTACGAGTGCGACGTCAACATGGAGGAAGTTATCGGCAGAGCTTCGGAGATGCAGTTCTAGTCTCTAAGACTTAATACATAATTTGTCTTTCAAACATTATCGCGGTACCCACTGATCGGAAGTGGGGGCGCAATCTGTATTGTATGGCTTAGTGTGGATTTGCCCCCCCCCCCCCCCCCCCCCCCCCGAAGCTTCAACTCTATCCCGATAACTTGGCAGCAAAACTACACCTTCGCGAATCGGCGATGGCCATGCGAGCCTGAATTGGTATCAGCGGTTCTATTATGCTGGCTGCCGGCTACCCCCTCCGCCAGCCCGCCGGGATATGAAAGCCCACTCCAAGGCACCGGCAAAAGCTGCACTGTGCAAGTTACTGTCCTGTCCTGGTCAGTACTATGCATACTGTAGCGAGCCGTGTGGTCTTGGGGCTTGTAGCATGAAGAGACGACCTACCTACCGTGTTGAGAGTCGGGAGAGCTGAGATGCAAGTTCCTGTAACCGCGCTCGACAAGAATAAAGTCTTTGCTATCGAAAACCTGTCGGGTGGCCACTGGGTGGCCGTCTGATTAATGGGAACGATTAGCATGTAGTGAATCTTCCCCATTCCTATATTTGTGATAGCACTTCAACTATAACCGAGTGACAAGGGGCTCACGGCTAGCAATACAGGTAAAAGCATGCAGAAGAGAGGTTGGCTACTGAGAACATTATATATTACTTCGAAGTATTTTTTTTAATGCAATATGTATGAAATCAACCAAAGTCAGTTGACCACTCAACAGGAGAGCCACAACAGACAGTGAAGAACTCCGTTCGTATTTTCAGCTGCCGTTGCTGTTGCCGACGACACCAAGCAGCAGAAGTGACTCGCTGGGAGCCGCACATGTAGCGTCACTAGCCTTGCTGCTGACTGCAATCCTTACGTTTGTGGGTGAACACTTCGATCATTTACAATCCCATCCAGCCTTTTCCTCTGGAATCAGCTTCAAGCAGGACCATCCTCACTTCTTGAAGAATATATGACACCAAAGTCAATAGCCGACGGGGTTTCGAAACCTCAAACACAACTACTTTTGCCAAGCACTCAGCACTCCCCCAACTTTCCAGCAAGGCCCCAACGCGATGAGTTCTCCGTTGAGCGTGACCCAGCTTTTCAGCGTCAAGGACAAGGTGGTCATCGTCACGGGCGGGGGTCGTGGAATCGGCAAGATGATCGCCGACGGATTCGTGCAGAACGGAGCGAAAGTGTACATCGCGTCTCGAAGCCTGGTCGCCTGCCAAGCTACTGCAGACGACCTTAATGCCAAAGGCCCAGGCAAATGCATTCCGGTAAGATATGTGAAGAAGCGAGTGCTTTTTTTCTTACGAAGTAGTATCAATCTCATTCTGATCTTTTTTTTACAGTTGCAAGCGGATTTGTCGAGCGAGGAGGCGTGCAAGGCGTTGGCCGATGAGATCGCCAAAAGGGAGACACGCGTCGATGTTCTCCAGAGTCAGGTTCGTACAATAGATTATTTATTAGTTTTATTAGCCCCGTACTCACGATTTGGCATGGTACTAGCCTGGAGTGAGACTCTGTCGGTGAATGTGACGGTGCCCTACCTTCTAACGCGGTTCCTGCTCCCTCTGCTGGACGCTGCCGCAACGTCAACTGATGGAGCGCGTGTCATCAACATTGGCTCGATCGCTGGCTTCATGCCGCAAAAGATCGACACCATCGTGTACGACACGTCCAAGGCTGCAGTCCACCACATGACGCGTGCTCTCGCGGCCAAGCTGGCTCGTCGCCCGAACGGTGGCCACATCTTGGTGAACGCCATTGCGCCCGGGTTGGTGCCCTCGCAAATGACCGAGGGAATCGCGTATGTGACGGGCAAGCCCTTTGACAAGATCAAGCAGGAGATCCCCACGGAGAGCATGGGCCAGGACTCGGATATGGCTGGGCTAGCCATTTTCCTGGCATCCAAAGCGTCCGGGTGGATCTCCGGCCAGGTCATCACATGCGACGGGGGAATGGTTGGCGCTGCGGAAACTGGGGTGGGGCCGTAATCCAGACCGACAAGCGGCACGTGAACCTTTAAAACGTCCAAATGAACATCAGCATCGACATCGATGTGCTAGGTTACAATGGCTTCGCCATGGTGCATTTGCGTGGAGTATGGAAATGACGGCGTCGCTAAAATTTCATCACTGTAAAACTTGTAGCCAGCGTGAACGACGAATTCGAGGTGTAAGCGGTTTTAAAAGTGATAGCTAAGGCAGAGTTTGCCCCTGGATGATTCGATCCATCCACATCTCGTCTTGGAAGAGAATACACGCTCGTCTTAATACTTCACGCCGTCCAGCCCGCTGTTTCGTAGCCAAAACATGGAAGCGTTTGAAGATCGTGTCGACTTGTCAGTAGTTTTGAGCTGAATTATTGGACAACATGGACCTCTGCTGCGTCTGAACAAGTCATCCAGCCATGTGTCAAGCAAGAGTTGGCCGGTAAAAAAATGACAGAAGCTGTGATGGATCTCGAAGCACCCTCAACCTCCGACAACAGCGAATTGATTCAGTGTGTGTTTGGTGCAAGCTCTGCGTGAACAGGTTCATATCTGTACAGTATAGGTTTCCATAGCACCCAGTCTTCATGTTCTAGTCACTGAGTAGTACACGGTAGTATAAAGTGCCGACTGTGACTCAAATCAACCATGTGAAATACTGTCAGTTTCAGCTTAAGTATGAAAAAAAATCAAATGCTCAAAGAAAAAATACGAAAAGAATCAGGAACCACTACTTCACGTCTTCTTATTACTGAGGGACTGCAGGAGTAAGCCCAAACCGATTCCCAGACGTATCTTCGGTATCCTCGTGTCAGTATTCGACGCTTTAAACCCAAGTTCCAATAACCGCTCGTGTTGCTTAGATGCATTGTGGTTGCCTTCAGACACAGTTTGTACCACTATTTAATAAGTGCACCATGCGTGTCTGGTGACGGGAAGAACCTTACTTGAATGTTAAGGGGGATACCAGGGAAGAAGATTACTTCGTAGGCCTAGCCAGCTAGTCTCGTGATCACTGACTGAATACTTCACTAATATGTACTCCCCACCCTTCCTGTAAGGTGTGCTTCCCGCTTATCAGTGGCCGTCCGTAGCCCTTCCGTAATATTCTCACCAATGAAGGATTCAGTTCGCAACTCACGCTCGACTACCCATCAAGAGCGGATGAAGCAAGTACGCGCCGTCCTCCTTGTTTTGGCTCTCACTGCAATCTTCTCGATTGGCGATGCGATTCTGAGCAGAGTGGAGGCTCTGCAAGCCACGCGCGTGTCAACAACGGATCCAGACGCAGTTCATGGTCGGGAAGCTGGAAGAAGATTTCTACGAGGCTCCTCTATCGAGCGCTGATTCGGAAGATAGAGCGCCAAACGTGGATATCATCATCAAGGACGCTGCCTCAAGGTTTAAAAAGTCCGTGCTATGTTGGAGCGCGCGACAAAATAGGACTTGGCATTGAAGGGGCGTGGAGTGTACTCGACGCGTTCGAATTTCAGGCATTTCTAATGCTTATCTTGATGCCTGCTTCACCATCCTATTGTCCGATTGAAAACATCACAGAGATATGACACATGCTACTCTTGGAATGCTTGGTTTATAGTACACAATATCCGATCACTTTATATTATTAATTCATGATTTGTGAATTGAAAAGTTCGTCAAGCAATATATAAGTAAATACTTCTTGCTCCTATTAATTAATCTTCACGTTCGTCCGTTTGTACCAGACACTGCCAGTGGTGCCAAAATTGAGGTATGAACCAAGAACGCTGTGGATGAATGTGGTCATCAGCGACTAAACTATTGCACGGAGAGAAGTGGGCAGTGACGCCAGCAGTTGCATGAAGGACGTGTGGTAGTTGGTGGCCAATGTGTACGTGTACCCGGCTAGCGGCACCAAACCGAGGTGCTAGTTGAAGATTAGCGATCAGTGCGACTGTCGAGGATCCAGGAGGGACGACCTGGCACACCGCCAGCAGACGGCGGGTAGATCGAGGCAGGGCGACGTAGTGATCGGCTGCACGAGGGAGCAGAAGTGGAAGATCGAGAGCGCAGTGGTGAGAGGCCAGGAAGCGCTCACTCGAGAATTCGCCCGACACGAAGGCGGGGTCGAACGCAGGATAACGGGGGAAGCACGGACGGGCGGTGGACGACGGTGGCTGTGAGGCGAGCGGCGGCGGACGACGAGCGAGGGCTGACGATGGCAAGGGCGAGCGCCAGAGCTACGGCTCGAGTTTGCCGATGGCTGCGATGAGAGGGCAGGCGCCAAAGAGGAGGCGTAGGGGCCCGAGTGGCTAGGTGAGCGCTGTGTTGTCCCGAGTTTGCTGAGGGCTGCGACCAGAGAGGGCGGGCGCCAGAGGCGTAGAGGTCCGAGTGGCTAAGCGAGCGTCGTCGTCTGAGGTGCTAGCTCGTAGTGTGCGGGTGTTAGTTGAGTAGTCGTGTGCGTGTGTCAGAAGGACGTGCGGAAGACGTGAGCGGAGGATGACAGGCTAATGAAATAGGGGTGCGTCCGCGAGGACGTTATCCCGGCACGGGGACGCACGTTGCGGCTCCGGGGCCAGTGTGTGTGTGTTCGTCAAGAGCTATTGCGACCAATGTGAGGGGTGATACCCTTGCATGCTTACTACAAACGCTTGGTTTTTAAGTTAGTTGTTACGCAACTCACCAGGTGCTGCATTTTAATAATTTTAACACTTAAAAGTGTATTACGGGATCCTACCACGTAAGCTTCGCCATAATTTTACGCTTGCATAATATGCATATTACCTCCTCCCAACAAAGGGAACAAGTCTCCAAAACATTTTTTCCGGATCTATATTACGGTCTTTGTCGCGTAAACTTTTGCTAGGCGCTGTAGATTTACGTACAGTTCGGAACTGGTGCTCGACTGCACAAAAGGCCTCGAGACCGACTACCAAGAGCACAATGCATCACTGGTGTGTTGTGCTTGTGATTCTAACTTGCCTCCTCTTAACCGGAAATGCTCAACCAGCACCAGGAAACACGCATCAGACAGCAATTTCACCAGTGGATCAATCTCAGCCAATCTCTGACGCCGCCATCGACGGAAAGAGGGTTTTAAGAGGCGTCTCCAAGGAACCGAAGGATGCTGCAACCGAGGAGCGGAACCAAACATGGACATCATCATCAAGGACGCTGCCTTAGAGGTGAAGAAGGTACACACGTGTCTGAAACTTAAAAATCAAAACGGCAAGCTACGAGCTTCTTCAGTTCGTTCTGCGAGTACGCTTTCTACAATGTACGATCTCCGACCCAATACTCACGCGTGGCGATAGATCCTTCCTACCGAACACCGGATTGGTGTGTCGTGCCTCAGTCAGTGAACTCTTAACCCTCCCCCCCCCCTTCGGGTACTTTAACGGGCCCTTCTTGAAGAACTGTCGGTACGCTTGCAACTGCTCGTAGTTCTCGTGCGAGTACACTGCTCGTCCCATGTTTCCCATTCCTAATTTGTGGCGGGCAGCGTGTGTGTCTCGTCCGAGGAGATGCTTCCAAACAGCAAACTTGAGCTTCCAGAAGACCGCTGAAGTCAAGCTTCACAGCTGGTAGAATCAGGATATGCAGATGTGTTCTTCTGCTTCTTTATTAAACTAGACCGTGTCATGATATTATGGGGTCTTAATGAATCAGTTGGCAAGCAACAATTGTATTCCATGCTGGCCGCTTGGATACATTTTGAGGGGGCTTCTACTTTGAGATTCACTAGTCGTATCACCCGACAGTGAACATTCATCTAATGGTTCATGTCGTCGAGCTGCAGCTCAGAAAAATATTACTATTATACTTGCTCGCCAACAGATACAACATGTAAACTGCACACATGGTCTCATAGTCGACAAGGTACGCGAAGGAGGACACGCCTAGCAAGAAGCTCAAACTTACTTCCTAAGATGTGTATGGCAATATCGTGTAGCACACACCATGTTGCAGTTCATTTTTTTTTGTTTACGCTGACGTGTTCAAGTCAAGTCGACGCTCGAGCAGCTCTCAGATTCGAATCCGTCGCCTCGAGCGCAAGACCCCCCCCCCCCCCAACACACACACCGCCAGCCATGAGCCCCCTCCAGCTGCAGCAGCTCTTCGACGTCAAGGACAAGGTCGTGGTCATCACGGGCGGCGGCCGCGGCATCGGCAAGATGATGGCCGACGGCTTCGTGCAGAACGGGGCCAAGGTCTACATCGCCTCGCGCAGCCTCAAGGCATGCGAGGAGACCGCCAAGGAGCTCAACGCCAAGGGCCCCGGCAAGTGCATCCCGGTGAGGCTGCAACTGCATTGCAATTGACAATATTATTATAGAGAGGTACTGTACTGACGCTGTTGTGTGTGTGTCATACAGCTGCAAGCCAATCTGCTTAGCGAGGCTGGCTGCAAGGAGCTGGCGGACGAGATCGCCAAGCGCGAGAGCAAGGTGGACGTGCTCATCAACAACTCGGGCGTGTCCTGGGGCGGGAACTTTGAGCAGCACCACGAGGCCGGTACGACGCTGTTTGCTGAACTGTATTTTTTATTCGGCAACATTATTTATTTATTGTATCCGTGTGGCTTTTGGGCAGCCTGGAACAAGGTGCTAACGGTGAACGTGACGTCGCCCTTCCACTTGACCAAGTTCCTGCTGCCGCTGCTGGACGCGGCGGCCACGTCGTCGGATGCGGCGCGCGTCATCAACGTTGGCTCGGTGGCCGGCCTCATGCCCCAGCAGATCGACACCATCGCCTACGACACGTCCAAGGCCGCAATCCACCACATGACCCGCGGACTGGCGGCCAAGCTGGCCCGCCGCCCCAACGGAGGTCACATCCTGGTGAACGCCATCGCCCCCGGCCTCGTGCCGTCCAAGATGTCCCAGGGCATCTCGGTCGTCACGGGCCTGGCCATGGACGACCTGGCCACGGGCATCCCCATCCAGCGCTTCGGCCTGGACTCGGACATGGCTGGCCTCGCCATCTTCCTGTCCTCCAAGGCCTCGGGCTGGATCACGGGCATGGTCATCGCCTCGGACGGTGGCCAGGTGTACACCATGGAGACGGGAGTGGGTCCGTCCAAGCTCTAAGTGGATGGATGGATACAAGAGCGAGCGAGTGGGTGTGTTGCAGCAGTGTCAAAACGTTTGCTTCCCGGCTGAAAAAGTGTTAAAACGAAACCAAAACGAAGTATTGAACAAATTGTCGGGATTTATCGGTTGCTTATTCTAGCAAAGAGGTCGTACTATTACTACGTTGTGCAGTGTCACCCCGGCAGGCAAACCGTAGACAGCGAGCCGAATCCTCAGGGGTATTTGAGGGGTCCCTTGCCGTAGTACTTTTGGTAGGCCATGAGCTTCTTCCACTTGGAGTGCCCCCTGTTCATGATCTCCAATTCCTGGGCCAACTTCCCGGGGGTCTTGCCCATCAACTTCCACGCCACGAACTGCGCCTTCCACTTAATCGCCTTCTTGACCGAAAACATCGCGTCCTTGATAATGAGATCAACATTCGTGAGGCGTCTCGCTTCCTCTGCGTCGCTGTTGCCGATCACTTCCCCCTCGCCTCGCAGAAATCGTTTGCTGGGCTCGCCGGTGAGCTTGGAAATGTCGGCGGAAGCAGGTGCAGCACTGGTGCTAGCAGCGAGAGCGGCGAGAGCCAACAAGACGACGTGGAACAGACGCATGATGCGCGGCTTTTTTGGAGCGAATCGAAGAATGACATGACTGGCCGAAGCGCAGTACAGTAGTGTGTATTCAGTGTGCAGTAGTGTGCTGGTCTACTGAAAAAAAAACAAATCTAGTGATAAGCCGCATAACGTACAGAAATCTGCCTAAATACCGAACGGGTATACAATACATAACCTCATATAACTAATACTTCAAGGTCCAACGACTGGTCGAACGGAGATGGGCAAAGGTCAGCGCTGAAACAATTCAGCACTTCTGGCTTCGCTTGGGCTTGATTAACAAAGCAAGCCTCAAAGTCCTTCTAAACTAAACTAATTCAGTACAGCCTTTTTTATGGTAACGCTGAGATCACTTTATAAACCTAGAGCCCTTATATATATCAGGCGTTCGGTACTCAGGCAGAGTTCTGTATTCTTGATCGCGCCATAACGCAGTAGCGGATTGCTTGTCGTTTCTTGTGACGAAACTCGCATAATACAGAACTCTGCCTGAGTACCGAACGCCTGATATATATAAGGGCTCTAGGTTTATAAAGTGATCTCAGCGTTACCATAAAAAAGGCTGTACTGAATTAGTTTAGTTTAGAAGGACTTTGAGGCTTGCTTTGTTAATCAAGCCCAAGCGAAGCCAGAAGTGCTGAATTGTTTCAGCGCTGACCTTTGCCCATCTCCGTTCGACCAGTCGTTGGACCTTGAAGTATTAGTTATGAGGTTATGTATTGTATACCCGTTCGGTATTTAGGCAGATTTCTGTACTGTAGTACGGTACACTGTACTGATGTGGACTTTACGCAGGCATGCTGCAGCTCACATGTCACTGCAATACTGTAGTCGTTCCGTTGCCGTATGCGTTTTGAGCACTGCGGGAAAAGCGTCCTCGTCCTCGTTGTGGTCTCCTGTTTCGCTGCTTGTCCGAATTCAGTATTGTACCGTATTGTGCCGTTGAGAAACGGCTTTAATTGCCTTATTATTATGCAAAACAGGGCATGTTTTCAGGGACCTACTGCACTGCACAGCATGAGCAACAAACGACCACACTAAAAGAACGGATGGATCGAATAAGTCACCAACGATACTGTTGGTTGACTTTTTCGTGTTTCGCTTATCCTCAATTCTACATGCATGCTCAATGATACGTCATTGCACATTTAGATCCGGTCGACCACGAAATACTGTACAGGATTAATCACGAGTTCTTTAGTGTTGGTACAAAATTCGCTGGGGTTGCTCTAAATCCTGTAAACGAGAAGACGTATAATTTCTTGAATTTTTTTATTCGTCGTTTGGATGCGAATTTCGCGAAAATGTTCTTGCAATAATGACGTATTAAGGTGATGCATGGGAGACGCCTCATAACCGCGGATATCGCCATCGAGGAATACCTCACGGTGAAAACCAAGTGGAAGCTGCAGTTCGCGACGTGATAACTAATGGGCAAGACCTCGAAGAAGTTGACCCAAAAGCTCGGGGAATCCGAGAATCCATCGGTAAGAGGGCACGTGGGGTAAGTGCAAAGTTTGCTGGAAATGCTACGGCAAGGGGCCACTGACATACTTAGGTATCCATGAGGCCATATATATGATAATCACCTTGAAGGAAGGCATCGGATAAAACGTTGAATAAAGGTCAAAACACTACGGAAACTTCTAACGACATGCAAGTAATAAAAAATATTTTGCTGCGTCACCTTAGGTTGCGTTCTGTCTCTGCTGACCACCGCCTGCCCTGTAGAATAAAAGTACACTCCTTATATATTTTTTTACTTTCCGACTTTTAATGACTTTTGAAGGACATTTTGGGCGTCAATCCTTGGATATGGACCGTCCATTTGGTTAGCTCTAAATTGGATCGTATACGGAACTGATCTGGTGTATGATCAGGACTGTTGATCGGATGTGTGAACTGATTAATGTCAAGGTGCAGCAAGGGTGTAGTGGTGAAGTTGCTGAATTATAGGAATGTGCTAGTAGCTACCTAACAATACCTAAAGTGCGACACTTACTGAAACGGTGGAGTTGTTGGAGGGGGCGACTGCTTCGCTTGTCTCCACGTCGCTCGTATCCACGTCGCTCGTAATATCGGCTGGAATGTGTACAACCTCGGGAAGCTGGATTACGTCACGAGCAACGCGTCGAGCACGGCCACGAGGGACGTTGGCAACACGACGCACATACTCTTGCGAGATCGTCTTGATCACCGTGACGAATGTAGCCATGGAGGGGTGCGGCGTTGGGAACCTGCTATTTAACTCCCGGTTAAACCGTTCGAGAGGATTGTTTGTCCTCGCGATCAGTTCGTTGTCCAGCCCAAACACATTCCAAACCTCGATGGAGTACTGCGCGAGCCATGTGCGTTCGAAATAGCCCCAGAATTCACCCCATTTAGCTACCGAATAGGTCACATCAGCTACCGCGCATCGCCGCTTGATCTCCCGCTTCACCCATTTAATCCCTCGTTCGATGTGGTCATGCTGAATCACGGTCAGTGTGTCTAACACACCATGCGTCATGGCGATTCGACACTCCTCTTCCGGAATAGCGTAGCGCTTCATAGCGCGACGGAGTGCCTGCTTCATATGAAACAGGCACCCTAGCACAATTGCGTTAGGAAACTGGGTTTGAAGCGAATCCATTAAAGCGGCCTCAAAGTCGCAGACAATCTCAGCGGGTTCAATCTGCTGATCGGTAGCTTGCACGATGAAGTGTATCATATCCCAGTAGCTGTCCGCCGTTCGAGAGGTGCTCAGAACGTAAAACACAGGTACGAACACGCCCGACGCGCGATCATGCACCATGAACACGACGCATTGCGCGTAGCCACTCGGAACACATCTGAACGTTCCATCGACGAATAGCGTCGTTCCATGATAGCGTAAGAGCGCTACCAGCGCAGGGTGCGCCCAGCCCAGAAGACGAGTAGGCTTGGTCAGGTCGTCTCGGTTGGGTGTAATGCAGTGAAACTGAAAAAATGTGACAGCCTCATCGAGCGCGAGGGAGAGCGGCGGAATCTCGATTGAACCGTGCACGTTGCCGGAGTAGTGTTGGTTTCTTGCATGATGCACGCGGCGTATAACTTGCTGCTCCGACAGGCCCCGCACGACATCAGGGTTGTCGAGTAGAAACGTCGTTGCAGCTCCTCCCACACGCGACGTACAGGCCACGCAACATGCTCAATTGCTAAGAGGTCAGCTTGCGCTTTCATTTCAGCTTCAACGTTGGTGACGGAGCTAACTACAGCTGTCGCGCTGCAACTGTGCGCCTTGACGCAGGTGTAGCCCATGGACGCAATCCGGAACTCCATCTTGCCGCCGCAACCCGCTCGATACTTAGAACATCGGTATACAATCTTGCGCGAAGAAGCCCAGCCGCGAGTATACTTGTACCCCTTGAAGTAACACGTTGTGCGCTCAGCACGTCTCGGGGCGTGGCTGCTCGTGTCTTCAACCGGCGGCTGAGGGCCGCGGTCACTCTCCAGCACCTCGACCCCCACTTGACCGTCTACCGCGACTGCGTTGACACTTTCCTCCATGTCACTTGAGCCCTTTGATGCAACTTCACGACTGATCGAGTAGCGAACACTGCATCTACCATGCCTCCAGCCTACCACTAGTTTCCCGATCACAGATCCGATCATCGACGCGACAACAACCCGATCATAGACCAGATCAGTTCCTTATACGAACCAAAATAAAATCTACCGTCCATTTGGCCATTCGTGATTGGGCTACTGCATCATGGAGTCGAGAAGGAGCTTGGACGAACTGCTGCTGCGTCGATGGGACCTCGCAGCGTCTAATGGTAAGGGACATCCATAGGGGGGGGGGGGTTGCGAAGGGGATGGGAGAGACTTACGCACTTGTAGGCGTGATGCGTACGGACGTGAACGACACGATGCGCCGTCGCATCTCGGGGGACTTGGGACTCGTTGTTCAGTTCAATCCAAACCATCTAAAGGTTAGTTAGATACACTAAGTACCAGAACAGCCAAACCTGAAAATGTTTTGTATTCTCATACGCTGCTTTCCAGAGCAAACGCCCGGTGGATAAGCAGCTTCTGGCCCCACAAACGCACGCGACTACGGATAAACCGAAAGCCGAGGGATTCAATTTCACGAAGGCCAGGTAAGGTGTTTTTTATTAGGTGCTATAGACTGTGTAGTCCACAGTACCTCCGTGATTGGCGACTCATTCTTCCTCTGGATCGACCAGGACGCCCGAGTTCCTCGGTGGTTTGGCATTTGCTACGGACAACAAAGAGCGTATCCCAGTTGTGGCACCCGTTGAGCTGGAAGAGGGCAGTGGTGGCAGCAGAGCTGGAGCGGAGCACTTCGTTCTCGTGAACGTGGCCCCATTGGTACGAACTGGTTGGGCAAGGTGATCCATGATACAGTGTGTGTAGTCTCACAAGATGGAGGTTTGCGGATACACTCTTGAGCAGGTGCGAGGCCACTTGCTGTTCGTGCTCGACATGAACCGCCTAGAGCCGCAGAAAATGTCGGAAAAGTTTTTGCTGTACGCGTTGAGTATCTCGCAGGCGATGCAAAACGAGACCTTCGCACTTGGTACGTCCCAATTCTTGAGCAAACCGTGACGAGAAAATATGTCGATGGTTGAGACTTTATCGATACTGCAGGGTTCAACAGCGTTGGAGCTTGGTCATCTGTCAACCACTTCCACTTGCAAGGCTTCTTCTTCCCTCAAGTCGAGGGAGGGGTGAGTGCGACGTTCCCTGTTGCAGTTCAGCCTCGAAAAGAAATATTTCGAGCTCGTGGGGCAATCGTGAATACTGTTCCCAAGTGGAAAACAACGTGCTTCGTCATCGAACCCGACCACGCAGGTGCTGATGCAACGTCCGTCGTCAAAACCGCTTGGGCTCTGCTCACTCTCCTCCAAGCGCGAGGAATCCCGCACAACCTCCTCATTGTAGGCAACGTGGTGTTCGTTTTCCCTCGGAAGGAGCAACGGGAGAACGGAGTCGGTTTGTTCTCCGATGATACCTCCGAGGCTGGGGGCGTTGTGCACGCTGGTCGACTGCGCGTAGCCGTCGCTGAGCTCTCTGGGCTCGTCATTGCTGGAGACCAGGTGGTGTATGACGACCTCACGGAGGAAATGTTCAACACCATCCTGGAAAACGAAGTTTCCCTTGCTTCGGTGAGTATCTAGCCTCTTCTTCAACTTTGATGCTACATAACTAACCTTGTGCGTGTATTGCAGAGCGACGAGTTCGTGCTTGTGGAGGAGTGGAAAGCGAGCTTACACTAATAGGCGTCCTCTCTCTCAGGACCAATCCCGGCAGGTACATTCAATGCCACGTTGCCATGTTCCTGGCCGCATGTGTATGTTTATTTTTGGTCAAAACCACGAGTTGATGATGGCAGACTGCCCATTAGAATAGAAAAACTGCTCAACAGAGTGAGTGAGTTAAGCTTCAACGCCGGGCGCTCATGGGCTCCGGCTGCAGCTCTCTTGGCGGTGACAATGTGCCGTACGACCCCAAAGTCATCTCCGTCAAGCACTTCGAGATCCACCGAATCGTAGGCCAAGGCGGCTTCGGCAAGGTCAACGCCGTCATCCGTAAGAAGTCGAGTCCGACCAAGTGGCTGGCCATGAAGACGCTGTCCAAGGCCACAGTGATCGACCGGAACTCCGTCAGCATGATCTGGAACGAGCGCAATCTGCTCACCCAAGTCCACAGCCCGTTGATCGTTCGGATGCACCACACGTTCCAGGATCCTTACAACTGCTACGTCGTCATGGATCTGCTGCTCGGAGGAGACCTCAAGTTCCACATCGGATCCACCCGCAAAGACGGGTTCTTAGAGCGAGAGGCCAAGTTCTACACGGCTGGAGTCCTGTTGTCTCTGGAATATCTGCACAGTCTCAGGGTGCTGCATCGGGACGTGAAGCCCGAGAACGTCATCCTGGACGAGAAAGGCTACCCTCGACTCACAGACCTCGGCATCTCGGTACAAACGCCCAATCTGCGCTTCCAGAGTCGCAGCGGGACCTTGGCGTACATGGCGCCAGAGATTTTTAGGGGATCAACGGAGCACGGGACGCCGTCGGATTTCTTCAGCTTGGGGGTGTTGACGTACGAGTTGCTGATCGGACGAAAACCGTGGAACGGGGGCGTGCGGTCGCACTTGGAGAGATGTCCAGACGTGATGAAGGACTTTACAGACAGCGCGTACGACAAGTACTACCCCGTTGAGCTGCTGGACTCGACGTCGGGGAGTAACGCGAGGCTGTCGCAGTCGTGTCGATCGTTTCTAAGAGGATTGTTGCATCCGGTGGAGTCTCAGCGCTTGGGGGCAGGTCCTGATGGCATTATCGAGATCAAGAAGCACGAATGGCTTCGCACTTTCGACTGGGACGGCTATCTGGCTCATACTCTGGCGCCGCCGTTTGTGCCTGTAGTGGACGAGAATAAAGCCAACTGTGATACTGCAGCGCAGGATTTTGACGACGTCCTCACTATGAACTCGCGACCGGAGCGGATTTCGGCTGAAGATCAGGAAAAGTTCGTGGGGTTTGAGTACAACATTGACGCCTCCAACCCAATCACGATATAGAACGTCAAAAAGTTGTTTGTTTACCTGCTCTAGAATGCTGCTGGGCGACTGTCTCCATCCTAGGATTTCTGGCGAAGACTGGCGAGCTCCTGATCGATGCCTTCGATAGCCGCTAAGCCCCTGGAACGGATAGGGACAAAGCAGTCGTTCGCGACAATCAGAGGATTATCACACGTCGGAATGTCCGGGTTGACTCGGATCAGCGTAGCCTGGGGACGCCCACAGGCTTCAATCACATCAGCTACAACCATTTCGGTCTCTCTTCGCACGGATGGCACCTACAGTAAACGTGCCACAGAGGCATTAGCGCACTGCTCGATCATATTGCACAGTTGTTGGCGGTTTCAGCCACTCACCCGCGTCCCGCAGCCAATTTCGAGAACTACTAGGTTGAGTGTTGGGTCTTCCTGCAGCATCTGCAATGGGCAACATTAGGTTAATACGAGCAGCTAGGCTGAAGCAACCATATCTATCTGAGCCTTACCACCTCCATCACCGATTCCCACGCAATGTAGCCGTTCTACATCATCAAAACCAGTTAGCATGCCACTCATAACCACAGCAAAACTGCACTACCCGTACACACGCGCACCTCTTCTGCCGTGTTCGCAATCCATTGTCTGTCGTGGAACATGAGCACATTCGGGCGTCCTTTGCCTCCGCACTCTGGACACGTCGTCGCTTCCGCTCCAGACGCTCTCATAGTCGCCACATCCAAGTCAAAGCGAAAGTCTGCTGGCAGTTTCCAGATCTTCTCGCACGGCTCCCTCGCCCCCGTCTCGACATCCCCCGCACACTGCCACGTCTCGACACTTCCGTGCAGCTCGTACACCTCCTTGCTCTCAAAGTCACGACGGAAGTGCGAATCCACCTAGCACCAAAATCCACCCCACAGTTAACAAATCTACCAACCACCAACGTAGAATAAAACACCACTCTACCCACATTGGACGTGTAGACGAAGAACGGGTCGTTGGTCACGGAATCTGCTGTGACTCCTGCCGGTAGAGCTTCACACTTTTTCAATCGGTCGAAAGCCGTCCGGAAACTTGAACGTTTCTCGTCTGCATTGCCGCCACTGTTGGCGCTGCCCTTGACTCGAATGGCATCTCTCCACTTGCGTAGAATCTGATACCCTCGGTGATGTTTGGTGTCTCGGTAGGAATTGGTGCAGCTGCCCCAGAAGCCGTAGAAGATCTCCTCGTCCTGCTCCAGCATGTACGGGTCGCACAAGTCCTGGTACTCCACGTCCATTTTGTCGTAGGCATCCACCTTGGCGATGTCCCTGTAGCACAAGTAAACAAATAGTTTGTTGTTTTAGTTTACCACTGCTTGTAACAAAGGAATTATACAGGGGTTTCCTACGCGTAAACCGGTAGAGAGGAGTCGGCGGAGAATCCCGCACCCGTGGCGATTAAGAGGAAGTCCGCAGCGACCAGTTTTTCTGCGTGGGACAACAAAATTACACAGATTTAGAGTTAGTTTACCGATTTATGTAAAGTGTTTGTTACGGGGTGATTGCTAGCGCTCTAGAGCGAGTTGCGCCGCGAACGACAATGCGCCAGGTAGAGGAGGCAGCGATGGGTGCGATGAACGCTTTGGACGCACCTGCCGCCACGCGCCAGGCCTTCTGCGGGTCGCTCTCCATGACCGACCGATGCGGCAGTGATGTCGGTTCGATGCACTGGACCAGAATGACTGTAGCAAAGTTACGCGAATTTTCACAAAAACTGAAAAGGTAAAAAAAACATAGAGCATGTTGGACAAAGTTACTGAGTATCCTAGCTTCATCTACATGGTGATGTATTTGCCGTTGGGAGTATGCTTCAAGGCTGTCTTCGCTTTCAGCTTGAGATACCACGTCAGTATGGCCGATTCCTTCGTGCCGGTTCCCTTAACTTTCAGCGCCTTGTAAGCGGTGTTGACGTCAGCGCGTCGAATAGCAAGAGGGACGATGTCCTTCACAAAGGCGACAACTTTCTCGCTCTTGCTCAAGTGATAGACTTCGCCCGCTCTCTCTTCATCGTCTGCAGTCTTGTGGGTCCTCAGGAGCCGGCGGCCGGACTGCTCCTTGTCGAGTGCGCCCTGCAGCTGGTTCTGGTGGGCGGCTGGGGCAGCTTGGGCACTTGCGGCCAGCATAGCTGCGATGGCTAGCACTACGTGGTAGAAGCGCATGACCTCTTCTTACTTGTGGCTTGGAATGGGGTGCCTTACTGCTGTAGAAGCACGATTGAGAAATGCCTGCATTAACGCACAGCGCATGTAAGTTAACGGTACACTGATCGTCAGGCATGTCCGGAGGGGGTAGTGTGGACAGAAAAAGAACGAAATACCCCTTTTAAAGTTGCCAAGAGTGCCCCCTCTTAATAACTAAGGAAATCCTGGTGATGAAGGGAATATGCTGTACCTTATGTCACATTTTCGACCTGGTACCTTGTGTTAGGACTACAGGACATGCCTGCAGTAGCAAATAGGTCACCAGAACTGGCACGGTGTCATTACCTCGCTCATAACATTGATCTACTTCGGATTAGTCTCTGGAATGATCGACCTGCCATACAAATGTTCCTACTATATTAGTTGTTTTCTTAAGCTATTCGAATCAGCGCTCACAGCGCGAAGCAAGGTTCGCAAGCACAATATTCACTCTGGATGAGTTTGTGAGAACGATGCAGTCTAAACACGAGAGGAACACGGAAGACGGCTCTATGAATGTGAACACGATCAAAACGACCGACCACCTTAAGTAGTGCTCATCAATTCGTAAGTGCTATTTAACAGCATGGACGCCAGAGAGCAGAGAAATGAGACCACCACACAGGACCGTTGCCATAAGATATGCTTAGCACGTTCATACCGCTTACCTTCCAGTCGACTAACTCCTGATGGTGAATAACAGGCATCTTTCCCTTTATCAGTGACGTGAGGATGATAGCCTTGCTGCCTCCTGGAGAATGTCAGTATCAGTTGACGTAGGTTACTGAAGTCACAGCGCTGGGTGTACGGAACCTAGAGCACGTCCCAAAATTACTTGTGGAGGTTGTGTACGCATGCCGCGTACGGTGGGCTTAGCAACGACGCGATGGAAGGTAAATAGCAATCTTGACAATACGTTGAGCCCATGCGTTTGACAGACGAGCTGTCCAGGCAGGTAGCTGTCTAGTGCTCGATAGAAGCGGGCTTCTACCGTAGGTACGGGCACGCGATCTATAGGCGGGATTGCAGCTGAGCACGATCCTGGGAGTAGATAGCCATCTAAGCCGCAGCAAATTCAAATTCAAATGTCTAGTGCTCGTTGCCCTTCAAGCCGACCACTCTAGCTCACTACCTATACATTCTTTTACATATTCGTAGTGCCTCGTCGGGCTACCCCTTTGAAAAGTCCCGGGTGTACCCCGTAGTAGCAAAAGGGGCATGATTTGCAAAAATGTAAAATAATACCACCATTCAGGCATTTAGTGAGAGATTGTATTGCACTCAATGCATGCCCCCAGGCATTAGAAACACATTAATTGTTGCGCTGGACATTTTAAAATTGCTACAGCTTTATGGTGCGAGGAGCTGACCACTGTATAGATGGGCCTAGAAGGACTGCACCGACAATTACAAGGGCTTAGCTTCCAAGCTGATGAAATAAATGCACGTTTCAGGACACCTCACGCTAAACTAAGTAATATATAATATTGTTATGTGCGATCGACGAGAAGTCGGTTCAGTCGGTTCATTCCAGGCTGCCGGCCATGCCCTAAATGGTGATACCAGATAGTTCAAGACCTTTTGATAGTGATAAAGTCCACTATGATCGATCAGAGGATCATTTGACTTGAATATGTATACCGTCGGTCCGACGTTTGTACAGTACTAACCAGAGGGTATCACTATTCGTGATAAAGAGGATTGTCTGTACCTTTGTAACTTGAAGTTTGGCGCCAAAATATAGTTTTATACCTTCTGAGTCAATAAACAGTAATTACGGTACATGTACAGCATCATCAGGGATTGCGTGGCAGCATTTTGGTACATCACGGATTTGCGAGAGGTGCTCTATTAATACAGGGAGGGTATAGTACATGTAGATAATGCGATTGCGTGGCTTTTACTTCAGCAGCAAAAACAAACAAAGAATTCCAGCTATACAGTACATAAGTATAAATGTTTAGCCACAACCTCTCCTGTGCATGTGACGTTACTTTTTTGTCATGTAAGAGGAAAACCGAGAGGCGGTATTCGCAGTTCGAAGAACTGTCGTAAGGCGGCCCAGGCGAGTTTGTCATCGAGCGACATTCTCGCGACATCCACCGCCTCGGCGGCAGGCCAGTGTATCATCGAGCGACATTCGCTTGACCAAAGCGCGTTAGGCAGTTTCTCATCGAGCGACATTCGCATGACTTTAGCGCGACATCCAATCTGCCTCATTCGAGATCGGAGTACATGTACCATCGCATGTGCGTTAACAAGGTGCACTTGTCGTCGTTTGCTACATCGGCACTGCACGAACTGTCGGAGATAACAAACAGCATTCTTTTCTGCGGTTTATTATTTGAAGTATGATACCAGGGCAGATGCTGCGGCTACGAAGCAGGCGCAGGAGATGCTTACCGATATGTAGTAAAAGAGATTCCTAACACAGATATAATAAAGAATGCTATTTAAAAATATGCTGCTACCCCAGTCTCCAGTGGTTGCGTGTCAAGCAAACACAATATTTGTTTGAAAGTATGATTCAGATGAGCTCAAAATCCGTACGGTATAATTTTGGCGGTGTGTCCTTGTTGTCGGAAGTCCATGCAGGAATCTTATTGCTTCTGAGAACTGCGAACCCCCCGGACAACCAGTCCGGGTACCCCAATACCCTTCCCTTCCACCTATGATTTGTCATAGATAATAGCCTATAGGAGGCCTGGTTCTCTTATAAAGCTTACGTTTGGTCATGTACACCGTTCACCCTAATTAGTCGTGCCATGACTATTTAGCGTGTACTACCTGAAGAGTAGCTCACCCTATTTTGAATTTCAGTTTCTAAGAGAACGAGTCTAATCTACCAAAAACTAAATGTACAGCGCGATTCGTCTTGCCGAGATCTACACAAATCCGGTCTCTTTTCTTGATTTTAGGTAAGAATGAAAATCTTTTTCAAAACCGGTGGGATGGTTATCAAAGGTGCACGACTATTTAGGTCACACGACTCATTAGGGTGAACGGTGTACTAAGTATTTTAGTTCCATCTAGCGTCCCCGTAGTCGATGTTCTCTGACCAATTAGAACTCTTAACTATAAAGCCGTTGATTGGTTTCGCTAATTATGCATTGCGATTGAAACAGTAGAGCATTGCTTCCTTCTCGCGTCGAGCACTGGATGAAGTGTGGCAGACAATGTGGAAGCCGTGGCTTTTATTGCGAAGTTGGATTGGCGGCTACTGTTATTTCCCAAGCCACAGGATTTCCAAGCAGATTGGGGACGCCACCAGAAGGAAGTGTTGCTGGAAAGTGCACACGGCTCTTGCGTTTTCGCTCTATATGGATACTTGGTAAGCTTAATGATATTTACTCCCATGAGACGGAGGCTGAAAAAAAAACAAGCACACAAAGCGTGGAAGCGTCGTTAACCAACATTGGCTATATATTTTTCGACACTCAGAAGCTCAGATTTGAGCTGTCTTCATCGTCCACGACAAAGCTGTATCTGCAACGTATACATTCAGATGTTTGGACCTCCCCATTTGATTAAATTTAGGCATAGTTCAATAAAACTACCTACTCAGACTGCAAAATGGAATTGAAGTACAAGTGCACGCCTGTAAAACACCTCAACACTACACCATTGCACGGCGTTATTCTCATAACGCGCACTCAAATTCACAAAGTGCGCACTGAAATTCACATGAGCCCGTACTATAGCATAAAGGCCGTGTGTATGTTGTTTTGAAGTCTACTATTTGTGATATAGACTAGGATATACACCTTAGCAAAGCATAATATCATATTTCAGATGCCTAAATTACTATAAAGGTATACGTTATGGCAGGCATTTTGATTTTGAGTGCGCACTTTGTGAATTTGAGTGCGCGTTATGAGATTAACGCCGTGCAATGGTGTATTATTGGCATGTACCAATTATTACAGCCAAACACACGCCAGTTTGGTGCATCCAGCCTCATTTCGCCAAAGACCCGTTCTAAAAGCCACTCTAGAAAAACGAATCTGCGATGCGGACCGTGGAATTTTAAGAGTAAAATATTCCTAGGTAAATGACCCCCTGACAATCTTTTGTAAAAATAAATCATCTTTTCATCAATCTGTTAGCTACCAAGCCTAAGTATCAGATGATCTTGCCATTCTGTTTTGTTAAGAATGAGAACAATTATCAATGTTCGTTGCATCGTTAATAGATATGTAACACATCGTCCATACTAGCCAGACAGGACGAACGTTCTTTCGATGAACTTTGACTACAAGTGCGGCAATTTAGGTAAACTAGAAGCAACCAAGTATCAAGGAACTTTAGGGTCGAGGACATTAATTCGTCAATTTTGGGCTGGGTTGTATCGCACCGATAGCTGCATTTTTTACAGCTTGTCTTTGCCGAGGTATACGAGCGTTATTAATTAAAATATGCTCGTTCACCCCGGGGTAGTTTGCGCTTCGGTGCGTCTATGAGCGGAAAAGTGCTTGCTACCGTGCATTGAGAAATGCTGTACTGTAACTTACAGTTAGATTGACTTTTATCCTGCTGACAAGATGACATGCATGTTTCTCCAGTTTTCGCCGGGCATTCGGTCGGGAAAAGAGAGATTGCACTGCAAAGTTTGCAGCAAACCCTGCTTCAGTCAATTCAGGAAGTTCAGAGGCACAATCTCACTCTTGATCGCAGATGGCGTAAATTTCCTTGTAGGCTGTTGGAGAGGAACGCATACGGTTTTGCCGTGTATCGTAGCCTGTGGGCCCCATAGTTTCGAGCAGTAAAGCGCTTGTGCACATCTTCCATTGAGATGAACCAGTCAGAGCACCCGATCGCTGCGTACTTACCGTACGGTAAACCGGTTCAGTTCGGGATTAGCATTCACAGTCAAGAGCTCAACCTCTCGAGCTTGGATGAGGATGCGGTTCTACTTCGTCGCATTGGTAGCTGCGATTGCTTATCTGGGGGCAGGCACCAAGGGCGTATCAGCGGCTGAGGACTCTGTGTCTGCACCTGACCACGCGCGATCCGTTCGCGCTCTTGCTACAGAGATCCGTGATGGAGAGAAGACGAGAGGCCTGAGAGATGACAAGACTGCTGAACAGGAAGAAGATGCAAGTGCTGAGGAGAGGGGTCTGTTCGACTACATCGTTGATAATCTTGCTGCGAAGAAGCAGTATCGCGAATGGTACAAAGCTGGTCTCAAGCCAGGAACTGTTACGCAAATGCTGCGAAAGAGAGAAGCTCAAGGGCGCGAAGTTGACTGGGTCGTCGCTAAAGGGTATCCGGATTACTACCGCCGAAGGAAGCACAGTTTCCTGTATTTTTGAAAACTTACACAGTGCAAACAGTAAATGTCGTATGGTTCTCATCCGTCCATTGCTAGACTGCGGCACTCGAATAAGTTTCCTATGGGAATAGATTCCCGAATCTATCATAGCGGGGCGAAGAGATAGACCACCGTAACGAAAAAAATGTATTGAGCGTGCGTTATCTAAAAGGTTTTATTTATTTTCCTAGCCCGTTAGTGCCCTAATGTCTAACTTTGGAAGGGGGATAAAGTACTACAGTACCAGGATATCGATAAAGGAGATCCTGGCCGTAAGGGAGGAGTCCTTCGACCTCAGTCGTATTCGTACGTCGATAACATTGGTGGGTTTGTTGCTAACTATTGGCTACAGGCTCGCTGACTTGGTACTGGCAACCAACTTCCACTCCATCATGCAGTCGCTGAGCTCGAGGCAGCTGGCCTTCTTCTGCCGCGTACTGGCGCTCGTCGTGTTTGAGCTGGAAGACCGACGACTGTTGGAAACTGCGAGTTCGGCGGTCTGAACCCTCTTACGCGCCCCATAGTGCTAGATTACAACGACTGCTAGCTCTCGAAGAGCTAGACTATGACGATTGTTAGGGCTCCGGCCGACATGACCGTCAGTGGCGTTGGTTGCTCTGTAATACAAGCTCGTGGAGCTACTTCCGGTCTGTCATCCGCCTCGCTGATCAGAACGTAATAGAGGTCTCTTTTTATATACTACCGGTATTTATTAATACATGCTCCACTCGCTCTGCTTGCTCCTTTGCGCCGTGGTATATACTAAAAATACAATGGTACTGTATGTTATGGTATTTTTGTAGCCGAAAGAAGATTTAATACTGGGATAGCAGTGGCCGATAGGTCATGCTGCTAGGCAGCTCAAATCGGGTTAATTCGCGCCTCGGTAACTGAAGCCAGTAAACTGAGGCCGGTATCGTGGTCCTTGGTCGCTTTCTGTCTTTCTACTGGTGACCCGGTAGCTGGAGCCGGTAACTGAGCCCGATCTCGAGTCATTAGTTTTCTGTCTTCCAGAGATCGTGTTTAGTCAGGGCATGACTTCAGCCATTTCGCATTCTAAAGCAACCGACACCTACGTACGTACGTATCTCCCTGCTTTTCCTTTATCTCGCGAGCTGCAACAATTGCTCAGTACCCTAAACTAACATGGTCGCGCGTTTTTCGCCATAATTCGCCACTATCAGGTTCACTACGACGCTGAATTCGAGACGTGGTTTTGGCTGACTGTTGTAGTAGGCCGTGTCTACCTCGGTCTCGCTGGCAGGCGTCATGGTACTTCAGCTGTTGTGCCATTTTGCACCACTAAACCAAGCAGCGTGCCTACGTACCTAGCCACCCGCCTTTACAACGATTGCTTGAGCACCACCCACCACCACGGCACTAGGACCCCGTGATGGCTAGGATAGGAGAGTTTTAACCGTATATGTTATTGTTTTGTTTTTAGTTTATAGCAGGCTTTTTATCATTACCTCCTGCGCCTGCTTCGCAGCCGCAGCATCTGCCAGGTAATGCGATACTGTCTGGTAAGTTTGGACGGTATGTGGAGCGGTATGAGGCAACACGCGTTTTAAATACGAAGCACAAAATGCAGTAGCTACAAGCCTGACAGTTCTGTAGGCCACGATTTCTAGCGAAGATGCGCGCCCTGTACACCCTCCCAGCTGCAATATCGCCGCATGCAACAGTCGCGGGGCCATTGACGTAGTCGTAAGCTTTGAAATTTAAGGATTTCTAAAAGAAATAGTCTGCTCAACGTCAAAGTTTGGTATGATTGAGAGCTATACTACATACATTGAGTAAGTGTCTCCTGCGGTCACACATTTCGTGTACAAACAATGCAAAGAAAACAAAACGTAACGTTAACGATGATAAAAGATATTTAATGCTCCAGGTTTATCATAAAGGTATCGCCCATAAGCTGATAGTTCTTCCTCTCACTTGCTAGGCAAGAGAGGCGACGAGTCGTTAAGCTTTGAGGTTGCGCTCGCACGCTTTGGTAGTCGTCGTAATACTACTGATGTGGTGAAAGTTCTGGCTTCCCTTATAAATTGCTATCCCAGCCTATGCGTAGCCCTAGTCTTCACCACTAAAGTGCTTCTTTTGGGAACTGCATTGTGTTTACCCTTATTTCGTCTTGCTGCTCTAGATTAAAGAGAAAACTGTCAATACTGTCCTCCAACTTGCTGGTCAGAGTCCTGAGTTGAGCAGTAGTGCTGTGGAAATCGCACAGGATCAACCTACCGATAGTTCCATTATTATCGTCTCGCATGGGTTACGGTTACTGCTCCAAAACTACCCAAATGAAGATCTACCTGCTGGATCCTGTACCGTCTAGCATAGAACAAATCTGGTTTTAAACTAATGCAGCTTTGCCGTTATCCTGCCAAGTGCAGCGAGTCTAAACCGCCTTAAACCCGTCCTTAATCGCGTTGAAGAACTTGAAGTTGTGGCTCTTTGTGTCGGTGACACTCTTCATTCCCAACTTCGTAGCGACTTGCTTCTGGTTCAAACCTTGGCCAATAAATGTGGCGACGTGTCACGTGGTAGTTGTTGTAGTAGAGGGAAAATTGTCAACTGAGTGTATTTTGCCGTTGGTTAGACTTCTGGTTCTTGCTTGGTCTCCTAGTACGTCCTCGTGGTCGTCTTGCTTCCTAACCACTTCAACTTCAACGTCAACCAACTGCAATCTACAGCTACACATGTACTTGTCTTGGTTCAACATGTACTCGGCTTGGTTCAACTGAGGTTATACAAAATGCAAGTCCAGCTCCACATCCGTGCTGGTGCACAGCCGTCCGTAGAGCTTACATGAGGCGCGCGCATTCATCCATCATGTGCGGCAGCCTCACAGTCTCCTCCACGCTGCTGCTTGCAAGGGCGCACGCGGCGCAAGCTGACGGTCTCCATGTAACGACCCTTGTCAAGTGTCAGCGCACCATGTTCTTGGAGGGCCACGACTTGGTAGGGCCCGTCGAACAGCGGCATCATCTTGCTCTGCACTCCGGCGTCGCGTCGGAGCAATACCATGTCTCCTGGACGATAGTCCCACTGGACTCGCCCACGGTTCTCTCGGGCATTGTGCAGGCGGACTTGCTGCACTTTGCGGAGGTGTTCAGCCTCCCAGTCCGTCTTGTGCGCGAGATCGACGAACATGTCACGGCCAAACGCGAGTTGGGCTGGTGACGCCTTCAACATCGAGTGATTCGAGGCTCGTGCTGCGAATGTAGTGTTGTGGAGGAAACTCTCCCACTCCTCGCTCGTCTTGATCTCCTGCGTTCGCATCTTCTCGCCGATGACGCGGTGCACCCGCTCGATGACCGCGTTTGCCTGCGGGTTGCGCGTAGTGGTCGGCACGGACTCGATCCCATAGCTCTCCAGTAGTTCAGCAAACTCACGCTTGAATTCACTTCCGCCGTCGTGAATGCATCGAACCGGTCTTGGGTAGCGGCACAACCAGTGGCGGTCGACGAGGTAGGCAGCCTCGGCACTGTCGGGGTTGATCACCGGCAGCAGCTCCATCAGTCTGGTCGCCGTGTCAATGATCGAAAGTGCCCTAAACTTCTGTGGTCCGTACGGTCCGATCGAATCCACCGCAATCTCGAACCACGGCCAGACCTCCACGGTCTTGGGCGGCAGTTTTCCGTAGCGCACGGTTGGATGCTTCGCCTTCAAGCACTCAATGCACCCATCGACCAGCTTCCTCACGTCCTTCTCCATTCCATCCCAGTGAAAGACTTGCGCGATCGTGTTCTTCATTGTCGCGGCTCCAGGATGAATGAGCCATTCGTGGTACGTGGCGAGCAACGGCTCGCGGATGCTCTTTGGCACGAGCACCTTCGTGTGTGTGGGTGTACCAGTACTTGCACTCCACCAATTTCCTGTTTTTCCGCTGGGCCAACAATGCCATCGACCTTTTGTGCCTTTGCCAATACACGCAGGTCCATCGTAAACAGATCTGACTCAGCCGCCGCCATTGTGTCAGCTGACGTCCTGATGTTGGTCGCAGTCTCCTCCAGTTCGGACCCATTTTGCGCGTTCACCGGAATGCGCGAAAGCGCATCAGCAACGACATTCTGCTCACCAGGTACGTAGTGGAAAATTGGGCCGAACTCCTCGATCTCTAATCTCCATCTCATCATGTGTACATCGTGGAACGTTGAGTACGTGAGGTTCAGGTGGTCGGTATGCAGGTGGAGCTCTTGGCCGAGCAGTAGAGTCCGAAACTCTCGCAGCAGCAGTACAATGCTGAGTAGTTCCAGTCGGTTGGCGGGGTAAGCCGTCTGCGCTTCGTTGCACTTCTTGGACCAGTACGCTAATGGTCTGTTCTTCTGCGTGATCACAGCACCGAGCTGCAGCTTGGAAGCGTCCGTGAAAACATGGTAGGGCACACCAGTCTCGGGGAACACGAGCATCACTGCCTCACGCAGACACTTCTTCACTCGCTCGAAAGCAGCATCATGTTGCTGAGTCCAGCGAAATGGCTGGGTTGGAGACGTAAGCTGGGTCAGCGGCGCCAACATCTCGGCACGTCGGGGCATCATGTCACGGTAGAAGTTCACCATATCCACGAAACGGCGCAGTTCTCGGCGCGTCTTCGGCGGAGCGATGGCCGAGATCGCCTCCACTTTCTTCGGCATCGCTGCAACGCCCTCAGCAGTAAGCTGGTAGCCGAGGTACTCAATCTTTGCAGCGCACACCTTGCACTTCTTGGGGTGCAGTGTCAGTCCAGCATTCTGCAGGCGAGTGAAGACCTCACGTAGATGCAGAAGGTGTTCTTCAAAGGTGCTTGAAAACACCAGTATATCATCCAGATACACGCGGACGTAGTCTAGGTCACCCAGTAGGTCATCCATGGCCGCTTGGAACTCATCGGGAGCAGTCGATACCCCCATCGGCAGTCGGAGGAATACGAACTTGCCGAGCGGCGTCGTGATGGTCGTCGCTCTGCGGTTGAGCTCCGCCAGCAAGCAGGCATAGTAACTCATCGGCACATCAAAAACCGACTTGAACCTGAGCTTCGGCAGCGACCGCATCATCTCCTTGGGATCCTTGGTGGGGTAGTAGTTACGCCGGAGCATCCTATTCAGCTTGCGGAAGTCGCACACCAATCGCACGGAGCCGTCCTTCTTTGGGATAACGAAGGCCGGCGAGGCCCATTCCGAAGAAGAGTCCCGCTTCAGCACGCCAATGTCGATGAGTCGCTGAATTTCCTTGCGGAACGCATCGTAGTACGCTCGTGGCACCGGGTACGGTCGGCAAGTCACAGGTTCTGCGTCTGGACGGAGTGGCAATACGTAGGGTCTACGCTTCATCGTCCCGAGCGCGCCTGAAAACAGCGCCTCGAACTCGCGAGTCAATTGCATGATCGCCTCAAATTCGTCCCGCGTCAATTCGTCGCGCTCGACCATATCCTCCAGTGGTGTTGGTGCGTGGTCTTCCACCTGGATCTCTGCACGGCACTCAGTGTCTGCCTGCAGAACCGCGGCGTGAGTGGACACACGTGTAGAGCGCTTCCCAGTCTGCATCGAGACGGTGATGCCGTCCCACTCGATAGTGCCAGTCTCAAAGTTGAGGATCATCTTCTGGTCTCGCATGAAGTCACGACCTAGAATGATCGGGTACAGCAGCGTCTTCGCCACACGGAAGTCCTGCATGCACACTCGCGTCTGCGAGAAGTCCAACAATCTCAACGCGGCTGTGGCGCGGTGCGTCGTCATCCCAGCCGATCCATCTGCCTTCCGGTACAACGCTGACTCCGCCCACAGCGCGACATCAGAGCCCAACTTGTCTACGGTCTGTCGGTCCACGGCGAACGTGGTGCATCCAGTGTCCAGAAGTCCCCGCACTTGGGTATCTCCGATCTTCACCGTGACCTCCATACACGGGTCTGTCGGTGGTTGCTCTCTGGCATGGGCACCCGACGCGGTCATCACCGCGAGTGAGTCACTCGGCGCAGCGCTGTAGAATTTCATGGCCGCAAACTCTTCATCTTGGCGCTTCTTAATGGACAGCATCATGGCTGCCATCTCCGACAGTTTTTCTTCCATTGCTGCCATCGTGTTCTCGTTGCCATGGTATCGGTCGCTCTGCCCTTGGCCGTTGTTGCCGTAAAACTTATTGCCCTGGTTGCGACTGCCAGGACGAGGTCGGTAGGCAGGAGACTTCGGGTCTCTGAAGCAGTGGTCGTTCGAGTGGTTGTCTTTCTTACAGAAACTGCACCAGCGGCCCTGACGCTGACGGCCATTTCCATGATTCGAGCTCCTGTTGCTGTTCCTGCTAGGTGCCGATGCATTTTCCTTTTTCTTCACTCGGCTGTTCCGCAGTAGCGCCTCGTCCCGCTCATTCCTCTCGATGAGCTCAAATTGAGCCTCCATCGCGGATAATTCCCATCGACGAGAGATGCGGTTCACTTCGACCTGCCAGTCGACAGGCATACCACTCTGGTACATTCGGACTACATCAGTCTCGGGCACTTGTGCGTCCTCGCCGTACTCCAGCAGTGGGATCATGCGCAAGAGCGTCCTGAAGGCGGCGCTGTACTGACGCACCGTCACTCCCTTCTTCTTACGGAGCTGTGCCAGCTCATCCATCAGTGCCCTGCGTGTTCCCGGCGGACAGTGACGCATTGTGAGCTGGCGAATACCCGCGACTGCCACATCGGGGCGGTTCTGGGCTTCTTCACGAACGACGTCGTTGAACTGTCGAAGGTCCTCTTCAAACAGCAGCAACTGCATGTCGTCGGCCAGTGCAAACTGGTCTTCTTGCGATAGAGTGTACCGCATGAACGTCGAGTGCTCCTGCACGTGGAGCAACCAGTTCAGCCAGTCCTTCCAGTCTCCGTGACGGAACACCGGCATCTTCTTCTTCACTACCTTCCCATCACTCTTCGTCTTGGTGAACGCGATAGTGTCTTCCATCTTGAGCTGATTTCCTCGATTCTCCGTTGTTTTCTTCGTCGCAGCCACGCTACGTAATTGCTCGAGCAATATGTCACGTGGTAGTTGTTGTAGTAGAGGGAAAATTGTCAACTGAGTGTATTTTGCCGTTGGTTAGACTTCTGGTTCTTGCTTGGTCTCCTAGTACGTCCTCGTGGTCGTCTTGCTTCCTAACCACTTCAACTTCAACGTCAACCAACTGCAATCTACAGCTACACATGTACTTGTCTTGGTTCAACATGTACTCGGCTTGGTTCAACCGAGGTTATACAAAATGCAAGTCCAGCTCCACATCCGTGCTGGTGCACAGCCGTCCGTAGAGCTTACATGAGGCGCGCGCATTCATCCATCATGTGCGGCAGCCTCACACGACGATCCATTCTCTCTTGCTGAGAGGAAGCCTTTCGACGTTAAACGGAATAGCTAGTCTCTTTGCCTTCACGAGTTTGTTCAGCGCTGTCGCCCTCAATCCCTTGAAATTGCCTCGCTCCTCCGTCTCGTCCACCGAGTCCAGCGAGTCGAGCGAGTCCTCCTCCTCATACGCGTTTTCAGCACGCAGGGACCGCTTGACGGCATCGTTGGTCGGGGCGTCGGCAAGAGTGCGAGTCAGGGTCGACTGCGAAAGCTGGCCTTCAGCAGAGACCGCGTTGGTGCAGGCAAGAAGCGTGGCAGCCGCGGCGAGAGCCAAGTAGCAGAAACGCATTCTCTGGAACTCGGTGCTTGGGTCTTGGAGCTCGAATTGAGAAGTGAGTGACGCTTTGCCACGTACCGGTCGGTTGTTGGCGGTACATGTACCCTGTAAACCACACGACGTCGGGACAGCAGGGGTCGAGTTGCTTGGCCGTTGATCCGCGTTCTTTTGGTCCCAAATGTTTTACTCCTGGGATCTGCTTCAGATCCTATGATACAGATTGCGCTCCCACTTCCGATACATAATTGCGATGGCGTTGTCGACCAGGTAGTCGAACAGACCCCTGTCCTCTTCTTCATCGCCCTTCTCCTCCGTCGTGTCGGCCCTCAGATGTCGCTTGTCACTCGTCTCAGCAGCCACCAACTCAGCAGCCTCGGGGGAAGTCACTTGAGCAATCTCCTTGTGGTTGACTTCAGCCGTGGCCAGGCCATTGCTGCCGGCAAGGAGGGCGACGGCAGACACGAAAACGACGTAGGCGAAGCGCATGGGGCTCTTTTTTTTGAGACTTGCTCCCTGGAGAGAGAATTCCGAACTGAGAGAGGCATGAGGCGGAGATTGACTGGCGTACGGTTCATGTATGGCTGCTTCTGATCCTTTTTTTACTGTTCGCAATCCATGGCAAAGCTCGTGATCGCAGGACGAACCGTACAGCTCAATCCTTTCTTCATGGCAGTCAGCTGAAGCGATAGGAAATCGGGAAGTGATAGGATTCACTGTTTTGAAACCAAAATGAATGCATGTACGCCTTACTACGAAAGTCGTAGGACGAAGTACATGAACTAACGTTAGTCAGTCGTAATACTGGTAACGTGTTGCTCCGAAATCGCAATAGCATCTTTATTTATCGGCATTGCTAAGGACATTTAACTCCGAGATTGTTATTAGTTGTGACGGGGCACACAGCACTTCTTAACAGAGGAAGCAGGAGAAAACGAACTCCAAGTGAACTGCCGTTCACGTGTCCCTGGCCTTAAGGGGACGACTTGACTTGCTACAAAGGAGTAGGTTATAAGACTGACTGTATTTTGGTAGGGGTTAACTTGGCTCAATACAAACTACAAGTTAACTATACAAAAGCCCACACAAACTCAAATGGTTGGCTTGCGGGGCTACTGGTACCATGTACCATGTACCATGTACTCGGGAGAGTGACACCCGTCACTCTTCATGTAATGGGTACACTTGATTGTACCCCGTTACATCCTCCCCCACTTATCTGAGAATCACATCTGATTCTCCAATCAGCTTCGAGAGAATCCGAACTCCCAAAGGTCGGATTCTCGGGCGCCGCCGCCGCAAGGCTGGCGCGCCTCATTGTCACACCCACAGTGACTTGTGCCCGCAGCGGGCACCCCGCGCGGCACCTCCCTGCCCTCGGCGATGTAGGCCGCAAAGCCGACGCCTCTAGTGGCCGTATCCACAGCGCTAGCAGGCGCAGAGTGCCTCCGCACGGGATGCATGTGCCTCCAAACTTGCGGTTCCTGTCGCAGATCACCAGCAGTTGGCGTCACATGGCCCTTGGGCCCTGCTGGCACGTTCGTGCGACGGTACCTCCCGCAAGGGACGGCACCTTTCCGGTCAGCGCGAAGCGTAACCATAGAGAGAGCGGTGCGGCTCATCTCCGGCCATGACAGCGGTCCGACAGGACCCCGCTTCGTCACAGCGCAGTGTGTCTGTCGTCCGAGTTCATCGGCACGACCCATGGGCTGAGGTCAAACGTTGACCAAAGCCAAGAAGCATCCGGCTTCATCGTCACCATAGTCCCGGGGACCACGGCTGCTGCTCGCAGCCAGCTCATCGTTCAGAGCAACGCGGCGGACTTGTTCAAAGTCCTGCCCCGCGTCACGGCCATCGTGCCGCCGACGCTGAGGTGTCTTCCACCGACACCAAGGTACCGCGATGGTACTTCATCATGGTGCGAGGTACACTGGCCTCCGTCACCAGCGATCGCATCATGCGTCGCGGCGATCAACACCAGGTCGGTGCGCAAGCAAGGCCGCATGGCACACAGTCCATACCGGACCGCACGGTGTACTGGGCACCACCCCATACACCAAAGGCATGTCGTGTACCACATGAGCCACGACTGTCTTAGTGCCTCGCGCACATCAAGTGCCACGTGCACGACAAGTGCCGCGTGCACTGCGAGTACCTTGCGTACTCCAAGTGCCCCGCGCACAGTGAGCGTCAGGTGCCACGTGCACTCGTATGGCTTCGCGCCTTACAAGCACGGTATACACCGCGCTAAGTGTGAATGCCCGCAAAGGCAACACGTTCGGGCTCACCCTTCGTGGGCAACAACCAAGCTCCTTGCCGTTGACTACCTGGTCGGCAGACGTGTCGCGCCCAGCGTAGCAACAGCATGGAGCTGTCCCTCGGGTTCGTCCCGGTGGACAACACCCATGCTCGGGGCTGATGGCAACCTGGCCGGCAGACGTGCCGCGCCCAGCGTAACCACAGCCTTGAGCTTCAGCATGATGCTGATAGCTAACTGGCCGGTAGACGTACCGCGTCCAGTGTAGCAACAGCATCAAGCTACGGCATGGCGATGCGTACGCGCACATGCCTTCGTCCGCGGCCCAAGCCGCAGACCGGCTACCATGTCCTCACCCGACAGATGCAGCCTTCCCGCAGCGAATGTGCGCGCCACCTTCGGCCCAGCAGCGGCAATGACCACTGCCAAAGTTGCTGGCCATCGGTCACCAAGACCATGGGACCTAAGCAGCTACGCATCAGGTCCAGCACCTTCGTGCAATGCTTCGTGAGTGGTTGCACCATGCAGCCACTACACCGGCTTCTGTGAAGAAGCAAGTCTCATGCCAGAGACTTCGGGAGGAAGGGCACTTCCGATCTCCTCCCCCACTTACGATTAGAACCCCGGTGGGTCAGGCAGCAGCCGACTGCCTAACCTCGCGCCGCCCTGCAGCGCCGAGTCGCTATACCAGCAGACTCCGGTGGCGCGGGCAGCTTCCTTGCTTGGGCTCCGGGTCAACATCGTCGACTAAGGCTTGGTGTGTACCAGCCTGTATGCAGTTTGAGTCTGCGTGACTTGACGTGGTACTCTGTTACCCACGTCTGCGGGTGAAGACACCCATGACAGCGTACGGCTTGTCCTTCCTTGAGAGTAGCTGCATTACATGCACGCATACTCAGACTCTGCCATCTCGGCACCGAGTCCTGGACACTTGTTGCCCCAACGCCGCTCAGTGACCGCGGCCATCGCAGGCAGACCGAGCATGCTCCTGCATGTGGTCAATTGAGGTGTCGCCCTCCTGCAGACACACTCCAGGTCGTGATCGACCATATGCGCCGAGTCGGCGGCGACGCAACAGGCATCGCCGCAGGTACGACATGTACCCAAGCCACGTCTACTGTGCGCATGGCCACAGCTGCGCCGGCCGAACCCCCCAGTCGAACGTCATCCATGATGACCGGGAGGCTAAGCCCGTGGAGGAAGGAAGTGCTTCCGGGCACTCCCCCCCCCCCCGCTTAAAATCAGAGCCGTGCGGAGCCTCGAAGAGGACCGTGCGGCTATGACATCGTGACAGTGTCACGGGCTTCTTAAACTCCGCGTGGACATCCACCACACGCGAGGAGACCCAAGTGACCTGATCACTAGTCCTGGTCATACTGACCGTGCGTGGAACTAAGTTACCCCCGCAGGAGGTGCACCGCGCGACCCCCTTCCGGCTCATGCGGAGCCTTGCCGCATCGTGTGGAACTACGTTACCCACACAGGAAGCGCATCATGCGACTTCACAATCAGTTTCCGTCTGAGTGACGCGTGTGGAACTAGGTTACCCACACAGGAAGTGCCTGCAGCGCCTTCCTCTTCAGTTATGGTCTGGGCGACCGTGTGTGGTACTTGGTTACCCACGCCGGAGATGCCTTGAGTGGTCTCCTCAGCATTACATGCTCTTGTGCGGAACTAAGTTACCCGCAAGTCAGTGGTCCTTGGTTACCCACCTGGTGGCGTCACCGAACACCACCCTTGTCAATGCTCATACCGAGCAATGACTCTCAGCACTGGAGTTGCTTCTTGAGGCAGCTCAACATGCCAGGCGTAACAGCCCTCGGTTGGTCATCATGTCAGTGATGCCTCCCTTCTTCTTCTTCTTCTTCTTGTCCGACGCATCCAGCGTCCTGGCGGTCCCTTCGGACGCCCTTGTGTCTGACCAGAGGTGGGAACATGACTCGCCAATGCTCTGTCAGACACAGAGGGCCGACTTAGCCTCAAAGGCATTGTCGCGCTGCTCGACCGAGAGCCCGTGCAGCTTGCACAGCTCACTCAGGGCCAAGCTATACTTGTCCAGGCCAAGGGCATATACGGTTCCATGCCCAGGGCCATCTTCGGCACCATGTCCGGGACCATGTACGGGTCCATGTCCGGGAACATGTGCGGTTCCATTGCTGCCCGCGGCATCACACGCGGCAGCCAGGGTCACAGCGGACCCCAAGGTTCTTCTTCGGCCTGGCCTCAGTCAATGAGACCTGCCCTTGTGCTTCGACTCTCGCAGAGTCTCGGCACTTGTGTCGTTATTCCAACCGACACATCTGGCGACGTGCGAACACGCGCAACGTCCCAGACTCAATCATGTCAAGGGATACCATTACCCCCGTACACTCACGTGTACTACCGACAACCCATCGTTGTCCTTCACCAATGCGAGCATCAGTGCTCTCAAGGGACCCCGCGTCTCTGTGGTGTACGCCTTCCGTACACCCATCACAAAGACTCGGGCCAACCCCAGCAAGGCCCTCGTCCTTACTGGTGGTTGTGTCCCCCTTGAGCACCTGACGGTGCATGGCGTCGGCGCCCCCTTGACCCTCTGGTCTTCGGGTAGGTCTTCTTCCCAGACCCTGGCGATGGGCAGACACGTTGATAGTGTCCTAGTCCGCCGCAGCCGTAGCAGCGGACTGAGTCCTGCTCAGCCGAACTTAGATCCATAGGTTCTGGCTCGCTGTCAGTGATCACAGGCTGTACAACAGCCAGAGCACCAGCCTGCTTGTGGCTGTACTCCTCCTGGAGGGCGGCTCGGATCGCCTCCTCCATAGTGCTGGTGCGCACGCGGAACAGCTGCGTGCGCACAGGACCGACCTTCAGGCCGTCCACGAAGACCGTCATCTTGACGTCTTCCGACAGTGGGCTCCCCACCAGTGAGGCTGCCAACGTGCGCATCTCCTGTACGTACGCGTACAGCTCGCGCTCCCCTTGTTTGCAGGCAAGGAAGCGCGAGCGCTGGCGGAACTCGTTGTTCGCTGGGAGAAAGGCGGCTCGAAGCTGCTCACACAGCTGAGCCCAGGATGTGAAGCATCCAGGCGACATCGCTTCGCGCGTATACGCCCAAGTCTTGGCACGTCCACCAAGATTGGAGAGCGCAAAAGCGACTCGAAGGTTCTCAGCCGAGATGAGACCTGCGCTCATTGCGATCTCGGTCTCCCGGATCCAGAAGTGAAGGTTCTCACCTTCCTTCCCTTCGAACGGAGGCACAGCTAGCCGCAAAGGCTTAGGCTGCACCCGTCTGGGCTCACTCATCTGAGCCAGCAAGTTTCCCTGCACATGAGCGATGAGCCCGCGTTCGTACTCGTCAAACGCGCTCACCCGCTCGACCTGCTCGGCTGGCGTCGCCGCCGCCAAGCTCCGGAGGGCATCTCTTCCGAAGATGCCCGCCATCTTCAGCACTGACTCGAACTGCGAGTCAGTCAAGTGAGGAAACTCACTTCGGTCCATCGTGGCTCACAGACCTGAGCCGCCGAGGATTCAGGTAGACCAATCTACCCGCGTAGGCGTAGGATTGACTACGAGTGCTACCAAGTGTGACGGGGCACACAGCACTTCTTAACAGAGGAAGCAGGAGTATACGAACTCCAAGTGAACTGCCGTTCACGTGTCCCTGGCCTTAAAGGGACGACTTGACTTGCTACAAAGGAGTAGGTTATAAGACTGACTGTATTTTGGTAGGGGTTAACTTGGCTCAATACAAACTACAAGTTAACTATACAAAAGCCCACACAAACTCAAATGGTTGGCTTGCGGAGCTACTGGTACCATGTACCATGTACCATGTACTCGGGAGAGTGACACCTGTCACTCTTCATGTAATGGGTACACTTGATTGTACCCCGTTACATTAGTAATCAACTCTGTCTTCGCATATCATGCACAGTAAAATATGTATCCAACTTAACTCTAAAAATGGTAGGCGCGTCATAGGACACCAGTCACGCGAGTCAGGCGAGTCTTGGTCATTCATACGGAAGCGCTAACACCGGCTGTTGGGCGACACGATCCCAAACGGGATCCTGCCCCGAAGAATTGATGCTCCGAGCAACTGCCATGCCTCATATGGCGCTGCATTCTGTGGCAAGACTAGAACAGCCAAGGTGAGGTTTACAGATTGCGCTCCCACTTCCGATACCATGCCTATCACATAACCTCTAATGTAATTATATTATTATTTTAGAAAGGTAGATCCGGTTCATTTTTGAATTTAGGCGCGAAATGAGATCCCCTCGGAGCTCGCGGCTCGGACGCACACCATTTACTCGGCAAAACACACAGACCCCCGCACACAATGGGGGTCTGGATGAAGATAGACGACAAGCGGAAGCTCATCCAGCATGCAGCCAAGCACCCCAAGATGTCCCAGAGTAAGCTAGCAGCATGGGCGGAGACGGCATTCAAGCTACAACGCGCTCCAGGCCAGGCAATAATCTCAGACATCCTGAAAAACGCCGCGGCTATCATGGACGAGAACTACGGGGACGGCCAGCGGCGTAAGCCACTGCGCGTCACGTCGAAGCGCCTGGAAACGCGTCTTTGGGCATGGATTCAGGTTAATCAACTGCAAGCTATGCAGTGGGGCAGGGAGGTTTGGAATGAGCTGCAGTCCACGTGGACAATTGCTAACTGCTTTGGTCATACAGGCATTACTTCAAGAATGTAGCGGATGGGTGCTGCGATTCCGATGGTGGTAGCTACGAGTGCGACGTCAACATGGAGGAAGTTATCGGCAGAGCTTCGGAGATGCAGTTCTAGTCTCTAAGACTTAATACATAATTTGTCTTTCAAACATTATCGCGGTACCCACTGATCGGAAGTGGGGGCGCAATCTGTACCTTGGAACAGAAGCATGGAGCGTGAGAGCAATTTCCATAATCCAGTACATATGTACTGGATTATCCTAAAGCCTAAAATTAATTCAGCGAAATATGTCGTAGTGTCGGCGTTAAGTTCGGGGAGTGCACAAACCGTATTTTTGAGATTGCAGCAGCCGCATACAGTGGTGCACCGCGTTTTCGGCACCAGTATAAACCTATAACCGGGGATAAATACTTCAGATTTGTGTGCAAAAGAGACACCACATCATTAAATTTGTATGGGGGATAGACAATCCATCCTGTGCGATATGGTGTATTCGAGGTACTTATATGGTCCGCCCTGCTGAAAACGCGGTGCACCACTGTACTCTCCTATGCTGCTTTTGCGATTGTCACTTCCGAATCAGCAAGATGCCACCTCCGAACAAGCGCCAGCGCCATGGCCGTAACTTCAAGCGAAAGACTGACGGGTCATTTTGGCAGCTGAAGCTCAACAAAAAACTACCAGCTCGCCAGCCTACCACTGAGGAGGTCAGAACCGGCGTTTCGGGCGCTCCAGCCGGCAGCGGGTTGTTTTCACGACCACAAGCACGGCGCGGCAGCGCTGAGACTCTTTACGACGTCGAGCGTCTTTACGCTAAGCGCTGGGTTCACGACCTCGAATTCTACCTGGTGCAGTGGGTGGGGTACCGTGAACTGACGTGGGAGCCCGCCAAAAACATCCCGTGGAGACTAAAAATCGACATCGAGCTAGCGACAATCAACTTTGTTTGGATGTACCAGGCCACCTGAGGAAGGCGTCGCCCGGTGCCGCCAACACGGCGTAGCCTGCGCATTGCAGCTAGTGAAGGTACGTAGTAGTGGTACTGCTATGGTAGGACGCCACAATAAGTTCGCCGACACAACTTAATATACATATGTATACTGTTTACAGTACATATAATTCGAGTGTTCATACGGACTAATCCAGTACATATGTACTGGATTATGAAAATTGCTCGGAGCGTGAACAACCACCACGCTGGGTGTGCCAACCCACTGGGGTGCATCCTGAAATCACCTTTTAGATTTGAGACGCACATTTGACTCAAATGTGCGTCTCAAATCTAAAAGTAAGCGGGTGTTGCTAATCAACCTAAGTACGAATCGCGATTCTACCACATAAATCGATAGAGCTATGTCTTGTGCTTCTTTTAAGCTATTAACGGCTTCCAGATGTTGAGAACTCGACAAGTGATACCGGTCCGAAAAAATATCTCCATTTTCGGACCCCCGAAATCCCTGATATTATTCGAACACCGACGGCAGTCCGCAGTATGTGAACAGGGTTGGGGAACGCCAAATCGGAATGGCATCCTATTTATATACAGTATTCTGCGTCAATACCGGACGCCTGATTTATATGGGGTATCTCGGGGTATAGAATGACCTGATAGGTACAGAAACGTGAATGTACTGAATTAGTTGGATGAACAGCTATCAACCATGACACAACCTTAGTTACCATGGGTGTTTGGAGCATAAAAATATTGTGATCACAAACTCAGTGTGTATCCCTGTATGTATGAATCATACGGCTTCTTCTTTCATGCTGAGCGGCATTTCAAAAAGCTAGACCTGCTGTCGGGACTGATCTAAATCAGTACCTTGGCCCATCTCCGTCGAATATCGTTTATGACAGTGTATGCATTATATGGATTTAATCGTTTTACTGTTGGTTTGTAGCTTGTGGTTGAGGGGGCAAATGCCGAAGTGAGATTAAATGTTATCGTCTCTCAAACTACTCTCTAGTCTTCCCCTCCTGCTTTCCTTCTTGTTCTCCTTGTGCTCGTTGGTGCATCTCATCAGCCTGATTACCCCCGGCTTCCGCCTGACTTGATCTCACTATACCTGGGTCTCTCGAAGACTCCCTGATCAGTCATTGGTGTACCCAGAGCCCGGTTGCCGCCGGCTCTCCCGTCGCCGTCGGATCCTCCGAGTCATCGGCCGATGTGTCCACACGTTCTCCTCGTCCATGTGCAGCTATTGGCGGTGCTCCCGAAGACTCATGAACACTCCCACTCGCCGCTAATGCTGCACGGCTGTCCCGATGACTCCGCTTGCGTCGGTCAGGTACTTGAGCCTCTTCGTCCCCAGTGCCTTGGTGAGCATGTCCGCGAGCTGGTCCTCCGTCGGCACGTAGTTGACGACGATGAGTCCTCGCAACACATTCTCGCGGATGAAGTGATGCTTGATGTCCACGTGCTTGGTCCTCGCGTTGTACCCAGCGTTGCTGGCGAGGGCGATCGCGCCCTGGTTGTCCTCCCATACTTGAGTAGCTCCCACTTGCTCGTGACCCATGTCCTTGAGCATGGCGCGGGTCCACAGCACCTCCTGCGTGCACAGGCTCAGCGCCATGTACTCCGCCTCCGCCGAGCTCAGCGCCACCGTGCGCTGGTACTTCGACTTGAAGATCACCGGCGCTCCGCTGATCATTACCATGATGCCCGACACCGAGCGCCGATCATCGAGATTGCTGCCCCAGTCCGCGTCGGTGTACGCCGTCATCTCGATCTTCTCCACGTTCCCGTTGTAGACGATGCCGATGTCTCGGGTGCTCTTCAGGTATCTCAGCACGCGGATGGCAGCCTTCCAGTGCTGCTGCCCGGGGTTCTCGAGGAAGCGCGACAACTGAGTGACGATGTACGCCACATCAGGTCTGGTACACGTCGTAATGTACAGCAAGCAGCCAATGAGTGCACGGTACGGCTTCGCCTGCATGTCCTCGCGTTCCTTGTGAGTCGTCGGCGACTGAGTCTTCGACAACTTCATGCCCGACTCGCACGGGTTCACCACCACCTTGGCGTCCTGCTGGTTGAACCGCTTCACCACATCATCAATGTATCGAGTCTGCTTGATCTTGAGAGTCTTCGCCGATAAGTCATGATCGATCTCCATACCGAGAATGAACTTGGCCTCGCCCAACTCCTTCATCTTAAACGCGTTCTTGAGCGCCACCTTGACTTCCTGGATCTCGTTGCTCGTCTTGGCCGCAATGATCATGTCGTCCACGTACAGGCAGACGTACACGAACTTGCCCTTCTCGCCCTTGACATAGACGCACTGGTCGCCGCCGCAGCTTCGAAATCCGATGCCCACGAAGACTCGATGGATAGTCTTGTGCCAAGCATTCGCCGCCTGCTTCAACCCATAGATAGCCTTGTTCAACCGGCACATCATGTTCTTGGCGTTGATGATCCCGTAGGGCACCTCCATGTAGACGCGTTCCACCAGTCCGCTGTTCAGAAACGCGGTGTCCGCATCCAGCTGCTCGGTGATGTATGCTTCGGCCACCACCACCGACAACACCACTCGGATCGAGTTCATGTTGGCCACGGGCGAGTACGTCTCGAAGAAGTCCACGCCGTACTTCTGCTTAAACCCTTTCGCCACCAGGCGGGCCTTATACCTGATGACTCGGCCGTGCTCGTCGCGTTTCTTCGCGAACACCCAACGACACCTAATCGGCCGAGCACTCGGCGTCCGACGGACCAGTGTCCATGACCCGTTGTCCGCGTGTGCCTTGAGCTCCGCATTCATCGCCTTCACCCATTCCGACGACTCGTTGCTCTGCATGGCCTGTTGATACGTGGTGGGGGCGTCGTTGGCATCGCCGACGTCTGCGGCGTAAGCCAGCACAGCCTCAGCCAATAGGCTGTCTTCGTCCACTCGGGGTCGCTTTGGGGACGGCGGCCAGAAGTGGTCATCGTTGTCCGAGTCGTCGGGACCATCTTCTTTCGACTCCTCACCGTCTGCTGAACCATCTCCAAGTAGTAGCACGGGATCGCGGGCACGCCGGGCCCGATCCGGCTCCGGGTGGAAGACCATGTCATCATTCAATACCGGTCTCGCGAGTCTTCGGTATGTTTCCAGCTCCTGCCCCGATGGCTCCTGCGTCTCCACCTCGGGCATCTCCGCGTCCTCGACGGTCTCTTCCGCCGGTTCCATCGGCTCGTCGGTGACTGGTCGCTGCGTCTGCTCGGGCAGCGCCGCGTCCTCGACATCTTCCATCACAAGGATGATCGTCGAGTCCTCGCTGGGCGTTGTGTCGTAGATGCCGTTCACCTCGCGCTCGTCCAGCTTCACCGACCTGGACACCTTCACCTTGTTCGACTCCAAGTTGTACACTCGGTAGCCCTTTGAGTCGTCGGGGTACCCGAGGAACATGCACTTGAAGCTTTTCGGCTCCAACTTGGTGCGTCGCGACTTGTCGACATGAGCGTAGCCGATGGACCCGAAGACTCGAAGGTGGTCCATCCGAGGCTTCGCCTTGAATGTCAACTCGTGCGGAGTCTTCGTCGGGTGCATGCTGTTCGTCGACCGGTTGATCAGGTAGACGGCAGTGTTCACCGCCTCTGCCCACCATAGCGCCGACACGCCCTTGTAGTGCAGCATGCTCCGGGCCTTCTCCATGATCGTGCGGTTCATCCGCTCCGCCACTCCATTCTGTTGAGGGCTGTACGGGACGGTCTTCTGGTGCATGATCCCGTACTTCTGGCAGATCTCAGTCATCGGCTTGTTCACGAACTCGGTGCCGTTGTCCGAGCGCAGGCACTTAATGCGCTGTCCCCACTGGTTCTGGTACAGCTTCATGAACGACTTGAACTTCGTCACAACCTCGCTCTTCTTGGTCAAGAAGTACACCACGACGTGTCGCGAGTAGTCGTCGACAAAGGTGAGCACATACCTCGCTCCGCCCTTCGACTTCGTCTTCATAGGACCCATCACGTCCGTATGAACCAGTTCTAGCGGACGAGTCGTCGCCGTCGTCGACCTCGATGGAAAGTGCGCGACCGTCTGCTTGCCCTTCATGCATCCTCCGCACAGGGTCTTCGTCTGCTGTCGAGTCGTCGGCAGCCCCTCCGTCGCTTGACGAGTCTTCGCCATAGCATCTCCGTTCAAGTGTCCCATGCGAGCATGCCATAGCTCCCACTCTCCGTCGACTCCCGCGTACTCGGTGTAGTACGCCATGTCCTGCTGGCAGTCCAGCATGTACGCCTTGCCGATCTTCTTCCCCGAAGCGATCGCCTTCGCCTTGTCCCAGATGACGCACGACTTCCGCTGGAACTCGACACTCATGCCGCGTTCAGCCAACCTCCCCACAGAGAGTAGTCGCCGGTCGAGTCCGGGGATGTGGAGCACCTCCATCATCTTGATGCGCTTGCCGTCGATGCCCGTCAGGCGCACCGACCCTTTCCCAGCCACGCGGATCCTCTTGCCGTCCGCGATTGTCACATACATGTCCGCCGACAACTCGTCGTACTCGAACAAGTCGTCGCGGTGTGGCGTCATGTGCGCCGTCGCACCACTGTCGATCAGCCACCCCGCTGATGGACTCTCCGCCACTGAGAACACCGAGTCTTCGGCGGTGTCGCCATTCCGTTGTTCCGGGCAGTCCCGCTTCATGTGACCGACCTGGTCGCAGTTGAAGCACTTGCCCTTGAACCCACCGACCTTCCGGCCGCCCTTGTTCTTCCGGTCGAATCCCTTGCCGACCTTGCCGAACTTCCGGTTCTGCCCCTTGCCGCTGAACGCCTTCAGCGCGCGCTCCGACGTCTCCTTCTTCTCCTGACGCTCGTACTCCTTGAGCAGCTTCTCCTTCACCTCGATGAGGGTCACATCCTTCGAGTTCTCGACGATCGACGCGATCAACTCGTACTCCGCCGGCAAGCTGCTCAGCAGGATGACGAGTTGTCGGGAGTCATCGAGCGGCTCTCCAAGCGTCTGGAGGCCCACAATGAGCTCGTCGAACTTGTCGAGGTGCTTCGCCATCGTCGCACCGTCCTCCATCTTGAACTCGTGGAGTCGACGAGTCATCGTCACACGGTTGTGCATTGTCGTCCGGTTGTAGAACTCGCGCAGAGTGTTCCAGGCTTGGATGGCAGATGTCGCAGACCGAATCTTCGTGTGGTGTTCCACAGCCACGCCTTGAGCGATCAGACCGAGCGCCTTCATGTCGTTGAGCATCCAGGCCTCCGTCATCTCCGTCGGGTCCTTCACGACTTGAACGTGCGCCAGCAGCCCCTTCCTCGCTAGCGTCATACGCATCGCGAACTCCCAGTGGAAGTAGTTGTCGCTTCCCAGGATGACTTCGGCCTTCTTGCTGGACGTCGTCATGGCGGTCGTCGGGGCGGGCTTGAGCTTGTTGCGGCTGTTAACCTGTTGGTTTGTAGCTTGTGGTTGAGGGGGCAAATGCCGAAGTGAGATTAAATGTTATCGTCTCTCAAACTACTCTCTAGTCTTCCCCTCCTGCTTTCCTTCTTGTTCTCCTTGTGCTCGTTGGTGCATCTCATCAGCCTGATTACCCCCGGCTTCCGCCTGACTTGATCTCACTATACCTGGGTCTCTCGAAGACTCCCTGATCAGTCATTGGTGTACCCAGAGCCCGGTTGCCGCCGGCTCTCCCGTCGCCGTCGGATCCTCCGAGTCATCGGCCGATGTGTCCACACGTTCTCCTCGTCCATGTGCAGCTATTGGCGATGCTCCCGAAGACTCATGAACATTTACACCCGTCCGGTATTGACGCAGAATACTGTATAACAAAACAAGGGCTCAGCTGCTTAATAAGCAGCCAAATCGATCGATTTGAAAAAAAATAGGACATAGTGTTCGGTTTTCACAATAACTGTGTACTATCCAGGTGTAGTTTAGCCCCAACAAAATTGGTCCTAACAACGAAGGATCAAACCGACTTTTCAGCCTCCACTTTTGAAGGATTTTGTCTTTATTGGGCTGGTAAGGACAAAAATGTCTTGGTATTTGTATTGACTCCGTTAGGTGCGATCTTATTGGGCATTTTATAGCCATAACAACTGCAGCGACACTTGACTTGATTCTATTATTATTATTATTATTAGTATTATTATTATTATTATTATTATTATTATTATTATTACCGTCGAGGGCGATTGACTTTGCATATCGCGCCCTAAATAAATGTATCATGCGGCCGAAATGATACATTTATTCTTACCGTGCCGCGCTACTACAAAAACGGTGCGGGATTCTAGAATTCCAGGCTGCATACCAAGATCCAGTGGCGTACAGCAACGAGAGGCCTAAATTGATAAGAATGAAGAGGATGCCATGGGGACGATGACCGGTCATTTAGGCTGGGCTTGGGCCAACAGCCAAGCCGCATGATTGCGGTGTAGTCGAGGTGTTGCTGCTCGTTTCGAGCCGACATAGTCTGGCAAAGCCTAAACTGCGTGAGACATGCAGGACCACCCAGTATGCATTTATTCACGACCCTGGTGGAATGTATCATTTCGGCCGCATGATACATTTATTATGGGCGCGATATGCAAAGTCAATCGCCCTCGACGGTATTATTATTAGCGATATTTTTGTCCTAAAGTTAAGGACAAACTGCATAATTCGTGATGTCTGAGTGACACTTTTGCTCGAGCTACTGCGCGAAGGCAACACGCCTCCGGCGCTGACCACTGCCCCCAGTGTACAGACCAAACACTAATCATTCAATCTATACCCAGTATTATGCTATATATGTTGAAATGAGTGAAGCGAGAGTCGTCAAATTTGGACCTTCTTTTTGTCCATGAAAAAAGCTTGTTGGGTTAGGTAAAAATGAGCTAAAATTAGGTATCTTTAAAAATACCTTAGAGTGTGAAGTTTGGCCATCCAAACGCTGGCATTGATGGCCCTCCGGCAGCTTCAGAACTCCTAAATCGGATACCGTAGTGGAAATACCCTACAAAGCACGAGAAAGGGTATGCCTATGCGATTGACAAAACACGGTACGGCGTGAATGATCTTCTACGTGGTACGAAAAACGGGTTTTCGTCGAACCTGCGTACTGTTCCCCTATGCGTATTTAACTCGCACTTATCAGCTCCTCCTTTTTGATACTGCTCCATCAACACAAGTGTTCTCCTTCGGGTCGATGCCGCCCTCCTCCCGCCCGCTGTACGTCCGCGTGCTGGACCACGTGCTGCGCCGCAGCTTCGGCCACCCGGTGAGCGTGCAGCTGCTGGCGCTGAGCTCCGTGGGGCTGCTGCTGAGCTTCCTGCTGTTCGCGCTGGCTCCGTGGCTCGATGACGGCTCGCAGGAGCGTTATTTGAGGCAGCTGCTGCCCTCAATTAGCGTCGAGTTCGACTCATTCGCAGTTGACCACCTCGTTGTGTTTGTGGCCATCTCACCGCCGGTAATATGGCTACTCCTGGTGCACGTCGCGTACTCGCAGGTTTCATCTCGGGTTGAAGTCGCCCTGCTCTTCCTGAGGGTGGCCAGTTGCCTCACAGTGAGCTTCGCACTCACGGTGCTGCTGAACGAGTTCCTGTCGAGGAGAGCCATGTTGGCGCTGGTCACGCTCGCGTACGCGTCACTGGGGCTCTTGTATTCGTGGAGTGTACCCATTTGGAAATGGTACCAGGAAGAGGCCCGCACCAGGGGCTTGATTGGGTTCCTGCCGCAATCCACGCAGGAGCTTCTACTGCAGACGTCGCTGCTAGAATGGCTCACCGACACGAGCTTCTCCGACAAAGTGGCCCCATTCCTGCCCTTCTTGCTGCCGCTGTCCAGGGCCGAGCAGAGGAGGTTGATGGAGCAGATGCCGCCCGAGTCCCAAGTGTTGCTGACCAAGCCCGGCCTCTTGCCGCTGCTGCCGGACTCAATGCAGAAGGTGTTGCTGCCAGCAGAAGACAGCGACAGTGACCAGGAGAGCGACACCGAGGACGAGGGCAAGATGGCTACACAAGAGCGGACGCTGGCTGTGCGGGAGCAGACCGAAGCTGAAGCGGACATCAGAGCCGAGCAGAGGAAACTGCTGACGCTGACGCCCTCGACGACTGCAGGGTTTGATTTCCACCGCCCCGACGTGGTGGGGACTGTGCGTACTCCGCCATCAAGAGAGCAGGTGCTGAACGAGATCGTGGCGTCTCGGGTGTGGAACGGGTGCAAGGAGCTGGTCAAGATCCCGAGCTCCACGACGCTGAACCGCACGGCGGCCATGTCGAGTGCGTTGCTGGTGATGCAGCTCTACGCGTCGCGAGGCAGTCGCAGGGTCTTTCTGACGTTCGTGCAGTTCGTCGCGGCTTCGGCGCTGAGTTCGGTCGCGTGTTGCGCCATCTTCTTGCGGTTCGTGCAGCTGCTGGATCTGAAGTGGACGTCGGGTCGAGCCGTGCCGCTGCTCCGTTACGCGAGGCAGTATTTGCTCCGCAATGGGAATTCTGGAACAGCGCAAATTTCAGATCAAGCGGCCAACGGAGGGGCATCTAAGCTGCGCACCGCGGCTTCATCAGTGTCTGTGGTGGTGGCGACTCTCTATGTTCTGCGCAAGTTGCGTCGCTAAGAGTGGTCAAATTACTGAAGTGGCAGAAGTGATCGTTGGCAGTCCGATGCGAGGCTGCTCTGGAGCTTTGTCGACATGTTAAAACTGGCAGCTTGAAATATATGTGCGTGTGCTCCCTCATATCACTTTGCGTTTGTAGCTACCCGTTTGTTTCAGCCTGCAGGTTTTCGGCTTGAGGGAGCAAATATTGCAGTCGACTTGCTTGCAGCAGGCTCCTGTAATCCACAGCTCACACGTACTGTGTGGGTTGCACCCAGTGAAATTGCGTCGGTCTGGGTAGAAGCACGCCGTTCAATACGTAGGGGACTTTGGGCCATGCTTATCATTTCGGTGCGAATGGTGGTAACCCCCACAGACACTCGTCGAGTGTGGTGCTGCCAAGAGCCACACGGGCGACTACACCTTTTCAACTTCAAAGCTGCAAATTGTAAGTTCAATTCTGCAAAAGGTAAGTTCAAAACTGCACGAGCAGAGACCAGGCTAGCTTCGTACTTTTATACACAGCTCATTGGTTGGCGCGCAGCACAGCTAGCCAATAGGCAAGTTGTACTCTATAATCAAATACGATGATACATATTATACAGGTTGTAATATACATTTATAGAGTATTGTTGTTTTGATTTTACCTTTTGCTGTTTTGAACTTACAATTTGCAGTTTTGAAGTTGAAAAGGTGTACAGTACTGTACTGTAGCCAGGCACCGATCGATTCCGCCACTTCAGAGACGCTGCAGCTTCAACGAGGTGCGTCACCACCTGCAGCGTCTTCAACGTGGACTCGACACGCTCCATCTGGTTTCCAGTCGCGTGTGGTCCCCACCGTTGGGATCCACTACCGGATGGGGTCCGCCCGGCACCATCCTGCAGTCTATCCTACCATTACGACGAGATTGGGGAAGAGTGCGCCGAGGCGATGGTGTTCCGGATCTCCCTCCATGTCCCTCGTGTCTCTGGACGTACATGTACTCGTTTCCAGGCTGAGCTCATCGAGCTAAACCCTGCCTGCTGTATGAAGATCCTCCATGCCTCGCTTCCCCCTACCACCTCAGCGCGCGCTCTTCCTCTGCTTACATATCCATTCAATTACCACGTATTAAGTGTGCACCTCGACTATCATCGGCTGTGGGGCCAGGGACTGCGATGGCCTTTCAATACAAAAACTAAGCGTTGTTCTCCTCCTCTTCCTCCTCCTTCTTCTTCTTCTTGTTGATCATGTCGATCGCGTACGGGCCGTACTTGAGGTTGCGGAAGTACGCAGCGTATGCTGTGGCCACGGCCCAGTCCACCTTGGCGCCCTGCTGCGCGATGAGCATCGTGTTGACGTCCGTCGGCGTCATCTTGGCCTTGTACCAGGAGCTGAACTTGATCTTCATGACCGCGTCCTTGAGCTTCTGCAGCACCGACCCGCCGATGGCGCGGTCTCCGTCCTCGTCCTCTTCGATGATTTTCAGGAGACGCTCGACGTTGACGTCCACGTCGTTCTGGTCAGCGAGCGCGCGAACAGCAGCCGACGGCTCCGCCTCGGTGTTGGCAGCCACAGTGCTGGTGGTGCTCGAGAAGAGGGCGACCGCAGCCACGAGAACGACGAAGCAGAAGCGCATGGTTTACGTGGTGCAAGTCGGTCCTCGATACAGTCGGTCAGGAGCTTGGACGCTGGAGAGCGAATCGCGGACTGGAAAAAATACTGGGAACGAGACGAGTTCAGCCGGTACAAAGACACATGTGAGCGGTCACAAATACAGTACAGGGAGGAACCGTACGTATGATTTCCATCGCAAGTTGTGCTTTCACATGTTTCGAAAACTCCCTTTCGGAGGTCCATTCGGTGTCCGAATGACAGCACATTAAAAACACACGCAAACATGTGAATCGCACAAAGGCCTCTAATAAAAGCATACTGGGGGTTGCACCCCCAGACCCCCGCATTAGAAAAACTAACTTCGAGTTGCGGCAACGGGTCCGTTCGCTGGAATGCTCGTCGCTGGGCCCGCCTCCGCAAATACCGCGCGGCCCTGCTTCGCGGGCACCCCGCGCGGGTTTGCTACGGCTACGCTCCTCGCAACCGCTCACTACCGCCTTCTATTTGGATGTATATTTTCACCATCGTTGTGGAATTCACGGATCCGTGGTGTTTTTAATATTTTGCCGTCCATTCGGCCGTTGACAATCAATGTGCGCACTGCTTTTTTATTCTTCGGCCGAACGCGTTCGAATTTCACGTAAAATGTAATCACTGTTGAGCTACAGGTATAAGGGAAGCGCGGGCGGAGTTGGTGGAACAGTTTGAAGCTCGATCATTCGCTTTGAGTTTGGCAGCGTACAGTACCTCAATGTATGGTGTACTTACATGCACGGTGAGCGATCCTGCAACATACTGTAGTACAGTACAGCTCCGTCTCGCTCATTGATTGATAACTGCGGGTTCCTAGCACCAGTTACTCACAGTATGGTATGTGTACCTCATACCATAAAACACACTTACTTACATGTTAACACCAGACACTGTACAGGTGCAGCCACTACGATATTCCACTGCATGAAGGAAAAGAGAGCGATAACGCTCCAGCTTTTGGCTTCGCGTCCTTCATCAGCGAAATCTGTGGTCGAAAGGGTGCAGTACAAGCTCACAGCTTCAGGATACCGTACAGCTATCGTTTTAACTCACTCTACCAACACGTTAGCCTGATTTGTTACAGCGAACGTGCATACAAGTCTGAATGAATTTCAATCGATTGGATTTTACATTACTTGTAAATATTTTACATAATATAGTTATTAAAATAACTCGAATCTTAATTTTAGAGTCCGGTTGAGGGGGAAGGGTATTATATACGTTCTAAGAACAAAAACATGTTGCTACGAAGTTTTCTCATTAAAATGAATTATCTTCTGAGTTGTGGATTTAATCCATTTCATGGAATAGTACAGCAGGTGTACATGTGAGCAGCGGAAAAAAGTATCACACATCTACAGCCCAATAGAAACGGAATGCAAAAATATGTTTATCTTGTGAAATGGGTGCATTTCTTTTTTGTCAACCGCCAGTACTTCAACCTAGACATAACTGGTGAAGGGCTTCGAAGTATATGTATCTCGAAGATGTGCATGGCAACACTGGCGTTCAAACTCGCGGTCCCTCAAGCGAACTGTTGCCTGTTTTTCCATCCATATTCCGCGTACGAACGTAGCCAGAGAAATTTAGTGTAAGGGGTCATTAATTGGTATATGTAAGAAGTTTTCTCGTTCTAGTGAGCTTTTTTTCCGATACGGTAGCGTCATCTATACATTTATGTACAGTGCTGTGCGAACATGGATTTGCTATACTTTAACATAATATGTTAAGAGAAGTAATATTTACCCGAAACATGTTGGCAGCGTGGAAGAGATCGCTAACCTTTGGGAGCTTCACGTAAGTAAGAACCTGGCCTATCAGCATTAACAATGACTGATGTAAAGATTGCTGTGGTTTGTCGAGTGAGCACACGTGATCAACGTGTGTATAGCTCAAGTGCAAATACGCTTGTATCTTAACACTCGGTTCTTTCTCCAATGTTTTAAGCCGTCATGGTGATGGTTATCTCGGAAGTGTACCCTGCGTGAAAAAAAGCGTTTTTCAAACAATAACTATTCGGGGTGTCCGGTTTTCGGGGGCGACTAATGGAGTTCCGACAACATAGGGCGCCCTTGTATGTTCGGTTTTTGAGCTAGCAGCATATTCGCAGTTCGAAGAACTGTCGTTAGGCGGTCCGGGCGAGTTTGTCATCGAGCGACATTCTCGCGACATCCTCCGCCTCGGTGGTGCAGACCAATGTATGACATTCGCCTGACCCGAATTTTTTTTTGCAGTTTCGAAGAAGCGGTGTATCATTTGAAGTATGATACCAGGGCAGATGCTGCGGCTGCGAAGCAGGCGCAGGAGATGCTTACCGATACGTAGTAAAAGAGATTCCTAACACAGAAATAATAAATAATGCTATTAAAAAAATGCTGTTATCCTGGTCTTTCCGGTGGAGCCCTGGTTGCGTGTCAAGCAAACACAATATTTGTTTGAAAGTATGATGCAGATGAGCTCAAAATGCGTACGGTATAATTTTGGCGGTTGTGTCCTTGTTGTCGGAAGTCCATGCAGGCATCTTGCCGCTCCTGAGAACTGCAAATCCCCCGGACAACCAGTCCGGGTACCCCCAATATAAATATATAGATGGTTTAGATAAGATATATCAGGCCCGGGTTTCTCCGTCGGTGTCTGGGCTATATGATAAAACTGTAGCAGTGAAGAGTTAACGCGCGTCGCCTCGTTGGACTAAAACGACACTTTTCCGTGCAATCCCAAATCCCAAAATCGGGTTCTTTTAACGGCAGCTACCGAGCTTCAATATAGTATCAAAGTCATAGCTATCAGTCTTGTGCGTGTGATAACGGTGGTGTATCAGCTTCCAATGCATAGTGAATGAGAAGAAATCGCTTCGTGAAAACTTACAATTCAGCATCAATCGTAGTAAGTTTCCATAAAAAAAAATTTTGTACTGCAAGTAATTTATCGGTATAGCCTTGCAATTATACTAGAGGCAAAGCTTTGGTCTGGGAGGACAATGTAGACTTCCTTTGTGCTATTGTGGTATTGATGAATATGTAAGCGTGGGGTAGGCGAGAATAATACCGCATGAAAATTGGTGGTAGGTTTTCAAACCCTGATGTAGCGCCTTCCTAGCAAAAACAAAAAAAAATGGCAAGTTGCCGTGCGAAAGGCACGAAGAATATCAAAAAAGCGCTCGGCAGGGGGCGAAGCCCCCTGTCAGCGCTTTTTTTGGTCATCCATTCCAGCAAAATACCTTGTGTAATTTTACACAAGAAGCATTCGTGTGATTTACAGTTAGAGCGGGCCAACAAGCCAATTGGGGAAACAGAATATTTCACTTATTTTGGATTTCCGAATTTCCCAAAGGGCTCACTCCTGCACACCATGGATACGGTCGACATTCTGGGAACAACCAGCCACGAAATGTCAAATAGAGTTATGTAGCGTTAGCCATAATCTGTGGGCAATGGGGTCGGCCGCTGAAATAAATTGGTTAGGCTGTTCAGGTTCAACTCGTCAATAGGCCCTTATATGGGCTGAAAACTTGCTCGCGTATTGTTTATTGTTGCAAGCGAGGGGCAGGATCTATGATGCTGAAACTTGCTCATTACCGAATTGTTATATATATTTATGTGAGCCAAATATCATGCCTACTTGTATTGATATTTTTACTGGGAAACATGAATTTATCGATTGCACGGGGGAAAAAATGTTCCTTGTGTCTGCAGTTATGTAGGGAGTTTTTATTTTTAAAAAAACTTTCCTACATATCTGCTGCTTACGAATTAACACCTGCTCTGCCGTTGGTTGCGCAGCAGATCATGGAACTCCTCAGCAACAAATGGCTTCGTCGTCCCAGATGTCTTGTCGTTTCAATTGTATTCGATCCCTTCTGAAATGCTTGTCGATTCAGTAGGTCGGTAGGTCGTGATGATGACTTCTTCGGTATCATACGCCCAGCAGCGGCTAAATGACTGGAGAGACGAAATAAGCTCGTTGGATGGACATTTTCTTGGCCGTTAGATAGTCTAAAAGACTGAAATAAATCCTCACTTAATACGAAACGAAATGAGCTCGTTGGAAGCTTGCACACACTTTCACGAAAGCTCTTTTACCCTACGGATTCGGTGCTTTAATCATTGCGCCCGACTATTACGAAAACGTCGCTCGGCAAACCCGCCTAGGACGCCTAACATAGTTCTTCGAACTGCAAATTTTGGAGATGCTCTAGTGCACCACAAACTTAAGGTACGTCGAGTTTTTTGTAATGAACACCAGTTAATTACATGTGGTGTAGCGATTTGGCGGGGAACGAGCATCGGGCTGACGGCCAAGCTTCAGTGGCGACCCGAGTCATCGGGACATGTTCAGCGATGTTCGGCGGATGCTGATTGGCCATTATGGACCGGTGACGAAGACTCGTCGACACCCACGCTCGAGATCCAGGACTTCAAGTACGATCCGAACCTACGGCGAACTTTGGTCAGGACCCGCACCTAAGGCAACTCTTCGAGTCATCGGGTAGCCATCCGAGCCGTCGAGAGGGCTCTGAAGAGTCGGGTGGTTACCTGGGAAGATCCAAAACGGACGCGTTTAGACTAGATATTTGTATTGAACCATAGGAAAGAGAAGATAGAACAGATAAGCCCTTTGGGCAACAATGACAGAACAGCTTTTCCTCTCAACCGCACAAGGAAGACGTCCGGGCTATCGGTGAGTTCCCGTAGCATTTGGATAAACCTGTTGGTAGGATTATGACTGTCGGTGGACACGCCTACTAGTATCGTAGCGTGTGTTTACCCGTGGTCAGGCCAAGAGTAGTAGAGAAGTGGCCGTGTATACGAAGGGCGAGTCATCGCCGAGTAGTGGAGGAGCGAGAGCGCACTCCCTTTATCCTTCCCGCCGGAGTATAGCTCCGGCACCCTCGTATCAAGCCGTGACTGGCTGGGACCCTTCCTTTCTGAGGGCCTGCGAGGTATATTTGCGTGTGAGAGCGTGCTAGCCTGTGCTCGTGGCTAGTGACGCTGGGTTTCCGTCAGTTGACTAAGCGGAAACACGGTGCACAGAGGAAACATCAACCCGGTGCAAGGGAAAGTTCCTGGGCTTTCAGGTTCTAACCCTAACAAGCTTATTGAGTCTTCGGGCTTAGTGAGTGTTGTTGGTGGGGAAGTGTGCCAATATATATTTTAGCGCGTGTTCCTACACGACAACTGGTGCCGCGACCCGGGATTGGTGTGACCTTCTGTGTCTCGTGCTACTGCAGGTCAACTGACTTTACGAGCAACAACCGAGAAGAAGAGCGAGAACAAGAACAAGAGGACGAAGATGGCGAAAGGATCTCAATCGGCGGTACCAGCAACTCCGATGAAGTCCGGCGGAACGCGTGGCGACGACTCGACGGCGGCCCTGATCACGCCGCAGCTCGACCCGATTGCTGAGCGTCACGTCAGCTTCGACGAGTCGATGACTGGATCCGACGCCAAGGATGAGGAGATGGATGAAGAATACGACGATTACCTGGAGGAGAAGGCGCCTGCGCCAGCGGTGGTGACACCCGATACTCCGGAAGATGCAGTGATGTCTGCTGGACGCAGCGGTGGCTCGCGCTCTCTGGCACGAAGTCTCGCGAGCGAGTTGGAGGACGACGCGCCCCCCGTCTCGCGCAACCTCGCGGACGAACTGGATGATGTGGATGGCCCCGAGCCAGCGTATGATGACATGGAAGAGTTTGAAGGCAATGCCGACGACTCAAGATCGTCGGTGCTGACGACTCAAGTAACGGAGCAAACCTCGGGCAACCGGCCGCCGATGAATGGAGACACCCCGGCGGCCAACAAGGTACTCGGCCGATGCTTTGAGGCAATGCGTGCGAGCGAATGGGGCCGACTCTTCGAGCCGCGCATGATCCGCCAAGCTGTGTGGGCCGATCTGAGCCACGAGTTGGCGCGACCGGTCAATGCGGTCACTGTCGAGCAGGTGGCGAAGGACACGGTGACGTTCCTGAAAGCGTTGGGTCTTCGGCCCACGCTTACACCGTCGCCATCGACTATGGAGAGTTTCATGCCCGCGGAGGCCGGAGCCGAACTCTGGCAATGGAAGAAGAAGCTGTGTACAGCCTTCGGGGTGACCCCCTTCACCTTGGACCAGACGAAGGCAACTCGCACCAACGAGGGTGGCGCTGATCCAGCTCGCGTCCCGCTCCCACGAGCCCCGAAGAAGACTGAGCGCGGTAACTCGGCCCAGCCAGCGACTGAAGGAGTGTTCAGTACGTCAGGCGGACGATCTCCGTACTTTCAAGACTCCCACATGGTCACTCCACCCGCGACGACTCGTAGTGAACGAGTTGTGCGTGGTGCCGAAGACTCGAAAGTGACCAGGAGCAGTCTACGAAGCGCTGGACGGAGCTCAAGTCGCAAATCCCGCTATGCCGACGACTCGTCTGACGACGACGGTGACTTCACGGGCGACGGTGGTGCACAGATGGACGAATATCTGCGACAGATCCGGGAAGTGAGCGACGCCGAGACAGTGAACCCGACGCCGAGGCTCGAAGTAGCGATGCATCGACCTCTGGGGCAGATCCCGACGTTCTCGGGCACTCGCAACAAGAGCGAGAACTCGATGCAGTGGCTGCGCGCGTTCGTGTATGAGATGAAAGGTACACACGCGCCGCCCAACGAATGGTGCATGCCCTTTGAGCTCCGCCTGAGAGACGGCGCGGTGCACTGGCACCGACAACTGACCAAGAAGACCAAGCGAACCTGGACTCTGTTGAGCGAAGCCTTCATCCGCTACTACTACTCCCAGTTCAGCCAGTCAGCGGAAACCCGGTACTACTCGGCCAAGCGCGACGACAAGGAACACGTATGCGACTACCTGAACCGACTCAACGGCTACGCTCGCAACGCAGGCGTCCAGTTCGAGAACGGCGGTCGCAAAGCGAAGGACCACGTCAAGCGCTTCCTAGAGACCTGTGGCGATCGTAAGCTGGAGAGACGACTTGCTCCTCTGCGGATCAAGGACATCCACGAGCTGGAAGAGATGATCATCGAAATGCTGAAGGTTGAAGAGCGACAGAGTTCACGAGAGTCTTCGGGGTCGCGATCCAAAGTTCGAGAACCGTCTCGCCGACGTGATGACAGGCGTCCCGATGACTCGCGTCGCCGGGATGACCGACGCCGGCAGGACGCACGAGATGGATACCGTCGCGATGACTCCAGGAACGTTCCTCGCGTAACCCTGGCAGACGCGTCGGTAGAAGACATAGTCGCGGAACTGCAAGGACGGGACGCCAGGAGCGCCTCTGCAGGGCGCGACATCGCGCAACAGCGGTTCAACGGTGATAGTGACAGCGACACCGCCAGCAATTACGGCTCCGACGACTCGTGGTGCTCCGACGAGGGCGGACTCGATGGTTACTCGTCGGATGATAGTGACCACTACGTGGCTGCAGCGAACGAGAGTGAACGACGCGCGGCAGTCGACGGCACGTACGCCAGGTCCGACAACCGGCCTCCTCGACGCGATCAGAGTGGTCGGGAACCCAGCCGGGACAACCGATACCAGAGCCGGGATGGCCGTGACAATCGACGACGCCAGTACGGTCCATGCGCAGCCTGTGGCGGTCTCTCGCACTCCGTCCACTTCTGCAACCGGCGCTGCAAGTTGTGCAAGCAAGTGCACGACGCAGGTCGGTGCGAAGTCTTCCAAGAACTCACCAAGCTCGTCCGCAACAAGGTGGACAAGAAGGACCTCACTCCTGAGCTCCAGGACCTCCTCTTCACGGAACATTTAAACTAGGCAGCCCGCCAACTGAAACTGGGTTGGTCCCAATCGGGCTGCCACAGTTAGCCGAGCCTGCAGTCGAAGCGGAGTGCATCTACGCTTTTGTGGGCAAGTGCGAATGGCCGGATGAAGGACGAGGTACATGGGTGAACGCGACGGAATTTGAAAAGGAGAGAGGCGAAAGCCTCGGTGGAGGTGAATTGAGTGAGAAGAATGAGGACGAAGTGATTGGAGACACTGCCGAAGACTGGGTGACAAGTGCAGTGCAGGAAACATCGCGCCGACGACTCGACACCGTGGTCCGGCTCTTACCCGGAGAGCGTATGGGATGGTGGTCGGCGCAGAAATTTGATCGACGGGTACGGATGAGAACTCTGGTGAACGGAGCTGTCAACGACTCGCGGACGCGGATCTTACTGGACACTGGAGCGAATGTTAGTGTCATCTCCGAAAGGTACGCCAAGCGGTTGAGACTCAGGGACATCCCCGACCATGGACGGTGTATGGAAGTCTAGGGAATCACCAAGGGCAAGGCGGCGACGACTCGGAGGACGTCGGTGAAGATTACGCTTGGATGGGAACGTGTTTACGTTTTCGAGGTGTGGATTATAGACCATAACGCTGGAGTCGACGTGGTGCTGGGCACCGACTTCATGATCCCAGCTGGTATCCGGCTGGATCTCTTCAATGCGGCTGCCAAGCTCCCGGATGAAGTGATGATTCCGCTGATCAAGACGCAAAATATGGTCGACGAAGCTGAAGGGGTGCACGTCAACGGAGGCCCGGCCGACGTGCTACAAATACCCGGCCGAGAATGGAAGGAGTTCCGGTTGCAACGAAAGCGGCCGTCCCCGATGACTCACGTGCCGTGGATCCGCCGGACAACCAAGCTAATCCCTACGGTGACAAAGCGCTACAAGGGACAACCAGTGTGGATCCGTCTAACGAACATCGACACACGGCTCACGATCTGTCCAGCTCACACGACTTTTGTGGTGTGGGTCCCAGTAGGGTTGCTGCCGAAGACTGCAGGCTATGTGCGACTCGACTCTGACAAGTATCGGGAATGGCAAGTCCTCGCCTACGAGGCTGAGCGTGACAAGACGCTGCTCAAGTGGGAAGCCGAGCTTCACGCTCAGTGGTTAGCCAGCCAACCATCGGCAGTGGACCGACCCGAGTACCCTACGCCAACCGGATTGCTCCAACGACCGCCAGAGGACTCTCAGGATGACCTGAGTTCGGAGTCGTCCGACAGCGACGGGGGTGATGGTTCTTACGGCTTGCCAGTGGGCAATGCTCCGGAACCGAGCTCCTTGAGACCGGGCAGAAGCATTCAAGCCGCTCCCGACGACTCGCCAGCCGACCCCCAAGCGGCCGACATTGCCCCTGAACGACCCTCGATAACTCAGTGTCCGACCGCAGCGACAAAGGGTGACACAGACGTGAAACCACATTGTGACCAGACCTACGGAGCGCCGACAACTCATCCGGCCCCTAGCTGCGATGCACACGCTCCCCTCACTGTGTCGGAACATACCTGCATGTCGGTGATGAGCGTAATGGATGTGGAGAAGAATGGGGCAACAAGCAGCAACGCGTGGTCGCCTATGGTGTGTTCCCCGACGACTAATGTGGCGACAAACATCTCGCATACACGGCTCCCGAAGACTCATACGGGGCTCGCGGTCTCTTTCGCGGGGTTCGCTTACCCTGAGAAGTACGGAGGAGACAGCGGTTGTTCGTGGATCGTGTGGCGCCTACCCGAGTGGAAGATAGTGATTGCCGCGAACGCTTACCTCATCAATACGGCGGTCGACACAGCAGAGCGCACTGGCCTGAGCAACGGGGTGCTCGCGGCTTTGGAACATGGCGCCGAGGATTTGATCATTGCTGGAGACTTCAAGCTCAAGATCCGCGAATCACTGGGGATTAGCCTATGCGGTGCAGACCTGTTGATGAGTCCGCTACGGAGTTGCGAGAAGGTCGCAGCACGGATGCAGTCTGCTAAGTATATCCATGTGCCACGAGACTACAACGCCGCTGCGAACTCACTGGCGTCTGAAGCTTTGGAATCTCAAACATCGAAGGTGATTTTGAGCGGCGCCAGGAAGGCCGAGCTCTTTGGACTCAACCAACTCCAAGCTGCGGTCTACCAAATCGATTCAGACGAGATATCGCGGCAGAACGTGGTTCCTGGTGACTCTTTTCGGTCCCAAGATTTTCCCAGCAGTAGTCCGAGGAGCATTGAGCCTACCATGGCCGCGCCGATGACTCAGGCACAAGCCAAGCTCAAGACGAAGCCGCCGATCCGGACCGACAATACAATGGAACCACCGCCGACGACTGGTGAATGCGAGTTCTGTGCAAACAGTGCAGGTCATCCAGAGAACGGACAGGCCAACAGCACACCGAGATCTCGCGTCGACTGGATCAGCCGTATCTGGCCGTACATGGAGCGGGGCAAAGCGGCGGATGGAATCGAGGTCTCTGCGTACCAACCTCTGCGGTCTACAAGCGCCAATGCTGCACATGGACTGTGCTGGAAGAGTGTCGTGGCCGTAAGCAACGCCTAGCACCCGCCCGCGACAACTCAAGCTCACGGTGAACTGCGCCTGGGGCAATGCAGCCCAGGAGTGCAGACGAAAATGACTACTGCAGCTTTGCATTTTACATGGAGACTGAACGCGATCGATATGGATAGTGAATCGAGATACGAATGGACAACAACAAACCCCGACAACTCAAGCGACAGTGCCGGCGAAGCCTCGATGTACTTGGAGTTCGGACAGAGGCGCGCCGACAACTGCCGAAGACTCGAAGCGCCTGAGGCAGGATCTGTGCTGGGTCAGACGCGCTACGGCAAGATGGTGGCTGAGAAGTTTTCCTGAGGGCCGGATCGGCCACAGGAACTTGCTGAAGCCTATGCGCAAGGATCTACCGCAGTCTACGTCCTCACCAAGCTCGTTCAAGTTATCACGCATCATGATGCTGATCATCGTCTGGTTCCTGAATACCAGGTGGTTGCACAGAATCAAGCCGAGCGGTCATGGAGTGTCGAGCCGTTGTCAACGAAGCAGAGTCTGCCGAAAGCGATGATGCCACCGCTGCTCAACTCAACAGAGGTCTTCGAACGGTGGTGAAGGCGGACAAGATGCCGGTACGAAACCGAACGAAGTCGGACTCACTATGCAGTGGCCGCCAACCCGGCCCCGACGACTCGGCGTGAACCCGAGTTATGGAACCGGGTAAGCTTACAGCAGCGAGCCACCGGAGGGACATTGCGACGATGCAGACCTACCCAGTCCGGAGCCGGTTCGAACAACCCAGAACGTCGCTAGCAGCGGAAGACGGCCGATGCAGAAGGCACCACGACGCTCGCCATCATGTGGTTCGCATAGTGGTGGGGGCAGCTGTGGTGTAGCGATTTGGCGGGGAACGAGCATCGGGCTGACGGCCAAGCTTCAGTGGCGACCCGAGTCATCGGGACATGTTCAGCGATGTTCGGCGGATGCTGATTGGCCATTATGGACCGGTGACGAAGACTCGTCGACACCCACGCTCGAGATCCAGGACTTCAAGTACGATCCGAACCTACGGCGAACTTTGGTCAGGACCCGCACCTAAGGCAACTCTTCGAGTCATCGGGTAGCCATCCGAGCTGTCGAGAGGGCTCTGAAGAGTCGGGTGGTTACCTGGGAAGATCCAAAACGGACGCGTTTAGACTAGATATTTGTATTGAACCATAGGAAAGAGAAGATAGAACAGATAAGCCCTTTGGGCAACAATGACAGAACAGCTTTTCCTCTCAACCGCACAAGGAAGACGTCCGGGCTATCGGTGAGTTCCCGTAGCATTTGGATAAACCTGTTGGTAGGATTATGACTGTCGGTGGACACGCCTACTAGTATCGTAGCGTGTGTTTACCCGTGGTCAGGCCAAGAGTAGTAGAGAAGTGGCCGTGTATACGAAGGGCGAGTCATCGCCGAGTAGTGGAGGAGCGAGAGCGCACTCCCTTTATCCTTCCCGCCGGAGTATAGCTCCGGCACCCTCGTATCAAGCCGTGACTGGCTGGGACCCTTCCTTTCTGAGGGCCTGCGAGGTATATTTGCGTGTGAGAGCGTGCTAGCCTGTGCTCGTGGCTAGTGACGCTGGGTTTCCGTCAGTTGACTAAGCGGAAACACGGTGCACAGAGGAAACATCAACCCGGTGCAAGGGAAAGTTCCTGGGCTTTCAGGTTCTAACCCTAACAAGCTTATTGAGTCTTCGGGCTTAGTGAGTGTTGTTGGTGGGGAAGTGTGCCAATATATATTTTAGCGCGTGTTCCTACACGACAACTGGTGCCGCGACCCGGGATTGGTGTGACCTTCTGTGTCTCGTGCTACTGCAGGTCAACTGACTTTACGAGCAACAACCGAGAAGAAGAGCGAGAACAAGAACAAGAAGACGAAGATGGCGAAAGGATCTCAATCGGCGGTACCAGCAACTCCGATGAAGTCCGGCGGAACGCGTGGCGACGACTCGACGGCGGCCCTGATCACGCCGCAGCTCGACCCGATTGCTGAGCGTCACGTCAGCTTCGACGAGTCGATGACTGGATCCGACGCCAAGGATGAGGAGATGGATGAAGAATACGACGATTACCTGGAGGAGAAGGCGCCTGCGCCAGCGGTGGTGACACCCGATACTCCGGAAGATGCAGTGATGTCTGCTGGACGCAGCGGTGGCTCGCGCTCTCTGGCACGAAGTCTCGCGAGCGAGTTGGAGGACGACGCGCCCCCCGTCTCGCGCAACCTCGCGGACGAACTGGATGATGTGGATGGCCCCGAGCCAGCGTATGATGACATGGAAGAGTTTGAAGGCAATGCCGACGACTCAAGATCGTCGGTGCTGACGACTCAAGTAACGGAGCAAACCTCGGGCAACCGGCCGCCGATGAATGGAGACACCCCGGCGGCCAACAAGGTACTCGGCCGATGCTTTGAGGCAATGCGTGCGAGCGAATGGGGCCGACTCTTCGAGCCGCGCATGATCCGCCAAGCTGTGTGGGCCGATCTGAGCCACGAGTTGGCGCGACCGGTCAATGCGGTCACTGTCGAGCAGGTGGCGAAGGACACGGTGACGTTCCTGAAAGCGTTGGGTCTTCGGCCCACGCTTACACCGTCGCCATCGACTATGGAGAGTTTCATGCCCGCGGAGGCCGGAGCCGAACTCTGGCAATGGAAGAAGAAGCTGTGTACAGCCTTCGGGGTGACCCCCTTCACCTTGGACCAGACGAAGGCAACTCGCACCAACGAGGGTGGCGCTGATCCAGCTCGCGTCCCGCTCCCACGAGCCCCGAAGAAGACTGAGCGCGGTAACTCGGCCCAGCCAGCGACTGAAGGAGTGTTCAGTACGTCAGGCGGACGATCTCCGTACTTTCAAGACTCCCACATGGTCACTCCACCCGCGACGACTCGTAGTGAACGAGTTGTGCGTGGTGCCGAAGACTCGAAAGTGACCAGGAGCAGTCTACGAAGCGCTGGACGGAGCTCAAGTCGCAAATCCCGCTATGCCGACGACTCGTCTGACGACGACGGTGACTTCACGGGCGACGGTGGTGCACAGATGGACGAATATCTGCGACAGATCCGGGAAGTGAGCGACGCCGAGACAGTGAACCCGACGCCGAGGCTCGAAGTAGCGATGCATCGACCTCTGGGGCAGATCCCGACGTTCTCGGGCACTCGCAACAAGAGCGAGAACTCGATGCAGTGGCTGCGCGTGTTCGTGTATGAGATGAAAGGTACACACGCGTTGCCCAACGAATGGTGCATGCCCTTTGAGCTCCGCCTGAGAGACGGCGCGGTGCACTGGCACCGACAACTGACCAAGAAGACCAAGCGAACCTGGACTCTGTTGAGCGAAGCCTTCATCCGCTACTACTGCTCCCAGTTCAGCCAGTCAGCGGAAACCCGGTACTACTCGGCCAAGCGCGACGACAAGGAACACGTATGCGACTACCTGAACCGACTCAACGGCTACGCTCGCAACGCAGGCGTCCAGTTCGAGAACGGCGGTCGCAAAGCGAAGGACCACGTCAAGCGCTTCCTAGAGACCTGTGGCGATCGTAAGCTGGAGAGACGACTTGCTCCTCTGCGGATCAAGGACATCCACGAGCTGGAAGAGATGATCATCGAAATGCTGAAGGTTGAAGAGCGACAGAGTTCACGAGAGTCTTCGGGGTCGCGATCCAAAGTTCGAGAACCGTCTCGCCGACGTGATGACAGGCGTCCCGATGACTCGCGTCGCCGGGATGACCGACGCCGGCAGGACGCACGAGATTGATACCGTCGCGATGACTCCAGGAACGTTCCTCGCGTAACCCTGGCAGACGCGTCGGTAGAAGACATAGTCGCGGAACTGCAAGGACGGGACGCCAGGAGCGCCTCTGCAGGGCGCGACATCGCGCAACAGCGGTTCAACGGTGATAGTGACAGCGACACCGCCAGCAATTACGGCTCCGACGACTCGTGGTGCTCCGACGAGGGCGGACTCGATGGTTACTCGTCGGATGATAGTGACCACTACGTGGCTGCAGCGAACGAGAGTGAACGACGCGCGGCAGTCGACGGCACGTACGCCAGGTCCGACAACCGGCCTCCTCGACGCGATCAGAGTGGTCGGGAACCCAGCCGGGACAACCGATACCAGAGCCGGGATGGCCGTGACAATCGACGACGCCAGTACGGTCCATGCGCAGCCTGTGGCGGTCTCTCGCACTCCGTCCACTTCTGCAACCGGCGCTGCAAGTTGTGCAAGCAAGTGCACGACGCAGGTCGGTGCGAAGTCTTCCAAGAACTCACCAAGCTCGTCCGCAACAAGGTGGACAAGAAGGACCTCACTCCTGAGCTCCAGGACCTCCTCTTCACGGAACATTTAAACTAGGCAGCCCGCCAACTGAAACTGGGTTGGTCCCAATCGGGCTGCCACAGTTAGCCGAGCCTGCAGTCGAAGCGGAGTGCATCTACGCTTTTGTGGGCAAGTGCGAATGGCCGGATGAAGGACGAGGTACATGGGTGAACGCGACGGAATTTGAAAAGGAGAGAGGCGAAAGCCTCGGTGGAGGTGAATTGAGTGAGAAGAATGAGGACGAAGTGATTGGAGACACTGCCGAAGACTGGGTGACAAGTGCAGTGCAGGAAACATCGCGCCGACGACTCGACACCGTGGTCCGGCTCTTACCCGGAGAGCGTATGGGATGGTGGTCGGCGCAGAAATTTGATCGACGGGTACGGATGAGAACTCTGGTGAACGGAGCTGTCAACGACTCGCGGACGCGGATCTTACTGGACACTGGAGCGAATGTTAGTGTCATCTCCGAAAGGTACGCCAAGCGGTTAAGACTCAGGGACATCCCCGACCATGGACGGTGTATGGAAGTCTAGGGAATCACCAAGGGCAAGGCGGCGACGACTCGGAGGACGTCGGTGAAGATTACGCTTGGATGGGAACGTGTTTACGTTTTCGAGGTGTGGATTATAGACCATAACGCTGGAGTCGACGTGGTGCTGGGCACCGACTTCATGATCCCAGCTGGTATCCGGCTGGATCTCTTCAATGCGGCTGCCAAGCTCCCGGATGAAGTGATGATTCCGCTGATCAAGACGCAAAATATGGTCGACGAAGCTGAAGGGGTGCACGTCAACGGAGGCCCGGCCGACGTGCTACAAATACCCGGCCGAGAATGGAAGGAGTTCCGGTTGCAACGAAAGCGGCCGTCCCCGATGACTCACGTGCCGTGGATCCGCCGGACAACCAAGCTAATCCCTACGGTGACAAAGCGCCACAAGGGACAACCAGTGTGGATCCGTCTAACGAACATCGACACACGGCTCACGATCTGTCCAGCTCACACGACTTTTGTGGTGTGGGTCCCAGTAGGGTTGCTGCCGAAGACTGCAGGCTATGTGCGACTCGACTCTGACAAGTATCGGGAATGGCAAGTCCTCGCCTACGAGGCTGAGCGTGACAAGACGCTGCTCAAGTGGGAAGCCGAGCTTCACGCTCAGTGGTTAGCCAGCCAACCATCGGCAGTGGACCGACCCGAGTACCCTACGCCAACCGGATTGCTCCAACGACCGCCAGAGGACTCTCAGGATGACCTGAGTTCGGAGTCGTCCGACAGCGACGGGGGTGATGGTTCTTACGGCTTGCCAGTGGGCAATGCTCCGGAACCGAGCTCCTTGAGACCGGGCAGAAGCATTCAAGCCGCTCCCGACGACTCGCCAGCCGACCCCCAAGCGGCCGACATTGCCCCTGAACGACCCTCGATAACTCAGTGTCCGACCGCAGCGACAAAGGGTGACACAGACGTGAAACCACATTGTGACCAGACCTACGGAGCGCCGACAACTCATCCGGCCCCTAGCTGCGATGCACACGCTCCCCTCACTGTGTCGGAACATACCTGCATGTCGGTGATGAGCGTAATGGATGTGGAGAAGAATGGGGCAACAAGCAGCAACGCGTGGTCGCCTATGGTGTGTTCCCCGACGACTAATGTGGCGACAAACATCTCGCATACACGGCTCCCGAAGACTCATACGGGGCTCGCGGTCTCTTTCGCGGGGTTCGCTTACCCTGAGAAGTACGGAGGAGACAGCGGTTGTTCGTGGATCGTGTGGCGCCTACCCGAGTGGAAGATAGTGATTGCCGCGAACGCTTACCTCATCAATACGGCGGTCGACACAGCAGAGCGCACTGGTCTGAGCAACGGGGTGCTCGCGGCTTTGGAACATGGCGCCGAGGATTTGATCATTGCTGGAGACTTCAAGCTCAAGATCCGCGAATCACTGGGGATTAGCCTATGCGGTGCAGACCTGTTGATGAGTCCGCTACGGAGTTGCGAGAAGGTCGCAGCACGGATGCAGTCTGCTAAGTATATCCATGTGCCACGAGACTACAACGCCGCTGCGAACTCACTGGCGTCTGAAGCTTTGGAATCTCAAACATCGAAGGTGATTTTGAGCGGCGCCAGGAAGGCCGAGCTCTTTGGACTCAACCAACTCCAAGCTGCGGTCTACCAAATCGATTCAGACGAGATATCGCGGCAGAACGTGGTTCCTGGTGACTCTTTTCGGTCCCAAGATTTTCCCAGCAGTAGTCCGAGGAGCATTGAGCCTACCATGGCCGCGCCGATGACTCAGGCACAAGCCAAGCTCAAGACGAAGCCGCCGATCCGGACCGACAATACAATGGAACCACCGCCGACGACTGGTGAATGCGAGTTCTGTGCAAACAGTGCAGGTCATCCAGAGAACGGACAGGCCAACAGCACACCGAGATCTCGCGTCGACTGGATCAGCCGTATCTGGCCGTACATGGAGCGGGGCAAAGCGGCGGATGGAATCGAGGTCTCTGCGTACCAACCTCTGCGGTCTACAAGCGCCAATGCTGCACATGGACTGTGCTGGAAGAGTGTCGTGGCCGTAAGCAACGCCTAGCACCCGCCCGCGACAACTCAAGCTCACGGTGAACTGCGCCTGGGGCAATGCAGCCCAGGAGTGCAGACGAAAATGACTACTGCAGCTTTGCATTTTACATGGAGACTGAACGCGATCGATATGGATAGTGAATCGAGATACGAATGGACAACAACAAACCCCGACAACTCAAGCGACAGTGCCGGCGAAGCCTCGATGTACTTGGAGTTCGGACAGAGGCGCGCCGACAACTGCCGAAGACTCGAAGCGCCTGAGGCAGGATCTGTGCTGGGTCAGACGCGCTACGGCAAGATGGTGGCTGAGAAGTTTTCCTGAGGGCCGGATCGGCCACAGGAACTTGCTGAAGCCTATGCGCAAGGATCTACCGCAGTCTACGTCCTCACCAAGCTCGTTCAAGTTATCACGCATCATGATGCTGATCATCGTCTGGTTCCTGAATACCAGGTGGTTGCACAGAATCAAGCCGAGCGGTCATGGAGTGTCGAGCCGTTGTCAACGAAGCAGAGTCTGCCGAAAGCGATGATGCCACCGCTGCTCAACTCAACAGAGGTCTTCGAACGGTGGTGAAGGCGGACAAGATGCCGGTACGAAACCGAACGAAGTCGGACTCACTATGCAGTGGCCGCCAACCCGGCCCCGACGACTCGGCGTGAACCCGAGTTATGGAACCGGGTAAGCTTACAGCAGCGAGCCACCGGAGGGACATTGCGACGATGCAGACCTACCCAGTCCGGAGCCGGTTCGAACAACCCAGAACGTCGCTAGCAGCGGAAGACGGCCGATGCAGAAGGCACCACGACGCTCGCCATCATGTGGTTCGCATAGTGGTGGGGGCAGCTGTGGTGTAGCGATTTGGCGGGGAACGAGCATCGGGCTGACGGCCAAGCTTCAGTGGCGACCCGAGTCATCGGGACATGTTCAGCGATGTTCGGCGGATGCTGATTGGCCATTATGGACCGGTGACGAAGACTCGTCGACACCCACGCTCGAGATCCAGGACTTCAAGTACGATCCGAACCTACGGCGAACTTTGGTCAGGACCCGCACCTAAGGCGACTCTTCGAGTCATCGGGTAGCCATCCGAGCCGTCGAGAGGGCTCTGAAGAGTCGGGTGGTTACCTGGGAAGATCCAAAACGGACGCGTTTAGACTAGATATTTGTATTGAACCATAGGAAAGAGAAGATAGAACAGATAAGCCCTTTGGGCAACAATGACAGAACAGCTTTTCCTCTCAACCGCACAAGGAAGACGTCCGGGCTATCGGTGAGTTCCCGTAGCATTTGGATAAACCTGTTGGTAGGATTATGACTGTCGGTGGACACGCCTACTAGTATCGTAGCGTGTGTTTACCCGTGGTCAGGCCAAGAGTAGTAGAGAAGTGGCCGTGTATACGAAGGGCGAGTCATCGCCGAGTAGTGGAGGAGCGAGAGCGCACTCCCTTTATCCTTCCCGCCGGAGTATAGCTCCGGCACCCTCGTATCAAGCCGTGACTGGCTGGGACCCTTCCTTTCTGAGGGCCTGCGAGGTATATTTGCGTGTGAGAGCGTGCTAGCCTGTGCTCGTGGCTAGTGACGCTGGGTTTCCGTCAGTTGACTAAGCGGAAACACGGTACACAGAGGAAACATCAACCCGGTGCAAGGGAAAGTTCCTGGGCCTTCAGGTTCTAACCCTAACAAGCTTATTGAGTCTTCGGGCTTAGTGAGTGTTGTTGGTGGGGAAGTGTGCCAATATATATTTTAGCGCGTGTCCCTACACGACATACACCTTCACCCTAATTAATCTTGCCATTGATTAATTACTGTGTACGACCTGAAAGGGCGACTCACCCTGTTTTGACTTTTCCGTGAACAACATTCAGCGATGGGGGCGCAGTCGAGTCATGTTGAAGTGTTAGCGAGTCCAGCTCGAGTGTTGAGCTGGATGGAGCCCGGGTGTGGCGCGGTGGGTTAGCTGCTTCTAGGCGCCTGGTAAGTTACAAACTGACTGCTCTAGGGTGCGAATTCTCGTGCAAGGCACGGGATAAATTCCGAGGACGAAGGTGGAGTCTTCTAACTGGTTTCGCTTCCTGACCCCGGAAAAACTGCCTTCCCTTGCTCGCCTTCGGGAAACCGTCCATTTATTTTTCTGGGAAACCATTCATATATACTAAAAGCCAAATATACCACGCAATTCGTGTTGTCGAGATCTACCCGAATCCATTTTTTTTTCTTTTTCTTTTCTAACAAATGGTGAAATCGACGAATGCTTTCTGAACGGTGGAACGATTATCAATGGTGCGCAACTACTAAGGTCACACGACTAATTAGGGTGAACGGTCTATACACAGAGTTTTTTACTCGTTATTCTCCAGAGAAACTACGGATAACATTATTTAACCTTTACTACCTAGGTGGCCGGTGGGCTCGGATTTTTGGTTTGGTATGAATGACTGCTCGGTTCACGCTGAAAATCACGCGCACAGCACAGCGTTCCTTCCTCTACATGCAGGTGTATTTTTTAGGGGTTAACTGTTTCTGGGAACTGCGTAACACTATCTTGAAAGTGGGCCCACGCGTGGGCTCTGTGGGTAGTACCGGTAAAGGTTAAGTACTTCAAAGTATATATATGTCTATATACATGAAAAGCGCAGATTTGCACTTGGGCTACGCTTTGGCTGGAATAGCAGAAGGGTTTAGATGAATTCCTCGGATGCAAATGATACAAATGCTGACCGCAATTGCGTTCTCGCAGCAGCACGTTGCTACTAGCGTGATGTAGTAATCCGTGCCGACGCCGGCCGAACACGCCGATGCTCATATCGCTTGTAGTATTTTAGGACTGCCACCAAAAAAAGTTGTGAGGTGGTACGTTGAATTTTTAGTGAATGGTGCAGCAGAAGAGGTTGAAGGAGGCCTTGGCGTCCTCCATGGTGAAGAAGGGTTGGCCCATCGTGAAGACTGGTTGTTGAGTCGATTGGGTAGGAGGCGGGAAAATCTAGACTGAGCGAGGCTACTTGTCAAGCTGCGGTCAATTGGTTCGGGGTTAACTGGCCTGCACCGACTCATTTTGAAGTCGAACTGCAATCGAGATGGCCCGCATTTTGACAAAGATTAGCTGCATTTGGCCGCGAGCCATGATTGGAGTAGTTGCCCCTACGCGAGCTCTGCCAAGCATGTTGCGTGCGGGAAGGCGCCCTTTTGCCAGCGCAACGTTCATTCGACGTTTTTAAGTATACGATCTTTCGCCAACACGGGCGAATGATTATGCGAGGCATTTATTTAAACCTGAATATTTTGGAACAAGGCGAGGTTGTAGCGCAGTGTTTAGGCCTCAGCTACCGGGGTCCGAATTAACCGTTATCCCAGTAAAAAGTTTCGCGGCCTATGGCATCATGAACTCCTAGCTACGCTCAGCTGGAACGAAGTTAAACCGAACCTTTGTTCCCGTTGTTTTCAGCGAACCGATAAAACCCCAGGAACCTGGTTCTCGAGGTTTTATGAGCTCGCGTGTGGAGTTACATGGAGCAGCGAGCACGCTTGAAACGAACGAACATGCTCCTACTTCGCAGTCACTATTGGCCAAAACCCAGGTTACTTAGAGCGGCCTTTTGAGAGAGCGCGAGACACCGGTCGATGGATCAGCCACGGAGCCGAAGATGCTGCATGCAATGGCAGCTTTGACGGGTATGCGTTGCCCAAGTGACCAACTATGCTTGCCGTCGGAGGCGTCGGACCATCACGACTCAACCCTACAGTCGCAAGAGCAGAATGCAGACTACTATCATTCAGAACACCAGCTTGTACAGCGTCGACGCGTCATGATGCAGGAGGAGCTCATGCTAGCGGGTCACCCAGTGCTTGAAGATGTTCAGAGCGCACTTGCCCATGTCGAAGCCCGCGCACAGCAACAAGCGGCAGACATGGAGCGGCGCATGGAGCACTTCATGAGCTCCACTTGCGGGACACTCGCTGACGTGGAGGCACGGCTACAAAACCAGCTTGAAAATGCGCTAAGAGCGACGCAGTCAGTGGTAATGACAGCGGCTACGAATGCGGCTCGCAGTAGTGGGGCGTGCACACACGCTCAGCTTGAAGCGGCCTTAAAACGCTACGATGCCCATGCTCGTGCTGCTCAAGAATATTCTGGCGCAGCGCAGCTGCAAGCCTGTCAACCTCATGTAGGCGAGACTATAGATTCCACCCGTCATTGGCTTGACGAATCCGCGTCCTGCCAGACCAGCCCCCCCCCCCCCCAGCTTGAGTCGGTGGAGATCCCGGTGGCGTTGATGGTTCAAAGTCGCCGTCGTCGTCGGAAGTAGCTTCACAGCCACTGAACCAGTGGTGCATCGGGGAAGCCGTTGTAGCGTAGCGATCGGGCCGGGTGTAGCTAGATGTGGGTACCAGTGATGAAATCACGAAGTAAGAAGCAACATGCCGAGCGAGTGCTTACCCTGCGCTACCTTCCAGTTATGCACACATAGGAACGACCACGGACGGAAGCCTTTCAGCAGTAAAAGGCGCACATTCATGCCGATATCCTCGAAAGGCTCTCACACCCTAGTGAACGGCGATGGGTGCGGCTCTTAGCGAAGCAACGCTACTGCATTATCTTCCAATAGCAAGCCTACAATGCGATCCTCGTTTGAACCGCCGTGAACTTTGTTGGCGCGGGCAACTCCCGAGAGAAGCTGAAAAACCTGAACTGTCCAAACTACTTCTCGAGTTCACAAGGTTTTTTAAACGAAGATGAAAAACGGCGATTCCAGGTTCGTACGAAAGGGTATTCGTAACCGCGAACCGAAATCGAGACGTTTCGCGCTTCGGGTTGCAGGAGTTCGTTCCAGCTGAGGAGCTACGTAGCAAGACTGTTAGGCTGAGACAAGATCTTAACTGTCGCTGTGCCGGTATTAATCAAATATATATATCAGCCGGCAGTATCGGCTCTTACCGTACCCCGTTTTATTAGTGAACGGGAAGTTTCGTGGCACGTTTTATCCAAATATTAAAGCGCTTAAGCATTTCGGAACGAAACGAAATCTGAGAAAAATCTGAGGATTTCTGATGATTTTTTGCCCTATCGCGTTCGTCGCTTTCCCTCGGGACGACAAGTTGCGTGCTTGCTTTTTGCGACGAAACGGAATCAGAGGCTAAGGTAGGGTCACAATGTATGGGAGTCAATAATGGGACCCAATGTCAGAATGAACGCCACAGCATCGAAGCTGTAGTCCGCTAGCCCCGAGACTAAGGAAATGACGGCTGCGCTGCATGTTAAAGCGACTCGCCGCTATTCGGTGGGGGGGGGGGGGGTTGAAAGCTACACCAGCATGGTTACTACTCGCAGCATCCGACGAGTGAACTCTATTGCGTTACCAAAGCATTTGTTGTTCCTTTTCGCCCATGTGCTTCCGTAGCAGAGCTAAGCCTCCGTTTGCTCAGCAGCAAGCGGAGGCTTGGCTCCGACGGCAGCGACTTCGCGCCAAAGCCGTGTCATGGATACTTCTCGTCGTACCTCTCCTCCTCCACTACTCCTCCACTGCCCCTCTCAACTACACATGCACATACCCCCCCCCCCCCCAGTTCCGACTTGCACTGCCACAGCGTCCCCGTCGCCGCAACAGAGACGCTGGCAACCGCTCGTGATACCGCACTCCACCGTCGCTGGTGCTGGGGGGGCAAACGGAAGTGATTTGATTTCGTAATTCGTTTCGTTGTTGTCTGCTTAAGCGTCATACAAGCAATTCGTTCCGAAAGTTTGAGACGGACTTTTTTTTCGTGCTAAAACCCGTTTTGGTACTGTAGCTTAAGCGCTCTAATTGTATAGTGGGATCAAAATGGGATGTGCTAGGCTCCTGTTCCCTGTACCACAGAAATTGTGTGTTCTACACTAGAGGCCACCGCCGAGCAAGTCTCACGTGCTCTGCAGTATATACACCTTTTCAACTTCAAAGCTGCAAATTATAAGTTCAATTCTGCAAAAGGTACCGTATAATACTTCTAGCATCCGACAAACGGATTTCAGCCAATAGGAGCATCTTAATTGAAAAGAGTGGCACGTAACTGTTGAGCACTTCTAGCATCCGACAGTCCTAGACTTAGCCTAAGTTAGGAATATGTTTGTGTAGCGTACCTAATACTGGAGCTCTAATGCCCGAAGCGCGCCAAAACAACAACGGCGCGCCAGCGCCCGGGGAGGGCGCGTCTGCTACTGACGAGATAGCCAATGCCGCTCTACCTACTGGCGTTCTACAGACGTCTACTGCTGTCGCGGATGCGCTGCTACAATTGGGGCAGCTTGATCGCCAACTTGGAGAGGTGCAAGATGACAGAGATGTAGTTCGAGAACGCGGCAGCGGGGGTATTCGAGGTCCAACCAGACGATTTGTTTGCGAACTGACTAAAATTGTGTTTTGTACATCGCCAAAAAAAACTATTGTTTTTTTGTTAATTCGGTCAACCCTACACCGTGACGGTTGGTGGGTTGTCGGATGCTTGAAGTATTATACGGTAAGTTCAAAACTGCACGAGCAGAGACCAGGCAAGCTTCGTACTTTTATACACAGCTCATTGGTTGGCGCGCAGCACAGCCAATAGGCAAGTTGTACTCTATAATCAAATACGATGATACATATTATACAGGTTGTAATATACATTTATAGAGTATTGTTGTTTTGATTTTACCTTTTGCTGTTTTGAACTTACAATTTGCAGTTTTGAAGTTGAAAAGGTGTAGTTTAACCAAACGCAAATACATGTAGAGGCTAGCACACAAAGTCTCGCGTGCTCGGCGTAAAACCTGTTCTGAGAGGCCCGCTGGCGGGTCTCCGCTCGGCTTGTAATATAATAGTATAATATTATCGTCCACCCTTACTCATGCCATATGTAATTTTCATGGAACGGCGTATTTGCGGTCGTAAACACTGATGAGATGATGCGCGAATTCCAGTCGTCGAGCCCAAGTTGGGGCTACGCCATACTACGAGCGTTGAAGAAGCTAATTATCTTCTTACTTCAAAGTAATTTACGACGCCCCCCCCCCCCCCCCCCCCCGAACCCACGACGAACGAACAGATTCCATGGGTATTAACATGTAAGAGAAGTCCAAGCTACTTCATGTACCAATAGCTCGAAAGCCAAAAGCCGTCAAAACTGACTGTGAAGTCCAACAAAGAACTTTTTGCGTATAGGATACCCGAAACCCAGCATTTGACACAAACACACAAGCACCCACACGATTTTTTCTTACCATAAGACGCTGCGTACTGTAAGACATACATATACAGTAAGTAGAGGCAAATCTCGAGAAAACCTTCTGAAGAGCAGAACAGCAAAAAGCTGTGTGAAAAACCCTCTGCTACCAGGTCGAAGCTCCATTTCTCAACTTGCACTCCAACACTCAAGTCAAACACGAAGCGCAGCTCCAGCAACCGATGCGTCACCTCTTCTTCCTACTGCTCGCGACTGCGATTAGTCTCCTCGTGACCAGCCATGCTGTTGTCGCCACCGCTGCATTCGACAAGGAAGAGCTCTCGACGTTTCCCTACTCGGGAGGTGCCCGCGCGCTTCAGACCGTTCCACACGGACAAACTGCGAAAAGATTCTTGCGCGTCGATGCCCAAGAAAGTGGCGTCAGTTCGACGCTTCTTACCAAAGCGGCCGAGAAACTTAAATCGACCGGCGTTGCGAAGAACTTAAGCAAATTCGCAGAGAAGGCCAAGCAAACCAAGATTGTAGCCAAGATGGCTGAGCTGAAGAAGAAAGCCCAGTTCAAGTGGTGGTACATGAAAAAGATGACCCCGGAAAAGCTCAAGAAGCAGCTCAAGCTGGATGTCCCTGGGGCTGCTGTCAACACCAAGAAGCAAGACCTCTGGAACCAATACGATATGTTCTACAGGATCTCGCAGAGAACGAAGGCGAAGTAGGCTGCGAATGCCACAAACCGCCACGGACTACACCAAAAAGTCTGCAAAACCAAGCTTAATTGTTCACGGTACCTAGCCTATGGCCTTATGATAATTATATGCTTGGCCCTGTACATTACCGTGTATTAAATAGATGAAATGTACATCTCATCGAGCAACAACGTAAGAATAATGAAGTGGTGTGAGATGCAGTCTATAATAACGTTGCAGGCAATAGGTACCACAAACAACCTCAGTGTGGCTGTAAGTTTAGGAGATAATGGATCGAAATTGCACCATTACGAGTCTATCTATGTTGGTACTTTCGCCTTCATCTCCTTGTCCCTCTGCGCCCACCGGTAGAAGGCGCTGTACTGGGTCCACAGGTCGTGGTTCTTGGTGTTTACCGTCGCTCCGGTTCCAAGCTTGAACATCTCCTTGACGTCGTCCGGGGACTTGTTCTGCTTGAACCAGTACTCGAACTTGGCCATCGTGTAGCGCTCGCCGATCGTGTGCTTGCCGACCTTAAAGCTCTTGACCTGCTGCACGAACTCCTTGAGCCTGGTCGTCACTCTCTTCACGACCGCGTTCGAGTTGAGCTTCGAGCCCAGCGGCTTGAGGATCGGCATGAGCTTGTCCGCGATGGGCTTGAGCTTGCCCGAGAACTTGTCGGCGATCGGTTTGAGCCGCACCGCGGCGGCCATCGCCGAGTCCGTGGCCTTCTCTGCGACTGGGGCGAGCTTTTCCGCGACCGGCTTGAGCTTGTCCGACACGGGCTTGAGCTTCTCCGAGAGCTTGGAGAGTCCCGGAATGGCCCTCTCCTCGTCCTCAGCGTCGATCGAGGTCTCGATTCTCAGGAACCGCTTGGTGTTTAGGTCGTGGTTGAGCTCGCGAGCCACGTCGGGCTCATAGGCGGCGGTCACGGTCGAGAGTTTGGGGTCCGCTGCGGCCGAGACGGCATCTCTTCCTGCGAGAAGGACTACAGTCGCCACGACGACGAAAGCCAAGCGCATGGGTCCCATGATGGGAGGAAACGTTGGTTGGGCGACGGAGGTTCGGACTGGGAATGGCTCTCAGAGACAGGCCTCTGCGGACGGCGACTCGCCGTCCGCAGAAGCGCCGTCGGCGAGGCACGCGCTGTGGTTCACAACAACCTGCTGGCGAGATGAAGGTCGAGCTCATCAGGTTCGGCAGGCTCCAAATCCCAAGAGCGCAAAAGGATCACATCTGTAAGATTAGATTTGGAAATGGCTCTGGTCGATCGACGAGGATCGCGTGAAGGAAGACTTTTTAATGCTGCTCAATGCAGTACGTGTACGTACTGTACGGTGTGTTGCCTTCACGCCATCGAGGCAGAGATCGCCATCGAGCACGAGCCTGCTTGGATGGATATTAACCCTCTACAGTAACGTTCACATCCTGGCTTTGGGTCCTGAATGTCGTGGTGGCAAGGTAATGCCACTTAACTTACATGAAAGTTATTAAAATAACCCTTTCTTTCAAGCCGCTGTTGGAAGTGTTTCTCGCTCGCAGCCTTACTTAGTGTCATCCCCACAAAGCTCCCGAGACATTAGGTACAGTCCTCATGCAGGCCTCGGAAAAAATAATTATTCCATTGCAATTACTGTATTTTTGTACGGAAATATGTATTATTGGTTGCCAGTCGTATTGAAATTGTTATTATTGAAGCCCAATTCTCAGTAAAATATATAACCATACAAACACCAAGTTTAACGTGATTCTCCATATAAAAGTAATTGAAATAAATACATATTATTGGGGAATGATAAACTGAAATGATTATTATGGAGACCGAACTTTTGCAATTCAATATGATACTGTATTTTCCGAGGTCTGTCCTCCTGGTACCGTGTGGATAACGTGCGGCGGTCGTCATCATGGCACGGCAAGTGCACGCCATAAAGCAGGGTAATATATGTAGAACGTCGTCGCAATAACTGCGTAGATCAATCACGCTCCTCTTTAAATCGACTCGAGCCACTTGGCCAGCTCGTCTCGGCTGCGCTGGTAGCAGGCGCTCTTGACGCGAATCCGCTCCAGCGCCGCGTCCAGCAGCCGCGTGTACGACGAGTGCTTGCGCGTCTCCAGGAACGTCTCCACCTCTTGCGCGTGAGCGTCGCTCTGGAAGCGCGAGACGACCGACATGACAATGCGCCCAACGATCAGCGGACGGTACTGCTCGTTCAGCTCCGCCCAGTGTTCTTGCACGTACTTCCACGCGAACTCGGCGCCAGGCGCGTCCGCTGCCACGCTGCTGAAGACGTACTGGATGTCCTGCGAGCGCACGGTCTTGAGGCCCCATGCGATCACCTCGCGCTTGAGCTCCAGAGACTTGAACAGGCCGAGAGCCGTGAGGCAGTCCAGCTTCTCCTCGATGAAGTTGCTGGACTCGTACCTCTCGCGCAGAAGCTTCAGGTGCGAGGCATCGCCGCGACGAGCTTGTGCGTTGAAGACCACGCCACGCAGGTCGGCTGATAGTGCTGAGCTGTCGTCGAAGTACGCCTGGAACAGACGCTGGGACTCGGCGATCACTTCCGGGTCGTCGCCCAAAGCGAGCATGCTAATCACGTCGCGACGGAACGGGGCCACGGTCGAGCTCTCGCCCTCCACCGCCTGCCACGTCAGACGCGTCATGATCTTCGAGAACAACTGACGGATGTAGGCCTGCAGCTTCGGGTAGAACGCGTCGGCGCTGTAGAGCGTGCTGTAGAAGCGCAGGTTGGACGAAATCTCCTTCCAGCACAGGTGCTCTGGTTCCTCCGCGTACGCGAAGCTGAAGTCCAGCGCGCTAGACACGGGCAGCTCACCGCTACGGGCAAACGAGAAGATGCTGTTCAACAGGCTCATGCGGTCCACAGGTCCGAGAGTCTTCTCACGCACAGGCTGCTGCAGACGCTTCCATCCTTCAGGAGAGTAGTTCACGAGGAAGAACCCAGCTTGGCTGGCGTTGAGCTTGATCCACCCGCTTGAAGGCGCGCTGAGTTTGGCCGCCAGTGCATTCGAGGGCGAGTTGCGCTCCCAGATCCCCACGCGCTGAATCTCCTTGGGCTTGTCGGAAGCAATAAAGGTAATGGGGACGTCCCACGAAACACTCTCCGAAGCTGCCGCCTTGAGCGTTTGATCCGCCAGGAAGCGCTCTTGCGAGAGGCTGCCATCGTCCGACAACGTCACCATCGGGTATCCGGTCTGACTGGTCCATCCGCTCGCCAGCGATGTGATGTGCTGGCCGGAAGCTCGCTCCAGCGCCTCCCACAGATCCTGTGTGTGTGCGTTGCGGTAGCTGAACTTGACCAGATACTCGTGGATGCCGCGGTAGAAGACGTCGCGACCGAGGTACTCGGACAGCATGCGGATGACGCTGGCGCCCTTGGCGTACGAGATGACGTCGAAGATCTGGTCCACCTCGTCCGGGTGGTTCACCTTCACCTCAATGGGGTGCGACGTCAGCATGCAGTCCTTGCCCATGGCCACACTCATGGTAATATCCTGAACGAAGACCTCCCACACGTTCCAGTCGGGGAAGACGTGGTGCACGGCCTCGAACTCCATGAAGCGCGCGAAGCCCTCGTTGAGCCACAGTCCCGTCCACCACTCCATGGTCACGAGGTTGCCGAACCACTGGTGGGCGATCTCGTGGCACACGGTGCGCGCCGTGGCCATCTTCTGCCCAAAGCTGCTCAGCTGCTCGTCGATCAAGAGCCTCGTCTCGCGGTACGTCACGACCCCCCAGTTCTCCATGGCACCGGCGGCGAAGTCAGGGATGGCCAGCATGTCCATCTTCTTGAGCGGGTACGGGATACCGAACCTCTCGGTGTAGAACGACAGCGCCTTGGCGCCCACCTCAAGCGCGAACTTGCCGCGCTCGCTGCGCCCCACAGGCGTGTACACGGACACCAGCACGCCCTCCTTCGTGATGGTCGAGACCGAGTCGAACTCGCCCACGACCATGCCCACGAGGTACGTGGACATGATGGGGGTCTCGGCGAACCGCCAGAGCTTCTCCAGCGTCGCCGCCTTGGGGCGGGACAGTGCGCGCACGTGCGCGTTCTTGGCGCGCGGGCGCACGAGCGTCTGCACCACGTGCGTGTTGGAGATGGCCGTGAGCTCCACGTCGCAGGCGATGGAGATCTCGAACTTGGCCTTGATGGCCGGCTCGTCCCAGCACACGAAGGCGCGGCGCGCGTCGCAGGCCTCGAACTGCGTGACGGCCATGAGGCGCGTTTCGCCGGCCAGCTCGTGGTCGTACTCGCTGCGGTAGAAGCCGTGCAGCTTGTCGTTGAGCTCGCCGTGCGCCGTGAGCGTCAGCGTCGCGTCGGCGCCCGCGGTCAGGGGCTCGTCCAGGAGCAGCTCGACCGCCTGGTCCTCGGCCAGGTAGCGGATCTCGCTGCACTTGATGGGGGCCGCGCGCCCGGCCACGGAGACGCTCACGTCGAACACGTGCAGCTCCAGGGCGTGGCACGTGATGCGGCTGGTGGTCTCATGGACGACGAGCTGCACGCGCTCGCGCACTTCGAAGCGGCAGCGGTCCAAGTCCACGGCGTAGTCCAGGAAGTACTTGGAGGGGGCCACGCAGGTCGGCAGGCGCGCGAACGGCTTCGTCATGGGCGCTGAGGGATGAAGGGGGGTGGCTACTTGTGGACGAATACAGTTGAAGAGAGAAAAGATTTGATTGGAGGAATTGTGTGGACGACACCAAATATTTGTTGAGGACTATTTTTTGTTAGTGAAGGTCGGACCGGATTTTGTGTTCGACGACAGCAGCCTGTATTCGGGCGTTTATCGTTTGGCAATGTGTGGAATTTCCCACCAAGTTAAGACAGCCAGGGAGGGTTGTTGCTAGGCGTGGGGCAAGTTGGTGGCAAGTTGTTCTTCGGCGCCGTCCGCCATCCTCCAGGTGGCGTGCTGGCAATCAGGCTGGAAGCCACAAAACACCGACAGTCTGCTTCGCCAGATCCTGCCTGAGACAGCACGCGGTGCTCCTTGACACTGTCAACGACAGCGCGGGGTTTGAGCCCCACCGTTCGTGTATATCGATCGTTTCATCAGCGAACTCGCTGCTTGCTTGCATACCCGAATTCTGCGGCAAAGACAACTCGAACGGTGAAGAGAGAGAGAGAGAAAAGTACAGCTTCTGACGGTTACGCGCAGGATACCGGCGACTTTTTGGGGGTCGCTCCAAAAATAAACTGAAACTCCAAAATAGATCCTCAACAGTTGGCCGTTCTATGGTTTTACACTTGATGTTTGTATTCCAAAAAATTGTGACTCAGATGGCAAGCTGAATACTTGCACTTTAGAACAAACGAGACGGGCACCACCTTCCAGCCCATTGCTCAAGAGCTCTCTCTCGCCCTGCCCCGGTACGGTAGTCAATTATTTAGTCCCTCCACCATTCCACGCCCGCCATGACGACGCCGCAGCCTCAGCAGCGCCCCGCGCACGCCTTCTGCTTCGCCAAGCGCCGCTCGTACACGTCGCCGCACCTGGTGCGCTCGCGAGCCAAGAACAACACAGTCTGCGGCGTGCCGGGTGAGGGCGCGCCGGCCTCGGAGCCTCGTCGTGCGGCCACCAGCACAGCGCGCCTGTTGACACGCAAGACGCAGAGCTTCAGTGAGGGGCTGGAGCCGTCCACCGGCGAGCGGCTGGCCGACATCGCCGTGTTCCTGGGCGGCTCGTGCAACCCCACGACCTGGAGGCACGACGTGGCCATGCCGCTGCTGGACGCGGCCCGCGTGCGGTATTTCAACCCGCAGGTGGACGAGTGGTTCGAGGAGCTCATCCAGATCGAGGCCACGGCCAAGGAGACGGCGCAGATCGTGCTCATGGTCGTGGACGGCCTCACGCGCTCCATCGTGTGCATCAACGAGGCCGTCGAGTACATTTGCCGCGGTCGCAAGGTCATGCTCGTGGTGGACGACATCGAAGAAGGCACCGAGGTGGCCGGCAAGCTGCTCTCCAAGACGGAGCTGGCCGACCTCAACGGCGCGCGCCAGTGTTTGCGCGACCTGGCCATCAAGAGAGGCGTGGGCCTGTTCCCGGACGTCAAGGCCGCGATTGAGGGATGCATTGCGTACCTCACGCAGACGAACGCGCCCAAGTCCCGCCCGGAGGTGCCGAGACTCAGGAAGCGCTCGTCCATTGTGCTGAACGACTGGTCCGTCAAGCACCGACCGCACCGCGTGACGTCGCGCTCGCACTCGTCGCGGCTGCTCAAGTCACACAGCACCGGCAGCAACAGGAGCACGGACGACAGCGAGCAGAGCAGCGATTCGCCGGGGATCTCGTCGCCCACGCAGTCCATCGTGAGCCAGCTCGGCTGTCAGATGTTCAGCGACTACACGGGTGGCTCGGTGTATCTCGGCGGCAACTTGACAGCCACGTCGTGGAGACAGAAGGTCGCCATCCCGTTGCTGCGCACGGCGGGCATCCCCGTGTACGTCCCGTTCGCCGACTACCTGCAGTTCGGCTTGTCCTCCGCGGCGGAGAAGCACGTCCAGGCGCTGGCCGAGCACTTCCAGGAGATCGAGACCCAGAAGGCCATCGCCGAGCTCATCCTGTTCGTGATCCCGCGCAACCTGCGCTCCATCGCAGCCATGACCGAGGCCGTCGAGCTGGTCTCGAGCCACCAGGCCTTGCTGCTGGTGATCGAGCCCGTGGAGGAAGGTTGCATGGTGGAGGAAGGGGCTGCCATCACCGGCCGCGAGTTCAAAGACCTGGCACGAGCGCGAGCATATCTGCGCGAGATGGCGGAACGCAACGACGTCGCCGTGTTCGAGTCTGTGACAGAAGCGGTCGAGAACATCGTCGAGAGGTTAGAGTAGGTGGCAAGTGGTTCTCCCACCCGTACAGACCAACCAAGTATATATTATTTTGCTGCAAACAATGGCAACTCCTTTGCAGGCGTAAGTGAAGCAAGCAAGCCACCTGCCATGCAGTGCTGCAAGTTTCAAGCATGGGGACAGGTAGCGGAGACTGACCTGGCAGGTCTTTTGATTGGCCGAACCAGATGTACCCATTGGTGTTAAGACCCACCCGACCGCCTGCAGCTCAGTCGCGAATCCGCCGAGTCATAGATCGAAGCCATGAGTGACGCTACTGCTGCTGCGCCGCCGGTTCGCAAGGACCGCAAGGAAATGGGCCCGTGGCGAGGCACTGTACGCCTCGAAGTCCTTCTGTCTCTGCATTGATTTGCATCGCTTGTCATTGACTTTTCCGTCCTTGTTGGTCATGTGACCGCAGAAACCCCCGGGCTTTATCCTCAACCCGGAGCTCTTCATGCGCGAGTGTGTGGGCCTGAAAGTCTCCGTCCGCGTCATGAACGGTGCCAAGTGGAGGGGCGTGCTGCACGAGGTCAGGGACAACGGAGACGTCGTCATCAGGCCGGCGCAGGAGCTGCTCTACGACGAGCCCGACGGAGACGAACTGCCCGAGAAGCTGCTGGTCAAGAGCGACATCCTGTGGCTGCGTCGCCACCTGGACGAGAACGACAACGCCGCCACTGAAGGCAGCAACCAGCCGCAGGACGAACCCCCTGAGGCGCCCAGTCCTGCCAAGAGCAGCCAGAAGCCGTGATGACACTGTCAATCAAGGGAAGGGAGACGCTGGAAGAAAGGAGTGAAAAGTTGTTTGGTTAATACACATGAACGGAAGTACACGCAGTTGCTACACGCAGCAGGCAGGCAGATGCAATGGATGCAGATCGCGGACTAGACACAGAGGGGAGACCCTGACCAGCCCACCGGCTCAGTCCGACGACAGGTACACGTGCTCCACGTCGTCCTCTTCGTAGCTGGAGAGGAGCTGGTAGCGCACGTCCAGGCGGATCTCGCGGATGTGAACGCGCTCGTAGACCAGCACAGACACGACCACGCACACGAACAGGATCAGGCACAGCAGGATCTGGTGCACCCACATGGAGAAGAAGCCCAGCATGCCGTACTCGCAGTACGTGGTGGCGGCGTACTCGAACGCGCTCGACACGTTCTTGCAGGTCTGCGAGGCTGCAAACTGGTTGAGCAGGTTGTTCACGCTGTCGAGCTGCTTGCCGATGGGGTCCAGGAACTCCTTCTTCATGCGCTGGCCGATATCCCCCTGGTGCGACGCATTGCGCTCCAGCTCCTGCTGCAACAGCGTTACCTCCAACGCGCTCTGCCGGACGCTATCCAGTGCCTCAGCAAAGGGCAGCGACGCGTTCGCTGGACATTCGACGTAGTAGTTCACAACAGGGGTCAAGCCCACGAGCTCGAGCGTGTTGTTCATCGGGGCGGCGCAGAAGTCCGCCGTCATGATCGTCGACGACAGATACGCGCCGATGAGCGTGTGCGAAATGGGCACGACGCTCAGAATGACCATGATCGAGACCCTCAGAGGCGAGACCATGGCCCACCCGACAGACGCGATGGACAGGAAGCTGGCCAACGTCACCGCTAGGATCGCGCCGTTGGTCGACGACTTGAGCACGAAGTAGCTGAACTCCCAGTCCTTGGCGAGCCCCGAGAAGTTCTTGGGCAGCAGCACGTCCGTCTGGTTCCACAGCTCTTTGGACGCGTGCACGAGGCGCAGCGCCTCCACCGACATCTTGAAGGCGTCGGCCGGCAGTTCACTGTCGTTGAACGACGTGATGAGGTTGTCGGCATTGACGCGCAGGGCGTTGCTCGTCTCCAGGCTCTGGGAGGTGAGCGCTTGGGCGTCTTGGAACAGGTCGCTGGTGTTGGTCATGGTGTCCAGCACGACGCCAGCGCTGTAGTCCACCTGCGCCTCTCCGAGCAGTCCCCCCAGTGCACTGATAGCCAGGAAGGTCAGCAGTCCCACGGCCAGCAGCTCCACGGACGTGGAGTCCATCGACGTACGTCGCACATAGGCTGCAAGATACCATAGATACAATCAGGTTAGCACTAGCTTAAAGTTGCAGTCTATGTTGTATCCTAGAGTGAAAGTTTAAGTGAAAAGGTTTAAGTGAATGCTTAAAGTTCTCTTACCGCTGCGGATGTGCAGGATGCAGCGCCGCACGACGATGACGCAGAGCACGAGGAAGACGACGGCGCCGATGCAGAGCGAGCCGAAGATCACGTTGTGCAGGAAGTCCAGGTACGCCTCGTCGCGCAGGTCGAAGCGGCTGGAGGCGGCCCCGAAGCGATAGAACGAGTGGAAGAAGGCGGCCAGCTCGCGCGCCACCTGGCGGTGGTAGTCCACGGGCAGCAGGCGCAGGTCGCCGAAGGCTGCGGTGGCGCTCATGTTGCGTTGCGACTTGAGTCTTGAGTCACTTGGGTTGAGTATGGCTAAAAGATGAGGCTGATCCGCCGCATTGAAGAAGAACTGCGAGAAGTGATGTTGCAGAAGTATAAGGTACTAAAGGTAAAAGGGTGGAAGATTTGTTTAGGGAAAAAAGTGGTTCATTTTTAGGCTGAGGGTGCTTGCTGTCTATCATCTACCGTGCTGCTGTCCTCCTCAGTATTTGTTGTTAAGTTGATCCGTGGTGACATACTTCAAGCTGCTTGGTCCATGGCAACGTCCATGCCAACGTCTGGAGAGGTTGCCGTTGCCGTAGCGGACTCGGGGCTGTTGCTGGTGAAAAGCCGAGCTGTGGGGGACGGAGGGGAGACTGGAGCCACGACTTCCTCCGCCGACGAAGCCTCTGCAGTGGTCGGCTCGTTGTGCTCTGCTCTCTTCTGCCACACGGCTTGCACCTGCAAGCGCAACATGCACGGTGTCAGATACAAATAATGCAGCGGAAGTTTTGACGAGTTTATCTACGTCACTCACCGTCTTGCCGTCGGTGAACTCGAGCAGGCACGGCAGATGCGCGAGATGCGCCTCCAGTAGCTTCGGGACGGACGCCTCGAGTGGCTGCAACAGCACAAGAAGAAAACGCGTCGTTGGGACCCACCGCTGTCAATTGAAGAGCGAAATGGCCAGCCGCCCCGCGTACCATGTCGCCGTATTTCTGGATGGCGATCATGCCCAGCGCGTCCAGGAAGCGCGCGTAGTTGATGCGCCGCTCTCCCTTCTTCTTGGCCTTGACGAAGATGAGATCCACGTCGGTCTTGCCGAAGGACGAGTCCAGCAGATCCGGGCAGTCGCGACACAGCTTGACGAAGTTCGAGTTATCTGCGTTTTGAGCGCACAACAACGTCAGATCCCCAAGCTAACGTCACCGAGAGATCAGCAGCAGCCACAAGAGCAGCGCACCTAGAGTCTTCTCGCCAAGGCCCTTGGGTCCCGTCCTGCCGAAGCGACAGTAGTAGTGGAACACGGCTTTCAGCAGCGTGTGGGGGTCGTTCGGGTCTCCCTGCAGCTTCTCCTGCACCGGCGGCGCAGTTGTTGGTCGCTCAACCGGAGCGGGGGCTGGCGGCGGTGCCGGTGCACTAGGTGCGGGGGTGGAAATATTCTTCATCGAGCTGTGACTCACAGCACCCAGACAAGTTAGCACGTCGATATATCACGGTCAGGGTGCAGAGCTGACACAGGCCCCATGAGTACGTACGCCGTCCGCGCCTTGGGGCGACTCACGTCGTAGTTGAGGTTGGTGCGCATGGCGTTGGACAGGTCGTGCACCACGCGCTCCGTGAGGTCGTGGCAGTCGGACTCGAAGCGCTTCTTGTAGACGCCCGTGTACGACTTGGGGTCGTACAGGCGCGAGTAGACATTCGACTTGCGCGGGGTGGACGTCGTCGGCGTGGGCGGCGCCGCGGTCGTCTGCTGCGTAGCGTCCGTCGTGTCTTCCATGGTCCGATGCGGCGTCGCGACTCGCGCTCGAGAGCTCGCGGCCGCGCGCTTGGGTCGTTTCTGAGCTAGCCGGGAGGAATTAAAATAGGGGCCGCCGCTGCTCCTGGCGTGCGCCGTCGCGTCTCCAGCTAACGCGCTGCCCAGCATCTCGGCAGGAATAGGTCGGCAGGGCAAGACGAAGGGAGGCTATTCTCGACCTGCGCCACCGAAAGTATCGGTTCGAGAAGTTCCTTCCTGCCTGCGGGGCGAGAGCGAATAATGCGACGCACGACAAGAACGTAGCGAGCGTCCTGGCTTTGAGCTCCGCGTTGACAATCTGGATCTGCTTCCGACCTGCGCGCGCTCCAAACGACACCACGATCTCCGTCTCACATCGATAAAGTATCTTTCAGGGTGCGCGAATTCAAGACGATGGCGTTCACTGCGCGACAAAAGGTTTGGGACAGCGACACTTTGTACAATATCTCAGCTTCTAGAAGGAGTTGTCGGATGAGACTTAGATATGTTCCTCCAATCAGATTGCTTTAAACGCGACATATGACGCGAGCTCGGATTTCCCATTTGGTATGGTGGCTCCCATACAAATATGTCGAATTGGCACCGCGACAAAACTTTGGGACAAATGTTTATCTTGATTAAAGTATAGGTGCCTGTGATGGTGAGGTCCACCGAGGCCAACTATTTGCAGTTTTGGGCATAAGAAGCAGCATGAAGCGCGCATTACGGGCGTCAAGCAACACTTGAGGATCCGCTGTGGTAACTAGGACTACAGAGGTGAAGTATAAAATGACAGACAGAAAGATGAGCTGTCTCGAGTATGTATCTGGGCCCTCACGACACAATACGGACATGATATTACCGTTAATGCGTATTTTAATACAAATCCTATTGGTTAGTGCCCTTCGTATTTTGAGGAGCTCCTGAAGGCCTCTAGAGCGCAATAGGAGAGTAAGGAGGCACTCAAAGTTGATAAACTATAAGTACACATTGTGTTGACTCGATTTGGGCACCAGGGATGCACCCCCTCACGCTCACTACCCACTTAAGGGCGACTGGCGACCTTGTTTTACTTGATCCTGATAGTTAACGTGACCTCACCATCACAGGCACCTATACTTTAATCAAGATAAACATTTGTCCCAAAGTTTTGTCGCGGTGCCAATTCGACATATTTGTATGGGAGCCACCCTACCCAATGGGAAATCCGAGCTCGCGTCATATGTCGCGTTTAAAGCAATCTGATTGGAGGAACATATCTAAGTCTCATCCGACAACTCCTTCAAGAAGCTGAGATATTGTACAAAGTGTCGCTGTCCCAAACCTTTTGTCGCGCAGTGTACGTGTATTTGGATTGCAGTCTATTCTGCAGCCCGGTCTAGAGCTTCTTTGAGCAAACCCGTTCGATACCCGAGCACGTCTGGTTGCTCACGGGGCAAGAGTCCAAGTTCTTGACGCAGAGCATCCAGCACGTCGTCGCGCTGTGGGCACTCACGGTGCAGTTGCAGCGCTTCTTGCAATAGGCATCCGAGAAATCCTCGCTGTTGCAGATGAGGTGGCATCCTGGCTCGGCAGCTTTCTCCTTGCCTGGCCTCGCGGTGCACTCCTTGAAGTGGCAGTCGGCCGACGCCAGCAAGTGACGGCCCGGAGCGCAGCCCAGCAACTGGTGGTCCGACTCGTACCCTTGCTGCACGTACTGCGCCGTCGTGTTCGCGTGCACGTCGAAGTCCATCTGCTTGAGCATGCGCTGGTACGACGGCAGCAGCGTCATCTTGCCGAACCACGCGCGCAGCAGGCGCTGCGTCTCCGTCGTCTCCACCTCAGGCATGCGCACGCCGTGCATCACGGCCGGGAGCTGCTCCGACGTGGCCACCCACCGGTTGTAGCCCGTGCCCACCATGAGCGTCACCTGGTCGGGCGTGAGCACGGGCCGCACGCGCTGGCCGTCGCGCCGCTGGATGATGAGACCCGACTCGGAGTCGTCCTGGCCGCCGGCCGACACCGACTCGAGCGTGCTCTTGGAGCCGTCGCTGCTGACCTTGTAGAAGGCGGGCGTGGCGAACACGATGAACATGCCGTCGTCCTCGTGCAGCTCGAGGGTCAGGTCGTCTTCCTTGTTGCTCTTGTTGTTGTTGGACGTGGAGTTGGCGGTCGACGAGAGTCTGCGCTCGCGGACGGAGGGCGCCTCGTAGGCGTGGAAGTGGTCGAGGCGCACGGCGTCCGTCATGAGCTTGCGGCTCGAGACGGCCTGGCCGTAGCCGTCCTTGGTCGTGAAGCTCGTGGCGTCAAGCGTCGTGGCCACGTTGAGCACCACCAGCTCCAGCAGCGACGAGAACTCGTTGTAGACGGCCGAGTAGCCCGGACACGCGGCGTGGGTGGCGGTGGCGTTCGGGTTGGCTTCCTGGCCCGACGGCGTGCTGATGGTGTAGCGGTTGGTGCCGTCCGAGAGCGTCTTGTGCAGCAGGAACTCGGCGTTGGCCTCCTGCGCGGACACGGCGCAGTTGGCGGCCGAGTCGAGGTACGCACGGCGCACCTGCGCGTAGGAAGGCACGTTGGTGAAGCTGATGATGCCGTCCTTCTTGAGCGCGTCGAGGACGGCGTTGGGCGTGTTGCCGGTGGAGAGAGTTGCGTAGTCGAACGTCGGGACTTGGAATGCAGGCGCCTTATCGGCGAGGGTGGTGGGGACAGCGCCCGCCATGAACATGGCTGCACAAGCGAGGAGTGTTCTTGGCATAGTAGCTAAGCGTGCCACCGATTTGATCGTGCTGGCGGAGGGTTAAAGTTCAAATGAGGAGCTGCTCGTTACAATGAGGTGGGCGGTTGCATCGGATCGGGTGGATGCTGAGGGTAGTCGGTCGCGCGCTGCCAGTCACTGAGATAGGCGGCAGGTATTGCTGGAGGACACGCATGAACGCGCACAACCGGTACTCTTGAGAGCTGAGAGACGGTGGCGAGACCGATGCATGTCACGCCTTCAAGATTGTGGCCATTGTTAGGTTGCAAGGGCCTTTGTTTTCCTCCAGCTTTGACGAACAATTGTTGACTGGATGCTGTTGCGAGTTGTGCTCGTCATAGGCGTCTGGTCAAGATATGTGCAACATGCTGGCATCGTTGGTCAGAAATCGTGTTGCCATTTGCAGTCAAGTTGAAGTTGGGTTATCCAAGTATCGGTGATTGTGTTTCGGTTTGAGTCAACAACAACATCGTGAGGGGACCTGCCGGCTGCCAAGTATATAGGTAGATCGCCACGTGTGATACATGCATCACTTACAATTCTCCAAAAAAAATAAGTTAGTTTGGCACGATAGGATGTTCTTCAGGGATATTTCAGAGGATATAATTGATACCCCAACCAGGCTGCACCCGCATGAATGAGACGCGGTTGTCCGTCAACTTGTCCCTCTAGCATAGACAGGGTTCCGTTGTGGGTGGCCCACTTGCACGGCCTTTGATGTCGAAATGTCGGTCGATAATTGTTTGTAAGCTTATGAAATTTACTCTCGCTTTCGGTTGAGCCCATAACAGGACTCCTCTTACCTGTTATAGAAGCACACGCGAGTTGCCAGAAGCAGCAAAGATGCTCCTGTCAGCGATACGACGGGGCAGGCAAAAATCGTCGGCAACAATACCCCCTACAGACAACGGTGGTATGTCCATCCCCCCACGCATCAGTTATTAATAATTAATCCCGTCAAAGATTCTCAAAGATACTTTGAGATTTTGTTTTTGATTAACGCTCAGGTGAGAGATATTCAGTAACCGTCCCTTTTGGATGGTGTAAGCCATGTCAAGATGTGCTGTAGCCTACGGTCCGTAGGGTTCTGTTCATTACACTACTAGTATCGACCCCGCTTGAAAGTCCTGCCCCCAGGGGGACTCAAACCCTCAACCTCCCGGTCCCATTAACGCTCAGGTGAACGAACGGTGAACGGTGTCGATTCGGTTTTGCCATTGACTTACAACGCTGAGACTACTGTATGTGTTGCGTAGAGCGCAGAGAGATGACCACGAACGCAGCTCTCGCCCACTCAGCGAAATTGGGATTGCGGGATCTCTGCGCCCAAGCGCAGAGTCCGTTAGATATAGGCTACAGTATGCAATACAAAAGTCAAGTAAGCTACAACACAGAAATGGCCTAGTTCAACCGGGGACAAGTAGAGCAGTCAACACGACAAACCCCACGTGCCGTTGCTCGATACTTCACACTCCCACTTCGTGTTGCTGCACTCACTTCCAGTACTTGCTCGCCGTGCGCAACTACTCGTTGTCTGGTACGGGCAGCACGTTGAGGCGCTCGCGCAGCTTCATGAACTGTTGCGGGCCGAGCGGCTTTGTAAAGATGTCCGCGAGATTGTCTTCACTCGGAATGTACTCGACCGCAAACACGCCACGCTCCACGAAGTCCTTGATCTTGTGAAACTTCAGGTCCACACTTCTGACCTTGTAGCCACTGCTGACCTCCTTGATCACTTGGATCGCTGCCTGATTGTCTTCGTAGAGGATCGTCTTCTTTGTCCGCTGAATCTTCAGCTCAATGCACAAGTTGTGCGTCCACATGATGAGATTGGAGCACTCACTGGCTGCAACAAACTCCGCACTACATGTATCATCGGTCACGATCGGCTGCTTCCTACTCTTGTAGGCAAACGTGCAGCCGTTCAGCTGTAGCACGTAACCAGTGATAGAACGACGATCATCTTTCTCGTTGGCGAGATCAGCATCTGCATAGGCCACTAACTGCATCTCCGGAGACGCCGGCTTGTACCACACGAGTCCGTGCTCCCGCGTACCCTGCAGGTAGCGGAGAACACGTTTCGCCAGCACGAAGTGCTCTTTCGTGTAGCACGTCAAGAACTTGCCCAAAGTCCGCACTGCGTTGGCAATATCTGGCCGAGAGCAGCTGACCAGATACTGCAGCGAGCCAACAATACTTTGATAGTCCACGTCGGGATCGATGTTCACGCACACCAACTCCTTGTCCGGGTCGCCCGGGAGCGGGAAATTGTCCTTGACCTGCGGCGTCGCCACCGCCTTGCACTTCGACATCTTAAAGCGCTCCAGCAGCTGCGCCACATACCCACGCTGCGAGATAGACAACATCTTACCAGGGACATATCGGATCTCCATCGACAACAGGTGATGCACATCTCCGAGATCTTTAATCTTAAACTTTCTGCTAAGCTCGTCCATCACAAGCTTGATGTTCTCGGTCGTTGCCGCGATCACGATGTCATCCACGTAAAGAGTCAAAAAGATCGGACTTCCATCCACCCACCGAAAGTAGATACCACCGTCCATCTTCGAGCGCTGAAAGCCACACTGCCGTAAATACTTATCTAGTGTCTTGTACCAGATGCGCGGAGCTTGCTTCAAACCGTAGAGGCTCCGCAGCAATCTGCACACGCGCCCAGTTCCGTCGTCGAAGAACTCGGGCTGCTTCATGTAGATCTCGCAGTCGATCGGGCCATTGAGAAAAGCAGTCACGAAATCGATGTGGCGGCAATCCAAACCGTAGTGTAAAGCCAACAAGAGAACCAGTTTCACGCCCTCGGCACACACCACGGGGGCATACGTTTCCCAAAAGTCCAATCCAAACTTCTGTTGGCAGCCCTTGATCGTAATCCGAGCACGATGTCGCTCAACTTCACCTTTGGCATTACGTTTCCGCACAAACACCCACTTGTTTGTCAATACTTTGGCGTCTGCCGGTCTCTCCACCAGCTCCCAAGTATTGTTACGCAGCAGCTCCGCGAACTCTGTGTTCAGCGCCTCGATCCACTTCTCGGCATCGGGGGATTCCAAAGCAGCATCCACCGAAGTCGGTTCCAGAATGGCATTCACCGCCTGGATTACCAGACTCGCGGGGATCTCCACTTCATAGTCAGCGAGCCGTACGTTGGGGCGACGTATGCGAGTTGAGCGACGGAATGATGCACCCAATCCAGTATCCTCCTCATCGTCGTCATCAGTTTCATTGTCCGATAAATTCTCTCCCACTGAGCTTAAGCAGCTTCTCACCGAGTCGCCAGAAGCTATCACATCAGCCACCTCGTCCTCTGCATCTTCGTCAATCACAACATGCTCTTGAACAGGATCCGGCAGCTCCCGCAGAGGCGTTGAGTGGCGGTTAGACACACTCGCAGCTTCCTCAGGATCACCTTCCTCTTCATGTAGTTGATCGTGCTCCAAGCACTCGACCTCATGCTGTGGTTCACCAAAAGGTGACAGCTGAGCGTCCGCCAAGGGCACTCGCGCTGGAGTCAAGCTCGACGGTTCAGCCACAGATCCTCCCGCACTAACCGGAGACTGCTCCACCACACCACTAGGTCGTTCACTACCATGTGCACTTGCGAGACGTTGACGCTTCGGCGGAGGCGCTGTCATCTCATCACGAGTGTGTGAGATCGGGAAATGCCCGCTGAAGAACAGCCCCGCGCCGAAGCCTAACGGTCTTGAACCTTCGAGTGACGGCTGAGCGAGCCCTCTGATTGGCTACGCACATTCCCCGCATTAGAGTGACACATTGACAGTCATTTAGTGACCAGGCACGGCGGGTCATAATAAATCCCCGCCGAGCCCTCCAAGTAGTCATAGTGGGTACAGGATTTACCTCTCATCAGGAATTCGGACATAAGCCGAAGTGTCGTCCAGTCGTAGGATCGGCTCGAGGATTCGGCTGACACTTGATGTTTGTATAGACATTAGGGATTAGTTATAGGGAAGGCCTCACAGCCTCTAATCACTAAATCAGAGCAGAATTTCCCCCCGAAGCCACACAAGGGTCAAGTCCGTCTACCGGTAAGTCTTCGCTTAGCTGTAGAGTCTGGATACGCTCGGCCGACACGGGGTATGTCTGCCGGTGAGCATAAGGTACATTGACCGAGTGTTCATCCCTGGAAAGGCCAAGAGTGAGTAGTGGCCGAGTGTTGGAGGTATTGGAGACCTCCCTGTACGTTTGTACGTTTGTCTGGGTGTGTGGCGAGGCCCCCCAGTATATTTGACTTCCAGCCGAGACTTCGTCTCGGCGCCCCTGTCCGAGGCCTCGATTGGCCTGGTACCCTTCCTTCTGAGGGACCACAGTGGGTTACGCGTGAAAGCGCGTGTGTACATTGCATCCTAGCCGTTGCTCGTGGCTAAGGGTGCTCTTATATTTGATTTACGGGCTCTACCTACCTGACCGACGACTCGCATAAGGCACATTCCAGCCCGGTGTAAGGGATCGGATCTGGTCTTCAGATTTAATCCCAACAATAAGCGCCGACCTTTTAGGAGGGAAGCGTGTTGTTGGTAGGGGCTCATCCCAAAGGCCGTGGCTAGAGGGACGAGAACTCGTTAAATCGTGTTTTCCTACACGACAACTGGTGCCGCGACCCGGGACTGGTGTGACCGAACTGTGTGTTGTGGTCTGTGTAGGTATTGTCCCATACGAGCATTGAGAGGAGAAGAAGAAGAGAAGAAGAGAAGAAGAAACAAGAAGAACAAGAACAAGATGGCGAAAGGATCCAAGTCAGCGGTGCCAGCTACGCCGGCGAAATCGGGACGAGGACCAACCGACGGCTTGTCGACGATCGCGAGTGACTTGACGTCTCGGCTGTCGACGATCTCCGAAAGGTCGGTCAGTTTCGAAGAGTCGGTCGACGAGGATTCGGACGCCAAGGATGACATGATGATGAACTACGATGACCTGGAAGAGAAGACTCCAGCGCCCGCGCAGGAGTACGAAGACCAGGAGGAGGCGATAGTGTCGGCTGGACGCAGTGGGGGCTCACGCTCCCTCAGCCGAAACCTCGTTTCCGAATTTGATGAAGTGGCGCGGCCGGACTTTGCGGACGATGACTCGGAGGATGACACCGAGGCCTTCACCTCGAAGGCTCTGGTGCAGGTTGCTAAGGATCCTCAAGAATCCCGCGGAATCCGACCGTCAATGAACAGCAGCACCCCAGCTGCGATCAAGGTGCTCGGCCGAATGCTCGAGCAGATGCTTGAGTCGAGCGAGTGGATCCGACAGTTCAGCCCGGAGATGGCGCGCCAGGCAACGTGGGTCGAGCTGAAGGAAGAGTTGCAACACCCGGTAGAGCCGACTTCAGTCACCCAAATGGCTGAGGACACGGTGGCGCTTCTCCGAGCGATGGGCTGTGAGCCGATGACTCGGCCGTCCGAGGTCTCAGTCAAGAGTTGGACGCCTGAACTGGCTGGCAAGGAGCTGCACAAGTGGAAGAGGAAGCTGCGTTTGAGCTTCGGGGAGACGGACCTCACGCTGGGCCGTCCGCCGAGCGCACGCCCCGCGAGGGAGCAGACCGATCCGTCGAAAATTCCGCTGCCGCAGACTCCGAAGAAGTCGACCGAGCGCTCAAGCCGACGCCAGACGACGGATGGAGTGTTCTCTGCCAAGACGGAGGGCACGCCGTACTTCCAAGATTCGCATATGGTGACCCCTCGGTCGACTAGTCGAACCGAGCGTATCGCCCGCGAGACCGGAGGGACGCAACCTGGACGGAGTTCCAACCGAAGTTTCCCAAGACGCTCGAGCCGTCGTTTCACCCCGCGCGATGACTCTTCGTCGGATGACGATGCTGACGGCGTGCCCGACTACGACGATGGTTTCGACAGCCCCAGTGACGAGCTGGCTCGCCAGGTGCGCGAAGTGAGCGAGATGGAGCGGCTGAACTCGACCCCTCGGCTGGAGATTGCGACTCACCGACCCCTCGCCCAGATCAAGAACTTCTCTGGGGCCCGCAACAAGAGTGAAAACTCTATGCAGTGGCTCCGGGCCTTTGTCTACGAGATGAAGGGGACGCACACTCCGCCCAATGAGTGGTGCATGGCTTTCGAGCTGAGCCTTCGGGACGGTGCCTTGCACTGGTACCGTCAGCTCCCCAAGAAGACGAAGCGTCGGTGGAAGCTGCTCAGTGATGCTTTCATCAAGTATTACTGCACGCAGTTCAACCAGTCTGCGAAGGCTCGCTACTACTCGGCGCGACGTGACGGTTCGGAACATCTGTGCGACTACCTAAACCGGCTGAATGGCTACGCACGCAACGCTGGCCTTCAGTTCGAGAAGGGCGGTCGCGACGCGAAGGATCACGTGCAACGCTTCCTCGAGACGTGCGGTGACCGAGGACTCGAGCGGCGGCTTTGCCACGTTCGAGTCTCGGACATCCACGAGCTTGAAGACATGATTAACGACATCCTCAAGTCGGAGGAGCGTGGACAGGGCAGAGATGCCTCGTCACATGCCTCGTCTCATCAGTCGCGTGGACGCGAGCACTCTCGCAGACGGGACGAGCGCCGGAGCGAACAGGCGCGCGACAATAACCGCCGTGAACGTTACGAACGCAGAGACCGAGACTTCGGACGCAGACGTGAGGACTCGCGGTATGCTCCACGTGTGTCGCTAGCTGAAGCGTCGCTGTCCGACTTGGTGGCTGAGCTGCAAATCCGTGGGACGAAGAGTGGTCGGTCAGACCGTCCGGAGCCCCGTGAGCAGTCGCGCGACGACAGTGGAAGTGACTCCAGTGACAGCCGATACTTCGAGGACAACCGAGACTTCAGTGACTACAGCGACTTCGACACCTCAGATGAAGAAGGAGCCCATGTCGCAGCGGCGAATGAGCAAGAGAGACGTGCTGCCGCTGAAGGAACGTACGCTCGGTCCGACCAACGTCAACGCAGGGGTGGCGAACCCGGCCGAAATTTCGACCGGTCCAACCGACACTTCAGCCGAGACAACCGTGATGGTCGCCCGCGTCAGTACGGACCCTGCGCAGCGTGTGGTGGTGCCGGTCATTCGGCCCACTACTGTTACCGACGCTGCAGACTGTGTCAGCAAGTCCACGACATCGGCAAGTGTGAAGCACTCCAAGCCCTCACCACGTACCTTCGGACGAAGGTTGAGAAGAAGGACCTCTCTCCCGAGCTCCAAAGCCTAGTCTTCGGTGGCAATTTAAACGAGGCAGCCCGCCAACTGAAACTGGGTTGGTCCCAATCGGGCTGCCACAGTTAGCTGCTCCCGCGATCGATGCAGACTGCGTCTACGCGTTTGTGGGGACAAGCAAACGGCCGAACGACAAGGACAAGGAATATGTGAAAACGACTGAAATTGAAAAGGAGAGAGGGGAAACCCTCGGTGGAGGTGAAAATTGTGGAATGAATGAAGAAGATGAAGATGGAGATGCAACCGAAGCTTGGGTCTCAAGCGCGGTGCAGAGTGAACGCCCTGGTCGAACGCCCAGCGGAGTGACCAAGTTACTCCCAGGCGAGAGGCTGGGGTGGTGGTCCGCACAGAAGTTCGACAAGAGAGCTCGGATGAGGGCTCTGGTCAAGGGTGCGGTCAACGACGCGAGAACGAGGCTTCTGTTGGACACAGGAGCGAATATAAGTGTGATTTCGGAGAAGTTTGCGAAGCAGTTGCGGCTGCGTGACATTCAGGGTCACGGCCGCTGTATGGAGATCCAAGGTTTTACGAAGGGAACCATGGCTACGGAGAGACGAGCCCTCGTCAAGGTAACCCTCGGCTGGGCGCGCGTGTACGAGTTTGAGTTGTGGATCATGGATCATGGCGCCGGAGTGGACGTGGTCCTCGGCACTGACTTTATGATCCCTGCTGGAGGTCGTTTGGACCTGTTTCACGCGACCGCGAGGTTGCCGGACGAGGTCAGCATTCCGCTCATCAAGACTCTAAGCGCACCGGGCGACCGAGGCTTCGGTCCGCATGTTAACGGTGGACCATCCGAAGACTTGTACGTCCAAGGCCGAGAGTGTGTGGAATACCGAGTGCAACGACGCCAACCACATCTGGATACACACGAGGTGTGGGTACGTCGCACGAAGTCTCTGCTGCCGACAGTGACGAAGTTTCGGCGGGGCAAGGTCGAGCGAGTACGGTTGACTAATGTGTCTGACCGCCCGACGACGTGTCACGCACACACTCCAGTGTTGCTATGGGTACCGATTGGTGATCTTCCGAGGAATGACGGCTACGTTCGGCTCAACTCGTCCCGATACGAAGACTGGCAGAAGCTTGCCTACGAGGGCAGCCGCGATGAAGTTGTCTTTGCGCGCGAGTGCGAGGCGTATTCGAAGTGGCTGGCCGCGCAACCGCCGGCTGTAGATCGGCCAACCTACACTTCGCCAACTGGGGTGATGGTCCGGCCAGTCGACAACTCGCCCGACCGACGGCTCAGGTTGAGTTGCGCCGAACGATGGGAATGCGAGCTCGCGAAGCGTGAAGAGAGGGAGCAACTCGCTGCCGACGGCTCACCAGAGGGTGATGATCCGGCAGCGCTCTTTCCCCGACCTGTGGAGCTTGAGCACGCGCGAGCCGTGGAGCTTGAACACGCGCGAGCCGAAGTCTCGTCTGAGGTGATCGAGGAGTCCGTCCTCCGAGACGAGCCTGACGGGCCCAGCGATGCGGAAGTGTGTTCAGAATCTAACCTGGACCCGGATGACCCGCGAGGAAGTGATGACAACAGTGGAGATGACGATGGATCCGAGCTCTCGTACCAGAGTGAAGACTCGGCTGGAGATGACGACCCGATGCTGGTGCTGGAGCGCACCTACGTCTCGGTGGCGACCACGCTGACGGCTGAAGGGGGTGAAAGTGACGCGAAGGACGTCGTGTCCGAGCACCAGGCGAACGACATAAACCTGGAAGATTACGCCCACGAACTAGCCTTCCTGCCCGACCTGACCGAAGCCTCGGTTACGGAGTTGGACTACTCGGCTGCGAACGTGCGGCACCCGGACCTGAGTTGCGGCCGACAAGACCGCGTGGTGAAGGTGCTCCGGAAGCATGAGCAGATTCTGATCTCCAGTGGCAATGCGTTACCACCGCCAGCATATGGTGTGGTGTGTGACATCGATGTGCAAGGACATGCGCCTATCAAGCAGAGGGCTCGGCGGATACCCCTCTGACACCTCAAGCAGCTCTACGAATTGCTCCGGGGGCTGCTGAAGGCAGGACTGATCGCGTTCTCGAGCAGTCCGTGGTCATCGCCGATCGTCATTGTGCTGAAGAAGAATGGGATCGACATCAGGTTGTGCATTGATTACAAGATGGTGAACGCCGTCACCGCAATCATGGAGTATGCGATGCCTCTGGTCGACGACTTGCTCACCGACCTAGAGAAGTATCTGTGGTACTGCTCACTCGACGCTGCGAGTGGATTTTGGGCTATCATGATGACGCAGAGAGCTCGTCAGATCTCTGCGTTTGTGTGCGCTTTGGGTCACTTTGAGTGGCTCCGAATGCCCTTTGGGCTCAAGAATGCGCCCATGATATATCAGAGGATGCTCGACAACGCTCTGTGGGGTTTCTTGCAGCCGAAGGGCGGATGGAAGCACTACGCGACGCTGATGGAACAAGCCGAATCGCGCGATCATGAAGCGACTCAAGAGCGGACCGCACAGTCAGCCGAACCGACGTCTCGTATGGAGCCTTCGCTTACCAAGTTTGAGGCAGGACTCGGCTCCGGTGGCGCTGGAAACGCGGTGTCTGAACTGATTAACAGTCCTGTGGCCGACATGTTCGTGAATGGAGAGCCCGATGAGTCATCGTTGGTACCCGTGTTCGAGCGACGATCCTTCGTGGACGACATCTGTTTCGGGGGTGAGTCGTTCGATGATTGTTTGGCTACATTGGACCGACTCTTGGCACGGTTCGAGGAGTGCCGTATCAGCGTGAGTTTCACCAAGAGCATCTTCGTGCAACCCAAGGTGGACTTCCTGTCCCACGTGGTGACGCGGAACGGCATCCAAGCCGACCCGAAGAAACTGACGGTTCTGACCGAGCTTTCGTTTCCACGGTCCAAGAAGGGAGTGCAAGCATTCCTTGGATCGCTGAACTATTACAGCCGGTTCATCCAGGACTTCGCCGTGTATGGTGCCGCGCTCTATCAACTCAAGGACGAAGACTTTGGAGACGGGGGTGACCTCTCTGCAGCCAGACGAAGCTTCGCCGCGCTGCAACAGAAGGTTGCTAACGCACCGATTCTCCGACACTTCGACCGCGACAGAGATGTCTACGTGATGCTGTTCGCCAACGAATGGGCGCTGAGCACGACGCTCATGCAGGAACACGACGGAACGATGTATCCAGTGCGTTTCTGTGGCCGAGTCCTCAAGGACGCTGAGATGAACTACCACCCGGCTGAGAAGGAGGTCCTGGCCCTGCTGCAGTTATTGAAGGTGTGTTACACACAGCTCGCAGGTCGGACCATCCACGTCTATACGCGGTTCTCGACGCTCGAATGGGTTCACAAGTCGAAATCTCTGTTTGGACGCGCGACTCAGTTTGCGGTGATGCTGTCCCCGTGGCACTTGGTTGTTACGAGCGTTAAGGAGAAGGACTGTGCTTTCGCTCAACTCCTCCAGTCGTCGATCACAAGTTTCGTCGACCTCGAGGACTCGTTGACACCTGTGACTCCGCCGACACGTGGCTCACCGAGTGTTCGGATGGACCCTCATTTGCTGTATGCACGGCTACCGCGTGATTACTGTGGCTATGTGCTCTCTTTCGATGGTTCTGCGAAGACTGAGAAGCACGGGGGCTACGGAAGTTGCGCCTGGATTCTGTGGAAGCTACCGGAATGGACGATAGTGATCGCTGCGAGTGCTTATCTCGAGGCTACGACTGTGAACCTGGCCGAGTACTCGGGTATGAACAATGGTTTGACCGCAGCCTTAGAAACTGGGGCTGAGGAGTTGGTGATCGTCGGAGACTCGAGACTCGCAATCCAGCAATCCCTAGGGGTGATCGCATGTCGTAAGGAAACACTGATGGCACAACTCAATCGGCACAAGGAACTGAGATCGAGGTTTCGGTCAGTGAAGTACCTGCATGTTATCCGCGAGTTCAACGCTGCAGCAGACTCTTTGGCGAGCGAGACGTTGGAGAAGAAAGTGTCGGTGACTGTGGACGACAAGATTCGGACTGAGGAGCTGGTGCGTCTGAACCGCATCCACGAAGTCATCTACGAACCGTCAACCGATCCTTCGTCATCAACCGACACTTCGTCAACAGAGAAGTCGAAGGAAGAGACCACGCGCGTCGTGAGCTCAATTCGAGTACTGGATGCATCGGACATGACCCGTCGCAAGAATTTTTTCGATTTCGTGCAGGAACCGCCATATGTATCGGCAGTAACCAGACGACAGGCGAAGGAGCGCGAGAGACGGGTCCGTTTCGTAGACGAAGAACAGGTGGTGCCTCAAGAAGATCGTAGTCCTGACGCAAACTCCGACCGAAATGACGATGCAGAACTCTCGGACCGGCCAACACAGCCGAGACCTGACGCCACGGTGGTTCACGAACCGAACGCTGAGGACATCGACCCCGTGGTGGTGCAAGAGGAACGGCGCCGACGCATTGGTGCGGCGCAAGACGAAGAACTTCGGTGGTCGAACCTCAAGGCGGTACTGAAAGGAGAAGAGGCGAAACTTGGTTACAAAGCCGCGCGAGAAGCTTGGAAGATGTCCGACAAGTTCGTGCTGAGTGAAGATGGACTGTTGTATTTCCTCGGTTCGAACCGTCGGTTCGGCCGTGACCGGTCCGAAGAGTCGACACTACGTTTGGTGATCCCGACGACGATGGTTCAGGAAGTGCTGCAAAGCTGCCATGACTCGCTAGAGGGAGGACACCAAGGGATAGTCCGGACCTATCATCGTGTGAAGGCTGACTACTACTGGATTGGACTGTTCGCTGATGTAGAACGGCACGTACGTTCGTGCCCAGACTGCAGCTCGAGTAAAAGCCGTCCGCAACTTCGTGGGTACTCGCCTGGTAACATCTTGGCCGAAAGACCGCTGCAGATCGTCTCAATGGACTTCGTCATCCCGCTGCCGAAGACTCGGCGGGGAAATACGGCGTTGCTGTTGTTCCAGTGCGCGTTCACAGGGTTCGTAATGGGGAAGGCTATGGCCGACACCTCGGCTCTGTGTGTTGCGCAAGCCTTTGAAGAGTGCGTTTACCGAAGATTCGGCGCTCCTACCCTCATCCGACACGACAGAGATCCTCGCTTCATGGGAGAAGTCTTCCAAGCGTTCACGGAGATGATGCAATCGAGGTCTCGGGCCACTCTGAGCTATCGGCCACAAGCCAACGGCCAGCAGGAACGCTCAGTTAAGACTGTGATACAGTCCGTCCGAGTGTACGCCGAAGACCCGCTGCAACAGGACTGGGACGAGATCGTGGAGAAGCTGATCTTTGCTATCAACAACTCGCAGGACGCCGCGCGCAAGGACACGCCGTTCTACCTTGTACACGGCTGGGACGCGCGGACGACACTTCGAGCCATGTCTTCTTCACTGAAAAGAGGCCGCGGTCGGCAAACCGACGCCTTGGCCTGGAGACGAGAAGTCAATCGGCAGCAGGAGATCGCGTTAGAGATGGCCAAAGAGTATCAGGCGACAGAGAAAGCCAAACGAGCCGAGAAGCACAACGAAACCCTGAGTCGACGCGAACGAGAATCTATGCCAACCCGAACCGAACCTTCAGGCGAAGACTCTGGAACCACGGAACCGACCGATGATTCGTCAACCGACACCTCGAAGTCGCTCTTCAAGCCGGATGACCGCGTCTGGCTCTACATGGAGCGTGTGAAACCGGGGCTGACGAAGAAGCTGGCGCATCGCTGGCACGGCCCCTTCCGAATCAAGAAGAAGGTGGACGAGTACGCGTATGAGCTAGCTTTACCGGACCGAAGCGGTTACAGGTTCTACCCTGTCGTACATGTGTCGCGACTGAAGGCTGTAAATGAGTTCGGTGACCGGCCGAAGACTCGACTCACAGCTGACGTTACGGATGAGACGAGACTGGACTTCGATGAAGAGCTTCTACCCGAAGACAGCTTCGAACCTGACCACCTTGCTGGCGAGTACGAGGTTGAGGCCATTTTGGACGACCGGATGCCGCTCTCGACGAGCACTGAGCGTGCTGTCAGAGAGTTCAAGGTGAAGTGGGTTGGTTACGACGAGCCTACGTGGGAGCCCGCGTCCAACTTGTCGTGCGGTGGATTGCTGTACGACTACTTGCGCGCGAAGCGCAGCGACAGCCGGTTGCAGATGGTCCAAGTCGCAGACGAGGACTAGCCGCGACTGGCGCAATGTGATGAACTGCCGGCGGGGCGATGCAGCCCGCCTAAGCAGACGAAAAGAACTACTGCACCAACATTACTGCATGTTTGCATATTGCATGTATTTTCGAGTGGATTTATCAAGTTGCTCAAGTGGAGAGATGGAGATTTCGTGTGAAAGTGATTGAATTGGAGATTAATTAGGCCTGCAAGACTGGAATTACGCTAAACTACGACGAAGAACCCGGACCAGTCTGGGCAGAGGAGACAAAACGAAGACTTAGCAGCAGGAGCCTCACGGCTTCGAAGCAGATGCAGCGTGAGCGAGCGCTTGCAGACGGCCGGACCCTTTAGCCGGACGCTCGAACTCAGCCGAAGACTCCTCCACCGCACCTTGGATGACTTGAGCTTCTTCATCGTCGGACTCCGAGTCCGCTTCGGTGTGAGCCGCAGCCGAACCTTGGTAGCTGGGCCGATGCCGAGCAGCGTCTGCAGTCGAGCGCGGTGGAACCGTGTCTTCACTGGTATCTTCCATGATGACATCTTCCTCCTCTTCCTCAACGTCGTCTGCCCCCTCGTTGCCCGACATCTCTTGGTCCGCATCTTCAGCAACCGAGCCTTCTGGAGCGCGCTTCTCTTCGAGGTCTTGCTCCTGATCCTCCGTGCCCGCGTCTTCACCGGTAACCGCTGCTTCAGCTTGAGCACCAGGTGGATTGTGGTAGTCCGTGAACTCCCGAACCCAAGGTGCCTTCACATCCTGCGGATCCAGCGAAGAGTCGACCACGACTTCAGACGCGACTTCTTGCAGAGTGAAACCGCGAGGCACGAACACAGGGGCTTCAGGGTTGCAGGGCGCGAACAGTGTGTTGTAAGGGTGCAGCGAAGGGACGTCGATCCAGCAGTTGCGCCAAGGCTCGTGAGCGTCCACCTCCGCGACCTCACGGACCCAGTTGGTCGTAGCGGGGATCCATGAAAGAGTGTCGAGAGAGTAATACAGCGCCGTAGGCTCGAGCAGAGCCTCCGAGGTGTAGCCGACGTCTCCAACCGAATCCGGAAGAAGCTGGGACCACCAACGCTTGATGTGGACGCGGAGTCGATCCGCACGCCCGCTTCGCTCCTTGGAGTACTGGCGCCACTCGTTCCGCACGGCGACGAACACTGGATGAGTCTTGCCCACCCTTCGGCCAAGACGCTGAAGCCAACGATCAACGGCAGCAGGAGAGACCCAGTGACCACGTTCGTAAAGAGCGAAACCGAGGTCAGAGTTCTCGGTCGACCCGAATGCACGGCTGCAGAACTGTCGCCAGAGCTCGAATAGTAGTTCCTCACCACTTGCCCGAATCGAGATGGCAACGTCGGGCATGTAGTCCGAAGCGTCGAACAGACACGGCCGCTCAGGGAGCTGCGCCAAGAATTCCTGGTACGGGTGGCTTGAGTTCGTCCAGTCTGCGAACGCCTTGATGCCGTCACCCGAGCACTCGACCAGAGCACTGTGCGGGACAGGAGGCACGGACCGAGACTCCAGTATCTTCTTCCAGCAGAGCTCTGCCCCCGGAGACGAAAACGGGACCGAGAGGAGTGTGCCTTCCAGACTCCGAGTCTCCGGGATCACGTGGTCCGATGCTTGGGTGCGTTTTGGAGCAGCCGACGCTTGGGTCGGACGTGGTCGAGACTTCGACTCCGGCACCGGAACCAGCCCAGTTTTCGAGACGGCAGCCGACGCCTTGGGAAGCTGACGTAGCTGTGTCTTGGTCACCTTGGCTGAGGCCTTGATCCGTTGCTTCGACTTGCCTTTGGACGAACCCTGGGCAACATGACTGTCAGGCTGCTGGTCCACGTCGTCGCCCGTCAAGTCGATCGCGGCAGGCGGTGGAACCGAAGCCTTCTTGAGCCCAAGCACGACGTCGTCAGGCGCGTTTTCACTCTCGACCGTGACCTTGGACTGGAGCGAAGCCACGGTAGACGCCGGCCGCACTGGACGTCCGTCCTTCCGAGGTTGAATCACGACCGATGCCTTGTAAGGCGAGTCGTAGTTCAGGACCTCAGGCGCTTGGTCGTCATCATCCGGCGCTTCAACGTCTTGGACACGACTGGGCGAAGCAACCGACGCCTCCGGTGAGCGAGACGGCGACCCGGGCATCGAAGCAGTCGAAGCGTCTGACGGGTGTGGAGAAGACGGTTGAACGAAACTTGACTTGGACGCAACTGGAGATTCCGGAGTCGAGTTGACGACCGCTGGAACAGATGCTGGTGCAACCGTGGGTGCGCTCTTCTGTGCTGCTACAGCCTTGGGTCTAGCCGCAGGTTCCGGGTTGATCGGACGAGAACTGGACGACCGAACACTCTTCTTCACCAGAGGCTGAGACGGACGCCCGAGCCGAACCTTCTTCTTCGGAGTCGTAGGTGCCAAGTCCCGAGGCGAAGAGACCGACGCGACCGCCCCTCCGACTTCTTCCGACGCTTGGACGATGGAATGATGGGAGCTTCGTCGTCCGAGTCTTCTTCCAGTGTCACGACGCCGACCGCCGTGTCATCAACGCGAGCGTGCTGACTTGGACTATTGGGAGCCGGAGCCGACGCCTCAGCGTGCGCACCAGGTGACGCCGAGCTTTCACGACGACGCTTGGGACCAGACGTGGCCTCTGCTAACGCGAACTCCATGGAGCTGAACTCTTGAAGAAACGTCTTGAGAACTTCTGGCAGGGCCGAGCCATCGCCAAGGTCGAGTTGGCTCAAGGAGAAGCGGTGCTCTTCCAAAGTCTGGAGGTACGCGTGGAAGTCTCGGACAGTGTTGGTGTACCGCACCAGACCCTGTTTGTACGTCAGCCGGTCTCGCTTGATCACGGCTTGGGTGGCTCTGTCCGCATCCTCGAGCTGCTTGACTTGGGATCGCATCTGGTCGAGCATCTCCTTAGTCTGCGCGAGAGCTCGGGCCGCGAGGTTGAGCCGCTGGTTGGCGAAGTCTCGCTCCAGACGGCAGGATTGGAGGTCTTTGCCTAGCCGATTCCGCTCAACTGAAGCCTCGACGCACAGTCGGTCAGCCTTGAGACGAAGCGCGTGCTCCTTGTCGCTCAGCCGCTTGCTATCCGCAGCCGCATCTTGGTATCGCTGGACCTCGCGGCGCAACTCGTCCATCTTCTCGTCCCAGCAGTAAGGCTTCAACAACGCATCTGGAGCCACCGCTTGGACGACGTCACGAAGGCTCCGAGCCTCCGCAAGGCGCTGGTCCAGGTCTTCATCGACGCGAAGAGGCGGATGGCGGACGAGGCCGACCATGAGCTGGCCGAGGTCTGCCAGCCGCTGGTCCAAGTGCTCTCCCAGGCGTGACACCGACTGCAGCACCACTTGCGCGATCCGGGCGTCGACAGCATCTTCGACGCCGTCACGGGAGACGTGGCATGGCGGTCGAGGAGTAGCTCCAACCCCAGGAGACGCGAACTCGAGCCGACAATAGCGGGTCGGACCCGACGAAGGCTCGTCCGAGTCATCAGCCGGCGGAGTAGCAGGTGGCGATGACGGAGACGCAGGCGGAGCTGCAGCAGAAGCCTCCGACGCCCCGCGTCGGCTTCCCATCTGCCTAGCGGGAGTTGGCGACGGAGACCTCGCCGCGCTCGACGCCGGGTGCTTGCCCGAAGCTTGGACAGACGACTGGATCACGCGCGCTGCAACCGCAGCCTGAGTCTCTGCCAACACCCCGCCAGCACCTGCTGCAACGGGAGTTGGTGACGGAGAAGACTCGGCGCGAGAAGCAGGACCATCGCGAGTGCCGGGCGCTTGAGCAGCCGCAGCTTGCGCTCGGGGAGCCCCGCTTGACGAGGCAGAGGCGGAAGTTGGCACCGCCGAGCTCTCGGAGGTCGCGCCAGGAGTGTGACCGTCGCTCGAGTGCGAACGTCGCTCGTTCGAGGGCTGCCGCACCATGAAGAGACATCAACAGATCAGTACCGAGCAACAGAGATGAGCAGAGGCTTCAACAAGACGCGACGACCTACCGTATTATCCGCGTGGACAGCTTGGAGGGCGGCGGCTCGCGCTTCGCCCAGAAGATTCGACGCGCGTGGCATGGCGGCAGGACAGATGCGCACCACGACGCTCACCACTTGCACCGGTTCGGGTCGAGGTGGGGGCTGCTGTGAGATCGGGAAATGCCCGCTGAAGAACAGCCCCGCGCCGAAGCCTAACGGTCTTGAACCTTCGAGTGACGGCTGAGCGAGCCCTCTGATTGGCTACGCACATTCCCCGCATTAGAGTGACACATTGACAGTCATTTAGTGACCAGGCACGGCGGGTCATAATAAATCCCCGCCGAGCCCTCCGAGTAGTCATAGTGGGTACAGGATTTACCTCTCATCAGGAATTCGGACATAAGCCGAAGTGTCGTCCAGTCGTAGGATCGGCTCGAGGATTCGGCTGACACTTGATGTTTGTATAGACATTAGGGATTAGTTATAGGGAAGGCCTCACAGCCTCTAATCACTAAATCAGAGCAGAATTTCCCCCCGAAGCCACACAAGGGTCAAGTCCGTCTACCGGTAAGTCTTCGCTTAGCTGTAGAGTCTGGATACGCTCGGCCGACAGGGGGTATGTCTGCCGGTGAGCATAAGGTACATTGACCGAGTGTTCATCCCTGGAAAGGCCAAGAGTGAGTAGTGGCCGAGTGTTGGAGGTATTGGAGACCTCCCTGTACGTTTGTACGTTTGTCTGGGTGTGTGGCGAGGCCCCCCAGTATATTTGACTTCCAGCCGAGACTTCGTCTCGGCGCCCCTGTCCGAGGCCTCGATTGGCCTGGTACCCTTCCTTCTGAGGGACCACAGTGGGTTACGCGTGAAAGCGCGTGTGTACATTGCATCCTAGCCGTTGCTCGTGGCTAAGGGTGCTCTTATATTTGATTTACGGGCTCTACCTACCTGACCGACGACTCGCATAAGGCACATTCCAGCCCGGTGTAAGGGATCGGATCTGGTCTTCAGATTTAATCCCAACAATAAGCGCCGACCTTTTAGGAGGGAAGCGTGTTGTTGGTAGGGGCTCATCCCAAAGGCCGTGGCTAGAGGGACGAGAACTCGTTAAATCGTGTTTTCCTACACGACAAGTGACTGCCGCCATGACCGGAAGCCGTACCAGCGGGATCACAGCTGGGAGTTTGAAGCGGCCACGCCGATATCGATTTGCCAGTAGATGCTCCACATAGGAACACTCCACAGTCCAGCTTTCATCAAACTCGACAGATCGGCGCTCACGAATATCACCAGTCCGTAAATTCAGAATGCGATAACCCTCAGAGTTCTTCGCAAATCCTAGAAAGAGGCCCAACTTGCCAGGGTTTTCAAGTTTATTAGCTCGTAGCACCTTGGGAGTGAACTCATGTACCACACAGCCCCACACACGCATGATCCCAACGTCAGGTCTTTCACCAAAACGCCGCGTGAACGGGGTGTCTCCACCAAGGCCACTCGACGCGCTAACATTCACCACTTCCACTGCAAACGTGAAAGCTTCACCCCACAAGCTCTCCGGCATGTGAGCGGTTGTCAACAGACTGCGGACACGCGCCAACAGCACGCCATTCATCTTTTCCACAAGGCCGTTCTCCTCCGGACTGTATGCATTTGTCCACAGAAACTCTACTCCCTTCGACCTGAGAAATGCTTTCATCCTCTTGTTCACCAGTTCTCTGCCCTGATCCGATGAAAAAACTTCGATGCGATGCCCCTGAGCCAATAACCACATCACGTGGGAGATGGCCACACCAGTAGCCTCTTCCTTGGCCTTCATCAGGAATCCCCACACCCATCGTGTCGCTTCATCTTGAATGAGCTGGAAGTGCTGATAGCCGTCGTAGGTTTCCACACCCACGTAGCACATATCCGATATCAGCTTTTGGTAGGGGTCTGTCGCTCGTCGCGTAAGCGTCTTCTTGTAAGACATTCGCTTTTGCTTCGAAGCAACGCACGACCAGCATCTCTCAGCAGGGTCCCGAACACCAGCACCACACAAGTCATCAAACCCAAATGCAGACTCCTGCGAAATCATCCGACACAACGCAGGATAGTTGAGATGCGCGAAACGCATGTGCCACCGCTGAAGCGTATCCTTGTTACTGTTAGCAGCCTGCGAAACAGCATGCAGGTCTCGTGCATCGGCAGGTCTCGCTTGCAAGCGGTAGCGCCCGCGCATCTTCCGCAGTCGCAGCTCTAGATCACCCTTCTTTAGGCAGCAGAAAGAGTCTCCAGCCTCACGCTTGAAGCTCATTTCCCAGCCATCTTCTTCGAGAAGGTGAGAGCTTAACAAGTTGTCTGGTCCAGTCGGTGTGTGAACAGCACCAATCAAAGTCAACACTTCATCTCGGTTTGTCATCTCATTATCCACCAGAATGCGCACATCACCAACTAATCGTTCACCTTTTGGTTGGCCATCAAAATCCAGGAAGAGATGCTGCCGATCAGGCTGCGGGTCCTCCAGCAAGTTCACATCCGTACATACATGCACATCAGTAGCTGTATCGAGCACCCATTCCGTAATGCCAGTCTTACGGGGACGAGCTCCAATCGCAGTCGCGCCGATCTTACGCACTGTCAGCGCATCGATGCTTCTCTTTGCATCTCCACCTTTCTTGTTTTGCCATCTCTTGTACTCACTAATGGCAGGCTGCTTCTGTCCCTGCGAGCCTTCCTTCGGCTTTGCAGTCGGACAGTTTGCGCGAATATGGTCCAAATCGCCACAATTCCAGCAACCTTGAGCAAACTTGCTGCCTCCACCAGCATTCGACTTGCCTTGTTGATTCTGGCCTTTCGACTTGTATTTGCCACGGCCGCGCTGCCTCTTACCTTTTCCGGTGTTGTTCTTGCCCGAACTCTCGGTAGATTTGCCGTTGTTGCCGCCGTTCGACTTCTTTTGGGCAGAACAGATGGAAGAGCGAGGAACTTCCTCAGCGATCTTCTCATCCAGATCTTCTTCGGCACGAAGTGCATTCATCACTTGAGCTGCTGTCGGGGCCAGCTGGTGCGTCCCAGGCACAGCCAGAACAGCGTAGTGCCGTGAGAACTGCCGCACTACCTCACGGTGCGTGCGCGACACATTGCTCAAGAGAATCTCCGCAAACTCCTCGTCGCTAATCAGCTTCCCGTAATGTTGGAGCTCACGCTTCTGCAACTCCATGTCCCTCAACCAGTCACTCAGCTTCACATCGCTGGTGTACTTGTTGGAATACAGCTGCTCACGTGCGAAGATATAGTTGGCGTACTCACGCTTTGTCTGCTTGTCTTCGAAGCGAGTCCACATATCCTTTGCAGATGCCTCGTGGCAGATCATCTCCGCATCAGCTTCAGGAACGCCACGCAATATCGCGTCACGGGCTGCATTATCGCGAGCATCAAATGCAGCTTGCCCTCCGACATCAAACAGCGGACGCGTATCCGTGCCGTCAATCACGCCCCAAATCCCCAGCCGAGTCAAAAAAGTCTTCAATTGAACAGCATACAAGTCAAAGCTGCCCTTCATAACTGGAGGTTTATTTGAGATGTCCTTAAGTCCAGCTGTAACACTTCCCGTGCTGCGAGCTCCAGACATCGGCAATACTCCACTTGGCGAGGCCGAATATCCGTAGCCATAGCCGCACTGCATGCTAGGCATCACAGGATAGGCGTTTCCATAGCCAATGGGCACGGAAGGGGCAACGCCGGGCACCGAAACAACCGAAGAGGGCGCCAACCCACACGTAGCCACTCCAGGGAACGAGAATCCACCTTGGAGGTGCGGCATTGCCGCCGTCGTCGTCGTCACTGATCCAGCAGTAGCCACTGCACCACTAGAACCAGTTACTGTAGTTGCCACCACCGCCGTAGCCGCCATCGTGGTCACCGTAATCGAGGTTACTACCACGCTCGGCGTTGAACCATGCGCACTCGCCGCCGGGGTGCCCACAGCTGACGTAGCTGCGCCACTCGCCGGAGGTGTCGTCATCCTTCGAGGCCACCGCGAAACTCCAGAGGGTCAGCTCACAGAGCTCCAGACGCTTGGGCTCAGTACCTGTTGCGTAGAGCGCAGAGACATGACCACGAACGCAGCTCTCGCCCACTCAGCGAAATTGGGATTGCGGGATCTCTGCGCCCAAGCGCAGAGTCCGTTAGATATAGGCTACAGTATGCAATACAAAAGTCAAGTAAGCTACAACACAGAAATGGCCTAGTTCAACCGGGGACAAGTAGAGCAGTCAACACGACAAACCCCACGTGCCGTTGCTCGATACTTCACAGTATCGGGTATGATGGAGCGAGGCAAGGACGGATAGGGTAGCCTGCGTTCGAAGCCGCCTCTTGACGTACGGACACCACCAACATGCAATGCGAGCGCGCTTTCGACAGGGATGCACACTGTTCGCCGGTGCCTCTGGCGGCGCCCAAAGCGTCAAATTCACCGGATCGACCCACCTCAGTGAGGTGCCACCCTCCCTCGAAGGCCGAAAAAGCAGGGTCTCAGATTTATACCTGCAATGGCATAAGTGCATTACAACGAGTTATCAGGCTGAACAGACCTTTGTTTGGCCAGAGCACGACTGTTTGGATGCGGCACAAGTATCCAGGTCCTTCACACAGAGCATCCAACACGACGTTGCGCTGTGGGCGCTTGCCGTACAATCACAACTCTTTGAACACGACGCCGCATCGTTCGGGTGGCTTCGGTTGCACACAACGGAGCAGCCTTCTGATGGCGCCGCTGCACCCGACTTCACCTTGCATTCCTTGAAACTGCAGGCCGCGTCCACAGACGCCAGCAAGTGACGGCCTGGAGCGCAGCCCAGCAACTGGTGGTCCGACTCGTACCCTTGCTGCACGTACTGCGCCGTCGTGTTCGCGTGCACGTCGAAGTCCATCTGCTTGAGCATGCGCTGGTACGACGGCAGCAGCGTCATCTTGCCGAACCACGCGCGCAGCAGGCGCTGCGTCTCCGTCGTCTCCACCTCAGGCATGCGCACGCCGTGCATCACGGCCGGGAGCTGCTCCGACGTGGCCACCCACCGGTTGTAGCCCGTGCCCACCATGAGCGTCACCTGGTCGGGCGTGAGCACGGGCCGCACGCGCTGGCCGTCGCGCCGCTGGATGATGAGACCCGACTCGGAGTCGTCCTGGCCGCCGGCCGACACCGACTCGAGCGTGCTCTTGGAGCCGTCGCTGCTGACCTTGTAGAAGGCGGGCGTGGCGAATACGATGAACATGCCGTCGTCCTCGTGCAGCTCGAGGGTCAGGTCGTCTTCGTTGTTGCTCTTGTTGTTGTTGGACGTTGAGTTGGCGGTCGACGAGAGTCTGCGCTCGCGGACGGAGGGCGCCTCGTAGGCGTGGAAGTGGTCGAGGCGCACGGCGTCCGTCATGAGCTTGCGGCTCGAGACGGCCTGGCCGTAGCCGTCCTTGGTCGTGAAGCTCGTGGCGTCGAGCGTCGTGGCCACGTTGAGCACCACCAGCTCCAGCAGCGATGAGAACTCGTTGTAGACGGCCGAGTAGCCCGGACACGCGGCGTGCGTGGCGGTGGCGTTCGGGTTGGCTTCCTGGCCCGACGGCGTGCTGATGGTGTAGCGGTTGGTGCCGTCCGAGAGCGTCTTGTGCAGCAGGAACTCGGCGTTGGCCTCCTGCGCGGACACGGCGCAGTTGGCGGCCGAGTCGAGGTACGCACGGCGCACCTGCGCGTAGGAAGGCACGTTGGTGAAGCTGATGATGCCGTCCTTCTTGAGCGCGTCGAGGACGGCGTTGGGCGTGTTGCCGGTGGAGAGAGTTGCGTAGTCGAACGTGGGGACTTGGAATGCAGGCGCCTTATCGGCGAGGGTGGTTGGGACAGCGCCCGCCATGAACATGGCTGCACAAGCGAGGAGTGTTCTTGGCATAGTAGCTAAGCGTGCCACCGATTTGATCGTGCTGGCGGAGGGTTAAATTTCAAATGAAGGAGATTGGAGCTTTTGAAGGTCATCTCCGGCCACTCACGTTGTTGGATTTATGATAGATTTGTTGATTCTTTTGTATTGCAAGAATCGCTGGAGGGCATGCCTCAACTCACCGGTGTATTTTTTAAAAATGATTTTCAGTTGTCCGCAGATGCATTGACTTTTCCTCTCCGTTTTGGCGAGCAATTATTGACGGGAAGGTGCTGCGAAGATTAGCGAAGTTACCCCCCCCCCCCCCCCGCACTCGACCGAGTGCAGCGAGTCTCGTCGTGATGCAACGTCGGCATTACTGGGGATTTCCATTGCGGCTCTGAATCATCGGTCTGGGAGCGAGCTGGATTATCCTGATGTTTTTTGTTTAACTTGAAAGTGCGCAACGCTTTACGAATCTGGATCACTGGGAAAATATCACTGGTAGGACACACCTATTGAGTGAAGTCGATTACCGTACCCAAGGGGTTGTTCCTACCAATACCCGCTGTACATGGATCAATTGATAGCTCACATAAGCTTGCTTACTTCCAAGTATAATTTTTGCCGACTTCAGAGTAACAAGTAATGTGCTGGCACTTTCGAGTACTTTCGGATACATGGCCTTCTTTTGAGTTAGCGCACTCTATTAACGAGAAAGCATTACTTCAAGTAGCACCAACGTGATAGGCCTGGCTGCTGCGCTGGTGTTCACGAATGTGAATAAGGCGGTATAAGTACTTTGGGGTGATATTTTTTTCATAAGATGACTAGTGAATTCCATATAAGCTTATTCACGTAATCGTACGCGAATGACCTTCTCCTCGTCCTCTGCTGCTTTGTTGGCCATGGTGTCTATGGCATCTTTCTTAAAAATACTTTTATAAATTACTCACAGGTCATCGAATTATGTACTCGTTACTCGGTATTAAGTAAAACACCTCTTTCAGTGCTGCCTGACACGGGGCGACGTGCCATTTTGTATGGAGGCCATGTGTCTATCCAGCGTAGACTGGTCTCTTGACGGACAGCTCATTTGCAATGCAAGTTGCTGGCCTCCAGCCCAAATCGACAATTGCTAAACCCCGCAGCCGAGGAGACATGTGCATGCACAGTACAGCTACTCTCGGCTTCTCCGACGAGACCGGGAAGTAAATCAGGTGGATTCAAATGAAATGTTGGCACGTGCTACCTCATCTCGAAGCAGTAGCGTTGCTTTACATGCACATGAACTTGCGAGGTGCACGTTGGAATCATTTACAGTACATGTATCGTTAATGTACCGGAACGTTGCGATGGAGTACCCCGGAAGTCGCACTCCTCCGTACGGAGTACGTAGACGTCAGCATCCTCACTTGCGTGGTCTGGGAGCAACGCTTTACACTGCAGACTCTGGAGTCCAGAGTCTGGAGGGATGTTTGATCACCAATCTTGCGGGAATCAGCGCTCGAACAGGAAAAATCGCCGACCAAAAACCAAATCGACAATACGCTGTAAACCAGGTGTCCATCTCTGCTCACAAGGCACACCATTTCAAGGCCAAATTGAGAGAAGTCAAAATCAAAACAAAAACGACCAAAATCAAAACAAGAGAGATCAAGAAAAAGGGCAATGTCCCGGCCAAAATTTTCCGGAGGGAATTTTCTGATCGACATAGAGTGGGCAAGTCAGTTGGTCTGTACAATATATTCGGTCTTGAAGGTGATTAGATGACATGCCTATTCATTATTGGAGGTTTTCTCAATTTGCTTTTGGCGGTTCTCAATTTGAAGCACGACTTCTCTCAATTTGGCCTTGAAATGGTGTTGCCCTCACTACCATGTAAAAAGATACCGGTACTCGATAAACTCCGAGGTGACAACAATACCTGCATTTCATTTCGGCCCGTTGGCCTAAAATAGGGTAGCGCTTACGAGGATGCATGTTGGAAGGTGCTGTATGCTGGTTACACATTTTATACTGTCTTTTTCTGCAGGTGGTGCATCTTAAGGGCGACTCAAGATGTATCTTTGTATGGGCTACTACCGCGGGTTCGTGCCCTGGAGGCACGTATCCCGTAGGCGAGGCTGCAGCAGCGCGCAGTATCGGGAGTAGATAGCCGTCTAACCCGCAACAAATACAAATACAAATGGAAGGTGCTGTGTGGCATACAGCACAGTGTGTGCTGGCAGTCAACAAATTTTGAAGACGCAGGGCCTTGCATGTTCTAGCATAACGCCCCCTTTCTCTTGGCGTACGGACACCGCTAACATCATTGCAGACGAGTACCATGTGCGTGGTCTGTCAATAATACCCGTACTGTACACGGGGAAGGTACTTGCTGCGGGCACGCTTCCGCCGGGAAGTACAGCCTCGGGCTCGTTTCCATGCATCAAATTTAAGCCCTCTGCCCTCCTCCACTCACTGGATGTCGCAAGGTGCAACTCGTTGACACGCTTCCGCTGCCTGCTTGCAGTGGCCGATTCCTGACCTCAAATCTCCGAAGGCAGGATCAAACAAAACCATTAGCAAGCGTGAGCTCCTTGCTTCCAGCCCCTTCATCGGAGCACTTTAGCCCTTATCATTTGCCAATCATTTTCAAATTTGCTTCACCGAGCTACAGCTCCGTCGCCACAACCGAATTCCTGACTTACTCGGTTCACAATGGTTCAAGTCACCAAGATGCTGCTCGGTCTAGCTGCCATGTTCATGGCGGGCGCTGTCCCAACCACCCTCGCCGATAAGGCGCCTGCATTCCAAGTCCCCACGTTCGACTACGCAACTCTCTCCACCGGCAACACGCCCAACGCCGTCCTCGACGCGCTCAAGAAGGATGGCATCATCAGCTTCACCAACGTGCCTTCCTACGCGCAGGTGCGCCGCGCGTACCTCGACTCGGCCGCCAACTGCGCCGTGTCCGCGCAGGAGGCCAACGCCGAGTTCCTGCTGCACAAGACGCTCTCGGACGGCACCAACCGCTACACCATCAGCACGCCGTCGGGCCAGGAAGCCAACCCGAACGCCACCGCCACGCACGCCGCGTGTCCGGGCTACTCGGCCGTCTACAACGAGTTCTCGTCGCTGCTGGAGCTGGTGGTGCTCAACGTGGCCACGACGCTCGACGCCACGAGCTTCACGACCAAGGACGGCTACGGCCAGGCCGTCTCGAGCCGCAAGCTCATGACGGACGCCGTGCGCCTCGACCACTTCCACGCCTACGAGGCGCCCTCCGTCCGCGAGCGCAGACTCTCGTCGACCGCCAACTCAACGTCCAACAACAACAAGAGCAACAACGAAGACGACCTGACCCTCGAGCTGCACGAGGACGACGGCATGTTCATCGTATTCGCCACGCCCGCCTTCTACAAGGTCAGCAGCGACGGCTCCAAGAGCACGCTCGAGTCGGTGTCGGCCGGCGGCCAGGACGACTCCGAGTCGGGTCTCATCATCCAGCGGCGCGACGGCCAGCGCGTGCGGCCCGTGCTCACGCCCGACCAGGTGACGCTCATGGTGGGCACGGGCTACAACCGGTGGGTGGCCACGTCGGAGCAGCTCCCGGCCGTGATGCACGGCGTGCGCATGCCTGAGGTGGAGACGACGGAGACGCAGCGCCTGCTGCGCGCGTGGTTCGGCAAGATGACGCTGCTGCCGTCGTACCAGCGCATGCTCAAGCAGATGGACTTCGACGTGCACGCGAACACGACGGCGCAGTACGTGCAGCAAGGGTACGAGTCGGACCACCAGTTGCTGGGCTGCGCTCCGGGCCGTCACCTACTCGCTTCCGCCGATGCCGAGTGCAGCTTCAACTCGTGCACCCTTAAGTCTGGAGCGACGGCTCCTTCCGAAGGCTGCTCCGTTGTGTGCAACCGAAACCACGCGACCGATGCTGCGGACTGCAAAAAGAGCTGCGACTGCACTGTGAGCACGCACAGCGCGACGACGTGCTGGATGCTGTGCGTGCTGGACCTGGACTCGTGCAGCCTCGACCAGCAGTCGTGCTCTGGCCAGGCCAAGGTGTGCGACTCGAACGCTGCGCCGACAACTCCGGCGCCTACGAGCGCTCCGGCCCCGACCACGGCAGCCCCCACGACGCCGGCGCCCACGGCTGCCCCGACCCCCACTACGACGGCGCCTCCTTCTACGCCGTCCTCGCCTTCTACTCCGTCTACTCCGACAACTGATGCGCCATCGACGCCAACCACGGACGCGCCGTCGACGCCGTCTAGCCCGTCCTCGCCCGACACTCCCTCGGACACCCCCAGTCCTCCGTCCGCGGCGAGCGAGGAGCGCGACGCGCCGCCTTCGTCTACGACGACCGCCCCCACCTCCTCTGCGACGTCCAGCTCGACGGGATCCGCGTCGTCCAGCGCCACGCCCGCCCCCGCGAGCGACCACGGCATGTGCTAAAGACTAAGGACTACGTAGAACTAGTAGCTCTTTGCCATTTATCATCAATTCTACCTTTTGCCAATCAACTCAAAACTAGTCCGAAAAAAGTATCTTCGCACTTCAACTTCCTCAAAGCTGCGCATCACAAATGTGCAGAAACAGGATATGTGACCAGCAAACCAAAAGCCCATTTATTGTGCCCATTTTTGATTTTGTGACTGGTCCATCCATCACTCCGCAATATGAGTGGCAAGTACCCAACGGCCCACGTATCCTGCCTGTGTGCATATGTGTCGCTAACGCTCTTGTGTTGCTCCACCCGCAGGTGGCCAGGAGGTGATCGAGCTGCTCAGTAGCAGCAGCAGCAGCAGCAGCAGCGACGAGGCCTCGTCCAGCAACTCGCAGCCGTCGCGCGCGCGGCGTCGGGCGCGTCGCAGCCCCAGCAGCAGCAGTGAAGAGGAGGAGAAGGCGCAACTTAAGCCTCCGCGGCGGCGGCTGGTGCGCGCGCCTGGCTCCAGCTCCAGCTCCAGCGACCGCAGGAGGAAGCGACGCGCCTCCAGCGCCAGCAGCGAGGGCGAGAGCAGCCAGGAGGAGAGCGACAGCAGCGTCGAGGTCCTCGCGCAACTGAAGCGACCAGTGAAGAAGGCTAAGGTTGCTGTAACGAAAGCTTATGTTGCACCAACTACCCGCCCGCGACCCGACCGCCGGGCGGACGGAGAGATGCGGCAGATCACGGAAGGCATGAGTTTCTACGAGCTGCAGGCCCAGCAGCAGATGATGGCGCGGTTCCAGAACCAGAACAGGAGGAAAACGCCACCACCGTCAAAGCCGCGAGTTGAGCACAAGAGCAACATTAGTGAAATGTCAACTGGATCCAAGCAACTTAAGGAGAAGGTGAAGGTGGGTACCAGTGAGTTGCAGGCCCAGAACGCGCGCAAGTCGGCGCTACCAGCCAACAGGCGGAAGAAAGCGTACAGCAGTGCGAGTGACGAGAGCGAGGAGAAGGACGAGGAGTGGGATAATTTCACGAGGGTATCGGCCGAGAGGGAGGCACTACGCAAGCAAAAGCAGAAACAGAAGCAGAGCGCGGCACCGTCGAGAACTTCGTCGACGGTGAGCCGACCACGTGAGACGGCGCGGAAGTCAGCAGGTTCTGGTGCTCGAATGGATGACAATAGGAGGTGGAGTGGCAAGCAGCAAACGGCCCGAAAAATGGTTGTATCGAATTCGCAGGAGCAGAGGAAGGCGTATAAGAGGGGTACGTTGACTATTATACCCAGCAAAGCAAGGCCGGGAGCTCTACCGAAACAACGAAAGTCGCGAAGTTTATCGAGCGAGGAAGAAAGTGAGGAGGCAGCCAGTGACGAGGAAAGCGAAGAATCAAGTGCAGTAGAGAGTGAAGAGGAGGAAGTTGAAATCATCGCGCCTCCGCGGCAAGAGAAGTCAAGCGTAAAGAAGAAACCCGTCTCTAAGCGGGCAGAATCAGCAGCGACTTCCACGTCGCGTCAGCCGAAGGCCTCAGCATCTGCAGTCCCGGCGCAGACCAATGCGGCGGAGTCTTCATTACGTAGTGTTCTCCATGGCGTGAGTGAGACGCAGCATCTTGCAGAGCACATGTCTTTTAGGGAGCTGCAAGAACAGGAGCAGGCACTGAAGTTTTGGCGAAAACGTAATGGTGGTGGGGCGCCTTCGACAGCACGGAAAGGGGGCCACGGTGCAAATACGAACGGTACACACGCTGCAACAAAGACGAACGGCAGTGGTCGCCGTGTTCGAATGGGCGTTAACCAGAAGGAGACCCCCGACACTTCCTCCTCACTAACCTACATTTCTCCCTCCGCTCGAAACGGATTATCAGCGCCAAGTGCACACGTAGTGTCAACTGCTGGATGCACAGCGACGTCAGTGCAGAAGCCGAGTACTCCAGTGATCCACTCGACGGCATGGAGACGGCTTGTTTTCGAGGAAGCGCCACCAAATATCCTACACGCTGTATCGACAATCCCATATGCCTCTGGTAAGCGTTTGATTAAGGTCTGGTTGTGATTTATCGGTGACTACTGACAGTGGTCAATTATTTGTGTGTAGGATTCGACAGGCCACTCTGGGAGTATGACCCAGAGGGGAATCTTAAGGAAAAGTGCAAGTTTGTCGCGGCGGTGGGTCAAGGCGTTGCTATCACCGAAGATAATCTTATGACCCAGGTTGGTAATTCCAGGAGGTGTGCGCGGGTAGATGGTTTTTATTGAGTTTTTGTATGAATGATGTTGTGCCACTAGCCACCAAGCCAGTCAGACGTCAACACCAGGGTGCGGGAGTTGGTCGAACAGGAGCTGCCGTACATCAAAAAGTGCCACGACCGCAGAGTGCGCCATGTCCTGAGAGACACACGAAACCAAGTGGACGGGTATCTTAAGGCCCATCAAGTTCTCCGTAGCGAGCGCTACAGACGTTTACAGTGGTCGGAAATCGCGAGTAAGTATCTTGCCAATATTGCCGTTGCTATTGCCGTTTGTCAGCCACTTATACGCTGTTTATTGTGTCCACTTACACAGATCATCAGTCCTGGTTAGATATTTCCCCTATCGAGCGCGTTACAGCAAACCGAGTCTTGCAGAATCCGGCGCACACAAGACGACCTTACAATTCTCTGGTTGGGGATGTGCGCTACGTTGTCCAGCACGAGGACCAACCTCTCGCGTCCTTGGTTTACCCAGAAACGGTCACGCATCTGCCAGAGATCACCGCGCTTTGTCGGTCTTTCACCATGATTGGAGTCAGGAAGAATCCCTTCGTTGACGATGACCCCATTTTGCGTCATGTGCCATATTTGGGCGACGGCGAGACTTTGAAGATCGACAATGAACTGTACGATGGAACGACTATGAGCAAAGCACGCCAAGTTAAAGTTTTCGGAAAGGGGGAGGACTTGAAGGTGTTGAATCCTGGCGCGCGGGATGACGAAGTAATGGAGTATCTATTACGAATTATTGTGAGAAAATGTGGAGCTTCCGAACAAGTCTTCTTGGCACTCCAGCATGAAGCAGACTTTGATAGACCATTCGTTGACTACTGCGAGATGCGAGAGCTGTATAAGAAGGTGCAACGTACGGCAAGTAAGATTGAAAAAGTGCGCAAGCTGATCGGCCTTCATCAGGAATCCCCCACGGACGCCAGTAGCAAGGCGGTGGATCAAACAAGCGCGATTAAGGCTCTTCGCGAGCTCGCGCACCCGTGCTGGTTTCTTCAAGATAAGTCAGCGCCCCATTCATTAGCTGTGAGATTACAAGAGCCGTTGGAGGGGTTTGAGTCGAGTTATGCTGAATCACCAGAGGCACTGGGCATACGCGATTGCAATACTTACGAAGGGTTAACTGGAGGGCATCGTGACCTATTATGCCGCCGCTGTTACACTTATGACTGCTACGATCATGGAACTCAAAACCCTCAACGAAGCGTTCGTGCGGATCCGATCACCCCGATGGTAACTTTTCCAGGTATTGTGCTAGCCCGACAAGAAGTACCCGTGCAAGAAGGGGGCGCGAGTGCGGAAGATGAAACGCCGAGCTCCTCAACGTCGCCTGCAGATCATGCGGATATCATTGAGCTGACTGGCGGCTCGTCCTCAGAGGATGAAGTGCAGGAAAGCAAGCAGCAGGAACCTAATGGGGTGGACTCCAAGTCCCAGCCTGCCTCTCAATATCGCCGCTCGAGACGTCCTCAGACCCTCATCAGTACGTTGGCAAGCAAGAGCTTGGAGACGCAAGATAAAATGTTAGAATCGGAAAGACTCGCGAAACTGGAGAAACGAAGAAAGAAACGCGAACAGTTTGAGCGCGCCGCGGACAAGTCGGAGTATGTGGACAATTCCTACCTTCCCGCAGTTACGGCGAAGCTACAAAAGCTGGTGTCCAAGACACTACCTTGCAGCAGCTCTTGCTGGTTGTCCGTCAGCGACGACGACTCGACGGAAAAGTGTGTACCGCTTAAGCAGGTCGAGTCGGTGCTGGTAAGAAAGCTCGCATCCATCTACGGACCGAATTCGTGCGTGGTTTCAGCAATCCTCGCAAGTCCGAGGTGTACCTGTGCGCAGATCTCTAGGTTTCTGGCTGGAGAGAAAAAGCGACGAGATAGCGGCGATAACTTGGGGCTCACGGGTGACTTGTCGATGTCGTCCGAAACACAACGAAAAGGCCGACGACATGCTGCGGGGGTGCGCTCGAACAGATCAATAGCAAAGCGCGGTCGTGAAAAGCGCAGCTACGATCGAGAGAAGAAGGAGAGCTACAAACCGTGCAGTCATGATGGAGTATGTGAAGATCAATGCGAGTGCGTAAAGGATCGCCACTCTTGTGGCAGGTCATGCTCCTGTCCTCGCGATTGCCCTAACCGGTTCCAGGGCTGCAACTGCTCGCTTGGGAATTGCCAGCTTTCTTCGTCATGTGCGTGCTTGAAAGCTGGAAAGGAGTGTGATCCCGACTACTGCTTCAGCTGCGGGGCCAGCGATGCAGCCGTCATGGCATTCCATCCCGAGTTCAAGTGCAAAAGCAGTCACGACCTGAACATCTGCCGCAATGTGAATATGTTGCGCGGCAGTATTCAGAAGAAGATTGGCGTTGCTTTCTCTGAGACACATGGGTGGGGTGCGTACGCTCTCGAGCCGATCCGGAAGGACGATTTCGTGTTGGAGTACACTGGAGAGCTCATTACGGACAGGGAAGCAGAGCGGCGAGGGACAACCCTCTACGAGCGCATCAAAGTTAGCTACCTTTTCGGTGTCAACAGCCAGGAAGTGGTTGACGCGGCCAGGAAAGGCAATAAGGCAAAGTTTGCCAACCATAAGATAGAAGACCCCAACCTGGATGTACGAATTTTCTCCTCGAATGGAGAGGACCGCATCGGCCTGTTCGCGCGAGAAGCGATTGAAGTGGGAGGCGAGCTCTTTTTCAATTATGGCTACTCCGGCGACACTGCCCCGCAGTGGTTTCAGCGCGACAAACGACCTCCCGAAAAACTGGTGTATGTCGACGACGAGAACGATGAGTGGGAGTAAGTAGTTTTTCTTTTTTTGTCGTTTTGTGTATTGCGGTGAGTGTCACTAACGTCAAGTCGAACAGACAAATGGATTGATTTGGTGCGGGTGAGACGTGATGGATGTCCTGTCCTATGAGTGAGTTCGATCATGGTTGTGTCCTGCTGCATGGATCATGTTTTAAGTACAGGTTGTGCTTAGTAACGATTGTCTATCGAATATTTTGAGATTTTGTCTGCTCCACATTCACAGGACTTTGGTTGGACATTTGCGTACGTGTCGACCTGAAAGTGGCATATCCACGAGGCACTATATCATGCTTGGGTCGTTGGGAACACGTCAATCTGGCCGGAGTTGCAACGCGACACTCGACGGCAGCCCACGGAGATGATTGCTACTTAGTATTGGTATCATCGACGATCCTTGATGGACAAGATGGATCAGGCATGCTCTTGGTGCATCATCACGCGCATAGCGATTGTGTACTTGGAGCGCTCCCGTAATCGAGGGCGGGGGCATGCTTTTGATATAACCGGCGCGAGATTGTGCACTTGCCTCGATTACGCTCCTGATATCTCGACACAGTGCGGCAGATAACACCTGTCCGAAGTGGTAGCTCGCTCCCACAGACTCCCAGACTCCCGCCACTGCAGTTCATTTCCCAATCTGCTTTCAGCCGAGCAACCAACCAGCCCCTCCAAGCATCAACTCCTGCCAGCCATGTCAAACGACGATGCCATCTCCAACCAAGATGACCTACCGCTTCCTCGGCAACTCCGGCCTGCTCGCCTCCAAGATGGCGCTCGGCAGCTGGATGACTGTCGACGAGAAGCACACCGCTGAGGCCTGGTACGTGATGATGAAGATCGCGTTCAAGGCCGGCGTCAACTTCTACGACAACGCCGAGGTGTACGGCAACGGCCAAGCCGAGAAGATCATGGGCACCGCCATTCAATGCGGAATCGACGACGGAGTCTGGATCCGCGAGGACCTCGTGGTCACCACCAAGATCTTCATGGGCGCCAAGGGATGGGAACAGTCCGGTCCCAACGCCCAGGGCATCAGCCGTAAGCACATCGTCGAAGGCACGAAGGCTTCGCTGCGCCGCATGCAGCTGGACTACGTCGACGTCATCTTCTGCCACCGACCCGAGCCGTACACGCCCATCGAGGAGACCGTGTGCGCCATGAACTATGTAATTGAGCAGGGCTGGGCCTTCTACTGGGGGACCAGCGAGTGGAACGCGTCCGACATCGTGGAGGCGTGTGACGTGGCCGATCGTCTCGGCTTGATCCGCCCCATCGTGGAGCAGGCCCAGTACAGCCTGATGGAGCGCTCCAAGGTGGAGTTCGAGTTCGCGCCGCTGTACAAAAAGTACAAGCTGGGCCTCACGACGTGGGCTCCACTCGCCAACGGCATCCTCACGGGCAAATACAGCGGCGGTGTGGCTGAAGGCACGCGCTTCGCCGATCCCTTCTTCAAGACCCTGTTCGGTGCTACGTTCGAGGAGCGCGTGGCGAAGGCCGACAAGCTCAAGGTTATTGCGGATGAGCTGGGCTGCTCGCTGGCGCAGCTCGCTATGGCCTGGTGCATCTCCAACGAGAACGTGTCGACTGTGCTGGTGGGCGCCAGCCGGCCGTCGCAGCTCGAGGAGAACCTGAAGGCCATTGCGGTCGTGGAGAAGCTGACCCCGGAGGTGAAGGCGCGTATTGAAGAGATCGCGACGTTTGTTCCGCAGATGCCTCAGCTGGACCCGCTGGCCACGTTTCGCCAGCGCTGGCTGTAGGTTGTTGGCGCCTTGATGCGTAGATTTTGATACCCTACGCCAGTGAAGTGCTATAATGCAACACTTCAAGAAATACAAGTACATATGCCCGCCAGGACATCACCAAATATTGAGCTTTGCACGATTTTGAAGGTGCCGATCGAGAACCTTGTTGACTTGATTGTTGGGCCGGAGATTCAAACTGATCGTTCAAACTTGCGTAAACGCGAGGAGCAGCACCCACCAGCCTTCAGGCCTTGAAAACAATACAGGGGAGGAAAAACACCGCTTGATGCCTCATCTTGATTGTGCTTACTTGCGCGAGCAACATTAAGTAAAAATTGTCGCTCTGAAAATAATAAAAATTCTGGTTCCGCATGATTCGATTTCAAACACACACACAGCAGTAGTTAGACGCGTGCTCTTAATCTCACTCATTCCTCAAGGATGCAACACACACACCTTCTCACGTACAAGGCCTCATAATAACTGACTGAGCGAGTCTGGCACTGCGCTCACTTCCGTGCCTTGTACGGACGAACCACGGCCTTCTCTCTCTCTCTCTTCACACGACTCGATCGCTCATCGTCTCGTCTCGAACTGCTCCATCCGCCTTCTTCTTCTTCTTCTTCACCACAGCAGCCTCACTGCTTTCACTCTCCGTTGCAGCAGCGCCCGAGTCCACCGAGATCTCGATGCACGACGAGCGCTTCCACCACGTCCGCTCGAGTCGCCACTGGATGCCCTTGTCCTTGAACTTCTTCTGCTCGTTCATGCGCCTCAGCTGCAGCTGCAGCCGACTCTCCGCCTCCTGAACCTGCGTCGCCGCACAGTACAGCGACAGACCGAGCGTGCAGATGCAGCAGCCGTAGCCGAAGCCCTTGCAGGGCAAACAGGGCCAGTGGTCCATGAGCGCGTCGTTGATGGTGGCCACGGCCTTGGCGAAGTCCTCGCGCGTCATCAGCGCCGCCAGACGCTGCGAGTCCGGGAACTCGTCGTCGTAGCTGGACGCCAACCCGTTGACGAACACTTCGCCCGTAGGCTGCAGCACGGCCAGGCGCTCGCGACGAGAAGCACTCGACATGTTCCTCCTCTGATTGTGTACTTTCGCCTATCAATTCCTTTGATCAACTGAGACCGCCCCAGAATTAGTGCACCCTTGAACTTTTGGCTGCACTATTAACCAGAGACGAGGCAATGGTGAAGACTTTTGAGGAATGGATACATTTACAACGAACAGCTGCGTTCGCGTCGTTTCGCGTCCGTCGTGTGCAGTGCAGTGCAAGACCGAGTGAAGATGCCCAAGGAGAACTCGCTGGACAGCATCCGGTCCCCGCGATCGCACCATGGAGGGCGCACGAGCTCCAGCAGCCACGTGTCGGAGCCGTCGGCGCGGAACTGGTACCTGCATCGCCTGTACCTGCGCTCCGAGTTCAAGGAGTGTCTGCGCGTGATCGAGGGCGTGCTGCGAGAGCACCAGGGGCTCAGCGAGTATCCTTTGTACGTGAAGGCGCTGATCCTGAGGCAGTCCGGTCGTATCCAAGAGAGTCTGCAGCTGTTCCAAGCCGCGGCGTGTCTGAACCCGGAGAACAAGGAGAACCTCAAGCAGGTCGGGAGGTCGCTCTACCTGCTGGGCAAGCACACGGCGGCGATCGAGGTGTACGAGGAGATCTTGACCATGGGGCGAGTGGATGACTGGGAGATCTACCACAGCATCGGCCTCTGTCACATGTACCTCAAGGACTACGACCGCGCGGCGCAGAATTTCCAGCGCGCAAACACTATCAACCGCCATGACGCGACGTTCCTGCAGCTCGGCAAGGTCCACACGCTGCGCGAGGACTTTAAGGCTGCAATCAACGTGTACTTGGAAGCATTGGAGTTCTCACCGGAGAATCCCGAGATCTTGACGACGCTGGGGCTGCTGTATCTGCGCGTCGGCGAGAACTTCCGCGCCTTCGACTACCTCGGCAACTCGCTCACGCACGACCCGCGCAACCCGAAGACCATTCTCGCGGCGGGATCCATCATCCAAGACCACGGCGACATGGACGTCGCCCTCGTCAAGTACCGAGTGGCTGCAGCCCAGACGCCCAACTCGGCGCAGCTCTGGAACAACGTCGGCATGTGCTTCTTCGGCAAGCAGCGCTACGTGGCGTCCGTGGCCTGCCTCAAGCGCGCGCTGTACCTGGACCCGTTCGAGTGGATCACGTCGTACAACCTGGGGCTCGTGCACCTCAACACGGGCCAGTACGCGTCGGCCTTCCACTTCTTCAGTGCCGCGATCAACCTCAAGCCGGACTTCCCGAGCTCGTACATGTACTTGGCCATCACGCTCAGTCGGCTGGACGACTTTGAGAACGCGTGCAGCGCGTTCGACAAGGCTATCGAGATGGAACGGTACGGCCTGCTTCAGAGTAGTGGACACGAAACTTGAGTTACTACTGACTGACGCCTATTTGCTTGCAGCGATCACATGTTCCACTTGAACTATGCCATCACGCTGTACAACAACGACGAGATGGAGCGCGCGAAGGTGCAGTTCGACCGCTTCGAGGAGATCTTCGAGGGTCTCGACGAGGAGGCTCGCTCGGCCGACCCAGAGGTGCAGGAGCAGCGCCAAGCTCTGTTGAACGCGCTCGTGGACTGATTGGGACAAACATGGTCCATTTGGGATATGGCTACATTAGCGAGACAATTTCTTTTTATCCAATCAAATCCTACTTTCCATGCTGATTGGCAGATAAGTTAGTATCATTTTCGAATTCGGTGCAGCACATCTGAAGAGATCATGGGCGCTGACGGTGCGTTGACTGGCGGCCACGGACGCTCGCGGCTTGAGGTGATGGGGGTAACAGAGGCTCATTGTGTGCGTCTGCGCTTAAGGTTGCCAGTGTGAAAAGCTCGAGGACAACCGCGTCATGCGTCAGCAGCGCTGGCGCGAGGTCTGCGCCAAGTTTTACTACGAGCAGGACGAGGCGGCCAAGCGCGTGCTAGACTGCTTCGAAGCGAGCAAAGTGGACAGGATCAGGTGCGTTACAGATTTTTGATCCAAAGGTTATCCGATGGGCTACTGCTGACGCCTGTGGTGCCGCTATGTGAGCAGTATTTCGACGGTGGACGATTCCGGAGATGACGCGCAGTTCAATGAACTCGTGGAGCTATTGGGACTGCGCAAGTGCTTGGTACCTGGACACGAGTATAACTTTAGCCAAAAGTAAGTGATTGTTTGTCTTGTTGGTGGAAATGGAGTGGAGTAGTTGATGGTGCGTCTTGCTTTCGACAGCATTCAGATGCTGGAGGTGGTGAAAAACGAAGTGCGCACAGGGTATCACAATCACGTTTCGAAGAAAAGGGTGAGCGTTACTGTGGTGACATGATGAAATCCTTTGCTTGTTTTGTTGCTGACGTGGAGTTAATGTTTGCGTGTAGTATTCGGAGTTCGATGCCAAAGCAAAGGAAACGCAGGGCACCAATTTTGAGCTCTGGACGGACGATGGTGGACGGCAGCAATTGTCGGTGCGCGTGCAGCACGATTACATGCGCACAATCGTGAATCACACAAAGATGATGGATCGTATGGAGGTGTTCATCGAAAAGCACGTCTCCAACGTGGGCTGCCATCCCTTTCTGGCAGGCCTTCATGCTGCATTGCAGTGGAATCTCGAGAGCTCCACCGTTGTGGCGTGGAAAAGTACGTGTGACTGTATGGAATATGCTTTGGACTATGCTGAAGCTAACGCAAATCTATTCGTTTTCGGCTGTGCAGTTTCGGACTCGGTGTTCGTCGAAAGCGGCGATTCCGAATTCACCCACAACGCGCTCGCTCTGCTGGTGCTCGGGCTGAACTTCAGTCATTGCGAGAGCGCCGACAACACCGACGGGAGCATTAAGTCCCGGGACTGGTATCTTGACCCGTACATCTCAGACACCGACATCCGCCAGTTGATGCGGCTCTTCCCCTCCCCCAAGCGCCTGGAGGGTAGGCCAACAGGCACGAAGATGCTCACGAAAATGGACCGAGCGAACGTCCACGGGCAGCTAGACGAGAACCCAAAGTTCTTCGACCGATGGTGCGTCGTACTATAGAAGAAGCTATGATACATTCACGACGTAACATGCCTGATCTTCTGAAGTTGAAGTTCATGTAGCCATCTTCAGTTTTTTATGTTCAAACACCAACTGTACTTATTGTGCGTACTTAACCGAGTATCAGTCGTATCCCGGTCACTTTCCACGTGGACTTCTGGAACTTGGTGCTCGAAGCTCGGAGCTGCTCGTGGATCGCCATGGCTACGCGACGACGGAGCCCCGTGCTGCTGCTGCTGGCGCTGACCCTGGCGCTGCTGACGTTCGCGAGCGACGTGAGCGCGTTCGGCTTTAATTTCGGCTTCGAAGGGGCCCACCAGGAGCACCACCACGAGCACGAGCATGACCACGTCGACTTCTACGAGAGTATGCACTAGTCTACTAAGGCCACAATTTTCTATGATTATGGATACTTAAATAAATTGTGTGCTTGCAGCGCTGGGACTCACGATGGAGGCGAGCGAGGCCCAGATCAAGAAGGCGTACCGCAAGCTGAGCCTCAAGTACCACCCGGACAAGAACAAAGGCGACGAGGAGGCCGAGAGCCGCTTTCACGAGATCTCGCGCGCCTACGAGGTGCTCTCGGACCCGCAGAAGCGCCAGGTGTACGACCTGGAGGGCTTCGAGGGCCTCGAGCGCGAGGAACAGTCGGCTGGACGCCCGTCCAGCCCGTTCGACGCCTTCTTCGGCGGCGGTGGCAAGCAGCGCGGCCCCGACGCGGCCGTGGACATGCCCGTGACGCTCGAGGAGCTGTACAACGGCGCCCAGAAGCAGGCGCAGTTCTCACGTAACGTCATCTGCCGCAAGTGCCGCGGCACGGGCGCCAAGGGCGGCAAGACGACCACGTGCAAGACGTGCGGCGGCTCGGGCCACGTGCTGGTGGAGCAGAAGATGGGCCCAGGCTTCACGGTGCAGATGCAGCAGCCGTGCCCCAAGTGCGGCGGACGCGGCAAGACGTTCAAGCACAAGTGCCCGTTCTGCCACGGCAACAAGGTGGTCAAGGAGGACAAGGTGCTGACGGCGGAGATCGAGCGCGGCATGCCGTCGACCCACCAGATTGTGTTCGAGCGCGAGAGCGAGCAGCGGCCGGGCATGGTGCCGGGCGACGTCATCTTCCGGCTGCACCAGGTGCCGCACAACCGCTTCCGGTATGTTCGCAGGCTTTTGGTATGGCTTTCTCTTGCTGTATGGTATTATCTCTAATGCTTTGTTGTATGTGGGTGTTTATTGTGTTGCAGTCGCGCGGGGGACGACCTCCACTACGACCTGGAGATCTCGCTGGAGGAGGCGCTGCTGGGCTACAAGAAGCCCATGAAGCACCTGGACGACCGCACGGTGGTGCTGACCAGCGCCAAGGTCACGACGCCCTTCGAGGTCCGCACTGTGGAGGGTGAGGGCATGCCCGTGCACAACTACCCGTCCCAGCTCGGCAACCTGCACGTGCACCACGAGATCCGCTTCCCCAAGAAGCTCTCGGCCGAGCAGAAGGAGCTCGTGAAGCAGCTGCTGCCCGAAGATCCGATCACGGCAGTGGAGTAGAAGCTCGAACAGCAAAAAACAAATGAATTTGTGACGGAATTATTGGCATTCCAAGTCCGAGTGTCCTTAAGGACACTTCAACGTCCGTGGACTGAATCCACCATCACTCACCAAAGGCAACTTCCACTTGATTGGTCGAAACCGTGATGTGGCTTGACATTTTGAGCAGCGTCTTCATTATCGCTTTGGGCTCAGCAGCGCCAACATGGCAAGCGAAGACACGGCTGCAACGCGCAAACAGTGGACAGGTGCATCATCTTCTCTATCACGCGTGCCTATGTTTGTTTCGCTATGGTTATCTGACGCCACCAATCGACGTGACTGCGAGACACAGCGGAACAGCTGCAGCTCAAGACGCAGTTGATCGAGACGGACGTGATGCAGTGGCAGCTCGGTCCTGATCAAGGCGATGCAGCCCCAATAGACGAGACTAACGACCGTAAAACTCTCAAGCGAGTCGCTGGAGTGGACATCAGCTTCCTCAAAGGCTCGAACGAGCATGCCTGCGCCTCCATCGTGGTGCTCGAGTATCCGTCGCTCTCGGTGCTGTACGAGGCCTTCACGTACGTGTCGCTGCCTGCCCCGTACATCGCCGGGTTCTTGGCCTTCCGGGAGGTGCCAGCGCTGACGAAGCTGTACGATGATCTGCGACGACGTCGCCCTGGTGGGTAGAACAGAGATACTATCACTGAGTTGTCCAGATTGGATTGATGTCGCTGTTGTGTTCGTTGCTGCTGTCGGCAGATCTACTGCCGGACGTGACGCTGGTGGATGGCAACGGCGTCTTGCACCCGCAGGGCTTCGGCCTGGCGTCTCACTTCGGTGTGCTGGAAAACATCCCCACCATTGGCGTGGGCAAGACCTTCCTCCACGTGGACGGTCTCACGAAACCCGATGTGAAAGGTCTCATGACCAGAGCTCGAGAGGAACACCACGATCTGGTCAAGCTCGCTGGGGAATCTGGCAAGGTTGTTGTGCTCCTGCTATCAAAATAACAGTGGATGTTGTAGTTTTCTAACTTGGGCGATCTCCAGGTCTGGGGAGCTGCTCTGTGCGGCGCAGCTGGCGTCAAGAATCCCGTCTACGTGTCGGTGGGGCACATGTTGTCGCTGGACTCGAGCGTCGCAATCGCCCAGGCCTGCTCGCAGTATCGCGTGCCTGAGCCGATTCGGCAAGCCGATCTCCGCTCGCGCGAGGTGATTCGGCAGTGGGAAAGCGCGGGAGCAGTCGACACCTCGCTGGACCTGTTCCATGCGTACCCAGCTCCTGGCGCGTAGGTTTCGACAATCCCGGATACATTTGATCGATCCCGAGGCATGTTTACGGCCTCGTCGACCTTCGTAGACACTCGTATTTCTCTAGTTGATGAATGTTTTTCTAGAATAAATTAGCTCGTTCATTATAAGGAATGCTTGGGAGTTCGGATCGAGATGCTAAACCTACAACGTGAGACTGAGCGCCATGGACAGGAAGCGCCAGTCGTGGCGGGGGATCGGCGCCACCGACGCCCCCGAGGGCGAGCGCGGCGACTTGTTATTGCAGTGGTGGTTCCATCCCTGCTGCTGCTGCTGCTGCTGCTCTATCTTGACCTTGCTACTGGCAATAGGTGACGCTGCTCGGGCCTTGGCCTGTCCTTTGCTGCCCGCCTTCTCGCCGTCGAAGCTGCGGAACAGCGTCGCGAGCGGCAGCAGGTTCGTTTTGATCTGCTGTTCGACTGTGTCCAGCTGGGCGAGCGACACCCGCCGCAGCCTGGTCGGGTTCATGAGCAGCAGCGAGCGCAGCTTCTCGAGCGTCTGCACGGTGCGCACGAGCTTGAGCACGACCGACGGGTCCACGGGCGACTCGGGGCACGCCGACCCGGGGCAGAAGGTGAGCACGGTCTGCAGCTCCTGGATGACCATGGCGATGTCCTCGAGGTACTTGCGCCGCAGCTCCGCCAGCTTGGGCGCGTTGCTGACAGCGGGCGGAGGCGAAGAGGCGGCGGCTTTGCGTGTCTGAGCTGTGAAGTTCCTAAGCGGCGGCAGTGGAGGCAGCGAGGTCGGCATGGCTGTCGCCTGTGGCAGCATGGGCGGGCTGAGACGCACGCGCTTGTGCTCGGGCGCACTGCAGTCGGGGCTGGTTCGCTGCGGCTTCTTGCTGTTGGAGTCGTCCTGCGTCACCATGGGCTGTGGTCGTGGTGCTGGTGGTGGGTGCTGGCTGAACTTGAGCGTCTGTGTCTGCCGATGCCAAAGGAAGAATGGCGAGCCAACGAGTCTCACCTGACGAGGAGTACAAAAAGATGCAGTAATCCGCTAGAGCGATTTTCCCATCTGATTTTTCGCATTTTTGAGAAAATAACGGTTCTTCACTTGGTTCTTGTTGGTTCTTGTATGGGCGCGACCACAGGGAAATGTATGTACTCAACTGAAGCGCGCGCCGATTGGCTGCAAAAAACAGATTCCCTATGTATCTACGCGTGCGTGTATTGTGTCGCGAACGAACAGGTCAAACGCGCCACCATTTGTCCGGCGCTTGCATTTGCCACTGACGAAACCCAGCGACGACGCTGTTTCTCCTCGATAAATACGCGCACCGAGATGGAGCTTCCCCTGCTCGACTGCTCTTCCGCGTCGCGCTGCAGGCAGGCAGGCAGGGCTTGCTCGCTGCCGCCGTCTCCACGTGTGCGAGCGACGAAGCCTTCTTTTTCCTTCTTGCTGGGCGCCACCACTTCGCTATTTTACGCGATGGTGGATGTTGAAGCCGATGCTCTGTCGCAGAAGGTGGGCGGTCAAGCGTCGGCCAAGCGCCGACCAATCGATCTCGTGGACAGCAGCGAAGACCCATCATGGTCACTCGCCCGATAAGACAAGATGTCCGTTCTCGCTTGTTCCGAGGTCGCGTCAATTGGGGCAATTGGTGGCAGGCTCTGGTGGTCATTCGATAGCAAGTCATTATAGCCTTGTACATGTCCTCCGTCGATCAAGATAGCTGCAGCGTCTTGCTGCGATCGCTCGGAGGGCACCCGATGGGCACTCGATGCCCATCATTTTCATTTCATTTCGGTGGAGCAATTATCAGATCTGATTCGGTAAGATACCGTACATTCATTCACGCTCGACGGACGTCATTGATCATTGGTCATTGCCACCAAGCAGCCGCGAAATGACCGAGTCGAGCGAGCTCGAGCGCGCTGCCCAAGAAGAAGGGCGCGCTACCCACAGCGACGGCGTCTCCACGCCCACTTCAGTCCGTGCAGTGGAGGGCTTTTTCGCCGCGAAAGCGCCGGTGGCAGATGACGGGTCGCTTTTCAAGCGGTTCCAGCTCGTGCCTGCGTCCTGGGACGCGTTCCAACGGAAATTCGCGCAGCTGGAGAAGCCCTCACAGGGTGGCGGCAGCCGTGCAGGTGTCCCAAGGCGTGTGAAGGCCGTGTACCTGGTGCGCCATGCCGAGGGCACGCACAACGCCGCAGACAAGGAGTTTGGCACCGAGCGCTGGGAGTCCGAGCTCGCGTTCAGCGACACGTACCTGGACGCGGACCTCACGCCCTTCGGCGTCCGCGACGCCCAGAGCAAGGGACCCGCCGGCGTCAAGGCGGAGCTGGATAAGGGTATGCCGCCCATCGAGCGGGTGGTCGTGTCGCCGCTCTCGCGCGCCATCCAGACGGCCCAGAACTTCTTCGCCAAGGACCAGGTGCCCGCTGCGCCGTTCGTGAGCATGGAAAACTGCCGGGAGATCCTTGGCTGTCACACGTGCGATAAGAGGCGCTCCGTCTCGGAGCTGAGGCTCAAGTTCCCGGACGTGGACTTTTCAGCCATCAAGGACGAGCACGATCAGCTCTGGACGCCCACACACCGCGAGACGGACGAGGAGATGCAGGCCCGTGCCAAGGTCTTTTTGCTCGAGCTGTTCCACGACGTCCCAGAGCGGAACGTGGTGGTTGTCACGCACTCGGGCTTCATGGAGGCCTTGTGCGCGGTGGTTCTGGGCATCCACATCCACCCTGCCAACTGCGAGGTCATCCCGCTGGTGCTGGAGGCGGTTTGAAGCTGTGTCGACTGGCGTGTTCGAAAGTGTTGCGAACGGCAACTGTACACACTCGTCGAAGGACGTTGAAGGACGACTCGCAGATCCGAATCCCGCATCCACCATCACGAAAACTGTGAAAAAGTGTGTGAAAAATGCTGAAAAATGCTGGCATGGTGTATCATATTATCCCAGCCTTAGAGGCAAGGGGACCAATGTATCTATCAACCAGTCTTCTGGTCTTTTTGTACTGTAGCGTCTCCCTCTCTACTGCACACTCAGTCCCCGACGCTTACGCAAGCTCTGCGCTGGTACAGGATTTTCTATACGAAGAACCCCGGTAGAGGAACTTGAGTTCATGAGCAACTTGAAACTGCACGGCCACAAGGAAGACTGTAGATGGTTGTATTATATGAGTTCAAGGACAGATCAACAAGAGGAGATTAGCTAGTACTTCAAACTAGCTCAGTTATCAATGTATCACCATGACAAGTAGCCAATGCCCGACGCGTGCCAGTGTCCTCGACCCGAACGGTGTCAGATCCGGATCCAGGAACTCGCCAATTCGTCCTCCCAGCGTCCGACGCCGTACTTCTGCTCCGCCACGTTGTAGTAGCCCTGCGCATGGCAGCACACTACAGCGCCGGAACGCAGCAGTTCGAGCTGTTGATATATGTAGACAGCCCAGGCAGCTCGATCCGCCTGTACATCCGCGGTTTGAGGGTCGAAGAAGCCCTCGACCGCCTTCACGACAGCGGAGCTGCCGGCCATTGCGACTGGTGAATGCCTTCCAAAGATTTATTTGTGTCATGACTCATGACTCATGAGCAATGCAATTGCAGTAATGAAGGGCAAGCAGCTCAGTGAGTGTGCAAGTCAGGGCCGCCGATTATGGCATTTTTATTTATGTAAGCCAAGCTGGCTCATAAATAATGGAAGGCCTGCCAGAAAGAAGAAGACATAAATAATGTCATGCAGAAAATGTGTCTCATAAATAATGTTGAAATATCATGACCCTGTATTACTTAAAGTTTGTATTGGTCTCTCTAAATTTCAAGATTTGTTTCTGATAATTTGCCCAATTACAATTATTGCTAGGACCTCTTGACATAAATAATGTTATGGCCAAGCGAAAACGGCCAACATACATTATCGATACTTATTTATGGACATTATTTTTATGGCCATGCTATTTTCGGCGGCCCTGGTGCAAGTGGTTGAAGCGCGTCCGATTGGCTGAAATTGGGCGTATCGTAATCTTAGCCAAACCATTTTTAGACACAAACAAACGAACGCAAATAAGCTCCGCTCAACACCAAGCAGACAACAATTGCGCGCGTCCAGCAGAGTCTGAAGTTGAGCATGACGGAGACCAGCACCACCACCGACTCGCCCCACGCCGCGCCGACCGCTGTGAAGGTCGTGGATGGCTTCTTCGCGCCCAAGACCATGGTCGAGAGCGATGCGACGGCGCCCCTGCCGCTGTTCAAGCGCTTCGAGATGGTGCCCGCGTCCTGGAGCGAGTTCCTGCAGAAGCTTGCGCAGCTGGAGAAGCAGAAGCGGTCGGACGGCAGCTCGAGGCAGGTCAAGGTTGTGTACTTCCTGCGCCACGCGCAGGGCACACACAACGAGGCCCACGACAAGTACGGCTCGCCTCGGTGGGAGGACGAGTTCGCGCGCACTGAGGCGTTCCTGGACGCACCATTGACTCCGTTTGGAGTTCAAGACGCCCAGAGCAAGGGACAGCCCAGTGTGCAGGCAGAGCTAGATCGAGGCATGCCCCCCATCGAGAGGGTCGTGGTGTCTCCGATCTCGCGAGCGATCCAGACTGCGCAGAACTTTTTCACCAAGGAACAGGTGCCGAACAAGCCTTTCACGTGCATCGAGAGCTGCCGCGAGACGTTTGACTGTCATACATGCAACAAGAGGCGACCGTTGTCGGAGCTGAAGCGCAGGTTCCCAGACGTCGACTTTTCGCGCTTGACCGACGAGGAGGACCAGCTCTGGTCGACAACGCATCACGAGACGACAGAGGAGATCCAGCGGCGAGCGAGGGAGTTCCTAGTCGAGCTCTTCCATGAGGTACCGGAGCGCCACGTGGTCGTGGCGGTGCACCTCAGCATCATTGAGGCGATCTGCGCTGTGACCTTGGGCACGAAAGTTCGTCCGAGCAACTGCGAGGTCGTCCCGATCGTGCTCGAGGCTGCTTGAGCGTCGCGGACTGAGTGTGGAGTAGAGAGGGAGACGCTACAGTACAAAAAGACCAGAAGACTGGTTGATAGATACATTGGTCCCCTTGCCTCTGAGGCTGGGATAATATGATACACCATGCCAGCATTTTTCAGCATTTTTCACACACTTTTTCACAGTTTTCGTGATGGTGGATGCGGGATTCGGATCTGCGAGTCGTCCTTCAACGTCCTTCGACGAGTGTGTACAGTTGCCGTTCGCAACACTTTCGAACACGCCAGTCGACACAGCTTCAAACCGCCTCCAGCACCAGCGGGATGACCTCGCAGTTGGCAGGGTGGATGTGGATGCCCAGAACCACCGCGCACAAGGCCTCCATGAAGCCCGAGTGCGTGACAACCACCACGTTCCGCTCTGGGACGTCGTGGAACAGCTCGAGCAAAAAGACCTTGGCACGGGCCTGCATCTCCTCGTCCGTCTCGCGGTGTGTGGGCGTCCAGAGCTGATCGTGCTCGTCCTTGATGGCTGAAAAGTCCACGTCCGGGAACTTGAGCCTCAGCTCCGAGACGGAGCGCCTCTTATCGCACGTGTGACAGCCAAGGATCTCCCGGCAGTTTTCCATGCTCACGAACGGCGCAGCGGGCACCTGGTCCTTGGCGAAGAAGTTCTGGGCCGTCTGGATGGCGCGCGAGAGCGGCGACACGACCACCCGCTCGATGGGCGGCATACCCTTATCCAGCTCCGCCTTGACGCCGGCGGGTCCCTTGCTCTGGGCGTCGCGGACGCCGAAGGGCGTGAGGTCCGCGTCCAGGTACGTGTCGCTGAACGCGAGCTCGGACTCCCAGCGCTCGGTGCCAAACTCCTTGTCTGCGGCGTTGTGCGTGCCCTCGGCATGGCGCACCAGGTACACGGCCTTCACACGCCTTGGGACACCTGCACGGCTGCCGCCACCCTGTGAGGGCTTCTCCAGCTGCGCGAATTTCCGTTGGAACGCGTCCCAGGACGCAGGCACGAGCTGGAACCGCTTGAAAAGCGACCCGTCATCTGCCACCGGCGCTTTCGCGGCGAAAAAGCCCTCCACTGCACGGACTGAAGTGGGCGTGGAGACGCCGTCGCTGTGGGTAGCGCGCCCTTCTTCTTGGGCAGCGCGCTCGAGCTCGCTCGACTCGGTCATTTCGCGGCTGCTTGGTGGCAATGACCAATGATCAATGACGTCCGTCGAGCGTGAATGAATGTACGGTATCTTACCGAATCAGATCTGATAATTGCTCCACCGAAATGAAATGAAAATGATGGGCATCGAGTGCCCATCGGGTGCCCTCCGAGCGATCGCAGCAAGACGCTGCAGCTATCTTGATCGACGGAGGACATGTACAAGGCTATAATGACTTGCTATCGAATGACCACCAGAGCCTGCCACCAATTGCCCCAATTGACGCGACCTCGGAACAAGCGAGAACGGACATCTTGTCTTATCGGGCGAGTGACCATGATGGGTCTTCGCTGCTGTCCACGAGATCGATTGGTCGGCGCTTGGCCGACGCTTGACCGCCCACCTTCTGCGACAGAGCATCGGCTTCAACATCCACCATCGCGTAAAATAGCGAAGTGGTGGCGCCCAGCAAGAAGGAAAAAGAAGGCTTCGTCGCTCGCACACGTGGAGACGGCGGCAGCGAGCAAGCCCTGCCTGCCTGCCTGCAGCGCGACGCGGAAGAGCAGTCGAGCAGGGGAAGCTCCATCTCGGTGCGCGTATTTATCGAGGAGAAACAGCGTCGTCGCTGGGTTTCGTCAGTGGCAAATGCAAGCGCCGGACAAATGGTGGCGCGTTTGACCTGTTCGTTCGCGACACAATACACGCACGCGTAGATACATAGGGAATCTGTTTTTTGCAGCCAATCGGCGCGCGCTTCAGTTGAGTACATACATTTCCCTGTGGTCGCGCCCATACAAGAACCAACAAGAACCAAGTGAAGAACCGTTATTTTCTCAAAAATGCGAAAAATCAGATGGGAAAATCGCTCTAGCGGATTACTGCATCTTTTTGTACTCCTCGTCAGGTGAGACTCGTTGGCTCGCCATTCTTCCTTTGGCATCGGCAGACACAGACGCTCAAGTTCAGCCAGCACCCACCACCAGCACCACGACCACAGCCCATGGTGACGCAGGACGACTCCAACAGCAAGAAGCCGCAGCGAACCAGCCCCGACTGCAGTGCGCCCGAGCACAAGCGCGTGCGTCTCAGCCCGCCCATGCTGCCACAGGCGACAGCCATGCCGACCTCGCTGCCTCCACTGCCGCCGCTTAGGAACTTCACAGCTCAGACACGCAAAGCCGCCGCCTCTTCGCCTCCGCCCGCTGTCAGCAACGCGCCCAAGCTGGCGGAGCTGCGGCGCAAGTACCTCGAGGACATCGCCATGGTCATCCAGGAGCTGCAGACCGTGCTCACCTTCTGCCCCGGGTCGGCGTGCCCCGAGTCGCCCGTGGACCCGTCGGTCGTGCTCAAGCTCGTGCGCACCGTGCAGACGCTCGAGAAGCTGCGCTCGCTGCTGCTCATGAACCCGACCAGGCTGCGGCGGGTGTCGCTCGCCCAGCTGGACACAGTCGAACAGCAGATCAAAACGAACCTGCTGCCGCTCGCGACGCTGTTCCGCAGCTTCGACGGCGAGAAGGCGGGCAGCAAAGGGCAGGCCAAGGCCCGAGCAGCGTCACCTATTGCCAGTAGCAAGAACCAAGTGAAGAACTGTTATTTTCTCAAAAATGCGAAAATTCCATTGGACATCTCACGCACACATTCCTGTAGCTTCACCATTGCAATCTTAATCTTTATCCCCCAGGTCAAAATCCTACCCGTAGACATGGCTACATCCTGCCGGTAGGATTGAGCTAAGATAAATTTATATAGAAATTTGTATGGAATAACATATGTAGTGCATAGAGAGATCATCACAGCATCTCACCAAGCGTGGAAGATAGTCTCTGACACTGGAGCTGCATGTTGTTGAGCGTTGCCTTTGCCGATTCCCTCGAAGAAGAATAGGGCGCCAGCACCACGGCAGCGAATATAGCCCTCAATCAAACGAACTGCAACGTCATGGCATAATACGCACAACGTTTCATATTAAAGCGTGACCAACAGCAAATACCCACAGGTAGCGATTACCCAGTGCACCAAGTCAACAAAGTAACAAAGCCAACTTAGCGATCACGATGACCGCCGGAGTGATGGTAGCGTCAGTGATCTCTCCACACAGAAGGAGGACACACAGTATCACCGATTGCGCTGCTATCAGTGCTTTGAGAAAGCGGATCACACAATGCAGTACACACCCCACAGTCTCACTGAAATCAGTATGCCGAGTAGGAGGCATGAGGCTTCGATCACTGTGGCAATGATCTTCACGACGCCGACCACGGTATCACTCACAAACACGAAGGACAATTGGGAGAAGCACTTTCGCGGTTGGCCGATACTCTAGCGATTCGCTACCATTAAGAAATATTAAATGAACGGCGCGATTACCTTCTGGTGCATTCCCCGCATTGGTCAACTGATTCGCCATTGCTTTTCGGAAGGAAACGGGTGCTTGGACTTCGTAAATGCGTTTGAGGATTGAGGTTAGGGGGGGGGGGAGAAGGCAACTTGGAAAGTGAGAGCAAGGCATGGTGGGTGTGTCTTCAGGAGCTCCGGGGGCCTCGGGCTGCGACGTAGCCTGTTACATGCCACTGGTCTCTCGCGATCTAAACTCTAAATTCCTAGTCTCGAATGGCTCCCTTGAAGAACAACCTGTCAAGTTTTTGATTTCTAGGCGCTTTGAGGTCGCCTAAACAACCCGCAAAGCCTGGCAACGACAAGGAAGTACTTGTGACCGTCTAGATGATCCGCACGACCTGGCATCGATAAGATGCTTTGGGGCCGCCTAGACGAACAGCAGGCTTGGCAACGAGAAGCAAGCACTAACGGTCTTGAAGCTGATGAACCGTGTAGTGTATAACAGTTGTCGTGCCCAAATATTCGTTTACACTGAATTCCATGATTGCACTCATTTGTCCGCTCCACTTTTCCTTCGATTCCCCCCCCCCCCAGGGTGAGTCCTCACCGTAATTCGTGTCCCTCGCTCGATTGACGTTTTGTGAACACCAACATAATATTCTGCGGGGTACCACAAAGCTAACGACTCGCCATGGTTCACATCCGAGAACCCATGAAGCATGAAGCGGTACTCGCAGTTCGTTGTATTTTCGTTGGCTTAGGGTGGAGCCACATTGCGTACATCATGGCACACCAAGACGTCGCTGCGCTAATCGAAGAACTCCGCGAAATGACGTGTTACGCACTGCCTGCCTCCAGCTTCACGCTGTATTTAGCGAAAGGTGGACCCAGGAACGCTTGGCTACAGAGCACCAGCACGAGTATAAGCGAATGGAAAGGCACCGGCTCCCACTGCTGATTCAGGAAATGCTGACGGAAGAGAACAAACTGAGTGGGAGCTGCCGCCTGGGAGACCCCGCGCTTGGACGTACAGGCGAGATTTCGCGTGATGCCCACGTCCTGGTCGTGCTGGAGAAAGATGTCAGAGCGCGTATTGTGAGCTGGCTGGTTGAACCGTCATGTGTAGACGCGTACCTGCCCCCCAGAGAGCGATACCAAAAACTATTGGCATTGAAGAAAAACATTTGACAAGATCCCTATTAATATAAAAAATTAAGAGTAATTGGGCTTCTCGAATTTATGTTTAGTAGCTTACCAAACTTGGTCGGCTCAAAGCGCCATAATCATCAGAGGAGTCTTTGCTGATAGTGATTTGTGCAGCGACGATTGCTCTAACAGCGCGGAACATGTTAGACGCAAGGAAGAATACCAATACAATTTTTAGAACCGTTTAAAAACTCAATGCACTGGTTTGTCGGTACTGGCTATTGCTCTTGCCCGCTCCTCTTAAAAAAAACTTCTAGCTGCAACAATCAAATAGAGTAGCCTTTACTCGATTCCTGCTCGTACGCTAGCAAAAGTTTGGTTAGACTTTAGTGGGTGAAAACAGTAAGCCTCACGCTCCACGTTGAATCGAGCAATACCAAACATTCGTTGTCGAGGTCTTGCGGAATACATTTTACAAAGACCCATTCCAATGAACCTACTCATGCACACAAGGGTTTCACACTGAGATGCGTATTCTAACACTTAAAACACGAGATTCGACAAGTCAACTTCACTCCACGAAAAGTACCATTTAATCCTTCTCGATTTCGTAGACTTTCGACTCGCGGTAATGGGGGGGGGGGGGGTGAATTATACATGCTAAAGCCGAGTAATTCGTTTTGTAGGCGCGTGATTCGTAACCTCGCCCGAATCTATTTTACATGTTAATCAAGCGGACCTTCGGATGCATCGCTTTGCAAAGCGAGGTTATCTCACACTGCATACATTGCCTCTCTCTCTATCAACCACAGCTTCAAGGTGCCTTTGGTTTGTTGCATTTTTATCGGTTCAAACCACTTCGAACCAAACCACGAAATCGTCTCGAGCTTGGTTCACTTCACAAACCAACCAAACCACAAAAAGTAGTGTTGGGGCCGCTCGGGTTTTGTTTGCGTCTAAACTTAGATTACGCTGACCAAGGATTCGCCCAATTTCAGCCAATCGGCCTCACTTCAAGCACTTGCCCTCGCTGACCTGCTTGCAGTCTTCGATCAGCGCATGTGACCGTCAGCCGCTCTTTAGTCTTCAGTCACAAAGGAAATCCTCGGAAGGCATCCACAAACCAGTCCAAATGACTGGCAGCCCCGCCGTTGTCGTGAAGGCGGTCGAGGGCTTCTTCGCCCCCAAAACCGCGGCTGCAGACGAGCTGTCGCTCTTCAGGCGGTTCGAGCGGGTCCCTGCATCCTGGGGCGCCTTCCAGCTACAGCTCGAGCGGCTGCAGCTGGACAGGAGCTCCGACGCCCCTCGCAACGTCAAGGTGCTCTACTTGGTGCGGCACGCGCAGGGCTACCACAACGTGGCGGAGCAGAAGTACGGCGTCGGACGCTGGGAGGACGAATTGGCGCGCTCGGACGAGTTCCTGGACCCGGATCTGACACCGATCGGGGTGGATGACACCAAGATCAAGGGCCCACCCAGCGTCAAGGCCGAGATGGATCGAGGCATGCCCAAGATCGAGAGGGTCGTCGTGTCCCCGCTCTCGAGGGCGATCCAGACGGCGCAGACCTTCTTCACCAAAGACCAAGTTCCAAACAAGCCGCTCCTGTGCATGGAGAACTGCAGGGAGATGCTCGATGGATACACTTTCGACAAGAGACGTCCGCTGTCCGAGATCAAGCGCAAGTTCCCAGACGTCGACTTCTCGTTGATCGCCCACGAGCAGGACGAGCTGTGGTCGCCCTCGCACCACGAAACAGACGACGAGATCCGCGAGCGAGCGAGGAAGTTTCTGTCGGAGCTGTTCGATGCGGTGCCCGAGCGCTACGTGGTGGTGGTGTCGCACGTCTGCTTCATCCAGGCTGTGTGCGCCGTCACCATGGAGTCCCCGATCCAGTTCCGCCCCGACAACTGCGAAGTCGTGCCGCTGGTACTTGAGGCCACATGACCGCAGCGATCCCTTGGCAGCCGGAAATTCACTGTAGCGAATGGGCCGCACCAGCTCCTTTTTAACTTTATCCACAGCACAGACAGTTTGCCTTCACTTCATATTCGTTCTCTTCCGTTTTGAGGCTGGTCAACGCCGTCCGTCCATTGTGACTCTTCGCTGACTTAGCGGTTCCCGCGGCGGATCCACGCCGAGCAACTCGGCAAATATCGAGTCGAATGCAACGGAGAAGACCATGGGCAGTCTGCTGAGCAAGTCACCCCCAGCTCCGCCTGCGCCGGAGCAGAAGCGGATCCTGTCAAATGGCAGCGAGGCCAAGTCGCCGAACGCAGCTAGCGGAGAGCCGCTGTTCCTCGACGAAGTGAAGGTCGAGCCGGCCGTCTGGAGCGAGGAGAGCCTCTGTCGGACGATTCAGCGCTTCTTCGGACTGCTACCAGACTCACCGGTGCGCTGTATCAATTCACTCAGTCACTGCATAACGAATGCTAACCATAGAGTCTCGCTCTGGGCGACTAGGGAGAAGCCCTGAAGAAGGAGCAGCAGTATCCGATGTTCAGACATCGCTCAGCGTACGATCTGCAGTCAATTGCTTGGGTATTAGAGCTGGGAACGTGCTGACAAATTGCTTTACAATTTTGTGCAGAGCGTTCGTGTTCAATGTGGGAGCCCGCGCAGGTGCCATCCTGGTGATTCAACGGATCTACCGACGATATCGACGAATGCGAATCTGGCACGAGGTGAGCGACCACATGCTGCAGCTTGCTCGGGACCGACTGGCGGTCCAGCGAGCTCAGGAGCAGGAAAACATTTCGGCCGCCAGCTTTCGGCTGCTGCTGGTCGAAGGGTTCTCAGCCAGCAAGGTTTGCATCTCGGGGGCTCTGAAGACGATCCAGCTGCGACTCGTGCTGAACACCGAGGCGGGAGAGTGCTATCTGACGTGGGCGCCGTCTCGGAAGAAGAAGCCGCGGATTAATTTGCGTGAGTATCGCACAGTACGTCGATGGCTGCAAGGCCACTGAGTTATTGACTTATTGTACTTAGACGACATCGAGCAGGTGATCCCAGTTCGGAAGGAGGGAAACCCCGAGGCTCCGCGGTTGTCGAAGAAGGTGAGCCACCGCCGTGGGATAATTATTGTATGTCGCAGCTATCATCGTGGCCGGGTTGTGCTCGAGCTAGCAACCAAGGGGGAGCGGAACATTCTGCTGCAGGGCTTCCAACGACTTCTGAGCGAGATGATCTCGACAGAGCCGACTCTGGACGACGTCGGAGCTCTCCGCAATCAGCACCCGCGGCGCCAAAGTGTCATCGAGTTCTTCAGCACTTCAGAGGAGCCACTGCCTGCCACCACGGAGGCGAGTTCCCACGTGATCGTGACCAGTTTGTCCCCACGGAGAGGATCTGTCGCTGTCTATCGTCCAGAGCCGCTCCTGCCACCTGCCTCCAATGATCTTCCTCCACAAGATTCTTTCATCATGGCAGGCTCAGTCAGACCGGATGCCAAGTCCATCGAGCATTTTTACCAGACCCGCTTCGACGAGTCGCCCGACAACGTCATCTCCATCCCGTCCCAGCCATCGCGAAGATCCAGCAGAGGTATCGAAGCCCGACACTAGGAAGGTCCGTAGTGTGATCTGGATTGAGTGCAGCCATAACTTAAATGCTACTAAGTATTCACGCGTTGCAGAGATTGTCGGTGCTCATCTATTGAGTTTCTCTAGTCGACCTTGGTATACTTGACGTTCACGGGGAAGTTCTTCCCGTCTCGATTGCTAAAGCTCGGGCTCTGCAGTGGTACAAACCAGTACGGGAGCTCGCGCAACGTGCCAAACACCTCCTGGAAGTTACGCAGGATGCCCACGTTGTAGTAATTGATGTACTCGGGGTCGTCGCGCTTCTCGCAGTACTCGAGCGTGCTGTAGTTATTGGCCACAAAGTACAAGTGCATCACGTAGAAGCACGCCAGCGCCAGTCCTAAGCAAGTGCTGCTGAAGAACACGCACACAGCCTACAATACAACACACAACCAAAGTCAGCAAAGCCAGACAAAATCTCTCTCCAAAGCTGCCGAACGGACCTGCAAGTGTGGATCAAACAGCCCGAGCTTGCCGAACAGGTAGAGCGTGGCTGCGCGATCCAGACTCTCAGCCAGTGCAAAGCGGAACAAAAGGCTGCTCTGGTACAAGCACGTGGCCGAGCTCCAGCCCAGGAACTGCACGAAGAACTTGTAGTTGAAGTATCCGATGCACCTGCACAGCCAAAAGTTGCTGTCAACTTCAACTTGCCACATGTGTCCTCCTCTTTGTCCAGCAAGCTTTTCAAATTTCACGCACTTGTTGATGTAGACGCAGTGATGGTCCATCTTGAGAACGCAGCGCCGGCACGTCGAGCAGTGGTGGGTCCGGTCGGGCTTGAGCGCGCGGCACTTGCGACACGTGCGCACGCCGCCGTTCATCTTGCTCTCCACCTGCGCGTCGTCCGCCGGCTGCCGCTGCAGCTCCAGAAGCTGTTCCTTGCTCAGCGTGCGGCGTGGCAGGAACGAGTCGCGGGAGCGCAACGTCTGCGTCAGCGACGCGCACAGCAGGAGCGTCATCACGTGGAAGAGCAGCAGCTGCCACGGGGACGCGCCGCCCGCCAGCACGCGGCTCTGCGAGAAGGCGACGAAGGACGCGTACAGGTACAGGATCACCCAGACGATCACGCACGGCAGCACGTAGCGCAGCGGCTTGGGCGCCCGCCACTCGCAGCAGCACCCCATAATGGCGTTGCCAAGAAAGATTAGGGGTGACGTGCACGATGTGTATCAATTTTTATTTGAGGTGGTGCACATAAGGTACCCATTTCAAACCGCTGAGAACAATAACGAAGAAACGGCGCAAAAGGCAAGTACAGGACCCGCGCCATGATCCCTCCTGTGAAGCTGGAGCCCGCCGCGACTGCAGTGACAATAGCCCCCACGCCCATGCAGACGGAAACGCGTGTCGATAACCAGAAGGCGGACGCGGTCGCGGCGCTGGAGATCGCACTGCAGCCGCCCGAGACGTGGTACAAGGATCAGTTCGGCCGCAAGGCGACGTTCGAGCTGCGCGTGCGGCGGCGCTCGAGGCTCAGCTGCGCCCAGTGCGCGGCGCAGCGGCTGCTAAGCGTACAGCTGCTGTATGAGAGCGGGAAAGTGGTGGAGAAGCAGGAGATCCTCCACGTCATGGCGGGCCAGTGCCTCAACCAGAACGGGGAGAGCGCGCTCGCTGTTCGCATTGCCGAGGTGTCCAAGAACCACCTCAACCAGGTGAGTAACATGAGTACAAATTCATATTATTTCTTTCAGTATTTCATTACTAACTTGTTTTTTTTTCGTGTTTTTTTATTATTGTTGTAGCGGTTCCGGGTGGAGATTGCGGTGCCGAGGTGTCGTGGCTCATGTGGCTACAAGACGTCGGTGGTGTCGGACCCAGTGCTGGTCTTATCGAAGAAGAAGAAGCGCCCAGTCAAGCAGAACGCGGAGACTGAGTCGCCAGCAAAAGCGAAGAAGGCGAAGCGCGCGACTGTGCAAGGAACGCCGAACCGAAAGCTGTCGAGTGACGAGTCGCCCGACAGCTCGTCGCAGTCGTCGTCCACTGTCACGGGTAACGTGACGGCGGTGATAGCAGAGATGGAGGGCTTGATGCCGCCGCAGAACTCGGCGTCATTGGCCCCGTTTACGCCTGATACGCCGAATTTGTGCTTGTGGGCGAACGCAGCCTTCGATCTTCTGTACAAGCTGCAGTGGCAGCGCGTGCCTACTAGTTCTGGGGATAAACCCGGGGCGAACCTCGATGAGATTTTGGCCCAAGCATTGTCGAAAGCGTACAAGTGTCCATCGTGTCAAGAGACGTACGGACAAGTACCAGCTCACCGAGACGACTGCGACCTGAAACTGCTGCTGGATCAAGGAGGTGCGTGCCCCTTATCTATCAATGTTAGGACAATGCTCTGTGTGTTGATTTCTGCATTGGTGGTGGGTGTATTTATCTAGGACAAACTGACCCACAATCGACCGGGCGTGGAAACGATTTTCAAGGACACCATTCTCTTCATTGGTCGGCGGAAAAGCAGTCAGAGTGGCCGGACCCGCCTAAGGTCATGTACAGTGGCGGCGACATCACGCCGAAGGTCCAACCGTCCCCGTACAACCTATCACAGGATCTACTTCGGTTATCTGGACGCCAAGGTGGTGATACTCAAGTACCCGCAAATGGGTTCGATGCGGCAAGCATGAACATTAACTCCTGGAAAGACTACGCCTCGATTTCCAAGCTACTTTACAGGTATGCGCTATAGGGAACCATTGAATGTATGATGCGCACTAACACCCCCATTTTTGTTTTGCTATTGAGCAGCACCTCCTATCTCGATGGAAAGTCACCACAAGCCGGGGTGGCACTCAGCCCTACATTACAATGGACGGGGGTATTGCCACCAGTGGGAACTCTGTCCCCAGGGTTTCCAATCCTTCCTAGCGCAGCGAAGACCACACAAGCGGAAGGACAGCATGGCGTGTCATCGGAACGGTTCTCCGCGTTATTGGCAGCTACAAAAGGTATGTCTGCCGATGCAGCCGATCTGTTCCGAGAAAGCGAAGCAGCACTACAAGGGGATGGAAATATCGTGAAATCGCTCAGTAATTTAAGTGTGAGCGACCTTATGCGACCAAACACTGGAGACAACGTCGGAATCGAAGCTCGCGCCGGGTACAGACCGATTTCTTTGTCGGCGTTACTGTCTGGGGATCCACCGCCGATAGACCTGAGTTTGGAAGCAGGGGTGCAAGTCGTCTTGGCGTCCGATTTTCAAGGCTGTGGATTTCCAGCTCTCGACGCCTCTTTAACCCTCCTAGGCTTCTACCATTTATTAACTGAAACGGTAAGTTTGGCGGACCTGGTCCCAGCCGCTGTGGTTTCTTCTTGCGAGCTCACTCTGACATGTATGACCATATCGTGTTGATAGAGCGACAGCCCTGCAGAACTACGCTTCACGCCAAACATGTTTCCGTTACCTGACGAAATGCTGCGAGAGCTGGAAAATACCATTTCGGAGTGGATGCAAAAGTCAAACATTTGCTGCCGGCGCGAGGCCATCCAGGATAAGCCAGAAGATTCGTTGGTTCGCTTGAAGAGCGTGGTGTTGCACCAGGTGGTACGGTAGCGTGGTTTGCTTACACCTGCAGTGCATGAATATTTATCACAGCTGCGACGGATATTTAGCTAAGGAAGTTCAATTTGAGTAAACATCGAACTGTGTAGAAGGCCAAAACAGGACACAGATCGCACCGCTTGCGGATAGCGATGGTCCGTTGTTCGCTCCTTAAATTGTTTATTTTTCAGTTTGTTGGGAGTATTGTAAGCTGATATGACGCTGGTTCACTCCGTGTTTGCTTGCCGACGCCCAAGTCAACAACACAAGGATACTCATACCGGACTGCCCATATAATGATCCAAAACCCTCTATTGCTGGAGGATTGATTCTGTTAATGATCTCGCACTCATCGCCGAAAAAAAAAGCTGCATTTGCCGAGAAAGCTGTCTCACGAGTTGCCAGATCCATGCACGGCCAAGGAATGGCAAAAAGATTATATCATCCCTTTGCTTTAACACATTGTACTGTAAAAAATGTGATTTTGTCGTACAAAAAGCGAAGTACAGCCCACGAGTGCGTTTCCTGCAGAATCCGCAGTATAGATACAGCTTTGGGAAATCCTATGATCCATCGCTCGAAAACCAGTACGTTTGTTCAAACTAAAGAGTCTCGAAATTGTTGCAGGGTGAGCCTAATGGATAAACACTGTATTCGTTCTCCAGCGTAGCGTGTTCTTTCAAATAGCCCAAATTATAGTAAGGTTTACCCCTACTGGAGTACCTTTGTAGCGAATATATTATAACGAATTTTTACCGAATACAAGCCCTGTATTTATTAAAAGTTCGGGGGTGGAAATGACTTTGCAATCTAAAAGAAATAGAAGCGCTGTATCAAATAGAAGCCCGGATTACTAAATAGTTTAATACAGACCCGGGCTACATCACAAAAAACTAGCAAAAACTTATGAATGAAATACCTGTGTGAGAAGGCAAGTGAGGCCCATAAAGATAGTCTTTCGAGAACAAAGCATATTCTGTCACACAAGCCGATGCGAAGACCCGAAGCTTGATGAGCGCAGTGGCGAGCGCTCGAAGAACACTTGAGAGGAAGTTGGAAAGTTGAAAAGTGATTGATTGATCCGTTAGTCTAACGTCGGTGCGCCGCCGCCGCGCAACCAGTAGTTCTTGGTGACTAGGACACACAAACAAGTATCCAGGTCCCATCCTAAAGTCTATCAATCTCAAATCCTAGATCAATCCTTATCTACCAATGAAAACCTACTAATCCTATTCGTAGCTTGGCCAAAATTTGCGACTTGCGTCCCATAATCAAACTCTGGCTGGAAAACTGGATTGTTGCACATCTCAATGATTTACAACCAATGAGGGCGCTCGAATGTCCATGTTTACGCGTCCCATAATCAAGTTTACTTTTCAGACCAGCCAATAGGATAGCATGTAATGAATATAAACCATACATCCCCGTATTACGCTGTACAGCGTAAACTGAAGTCTGTGCAGCAGCACTTGACGTGGGAGTCCTATGCCATCTCATTGGCAGACGGACGTCCACGTCACATATTCGATTTCGATCACGTTTGTAGGTAAAACAATACTCTCCACTTACAATGGTGTTATTTTCCTATCTCCATTCAATGTGTATCCACTACTCAAGCAAGTGGACTAAGCAAAAAGACGATTCAATAGACTCAGGTGGGTTGTTTACCTCGGCGATCTAGCAGCTAACCTACGATGATGCACATGTTCGACTTCATCTCGCACACCTATGGTATCGTTTATCGGTTAGTCCGTTCTGTATTCCATAAAATAGAAGCCCTACCCAAATAGGAACCCTCTCGTTAAAGCCGATCAATTGTTTGGGGGCTTAAATAAATAGTCGACCGGGTCTTATTCGATAAAATCCGTTAGTCAAGGCGGCCATAGGCTCGGGGAAGTCCAATCTACACGAGTTTCGCTTTATATCGTGTTAGATCAGGTACACAACCTTTGTGACCTTTAAAGCTTCAAAAGACTTTACGAGCTCTTCCGTGCTTCAGAGCAACCATCCTGTATAACCTTACGCGTAAATTGAAAATGGCAGGCCTCCAGAACCTTAACATGGCAATTCTTGCCTATCTCTATAACATTCTGCTTTTGCAGAAGCATGCGATCCCGTCCAGATCGCCGATACGCATCAGTGATGCCATCACCCCTGTCCTAAGGCCCAGTCTTATTATAATATACATATCTCCCCGCAATCGCGGGACGAGAGTGGGACGAGTTCGGTCATTGCCAGGACCTCCAGCAGCCCGACAGTGTGTTAGAGATGCAGCCCGATACTGTACATTTGCCTTCCAATTTGATGTATCCCGCGACCCGCGCCACACAACATCCCAGCAGGGGGTGTCGTCCCCAAAGCATCCCGCTCCGACCCGCAACCAAGAGCTCTGATTGGTCCCATCCCGCATCCCGCTAGATACAAGACTCGGCCTAAGCGAAGTTTTGTCCTAAGCAAATTTCTGTATGAGTCAATACAGAAATTTGCTTAGGACAAAACTTCAATACTATTGACCAATGAGAGGGCCACATTTTTTTTCGACATATGTTTGATGCTAAACTGCTGTGCTAACCTCGCTAATCATAGACGGATGGCGAGCACATTGACCGAAGGACATAACATAGTTCGCACCAATACACAGAAGGTATACACGTATCCAAGGCAGCTCGAGCACGAAGTAAATGACTATAATCGCACGATATATGCAGATAAACGCGTCGCCGAGCACATTCTTCGAGTCCGATGAATTCGCCTAATTACTAAATTTTAGAATCTAATCAGCAGCTAACCCTAACGTTTAGAACAGGACAGGGGCGATACGGTAACGGTCATAAGTCATGACTCATGACAACCGTTTTTCTGTGAAATCACGTGTCGAAACATACAGCACAGTACTGTACCGTATTACTACTAGTATCTTTTTCATGCGACTAATACACTGAGTACTTTCATGCGATAGGGCTCAATACAAAACCAATGTATTTTATATAAAATATATAATTCTTGTACGAGGGTGCTTGCTTTACAAATGCTGTTCACTTTGCTTTTTACTCTCCAGCATCCAAGCGCTAAAGCACATCCAATCCCCCTCTGCAACAACCCGTGCGTCTCTTCACCTTTACCGTCCTCGCGGTTGCTGTGCTCACAAGTGGCAACGTCGTCTCCGCTGTTCAGCAGGAGCAAGCCGTGGTCTCCAACGTTGACACTCCCGCCCTGGATCGCTCGCTCGCTAGTGTCCAGTATGACAATGGCGCTAAGCGATCGCTGCGGACCCACGACACGCTGAATGAGAGTGACGCAGAGGAGGAATGAAGATTTCTCGAAAAATTCAAGTTTTGGTTGTGGTTCAAGAAAGGCATGAACCCCAAGAAAATGTACAAGTATCTGGGGCTCGAGGGTCTTGGCCAGGACGCGTACAAGAACAAGAACTACCAGACGTACCTCGACTTTTCCGCTTACTGGAGAAATCACAACTAAGAGTCGTGCGGTCTTCTAGGGCAAAGTGATCCCAAAACCTGGTTGCTAGCGCGCATTCCACAAGATGGCTACATTACGTTAATCACACATAATGTATCTATCCCATCTCAACCTCTCGTATTTCCATACTCCATTCCGTTTCCCAGTTCTTCATTTCCGCCCCAAAAGTCAATAAAACAGCAGCACCGGGCACCTCCTCTTGCCATGGGAAAGCACGACTTCCTGACGCCCAAAGCCATCGGCATCCGCATGAAGGTGCGTCCATGTCTCCTCCTGACCCTCCTACATCGCTGTACTTATATCTCCGCGCTCTCCGCGCCCCCATACAAGCCGCAAACCCCTCACTCATCCATTATGTGTGTCAATCCCTCGCTAAGGCCAAAGGGCTGCAGAAGCTGCGGTGGTTCTGCCAGGTGTGCCAGAAGCAATGTCGGGACGAGAATGGCTTCAAGTGCCACACGACGTCCGAGGCACACCAGCGCCAGATGCTCATCGTGGCCAACGACCCGGACAAGTTCATGAGCGGCTACAGCGAGCTCTTCGAGGAGGCGTTCCTCGAGAACTTGAGGCGCCGCCACGGCACCAAGCGGATGCGCGCCACGCACGTGTACAACGAGTACATCCAGGACAAGATGCACGTCCACATGAACGCGACGCAGTGGGAGACGCTCGGCAGCTTCGTGCAGTACCTGGGGCGCACGGGCAAGTGCGTGGTGGACGAGACGGAGAAGGGCTGGCACATCCAGTACATCGACAGAGACCCGCGCGCGATTGCGCGGCAGGAGGAGCTGGAGAAGAAGAAGAAGGCCGAGCTGGACCACGAGGAGAGGAACCGGCAGTTCATCGCGAGACAGCTAAAGATCGCCAGCGAGAAGGAGAAGGAGGGCGCAGCGGACACGCAGCAAAGACCCACCAAGCTGCAGCGAGGAGAGAACGGGGAGAAGATCAAGATGGCGATTGGCTTGAAGGCAGCTGGCAAGAAGGAGAGTGGCTTGAAGAAGGCTGCGGGGTTCGGTGATGTTGCTTCGAGTGTGTTTGAGGCGGTGGATAGAGGAGATGAGAAGAAGGAGCGAAGCGAGAAGAACCGGGGCGATGAGGTCGACAACAAGCGCTCTGGGAAGAGACACGCTGTAGACGCGATTATGGAGGAGGAAGAGCGCCGCAGGAAGGAGAAGAGTCGACGGCTGGAGGACGAGTCGAAGCGACAGTGGAAGGAGAACTGGGTCACCACGGGCATTGTCGTCAAGGTGGTGAACAAGAAGGTGGGCGACGGCCAGTACTACAAGTGCAAGGGCGTGGTCAAGGACGTGGAGGACAAGTTCTGCGCCACTGTGGAGCTGCTCGACTCTGGGGACGTGCTGCGGCTGGACCAGGACGACCTGGAGACGGTGATCCCTAAGCTCGGACGAAAGGTCAAAGTTGTGAACGGACTCGGCCGAGGGTGCATCGCGAAGCTGCTCGACATTTCCGTGGACGACTTCTGCGCGCGCATCCGGATCGACTCGGGCTCGCACAAGGGCGAGATCCTGGACCGTGTAGAATACGAAGACATTTGCAGACTAGCCGACGAATGGAGCGCTGGCCCTCTGTGCGAATAAAATACACAGCAGCTATACCTCTTGATATTATCCACCCGGGACGTCCTGCGCGAGAATACTCATGGGGACGAAGGAGACCGACCTGATCGACACAAAGACACAGCCATCAGCTCTGTGAACCTCAAAGGTCTCAACTCAGCTCAACGCACCGCTCTCGTTCGTCTGCTTGGTCTCGACGTCCTGCATCTCCTCGTCCTCCTCCTGGCGCTGTTTCTCCTTCTCCTCTTCCTCCTCCATCATCGCGTCTTCGTCCAGCGTGGCCTTGAGGTTCTGAATGGTGTTCATCAGCAGCGCGAACTGCTTGGAGCGCAGGTCCAGCTTGCCGTCCACGGCCTCGATGGCCGCCGTGGCCTCCTCAAGGCGGCGCTTCTGGGTCTCGATCTCGGCCGAGATGTCCCGGCGCGACGGCAGCTCGTTGATGACACGCGCGATGGACTCGTACTCCTCCTTGTAGGCGCGCACCGTCTTCTCCACGTGCACCTTGACCTTGAGCTCCTCGATCTCGCGCGTGACGCGGCCGATGGACGTGTCGATCTCAGCGTTGAGCGTCTCGTACTCCTCCAGCTCACGGTCGCACGTGTAGTTCCAGATCTCCGTCTTGTTGGCCTCGAACTCGAGCTGCTCCACCTCCCAGAAGAGCGCGTCCAGCTCCGCGCGGCACGTGGCGTCGTCCACGGCCTCGTCCGACAGCATCGACACGAGCCCCAGCATCGTCTCGGCGCACTTCTTGAGCCCCGTCTTGCCCACGGTGCTCGTGCGCGTCAGCAGGCGCCGCCGGATCACGCTGTCTACGGGTTCATGTGTACATACAAAGGAGAGAGGTTAGCAGAGCGGTGGTGCAGAGAGAGGAAGGAGGAGCGGAGGAGGCGCACCATCGTCTGCCATTTTTTGTCTCGTGTTCTGTATGTGGTGTGGATAATACGCTATCTGTCGAAAACCAATTTTCGACACATGTCGAATTGCTATCGCTTACATGATTCGAGTTAGCAGCACTATTCGTTTAAATGTAGTTTGCATCGTTCTCTATTACAGTGGGCATGAAACACTACACGTCATATCCTTAATACTTGGACAATCTTCCTACTCGAGCGGAAGTAGAGGCGTATCATCGTTCCAGGACCGATCCAAAGACTCATTGCCACCTGCATGGCGACATATATCGTGAAGTACGACGAAGTGCCACGAAAGACGAAAACAAGTGCACGTTGAAGTTGGAATGGCGTTGCTGGGCTAAAAGTGTCCTCGTTAGAATGAAGCACGGCAGTTGGGCATTTTTGCTGCTGCTGGGCCAATGTGGTTCGGCGTCGCGCCGCCCAGTCCGTCGTCGCGTGTGTCTCGCAAGGACGTGCACCCGCCATTGTGTGCGTGCGCGCTGCATCGCCTGGAGCGCGAGAAGCGCCTTGACGCGGATCGACTGCATGCTCAGCAGCAGTCGCCACGCCGAGCAGCTCATCAAGCGCATCAGCCGACCACGTCTGGGGCTTTGAGCTCCAGACAACGAGGAGTTCACCACAGTGATAAGGCAATTGCCACTCCGCGACGACAAACTCAGAGACCAAGAGAGGGCACAAGAGGAGGAGAGCGGGCACGGGACAAGAACCAACCCCCTAAGAACGAGGAGCGGACCTTGAAGGACCAACAAGCGCGACCTGAACACGGCGAGGAGCACAACGCTGGAGAACGAACGGACGGCGATCAACTGCTACAGTTAGTGGAGGGATGTCATCTTGAAGCAGTCCGTGATAACGGAGAAGGTGTCGGAAATCCGCAACAACCACGAAATCTGATGCAAGATTCAACTAAAACGAGCGAAGTGCGACTTCCGGGTACCAGCCATCGACCGCGAACAGGACAGACAATGTCGGTGCTTGTAGAAAACCAGGCTGATACCGGGTACGAAGTGTTGTTGCTGCTTGCTACCTCGGTGTCGAGTTGATGTTTTTGTTTTGCATGCCACAGACCACTACCGGTCACTCCACAGCTGACTTCGCGCTCGCGCCGACCATCGCTGCACCGAGCTACGCAGTCACCGCGATCAGACGTCGGCGGTCTTGAAGAATGCAACAACTCGAGCAGCGAGTGGTCGTCAGCTCCAGCGCCGTTCGTCTCTCTCCATCCAGAGCATCTCGTGGGGCACGTCGCGAGTGTTTGCGCCCTGATAGCGCACGACGATCGCTTCATTGTGTCGTGCTCCGTGGACGGATCGGTCAAAGTGTGGTCGCAAGCCACGTTCGAGTGCCTTCACACCATCTACGGACACGGCGATGCAGTATCTTGCATCGACTTGAACACTCGCTGGCTGGTTTCAGGCTCGCACGACAACACCTTGCGTCTGTATGACTGCACAACTAGTGCCTTCCGCCTTCTCCATATCCTCACGGGCCATTCAGGTCACGTAACGCAAGTACGATTGCCTTCAGCACTTCCTCGCCATATCATCAGCTGCTCCGACGACTGCACGCTGCGTCTGTGGAATGCTGAGCTCGGGCAGTGTGCCTGCGAGCTCCGAGCCCACCACTCGCGCGTAACCTGCTTCGACGTCCAGCCCGACCATCTCTGTTCAGGAGCCGCGGATGGCTCCGTTTGCTTTTGGGATCTCCGCTCTATTATCAACAATCCTGAGCATTCGTCGCACCAACGCGTGACGTGTTCCAGGATATATTACGCCCACAAGACCACAGTGCAATGCATCGTTGACATGGGCAGCAGCAGAGACGCCGTCACTGTATCCTCTGGTCGAATAAATACGGAGTTGTCTTCGGTGGTGGTCACGGGATCAAACGATGGCACTATCCAGCTATTCAGCTCGAAAACCCTCGCGCACCTGGGTCGACTTGACCATGTTGGCTCTCCGGTGTACGCCGCAACAGCGCTCTCAAACGGGCGGCTGCTCTGCTCCACCAAGGACGGTCGACTGCTTTTGTATGGCAATTTGTACCGCCCAACAGCCAGGAAAGCTCCAGCCGTGCTGCAATTAGCCACCAAGTGGATCTCCTCGCTCCAGGTTTGTGGGGATTTAGTGGCCTGCAGCTCGGAGGAAGTTCTGTACGTTGTCGACACGTCTCGGATGAGCATGGTGCTGGTCTTCGAGACCCAGCACAGCTTCATCACGTGCACTCGGTGGATCCACGAGGGCGCGGTAATCACGGCTGGGCAGGACAACGTCATCAAACTATGGACCATCGCCTGAGCTGCGCGCCGTCCGAGCCTGCAGGTTCGCCGCGTGCAATTTCGACAAAGCTTCATGTCGACCAAGAGCTTCAGCACTCGGAAACCTCCTTCGACACAGCCAGCAGCAGATTAAAACCACTGGCGCCTCGCTTCCCTCAACGAATCCAGAGCGTCCACTGCCCCCTTCTGCTGCCGTTGCGGTCACCGGCGGAGACTCTGCCTGCGTCGAGTTCGGCTTGCTCCACGCCGCCCACTTCTTGGCCTTGGCGTCTAAATTGGAGTCCAAGATACCCTGCTGCTCCGTCGGAGAAGGAGTTTGTGGAGAAGTAGCAGTATCCTCAGCCCCACTCGTCTTGGCGGCTCGCTTGGACGTCCAGTCGTACACTCGCTCGAACCCCTTGGCATGGAATTCTTGCCGCGCCAGCTCCTCCTCTTCACGCTGGAACTGCTGCCAGATTTCTTCCGGGGTGCGCCGTCGCTTGGTGGGCAACGGTTCCTTTGCTTGGGCTGCATTTGGCGGCTCCGGGGCCTTGCGCTTCCGCTTGTTCTTGTATTTGGGTCTGGCTGGCGTCGGAGACTTGGCGCCAGCTCTGGAACCGGTAGACTGCTGTAACGTTTGCAAGTAAATTCGTTGAGAGCCCTCGTCTGCGAGACACTCGTAAGCCTCACTCAGACGCTTGAACGCCGCCTCGGCATCTGATAAATACACAGCAGTCCGTGTCAGTACTAACAGTCTACCTCGATAACTTTTGTCATACAGTACCTGGAGATCGGTTCTTGTCCGGGTGCACGAGAATCGCCAGCTCCTTGTAGCGCCGACGGACTTGCTGCACAGCCACGAAGACCGCGACGGGGACGGCGCCAGGCTCGGCCAGCCTGAGCACCTCATAGTGAGAGCCGCAGCTCAGGACGCGGGCCACCTCGTCCATTTTACAGCGAGCTGTTTGATGTGGCGAACACAAGCTGAAAGTTGTTCCGGTGATCGAACTTCAAGGTGAAGCTGAACTTGCCCCATGCAGTTATGGGATGGCAGTATTCAACTACAGTATTGGTTTCCAATTGAACCAATGTAGTCTACCGGTTATGCTTGAAGTCGGGTCAGCGGTGACTTCTTCATCCACTCGCGTCGTTGGCGTCACGCAGCTTGCGATTGCCGCCTATTGTGCACAGCTTCTTCCATATCAAAGCTTGTGATGGGAGCCTGAAATTGGTACTGTATAATAGCGTAGCCCCCTGCCACTGACAGTGCCAGAGCTAGGGAGCAGCGACACTCATGACAACGTACATCACGATCCGCAGATGGTGTGGTTGTCTGCGCGCCAGGATACTGTACTGTATCTCCATGGCGCCGACTCCGCTCGAGTTTGAAGGGAGACGGACACGTTTGGGATCAAATTGAAAAGCGACTCACTTCCACATTTGCCATCAAACCCCACGCAACCGACAGGTACAGTAAATCATGGTTGCGTCATTCGTCAGTGTGGGTCTCGCGTTTGTGTTCGCTCATCGCCGCTCAAAGCGGCCTTGAAGCCGCCGCTGGGTCTGTCGACCTCGGTTCCTGCCTGGCCAAGGCCGGTGTCGAGAACTCGGTGCCCACCACGTCAACCTAGTCGCTGGACACCCAGCCGTGGAACGCGCGCGTGAACCCCGTACCTTCAGCTGTCGCGTTCCCCAAGACGGAGGCGGAGGTCTCGACCGCCCTCAAGTGCGCAGCTGATGCCGGCGTCAAGGTCACCACCCTGCTCGTTCTCCAGCATGGGCTTCGGCCGCAACGACGGCGCTCTGAGCATCAACCTCAAGCATATGAAGGTGCTCAAGTACGACGAGTCGACCCAACTGCTCACCTACGGAGGCCCCGTGATGATATCCGAAGCTGCCAGCTTAATGTGGAACGACCACAAGCGCACTCTGCCCCACGGCCGCTGTCCTGACGTCGGTATGACGGGAATTGCATCGTCTGGGTTTGCCACGCTTTCGCGTCACAGCGGAGCTGTGCTGGACAACATCGTCGGAGTGCGTGTGGCTCTCGCCAACGGCAGCATCGTGGACGCCGATGCTGAGCACAACTCCGATTTGTTCTGGGGCGTGCGTGGCGCCGCCAGCTCCATGGGCGTCGTGCTGCAGTTCAAGATGAAGACTCTAGAGCCTCCGTCCCTGCGCGTGACCAACTACACCATCACCTTCAACGAGACGTACACCCCTAGTCAGCAGGACAACGTGGACGCCCTGCTCGGCACGCAGAAGTGGGCTCTGAGCAAGGACAACGACGACCGCCTCTCGATCCGCTACTTCTTCAAGACCAAGACCTACATGTCGGGATTCTTCTACGGCTCCGCGGACGAAGCCACCGCTGTGTTGGGCTCTTTGATGAAGAACCTGCCTCCGAGCATGGTGCTCAAGAAGAACGAGTCCGACTTCTGGGCCTCAGAAGAGATCACGACCCAGGGTATCAGTACCAAGGGCACTTCACCTCGTATGTACTTCTACATCACGTTCATGACAGTCCGCAACGACGTTCCGCTGGATAACTCCACGGCTTGGACGCTGTACTCCAAGACGGCGTACGCCCCCAAGTTGCCCGACTCAACTGCGTCCGGCTTCATTGATGTGTGGGGAGGTGAGTTCACCAAGACTATCAAGGGTGACACGTCGGCCTGGAAGCACGACAACAACCTACTCCTTGTCCGATACGACCTCCGCTCAAAGGCGTACAACATCTCGTTTGCCGACAGCAGCATCACTACCATGCGCGGAAACTTCGCCAAGTTCGTGGATGCGTACAAGGCTGCGGGCGGGACCCCCGGTGCTCTCATTACGTACCGTGACGAGCGCTGGACGATCGACGAGACGGCCAAGATCCTCTACGGGGGCGGCAACTTCGAACGTCTGCAGAAAATCAAGACTGCGTACGACCCGAGCGAAATGTTCAACACGGATCCGCAGGCAATTCCAGCGTTGTCAGTGACAACGCTGGAATAGACTGACAACTTGTCAGTCTAGACGTCGGTCGTCCACAAGGTTACCATGTGGTTTGAAAGGCGTTTATAACTCTTATCGGACCAACGCAGAATGAAGTGAAAACTGGAGTCTGCCGTGCTCCAACGGGAAATGATTCAACGCTCATCAGACACAGACACACCTGCGATGTCTAAGTTCTTACATGTAATACCCCCTCCATACTTTGCTACCATTTGGATAATGTTCATGCACAGTGATGACATGCATCGCGTATACCAACGGAGGTGGTTGTACTTGCCGTCGAGCATGCGACTGCCTTCGTGGGTGGCCAACACACCTTGGCACAACGGATGCTGCTTGAGCGTACTCTCTCAGATACCGTATTGGCGTCCAGGGGGGGCGGGCTTATTTTCGAGGAATCATGGATGCTCGTCGAGGAAGGTTGCAAAAAGTACGCTAATCGAGGAATGCTGCTCCAAACGGATGTTCGGCGAGGAATCATGACGGGCCATACGTGCGGCGCCTTTTACAATATAATGCTGCGCAGTGAAGTCATTAAGGCCCCGTGTGCTCCCCGTGTGAAGTCGCTGCGTGCTACTCCTTTGCCGACATAAACTGCTGCAAGCTGCTACTTGCTGGTAATGCATCTGCAGTTTCCTGTTTCAGTAGCATGACTAGGCGTTTGCTGCTGCAACAGCAACTAGGTCGACAATACCTTCGCGAGGCCTCTGAAGCGATGACACTGATCTAGCTGAGGGCGGTGGTCTACTGTTCTTGTGGCCGCTGGCAGTTGCGCTGGGCACGAGCGTCTGTGACTGCTAGATACGTCACCTCGACCTCCAAGGCGCCGTGAATGAGTACAAGGTCGTCCCGAAGACTGTGAGCTGGACCCAAACCAGCTAGTCGCCGCGGACACAAGGAACACCCTCCGGTGGAGGCACTGCGCGCCGTTCCGGCAACTTTTCTTGCAGCCGCTGATGGCTTGGTGGATTAAAAGTGAACACGGTGCTTTTGCTGCAACTTAGTTATTGTGTTATATCCCTGTTAGAGTATATGCCGACGTTGGGTAGGGGCGCCATCGCTACCGTGGGCTCACAAACGTGGAGTGTCGGTGGTTCTAGATGATGAGGCTGTGTCGCGCTGTTAAAGTTATTGCGTGCGCAGCTTAACAAAAGCAAAAGACCACCACCACCGCCACCCCCGTTATAGATACATACATGTACCACTGCAGTAGACACAACGCCTTGGCTATCGCCGCGTATCCTGCACTGACGCAAACTTTCTAAGAAAGCCGCGTATCTTGCACTGACTCAAACTTTCTAAGAAAGCCGCGTATCTTGCACTGACGCAAACTCTAAGAAAGCGTAAGGCTCTCTTTGTCTATTAACCCCTTATTCACCGATGTCGGCGGCTCCGACAAGTAAACTACGCAGCTTGTCAGAGCCGGTGATATAAGGCGACATGCTGTTCTTATGTACACGCCAATCCCGCCAATCCCGGCGTGTACATAAGACCAGCATGTCACCTGCTCTGACACAGTTTATCTCAAAATTAATATCCAGTATTACTTGTAACAGTTACAATGTGGCACACATTAAAAAGAAAACATAAAGCAAAAATCCTGTGGCGGCATGGACGCATTGTACACTGTATGTGTGTTGGGGGGGATGGTCCTCTTTCGGGGCAGCGCCCAGCGCTGTGATCATTGTGCTGCTTCACGTGGCCACGTGGGTCGTACCTATTTTCTTATTTTCCTTAGCACAACATATTCCATTATGTTTTACGTACAGAATTTTTTTTACAGATTCTTCCATACTTTTTGACATGCGGTGTGAACTCGCATATTATACCTTGCGCTCGTCATCAAGTTCATTCCGATTTGGGACGGTAGCCATGGATGATTCCCGTGACGGTAGCAGCGGATACGACTGCGAGGTCGGTCAGCAGGAGGTAGCAGCGGATTCTAGCGGCGAGGAGGGGCATGAAGCGTTGATGACGATCTCCGTCGCGGAGCTCGAGAAGTGGCAGCAGAGGGTTATTACGCACATTGAAGACCATTTTACGAGTACGTTTGGTAATACTACGTAGTAGTTTGTCAGTACTTGGATCTTGTACCGACGCATTTGATGTATAGACGAACAACTCAAGAGAATCGCCGAATTCGGACGTGTGCATGGGACTGTAGTGCAAGAAGCCAAGCAGTACGTGAGCGACATGGAGGTGGAGTTGAGGCTCCGGTTCGAAGAAGACCATGCGAAGGTGCGTGCGCAGGCTCAGGAGTGTGTGGCGAAAAGGAGCGCGGACAATGAAGCGCTCAAGCGCCGGGTAAAGGAGCTGGAGCTGCAGGTCGAAGGATTGGAGAAGGAGATCAACGAGCTGAAGGCAAAGTAGGACTTCAGCTATCGTGCGGCTAATCCTAACCAGAGATATACACATCAAGCGCTTCGTTGAAGTATGAATTTAGTTTGGTTTTCATATTGAGTACACCGTATCAAGTAGCTCAAGGACTCGAAGCGGTATGTGATGCACGATGGGCGGATTCGTGAGAATCTCGGGTCCCGGGGTCTCGAACGTAGGATCTAAGACGCATGTAGATACTTACAATGCATCTGACACGATGCGGCTCTGGATTTCAGCCCAAGCCCCACGCTGACTGCCTGATTCGGGTCGGATTCAGGATCCAAGTGATGGGAACAGCCTGGACATGTACTCAGCACCCTGAATCAGGATGACCAAGGTGCATCCAGGCCGGACCAGGATCGAAGATCCTGAAGCCTACAACCCATGAGCCCCAGCCAAGATCGAGCCAGTCACACTGCCAGAGCCAAAGAGGTGCCCGACCAAGCTCACTGATACTCAAGCTGCCTGACCGAAGCCCATGTATCGACGACGTGTATCCTGGACGGACGACTCTCCAAACCCCAAGATCCGACCATACAAACTCAAGACATTAACGACCGACCAAGCCGACCGTCCACGATCTGCTCGGCACATGGAACCTTGAACTCCCTCCCAGCTGTGCTGCCGATCCTCGCTGGATCTTTTCGACTCAAGCCGACGACAACCCATACTGAAACCAAGACAAAACTTCCAACACTGCATGTTACGATTAGTGATAGCCTACAAAGATAAGACCAAACAGAGTTCGTTTTTCCTGCTACAGCGCAAGTGTCTTCAGTTGGGGGCCAGGCTATTCAGAGCTGGTTCAGACTCAAAGGAGCCTTGTGTCTTTGGTTCTCCCCCTGCAGTCAGGGCACCTCGGCTAAGAACGTAAGGGTCGTGTGTGGAGCTCTCATAGTAAGTATCAGATCAAGTTAAGGCGAGTACCTGAGCTGTCGTGCGGCCAGGGTTGATAAGCTTTATTTCATATTCTAGTTGGGGTGTCTGTCTCAGACAGCACTGCCATTTCATATTAAACTACTCCTAGGGCGGTTGAGGTAGTCACCACCTAGTGATTTGTTGTTAGGCTACTGAGTGATAGGACGGACTGCGTTTTGTATTGTTTCGGCTATTGTCCCTCTTGATTGAGGGTGGTGCGCGATTGATTGAGGGTCTTGGGCTTGCCAGTGTCCTGGATCTACCCTCTTTGTTGACTGGTGTGTAGGGCCCACCGTCCAAGGGCCAACCAAAGAATAAGTGACGGTTTTGTGTATTGTATATTTGTGTATAACTCTGTATTGTTAAGGTTATCTCTCCGGATCCAGGCTGTGGAAGCTACGTTCTGAGGTGTACGTCGGCTCTGCTTCCTGGTCCTAGCGATATTTTCCTGTTTCCCACGACTCACGTAGTGCAAGTCTCACGTTCGAAGACAAACGACACCCAAAGGGATTCCACAAGAAACACACGCCACCCGGGACGACACCAAGTGCTCGTCCAGGGTTGTTTCGAGGGGACAAGTCTAGATCCTTTTCGGGCCACTGTACACCTGGGCGGCAAAAGGCGTTCACCCGCCTCGCCTCAGCTGGTGCGCGTGCCCGGATTCGAACCGTTTGGGACTTCACTGAGTTGTGGATACATTTATTGTTAGGATTGAGGTTGCGAAGTCTATTAACTCTCTGACCGAAGCGTTTATGGCGAGAGGAAAAGGAGAAGACATGCGCGAGGAAGGACGCGATGGCGCGGGACGGGGTGATGCGTCGCGCCAGTCGCGTAGGTCTCAAGGGTTGCCGCCGGAGGAGCACTCCAGCCTGGACGAGGTTGTCCGGGCTGCTCGGAAGGCAGGCGCTGCGAGGCGCAAGGCGGCCCGCGAGGCGAAGGCCAAGTCGTCGGAGAAGGAACCGACTCCAGCACCAACCGTCCAGGAAGACGCGCACCAAGTGTCCCCGGATGGCGAGCCGGACGTCCAGGATCCTGACCCGAAGACTGTCCAAGATCAGGGTGAGTCCGTCCAGGATGAGCCCGCCAAGGCGTCTGTGGGAGGCGCCGATGAGGTTGAGCCCCCGGCGGCGGATCGAGTTTCGGACTCTCCGTCGCTGAATCAAGGTGCGGAGTCCAAGGAGACCCCGAACCTGGAAGACAAGCCGCTGCCGACTGTCCGAGAGGCCGATGAGCTCGAGGACTCGCAAGAGACCACGCCGTCAGCCCAAGCAACCCAACCGACTCCTGAGTCTGCGGCCCAGGAAGCTTCGTCCAGGACGACCCCGAATCAAGTCGTCCCGGACCAGGCTCCGGATCCAGGATCTCTCCGACCGGGACCTCCCAGTCAGAAGTTCGCCGAGGTCCAGGAGAAGGCGTACGTCGCGCAGCAAGTGTCCAGGTGGGAGCGGATGGAGTCCGAACGCGTGACCCCTCCAACCGTGGAGTACTCCTGGCCGACGCCTCGGCCGGATGCACAACCCTGGATGGCTGCCATGCTGACTACGTCCCGGTACCTCAGTGCGGGAGCACAGTTGGAGGACCAAGATGGAGGCTGGATTGCGGAATTGCGTCTCGACCGTCGTGACTTGAGCACCGCCCAGGATCTCATGGCCGTCCAAGTCCCGGTTCAGATTCTGACGCCGCGCGAGTGCATGGCCACCCTGCAAGCTCTTCTGTTCGAGGCTGGATTCGGGTTTGACAACCTGGTTCCGGTTTGGTTCAGGACGAGAGCGGCTAAGGTCGCTCCGGCCAAGCTGCGAGTGGTCATCCAAGATGTACTGCGTCTGTTGGCCCTGGAACTGGTGGAGTGGCGTTCACTCGCCGTCAGTGCGACGTTCAAGATTATCCCAGTCCTGAAAGCACGAGCCTCAGAGACCCCTGAATCTGAACAAGCATCCATCCAGGATTACCATGCTGAAGATCAAGACGGAGATCTATTGATGACGGATTACGATCTAGGCCTACTTGGCCGGGAGTACGTTCTCCGTCTCAAACTGACAGGTCTCCGTCCGGCCAGGAGTCCAGGAGGATCGTCTGATGGCGAGCCTGAACCGAAGCGCCAGCAACACCACCCAGCCCGGCCGCCGCTTGCGTCACTGCCGTCCGTGTCGAACCCGTCCGAGTTGCCGTCGCCCAGGACTTCAAGTCGGAGTGATGTCGTCCACGCAGAAGAAGCCGCCCAGATCCAGGAGTATGCGACTTCGGACCCTGTCCCGAGCTTGGTCGGTACTTCTGGATCCCCGGAAGCTTCCCTGTACGGAACGATGTCTGGATCCAACCCATCCAGGAACAGCTCCGCGAGTTCGTCCTCGACCGCGCTTGGATTCAGCGCCGGTGCCCACATGCCACCCTCGACATACGGTCCGATGGCCATGTCGATTCAGGCTGGCCGTCCTGGATTCGCGGTCGGAGGAGGTGCTGTGGGCTATTATGTGACCCAGCGAGTCGTGTCGAAGCGCGCCGTGGAGGTGGATCAGGGTGACGTCGAGATGGCCGAGTCCGTTCAGACCTCCAAGTCCCGGACGGATAAGTCCAGGACCAAGTCTTCGTCCAGACACCGCCGGCACCACTATGAGTCTGAATCAGACTCTGAGTCGTCCAGCGAGTCGGAGACCAGCAGCGCCAGGAGCCGTCGTCGCCGACGATCCTCGAAGCGGTCCTCGAAGTCGAAGCGAAGGTCTTCGTCTAGGCGATCCAGCCGGTCGGGACGGTCGCGGCGCTCACACGGATCCAGGACGTCCAGCCGGTCGTACATGTCGATCTCATCCGGGGTGGCCGAAGTTGCGGTCACCACGATGAACGACGTGAAGCGCCTCCAGGCCGCCCTGGACCGCATGGCCCTGACCCAGCAAGCCACGTCGGAAGCCCAGATCCAGCGTGAAGCCGAAGCCCAGCGCAAGTTGGAAGAGGCTGAACGCCGGATCCAGGAGTCCGAACGTCGGATGGCCGCCGCCCTGGCTGAAGGTCCCCGTCCGAACCCGGTCCAACCAGACCTGGATGCTGTCCTCCAGGCCGCTCGTGACGAGGCTGCCTTGGCCGAACGTCAACGCCTCCAGGCCGATGCTCTGAATTATGTTCAGCAGCAACAGGCCGAGGTGGAGGCGCGCATGGAGGCCGAGCGAGCCGCGTGGGCTGCGGAGACGCAGAGGAGCTTGGATGCTCAGCAGGACGTGTTTCAGCGGAAGTTCCAGGCCTTGGAGTCCGAGCGAGACAACGAGCGAGAAGCTGCGAAGAACATGCGGCGTTTCCAAGCGTCCCAGATTCGGGACCTTCGGGCAACATCCACTCAGGTTCAACCTGGTCGGGCGACATTCAACCCTGCTTTGGCAACCACGGTCAAGTCGGAAAAGCCAAACCCTGAATCGGCAACCAAGATGAGTGACGTCAGTGCTGGACAGATCGCCAGTAACGGTTCACAGCCGGGACCGAAGAACATCGCCGAAGCCCAGCTTCGTGCGACCATCCCGGAAGTGGATCTGGCCAGGCTTACTTCCAGCACTAAACCCCGAATCCAAGTGCCGAAGGCTGAACCGACGTCCAGGACAGTGAAGGCAGAGGTGCCCAAGGCGACTGATCCCGCTAAGTCCGGATCCAAGTCGCCACCGAAGCGGCCCCCGCTCAAGCCATCCAGGAAGAAGACTCGGAAAGATGAAGATCCGTCGTCGAGCAGCTCAAGCAGTTCTGAATCAAGCGACAGTGACTCTAGCTCAAGCGACTCTGACAGCAGTCTGGATGGGGGTGACCTGGCCGAGGCCTCGGCTAGGAAGATCAAGGCTGGGGAAACCTCGCTAACGATCCACCCTTATGTGAACTCAAGTGCGCTGGACGAAAAGGCGTCCCTGGGTGACCGCCGGAGCTGGTGGGAAAGGTTCACGAACCTGGCCAGCCAAGGAGGTTGGTCCAACCGGACCCGGATCAGCGAGCTCAAGATGAAGATGCCGTCTCCGGTCCGGAACTGGCGTGGACAGCTGTCGAAGCAGGTCCAGAATGACTGGAAGTCCCTGGCCAGCGAGTTCAGGAAGAAGTATCTGAAGGCCAAGACCTCCGACTCTGAGCGCTACTACACGATGAAGCAGAAGGGTGGCGAGTCAGCTCTGGAGTACTTCTACCGCCTGAATGACGCGGCTGGCAAGGCTGGCATCAACTACCGGTCATCCAGGAAGCACGTCTCGCATCACGCCAAGCGTTTCATCAAGGGCCTGAGGGATTCAGACTTGAAGCAAGCCCTGAAGAGTCAGCGGTTCAAGCGGATCCCGGATCTGGAGTTTGCCCTGGAACAGGATGAGGAGGTGACGTTGGGTGGAGGTTACGATACCCCTCCATCTAGGACGCGCGACTTCCGAGCGGACAATGTTGGTCAGGGGCGGTTCAAGCCTCGACGGACCGGACGTGCTTTTGTGAGCCTGGATGGGAGCGATTCCGACCGGGATCAAGAAGCACATGTTCGTTTCGAAGATGAACCAGAATCCAAGCCTGATTCTCCTCCTGTCCCAGCGAGTGAAACCCTGGATGAAGTTGTTCGGGATGTCATCGCGGAGAGTACGGCAAAGGAGGACGAGATGAGGAAGTCTGTCTTCCGAATTTTGGAGCACTCGGGCTGGCGTCCACCGAATCAGGACTTCCGGGCAGGGGCGAAGTCGCCCAGACAGGGTGACCCTGATCGGAATAACCTGGATCGGTCCGACTATTGTGAAAACTGTCACGAGTTTGGACATCGCGCTGAACGTTGCTGGGCCGACTTGATTTGTGACCGCTGTGGACGTATGGGACATCCGACGGAGAGGTGTCGAACCTTACCCTGCAAGAAGTGTGGTGAATTCCACGTTGGACGATGTGAAGAGCACAAGGCCATTCAGACCATCATGGACCTCATTCGCAAAGGCGCTTTGAAAGACCTGCCGAAGGCCGTCCTGGATCCCATCCAGGGTGGTCAGGCGGATCCTGGTCGGTCGTTAAACCAATAAGCCCGCTGGATGGGGATCCAGTACGCGCCGGGCTTAAGAAGACCCCAGGATTGTGTGTCTTAGTGTATGTCGGCCCTGAATTGAGGATGAAGAAACGAGATAACCAACAATGCATGACTTCTATGATTCAAGATGGACCCGCTGACCCTGTATCGAAACAACCTGAATCCCGAATCCTGAACGAGGAGCCTCTGAACGGAGAGATCCTGAATGGCCCAGTCGAGTTCAGGCTGAATTTCGGTGAGCGATACGGATGGTGGGAAGATCACGAAGCAGACGAAAACAGTCACGATGTTGCGATGGTACACGGTGCAGTGAACGATTTCCGGACAAGTATCCTCCTGGACACTGGTGCATCTGTCTGCATGGTCAGCCTGGATCTAGCGCGTAGACTCAAGCTGAAACTGCAGATGCACAAACAGATCAAGGTGTCTGGTCTAGGAGGCGTCCCGACTTATATCTCTGCCCGGGCTCGAATCAAACTCACCCTCGGTCTCCGAGTGGTGTACATCCTGGATGTATGGGTCGCGAACATTGGAGAAGGATTGGATGTGCTGTTAGGCATGAACTTCATGTATTCTGCCGGAGTCAGGATCTGCGTCCGAGAAGCTCTGGTTCAACTTCCGGATGAGGAAACTATCGTGATGCGAGGTGGACCGCTGAGACGCCGTCCAGAATTGGACTTGCCAGTGCTTCCCAGACGAACGCTCTATCTTCAACCAGGAGAGCACGCTATTGTCCGCATCGAGTATGGCCCAGCACACCCTGAACGGGATGTGGTTTGGGCCGGCCGGGGAGATCGCTGGGTGACGCAAGTCATCTATGCGTCCCGATCCTGGCCGGTAGCGATTAAGGTGATGAACATTTCGTCGCAGCTGATCTGGATTGATTCCCGAACACCGGTGGCCACGATCGTCGCGTACGGACATTATCCGACTTACAGTCGTTTCGTCCGCCCCGGACGGGGTGACTACAAGGAGTGGCAGAAGCTGATGCAGGAGTGCGCCCTGACCCCGGAGGAAGAAGCTGAAGCGGACCGACTAGACAAACTCGCGAAGGCAAAGGCGCCGCCGCCCGTGCCGAAGCAGGTTTACAAGTGGCCAACCGGGCTCCGGATCAAGACTGGACCAGACCGGAAGGAAGAAAAGCTGGTTCGACTGCAACCACCACCGCTTCCAGGGGAGCAGCCACCCAGGATCATGTGTCATGTTGCCACTCAGACGACTAGGACCCAGGATGCATGCATTCAGACTGATGATGTGCAGATTGAGGAAGTAGACGCGCAGGAGGACCTGGAAGAAGCGGCGGATACTCTGGAAGCTGGGGAAGATTGTCCGGAGAATGATCGTGGCGACTCGTCGGAGATGCTTGGGCCGGACATCGAACCTTCAGCCTTGGATGATACGCCGACTCAGGTTGAGATTCGGGAAGTGATCCAGGACAGCGTCCCGGATCAGATCCCGGAAGCATTCGAGGATGATGCTCGTTTGGAGGTGGAGTTCGATGATGAAGACGAGCTGGAGTCTCTAGCTCCGGCCATGTCCGGTACCCCGATTGAGCAACTGGAGCGGGCGTATGCTCGCTGTATGCGGTTAAATACAGAAGAGCTGGACTATGAGCCGGCCGTCTACATCCATGAAGGTAGCGACCTGCTTTCCCAACTGCGGGACGAGTTGGCCCTGATTCCCGAATTGAAGGATCTCAGTCCGGAGTGCAACATCGAGAAGGCTGACGTAGGAGAACCAGGGCGAACGACCCAGATCGAGGAAGAGCAGCTACGTGGTATCCTGAAACAGCACCGTACGATCTTCTTGGGAGATGGGAACGCAGCTCCGGCACCTGCTCGTGGGGTCGTGTGCGACCTGGATGTGGGCGACGCAAAACCTGTCGCCCAACGTCCACGATCGATTATTGCCCCGCGACTGTTTACCAAGTTGTATGAGCTGCTCAAGAAGCTCCTGGAAACAGGCCTGATTGAGACATCCACGTCTGCCTGGGCCTCTCCGATTGTCATCGTCCTGAAGAAGAACGGAGTTGACATCCGGATGTGCATCGACTACCGAGTCGTTAACAGTTTCATCCAGCTTTCGAATTACCCGCTCCCCCTGATTGACGACCTTTTGATCGGTTTCGAGAGTGCGATGTGGTTTATGAGTCTGAATATGGCGAGTGGGTTTTGGGCCATTACGATGACTGAGCGTGCAAAGCTAATTTCGGCTTTTGTGTGCCCACTTGGACACTATCAGTGGGTACGCATGCCATTTGGTCTGAAAAACGCCCCGCTCATCTACCAAGCCATGCTGAACAACTGTCTCTGGGGATTTGTGAGATTGCCGCCCGAGGAAGAGGCCAAGGTAGACCCGGACGTTTTGGAATTCCTGAAGCTGGACCCTTCCGATTCGGGTGATTCTGACTGGATTCAGGCTGAACAGAAGGTGCCTGCCCTGACCGATGTCATGACGGTGTTCAAACGGAACATTCCCACACCACCCCAGATGGGGCCGGTGCTCGGTCGAAGTTCCTATATCGACGACATTGCTCATGGGGCGGCTACCTGGGACCAACTTTGCCAGGATTTGAACGCGCTGCTTTTCAGGCTACGCTATTGGAACATCTCAGTTAGCTTGCCTAAAAGTGAGTTTGGAAAGTTGTCAATTCCATATCTCTCTCACGAGATCAGCGCAGAAGGGATCCGGGCTACTCCGAAGATTGCAAAAGGTGTCCAGGACCTCCCGTTCCCGTCGACCCTGAAAGGGGTCCAATCGTTCCTGGGCAGCCTGAATTACTACCACAAGTTCATCGAAGACTTTCCAGTGGTGGCGGCTGTCCTGTACGAGTTGACGGATGACCAGATCCGGGCTGGACGAGACCTCGGCCAGGCCAAGGAGGCTTTTGAGATCCTGAAACGCAAGATTGTGTCGACTCCGCTGCTCAGGCACCCGGACCGGACGAAACCATTTGTGATCATTCCCCATGCCAACCAGTGGGCGACTTGCGCCGTCCTCGGCCAGGAATACGATGGGGTGATTCAGCCTGTCCGGTACACGGGGCGTGTCCTGAACGACGCAGAGCTACGTTACCACATTGCGGAGAAGGAAGTCGTTGCAGTCTTGCGAGTTCTGGAAGTGTTTAAAACCATCGTCCAGGGCGCCAAGATTGTGGTGTATTCAAGGTATTCTGTCCTGAATTGGCTGCTTAAATCCAAGTCGGCTGGCGGTAGATGTGTGCGCTGGGGAGTCATCCTGTCTCAGTGGAACCTGGAAATTCGGAAGGTGCAGAAAGATGAGGACGGACTTGCTGCCATCATGGGAGCAGGCATCACGCCACGCGAGCATCTAGATCAGGTTGCTGAAACCCTGATTCCGGCCAAGGGGCGCGTCAAGGCGCCGCCCGTAATCAGTGTGGAGATGCTAGATTCAGGCTACCAAGGATATGTCCTGAGCTTTGACGGTGCTGCGAAAACGTCTACGCGCCGAGGAAGTTGTGGATGCATCATTTGGGAGCTCCCAGACTGGCACGTCCTAACCGCGCACGGTTTCATCCTGGATGACGTTACTGTGAACGACGCCGAATACCATGGCCTACTGAAGGGTTTGGAACTGGCGTCTGAATGCGGGATCCAGGATCTTGTCGTCGTGGGCGATTCCAGGATCGTGATCCAACAAGCCCAGGGACTGATCAACTGTAATCAGCCCAACTTACAGCGCCGGCTCGCTGAGTATGAGACTCAGAAGGACAAATTCAAGTCAACCAGGCTGGTCCATGTCAAGCGCGACTACAACCAGGCTGCAGATTATCTGACGTCTAAAACTCTGGCGCTGGGTGAGTCGTGGCAGGTCCAGGATGCCCAAGAGCTCCTTCACCTGAAACATGTGTCGAAGATCCAGGAAAAGCTCATGAAGACGGTCGTGATCCTGGATGAGGCAGCCCAGGTTGACGGCAAACCGGACAATCCGGATCAGGTCGCTCTGGTGTCGATTCAGGAAGGAGGCGGCCACGCAGGCGTGGATTCCGAGCCGTTGCCCCTGGCTGCTCGCGTTATGGCTGCAGTTACTCGGAGTCGAGCCGCCGACGACTCAGAAGACCGATCCCCGATGGGCCCACTCGAGTATCAGGCTGAGCGGTGGAGGCGCATCAAGGCACATCAGGACCAGGACAGCCAGCTTGTGGAGATCAAGGAATTCCTGAATGGTGAGTTGGAAGACTTCTCTCATCCTCAGATACGACGGATCTCCAAGCAGGCTGAGCTTTTCGCCCTGGATGCCAGGGGCGTTCTCTACCGCCTGAGTCGGGCCACCCGTGATCGGCCCAGGGACATGAACGAGGAGCTCAGGTTAGTCGTGCCTGAATCTCTGAAGGCGGACATGCTCCACTACGCCCACGAAGATTTTCAGGGTGGTCACCAGGGTATTACCCGGACCCATGAGAAGCTCCGTTCAGAGTTCTATTGGCATGGTATGTACGCTGATGTGGAGGCGTTCGTGAAAGAGTGCACGGATTGTGCTAGTGGCAAGGGGCGTCCGCCTAATCCAGGCCCGTCTCCCGGAAAAATTGAACCTAGGCGACCTTTCGAGGTTGTCTCGATGGACTTTGTGACCCACCTGCCCAAATCGGAGCGCGGAAACACGTTCCTATTACTATTTCAGGACGCTTTTTCCGGATACGTGATGTGCAAGCCGATGGACTCCACGACTGCCCAAGATGTCGCCGAGGCCTACGAGGAGCGGGTATTCAGGAGGTTCGGGGCAAGTTCAATGCTACGCCACGACCAGGATCCTAGATTTATGAGTGAAGTCTTCACTCGGTTCCGGGATCTCCTGGGTAGCAAGCAGCGAGCCACCCTGGCTTACCGGCCCCAGGCTAACGGCCAGCAAGAATGCTCCGTCCAGACCGTGGTCAGGAGCATCCGGGCTTACGTGGCTGAAGCAGACCAGAGTGACTGGGACGAACACGCCGAAAGGCTCATGTTTGCCCTGAATACCTCTTTCGACGCAGCCAGACTCGACACCCCGTTCTATTTGATCCACAGTTGGGACGCTCAGGGCACTGTGTCCGCCATGCTAGGGCCTAAGCCTTCCAGTCTTCCTGAGCGTACGGCTTACGAGTGGCGACGGAAGTTTCAGCGAGACTACAGTTACGCCCAGGCGTGCGCTGAAGACTTGCAGAAGAAGTCCAAGCGTGCCCGTTCGGAGGAGCAGACCAGAAAGTGGCGTGAACTATCAGACAGAATCAAGGCTGGATTCGAGATCGGTGACGCCGTTTGGCTCTACATCCCGAGAGTGCAACCCGGTCTGAGTCGAAAGCTCGCTCACCTTTGGCATGGCCCGTTCCGAGTGGAGGAGATTCAGGACGATTTCCGAGTCAGGCTCAAGATCGAAGATATACCGGCTATCGTGTGAACCCGTGGGTGCACATCAGCCGCCTGAAACCACGAGCGCTTTTCCCAAAGCGACCGACTACTGAGATCGAGGTGGAAGAAGATGATGATTTCGACGCGGCATTGTTACCAGAGGACAGTTGGGAGGCGGACAACCAGAACCAGGAGTACGAAGTTGAGAAGATCCTGGATCTACGCTGGACGAAGCGTACTCGCACTTCGAGACGTGTGCGAGAATACCTCATCAAGTGGAAGGGTTATGACGACCCTGAATGGTTGCCCGTCACCCAGCTGAATTGCGGGGCTCTGCTTTACGAATTCAACCAGGGCGCTCGAGCTCGGGCCCGTTTCCAGGCTATGCAAGCCGGAGACGATCACCCCAATGTTCAATAGCCCTGGTTCCGACCAGCCCGATTGGAAACAGACCGTCGAATTGTGAAACTGCTGAAACTGCCTGATTGTAATGTGACCGGGATCGCCGGCATCTGAATGCGTGCGAACTGAGGCGGATTGGGTTGTGACTGTTGGATTGTGGATTTCGGCCGAAATGATGCGAAGTGATTTGACTGGGCGAAGGGGCGCAGAATGGTCGCCAGACTGGGTAACCGTCTAACGGGACATGGATTCGGGGTGACATCCCACCCGAGACTGTCAACGTGGTCGTGGAGTCTAGTCGTGACCCGTCAACTCGGAAAGCGATGGACCTCGGTGAAGGATCAGGACTAGAGGGGCGGTTGACACGATGCGGCTCTGGATTTCAGCCCAAGCCCCACGCTGACTGCCTGATTCGGGTCAGATTCAGGATCCAAGTGATGGGAACAGCCTGGACATGTACTCAGCACCCTGAATCAGGATGACCAAGGTGCATCCAGGCCGGACCAGGATCGAAGATCCTGAAGCCTACAACCCATGAGCCCCAGCCAAGATCGAGCCAGTCACACTGCCAGAGCCAAAGAGGTGCCCGACCAAGCTCACTGATACTCAAGCTGCCTGTGTGGTGAAGCGCAATTCTCGGAAATGTGTGATGGCAAGTGATTGGGCGAGAGATGGATCCGGACTCAGATGGATCTGGATCCAGAATCAGATGGATCTGGATCTGCACCCAGATCCAAATGGGTTCAATCCAAGATGGGTTCAATCCCTTATCCGGGCGTAATCAAGAGGCCGTAAACACAACACGACGGGCAAGCAGCTGACACGCAAGGAAGGTAAAGGGAGCCCATAGAGTCGGTAGGTACAGATGGGATGATAGGATCCACATGATGATAGGACTTTGGGACAGGAACGAACTTAAGCATAAATCAGAAACGAATTCGCCTTGATCAACGCAAGTGCTTCCTCCCTCGCCTGGAAACGGGAACTACATTGGCCCTACGCGGCGTAGAGAGGTTAGCCGTAGCAGATCTAGTGTTGGTGGTAAGACTGGAGTAATACATTGGCCAGATCCAAAACCTTCCTAGTGAACTACTGTCAAGTGCGGATCCAAGATCCACCGGAGTTATCTGTTTGGCCGGTGCGTCCTTCGCTTCTCAACTGTCAACGACACCGTCATTGGAGGCGGCAAACACGACCAAGGAAGACCTGCGAAGGCATCGGAAAAGAACTACAACAAGCGAAAGGCAACCACCCGGCCGGATCCAGATCCAGGCCGCCAGATCCAGATCCAGGCCGCCAGATCCAAGTACAAGACTACCGGATTTGGAGTAAACCGCGAGCAGAGTGAAGATTTCCGCGCTGCTCCACCCACATCCCCGCGTCTCGCCCAGACTGCTCTGTCTTCAAGGCTCGGACGCTTCAGCAGACACCAGAGGAGCAGATCCAGCCCTACCGACGGGTACACAAGGTGACCAAGTTCAGCACACAGATCACGGATCATCGGGGGACCCCCTCCGTAAGTCGGTGTTCGGGCGCAGTTGGCAAGTTGGATCGGCGATCTCGCAGATTTTGCTGATCCCGCTACGCCACAATGGTGCGCGTGCCTGGATCTTCTGGTGGCTCGGGATTTCACCGTGAGTCCCAAGAAGAAGTTCGAGTGAAGAAGGAACAAGGGGATCAAGCGTCATCGGAGTTGGGATCGACGACGACGCTGCTGAATGAAACAAGATCCACGGATCGGCAGAGTGCATGGAGGACCTCTGTCGGCGGAACCGAGGTGGATCCAGACATGGATCCAGAAAACAAACCTCAACCTCCTCCACAGGTCCCTTCGGGGACCCCGGTGGATCGCGACGCGAGTCAAGATCCACCAACAAAACAAACCAAGGCTGGCAAGGATCGGTATGCATTCGCTGATTCACCAGTTAACTCGGATGCCTACTTCTTCTCCTTCGACAAGACCAAGCCGAAGGCGCGCACGAAGATGAAGGCCCCGGATCCAGAAGACGAAGATCCGAAGCCACCTGCTCAGGATGGATCCGAGGCAGGTTGGATCCACCACCACGAGAGGCAACTACGTGGTTTCCTGACTCTGGATCCCATCATGCAGCAGTTCGGCGTGAAGCAGATCGGAGACCTGCAGGGACCCCTAGCGCTTCCGGCGCCTGCCAAGCGCCCAGGGATCCTGCCCGAGATGGAGCGCCTGATGCAGCTGCTAAGGGATGCTGGTCTCGTGGCTGGATCTTTCGACGCGTCAGTGATGTACGAGATCGACCCAATTCAACTCCGTGCTACGACAGAGATGCTGTTCAACCGACTGAAGGTGTTGGTGGGCGAGATCCAATCGAAGCCGGATCCAGCAATCCCGGATCCAAGATCGCCACAAGCTGGATCCACAGGAGGCCGAACGTCGTCACCGTACGTGTCCGCTGCGGAACTTGGATCGGATACATCTTCGGAGCCGCGGCGCATGTCACTTGGACCTTCGGGAGCCACGATGTTACGCGCTCGAGCCCAGATCCAACGTGGAGCGAGTCCTCAGCCTCGATCTCAATCCCGATCCAAGAAGCAGTCAACTCCATCAGTGGATCCGACTGCCACGCTATCCGGATCCGACATGTCGACTGGCAGGCTGGAGTCATTCTTCCAAGCAGCCATGAGCAGGTTCCTGAAAGAGCAAGGCATACCGACCCCGACACAGGTGCCGGAGGCGACGCAGAACCCCGGATCCCAGGATGTGGAAATGGAGTCGACTGGCTCGTCCGATCCGGATCAACACTGGGAGTACGATCCAGATGACATCGACTTCCCGGCCCCAGCTCGCGCTACAGTGGCCACCACCGCGACCGGATCCACAGGCGCAGCCTTGATCCAACGAGTCCGGATCTCCGCGATCTCGGATCTGAAGGAGTTTTCAGGGAAGGACCAGGATGAGGACCGAGCGAGAGCTTGGATCAGTAAAGTGAAGTCTGCGTTCCTGCGTGACCAAGCCCCCGACGAAGAGAAATGTCTGACCTTCGCAGATCTTCTGTCTGGATCGGCAAGAAACTGGTATCGCCAACTGCCCCGATCCACACGCAACAAGTGGCCGGATCTGCTTCGCAGCTTCCAGACTCAATACTGTGGATTGGGGATCTCCGTGGTTCGCCAGTATTACCATGCCCGCAAGCGCTCTGACGAGTCTCCGCTGGATTACCTGTACCGACTCAATGTCGCCGGACTCCGCGCTCGACTCAAGATCAAAGATGGTGGATCCAAGGAGAAGCGTGAGCATGTGGATCATTTTATTGAAACTTTGGGCGATCAGGATCTAGCAGATCGGCTGACATTACTCCGGCTACCGGATGCTGACGAGCTGGAAGAAGTCCTGAGGGCACTGGATCGGGCGAAGAATCGACAGAAGAAGTCCGCGTATGGATCCAGCAAGTACCGGCAGAAGGCCCCCGCGACCCCTGCACAGGCCGCTCCGGCTAAACACGTGCGTGCGATCCAGATCCAACCTGACTCCGGATCCGAGTCTGGATCCAGCGATGGATCTGACTCCGAGTGCGAGGAGTATCGCAGAATCTACCTGTCTGCCGCGCAAGATCACGCGAAGCTCACGGAGGAGGAGCCGAAGGTCCCCGATCGAAACCCGCCAGACCGCCAACAACAGGATCCAACAGCACGCGACCAAAGATCCAGGATCCACGCTGAAGGATCCGAGCGCAGCCGCTGTACGCACTGTGGATCCAAGAGGCACTCGCACCTTGGCTGTTGGAAGCGCCTGACGTGTGAGAAGTGCGGCAAGAAGGGTCATCCAGGTGACCACTGCCTCTTCGTGTGCCGCGGATGTGGTGAGCTTCATGACGTGGGCCGATGCCCGATGGAGGAGTTCTACAACCAGATCCGCCAGTGGTTCAATCCAGCCAAGCATGCGGGGATGCTGCCAGAGATGGCGGAGAAGATGTTAAACTAGGACGCTCGCCGGGTTGGAATCCGGTACGAGCCGAGCGTTCTAGGTATTGCATCTATGCATATGTGAACAAGACATCGACAGATCCAGTTAGCAAACGACAGGATCTACGCGGTAATACATGTGATCTTCATGGGAAACGTACTGCCATGATCTCGAGTTTTCGGCAAGCTGATGACTACACCAGATCCGACGCGACAGTCGAGGTGGATCTGGATCCAGAAGTTCGCCAAGGATTTTGGAAGCACAGAGATCCAGAGCAGTGGTTCAAACCAGTGGAAGGCGAAGACACCTCGGGATCCAGATCCAGGCGTGTCGCTGCAAGCCGGCGGATCGAAGATCTAGGATCCCCTTATCTCCTACCGGGAGAGTCGCGAGGATACTGGAAGCAACACTCGCCAGGCAAGTGGTTCCGTCAAGCCAAGATCCACGGCAAGATCAACAATGAGAAGGCGATCTTACTCCTAGATACCGGTGCCGAGGTGTCCATCGTGGACACCGCCTTTGCTCGTAAGGTTGGGTGCTACATCGACAGGAGTCAGAGCCAAGAGTGTGTTGGGATCGGAGACAACGTGTACACAACGGAAGGCAGAACTCGGATCAAGATCACATTGGGTGGATACCTGGTGTATTTCTTCGACATTTAGGTTGGAGATCTATCTGGCCAAGAGGCGATCCTCGGTATGGACTTTATGGTCCCGGCCGGGATCCGACTGGATCTAGCTGACGGGACCCTCTGCCTGCCTGACGAAGTCCGGATCCAGCTCAGCGGACGCCGTTCGCTCTATAGCGACAAAGCGCAGTCGGTAAAGCTGGATCGCTATCTCCAGCTTGGGATCGGAGAGTCCGCAGAGCTACCTACACGACTGCGAGGATCTGGATCGGAACATGACAAGCTTTGGGTTACACGAGGAGATCGATGGGTGCCAACGGTGATCAAGGGTCCAGGCAAGACACGCTACCTTCGGATCACGAACATCGGCGAGAAGGAGCTTATACTGCACCTGAATCATCAAGTCGGAATGTGGCTCGCCGGCGATCGGGTTGCCGCGGATCCAGGGTTACGTGTCCGTTGGATCCCGTCGCTATCTGGAATGGCAAAATCTCGCGCTGCAAGCCACGACGGAGGCTGGATCCGCGGAGGCGGCATCTCCAGAGACCCCGATCGGGTCGATGGTGGAACGTCCTGAGTACCCGACGCCGCGCGGAATATTGCGGAGGCCGGATCCAAGCCAAGTCCGACATGCGAAGACAAGATCCAGAGGTGCCGAGAGCGGACGGGGCAAGTCGCCGCCGGATCCACCCGATCAGTCGACCGCCAGATCCATAGCCAGGACACCGGGTGTGGCCCAGTTGCAGGCGTCAATCAAGGCGCCGACAGGAGATCAAATACTCAGGCCGACCGCAGACCCAACGGATCTAGATCCAAGCGACAAGGAGATTATGGGAGTCAACGTTCCAGATCCAGACGAAGTTCCTGCTGAGCGCCAACCGGATCCAGATCCAAGTGTCGATCGGAGAGTCGACGACGCGGTGGGACCAGACGATGGATCGACAGATCGAGATCCAACTGGTGACACGCTGAGTTGCGAAGAGGCGCCGGATCCAGATGATGTGGAACAGGCGGTCCATCCCGTTGTCACATCGGGTGGTAATCACGGAGAGACAGGGGGCGGATCTGCAGATTCGACAGATGGTGTTACGGGACAGGTCATGGATCCAGTGGAGCCTACAGTTTCGGATGGTGAGATGGGACGATGTGCGGATCCAGATGGCGAGACGGTGCAGGAATCAGGTCCGACACCAGATCCGACTGTCAACGTAGATCCAACAGCTACCGAAGATCCAAGGTGCAACGACTCGGATGCGGACGACCAAGTCTGCTATCATGAGAGTGGGGATCTACATGCTGAAGATGTTGAAGCAGAGATGGCGGTGCTGCCTGAAGTCGCCTCGACAACTGACGAGGTGACTATTGAAGACATCCATGTGGGAGATCCAGATCTGAACACGGCGGAAGAGATCGATCAACTGCGACGACGGATCTGGAGGCGCCGACATCTGCTGATTGGCAAGGGCAACGCGCTGCCGCCTGCAGCACGAGGAGTCGTGTGTGACATCGATGTTGGTGGTGCGAAGCCTATTGCTCAACGAGTGCGCAAGGTAGCCCCGCAATACCAAGAGAAGCTGTCGGATCTGATCAAGGGGCTGCTCGGAGCCAAGATCATCCAGATCTCGACTTCACCATGGGCGTCTCCAATCGTAGTGATCATCAAGAAGAATGGCGTGGACATACGTTTGTGTATTGACTACCGGCTGGTTAACAGTTTGACTCGGCTGATGGTCTATCCGATGCCCCTGATCAACGATCTTCTTGAGGATCTGGACAAGGTGCTTTGGTACTGCTCCTTGGATATGGCCAGTGGATTTTGGGTAGTGACGATGACGGATCGGGCTCGTGCGATCTCCGCCTTCATCACCCCGTTCGGGCTGTTCGAGTGGAACCGGATGCCCTTTGGATTGAAGAACGCGCCCCAGATCTACCAACGGATGCTAGACAACGCACTGTACGGATTCACTCGGATCCCACGTCTAGAGGATGGATCTAGATCGGAGCCGAAATTGGGATCCAAGCAGGGATCCGGATCGCAAGCGCTGGATCTGGATCTGAAGTCGGGAGAACCTGAAGATCCTGGCAAACCATCCGTGCTGGGACGCCGGTCCTACATCGACGACATACTGGTGACTGGAGGATCCTGGGAGCATCTGTGTGAGCGTGTTGACGCATTACTCGACGCGTGTGACAAGTGGAATCTCTCCATCAGCGTGGTGAAGAGCTTCTGGGGCAAGAGTAAGGTGGAATATCTCGGCCATCGCGTGTCAAGCGCTGGACTGGAGGCGAATCCCAAGGATCTCTCGGCACTGACGGATCTGCTCTTCCCGGGCACGCTTAGATCCATGCAGTCGTTCTTGGGTAGTTTGAATTACTACAGCCGGTTTATGGAGGACTACGAGATCTACGCTGCGATCCTCTATGAACTACGAGAAGTGGACTATGCCGCGATGAGCAAACCGGAGAATCGACGCCGGATCCAAGCAGTGATAACCTCCACAACTCCAGATCCAGCGGAACAAACTTCGTCCGACGCGGCGGATCTAGACACGCTGGATCCCGACTCTGGATCCACCAAGACTTTGAAGCAGAAGACTTTGGATCTGGAGGCGAACGATCCAAGCAATGTGGGTCCGCGTTGGGTTCGTGCTCATCGGGCATTTGCCAGGCTGAAGGACAAGATGGCGACAACTCCGATCCTCCGACACTTCGACTCAGATCTGTTGCCGGTGGTGGTTGTGTATGCTAGCGAGTGGGCGATCTCAGCTGCCCTGATGCAGGAGCACGACGGGATCCACTATCCAGTGACGTTCACCAGCCGCACCCTGAAGTCAAACGAGCTTAACTACGGCGTGGTTGAGAAGGAAGTGTTAGCTCTGCTACGGATCCTGGATCTGAGCTACAACATGTTGGTTGGACGCCCGATCCGAGTCCTGACTAGACATTCGACGTTGGCCTGGTTGTTCAGATCCACAGGCCTGCAAGGGCGACTGGGACAGTGGGCAGCTCTGCTCTCGCCGTGGACCCTCGAGATTATGAAGTGCACGAAAGGTGAAGACGAGATCCTGGGAACTCTTGCGGCTAGTATCACGCCAAGATCCAAGGTGGATCAGGCGTTGATCGGGATCGCACCCAAGAAGGAGCCACGGCGTAAGATCCAAGCGCCGATCCCAACAGTCCGACCTGGAGAAGAGCTACACGTGGTCAGCTTTGATGGATCTGCCCGTGTCAAACGTGGTGGAGGCGCCTACAGCGCGATCCTGTGGAAGTTGCCTGAATGGATCGTCGTAAAGGCTAGATCCGGCTATGCTGAAGGGTTGACGGTTAACGAAGCAGAGTATCACGGACTTCTCCTATGTTTGGATCTGCTTGAGGGCGAGGCGCAGAGGCGATTGGTAATCTGCGGGGACTCCAACTTGGTGGTCCGCCAGATCCGAGGTGAGATCGACTGCAAGGCACCAGGGTTGACGCTTCTGAGACAGAAGGCCCTGGATCGGCTGCGGATCTGGCCTGACCATGAGCTGGTACACGTAAAGCGCGATTGGAATGGCAGCGCTGACAGCTTAGCCAGCGCAGCGCTTCAGCGCCAAGCTGGGATCATGGTGGAGGACGAGGCGGATCTGCAGGATCTAGTTACGCTGAACCGCCTAGACGAGATCCTGGTGGTAAAGCGTGAAGAAGAAGCCTCCGTCGCTCGTGTCTCACCCGTGACAACCCGGGCTCGCGCCAGATCCAGATCCAGCCCGAGTGTATTGCGAGAGGAAGTAGTGCGGGATCTCCGAATCGCACGGATCCGCCAAGCGCAGGACGAGGAGGCGTGGATCTCCGGCCTGAAGAGGTATTTAGCCGGCCAGATCCAAGATCTCAGTCAAGAAGAGGCTAGATCCTACGGGGCTATTGCGATGGACTACGAAGTGGATCTCAACGACCTGCTGTTTTATTGCCCTCCTACGAAGATAGTGGAGGCGGATCGCGATGGACTGATGAGGTTGGTGCTGCCGGAGACTCTGCAACAGGATGTACTCCATCATTACCATGTCAGCCTCGAAGGAGGTCACCAGGGGATCGGCCGCACCTACCAGCGGATCCGGGATCGCTTCCACTGGAGAGGCCTGTATCGGAGTGTACAGCGCTACGTTGGAGAGTGTGTCGATTGTGAGACTGGCAAGGGGCGACCTACGATCCAAGGAGAGTCGCCCGGCAATATACAAGCCACGTACCCGTTTCAAGTTATAGCGATGGATCACATACCGTCGCTGCCCAGATCCAACAAAGGTAATACTGAGTTATTGATCTGGGTGGATCTGTTCACGGGATACGTGATCGCGAAGGCCAGTGACTCCAGAACAGCACAGACAATAGCCGAATCCTACGAAGAGTGTGTATTCCGACGGTTCGGTGCCAGCGAAGTGATCCGGCACGATCGGGAACCGGGATTCATGGCCGACTTCTTCAGATCCTTCAACAGGATCCTGGGCCAGCGGCAACGAGCGACGATGGCGTACAGGCCACAAGCTAACGGAACCGCTGAACGCATGGTGCAGACAGCTACTCGAGCTCTGAAGATGTATGTGCACGATCTGGATCAGCGTGACTGGGATGATTACGCCGAACGTCTCACCTTCGCGCTCAATACCGCTCAGGATCGGATCCGCGGAGAGACACCGTTCTACTTGGTGCACGGCTGGGATCCAAGATCCACCCTTGAAGCCACGATCCCCGTGGGTAGTACCCGCCGTCAGGATCGGGATCCGAGACGATGGAGATACCAGATCCAGCGCTATTATCAGCAGGCACGAGCAGAGGTGAACGCACGATTACGGGAGGCGATCTCAGACCGGGCGGATCGACACAACGAGGAGATCCATCCGCACCAGATCGAGGTTGGATCTAGAGTCTGGCTATACTTGGATCGCGTCAAGGAAGGGTACGCCCGCAAACTGGCGCACATGTGGCATGGACCATTCCGTGTGGCAGAGAAGATCGGCGAATACGCAGTGCGGATCGAGACCCCAGGCACGGAGTACCGGTTGTTTCCCGTAGTTCACGTGTCCAAGCTTAAGTTGGTGAAGAGTTTCCCAGACCGACCCCGGATCCAGTTAACTGAAGGCACTACAGACCGATATGATTTTGATGAAGCACTATTGCCGGAGGATAGCTGGATCCAGGATCTGGATGAAGACGAGTACGAAGTGGAGAAGATTAGTGACATGAGAACTGGGAAACGCACTCTCTACGGCCGGATCCATCGAGAATTCTTGGTACACTGGCGCGGATATGAAGATCCATCCTGGGTTGATGAAGCGGATCTCAACTGTGGCGCTATACTACATGAGTTCTTGCGGAGCCGCACCAACCGGAACCGGTTCGGTGTGATGCAGTCTCACGAGGAGTAGTGGGGACTGCGATCGCCAGAAGTGAGCTGGTCACTTCGGGTAGAGAATGTGGTGATGGATCTGCAAGGTGGTTGCAGATCGGTGGATTGGGAAATTTGTATTTGTGTATGGAATAACAAGGTGTTCGTCGCACTCGGACGATGTGGAAGAAAGGAGAATCTAAAGATGACAAAAGAACCTCGGCTGGATCTGGGGTCGAGTGTGATTGCGGATCTGGATCGCCAAGACATGTGACATGGATCTGGATCTGCAAGTTCGAGCTGTGATGGAATTTAAAAGCTGGATTGGAAACTAAGAAGAAGACATGGATGGAAGCAATATGATTATCGATTACGACATACAGGAGTACATCCAGTTCCTAAGCACTAAGTTCAACGGCAAGGATCTGTGGATCTGGATCTACTTGAGGCCTGGCACCGTGGATCCAGCTCTTACGGGTCGCCGACTGCACGGAGATTGAAGAATTTGGCCGGGAGACGCGCGATGTTGCGCGCAGGATGGTATTGAGGAGTGTCCCGGTAGTGATTGCGCCACGGATCTTCGTTGTTGCATTCATCCAACGCCTCCAAGAGATCCGTGGGTTCTGGCCGTTTCAGAGTGCGATCCGCCAAGTTGGCCCGACGTGACGCCAATCCTGGGTACCACGTGACGGACTCTGCACGCTTCGGGAAGTGCAGGAAGTGCGGATCCAGCAAGAGATCCAAGTCGCACCACCCTTCGCGCATGACGGTGATCAGCAACTCCAGGAACTGTTTCCAAGCGCGGCCTGCATGGGATCTGCGGTTACTACGCTCCTTCTGGAACACGAGCAGCCACGGATACTTCTGAGCCATGGCGTCAGGGATGGGGAAGTGGTGCGTCGACTCCCAGTAAGACATGAGGTTGGCATCTTCAAAGATCCCATACTCGCGGATCAGGATCCCAAGTCGACCACCCACGTTGACTTCGAAGGAAATGGCGTCTCCAGGGTTCTCGAGGGTTTCCCAAGGGCGGGTGTCCAACAGCGCTCGCACATTATCCTCCGTAATGAGCTCCCAGCAATAGTCGCTCAGTTGGATCTTCGGTTTGCGGCCCTGCGCAGGAGCGAAGTACGGAAACAGCCAGCCTGGAGCAGTCGGCAGGATCGGAAACAAAGCGTCGACCAACATAGTCGTCATAGCCACGTTGTTGAGCCGGTCCGCCAGCCATGGGGCACAGTCAGTCGGCGCAAGTACATGTGGGCGCTCTCGACCCGGTATACAGTCGGCATCGGGAGCGAATGGGACCACAGGAGCCAATGGATCTTGCACGGGAGGTCGACGGGTGCGATTCGGACGAAGTCGGCGCGGATCGGGATCTTGCGGAGGAGTCGGATCGGGATCTTCATGCGGATCCGATCCATCATCATCACCGTCATCTGGAGCGCCACCTGCCCCCGAAGACTGTTGGCGACGAGGAGAGGCGTGCTGACGCCGTCTCTCGTCGGATCGGGACCGTGATAACGCCTCCCGGGTCTGGGCTTCAAACAGCTCGCTCGCCATGGCCTCGGTCTCCGCTTCATCGTCATCCTCCTCTTGGTCGTCATCCTCCTCTTGGTTGTCGCCTTCCTCTTGGTCATCGATATCTCCCTTGTCGAGGTCGTCGCTGTTCTGTTCCGGCTTCTCAAGGTCGCCATGACGCTCGTTGTTTTCTTGGCTGCCGGCTCCGTCGTCGTCGATCTCGCCCTCTATGGCCGAACCGGGATCTCTACGGTCACCCTCTTGGCCCATAGCTTCATCACGCTGGGAGGATGTCGAGGAGAGGCGGCGTCTCACCACTGGAGTTGGATCTGGATCGGGTGTCTCCGGATCCCGATCCCGTTTCGAAGCGCCGAAGTTTAGCCGCCGACTCAATGCTGGATCCGTCTCTGGATCTGGATCTTGCCGAGCTGGATCGGAAGTTTCGCCAGGGGCCTGCTGTTCAGCAGATCCGGGGGGCGCAATACGGATTAGACTGAGAACGTATGCTGGATCCAAGATCTCTTCGATCGCACCGGGCCGCGCCCTCGCCAGGGTGGTGATGGAGGTCAGCTGCCAACGCGCGACCGAGAGATCCTGCTGCAGCCCATCTCGCTCATGACTCATTCGGATTAGATCCTGCGCCAGTCTTCGGTTCTCGGACTCGATCGCCTGGATCCGGTGCCCCATTGCCGTGACGGTCTGCTCGGAAGCGTCAAAGTCGGATTGGAGCTCGTCGAATTCCGAACGAACTTGGCTCACTTCACTGCGAACGGCATCCCGCTCCCGACATACTCGCGCCAGATCCGCGACGGTCGTCTCCTGGAGGCCACGCAGGCGAGTCAGCTCCGGGTTGTCGCGCTCTCGTACCGCTTGATCCAGATCCGACATGGTAGCTCTGTGGATGGCTCGCAGCTGATTCAACTCGGTACGGGCCTCCGAGTGCATCGGTGCGCAAGTAGATCCTCGCGCACCTTCGCAAGATCCCGGGTGGCGTCGGCCAGGGATGCGTGCGCGCGATCCCGCTCCTGCGTCAGAGTCTTGATCCGCTGCAGATCCGCGGAGGCAATCTTGTCCCTTGCCTGGAGCTCGGCCTCGACCCTCAGAAGTTCCGCCTGTGCGCGATCCATGCTGTGCTCAGCTATATCCCGCTCGTAGTTGGTGTCCTCCAAGTCGCGATCCAGATCCGTGTTTTGAGCCTGAAGCTGCTGGATCTCGGCGGCAGCCAAGTTGACCTCAGAAGCCAAGTGGTCGTTGTTCTCCTGCAAGCGATCCCGCTCATGCTCAATCTGCCCGATACGACGCTGAAGATCCCGGATCTCGTTCACCTGTTGATCAATCTGGGCTTGGAATTGGAGATCCCGTGTTACACCAGCTACAGAAGTGGTGCCCTGGTGACGATGAGCGTCGGCTTCCGACCGGAGGCGGTTCAGCCCCGCGTTCTGTTGTCGTATGTGCGCCCGAGCGGCGTCCAGCTCCCCCGTCTGGTGTAGCAGCAGAGCCGCAATCTCTTCTTGGTCACGAATGGCGGCATCACGGGAGGCAATTAGCGCATGCAATTCCTCCACGCGAGGATCCCGGGGATCTAAGCCGGGCGGATCCGGCGAAGCCCGATCTGCATGGCGGTCGCGGCAGGCCGACGAGGCGCGAGAGGGACTACGTCTGGACTTGGGCATGTCGTTGGAGAAGTGGAGAAGTGGCAAACGTGCCCGCAGTGATGCCGTTGGTCGGCAACGACTACGGTCCGGAGGCGGTTGTGGTGAAGCGCAATTCTCGGAAATGTGTGATGGCAAGTGATTGGGCGAGAGATGGATCCGGACTCAGATGGATCTGGATCCAGAATCAGATGGATCTGGATCTGCACCCAGATCCAAATGGGTTCAATCCAAGATGGGTTCAATCCCTTATCCGGGCGTAATCAAGAGGCCGTAAACACAACACGACGGGCAAGCAGCTGACACGCAAGGAAGGTAAAGGGAGCCCATAGAGTCGGTAGGTACAGATGGGATGATAGGATCCACATGATGATAGGACTTTGGGACAGGAACGAACTTAAGCATAAATCAGAAACGAATTCGCCTTGATCAACGCAAGTGCTTCCTCCCTCGCCTGGAAACGGGAACTACATTGGCCCTACGCGGCGTAGAGAGGTTAGCCGTAGCAGATCTAGTGTTGGTGGTAAGACTGGAGTAATACATTGGCCAGATCCAAAACCTTCCTAGTGAACTACTGTCAAGTGCGGATCCAAGATCCACCGGAGTTATCTGTTTGGCCGGTGCGTCCTTCGCTTCTCAACTGTCAACGACACCGTCATTGGAGGCGGCAAACACGACCAAGGAAGACCTGCGAAGGCATCGGAAAAGAACTACAACAAGCGAAAGGCAACCACCCGGCCGGATCCAGATCCAGGCCGCCAGATCCAGATCCAGGCCGCCAGATCCAAGTACAAGACTACCGGATTTGGAGTAAACCGCGAGCAGAGTGAAGATTTCCGCGCTGCTCCACCCACATCCCCGCGTCTCGCCCAGACTGCTCTGTCTTCAAGGCTCGGACGCTTCAGCAGACACCAGAGGAGCAGATCCAGCCCTACCGACGGGTACACAAGGTGACCAAGTTCAGCACACAGATCACGGATCATCGGGGGACCCCCTCCGTAAGTCGGTGTTCGGGCGCAGTTGGCAAGTTGGATCGGCGATCTCGCAGATTTTGCTGATCCCGCTACGCCACACCTGACCGAAGCCCATGTATCGACGACGTGTATCCTGGACGGACGACTCTCCAAACCCCAAGATCCGACCATACAAACTCAAGACATTAACGACCGACCAAGCCGACCGTCCACGATCTGCTCGGCACATGGAACCTTGAACTCCCTCCCAGCTGTGCTGCCGATCCTCGCTGGATCTTTTCGACTCAAGCCGACGACAACCCATACTGAAACCAAGACAAAACTTCCAACACTGCATGTTACGATTAGTGATAGCCTACAAAGATAAGACCAAACAGAGTTCGTTTTTCCTGCTACAGCGCAAGTGTCTTCAGTTGGGGGCCAGGCTATTCAGAGCTGGTTCAGACTCAAAGGAGCCTTGTGTCTTTGGTTCTCCCCCTGCAGTCAGGGCACCTCGGCTAAGAACGTAAGGGTCGTGTGTGGAGCTCTCATAGTAAGTATCAGATCAAGTTAAGGCGAGTACCTGAGCTGTCGTGCGGCCAGGGTTGATAAGCTTTATTTCATATTCTAGTTGGGGTGTCTGTCTCAGACAGCACTGCCATTTCATATTAAACTACTCCTAGGGCGGTTGAGGTAGTCACCACCTAGTGATTTGTTGTTAGGCTACTGAGTGATAGGACGGACTGCGTTTTGTATTGTTTCGGCTATTGTCCCTCTTGATTGAGGGTGGTGCGCGATTGATTGAGGGTCTTGGGCTTGCCAGTGTCCTGGATCTACCCTCTTTGTTGACTGGTGTGTAGGGCCCACCGTCCAAGGGCCAACCAAAGAATAAGTGACGGTTTTGTGTATTGTATATTTGTGTATAACTCTGTATTGTTAAGGTTATCTCTCCGGATCCAGGCTGTGGAAGCTACGTTCTGAGGTGTACGTCGGCTCTGCTTCCTGGTCCTAGCGATATTTTCCTGTTTCCCACGACTCACATAGTGCAAGTCTCACGTTCGAAGACAAACGACACCCAAAGGGATTCCACAAGAAACACACGCCACCCGGGACGACACCAAGTGCTCGTCCAGGGTTGTTTCGAGGGGACAAGTCTAGATCCTTTTCGGGCCACTGTACACCTGGGCGGCAAAAGGCGTTCACCCGCCTCGCCTCACATCGACAAGCTCGACCTTCTTGTAGACTATTTGGCGATCATAAAACTCCGGCCCTTCATCGGAATGATGCCCGAAAAGAACTCGACCGCCTGCCTCCTCATCTGCCTTCAGTGTCGACTACGACCGCAGTCTGCGACCTCAGCGCCTTCTCCATGGGCATTTTCTGGACGGTGAACTGCCCTCACTCGCCCGCAGCGACCGCTAACGACGACGCGTGTGTAGCCAGCAGCGAGCCGCTCGCTCCATGTAGTAATAGCCGATACATCTCTAGCCACTGCCGCCATTCCTCACTGCAACACTTTGTGGCCAGGCCTTCATCACCCCCACGGAGCCTCGGGCCTCGTCATCCGCCCACGATACCGACCACGGCCGCAGTCTGCAACTCAGCGCCTTCTTCATGGGCTGACTGCTCTTGCTCGCCCACGGCGACCGCCGGCGCCGACTCGTGCGCAGCCAGCACCCAGCAGCTCTGTCCATGTGGTAGCCGATGCATCGCCAGCCACCGCCGTCCTTACTCGACTGCAACACTTAGCGTCCAGCCCTTCGTCGCGAACTGCTGTCACTCGCCGAGGGCGACCGTCGACACCGACTCGTGCACAGCCAGCAGCGAGCCGCTCGCTCCATGTAGTAGTAGCCGATACATCTCTAGCCACTGCCGCCATTCCTCCCTGCAACACTTTGTAGCCAGGCCTTCATCACCCCCACGGAGCCTCGGGCCTCGTCATCCGTCCACGATACCGACCACGGCCGCAGTCTGCAACTCAGCGCCTTCTTCATGGGCTGACTGCTCTTACTCGCCCACGGCGACCGCCGGCGCCGACTCGTGCGCAGCCAGCACCCAGCAGCTCTGTCCATGTGGTAGCCGATGCATCGCCAGCCACCGCCGTCCTTACTCGACTGCAACACTTAGCGTCCAGCCCTTCGTCGCGAACTGCTGTCACTCGCCGAGGGCGACCGTCGACACCGACTCGTGCACAGCCAGCAGCGAGCCGCTCGCTCCATGTAGTAGTAGCCGATACATCTCTAGCCACTGCCGCCATTCCTCCCTGCAACACTTTGTGGCCAGGCCTTCATCACCCCCACGGAGCCTCGGGCCTCGTCATCCGTCCACGATACCGACCACGGCCGCAGTCTGCAACTCAGCGCCTTCTTCATGGGCTGACTGCTCTTGCTCGCCCACGGCGACCGCCGGCGCCGACTCGTGCGCAGCCAGCACCCAGCAGCTCTGTCCATGTGGTAGCCGATGCATCGCCAGCCACCGCCGTCCTTACTCGACTGCAACACTTAGCGTCCAGCCCTTCGTCGCGAACTGCTGTCACTCGCCGAGGGCGACCGTCGACACCGACTCGTGCACAGCCAGCAGCGAGCCGCTCGCTCCATGTAGTAGTAGCCGATACATCTCTAGCCACTGCCGCCATTCCTCACTGCAACACTTTGTGGCCAGGCCTTCATCACCCCCACGGAGCCTCGGGCCTCGTCATCCGCCCACGATACCGACCACGGCCGCAGTCTGCAACTCAGCGCCTTCTTCATGGGCTGACTGCTCTTGTTCGCCCACGGCGACCGCCGGCGCCGACTCGTGCGCAGCCAGCACCCAGCAGCTCTGTCCATGTGGTAGCCGATGCATCGCCAGCCACCGCCGTCCTTACTCGACTGCAACACTAAGTGTCCAGCCCTTCGTCGCGAACTGCTGTCACTCGCCGAGGGCGACCGTCGACACCGACTCGTGCACAGCCAGCAGCGAGCCGCTCGCTCCATGTAGTAGTGGCCGATACATCTCTAGCCACTGCCGCCATTCCTCCCTGCAACACTTTGTGGCCAGGCCTTCATCACCCCCACGGAGCCTCGGGCCTCGTCATCCGTCCACGATACCGACCACGGCCGCAGTCGGCACCTCAGCGCCTTCTTCATGGGCTGACTGCTCTTGCTCGCCCACGGCGACCGCCGGCGCCGACTCGTGCGCAGCCAGCACCCAGCAGCTCTGTCCATGTGGTAGCCGATGCATCGCCAGCCACCGCCGTCCTTACTCGACTGCAACACTAAGTGTCCAGCCCTTCGTCGCGAACTGCTGTCACTCGCCGAGGGCGACCGTCGACACCGACTCGTGCACAGCCAGCAGCGAGCCGCTCGCTCCATGTAGTAGTAGCCGATACATCTCTAGCCACTGCCGCCATTCCTCACTGCAACACTTTGTGGCCAGGCCTTCATCACCCCCACGGAGCCTCGGGCCTCGTCATCCGCCCACGATACCGACCACGGCCGCAGTCTGCAACTCAGCGCCTTCTTCATGGGCTGACTGCTCTTGCTCGCCCACGGCGACCGCCGGCGCCGACTCGTGCGCAGCCAGCACCCAGCAGCTCTGTCCATGTGGTAGCCGATGCATCGCCAGCCACCGCCGTCCTTACTCGACTGCAACACTTAGCGTCCAGCCCTTCGTCGCGAACTGCTGTCACTCGCCGAGGGCGACCGTCGACACCGACTCGTGCACAGCCAGCAGCGAGCCGCTCGCTCCATGTAGTAGTAGCCGATACATCTCTAGCCACTGCCGCCATTCCTCACTGCAACACTTTGTGGCCAGGCCTTCATCACCCCCACGGAGCCTCGGGCCTCGTCATCCGCCCACGATACCGACCACGGCCGCAGTCTGCAACTCAGCGCCTTCTTCATGGGCTGACTGCTCTTACTCGCCCACGGCGACCGCCGGCGCCGACTCGTGCGCAGCCAGCACCCAGCAGCTCTGTCCATGTGGTAGCCGATGCATCGCCAGCCACCGCCGTCCTTACTCGACTGCAACACTAAGTGTCCAGCCCTTCGTCGCGAACTGCTGTCACTCGCCGAAGGCGACCGTCGACACCGACTCGTGCACAGCCAGCAGCGAGCCGCTCGCTCCATGTAGTAGTAGCCGATACATCTCTAGCCACTGCCGCCATTCCTCACTGCAACACTTTGTGGCCAGGCCTTCATCACCCCCACGGAGCCTCGGGCCTCGTCATCCGCCCACGATACCGACCACGGCCGCAGTCTGCAACTCAGCGCCTTCTTCATGGGCTGACTGCTCTTGTTCGCCCACGGCGACCGCCGGCGCCGACTCGTGCGCAGCCAGCACCCAGCAGCTCTGTCCATGTGGTAGCCGATGCATCGCCAGCCACCGCCGTCCTTACTCGACTGCAACACTAAGTGTCCAGCCCTTCGTCGCGAACTGCTGTCACTCGCCGAGGGCGACCGTCGACACCGACTCGTGCACAGCCAGCAGCGAGCCGCTCGCTCCATGTAGTAGTAGCCGATACATCTCTAGCCACTGCCGCCATTCCTCACTGCAACACTTTGTGGCCAGGCCTTCATCACCCCCACGGAGCCTCGGGCCTCGTCATCCGCCCACGATACCGACCACGGCCGCAGTCTGCAACTCAGCGCCTTCTTCATGGGCTGACTGCTCTTGCTCGCCCACGGCGACCGCCGGCGCCGACTCGTGCGCAGCCAGCACCCAGCAGCTCTGTCCATGTGGTAGCCGATGCATCGCCAGCCACCGCCGTCCTTACTCGACTGCAACACTAAGTGTCCAGCCCTTCGTCGCGAACTGCTGTCACTCGCCGAGGGCGACCGTCGACACCGACTCGTGCACAGCCAGCAGCGAGCCGCTCGCTCCATGTAGTAGTAGCCGATACATCTCTAGCCACTGCCGCCATTCCTCCCTGCAACACTTTGTGGCCAGGCCTTCATCACCCCCACGGAGCCTCGGGCCTCGTCATCCGCCCACGATACCGACCACGGCCGCAGTCTGCAACTCAGCGCCTTCTTCATGGGCTGACTGCTCTTGCTCGCCCACGGCGACCGCCGGCGCCGACTCGTGCGCAGCCAGCACCCAGCAGCTCTGTCCATGTGGTAGCCGATGCATCGCCAGCCACCGCCGTCCTTACTCGACTGCAACACTAAGTGTCCAGCCCTTCGTCGCGAACTGCTGTCACTCGCCGAGGGCGACCGTCGACACCGACTCGTGCACAGCCAGCAGCGAGCCGCTCGCTCCATGTAGTAGTAGCCGATACATCTCTAGCCACTGCCGCCATTCCTCACTGCAACACTTTGTGGCCAGGCCTTCATCACCCCCACGGAGCCTCGGGCCTCGTCATCCGCCCACGATACCGACCACGGCCGCAGTCTGCAACTCAGCGCCTTCTTCATGGGCTGACTGCTCTTGCTCGCCCACGGCGACCGCCGGCGCCGACTCGTGCGCAGCCAGCACCCAGCAGCTCTGTCCATGTGGTAGCCGATGCATCGCCAGCCACCGCCGTCCTTACTCGACTGCAACACTAAGTGTCCAGCCCTTCGTCGCGAACTGCTGTCACTCGCCGAGGGCGACCGTCGACACCGACTCGTGCACAGCCAGCAGCGAGCCGCTCGCTCCATGTAGTAGTAGCCGATACATCTCTAGCCACTGCCGCCATTCCTCCCTGCAACACTTTGTGGCCAGGCCTTCATCACCCCCACGGAGCCTCGGGCCTCGTCATCCGCCCACGATACCGACCACGGCCGCAGTCTGCAACTCAGCGCCTTCTTCATGGGCTGACTGCTCTTACTCGCCCACGGCGACCGCCGGCGCCGACTCGTGCGCAGCCAGCACCCAGCAGCTCTGTCCATGTGGTAGCCGATGCATCGCCAGCCACCGCCGTCCTTACTCGACTGCAACACTAAGTGTCCAGCCCTTCGTCGCGAACTGCTGTCACTCGCCGAGGGCGACCGTCGACACCGACTCGTGCACAGCCAGCAGCGAGCCGCTCGCTCCATGTAGTAGTAGCCGATACATCTCTAGCCACTGCCGCCATTCCTCACTGCAACACTTTGTGGCCAGGCCTTCATCACCCCCACGGAGCCTCGGGCCTCGTCATCCGCCCACGATACCGACCACGGCCGCAGTCTGCAACTCAGCGCCTTCTTCATGGGCTGACTGCTCTTGCTCGCCCACGGCGACCGCCGGCGCCGACTCGTGCGCAGCCAGCACCCAGCAGCTCTGTCCATGTGGTAGCCGATGCATCGCCAGCCACCGCCGTCCTTACTCGACTGCAACACTAAGTGTCCAGCCCTTCGTCGCGAACTGCTGTCACTCGCCGAGGGCGACCGTCGACACCGACTCGTGCACAGCCAGCAGCGAGCCGCTCGCTCCATGTAGTAGTAGCCGATACATCTCTAGCCACTGCCGCCATTCCTCCCTGCAACACTTTGTGGCCAGGCCTTCATCACCCCCACGGAGCCTCGGGCCTCGTCATCCGCCCACGATACCGACCACGGCCGCAGTCTGCAACTCAGCGCCTTCTTCATGGGCTGACTGCTCTTACTCGCCCACGGCGACCGCCGGCGCCGACTCGTGCGCAGCCAGCACCCAGCAGCTCTGTCCATGTGGTAGCCGATGCATCGCCAGCCACCGCCGTCCTTACTCGACTGCAACACTAAGTGTCCAGCCCTTCGTCGCGAACTGCTGTCACTCGCCGAGGGCGACCGTCGACACCGACTCGTGCACAGCCAGCAGCGAGCCGCTCGCTCCATGTAGTAGTAGCCGATACATCTCTAGCCACTGCCGCCATTCCTCACTGCAACACTTTGTGGCCAGGCCTTCATCACCCCCACGGAGCCTCGGGCCTCGTCATCCGCCCACGATACCGACCACGGCCGCAGTCTGCAACTCAGCGCCTTCTTCATGGGCTGACTGCTCTTGCTCGCCCACGGCGACCGCCGGCGCCGACTCGTGCGCAGCCAGCACCCAGCAGCTCTGTCCATGTGGTAGCCGATGCATCGCCAGCCACCGCCGTCCTTACTCGACTGCAACACTAAGTGTCCAGCCCTTCGTCGCGAACTGCTGTCACTCGCCGAGGGCGACCGTCGACACCGACTCGTGCACAGCCAGCAGCGAGCCGCTCGCTCCATGTAGTAGTAGCCGATACATCTCTAGCCACTGCCGCCATTCCTCACTGCAACACTTTGTGGCCAGGCCTTCATCACCCCCACGGAGCCTCGGGCCTCGTCATCCGCCCACGATACCGACCACGGCCGCAGTCTGCAACTCAGCGCCTTCTTCATGGGCTGACTGCTCTTGCTCGCCCACGGCGACCGCCGGCGCCGACTCGTGCGCAGCCAGCACCCAGCAGCTCTGTCCATGTGGTAGCCGATGCATCGCCAGCCACCGCCGTCCTTACTCGACTGCAACACTAAGTGTCCAGCCCTTCGTCGCGAACTGCTGTCACTCGCCGAGGGCGACCGTCGACACCGACTCGTGCACAGCCAGCAGCGAGCCGCTCGCTCCATGTAGTAGTAGCCGATACATCTCTAGCCACTGCCGCCATTCCTCACTGCAACACTTTGTGGCCAGGCCTTCATCACCCCCACGGAGCCTCGGGCCTCGTCATCCGCCCACGATACCGACCACGGCCGCAGTCTGCAACTCAGCGCCTTCTTCATGGGCTGACTGCTCTTGCTCGCCCACGGCGACCGCCGGCGCCGACTCGTGCGCAGCCAGCACCCAGCAGCTCTGTCCATGTGGTAGCCGATGCATCGCCAGCCACCGCCGTCCTTACTCGACTGCAACACTAAGTGTCCAGCCCTTCGTCGCGAACTGCTGTCACTCGCCGAGGGCGACCGTCGACACCGACTCGTGCACAGCCAGCAGCGAGCCGCTCGCTCCATGTAGTAGTAGCCGATACATCTCTAGCCACTGCCGCCATTCCTCACTGCAACACTTTGTGGCCAGGCCTTCATCACCCCCACGGAGCCTCGGGCCTCGTCATCCGCCCACGATACCGACCACGGCCGCAGTCTGCACCTCAGCGCCTTCTTCATGGGCTGACTGCTCTTGCTCGCCCACGGCGACCGCCGGCGCCGACTCGTGCGCAGCCAGCACCCAGCAGCTCTGTCCATGTGGTAGCCGATGCATCGCCAGCCACCGCCGTCCTTACTCGACTGCAACACTTAGCGTCCAGCCCTTCGTCGCGAACTGCTGTCACTCGCCGAGGGCGACCGTCGACACCGACTCGTGCACAGCCAGCAGCGAGCCGCTCGCTCCATGTAGTAGTAGCCGATACATCTCTAGCCACTGCCGCCATTCCTCACTGCAACACTTTGTGGCCAGGCCTTCATCACCCCCACGGAGCCTCGGGCCTCGTCATCCGCCCACGATACCGACCACGGCCGCAGTCTGCAACTCAGCGCCTTCTTCATGGGCTGACTGCTCTTGCTCGCCCACGGCGACCGCCGGCGCCGACTCGTGCGCAGCCAGCACCCAGCAGCTCTGTCCATGTGGTAGCCGATGCATCGCCAGCCACCGCCGTCCTTACTCGACTGCAACACTTAGCGTCCAGCCCTTCGTCGCGAACTGCTGTCACTCGCCGAGGGCGACCGTCGACACCGACTCGTGCACAGCCAGCAGCGAGCCGCTCGCTCCATGTAGTAGTAGCCGATACATCTCTAGCCACTGCCGCCATTCCTCACTGCAACACTTTGTGGCCAGGCCTTCATCACCCCCACGGAGCCTCGGGCCTCGTCATCCGCCACGATACCGACCACGGCCGCAGTCTGCAACTCAGCGCCTTCTTCATGGGCTGACTGCTCTTGCTCGCCCACGGCGACCGCCGGCGCCGACTCGTGCGCAGCCAGCACCCAGCAGCTCTGTCCATGTGGTAGCCGATGCATCGCCAGCCACCGCCGTCCTTACTCGACTGCAACACTTAGCGTCCAGCCCTTCGTCGCGAACTGCTGTCACTCGCCGAGGGCGACCGTCGACACCGACTCGTGCACAGCCAGCAGCGAGCCGCTCGCTCCATGTAGTAGTAGCCGATACATCTCTAGCCACTGCCGCCATTCCTCACTGCAACACTTTGTGGCCAGGCCTTCATCACCCCCACGGAGCCTCGGGCCTCGTCATCCGCCCACGATACCGACCACGGCCACAGTCGGCAACTCAGCGCCTTCTTCATGGGCTGACTGCTCTTGCTCGCCCACGGCGACCGCCGGCGCCGACTCGTGCGCAGCCAGCACCCAGCAGCTCTGTCCATGTGGTAGCCGATGCATCGCCAGCCACCGCCGTCCTTACTCGACTGCAACACTAAGTGTCCAGCCCTTCGTCGCGAACTGCTGTCACTCGCCGAGGGCGACCGTCGACACCGACTCGTGCACAGCCAGCAGCGAGCCGCTCGCTCCATGTAGTAGTAGCCGATACATCTCTAGCCACTGCCGCCATTCCTCACTGCAACACTTTGTGGCCAGGCCTTCATCACCCCCACGGAGCCTCGGGCCTCGTCATCCGTCCACGATACCGACCACGGCCGCAGTCTGCAACTCAGCGCCTTCTTCATGGGCTGACTGCTCTTGCTCGCCCACGGCGACCGCCGGCGCCGACTCGTGCGCAGCCAGCACCCAGCAGCTCTGTCCATGTGGTAGCCGATGCATCGCCAGCCACCGCCGTCCTTACTCGACTGCAACACTTAGCGTCCAGCCCTTCGTCGCGAACTGCTGTCACTCGCCGAGGGCGACCGTCGACACCGACTCGTGCACAGCCAGCAGCGAGCCGCTCGCTCCATGTAGTAGTAGCCGATACATCTCTAGCCACTGCCGCCATTCCTCACTGCAACACTTTGTGGCCAGGCCTTCATCACCCCCACGGAGCCTCGGGCCTCGTCATCCGCCCACGATACCGACCACGGCCGCAGTCTGCAACTCAGCGCCTTCTTCATGGGCTGACTGCTCTTGCTCGCCCACGGCGACCGCCGGCGCCGACTCGTGCGCAGCCAGCACCCAGCAGCTCTGTCCATGTGGTAGCCGATGCATCGCCAGCCACCGCCGTCCTTACTCGACTGCAACACTAAGTGTCCAGCCCTTCGTCGCGAACTGCTGTCACTCGCCGAGGGCGACCGTCGACACCGACTCGTGCACAGCCAGCAGCGAGCCGCTCGCTCCATGTAGTAGTAGCCGATACATCTCTAGCCACTGCCGCCATTCCTCACTGCAACACTTTGTGGCCAGGCCTTCATCACCCCCACGGAGCCTCGGGCCTCGTCATCCGTCCACGATACCGACCACGGCCGCAGTCTGCAACTCAGCGCCTTCTTCATGGGCTGACTGCTCTTGCTCGCCCACGGCGACCGCCGGCGCCGACTCGTGCGCAGCCAGCACCCAGCAGCTCTGTCCATGTGGTAGCCGATGCATCGCCAGCCACCGCCGTCCTTACTCGACTGCAACACTTAGCGTCCAGCCCTTCGTCGCGAACTGCTGTCACTCGCCGAGGGCGACCGTCGACACCGACTCGTGCACAGCCAGCAGCGAGCCGCTCGCTCCATGTAGTAGTAGCCGATACATCTCTAGCCACTGCCGCCATTCCTCACTGCAACACTTTGTGGCCAGGCCTTCATCACCCCCACGGAGCCTCGGGCCTCGTCATCCGTCCACGATACCGACCACGGCCGCAGTCTGCAACTCAGCGCCTTCTTCATGGGCTGACTGCTCTTGCTCGCCCACGGCGACCGCCGGCGCCGACTCGTGCGCAGCCAGCACCCAGCAGCTCTGTCCATGTGGTAGCCGATGCATCGCCAGCCACCGCCGTCCTTACTCGACTGCAACACTAAGTGTCCAGCCCTTCGTCGCGAACTGCTGTCACTCGCCGAGGGCGACCGTCGATACCGACTCGTGCACAGCCAGCAGCGAGCCGCTCGCTCCATGTAGTAGTAGCCGATACATCTCTAGCCACTGCCGCCATTCCTCACTGCAACACTTTGTGGCCAGGCCTTCATCACCCCCACGGAGCCTCGGGCCTCGTCATCCGTCCACGATACCGACCACGGCCGCAGTCTGCAACTCAGCGCCTTCTTCATGGGCTGACTGCTCTTGCTCGCCCACGGCGACCGCCGGCGCCGACTCGTGCGCAGCCAGCACCCAGCAGCTCTGTCCATGTGGTAGCCGATGCATCGCCAGCCACCGCCGTCCTTACTCGACTGCAACACTTAGCGTCCAGCCCTTCGTCGCGAACTGCTGTCACTCGCCGAGGGCGACCGTCGACACCGACTCGTGCACAGCCAGCAGCGAGCCGCTCGCTCCATGTAGTAGTAGCCGATACATCTCTAGCCACTGCCGCCATTCCTCACTGCAACACTTTGTGGCCAGGCCTTCATCACCCCCACGGAGCCTCGGGCCTCGTCATCCGTCCACGATACCGACCACGGCCGCAGTCTGCAACTCAGCGCCTTCTTCATGGGCTGACTGCTCTTGCTCGCCCACGGCGACCGCCGGCGCCGACTCGTGCGCAGCCAGCACCCAGCAGCTCTGTCCATGTGGTAGCCGATGCATCGCCAGCCACCGCCGTCCTTACTCGACTGCAACACTAAGTGTCCAGCCCTTCGTCGCGAACTGCTGTCACTCGCCGAAGGCGACCGTCGACACCGACTCGTGCACAGCCAGCAGCGAGCCGCTCGCTCCATGTAGTAGTAGCCGATACATCTCTAGCCACTGCCGCCATTCCTCACTGCAACACTTTGTGGCCAGGCCTTCATCACCCCCACGGAGCCTCGGGCCTCGTCATCCGTCCACGATACCGACCACGGCCGCAGTCTGCAACTCAGCGCCTTCTTCATGGGCTGACTGCTCTTGCTCGCCCACGGCGACCGCCGGCGCCGACTCGTGCGCAGCCAGCACCCAGCAGCTCTGTCCATGTGGTAGCCGATGCATCGCCAGCCACCGCCGTCCTTACTCGACTGCAACACTAAGTGTCCAGCCCTTCGTCGCGAACTGCTGTCACTCGCCGAAGGCGACCGTCGACACCGACTCGTGCACAGCCAGCAGCGAGCCGCTCGCTCCATGTAGTAGTAGCCGATACATCTCTAGCCACTGCCGCCATTCCTCACTGCAACACTTTGTGGCCAGGCCTTCATCACCCCCACGGAGCCTCGGGCCTCGTCATCCGCCCACGATACCGACCACGGCCGCAGTCTGCAACTCAGCGCCTTCTTCATGGGCTGACTGCTCTTGCTCGCCCACGGCGACCGCCGGCGCCGACTCGTGCGCAGCCAGCACCCAGCAGCTCTGTCCATGTGGTAGCCGATGCATCGCCAGCCACCGCCGTCCTTACTCGACTGCAACACTAAGTGTCCAGCCCTTCGTCGCGAACTGCTGTCACTCGCCGAAGGCGACCGTCGATACCGACTCGTGCACAGCCAGCAGCGAGCCGCTCGCTCCATGTAGTAGTAGCCGATACATCTCTAGCCACTGCCGCCATTCCTCCCTGCAACACTTTGTGGCCAGGCCTTCATCACCCCCACGGAGCCTCGGGCCTCGTCATCCGCCCACGATACCGACCACGGCCGCAGTCTGCAACTCAGCGCCTTCTTCATGGGCTGACTGCTCTTGCTCGCCCACGGCGACCGCCGGCGCCGACTCGTGCGCAGCCAGCACCCAGCAGCTCTGTCCATGTGGTAGCCGATGCATCGCCAGCCACCGCCGTCCTTACTCGACTGCAACACTTAGCGTCCAGCCCTTCGTCGTGACTGCTGTCACTCGCCGAAGGCGACCGTCGACACCGACTCGTGCACAGCCAGCAGCGAGCCGCTCGCTCCATGTAGTAGTAGCCGATACATCTCTAGCCACTGCCGCCATTCCTAACTGCAACACTTTGTGGTCAGGCCTTCATCACCCCCACGGAGCCTCGGGCCTCGTCATCCGCCCACGATACCGACCACGGCCGCAGTCTGCAACCTCAGCGCCTTCTTCATGGGCTGACTGCTCTTGCTCGCCCACGGCGACCGCCGGCGCCGACTCGTGCGCAGCCAGCACCCAGCAGCTCTGTCCATGTGGTAGCCGATGCATCGCCAGCCACCGCCGTCCTTACTCGACTGCAACACTAAGTGTCCAGCCCTTCGTCGCGAACTGCTGTCACTCGCCGAAGGCGACCGTCGACACCGACTCGTGCACAGCCAGCAGCGAGCCGCTCGCTCCATGTAGTAGTAGCCGATACATCTCTAGCCACTGCCGCCATTCCTCACTGCAACACTTTGTGGCCAGGCCTTCATCACCCCCACGGAGCCTCGGGCCTCGTCATCCGCCCACGATACCGACCACGGCCGCAGTCTGCAACTCAGCGCCTTCTTCATGGGCTGACTGCTCTTGCTCGCCCACGGCGACCGCCGGCGCCGACTCGTGCGCAGCCAGCACCCAGCAGCTCTGTCCATGTGGTAACCGATGCATCGCCAGCCACCGCCGTCCTTACTCGACTGCAACACTAAGTGTCCAGCCCTTCGTCGCGAACTGCTGTCACTCGCCGAAGGCGACCGTCGACACCGACTCGTGCACAGCCAGCAGCGAGCCGCTCGCTCCATGTAGTAGTAGCCGATACATCTCTAGCCACTGCCGCCATTCCTCACTGCAACACTTTGTGGCCAGGCCTTCATCACCCCCACGGAGCCTCGGGCCTCGTCATCCGCCCACGATACCAACCACGGCCGCAGTCTGCGACCTCAGCGGCTTCTACGTGGGCATATCCTCGACGGTGAACTGCTTTCACTCGTCGAGGGCGAAGGTCGATGCTGACTCGTGCGCAACAAGCAGCCAGCAGCTCGATGTAGTAGTAGTCCTTCCAGGCCTTCATCATGAACACAGAGCTTCCGACCTCCTTATTCGACTGCAGTCTGCGACCTCAGCGTCTTCTCCATGGGCATATCCTCGACAGAAAACTGCTCTCACTCGCCCATAGCGACCGCTGCCGCCGACGCCTTCGCAGCGCAGCCAGCAGCGCCATGTAGTAGCGGACCCAGCCACCGACGTGGCACTACGGGCGGACACAGAGCATCCTCCCTGCATCCGCTCACAATAGACTACATCTGCGGGGATCTGGCAGCGTAAGAGCCCAGTGGACGGTGCTGCGCCGCCACGGCCACCGACAGGTCCTTGGATACGTCCAGCAGTGTCTTGAGCTGCTGCGCTATACCTCCACGCGCGAGAACTCGCGCAGAACCACATCCACGCACAGAGGGCCGCCATCGAGAAGACGGCAAGAGTGATGTGCTGGCCGCACGCCATACATGCAATGTCTTGGCGTTTGTATACTATTTTTTCTATCAGTAATGGTACAATGTTCTATCTTCTACAGTACAGCAAGCGGCGGTTACTGTATTGTCACGCTGCTAGCAACGCAGTAGCACTACACAAGATCCATCGTGAGCGGTGGAGGAGCGGCCGCCGGTAGCGTGAGCTGCTGCAGGTGGCTGGGCGAGTGATCGTCGGAGGAGCGGCCGCCGGTAGCGTGAGCTGCTGCAGGTGGCTGGGCGAGTGATCGTCGGAGGAGCGGCCGCCGGTAGCGTGAGCTGCCGCTGGTGGCTGGGCGAGTGATCTTTGGAGAAGTGGTCGTCCGTAGCGTGAGCTGCCGCTGATGGCTGGACGAGTGCGCGGTGGAGGAGCGGCCGTCGGTAGCGTGAGCTGCTGCAGGTGGCTGGGCGAGAGGTTGATCGACGGTAACACGCGGCAGGAGAAGACGCGCAGGCCAAGACGCGGTCCGTGGACGTCGTGGCGCGGTCGAACTTTCCGCAGATCAACTACGAGGTGGCGCAGCACTTCGTGCGCGACTACCAGCCGTGGGCTGTCGCTGGTGGCTGGGCGAGTGATCTTTGAAGAAACAAACAGCTGTCGGTAGCGTGAGCTGCCGCTGATGGCTTCGTTGGAGGACCGACTGTAGTGGATCTACTATACTACTACTACTACTACTACTACTACTCGTGATGGTGGCGCTAGTTGCTGGTTGTGCAAGTGAAGGCGTCGTGAGTCGCTGTCGACAAGTGAGAGCAGTTTGCCGCCGACAAAGCGTCCACGGAGAACGCGTTGAGGTTGTATACCGTGTACGAGGTCGGTATTTCGGGCAGATGCGAATGCCCGACGCGCCGCGTACCGCGTACGGCCTGGCATGCATTGCGGCCGTTTGTCGTGGTGAATTGAAATGGAGTGGTGCACCGCGTACATATCGTATTCGACATGGGTGCACCACGTATTCGACATGGATACAGCGGCTACAGTACATGTAGTACCATATAATTCCATGCTATACATGTTCATGGAATTTATATATTATAGGTCTGGATGCCTTTTATATCCAGTATCGTGGGGTATTTTATTTAGAGCGGCGTCAAAAACGAAAATTTGTATTAGTGTCTACTACTGTAGTAATACTACGGTATTTCATGTGCTTCACACCAGAATAGAGTTCGAGTTAGTTTTGCTGCCACTCATTTGTACCGATGGAAGGTAAAAAGCGCCTCCGTCCTTCGTCGACCCCCCCCCCCCCTTCCGCCGGACAAGCGCCCTAGACAATGTGCCACAAGCGTGCAGTTGTCAGGATGAATCGCAACCAGCCAGGTACTCGCCATTGCGTCTTCAGTCTCTGCTGATCAGGCAAAGACGAAGACCATCGCGCCGGACCAACCCTTCATGCCCACTCCTTCGATGTTGGGGAGAGGTGGCGCTGACGAGATCACAACCGTTGTGCCAGCTCAGTCGGCAAACCCGAATACCAATTCCCCCAAACGACGTATAGCGCACGTGCTTACGTCAGAGGCGAATGGTGAAGAGCGAGAGACGTCGGCAGTTGCGTTGACCGCGCTTACCCAGAAGGCCCAGACCAAGCAACGTTCAACAAGTGTGGGCGCATCGGTTGCCCACACGGCCCGAAAGGCCAATTCAACAGGTGTGGCGATGGAGGACGTCGTGGCCGTATCGGCCGCTTTCACACCCCGAAAAACCAGGTCCAAGCGACAAGCTACAGATGTGGTGGCTGCTGCTGCTGCTACAGCGACGGAGGACGGTGTTGCTACCGCGGTTCCGAGGGACAAGTCCAAGCAGCGAACAACAAATGTGGCTGCTGCTACAGCGACGGAGGGCAGCGTGGTTATCGGGGTTCACAAGGGCAAGTCCAAGCAGCGAGCAACACGCGCCACTGCAGCGACGGAGGACGACGTTGCTACCGCGGTTCCGAGGGGCAAGGCGAAGCAGCGAGCACCACGTCACGTGGCTACCGCGGATCTGAAGGGCAAGTCGAAGCAGCGAGCAAGAGATGTGGCTGCTGCTGCTGCTGCAGCAGCAGCGACGGAGGGCGGCGTGTGTACCGCGGTTCCGAGGGGCAAGGCTAAGCAGCGAACACCACGTGCCGCTGCTGCGACGGAGGATGGCGTGGCTACCGCGGTTCCGAAGGGCAAGTCCAAGCAGCGAGTAACACGGGCCGCTGCTGCTGCAGCGACGGAGAGCGGCGTGGCTACCATGGATTCGAAGGGCAAGTCTAAGCAGCGTGCAACGCGTGCCGCTGCTGCTGCAGAGACGGTGGACGGCGTGGCTGTATCGGTTGTTCCCGCGACCCAAAAGACCAAGTCCAAGCGGCGAGGAGAACGTGCCGCTGCTGCGGTAGCGACCGTCGCGCGAAAGACTCAGAAAACGAAGTCCAAGCGCCGTACAAAGCTACAAAAGGCGACGCATGGTGGTGTGGTGGTCTCCTACGTGCCGATCATTCAAAACCCCATGCGACGCACAGTGTGCGGGTCCACCCCGAGCGAGGAACGTACAGTAGGGCTCACCCACCCACTGCCGATGTCGAACCTAGAGCTGCTTGAACGCGCTGACGCGCTTATCGGCTCCGACTCTGATGAATCTAACCAAAGCGACTGCGAGGAAGCGGAAGGAAGTGACGTCGACGAAATGGATCCAATGAACGATATGCAACGCGCCGAGGTCCGAGATAATGTGATGGCTACAACAGCCGACGTCAATGTGCATCACGATGAGGATGCCAGACTGTACACCAGACTTGAATCTGATGGGCCCTCCGATGAAGACTATGATAGTGGAGAGTCCGAGGACTGGCCTACGTTGTCAGTTTTAGATATGCAAGCCCAACTGGAGGACTTGGACTGTATGGATGACAGCAGTATCAATGAAGACGACGCACTACTGAAGCTGGCAAAAAATCGAGATGAAATCAAAGCGTGGGAGACTTCAGGTTGGGCAAAAGGTACATATTTATATGCTTGCTGCAAATATATTTGTACTGCATCATATTGATACTAATGACTTTTTTTCATTTGTGCAGTTCCGGGAACGACTGAGAGAAGCCCCGAATATCATGGACTGTATGACGGTGAGTGGGGTCCTTCCGATGAGGTCCTCAAGATCGCCGACTCTCCGATCGACTTGTTTTGGTTTTTCTTCACGAAACAACTCGTCCATAAAATTGCAGAGGAAAGTAATCGGTACGCAGCACAGACAGTGATCGCGCGAGCACGAAGAATACGAGATCGTCAACTGCGATGTAAAAACCGAGGATCAAGGTCAGCTGATGTTGAGCCACTGTCCCAGATACGAGAGCGACTAAGTCGTATGGAGTCCTTCAAACCGCACGAGTATGCAGTCGTGTTTGGGCTATTGACCGCACGTATGCTTTGTCCGCATAAACGACGCTTATCTAGCCATTGGAGCACAACACGGACGGGGGCAATCCCTTCAGGGACGTTTGGCGCATGGATGCCAAGGAACAGGTATTGTCAAATCTTCGGTCTCATTGCCAAGTTGTTACTAAGTGGTGTGTGATGTACTGTAGGTTCGACGAGATAATGCAGCACTTGCACTTCTCAGATAATACCGACCCGCTTGCAGAAAATGATAGAGCATGGAAGATTCGCCCTGTCGTCGACACGCTGCAGCAAACCTTCCAAAAGGGCTACATACCGGGACCTATTTTGTCGTTCGACGAGGGAATGCTTCCATCCCATTCAAAGTTCAACGGGACTCGGATGTATATGAAGGATAAGCCTCACAAATGGGGGACGAAACTATTCATGACATGCTGTCCTCGGACGTCCTACTGCATGAGGTAGTATTTCATCATGGTCGGAAAAATCGTATTGTCAACTAACATTATGGATGAAACCTTTTTTGCTATCATAGGTTGGAAGTGTACTGCGGCAAGAAGGCACACCTCGGAGGTAAACAAACAATTGACGACAAGTCGGGACTCGCTGCGGTTCTACGGAATCTTGACAAGGTTCTCCCACCTGAACGTCAAGACCACAGAATTGTTGTAATTGACAGGTTCTACACGTCTGTCGCGTTGGCGCTTGAGCTATTATCAAACAAGATCTACACGGTGGGCACCATTCAGACTCGACGTATCGGGTTTCCATCAGAGCTGAAAGAGAAGCGTAAGAAAAGACCGGACGATATTGTTCGGGGCTCGTACGCGCTGGCCCGATGCAAGGCTGTTCCCGAGATGATAGCATGTTGCTGGTGGGACGCTAAGCCGGTCCACTTCCTTGCAACAGGTGCCAGTGTGCAGCAGCTGACCAAAGGTTCGTGTTTGTGACAACATCGTCTATCAACCGGGCTTACTAATATTGCTTTTACTGTAGTTCGAAATACCTGGATGGCAGGGGAATCCATGGACATCCCGTGTCCAAAACTGGTGAAGGACTACCATAACAATATGAATGGTGTTGATGTCCACGATCAACTCCGTCTGCAGCGATTTTCGGTTCAAGAGGCATTCAAGTTCAAGAAGTACTACAAGAGGTAAGTACTTTTATGCATTTACTGCGGTGGAGGATCCCTCTTGTAACATATGTGTACCTTTAGTCTATTCCTTGGACTGCTTGATCTAGTGCTTGTGAACGCCTACATTGTTCATCGCGAATACCACAAGAGAAGAGGAACACGTGGTTTGTCGCATTCGGAATTCCTTACTGCCCTACATGCCGATCTGCTGGCGACCCAACCGGGCGATATGCTAGAAACGGCGCAAGTAAGTTGCACCTGCGATTGATACTATGTAAGATACTGATCACATTTGTTTATTACTTGTTGCTGATAAAGCAATATCAAGCTCCGTTGCCCATCCCGGGTAGACCAGTTCGCCGAACAGCAAACATATCAGCCCACGAACCCACAGAAACTAATGACTTTCAAGGTGAACTCGGAGATCCTAACCGGAAGCGAATGCATCGAGCATGTAAGGTCTGCAGCTTGCTGGCTCCACAAGGCAAGAGGGGGAAAAATACCAAGTGGTACTGCCAGGCATGCTCGGAAGGTCACGCGGGCGAGTAAGTGACGTTTACATTGATCGGCTTCTTTCATCGGACTTACACGTATTTGCTATCTACATGTAGTGTGTACCTATGCCAAATGGTTCGCCACGAATCGTTCGGCGAGAAGAAATCGTGCTATGCGATTTGGCATGAACATTGGGATTGCGGTAAGAGCATCCCCCAGAATCTTGACAAGAAGCTCCAGTTCCGAAAACCTACGGGTAAAAGACGAAGCGCGACGCAATCCTCGCCAGTTTCGTAAATCCGCGTATGGACACAACTTTGCAATCCCAACAAATACATACGTAGTATCCCACTAACTGAATTTGAAGCGAGAGGTCAGGAAAACTTTGTTTCGTATTTCTACACTCATAACCAAAAACATACAACGCTAGATACTGCAATAACAGTTCGTTTCGTGTCCATCATCGGCATATCCTCAGCGTGGCCTGCTCTCGCTCACTAGCGGACCGACGACGTATCCATGGGCGCAACCAGCAACTAAGATCCACAACTACTTCAGTACTTGTAATGGGTGCATCTCCAGACACCCAACGTGGGTGACCGACGCACTTGATCTGCTGCAACGCCGAGTGGCATAGCCTTCGTCGAGCATCGAATCTCTATACACACAATACCAGTCACGGCCTGCGATGCATCGTCAGCCACCGCCGCCCTTACTCGACTGCAACAAATGGCGGCTAGGCCTTCGTCGCAAACTACTCCCACTGGCCCACAGAGACCGCCGACGCCGATTCTTGCACAGCCAGCAGCCAGCAGCCAGCAGCTCGCTCCATGTAGTAGTACGCTAGCCACCGCCGCCCTTCCTCGTCTGCAACACTTCGTGGCCAGGCCTTCATCACCCCCACCGAGCCTCGGACCTCGTCGTTCGCCCACGTTACCGACCCCGGCCGCACTGTGCGACCTCAGTACCTTCATCATGGGCATATCCTCGACGCTGAACTGCTCTCACTCGCCCAGAGATACCACCGACGCCGACTCGTGCGCGGCCAGCAGCCAGCAGCTCTGTCCATGTAGTAGTAGCCGATACATCTCTAGCCACCACCGCCATTTATCACTGCAACACTTCGTGGCCAGGCCTTCATCACCCCCACCGAGCCTCGGACCTCGTCATCTGCCTACGATCACGACCACGGCCGGAGTCTGCAACCTCAGTGCCTTCATCATGTGCATATCCTCGACAGAAAACTGTTCTCATACGCCCACGGCGACCGCCGACACCGACTCGTGCGCAGCCAGCCGTTCCCTTCCATGTAGTAAATAGTAGCTCAGTCACCGCCGCCCTTACTCGACGGCAACACTTGGTGGCCAGGCCTTCATCACCCCCACCGAGCCTCGGACCTCGTCATCTGCCTACGATCACGACCACGGCCGGAGTCTGCAACCTCAGTGCCTTCATCATGTGCATATCCTCGACAGAAAACTGTTCTCATACGCCCACGGCGACCGCCGACGCCGACTCGTGCGCAGCCAGCAGCCAGCAGCTCGCTCCATGTAGTAGAAGGCGATGCATCGCCAGCCACCGCCGTCCATACTCGACTGCAACACTTAGTGTCCAGGCCTTCATCATGAACTTCTCTCACTCGCCCACGGCGACCGTCGACACCGACTCGTGCGCAGCCAGCAGCAAGCAGTGCTGTCCATGTAGTAGTAGCCGATACATCTCTAGCCACCGCCGCCATTCCTCACTGCAACACTTGGTGGCCAGGCCTGAAAGTTCGACCGCGCCACGACGTCCACAGACCGCGTCTTGGCCTGCGCGTCTTCTCCTGCCGGGTGTTACCGGCACTCACCCAGCCACCTGCGGCAGCTCACGCTACCGGCGGCCGCTCCTCCGACGATCACGATGGATCTTGTGTAGTGCTACTGCGTTGCTAGCAGCGTGACAATACAGTAACTGCCGCTTGATGTACTGTAGAAGATGGAACATTGTACCATTACTGATAGAAAAATTAGTATACAAACGCCAAGACATTGCAAGTATGGCATGCGGCCAGCACATCACTCTTGCCGTCTTCTCGATGGCGGCCCTCTGTGCGTGGATGTGGTTCTGCGCGAGTTCTCGCGCGTGGAGGTATGGCGCAGCAGCTCAAGACACTGCTGGACGTATCCAAGGACCTGTCGGTGGCCGTGGCGGCGCAGCACCGTCCACTGGGCTCTTACGCTGCCAGATCCCCGCAGATGTAGTCTATTGTGAGCGGATGCAGGGAGGATGCTCTGTGTCCGCCCGTAGTGCCACGTCGGTGGCTGGGTCCGCTACTACATGGCGCTGCTGGCTGCGCTGCGAAGGAGTCGGCGGCAGCGGTCGCTATGGGCGAGTGATAGCAGTTTTCTGTCGAGGATATGCCCATGGAGAAGACGCTGAGGTCGCAGACTGCAGTCGAATAAGGAGGTCGGAAGCTCTGTGTTCGTGATGAAGGCCTGGAAGGACTACTACTACATCGAGCTGCTGGCTGCTTGTTGCGCACGAGTCAGCGTCGACCTTCGCCCTCGACAAGTGAAAGCAGTTCACCGTCGAGGATATGCCCACGTAGAAGCCGCTGAGGTCGCAGACTGCGGCCGTGGTTGGTATCGTGGGCGGATAACGAGGCCCGAGGCTCCGTGGGGGTGATGAAGGCCTGGCCACAAAGTGTTGCAGTGAGGAATGGCGGCAGTGGCTAGAGATGTATCGGCTACTACTACATGGAGCGAGCGGCTCGCTGCTGGCTGTGCACGAGTCGGCGTCGGCGGTCTCTCTGGGCGTGTGGGAGCAGTTTGCGACGAAGGCTTGGACACTTAGTGTTGCAGTCGAGTAAGCACGGCGGTGGCTAGCGATGCATTGGCTACCACATGGACAGAGCTGCTGGGTGCTGGCTGCGCACAAGTCGGCGCCGGCGGTCGCCGTGGGCGAGTAAGAGCAGTCAGCCCATGAAGAAGGCGCTAAGGTTGCAGACTGCGGCCGTGGTCGGTATCGTGGGCGGATGACGAGGCCCGAAGGTCGGCGGAAGGCAACGAAGGCGTGTCCACCAAGTGTTCCAGTCGAGGAAGGGCGCCGGTGTTTGGCGATGTATCGGCTACTACTACATGGGGCGAGCAGCTCGCTGCTGGCTGCGCACGAGTAGGTGTCTACGGTCGCCCTCGGCGAATGTTCCAGTCGTGTAAGGGCGGCGGAGGCTGGCGACGTATCGACTGCTGCTACATGGATCTGCTGGCTGCTTGTTGCGCACGAGTCAGCGTCGACGCTCGTTCTCGACGAGTGGAAGCAGTTCATCGTCGAGGATATGCCCATGGAGAAGGCGCTGATGTCGCAGACTTCGGCCGTGGTCGGTATCGTGGGCGTATGAGGAGACCGGAAGCTCTGTTTTCGTGATGAAGGCCTGGCCACCAATTGTTGCAGTCGAGGAAGGGCGGCGGTTGCTAATGATGTATCTGCTACTACTACATGGACAGAGCTGCTGCTTGCTTGTTGCGCACGAGGTGGCTTCGACAGTCGCCATTAGTGAGTGAGAGCAGTTCACCGTCGAGAATTCGTAGACAGTGCCCGTCGTCGGTATTCTGGCCGTATGCAAATGGCCGTAACGCCGTCAACGTCCTGGCCAGCATGCTCCGCGCGGTGAGTGCGTGTCTTTATTTTTTCTTTTTGCGGTAAACGCCGGTAACTGTAAGTGCGTGTCTGTACTAGTACATGGGGATCTGTTGCTTCTTCATGGAGCCCCATGGTGGAGGTGGTTGCTGCTAGTTGTGCACGTACGGCGTCGTTGCCGTCGACAAGAGGTAATAGTACTATACTACTACTACTACGTAGTAGTATGTTAGAAGTCGTAGTACTTCGCTGACGAAGAATCGACCATCGAGAACAAGACGAAGTCTCATTATCTAGCTAGTGAAGGTGAATGCAGCTACTTACGCGCGACGAGAGCGAAAACAACGATGCATTACAGTTATGTTGATGTTCTGGCTAGCGCTACGTATCCTAGATGCTTGGCGCTCGTGATACAGCGTTGGACATTTCGAATAACTTTCACCCCAAGATCGGGAACAAGAGCGTCCGCCAACGAGTCGGGTTGTAAAGTCGGATGGGGACTTTTGAATATGGTGACCGCGCAAAGGAGACTTGACGAAACATGTAAAATGAGACGTTACAAAAAGCAATCCTGCTTACCAGATAAGCTTTCCAAGCTCTTCGTCCACGTTTGACTTTGTCGGTGTTGTCGCATGGTCAATTGCCAAATGAATATGAACACGCTCGACGTTACCCTCGATTTGGTGCCGGACGATTGTAAACCAGTCATTTCAAATTGGGTAACTGAAAAGCCCAATTACCCATTTGGTAATTACCACGTAAAATGTTTTTACGATGGGTAAATCGTAAAATGTTTTTACGAGGGTAAACCACGTAATTACGTCGTAAAAACGATTTTACATGTAAGAGACCTCCCAGCCGTTAAAATGTGAACCCCAAACAAACACCATTTCAGGACTTGCCATTGCGCTGCAAGAATGACGTTAACGTTGCCTGGTCGCGTGTCGTTCAAGACAATCCGTATACCGCTCGACGATTTATTGTGCGTTAATATATTAACATGTGCCTCACTGGTTCAAGTTCGTGGCGAAACTATGAAACCGCGACGCGTTCTGCGTGGTTTGGCCACGACCTCTCACTCGACCCACACTCTTATTCGGCAGCAGCCTATGCATGCCAGGCCGTACGCGTCGGGCATTGGTATCTGCCCGCAATACCGACCTCGTACACGGTATACAACCTCAACGCGTTCTCCGTGGACGCTTTGTCGGCGGTATCTCACTTGTCGACAGCGACTCACTACGCCTTCACTGGTACAACCAGCAACTAGCGCCACCATCACGAGTAGTAGTAGTAGTAGTAGTAGTAGTAGTAGTAGTAGTAGTAGTAGTAGTAGTAGTAGTAGTAGTAGTAGTAGTAGTAGTAGTAGTAGTAGTATAGTAGATCCACTACAGTCGGTCCTCCAACGAAGCCATCAGCGGCAGCTCACGCTACCGACAGCTGTTTGTTTCTTCAAAGATCACTCGCCCAGCCACCAGCGACAGCCCACGGCTGGTAGTCGCGCACGAAGTGCTGCGCCACCTCGTAGTTGATCTGCGGAAAGTTCGACCGCGCCACGACGTCCACGGACCGCGTCTTGGCCTGCGCGTCTTCTCCTGCCGCGTGTTACCGTCGATCAACCTCTCGCCCAGCCACCTGCAGCAGCTCACGCTACCGACGGCCGCTCCTCCACCGCGCACTCGTCCAGCCATCAGCGGCAGCTCACGCTACGGACGACCACTTCTCCAAAGATCACTCGCCCAGCCACCAGCGGCAGCTCACGCTACCGGCGGCCGCTCCTCCGACGATCACTCGCCCAGCCACCTGCAGCAGCTCACGCTACCGGCGGCCGCTCCTCCGACGATCACTCGCCCAGCCACCTGCAGCAGCTCACGCTACCGGCGGCCGCTCCTCCACCGATCACTCGCCCAGCCATCAGCGGCAGCTCACGCTACCGGCGGCCGCTCCTCCACCGCTCACGATGGATCTTGTGTAGTGCTACTGCGTTGCTAGCAGCGTGACAATACAGTAACCGCCGCTTGCTGTACTGTAGAAGATAGAACATTGTACCATTACTGATAGAAAAATTAGTATACAAACGCCAAGACATTGCATGTATGGCGTGCGGCCAGCACATCACTCTTGCCGTCTTCTCGATGGCGGCCCTCTGTGCGTGGATGTGGTTCTGCGCGAGTTCTCGCGCGTGGAGGTATAGCGCAGCAGCTCAAGACACTGCTGGACGTATCCAAGGACCTGTCGGTGGCCGTGGCGGCGCAGCACCGTCCACTGGGCTCTTACGCTGCCAGATCCCCGCAGATGTAGTCTATTGTGAGCGGATGCAGGGAGGATGCTCTGTGTCCGCCCGTAGTGCCACGTCGGTGGCTGGGTCCGCTACTACATGGCGCTGCTGGCTGCGCTGCGAAGGCGTCGGCGGCAGCGGTCGCTATGGGCGAGTGAGAGCAGTTTTCTGTCGAGGATATGCCCATGGAGAAGACGCTGAGGTCGCAGACTGCAGTCGAATAAGGAGGTCGGAAGCTCTGTGTTCGTGATGAAGGCCTGGAAGGACTACTACTACATCGAGCTGCTGGCTGCTTGTTGCGCACGAGTCAGCGTCGACCTTCGCCCTCGACGAGTGAAAGCAGTTCACCGTGGAGGATATGCCCATGGAGAAGGCGCTGAGGTCGCAGACTGCGGCTGTGGTCGGTACTGCGGTCGAAGGAGGAGGCTGGAAGCTCTGTGTTCGTGATGAAGGCCTGCCGTTCAAGCGTTGCAGTCGAGTAATGGCGGAGGAGGCTGGCGCCATATCGACTACTACTACTTTACATGGAGCTGCCGGCTGGTGGCTGCGAACGAGTCAGCGTCGACCTTCGCCCTCGACGAGTGGAAGCAGTTCACCGTGGAGGATATGCCCATGGAGAAGGCGCTGAGGTCGCAGACTGCGGCTGTGGTCGGTACTGCGGTCGAAGGAGGAGGCTGGAAGCTCTGTGTTCGTGATGAAGGCCTGCCGTTCAAGCGTTGCAGTCGAGTAATGGCGGAGGAGGCTGGCGCCGTATCGACTACTACTACTTTACATGGAGCTGCAGGCTGGTGGCTGCGAACGAGTCAGCGTCGACCTTCGCCCTCGACGAGTGAAAGCAGTTCACCGTGGAGGATATGCCCATGGAGAAGGCGCTGAGGTCGCAGACTGCGGCTGTGGTCAGTACTGTTGTCGAAGGAGGAGGCTGGAAGCTCTGTGTTCGTGATGAAGGCCTGCCGTTCAAGCGTTGCAGTCGAGTAATGGCGGAGGAGGCTGGCGCCGTATCGACTACTACTACTTTACATGGAGCTGCCGGCTGGTGGCTGCGAACGAGTCAGCGTCGACATTCGCCCTCGACGAGTGAAAGCAGTTCACCGTGGAGGATATGCCCATGGAGAAGGCGCTGAGGTCGCAGACTGCGGCTGTGGTCGGTACTGCGGTCGAAGGAGGAGGCTGGAAGCTCTGTGTTCGTGATGAAGGCCTGCCGTTCAAGCGTTGCAGTCGAGTAATGGCGGAGGAGGCTGGCGCCGTATCGACTACTACTACTTTACATGGAGCTGCAGGCTGGTGGCTGCGAACGAGGCAGCATCGACCTTCGCCCTCGACGAGTGGAAGCAGTTCACCGGGGACGATATGCCCATGGAGAAGGCGCTGAGGTCGCAGACTGCGGCCGTGCTTGGTATCGTGGGCGGATGAGGAGGCCGGGAGCTCGGTGTTCGTGATGAAGGCCTGCCGTTCGCGCGTTGCAGCCGAGTAACGGCCGAGGCGGCTGGCGACGTACTGACTACTACTTTACATCGAGCTGCTGGCTGGTGGCTGCGAACGAGTCAGCGTCGACCTTCGCCCCCGACGAGTGAAAGCAGTTCACCGGGGAGGATATGCCCATGGAGAAGACGCTGAGGTCGCAGACTGCGGCCGTGCTTGGTATCGTGGGCGGATGAGGAGGCCGGGAGCTCGGTGTTCGTGATGAAGGCCTGCCGTTCGCGCGTTGCAGCCGAGTAAGGGCCGAGGCGGCTGGCGACGTACTGACTACTACTACATCGAGCTGCTGGCTGGTGGCTGCGAACGAGTCAGCGTCGACCTTCGCCCTCGACGAGTGAAAGCAGTTCACCGTGGAGGATATGCCCATGGAGAAGGCGCTGAGGTCGCAGACTGCGGCCGTGCTTGGTATCGTGGGCGGATGAGGAGGCCGGGAGCTCGGTGTTCGTGATGAAGGCCTGGCCTCCGAGTGTTGCAGCTGAGTAAGGGCCGAGGCGGCTGGCGACGTACTGACTACTACTACATCGAGCTGCTGGCTGGTGGCTGCGAACGAGTCAGCGTCGACGGTCGCCCTCGACAAGTGAAAGCATTTCACCGGGGACGATATGCCCATGGAGAAGGCGCTGAGGTCGCAGCCTGCGGCCGTGCTTGGTATCGTGGGCGGATGAGGAGGCCGGGAGCTCGGTGTTCGTGATGAAGGCCTGCCGTTCGCGCGTTGCAGCCGAGTAAGGGCCGAGGCGGCTGGCGACGTACTGACTACTACTACATCGAGCTGCTGGCTGGTGGCTGCGAACGAGTCAGCGTCGACCTTCGCCCTCGACGAGTGAAAGCAGTTCACCGTGGAGGATATGCCCATGGAGAAGGCGCTGAGGTCGCAGACTGCGGCTGTGGTCGGTACTGCGGTCGAAGGAGGAGGCTGGAAGCTCTGTGTTCGTGATGAAGGCCTGCCGTTCAAGCGTTGCAGTCGAGTAATGGCGGAGGAGGCTGGCGCCGTATCGACTACTACTACTTTACATGGAGCTGCAGGCTGGTGGCTGCGAACGAGGCAGCATCGACCTTCGCCCTCGACGAGTGGAAGCAGTTCACCGGGGACGATATGCCCATGGAGAAGGCGCTGAGGTCGCAGACTGCGGCCGTGCTTGGTATCGTGGGCGGATGAGGAGGCCGGGAGCTCGGTGTTCGTGATGAAGGCCTGGCCTCCGAGTGTTGCAGCTGAGTAAGGGCCGAGGCGGCTGGCGACGTACTGACTACTACTACATCGAGCTGCTGGCTGGTGGCTGCGAACGAGTCAGCGTCGACCTTCGCCCTCGACGAGTGAAAGCAGTTCACCGTGGAGGATATGCCCATGGAGAAGGCGCTGAGGTCGCAGACTGCGGCCGTGCTTGGTATCGTGGGCGGATGAGGAGGCCGGGAGCTCGGTGTTCGTGATGAAGGCCTGCCGTCCGCGCGTTGCAGCCGAGTAAGGGCCGAGGCGGCTGGCGACGTACTGACTACTACTACATCGAGCTGCTGGCTGGTGGCTGCGAACGAGTCAGCGTCGACCTTCGCCCTCGACGAGTGAAAGCAGTTCACCGTGGAGGATATGCCCATGGAGAAGGCGCTGAGGTCGCAGCCTGCGGCCGTGCTTGGTATCGTGGGCGGATGAGGAGGCCGGGAGCTCGGTGTTCGTGATGAAGGCCTGGCCTCCGAGTGTTGCAGCTGAGTAAGGGCCGAGGCGGCTGGCGACGTACTGACTACTACTACATCGAGCTGCTGGCTGGTGGCTGCGAACGAGTCAGCGTCGACGGTCGCCCTCGACAAGTGAAAGCATTTCACCGGGGACGATATGCCCATGGAGAAGGCGCTGAGGTCGCAGACTGCGGCTGTGGTCAGTACTGTTGTCGAAGGAGGAGGCTGGAAGCTCTGTGTTCGTGATGAAGGCCTGCCGTTCAAGCGTTGCAGTCGAGTAATGGCGGAGGAGGCTGGCGCCGTATCGACTACTACTACTTTACATGGAGCTGCCGGCTGGTGGCTGCGAACGAGTCAGCGTCGACATTCGCCCTCGACGAGTGAAAGCAGTTCACCGTGGAGGATATGCCCATGGAGAAGGCGCTGAGGTCGCAGACTGCGGCTGTGGTCGGTACTGCGGTCGAAGGAGGAGGCTGGAAGCTCTGTGTTCGTGATGAAGGCCTGCCGTTCAAGCGTTGCAGTCGAGTAATGGCGGAGGAGACTGGCGCCGTATCGACTACTACTACTTTACATGGAGCTGCAGGCTGGTGGCTGCGAACGAGGCAGCATCGACCTTCGCCCTCGACGAGTGGAAGCAGTTCACCGGGGACGATATGCCCATGGAGAAGGCGCTGAGGTCGCAGACTGCGGCCGTGCTTGGTATCGTGGGCGGATGAGGAGGCCGGGAGCTCGGTGTTCGTGATGAAGGCCTGCCGTTCGCGCGTTGCAGCCGAGTAACGGCCGAGGCGGCTGGCGACGTACTGACTACTACTTTACATCGAGCTGCTGGCTGGTGGCTGCGAACGAGTCAGCGTCGACCTTCGCCCCCGACGAGTGAAAGCAGTTCACCGGGGAGGATATGCCCATGGAGAAGACGCTGAGGTCGCAGACTGCGGCCGTGCTTGGTATCGTGGGCGGATGAGGAGGCCGGGAGCTCGGTGTTCGTGATGAAGGCCTGCCGTTCGCGCGTTGCAGCCGAGTAAGGGCCGAGGCGGCTGGCGACGTACTGACTACTACTACATCGAGCTGCTGGCTGGTGGCTGCGAACGAGTCAGCGTCGACCTTCGCCCTCGACGAGTGAAAGCAGTTCACCGTGGAGGATATGCCCATGGAGAAGGCGCTGAGGTCGCAGACTGCGGCCGTGCTTGGTATCGTGGGCGGATGAGGAGGCCGGGAGCTCGGTGTTCGTGATGAAGGCCTGCCGTCCGAGTGTTGCAGCTGAGTAAGGGCCGAGGCGGCTGGCGACGTACTGACTACTACTACATCGAGCTGCTGGCTGGTGGCTGCGAACGAGTCAGCGTCGACGGTCGCCCTCGACAAGTGAAAGCATTTCACCGGGGACGATATGCCCATGGAGAAGGCGCTGAGGTCGCAGCCTGCGGCCGTGCTTGGTATCGTGGGCGGATGAGGAGGCCGGGAGCTCGGTGTTCGTGATGAAGGCCTGCGGTTCGCGCGTTGCAGCCGAGTAAGGGCCGAGGCGGCTGGCGACGTACTGACTACTACTACATCGAGCTGCTGGCTGGTGGCTGCGAACGAGTCAGCGTCGACCTTCGCCCTCGACGAGTGAAAGCAGTTCACCGTGGAGGATATGCCCATGGAGAAGGCGCTGAGGTCGCAGACTGCGGCTGTGGTCGGTACTGCGGTCGAAGGAGGAGGCTGGAAGCTCTGTGTTCGTGATGAAGGCCTGCCGTTCAAGCGTTGCAGTCGAGTAATGGCGGAGGAGGCTGGCGCCGTATCGACTACTACTACTTTACATGGAGCTGCAGGCTGGTGGCTGCGAACGAGGCAGCATCGACCTTCGCCCTCGACGAGTGGAAGCAGTTCACCGGGGACGATATGCCCATGGAGAAGGCGCTGAGGTCGCAGACTGCGGCCGTGCTTGGTATCGTGGGCGGATGAGGAGGCCGGGAGCTCGGTGTTCGTGATGAAGGCCTGCCGTTCGCGCGTTGCAGCCGAGTAACGGCCGAGGCGGCTGGCGACGTACTGACTACTACTTTACATCGAGCTGCTGGCTGGTGGCTGCGAACGAGTCAGCGTCGACCTTCGCCCCCGACGAGTGAAAGCAGTTCACCGGGGAGGATATGCCCATGGAGAAGACGCTGAGGTCGCAGACTGCGGCCGTGCTTGGTATCGTGGGCGGATGAGGAGGCCGGGAGCTCGGTGTTCGTGATGAAGGCCTGCCGTTCGCGCGTTGCAGCCGAGTAAGGGCCGAGGCGGCTGGCGACGTACTGACTACTACTACATCGAGCTGCTGGCTGGTGGCTGCGAACGAGTCAGCGTCGACCTTCGCCCTCGACGAGTGAAAGCAGTTCACCGTGGAGGATATGCCCATGGAGAAGGCGCTGAGGTCGCAGACTGCGGCCGTGCTTGGTATCGTGGGCGGATGAGGAGGCCGGGAGCTCGGTGTTCGTGATGAAGGCCTGGCCTCCGAGTGTTGCAGCTGAGTAAGGGCCGAGGCGGCTGGCGACGTACTGACTACTACTACATCGAGCTGCTGGCTGGTGGCTGCGAACGAGTCAGCGTCGACGGTCGCCCTCGACAAGTGAAAGCATTTCACCGGGGACGATATGCCCATGGAGAAGGCGCTGAGGTCGCAGCCTGCGGCCGTGCTTGGTATCGTGGGCGGATGAGGAGGCCGGGAGCTCGGTGTTCGTGATGAAGGCCTGCCGTTCGCGCGTTGCAGCCGAGTAAGGGCCGAGGCGGCTGGCGACGTACTGACTACTACTACATCGAGCTGCTGGCTGGTGGCTGCGAACGAGTCAGCGTCGACCTTCGCCCTCGACGAGTGAAAGCAGTTCACCGTGGAGGATATGCCCATGGAGAAGGCGCTGAGGTCGCAGACTGCGGCCGTGCTTGGTATCGTGGGCGGATGAGGAGGCCGGGAGCTCGGTGTTCGTGATGAAGGCCTGCCGTTCAAGCGTTGCAGTCGAGTAATGGCGGAGGAGGCTGGCGCCGTATCGACTACTACTACTTTACATGGAGCTGCAGGCTGGTGGCTGCGAACGAGGCAGCATCGACCTTCGCCCTCGACGAGTGGAAGCAGTTCACCGGGGACGATATGCCCATGGAGAAGGCGCTGAGGTCGCAGACTGCGGCCGTGCTTGGTATCGTGGGCGGATGAGGAGGCCGGGAGCTCGGTGTTCGTGATGAAGGCCTGCCGTTCGCGCGTTGCAGCCGAGTAACGGCCGAGGCGGCTGGCGACGTACTGACTACTACTTTACATCGAGCTGCTGGCTGGTGGCTGCGAACGAGTCAGCGTCGACCTTCGCCCCCGACGAGTGAAAGCAGTTCACCGGGGAGGATATGCCCATGGAGAAGACGCTGAGGTCGCAGACTGCGGCCGTGCTTGGTATCGTGGGCGGATGAGGAGGCCGGGAGCTCGGTGTTCGTGATGAAGGCCTGCCGTTCGCGCGTTGCAGCCGAGTAAGGGCCGAGGCGGCTGGCGACGTACTGACTACTACTACATCGAGCTGCTGGCTGGTGGCTGCGAACGAGTCAGCGTCGACCTTCGCCCTCGACGAGTGAAAGCAGTTCACCGTGGAGGATATGCCCATGGAGAAGGCGCTGAGGTCGCAGACTGCGGCCGTGCTTGGTATCGTGGGCGGATGAGGAGGCCGGGAGCTCGGTGTTCGTGATGAAGGCCTGGCCTCCGAGTGTTGCAGCTGAGTAAGGGCCGAGGCGGCTGGCGACGTACTGACTACTACTACATCGAGCTGCTGGCTGGTGGCTGCGAACGAGTCAGCGTCGACGGTCGCCCTCGACAAGTGAAAGCATTTCACCGGGGACGATATGCCCATGGAGAAGGCGCTGAGGTCGCAGCCTGCGGCCGTGCTTGGTATCGTGGGCGGATGAGGAGGCCGGGAGCTCGGTGTTCGTGATGAAGGCCTGCCGTCCGCGCGTTGCAGCCGAGTAAGGGCCGAGGCGGCTGGCGACGTACTGACTACTACTACATCGAGCTGCTGGCTGGTGGCTGCGAACGAGTCAGCGTCGACCTTCGCCCCCGACGAGTGAAAGCAGTTCACCGTGAAGGATATGCCCATGGAGAAGGCGCTGAGGTCGCAGCCTGCGGCCGTGCTTGGTATCGTGGGCGGATGAGGAGGCCGGGAGCTCGGTGTTCGTGATGAAGGCCTGCCGTTCGAGCGTTGCAGCCGAGTAACGGCCGAGGCGGCTGGCGACGTACTGACTACTACTACATCGAGCTGCTGGCTGGTGGCTGCGAACGAGTCAGCGTCGACCTTCGCCCCCGACGAGTGAAAGCAGTTCACCGTGAAGGATATGCCCATGGAGAAGGCGCTGAGGTCGCAGCCTGCGGCCGTGCTTGGTATCGTGGGCGGATGAGGAGGCCGGGAGCTCGGTGTTCGTGATGAAGGCCTGCCGTCCGCGCGTTGCAGCCGAGTAAGGGCCGAGGCGGCTGGCGACGTACTGACTACTACTACATCGAGCTGCTGGCTGGTGGCTGCGAACGAGTCAGCGTCGACCTTCGCCCTCGACGAGTGAAAGCAGTTCACCGTGGAGGATATGCCCATGGAGAAGGCGCTGAGGTCGCAGCCTGCGGCCGTGGTTGGTATCGTGGGCGGATGAGGAGGCCGGGAGCTCGGTGTTCGTGATGAAGGCCTGCCGTCCGCGCGTTGCAGCCGAGTAAGGGCCGAGGCGGCTGGCGACGTACTGACTACTACTACATCGAGCTGCTGGCTGGTGGCTGCGAACGAGTCAGCGTCGACGGTCGCCCTCGACAAGTGAAAGCATTTCACCGGGGACGATATGCCCATGGAGAAGGCGCTGAGGTCGCAGACTGCGGCCGTGCTTGGTATCGTGGGCGGATGAGGAGGCCGGGAGCTCGGTGTTCGTGATGAAGGCCTGCCGTTCGAGCGTTGCAGCCGAGTAACGGCCGAGGCGGCTGGCGACGTACTGACTACTACTACATCGAGCTGCTGGCTGGTGGCTGCGAACGAGTCAGCGTCGACCTTCGCCCCCGACGAGTGAAAGCAGTTCACCGTGAAGGATATGCCCATGGAGAAGGCGCTGAGGTCGCAGACTGCGGCCGTGCTTGGTATCGTGGGCGGATAAGGATGCCGGGAGCTCGGTGTTCGTGATGAAGGCCTGGCCTCCGAGTGTTGCAGCCGAGTAAGGGCCGGAGGCGGCTGGCGACGTACTGACTACTACTACATCGAGCTGCTGGCTGGTGGCTGCGAACGAGTCAGCGTCGACCTTCGCCCTCGACGAGTGAAAGCAGTTCACCGTGGAGGATATGCCCATGGAGAAGACGCTGAGGTCGCAGCCTGCGGCCGTGCTTGGTATCGTGGGCGGATGAGGAGGCCGGGAGCTCGGTGTTCGTGATGAAGGCCTGGCCTCCGAGTGTTGCAGCTGAGTAAGGGCCGAGGCGGCTGGCGACGCACTGACTACTACTACATCGAGCTGCTGGCTGGTGGCTGCGAACGAGTCAGCGTTGACGGTCGCCCTCGACGAGTGAAAGCATTTCACCGTGGAGGATATGCCCATAGAGAAGACGCTGAGGTCGCAGCCTGCGGCCGTGGTTGGTATCGTGGGCGAATGAGGATGCCGGGAGCTCGGTGTTCGTGATGAAGGCCTGCCGTTCGAGTGTTGCAGCCGAGTAAGGGCGGAGGAGGCTGTGGACTACTACTACATGGAGCGAGCGGCTCACTGCTGGATACGCACGAGTCGTCATCGGCGGTCGCCCTCAGCCGTTCACTGCCGAGAATTTGGTGATGGAGAGGTGGTAGGGGTCGCAGACCGTGGCCGTGGTCGGTATGGGGGCGGATCCGCGGGATCGTACAGAGTGTTGAAGCTGCGGGTTCGTCTTGAGGCCCACTATACCACGTATGTGGTCGTGTTGCAGGTGGTCGGTCAGTGAGCTGCGATAAGCAGTAGCGGTTTACGTACACAGCGCTGACCGTGTCAAATGGGGGTGACGTCGGGGCAATGTGGCACCATAACCTCCAGAGCTAGAGCTGTATTGTAAAATGAAGATCCATACGAAAACAAATGTATTGCGTTTTTCATGTAGTTATCTGTAAGCCCGCTCAATCTCCTCGCGGTCTTCAAGATTCAAGTTGGCTAGAGGTTCCAGCGTGTTAGGCCAATTCATCCAGACACGCAGCTCATCGTTATCCATATACTGCATTCCTCGGATGCCTTCGTAGTGATGTTGCGGGCGGCCAGTTGGCATTGGCTGGGGTCTACGCAAGAAGCTGACGAGCGCGCGAGCGTCGTCCGGATACAGAGCTGTGAGAGGTTCTAGTGTGCTCTCCCATTCCACCCATGCTCGAATTTCCCCATTCGCCATCCGCTCCGTGCTAACAACACGAACATAGGGCCACACCTCCTCTTCCTGTGGACCCTCCGTCTCCGACTCAGACTCTTGGTCTGTCAGCTCTGCTGGTGAGTCTGGCGGAATTTCTGGAGGGTCTGTACGCTGAGGTGAGGATGGAGAGCGAAGCGTTGAGTTTGGTGGCCGCGCTGAGTCCGGTGAGCTCGGCACCGGTTGACTGAGAACCGAAGTTAGACCTTGAAGAGTTGGCGTTGGTGGCGATCGTGGTGCCACCGCAACGACCGGTGGGCTTTGAGTCCGAGCTGGAGCTTGAAGCGGTGAGCTCGGTGGCGGTCGCGGTGCCATCGCTGAGCTTGGAGCCGGTGGGCTCTGAGGCGGACCTGGAGCTGGTGGTGGCCGCGCTGAGTCCGCCGAGCTCGGCACCGGTGGACTGAGAACCGAAGTTAGACTTTGAAGCGGTGAGCTCGGTGGCGGTCGCGGTGCCATCGCTGAGCTTGGAGCCGGCGAGCTTTGAGGCGGACCTGGAGCTCGAGGCGGTGAACTTGTCGGTGTCGGTGGTGCACGTGGTGAGCTTGGTGCCGGTGGGCTGTGAGCCATAGCTGGGGCTATACGCGGTGCAGTTGGTGGTGGACGGCGGCGAGCTTGTGGTGGCGGCCCCACATTATTGCGTCGGCGGCGCCGGCGCCGCCAGTTCTGCGGTTGGTGCGGACGTTGCAGCTCGCGCCTGCGTTGATTCCTACGATGCCGGGACCTCGACATGAAAAACTGCTCTGCGCTGTGGTGGCTTCTCCCCCTTCTTCAGACATTCTATCTAGATTCCAACGCTGGACAATACGACCGTCCGCAATCCAACTCGACCAGCGGATCAACCAATCCTCCTCAATTGTAGCCATTGTAAATGAAACCCTGGCATTCGAAACATACACGGAGCTTCGAGCCACTGCATGATGCGGCGCATCCGCACCAATATACTGATCTCGACCGAAGTCTGCGACCTCAGCGGCTTCTACGTGGGCATATCCTCGACGGTGAACTGCTTTCACTCGTCGAGGGCGAAGGTCGACGCTGACTCGTGCGCAACAAGCAGCCAGCAGCTCGATGTAGTAGTAGTCCTTCCAGGCCTTCATCATGAACACAGAGCTTCCGACCTCCTTATTCGACCGCAGGCTGCGACCTCAGCGTCTTCTCCATGGGCATATCCTCGACAGAAAACTGCTCTCACTCGCCCATAGCGACCGCTGCCGCCGACGCCTTCGCAGCGCAGCCAGCAGCGCCATGTAGTAGCGGACCCAGCCACCGACGTGGCACTACGGGCGGACACAGAGCATCCTCCCTGCATCCGCTCACAATAGACTACATCTGCGGGGATCTGGCAGCGTAAGAGCCCAGTGGACGGTGCTGCGCCGCCACGGCCACCGACAGGTCCTTGGATACGTCCAGCAGTGTCTTGAGCTGCTGCGCTATACCTCCACGCGCGAGAACTCGCGCAGAACCACATCCACGCACAGAGGCCGCCATCGAGAAGACGGCAAGAGTGATGTGCTGGCCGCACGCCATACATGCAATGTCTTGGCGTTTGTATACTATTTTTTCTATCAGTAATGGTACAATGTTCCATCTTCTACAGTACAGCAAGCGGCGGTTACTGTAGTAGCACTACACAAGATCCATCGTGAGCGGTGGAGAAGCGGCCGCCGGTAGCGTGAGCTGCCGCTGATGGCTGGGCGAGTGAGTAGTGGAGGAGCGGCCGCCGGTAGCGTGAGCTGCCGCTGATGGCTGGGCGAGTGAGTAGTGGAGGAGCGGCCGCCGGGAGCGTGAGCTGCCGCTGATGGCTGGGCGAGTGAGCGGCGGAGGAGCGGCCGCCGGGAGCGTGAGCTGCCGCTGATGGCTGGGCGAGTGAGCGGCGGAGGAGCGGCCGCCGGGAGCGTGAGCTGCCGCTGATGGCTGGGCGAGTGAGCGGCGGAGGAGCGGCCGCCGGTAGTGTGAGCTGCTGCAGGTGGCTAGGCGAGCGATCTTTGGAGAGGTAGCGTGAGCTGGGCATCATCTGGACACTAGAAGCCCTGTGTGAGAATATGGATCTGCTGCTACTGCTACTACTACTACATGTAGCTTTGCAAATGAATGAAAAGCATCGATGTTTTGGAAATAAAACAAAACGTGTTTTATTTTGTTTGAGCGCAACCTGAAGTGGCATCTAATACAACAGGTCATACCGAACGTGATCGTGGTGGCACTGCTGGTATTAGCAATTCTGCCATATCGTGAGTCTCATGAGCCTCCGACAACCATGGTGGCGTTTGAGGGCAAGCCACGACCGACTCGTCGGCTGAGGCGTCCCTCACCTTATCCCTCAGCTGGGAAATACGAGATTTCCACTCCTTGCACGTTTGCACCCACATATCGACGGAATCCTCGACGCTGTCGCGTACATCGTACGAACACTGCAACGGGTCGTCGATCTTGTCGAGCTCCGAAGTTACGTCAACGCGGAGGTTTGTCATCTGAGAACACAACGTTTTTGCTCGAGCATCACTGACATGGTCGATAAAGAGCTTGACGAACTCTTCCTCCGTAACAGCGGTCGTAGTCGGGCTCCAGGCGAGCTGACGATAGAGCTCGTGCCACTGTTCCATGTCCTCCGTCGTCGCGTCTTGGCCCTGGCATGAGAATAATCATCAAGCTGTAACATAGGTCACGTTTTGACCGTCCAGCACTTGAGAAACAATACCCTCAACGTACCTGCCCCTCCGCCTTCCGTTTGATAAGGATCTCGCCGTTTTTCCGCACTTCGTCGCGTAGCTGATCTGGATTCGCCCCGGGCAGGAATGGAGCTAACTCCTGTGCCTGGCATTCGCGCATTTCCTTCAGCGTTCCGTCGGCCGTCCCTTCCAGAAGCCTCACCTTGGTCTTGTCGTCTTGCCGTTCCAGAACCAGCCGCACACCTTGCTTGGAAATTTCAACAGCCATATAGACGCCGGATTTGACCTCGCTCACTGCATTCGCGATCTTGCCAAGTTCAGCGCAGCAGTTGACCAATTGGTCGCCCAGGGCCCCTGCGTTAGAGACAACGCCAGCAGCCATGGCGTACGTCTCTCGCATGAGCTCCACCAGCAACTTACCTCGTTCTTTCTCAGCTTTGGCTTCAGCACGTGATGCGACCAGGTCTCGCTGAATCTTGCTCACGTTTGCATCGTGCTGAATCGCTGCTTGACTAGCCGACGTCTCCAACGCCCTTACTTGTTCACTGGCCTGGTCCAGCTTAGCCGTGAGTCGAGCTGCTTCCTTCTCACTTTGGGCGAGCCTCTCCTCAGCTGCCAGAGCACGCTTCGTCATGGTGTCCAGATGATCCTGAAGAGACTTCGCGTGTTGTCGTGCGCTTTTCTCGGATGCCTCGGCCTTCTGCTTCCCTTCTTGTAGCAGTTGTACGACAAGCTTCTCTTGTCCTTCAGTCCTTGTGATCGTAGCTTGTAATGCCTCGATGCACTGGCTCATTTTGCCTTCGGCAGCCTCGTACGCTTGCTCTACCTTCTGCTCCGCTTTGCGCAGGGCGTGCTTTAGGCGTTCGCGGTCCCGCTGGAGTTCCTCGACGCTCATGTTGCTGCTTCGGCGTGTTCCGTGCGTGCTTGCGGTGAGAATCGGATGTGTGGTCGTCGGGATTGAGGGGGTGGGTGGATAGATCTGGCACTATTCTCCCCTTACCCTGAACAAAAAAACTAACCCGCGGTCTTCAGCTTGTCCTCACCTCCGACATGAACACTAGCTAGTTGACCTCTGCTTTTGAAAACAAGTAGGCATGTCGGAGGTACATGTCAGAGAAAATGCCCAATGATAGCAATAGGATTTGATACCAGCCTAACTTTTGACTCTCACATACAAATCTGTATATGTCACTATGTCGGAGGATCTGACGAGTGAACATAGTCAGAAGCAGTGGGGAATGAGGGGTTAAATAGCTAGTTGATGTTTGTTGCGGTTTAGTCGGCTACCTACTCCCGAAGACGCGCACTGCTGCATCTCCGCCTACGGTGGTCGTATCGCTAGATCACTCGGATACGGGCCCACAGTAGCAAGAACATCTGATCACAGTCGCTGCTGCGTCTTGATTTCCACGCCGACGACAGCAGCCCAGCTAGTTAACTATGTAATAGCGCTAAACCATGTTCCTGTTTGATAAATGATAACTGAAAGTTGACGCCGTCATAGCATCTCCATGCATCGACTAAATAGATACTCGATCCCGCTGTAGCCTGGGTGATTACAGCCCATGCGCTACAGCTTCGTGTGTAGTGGAGGTGTCGGATTATCTGTACTAAAACAGTCCTAAATGTCCTAAACTGTCCTAAGAAAACCGAAATGATAATCTCATATATGTCGGTAACGGTAATTTAAGATAGCTGTCCTAACAGTCCTAATTAGGACAAACTTTAGGACGTTTAGGACAGTTAGGACAGTTAGGACACTCCAGGGGACTTACGTTCTATTATAATACATATAGATAGAGTGTACTTTACTATACTGCACTTGCTGTTCAGACACCACAGTAGTTACTTGATGATGGGGTGGGCAGGACACTCTCGCGTTGGCTCTCGCCTGCGGACTTGGCGGCGGCACTTCGGGGGGCCCGCCCCTCTCTCGCTTCACTCGGGGAGCGCCGCTGCGCGGCCTGCCCCACCCCCTCGTGCCTTACGCTAAGTCCTCGGCTCGGCCAGGCGCGGTGTCTAGGAAAAAAAATATCGGGTTGCAGCGCTCGCGCAGACACGCCCCCGCCTGATCGGCGGGTGTTGGCTATCGGTGAATGTACAGAGTGAGGCTCGCGCTCGCATTCGCTCGCTCTCGCCCGCATTCAGCACTCTGGTGGACGTTTGTGATTCACACATTCACACAGTGTGAATCGATTGAGGAAAAATCTTACTGCTAGAGCCAAGGTTTTAGGACATGTCCTAAACATAATCCTAAAGGTGTCCTAAAAACCGATGGATTTCTTTTGGACGGTATTAGGACAAACATAAATTACGCCCTTTAGGAACATTTTAGGACATAAAGGCAACCTATTTCGGTAAATTACGCCGAATTTTAGGATATTTTAGGACATTTAGGACTGTTTTAGTACAGATAATTTTCTTCCGTGGTGGATACCGAGGTTCAGTCACCTTGGTTTCACCGCAGCTGACTCCATGGCTACAACAGGTGCCCCAAATGTCCGTCTATCAGTCGACGAGAATGGGTACACCACTCACAGGCCGGACAGACTGTAAGTGTCTGCTCCGGTATGCTTCCTGCATATCTTAGAACTTGTATGCCCAACTGCACATTTGGCTGGACAGAGTCCAACGGAGCTGGTTACCATCAGACTCTGGCTCCACTCCAGAATCTTCCATCTATCGATCAATACACTAGGCAACAGTTCTTTGCGGGCTAGCCACCCGCATCGCCCTGAGTTGATTGACTGTGAAGCCCTTCAGACCCGGGACCCACTACACCGTGTTGCTGAGTAGATGGGACGGGCTTATCATCGAGTAATCACGGCGGTTCATCAAGGACCGCCAAAAAAAGGTGGTTCATCGAGGATTTGTATAACAGAGTAGGTTCGTTCATCAAGTTTCTTTACATGTTACTGCATGATAGTTAGTGCCGCAGCTCTGAATCGCGTTCCACCCCAGCGCGAAGTAGCAAGCTGCGGCAGCATTGCTGCCGTAGACGTTCGGTGATCTTCGCTGGATAGGTTGCAATAACGCAAAATATAACAACTGGACATGAAGTTCCGTAGATTGATGTTGCAACCGGAGGAGAGGCTCATCATCTTGTCGCCCTGGCCTGGCAGCCACCCACCTGAACTCGATCATGCCACTAAGACGCGCTTCGCATGCCGCAGCGAGCACGCTCTGAGACCGTGCCCGACTTATCGACTTTGAATTTGAAGCAAAGTCGCACAGCGCAACACCGCGAGGCAGCTCGAAGGCCTCGACAACGGCTACGGGTGCATGCTAATGTAAACAATGAGAAGAACGTGGGCGACCGACGGCGGCAAGCGCCAAGGGGCTTGGCTCGGCCAGCAGATGCTTGGTCCAGAGCCCGTATGTGAAGACCAGAACGGCATCAGTCAGGATGCCGCTACTATCGAGCGGTATTATCATAGCTAAAGTGCTTAGCCACTTGGGATTCGGCCTGTAATCGACAACGCCTTTATCTCTAACGAGCCATCACATTTGGAAACCACGTCCGTAGCTAGTTCGGTTACTTAAGGAAATGTGCGAAAGCTAGTTAATAATCAATTCGAATCTTCTTCTCCGTCCACTTGTAGTGACAGTTGTCTACTGTCAACCCGTGCATTTATATATCCCAGGGAATCGTGGGTGTGCACCTCGACGGGTTGCTCAAGATCCTGCTGACTATCGGTTGAGGAGCGCTACCATGAACTTGGAGAGAAGTAACTGGCACGCATTGGGCTTGTCGCCAATTATACCGCTGAACACCATAGTAGCGTAGTAGCATTACTTATTGTCTCCCGGCAAGGTATAAAAACGCAGCGCACGGTGTATGTCATAGGCCGATATGCTTCAACTACAGTACCGGCGAGATTCATGTGTGGTATCATGATACATGTAGCTAAGGATTTGGTGCGAGCGACAGTCTGCCGAATTGTAGCGTACAGCAGAGAACCATGGCACCTGAACGTCAAGTGCATGCGTAGGAGGCAATCAACGCTGCATCCCGCAGCTGAATTCGCGTTCACGCATCGCGAGAAGGGTGCATTCGACGGTGGAGTCGTTTAATACAGCCTGGAGCTCGCAGCAACAGCGGAAATCATATCTAACGGGGCTGAAAGCAATTCGTACTCCACCTACAGTAGCTGTGTGAACAGGGTGGTTTTGTTCTCGCACACACACTCTAAAAGCTGCCTTCACCACCGTCCTGGCTTCTCTCCGATGCTGAGGAGAAGCGTGATATATGGGTGGCAGTCCTTGCAGTTAAAAAGTCACAAGCCATGGTCGACAGTAAAATTCTAAAAGGTTCAAGATGTATTGGTCGGCGGATACTTGTTAGTTGGCGTAGCCTCAATGTTTTTAGATGTTAATATAATGGTAGCTTGGGGATGTATTGCTAAACCATTAAACGCCGTGAAATGGTTACGTTATACGCGGCACGGGCACAGCAGATTTAATAACCAAACTTTTGTACTTGATGTAGTACAGCATTGGGGTTTGCAGTTAGGCAGTGGGAATCCCACTCGCAGCGGTGGTGCTGTTTGCTACCGGCATCACTATATACATGCAAATAGATTGCTTGCAAAGAGCGCGTTAAATTACTTGACTACGGGATGCATACTGATGTGCGGGTCCGCTCTCCCTGCACTTGGCGACGGCGGCATTTGCCAGGCCGCCAAACAACCCCCTTCGTAGCAAGTGCACGGCTCCGCTAGTCAGACCCAGCGCGACAGTGCCGATGGAGAAGACGCACGACGCGGTCTCGACTAGATGGAGTACAATCTGCGCCGCTCTGCGTCTGTAGTGGATGTCAGCGATTTAGACTAGACGTCACCGTTTTACCTGTGTAAGACCTGACGCCCAGGCCACGTAAAATTTGGACGTCGCCCCATAATACCTCATCTGCATGCAGCCCATCGGGTACTGAACAAGTCCAGCAATTTGTTTGGATTATCTTTTTGACTCGATTTATGGCCAATTGAAACGATTGGCGGGGACCCGGGTTCCCGCAAATGATACCGACCAAATCGCGAATTATTTGTTTAATTTTTGGCCCCCGTATTGGTACCGTCGGGGCAAGTAAAAACATCAAACTCAAGTGCCAGTCGACGAAAGCCTACCCGCAAAATCTCTCACCGGTACTGAATAGACCCGAATAACCATGTACAAGTCCATCCTACATGAGCAGGAGGTTAGCGATGAGGCTGGAAAGCACTATGCCGCTGTACCAGGCAATAGTATAAGTTTTGATGTAGAGCCACAAGACGAGAACGAAGATGAATGGATCTTCGTTTCCCCATATTTTTCTACCGAGCCTACGCTACGCTCTACGTAGGTCATAGACCAACACACAATACATTTGATCATACATGTGTACCGGTAGTTTTGAGGGAACCGGGGCCCCGATGGGTACCCGGGTTCCCGCCAATTGTTTCAATTACAGAAACATCCTCGATGAACCACCGCTTCCAAATCGCCTTGATGAACCGCCTCATTTTCCTTGATGAAAAGCCCCACCCTGAGTAGATCGCACCGATTGTAGGCAGTATCTTGTGCTACGAGCCGATTATACCGTGGACCACGTTTGTTATACTGCTTCATCATATATAGAAACCGCACACTGCTAATGCGCTGACCAAGCCGATAAGGACACCACACTGACGCTCATTGGTGTCCAACATGATAATCGCTGTCAAGATGGCTTAGCTAAAGACGCAGCGCATGTCCTCCTCGTCGGACGACACAAAATTTGGGGGAACTGCGGACGCTACGCTACTACATACATGTACTGTCATCGCGTAGGTTTTTTTTTACAGCTCCGAGAGCGCGCTGCATGTGATGCCATCCGTGTACGTTCCGCCTCGGCCAATTGAGGTGGGTACTGACCCCACCCGTGGAGATCCCGGCGCCACTCTCAGACCCGACGCTGCTGATCCACATGACTAATACATGTAGGCCACTATAGGACCAAACTTTCCGCGTTCTGGCTAGGATTGCAAGGCCGTACGTGATACAATTGTGGGTTGAGCACCCGCGGCGCGGGTGCAGCGCGCAAAGCGCCTTAGAGCAGCATGAGGCAATGTCTGGCTGCTTGTCGAGTGACCACTTTCCTCGACAAATCATCAAAGCATCATTGGTCCTCGATTTTCGTACTTCTCAAGAGTTTCCTCGATGAACAGACATCGTTTCCTCGATAAAAAGCTACAGTACACCCGGCGTCCAGGAGTGTTCGTGGCAATCAGGAGAAGGCGCGCGTTTGGCGAGCAGGGGCTGACACCATTGCCCGCATGCGGCAAATACATTTCCGATCCTGGCACGATATTACAAGACGCAAAGCCTCCGACCTCAAAGTGGCCAACAAGTGCAGCCGGTGAGTCTCTCCTGTCGCGCTCTTGTCGTAAGTACATGTATTAATCCGGTCACTACATGTACACAGGCCAACAGTAAAAACAAATTGTGTTCGAATAAATTTAGCAGCCCGCTCTCGTTTTCTCAGTCAAAGCAAGAACAACTGCCGAGTCGGCAGTTGTCAGTTGCGGCAGTGCCGACCATTCTTCAGCTGTTTCGTGGGAAGCTACCTAAAAAACGATTTCCTGTCGAAGACGACCACCAAACCGTAGTAATGCTAGCCGCACTTTGCGGCCCCCTGGTCGAGTGATCCGAGAGTAGACTGTAGCCTTAACTCACTATGGTTCAGATCGTAGGTTCTACGAATAGTGAGCCGTCTTGCCACGAACGACTTAATTTTGCTGCATATATCGACACTGCAGGCTCGACTCGATCTCCATGGAGCTTCTCCATCGATGCTTTGCGTCTCCCCTACGTCCCCATCGTGGCTTGGTATCCAAACGCATGGCTGCCATGCTCCCTATTGCTTACGGTAAGAAGGCTGACACACGATTCCTCCAGGTCGTTGCATACAAGGCATCAACTTGCATGAAAGACCATGACGAAGATTTCGTTGAAAACAGGTGCGCAGACGCCGGGGGCTGCTGAAGAACGAGCGGTGTTGAGAACAATAGGGTCGCGTTCATCCAGGTTAGCAGATGCTTCGTTAATACACGAGGATTAATGCGCTCGTGGCGTCGCTGTCGCGAGAGAGACGCGGTTTCACGATCCTGGGCTCGACCCGCTGGAATGCCAGGTTGGACTTCGGACTCGGTGCTCGCCTGTTGGCAGCAGCCGTATACACAGTACACGGCTTACAATTTCACGATTGAAATTCCACAGCTGGCGAGTGCATTGTATTGCGCCGAGTTCTCCGCTCTCGGCTCTGCAAGGAACGGACGCTAAGTGGTCGAGGAGCTGTGTTGACATGATCCCGCTCTCCAGTTAATCACTTCTGCATTTGCCGTCTAGCACTCAAGTCTTCAACCAGAAACTCGAGCACCACAGACGAAGCAACCATGGTCTCGATCTCCGGCACCAGTCGCGCCATCTTCGCTGTCTGCTCCCTGATTGCTGCTCAGAGCGGCTTCGCTGCCGCTGGCGCGACCCAGACGGACGTCGGCGCGTGCCTCGACAAGGCCGGCATCGAGAACTCGGTGCCCACGACGTCGACCTGGAAGGCCGACACGGAGGCGTGGAACTCGCGCGTGAGCCCCGTGCCGTCGGCCGTTGCCTTCCCCAAGAACGAGGAGGAGGTGTCGGCCGCGCTTAAGTGCGCCGCCGATGCCGGCGTGAAGGTGACGACGCTGGGCGGCAACCGCTCGTTCTCGAGCATGGGCTTCGGCCGCAACGACGGTGCCCTCATCATGAACCTCAAGCACCTGAAGCACATGGAGTACGACGCGTCCACCGGCCTCCTGTCGTACGGCGGCCCCGTCATGATTTCGGAGGCCGCCAACTACATGTGGAGCAAGGCCAAGCGCACGCTCCCGCACGGCCGTTGCCCCGACGTCGGCATGACCGGTGTGGCCGCGTCTGGCTTCGGCACCCTCTCGCGCGCCAGCGGCACGGTGCTGGACAACATCGAGTCTGTGCGTGTGGCTCTGGCCAACGGTTCCATCGTGAACGCCAACGCCAAGCAGAACTCGGACCTGTTCTGGGGCGTGCGCGGCGCCGCCAGCTCCCTGGGCGTGGTGCTGGACTTCAAGATCAAGACGTACAAGCCTCCGTCGCAGACCGTGACGAACTACACGATCGAGTTCAACTCGAGCGCCAACCCGACGCAGCAGGACAACGTCGACGCGCTCGTTGGCACGCAGACGTGGGCTCTGAGCAAGGACAACAACGACCTGCTGTCCATCCGTTTCAGCCTCAAGACCAAGTCGACGCTGCAGGGTTTCTTCTACGGCTCGTCCAAGAAGGCCAAGACGGTCTTCGCGTCGCTCATGAAGAACCTGCCGCCGTCGATGGTGCTCAAGACGAACGAGTACGACTTCTGGGCGTCGGAGGCCATCTCGACCCCCGGCCTCGTGGAGCAGTCGCTCACCCCTCGCCGCTACTTCTACATCGCATCGGTCACGATCCCCCGCTCGAAGCCGCTCACCAACGCCACGGCCTGGGAGCTGTTCTCCAACACGGCGTTCGCTCCTAAGCTTGTGGATGCCTCGGCCTCTGGCTTCGTGGACGTCTGGGGCGGCAAGTACGCCAAGGGCGTGAAGCCCGGTGCGTCGGCCTGGAAGCACGACAACAACCTGCACCTGGTCCGTTGGGACATGCGCTCGTCGGCCTTCAACGTTTCGTTCGCTGACAGCACGATGACGACCATGCGCAACGGCTTCTACAAGTTCGTGGACGCCTACAAGGCTTCGGGCGGTGTGCCCGGTGGCTTCACGACGTACCGTGACGAGAAGTGGACGGTGGAGGAGATGGCCGAGTACCTGTACGGCGGCGGCAACTTCGCCAAGCTGCAGAAGATCAAGACGGCGTACGACCCGAACGAGATGTTCAACACGGACCCGCAGGCCATCCCTGCTCTGGCTTAGGAAACCAGATAGATCAAAATCGTATTGTCACCTTCTTTGCAGAAGATGGTCCAATTTACAAATTCATGTGAAGTGTGTGAGCCTTAGAATTGTTGCTTTAGAACCAATGAGGTGCCCTTCGTTCAACACAAAGTCTAACTCATACTAATACTCATAGTAGTACTTTCAGTTCAGAGCGCATGAGGGGGCAATTATTAGTTGCTGGCCAAAAATGCTTTTTTGAAGCGATTTAAAAAAAATTACGAGATGGGGATTTTTTTTAAATGGGGTCGTCCTGGCCCCAAGGCTGGCCCACCAGTAGTACCTAGCATTGTAGTAAAAGCATAGCTAGCGGGGTTTGATGAACAGACTGCATGTCCTTGCGGGGCCTCGGGCAGTCAGCTTGTTCACAGTTCTACACGGGCGCTAGCACGTTGCTTAAATCGTGGAGGGGGGAGGGGCTTTCGTCGCACTCATTTGAGGACACGGGAGCTCTAACATCTCTAACATCCGGGTATGTACCAGATGGGTGCTACTACTGTAGAGTATTTACCCTGGGCCCAAGACGAACCCATTTTTTTAAAAGAAAATTCCCCATTTCGTAGATTTTTTTTAACTCTGACAAGTCCAGACCTCAAAATGCTGGTTTTCGGGGGTCGGTCGAAAAGATCGGCATTTAAATCTAAGCCACTTCCAGCAAGTGTTAACATACATGTGAGAATCAACGCTAACCATTTAAAGTGAGGGTAGTCACTCTGTCTAGTTCGACGTATCGGCCGAGCTATTCGAGCTCAAAGTTGGCGCTTGCCGCCACCAAGGCTGAGATGTCTTTGGTCTATCTATGCTTTCCCAGATCGCACTGTGTAACTATCTACTTGGACAACTTGGTTATTGACGCAGAATCCAAACTCGACTTCTCGGTTAGGGTAGAGTTATTGGTTTTGGTGCATCGAAGCCCAGTCGTTGAAGAACCAAAAGCATTGCATCACTATCCAGCCTTAGCTCACTTGAATGCTGGAACATATTTTGACAGTGTCGACGGGACGAGCTGATTAATGCTTGAGTGCTCGGCTGCTCAACATCAGCTTCATAAAGTGGATCTCGTTGCGTAGACGCCATATGGCATGGAATCCAATTGCGGTGTGAACCTCGACAATACATGTAGCAGGATAGTTTTGTGTTGGTGCTCTTTAACATCCCGTGATTGCGGAAAAAGCAGCAGCCTCCAGCTTAACTCAGCGTCGAAAGCATTACTTGTGATGCAAGCACCACCTACACCTCAGCAACATCGGGGATAATGATAGGATTGACGCCTTGCCGACGACAAGTGCAAGTTCAACAGCAACTTCAACCTCAACACGCCTTCAGGCATGCCGGCTTCGGCCGATGAGTTTAGCTTTAGATTTATTTCATTCTCGATTTTACCAGCTAAGCAACACATCAACACGACCTTCCTAGTGAATCGAGTCTCACTCGCCCAAGTGTGTGACAGTTAATTAACTAAAAAAGCGCAACGAAGCAAGCGGACGACTCTTCAAGGCAGCACAAGAAGAATAGCTACACAGGAGAGTCCGAATCCAAGGCCACGCCGTACACGCCGTACGCGTGGCGAAGATGGTGTCACATCCCATCCGTCGGACCCGGTGAACACTCCCCAGGGAGGAGCTACTGCCGGTCAGGACGAAGGAGCTGCTCAAGTACCCCATCAACAGCCAGGAGGTACACCAAACGGCCAGGCGCCTGACGCTACGATGTTCGCGCAGCTCATGCAGTTCATGGTCCAGTCTCAGCAGCAGCAGCAGCACCAAATGCGCGAGATGATGACGCAGCAGTTGGCATTCCAGCAGCAGTTGTTGTCGCAGCAGGCACAAGCTCGCCTTCCGCAGACGAAGAAAGGAGATCCGCGTACCTTAAGGGCAACGCCTCCGAGGACCTGGAGCTCTGGATTTTCAGCACGGAGCAGTATTACGCCCAACACCGCGAAGAGATGGCACGCAACTCGTCCGAGTTTGTCGATACTATTTTTGCAAACCTCGGTACGGTGGCCCAGACTTGGTTCCGTGACTTTAAATTGTCTCTGGAACCTAACCAGCCCGCTCCGTGGGAGTTGTTCAACGCAAAGATCCGTGAGCGCTTCCGTGATCGCGACTTCGAGCAGAAGGTGCTCACAAAACTGCACGATTGGCGCTGGCAAGGCTCACAACAGGAGTACACGACGAAGTTCCTCCATCACCTCTCGCAGCTTGATGAAGATCGCCCACACCAGGTGAAGCGATGGTTGTATCAACGGAACCTCCGTCCCGAAACCAGCAGCTTTGTCTCGCAGAATATCCCGACGACGCTACAGGACACGATCGAACTCGCGCAACGCTTCGAAGACTCGGGGCCTTATCAGGCGACACGCAAAACCGACGTGAAACGCGAGGCTAAGTCGCAGCAGACGTCTGGAGGCAAGAAGTTGGCCCCTCAAAATGGATGCAAAACCTTGCTGCGACTATTGCGGCAAGGCCGGACACACAATTGATGTGTGCCGTGCTCGCAAGCGCGACCGCGAGGCCGCTGCGACGGGCAGGCGGGATCAAGCAAAAAACGGAGAGGCTTGGTAGGGCGGCCACCTACCGAGCCGGAAACCACGTAGTGTGCTAGCAGTTCGCACTCCGCCGGCCACAATGTTTCGACGCGGCACTGCTTCAACCACCACAGCGATGATCCAGTGAGTCGCCGCAGCTCGAACAACATTTACTGCTACTTTCACACTGTGGTGTAGGAAACACCAGATTTCGCGGGACCAACTCGGCTGGAGGGGTACACTGTACCAGTAGCCGAGCTCAGCCGAGTTCATCAGCTTATCCGGACAAGTTATCCGGATCAGCCGAGTTCAAGGATTATCCGGACAGCTTATCCGGACCAACCGAGCTGAAGCGTCGCCGAAGCTCAGCGAAGGGTCGGCCGATATCCAAAACCGCCCACTTTCACTTGGTATTTGTATAGGAGCTTAGGAGTAGTGGAGGCGCCCCTTCAGGGCGCCCGACAGAGATAACAAACAACAGAGCAGAATTCTCTAGGCCCACAACACGTGTACACGTTCCGGTAAGTCCCTGCACGGGGCCGGAGTATGTCTGCCGCCGGTACCCGAGAGGCATAGCTTGTAGGGTACTCGGCTGGTATGCGCCAAGAGATAAGGTCGGCCCGGGTTGGGCGTGTGTCTCGCCAAGCGCGAAGGAAAAGTCTCGCCACCGCTGCGAGCCGGTGTTCCCGTACGTCCCGGCCACTGATTGCTGAGTCGAGAAGCCTTTGCTCTCGGCGGCCTGTAAAAGCGCTCCGTGCGCCGTCGTCCATCCTTTGGTGGAGGGCACAGGGTTGAGTGAACGGAGGCCGCCGAACTCGGCGGTTCTCTGGAGGAGGAATCTTGGTTGGCAGGTCTCGGCGAAAGGCGAGACACCTACTGTCCCGGTTGGGCCGAACCGCTCGGGGGCAACCCGGCGCAGGCCAACAAGGCCGACTAGCTCGGCTATTGTTGTGTTTGTAGCCAAGTTACCACAACTGACGATTTTGTGCGTACTGCTATACCACAACACGCTGGGACGATAAGCGACGCCGCGGTAAGTGCCTTCGTGGACAGCGGCGCTTCATTCAATGCTGTCGATCCTCGTGTCGACGATCGGCTTGGCCTTCCGGTCACGGAGTGCTCAAACCCCTCGAGTTGACACTCGGGATGAACAACAAAGTCCTGATCCCAAGACGAGTAGTTTCCTTGGAAATCAAGCTGACCAGTTTCCCTGTGTACCACGCAGAAGCCTTCGTCATGACGATCCCCGAGAAAAAGAATGTATTGCTCGGTATGCCATGGCTCGAAGAAGTCAACCCAGAAATCGATTGGACGAACAAGGTCATCAAGTTTCGTGGATCTGTGGAGACGACGGCGTTTCGACAGTGTGTACGTGAAGGACCGGCTACTGTCGTAGCTGGCATGCGCACTACAAGACGCCGGCGAACGACAGCCCCTCACATTTCCCACGATGAGCTATTGATGTACTACACGAAGCACACGTTGGCATCGACCTCAGGAGAAACGCGGGTTATTACAGCGGAGCGACTGCAGAAGCTTAAGCTATCAGACGGCGAGTTCTGCTTCTTCGTTAACATCGCCTCTGCGAAGGCCGCACGCCAGTTAACAACAGACTGGGAGGCGCTACGAGGACATCCAGTCGAGCCAGTAATCCTCAAGTACAAAGGCAAGGTATTTGTGACGGAGCTCCCCAGCACGCCACCAAACGCACGCTGGATGTCGAGGCTGAGGTCGAGCTCAGTGACAACTCACCGATCGTGAGGAAGCATTTTTGCCTGAGCGAAGAGCAGAAGCGGGTGGTGCGCCAATGGACTCGCGAGATGCTTGACGCCAAGATCATTCGGCCGTCGAAATCCCCGTTCTCGTCACCCACGTTTTGTGTGAAGAAAGCTATGGAGTAGCGAATTGTCCACGATTTTCGCGCGATCAATGCGCGCGTGAAGGTACCGGCGACGCCTATTCCACTCAAAGAAGACATCTACGACGCTATGGCCAACGGGAAACTGTTCTCGGCACTTGACCTTCTCTGGGGTTTCTTTCAAGTCGGGCGTCTTCGGGAACGAGACATACCGTACAAAGCATTCTCAACGCCGGATGGGCTCTTCGAATAGCTTGGTACACCGATGGGACTATCGTGTAGCCCTTCTGCCTTCAATCACCTGATCCAGACCGTCTTCGAGGACCAGCGCGAGTTTTGCCGCGCTTACTTCGACGATTTGTTCGTCTTTACGGCATCGGAGTCCATGGAGGATCACCTTGCAGCGCTCGACCAAGTGCTCGCCCGCTGTGAGCAGCAGCAACTCTACGTGAAGCTTTCAAAGTGTACATTTTGCGGCGAAGAAATCCCGTGTCGAGGCGACTACATTGGTCGCCGCGGCATTCGGATGGATCCCGATAAAGTGCGTGCAATCAAGGACTGGCCTGAACCTCGAACCAAGCGTGAACTACAAAGCTTCCTGGGGACTTGCGTGTATGTTCTCAAGTACTGTCCGGATTTCGCCTCACTCACGGCACCGCTGACAGACGCTACACGAGGTCGCTCCAAGAACGAACGTGTTGACCTGAGTGAGGAGCAGCTAGCAGCTTTTGCGGAGCTGAAGCGACGGCTAACATCACCGCCAATTCTCGCTCATCCTGATTCCTCGCGGCCATTCCACGAAAAGACCGACGCTTCCGACTACGCGGTTGGTGGCTACTTATTTCAGGTCGACTCCCATGGCAAAGTGCACATAATAGCCTATGGCGGCCGGAAGCTCAACACGGCGGAGCGCATGTATCCAACACGTGAGAAGGAACTGCTGGCAGCTTTACATGCCATGCGCACGTGGAAGCCCTACTTGATTGGCAAACCATTCTATCTCGACACGGATCACCGGGCTCGAGACGTTCCTGCAGCTAACGACGTGCTCTCAACGCCTCGCTCGCTGGTTGAACGAACTCAGTCTTTTTCAGCCCCGCTTTCGATGGATTCCTGGTGAGACTAATATTGTGGCCGATGCAATTTCTCGTGCGCCACACCTGGAGGGTCACGAGCAAGCTTCGCACGTTTCGCTGGCCTCGCTACTCCACCAATTAACTCGGGCGCAGTGTCTCCGGACGAAGCCTTTCTAGCGTACATCCGTTAGCGCCCATCGATCCAGGCTCAATGCAAACGCTTTTACCCGAACGATCCTGTGTTTGGACCAGTACTACGTCATTTGACCCGTGACCACGATCAAGGCGCCGTTCCTGTTGATTTTCACCCGACACTGCGCTCGTACCTTCCAGATCTGTGCATTGACGAGGGGCTCATTTATCTCCGGGGACACGAGGATGCGGCTCGTCGACTCTGCATTCCTTCCGACGTCGATCTTCGCAACTCCGTTCTCTTCGAATGTCACGACACAGCGGCACGTGGTCACCCCGGTTCGAAGAAGACCCTCGCCCTGGCGCAGCAGAAGTATTACTGGCTGAACATGCACAAGACCATTTCGAAGTACGTGCAGTCCTGTGAACTTTGCCAGCGAATCAAGGCATCCCAGCGAAAGCCGACAGGATCACTACATCCTCTTGAAGTTCCCCACAAGCGATGAGCCCAGATCTCGATGGACTTTATGCCTGACCTTTTATCAACCAAACGCGCTGGTTTCGACACGATTTTGGTTATTCTGGATCACCTTACGAAACGCGCTCACTTCGTCCCAACGTTTAAGACTGCGAGCGCCAAGGACACAGCCTGGCTATTTCTTCATGAGCATGTTCGGCTCGACGGGTTTCCCGATTCCATTGTCAGCGACCGCGATCCACGATTTTTATCTGCGTTCTGGAGAGAAGCGACGGCACGACAAGGCTCACAACTCCGTGTCAGCACTGCCTTCAAGCCGTCCACGGACGGGCAGAACGAGCGGTCCTATCGTTTCATCAATGACTACCTCCGAGCGTTCATTTCACCGCGCCAGAATTATTGGGACGAGCTGCTTCCGATGGCAGAGTTTGCGTATACCACACGCCACCACTCCAGCATCGACGTGTCGCCTTTCGAGGCTGACTTGGGCTATTTACCTCGTGCGTTCGACAATCTCGTGCTGCTCGATCGTCCCCAACCCACCGGTGACGCTCTCCGTTTCACAGAGCACATGCACGCGGTGTTGCAGCGCTGCCGAGACTCACTCGCCATGGCCCAAGGACGGATGAAGCAAAGCTCCGACCGCAATCGACCCGACATTCCTATCAGCGTCGGCGATCAAGTACTGCTGGACACAACCCATCTCGATCTCACTCACATTGGGGTGCAAGGGCGTCGCAAATTTGCTGCTCGCTTCATTGGGCCATACAAAGTCATCGCCGCTACAACTCCCGAAACGTACAAGCTCGCACTACCTCCAGGGATCCGACTGCACGACGAGTTTCATGTATCATACTTGTGCCGCTACGTCGAAGACACCAACCCCAACCGGCTGAACGATGTACCTCGCCTCCTGGCTGGTGATGGTCATGAAGGGATGCAGGTCCGTGCGATTGTTGGCCATCGAACACGACGCGGGACCCGATACTTCCAAGTGCGCTGGTATGGCTGCGATGAGGCGGATTCATAGGAGCCGGAGTCCAATTTACGCCAAGTTGCAGGGCTCGTTGCTGAGTATTTAGCGTCTTTGCCGAATCCGCAAGGTCGAACGCGCCCCCGACGCCGTACAGCACAGCCTTCAACTGCCACTCTACGTCGAAGCCCTCGACTCTCAACTCCACCGATCACGTCAGTGTCCGAGTCTTCTCACTCAAGCCGTACGCGCTCTTCTGGGGGGTGACTGTAATGCAAGCACCACCTACACCTCAGCAACATCGGGGATCAATGATAGGATTGACGCCTTGCCGACGACAAGTGCAAGTTCAACAGCAACTTCAACCTCAACAGGCATCCAGGCATGCCGGCTTCGGCCGATGAGTTTAGCTTTAGATTTATTTCATTCTCGATTTTACCAGCTAAGCAACACATCAACACGACCTTCCTAGCGAATCGAGTCTCACGCGCCCAAGTGCGTGACATCACTCCATCGCTCCCCCAAAGATTGCCACATATCTTTCAATCTGGGACACGAGAAGAAACAGTGCTCTAGCGTTTCAATAACCACGCACGATTCTTGAGCGCACTGTTGAACTGTAGGAATTCGGGCCTTAAGGAAATGCAACCTTGATCCGACGATGAGGTCACCGAAAACAAGCCTTAGCATGACACCATGCACCAACGGAATCAGACACCGTCGCAGCGAGATGTACATGGACAATGTGGAATGTATGCGCATTTGGGAGGCATCCAAGATCTTGCATTGGATGACTGTCAACCCTTCGAGTGGATCGCAACAGTGTATTCCAGTCACCCAATCACAGATTTGGGAAAAAGTAGGTGGTCTTGTCAACTAGCACTCCGAATATAGGAGGGAAAACTCCACGAATGAAGGCCCTTACACCACCCGCGTTTGGATATGGCAGTACACGACGTCAAACTTGAGTTAACTGCCGATACAACTGAAAAACATCTCTGACTTCGTTCTTGACCCGAGCAGCGGCAGTACCAAACTGCGAATCTTGCGGAAGAAAAATAAAAGATGTTGGCCACCGATGAGCCATACTTGCTGAGCTGCAAGTTCTCGGCAAATACATCTGAAGTGATTCGTTCCTTCACCCAGAGGCTTTAGAGCCGAGTCCTGGCGATACCATACTTGGAAAGAAAAATATGCATTCCACCAGATAGGAGTATATCCTATATACTCCTATCTGGTATATACTATATAGTGCATACTGAACGGATTTTGCTCTCGTGTACCGCAGCGTGAACCGCAGAGGTCATTGTATCCGCTTTCAGTCCTTCAACAATTCGCGCCACCACCAAGGTAGCTTGCTGCTCGCCATCCTGGTGGTTTCGGAGGATTTTGCAGCAAAACGTCTCCAGACCACTTTCTCCAAAATGTTCCATATCGCAGTTGCAATAGTTCAGTGACCGGTCTGTACCAAACCACCCCACCATCATTTCCGTGCATACTCAACACCTGGACGAACTGCTGAAGCAGCATAAACCGCTGCCGTCGAATCCCGATAGAGGAGGATGTGTTGTACAGACAACGACGCAGAAATCCGACCGACACAAAAATCCGACAAACAAAGCCGTGTAATGTACAACAGTCCTTCAGTAGTCAATCAGGATCTAGCAGTAGACTTCGTCTTTGTATACCAGATGCTTTTGTGTACTTTATATCACCCGACATGTACTTTATGTCGATTTCTGTGTAGTTTATGTCGTGTCAAACAGCGTTTACAGTGGTTAGGGACAGGGATTTATCGTAAATTTACTATGGGGGATGCAATTCAGTGGTGTCGGATTTCTGCGTCGTTGTCTGTACATCACGTGCACAGTACACACACCTTATAGTGGGTACATTTTATCTTGGTGCATAAAAACTATCTAGTGATGTCTGACGCCAGTGCTTTACAACTTGTGCCCTCGCCAGCACTGTTAACTTCTGCAGCATTTCCTGGTCGCGCTTGGTATCCTCTTCACACTGAAAGAAAAAGGAAAAGAGGTCCATACAGTAAGCGAGTGCTGTAGCTGCTGACACAGGGGGCTGTTCGAGCTCCTCGGTCTCGTTTTCGCTGTCTGCATCTCCAGAGTGATTACTTTCACAGTCGATATCAGGAAGTTCGTGAAGGTTCGTATCTGAATCGATTACTAGGTAATCTGAGACGCTGCTGTAGCCGCTAATTCCCTTTAACATGCTCGCAAGTTCGTCCACGAATTTTTCTTCGGCGGCAATCGCGTACTCCCCTGCTTGCTAAATCTTTCTCAACGACGCAGCATCGACAATCCCCAGCAGTTGCGAATATAATCAGCACTCACATCACCCCAACTCTCGATGCTGAACTGAATCGCCTCAAGCAGATTTAACCCACCGGCGACCGCTCTTATCCCGATTTTGCAGGGATAAGATTAATATAGGAATTTGTATACCGGAGGGTTAGGGTAAGTGAGGTCCCCAGCGGCCTGCCCCGACTCTTCGGGTTCCACCGGCTGTCAATCTCATTGGTCAGAGTTATCCAATCAAAGCTTGGATACGGCCGTAATATTAAGCTCTGTCGAGATTTCGATCGAAAAAACCTTGGCGTAATTCGCAGGATCATGCAAACATTCGCCAAGTGAGCGAATTGTTCTGAGCTGAATATCGCGGTGGACGTGCTCGGCAATCGCTGTGACACTATCTCAAGGCAAGCACGGCACGGCACATGAGGGACGCCTTCTACCGCGAAGACGAGACGTACTGAGAAGTGGTGGGCGCGCTGGAGCTCGGCGTCTCCATGGTGCTCACTGAGCTTGAGTTGTGGCTGTGCAGGTGGCGAGGACGGAGGAACACTACGTGGACACCGGTCGTGCAAGGCGCAGCCTCACAGGGACTTGAGGGGCTTTTGCAGGCTCAAGGTAAGTTTGTAATGGGCCTACCTTGGCCCACTACAACAGCTTACACGTATGCGCACGTGTATGAGGAAGCGTAGCTTAGTTTAAACTAGAGTTAATTATACTCGGGCCTCCGAGTATAGATTAATCTAAATAAACGATCCAAATAATGTTTTTGGGTTAAAAATGAGAACTGCTATTTTTGTTTTATGTTTTCTGACTTCCTCTAAATGTAATATTCTAAGTTAGGAATCTGCCAACGGCTGGTTGGCAGAATTCCACAGCTATGCATGTCGCTCATTGGTTAAAAGATGCTGCTTTCAACCAATAGGAATCCTAAATGTCTATGGACCACCCGTCGTGGTGACCGTAAATGAATGTGGCCCTTGATGTAATGTACATCAAGGCCGAGGAAGTGTTCGTACCTATAACAGACATCGCGTCTGTTATAGTTACAAGTGGCTGTAGCCACTTGTGTGTGTAACCCCGTTACACCATCCCCCCCTTAAGGTTAGATGCGCCGGTCACGGCACGTCAATCAGGCAATTGACCATTCGTCAATTCTTCACGTTGGGACAAAGAAAATCTCGAGCTCATTCCGCAATGAGCTCGCCAAAGGAGAAGACCGCCGACACGACAGAGGGTAAGCTCTCTGTCGTGGACTACCAAGAACGCCAGCAAGCGAAGCGCGGCGCCGCTGTTACCACGTCTGCGGCGGGGACAACTCAGTCTGAGATTGTCCTCCAAGGCTCATGCATAGTCAACGACGCCGTTGACTATGAAGAAGGCGACGTGGAGATGGAGGAGGGCGAGAGCTCTCCGTCCAAGCGCAAGGAGTCTATCGACAGTGATAGTCTCGACCCGCATGCCGGGTCGAGACGCCCTCGTGAAGAAGACGACTCGGACGCTTCGAGCTCGAAGCGTTCGCGTAGCGCAGATGAGACTCCGCTCTCTGCTGCTGGGGCGTTGAGCTCACCACGCGCCGTGGCGACTTCAAGTTCTCCGCGCGCTGCTCATGCGCGATCCGTGGATGCCGTCCGCGACGGAGATCGCGGCACGGGTGGGCAACTCCGTGCCACCGAATACTATCCCGCTGTACGTATGCAGCGCGATTGTGGATGATGCTGTGGCGGAGGGACAGCACTTTGATCCGATGACGGATCAAAGGCGCGACTACTACATCGGACTCTTCCATGAGCTCCGATATTACTCTAGCAAGAAGACCTCTTCTCGCAGCAAAGTGCCTGAGTGGCAGGCACTTTGTCAAAGTTGGAATGCCTTTGTTGAAAACTTCAACAAGAATCCGGCAGCTTACCGTGAGCGGGTTAAGCATGCCCGTGAGCGCTTCGAGACGTTCTCGACGCGTGGGAGGCTGGAGCAGCTCCACAGATCTTCTGTGGATGCAGGTGTTCCGTGCGCTGTGCCCGAAGACCAGCAGTGCACGTTGTGTCTTCCGGGTGCGGCGCGCTTGAGCGACCGCGACCTAAACGGGTACACGTCGGTCCGTGTACCTGCGAGTCTCAAGGATCGTCGTGCCAAGTTCCTGGCACGCGAGGAACGCGACGAGCGTGGTGCTTCGAGCGCTGCGGGTGACCACAGCGCTCGCACTACCTTCGAGCCGGCAGTGCGTGGTGGGCTTCGTACGCCCTCACCATTTCCGGAACGTCCTGCAGCAGGACGTCCCGCGGCTCCCATGTATCTTGGTGGGGCGGAAACCCTCTCCAACGAATACGATAACGAACCGGGTGCCGGTTCGTTTTCGGGATACTATGGTCGACAATACGCTCAACAATCCAACGTGTTGAGCCGTGGGCGTCACGGATCGGAGGCGGCGGTGGTGGGAACACGCCCCGGGTATGGTCAACCTGGGGTTGACTTTGGGCCTCCGTCTCTCGAGGACCGAGTTGGTGCCGTGGAGCGGCTTCAGAGCAGCGGCTTCGCTGCTCTGAGGCAGGAGATTGCAAACCTGAGGGCTCAAGTCGATCAGGCCACGCAGACCGCGTCTGACGTCTCCGCCGACATTGGAGGTCGTGTCGAGCGTTTGGGCCAGCGCGTTCGCGCGCTGGAGAAGGGTTCGGCTCGCGCCTCGGGTCAGCCGAGCTAGCTGGCTCGTGCTGCCGGTATGGCTTCAGCCGCCCGACGTAAAAGGTCGGATGGAGGCGCATGCTAGACGGGATGTCTAGCGTGTAAGCGTTGCCATGCCGTGCCAACACTGTGAACGGCCCGATGAAGCGCGGAGCGAGCTTACTCGCCCCGAAGTCAGAGACTGCATGTTTAGGCAGGTTTTGAGTAGCTAACAAAACCAATGAACCCTTCTTGAATTCATTTGTGTTACCTCTGCCACTGTTGTCTGCGTTCAGCTTCTGTCGATCGACATAAGCTGCAATAGCGTCCTGGACAAACCGAATGACGGCTTGTCTGCGCTGCACGAATGCAATTGCGTCCGAGCTGAACTCGTTCAGTTCGCCTGTAGCAGTAGGCTCGGCCTCTGCGTTGGTCTTCGCGGTGTCTGTGCCCCGCACAGACACGTTGTTCTTGTTGCTCTTCTTTTGCTTGTCGGCGTCTGTGCCCTGCACAGACGCATGCCTCTTCTTCTTGCGCGTAGTCGCGGCTGACACTGTGCAAGTGTCAGCGGCATTCTGCGGCTGCTGTGTTGCGGCCGTAGATCCTCCCCCACTTAAGGAAGGAGTCACCATCCCGAGCAGGCTCGGGAGGCGTGGGTGCCGCAAGGCATTCACGTAGAACGGTGTATGCCCGGTCGAGGCATGCACCGAGTTGTTGATGGCGAACTCTGCCATCGACAGGCACTCGCTCCAATGTTGGAACGAGTGAGCGTAGCTCTTGAGAATGTCGACGAGCACGCGATTCACGCGCTCGGTCTGCCCATCCGTCTGCGGATGGTCCGCAGTCGACATTGAAAGCTGATTCCCAAGAAGTGTGAACACTTCTTGCCACAGGTGTGCTGTGAAACGCGGGTCTCGATCCGACACAATGTCGATCGGCATGCCATGGTGTTTGAACACCATGTCAACGAACAGACGTGCCGTCTGCTTCGCAGTCACTTCAGCGGGTACCGCAGCAAGATGCACCATCTTGCTGAAGCGGTCAACAAAGACCACAACTCCCGTGTTCCCCTGGCTGTCCGGGGGAAGACCGAACACGAAGTCCAAAGACATGGACTGCCAACACTCCGACGGAGTCGGTAGTGACTGCAAGGGAGCCTGCGCGAACGGCGCAGGCTTCACACGTTGGCATACCTCGCAAGCACGGACGTACTTGCGCACCCACTTGTACTGGTGGGCCCAGTAGAAGTCGCGCGTGAGAAGGACGTACGTCTTCTCAAGGCCCGGATGCCCCGCAGTCGGTGCATCATGATACTCATACATGATCCTGAGGCGCAGATCATGATCGTTGGGCACGACAACGCGGTCCGCGTTGGCGTCGACGGCACTGTAGAGTAGTAACCCATCGTGCACCCGATAACGGTGTGCACGAGCACGAAGATGCTTCGGCAGCTTCTGACGAGCTTTGTCAGAAGGCGCTGAGCCGTAGGCCAGCAAGAGCTTCGCGTCCGCGTCGTGCGCGAACGCGGTCTTCACGTCGTCCAACAGCGACGACATGGGAGTGCTCGATTGCATGGCGTCAATGGCATTGACGTCGGCATCAGCTGAAGCGTAGTCAGGTCGACGCGATAACGCGTCGGCCACCACATTGAGTCTTCCGGGTTTGTACTCAACCCGGAAGTTGTATTCCGCAAAGAACGAAAGCCATCTCGCCATACGCTGCGAGATGTGTGGCGACTTGACAGCCGTACGCAATGATGCGTGGTCTGTGTAGACCACGAAGGGTTCGCTTCCGAGTAAGTACACTCGGAACTTCGCGAGTGCGTACTTCATGGCAAGGAGCTCCTTGTCATGCACCGGGTAGTTGCGCTCAGCAGGTTTCAGCTGACGCGATTGGTAGTAGACGACACGATCACGGCCCTCGTGATCGTGCTGCATCAACGCACATCCGATCGCAAAGTCGGATGCGTCGCACACTACGTGGAATGGGCGATCTTGGTCGGCCACCGCCAAGATCGGCGCCTCAGTCAAGCCCCGCTTGACTGCAACGAAGGCCTGCTGACAGTCAGCAGTCCAATTCCACTCGGCATCCTTCTTCAGGAGCTGTGACAGCGGGCGTATTGTGCCCGCGTAGTCCTTCACGTACTTGCACAAGTACGTGGCCAAGCCAAGGAACTGCCGCAGTTCCTTGACGTTCGACGGAGTCGGCCACTCGTTGATCACTCTGACCTTTTCAGGGTCAGGGCGGACACCATGTTTCCCAACGAGACACCCGAGCACGGGTATCTCGCTCGCTCCGAAGATGCACTTCTTCAGGTTCGCGTAGAGCTTGTGCTTGCGCATGAGCGCAAGCAGCTTCCGGAGATGCACCTTGTGCATCTCAACATCGCTCATCCCGTCCGCAGCACGGCTGTGGACGAACACGTCATCGAAGTAGCTCGGTGCGAAGTCGCGCACCGAGCGCAACAAGTGCGTCACGCACCTGTTGAAGGTCGCAGGGGCGTTCTTCAGACCCTGCGGCATCACTAGCCACTCGCAGAGCATGCCACTCGGCGTGATCACAGCCGTGAGAGGGATATCGCTCTCACGCATTAGGATCTGATAGAATCCATCGCGCAGATCAAGAGCACTGTAGACAGTGCTCCTGGCCATCGAATCGATGATAACATCTTTTCGCGGTATCGGTGTCTGCGCCGGTATCGTCGCATCGTTCAGCTTATTGTACGCATGAACGATGCGCCAGCCGCCCTGTGGCTTCTTGACACAGAACGTCGGAGCACTGTGCGGGGACTTCGATTCCCGCACTTGTCCAGGTTTGCGACGACTTTCGAAGAAGTCGTCGATCGCCTTGACCTGCTCTCGCGGCAGTGGCCACTGTCGCGTGACGCAATACTTAGTGCCCGGCACGAGATCAATCTCGTGCTGAACGCCCTTGTCCTGCGGAAGCTCCGCAGGGATCTCTTCCGGAAGTACGTCCGCGTATTCCCGTAGAATTTCGTAGTAGGGACTCGACTTCAGCGAGTCCCAGCTCTGTTCTTCAAAGCGTTCCTTCTTCGTCTTGGCACTGAGAGTGTCTTCACTCTCAGTGGTGCTCTCCATGAAGAACTGCCTCAGTTCTTCATTCTCGCTCTTCGTTCTCTCGGCGTCCGAGAGAATGCATATTTGCTCGATGCGTCCATCGTGCAAGTCACGCGCGAAGCGCTTCCAGCTCATGACTGGAAGCGAAGTCAACTCCGACGCTTGCGTCGGAGGATTAGCGAGAGTCATCTCCCTGTACCGGAATCCGGCACAGGTACGCGTCAAGACGTTCAACGTCTCGACGTCCGGCTTCTCTGCCTTCGTCTGCCCAGCAGACATCTCTTGTAGCGTCTCGGCCCCTGGCCGAGACTTGCGCAGCGACCTTCGCATGCGCCGTCTTCTCGTCTTGCGGAGCCCGGCTCCGCTAGACCCTTGACCTCGTCCAGGCCCAGCCGTGGACGGGTGTTCTTCTTTAATACCGCCGGCGGGTTCATCCCGCGGGCGAGCGACTTCAAGCCCGGCTTGGTCGCCCGGCGCTTCGTCGTGCAGCCCAGCTGCACGACAGCATGCAAGTTTTTCCGGTGCGGGACGTTTGCAACCGTCCGCACCGCCTGCAGCGTCGGCTCCCGGAGCCGACACGCCATCTTCACCTCGACGCCTGTTATTGGCGGAGCCCTTCGTTACAAAGGGTGCGTCGACTCCCAGAGTCGACGCGGAATTTCTTCTCGCAGCGTCGGTTCACGGAACCGACGTGACTTCAACACCTCGACGCCTTCCATTGGCGGAGACCCCCATCACGGAGGGTGCGTCGGCTCCCAGAGCCGACGAATCGAATTCACTCATACCATCGACTCCCGGAGTCGACGGCATTCCCTCTCCCTGGCCAATGTTATTGGCCAGGTCTGACCCAATCAGGTTCGCGTCGGCCTCTTCGGCCGATGCGTGTGACCCGCTTTCGTCATCCGCGCCGCTTGAGGCCGGAGACTGTCCTTGATTCGCTGAAAAGCGAGTGTCGACCTCCGAGGTCAACACTTTCCCTTCGCTAGCCGTCGGCGGCAACGCCGACGCTACGTGTTCCTGCGCGCGCGCTTGCGCGCGTCCAGGGTGCTCCGGGACAGCAGCGTTAGGTGCTGTCTCGAGTGGGGAATCGCGCGCACCTGTTGGTGCGTGCGGGGCGGCAACAGGGCCATCGCTCTCTGTTCCGCTTTCGCGACCGAAGCGCACAAGAGTGCGCTTCTCCCAATCGATTACCGGATCATGCCGTGCGAGCCACGGCATGCCCAATACTATGTCGAACTTATCGTCCAGGTCCAGGACGATAAAGGCTTCGACAAACACTCGACCTTTGTACGTGAAGCGCACGCGTACCATGCGCTTCTCGGTCTTGACGACGACACCTGTCGCCAGGCGTACTTCCAACATACTTCGAGGTATCTTTAAATCCTCGAAGTCAAGCATTGATAGACTTCGCAGTCGAACAAAGTTCTTCGACGCGCCGGAATCTACCAAAGCACGACGAGAGTCTCTTGCTCTCGTCGACTTCACTTTCAGGATGACAAGGTCATGCTTGTCATCTTGGTTCTTGCAGTGAGAGTCAACCTCACTGGGGGCTGCAGTCCTCAGTGTCGCGTGCCCAAGGTTGACACGCGGAACTGCATTACCAGTAGGGCGCCCCGCGCCTACTGGCGTCCAGCGTTTTTTGTTTGGTTGCGACGGTGCCCGGCACCGCCGCGATAGCCACCCTGTTGGTGCACGGGAGCCGTGCACTCTCGAGCAAAGTGACCGATCCTACCGCAACGGTAGCATCGCACATTGTTTCCCTGCGACTGCTGGGGTCCAGCAGTGGCAGCGCTCGAGAGGTCCATTGGTTCTGGCCCTCCCGTCCTCACTACCGGGCGCGGTTGCGGCCTCGGTACGTGTGCATGTAGCTTAGCCTGCCGCAGGCTAAACTCCTCTTGCATGGCAAGAGTGATCGCAGCTTCGAGAGTACTCGGGTACTCACGGAAGAGATAGGTCTTCACAGGCCCATCTCTCAGTCCCTTCATGAACGTGACGACCTTGGTCGCCTCGTCAATCGGGTTGGTCACGATGTTCGAGACCAAGTACCGTGCTCTCTGAGCGTAAGCATGGACGTCATGCTTGCCCTGCTGCAGGTCGAGGGACTCTGCCCTCGACCGGAACTCATTCTGCGGGGGCTCAAACGCTTGTCTGAGCTCCTCCTTGAACACCTCGTACGTGCTGAAGCACGTAGGGTCTGAGAGTCGGCGTCCGTACGCCCAACTTCTCGCACGTCCGCCAAGGCAGGACATGGCGAACGCGACCTTCGACAACGGGTCGACGATACGTCGAGCCGCAATGGCAGTGTCGAGTTCGACAAGCCAACGGAGGAGAGGTTCACCCTCTCTTCCCACGTAGTTGCTCACGTTGAGCTTCAGCGATTGCGCGCGTGGTGTCGTCCCCGACGACACCGCGGTAGTGGCAGCAGCATCTCGCTGCTCCTTCAAGATGAAGCCCAGAGCAACACCGTGTTGCTCTGTCGGCGTTAGCGTACGCAGCATCGTAGCTACAGCCGCCTCACCAATGACTGTTGACAGTCGTTGGAGGGCCTCCCACGCTGGGTCTGACAGGTGGGGGCAGTCAGCGCGTGCAACATGGGTTGCAGGCGTCGTGGAGCTTTCCATGGGCACCTCGGTATCCACGGGAAGGTTCTCGGCTCCGTGTTCGTGCGGTAACGTACGAACTCAACTTAGTCGGTCGTTGGACGGACTACAAAGTGCTACCAGGTGTAATGGACCTACCTTGGCCCACTACAACAGCTTACACGTATGAGCACGTGTATGAGGAAGCGTAGCTTAGTTTAAACTAGAGTTAATTATACTCGGGCCTCCGAGTATAGATTAATCTAAATAAACGATCCAAATAATGTTTTTGGGTTAAAAATGAGAACTGCTATTTTTGTTTTATGTTTTCTGACTTCCTCTAAATGTAATATTCTAAGTTAGGAATCTGCCAACGACTGGTTGGCAGAATTCCACAGCTATGCATGTCGCTCATTGGTTAAAAGATGCTGCTTTCAACCAATAGGAATCCTAAATGTCTATGGACCACCCGTCGTGGTGACCGTAAATGAATGTGGCCCTTGATGTAATATACATCAAGGCCGAGGAAGTGTTCGTACCTATAACAGACATCGCGTCTGTTATAGTTACAAGTGGCTGTAGCCACTTGTGTGTGTAACCCCGTTACAAAGTTGAGTTATGAGCTGCAGCACGGTGCGCGCAGCCCACGCTGCTCGCCTGCCTACCCTCGCAACCCATTGCAATGTATTAGCGCATTACGTATATCTATGTGTGCTCGCAGGTACACGCTGTCGCAGCTTTACCAGTGAAGGCGTCGTCCTCCCAGTCTGGGCAACGGCAGCGTCCGTTGCACTGCCACCGAGCTCCAACGCTGCAGTGTGCTGCTACTGCAGCTGGACCCGGGCAGCGTCCGTCGGCACGTTGCTGTCCGGTGTGTTGGTGCTGGAGGGCGCCGAGAACAACGGCTACGCCGAACGGCTCGTTGCAGTGCGGTGCTCTGGAGTCTCGGGTCGCAGCCCGAGTTCCTGATCACAGCGGATGCCGCACCTGCTGCCCGGCAGTACTTCACACGTACGAGGCACAACCGAAAGGAGAACAACTCAATCTCGGTACGCTGCTCACTCTAGCCAGCCTGTTGCCCCATTGCTGACGTGTTTCTCGACTGTAGGCGAGGCGAGCGCTGGTGGCACAAGCCCCCCCCCCGTCGCCCCCATTCCATCGGCAGTACCCCCGCCTGACTTCCTCCTTCCTCTTCGCCATGCAGGGCTACGAAAACTCGCAGTACCAGGCGCACTCGCTGCACCACCAGCGCAGCGGCAAACTTCCCAAGCTCTACTACAACCCCCTGGACCATGGCACCAATAGCGGCGACTTCAATGACTCGGCGTGCATGAACTCCGGCAGCACGTGAACCCGGCACATGCAGACCCAGCAGGCCCGACGCCGCAGCAGGGGGACTTTGACTACGAGCCAATCAGCACCCGGGTCAGTACTACGCGCTGTTGCTCACGGTCTATCGATACAACTCGGGGGCGGCTCTTAGAGCCGCTCTGTGGGCGGCGGTCGTACGTCATCGCACGCGGACAAACGCTCGCGTGAGGCACCCCAAACGAAGGAGAAGAAGCGCATGTTCAAGCTCAACGACGACATCAACACATGACAAGACCCTGCAGGACGATCAAGCAGTCCGTCGTGTGATCTCGAATCAGAGTGCGGAGCGAGGATCAAAATGGCGGTGGCACGTAAGGCGGTGGCGTCAGCGAAGAGGGCTACAATACCCAATGGTGCTGCCAAAAGAAGCTCTCACTACAACAGCAGCCTTTGCAGGCAGACGCATTGAGTATGCAAGGGTCTAGTATAAAATATAATAAAGGCATTCCATAGAATTGAGCGACAGTCAAAAAGTCGCGATAGCTCCTCAGTGGTACATTGTGTTTGCGAGAGGGGGGAAAGATCCGAGAAGATCATGGCCGACGCAAGTATGTACACCGACGACACGGCGGCCGACAGCAGCAGCACTGTGGGCGGCAGCAGCAGCGATGACGACGAACGCTCGAACCAACAGGAGCTCGCAGCGCGAGGGCGCTCCGGGAGCCAAGGGCAGCTCAGCGATCAAGATACCGACTTTGACCGCTCCTCCTACTTTGTTCTCTCGGACCCTAACTACACCTACGAGGCTGTCCCGGTGCGCATGTATGTCCTACTTGTGTTGGCTATTTGATATCTAACCGTCCTGCTTGCATACAATAGGCTTTCACGCCGGATGTCAACCGAACAGCGTCAAACAACAAGAAAATTTATGGCAAGCCGATGTCTGTAGGGGAGGTACGTGCACGTATCTTTGGTGTTTCCGTGGGCGTCACGAGCGCTCAATTCCGATGTATGCCTAGACGTTGGAGAGATTTCAATGGCACCAGGGGTTCCTTGACTTTCACACCCTCCAGCCACTACGCAAACCTTCACGCGAGCGGGTGGGTATGCGAATTACTTGAGTTCTGAGGCGTAGTCTAACAAATGTTATTGTTCAACAGGTTTACGAGCCTAGATTCAGGTCTACCAACCATGTAGACGCATTTCTAGCCGCCCTTCCGCTCTACGAGATGTATGCGCAGTTTCAGAATGACGAAGACTCGAGTCATATCTACGCGTGGCTGCAAGCGTCCCTGAAAGCCTCGAAGGTATTTCACGCGTTCTGTGGTGCAAAGGGCAATGGTAAGTTAGCGTTGTGTTGTACTCACAACGCTAACTTACCATTGCCCTTTGTGTAGATAACGCTGTCTATGATAAAGCGTCGGCAGCGCCTGTTCGAGTGGGACATTGAACGCTTAGACGCGTTTCTCGATTCCCATGTTGAACACCACATCACCATGGAGGCAGACGGATCGTACGACGAGAACGCTATCCGGGAGCATTCCAAGGAGGGTTTCTTCAAAGAGCTCGAGTATAAAGCTCGAGTCCAAGAAGCTGCTGCGCTCGAGAGGCTTGCTGTTTGGACGTATCAAACCGAGGTGACGTTTCCTCGTCTTGGAGTATCACTGAGACGCTAGTGGGTCTGAAAGTGCCTAGTCCAGCTGCACAGAAGCATTTATGTTTTGTCAGTGCTGAGATGTAATCAAGAAGCCCATGCCTGCATATATTCGTTCGTAGCCTGCTCGACGTTGCATGGATCTCAACGTGGATAGCCAGCTTGGCCGCCGTCGATGTCAAAGTTGGCTTCGCATCTCTCTCACAGGCGTATTTGTATTCAGCTTTGTATGCATGATGTCAAGGTTGACTTCGCAGTGAACCATAGATGTCAACGTTGACAGCCAGCTTGGCCGCCGTCGATGTCAAAGTTGGCTTCGCATCTCTTTCACAGGCGTATTTGTATTCAGCATTGTATGCATGATGTCAAGGTTGACTTCGCACTGAACCATAGATGTCAACGTTGACAGCCAGCTTGGCCGCCGTCGATGTCAAAGTTGGCTTCGCATCTCTTTCACAGGCGTATTTGTATTCAGCGTTGTATGCATGATGTCAAGGTTGACTTCGCAGTGAACCATAGATGTCTGACACGATGTGGAAGTGGATTTTTGTCTGCATCCATGTCCGACCCCATGGATACACCGACCCCTCGGGGAGCTGTGATTGGTCGCACGGCGTGGAGATCCGGTAGAGACAAGCATGCCGTGTGGATTGTGGATGCGTGTGGAGATTTGGTGGGACCCGGCACTTGCAGTAAGCATGGGCTCACAGGATTGGAGATGCGCCCACCGAATGAGCGCTCATATTCGGTGTGGAGTACCGCATCCTGTCCATCCGCCGACTTCCCTAACTGCAGGATAAGCCTAAGGCGTGAAAGTGTGGTCAGCGAACGTATCCTGACCACTGCCTGCATTGGCTCAGTCAAGTCGCCGGATTACCCCACCGAATTGGCCACGCCAAACCTGATCACGCGCACACAAGACTCCGCTGAATGAAACCCCGTGTTGTCCGGACCGGATCGTGGTGTACTAGGTGACTGTGCACAGAACGAAGAAGTGCCATACCGGATGGGGGCAAACCGGATCACCCATTCGGTCCGTCCACCATGCACACACTGGATACTGACGCACCAAGAACAAGTCCAGTGCGCGCTGCATGTGTCCATGTGGTAGCGTCGATCCAGACCGGACGAGATCAAGATTCCCCAAGATCTGAGTGCAGTACCGAATGGGCCGCACATTCAAGAGAAAGGTCCAGTTCCAAGACGAAGAGACGGTGTACCCAGGATACCCCCCGTCATCATCTGATGAGTGTACCCGAAGAAGCGTCGCCGTAAACAAGATCCTGCATACCGAAACCGAGACAAGCATACTGAAGCACTGCCAAGAAACACAAGCATACTCAAGACAAACCAAGCATAGTGAAACCTACATTAAAGTCAGCGAAGTGATAGAAGATAGCTAGCCAAACGTAAAGATCAAACAGAAACCAATTTGCCGAAGAACACGCGGACGACTCTGGCGCCCGAGGACAGCAGTAGAGCCTCGACTTTTTCGTCTTCAAGAGCCCTCCGGGAGACTGCCTGCGCGCGGTCTAAGTACGTTTAGGGACGCTTCCAAGGCCTCACTGGTGTAGCGAGCACCGGTGTAGTGGGGACTCAAAGGTACCAAGGCGAGGTCGGCAGTGACTGGGGTTTCGCGCCCTGGAGTGACCTGTGAGAGCTTCATTTTCTATTTGCGTGCTCTAACCGGGCATCCATTTCATATTCCCTACTGTGTGTCCGTGGTGGTTGAGGTAGTCACCCCCCAGACCGAATTGATCGACTACTGTGTGATAGGACTGAATTATATTTTGTATTGTTCCCTCATTCTGTGAGGGTGGTGCGCGTAAGTGAGTGTGCATCCAGGGCTGACCAGTGCCTTGGGTGACGGCTCCGAAGTTGACTGGTGAATAGACCCCCCACCCAAGGGTCTCTAAGAATAAGTGGTGGCTGTATATTGTGTGACGTTTAGCTCGGCATTGTATTTCTGTGTGGTTGGTTGGTCTGAATTACGGATCTGACTGTGGTCCCTTTCATTCGGTCTGACCTTCTGTTCATTCAGTGTGGTTCATCTCAGGAACACACCCAACAGACTTTATTCTGTATTTCCGACAACTCATTCTCGGTGAAGTCCGGTCCGCCAAAGGTAAACGATACCTATAGGGGTTGACACAAGGACACACGCCAAACACCGGACCGCATTAGTGCGATTCGGTGCGTCCAAGCGGTTCCCAGGCCCGGGTCATTCGGTGTCCCGCGGGCTGTGCTATCGCGTGGATAATCTCTGGTACTCCGAACCCGAATCTCATTCGGTCCGGCATAGTGCGCTATACACCTGGACGATAAAGGCGTTCACCCGCCTCGCCTCAGCTGGTGCGCGTGCCCGGATTTGGTTGCCTAGGATTTCACCGGAGTTGTTTGTATATTAATTTGGTCTTAAGGGGTGTTTCTACTGACTACCTGGACTAACAGTTTGGTTATGACTGGAAGGAAGGAAGCACGTGAAGGTGGACGCGGAGGCGGACGCGGTGAGGCGTCTCGTCAGTCGCGTCGAGGACAAGGGTTGCCGCCGGAGGAGCACAAGGCCCTGGACGATGTTGTCCGGGAGGCTCGGAAGGCTGGCGCGGAAAAGCGCAAGGCAGCCCTGGAAGAGAAGAAGAAGGCGTCGGCGGCTGCTCAAGATCAAGCGGCTACGGAATCCTCCGTCCCGGATGCGCACCAAGCAAACCAGGACGAGGCTCTGGAGGCGGACTCGACCGAGTCTGTGCCTGCCGGCACCGAACGTGTCCCAGACCCGGCGACGGGTCCGGATGAGGGTGAGTCCACACAGGACGATGAACCCGCCCAGGCGTCTGTGGGAGGCGCCGATGAGGTTGAGCCCCCGGCTGAGGATCGAGTTTCGGACTCTCCTCAGCCGGATGACGAAGTCGAGATTCTGGACGAAGCCCCGACGATTAAGCACGAAGGCCCGCTGTCAACCGTGGAGGAAGACGGCGTACTGAATGACGAAGCTGAGACCCGGTCTGCGCCCGCGCGATCCCGTCCGGCTGCGACCGCCCTAGCGTCCGCGCTCACGACTGAGCCCCTGTCTGGTCCGGTGCCCTCGGATCCTCGAGGACCCAGCGAGAACAAGGCCCAAGTGAGCGAGGCTCAGGCGAAGGCGTACGTGGCCGAACAAGTGCGCCGATGGGAGCAGCATCGCGAAAGTGTTGTTGTCCCGCTGAAGGTGGAGTATGCCTGGCCCGAGCCGGCACCCGACTTCACCGAATGGTGGGCTGCTGCGCTGGCGACGTCGAAGTACCTGTCGGACCGAATGGCGATGGTAAGTCAAGACGCTGCATGGATCGCGGAGCTTGATTCGGTACGGCTCGAGCTGTGTCTAACCCAGGATGTCACGGGTATCGTGATTCCGCCGGGCATTCTCTCGCCACGCGAGTGCGTTGCGCTCATCCAGTCTCTCCTCTTCGCTGCTGGTTTCAGGTTTCACAACCTGATCCCGATGTGGTTCCAGTCGAAGTCATCCAGAGTCGCACCGAGCCTGGTCCGCTCTGTGGTCGAAGACGTCCAGCATTTCCTCGCGTTCGAGCTGATCGAGTGGCGTGAGCTGGCATCCGATGTGCCTTTCAAGATCGTACTGGATGCGCCGGACGTACAAGATCAGACTGGACCGAATGCCGGGAACACTGGATCAACGCTACCGCAAGCTGCGCGAGCACCGATCCTGGACTACCATGCTGAAGACAACGACGGAAATTTATTGATGTCGGATTACGAGGCTGGACTACTAGGACGTGAATTCGTCCTGCGTCTACGAGTGGCCGGACTCCGAAGGACACGAAGCCCGCAAGGGTCGTCTACCGGCGAACCGGATTCGAAGCGGCCGCAGCACGGACCGCCTCGTCCGTCGTCCATCCAGTCTGTGTCGTCGATCCCGTCAGCGCCGCCACTGTCCACGCCGTCGCTCTCTTCGCTCCCGTCATACCACGCATCCAGCGAGTCTGGACGCGCATCCGGTAACGGAGCACTAGTCCCACTCGGTCCGCCGTCCCGCTCACCCTCGGATCTTGATTCGAGCCTGTTCGGTACGACGGCAGGATCCAATGAGTCGAAGTTCAGTGCGGCATCGGGAGCTCGGTCGTCCAGAGGCAGCTCGTCGTCGTCGTCACTGTGGTCCGGACACGATGCCGCGAGGCACATGTCCGCGATTGGGTATGGACCCATGGTGATGACCGCGCAGGCAGGGGCGATCCAGTCTGGCGCAGGTGGGGGAACCGTGGAGATCACCCGGACAGCACTCCCTCGGTCATCGACGGTAGTGGATCAGGACGATGTCGTTATGTCGGAGTCCGATCGCACTACTGTCCGGAGTGACCGAAGGTCGAGAGCTTCACCCGGTAGGCACACGTCCTCCCGACGCGAGAAGCGGAGCCCGTCACCAAGCGACTCCGACTCCAATGACACCGACCGAAACCGTCGCCGAAGGTCGTCGAGATCGAAGCGCGCACCGAGTCGGTCGTCCAGGTCGAGCAGATCCAGTCGGTCAAGCCGTTCAGCGATGTCCGTGATGTCTGGGGCGTCCCAAGTCGCGCTCAACACGATGCGCCAGACGCAGGAAGTCCTGGCCAGGATGGAGCTGAACCAGGCGGCGTCCGCTGCCAACACGGCCCGACTGGGTGAAGGCCTCCAGAGTGCGTTCCATGCGATTCAGGAGCTGGCCGGACGCAATGCTGTCGTCCAAGATAGTCAGCAGACCGGATGGGGACAGAGTGCTCCGGTCCCGGAGCCCCCAATTCTGTCTGGCCAGTCCCCAGTGTCGCCGATCCAAGAGCACGAAGTGGCTGCCGCCATTGAGAGTGCCCGCGCTGAGGCAGCCCGCCTGGAATGCGCGCGCGCCACCGCGGAGTCCACCGAGCGTTGGAAACAGCAGGAAGCGCAAGCCGAAGCCGAACGAGCACGCTGGGCCGAGGACGTCCAGCGGGGACTGAACGCTCAACTGGATATATTCCAAGAGAAGGTCCACCAGCTTGAGGCTGAGCGTGAGAGAGAGCGAGAATCTTCCCGGAATATTCAGCGGTTTCAAGCCCACCAGTTGCGCAACCTTCGTGCAACACGTCAAGAAAATCCAGCTACTCCAGCAACATCGGGACCTGATTCGGCAACGCAAGTGAAGACAGAGGCCGGACGCGAGACATCGCACCCAGTATTCGGTGTACCTATTCCGCCGTCTGGTCAGGCACCCAACGGATCTGCGACGTCGCGTGCCGACGAGCTTCTAGCAACTCAGCTCCAAGCGACGATCGACAGCATTCTCAAGGCGAAAGCGACTGCAGGGGCTAAGGCCCGCGCTGCGCAAGCCGCGCCGACCAAGGGCAAGCAAGCTGCATCCGCGAAGGACTCCAAGCCTCCGCCCGCGAAGGATGAGGCCTCCAAGAGTTCGAAGGACACCGGGTCTGGGGCGCGTAAGCGTCCATCCGGTAGGCGGAGCCGCAAAGGCGGTGACCCCTCCGGGTCGGACCCGGATTCAAGTTCGGATGACAGCTCCGACGAAGACTGCGGCTCCAGCGATTCGGATGACTCACTGGCTAATGTGCCCACGCACTCCACGTCGGTGACGACGCAGGATGGCAAGACGGTGATGAACTTCAGACCGTATGTGAGTTCCAGTTCGCTGGAGGATTTCGACGATAAGGCCTCGTACCAGGAGCGGACAAGATGGTGGGTGCGTTTCCTCGCTCTGACGGTCCAAGGTGGCTGGACGGACAGCATGAAAGTCTACGAGTTGCGCCTCAAGCTGCCGACGTCCGCTCGTCACTGGCGTGCACAACTGCCGAGGCACACGCGGGACACCTGGAGTCTGTTATCCCGCGAGTTCAAGAATAAGTACTGTCGGTCGAAGGTGTCCGACTCGGAGCGCTACTATTCGGCAAGCCAAAAACGGACCGAATCCGCCCTTGACTTTTTCTACCGGTTGAACGCTGCGGCCTACAAGGCTAACGTGAACTTCAAGAAGTCATCGAAGACGCGAGAGATGCACATCAAGCGATTCATCAGGAAGCTTACCGAATCAAGACTTCGATCCAGTCTGAAGAGTCAGCGCATACACAGCATCGATGATCTGGAGTTCATTTTGCGTCAACATGATGAAGAATACCAGGACAGCGAGCGCGAGGATCCGTCATCCAGACCGCGCGATTTCCGTGCGGACAACGCTCGCCGCGACCGGGACCGGGACCGTTTCAGGCCGAGGCCTTCCGGACGTGCGTACATCGCGCAGAACGAAGATGAGTCAGACGAAGAAGATCGGCATGTGCGTTTTCAGGATGAAGTGGAGGATCGCCGAATCCCTGCTGCACCGAAGTCAGATCCGGTCCCCACCGCCCTGACTCGGCAAGCGGACCCGGATCCGGTGCAGCCTGTACTGGATGAAGGTGTACTGCGCGATGCAGTATTCCGCGTGATGACCAATTCGGGATGGAAGCCCCCACTCCCAGGACAACAGACTGGGGGGGTCGAGATTCGGTCCGTCCTCGGCGCCGCGGTCACCAAGAGGGAGCAATCCTGACTGGAACGAATTCTGCGAGAAGTGTGAGAGACATGGACACCGGCCGGAGAATTGCTGGATGGACATCGTGTGCGACCGCTGTCACCGACGTGGACACCCGATGCGTGTGTGCAAAGTTCTCCCCTGCAAAATGTGTGGACTGTTCCATGATGGACCCTGTGAGATGATGAAGACCCTGGAGGCACTGAAGAAGCTGGCCCAAGATGGAGCACTGAAGGACATACCGAAGGAAATACTGGATCAGCTACTGGACGACAAGGCGACAAATTCAGGTGGGCCGTTAAACCACTAAGCCCGCTGGGTGGGGACCCAGTACGCGCCGGGCGTGAGCCCCCTGAATTGTGTGTGTTAGCCTATGCCGGACCAGAATTGCGGACCAGACGCCGAGATAACCACCAACAATGCATGATTTTTCTGAGCAACGATGACCCGATTCAGTCTGACCAAGTTGATGATCGTTCTGGATTGACTCACACCGAATCGCGGAGACCGGATGGACCGACCGAATTTCGTTTGGAACCGGGAGAGCGATACGGATGGTGGGTGGATCATGAGCCAGATAAGGACTCGCATGAGGTGGCTACGGTGCATGGCGCAGTGAACGACTTGCGATTGGAGATATTGATGGACACTGGAGCGTCGGTGAGCATGATCAGTTTGAATCTTGTGCGTAGACTCAAGATCAAGCTAAGCCGACACAAACAAATCCAGGTGTCCGGACTGGGTGGCAAAACCACCTACATCTCTGCTAGTGCGGAAGTCAAGATCACGCTCGGTGCGCGAGTCGTGTATGTTATGGATGTGTGGGTTGCCAACATCGGCGAAGGCGTGGATGTGCTTTTGGGTATGAACTTCATGTTCTGTGCCGGAGTGCGATTGTGTGTGCGCGAAGGACTGCTGCAGTTACCGGATGAGGAACCTGTGCTTATGTATGGGGACCGAGTACAACGCCGACAAGGGCTGAGGTTGCCGGTCCAGGCACCAGAAACCCTGTACCTCCGACCGGGCGACGAAGCTGTAGTCCGCATTCGGTTCGGCCAAGCCAACCCACAGCAAGAGGTCGTGTGGGCCGGACGAGGTGACCGCTGGGTGACTAAGATTGTGTATGGAGCGAAGGGATGGCCCGAAGTAGTCAAGGTGGTGAATGTCTCGGGGTACAATCTCTGGATAACAGCCGGAACGACGTTGGCCTACATTGTGGAGTATGGGTTCTTCCCGTCTGTGGGGCGTTTCGTCCGTCCAGGATCGAGGGCGTATAAGGAGTGGCAAGTGCTGATCTATGAAAACACCTTGTCGAAACAGGGCAAGTTACGGGAGCAGCGCCGCCTCCAAGCGCTCTGGGATCGTGAACCGCCCGCTGTAGAACCTGCGAAGTACAACTGGCCGACCAAACTGATGATGCATCCGGACGGAAAGAGGGACGTGACGTGTTTCACAGCAGTATTACGGGACCCAGCTGTCAAGTCAGACAGGATTGCGGAGTTACCTGAAGATCCGGCCCTGCAAGATTTGGTGGAGGAGGAAGAGTCGTTCAAACGCTTGACTCCCCTTGCCAGTGAAGCCGAGCCAGACGGAACGACTCAGCCGGTCGCGGGTCGGAATGCCGATGAGGTCTCTTTCGACGACACCGAATCTGACGAGGACGAAGAGTTCTTCGACGTGGTCGAACAGGATGACGACGCTCCGCAGGATGAAGACATCTTTTTCGACGCGGTCACACCAGACGAACCCGAAGTGTCAGAAGGCGAACCGGATGAGCTCGACGAAGATGTGTCCGACTTGGCCTCCCAGGTTCTGTCTGGTACCCCTGTCCAGAAACTCAAGAAGGAGTACGAACGGGTTATGCGACTGAATGCTGAGGAGCTGAACTTTGAGCCCGCCGTGTATATTCATGAAGGCAGCGATTTGTTGTCGCAGCTACGGGATCAGTTAGCGCTCCTTCCAGAGGTACAGGATCTGAGTCCCGAATGTGACATCGACAAAGCAGATGTTGGAGAACCTGGAGTGAGTGGACCGGATGACGAACGCCGGTTGCGCGACATTCTGAAGTACCACCGGCGGATCTTCTTAGGCGACGGCAATGCAGCACCGGCCCCAGCTCGTGGAGTTGTTTGCGATCTGGATGTGGGGGATGCTAAGCCAGTCGCGCAGAGAGCTCGTTCGGTCGCACCGTATCTCGCGATGAAGGTGTATGAATTGTTGAAGAAGTTGCTGGAGACCGGATTAATCGAGACGTCCACATCACCCTGGGCTTCGCCAATCGTGATCGTGCTGAAGAAGAATGGGGTCGACATCCGGATGTGCATCGACTACCGACTTGTGAACGGGTTCATTCGGTTGTCCAATTATCCACTCCCGCTTATCGACGACCTTTTGATCGGTTTCGAGAGTGCGATGTGGTTCATGAGCCTGGACATGGCCAGCGGCTTTTGGGCGATCAGAATGACGGAGCGGGCCAAACTCATCTCAGCATTCGTGTCGCCATTTGGGCACTACCAATGGCGACGCATGCCATTCGGTCTGAAAAATGCTCCTTTGGTCTACCAGCAGATGCTGAACAACTGCTTGTGGGGTTTTGTACGACTGTCGCCCGAAGAGGAAGCTGAAGTGGATCAGGACGTACTGGATTATCTGGGTTTGAAGCCGCGAGAGGACAATGCTGTGCCGAGCAATACCGAATCTGATGAGGAGCTCCTGTCCGGCCGACACCTTCCCGCATTGACGGACCAGATGACTGTGTTCCAGCGCAATATTCCGGCGCCGACACAGATGGGCCCGGTCCTCGGACGGAGTTCGTACATTGATGACATCGCGCACGGGGCGCCCACGTGGGACCAGCTGTGTGTCGACCTGGACGCATTACTCTTCCGGTTGCGGTACTGGAACATTTCGGTCAGCCTGCCGAAAAGCGAATTCGGTAAGCGCTCAATTCCGTACCTTTCACACGAGATCAGCGCTGAAGGACTGCGAGCAACGCCGAAGATCGCCAAGGGGGTACTGGATTTGCCGTTCCCATCTACTTTGAAGGGCATTCAGTCCTTCTTAGGTAGTCTGAACTATTATCACAAGTTTATCGAGGACTTCCCGGTGGTGGCTGCCGTCCTGTACGAGCTGAGTGATGATCAGGTGCGCGCCGGTCGGGACCTGTCCAGAGCGAAGGAAGCTTTCGAGACTTTGAAGCGGAAGATCGTGTCCACTCCGTTGCTTCGATATCCAGACCGAACCAAGCCATTCATCATCATCCCACATGCTAACAAGTGGGCCGCCTGTGCGGTCCTTGGCCAGGAGCACGACGGGTTGATCCAGCCCGTGCGTTTCACGGGGCGCGTACTGAATGAATCTGAGATTCGGTACCACATCGCGGAGAAAGAAGTCATTGCAGTCATGAGAGTGCTGAGTGTGTTCAGGACGATCCTGGAGGGGTGCCCGCTGATTGTGTACACTCGTTATTCGGTGCTCAAGTGGGTGATTCAGTCCAAGTCTGCAGATGGACGCTGTGTGCCCTGGGGCGTCGCGTTATCTCAATGGGACCTGGAAGTCCGTCGGGTTCAGCGAGACGAAGATGGCCTAGCCGCCATACTCGGTGCGGGTATTACCCCCCGGGAGCATCTGGACCGGATCGCGGAATCGCTGATCCCGGCCAAGGGGCGCATCAAGCCATCCCCGGTTATCAGCGTGGAGATGCTGGACGCTAACTTTGAAGGGACCGTGCTCAGTTTTGATGGAGCTGCAAAGACATCGACACACCAAGGGAGCTGCGGATGCATTCTGTGGAGTTTACCCGGTTGGGACGTACTGGATGCGCGAGGTTTCATTCTGAATGACGTCACAGTAAATGACGCGGAGTATCACGGCCTACTGAATGGGCTCACCATGGCACTCGACTGTGGAGTTACAGACCTGATCGTGGTCGGAGACTCCCGCATTGTGATACAACAGGTCCAAGGACTAATCAATTGCAACCAGCTCAACCTGCAACGTCACCTGGCCCAGTGCAAAGCCCTGCAGGGGCGATTCGGTACGCTGCGACTAGTTCACGTCAAACGCGAGTACAATTCAGCCGCAGACTACCTGACCTCCAAGACACTGGCGCTTGGTGCTACGTGGACTGTACAGGATGAAGAAGAGCGAACCCACCTGCAGCGAGTGTCGAAGATCCACGAGAAGCTGATGAAGCCAGTCGTCGTGATGCCGGATGTCGTCGAAGCAGAGCGAGATGTACCGGATGGAGATGCGGCCGAAGCCGCGAGGACACCGGATGAAGAGGTGCCAAAGAGTGCCGAACCGGATCCTGGGTCAGCACCGCTCCCCAATTGCGCTCGCGTCATGGCGGTCTTAACCCGGTCCAGAGCCCAGGAGCAGACCGAATCCAACGAGCCAATGGGTCCGCTGGAGTTCCAAGCCGAGCGGTGGCGAAGGATTAAGGCGCACCAGGACCAGGATGAGTTCATCGCAGAAGTCAAAGCGTATCTGAACGGGGACCTGGATCAATTCTCTCCCAGGCGATTGCGGAAGATCGCGAAACTCTCTGACCTGTTTGCGCTGGATACCCGGGGCGTCCTGTATCGACTCGCGCGTTCCACGCGGGACCGACCGCGGGACGTACAGGATGAGCCTCGCCTGGTGGTGCCACAGACTCTGTATACCGACCTGCTGCACTACGCTCACGAGGACTTTCAAGGTGGGCATCAGGGAATCACCCGCACGCACGAACGACTCCGGACCGAGTTCTACTGACCCGGTATGTATGCCGATGTCGAGCGTTTCGTGAAAGAGTGTGTCGACTGCGCAAGCGGGAAGGGGCGACCCACTAATCCCGGACCGTCACCTGGTAATATCGAGCCCCGACGCCCATTCGAAGTGGTGTCTATGGATTTTGTGACGCACATGCCCAAGTCAGCACGGGGAAACACGTTCCTGTTGTTGTTCCAAGATTCATTCTCGGGCTATGTGATGTGTAAACCTATGTCGTCCACGACGGCTCAGGATGTGGCAGAAGCGTACGAAGAGCGAGTCTTTCGGAGTTTCGGTGCGTCATCGATGATCAGACACGACCAGGACCCACGCTTCATGAGTGAGGTGTTCACTCGTTTCCGGGAGCTGTTGGGCAGTCGTCAACGCGCAACCCTGGCTTATCGCCCTCAGGCGAACGGTCAACAGGAGCGGTCCGTCCAGACTGTCATTCGGAGCGTCCGTGCTTACATCGCTGAAGCAGACCAGTCTGATTGGGACGACCATGCAGAACGACTGATGTTCGCGCTGAATACTTCTTTCGACGCGACCAGACTGGATACGCCGTTCTATTTGGTGCACGGTTGGGACGCGCAAGGAACAGTGTCGGCAATGTTGGGACCAAAACCATCCAGTGTGCCCGAACGCACCGCATACGAGTGGCGTCGAAAGTTCCAGCGCGATTACAGCTACGCGATCGCATGCGCCGAAGATCTCCAGAGACAAGCGAAACGAACACGATCGGAAGAGCAAACGCAACGGTGGAAAGAACTCTCTGAACGATTGAAGACCGGATTTGAGAAAGGAGATTCGGTATGGCTCTACATTCCTAAGGTCCAGACCGGATTGAGTCGCAAGTTGGCTCACCTGTGGCACGGGCCGTTCAGGATTGACGAGGTGCACGACGACTTCCGTGTGAAACTCAAGGTGGAGGATACCGGATATCGTGTCAATCCGTGGGTGCACATCAGTCGCCTCAAGCCTCGAGCGTTGTTCCCGAAACGACCCACTGTGGAACTTGAACTGAGTGACGATGACGATTTCGACGCAGCGCTGTTGCCTGAGGACAGCTGGGAGCCAGATGAACAGAATGACGAGTATAAAGTTGAAAAGATTCTGGATCTCCGGTGGCCAAGCGTACGCGCACGTCCAAGCGCATCCGTGAATACCAAGTCAAGTGTAAAGGATACGACGAACCGGAGTGGTTGCCAGTGACCCGGCTCAGCTGTGGTGCACTTCTGTATGAGTTCAATCAGAGTGCCCGTGCTAAAGCCAGGTTCCAGTCTATGCAGGCTGGCGATGACCACCCCAGTGTTTAGCGCACCGAATGACTCGACTGATCCTGACCGCCGAAGTGTGAACCGACTGAACCTGAATGTGATTTTCGACTGTGGATTTGGTGATGACGATAAGTGGAGACCGTGGATGAGATTAGAGGAGGAATTAGCAGACAGAATGAATGAGAGAGTGTGGGGTAAACGAAGCGGACGGACCAAACCCATGGACAAGAGGACCGAATGAGCAACGAGGAGACAAGAAGACAAGCGATGAATGTGAAGTGTGTGGGATTACGTGGTCAGCAGATGGAGCGACCATGAATGCACAACTAGTCCTGGTGCTCTGTGGAGACCCAGTTGCCACGAAGCTCGTCCGGAGGCAAGAGCATGTCTTGTATTTCTTGAGGACGAGCAGCGATGAGGTCGTTGGTGGACCATCCGGTCCACTGGATGCGGGCAGGCTCCGTGCGGTCCAAGATCGCCAACTGCTCTGCCATGGTGTACGGCTCCCCACCAGCGTTCTTCTCCGAGCGATCGAACAGGATCCAGTGACAGAGTTTGGCGGGCTACACCCAGAGGCCCGGCTCGTACAGAATGGTGTCTGGTGCTCCAGACGTTTTCAGCCTGGCGATCAACCTGCCGTAATCCTTGATGGCCGCGTCATGCAGTTTCTTGCGCGCCATTTGAGCTTTGGCAGCCTCAGTGTTATCTGCATCGAAGGTGACCCAGTGGTCTGCGTGCCAGAAGGTCAATGCGTTATCCTGCATGTAGACGACGACTTCGGACAGAATCTCGAGGACGTCGTCTGGCAACGCGCTGCGCTTATGGAACAGCAGGTGCACCACACGCCGACGAAACATGCGTTCCCCAGGGTTGCCGTCCAAGATAGCCTCATACTCGTCGGGCCGGAACCGCGCCTTCAGAGCCTTCGTGCCACCGTTATGGTTCGGTGCGTAGTCGGGGAAACCAGGAGATTGGTCGACTGCGTGGACTGTACTGGGTGCAAACGTAGTCAGGACCCCCTTGTGGCGCCAAGATGTGACGCCCGGGCCCGGCCTCTCGACCACTTTCAGCTCGTCTGGTGTGAGATCGTCCATATCCTTGCGAGCCAGAGGCGATTTCTTGCGGTCGTCACTCGGTCTGGACTTCCTTTTCTTCTTGGCCGGGGGCGCGCTCGACACCGAATCAGATAACGACGACATCGAACTGGTACGACGCTTGGATCTGCGAAGGGAAGGTGACACCGGATCCTGAGCGGAAGACGAATCCCGCCGCGTGGGTAGAGCTCGCAGCTCATCCTCTCTGGCTTTGGCCCGAGGAATCTTGGCCTTCGCCTCCGCACTGGGTTCCCACGTGGCGTCGCGGCTCTCGCTGTCGCCTTCGTCGTCGTCAGGCCCAAGAAGCAGTTCGCTGTCGTCTCGCGTGTAGTCGACTAAATCCGGCCAGTACTCTGGTGTTTCGCCGTCTTCGGCCCACCGATCCAGCATTGCCTCTGCACGCAAGTAATAGCTTTCGGGTACGTATGTGGTCCAGTACGTGGAATCCAACCGGTTCCAGAACATCATGCGCGCCAACATGCAGGACAAGTCGCACGGGAAGAACATGTCGTGAGCCACGGTGTCCTTGTCCAGCAGTTTCATGGCGGCGTGATACGTCATTCCGGTACGCATGACCAACTGGACGTCCGTACGAAGTTTGCGCCACACAATTGGGAGGTTGGCCAAGGAGGCACATGCAGTCTTCTCATCGATCAGATAGTCGTTGCCTACCGAACGAGCAGGGTCGCTCGACGCATCCCAAGCAGTGGGGCGCCATTGCACTCGGTCTGGCACCTCGCGCTGACCCTTGGCTGTACCGGATGATGACTGCGCTGAAGCTTGCCCTCTTGGCCTGGAGTCGCCAGTGAGATCCAGAATGGAGACGCGCCTGCCGCCCGACGTGGTATGCCCACGCGAACCAGAATCGCCATTCGGTCCAGGAGGGCCGCCGTTGGCTTTCTCCTCGGTGTCGTCCTCGTGTCGAAAGCTGAACGGGCGAGGCTCGGCGTACATGTCATCAGCTGAAGAGACGGTGATCAGTGTCTGCCAGTCTGACGGCGGGGTTGTACCAAGCTTGTAGTGCTTGAACAGCTCCTCCAGGCGACACCAGTTCCCAGCCACCTTGGTCTGATTGCGATTCAGGAAATTCATCATCTGGTCCACATTGAAGGCGCGAGACGCGACGACCTCCGCTAACCTGTTGGACGTATCCAGTCGGGACTCCAGTGTTGAGATCTGGTCTCGCAGAGACTGCCTCTCATCCTCGTGCTCGGCCATCAGCCTCCGGAAGTCCGTCCGGTAGCGTTCAGCGGTCCTCTCCTTTTCCACCTTCAAGTGGTCCGTGACGACCTGCCATTGCCCTACCAACTGGCCGAGTGCGGCCTGGAGTTGCGTGTTTTCTTTTTGGGCGGCGAACAGCATGTCGGCCGTACCGGATCCCTGCGTCTCGACTTGGTGCCGCATGAGTCGATATTTTACGAGCATGCGCCGCATGATGGTGGTCATACCGAATACCCGCGCGGCTAAGTCACGACACTCGTATACGGACAGGATGGAGGCCATTTCGCGACGTGCAGAGAGCGAGTTGAGCAGTTGCTCCAACTCGGTTGGGTCGGGTGAATCGGCACGAGGTCGGAGGAAGAACTCGCCGACTTCCTCACTCTCGCCGACCAGCTCATTCAGCTCGGCCAGATCTGTAGCCGTGAGCCCCTCGATCGATGTCAGCACTTCCAGCCCGCCGTATCCTTCGCGGACAAAACGATTGCCGGTGAGATGCTCCAGACGCGCTGGGACGCCGACCATGCTGAAGGCGCCATCCGGTTTGTACTCGAATGGGGGATCCCACACCGCCGGTGATCCGTTGTCGGCGGGCCCGCCGAGGTTGGTTGACGCCGGGAGACCGGCACCTGCAGGCAAGGCGAGGGCTTCTTGCGCGGACAGAATGCGCCCTGTGATACTGCGCTGCTTGCGGAGTGTGCGCTGGGCAAAGTGGTCACCGTCCTGAGCGGGTGGAGACTGGTGATCGCACTCGACGCCGGTAGCCTCAACGTCTGGGCTCTCGATGCTGCGCGCAGCGCGCCTGAGCGTCGTGATGCTGCCGCCCCGCTTCTCGGTGGAGCTGTCACCTTGATTGACGCCGCTGCCGGACGCGCGCTCGCCACCAGAGTCGCCGGCGCTTCCATCCGAACCCGAGTTGGCACCCGCGTCCCCGCCTCCCCGCGGAGGAGCTCGCGGAAGTTGTGCCGGGCTCGATGGCTTGCTGCCAGGCGTCTCGGCCGTGTCGTTCACTTCAGCCATGGCGCTGATGAGTCGCTCGATGGAGAATGGATTGTGTTTTGGGGCAGACCGCTTCTGCCAGTTGGATCGTGATGTGTGGAGACCCGCCACGGAGACGGGACGATGGGTGGCGTGTGTTCCTGGAAAGACCTGCTCAACGGTTTTGTAATTCGGTACGACCCTCCATTTGGAGTGGGAGCCATCGTGTATGGTTCTGGTCATGTCCTGTCACCTCGGTGGCAAGATCCTCTGTGAAAGAACCTGAGCAGAGGGGCGGTTGACACGATGTGGAAGTGGATTTTTGTCTGCATCCATGTCCGACCCCATGGATACACCGACCCCTCGGGGAGCTGTGATTGGTCGCACGGCGTGGAGATCCGGTAGAGACAAGTATGACGTGTGGATTGTGGATGCGTGTGGAGATTTGGTGGGACCCGGCACTTGCAGTAAGCATGGGCTCACAGGATTGGAGATGCGCCCACCGAATGAGCGCTCATATTCGGTGTGGAGTACCGCATCCTGTCCATCCGCCGACTTCCCTAACTGCAGGATAAGCCCAAGGCGTGAAAGTGTGGTCAGCGAACGTATCCTGACCACTGCCTGCATTGGCTCAGTCAAGTCGCCGGATTACCCCACCGAATTGGCCACGCCAAACCTGATCACGCGCACACAAGACTCCGCTGAATGAAACCCCGTGTTGTCCGGACCGGATCGTGGTGTACTAGGTGACTGTGCACAGAACGAAGAAGTGCCATACCGGATGGGGGCAAACCGGATCACCCATTCGGTCCGTCCACCATGCACACACTGGATACTGACGCACCAAGAACAAGTCCAGTGCGCGCTGCATGTGTCCATGTGGTAGCGTCGATCCAGACCGGACGAGATCAAGATTCCCCAAGATCTGAGTGCAGTACCGAATGGGCCGCACATTCAAGAGAAAGGTCCAGTTCCAAGACGAAGAGACGGTGTACCCAGGATACCCCCCGTCATCATCTGATGAGTGTACCCGAAGAAGCGTCGCCGTAAACAAGATCCTGCATACCGAAACCGAGACAAGCATACTGAAGCACTGCCAAGAAACACAAGCATACTCAAGACAAACCAAGCATAGTGAAACCTACATTAAAGTCAGCGAAGTGATAGAAGATAGCTAGCCAAACGTAAAGATCAAACAGAAACCAATTTGCCGAAGAACACGCGGACGACTCTGGCGCCCGAGGACAGCAGTAGAGCCTCGACTTTTTCGTCTTCAAGAGCCCTCCGGGAGACTGCCTGCGCGCGGTCTAAGTACGTTTAGGGACGCTTCCAAGGCCTCACTGGTGTAGCGAGCACCGGTGTAGTGGGGACTCAAAGGTACCAAGGCGAGGTCGGCAGTGACTGGGGTTTCGCGCCCTGGAGTGACCTGTGAGAGCTTCATTTTCTATTTGCGTGCTCTAACCGGGCATCCATTTCATATTCCCTACTGTGTGTCCGTGGTGGTTGAGGTAGTCACCCCCCAGACCGAATTTATCGACTACTGTGTGATAGGACTGAATTATATTTTGTATTGTTCCCTCATTCTGTGAGGGTGGTGCGCGTAAGTGAGTGTGCATCCAGGGCTGACCAGTGCCTTGGGTGACGGCTCCGAAGTTGACTGGTGAATAGACCCCCCACCCAAGGGTCTCTAAGAATAAGTGGTGGCTGTATATTGTGTGACGTTTAGCTCGGCATTGTATTTCTGTGTGGTTGGTTGGTCTGAATTACGGATCTGACTGTGGTCCCTTTCATTCGGTCTGACCTTCTGTTCATTCAGTGTGGTTCATCTCAGGAACACACTCAACAGACTTTATTCTGTATTTCCGACAACTCATTCTCGGTGAAGTCCGGTCCGCCAAAGGTAAACGATACCTATAGGAGTTGACACAAGGACACACGCCAAACACCGGACCGCATTAGTGCGATTCGGTGCGTCCAAGCGGTTCCCAGGCCCGGGTCATTCGGTGTCCCGCGGGCTGTGCTATCGCGTGGATAATCTCTGGTACTCCGAACCCGAATCTCATTCGGTCCGGCATAGTGCGTTATACACCTGGACGATAAAGGCGTTCACCCGCCTCGCCTCATGTCAACGTTGACAGCCAGCTTGGCCGCCGTCGATGTCAAAGTTGGCTTCGCATCTCTCTCACAGGCGTATTTGTATTCAGCTTTGTATGCATGATGTCAAGGTTGACTTCACTGTAAACCATATAACCCCACCTAATTATCCGACTCGTTCTGATGTTCGTCCCCGCTGACCGTACATTCTACCTCGGCGAGAAGCTCCGCTAACACTTCCGCCACGGCCTCCCGCTCGCTCTCATCCGGGGGCCTCTCAGTCGCAGTTACTCCTTCTTCGTCCTGTCCTTCTGCATCTGCGCCGAGCCGCTCTGGTTGATGCGCTTGTACCTCTACGTTTCGCGGTCTGGAACTTGGAAACGGTAACGGCAAAGACGGCGCCGAAGCCGCCCTGTCGGCATTCTGAACATCGGTCTCGGTTTCCCTTGGCAGTACGGCATCCGAGGCAGCTGTGTCCATCGTTTCCGCGCGCAACTCCTCCTTCGACCGACGCATTCGAATCCGCCCGACCGTTTCATTGTGCGGGAGTTGATCTCCGTTCTTCCACTTCGAGTGCCAAATGTTAAAGCACGATACAGAATTACCATCGGCTACGTGTCGCGCCTTGGAGCACAAAAACAGTCTTCCTCGATCAGTGGAGCACTGCTTGCAGTAATGACGCGTTGTACCGGGAGGTCGATTCGATCCAGGACTGCGCAGTACCGAACAAACTTTGCACACGCGAAACTTGAACTTGCCCTTTGCCGTCTTGTCCGTCGAGACCATCAATTGATGCTTCGAGCTTGCTAGTGAGTACGCCGTCGAAACTGGTGTCTGGTTAGATCTTGACTCCACCTCGGTAACAGCGGCATCGGCGACTGGAACCGTTTCCAGGAAGTCATCGTCTCGGAGAGCGAGTAGCTCCTCGTGTAGCTGAATTAGAAAATCCGCGTGTGAAAGAGGTTTTTCCCCCACAGACTTCGCGTACTCACGGTGGGCGATAAAAGCGTTAATAACAGCTATGTCGAGAAGCCCGTAGAAAAAAGTCTTGTAGTATTTCTTCGGTCGCATGACCCTTTGGATGGAGTACCTAGTCGAATGCATTCTCGGCGTAAGTGAAGGGAGTCAGAACCGCACCAGAGCAACACGTACCTTTGCAGACGTAACTGGTCGTGGCTGTCAACACCCCCCATGTACTTATTGTACAATACTACAAACTCCGGACACGAAATGTTTGCATGTGAGCCGTCCTTTTGCTTCCTCCGCACAATCGCACGTCTAGCGGAGGCCCCAGTCGCCACAAAGTAGCAAATTTTTGAGTCAACCCACCGCGTCGAGTACATCCGACGATTCGTATTGTTCCGGGCAAGCACGTATGAGCCGCGCGGCATCCCTGTCGAAGCTGATTTTTTGTCGGTCTTCAAGTCTTCGGAGAAGCCAAGACGCGTCGTAGCCACCGTCCCGATATTGTAGTACCCCATGTCCATCAAACGAAACCCCAACGTCACTGAAGAATACTCGCGATCAGTGATGATGATTCGCTTCTTGGATCGATCCACCCGACGCTGTTCCCACAAGGCTTTAAGGTTTCGAACCACAGCAGCTGGTCCGCTTCTGGTGTCAACAAATTGACTGTTTTGTTTCTTACCACAATAAACCTCGAACCTGAGCATGAAATCACAGCGTTCAGATACCGACTATATATAAAAATACCGCAAATGACCATACCTGGAGCAGTAGTGGTTTTTCCCGCAACACACAGCGAACAGCCTGGTGCCGTACTTGTGCGGCTTATTCTTCAGGAAAACTCGTATTGTGTTCCGCGAACTTCTTGAAGGGATAACCATCTCGTCGAATGCAACCCAGCGCCCTAGTTCCATACCACCCTTGAAAGTAGTCTGTAACTTGTTTATCACGTTGCGAATCTTCCATGCCCGGTCCGTCTTAGCCTGCGGAGCCTGGTTGTTCGTAAAGTGGAGAAATCTGGCGAAGGACGTGTTAGTGGGCCCTTATTAAAGTAACGTGGAAATCACAGTACCTGTTAATCTCCTTGAAACGCTTGCGAACCATAAATGGCGACCAAGTTCCAGGTGGGATCGCTCCACGGGCTCGCGTCTTCCAATGATCTTCCAGTCGAGACTTTATCGGGCAAATAGCCCTGGATATCACTAGGCCCAGAAAATGCATGATCTCCGCGGCACGTACTTCTTTGAACGCGTCCAGTTCCTTTTTCTTTGCTTGAAACATTTCCTTGCGTTTGTGCCTGTCGTCCGTCTTCTTTTCAATTGACAACTTCGCCTGTCGAAGTCTTTCTGGTCGTGTCTGACGCTCGTAACGATTAGTTTCCTCGGCAATCTCCGTCCAGAGAGTCTTCGGCATGAAGTAAAAAAAAAGATCAGAAGGTTTCATCGTTTTCGCTGCCTCTACAGCCGAGGCAGTAAGTCGAGGGGGGTCCGTAAAAACATCCGTAGCGCCGGACAGATCCGAGTCATCCCGTTCGTCAGTTACCGGTAGCAACTCCCAACCATTGTCAGACATGCCTCGAAGCATTTCATCTGTTATGTAGTCCTGGGGGCCGGCAACCGCGCGAATTTCCTCTGCTGTTTCGACACTAAAACTTTCGTTTCCGGTATCATCCGCAATATAAAGCTCATCTGCAAACTCATCTTCAGAATCGTCGTCGGCACTCTCGCTGGGGCAACCATCAGATTCCAGCACCTCGTATTCGCCATCAATACCCACGTTCACTTCATCAGCAAGCATCTCCGCACGTCTTTTCGACTTCTTCCCAGATACTCGACTTCCGGGAGACGAAAGAGTACGTCGATTTTGCGAGGGTGTTGCGGTTGTTTCTGCTGTCTGCCGGGGCGATTTTGTTTTTCTGGGAGCCTTGTCTGACCCTCTGGAGTCTGCACGCGGTACTGGCGTAGCATCCGCATTCCTTCCATCGGTATTAAGGCTGATTGAGAGCCCGGCACCATAAGGCTCAACAGGACCACCTGCATTTGAGATCGCCTCTTCCTCGGTAGTCTCGGGAAAGTAATCCGGGAAATCGTACTCATAGTCATTTTCGGTTCGATCATCGGTTTGCCGGCTCTCGGTGGCCACAGTGTCAGCATCATTGGTTACTCCCACTCCACAATTTTCTGGAATCGATGCTCTGCTTGCTTGGCGAACTGAAGACCCACCGCTGGGTTTCTCGTTCTCATCGGTATCTTTCCGAGGACCGTCATGGCCTACCGTCCCAGTAGCATCGGTGACTTCAGCTGGAGCTCGGTTTTGGAGCATAGCTTGACGTGCTGCTTTCTGGCGACGCCTAAACTTCTCCAATTTGTCAGGGCAGTTCAGATTGGAGGCAGGCTCCCAGCTCGTTTGGGAATATCCCTTCCATTTCACCTCAAAGTAAGACAAGCCAAAACGAAAAGTTTCGCGAAGATTTTTTTTCCACTTCGTACACTTCCTCCGAGCCTGGGCACCATTATTACAGTTAGTGCATTTTCCCCAAAACCAGCATAAGAACTTGACAGACACGTGCTGGTTGTTACCCTCAGAGTCCTCTTGGTGTTTTGCAGGGATTTTAGCCGTCACGTGGCTACCTCGGTCAGGCAAGTCCGCTTTTCGGGTTGTTTTTTTCTTCTTCAACGCGCGTGCCTCTTGAAGTTGTGCTGCCTTGAATTTATTGAGGAGCTCAGGACAATGCAGATTCGATTCCGGCTCCCACGACGTCTCGTCGTAACCCTTCCACTTCACATGGTACTTGGGCTCTCCACGCACGAACTTCATCTCGATGATATTCTCGACTTCAAACTCGTCGTCTGCCGCATTATGAGCGTCTACTGTAAGATCCCTAGGACGCTTTGCTAGTGAAAGATGCGTTTTGCTTACCAGATGCCTCATATTCACTGTCCTCGCTGCTTTTCTTCGCACCTTCCATGGCGGCTGGGTGTCGCGCCCGTTGCCTACTCGGCGCTTCTGTGCCATCTCGACGAGTGATGGTGGGGGGAGCAAAAGGCGCACTTCTAGCATCCGGATACGTGGGCGTTGTTGACCTTGATCATACAAAAATACAGATATTAAATTTCCGATCTAAACATATCCGGATACGAAGTACGACAGAGATCGTATACTAATAATATCTCGATGTTGAGTAGCAAGTGCCAATGTTGACATCGCAAAGCTTAGCAGATTCCTTTAGCATAACAAATAGACGCTAGATGTCCTACATTGCTTCTAGAGCTCCTCAACATTTTTTTCACAGCGATAAATACACGCTCGGCGTCGCACTCACTGTGCACGAAACCCGCTGCATGGCAACGGGCATCACGACCGAGCTCGCGAGAAGCGGGACGACGGGCATGACGGCCGTGCAAGTAAGGAAGAGGGACTCAACGTTGGGTTGGGGGATGTCAACATTGACACTGCGCTGGAACTCCAGATCAGCGAGCAATCGAAGCTCACCAGAAGACTTGACGGCAAGCATAGCGACACCAGCACCGCGATCGTGGCGATGACGGCGTGGGCGACCGTCGGGCAGCGTTTAGGTGAGCCCGGCCACAGGGTCACGGCGAGAATGGCGGCGGCGAGCCCGGGCACAGCGTCACGGCGAGCGTGCAGGCGGTGGGCACAGCGACATCAGCGCCGAGAGAGCAGCATGGCGAGCGTGCAGGCGGTGGGCACAGCGACAGCAGCGCCACGAGAGCAGCATGGCGAGCATGGCGGCAGTTGGCACAGCGAGAGCAGCATGGCGAGAGCAGCATGGCGAGCGTGGCGGCAGTCGGCACAGCAAGAGCAGCATGGTGAGCGTGGCGGTGGCGAGCATGGCGGCAGTCGGCACAGCGAGAGCAGCATGGCGAGCGTGGCGATGGCGGCGAGGGCGACTGTCGGGCAGCGTTCCGGCGAGCATAGCGGCGGCCAGGTGAGGATCAGCAGCATGGCGAGCATTGTGGCGGCCTTGGCGGCGACGGTCGATGCGAGCCAGGTGTCGGCATAGTTGGAGAAGCGCTTGAGCAGGGGCTGACGATTTCGGAAATGAGGTTTGGGATTGAGCGCGCGGAAACGATCTTCCGGCACGGATCGCAGCGCGAGCGTGATTGGCCGCGAAATGGCTGGCCAATTACACGTCGCAAATTCAAACGTGGGGGCGCTGATTGGCGTAGATACCGGAGCGAACCCGCGGGCGAAAATCTGCGTGTTGCGCGAACTCACGCGCAAGTTGGAAAAGCGCGCGAAAAGCTGTGTGTTGCGCGAAGCTTGACCAGGCTGAGGCTGATACCACTTTGTGTCTGTGACCTTTGGGTGAAGCCGATTTTGATTGGCTTATTAGCTTCAACTTCAACCCTCGATAAGCACTCCGAATTATAGTAGTTCTTGAGTTAGTGAGTGACTACCCTACTACGGGGGCATTTCTTTTGCAGTTCTATAGTAACTTACTTTTGCACGTTCATCTGCAACAGAAACGATGGCAAACGGTGCCTGAACGTCACTCGCCTCGCTACCTAGGCCAGTGTGGTGTCCTCACAAAACGCGGTATCCGCAGATATGAAATACCAACCAATGCGTGCACACGGTTTCTATAGGTGAGCGCTGCACCATTGATCTTGTCCGTCGAAAACGCTCTGCTTCTGGGTGGTCAAAGCTCACGAGCAGTACACTAATTCCCTCCCGTTCCTCGACACACTGATACGAATAGACACCAGTGACTTGAGCTAGGAATACGCTGCGCTAGCTAAGAACACGGATGGTTGACGCCCCCCCCCTTTATTTTACTGCCATTTACTACATCTAGGAGCCCACACACCGCTTGACCTCCCGTGCCGCGCCACCGTGCGCCTCGGCTGGCGAGGCGGCGAGCCGCGGCGGCGCCGCACTGGTGGTTGGGCCGGCCAAGCCACCACTGACACCTCCGAGGGGGGTAATTCGCGCCCGGTGGCAATAGCGCTGCAGGGAGCTTTGGGGGCTGCATGGAGGTGTCAGTGGTGGCTTGGCCGGCCCAACCACCAGTGCGGCGCCGCCGCGGCTCGCCGCCCCGCTCGGCGAGGTGCGTTCTGCGGTCCGAGGGTGGCTGGTATCGCTGATATGGCGAAAGTCGAGGGTAATTCGCGCCCGGTGGCAATAGCGCTGCAGGGAGCTTTGGGGGTGCCAGTGGTGACTTGGCCGGCCCAACCACCAGTGCGGCGCCGCCGCGGCTCGCCGCCTCGCCAGCCGAGGCGCACGGTGGCGCGGCACGGGAGGTCAAGCGGTGTGTGGGCTCCTAGATGTAGTAAATGGCAGTAAAATAAAGGGGGGGGGGGCGTCAACCATCCGTGTTCTTAGCTAGCGCAGCGTATTCCTAGCTCAAGTCACTGGTGTCTATTCGTATCAGTGTGTCGAGGAACGGGAGGGAATTAGTGTACTGCTCGTGAGCTTTGACCACCCAGAAGCAGAGCGTTTTCGACGGACAAGATCAATGGTGCAGCGCTCACCTATAGAAACCGTGTGCACGCATTGGTTGGTATTTCATATCTGCGGATACCGCGTTTTGTGAGGACACCACACTGGCCTAGGTAGCGAGGCGAGTGACGTTCAGGCACCGTTTGCCATCGTTTCTGTTGCAGATGAACGTGCAAAAGTAAGTTACTATAGAACTGCAAAAGAAATGCCCCCGTAGTAGGGTAGTCACTCACTAACTCAAGAACTACTATAATTCGGAGTGCTTATCGAGGGTTGAAGTTGAAGCTAATAAGCCAATCAAAATCGGCTTCACCCAAAGGTCACAGACACAAAGTGGTATCAGCCTCAGCCTGGTCAAGCTTCGCGCAACACACAGCTTTTCGCGCGCTTTTCCAACTTGCGCGTGAGTTCGCGCAACACGCAGATTTTCGCCCGCGGGTTCGCTCCGGTATCTACGCCAATCAGCGCCCCCACGTTTGAATTTGCGACGTGTAATTGGCCAGCCATTTCGCGGCCAATCACGCTCGCGCTGCGATCCGTGCCGGAAGATCGTTTCCGCGCGCTCAATCCCAAACCTCATTTCCGAAATCGTCAGCCCCTGCTCAAGCGCTTCTCCAACTATGCCGACACCTGGCTCGCATCGACCGTCGCCGCCAAGGCCGCCACAATGCTCGCCATGCTGCTGATCCTCACCTGGCCGCCGCTATGCTCGCCGGAACGCTGCCCGACAGTCGCCCTCGCCGCCATCGCCACGCTCGCCATGCTGCTCTCGCTGTGCCGACTGCCGCCATGCTCGCCACCGCCACGCTCACCATGCTGCTCTTGCTGTGCCGACTGCCGCCACGCTCGCCATGCTGCTCTCGCCATGCTGCTCTCGCTGTGCCAACTGCCGCCATGCTCGCCATGCTGCTCTCGTGGCGCTGCTGTCGCTGTGCCCACCGCCTGCACGCTCGCCATGCTGCTCTCTCGGCGCTGATGTCGCTGTACCCGCTGGAGCTCTGCCCGACCGCCGTCCACGCCGAGGACCTGGGTCTGTCCAAGATGTCGTTGCTGACTCAACGTTGGGTTATGTTATATGTGGTCCACACGGATTTTGACCGTGTAGTGTGACCCACATCGAAAGCAGCGGAATCTTGGAGGGCGGTGACTTGAGAAGCCGACGCGTGATGGAGTAAAAAGCCCAACAAATCGTAGACGACTACCGGGCGTACTGGGAGGACTGCCGCTGGTATATTCAGTACCCGCCACGGCTCTTCGTGATCATAAGAGGCCTTCCGGGCTCTGGCAAGACAACGTTTGCTCAAGAGGTCGCTCGTTATGCCGCAACGCTCGATTTCCGCTCGTCGATTTGCTCAGCGGACCACTTCTTCCAGCGCGGAGGTACCTATGTGTTCGACGCAAGTCGACTTTGGGAGGCACATCGAAGCTGCTACGAAGAATGCAGAGAACTGCTCTGGCGCAGACCCGATCGTGGAGTGGATATCGTTATCGTCGACAACACCAACCTTCGGATGGATGATTTTGAGCGCTATCTGGATCTCCACATCCCCTCGGACAAGCTTGCAGTTGCTGCTTTCGAATGCCCTCCTGGTGTAGCTGAAGCAACGAAGCTCCTGGAGCGAGCTAATCGTATTGGCCACGCTATCCCTGGTCACCTTTTTGTGGAGTACTTCAACATCTGGAAGCACAATACGCCGCGCCGCGCCGACGACGAGGTGGACACCGACAACGAGCTGCATACCGAGGACGAGCTGGCCACCAACAATATGCCACGCACCTATCTGATCACAGTGGAAGAGTTTATGCCAGACAGTTAAGTCGCTCCGACAAAACCGTTGAGGTGACGAGTAGCTCCAATAAATCTCTAATTTGACGTATCCACTCTTGTTTTGGCACTCGTCTTCACCAAGTTTACTTTTTGCGAGCACAACGCTGCGAGCTTACTAGTACCTCTCTTATTGAGTCAGCTACGACTTTGGGGTCTATGTTGGCTCAGATTAGATACTTGGTACTAGTAGCCAGCTCAACAACGACTCCGACCAAGTCAACGTTGACTTAGAGTATTAGATTTGGTTCGAATCAATTTCTCTCAACCGAGGATTTGCGTTTCACTTTCTCACATTAAAAAACGTTGACTTCAGCTAAGTGTTAATGGCGAAGCGCAGGGTGCGGCGATCTCAGGCTGCAGACAGCGAGGAGACTGCAGGCAGTGCTACGGACCAGGCGGTCATGACGAGGAGTAGGAAAGCTGCAAAGGCGACGGGCAAGCCAGCGACAAAACGGACGAGTGCGCCCACTGACAAGTCAACAAGCGCTGCCAAGACCACGCCTGCCACCGGCAATGCCAAGGAGAAGCGGAAGAGGCAAGACACTTCGCCAAGCCCCGGTAAGCGGAGGAAGACTACAAGGAAGGCTGGCCAAGGATCCAAGGGGACGACGGGCGAGCTGGGCGCCGCGGGTGCGTCGGAGGACGAGATGACGACTCAAGATGGAGAGACGATTCCCCTGGTTCCCAAGCGCGCGCTCCGGTCCGCGTGCTTGGCTCTGCAAAAGAAGCTTGACGAAGAAAAGGGCGAGAAACGGCAAGGCCCACGGCGCACGGCAGCTGATCGGTACAAGCTTGCAAACTACCAGAAGCGTGTGTGGGCGGATAGGTACACAGCTGCGAGGAACAGCAGCAAGGCATTGGACTACCGCGCTTTGAGCACGACGACTCAATTCCGTGCGTTCAAAGACAACCCAGACGAGCTCCAACGTCACGAGCCTGCGTTGCTGAAAGAGCTCTACGAGGTTTATTTAGCAGAGCAAGCCCTGAAAGGAGACGCACACGCGCAGGCCGCTGGATCAAGTTCGCCGATGCTGTCGCAACATGATGGAGCCGAGCACGTGGAGATCGAGCAACGCGACATCCAGGCGGCTCAGCAGCTTACGGCAACCAGAAACCAAGCAGCGTCAGGGTTAGACCAAGCTCCGAGTCCAGAGCCTCCAGTCTCCGTCCAAGCGCAGACACCCGAGACAGCGCAAGTCGAAGGTGGGAGCGTGCAAAGCCACCCTTTGCGAGGAGGGTATGCGCATCTTGAACACTCCATTGTCGCAAGCACTGCAGCAGTTTGGAGAGAAGCTGGAGGAAGAGAAGCAGAAAGGGGCTCGACAGCTGGAGGAGGAGCCGGCACGCTCAAGAAAATTAGAGGAGCAGCTAGCAGCCACAGCGAAGGAGCTGGCCGAACTCAGGACTGGTAGCAGTGGTGGCGACAGATGTACCGTGATAGCGCAAGAGTGGAAGAAGACGGCTACAAAACTAGCTGAGGAGAAGGCGATTTCAAGTGGCTTACGCAACAAGCTTGCCCATGTGGAAACTGAGTTGAATTTGGCAAAGAAATCCGTCACCGCGCACGCAGACAATCTACTCAAGGCGCAGGCCAGCCATGCTAAGAAACTCCAGGATGTGCAAGAAGACATGAACAATCTCACGAGAGAGGTGGACGAGGTCAAGAAAAAACTGGAGGACCGGGAGAAGGAGGTGGCTACGCAAGAGAAGCAGCTGGAGAACAAGGAGAAAGAACTACAAGTCAAAGCCAAGGAGCTGGAATCTCATGAGGCCAAGCTCAAAGAGGAGGGGCAGCGTCTCCAGAACGAAACGCATCGTCTGCAACGGGAGCGGGAGCAGTTGGACGCGGATAAAAAGAAACGAGAGAAGTCGAGTCAAGAGAAGCACCAAGGAAATCGAATATCGCTGAGGCAGGCGAAGATGTTGAATGAAATGAAGCGCCAGACCCGACTCCTGAAAGAGCAGTTCGAGAACAGCGGTTGCCCGCCAGCATTTGAAGAGCTTCAAGCCAAGTGTAACCAGATCGAGGAAAAGAGCGCGACGAAGCAAGCAGATCAGGATCGTGTGAGAGCGGAGTTGGAATCGATGAAGGCTGCGCTAGCGGCGGTGAAAGCGGAGAATAGCGGATTGCAAGACACCACCGCGAAGCTAGAGCTGTACTTGAGTATGTTCAAGCATAGCGCGGCAACCGAGAAAGCTATCGAAGAGTTCACGCAATGGAACGCCGTCTTCCGAGATGGTAAGCCGCATGCGTTTCTGCTTCAGTGTGGTTTGACATTGTATTGACTTCCATTGTCTCTGTCTAAAACAATGTAGGTAACACGAGCACAATGCAGAAGAAGCGCGACTTCATTCTGGGCAAAATGAATGAGGCGTTTGGTCCGAAGACGGCGGACGCTCGAGAGTTTGAGGCGCTTGCGATCGAGTTCTGGGAGAAAAGAAATCTGTTGGTTCACGACAAGACATGGACCGTCATTCATTCGATGGACCGCGACAGATACGCGCATGTCTGCGCGAAGATTATGGAAGCATTGGGCGTGTTGGAGAAAACCATTAATCCTTAGTCTGCTGTATTTGTGTGTGTCGCTGCGTAACGATGAATAAATACACATTTCCAAGTCACCGATGACTTAGAGCGAGTCAACTTTGACTCGAATACGCCTGTTTTATTGATAGCGAAGTCAATGTGGACTTAAGTCAAGTCCACAATGTGCCCCAACAAGCCAATGTCATTGGCTTAAACATACTAGTTTCAGTAATAGCGTACTCAACGTCGACTCTGCACATGAGACTACGGCAAACAAAATGTTACTAACGCGCCATTGAGAGTTATCGAGATAATCGACTTTAAAGTTGACCAATCCGAATTCGTACCTATCCGGACATCAAAAGTTTAAAAGTGAAAGTTGCTCGTAGAAAGCGGAAAACACTCTAATACGATTGCTTTTAACGAGAGCTTTCCGATAATATACGCTACGCGAATTTTGAGAAAGAATTGGAGTCACTATCATTCGAAACGTGGCGTGATTTTGACCCCCCGAAAATTGAGATATTTTTTTTGAGTGTCGACTACTCTTCGAGTTTTCAGTTTTTCGAAGTGAACAAGGGCTCAAAATGTGTGCAAGACAGAGCTCTTCCCGATAAAGCCACTAAATCGCGATTCGTACTTAGGTTCGTAAGTAATTTTTTGTTTGCCGCCGTCTCACCAACAAGCCAATGTCATTGGCTTAAACATACTAGTTTCAGTAATAGCGAACTCAACGTCGACTCTGCACGCTCTGCGCACAACAAGCCAATGTCATTGGCTTAAACATACTAGTTTCAGTAATAGCAAACTCAACGTCGACTCTGAACGAGTCGACATTGACTCAGTCGACAGCGACCCAACGTTGACTCTGAACGAGTCGACATTGACTCAGTCGACGGCGACCCAACGTTGACTTACAAATAAAAAAAATAAACTCGGTTCCAGTATGAATTCCCAAAGGATCGTTTTACTTGAGCTTGTATAGACAGTATCCGAAGCGAAAAAATGGCCGACTTTTCAGATGACGAGGATCGCCTACTCGTTCAGCTCGCGGCGGCGTACGAGCAAGCGGGAAGACGAATCGACTGGCTGTCAGTGGAGAAAGGCATGGGGCCGTCAACATGGAGCGCAGCCAAACTGCAACAGCGAATCAAGACGCTCAAGAGACGATATGGCAATAACGTGCTGAGTTTCCCCCCACGCTATTTCCGCCCGCTACCAGACCGAGCAGGACTGTATTTGGAAGCCAAAGCCGCGTCTCCGCTACGATGTTCGCCTTCACCACATACCATAGCGACACTATCACCGCAAGAAACCTACAACGCCACTGAAGGACTATTCTGTCTACTCACCAGGCGTGATATGCGCGCGAGGGAACGTCAGCTAAATACCGGGGAGATTACAATGGCTGGGGTGTCCATGCTGGTCGAAGAAGCGAATATTCAAGAGAATGACGTGTTTCTGGATGCTGGATCCGGCGTGGGAAATGTTCTCGCTCAAATCGCTCTGCAAACGCAAGAATATTCAAGAGAATGACGTGTTTCTGGATGCTGGATCCGGCGTGGGAAATGTTCTCGCTCAAATCGCTCTGCAAACGCAAGCATTTCGCGTGGTTGGTATTGAGATCCAACGTGACCTGGCCGCTAGGGGTATGGAGCTGATTGCGTCTAGGACATCGCGCTTTCCCCACTTGCTCAAGATCAGCGTCGTCACCGCAGACATCCGCAATATTGCTGAAGGCAGCGATACTATTATCAGTGCTGACCCAGACTCGAAGTTGGCTCAACCCAGCTTCCTTATCAGCTCCGCCACTCTTTTATTTTGCCACGACACTGTGTTCGAAGAAGATGTGGTTTTGGCAATGCGTGCTTTGTGCATGAAGCTACCTCATCTACGTCTGGTGGCGCTTACAACACGAGTGTGTCCGCGGCATCGTAATATTCGTTTTGCAAGCGGTGGAGGTTACTGAAAACAATTCAGGTTCCGATGACTTACAGCAGCTCCCTTCGGGATTTACACCTGTACGCAGCTGAACCAAGATGGTCGATGCAGTAACTACGATCACCACACGTAACATTTCCGCCGAGGGGCCAAAACAACAACTATGTATTAATTGCATGAAAATCAATGATAATTCTAATTAACTTCGACCCGCCGTTGAGTTTGACAGCGTAACGAAGCCGCTGTCGCCCCATGAGCTGCCATACGAGGTCTAGAGAACCCAATACAAGATGAAGTGTTCGTAGCGGACGAGCTTACTCGACGTACGGCATCGTGGGCTCCAGCCGACCATGTAGACTCCACGCTTCAAGCCGCCGTTGTATCTGTTGTTCTTGGAGGCTTGCCACCCCCCGCTGTCCCTTTCGTGCTCTTGGCGTCCTCCCTGCCGTTTGCTTCCACCGTCGTACCTTCGGCATCGCGCTTGGGCATTCGCTGTGGAGTCGATTCGCGTTAGGGTGAATTGTCATCACCCGCATGGTTTCACAGCGGCGGGGGCACGTAACTTAGGTGGGCGCTGATACGCAAGATCGCCTCCTTGCTCGACTCCAGCCGGGAGTGGCCGGTGAACAGCTCGTCCAGAATGTAAATGCGCCTGTCGGCAACAACAACACCAGCATGAGCCCCTAGATATGAATGCCAAAGCTGCCAAGACGCCGCCTTACCTTCCGGGAATTGAAGATGGTGTCCAGCTCGCACTCCTACCGAACCCACAACATCTCTCAGCGTCAGCCTCCCTTCTGCTAAAGCTCCTCGCCCCGACGCCTCACGTACATTTCCGAAGTAGCGGTCGGGCTCCTCCACGAACAGAAGCGTCCAGGCCTCGATCGGAATACCTCGGTCTTCGCAGTGGCGGCGGTACAGCCGTACTCGTAGCTTCTCGACCACCGTATCTCGAGCTTGTGGTCACCTACAGAAGACAATGATAATACAGTACATACATAAGGGAAAAGAAAGTTAGCGATTAGTGAGAGGTGCATCTTATCAATTCAGAATTTCACCATACAGGGGAGGCGCTAATCCGTTGTGGGCACCTGGCAATCTGCGGGTGTAAATTCTAGCGCAGTGGCCAATGGTGGCGCGGAAGACGCGGAAGGTGCCCATCAACCTCAGCAGGCGAGAAATCCGCAAACAGATCGCATTGGTCAAAACGCCGTCGGCGGGACCTTGAAGAGTCGCAAGTACCCTAACCACCTGCATGGTTTGAACCGGAACTTTTCCCCACGGTTTTTCTTATCCCTGCTAAATCGGGTTAACGGTCGCCGGCGGGTTAACTTGCGCTTGAAGCCGCCCTCAATTGCATCCAGGCACCATCGGACAAAGCGACGCCGATATCGGGCTTTAAACGATCGAATTATCCCTGTTTGAAAACAATTGTTAGTGGCCGATCGTTAAACTAAATTTTAGGCAAAAGAAACTTACCCGCATCCAGTGGCTGCACAGAAGACGTCAAATTCACCAACTCTGGCGATCACTTAGAGAATAGAGAGGTTTTTGATCAGTTAGATAGTACCTATAGTGAAACTCATACATTCCCGTTCGGACTCAAGGGCTCCTACCAAATAGAGAACCGAAAGTCACTTATAGGGGTTCAATTAGGGAGGTGTGACTGTACTTACCAGGTTTCCTCCTCGAAGTTGCTGTCTTTGCGGTTGCCCTGTAGTAGCTACATGCATACGACTGCTCTAACAATACTCTAACAACAAGTTCGAAGTGCGGCAATTCTGTAGACATTGCTCGCTCTCTTATAGGCTCTTTAGCTCTTTCAACAACATGTTAGACATTTTTGGCCGGCAACTAATAATTGAGGAGGGGACCCCACAATTATCCATGTTGGAAAAGGTAGGGCGCCGAGGGGATTGAACTCATGACATACCTGTAGAACATAGCTTGTTAGACCGTTACATCATACAGGCGCCCCGGACGTCGTCTCTTCGGACTGGGACTTGACTCGATTGCATATTCCAACCCTCCCCCTCAATCGAGAGTGTCAGGACCCTCTGATTACGACCTTTCCTGCAGCTTGTTGGTCACCTCGCTCGCTTTGCTTGTCAGTAAATGCATGGTCATGAAACCAGAAAACCCATCCATGATAACCAGCACTGCTTCGTAACGAGTTCCATTATCCTTGCTAGGTATCAACCAATCAACGTACACCACTTGGTTTGGCTGTTCCAAGCCTCGATCTAGCTTCTTGTGATGTGCCTTCTTTTTCTGCTTACCGATGTGACACGCATCGCATGGACCCTGCTTCTTGCGCTGAGTCAGCAGTGTGGCGAAGCGGTTCCGCGAAATTTGCAGATCGCGGGGGTCCTCTTGCACACGGCGCCCGAACTGCCGACTAACGGAGGGGGTACTCCGATCTTCCGTGAAGTTGTTGATCCTCACCTTGTGTACCCGTCGGTGGGCTTGATCGCTCTTCGGATGATCTCGGAAGACGCGCTTGGGGTCGAGTCTTGGACTGTCTGGTGGACAGCAGGAACTTGTGGCAGCAACGCGGATATGCTTCACGCTGCGCCGGAGTAGTTGTGGCGGTTTCGATCTTAGGCTGCCTAGATCGTCACGCGCCGGCCAGATGTGATCTTGGCCTGGGGTTGCCTTGGGGTCGATGTGTGACCTTCCTTTACCTTTCCTTGCTTGCCGCTTCCTCTAGCGGTGGGTCGTAGTGAGGGTTGACGGACGCTGGGCCAAGCTATCCTGGCGTTCGGGATTCCTTGATCTTGGGGTGCGAGTCGACTTGCGTAGCGTCGGGTGGGCCAAAGATTATCCCGTGCCCGGTAGTGCGAAGGCGAAGACCACTTGATCAGTAGAAGGTGAAAACAACTCTGTTAAAATGTTAGCTTTGCCTAAGTCCTCGTCCTATCTTCCCTTGCTCTCCTATGGTTCTGGCGCGTGCCCTCTGGCTCCCTTGAACACCGGTGGTGCCACTGGCTCTCTGTGCGGTGTCTGCGTAACCCAGGGAGCCAAGATCCTCACTCCTCCTCCAAGATCACGTCATCATCGCCAAGATCGATATCGTCAATCTATATCGGATTTGACGGGGTCACTCTTCTGAGATCGAAGTGACTCATGCGAGAGATCGCATTTGATCCCGATTGATGGGTTCGGCCACTTTGGCAGATTTCTCCACCGCTTCACCACACTCGTCCCCTGCACAAGCGGAAGTCGCACAATGGCGTTCGCGCGCTGCACCCGTCTCCTCAGTTTGTCCTCTTGTCGTCATCTATGGCTTCGTCTGCCGGCAAATCAGCCGTCGGAGAGTCTCCGCCAGATCAAGCGCCGTCGTCTCCTTCTGGACCAGATCGTGCTTCGCCAAGCTGCCTGGAACCACCCGCGTCGCCGTCGCCCCCAGTAACACCGCTACATTCGCCTCGTCAACCGCCGACTGGGCCGGGCTCGGACCGTCCTCGCTCACCTTCACCTAGATCATCCGACGCTGGGTCGCCAGATGCAACGTCGCCGATGAGCGGTTTGGCTCTACTCGCGGCCGTGACAGACCCCCGGATACGAGATACGGCCAACATCGAGGGTTCTGATGCTGGTGGTTCCGACGACCTTCCACCCCCGTGCCGTGTGTGCGCGCAGACCGCTGTCGCGCCGACCGTCCGCCTAGATCGCCCTCACCTGGATCGCACGCTGATTTACGACTCGCTTCGGTCGATCCGGGCGTCGCTTCAACAAGTTGAGCACGCTGTCACCCGCGGCGGCGCCGATGACCAACTGCAGGATGAACACGCAGAGCTTCAGCGCGCACACACCATCGCACTCCGCCATTCAGTTGATCTTCACCGCGAGATCGAATCCTCGGCCTCGGCTGCTCGATCCTATGCTCAACATTGTCAAGCCCGGCATGATCGGTGAACTCCAGTTGTCCAACTCACTGTTGGTGTCTCGCAATCTGGATGTAGAAGCTCTGGGGGAGAAAGCGGCGACCGCAGATGAGGTGCAAGTGGAGCTGGACCAGTTGCGCACGTCTTCTGACGCAACCATCCGTCAACTCCGAAGTCGTGTGGTCGATCTTGAAGCCCAGATCAGCGCCGTGGTCAACCACCCTGATGTCGGTCCCGTGCCACCTCCGGCCTTAGCACGGCGTCTCCAAACCCAAGATCAGGCGTTGCGGCGGCTTCAGCACACCCACGAGATCGCGCAGCAGCGCTGTGAGACTCTCGAACGACCGGAAAGCGCCTTAGAAGAAGCGGTCGCTCAACTGCGCAACAGGAATACGGCACAAGATCGTCGGATCACTCGACTTCGTGAGGAGCGCGACAGTCTCCAGCAGCGCTTTGAAGAGGCCCAACGTCAGCGTACGCGCGCCGACGAGATGCGGCAGATAGAGACCGAGCGCCATTTAAAGCGAAGGGCTGAGCTCCATGAGCTAGGTACGATCATTCTCTTGTGGTTCGATCTGAAGTCCCTTGCTGATCCCATATCGATCTTGTATGTCGATCCTTTATGCAGAGACCCATGTCGGTTCCATGCGATCCCACACGGCCCACCTGGAGGAACAACTCGCGCACTGGATCGATACCGTCCAAATTGCCGGCCGACTGCTCAGCAATACGCAAAGTGAGTTGGACGATCTTCGCCGGACGCAAAGTGCGGTTGCTGAGAGCTACCAGACCCTCCACGACAACTATACGGAGGCATACACGAAATTCTCGACCGTGGCGGCGGCCATGGGCCAAGAGGCGGGTCTCCCAGAGCCATCTTCGTTCACCATGCCCGCGTCCACCTCACCGGTGGTTTCTGGTGAGGCGCTCGCTGGGCCCCCAACGTCAAATGAGGCTCCGATCTCTGGGCGAACACGGAAAACACCCCGAACCTCGTCTGTCTCCCGCCGATCTGGCCCTCCCGGAGATGGAGACCAGCGACGTGGAGCCCCGGCACCCAAGCGTCTCTCCACCGCGACTTCCGTCCTCATTGACAGAGGAAGCCGACGAGGCTGACGGCGACATGGGAGCCGGCGAGGAGGAGTCCGAAGAGGAGCTGCGAGTCGCCCTCTCACGTTCTCGGTCGGAACGTCGGCGATCTTCCGGAACCGCAACGGGATCGTCGTGCCAGCCCGTCGATCTGAGTACGCCTGGAGTGGGAGGCTCCCTGACTCCATCCGACGCATCAAGCAATGGAGAGAGAGTCACCGGCGGTCCTCCTCCCAAGGGTTCAAGTGGAGCTCCACTGGATGCCGACGAGGAACCGGAGGAAGACCGTGAAGAACTACCCAAGATCAGGATATCGATCTTGGCCGAGCTTCCACCCCGGATCAAGACGTCGCTCAAGCCCGCGCTCAGAACCAAGCCACCGAACGTGAAGTTGAGATCGAAGACACCGAACGCATAATCACCGAAGTAGACGACGCGACCCTAAGACAGACGACGGTGCCGCGTACACAATGGATCCCCGGGTACCGGCAACCTCGCCCCTTTCGTCAGTCTGAGGTGATTCCGTGGGACTGCGAGACCGTGAGTCATCTACGAGTAGCGGAGATCGACGTTCGCGTGCTGAGCAAGCTGCTGGTTAGCGTATCCGAGTGGCTGTTCCCAGAGATCGATCCTGAGTCGCATCCACCCCCAAGCACGTACGAGCATCTCATTACTGGCGCGACCATCGATGCGCTGCTCAATGCCGACCCGTCTCCCTGGTCCGTCATGGACACAGAGGAACCCCCGCTGACATTTATGTCCCATCAGCTGCCGCCAGGGTTTGTCGATGCATACCTCGAGTTTGAGCAACGGCACTTCGTTGCGATCTGGGAGTCAACTCATTTTTTCCCGATCTCCGACGAGATGATGTTGGTCGATCCCCAGCTTGCTGCGTACCACGAAGATAATCGCCAACGGCGAAGCCGTGCTGGAGTGGCTTGGGGGAAGTTCCTGCACAAGCACATGATCCCGGCGCTGCGCCTTCGCTGTTGCGATCTTGACATCTTGCTGGATCCGTTCTTCTTACATTTCCCATAGCCACGCGATCTCAAGGAGTGGTTCCCGCGAGCGGATAGCAACGCCCAGACACTGGCAGAAGCGCTTGAGATCGTCGACCGGAAGGAGCCGTGGCGTGTCCAGTTCCGCCAACAACCAAGTGCCCACCCCGCCATGCAGCTCACTCGCCTCCCCGACAAGTTTCTTGCCCAGTAGGTAGAGGCACTCCCCCCTTTCCTTCACGGAATCCCATTCGTAATCTTCGTTTTTTGCCCCTTGTCCGTCATTTAATACCTCCGCTTGCTCGTGACAGGACGCGCATGCTTCACGTTTTCAACATCCTCGTCCACCTTTTCACGCGTGATCTCTGCGAAGTAGATCACGTGGTCAACCCAGACACAGAGTGCCTCAGAGTTGACCAATCCATACAGACATACAAACCTCCATTTCCTCCTGCCTTTCCACCTCCTCGCAGGCTCGTCACCTCGATCATTCATGCAGCGACCAACTCACCGCACGATCTTGCCGCACTATCGTTCTTCATGCGACTGCATGACCTCGAACCGATTCCGGTTGGACCGCCTTCGCAAATAGTCATGCAGCAAGGCACCGCAGTTCAGGTCAGCTTCGTCGACCCACGACGGCTCATCAAATCCCTTCCAGTGCACCAAGAACTCCCGCAACACGCGCCCGTAGCGGGTGCGCCGTCCAGATCGCATATCGACAATACGTTCCACTTCATACTCGCCGTCGTCCAGATTCGCCTCCCAACTATCTTCAGGTAGCAGCGCCTCATCAAAATCGAATCGATCTTGGCCTTGAGTCGTGAGAGTGAGGCGTGGTCGATCTGGGAAGACACGCACAGGCTTCAACTTGGAAATGTGCACCACTGGGAACAGTCGATATTCCGTTCCGGCAATCTCGAGACGCACGGCGTAGGTGTCGACGACTTCAGCCACCCGGAAGGGGCCATGCCACATGTGTGCAAGTTTGCGCGCATAGCCTTCCTTAACCCGGTCGAGATACAGCCACACCTGCATTCCTGCCTCGATCTCGTGTGGGCGCACGGTTTCGTTATGCTGGTCAGCTCGATCCCGAATGGCCTCTCGTAGTCGCTCATTGACCTGCTGCCGGGCTTGCTGATACTGCTTCTGAACATGATAGTGCCACCTACGAGGCTGTCGATCCTGCCTGCGAGTCGATCCAAGCGGCACCATCACTTCCAACGTAGATCGAGGGTCCCAGCCGTGAACTAAATAGAAAGGTGTATCTCCACGAATCCGATCTTGGGCCGTGTTGAGCGCAAACGTGAGGCGCTCCGCGTACTCGTCCCAATCTCGCTGGTTGACGTCTTCGACGTACATCTTCAGGGCGCGAGTGAGCGTCTGCACCATCCTCTCGGCGGTACCATTGGCTTGAGGCCGATACGCCATAGTTGCTCTTTGCCTCTGACCGATGATCTTGTTGAACGATCTGAAGAAGTCCGACATGAATCCAGGTTCGCGGTCGTGTCTTATCGCTTCGCTAGCGCCAAACCTGCGGAACACGCACTCCTCGTAGTTTTCAGCGATCGTTTGAGCTGTCCGCGACGAACTGGCTTTCGCAATCACGAACCCAGTGAAGAGATCGATCCAGATCAATAACTCCGTGTTCCCCTTGTACGACTTGAACAGTGACGGGATATGGTCCATGGCAATGACCTGGAACGGGTAAGTGGCCTGCAGGTTACCAGGAGACTCTCCTTGAGTAGTAGGTCTCCCTTTGCCCGTCGCAGTCCACACACTGACCCACGTAGCGTTGCACACTTTGGTAGAGTCCTCTCCAGTGGAAATGGGCACGGATTCTCTGATAGGTTCTTCCGATGCCCTGGTGGCCACCTTCGAGACTAGCGTGATAATGGTGTAAGAAGTCCTGTTGCAGGGTCTCCGGGACCACCAACCGCATCACGAGATCACGATCCTCGTTCGAGCGCTTCGACGGGGGACAATAGAACAGAAGACTTGTATCGTCGATCTCGTAATCTTCTGCGAGTTTGGCACACATCTTTGCTTCTGCGGAGGTCAGGTCCTGCACGTCCCCAAGTAGGTACTTCTTGAGATCGATACTCCACTTCTCTTCATTCTGCGCACGGCAGATGCGCTCCGCCCGCATTCGCTGCACAATCGACTCCTGCAACACTTCTGGGGCTGCCCTCCTTCTTGATCTCGTAACCGCCGTGATCTTGACGACCGTCGCTTCGGGTCGCGGAACCAACAATTCCTCTAGTGGATTTAGCATCCTCAAGTCCTCGCGCTCTCCGTCTGATGTAACAACCACGCCACTTTCTCGCTGGAGGGCAGCACTTGCCAGCCGATCTGCACTCTGGTTCCAATCCCGCTTCATGTGGAGGAACTCGTGGTTGGGCCATGATCGCAACTGCTCCATAGACTTCTGGCGCAGCAACCCCAAGTTCGGAGCTTTGCACTCGATCTCGCCGCGCATCTGTCGAATGACCAGATTGGAGTCTCCGCAGATGATCAGGCGGCGTCCCCTGTCCAGGGTGACCAGGAGATCAAAACAGAGCAACAAACCGTGATACTCCGCCTCGTTCACCGTGAGATCGATCTTGTACTCCGAAGCGGCCGAGATCACTTTCCATTCCGGCAACCCCCACACAATCGCGCTGTAGGCGCCCCCATTTCGTTTCACACGAGCAGATCCGTCGAAGCTAACCACCAGGAGTTCTTCATCAACCTCTACCGTGGGAGGCGGCATCGTGATCGCTTGTCGCGGCTGCTTCCTGGGGGAGATCGACGTCAGGATGGCGTCAACTTCTTCGCGTGGTGTTATGCTTGCAGCTAGCACACCCAAGATCTCGTCTTCTCCCTTCGTGCACTTCACGATCTCCAGTGTCCATGACGATAGTAGTGCTGCCCACCGTCCGAGGCGTCCTTGTAGGCCGGATGAGTGCACCAGCCACGCCAACGTTGAGTATCTTGTCAGGACCATGATCGATCTTGTGACCAGTTGCGTGTAGCAGACATCCAGCATCCTGAGCAGCGCCAACACCTCCTTATCCACCGTCCCATAGTTGATCTCGTTCGGCTTGAGCGTACGGCTGGTGAAGGCGACTGGCTTGTACACCCCACCATGCTCCTGCATCAGTGCTGCAGAGATCGCCCACTTGCTGGCGTACACTATGACCACCGGTTCCCGATCTGGGTCGAAGTGCTGCAGGATCGGCGCCTTCACGATCTTGTCCTTCAACACCGTAAATGCCGTGATGGCTCGGCCCCACTTGTCACTGTCAGTTTGGCTCTCACCCCCTTCGACGTCGTCTGCGTTGGCCTCGATCTTGGTTTTTCTGGCGATCTCGTAGAAGTCGGCCTCTCGGAGTTCGTACAGCACAGAAGCGTAAATCGCGAAGTCCTCGATGAACCTGCTGTAGTAGTTGAGACTGCCTAAGAATGACTGCATCGATCTCAGGGTGGTCGGGAACGGCAGGTTGGCTAACGCCGACAAGTCCTTCGGGTGAGCTTCCAAGCCTTCCGCTGATACTCGATGTCCCAAGTAGTCGACCTTCTTCAATCCCCAGAAGCTCTTGGCCACACTGATCGACAAGTTCCATTCCTCGCATACATCGAGCAGCTTCTCCACCTTCTCGCACAGCGTATCCCATGAGCCGGCCGTAACCAAGATATCGTCGATATAAGATCGACGACCCAGAACCGAGGTCTTTTGTTCGACGTTTGGTTCTCCGTCCTTGAACAGGTCGATCGGTCCCTGTCGATCTTGGTTGTCCGTGATCTTGAGGAAGCCGTATAGCGCGTTGTCAATCAGCCGCTGATAGATCTGGGGCGCGTTCTTCAGTCCAAATGGCATTCGATTCCACTCGTACAGTCCCCAGGGAGTGATGAACGCGGAGATCGCACGAGCTCGATCTGTCATCGTCACCACCCAAAAACCACTTGTCATGTCCAGCGAGCAATACCAGAGCACCTTGTCGAGGTCCTCGAGGAGATCGTTGATCAGCGGCATCGGGTAGACCATCAAGCGTGTCAGACTGTTGACCAAACGGTAGTCAATGCAGAGTCTGATGTCAACTCCGTTCTTCTTGACGATCACGACGATCGGTGATGCCCAAGGGGATGTTGAGATCTTGATCATCTTGGCCGACAAGAGTCCCTTGATTAGCTGCTCCAACTTATCGCGGAACTGCGGCGCCACTTTACGGCAACGCTGAGCGACTGGCTTCGCATTTCCGACGTCGATGTCGCAGATCGCACCTTTTGCGGCCGGTGGTAAGGCATTGCCTTTTCCCATCAGCAAGTGCTTCCGTCGCCAGATGATCTTCCTCAGCCGGTCAATTTCCTCCGGCGTGTTTTCGCCAGGATCGCCAACTTGGATATCGGTGATCACGACTTCATCAGTCGCGGTGAACTCCGGGAGCACTGCCATTTGACCTTCGACATCTTCCGCGTAGAGATCACCACCTTCCGTCATGCACACCTCAGGATCTTCTGATTCGACTGGTCTTGGGCGAGCATCAACTTCAAGATCACTCGTGGGTGTATGTTTACGCGCCGCTCCGGTATCACAGGAAGTCGCTGGATTTTCGTCCGTTTCGACCCGTCGATCTTGATTAGACGCCTGATTTGCGCCTGTCGCACCACCGTAATCTTGATGAGACGTCTGATTTGCGTCTGTCGCAACAACTCGATCTTGATTAGACGCCTGATTTGCGTCCGTCGCAACCACTCGATCTTGATTGGGCGCCTGATTGTGTGGCGTAGCGGGATCAGCAAAATCTGCGAGATCGCCGATCCAACTTGCCAACTGCGCCCGAACACCGACTTACGGAGGGGGTCCCCCGATGATCCGTGATCTGTGTGCTGAACTTGGTCACCTTGTGTACCCGTCGGTAGGGCTGGATCTGCTCCTCTGGTGTCTGCTGAAGCGTCCGAGCCTTGAAGACAGAACAGTCTGGGCGAGACGCGGGGATGTAGGTGGAGCAGCGCGGAAATCTTCACTCTGCTCGCAGTTTACTCCAAATCCAGTAGTCTTGTACTTGGATCTGGCGGCCTGGATCTGGATCCGGCCGGGTTGTTGCCTTTCGGTTGTTGTTGTTGTCCTTTTCGTTGCCTTCGCAGGTCTTCCTTGGTTGTGTTTGCCGCCTCCAATGACGGTGTCGTTGACAGTTGAGAAGCGAAGGACGCACCGGCCAAACAGATAACTCCGGTGGATCTTGGATCCGCACTTCGCAGTAGTTCACTAGGAAGGGTTTGGATCTGGCCAATGTATTACTCCAGTCTTACCACCAACACTAGATCTGCTACGGCTAACCTCTCTACGCCGCGTAGGGCCAATGTAGTTCCCGTTTCCAGGCGAGGGAGGAAGCACTTGCGTTGATCAAGGCAAATTCGTTTCTGATTTATGCTTAAGTTCGTTCCTATCCCAAAGTCCTATCATCATGTGGATCCTATCATCCCATCTGTACCTACCGACTCTATGGGCTCCCTTTACCTTCCTTGCGTGTCAGCTGCTTGCCCGTCGTGTTGTGTTTACGGCCTCTTGATTACGCCCGGATAAGGGATTGAACCCATCTTGGATTGAACCCATCTGGATCTGGGTGCAGATCCAGATCCATCTGAGTCCGGATCCATCTCTCGCACAATCACTTGCCATCACACACTTCCGAGAATTGCACTTCACCACAATCGCCTCCTGACCGTAGTTGTTGCCGACCAACGGCATCACTGCGGGCACAGTTACCAACTTCTCCATTTTCTCAAGAGCTGCCCAGTAAGAGCTGGATCCACTGCGCCAGGGCTCAAGTAGATCCAGATCCACAGATCCTTGCAGTTGGACTGAGTGCTTAGGAACTGGATGTACTCCCGCATGTTGTAATCGATAATCATGTTGCTTCCATCCATGTCTTCTTCTTCGTTTCCAATCCAGCTTTTAAATCCCATCACAGCTCGAACCTGCAGATCCAGATCCATGCCACATGTCTTGGCGATCCAGATCCACAATCACACTCGACCCCAGATCCAGCCGAGGTTCCTTTGTCATCTTCCGATTCTTCTTTCTTCCACATCGTCCGAGTGCGACGAACACCTTGTTATTCCATACGCAATACAAAATTCCCAATCCACCGATCTGCAACCACCTTGCAGATCCATCACCACATTCTCTACCCGAAGTGACCAGCTCACTTCTGGCGACCGCAGTCCCCACTACTCCTCGTGAGACTGCATCACACCGAACCGGTTCCGGTTGGTGCGGCTCCGCAAGAACTCATGTAGTATAGCGCCACAGTTGAGATCCGCTTCATCAACCCAGGATGGATCTTCATATCCGCGCCAGTGTACCAAGAATTCTCGATGGATCCGGCCGTAGCGAGTGCGTTTCCCAGTTCTCATGTCACTAATCTTCTCCACTTCGTACTCGTCTTCGTCTAGATCCTGGATCCAGCTATCCTCCGGGAGCAGCGCTTCATCAAAGTCGAACCGATCGGTAATACCATCAGTCAGCTGGATCTGCGGTCGGTCTGGGAAGCTCTTCACCATCTTAAGCTTGGACACGCGAACCACGGGAAACAACCGGTACTCCATGCCTGGGGTCTCGATCCGCACTGCGTATTCGCCGATCTTCTCTGCCACACGGAATGGCCCATGCCACATGTGTACCAGTTTACGGGCGTATCCTTCCTTGACGCGATCCAAGTACAGCCAGACTCTAGATCCAACCTCGATCTGGTGTGGATGGATCTCTTCGTTGGGCCGATCCGCCCGGCCTGAGATCGCCTCCCGTAATCGTGTGTTCACCTCTGCTCGTGCCTGCTGATAATAGCGCTGGATCTGGTATCTCCATCGTCTTGGATCCCGATCCTGACGGCGGGTACTACCCACGGGGATCGTGGCTTCAAGGGTGGATCTTGGATCCCAACCGTGCACCAAGTAGAACGGAGTCTCTCCGCGGATCCGATCCTGAGCGGTATTGGGCGCGAAGGTGAGACGTTCCGCGTAGTCATCCCAGTCACGCTGATCCAGATCCTGCACATACATTTTCAGAGCTCGAGTAGCTGTCTGCACCATGCATTCAGCGGTTCCGTTAGCTTGAGGCCTGTAAGCCATCGTCGCACGTTGCCGCTGGCCCAGGATCCTGTTGAAGGATCTGAAGAAGTCGGCCATGAATCCCGGCTCCCGATCGTGTCGGATCACTTCGCTGGCACCGAACCGTCGGAATACACACTCTTCGTAGGATTCAGCTATTGTCTGTGCTGTTCTGGAGTCACTGGCCTTCGCGATCACGTATCCCGTGAACAGATCCACCCAGATCAATAACTCAGTATTACCTTTGTTGGATCTGGGCAGCGACGGTATGTGATCCATCGCTATAACTTGAAACGGGTATGTGGCTTGTATATTGCCGGGCGACTCTCCTTGGATCGTAGGTCGCCCCTTGCCAGTCTCACAATCAACACACTCTCCAACGTAGCGCTGTACACTCCGATACAAACCTCTCCAGTGGAAGCGATCCCGGATCCGCTGGTAGGTGCGACCGATCCCCTGGTGACCTCCTTCGAGGCTGACATGGTAATGATGGAGAACATCCTGTTGCAGAGTCTCCGGCAGCACCAATCTCATCAATCCATCGCGATCCGCCTCCACTTTCTTCGTAGGAGGGCAATAAAACAGCAGGTCGTTGAGATCCACTTCGTAGTCCATCGCAATAGCACCGTAGGATCTAGCCTCTTCTTGACTGAGATCTTGGATCTTGCCGGCTAAATACCTCTTCAGGCCGGAGATCCACGCCTCCTCGTCCTGCGCTTGGCGGATCCGTGCGATTCGGAGATCCCGCACTACTCCCTCTCGCAATACACTCGGGTTGGACCTGGATCTGGCGCGAGCCCGGGTTGTCACGGGTGAGACACGAGCGACGGAGGCTTCTTCTTCACGCTTTACCACCAGGATCTCGTCTAGGCGGTTCAGCGTAACTAGATCCTGCAGATCCACCTCGTCCTCCACCATGATCCCAGCTTGGCGTTGAAGCGCTGCGCTGGCTAGGCTGTCAGCGCTGCCATTCCAATCGCGCTTTACGTGTACCACCTCATGGTCAGGCCAGATCCGCAGCCGATCCAGGGCCTTCTGTCTCAGAAGCGTCAACCCCGGTGCCTTGCAGTCGATCTCACCTCGGACCTGGCGGACCACCAAGTTGGAGTCCCCGCAGATCACCAATCGCCTTTGCGCCTCGCCCTCGAGCAGATCCAAACATAGGAGAAGTCCGTGATACTCTGCTTCGTTAACCGTCAACCCTTCAGCATAGCCGGATCTAGCCTTCACGACGATCCATTCAGGCAACTTCCACAGGATCGCGCTGTAGGCGCCTCCACCACGTTTGACACGGGCAGATCCATCAAAGCTGACCACGTGTAGCTCTTCCCCAGGTCGGACCGTCGGGATCGGCGCTTGGATCTTACGTCGTGGCTCCTTCTTGGGTGCGATCCCGATCAACGCCTGATCCACCTTGGATCTAGGCGTGATACTAGCCGCCAGAGTTCCCAGGATCTCGTCTTCACCTTTCGTGCACTTCATAATCTCGAGGGTCCACGGCGAGAGCAGAGCTGCCCACTGTCCCAGTCGCCCTTGCAGGCCTGTGGATCTGAACAACCAGGCCAACGTCGAATGTCTAGTTAGGACTCGGATCGGGCGTCCAACTAACATGTTGTAGCTCAGATCCAGGATCCGCAGCAGAGCTAACACCTCCTTCTCAACCACGCCGTAGTTAAGCTCATTTGACTTCAGGGTGCGGCTGGTGAACGTCACTGGATAGTGGATCCCGTCGTGCTCCTGCATCAGGGCAGCTGAGATCGCCCACTCGCTAGCATACACAACCACCACCGGCAACAGACTTGAGTCGAAGTGTCGGAGGATCGGAGTTGTCGCTATCTTGTCCTTCAGCCTGGCAAATGCCCGATGAGCACGAACCCAACGCGGATCCACACTGCTTGGATCGTTCGCCTCCAGATCCAAAGTCTTCTGCCTCAAAGTCTTGGTGGATCCAGAGTCGGGATCCAGCGTGTCTAGATCCGCCACGTCGGACGAAGTTTGTTCCGCTGGATCCGGAGTTGAGGAGGTTATCACTGCTTGGATCCGGCGTCGATTCTCCGGTTTGCTCATCGCGGCATAGTCCACTTCTCGTAGTTCATAGAGGATCGCAGCGTAGATCGCGTAGTCCTCCATAAACCGGCTGTAGTAATTCAAACTACCCAAGAACGACTGCATGGATCTAAGCGTGCCCGGGAAGGGCAGATCCGTCAGTGCCGAGAGATCCTTGGGATTCGCCTCCAGTCCAGCGCTTGACACGCGATGGCCGAGATATTCCACCTTACTCTTGCCCCAGAAGCTCTTCACCACGCTGATTGAGAGGTTCCACTTGTCACACGCGTTGAGTAATGCGTCAACACGCTCACACAGATGCTCCCAGGATCCTCCAGTCACCAATATGTCGTCGATGTAGGACCGGCGTCCCAGCACGGATGGTTTGCCAGGATCTTCAGGTTCTCCCGACTTCAGATCCAGATCCAGCGCTTGCGATCCGGATCCCTGCTTGGATCCCAGTTTCAACTCCGATCCAGATCCATCCTCCAGCCGCGGGATCCGGGTGAATCTGTACAGTGCGTTGTCCAGCATCCGTTGGTAGATCTGGGGCGCGTTCTTCAATCCAAAGGGCATCCGGTTCCACTCGAACAGCCCGAACGGGGTGATGAAGGCGGAGATCGCACGAGCCCGATCCGTCATCGTCACTACCCAGAATCCACTGGCCATATCCAAGGAGCAGTACCAAAGCACCTTGTCCAGATCCTCAAGAAGATCGTTGATCAGGGGCATCGGGTAGACCATCAGCCGGGTCAAACTGTTAACCAGCCGGTAGTCAATACACAAACGTATGTCCACGCCATTCTTCTTGATGATCACTACAATTGGAGACGCCCATGGTGAAGTCGAAATCCGGATGATCTTGGCTCCGAGCAGCCCCTTGATTAGATCCGACAGCTTCTCTTGGTATTGCGGGGCCACCTTGCGCACTCGTTGGGCAATAGGCTTCGCACCACCAACATCGATATCACACACGACTCCTCGTGCTGCAGGCGGCAGCGCGTTGCCCTTGCCAATCAGCAGATGTCGGCGCCTCCAGATCCGTCGTCGCAGTTGATCGATCTCTTCCGCCGTGTTCAGATCCGGATCTCCCACTTGGATGTCTTCAATAGTCACCTCGTCGGTTGTCGAGGTGACTTCAGGCAGCACCGCCATCTCTGCTTCAACATCTTCGGCACGTAGATCCCCACTCTCATGATAGCAGACTTGGTCGTCCGCATCCGAGTCATTGCGCCTTGGATCTCCGGTGGCTGTTGGATCTACGTCGACAGTCGGATCTGGTGTCGGACCTGATTCCTGCACCGTCTCTCCATCTGGATCCGCACATCGTCCCATCTCACCATCCGAAACTGTAGGCTCCACTGGATCCATGACCTGTCCCGTAACACCATCTGTCGAATCTGCAGATCCGCCCCCTGTCTCTCCGTGATTACCACCCGATGTGACAACGGGATGGACCGCCTGTTCCACATCATCTGGATCCGGCGCCTCTTCGCAACTCCGCGTGTCCCCAGTTGGATCTCGATCTGTCGATCCATCGTCTGGTCCCACCGCGTCGTCGACTCTCCGATCGACACTTGGATCTGGATCCGGTTGGCGGTCGGCCTGAGTATTTGATCTCCTGTCGGCGCCTTGATTGACGCCTGCAACTGGGCCACACCCGGTGTCCTGGCTATGGATCTGGCGGTCGACTGTTCGGGTGGATCCGGCGGCGACTTGCCCCGTCCACTCTCGGCACCTCTGGATCTTGTCTCCGCATGTCGGACTTGGCTTGGATCCGGCCTCCGCAATATTCCGCGCGGCGTCGGGTACTCAGGACGTTCCACCATCGACCCGATCGGGGTCTCTGGAGATGCCGCCTCCGCGGATCCAGCCTCCGTCGTGGCTTGCAGCGCGAGATTTTGCCATTCCAGATAGCGACGGGATCCAACGGACACGTAACCCTGGATCCGCGGCACCCGATCGCCGGCGAGCCACATTCCGACTTGATGATTCAAGTGCAGTATAAGCTCCTTCTCGCCGGTGTTCGTGATCCGAAGGTAGCGTGTCTTGCCTGGACCCTTGATCACCGTTGGCACCCATCGATCTCCTCGTGTAACCCAAAGCTTATCATGTTCCGATCCAGATCCTCGCAGTCGTGTAGGTAGCTCTGCGGACTCTCCGATCCCAAGCTGGAGATAGCGATCCAGCTTTACCGACTGCGCCTTGTCGCTATAGAGCGAACGGCGTCCGCTGAGCTGGATCCGGACTTCGTCAGGCAGGCAGAGGGTCCCGTCAGCTAGATCCAGTCGGATCCCGGCCGGGACCATAAAGTCCATACCGAGGATCGCCTCTTGGCCAGATAGATCTCCAACCCAAATGTCGAAGAAATACACCAGGTATCCACCCAATGTGATCTTGATCCGAGTTCTGCCTTCCGTTGTGTACACGTTGTCTCCGATCCCAACACACTCTTGGCTCTGACTCCTGTCGATGTAGCACCCAACCTTACGAGCAAAGGCGGTGTCCACGATGGACACCTCGGCACCGGTATCTAGGAGTAGGATCGCCTTCTCATTGTTGATCTTGCCGTGGATCTTGGCTTGACGGAACCACTTGCCTGGCGAGTGTTGCTTCCAGTATCCTCGCGACTCTCCCGGTAGGAGATACGGGGATCCTGGATCTTCGATCCGCCGGCTTGCAGCGACAACCTGGATCTGGATCCCGAGGTGTCTTCGCCTTCCACTGGTTTGAACCACTGCTCTGGATCTCGGTGTTTCCAAAATCCTTGGCGAACTTCTGGATCCAGATCCACCTCGACTGTCGCGTCGGATCTGGTGTAGTCATCAGCTTGCCGGAAACTCGAGATCATGGCAGTACGTTTCCCATGAAGATCACATGTATTACCGCGTAGATCCTGTCGTTTGCTAACTGGATCTGTCGATGTCTTGTTCACATATGCTTAGATGCAATACCTAGAACGCTCGGCTCGTACCGGATTCCAACCCGGCGAGCGTCCTAGTTTAACATCTTCTCCGCCATCTCTGGCAGCATCCCCGCATGCTTGGCTGGATTGAACCACTGGCGGATCTGGTTGTAGAACTCCTCCATCGGGCATCGGCCCACGTCATGAAGCTCACCACATCCGCGGCACACGAAGAGGCAGTGGTCACCTGGATGACCCTTCTTGCCGCACTTCTCACACGTCAGGCGCTTCCAACAGCCAAGGTGCGAGTGCCTCTTGGATCCACAGTGCGTACAGCGGCTGTGCTCGGATCCTTCAGCGTGGATCCTGGATCTTGGGTCGCGTGCTGTTGGATCCTGTTGTTGGCGGTCTGGCGGGTTTCGATCGGGGACCTTCGGCTCCTCCTCCGTGAGCTTCGCGTGATCTTGCGTGGCAGACAGGTAGATCCTGCGATACTCCTCGCACTCGGAGTCAGATCCATCGCTGGATCCCGACTCGGATCCGGAGTCAGGTTGGATCTGGATCGCACGCACGTGTTTAGCCGGAGCGGCCTGTGCAGGCGTCGCGGGGGCCTTCTGCCGGTACTTGCTGGATCCATACGCGGACTTCTTCTGTCGATTCTTCGCCCGATCCAGTGCCCTCAGGACTTCTTCCAGCTCGTCAGCATCCGGTAGCCGGAGTAATGTCAGCCGATCTGCTAGATCCTGATCGCCCAAAGTTTCAATAAAATGATCCACATGCTCACGCTTCTCCTTGGATCCACCATCTTTGATCTTGAGTCGAGCGCGGAGTCCGGCGACATTGAGTCGGTACAGGTAATCCAGCGGAGACTCGTCAGAGCGCTTGCGGGCATGGTAATACTGGCGAGCCACGGAGATCCCCAATCCACAGTATTGAGTCTGGAAGCTGCGAAGCAGATCCGGCCACTTGTTGCGTGTGGATCGGGGCAGTTGGCGATACCAGTTTCTTGCCGATCCAGACAGAAGATCCGCGAAGGTCAGACACTTCTCTTCGTCGGGGGCTTGGTCACGCAGGAACGCAGACTTCACTTTACTGATCCAAGCTCTCGCTTGGTCCTCATCCTGGTCCTTCCCTGAAAACTCCTTCAGATCTGAGATCGCGGAGATCCGGACTCGTTGGATCAAGGCTTCGCCTGTGGATCCGGTCGCGGTGGTGGCCACTGTAGCGCGAGCTGGGGCCGGGAAGTCGATGTCATCTGGATCGTATTCCCAGTGTTGATCCGGATCGGACGAGCCAGTCGACTCCATTTCCACATCCTGGGATCCGGGGTTCTGCGTCGCCTCCGGCACCTGTGTCGGGGTCGGTATGCCTTGCTCTTTCAGGAACCTGCTCATGGCTGCTTGGAAGAATGACCCCAGCCTGCCAGTCGACATGTCGGATCCGGATAGCGTGGCAGTCGGATCCACTGATGGAGTTGACTGCTTCTTGGATCGGGATTGAGATCGAGGCTGAGGACTCGCTCCACGTTGGATCTGGGCTCGAGCGCGTAACATCGTGGCTCCCGAAGGTCCAAGTGACATGCGCCGCGGCTCCGAAGATGTATCCGATCCAAGTTCTGCAGCGGACACGTACGGTGACGACGTTCGGCCTCCTGTGGATCCAGCTTGTGGCGATCTTGGATCCGGGATTGCTGGATCCGGGATTGCGGGATCCAACTTCGGCTGGATCTCGCCCACCAACACCTTCAGTCGGTTGAACAGCATCTCTGTCGTAGCACGGAGTTGAATTGGATCGATCTCGTACATCACTGACGCGTCGAACGATCCAGCCACGAGACCAGCATCCCTTAGCAGCTGCATCAGGCGCTCCATCTCGGGCAGGATCCCTGGGCACTTGGCTGGCGCCGGAAGCGCTAGGGGTCCCTGCAGGTCTCCGATCTGCTTCACGCCGAACTGCTGCATGATGGGATCCAGAGTCAGGAAACCACGTAGTTGCCTCTCGTGATGGTGGATCCAACCTGCCTCGGATCCATCCTGAGCAGGTGGCTTCGGATCTTCGTCTTCTGGATCCGGGGCCTTCATCTTCGTGCGCGCCTTCGGCTTGGTCTTGTCGAAGGAGAAGAAGTAGGCATCCGAGTTAACTGGTGAATCAGCGAATGCATACCGATCCTTGCCAGCCTTGGTTTGTTTTGTTGGTGGATCTTGACTCGCGTCGCGATCCACCGGGGTCCCCGAAGGGACCTGTGGAGGAGGTTGAGGTTTGTTTTCTGGATCCATGTCTGGATCCACCTCGGTTCCGCCGACAGAGGTCCTCCTTGCACTCTGCCGATCCGTGGATCTTGTTTCATTTCAGCAGCGTCGTCGTCGATCCCAACTCCGATGACGCTTGGTCCCCTTGTTCCTTCTTCACTCGAACTTCTTCTTGGGACTCACGGTGAAATCCCGAGTCACCAGAAGATCCGGGCACGCGCACCATTGTGGCGTAGCGGGATCAGCAAAATCTGCGAGATCGCCGATCCAACTTGCCAACTGCGCCCGAACACCGACTTACGGAGGGGGTCCCCCGATGATCCGTGATCTGTGTGCTGAACTTGGTCACCTTGTGTACCCGTCGGTAGGGCTGGATCTGCTCCTCTGGTGTCTGCTGAAGCGTCCGAGCCTTGAAGACAGAACAGTCTGGGCGAGACGCGGGGATGTAGGTGGAGCAGCGCGGAAATCTTCACTCTGCTCGCAGTTTACTCCAAATCCAGTAGTCTTGTACTTGGATCTGGCGGCCTGGATCTGGATCCGGCCGGGTTGTTGCCTTTCGGTTGTTGTTGTTGTCCTTTTCGTTGCCTTCGCAGGTCTTCCTTGGTTGTGTTTGCCGCCTCCAATGACGGTGTCGTTGACAGTTGAGAAGCGAAGGACGCACCGGCCAAACAGATAACTCCGGTGGATCTTGGATCCGCACTTGGCAGTAGTTCACTAGGAAGGGTTTGGATCTGGCCAATGTATTACTCCAGTCTTACCACCAACACTAGATCTGCTACGGCTAACCTCTCTACGCCGCGTAGGGCCAATGTAGTTCCCGTTTCCAGGCGAGGGAGGAAGCACTTGCGTTGATCAAGGCAAATTCGTTTCTGATTTATGCTTAAGTTCGTTCCTATCCCAAAGTCCTATCATCATGTGGATCCTATCATCCCATCTGTACCTACCGACTCTATGGGCTCCCTTTACCTTCCTTGCGTGTCAGCTGCTTGCCCGTCGTGTTGTGTTTACGGCCTCTTGATTACGCCCGGATAAGGGATTGAACCCATCTTGGATTGAACCCATCTGGATCTGGGTGCAGATCCAGATCCATCTGATTCTGGATCCAGATCCATCTGAGTCCGGATCCATCTCTCGCACAATCACTTGCCATCACACACTTCCGAGAATTGCACTTCACCACAATTGCGCTCGTCGCAACCACTCGATCTTGATTAGACGTCCCCTGTCGCACCGGCTGGGGCTGGTCGCGACCTTGATCTTCCAAACGTTCTGTGTCCCAGACTCGATCTTCAGCATCGTAATCATCTGATGGTCTCTCCGCCCCCTGCGACGTGGCGAAATCATGGCGCGTTTTGTCCGCGCCGAATTCGTTGGTGTTCTTCGGTTCCTCGTCGCTGCTTGGCATCGCGTGAGACGTGGTGAGTCGCTGCGTGACCCTTCCGGGTTGGAATCGTCGGGGTTCTTGGGCGATGCGCACTCAGCACGCACAGTGGCCACCTCCGGCCGCTTCGCAGGGCGGACCAAGATCGCGGTCGGCGTCGTGTACTGCGGCCGCTCCACCGCAGGCCCTTGCACGTCGGCGGGCTCAGGCACGCCCCGAATAGTGTCGGTGGTTGCTTGGTACGCCAAGTTCTGCCATTCGGCATACCGGCGCGATCCGACGGAGACATACCCAGGTAAGCGCGGCACTCGATCTCCGGACAGCCACATCGCGAGTCGCGTACCCTGATGCAACACTAACTTGCGATCGCTCACATTCGTCAGTTGCAGGTAGCAGATCTTGCCCGGACCACCAGTCACGGTAGGCACCCATCGGTCGCCGCGCGTAACCCAGAGTTTCTGATGCTCCGTTGATCTCACGCGCAGCTTCACTTCGGTTGATCCGGCCACGTCGATCTCGCGATAGTCGGTCAAGTTCACTTGCTCGACCTTGTCACCGTAGAGTGGACGTCTCCCGGCAAGCTGAATTCGCACCTCGTCCGGCAGGCAGATGGTTCCGTCGGCAAGATCGAGGCGGATTCCGGCCGGTACCATGAAGTTCATGCCAAGGATCAAGTCTTGGCCACCGGTCGGCGGTCCCACCCAGACATCGAAGAAATATACCAGCGATCCAGCGAGTGTGATCTTGGCCCTTGCACGTCCTCCCGCCATGTATGGAGATTTTCCAACGCCTTCCCACTCCAATGTCTGACTTTCGTCAATGTAGCACCCCACCTTACGAGCAAAGGCGGTGTCTAGGATAGACACTTCGGCACCACTGTCAAACAACAGAGTTGCTCTTTCGTTGTTGATCTTGCCCACAGCTTTAGCTTGCTTGAACTTCTTGTCGGGTACATGGTATTTCCAATAACCACGCGACTCTCCCAACGCGATATCCAAAGCCATCTTCACACTCGATCTTGAGTATTCATCAACTTGGTGAAGACTTGATACGGTGGCCGTAGGTTTGTTTCGAAGATCACATGTATTGTCGATGAGTTTGCTTACAGTCGACTGCGACTGCTTCTCGACATACGCAAAAATGCAGAACTGAGAACGCTCGTCTCGTACCGGATTCCAACCCGGCGAGCGTCCTAGTTTAACATCTTCTCCGCGGACTCGGGCAACATGCCTCCGTGCTTGGTAGGATTGTACCACCGGCGGATCAAGTTGTAAAATTCCTCCATCGGGCAACTTCCTTCGTCATGGATTTCTCCGCAGGCCTTGCAGACGAAAAGACAGCGGTCTGACGGATGACCACGCTTGCCACACCTTTCGCACGTCAGTCGCTTCCAGCATCCCAGATCGTCATGCTTGGTAGATCCACAATGGCTGCACCGCTTAAGGGACGCCCCCATATCCGTCGGTTTCGAGTAGTGTCCAGATCGACGATCTTGACGATTCCGATCTTGATCTGGTGAACGCTGGTCTTGGTCGGAGGGGTGACTCCCAGCCATTACTTTGCGGTCGCTAGCTCCGGCCACGTACACTCGGCGTAGATCTCCATCCTCCTCTGTTCCACTAGATCCCGCGTCCGAATCGCTGCTGTCGCTCTGCACCTGGATCGCCCGTACCGCGCGGGCACCGGCGGCGGCCTGCGGCTTCGGGCGGGGTTTAATCGAGCCGTACACGGTCTTGCTCTGCCGCGCTTTGGCACGCTGGCGAGATCTCAGAACTTCTTCCAGAGTCTCCGCATCAGGAATCCGAAGCAGACCGAGCTGGTCCGCCAGATCACGATCATCCAACGTCTCGATAAAATGCTCCACATGCTCGCGACGCACGTCCGGCGGCCCGTCCTTGACTTGTAGACGTGTCCGTAGGCCTGCGACGTTGAGTCGATGAAGGTATTCCAGAGGCGACTCGTCAGATCGTTTCCGAGCATGATAGTACTGGCGGGCAACCGAGACACCACGTCCACAGTACTGGATCTGGAAGCTTTGTAGCAAGTCCTTCCACGTGGTGCGGGTTGTACGACTCAACTGACGGTACCAGTTTCGCGCTGGGCCCGTGAGCAGATCGCCAAATACCAGGCATTTATCATCATCGGGCGCTTGGTCGCGAACGAAGGCCGATCTTACCTTGCTGACCCAAGATCGAGCTCGATCTTCGTCGCCGTCCTTTCCGGAAAATTCTTTTAGCTCGGACATGGCAGACACGCGGATGCGTGGTGCCGCACCAGTTCCGCCTGCTGAAGTGGAAGCTGTCGTTGCGATCGCCGCACGGGCAGGTCGACCTAGATCGAGATCGTCGGGATCGAACTCCCATGAGACAGAGGGTCGGTTTGGTGACCCAACAGATTCCATCTCCACATCTTGATCTTCGGTCGGTCGCGACTTCAGCGCGGTACCGGACAACTGTTGTTCCTTCAGAAAGCGTTCCATGGCCGCTTGGAAGAACGACTCAAGCTTTTCCGGAGAGTGGCGCACTGACGCTGCTGCGATCTTCGGCTCTCGAATTGGCACCGCCACCTCGCGCTCGGCACGCACCGCTCGACTTCACAGCATAGCAACACCTGAAGGTCCTAACGTCATGCGCGGAGGCGGGTCGTCAACACTGTCAGAGTCCACTTCTTCCGTCGCCGATACGTATGGAGACGACGTCGCCGTCTGGTCGCCTGGGTTGGGGAGCGGATGATCTGGCGTGACTGGTGTCGATCTCGATACTGTCTTGGGCGATCTTGATGTCTCTTTCGAGGATCGCTTCGACTCACCGACCAACGGCTTCAGTAGCAGGAACAGCTTCTGTGCCGAGTTCTGGATCGTGCTGAGCTTCAGATCGAACAGGCTCTCCGCATCCAACACTCCTGCAATGATACCAACTTCCTTAAACAGCCGTAGCAAGGTCTGAATGGCGTCCAACTTGTCCGATCCCGGGGTCGGTTGTGACACTGGCCCCGTAAGATCACCGAGGAGCTTTGGCCGGAGGAGCTTCATCACGTCATCCTGCAGCAGGAAAACGTGTAGCTCCCTCTTGTAGTATACTGCAGCCACTTGATCTTCGGCCACGCTCAGCGCGAGATCGGCTCGATCGTCCGCGTCGGAGTCTGGAGCCTTCATCTTCTTCCGAGATGACTTCGATCTCGCTGGTTTCTTCTTGGACGATCTGTTCCGGCTTGTGCCGGTGGATTTCGTCCGGCAGGTCACGATTCGCATCGAGACCTGCGGGGGTCCCCGAAGGGACCTGGGGAGGAGGTTGAGGCTTTTCTTCTAGGTCCGTCGCCGGACCTTCCTCTCTTCCGTCGGTAGAGCTCCTCCCTAGGCTCCGCCGATCCGCGGATCGATCGTGTTTCAACGGCGTCGATGGCGATCCGATCTCCGTCGACGCTTCATTCCCTTGTCTAAACTCAGCTTGCGCATCCTCTTGAAGGGACTCACGGTGAAATCCCGAGTCATCCAAAGATCCGGGCACGCGCACCATTGTGGCGAAGCGGCTCCGCGAAATTTGCAGATCGCGGGGGTCCTCTTGCACACGGCGCCCGAACTGCCGACTAACGGAGGGGGTACTCCGATCTTCCGTGAAGTTGTTGATCCTCATCTTGTGTACCCGTCGGTGGGCTTGATCGCTCTTCGGATGATCTCGGAAGACGCGCTTGGGGTCGAGTCTTGGACTGTCTGGTGGACAGCAGGAACTTGTGGCAGCAACGCGGATATGCTTCACGCTGCGCCGGAGTAGTTGTGGCGGTTTCGATCTTAGGCTGCCTAGATCGTCACGCGCCGGCCAGATGTGATCTTGGCCTGGGGTTGCCTTGGGGTCGATGTGTGACCTTCCTTTGCCTTTCCTTGCTTGCCGCTTCCTCTAGCGGTGGGTCGTAGTGAGGGTTGACGGGCGCTGGGCCAAGCTATCCTGGCGTCCGGGATTCCTTGATCTTGGGGTGCGAGTCGACTTGCGTAGCGTCGGGTGGGCCAAAGATTATCCCGTGCCCGGTAGTGCGAAGGCGAAGACCACTTGATCAGTAGAAGGTGAAAACAACTCTGTTAAAATGTTAGCTTTGCCTAAGTCCTCGTCCTATCTTCCCTTGCTCTCCTATGGTTCTGGCGCGTGCCCTCTGGCTCCCTTGAACACCGGTGGTGCCACTGGCTCTCTGTGCGGTGTCTGCGTAACCCAGGGAGCCAAGATCCTCACTCCTCCTCCAAGATCACGTCATCATCGCCAAGATCGATATCGTCAATCTATATCGGATTTGACGGGGTCACTCTTCTGAGATCGAAGTCACTCATGCGAGAGATCGCATTTGATCCCGATTGATGGGTTCGGCCACTTTGGCAGATTTCTCCACCGCTTCACCACAGCAGCATGCCCTTCATAAGCCCTCGATCGACCATAGTCTTCCAGTACTGTGGGCACGTTTGGCCCAGTCGCTCATGCCAAAGCTCCAGCGATGCAACCCCTTTGACAGCAGTCACGTTGCACAGGGGCAGGTCCTGCGGGCCAACAATCGCCCTGTAGACGGATGCTACACAAAGAAGCCCCATGTGTGCGGCGTAGTCACAATGACGGTGCGGTCCTCATCCATTACGCTGAAGTTCATCGTTTCACGATCATAATCAAACTGGAAACCTTGTTCTGCTGCAAGTCCAGGCGATAGAAGCCCATGCTCAGCTCCAGGTACGTAGAAAACATCGTCCAAGATGACTGCAACACGCAAGCCATCCACTTCAGTCACTAACGCTACCGTTCCGACACCTGCGATGCGCGATGCGAGGGGCTGAGTGACACCGTGAATACTTTCCGACTGGCCCGTGTCCTCAGTAAACGCCACGTAATAGGACCAGTTCCCAGTAACATGGACATTTGCTGCTGTAACGAAATACCATCAACCACCACTCGTCTCAATTGCAACTTCGTTTTCATCGTCAGTCCTATCCGCCTCTGGAACTTCATCATCACTTGCGGCTTCATGGTTTTCATTGCTGGCCTCTACCTCAACACCGGTATCGATCACCATCGCGTCCAACATACCAGTCACTACTCCAACATCTGAGTCTTCATGGTCTGGCTGTGGTGGCTCGTCATCGTCTCCGCGGATGGTCACATTTCCGCGAGGCTTCCGCTTCTGCTCGGCCGCATTAGCTCCGCCACCGCTAGGTACCTTCGTACGATCAGGGCAGTCAGCTCTGAGATGTTCTGTGCTCTCGCAGATGTAGTACTTCCGAAGCTTCTTCCTCTTCTTCGCGTCCTTGTCGGCATCGTGCTGCTGACCATCACTTTTGGTGCCCTTGTCCCTGGCTCCGTCGAAATTGCCTCCGTTCTTCTGACTTCCACGTTGCCCGTTGCCATTCTTGTCACGGAACTCCTTCTGCCTGGAATCAGCTGCGCGAATCATATCACGGACTCCACTCGGGGTGAAAGCGCCAAAATTCGGACTGTACTGAATCGCTGCCTTCATGTTCTTAAACTCGGGCTGGCTCGGCATACTCTCCAACAGCATCTCCACCATGTCAATATCTTCCACAGTATTCTTCAATGATGCCAACTCAGTCCGTAAATTGAACATTTTACTCAGGTGCTTATTGACATCCCCACCAGGGCTCAGCTTCGTGCTCCAGAGATCATTCCTGAGACTGCGAACTCTGTGGGCCATGACCGTCTTGTTAGTTTTGCCCTCGTAGAGCTCACACAGCGCGCCCCACATCTCAGTCCCCGTGGTCTTGTCGCGAATTTGGTGCAGCGTGTCCGGCGATACCGACGTCCCCACCATGCGCATGATCTGCGCCTGTTTCCCGTCGAACTCCTCCTTCTTCTCGGCCGTCGAGAGCCCCGACTTCACAATCGAGCCCTCCACGATCTCGATGAGCTTCTTCTCCTAAAAGACTGTCTTCATCGCCCACTTGTAGGTCTGCCAGTCTCGTCCATCCCGGTTCTTGGGGATCCCCTCCGCCTTGTACTTGAGAGGCGTCGCCATCTTGGATCACTTCAGCTGCAGCAGGTCCTTCACGGTACTTGGGCTCAGTACCCTATTAGAAGTCGTACTCGATCTGTATGGCCGACAGCCAACACTCGGGGGAAGATGAAAGAGAAAGTAAATTGACTGTTAGTGCTGCAGCTCGCATCAACTCCTTAAGCGGGCTTCAGCAACTTCACGTGCACAGACCCTACATACTTGGTTTCACTATACTCCACAGCGTCGCAGCGCTTATCTTGTTCGCAGGGTCCCAGGGCCTTTGATCTTCAACGTCACACCAGTTGAAGTCTGCCTGCAACATGCATTTCAACAGTGATTGTAGTTACCAGGTTTCTTCCTCGAAGTTACTGTCTTTGCGGTTCCCTGTAGTAGCACTGTACCGAATTTCCTATGTAATGCCATACACTTCAGCGAACTCTATAGAGTCGTGTCGTGTAGGAACACGCCGATTTTCTAGTAAATGTAGGCACAATCCCTTAAGACAACACCTACTGAGTCACGATGAGTAGCGATGACTCAGCAGGCTTGTCGGGTTAATGAATATGAACCTAAAGGCCCAGCTTCACACCCGTTCCTCGGGTTGGTCGTTTCCCCTTGTGCACCGTGCTTTCCGTAGGCTACCAGCAAAGCCCAGCACTTCCAGTCACGAGCGACGACTGGAATGCTCACACGCGCTCAAACCTCACGGTCCCTCCAAAGGAAGGGTCCCGGCCTCTGGTAGGCCTTACGCGAGGGTGTCAGAGAACTCTCCGACGGTAAGATATCGATGGGGAGCACTTAAGCTGCGACCCAATACACGGCGACAATTCGCCCTTCGTATACACGGCCCTTCCTCTACTCTCTTGGCCTTGCCGGGGTAAACACACACCACTATGCTAGTAGGCACGCTCACCGACAGGCATCTCCCTCCCTACAAGATTACCTTGGACACGGGTCGTCCACCGTGCGCTCGAGGCCTTGTCGCTTGAGAGGAAAAGCTGTTCTGTGTTGTTGCCCAAAGGGCTTATCTGTTCTATCTTGTCTTTCCTATAGTCCAATACAAATACTAAGTCTAAACGTGTCCGTTTCGGATCTTCTAGCACCAACAGTCGCAGCCGAAGAGTCGCCGAAGACTCGTAGGTACGCGACCCTAAGGTAGGTGCGTCTTAGGTGCGAAACTCCTGCGACTTGTGATGTGGTGTGCTCTACATCTTCAACTAGGGACGCAGCCATCTGCGACAGCCCGGTGACCTTCACTCATGGTCGGTCTCATGGTCCGCGTAGCCAATCATAGCCGAGCCCGTTGGTCGACGGTCTTGACGCAAAGTGCTGCGGCTTGCTGGTCAAGCAGCGGCGGGATCTCGGGCCAAACCCGATATCACAACTGCCCCCAATACGATACGAGCCGCGGCACCTGGTGAGTGTCGTGGTGCCCTTCGTCCTGGCCACCGTGAAGCAGTCTCGCGTCCTGCCGCCTGCGCTCGCTGGTGCCTTCGCTTCGCTCGACGCCTCCGCTGCCGACATGCAGGTGGGTCCCGCCGTGCTGTTGTTGCTGGTCTTGCTCGTGATTGTGCTGCCGCTGACTCGCTTCATCATGTTCGTCATCGTGTGTGCAGCCCTCAGAAGAGCTGGAGAACGGCGAGGTCGCTGCTACTGCTGGTGCAACGTCGTGTGCTCCCTCAGATGGCGCTCGTGACCGTCTCGCTTCATCAGCAGTCTCGCGGCGACCGACATCCCAGGTGCGCTAGCTGGAGTTCATATCGCTCTGCTTGTTCTTCATCTTCTAACCCGCGTCTTCGCCCGCACGTGCATTGCAGGTAGTTGCACCTGCTGCTCCTGCTGCTGTCACCACTGCGTCGGCCGCGCTGGCGGCTGGGTCTTCGCCGAGGCCTGCATCTTCGACTCTGTCGCTTGCTGGAGCTGATGATGAAGTGGTACGTCCTGCGACGCTGCCCGTGCTGTACTTTGATTGTTCGGCACCTTATTGTCGTTTGCTTTCATGCCGCTGCAGCACTCCACGTCTGGCATTGAGCGCTATCTTGCTCAAGGTCTCGCTCCGTCACCTGTGCCCGCGCCGTTCTCTCCCATGATGTCGGCTGTAGCCGCCCCGGTCCTGACTGCTCGCGTGGCACCATCTCCTGCTCCATCTCCGGCGCCGTCTCCGTCTCCAGCGGTTCCGTCACAAGTCGAGATGCTAGCCTCCATGCTGGATGAGTCATCGGCCGACTGCTCGGAGCGGGTCATCGCTGTGTTGGGTCCTCGCCTGGAGACCATTGTTCGGACGATGGTCAAGTTGCACCTGGAGCCCTCTATTCGTGGCGACCGTCATGTGCGCACCCGTTTGCAGCGCGCACAGACTCTGGAAGAGGTAGCTACTGCTGCAGTTCCGGTTAACGAGGTTGGTGGCGATAATACCTCGGATATAGCTAATCTTCGCGCCCGAGTCACCGCTGCTGAAGCCGCTCAAGCCGCCGCAGAGAGAAAACTTGCGAAGGAAGTCATGCTCCATGAGAACACCAAACAATTCCGTGGGATATCGGTGAAAGAGCTCGAGGCCACCAAGCAAAGTCTCCGGCGTTCTCAGGCAGTGGTCGCTGGGTATTACCGAGAGAACACGGCTCTCAAGGCCCTTGCCTCAGCTCATCAGGAGGTGTATGACAGGCTGGAGAACCGTGCCAAGAGCGCCGAAGCCACAACGAAGCAGCTCCGGCAACAGCAGGATTCGACAACCGAAGTGTTCAAGGCTGCTGTAGCTGGGTACGCTACCCAGTCGCGTCGTCTGCACGAATTCTTGGCCGAGGCGGATGTGGCCGAGGACTCCGAGTCGGCTCGTCTTCGTCGGCGCAATGCCGACCTTCGCGAGCAGGTGAAGCGGCTGACCGTGGCCAACCGCACTCTCCGCGCTCGAGTGAAGCTGGAGGCTATGGATCCAGATGTCTTGACGCTCGCAGTCGAAGGTTCGTTTCCTCCGGATGGGTCATTCCCCGCACACTGTGACTAACCATGCCGTTCGTCATCTTTTGATCAGGTCTTTCCTCTGGTGAGTTAGACTGGAGCTTGTTGAAGCTCAGTCAGGAGACACGTGATGCCCTCGTCGGCACGTTGAACTCCGCCGATCCTTTGGAGCCCGTCAACGTCACTGCCACTCGGTTAGCTCGAGTTGCTCACAACACCGGTCCAGATCCTAGCGAGATTTCGCCAGCCGAGCTCGCAGCAGATTCTCGTAGGACTTCACCAGGAACCTCTAAAAAGGAAGTTGAAGCTGCTCGTCAGTGTCGTCCGGGGTCTCGTCGTGACGTTTCAGGAGGAAGCCAGTGATGACGCTGAAAGTGATGACTCGTGGCCCAAGCCACCTCGTTTGAAGAGGAGAACTCGCCAGGCACCCCGTTCTCCAAGTCCTCCGCGGAAGAAGGCGAAGACGTCGTCGGCTGCGGTGAACAACAAGCGTCGTTCCAGGTCGTCGTCATCTCGCCGCCCTTCCAGTTCGGCACGGCGATCTCGCTCGAAGTCCGTCTCGCGTCCTTCTCACATTCTGCCGAAGTCCCGCAGTCCGAGTGTAGCATCTCAAAGTCGTGAGGCCGTTGCTGAGACCGAGTCTCCGCCAGCTCGTAAGGCTTTGTCTTGTCGTGTCGACTCTGAGCTGCCTGGGGTTGTCGTCGAGTCCGCGGGACCTGATGAGGTTGCTCCGGCGGTTGTAGGCAGCCTGCCTCCACATGAGGCTACCCAGTCGTCGGGTGTCAACTCCGCAGTTGATCCTGAGCTCGCTGCACTGCTACCCGATGCAAAGCAAGATTCTGACGCAGAATCGACTACAACGGTGGTTCTCTCGTATGAGGAGGGCGCTCAGTCAGTGGACGCTGAAGTTGAAGAACTTGAAGCTGGCACCACAGATTCGGTGTCTGCGTCCAATGCGCCTGGCCTCTCATCAGTTCCCGTGCAGTCGTCGAGTGCTCCTGAGTGGTTCCCTGATGCTGACGAGGAGGAGGAAGACCAAGCCGACGTTAGTGCAGACGCGGAGTCGGTTCAAGACTCTGTCGTCGCTGATCCTGCATCCGATGGTCTGCAAAGTTCTGTTAGCCCTGTAGCTGCCGCGTCGCCGCTGAATCAAGTCGTTGCCGCAGCGTCGAGTCCAATTAGGTCTGCTGTTGCTGCACCAGCAGCTCACCAGTCGTCTGCGGGTAAGCAGAAGCGCAAGTCGTCGGTCAAGCCGAAGACCTCGTCGAAATCCAAGAAGAAGGCCGCGCCGTCAACGGAGAGGAGGACCAAGGCCAATTCCAAGGCCAATGCAATTCCGCCTCCTCCACAGACTTCGGCTCGTGGATTACCTGAGCCCCAGTATTCGCAGAGAGTGATGACGTGGGCTCCTCCTTTTATCTCGCCCGCGTTTCGGCTGGTTGCAGCCGACTTGTGCTGGTACTTGATACGGCACTGCTGTCAGCCGCTTACTCCACCTGAGGCTGCTGTCGTTCGGTGCTCGCTGTCAGGTCTGGCTGCTTTTACCGATTTCTCGAATCCGCGACACCCATACCAACAGGTTCGCCGGCAACTTCCAGCGCAGGCACTCTTTTTCAATACGGTCGGCTTTGATCCAAGCTCGAAGATATCCCAGCGAGCCGACATGGAGGACCGGACTCGGTCGTATTGGGCGCAGCAACGAGGGTACGGCAAGCCGACCGAAGCAGCTTTGAGCATTTCCGAGTGGGAACGGCTCCACTGGATTCCGTCTCCTACCGTCAAGTGCTGCTTCACGAGACTTCGCTTGCACATTCAGAAGTCGAAGGCGTATTCGTCCTCTCGGAAGGCATACTTGTTGGCCAAGCTGGATCAAGTTGTCGCTGCCTGGATGAAGTACGATCGTGAACGGGGAGCGAGAGCCGATGACTTGCGCGTCAAAATCGTCAAGAACCTGTGGAGCTGGGCTATTAGTCGTGACGAACCAGATGTGCCCCCCGAGGTGGTGTTTGAGCCTTCGGTGCTTGGTTACGCTTTTGAGTCGCTCACATGGTATCCGAAGAGCAGCGACTGGATTTCGGAGGTTGCAGCTCTGGATGCTCGTGAGCCCTGGCGGAACGGATGGATTGACGTCCCGGAGCAGCACCCGTACAACACGACGATCGTGCCGTGCAACTCAGGCGCCGAGTTGTTTGTCCCAGTCGGGTTCTCGCGTGAGTCGGTCGGCCGACGCATCACTCCAAGCCCGTCGCTAAAGGTCAGCGAGATTTCGCCAGGCTGGGATGCGGGCTTTCAAGGTCCTGCTTCTCCCGAAGTTTCTCCTGGGCCCTCGCCGTCCGTTCCAGATCTCCCCTCCGGTCCCCTTCAAGCTGTTCAGGCCACCGCACAGGATGATCCTGACTTTCTTCGCCTCTTGGCCAGCGTTGCGTCTGATGACACGGTCGAGATTTAGCTGTCGTTCCGTGTTGTCGCTCATCAAGCCTCGTAGTAGTTCTAGCGTGGAGTCGTAGTTGTCGTAGCTTGGTGCTTCATGTAGTTTCTCGATTTTCTTTCCAAATCGTCACGTTCAATTCAAATGAAATTCATGCAAGTCATCTGCAGTAGTCATCTTCGTCTGCATACCCGGGCTGCATTGCCCCAGGCGCAGGTCGTCACATTCTTCCGCAGTAGCTCATTTCGTCTGCACTCCTGGGCTGCGTTGCCCCAGGCGCAGGTCACCATCTTCGAGTTGTCGTGGATGAGGCTTAGTCTTCATCCGCGACTTGCACCATTTGAAGTCGCTGTTCACTCCGCTTTCGCCGCAAGTAGTCGTAGAGAAGACCTCCACAAGAGAGGTGCGTTGCTGGTTCCCACGTAGGCTCGTCTTGGTCAGCCCACTTGATCTTGAACTCACGCACTGTTCGTCCAGTTCTAGTCGACATAGGCATCCGGTCATCCAGAATCTCCAAAACTTCGCTTTCACCCGCTAAACTGTCCGGCTCCCAACTATCTTCGGGGAGTAATTCTTCATCGAAGTCCAACCTTGTTTCCTCAGTGACGTCAGGTGCTAGCCGAGTTGTCGGTCGGGCGTCGAATTCGTTCACTGCCTTGAGACGCGAAACATGGACCACCGGATAGAACCGGTAGCCGCTCCGATCGGGTAGCTCGAGTTCATACGCATATTCTTCGACTTTTCGCTTGATCCTGAAAGGCCCGTGCCATCGGTGCGCGAGTTTCTTAGTGAGGCCAGGCTTGACCCGCTCCATGTAGAGCCAAACGCGGTCGCTGGATTTGAACAGAGACTTCGGCACTCCGGTTGTCTCGCTGTCTTGCTGTTCTGATGCTTCTGTGGTTTCACCCGAAGACTCGTCGTGATCAGCCGGTATTGCCGCTTGCTCTCGCCAACTCAGCGCTTCGTTGTGCTCTTTAGCACGTCGAGCCTTCTCTGTTGACTGGTATTCCTTCGCCATTTCGAGTGCGATCTCCTGTTGCCGGTTCACCTCGCGCCTCCATGCAACAGCGTCGGTCTGCTTACCGCTTCCTCGGCGGAGAGACGTTGCCATTGCCTTCATTGTGGAGCGTGCGTCCCAACCGTGGACAAGGAAGAACGGAGTCTCCTTCCGCGTGAGGTCGTACGAGTTGTTGATAGCGAAGACTAGTCGTTCCACGATTTCGTCCCAGTCTTGTTGAAGAGGATCTTCGGCATAGACTCGGACGGATTGAATCATCGTTTTCACGGATCGTTCTTGTTGCCCGTTAGCTTGCGGCCGATAGCTCAGCGTCGCGCGAGATCTTGTCTGCATCATTTCCGCAAAAGCTTGGAACACCTCGCTCATAAAGCGAGGGTCTCGGTCATGCCGCAGGAGCGATGGCGCGCCGAATCGTCGGTAGATACATTCCTCAAACACTTGAGCCACCGAGAGCGCTGACGTGTCGGCCATTGCCTTAGCGACTACGTATCCAGTGAATGAGCACTGGAAAAGCAGGAGGGCGGTATTTCCTCGCCGGGTTTTCGGCAGAGGTATCACAAAGTCCATGGAGACGAGCTGGAATGGTCGCTCCGCTAGCACATTCCCGGGTGAATACCCTCTCAGTTGTGACCGGCTCTTGCTTGAGCTGCAATCCGGGCACGATTTCACGTGCTTTTCTACGTCCGCGTAAAGACCCGTCCACTAGTAGTCGAGTCTGACTCGTTGGTAGGTTCTCACCACCCCTTGATGGCCACCTTCCAGCGAGTCGTGACAGTTCTGAAGCACTTCCTGAATCATTGTGGTCGGTACCACCAGACGCAGCGCGATCTCCGCTTGATCTCCCTTCTTGCTCCGACGACTCACTCCAACGTAGTAGAGTAGGTTGTCGTCCGTCAGCACGAACTTGTCCGCCAGCTTCCAGGCTTCACGCGCGGCTCGATACCCAAGCGCCTCAACGTCTCCTCGTAGGACCTTCTTCAGGTTCGACCACTTGAATTCCTCGTCTTGTGCTTGGGCGATTCGTCGACGCCGTTCCGCTTGGACTGCTACCGGGTCAACATCATCTGCTGTCGGAGCTATCAGTGGTGCGGTTGTTGCACTGGCTTGCCCCTTGCCGCGAGTACTACGCTTCTTGAATTTCGGGGTTTTCGGTGCACGTTGTGGGCGCTCTTGCGGTGACTCATCAGCAAATCTGACACGCTTCTCCTTGGACTTGGCTTGTTGTCTGGTCACCACGCACACGTCACCTTGGTCACATCTGACAAAGTCTACAAAAGTCTTGCGCCGTTGTGTAAACTTCGCATCGCCCATTTGAACGAAATTCTCGGTGCCAGGGCTTTTGACTTCGGCTGCGTCAGCCGACGACTCGTAAAGGACTTCTTGAATTCGATTGAGCCCGGATAACTCCACTTTTCGCGTCTCGTTCAACACCACCTTGGACGTCTTGGCTTCTAACGCCTCACCAGCCAGCGAGTCTGCGGCAGCGTTGTACTCCCGGACGACGTGAAGGTATTTTACCGAGCGGAGGCGTGCCGTCAGCTCCTTGTGGCGGTTTAGCATAGCCATGAGCGACTCATTCCGACACGCTATCACCCCTAGTGATTGCTGGATTGCCAGCCGGGAGTCTCCAACGATGATCAAGTCTTCTGCACCGTGCTCCAACGCAGCGAGTACACCATTATTATTATGCCGGTGTACTCTGCGAGGTTTACGGTAGTGGACTCCAGGTAGGCACTCGCAGCGATGACTATCTTCCAGTCGGGTAGGCGCCATAATATCCACGAACAGCTGCCGTAGCCCCCAAACTTCTGGGTTTTCGCCGATCCGTCGAAGGAGATCACGTAGCCTTCATGAGTAGGCGGGACCCGCGCATACAACAAGGCTGGATCGAGACGGGTCGTTGGTGAACCTTGCTTTGGTGGCGCCACTGGTGCCAATGAGTCATCCAGATCCACAAAGCTCGTCACTGTGGCATGCAGCAGCTGGGTGAACGCGCAATCCTTCTCCTTCACTCGCTGCACCGTCAAGTGCCACGGTGACAGCATAACTGCAAACTGCGCGGCTCTGCCGAAGAGAGACTTGGACTTGTAGACCCACTCCAATGTAGAGAAGCGGGTGTAGATCTTGAGTTGTCGGCCCGCCAGCTGCGTGTAACACGTCTTGAGGATCAATAGCAGTGCGAGCACCTCTTTTTCTGCCGGGTGGTAATTCATTTCTGCATCCTTGAGTACTCGTCCGCAAAATCGAACCGGGTGCAACTTGTCCTCATGCATCTGCAGCAGTGTCGTGCTAAGAGCCCATTCATTCGCGAACAGCATGATGTGCACCTCCTTCGACTTGTCGAAATGTCGGAGTATTGGAGCGTCAGCCACTTTTCGCTGCAACGCGGCAAAGCTGGCTCGAGCAGTCGTGAGATCACCCCCTATAGCGAAATCTTGATCTTTCAGCTGGTAAAGTGCTGCACCGTAGACTGCAAAGTCCTGCACGAATCTGCTGTAGTAGTTGATTGCGCCCAAGAAGGGCTGCATTCTCTTCTTCGTTCGCGGGAACGAGAACTCAGTGATCGCTGTCAGCTTCTTGGGGTCTGCACGCATACCGTGTCGCGAAATCTCGTGAGAGAGGAAGTCCACTCTCGGCTGCACGAAAATGCTTTTTGTAAAGTTCACGCTGATTCGACATTCCTCAAAGCGGCTCAGCAAGCGGTCCAGCGTCTCCAAACAATTCTCAAACGTGTCTCCACCGAAACAAATGTCGTCGACAAAGGATCTGCGGTCGAAGACCGGCACCAGCGTTGATTCGTCGGGTTCATTTGTCGAAAACATGTCCGCCTCCAGGCTGTTGACAAGTTGAAGTACTGGATCGGCTGCAATTGAGTCTTCGTGTGCCGCGTCAAACTTCGTTCGTGTCGACTGCGGTTGTCCAGGCGCTTGTAGCGCCAGCTCATTCGCACTTCGACGGAAGTTGGCGGCCCGCGCTTCAGCTTTCTGCATCCGTTCCGCGAAGGCTTGCCAGCCACCTTTAGGTTGCACGAAGCCCCAGAGGGCGTTATCGATCATGCGTTGATAAATCATCGGCGCATTTTTAAGCCCGAAGGGCATTCGAAGCCATTCGAAGTGCCCCAGGGGGCAAACAAATGCCGAAATCTTGCGCGCACGAAGTGTCATCATCACGGCCCAAAACCCGCTCGCAGCATCAAGAGAACAAAACCAGAGATACGCCTCAAGATCCGTCAGCAAATCGTCAACAAGTGGCATCGAGTACTCGAGGATCATCGTCACCGCGTTGACGAGTTTGTAATCGATACAAAGTCGTATGTCAATGCCGTTTTTCTTGAGCACAATGACTATGGGCGACGCCCACGGGCTGTCGGAGAATGCCACGAGTCCAGCCTTGAGCAATCCCTTCAATAGCTCGTAGAGTTTCTTGAGCTGTCGGAACGGGATGCGGCGCGCTCGCTGTTTGATCGGCGCGTGCCCACCGACATCGATGTCGCACACTACCCCGTAAGCAGGTGGCGGCAGGGCATTTCCGCTTGAAATCAGGATTTTCGCGTGATTCTTGAGCACTTTGATCAAGTTGTCCTGCTGTTCGGCCGACAATTCGGGATTTTTGACGTTCGGTGCAGTGTAGTCGAGCTCGGTCTCCGAAGGTTCCGTCAAGTCGGGCAAAAATGCCAACTCGTGGGCGTAGTCTTCCAGCTCAAGGTTGGCTGCCACATGCACGAACGAGTTGTCGTCACCCCTGTTGTCTGCCTCGTTGCCTTCAGTATTCAGGACCCGCATCACCGAAACAAATGTCTGCTCGAGAATGTCCAGTGGATCTGTCTCGCTCGGTGTCTCGGGTGTTCCAGTTGTAGTTGACGGATCCGGAGCCGCCGACTCATCGGGCATTTCGTCTTCAGAATCTTCATTGCTAATCGCGTTCCCGTCAGTGGCTGGTTCGTCGCAGTCTGACCGAGTTTCGTCACCGTTAGGTCCGGAGACTTCGGTAGTCACCCCAGTCTCTTCTTCGACCGCTACTGACATCACTGGATCGGACTCCAGGGACTCCGTAGCTGGATCAGTGCCAACTGGCACGCCGTCAGCCACGTTGGCCAGGTCGTCGCAGCGAATAGGAAGCTTCGCCCTGTCCGCCGGTGGTCGTAGTATGTGCTTGGGTACCGGGTAACTCGGGCGCTCCACTGCAGACGGCTGGTTGGCCAGCCACTGGTGGTAAAGTTCGCATTCACGCTTGAAAAGCGTGTCATCGCGCACCGCCTCGTACGTTAGGATCTGCCATTCGGTGTATTTCTTCGAGTTGAGCCGAACGTAGCCTGGTGTTCTCGGTAGTACCCCAACGGGGACCCAAGTCACAATCGGCAGATGAGTCTGGCTGATCACCAAGTCGTCGGTGATATTGGTAAGTCGAACTCGGGTCGGCCGTCCTTTTCGTAACTTCGCCACAGTCGGGATCAATTTCTTAGTTCTTCGTATCCACAAGTCGTGAGTGATCGGCGATGGTTGCTTGTCGTGTAGGAAAACACGATTTAACGAGTTCTCGTCTCTCAAGCCAAGGCCTTTGGGATGAGCCCATACCAACGACACGCTTCCCTCCTAAAAGGTCGGCGCTTATTGTTGGGATTAAATCTGAAGACCAGATCCGATCCCTTACACCGGGCTGGAATGTGCCTTATGCGAGTCGTCGGTCAGGTAGGTAGAGCCCGTAAATCAAATATAAGAGCACCCTTAGCCACGAGCAACGGCTAGGATGCAATGTACACACGCGCTTTCACGCGTAACCCACTGTGGTCCCTCAGAAGGAAGGGTACCAGGCTAATCGAGGCCTAGGACAGGGGCGCCGAGACGAAGTCTCGGCTGGAAGTCAAATATACTGGGGGGCTTCGCCACACACCCAGACACACGTACAAACGTACAGGTGAGGCGAGGCCGATGAAACCTTTATCGCCCAGGGGGGTTCGTATAGCGCAGCCCAAGAAGGTTCTTAGGGTGTAGACCCAGAGAATCGACTTGAGAGTCAACAGCAAGAAGATAAATCCAGAGGTTCGCAGCCGCAAAGCTTTAAACCCTGAGGATCACTCTCCTTGGTTGGCGTGGGTACCTTGTGTAATCCCTGTCGGCTCGTTTGTCTTTGACGGAACGGCACTCCACCAAACTTGAATATAGCCTTGAAGAAGCGCTGAGGCGTACGTCTAATTCAGAACGCACCTCGACACTACAGGCAAAACCCAGAGAATCAGATCACCCGAAACCCAGAATATCACGAATTCAGGGTTCAGGATTATAGTCAACTCTGGGGTGAGGAACTCAGAAGACACCTTACCCAAATGCCTTCCTAGCTCGATAAAACCAACAAATACAGAGTATACAAACACTACAACTAGCCGTCACTTATTCTTTTGGACCCTTGGACGGTGGGTCACTCACACACTAGGCTCACTCGAGTCTGAAATTCAGGGGCCTTGCTCCCCTGAGACTCACACAAACGCGCACCACCTCCAATACAGGAGGAAAATACAATCACTATCAGTTACCTTTCCCTTCACACAAGCAGTCAATACAAAATCCTGGAGGCGACTACCTAGCACCCCAGAATACCCTCTGGAATAATATGAAATGGGCTACCACGAGCACAGCAAGTGACCCAACTAGGATATGAAATAGATGGATCACCCCAGGAAGCTCAAGGCCGTCGCTGGTCCCCACCTAACTGGACTTGAGTTTTGATGGAGTCCACACAGACGGCTGTCCTTCGCCGTTGATGTGCCCTTAGCGTCCCGCGGTCGTAGTCTCGGGTCCTCCGGATTTCCGTCGGCAGGCTTGGCCGAAGTCACTTGCGCAGTACAGGGTAAAAGGAACTCTGTTTGTCTTTTATCAGCTACTTCTCTCTCTTACTTCTTTCTCTCTTCTGCATTCTTCTACGGGCAAATGTCTTCATTTCACTATGCTTGGGGTCAAATATCTTGGTTTCAGTATACCTTGGGTTCAGCGGTCCAAACTGGCGATCGGCTTGCGATTCCATCGTCGCAAGGCGTCCAAAGTGCCAAATGTGGGTCCTTGGACTTGGTTTTGTATGGTTCTCGGTTCCCTCTCGACTCCTCGAAAGTATTCAGTCAGCAGGTCTTCACTTCGATCTTCAAGGTCACGCATCACTTTGATTGCAGACCGACTCCCAACTGGCTCGAAACTCAGAGATTCATGTGATACTCTGGATCACTCCTGAGACTCAGTGGAATTCAGGGGAACTCTTGAGGGTTCTTGGGGATTCTTGGGTGTTGACTTGGGAAATACTTGTTCTCAGTATAGGGAGTCTGGATCCACAGTCCAAATCCAGAGGATCACTTGGAACTCTGGGTCACCTGTTCTTGGGGAGGTGAACTCTGGATCATCATCCGGTACTCTGGATTTCTTGTGTGGTACTCTGGATGGTAAGTTGTGTACATCACAGACTCGCGTATATCTCCACAAATACGAACACTTAGCGGGTTGTACGGCTTCCGGCGCATGTTCACGGTAGTAGTGGGGGTGGTTCTTAGGAGATCTGATCCATAGTAGTGCTCTGACCCACAGCAAGATGAGGTGTACTCTGGGATACGTTCTCCAGAGACACTTTCCGCCAGACTTTAGGCACTCATCGTAAGGGAAAGTCCGGGACTGGACTGAGTGTTCTTCTGAAATCCTGGGTGTGCACTCCCAGGATTCACACTTCCAGTCAGTTGGGCCCATCTGCGGTCAGGCACTGGATTCATCCCGCTGAATCACTTCTCTCCCACCATCGTCACTCGCGTCACACGGGTACGGCCATGCTCATCCAAGCTATCCACCAATCATAATCCGGTACAAACTCCAAGTCGAAACAGTGACGGCACGTCGTCGGCAAATTTCTGGAAACCGCATCGTGTCACAGGGAGGTCTCTAATACCTCAAACACTCGGCCACTACTCACTCTTGGCCTTTCCAGGGATGAACACTCGGTCAATGTACCTTATGCTCACCGGCAGACATACCCCGTGTCGGCCGAGCGTATCCAGACTCTACAGCTAAGCGACGACTTACCGGTAGACGGACTTGACCCTTGTGTGGCTTCGGGGGGAAATTCTGCTCTGATTTAGTGATTAGAGGCTGTGAGGCCTTCCCTATAACTAATCCCTAATGTCTATACAAACATCAAGTGTCAGCCGAATCCTCGAGCCGATCCTACGACTGGACGACACTTCGGCTTATGTCCGAATTCCTAATGAGAGGTAAATCCTGTACCCACTATGACTACTTGGAGGGCTCGGCGGGGATTTATTATGACCCGCCGTGCCTGGTCACTAAATGACTGTCAATTTGTCACTCTAATGCGGGGAATGTGCGTAGCCAATCAGAGGGCTCGCTCAGCCGTCACTCGAAGGTTCAAGACCGTTAGGCTTCGGCGCGGGGCTGTTCTTCAGCGGGCATTTCCCGATCTCACAGCAGCCCCCACCTCGACCCGAACCGGTGCAAGTGGTGAGCGTCGTGGTGCGCATCTGTCCTGCCGCCATGCCACGCGCGTCGAATCTTCTGGGCGAAGCGCGAGCCGCCGCCCTCCAAGCTGTCCGCGCGGATAATACGGTAGGTCGTCGCGTCTTGTTGAAGCCTCTGCTCATCTCTGTTGCTCGGTACTGATCTGTTGATGTCTCTTCATGGTGCGGCAGCCCTCGGACGAGCGACGTTCGCACTCGAGCGATGGTCACACTCCTGGCGCGACCTCCGAGAGCTCGGCGGTGCCAACTTCCGCCTCTGCCTCGTCAAGCGGGGCTCCCCGAGCGCAAGCTGCGGCTGCTCAAGCGCCCGGCACTCGCGATGGTCCTGCTTCTCGCGCCGAGTCTTCTCCGTCACCAACTCCCGCTGCAGCAAGTGCTGGCGGGGTGTCGGCAGAGGCTCAGGCTGCGGTTGCAGCGCGCGTGATCAAGCCGTCTGTCCAAGCTTCGGGCAAGCACTCGGCGTCGAGCGCAGCGAGGTCTCAGTCGCCAACTCCCGCTAGGCCGATGGGAGGCCGACGCGGGGCGTCAGAGGCTTCTGCTACAGCTCCGCCTGCGTCTCCGTCATCGCCACCTGCTACTCCGCCGCCTGATGACTCGGACGAGCCTTCGTCGGGTCCGACTCGCTACTGTCGGCTCGATTTCGCGTCTCCTGGGGTTGGAGCTACTCCTCGACCGCCAAGCCACGTCTCCCGTGACGGCGTTGAAGATGCTGTCGACGCTCGGATCGCGCAAGTGGTGCTGCAGTCGGAGTCACGCCTGGAGGAACACTTGGATCAGCGGCTGGCAGACCTCGGCCAGCTCATGGTCGGCCTCGTCCGCCATCCGCCTCTTCGCGTCGATGAAGACCTGGACCAGCGCCTTGCGGAGGCTCGGAGCCTTCGTGACGTCGTCCAAGCGGTGGCTCCAGATGCGTTGTTGAAGCCTTACTGCTGGGACGAGAAGATGGACGAGTTGCGCCGCGAGGTCCAGCGATACCAAGATGCGGCTGCGGATAGCAAGCGGCTGAGCGCCAAGGAGCACGCGCTTCGTCTCAAGGCTGACCGTCTGTGCGTCGAGGCTTCTGTTGAGCGGAATCGGCTAGGCAAAGACCTCCAATCATGTCGTCTGGAGCGAGACTTCGCCAACCAGCGGCTCAACCTCGCGGCCCGAGCTCTCGCGCAGACTAAGGAGATGCTCGACTAGATGCGATCCCAAGTCAAGCAGCTCGAGGATGCGGACAGAGCCACTCAAGCCGTGATCAAGCGAGACCGGCAGACGTACAAACAGGGTCTGGTGCGGTACACCAACACTGTCCGAGACTTCCACGCGTACCTCCAGACTTTGGAAGAGCACCGCTTCTCTTTGGGCCAGCTCGACCTTGGCGATGGCTCGGCCCTGCCAGAAGTTCTCAAGACGTTTCTTCAAGAGTTCAGCTCCATGGAGTTCGCGTTAGCAGAGGCCACGTCTGGTCCCAAGCGTCGTCGTGAAAACTCGGCGTCACCTGGTGCCCACGCTGAGGCGTCGGCTCCGGCTTCTAATAGTCCAAGTCAGCACGTTCGCGCCGATGACACGTCGGCCGGCATCGTGACACTGGAAGAAGACTCGGACGACGAAGCCCCCATCATTCCATCGTCCAAGCGTCGGAAGAAATCGGAGGGGGCAGTCGCGTCGGTCTCTTCGCCTCGGGGTTCGACGCCTACGACTCTGAAGAAGAAGCTTCGGCTCGGGCGTCCGTCGCAGCCCCTAGTGAAGAAGAGTGTTCGGACGTCCAGTTCTCGTCCGATCAACCATGAGCCTGCGGCCAGACCCAAGGCCGTCGCTGCTCAGAAGAGCGCACCCACGGTTGCACCAGCATCTGTTCCAGCGGTCGTCAACTCGACTCCGGAATCTCCAGTTGCGTCCAAGTCAAGTTTCGTTCAACCGTCTTCTCCACACCCGTTAGACGCTTCGACTGCTTCGATGCCCGGGTCGCCGTCTCGCTCACCGGAGGCGTCGGTTGCTTCGCCAAGTCGTGTCCAAGACGTTGAAGCGCCGGGTGATGACGACCAAGCGCCTGAGGTCCTGAACTACGACTCGCCTTACAAGGCATCGGTCGTGATTCAACCTCGGAAGGACGGACGTCCAGTGCGGCCGGCGTCTACCGTGGCTTCGCTCCAGTCCAAGGTCACGGTCGAGAGTGAAAACGCGCCTGACGACGTCGTGCTTGGGCTCAAGAAGGCTTCGGTTCCACCGCCTGCCGCGATCGACTTGACGGGCGACGACGTGGACCAGCAGCCTGACAGTCATATTGCCCAGGGTTCGTCCAAAGGCAAGTCGAAGCAACGGATCAAGGCCTCAGCCAAGGTGACCAAGACACAGCTCCGTCAGCTTCCCAAGGCGTCGGCTGCCGTCTCGAAAACTGGGCTGGTTCCGGTGCCGGAGTCGAAGTCTCGACCACGTCCGACCCAAGCGTCGGCTGCTCCAAAACGCACCCAAGCAGCGGACCACGTGATCCCGGAGACTCTGAGTCTGGAAGGCACACTCCTCTCGGTCCCGTTTTCGCCTCCGGGGGCAGAGCTCTGCTGGAAGAAGATACTGGAGTCTCGGTCCGTGCCTCCTGTCCCGCACAGTGCTCTGGTCGAGTGCTCGATTGACGGCATCAAGGCGTTCGCAGACTGGACGAACTCAAGCCACCCGTACCAGGAATTCTTGGCGCAGCTCCCTGAGCGGCCGTGTCTGTTCGACGCTTCGGACTACATGCCCGACGTTGCCATCTCGATTCGGGCAAGTGGTGAGGAACTACTGGTCAAGCTCTGGCGACAGTTCTGCAGCCGTGCATTCGGGTCGACCGAGAACTCTGACCTCGGTTTCGCTCTTTACGAACGTGGTCACTGGGTCTCTCCTGCTGCCGTTGATCGTTGGCTTCAGCGTCTTGGCCGAAGGGTGGGCAAGACTCATCCAGTGTTCGTCGCCGTGCGGAACGAGTGGCGTCAGTACTCCAAGGAGCGAAGCGGGCGTGCGGATCGACTCCGCGTCCACATCAAGCGTTGGTGGTCCCAGCTTCTCCCGGATTCGGTTGGAGACGTCGGCTACACCTCGGAGGCTCTGCTCGAGCCTACGGCGCTGTATTACTCTCTCGACACTCTCTCATGGATCTCCGCTACGACCGACTGGGTCCGTGAGGTCGCGGAGGTGGACGCTCACGAGCCTTGGCGCAACTGCTGGATCGACGTCCCTTCGCTGCACCCTTACAACACACTGTTCGCGCCCTGCAACCCTGAAACCCCTGTGTTCGTGCCTCGCGGTTTCACTCTGCAAGAAGTCGCGTCTGAAGTCGTGGTCGACTCTTCGCTGGATCCGCAGGATGTGAAGGCACCTTGGGTTCGGGAGTTCACGGACTACCACAATCCACCTGGTGCTCAAGCTGAAGCAGCGGTTACCGGTGAAGACGCGGGCACGGAGGATCAGGAGCAAGACCTCGAAGAGAAGCGCGCTCCAGAAGGCTCGGTTGCTGAAGATGCGGACCAAGAGATGTCGGGCAACGAGGGGGCAGACGACGTTGAGGAAGAGGAGGAAGATGTCATCATGGAAGATACCAGTGAAGACACGGTTCCACCGCGCTCGACTGCAGACGTTGCTCGGCATCGGCCCAGCTACCAAGGTTCGGCTGCGGCTCACACCGAAGCGGACTCGGAGTCCGACGATGAAGAAGCTCAAGTCATCCAAGGTGCGGTGGAGGAGTCTTCGGCTGAGTTCGAGCGTCCGGCTAAAGGGTCCGGCCGTCTGCAAGCGCTCGCTCACGCTGCATCTGCTTCGAAGCCGTGAGGCTCCTGCTGCTAAGTCTTCGTTTTGTCTCCTCTGCCCAGACTGGCCCGGGTTCTTCGTCGTAGTTTAGCGTAATTCCAGTCTTGCAGGCCTAATTAATCTCCAATTCAATCACTTTCACACGAAATCTCCATCTCTCCACTTGAGCAACTTGATAAATCCACTCGAAAATACATGCAATATGCAAACATGCAGTAATGTTGGTGCAGTAGTTCTTTTCGTCTGCTTAGGCGGGCTGCATCGCCCCGCCGGCAGTTCATCACATTGCGCCAGTCGCGGCTAGTCCTCGTCTGCGACTTGGACCATCTGCAACCGGCTGTCGCTGCGCTTCGCGCGCAAGTAGTCGTACAGCAGTCCACCGCACGACAAGTTGGACGCGGGCTCCCACGTAGGCTCGTCGTAACCAACCCACTTCACCTTGAACTCTCTGACAGCACGCTCAGTGCTCGTCGAGAGCGGCATCCGGTCGTCCAAAATGGCCTCAACCTCGTACTCGCCAGCAAGGTGGTCAGGTTCGAAGCTGTCTTCGGGTAGAAGCTCTTCATCGAAGTCCAGTCTCGTCTCATCCGTAACGTCAGCTGTGAGTCGAGTCTTCGGCCGGTCACCGAACTCATTTACAGCCTTCAGTCGCGACACATGTACGACAGGGTAGAACCTGTAACCGCTTCGGTCCGGTAAAGCTAGCTCATACGCGTACTCGTCCACCTTCTTCTTGATTCGGAAGGGGCCGTGCCAGCGATGCGCCAGCTTCTTCGTCAGCCCCGGTTTCACACGCTCCATGTAGAGCCAGACGCGGTCATCCGGCTTGAAGAGCGACTTCGAGGTGTCGGTTGACGAATCATCGGTCGGTTCCGTGGTTCCAGAGTCTTCGCCTGAAGGTTCGGTTCGGGTTGGCATAGATTCTCGTTCGCGTCGACTCAGGGTTTCGTTGTGCTTCTCGGCTCGTTTGGCTTTCTCTGTCGCCTGATACTCTTTGGCCATCTCTAACGCGATCTCCTGCTGCCGATTGACTTCTCGTCTCCAGGCCAAGGCGTCGGTTTGCCGACCGCGGCCTCTTTTCAGTGAAGAAGACATGGCTCGAAGTGTCGTCCGCGCGTCCCAGCCGTGTACAAGGTAGAACGGCGTGTCCTTGCGCGTGGCGTCCTGCGAGTTGTTGATAGCAAAGATCAGCTTCTCCACGATCTCGTCCCAGTCCTGTTGCAGCGGGTCTTCGGCGTACACTCGGACGGACTGTATCACAGTCTTAACTGAGCGTTCCTGCTGGCCGTTGGCTTGTGGCCGATAGCTCAGAGTGGCCCGAGACCTCGATTGCATCATCTCCGTGAACGCTTGGAAGACTTCTCCCATGAAGCGAGGATCTCTGTCGTGTCGGATGAGGGTAGGAGCGCCGAATCTTCGGTAAACGCACTCTTCAAAGGCTTGCGCAACACACAGAGCCGAGGTGTCGGCCATAGCCTTCCCCATTACGAACCCTGTGAACGCGCACTGGAACAACAGCAACGCCGTATTTCCCCGCCGAGTCTTCGGCAGCGGGATGACGAAGTCCATTGAGACGATCTGCAGCGGTCTTTCGGCCAAGATGTTGCCAGGCGAGTACCCACGAAGTTGCGGACGGCTTTTACTCGAGCTGCAGTCTGGGCACGAACGTACGTGCCGTTCTACATCAGCGAACAGTCCAATCCAGTAGTAGTCAGCCTTCACACGATGATAGGTCCGGACTATCCCTTGGTGTCCTCCCTCTAGCGAGTCATGGCAGCTTTGCAGCACTTCCTGAACCATCGTCGTCGGGATCACCAAACGTAGTGTCGACTCTTCGGACCGGTCACGGCCGAACCGACGGTTCGAACCGAGGAAATACAACAGTCCATCTTCACTCAGCACGAACTTGTCGGACATCTTCCAAGCTTCTCGCGCGGCTTTGTAACCAAGTTTCGCCTCTTCTCCTTTCAGTACCGCCTTGAGGTTCGACCACCGAAGTTCTTCGTCTTACGCCGCACCAATGCGTCGGCGCCATTCCTCCTGCACCACCACGGGGTCGATGTCCTCAGCGTTCGGTTCGTGTATCACCGTCGCATCAGGTCTCGGCTGTGTTGGCTGGTCTGAGAGTTCTGCATCGTCATTTCGGTCGGAGTCTGCGTCAGGACTACGATCTTCTTGAGGCACCACCTGTTCTTCGTCTGCAAAACGGACCCGTCTCTCGCGTTCTTTCGCCTGTCGTCTGGTTACTGCCGATACATATGGCGGTTCCCGCACGAAATCGAAAAAATTTTTGCGACGGGTCGTGTCCGATGCATCCAGTACCCGGATTGAGCTTACGACACGCGTAGTCTCTCCCTTCGACTTCTCGGTTGACGAAGTGTCGGTTGGTGACGAAGGATCGGTTGACGGTTCGTAGATGACTTCGTGGATGCGGTTCAGCCGCACCAGCTCCTCAGTCCGAATCTTGTCGTCCACAGTCACCGAAATCTTTTTCTCCAACGTCTCGCTCGCCAAAGAGTCTGCTGCAGCGTTGAACTCGCGGATAACATGCAGGTACTTCACTGACCGAAACCTCGATCTCAGTTCCTTGTGCCGATTGAGTTGTGCCATCAGTGTTTCCTTACGACATGCGATCACCCCTAGGGATTGCTGGATTGCGAGTCTCGAGTCTCCGACGATCACCAACTCCTCAGCCCCAGTTTCTAAGGCTGCGGTCAAACCATTGTTCATACCCGAGTACTCGGCCAGGTTCACAGTCGTAGCCTCGAGATAAGCACTCGCAGCGATCACTATCGTCCATTCTGGTAGCTTCCACAGAATCCAGGCGCAACTTCCGTAGCCCCCATGCTTCTCAGTCTTCGCAGAACCATCGAAAGAGAGCACATAGCCACAGTAGCCACGCGGTAGCCGTGCATACAGTAAATGAGGGTCCATCCGAACACTCGGTGAGCCACGTGTCGGCGGAGTCACAGGTGCCAACGAGTCCTCGAGGTCGACGAAACTTGTGATCGACGACTGGAGGAGTTGAGCGAAAGCACAATCCTTCTCCTTAACGCGCGTAACAACCAAGTGCCACGGGGACAGCATCACCGCAAACTGAGTTGCACGTCCAAACAGAGACTTCGACTTGTGAACCCATTCGAGCGTCGAAAACCGCGTATAGACGTGGATGGTCCGACCTGCGAGCTGTGTGTAACACACCTTCAATAACTGCAGCAGGGCCAGGACCTCCTTCTCAGCCGGGTGATAGTTCATCTCAGCGTCCTTGAGGACTCGGCCACAGAAACGCACTGGATACATCGTTCCGTCGTGTTCCTGCATGAGCGTCGTGCTCAGCGCCCACTCGTTTGCAAACAGCATCACGTGAACATCTCTGTCGCGGTCGAAGTGTCGGAGAATCGGTGCGTTAGCAACCTTCTGTTGCAGCGCGGCGAAGCTTCGTCTGGCCGCAGAGAGGTCACCCCCGTCTCCAAAGTCTTCGTCCTTGAGTTGATAGAGCGCGGCACCATACACGGCGAAGTCCTGGATGAACCGGCTGTAATAGTTCAGCGATCCAAGGAATGCTTGCACTCCCTTCTTGGACCGTGGAAACGAAAGCTCGGTCAGAACCGTCAGTTTCTTCGGGTCGGCTTGGATGCCGTTCCGCGTCACCACGTGGGACAGGAAGTCCACCTTGGGTTGCACGAAGATGCTCTTGGTGAAACTCACGCTGATACGGCACTCCTCGAACCGTGCCAAGAGTCGGTCCAATGTAGCCAAACAATCATCGAACGACTCACCCCCGAAACAGATGTCGTCCACGAAGGATCGTCGCTCGAACACGGGTACCAACGATGACTCATCGGGCTCTCCATTCACGAACATGTCGGCCACAGGACTGTTAATCAGTTCAGACACCGCGTTTCCAGCGCCACCGGAGCCGAGTCCTGCCTCAAACTTGGTAAGCGAAGGCTCCATACGAGACGTCGGTTCGGCTGACTGTGCGGTCCGCTCTTGAGTCGCTTCATGATCGCGCGATTCGGCTTGTTCCATCAGCGTCGCGTAGTGCTTCCATCCGCCCTTCGGCTGCACGAAACCCCACAGAGCGTTGTCGAGCATCCTCTGATATATCATGGGCGCATTCTTGAGCCCAAAGGGCATTCGGAGCCACTCAAAGTGACCCAAAGCGCACACAAACGCAGAGATCTGACGAGCTCTCTGCGTCATCATGATAGCCCAAAATCCGCTCGCAGCGTCGAGTGAGCAGTACCACAGATACTTCTCTAGGTCGGTGAGCAAGTCGTCGACCAGAGGCATCGCATACTCCATGATTGCGGTGACGGCGTTCACCATCTTGTAGTCAATGCACAACCTGATGTCGATCCCATTCTTCTTCAGCACAATGACGATCGGCGATGACCACGGACTGCTCGAGAACGCGATCAGTCCTGCCTTCAGCAGCCCCCGGAACAATTCGTAGAGCTGCTTGAGGTGTCGGAGGGGTATCCGCCGAGCCCTCTGCTTGATAGGCGCATGTCCTTGCACATCGATGTCACACAACACACCATATGCTGGCGGTGGTAACGCATTGCCACTGGAGATCAGAATCTGCTCATGCTTCCGGAGCACCTTCACCACGCGGTCTTGTCGGCCGCAACTCAGGTCCGGGTGCCGCACGTTCGCAGCCGAGTAGTCCAACTCCGTAACCGAGGCTTCGGTCAGGTCGGGCAGGAAGGCTAGTTCGTGGGCGTAATCTTCCAGGTTTATGTCGTTCGCCTGGTGCTCGGACACGACGTCCTTCGCGTCACTTTCACCCCCTTCAGCCGTCAGCGTGGTCGCCACCGAGGCGTAGGTGCGCTCCAGCACCAGCATCGGGTCGTCATCTCCAGCCGAGTCTTCACTCTGGTACGAGAGCTCGGATCCATCGTCATCTTCACTGTTGTCATCACTTCCTCGCGGGTCATCCGGGTCCAGGTTAGATTCTGAACACACTTCCGCATCGCTGGGCCCGTCAGGCTCGTCTCGGAGGACGGACTCCTCGATCACCTCAGACGAGACTTCGGCTCGCGCGTGTTCAAGCTCCACGGCTCGCGCGTGCTCAAGCTCCACAGGTCGGGGAAAGAGCGCTGCCGGATCATCACCCACTGGTGAGCCGTCGGCAGCGAGTTGCTCCCTCTCTTCACGCTTCGCGAGCTCGCATTCCCATCGTTCGGCGCAACTCAACCTGAGCCGTCGGTCGGGCGAGTTGTCGACTGGCCGGACCATCACCCCAGTTGGCGAAGTGTAGGTTGGCCGATCTACAGCCGGCGGTTGCGCGGCCAGCCACTTCGAATACGCCTCGCACTCGCGCGCAAAGACAACTTCATCGCGGCTGCCCTCGTAGGCAAGCTTCTGCCAGTCTTCGTATCGGGACGAGTTGAGCCGAACGTAGCCGTCATTCCTCGGAAGATCACCAATCGGTACCCATAGCAACACTGGAGTGTGTGCGTGACACGTCGTCGGGCGGTCAGACACATTAGTCAACCGTACTCGCTCGACCTTGCCCCGCCGAAACTTTGTCACTGTCGGCAGCAGAGACTTCGTGCGACGTACCCACACCTCGTGTGTATCCAGATGTGGTTGGCGTCGTTGCACTCGGTATTCCACACACTCTCGGCCTTGGACGTACAAGTCTTCGGATGGTCCACCGTTAACATGCGGACCGAAGCCTCGGTCGTCCGGTGCGCTTAGAGTCTTGATGAGCGGAATGCTGACCTCGTCCGGCAACCTCGCGGTCGCGTGAAACAGGTCCAAACGCACTCCAGCAGGGATCATAAAGTCAGTGCCGAGGACCACGTCCACTCCGGCGCCATGATCCATGATCCACAACTCAAACTCGTACACGCGCGCCCAGCCGAGGGTTACCTTGACGAGGGCTCGTCTCTCCGTAGCCATGGTTCCCTTCGTAAAACCTTGGATCTCCATACAGCGGCCATGACCCTGAATGTCACGCAGCCGCAACTGCTTCGCAAACTTCTCCGAAATCACACTTACATTCACTCCTGTGTCCAACAGAAGCCTCGTTCTCGCGTCGTTGACCGCACCCTTGACCAGAGCCCTCATCCGAGCTCTCTTGTCGAACTTCTGTGCGGACCACCACCCCAGCCTCTCGCCTGGGAGTAACTTGGTCACTCCGCTGGGCGTTCGACCAGGGCGTTCACTCTGCACCGCGCTTGAGACCCAAGCTTCGGTTGCATCTCCATCTTCATCTTCTTCATTCATTCCACAATTTTCACCTCCACCGAGGGTTTCCCCTCTCTCCTTTTCAATTTCAGTCGTTTTCACATGTTCCTTGTCCTTGTCGTTCGGCCGTTTGCTTGTCCCCACAAACGCGTAGACGCAGTCTGCATCGACCGCGGGAGCAGCTAACTGTGGCAGCCCGATTGGGACCAACCCAGTTTCAGTTGGCGGGCTGCCTAGTTTAAATTGCCACCGAAGACTAGGCTTTGGAGCTCGGGAGAGAGGTCCTTCTTCTCAACCTTCGTCCGAAGGTACGTGGTGAGGGCTTGGAGTGCTTCACACTTGCCGATGTCGTGGACCTGCTGACACAGTCTGCAGCGTCGGTAACAGTAGTGGGCCGAATGACCGGCACCACCACACGCTGCGCAGGGTCCGTACTGACGCGGGCGACCATCACGGTTGTCTCGGCTGAAGTGTCGGTTGGACCGGTCGAAATTTCGGCCGGGTTCGCCACCCCTGCGTTGACGTTGGTCGGACCGAGCGTACGTTCCTTCAGCGGCAGCACGTCTCTCTTGCTCATTCGCCGCTGCGACATGGGCTCCTTCTTCATCCGAGGTGTCGAAGTCGCTGTAGTCACTGAAGTCTCGGTTGTCCTCGAAGTATCGGCTGTCACTGGAGTCACTTCCACTGTCGTCGCGCGACTGCTCACGGGGCTCCGGACGGTCTGACCGACCACTCTTCGTCCCACGGATTTGCAGCTCAGCCACCAAGTCGGACAGCGACGCTTCAGCTAGCGACACACGTGGAGCATACCGCGAGTCCTCACGTCTGCGTCCGAAGTCTCGGTCTCTGCGTTCGTAACGTTCACGGCGGTTATTGTCGCGCGCCTGTTCGCTCCGGCGCTCGTCCCGTCTGCGAGAGTGCTCGCGTCCACGTGACTGATGAGACGAGGCATGTGACGAGGCATCTCTACCCTGTCCACGCTCCTCCGACTTGAGGATGTCGTTAATCATGTCTTCAAGCTCGTGGATGTCCGAGACTCGAACGTGGCAAAGCCGCCGCTCGAGTCCTCGGTCACCGCACGTCTCGAGGAAGCGTTGCACGTGATCCTTCGCGTCGCGACCGCCCTTCTCGAACTGAAGGCCAGCGTTGCGTGCGTAGCCATTCAGCCGGTTTAGGTAGTCGCACAGATGTTCCGAACCGTGACGTCGCGCCGAATAGTAGCGAGCCTTCGCAGACTGGTTGAACTGCGTGCAGTAATACTTGATGAAAGCATCACTGAGCAGCTTCCACCGACGCTTCGTCTTCTTGGGGAGCTGACGGTACCAGTGCAAGGCACCGTCCCGAAGGCTCAGCTCGAAAGCCATGCACCACTCATTGGGCGGAGTGTGCGTCCCCTTCATCTCGTCGACAAAGGCCCGGAGCCACTGCATAGAGTTTTCACTCTTGTTGCGGGCCCCAGAGAAGTTCTTGATCTGGGCGAGGGGTCGGTGAGTCGCAATCTCCAGCCGAGGGGTCGAGTTCAGTCGCTCCATCTCGCTCACTTCGCGCACCTGGCGGGCCAGCTCGTCACTGGGGCTGTCGAAGCCATCGTCGTAGTCGGGCGCGTCGTCAGCATCGTCATCCGACGAAGAGTCATCGCGCGGGGTGAAACGACGGCTCGAGCGTCTTGGGAAACTTCGGTTGGAACTCCGTCCAGGTTGCGTCCCTCCGGTCTCGCGGGCGATACGCTCGGTTCGACTAGTCGACCGAGGGGTCACCATATGCGAATCCTGGAAGTACGGCGTGCCCTCCGTCTTGGCAGAGAACACTCCATCCGTCGTCTGGCGTCGGCTTGAGCGCTCGGTCGACTTCTTCGGAGTCTGCGGCAGCGGAATTTTCGACGGATCGGTCTGTTCCTTCGCGGGGCGTGCGCTCGGCGGACGGCCCAGCGTGAGGTCCGTCTCCCGAAGCTCAAACGCAGCTTCCTCTTCCACTTGTGCAGCTCCTTGCCAGCCAGTTCAGGCGTCCAACTCTTGACTGAGACCTCGGACGGCCGAGTCATCGGCTCACAGCCCATCGCTCGGAGAAGCGCCACCGTGTCTTCGGCCATTTGGGTGACTGAAGTCGGCTCTACCGGGTGTTGCAATTCTTCCTTCAGCTCGACCCACGTCGCCTGGCGCGCCATCTCCGGGCTGAACTGTCGGATCCACTCACTTGACTCAAGCATCTGCTCGAGCATTCGGCCGAGCACCTTGTTCGCAGCTGGGGTGCTGCTGTTCATTGACGGTCGGATTCCGCGGGATTCTTGAGGATCCTTAGCAACCTGCACCAGAGCCCTCGAGGTGAAGGCCTCGGTGCCATCCTCCGAGTCATCGTCCGCAAAGTCCGGCCGCGCCACTTCATCAAATTCGGAAACGAGGTTTCGGCTGAGGGAGCGTGAGCCCCCACTGCGTCCAGCCGACACCATCGCCTCCTCCTGGTCTTCGTACTCCTGCGCGGGCGCTGGAGTCTTCTCTTCCAGGTCATCGTAGTTCATCATCATGTCATCCTTGGCGTCCGAATCCTCGTCGACCGACTCTTCGAAACTGACCGACCTTTCGGAGATTGTCGACAGCCGAGACGTCAAGTCACTCGCGATCGTCGACAAGCCGTCGGTTGGTCCTCGTCCCGATTTCGCCGGCGTAGCTGGCACCGCTGACTTGGATCCTTTCGCCATCTTGTTCTTGTTCTTCTTGTTTCTTCTTCTCTTCTTCTCCTATTCTTCTCCTCTCAATGCTCGTATGGGACAATACCTACACAGACCACAACACACAGTTCGGTCACACCAGTCCCGGGTCGCGGCACCAGTTGTCGTGTAGGAAAACGCGATTTAACGAGTTCTCGTCCCTCTAGCCAAGGCCTTTGGGATGAGCCCCTACCAACAACACGCTTCCCTCCTAAAAGGTCGGCGCTTATTGTTGGGATTAAATCTGAAGACCAGATCCGATCCCTTACACCGGGCTGGAATGTGCCTTATGCGAGTCGTCGGTCAGGTAGGTAGAGCCCGTAAATCAAATATAAGAGCACCCTTAGCCACGAGCAACGGCTAGGATGCAATGTACACACGCGCTTTCACGCGTAACCCACTGTGGTCCCTCAGAAGGAAGGGTACCAGGCCAATCGAGGCCTCGGACAGGGGCGCCGAGACGAAGTCTCGGCTGGAAGTCAAATATACTGGGGGGCTTCGCCACACACCCAGACACACGTACAAACGTACAGGGAGGTCTCTAATACCTCAAACACTCGGCCACTACTCACTCTTGGCCTTTCCAGGGATGAACACTCGGTCAATGTACCTTATGCTCACCGGCAGACATACCCCGTGTCGGCCGAGCGTATCCAGACTCTACAGCTAAGCGAAGACTTACCGGTAGACGGACTTGACCCTTGTGTGGCTTCGGGGGGAAATTCTGCTCTGATTTAGTGATTAGAGGCTGTGAGGCCTTCCCTATAACTAATCCCTAATGTCTATACAAACATCAAGTGTCAGCCGAATCCTCGAGCCGATCCTACGACTGGACGACACTTCGGCTTATGTCCGAATTCCTAATGAGAGGTAAATCCTGTACCCACTATGACTACTTGGAGGGCTCGGCGGGGATTTATTATGACCCGCCGTGCCTGGTCACTAAATGACTGTCAATTTGTCACTCTAATGCGGGGAATGTGCGTAGCCAATCAGAGGGCTCGCTCAGCCGTCACTCGAAGGTTCAAGACCGTTAGGCTTCGGCGCGGGGCTGTTCTTCAGCGGGCATTTCCCGATCTCACATGCTTCTGCTTGAGTCGGAACTCGCGCCACTCGCGTCCTGGTATCTCGAGCGATTCCGCCGGTCCGTCGTCGATCTGGCGTGGTTCGGGTTCATCCAGCATGGCTTGGGTCTTGATCAGCGGAATCATCACCTCGTCCGGGAGCCTTGCCGTAGCGTGAAACAGGTCGAGTCGTATCCCGGCCGGGATCATGAAATCCGTGCCTAGGACGACGTCGACGCCCGCGCTGTGATCCATGATCCAGACCTCGTAGACGTACACTCGCTCCCACCCGAGAGTGAGTTTCACCGTTGTTCGCCGATCAGTTGTAGTTTTCCCTTCAGTTATTCCTTGCACCTCCATACATCGACCATGGCCCTCGATGTCTCGGAGCCGTAGCTTTCGGGCATAGCGAGCGGAGATCACACTGACGTTGGCCCCCGTGTCGAGTAGGATCCTCGTGCGAGAGTCGTTGACGGCTCCGCTCACAAGTGTCCTCATTCGGACTCGTCGGTCGTATTTCTGCGCAGACCACCACCCCAAGCGCTCGCCTGGTAACAATCGAACTTCCTTGGCGAGCTCTCGGCGCGGTCCTTCACTGCGCTGGGCACTCGTGATCCAGTTGTCGGTGCCACCTTCCTTTGGTTCATCATCGTTTTCATCACATTCTTCACCTCCACCGAGGCCAAGGCCTCTCTCCTTTTCAGTTTCAGTCGAGTTGTCGCAAACATTGTCATCTCCATCAGGTCATTCGCTTCTTCCCACGAAGGCGAAAATACATTCCGCCTCGACTGCAGGTTCAGCTAACTGTGGTAGCCCGATTGGAACCAACCCAGTCTCAGTTGGCGGGCTGCCTAGTTTAAATGGTCGTTGAAGAGGAGTGCTTGGAGCTCGGGAGACAGGTCTTTCTTGTCCACCTTGTTGCGAGCGACCTTGGCGAGTTCTTGGAAGACTTCACACTTGCCGACATCGTGAACCGGCTTGCAGAGCTTGCAGCGCTTCCGGCAGAAGTGAGCTGAGTGAGACATTCCTCCACACGCTGCACATGGGCCGTATTGCTGTCGCGGGCGTCCGTCCTGCCCCTGTTGTCGGATGTCAGGACGAGTTCCTCGGTTGAATCCTCGGTCATTCCTGTGTTGCCGGTGCTCCGACCGAGCGTATGTTCCGTCTGCAGCAGCTCGGTGTTCTTGGTCGTTGGCGGCAGCGAGATATCGGCCGTCTCCTTCTGACGAGTTGTAGCCGTCGCTCTGGTCGCTGTCGACACCCCACGAGTTGACGAAGTCACGATCGCTTACGCCGTCGCTGCTCTCGTCACTGTAGGCTCGCCCACGTGTACTCGTGAGTTCCCCCCGAGCGCTCCGGTCGCCTCGCCCTTGGATTTCGGCCAGGAGGTCGTCCATCGATGCATCGGCCAGCGACACACGCGGCATGTTCCGTGAGTCATCACGTCGACGTTCGTAACTTCGTTCGCGTCGGTCACGTCGGTCACGGCTGTCATAGCCACGGCGGGAGTCATCAGTTCGCCGGTCGTCACGGCGGCGGGAATCGTCAATCCGCCGGTCGTCGCGCCGTCGGGGCGCGTCTCGGCTACGCGAGTGCAGTTGCCCTCGGCCTGTGTTCCTCTCGTCGATTTTCAGCATCTCCACGATCATCTCCTCAAGCTCATGAATGTCGGTGATGCGAAGGTGGCCGACACGGCGTTCGAGTTCTCGGTCGCCACAGGTTTCGAGGAACCGTTTGACGTGGTCTCGTGCCTTCCTCCCACCGTTCTCGAACTGGACGCCGGCATTCCTCGCGTAGCCGTTCAGACGATTTAAGTAGTCGCAGACATGCTCCTTCTCGTTGCGCTTGGCGGAGTAATAGCGAGACTCCGCCGACTGGTTGAACTGCGAGCAATAGTACCGGACGAAAGCTTCGCTCAGCAAGCTCCATGTGTTCTGGGTCTTCTTTGGCAGTTGCCGGTACCAATGAAGAGCACCGTCCTTGAGACTCAGTTGGAAGGGTGTGCACCACTCGTTCTGCGAAGACTTCGTCCCTTTCATCTCGTAGGCAAAGGCACGCAGCCATTGCATCGAGTTCTCGCTTCGGTTGCGGTGGCCGGAGAACGTCCTGATGTGCCCCAACGGCCGATGCATCGCCACTTCGACTTGGCGTCGCGTTCAGCTGGTCGGAGTTGCTCACATCTCGAATCTGCTGCAAGTATTCTTCCACTTGTGCACTCTCATCGCCGACAAAGCCCCCGTCGTCATCCGAAGAGTCTTCGTTGGAGCGGCGACGGCGACTCGAGCTCCGACTGACGCTGCGTCGAGTGCTCCTGGGTGGCTTGACGTCTTCCGTACTGCGTGAAGAACGCTCAGTGCGACTCGTCGCTGGCGGAGTCACCATGTGAGAGTCCTGAAAGTACGGCGATTGTTCTCCCGTTGCATTGAACACGCCTCTGGCTGCACCGCGGCCAAGTGTACCGCGCGTTGAACTGTCGCCGCCGGCCTTCTTAGGAGTTCTCGGCAACGGTACACGCGCTGGGTCCGCAACTTCGCCAGTCGCTCGTGCTGCTTGCGTTTGCCCCAACGAAAATGTTGTCACCCCGAAGGCGTTGCGCAGTTTCTTCTTCCACTTCCACAATTCGGCGCCGGCTTCGGCTCTCGCCCAAGCCTCGAGGGCTGACGGCGACGGCGTCAACGTGGATCTGAGACCCAACGCCTTCAGGAACGTCACCGTGTCCTTCGCGACTTGCTCAGTCGTGACTGCGTTCACCGGTCGTGCCAACTCGTGGCTCAGGTCGGCCCACACAGCCTGGCGAATCATACGGGGCTCGAACAGCTGCCCCCACTCGCTAGCCCTCATTTCTTCGAAACTTCGGCCGAGCACCTTGTTTGCGGCAGGCGTGTCGCCATTGAGTGGCGGCCGGTTGCCTGAGGTTTGTGTGAGATCGGGAAATGCCCGCTGAAGAACAGCCCCGCGCCGAAGCCTAACGGTCTTGAACCTTCGAGTGACGGCTGAGCGAGCCCTCTGATTGGCTACGCACATTCCCCGCATTAGAGTGACAAATTGACAGTCATTTAGTGACCAGGCACGGCGGGTCATAATAAATCCCCGCCGAGCCCTCCAAGTAGTCATAGTGGGTACAGGATTTACCTCTCATTAGGAATTCGGACATAAGCCGAAGTGTCGTCCAGTCGTAGGATCGGCTCGAGGATTCGGCTGACACTTGATGTTTGTATAGACATTAGGGATTAGTTATAGGGAAGGCCTCACAGCCTCTAATCACTAAATCAGAGCAGAATTTCCCCCGAAGCCACACAAGGGTCAAGTCCGTCTACCGGTAAGTCTTCGCTTAGCTGTAGAGTCTGGATACGCTCGGCCGACACGGGGTATGTCTGCCGGTGAGCATAAGGTACATTGACCGAGTGTTCATCCCTGGAAAGGCCAAGAGTGAGTAGTGGCCGAGTGTTTGAGGTATTAGAGACCTCCCTGTACGTTTGTACGTGTGTCTGGGTGTGTGGCGAAGCCCCCCAGTATATTTGACTTCCAGCCGAGACTTCGTCTCGGCGCCCCTGTCCGAGGCCTCGATTGGCCTGGTACCCTTCCTTCTGAGGGACCACAGTGGGTTACGCGTGAAAGCGCGTGTGTACATTGCATCCTAGCCGTTGCTCGTGGCTAAGGGTGCTCTTATATTTGATTTACGGGCTCTACCTACCTGACCGACGACTCGCATAAGGCACATTCCAGCCCGGTGTAAGGGATCGGATCTGGTCTTCAGATTTAATCCCAACAATAAGCGCCGACCTTTTAGGAGGGAAGCGTGTTGTTGGTAGGGGCTCATCCCAAAGGCCTTGGCTAGAGGGACGAGAACTCGTTAAATCGCGTTTTCCTACACGACAACTGGTGCCGCGACCCGGGACTGGTGTGACCGAACTGTGTGTTGTGGTCTGTGTAGGTATTGTCCCATACGAGCATTGAGAGGAGAAGAAGAGGAGAAGAAGAGAAGAAGAAACAAGAAGAACAAGAACAAGATGGCGAAAGGATCCAAGTCAGCGGTGCCAGCTACGCCGGCGAAATCGGGACGAGGACCAACCGACGGCTTGTCGACGATCGCGAGTGACTTGACGTCTCGGCTGTCAACAATCTCCGAAAGGTCGGTCAGTTTCGAAGAGTCGGTCGACGAGGATTCGGACGCCAAGGATGACATGATGATGAACTACGATGACCTGGAAGAGAAGACTCCAGCGCCCGCGCAGGAGTACGAAGACCAGGAGGAGGCGATGGTGTCGGCTGGACGCAGTGGGGGCTCACGCTCCCTCAGCCGAAACCTCGTTTCCGAATTTGATGAAGTGGCGCGGCCGGACTTTGCGGACGATGACTCGGAGGATGGCACCGAGGCCTTCACCTCGAGGGCTCTGGTGCAGGTTGCTAAGGATCCTCAAGAATCCCGCGGAATCCGACCGTCAATGAACAGCAGCACCCCAGCTGCGAACAAGGTGCTCGGCCGAATGCTCGAGCAGATGCTTGAGTCAAGTGAGTGGATCCGACAGTTCAGCCCGGAGATGGCGCGCCAGGCGACGTGGGTCGAGCTGAAGGAAGAATTGCAACACCCGGTAGAGCCGACTTCAGTCACCCAAATGGCCGAAGACACGGTGGCGCTTCTCCGAGCGATGGGCTGTGAGCCGATGACTCGGCCGTCCGAGGTCTCAGTCAAGAGTTGGACGCCTGAACTGGCTGGCAAGGAGCTGCACAAGTGGAAGAGGAAGCTGCGTTTGAGCTTCGGGAGACGGACCTCACGCTGGGCCGTCCGCCGAGCGCACGCCCCGCGAAGGAACAGACCGATCCGTCGAAAATTCCGCTGCCGCAGACTCCGAAGAAGTCGACCGAGCGCTCAAGCCGACGCCAGACGACGGATGGAGTGTTCTCTGCCAAGACGGAGGGCACGCCGTACTTCCAGGATTCGCATATGGTGACCCCTCGGTCGACTAGTCGAACCGAGCGTATCGCCCGCGAGACCGGAGGGACGCAACCTGGACGGAGTTCCAACCGAAGTTTCCCAAGACGCTCGAGCCGTCGTTTCACCCCGCGCGATGACTCTTCGTCGGATGACGATGCTGACGACGCGCCCGACTACGACGATGGCTTCGACAGCCCCAGTGACGAGCTGGCCCGCCAGGTGCGCGAAGTGAGCGAGATGGAGCGACTGAACTCGACCCCTCGGCTGGAGATTGCGACTCACCGACCCCTCGCCCAGATCAAGAACTTCTCTGGGGCCCGCAACAAGAGTGAAAACTCTATGCAGTGGCTCCGGGCCTTTGTCGACGAGATGAAGGGGACGCACACTCCGCCCAATGAGTGGTGCATGGCTTTCGAGCTGAGCCTTCGGGACGGTGCCTTGCACTGGTACCGTCAGCTCCCCAAGAAGACGAAGCGTCGGTGGAAGCTGCTCAGTGATGCTTTCATCAAGTATTACTGCACGCAGTTCAACCAGTCTGCGAAGGCTCGCTACTATTCGGCGCGACGTCACGGTTCGGAACATCTGTGCGACTACCTAAACCGGCTGAATGGCTACGCACGCAACGCTGGCCTTCAGTTCGAGAAGGGCGGTCGCGACGCGAAGGATCACGTGCAACGCTTCCTCGAGACGTGCGGTGACCGAGGACTCGAGCGGCGGCTTTGCCACGTTCGAGTCTCGGACATCCACGAGCTTGAAGACATGATTAACGACATCCTCAAGTCGGAGGAGCGTGGACAGGGTAGAGATGCCTCGTCACATGCCTCGTCTCATCAGTCACGTGGACGCGAGCACTCTCGCAGACGGGACGAGCGCCGGAGCGAACAGGCGCGCGACAATAACCGCCGTGAACGTTACGAACGCAGAGACCGAGACTTCGGACGCAGACGTGAGGACTCGCGGTATGCTCCACGTGTGTCGCTAGCTGAAGCGTCGCTGTCCGACTTGGTGGCTGAGCTGCAAATCCGTGGGACGAAGAGTGGTCGGTCAGACCGTCCGGAGCCCCGTGAGCAGTCGCGCGACGACAGTGGAAGTGACTCCAGTGACAGCCGATACTTCGAGGACAACCGAGACTTCAGTGACTACAGCGACTTCGACACCTCAGATGAAGAAGGAGCCCATGTCGCAGCGGCGAATGAGCAAGAGAGACGTGCTGCCGCTGAAGGAACGTACGCTCGGTCCGACCAACGTCAACGCAGGGGTGGCGAACCCGGCCGAAATTTCGACCGGTCCAACCGACACTTCAGCCGAGACAACCGTGATGGTCGCCCGCGTCAGTACGGACCCTGCGCAGCGTGTGGTGGTGCCGGTCATTCGGCCCACTACTGTTACCGACGCTGCAGACTGTGTCAGCAGGTCCACGACATCGGCAAGTGTGAAGCACTCCAAGCCCTCACCACGTACCTTCGGACGAAGGTTGAGAAGAAGGACCTCTCTCCCGAGCTCCAAAGCCTAGTCTTCGGTGGCAATTTAAACTAGGCAGCCCGCCAACTGAAACTGGGTTGGTCCCAATCGGGCTGCCACAGTTAGCTGCTCCCGCGGTCGATGCAGACTGCGTCTACGCGTTTGTGGGGACAAGCAAACGGCCGAACGACAAGGACAAGGAACATGTGAAAACGACTGAAATTGAAAAGGAGAGAGGGGAAACCCTCGGTGGAGGTGAAAATTGTGGAATGAATGAAGAAGATGAAGATGGAGATGCAACCGAAGCTTGGGTCTCAAGCGCGGTGCAGAGTGAACGCCCTGGTCGAACGCCCAGCGGAGTGACCAAGTTACTCCCAGGCGAGAGGCTGGGGTGGTGGTCCGCACAGAAGTTCGACAAGAGAGCTCGGATGAGGGCTCTGGTCAAGGGTGCGGTCAACGACGCGAGAACGAGGCTTCTGTTGGACACAGGAGTGAATGTAAGTGTGATTTCGGAGAAGTTTGCGAAGCAGTTGCGGCTGCGTGACATTCAGGGTCATGGCCGCTGTATGGAGATCCAAGGTTTTACGAAGGGAACCATGGCTACGGAGAGACGAGCCCTCGTCAAGGTAACCCTCGGCTGGGCGCGCGTGTACGAGTTTGAGTTGTGGATCATGGATCATGGCGCCGGAGTGGACGTGGTCCTCGGCACTGACTTTATGATCCCTGCTGGAGTGCGTTTGGACCTGTTTCACGCGACCGCGAGGTTGCCGGACGAGGTCAGCATTCCGCTCATCAAGACTCTAAGCGCACCGGACGACCGAGGCTTCGGTCCGCATGTTAACGGTGGACCATCCGAAGACTTGTACGTCCAAGGCCGAGAGTGTGTGGAATACCGAGTGCAACGACGCCAACCACATCTGGATACACACGAGGTGTGGGTACGTCGCACGAAGTCTCTGCTGCCGACAGTGACAAAGTTTCGGCGGGGCAAGGTCGAGCGAGTACGGTTGACTAATGTGTCTGACCGCCCGACGACGTGTCACGCACACACTCCAGTGTTGCTATGGGTACCGATTGGTGATCTTCCGAGGAATGACGGCTACGTTCGGCTCAACTCGTCCCGATACGAAGACTGGCAGAAGCTTGCCTACGAGGGCAGCCGCGATGAAGTTGTCTTTGCGCGCGAGTGCGAGGCGTATTCGAAGTGGCTGGCCGCGCAACCGCCGGCTGTAGATCGGCCAACCTACACTTCGCCAACTGGGGTGATGGTCCGGCCAGTCGACAACTCGCCCGACCGACGGCTCAGGTTGAGTTGCGCCGAACGATGGGAATGCGAGCTCGCGAAGCGTGAAGAGAGGGAGCAACTCGCTGCCGACGGCTCACCAGTGGGTGATGATCCGGCAGCGCTCTTTCCCCGACCTGTGGAGCTTGAGCACGCGCGAGCCGTGGAGCTTGAACACGCGCGAGCCGAAGTCTCGTCTGAGGTGATCGAGGAGTCCGTCCTCCGAGACGAGCCTGACGGGCCCAGCGATGCGGAAGTGTGTTCAGAATCTAACCTGGACCCGGATGACCCGCGAGGAAGTGATGACAACAGTGAAGATGACGATGGATCCGAGCTCTCGTACCAGAGTGAAGACTCGGCTGGAGATGACGACCCGATGCTGGTGCTGGAGCGCACCTACGCCTCGGTGGCGACCACGCTGACGGCTGAAGGGGGTGAAAGTGACGCGAAGGACGTCGTGTCCGAGCACCAGGCGAACGACATAAACCTGGAAGATTACGCCCACGAACTAGCCTTCCTGCCCGACCTGACCGAAGCCTCGGTTACGGAGTTGGACTACTCGGCTGCGAACGTGCGGCACCCGGACCTGAGTTGCGGCCGACAAGACCGCGTGGTGAAGGTGCTCCGGAAGCATGAGCAGATTCTGATCTCCAGTGGCAATGCGCTACCACCACCAGCATATGGTGTGGTGTGTGACATCGATGTGCAAGGACATGCGCCTATCAAGCAGAGGGCTCGGCGGATACCCCTCCGACACCTCAAGCAGCTCTACGAATTGCTCCGGGGGCTGCTGAAGGCAGGACTGATCGCGTTCTCGAGCAGTCCGTGGTCATCGCCGATCGTCATTGTGCTGAAGAAGAATGGGATCGACATCAGGTTGTGCATTGACTACAAGATGGTGAACGCCGTCACCGCAATCATGGAGTATGCGATGCCTCTGGTCGACGACTTGCTCACCGACCTAGAGAAGTATCTGTGGTACTGCTCACTCGACGCTGCGAGCGGATTTTGGGCTATCATGATGACGCAGAGAGCTCGTCAGATCTCTGCGTTTGTGTGCGCTTTGGGTCACTTTGAGTGGCTCCGAATGCCCTTTGGGCTCAAGAATGCGCCCATGATATATCAGAGGATGCTCGACAACGCTCTGTGGGGTTTCGTGCAGCCGAAGGGCGGATGGAAGCACTACGCGACGCTGATGGAACAAGCCGAATCGCGCGATCATGAAGCGACTCAAGAGCGGACTGCACAGTCAGCCGAACCGACGTCTCGTATGGAGCCTTCGCTTACCAAGTTTGAGGCAGGACTCGGCTCCGGTGGCGCTGGAAACGCGGTGTCTGAACTGATTAACAGTCCTGTGGCCGACATGTTCGTGAATGGAGAGCCCGATGAGTCATCGTTGGTACCCGTGTTCGAGCGACGATCCTTCGTGGACGACATCTGTTTCGGGGGTGAGTCGTTCGATGATTGTTTGGCTACATTGGACCGACTCTTGGCACGGTTCGAGGAGTGCCGTATCAGCGTGAGTTTCACCAAGAGCATCTTCGTGCAACCCAAGGTGGACTTCCTGTCCCACGTGGTGACGCGGAACGGCATCCAAGCCGACCCGAAGAAACTGACGGTTCTGACCGAGCTTTCGTTTCCACGGTCCAAGAAGGGAGTGCAAGCATTCCTTGGATCGCTGAACTATTACAGCCGGTTCATCCAGGACTTCGCCGTGTATGGTGCCGCGCTCTATCAACTCAAGGACGAAGACTTTGGAGACGGGGGTGACCTCTCTGCGGCCAGACGAAGCTTCGCCGCGCTGCAACAGAAGGTTGCTAACGCACCGATTCTCCGACACTTCGACCGCGACAGAGATGTTCACGTGATGCTGTTTGCAAACGAGTGGGCGCTGAGCACGACGCTCATGCAGGAACACGACGGAACGATGTATCCAGTGCGTTTCTGTGGCCGAGTCCTCAAGGACGCTGAGATGAACTATCACCCGGCTGAGAAGGAGGTCCTGGCCCTGCTGCAGTTATTGAAGGTGTGTTACACACAGCTCGCAGGTCGGACCATCCACGTCTATACGCGGTTTTCGACGCTCGAATGGGTTCACAAGTCGAAGTCTCTGTTTGGACGTGCAACTCAGTTTGCGGTGATGCTGTCCCCGTGGCACTTGGTTGTTACGCGCGTTAAGGAGAAGGATTGTGCTTTCGCTCAACTCCTCCAGTCGTCGATCACAAGTTTCGTCGACCTCGAGGACTCGTTGGCACCTGTGACTCCGCCGACACGTGGCTCACCGAGTGTTCGGATGGACCCTCATTTACTGTATGCACGGCTACCGCGTGGCTACTGTGGCTATGTGCTCTCTTTCGATGGTTCTGCGAAGACTGAGAAGCATGGGGGCTACGGAAGTTGCGCCTGGATTCTGTGGAAGCTACCAGAATGGACGATAGTGATCGCTGCGAGTGCTTATCTCGAGGCTACGACTGTGAACCTGGCCGAGTACTCGGGTATGAACAATGGTTTGACCGCAGCCTTAGAAACTGGGGCTGAGGAGTTGGTGATCGTCGGAGACTCGAGACTCGCAATCCAGCAATCCCTAGGGGTGATCGCATGTCGTAAGGAAACACTGATGGCACAACTCAATCGGCACAAGGAACTGAGATCGAGGTTTCGGTCAGTGAAGTACCTGCATGTTATCCGCGAGTTCAACGCTGCAGCAGACTCTTTGGCGAGCGAGACGTTGGAGAAAAAGATTTCGGTGACTGTGGACGACAAGATTCGGACTGAGGAGCTGGTGCGGCTGAACCGCATCCACGAAGTCATCTACGAACCGTCAACCGATCCTTCGTCACCAACCGACACTTCGTCAACCGAGAAGTCGAAGGGAGAGACTACGCGTGTCGTAAGCTCAATCCGGGTACTGGATGCATCGGACACGACCCGTCGCAAAAAAATTTTCGATTTCGTGCGGGAACCGCCATATGTATCGGCAGTAACCAGACGACAGGCGAAAGAACGCGAGAGACGGGTCCGTTTTGCAGACGAAGAACAGGTGGTGCCTCAAGAAGATCGTAGTCCTGACGCAGACTCCGACCGAAATGACGATGCAGAACTCTCAGACCGGCCAACACAGCCGAGACCTGATGCGACGGTGATACACGAACCGAACGCTGAGGACATCGACCCCGTGGTGGTGCAGGAGGAACGGCGCCGACGCATTGGTGCGGCGTAAGACGAAGAACTTCGGTGGTCGAACCTCAAGGCGGTACTGAAAGGAGAAGAGGCGAAACTTGGTTACAAAGCCGCGCGAGAAGCTTGGAAGATGTCCGACAAGTTCGTGCTGAGTGAAGATGGACTGTTGTATTTCCTCGGTTCGAACCGTCGGTTCGGCCGTGACCGGTCCGAAGAGTCGACACTACGTTTGGTGATCCCGACGACGATGGTTCAGGAAGTGCTGCAAAGCTGCCATGACTCGCTAGAGGGAGGACACCAAGGGATAGTCCGGACCTATCATCGTGTGAAGGCTGACTACTACTGGATTGGACTGTTCGCTGATGTAGAACGGCACGTACGTTCGTGCCCAGACTGCAGCTCGAGTAAAAGCCGTCCGCAACTTCGTGGGTACTCGCCTGGCAACATCTTGGCCGAAAGACCGCTGCAGATCGTCTCAATGGACTTCGTCATCCCGCTGCCGAAGACTCGGTGGGGAAATACGGCGTTGCTGTTGTTCCAGTGCGCGTTCACAGGGTTCGTAATGGGGAAGGCTATGGCCGACACCTCGGCTCTGTGTGTTGCGCAAGCCTTTGAAGAGTGCGTTTACCGAAGATTCGGCGCTCCTACCCTCATCCGACACGACAGAGATCCTCGCTTCATGGGAGAAGTCTTCCAAGCGTTCACAGAGATGATGCAATCGAGGTCTCGGGCCACTCTGAGCTATCGGCCACAAGCCAACGGCCAGCAGGAACGCTCAGGTAAGACTGTGATACAGTCCGTCCGAGTGTACGCCGAAGACCCGCTGCAACAGGACTGGGACGAGATCGTGGAGAAGCTGATCTTTGCTATCAACAACTCGCAGGACGCCACGCGCAAGGACACGCCGTTCTACCTTGTACACGGCTGGGACGCGCGGACGACACTTCGAGCCATGTCTTCTTCACTGAAAAGAGGCCGCGGTCGGCAAACCGACGCCTTGGCCTGGAGACGAGAAGTCAATCGGCAGCAGGAGATCGCGTTAGAGATGGCCAAAGAGTATCAGGCGACAGAGAAAGCCAAGCGAGCCGAGAAGCACAACGAAACCCTGAGTCGACGCGAACGAGAATCTATGCCAACCCGAACCGAACCTTCAGGCGAAGACTCTGGAACCACGGAACCGACCGATGATTCGTCAACCGACACCTCGAAGTCGCTCTTCAAGCCGGATGACCGCGTCTGGCTCTACATGGAGCGTGTGAAACCGGGGCTGACGAAGAAGCTGGCGCATCGCTGGCACGGCCCCTTCCGAATCAAGAAGAAGGTGGACGAGTACGCGTATGAGCTAGCTTTACCGGACCGAAGCGGTTACAGGTTCTACCCTGTCGTACATGTGTCGCGACTGAAGGCTGTAAATGAGTTCGGTGACCGGCCGAAGACTCGACTCACAGCTGACGTTACGGATGAGACGAGACTGGACTTCGATGAAGAGCTTCTACCCGAAGACAGCTTCGAACCTGACCACCTTGCTGGCGAGTACGAGGTTGAGGCCATTTTGGACGACCGGATGCCGCTCTCGACGAGCACTGAGCGTGCTGTCAGAGAGTTCAAGGTGAAGTGGGTTGGTTACGACGAGCCTACGTGGGAGCCCGCGTCCAACTTGTCGTGCGGTGGACTGCTGTACGACTACTTGCGCGCGAAGCGCAGCGACAGCCGGTTGCAGATGGTCCAAGTCGCAGACGAGGACTAGCCGCGACTGGCGCAATGTGATGAACTGCCGGCGGGGCGATGCAGCCCGCCTAAGCAGACGAAAAGAACTACTGCACCAACATTACTGCATGTTTGCATATTGCATGTATTTTCGAGTGGATTTATCAAGTTGCTCAAGTGGAGAGATGGAGATTTCGTGTGAAAGTGATTGAATTGGAGATTAATTAGGCCTGCAAGACTGGAATTACGCTAAACTACGACGAAGAACCCGGGCCAGTCTGGGCAGAGGAGACAAAACGAAGACTTAGCAGCAGGAGCCTCACGGCTTCGAAGCAGATGCAGCGTGAGCGAGCGCTTGCAGACGGCCGGACCCTTTAGCCGGACGCTCGAACTCAGCCGAAGACTCCTCCACCGCACCTTGGATGACTTGAGCTTCTTCATCGTCGGACTCCGAGTCCGCTTCGGTGTGAGCCGCAGCCGAACCTTGGTAGCTGGGCCGATGCCGAGCAGCGTCTGCAGTCGAGCGCGGTGGAACCGTGTCTTCACTGGTATCTTCCATGATGACATCTTCCTCCTCTTCCTCAACGTCGTCTGCCCCCTCGTTGCCCGACATATCTTGGTCCGCATCTTCAGCAACCGAGCCTTCTGGAGCGCGCTTCTCTTCGAGGTCTTGCTCCTGATCCTCCGTGCCCGCGTCTTCACCGGTAACCGCTGCTTCAGCTTGAGCACCAGGTGGATTGTGGTAGTCCGTGAACTCCCGAACCCAAGCTGCCTTCACATCCTGCGGATCCAGCGAAGAGTCGACCACGACTTCAGACGCGACTTCTTGCAGAGTGAAACCGCGAGGCACGAACACAGGGGCTTCAGGGTTGCAGGGCGCGAACAGTGTGTTGTAAGGGTGCAGCGAAGGGACGTCGATCCAGCAGTTGCACCAAGGCTCGTGAGCGTCCACCTCCGCGACCTCACGGACCCAGTCGGTCGTAGCGGGAATCCATGAGAGAGTGTCGAGAGAGTAATACAGCGCCGTAGGCTCGAGCAGAGCCTCCGAGGTGTAGCCGACGTCTCCAACCGAATCCGGGAGAAGCTGGGACCACCAACGCTTGATGTGGACGCGGAGTCGATCCGCACGCCCGCTTCGCTCCTTGGAGTACTGGCGCCACTCGTTCCGCACGGCGACGAACACTGGATGAGTCTTGCCCACCCTTCGGCCAAGACGCTGAAGCCAACGATCAACGGCAGCAGGAGAGACCCAGTGACCACGTTCGTAAAGAGCGAAACCGAGGTCAGAGTTCTCGGTCGACCCGAATGCACGGCTGCAGAACTGTCGCCAGAGCTTGACCAGTAGTTCCTCACCACTTGCCCGAATCGAGATGGCAACGTCGGGCATGTAGTCCGAAGCGTCGAACAGACACGGCCGCTCAGGGAGCTGCGCCAAGAATTCCTGGTACGGGTGGCTTGAGTTCGTCCAGTCTGCGAACGCCTTGATGCCGTCAACCGAGCACTCGACCAGAGCACTGTGCGGGACAGGAGGCACGGACCGAGACTCCAGTATCTTCTTCCAGCAGAGCTCTGCCCCCGGAGACGAAAACGGGACCGAGAGGAGTGTGCCTTCCAGACTCAGAGTCTCCGGGATCACGTGGTCCGATGCTTGGGTGCGTTTTGGAGCAGCCGACGCTTGGGTCGGACGTGGTCGAGACTTCGACTCCGGCACCGGAACCAGCCCAGTTTTCGAGACGGCAGCCGACGCCTTGGGAAGCTGACGGAGCTGTGTCTTGGTCACCTTGGCTGAGGCCTTGATCCGTTGCTTCGACTTGCCTTTGGACGAACCCTGGGCAACATGACTGTCAGGCTGCTGGTCCACGTCGTCGCCCGTCAAGTCGATCGCGGCAGGCGGTGGAACCGAAGCCTTCTTGAGCCCAAGCACGACGTCGTCAGGCGCGTTTTCACTCTCGACCGTGACCTTGGACTGGAGCGAAGCCACGGTAGACGCCGGCCGCACTGGACGTCCGTCTTTCCGAGGTTGAATCACGACCGATGCCTTGTAAGGCGAGTCGTAGTTCAGGACCTCAGGCGCTTGGTCGTCATCATCCGGCGCTTCAACGTCTTGGACACGACTTGGCGAAGCAACCGGCCTCCGGTGAGCGAGACGGCGACCCGGGCATCGAAGCAGTCGAAGCGTCTGACGGGTGTGGAGAAGACGGTTGAACGAAACTTGACTTGGACGCAACTGGAGATTCCGGAGTCGAGTTGACGACCGCTGGAACAGATGCTGGTGCAACCGTGGGTGCGCTCTTCTGAGCAGCGACGGCCTTGGGTCTGGCCGCAGGCTCATGGTTGATCGGACGAGAACTGGACGTCCGAACACTCTTCTTCACTAGGGGCTGCGACGGACGCCCGAGCCGAAGCTTCTTCTTCAGAGTCGTAGGCGTCGAACCCCGAGGCGAAGAGACCGACGCGACTGCCCCCTCCGATTTCTTCCGACGCTTGGACGATGGAATGATGGGGGCTCCGTCGTCCGAGTCTTCTTCCAGTGTCACGATGCCGGTCGACGTGTCATCGGCGCGAACGTGCTGACTTGGACTATTAGAAGCCGGAGCCGACGCCTCAGCGTGGGCACCAGGTGACGCCGAGTTTTCACGACGACGCTTGGGACCAGACGTGGCCTCTGCTAACGCGAACTCCATGGAGCTGAACTCTTGAAGAAACGTCTTGAGAACTTCTGGCAGGGCCGAGCCATCGCCAAGGTCGAGCTGGCCCAAAGAGAAGCGGTGCTCTTCCAAAGTCTGGAGGTACGCGTGGAAGTCTCGGACAGTGTTGGTGTATCGCACCAGACCCTGTTTGTACGTCTGCCGGTCTCGCTTGATCACGGCTTGAGTGGCTCTGTCCGCATCCTCGAGCTGCTTGACTTGGGATCGCATCTGGTCGAGCATCTCCTTAGTCTGCGCGAGAGCTCGGGCCGCGAGGTTGAGCCGCTGGTTGGCGAAGTCTCGCTCCAGACGACATGATTGGAGGTCTTTGCCTAGCCGATTCCGCTCAACAGAAGCCTCGACGCACAGACGGTCAGCCTTGAGACGAAGCGCGTGCTCCTTGGCGCTCAGCCGCTTGCTATCCGCAGCCGCATCTTGGTATCGCTGGACCTCGCGGCGCAACTCGTCCATCTTCTCGTCCCAGCAGTAAGGCTTCAACAACGCATCTGGAGCCACCGCTTGGACGACGTCACGAAGGCTCCGAGCCTCCGCAAGGCGCTGGTCCAGGTCTTCATCGACGCGAAGAGGCGGATGGCGGACGAGGCCGACCATGAGCTGGCCGAGGTCTGCCAGCCGCTGATCCAAGTGTTCCTCCAGGCGTGACTCCGACTGCAGCACCACTTGCGCGATCCGAGCGTCGACAGCATCTTCAACGCCGTCACGGGAGACGTGGCTTGGCGGTCGAGGAGTAGCTCCAACCCCAGGAGACGCGAAATCGAGCCGACAGTAGCGAGTCGGACCCGACGAAGGCTCGTCCGAGTCATCAGGCGGCGGAGTAGCAGGTGGCGATGACGGAGACGCAGGCGGAGCTGTAGCAGAAGCCTCTGACGCCCCGCGTCGGCCTCCCATCGGCCTAGCGGGAGTTGGCGACTGAGACCTCGCTGCGCTCGACGCCGAGTGCTTGCCCGAAGCTTGGACAGACGGCTTGATCACGCGCGCTGCAACCGCAGCCTGAGCCTCTGCCGACACCCCGCCAGCACTTGCTGCAACGGGAGTTGGTGACGGAGAAGACTCGGCGCGAGAAGCAGGACCATCGCGAGTGCCGGGCGCTTGAGCAGCCGCAGCTTGCGCTCGGGGAGCCCCGCTTGACGAGGCAGAGGCGGAAGTTGGCACCGCCGAGCTCTCGGAGGTCGCGCCAGGAGTGTGACCATCGCTCGAGTGCGAACGTCGCTCGTCCGAGGGCTGCCGCACCATGAAGAGACATCAACAGATCAGTACCGAGCAACAGAGATGAGCAGAGGCTTCAACAAGACGCGACGACCTACCGTATTATCCGCGCGGACAGCTTGGAGGGCGGCGGCTCGCGCTTCGCCCAGAAGATTCGACGCGCGTGGCATGGCGGCAAGACAGATGCGCACCACGACGCTCACCACTTGCACCGGTTCGGGTCGAGGTGGGGGCTGCTGTGAGATCGGGAAATGCCCGCTGAAGAACAGCCCCGCGCCGAAGCCTAACGGTCTTGAACCTTCGAGTGACGGCTGAGCGAGCCCTCTGATTGGCTACGCACATTCCCCGCATTAGAGTGACAAATTGACAGTCATTTAGTGACCAGGTACGGCGGGTCATAATAAATCCCCGCCGAGCCCTCCAAGTAGTCATAGTGGGTACAGGATTTACCTCTCATTAGGAATTCGGACATAAGCCGAAGTGTCGTCCAGTCGTAGGATCGGCTCGAGGATTCGGCTGACACTTGATGTTTGTATAGACATTAGGGATTAGTTATAGGGAAGGCCTCACAGCCTCTAATCACTAAATCAGAGCAGAATTTCCCCCGAAGCCACACAAGGGTCAAGTCCGTCTACCGGTAAGTCTTCGCTTAGCTGTAGAGTCTGGATACGCTCGGCCGACACGGGGTATGTCTGCCGGTGAGCATAAGGTACATTGACCGAGTGTTCATCCCTGGAAAGGCCAAGAGTGAGTAGTGGCCGAGTGTTTGAGGTATTAGAGACCTCCCTGTACGTTTGTACGTGTGTCTGGGTGTGTGGCGAAGCCCCCCAGTATATTTGACTTCCAGCCGAGACTTCGTCTCGGCGCCCCTGTCCGAGGCCTCGATTGGCCTGGTACCCTTCCTTCTGAGGGACCACAGTGGGTTACGCGTGAAAGCGCGTGTGTACATTGCATCCTAGCCGTTGCTCGTGGCTAAGGGTGCTCTTATATTTGATTTACGGGCTCTACCTACCTGACCGACGACTCGCATAAGGCACATTCCAGCCCGGTGTAAGGGATCGGATCTGGTCTTCAGATTTAATCCCAACAATAAGCGCCGACCTTTTAGGAGGGAAGCGTGTTGTTGGTAGGGGCTCATCCCAAAGGCCTTGGCTAGAGGGACGAGAACTCGTTAAATCGTGTTTTCCTACACGACATTTGCTCGGTCACTTGGGTCGTCAGCACCGGCGACCTCGGGTCTTCGGCGCTGTCCTCGAATTCTTCAAATTCATCATACGCTGGCTCAATGCCATCCACATCATCCAGCTCGTCGGCAAGGTTGCGCGTCACAGAGCGCACGTCGTCGTCCATCTCGCTCGCGAGACTTCGCGACAGAGAGCGTGAACCCCCGCTGCGTCCTGCTGACATCACTGCATCTTCCGGAGTCTCGGGTGTCACCACCGCTGGCGCAGGCGCCTTCTCCTCCAGGTAGTCGTCGTAGTCTTCGTTCATTTCTTCGTCCTTGGCGTCGGACCCCGTCATCGACTCGTCAAAGCTGACGGTCCGCTCAGCAATTGGGTCGAGCTGCGGCGTGATCAGGGCCGCAGTCGTGTCGTCGCCACGCGTTCCGCCGGACTTCATCGGAGTATCTGGCACCGCCGATCGAGATCCTTTCACCATCTTCTTCTTCACTCCTTCTTCTTCACTTGGTTGTTTGCTCGTTAGCTAGGAAAGCCTGCAGAAATTCACGACACACAAGAAGGTCACGCCAATCCCGGGTCGCGGCACCAGTTGTCGTGTAGGAACACGCCGATTTTCTAGTAAATGTAGGCACAATCCCTTAAGACAACACCTACTGAGTCACGATGAGTAGCGATGACTCAGCAGGCTTGTCGGGTTAATGAATATGAACCTAAAGGCCCAGCTTCACACCCGTTCCTCGGGTTGGTCGTTTCCCCTTGTGCACCGTGGTTTCCGTAGGCCACCAGCAAAGCCCAGCACTTCCAGTCACGAGCGACGACTGGAATGCTCACACGCGCTCAAACCTCACGGTCCCTCCAAAGGAAGGGTCCCGGCCTCTGGTAGGCCTTACGCGAGGGTGTCAGAGAACTCTCCGACGGTAAGATATCGATGGGGAGCACTTAAGCTGCGACCCAATACACGGCGACAATTCGCCCTTCGTATACACGGCCCTTCCTCTACTCTCTTGGCCTTGCCGGGGTAAACACACACCACTATGCTAGTAGGCACGCTCACCGACAGGCATCTCCCTCCCTACAAGATTACCTTGGACACGGGTCGTCCACCGTGCGCTCGAGGCCTTGTCGCTTGAGAGGAAAAGCTGTTCTGTGTTGTTGCCCAAAGGGCTTATCTGTTCTATCTTGTCTTTCCTATAGTCCAATACAAATACTAAGTCTAAACGTGTCCGTTTCGGATCTTCTAGCACCAACAGTCGCAGCCGAAGAGTCGCCGAAGACTCGTAGGTACGCGACCCTAAGGTAGGTGCGTCTTAGGTGCGAAACTCCTGCGACTTGTGATGTGGTGTGCTCTACATCTTCAACTAGGGACGCAGCCATCTGCGACAGCCCGGTGACCTTCACTCATGGTCGGTCTCATGGTCCGCGTAGCCAATCATAGCCGAGCCCGTTGGTCGCCGGTCTTGACGCAAAGTGCTGCGGCTTGCTGGTCAAGCAGCGGCGGGATCTCGGGCCAAACCCGATATCACAGTCGACATTTCGGTGCCCTGGCTAGCCAAGCAAATGCATAGAAAACGCGTTTCAATACAAATATGAAGTGAGTCACTATAAAAGGGCAGTGCACACCAATCTTCCCGGAAGGCCTGTGATTGGTCAAATAGGTGGTGTATGGCATAACATATAGAAGGTGATAACATAGGTAATTCGGTGCATGCATACGACTGCTCTAACAATACTCTAACAAGTTCGAATTGCGACAATTCTGTAGACATCATTCGCTCTCTTAGGGGCTGGTCGCGCTGGCTGGTGCTGGTTCTCGGTCGGGTGTTCCAGAGATAGGTAGGGGTAGGTGAACTACTCGAGTTTTAACTTCTGTATTATTTTTGCTCATTTTGGACATAACCATTGCAATTTGCAGAGAACCCGGGAACCAGCAAGGGGATCGAGTTCCCGGGTTCTTGGCGAATCGTCATGGTTATGTCCAAAGTGAGCAAAAATAATACGATATCATTTCGCATATCGCTTGCCGTCTCGACCGAGAACCAGCACCAGCCAGCGCGACCAGCCCCTTATATGCGCTTTAGCTCTTTCAAAAACATAGACATTTTTGGCCGGCAACTAATAATTGAGGAGGGGACCCCACACTTATTACACCATTTACTGGCCAAGTTGCAACTTTTTTCATGCAACATGAAAGTAGTCCCATTTGTGCATTTTATAAAAAGGTCATTTAGGTCAGCGTTGCACGATGTGCATTGAGTGCTCAAAATCTGTTGCATCCATGTTGAAAGTTCGAGAATGTGCTAGAAGCTTGAAATACTGCACTACTCTCTCACCAATGTATGTCCAGCGCTCACTTTGAAAACGATGCGGTCAACACCAAGCCCAAGCAAAGCAGCCAAGCGCTATGAGTGCGAGCAAGCAAAAGAGCGCGTGATTCGAGCTTACAAGGAGGGGTGCAAGTGGCAGGATGTGGCGAAAGCCAGTGACCTCAACTACAGCACTGCCCGGCGTGCGGTTCTTTCCGCGGACAAAGATGCCAAGGCTCGTGGAGGATTGCCTGAGGCGAGCGTGAAGCTCACCGTGAATGCGATGGCCAAGCTGGAGGAATATATCGAAGAAGACTGCCGCAGAACGCTGTGCGACTTGCGTGACAAGCTGTAGAGCGACACCAGTATCTCCGTGCACACCTCCACCATCCATCGTGCGCTGCAAGGGATGCTGCACACCTCCAAGTGTGTGCGTATTGAGAAGGTCACTATGAACTCTACCAAGAATAAAGAGAAGCGCGTGCAGTTCGTGGAGGAGCTCAATAAGCACATCGATGCAGGTGATATGATCATTTTCCAGGATGAAACCAATTTAACCTGTATCTGTCACGCAGTACAGGCTGGTCGCGTGTGGGTGAGCGTGCAGTGGTGGCTCTGCCTCCTTCCCAAGGCCGCAACCTCCATATTCAAGGCGGCGTGTCGTTCGGCACCGGAGTCGTGCTTATGAAAACGCATGAAGGGTCCGTGAAAATGGAAGAGAATGCCCGCTTTTTAGCTGACTTGTTCATGGCTGCACTGCGAACGGACGAGTTCAAGGAGCTGGGCCCCCAGCAGAATGTGATCATCGTGACCGACAACGCCCCTGCGCACAGTGGGGTTGAAGATTTGGCTCGGCGGATCCTAGCTGAAGACGGAGTGGTGAATCTGAACCGCCTAAAGATCCTGCGGTTGGGCCCCTACAGCCCTATGCTGAATCCCATTGAGGGATGCTGGAATTCGCTCAAGGCCGTGATGAAAAAGCACCTCGCGGATCAGAAGGAGGAGATGCTGGTTCGCGGAGACTACGACACGTTCACGGAGTATCGGCTTCAGATCATGAAGGACGCCTTCGAGGCGAGCAAGGGAGTAATTACTCGTCGCTTAGTTTGGAAGTTCGAGCGCCATCCAAACTGATAACATGCAAAATACACGGTTTTGTTCGTGTGCATAAAATTAACACTTGCATGTTTTTGCAATCTTCCAACTTGCATGAAAAAAAGTTGCAATTTGGCCAGTAAATGGTGTAGTTTGCCCCCTCATGCGCTCTGAACTGAAAGTACTACTATGAGTAGTATGAGTTAGACTTTGTGTTGAACGAAGGGCACCTCATTGGTTCTAAGGCCCTGGTTTCTCCGTCGGTATCTGGGTCTGGGGATATCTGAAGCCCAACCAGGAAAACCCCAGGATTTGCATTTTATTCCCACCCCCTTGGGGGTGAGAATAAAAGGAGGATTATCCTGGGAGGACAGCTAGAAGAGCTGTATGGACAGCCTCACAGACATTAATTCGTCCAAAAAAAGTTGCTCGTACCACAGAAAACATTCCGACGACATCAGTTTGTGACACACCATCAATACGAGATGAGAACGGGAAGCTAAATTGCATGCTGCGATTGCTCTGTTTATCTTTTGCTTGCTGTCAGTGGTTCTGCCGAAGCAACGGAGACGATAGTCAATAATGGCGGAGCCACTCACGGTTATCGTCCCAGTTTGACTACTGTCTGATAATGGAGGAGATTTGTCTTGCGTGAAGTTTTCTCGTCTTGGTTCCGAAGTCAGCCAGCAGTACAAGTACATCATGTATGATGTTGAACTAGCTTTCGTTCAAACCGTTTAGAAAGCGCAAGGAGCAACTCCAAAACGGGTCGCACTACTGCTCGACGGGTCTCAAACTGACCCAGTTTGGGCCTTTGAGCATTAGTATGGTGGAACGACTCGTGTTAAAATAGTAGATGGACTCCGATGCTGTACTCAAGTTACGTCCCAACATCTACAGAGTCAAGTAGTTAACGAGTAACGTGGTTTACCAATTCATGGACCTCCAGGAGGACCTCATGCGAAATCGTCGCTATTGTCATCAATATTTGAGTAATGAATACAAACAAGCTATCCATCCATGAGCAATGCACCAGGCAATCGGACCGTAATCTATTTTTTTCTTTCCCTCTGACCAGTTGATGGACCCCCTCCTCCCTATACAAATTTCCATATAAAGCACAAGCCCTCACACTGCAGCGCCAACTGTAGCGCTTGGTAGGCGCTATCGCTTACCAGTTCAGCAGGAAGAAGTGAGTAGTGGTTCCCAAAGCTTAAAGTGCATGGTGGGTCCAGCAGCACGTTCTCGACGGCTCTTTTTGTGGCGTTGCATCGTAGCGCATATAGTGACGCTAGAGACGGCCCATGATGGTATAGACCCTTAATGGGGCTTCCTTTCACTTATTTCTCTATGCAGAAGCTCTTAGCTTCAGTCGCAAATGTCTTTCAGTGAGGGGGTCGGTATCTTACCGAGTTGAATGCAAGGAATTCCGGGTCCATGATCTGGTAAATAAAGGAGCGAGCCAATCAAAGTCTATTTCCTAAAAATAGAAGGATATGACTGGACAAAACACCGATTAGCTCATGATCTGGTAAAAGTCCATGAATTGGTAAACCACGTTACTTGAAGTATTGACGAGAACGGCTACTAGCAGAGTAAGGAATGAGTACGATAATGCAATACTTCACATTACACCACCATTGTAATATCTGTCCTCCCAGCCTCAAGCAACGCCCCTTGTATCCCCAGATGCGTATTAGATGTGACAAGCAGATTAGTATCACAAGCCGTACACCTAGCTCAGTTCTCAACACAATATTCGATTTTGCAATAGCGTACGTAGCCTTGCCACATGCTCGGCTGAGCGCTAACTCTCTGACAAATCTCGATGGAGATTTGAGCTTAGCCAATAGGCTCGCTCGCATTTTATCCCCAGACCCAGACACCGAAGGGCCTAAAGCAACTATTCTGAGGCTCACACACTTCACATGAATTTGTAAATTGGACCATCTTCTGCAAAGAAGGTGACAATACGATTTTGATCTATCTGGTTTCCTAAGCCAGAGCAGGGATGGCCTGCGGGTCCGTGTTGAACATCTCGTTCGGGTCGTACGCCGTCTTGATCTTCTGCAGCTTGGCGAAGTTGCCGCCGCCGTACAGGTACTCGGCCATCTCCTCCACCGTCCACTTCTCGTCACGGTACGTCGTGAAGCCACCGGGCACACCGCCCGAAGCCTTGTAGGCGTCCACGAACTTGTAGAAGCCGTTGCGCATGGTCGTCATCGTGCTGTCAGCGAACGAAACGTTGAAGGCCGACGAGCGCATGTCCCAACGGACCAGGTGCAGGTTGTTGTCGTGCTTCCAGGCCGACGCACCGGGCTTCACGCCCTTGGCGTACTTGCCGCCCCAGACGTCCACGAAGCCAGAGGCCGAGGCATCCACAAGCTTAGGAGCGAACGCCGTGTTGGAGAACAGCTCCCAGGCTGTAGCGTTGGTGAGCGGCTTCGAGCGGGGGATCGTGACCGATGCGATGTAGAAGTAGCGGCGAGGGGTGAGCGACTGCTCCACGAGGCCGGGGGTCGAGATGGCCTCCGACGCCCAGAAGTCGTACTCGTTCGTCTTGAGCACCATCGACGGCGGCAGGTTCTTCATGAGCGACGCGAAGACCGTCTTGGCCTTCTTGGACGAGCCGTAGAAGAAACCCTGCAGCGTCGACTTGGTCTTGAGGCTGAAACGGATGGACAGCAGGTCGCTGTTATCCTTGCTCAGAGCCCACGTCTGCGTGCCAACGAGCGCGTCGACGTTGTCCTGCTGCGTCGGGTTGGCGCTCGAGTTGAACTCGATCGTGTAGTTCGTCACGCGCTGAGAAGGAGGGTCGAACGTCTTGATCTTGAAGTCCAGCACCACGCCCAGGGAGCTGGCGGCGCCGCGCACGCCCCAGAACAGGTCCGAGTTCTGCTTGGCGTCCGCATCCACAATGGAACCGTTAGCAAGGGCCACACGCACAGACTCGATGTTGTCCAGCACCGTGCCGCTGGCGCGCGAGAGGGTGCCAAAGCCAGACGCGGCCACACCGGTCATGCCGACGTCGGGGCAACGGCCGTGCGGGAGCGTGCGCTTGGCCTTGCTCCACATGTAGTTGGCGGCCTCCGAAATCATGACGGGGCCGCCGTACGACAGGAGGCCAGTGGACGCGTCGTACTCCATGTGCTTCAGGTGCTTGAGGTTCATGATGAGGGCACCGTCGTTGCGGCCGAAGCCCATGCTCGAGAACGAGCGGTTGCCGCCCAGCGTCGTCACCTTCACGCCGGCATCGGCGGCGCACTTAAGCGCGGCCGACACCTCCTCCTCGTTCTTGGGGAAGGCGACGGCCGACGGCACGGGGCTCACGCGCGAGTTCCACGCCTCCGTGTCGGCCTTCCAGGTCGACGTCGTGGGCACCGAGTTCTCGATGCCGGCCTTGTCGAGGCACGCGCCGACGTCCGTCTGGGTCGCGCCAGCGGCAGCGAAGCCGCTCTGAGCAGCAATCAGGGAGCAGACAGCGAAGACGGCGCGACTGGTGCCGGAGATCGAGACCATGGTTGCTTCGTCTGTGGTGCTCGAGTTTCTGGTTGAAGACTTGAGTGCTAGACGGCAAATGCAGAAGTGATTAACTGGAGAGCGGGATCATGTCAACACAGCTCCTCGACCACTTAGCGTCCGTTCCTGGCAGAGCCGAGAGCGGAGAACTCGGCGCAATACAATGCACTCGCCAGCTGTGGAATTTCAATCGTGAAATTGTAAGCCGTGTACTGTGTATACGGCTGCTGCCAACAGGCGAGCACCGAGTCCGAAGTCCAACCTGGCATTCCAGCGGGTCGAGCCCAGGATCGTGAAACCGCGTCTCTCTCGCGACAGCGACGCCACGAGCGCATTACACATATCGACGGAAGATATTAATATGGCCTGCAGACAAAAACCCAACATTCTGTACAAGCACGGTCGACACCGGGCATTACCTAACTACAAACATTTTGATTGGCTAAAATTGAGACTGGGAGTGAGACCACCATTGCTTAGACTACAGTACGCAGCAAAGGTATTGTAAGGAGGTCGCTAACATATTTATGGATAGAAGCTTCATGAAAGTTAACTTTATTAAAGTTTAACGCACGGCATTGCTTTAATGAAGCTTTTACGAAACTTTTCTCGCGATCGTCCTCCCAGTTGCGTACAGTTCTACGCGGGACTTCGTGCAACTTCTCGGCAGCATACGTCGACATAAACTCAAGGTCGAGAAGTACTTCTCGTTTGAATTTATACGTGTAGCTTCTGCGATTTTGCGGTTGCTCAGTATTGGCAGCATTTTGTTCCGCTCTAGCATACTCAGAGTAGCAAGATACAGAACAAAAGCACAAATCGAATTCTAATACAACGCCTAATATATATAGGACATTGTTAGAGCAGAGTTGGTGGGAAGCACCTTCGCACACAGAGCAGCAGCGTATTGCAGCAGGCCGCGGGCATCCGTTGATACCGCACTGCAATCCTTTCGCCTTGAGGGATTTTCTGAAGTGTGAGCCACTCCTTTAAAAACACTGTGTGATTGGCTAATATTGTCTGAACAAAAAATGTGAGTCTCAACTTTTTTGTTCGAGAGTCGGACTAGATAAGGATTTGTAGTAGGCCATATCTTCCGTCGATATGTGTAATCCTCGTGTATTAACGCAGCATCTGCTAACCTGGATGAACGCGACCCTATTGTTCTCAACACCGCTCGTTCTTCAGCAGCCCCCGACGTCTGCGCACCTGTTTTCAACGAAATCTTCGTCATGGTCTTTCATGCAAGTTGATGCCTTGCCTGGGAGGAATCGTGTGCCAGCCTTCTTACCGTAAGCGATAGGGAGCATGGCAGCCATGCGTTTGGATACCAAGCCACGATGGGCGTAGGGGAGACGCAAAGCATCGATGGAGTAGCTCCATGGAGATCGAGTCGAGCCTGCAGTGTCGATATATGCAGCAAAATTAAGTCGTTCGTGGCAAGACGGCTCACTACAGAACTCTGCCTGAGTACCGAACGCCTGATATATATAAGGGCTCTAGGTTTATAAAGTGATCTCAGCGTTACCATAAAAAAGGCTGTACTGAATTAGTTTAGTTTAGAAGGACTTTGAGGCTTGCTTTGTTAATCAAGCCCAAGCGAAGCCAGAAGTGCTGAATTGTTTCAGCGCTGACCTTTGACCAAACGTGTTCGCACCACATCAGTGCGGTTAGTAGCTCTAATTTGTAAGGACTATCTGCTCCCTCTCCTAGTTGATCTAGTGCATGCATCATCTTTTCAAAAGGCACATACCTTTTGATGAAGTAGATTATTCCATGGTCCATTGACTGAAAATATGAAAGTGGAAAGGTATAGAAGACCGCACAGGCAATCAAAAGCGCGCCAATTTTCAACTGCACAGCTCAGTACCTCTGGCCAAACAAAGGTATCCTGGATTTTTACATCAGTACCTTTGCCCATCTCCGTTCGACCAGTCGTTGGACCTTGAAGTATTAGTTATATGAGGTTATGTATTGTATACCCGTTCGGTATTTAGGCAGATTTCTGTATTCGTAGAACCTACGATCTGAACCATAGTGAGTTAAGGCTACAGTCTACTCTCGGATCACTCGACCAGGGGGCCGCAAAGTGCGGCTAGCATTACTACGGTTTGGTGGTCGTCTTCGACAGAAAATCGTTTTTTTAGCTTCCCACGAAACAGCTGAAGAATGGTCGGCACTGGGCGTCTTCCAAAAGTTGTTCTTGCTTTGACTGAGAAACGAGAGCGGGCTGCTATTTAATATTAATGATTTATTAAAATAAATATATTCGAACACCAATTGGTTTTTAGGCCTGTGCACGTGTAGTGAGCCCGTTTTAATGGCTATCATAGTAGACCAAATATAAAATCTCTTCTACTACTACATGGAGTGAGCCCGATTAATACTTACGACAATTCCCCAAAGTGCCAAGAGGTGCCGAAACCGCCCGCCTGAAGTCCGGGGAGGGAATCATGGCGGCATCCCCGGCCACCCGCGTAGACTCGCGGGTGTCGAGTGCGCCGCGATCCGAGACGCATCAGCAACTACCAGCGGCAAAGACAAGAATTCGGACGCCTTCACGCGCGACCCGCTTGAGGCAGAGCGAAGTAGCATCATGGCCAAGCTGGCGAGCACGAGGCGAGCAAGAGGGGCCGGCTGGGGGAAAAGCGACCCTTCACTAAGCGTACCCACATAAGGGTACACGAAGGCGATGGAACGAAAGAAACAAGGTAAACAGCAGAAGACCGTGATTTAGAATGAGAAGATCGGCCGCCAGATCAAGACAAGACCATGGACACCATGATGAGCATGGAGACACGATATGGAGGCGTATGGGATCCACTCAATGGATCCGACCCAACGGAAATGGAGTGACACTCGCAGCGCGTGCAGAAGCTACCCTGCCGCTGGAGGACTTGCAAGGAAACCGAGTGAGCCACAACGGTTTATGGAGATCGGCGTGACGCAGATCTGCCTACGTGCACAAGAAGATAACTAGCCCGAGACTACTGCATAGAGGTAGCTGATAGTCCAAGTTTATAGTTCTACGGGATAGTAGCCGGCGCCGCCGGGTATGGAGGTGGGATACCCGGTTAGCGGGGTTGATGCAGTGGGTGCCTACCAAAAATAGAGAAATCACCCGACATAGATGCAGCAGATATGACGGGCTTAACACGAAAATATGTCGACATATCCTAAAATTTGGCCGCCACAAATGTATTAATGAGCAAGCTCTGGTCGATCCTAATAGTCCCATTTCAAGTCTTTGATCACACTATAGGACAGTTAGCGCGGGACACTTTGGAGCTGAATCTTTCCAGATCCGCTTGAAGTTAGCGACAGTAGGCTTGAAGTTCGCCATTTCCCTTCCTACTCCCTCCTGCGCAAGCGCGACAAATGTTTGACGGAGACGACGGCGTGATCCTGCTTCTCTACGAGGCGTACAAGACGTACTCCGAGCGCGTGCGCGACGCCCGCCGCGACGTGCACCAACTCCTGCTGGAGGAGGAGTGGCGCGTCGCCATGCGCTCGCGCCACTACCTCACCACGCAGTGTCTCGACGCGCCGTGTGCATCCGGCTGGATGACGCTGTATGAGTATGGCACGGACATCAACTTCTTGAACACTACGAGTCTGACGCGGTGAGTTCTTTGAAAGGCCTGTAATACGTCTCTATTCTAACACTACTGCTACGAGTACAGTAGCGCGTTTGATCAGTTGCTCTGTAGATTCTCCTGCTTCTACTACATGCCGCCGCCGTCATCAAGAGGGCGCCCACCCAAGCTGCGCTACTTACACCAAGTGCTGGGTCTCGTTCTTACCTTCTACGTCGGGTCGATGGAGCAGAGCTCCCTATGCATCACCTTTGGGGTCCCGCCCAGCACACTCTCTAGAACGCTGCGCAAAGCCGAAGCGTTAGCGCGGGCGCTGAACGGCTACGCACCTGCACGTATCTCGTGGCCCTCCCCCTCGCGACAGGTAGAATTGGCGCGCATGGTCAACAAGCGTGAGCCTTTGCTCACCCACACGTTCGGGTTTATAGATGGTAAAAACCTTCGTGTACGTACGCATGCTCTTGAACTTGCCTTTTACTTTGTATATCCATTAACTCTAAATGCTATTACAATGCGTTGTACAGGTGCAAGAGCCTTCTAACGCAGACCTACAGAACGCCATGTACAATGGCTGGTTGCACTCGGTCTTCGTGACAGGTACGATCTGCTTTGCTGCCGATGGCTGCATTATCTGGTCTCGCCACAACTGTCCGGGGTCGTGGAACGACTCGGACACGTCCGTGGAGTTCCGCGGCAAGCTGACGAACCCCCAGTACTGCCCCGATTATCGTATGAACGTAGTGTCCGATTCAGCCTTCCCGTGCTCCACGGCCATGACGGGACGAATTCTCACCCCTTTGAAGGACGGAGATATCGAGAAAATTGAGCCTTCCCTGCGCGCCACCGCACGCACCCTACACAATGCTATCACTTCCATCCGCCAGGCTGCAGAATGGGGAATGGGTAGCGTGCAAAAGGTCTACAGCAGACTTAATTTGCCGCTGCCCTTCGATCCGAACCTACGAGGCATGCGCATCGGCAACCTATTCCGGCTTGCGAACTACAGAGTTCGCACAGTCGGGATTTCAGAGATCAAGACCACGTTCTCCGGCGCGATGGACATGCCCGAGCAACTAGCGCTGTAGGGTGTGAATGGAGTGCTTTGCATCTTCGTCCGTAGCTTTCCCATACAACGTAATAGCACCTTCGTTCGTGCAGCATGCACGTTAACAGCTACAATCGACAACTACATGTTGCTAAGTCTTTGAGCGAAATCTAAGTACATGGCCGAAGTTTCTTGCTGCTCACTAGTAAGGGCTGCACTGAAAATGATACGCTACTAAATGCACTTCCTCCCTTTCGACCGTCTTGATGTCTTCGCCGCGCTTGAGCAGGTTTTGCTCAGTCCTTCTTCGTTTTGCTCAGTCCTTCTTCGTGAGAGCGCCCAGGATGAGTAGGAGCTCTTGAGTGCGCGCCCGTGCGTCTTCCTTGTCACGACGGGCGCGCTCTTCCGCTTCTTGTTTCTCCTGACGACGACGCTCTTCCACCTCCAGTCTCTCGTGACGGCTGCGCTCCTCTGCTTCCGCCTTGTCGGCAAGGTAGCGGGCTTCGCGAGCAGCAAGCTCGTCGCGGCGACGCTGCTCTTCTTCAGCGCGGCGTTGCTCAGCCTTGCGCTCACTCTCCTCGCGCATTAGCAGCAGCATCTCAAACATGGAGCCGCCCATGTTGCTGGCGCTGCTCTCCAAGTCGGTCAGACGCTTCTTGAGCTCGGCGGTCGCCCTGGCAGCCTTCACGCGCTTCACCTTGGCGAAGCTAGCCTCCGAGAGCTCCTCGTCGTTCTCGAGGGCACGCTTGCGCCCCACGGTGTCACGGAAGTCAGCCAGGTCGATACCTCCGAGTCGGTTTGAGGAAGTCGCGTAGCCTTTCGACTTGGACTCCTTCTTGCTCGCCGCGCGCCCTTTAGTGCCTTGCTGCGACGCAGCCTTAGCCTTAGCAGCGCTGGCTGCTGTCGTCGATGCGCCAGCGGCAGCCGTGGCAGCAGCAGCGGTGGGCCCTTGCCCGACCTTCTTTGCTGAGCTTGAGCGCAACTTGCGCTGCGTCGACTGCGCTGACGGCGGAGGAGGGCGCGGCGTCGCGAATGCCTCCAGCCCCTCGCAGACACCGGCGTCGAGCAGCTCCGACAGGTCCGCGTTGCCCACGCTGTCACCGGCCGACGTCGGCGTCTCGCCGGAGTGCATCGAGTCGTTTGTGGGGGTGCCCCCGCCCGTGTCAGCGTCGGCGTCTTCGCGCGTGTTGTCCCCGAGCCCCTCCTCGCCCTCGAAGTCGAACGAGAAGTCCTGCTCATACTCCTCCTCTTCTTGGTCGACGTCTGCACCGTCGTCCATGTCGACGACGCTGGCCTTGTCGTCGATAGCTTGCTTAAGCTGCTTCGCCAGCTGCACATGTGGTGGGATCTCGGCCACGCCCGTAGGTTTGCGCGCACTGTAGAGCACCTTGAACTTTCGACGGAGGCTCTCGTGGTCGCGCTCGGCGACACCACGGCCTCGGTTCGCATTGTAGGAGTTTGCGAGTCGCTCCCATTCGTCCTTGCCAAGCGGGAGGTAGTGTTCGACAAGCGCCAGGAGGCGGCGCACTTCCGACAACTTGTAGTTAGTGCTCCCACTCAACTTCGGCATCTAGAACCAAAGCAAATACATGAGGTTGTGAGTACATGTAGTTGCCGAGGTGACGCGACGGCAGATTTTATGAAGAGAGCAGCGTACCGGAAAGGTGGTAGGAGGAGGTGAGCGGGGTCGCGTGGGGGTGTCGACTTGAGCGAGGCTTGGAAAAACCAATAATCAGAGCGACAGGAGCTTGGTTTTCTCTCCGTCGCCGGAGGAGGCTCCAGCAAGGCAAACACAGCACTGCTACTTGAAGTTGGCGCGTACTGCGTTGACGCGTGCAGCTACTCGCAGGTCTAGTTGGCGCGCAAACTGGGTTGATACAAAGATTAACATAGAGGCACATAGTAGCTCACAGCGTTCATTTTGGCGCCAAGTGCACGGCGAACTCTGCTGGCACGTCAACAGCAAAGGCAAGGTACAAGGGATAGATGCACGTCAACGCAGTTAGATTCAACAGCGAACCAGATTTGAATACAATGTCCTTACCAATTGCTGCAAATCTCCCACTACTTCTTCTCGACTTCAACCACACCTCGACCTCGCAGCGACGCCTACGGGTCTTGCTCGTCTTGGATGTCGCGGTGGCGGCAGTTTGTGTGGCCACAGCGGCACACGAACCAAAGATCCGGTCCGTAGTCCACGGTAATCTCGTCGCCCTCGTAGATGGCGTGCGTGGTGGCCACCACGACCGTGGTCCGGCGTCCATTCGCAACCTCCAAGAAGCGTGCCACAGGCACGCAGGAGTGGTTGACGAATCGCATGAGTCCTCCCATCTGCTGGGCGTTGACGGCTACTCGGATGGGGTGGCTTGGTGTCTCGGGTCGCTGCGTCATGACCAGCCGATAACCTTCGTTCCGTGGGCGAGCAGCGTGAGAGGCGCTCACGTGCTCAATCTCTCCCAGGTATTCCCCCAAAATGACGCCCGCAGCGATGAACTCCTGGGCCACCACGGCCAATTGTCTGGTCACCACGTTCCTCGCCAGGGCAACCTTGGTCGACTCGACCAAGCCATTCCCACAGTTACCGCTGTAGGGGCAACAGTTCACGTTGCAATAGAGCTGCATGAGGGAGTTACGGCAGCGCCCAACTCGGCACGGGTCCTCGCAGTCGCACCAGCCGAAGTGCGGGACCGCAGGGAAGATTACCCCCGTGGGGTTGAACTGCGTCCGAAGATGGGCAATGGAGAATGGCCAGCGAGCAGGAGCAAAGCGGCCTTGGTGATGAACACCACGAGCGCGTGCTGGGCGCGCAGGAACCAGAGCGACCGACCCACCGGCTGGGCGCATGGCACCATTCGGCGATACCGTCGGCGATGCCGCTTCGTGACGCCGCTCGCGACGTCGATACGGTCCAGCGGCCTCTCGTCGCCGGCCGCGCGAGCTATGGCGCTCACGGAGCGGCCGTCGCTCTGGCGGCGAAGTAGATCGTGGGTGTGGGGATGGCGGACCTTCCAGCAGAACCGGCGACGACGTTGTCGGGCTTCTCGGATTCCTCGTGGCCGGCGGGGTTGCAGGTGTGGCGGGATCCGTCTCGGGCGCCGTGGCCGCCGAGACGCCAGTCGTCGTCGGCACATGATCAGTCATGCGCGGTGTGGCAACCGTGGCGCCAGCCGTCGAAGCCTTCGTCGGGGGATTGGACACCTCCTTCGGGACGCGGAGCCCGTGCTGCGGCGACATCCACGGTGGCGTCGTGGTCCCCGTGGAGCTGGTGCTCCCGGGGGAGGAAGACTTGGCGCTCTCGGCTGGCGCTTGGGTGCCGCTTCGCTGCACATTTGGCGGCACGTTCTCGTCTTCACTCGACGAGTCCAGGATGCAGCGTGTGCTCCAGTGCACGGCGGAGTGTACGAGGCGAACCATGATCGCTGCGAGTATTAGTAAAACATGTTAGCATAGTTTCGACCAAGCCGCTACTCGTATCAGGCAGCTTACCTGGTGTCTCTTTGATGCTGCCGCGCTTCCAGGCGCTTGTCACTTGGCCGCGATTTTTCGAAAGTGAGAGGTTGAAGCTGGAGGCGCACGAGATGAGTTATGTCGCCGATATGCCTGCAGAGTGATGGTCAACATAATCCATACAAATTTCAATATTATTTTTTATGATGGCTACACGACATAAGTCTAGGGGTAGGGCTGTTTATTGAGACCATTTTTACGTCTCACGAGATGTATGCTCCGTTTATGACCTGTCATATCTGCTGCATCTATGTCGGGTGATTTCTCTATTTTTGGTAGGCACCCAGTGGACGCCTACCAGATATGCATTAACTCTCTCCATAAGTAGATTTAAGAAAACTTATCTTTATCAGACGTAAATACCGTCTCAATAAACGAAGGGTCACTTCACCCCCTCATTGTGCAACTGCATACATTTATCTTGGATAAAGTATTGGCCACCCTTTTATAGCAACTTGGTGTCATAAAGCTCGACCTCTCACATATATCGACCTCTGCACAATTTATATTTAGAGACGAATTTAGAGAAACACTTTATGTCGACGAAATGTCAATTCTGGTAGGCGTCCAGTGCTCGCCCCGAGTGCTCCCGGCGTTAACCGCAATAAAATAAAATAAAAAAAATACTTACGACAAGAGGAGACTCTCAACCGTTCAGTCGGCTGCACTTGTTGGTTCGTGGTCTAAGCCTTTGCGTCTCAAGGTGTCTTCGACCAATTCAATTCGTACACGTGGGAGAAAATCAAGATACAAAAAGGTGTCGAAGCTGATTAAAATGTCGCGATCACGATCGGGTGTCGTCGCCCCAGGGATATTCGCTTTTAGCACCCTCTCTCTAAAACTTTAAGGGTTTATGTGTAGACGTTGTATTCGAGATACTAGACCACGAAGGCCACCGGACAACGTATGAATTAGGCTCAGCCTACAGAATTTTCAGTTATCGCTTGACATGAAAAGAGGCTTTCTCTCTGACCCCCCCTGAGTCTTGTGATATCGTGCCAATATCGAGAAGATATTGGCGACATACTGCAGTTAGGCCCGACAGGCTAGGTAACTTACATGCCATCAGCGATGGCGTGGGATCTGCCTGCATGAACATTATGACAGTGTGGAAGATGTTTTCCCGCGGTTTGTGTGGCACAGGTTGAACGTAAAATATGGTAGCAACAAGTCTTCGTTTGGCTTCACATACCACGGTGCAACGCGGCGATATCGTTGTTGTCCTGGTCGAATGAATGACGCAAATTCCACGCTGCGATTTCATCTGGAGTAAAGTTTTGGCGGGTATGAATAGGGTAGAGCTTTCGTCGATAGATAACCAATCGACCGTCATAAAGAATTCAGTGTCGCTGAATTAAAAGAATATGCTACCATTTCATATCCCCACCGCGCGGATACTTTTTTCTACCGAGTAATTTTAATGCGCTCGACGGCTATAGCTATGGTATGCGAGCTAACGTATAATACCGAATAGTACACGGTGGTCTAATGTTATAAACCACCCTTCCGGGCATGGGAGGGTGTTATACATGATAGGCGTTCTATTAAGACCGCGTTATATTTTATCCTGGTAGTGCAACGGGGTACACGTTGTACGGACAGCCCAATAGGGATTAATTCGGAATATGTGGACCACCCAACTCGTAATTAGGGGCTCAATACAAATTTGAAGTATAGGGCACTTATAATTTCACGATTAAGGATGTAAAGGAAGAGGTTTGTTTGATACAAAGGGTCGTCAATATAACATTATACAGGTAGCAATGATGTTCAAGCTAGCAGGCTGCATTGATCGATTCGTGCTGGGGGACGAACGAAGCCACTTGCATGCATTTTTAGGGAAATTTGGGGCGTCGTCATGAATAATGAAGCGTCAAGCCGGAATAACGTCGGTGCATTTGCGAGAAGGGCAGGAGCATCGCCACCGAGTCAAGCATCATGACAAGCCTTTTAGTTATACAAATAAGACCCGAAACTAAGTGATTGCTCACACACGCGAGAGCGGGGGCGATGAATAGCAGCCACCCGAGGCCCCGTCATCGCTGTTCCTGTCGTCTACATCTGTGGTAGCTCCTCGGCCGCCACCTTGAGGAAGCTGATTCGCGGGGGCAGCGTGACCAACTACACCGTTCACCCTAATTAGTCGTGTGACCTAAATAGTCGTGCACCTTTGATAATCATCCCACCGGTTTTGAAAAAGATTTTCATTCTCACCTAAAATCGAGAAAAGAGACCGGATTTGTGTAGATCTCGGCAAGACGAATCGCGCTGTACATTTAGTTTTTGGTAGATTAGACTCGTTCTCTTAGAAACTGAAATTCAAAATAGGGTGAGCTACTCTTCAGGTCGTACACGCTAAATAGTCATGGCACGACTAATTAGGGTGAACGGTGTACCGCGCCACCACGATCAGCTGCACTTTGAGAAGCCCGCCGACGTTGCGCACGCTGTCCCCGTCGACTGCGCCGCGATATATCTAACAAAACAAGATGGTAAACCGAGCTGTAGTCACTACCCAGATGCGGGGTTGGCAAGCTCTGCAACCACGGCAGCGAAGTATATCCCTTAAAAGGGTGGGGGGCTGCCGCAGTGTCAGAGCTCATCAAGAGAGCAAATTGGGTAGTGAGAGGGAAATGTACTCTGCGGATAAGTTGATGAAAGGGGGTCTGCGCAGTTCTATCGACTTTCTGCAGATATTCTAGTTCTACTGATTGACACTGTGTGACCACCACCCCCCCCCACACCCCCACACCACGCTGCAACTTTTCTTTCAGCTTTGGTTTCTGGATATTGCTGTTTGATGTACTCTCCCTATACGGTACGGTGTGCTTGCTCGGTGCTGCATTTTACAGGAAGCTTTCTATATCGAGGTACTGATAGATTAAACTTGGCGGGTGGAATGTTGCTATCAGATACGTGCGCCGTGATATGTGTGAGTAGTACTGGTTGTTGCTGCTTTAATGATCGTTTTGAATGGCTGATGAACTGACCCAGTACGCTTGTGATTTATAACTGTGATGGATTATCAAAGGCACGAAATCGAGCATCGATGTACTTTCGAAAAAGAAACGAAGTCCGTGCGACTCTCCAGGTACGTGCTTTTTTTTATAACCACGAGCTGCTTTTAAGCAGCTCGTGGTTAGTGGTAACAAATACCTTCCGCCTTAAGTTTTAATCAATTCTTGTAACCTGACAAAGACAGTGTGCTTCGTCGCGCTGACGCTTCAAGGCAAAGTCTTTAGTATCCTGGTCGTCGTCAGTATTCTGGTACGCTAGTAGTTTTATTTCCGGATAAGGTATTTAGATTGCAAACGTTGCCTTCATAATTGGCCTAAAAGCAAAGTCCATACAGCGCTACCAGCCCAATCTCTCTAGTCCAAATACCAGTGGTCCTTAGCAGATAGCCATAGCTAAATAGAAACTAATTTTCGTTCAACGAACGCCACAAGCAGCTTATCTATATCAACACATGTGCCAGTGCAGCGACGTCTCATGCTGTTCAGATTTGGGGCTCAAATACATAATTCATCAGAGTTGTGGTAAAGTGCCTTTCTATTTGAGCTTAATTCACTGACCTATAGAAACCTGATATGTAGTGAGACTTGTCTGTATGTCGACCGTCTTTGAGTTTTTTTTTTTGTTGTTGTTTATGCTGCTGGGGTGTGGAGTCTACAATCGTTTTCCTTGTCATGGAGTTGGGGATCAAGGCTCCTCCGGTGCTGTGAGTATCGTAGATGATCGTAGTGCTTGTTTTTGCCATCAACTTAGACGCTCGGAGCGCAGTTCCAGCAGGTGTGCCCCACTGTACTGAGAAAATAGCGCCCAAGTCCTTGGCGAGTGCGGCTGCTGGACCTGTTTCTTGATTGTTGGTCTTAAGTTGTTGGAACTGTCTGCACTTGTAGTTTCTTGTCGAGGCCTAATTCCTCAAAGTTGTCCTAGTGAACTTAAAAAAAACTGTCATGGCCGCCCACTATACTAACGTCTAAATCGACAGGGATCAAGGATTTCTGCCGCGCGTGTGTGTCTAACTTGCTCCGTGCGCTTCTGCGCGTCACACAGTATGGGCAAATTAGAGTAGGAATCACAGTACTAGAGCATCTACCGTTGGAGACTATAGCATCTATCATAGCGTTGGAAATGTTCTTAAGGATGTATAGATGCATATGTCATGCATTCTAGAGTTGAAGCCTTGTGCTTGGCGGCTCGAATGACAGATGATTGTCTACTCCAGTAATTTCACAGGCAATACTGGTACGCGATTCTACAGCCCGAATAATGCTGCAGCTGCTGCCGTCCGCTTATTAATGAGCGACGGCGTTCTATTCGAGGGCGTTCTGTTGTATTGGTTATAGAGCGCCCCAGAGGAGGGCGTTCAATTCACAGGGTGTTCAAATACTTTACCGCGTACTATTAGGTATTATACGTTAATTTCGAAAAGACTAGTACATGTATTCGATAGCCCCTACAAATTTCTCACAGTTGAAAGAAAAAAAGATTTTCACCTCGCACGCGCACCGATGTTGAATATAAGTTATGATAGTACCGTCGAGGGACATCGAATATGCATGAGCGGGACAAATTAAATGGATATGCGGGACAGATTTTATCCATCCCTAGGATTGGTACATGTATTCCGATCTGTTTGAGTCTATCCCTTCATCTTTTTTTCTCTCCTCGCCAGTCACGCTTCATCGATCGACCAGCAAGACCCCACGCTGTAAATGTACAGTACACTGCTTCGTAGCGAAGATACCAATACAGGGAACAACATTATGACAAAATGAACGAAAGTTGGTGGTGCAGCTTATTTCAGAGTTAGTTTTGTTGTTTTCACAACCCTTTTCTGTTGGTCCACAGTGATTGACCTTGAGCTTAACACCTTAGCACGCGGAACTACTGTAGCGTTGCATGTTGCTTGTTTCTTGCTTCTTCACCTAGCCGATGGCGACAATTGGTACATGTACGCAACGCGTAAGAACTGCGGTACCGACATTCGAGCATTGTAAGAGCTTGAGGCATATCTGCCGACATCTCCGTACCTACTACACTACATGTAAAAAAAAATACTAGTACATGATAAGGATATACAGTATTGCAGATGGACGAGCACCGCGTCAAACTTGCAGTCCTATAATACTAGGATAATTGCTCTGCTGTGATGCCACGAACAGGGATACTGCTCCGAAATGGCAAGGTCGATCTGTACAAACAGCAATACAGTCGTGTTGACGCTAATTTCCAAACGCAATCCGAACACGGCGTTCGCATTTGCCTGACGAGCTTCAGTGGAAACAGGTGCGCAGCCTGCTGTCGGTGGTCGCGCCAGACTTGGCTGGGAACTGTGCAATGCTCGGGAAATTCGTGCCAGAGAGCATATGACAAATTAATAATCGCCGATTAACGCGCTCGTCGCATCGTTGCTGCGATAGACGCGGCTCCACGATCCTGAGCTCGACCCGCTGGAACGCATTTTCCAGTCTGGTGGCCGCACCCTTGCCGTAGACATTTGGACTGAAAGCCACAGATGGCGATGGTCAAACTTCGCAGTCTCGCAGCGAAAACGGCTCTTCCATTGGGAAGCGAAGTGGTCGAATGGCATGAACTAGACCGTGCATTGATCACTTCTGCATTTGCCGTCTAGCACTCAAGTCTCCAACAACTCGAGAACCAGACGAACGATGGTTACGATCTCTAGTACCAGTCGCGCGATCTTCGCTCTGTGCTCCCTCATCGCCGCGCACGGCGGCTTTGCTTCGGCCTTTGCGACCGCGGGTGAAATCGGCGTGTGCCTCGACAAGGCCGGCATCGAGAACTCGGTGCCCACGACGTCGACCTGGAAGGCCGACACGGAGGCGTGGAACTCGCGCGTGAGCCCCGTGCCGTCGGCCATTGCCTTCCCCAAGAACGAGGAGGAGGTGTCGGCCGCGCTTAAGTGCGCCGCCGATGCCGGCGTGAAGGTGACGACGCTGGGCGGCAACCGCTCGTTCTCGAGCATGGGCTTCGGCCGCAACGACGGTGCCCTCATCATGAACCTCAAGCACCTGAAGCACATGGAGTACGACGCGTCCACTGGCCTCCTGTCGTACGGCGGCCCCGTCATGATTTCGGAGGCCGCCAACTACATGTGGAGCAAGGCCAAGCGCACGCTCCCGCACGGCCGTTGCCCCGACGTCGGCATGACCGGTGTGGCCGCGTCTGGCTTTGGCACCCTCTCGCGCGCCAGCGGCACGGTGCTGGACAACATCGAGTCTGTGCGTGTGGCCCTTGCTAACGGTTCCATTGTGGATGCGGACGCCAAGCAGAACTCGGACCTGTTCTGGGGCGTGCGCGGCGCCGCCAGCTCCATGGGCGTGGTGCTGGACTTCAAGATCAAGACGTTCGACCCTCCTTCTCAGCGCGTGACGAACTACACGATCGAGTTCAACTCGAGCGCCAACCCGACGCAGCAGGACAACGTCGACGCGCTCGTTGGCACGCAGACGTGGGCTCTGAGCAAGGATAACAGCGACCTGCTGTCCATCCGTTTCGGTATCAACGTGAAGTCGAAGCTGCAGGGTTTCTTCTACGGCTCGACCGCGGAAGCCAAGACGGTGTTTGATTCGCTCATGAAGAACCTGCCGCCGTCGATGGTGCTCAAGACGAACGAGTACGACTTCTGGGCGTCCGAGGCCATCTCCACCCCCGGCCTCGTGGAGCAGTCGCTCACCCCTCGCCGCTACTTCTACATCGCATCGGTCACGATCCCCCGCTCGAAGCCGCTCACCAACGCTACAGCCTGGGAGCTGTTCTCCAACACGGCGTTCGCTCCTAAGCTTGTGGATGCCTCGGCCTCTGGCTTCGTGGACGTCTGGGGCGGCAGGTACGCCGAGGGCGTCAAGGCCGGCGACTCCGCCTGGAAGCACGACAACAACCTGCACCTGGTCCGTTGGGACATGCGCTCGTCGGCCTTCAACGTTTCGTTCGCTGACAGCACGATGACGACCATGCGCAACGGCTTCTACAAGTTCGTGGACGCCTACAAGGCTTCGGGCGGTGTGCCCGGTGGCTTCACGACGTACCGTGACGAGAAGTGGACGGTGGAGGAGATGGCCGAGTACCTGTACGGCGGCGGCAACTTCGCCAAGCTGCAGAAGATCAAGACGGCGTACGACCCGAACGAGATGTTCAACACGGACCCGCAGGCCATCCCTGCTCTGGCTTAGACGACGTTCTTGTAGATCCAAAACATCGACAAATCGATTGAGGAGATCCGCCAATTTACATTATGCATGTGGAGTTAGCTGTGAAGGTTGAAAATGAATAGGAGCCACCGCTCGTATTGTGAACCGTTCCAGACGTCTGTAGTACATGTATAAGGCTTCTATGGGTCAGTGAATTAAGCTCAAATAGAAGGCTGAGTAGATGACAAAAAGCAGCTTATATCCAGATTTTCCTTTCTCAAACCCGGGGATATTCCAACAACTAAAGATCTCTATTGTGATACAAGCCGAGCGCAGCCCCGCAAGCGGGGCTCTCTAAACAGGTTTTTTGCCGAGCGCGTGGGACCGCCCGCCTCGCTCCACTCGGCGGGGGAATTTGCCAAATACTTCATCTGTTTATTGTGCTTGTTTCAAAATCTAAACCTAAAATATGCATCTCAGACTACAACTAAACGTTCTCGCTGACGCGATCGCGAGCGAAACTCGTAGTTCGGGTGACTGTAATGCCCTCAAAGTAAGACTGCACGTATCCAAAAACCTAAACATTTTGTACAGATATAACATCTTTCCTTGTTGGGATTTGGAGCAAGGAAAATCTGGATAAAAGCCGGATAGATTACGGATAAAATACCAGAGGACAACGCGACACTTCGGGGAATATGTTTTTGGACCAAGTAATTGCTGTTCCAAAACCGCGACTTAGTCCAGGAACTAAGATTATCTAAAATCAAAATCTTAGGAAGTTCCTTGAGTAAGCTGGTTTCCCTTCGATGCACGAACGAAAATTGTTTTCTCTAGCTTACTCTAAAATAACACAAGGTCATTATATATTGTACTACGAGCGGAGCATCACGGTCGCTGCACTCATGTTGCTTTAGGGGCCGACCCCCAAAACTATGATGATCACAGAGTTTTGGACGACATCCCCACTCGAGGAATTTGAGTACTTCATTTTCACATTCCCCCATTTTCTTGGCTATTTTGCAAACATACGATTAACGTAGACTGGCACCTGACCTGTGTGGTTCGAATGCCGGCACACTTGAATTTTACTAAAGTGTAATAGCAGAATGTGCACTGCACACTGGCACAACGAAAAGTGAGTGAGGGGTTAACGACATGGTTTCGATGTTTCAATTTCGTCTGTTTATTTATCAGTGTGAAAATACGAGCGAGTATTACTGTAAGCTTTCGTGATCCATTACGAAGTAGGTGTCATCTGCATACAGCCGCAATGGCCAATGTTGCTGTCGCGACTGTGGCATGCATGACTGTTAAGAACTGTTAGTCTGCACGCGTAGGTAGATAACCTCATACTCATGCACGCTGAGCACAATAAGGAAAAATATGAGACCGCGTCAAACGAAAAGGTGCTTACGAACCTAAGTACGAATCGCGATTTAACCGCATCAATCGAAAGCGGCGTGTCTTGTGCTTCTTTTAAGCTATCGAACACTCCAAAGTATTGAGAACTCGTGGAGTAACATAGGTCTGAAAAAAATTATCTCCATTTTTGGACCCCCGAAATCCCTGATGTTATTTGGGGCGTGTGACCTCAATGTTTTTCGATTTCGACTCATTGTATATGATCGGAAAGCTCATGATAAAAGCAGTCGAATAAGAGTGTTTTTACGTATTTTACGAGTAGTTTTCACTTTCAAATTTTTGATGTCCGGCTATGTCCGACATTTGATTGGTCAACTTCAAACGCGATTATATCGAAAACTCCAAATGGTGGCTTTGCGTCTTTTCGTTTGACGCGGTCTCATATATACTTCACGATGACGAGCTCAAAATAATGTAGTTGAGCCCGCTATCGTACCATCAGACAAATGCAAGTAGGGTATCAAGGCAGAACTGTGACGCTCGAGAGCGGCCCAACAGGACTGCACCTGAGTGGGCTAATGCAATTCCTTAATCGAGCATATTTTCACGAGCAACGCAATGAATTAATTAAAACGCAGACTAGAAAGGAGAAAATAATTGGAGCCTCTAGCGTGCAAGAAGGACTTGGGAGAAGAACGAAAAGATAGCCATTGTTGTTAGCGAGAAGCAATGCCACGAACTCCGGCTCGTACAGCTTGAGCTCGTCATCCGCCCATAGCCTTCAATGCAATCTAGAGGACTTGCTATCCCTGTTGCGTCCTTGTAGTTGCTGCTCGGCGGCGCGCGGTCATTCAGCATGCAAAACTTGTCGCTTGCGCTCTGCGAAGGGTCTGGCCAAGCGATCCCGAAGGCTGGAGCGTCGCGAAAGACCCACCCGCCAAAGCCGATCCCTGATGACTTACTTAAAGTATGCGACGACTCTTCGCGAGGAGCTCCAGGTGAGTGATTGTGAGTGATTGTCCCCCTTTCAAACCCTTCTCCCTCTGAAAGCAGATAGTTCGACGCCAATTGTCGCCTAATAGGGACCGTAGACCTAATGAGGGGCTAAATAACTCTTACCCTTATTAGGGCTGCAGACTTTTTACCAACCGGCCGCAGAGCTACCCTTTTTACGATGACATCAGGTTTGACAGGTAAATAGGTTTAATAAAGGGTCCTAAGAGGGTCCAAATAAGGGTAAAATGTCACGTTTAAGTCTATTTCTAATGTCCTCCATACTAACGGTCGAATTTGCCGTTTCATAACTTCGACCCTCTGGTTATATGGCATCTATAGATAGTGACGTCGGTTCAGCTCAGGATGATCCTTGCAGATACCACCTTCCGATAAACAACCAAATGTCGTTTAACCGAGGTATTTTTTATTTTTGGTCCCCGTGTGAGCGATTCTAAATTGTGACCCTAACCCATTCTCAGAATTAATGCAAAAAGTAAAGCGGAGTGTATATGAGAGACGTAAAAACTCCCTAAAAATCGGAGTCGCATTAATGAATTCCAGTACAATTAGTGTAAACTTTTTGATAACGTGATTTACCAATTCATGGACCTCCAGGAGGACCTCATGCGAAATCGTCGCTATTGTCATCAATATTTGAGTAATGCATACTTTACAAACAAGCTATCCATCCAATCAGAAGCCAGAGTGCTTAATTGTATAAGCCTTCCCGCCCTTTTTGAATCAATTTTGCACCAGGCAATCGGACCGTAATCTTTTTTTTTTTCTTTCCCTCTGACCAGTTGATGGACCCGCTCCTCCCTATACAAATTTCCATATAAAGCACAAGTCCAGACACTGCAGCGCCAACTGTAGCGCTTGGTAGGCGCCATCGCTTACCAGTTCAGCAGGAAGAAGTGAGTGGTGGGGCAAGCAATACACCGTTCACGCTATTTAGTCGAACCCTGACTAAATGAGGTGTACGATTTGGGGAAAAGTTGAAATTTCAAAATGTTCGAGTGACGTCAATATTCAATATATTAGCTATGATTGGCTTCGGCTCAACGAGATCTCTCCAAATCCGCTGTCTTTGTGATGTTTCATGGTTCTGGGGTAAACTTGGTTGTGCAGTGTGTCACGAAAAAGTACGGAAGCACGACTATTTGCGAACTACGACTACACCGTTCACCCTAATTAGTCGTGCCATGACTATTTAGCGTGTACGACCTGAAGAGTAGCTCACCCTATTTTGAATTTCAGTTTCTAAGAGAACGAGTCTAATCTACCAAAAACTAAATGTACAGCGCGATTCGTCTTGCCGAGATCTACACAAATCCGGTCTCTTTTCTCGATTTTAGGTGAGAATGAAAATCTTTTTCAAAACCGGTGGGATGATTATCAAAGGTGCACGACTATTTAGGTCACACGACTAATTAGGGTGAACGGTGTAAATAGCGTGAACGGTGTATGTGGTGTTGCATCGTAGCGCAGATAGTGACGCTAGAGACGACCCATGATGGGATTGACCCTTTATGGCGCTTCCAATCACTTATATCTCTATGTAGAAGCTTTTCGCTTCTGTCACAAATTACCTTTCAGTGAGGGGGGGGGGCGGATCTTACCTAGCTGAATGCAAGGAATTCCGGGTCCATGATCTGGTAAATAAAGAAGCGTACCAATCAAAGCCTATTTCCAAAAAATAGAAGGATATGACTGGGCAAAACACCGATTGGCTCATGATCTGGTAAAGTCCATGAATTGGTAAACCACGTTAGTTTTGATTTCACTCTTAGTTTTCTTAAAACTTTGTATCAATAGGTATTTGCATGAAGTGTGTCATCGGAGTTTGCTGCGCTTACTGTAGCATAATTCGAGCATCACGATGGTAAGACGACGCGGCTCGCGTCGAATGGACGAAAGCTGGCCCCGGCAGATGTACGAGAAGGAGAGCAAGTACGGATACCACCCAGAAACTGCAAAGAGTGGTACTGTTAAGGAGCCAATTAGAGGCCTTTATTTTGGCTTCGGGAAGATTATACGGTTTGCAGTTTCTGGGTGGTATTAATACTGTAAAATCTGTGATTGTGCCCCATGGGGTACTCCTTTAGTACCCCCTCCTAACATGGGGCACTATTAAAGGGGGGGCACTAATAAAGGTAATGGGGCACTAAGGACAGCTTTAGTGGATATTTTTCACCATAATTTTGATTATTCGCCGACAGTATACAAACGCCAAGTGTTAATTATATGAAATTATGGATTTGATCTGAAATTGTTCCTAAAAGCTCAAATTTTCGGATAAAGTTTAGGGGGTGGGGCACTAATAAAGGGTGTCGTTAGTCCCGAGGGACTACCCTCTACACCGTAGATCTAACAAAAACACCAAAAGTGTGCTCTCAGCACCGTAGTTCCACGGATTTGCACCACAGAACAACTATCCACACGGATTTGAAGGAGGCCATGTGGGTTTCGATGCAACAACAGCCTTGGTTTAGTGACAGTGACCAGCCGCGCTTCGCTTGGCTGGGCGCCCCTTCGGCGCCCCCGCGGTTCGCTTCGCTCGCGATTTATAGATTGTATGTTCTACCGAGAGCAGTGCTCGGCTCGCTGGAATGCTCGCCGCTGGGCCCGCCTCCGCAAATACCGCGCGGCCCTGCTTCGCGGGCACCCCGCGCGGGTTTGCTGCGGCTACGCCGCTCACCTCCGTTGATCGACCACTGACTGACTCAGCCCCGTCGCTCGAACCGGTGTTTTTGCTGGTTTTGCAGTGCTGACCGGCAAAACGGACGGTGTTTTTGGTATTTTCTCGTAAGTCCCCACTCCGATTCTAAATTTTTGGGGGGTGGGGTACTATTGAAGGGAGGGGGCACAATCACAGGTTTTACAGTACCGGTATGTCTATTGTGCTGGTTGCACGCATGCAACCATGTTTCCAGAGCATTGTATTATAATGGAAATAGCTGGTTGCTTGAATTGAAGCCCTCGTATCCAACTCACGTAACAACCGCACAAGCACTGCATGTATATCGGCCCTCACAAGACTTCCTTAGCTGGTGCGTGAGTTCCACTCGCAAAGTTAAGTAACCCAAACGACCATCAAACAGCAGTAACGCAACAACGGATCGCACGTAATCGCACCAGTGCTCCGCCATACCAGCTGTCATAAAATGTTGTCTATCATTTGCCTCAAGTCACTAACGCTATTCTTATTACAAGCCGAGCGGAGCCCCGCAAGCGGGGCTCTTTAAACAGGTTTAAGCCGAGCACGTGGGTCCGCCCGCCTCGCTTCGCTCGGCGGGGGAGTTAGCCAAATTCGTGATCTGTTGACTGTACTTGTTTCAAAATCTAAATCTAAAAATTGTATTCAATATCACTGACGACGACCATATTGGATTGATATTGGGGATATCCGTAGTGTAGTGACCCTCAAGCCTGTACATATTTGAGAACTACATACCTCGGACATGTATTTTTGCCGTTTGAACTCGAGGACGACATATATTAGCACTTCAAGTAGAAAGAAGTAAGATATTACCTTACCATCTCATCGAGTTGTATTGAAGTATGTCTGAAGCCCACACAGTATAGTGGATTTTGGCGAGGCCTAAAACTACGTAAGTCTCAGTTGTAACAAATTTCTAGTCATCGACGACTTTCTTATTATTAACAGTGTAAATCACGCTTATAACTTGAAGTAGTACAATTCAATAACCTTACAGCAAAACAAACAGAGGCCAATCTGGGTACATGAAATAGATCGTCGGGTACGTGCGGGTGCGGCCCGCTGGCCTAAAGCCCAAGTGCTCAATTTAAACGGGTGACTGACTGGTCGTCCATGGGCCTGTCTTGGAATGCTCGTGCCGTCGACCTCGGCATCACCATACATTAAGCTTGTTGGGCGGACCATAATATGCTCTCTAACGCCTACTCAAACGCTAAGTTGCTCGGCATGTGCATAATCGGTGGACGTATGTGTATTTCTACATTCATATGTATTGCAATTGAATAGAAATTTATCAAAAAGAAAACACATACTTTAATAAGAGCATTTTACAATAACATCGAACGCTCCAACGCTGGAAAAATTACAGTCTCGAACATCGTTTCGTAAACTCAAAAACGTCAGCACACCAAGAGCTAACAGTAGACACTTTTAAATGCTAACGCTGACCGAGGGTCGTGTAGCTGCAACCCGAAGCACGACCGCGCAGTACTCTCCTTAGCGAATCCAGCGCCGAGCAATTCAAGCAAACGACCAAATTACAGCAGGTTGAAGTTCCTATTGCCTTGCTTTTTTTTACGCTTTATGATGGTCATGAATGTCAATACTCAGGAATGCAGTAGAAGAAGCTCCTGGTTTGGCGACGCAGCAGACCTTTGTCTCAGCACCTCGACAGACTACTACATGTTTCCGCGTCACAACTGAGGTTCCTAACAGCAATACGATTAGGTAGAATCTTATTGTTGTTAAATTCCTATCGATAGGTACATTAATGTCACAGAAACTATTAGCCCCTGAAAACATTTCTACCTATAAAATATTCGGCATGGGAGGATCTACTGTGTTTGCTGAGCGGTCAAATTGGGACAGGGTCGGTCCCGTTAAATGCTTGCAGTTTCAGAACTGGAGTGATCCTAAAAATCCCTCGCAACTGTACTCATTTTTCAGGGCCTAGTATAATTTGTCTGGGCCAAATTAGAAGGGGAGAATGGTACCGATAAGTGCCTTTTTGTAGGCCAACAACAACTCTAGTCCCATCCTTAACTAAAATAAAGCAATTAACTTTAGAATAAGGGCAAAGCTATTTCTGTTTGGGTACACATGACCCTTTAGGGAGCCATAACTTCGGGTTTATAGTTCCTGATCGTAGCTCGTAGCCTACGATCAGTCTAGCTGATTCATAGGCATAAACAGAACAGAATGGTCGTTAACTCTGCGCTAGTGCTGTGGTTGATAGCAATACGCCATACTCATAATTTCAGTCTATCCGATAAAGGTATTACATTTTGTGGTTTAATTAAAGTCGCATCAAATATTATTAAATTTGGCCGGTAGTTAAATTGACTGGCTTCGATAAAGAACCTTTCGCTTTAACAGGCATCGCCTCAGCCAATGTACAACAGGCTCGAGAAGTCGATATATTTGTTTTGTCAATATTTGCACAATGCGTTCGAAGCTTGGGTAATGTGCTTGCATGCATCTAGAAAGCGTAACTACGAAGGCTGGCGCTCATACCACCTTCATCCTAAAACGATCTACTGCAAAATGTGCCATGTCGCAATGAATTCTACCTACTTTCGAGTACAAATTACCTGCTGCTCTGCTGCTGCATCGGTAACTCTCTCACTGCTTACGACGTGGGTTTATACTTCTACTAACGGCACTTTGAATTTTACCGCAATGAGAGAGCAGCTAAAGCGTGTGGGAACGCTACAGCTTGTCTACCGTGATTGCCCAAAATAGCTTACCGATAACTTACGATACCCTCTGTAATTTACGCTGAAAAGACATCTACATTTCTCAACAACTACTGCACCGAAGGATATCGAAGCACCACTAATACCTTTCTCTAAGTTAGTTCTTTCGAGCAATATAGGCTTTTTCGTTGCTGGCTCTGTTTCTATTAACCTAGTTTTGCGCTTTCTCGGGAAAACACCCTTTTGGGTGCATTGGCTGAGGCGACGCCTGTTAAGGTGCATTGCAGTGGTTAATCTATAGTTACGGACCGTTCAGACTGGAGAATTGCCACCCTTAAGTGGTCCATTAACACTATTGGGTACTAACATTCCTGACAATGTGCCTCCCCTCATAGCGTGACTCACTTTTCATAGTTACACAAATTGCCACAAAATGGTCAAAACTTGGTGTGGTGAGCCTTACGCCAAGCACTTTATTGAACGTCCCCGTTAGCCGCAGGTTTCTATTGCACGGGGGTGTGGGCGCGCAACCCCAGCACACCGTCTATTACGCTGTCTTTAGCCCCAGTCGCCCCTCTTGCTAGGACAAACGGTAGGACAAACCTGAATTTGACTTGATTTCAGTATGATGTACCACAAATTTTGTCCTGGACGGACCGCTAGGACAATAATTGTGGTACACTATACTGAAATCAAGTCAAATTCGTGTTTGTCCTACCATTTTTCGCGTTTTCCCTTGCAAAACGCCTGCTTGGGTTAGTGGTTATTGTTGAAGTGCGCTTTATTAGGGCAAGAGGGATAATAGAGACTTTTAGAATCCCGGGGTTTTAGTGAAAAACGGAATCCTAAAACACGTAGTGGGGTATCAACCTTTTTTCGTGTTACAACGCACGTGTTTTCGGCACCCACCGAACAGTATATAGTGAGCTGTCATACCGTTCACCGATTTTTAAAATCACGTAAAATAAATCTCAAGAAGTTAATCGTGTGAGGGCAAGTGCACGTTCACAGACAGACTTGTCGGTGGATGAAACGTGTTTATGGGTGAGCGCATGCGCTACATGCATCATATGTGCTTCAAAATGTACGTACGCAGCTTGATACGGAGTTTCACTGCGTCGTTTTGATAAACGGTACCCCTAAAATATTGATAGAAATTTGGGCAACAAAAGACGGTACCCATTTCTACGTTTTTTTGGCTGTGATTTCATTTATCGGTGCTTCTAAAAGCCTCTACTAATTTAAAACCCGGTTGCATAAATAATAGGTAAATCGTGTATACACTCGCAGCACATTCGAACTTGGCAGTCTGTGCAACTTCACAGACGCTAGTGCGACACTTTTGAGGCCGCTTCGGGAGGGGGGTTGTCCACCATACACAACATTCTATCGACACACAATGCTGTACCGCATCGCATATACCACAGAAATTCAAACTTTATGAAGTACGTCTCCTCTACGTAACTGTGGAAGGCCTCGTGTCCAATTGCTTTGCATTTTGTAGTCGGAAGGTACATGTATAACGACTGCCGACACAGCCTTTATGCCTCAAACTGTAGCTACCCCAATATTTAGTAATTACTCTAATTTTGTACTGCCAAAAACATTATACGAATTTGAGTGGACCAAATTATAACAACGGTACATGGTACCCAAAATCTCCCGCAAACACATGTGGTACACACAGGGGCCTCTATTATAGATACCTAGCACATCCCATTTTGATCCCGCCATACAAATGGTAGGATAAAACGTGCCATGAAGCTTCCCGTTCACTAAAAAAACGGGACACGGTGAGAGCCGATAAGGCCGTCTGAAATATATATGGTCGAATCAACTAAAAAAACATGCGCAGCATCCTTGACTCCCCTTATAGACAGCCCATGATCAAGCGGATACGAAAACCTTCTTCATTGACGAGTGGCGCAGAGACTTCGACTCGAAGTTGCAATTAGGAACGATGCCCTGTGTCAATCCTCCTACATGTACCCGCCAGCCATGCGTTTGGAAACCAACCTGCGATGGGGATGATTAAAAACAAATCTCCACGTCGAATCGCTGCTAAGAGAAACGCGGTTTCACGATCCGGACTCGGCCCGCTGGAACGCTGGAAGGACTGTCCGTCAGCAGGTGCTTGCAAAATGGCCATGGACATTCTGTACGATCTCACGACTGACGATGCTTACCGGGAGTGGAGCAATCTCTGTGAGAACGGGCAGTTTGAAGTGGAAGGGAGGCATTGGCCCGCCGGCGTGAACACCCGACTCAGCTGCGATCACTTCCGCATTTGCCCTCAAGCACTCAAGTCCCCACCAGCTCGACACAAGGCAAACCATGGTTGTTTCCGTCGCCAGCGCCAGCCGCGCGATCTTCGCCGTGTGCTCGCTCATCGCCGCCCAGGCTGTCGCGGTCCCCGCCGACATCGGCCCGTGCCTCGACAAGGCCGGCATCGAGAACTCGGTGCCCAAGACCACGACGTGGACGATGGACATCCAACCGTGGAACTCGCGCATTAACCCGCAGCCTGCGGCCGTTGCCTTCCCCAAGACGGAGGCTCAAGTGTCGGCCGCGCTCAAGTGCGCCGCCTCTGCCGGGGTGAAGGTGACGACGCTGGGTGGCAACCGCTCGTTCTCGAGCATGGGTTTCGGCCGCAATAACGACGCCCTCGTCATGAACCTCAAGTACCTGAAGCACCTCAAGTACGACGCGTCCACTGGTCTCCTGTCGTACGGTGGTCCCGTCATGATCTCGGAGACCGCCAAGTACATGTGGGGTTTCAAGCGCACGCTTCCCCACGGTCGTTGCCCCGATGTTGGTATGACCGGTGTGGCCGCCTCGGGCTTCGGCACCCTCTCGCGTGCCGCTGGTACAGTGCTCGACAACATTGAGGCCGTCCGTGTGGCCCTTGCCAACGGCTCCATTGTGGACGCCAGCGCCAAGCAGAACGCCGACCTGTTCTGGGGCGTACGCGGTGCCGCCAGCTCCATGGGCGTGGTGCTGGACTTCAAGATCAAGACGATGGCGCCTCCGTCTCAGACCGTGACGAACTACACCATTGCCTTCAACAAGAGTGCCAAGCCGACCCAGCAGGACAACGTTGACGCCTTCATCGGCACGCAGAAGTGGGCTCTGAGCGCGGACAACAACGACCTGCTGTCCATCCGCTTCAGCCTTAAGACCAAGTCCACGCTCCAGGGTTTCTTCTACGGCTCGTCCACTCAGGCCAAGACCGTGCTGGGATCTCTCATGAAGAATCTTCCGCCTTCGATGGTGCTCACCACTACCGAGGAGGACTTCTGGACGTCCGAGGCATACTCGACCCCCGGCCTCATCGAGCAGACCATGTCTCCTCGCCGCTACTTCTACATCGCATCGGTCACGATTCCCAGCACTACCCCGCTCACTAACGCTACCGCTTGGGAGCTCTTCTCCAGCACCGCTTACGCCCCCGCCCTCCCGGACGCTACGGCCTCCGGTTTCGTGGACATCTGGGGCGGCAAGTACGCCAAGGGCGTCAAGGCTGACGCGTCGGCCTGGAAGCACGACAACCGCCTGCACCTCATCCGTTGGGACATTCGTACGCCGACCTTCGACGTCAAGTTCGCCGACAGCACGATCACTACCATGCGCAGCAAGTTCTACAAGTTCGTGGACGCCTATAAGGCTTCGGGCGGCGTGCCCGGTGGCTTCACGACGTACCGTGACGAGCGCTGGACGATCAAGGAGATGGCCGAGTACCTGTACGGCGGTGGCAACTTCGCCAAGCTGCAGCAGATCAAGACCAAGTACGACCCGAAGGAGATGTTCAACACGGACCCACAGGCCATCCCCGCTCTGGCTTAATCGTCCAGATAGATCCCAAAACGTAAAGACGTTTCTGCCGAGAACGTCGCGTCAACTTACAGTTTAAATGTGTAGTGAGCCCCGGAACCCTTTAACAAATAAAGAGGAGCCACTCTTGTGCTCGCATTGTGACCACTGCAGTACTTATTGTCAAAATGTATAATATCATTAGCAAGTGTAAGATATGCTGGCTCGAAGCCGTGCATGTAACATATGTGTTTAAGTATCCATCATATATTGACATATTATGAAAGTAAACTTAATAGGTAGTCTGAATAATTACCTAGTCGGTCTCTGTCAATGAAGAAGCATCAATCGCATCATCAAGTTTCTTTCATTTCCAGTTCTCAACCAGCAGCACGAAGGTAAGAATAGACGTCTGCTTGGGAGGGGCACTGCTGCAACTTATAACTTGCTTGTATTTGGTTATTAACAGCGCGGTGGCAAGAAAACAAATGTATTATCGTGAGTGTGTTATTGCACCTGAAGGTCGGTAGTTGTGGATGCTCATAATATAAAAGCAAAGGGCTGGCGACTGGTGCGCCGCAAGTGCGGCGCGCCTAAGTCGTGTCCGCTGTGCGTTTATCCACGCCTTGAACAAACCAAACCAAACCAAATGGTTCCGAGAATGAACCCAACCAAGTAACCGTTTGAACCAAGGTTCGTTGCGGCTACTTGATTCTGCGCCATTTTCAAACTAAAATGGACGGTTCGTCCGAACAACCCGACTGGTTTCAATCAAACCGATCCTATTGGCTGAAATCCCCTCGATCAAAATTTTCGATTTATGCGGCTTTCTTTATATGAGCTCGGTCCAGACATTATTCCATAATTTGCTTGGTAGTGGCTACCTTAAACGACGGGTGATTCTTCGAGTTCTAGCCAATAAAAATACCCGGAATTTCAAACCTTTCGCGTCGTAACTCCAAACCGAACCACTCAAACCGTTTGATCGGTTTCAAAGAACCAGTATACTGAGAGTTTCAGCTTCGAAATAGGCATTTTTCCATGAAACGTTCGAACCAAACCAAACCATTTGGTTTGGTTTGTGAATTCAGCAGCAGCTGGTCTGGAGTACTAATAGTAACCCTTCGGGGAGACTGTATTCGTACTTAACCGAGTAATCCTGGAGTTTGTATGGCCTCGGGCGATTGGTCGCGCGATTGGGCTAACCCGAGGAAATTTTGAGTAGAACCCATAATATTGTGAGTTCTACTCTAATTTTCCAAGCAGGGCGGATTGAATCGATCGGGGCAAACCGCCGGCGAATCAGCCAGAAGCACTTGGGTTGACTATGGCCGGCCCGTCTATGAATTATGAGTCCCTACTAAGTACGGATTGGGCGGCCCCAATTGGCAATTATGGCCGGAATTCACAATATCTGTTTTGTTTTATATTTGCGATCTCAGCCCCCGCGAAGCCCTAGTAACAACTTCAACACACTATGTAACAGCCTTCCCAAATTTCGGGAAGGCTATTAGATGGTATTTGGCGAAAAGCGCCTCTGGTCATCAATCAAGCGACTGACGCACGGGCTCAATGATGCTGTCGGCCAGGTTCGTCTCTCGGCGCGTGTGGGCGCCGTCAAGCGTGGCCTCGTTCGCCAGCAAGCGGCGCTCCTGCAGCAATGGAGGTGGTGGCGGTAACACGTCGCTGTCCTCCGGGGGCCAGAAGCAGCGCCAGCAGCTCAACCGCCTGCGGGCCACACTGGCCACCGAGACGCTGCAGCACATGCCGCTGCCCACGCAGACACAGACGCCGACACCCGCGTCCGCGGTGCCGCTGGACGCGGATGGCAAGAAGCGGCTCAAGGAGTTCACGCGCATGCTGCGGCGCAAGGAGGCGCGACACGCGCGTGTCAAGCACCTGCCGCTGTTCCGCGAGGGTTCGCCGCTGTTCCGCCGCTTTGGCGAGAGGACGCTCGGGGACTACGACAATCTGCCCACGACCAGCTTTGACGGACCCATCGCTGTCATCCACTCGGCGCTGGAGGAGCAACCGCACGCCGAGTACTTGAGGGAGCAGAAGGTGGTGGGCGTGGACACGGAGGCCAGACCCGACTTCCAACCACTCAAGGGCAAGAAGGGCAACCCCGTGTGTCTAATCCAGGTCAGCACGCTGGACAGGGCCTTCGTCTACCGGCTGCAGCGTGGCAAGCCGCTGCCTCCGGTGCTGCAGGAGCTGTTTGCAGACCCAGGTGTGCTCAAAGTGGGCCACTCGCTGAGCGACGACTTCCGTCAGCTCAAGGCGGCGGACCTTGTGAATGCCGTCAACTCAACCGTGGATACGCTGTACATTGCACACAAGCTGGGTTGTATGCGGCCTGGGCTCAAGACGGCGTGCCAGGTGTTTCTGGGTGGGTCGCTGGATAAGGAGATGCAGGTCTCGGACTGGGAGGCGCCTGTACTCAGCGATGCGCAGATCAGCTACGCCGCTACGGACGCGTGGGCGCCGCTAAGAGGTGGGTCGATATGGTTTGGATTGTAGCGGGATAGATCGCGGCTCTTACGTTCTGTTGTGGTTTTGTGTGATCGCCAGTCCTGCTTGCTATGACTCAGCTGAAGGATACAAAGGAGCTCCTACGGACCAAAAGCTACAACTCGTCCGCCCAGACGCTCGTGAACGAGGATCACGAAGCACTGCTCGGAAAGCTACTTTCGTTTGCCTTGAGCCACCGGATACCCGAGATAGAGTGAGTTGCGGCCGCAGCACATTTTGACTAATCCAATAATACAACGTAATGGTGTTTGTAGTGAAGTTTTGCTCGTTGGGAAAATTAAACCGTGTACAAGATGCTTCGTAAGGAAAGAAACCCGCTGGCAGCTCTGCGGCTCTGCATGCATCCAGGAGGATCTGGGTACGGTTGCTTTGTAATCGGCTCACACCCGATACATTCAGTATTTGCTCCGCGGTTTCCACAACCGCTGCACGCCGCAAGTCCCAACGCCGCTTTGACGACTGTCTTCACAAAAAGTATGAAAATTTGAAGGGTACCGTTAATCCTCATGCCAAAGGTGGTGAGGTATATCATTGCCGCTACCAGTGAGGCGACGTACGCTGGCGACGTTGATGACCCCGCTCTGCCTGAGGGCGAGAAAAATCATCGCGGCTTTGGCTGCCACTGATCGCTGCGCTGTTTGGAGGCCGTCCGCGTCTACTCGGATCGATCCCGACCATTATCGAATGGAATTCTACCATGTGAACGCGGCGGTCAGCCCGTGGCGGAGATTATGTATGGTGACGTGAATCCGAGTGGCAAGCTGCCGATCACGTCCCCGAAAGACGCCGCGAACATCGCTATCCCATAGAACTACCGCGTGACGACGCGCTGAAACTGGGAAAAACTGCTGGATGTAATGGAACTTTGACGCTGGTCTCAACTACACGCAGTGTTAACTACTCAGCGGTCACGCTGGACAAGACGATGATTGTCAATGCTGACGTACGCTGACCGCGACCGTCACAGTCACGAACGCCGGTTTGCGCGCAAGCAAGGAGACGGCGCTGCTGTTCCTCATTTAGTCGTGCTGTAAGCTCTCGGTACCAAGAGATTGAGTTGCAAGCAGGCGAATCGAAGGACGTGGGCGTGTACGCAGATCGGCAGCAGACTCAAGAGAATCGTCGAGATCAGCAATAATGTGGTGGCCATCAAGCCTGACACGTGGTGTGACGTGTGCGGCAATATAATGAACCTGCAGTGCGCGGAATTGACATGAGCAGCGGTGCAGGCACTGTCCGTACTTCTAGAAAAGCTGAGTAAGGACTATCATACCTCGACGCGCAAGTGCATATTGGAGCGAAACCTTAGGACACTCAATATAGTTGGTAATCTTAGCGCTTTATAACGCGTTACTGCGCTGCTCGTGCTCTTTGACTACGACGCACTAGACCTACATGAACGGAAGGTGTCAATATTGAGGAAACAAGGCTGAGGGTCTGCGTGATTGTTTTTAGAAAAGTGAGTAAATGCTGATTTGTGAGTAAATGTGAACTTGAAACGTACGCAAGTAATAACGAGCATGAATACACCACCGTCAGCGATGGATGAGCCTGATCAAAGACATACTAAACATAAAGAGCTGCTTCAGTGCATTTGCGATCCTCCCTACTCCAAAAGCGATTAAAATTGGACCATTACCAGTACTCGGACGCCCTTCGCTCTATTAGCGAAGCAATGCTCAACTCCGACGATAGAATAAACATCTCGCTTTCGTTGTCGTGTATTCGCTGCAATAACGCTCACTTTTCGCATTGATCGCTAGCCAACAGCAGCATCGCAGCTACCTCGAAGTTCGTTATACTTGCATTTAACTCATCATGTTACTTTTTTTACTAGTAAAAAAAAACGCTGGGTACATACTTCATGAAATAGAGAGTTGCTCTCGGAGTGCTACATGCTGTTCCTGTCAAACCTGTCCGGCCTTCCCTTTCAGAGGGCATTGTTCTCAGTTGCGTAGAGATTATTTGGACGATTTACTTTAATTATTTTGTTGGGCGAAGCCCCAATACTGTGAGATTGCATGCGGAGTTTTCGGCGTCCTTCTCTTTACTTGCTTTGCGTTCACCAACCTGAAGTTTTTGCTTTTCTTTTGTCCCACATCACTGACGTGGGACTAGGTCAGGCCGCTAACCAGAGGGGGCTGGGACAAGTGTCGGCCGTGGTGTCCCTCATGGGGGTGACTTTAGGAACATTCGCATGTAAGGTGTTAGCTTGGCAAAACGATATTTCATACGTGTCCTTACTTCGCGTTGCTCTTAAATACCCTCCAATCTGGGATGGGAAGTATATTTAGGGCTAGCTTGGATTGAAGCTACAGGATACGCTGATAATGGCGGCAGCGGAGTTTCTCGTATGCCAGCGACTTATAAGTCACGGCGCTATATAGTTTTTTTGAAAAGTTTACTACGCACTACTTGACCGTTGAAGTCCACGAAGCGGGTAGCCCAAGGCCAACGGCGGCAGGTAGCTCGAGACCCAGCAGCGGCGGGTAGCTCGTGGCCGAACATCTCGACCAGTATCTCCACGCAGCCTGCCGAGAAAAGAGCATACTTGACTCGACAACCTTTCTTTGCATGATATTGTACTTCCATTTAACTAAATCGAGACGAACAGCAAATAACGTTAATCGTATTATTACATTCTCGTACGTCATGTTACTTTTTTTACTAGTAAAAAAAAACGCTGGGTACATACTTCATGAAATAGAGAGTTGCTCTCGGAGTGCTACATGCTGTTCCTGTCAAACCTGTCCGGCCTTCCCTTTCAGAGGGCATTGTTCTCAGTTGCGCAGAGATTATTTGGACGATTTACTTTAATTATTTTGTTTAGGATATTTTCCTCGATATTTAAGATACTACCGAAGAAATGGGTACGATCTTTCACAATGTGGCCCGGCCCGCATACGTGACCGACCCCACACTCCAAGAGCAACCTATTGACTTGAACTTCCACGCCAGATGCTCATGGAAGGGAGACTGGTTTCAACACTTACTACGTAGTATGTTGGAACCGCGGCCTAGTACAATGTATTACTTATCTAGATATCTGCCGTAGCTCAGCTCATGTTTGCTGCCTCCTGTGCTATTCGCTGCCTTCGTACCAGATTTCGACGGGCTTTCGCGACCCAGCGCCCCAAAACACGGAACCACAACTCGTGTCTCCACCTGTCCAGCACGCTATGTTCCCAGTGCACGAGATAGCTTTCGAGGAGCTCATCTTGACGATTCCTCTGGGCCTGCAGAGAGTGCTGTCCACTGCATGCAGCGCTTGGAGTAACGATCTCTGGAAGATCAACGCTGCCGCATACCAGGTCGCAGCATGCAGTGGTTGAAAACATCCGACCAAGTTCTTGTAGTTCGTCGACCTCCTCATGAAGGAAAGGATGACGCAGCAATTCTGCTGCCGACGCGCGTGTGTCTGGATTCTTATCGAAGCACAGAGACAGAAACCCATGCGCTGTGGACGACAAATGAGCCGGGAACTCTGGGATCGTGGTGGCGGAGGCGATGTGGAACATGGCCGTGAGCGGGTTTGACAAGTTTTCCTGCAGATGGAGCGCAAACGACCGCAGCAATAGACAAAGTGTGAGTAAACTACCGTGCTGGACATACCCAGCCGTCTTACCCATGGCGGTCTTCCCGTCGCCATTTCAATCACGACGCAGCCAACGCCCCAGACATCCGCCTTTCGCCACGAATCTACGCCCTTTTCAGCACGAACGAGCTCAGGCGCCATCCAGAACGGCGATCCGAGGCCTTCGCGCACCGATCTAGGCGAGTCCAATCGCATTAGTAAGGCCGAACTAGCAAACCAGCATCCGTTGAAGGCATACAGAGTGAGAGATGCACCTTGCAGTCTCCAGCGGCTGTTCATCGCCCTCCTCCTCTGCAACGGCCTCACCCACGTCCTCCGCATTCGCCCTCTTGGCCGTCCCGAAGTCTGCGATCTTGACACCGCCACGCTCGTCGTCCGCTAGCAGCAGGTTGGCGCACTTGAGGTCGCGGTGCGCGATGCCCAACTCGTGCAGATGCGCCACGCCACGCACCACGTCCCGCACGTAGACTCGCACCATGGCCTCATCAAACGCGCCGAACTCCTTCAGCAGTCTGCACGTCACAGAACCATCGCACAGCCCATAACCACCTCTGTCAGCCTTGCACTTGCTACCACCGGCACAGTAAACCCCGTACTTGCTCAACGAGCCCGCTGGCAGGTACTCCATGAACATGTACACCGTCGGCCCGTAGCGCTCTGTGCACAACAATGACGCACAGCAACGTAAGAGCCTCCTCTCCACACGGGCGCCGGCGCTTCTAGCTGCTGCAGCCCACCGCTGCCGACGAAGCGGACGACGTTGCGGTGGCCATGGCGCTGCAGCAGCCGCAGGATATCGAGCTCGCGCTGGATCTGCTCCCAGCTCTGCACGCGCTGCAGTGAGAGCGAGCTCACGTCGTTGCCGAGCTCGAGCTCCTCCTGGATGAAGATCTGCTTGACCGCGAGCAGCTCCGCACTGCAACTTGCACCCCCCCCTGACGTCAGCGGAATCAGATCATACAAAGCTCAAATACGGCGTTGCACCTCGGCAGTCGCAGCGCCGCCGAGACCTGCCCGAAGCGGCCGCTGCCGACGCCCGGCCCTTTCTGCCACACCAGCGTCCTAGGCGCGAAGCGTTAGCATTAGCGAGCGCTACCACACCATGCAAAGGGCGGGCTGACGTACTCGTCGGGCAGCAGCGCGAGCTGCATCGACACCTCCATCCTCCTCGCCGGTTCAACAAAAACGGCCCGGAGTGTTTGTCCAATCACCATCCCGTAAGAGCGGGTGAAACGTATAGTCTCACATACAATATCTCAGTAAACCAAAAACATGACCTCCGTCCTGGATCAAGCGTTGTTGCGCGACGGTTGCGCGAGGGTCCGTCGGGCGCTCCAAAACGACTGGTCGCGGTGACTTGGTGCGTCAAGTGTAAGTCGACGAAAAAGATCTTCACGCTGTCTGCACGCTGTACAATGTACAGTGTATCCATACTGCGGCAGTGCGCCAGCGCGCTGATGGCGGCCGCGAATGCGCATGCATTGGCGCGTCTCTGTCGAGTGTTAGCCGCGGCGAAAGTGTTTGCACAAGCCTCCGGCCGGGGGCTCCACCACACGCTGCGCTGCAGCGGCGGGCGCGGTCTCACAAGATTTTTCCCTCCGAGACCGCAGCACGCAGAGACGTTGCAATTCCGCAAGAATATGCATTGTCGGCGGTGTAATCGGTGCCTACGGACGAAACCCCGCAGTGATTGACACAGGGTATGCGTTGCTACAGCACGGACAACGGTTGGCCAAACACCTTATGTTTTGATACGGTATCCTCCCCACGTGGCCATGCCGGTGGCCACCCCGCCGCCCGCCGGCCTAAGATCCTCCCTCATTCCCCGATTTCCTCTGCGAGTCGCATCCCTCCCCCTCGCCTCTCCTCGCTCCATCACCATGCGCCTCTTCCTCAAGTCCGCCATGCGCGCCTCGTCGCCGCTGCTCAAGTCGCGCTCGTTCGCCACCAACGCGTCCGAGCTGCGCTCCGTCGTGTTCAAGGACCACCTGCGTACGGTGCAGATGGCCGACGCCAAGGAGACCGTGCTGCCCGGCGGCCGCGACCTGTTCCCGCTGCTGCCCAAGGCCTTCGCCGGCATCAAGCAGGTCGGCGTGATCGGCTGGGGCTCGCAGGGCCCCGCCCAGGCGCAGAACCTGCGCGAGTCGCTCGAGGGCTCGGACATCAAGGTCAAGGTCGGCCTGCGTGAGGGCTCGTCCTCGTTCGCCAAGGCCAAGGACGCCGGCTTCAGCGAGGCCGACGGCACGCTTGGTGAGATGTTTGACGTCATCAAGGAGTCCGACATGGTGGTGCTGCTCATCAGCGACGCCGCCTGCGTCAACCTCTACTCCAAGATCTTCCCGCTCATCAAGCCGGGCGCGACGCTCGGCCTGTCGCACGGCTACTTGCTGGGCCACCTCGAGTCGGTCAAGGAGGAGTTCCCCAAGGACATCAACGTCGTCATGATGGCCCCGAAGGGCATGGGCCCCAGCGTGCGTCGTCTGTACGTGCAGGGCAAGACCGTCAACGGTGCCGGCATCAACTCGAGCGTGGCCATCCACCAGGACGTGACCGGCAATGCCGCCGAGATCGCTCTGGGCTGGAGCGTGGGCGTGGGCGCCCCCTACACGTTCTACACGACCATGTCGTCCGAGTACAAGTCGGACATCTTTGGCGAGCGCTGCGTCCTGCTCGGCGGCGTGCACGGCCTGGTCGAGTCGCTCTTCCGCCGCTATGTGCAGAACGGCATGAGCCCCGAGGAGGCCTTCAAGAACACGGCCGAGTGCATCACCGGCCCGCTGAACGAGAAGATCTCGCACGACGGTATCAAGTCGGTGTACGAGAGTTTCAAGGGCGAGGACAAAATCATTTTCGAGAAGGCCTACACGGCCGCCTACACGCCGTGCCGCGACATCATCGAGGAGGTGTACGACGACGTGGCCTGCGGCAACGAGATCCGCAGCGTTAACAACGCCGTGGCCCGCCACGACCGCTTCCCCTTCGGCAAGATCGACCAGACGTACACGTGGAAGGTCGGTGAGAAGGTGCGCGCCGCCCGCGACGGCAACTTCATCATGAACCCCTTCACGGCCGGCTCGTACGTGGCCATGATGATGGCCCAGATCGACGTGCTCATCAGCCACGGCCACTGCTACTCGGAGGTCGCCAACGAGTCGGTCATCGAGTCGGTGGACTCGCTCAACCCGTACATGCACGCCCGCGGCGTCGCCTACATGGTGGACAACTGCTCCACGACGGCGCGTCTCGGCTCCCGTAAGTGGGCTCCTCGCTTCGATTACATCCTGACGGAGCAGGCCTACGTCGCTGTGGACGACAACAAGATCAAGAACGAGGCCAAGCTCATGAGCGAGTTCAAGAACCACAAGATCCACGATGTGCTTGAGGTGTGCTCGTCTATGCGCCCCAGCGTCGACATTGCCGTCGAGTAAGCGCGTAACCTGACGTTGGTCAGCTAGTAAGCAGTCGGGTCACAGCCTGGCTGTTGTAGTGGGATGCCCCTCTATGGGCTGGTAGTGGTGTGCGCGAATGGTGCTCTGCGGGTGGTCTTGGCTTTGGGCTCTCTTTTTTTGAGGCATGGGAGCGCAAGCCAAGAGCGTGTTAGGAGCAGGGCGTCGCAGTCGTTGCCTATATAATACACTTATCTGTGGCTACATCATCTTCTCTGTTGAGGGTTGTTGCGATCTTGCGATCCTTCGGTAAGTTAAAGTGCATCCGCCGAGGACACCAGAACTCGGCCCTCTTCAGCAATTGAGTTGGAACTTGCACGACCACTGATAATCCCTGACCATGGTCTCGATGTGCGCTGGTCGTACTCAATGGCTCCTAGATGGGCTTTCGATGCCAGGTACAGTGTACCTGTGTACCGTACACATGTAGTCTCACAGCTCAGGAGCAGCCGTGCTGCCATGCTCCTGGAGTCCAGGTGTATGCAGAGTTGAAGTTGTCCGGGCCAATCAGAGACGTTAGATCCAGCATCTTCAACTACAAGTCTCGTACACTCGAGGCTACAACAGGTTGTGCATCAGATCGAGCACAGGATCACAGATCCTTCTCCTCCAATGCCGTTCGCTTGGATGCGGTCGACGATCTCGGGCATTTGAGCCGTGGTCCAGCCCCATGACCTGTTCACCTTGCCCGAGTCCGACATGGTACTTGGCGAAGCCGCGCAGAGCCTCCTCGTCCAACTGGTACGTCGAGTTCAGCAGACTGTAGGCGGCGATCTACGTCGTCTGGCCCATGATGTCTTCTGTGGTGAAGTTGGCCATGATGGGATCGACTCGAGTTCCCCATTCGTCGACAGCAGCAAAGCCGCTGTTGAAGACTGCGAGGCTCAACGCTGTGCAGCACACAGCCGATAGCCATGAGTTGAGAATGTTGGTGAACTGGCGGTTTGGTTCCGGTTTTGATTGGACTTCAGGGCGAGAGGGTGAATTGAAAACAACTATGTACTGAAGTCGCACGTCAGTTCGACATCTCGAGTCCAGTTACATGCTCGTAGCTTGATGCATGTAAAAGTTATCACATGCTCATGCTACCTTAGCTTAGCTAGCTATCTGGTACGTATGCGTGATATCTATTTGTGCAGGCCAACCATACTGCTGCCCCCCCCCCCCCCCCCTCACCCTGCGTCGAGTTCCGGGTGACGGAAGGCAATAGCAAGGAGGGACAAGAGAAGCCCCCAAATGACTGAGCAAGGAAAGACGATGGAAGTCTGCACCGACAGTTTTCTGGTAATCTAAAGAGTCACGTTGTCCGTCACAGAAATCGTCACGCTTATTCACTAAGTACGAATCTCACTAAGTACGAATAGCTGCCGAGCGCAGCGAAGGCGACCCCCACCATACTGAGGATATTGCGGGGCCGCAGGACCCGCCCCGGCCGCTGTATTACTAACCTGACATTGAGAGTAGTGCAGCGAGCCGACGAGGCGAGCGGAACGGGTCCACTACTGCCGTAGCGAAGCGTAGGCAGCCTGCCCCAATAGCGGAGCGAGTTTAGTGAGCGCAGCGTCTACCAACTTAAATTCCCCGCCGCGTAGCGGCGGCGCTCGGCTAGTCCCCGAGCAATCAGGACAAGCACGTGTAAGCACCATGAGAGTCACCATTAGTGGTGATGACGAAAACTTATTTAGGATTTTAAATGGCTAACGAAATAAAATCTCTTCTGCTTCTATGCTGCCGCCCCGCACCCCCGCCCCCGAGTGAATGGTAGAAGCACACAAAATGTCTTCACAGCCTTAGTGGTAGGTCAACCCATATTAGAAGGCGGTAGTGAGCGGTTGTGAGGAGCGTAGCTGTAGCAAACCCGCGCGGGGCGCCCGCGAAGCAGGGCCGCGAGATATTTGCGGAGGCGGGCCCAGCGACGAGCATTCCAGCGAACGGACCCATTGCCGCAACTCGGAGTACCGGTAAATGACAATCGTCTATTTTTTTATAGCAATAGCAACTAAGCACTTGTTTTCCTTCGGAGTCAAGACAACCACACCCTCAACACTCTCGTCCGTCAAACTGACCGAGCCTTCTACTCCGCCACGAGCGATCCGAACGGGTACTCGCCCGTCGACAGCGTGAACGTCGCGCACAGAGGGTTCGCCGCAGCAGTCTCGTTGTACACGTCGCAGTCCGTCTCCGGCTTGATCGCCACCACGTAGTCCGCGTCCTCCGCCACCAGCTTCAGGCCCTGGCCGATCTGCGGGTAGTACACGCTCCAGTCGGCCGCCGTCAGCTCGAACGTCACGGTCTGCGACGCGCCGGCCTCCAGGCTGATCTTGGAGAACTTCTTGAGCTGCTTCACCTCGGGTACCGAGATGGAGCGGTACGGCTGCGTCAGGAACAGCATCACGGTCTCCTTGCCGGCCACGCTGCCCGAGTTCGTCACGGTCACCGACACGTTGACGGAGTCGGAGCTGGACGTGACGTTCGTCGTGCTGATGTTCATGTCCGAGTAGGTGAAGTCGGTGTAGCTGAGGCCGTGGCCGAACGTCCACTGGGGCTCGCAGTAGTCGCCCGTCGCGCACTGGGTGCTGACGCGGTGACGGTACGGGATCATGACGTTGCCGGTGTCCTTGGGGTACGTGATCGGCATGCGGCCGCTGGGGTTCACGTCGCCGTAGATGATCTCAGCGACGGCCTTGCCGCCCTGCTCGCACGAAAGCATGCCGTTGATCACAGCGTACACGTTCTCGGGCAGGTCATTGAGGATACGCGGGCGGCCCTCGAACAGCACCAGGATGACCTTGGTGCCGGTGGAGGCGAGCTGCTTGACGTACTCGATCTGGCCAAGAGGCAGCGTCAGGTCATTGATGTCTCCCGTCTTCTCCTCGTAGACCTCCTCGCCGATCACAGCGACGGTATACTCGGCCTTGGCAGCGTACTCCTTGGCAGTGGCCAGGTCAGCATCCGTGTAGTTGCCCGTGATGTTGAGGCCGTTGAAGTAGGTGAAGGCATCGCTTCCAGCAATGGCCTCGAAGCCCTGCTTCACGGACACACCGTGCGAGAACATGTCGTTACCCGACACACCCTGTGCCTGAACGGTCCATCCACCGCACTGGCGGCCGATGTTGTGGGCGATGGGGCCCGTCAGGAACACCGACGAGGTCTTAGAGATAGGCAGCGTATCGTTGTTCTGCAGCAGAACCGTCGACTCACGCGCCAGGTCAAGAGCGGTGGCAACGTCATCGTCGTTGCCGACCATGCTGAGGTACTCCTCGCCGGGCAGCGGGTTATCGTACAGACCCAGCTTGAGCTTGGTCTTGATGATGCGGCGCACCGATTCTTTCAGGCGGTCAGCCAGCTCCGGCTTCTCCTCGAGGAGAGCCGTCGTGGCGTTCGTGAACGACAGATCGCCAGCCACCATGCTCATATCGATCGAAGTGCGCTCCAGCGAGAACTGCGTGGCTTCGGCCTCCGATCGCGCAGTGCGGTGGAACTGAGTCAGGTGGTTGATCTCACCGTAGTCCGTCACCATTAGACCCTCAAACTTCAGGTCGTCACGAAGCAGCTTCGTCAGCAACTTGGTGTTTTCCACAATGGGCACGCCGTTCACCGAGATGTAGTTCTCCATACCGGTCAGCAGACCCGCGTCCACCGCGGCCTTGAACGACGGGAAGTACGTGTTCAGCAGGTCGAAGTCCGAGATCTCGACTCCGTCCTTGTCGTGGCCCGTGGGGTTCCAGGCGTACGCGATCCAGTGCTTCATGCAGGCCGCAGCCTCCGGGTAGCTCTGGATGCCGCGCGTGATGGCGGCGCCCATGACGGAGGCGAGGTGCGGGTCCTCGCCGAACGTCTCGTACACGCGAGGCCACAGCGGGTTGTGCATGATGTCGAGCACGGGGTCGAAGATCCAGGGGATGCCCGACGCGAGGGTATCACGGGCCGTGATGCGTCCTTGCTTGTACACCAGGTCCGGGTTGAACGTGGCGGCGGCGTTGATCTGCTGACCGAAGTAGACGGTGTCCATCATCATGGCGTTGCCGTGGGCGGCGTCCGTGCCGTAGATCATGGGGTGGCCGCCGTTCTCCTCCATGGCGATCTCCTGGATACGGCCGACAAAGGCACGCATCTCGGCGGTCGTCCAGCCCCACTTGCCGTCGATTTCACCTAGAATCGACATTGGAGGGCTCAGGTACGAGCCGACGTGATACTTGGCGAAGCCACGCAGAGCCTCCTCGTCGAGCTGGTACGTCGAGTTCAGCAGACCGTAGGCGGCGATCTCCGTCATCTGGCCCACGAGGTCCACGTTGGTGAGGTTGGCCATGATCTCGTCCACCTTGGCGTCCCATTCGTCGGCAGCAGCGAGGCCGCCGTTGAAGACGGCGACGCTCAGCGCCGTGTAGCACACAGCGGAGAGCCACGACTTGAGCATGTTTGTATCTTGGTCTTGTTCTTCTTCGAAGTCCGATGTCCGAGGACGAAGGCGAATTGGAAAGTGAGCATGGCGCAGAACTGCGACCAGTAGGGCCTTGAAAGAAGGAGGGCGGAGGGCGTCTTTCGCTGGCTGGCCTCGCGTGCTGCCTGCAGGAACGAGTCATTTAATCATAAAAGGGCTTTAATCGCCGCGCCAGCTTCAACCACGCCACCTCCCCACCTCAGCTTTGCATAGAACTCGCGATTCTTCGCTCGCTCATGTGAAGTGTTCGAGGAAGCGGAAGACACCGGCGCGCTGGTCTGGACGTTCTCCTTGCGACACCATGCAGGCTGCACGCTGCAGACTGCACAGCACAGATACATGGCAGTGGCTTGAATGCTGTAGCACAGTGAGACGTACTCGAGCCCATACATATCCACTACAGTACAGTTCATTCCATCGAAGAAAAACAACTACAGAAATCTGCCTAAATACCGAACGGGTATACAATACATAACCTCATATAACTAATACTTCAAGGTCCAACGACTGGTCGAACGGAGATGGGCAAAGGTACTGATGTAAAAATCCAGGATACCTTTGTTTGGCCAGAGGTACTAAGCTGTGCAGTTGAAAATTGGCGCGCTTTTGATTGCCTGTGCGGTCTTCTATACATTTCCACTTTCACATTTTCAGTCAATGGACCATGGAATAATCTACTTCATCAAAAGGTATGTGCTTTTTGAAAAGATGATGCATGCACTAGATCAACTAGGAGAGGGAGCAGATAGTCCTTACAAATTAGAGCTACTAACCGCACTGATGTGGTGCGAACACGTTTGGTCAAAGGTCAGCGCTGAAACAATTCAGCACTTCTGGCTTCGCTTGGGCTTGATTAACAAAGCAAGCCTCAAAGTCAGGGTTTGGTAGTAGTGAGAATTTTGACTAGTAGTGATACTACTACTACTATCCGACTCAGAGTCGATAGCACTGATACTACTATTAGTAGTTGGAGAACGTCGTTAGTAGATATCACTACTAATATCACTACTATAGCACTACTATAGTACTACTACCTTCACTGTAGCCATTTCTGCCGCCACGCGCGCGAGCTAAGACGCCAAAGCCGCAGCGTAAAAGTCAATTCTTGTTCGTAGTGGCCTCATCACGAAGTAACCAGCCGGAACACACGTTCTAGGAGTGCTGTTCAACAACCACGCCTCAGCTAAACTCGAGCAAGTTAAGCAGCTGACCAGTAAGCCGACGAGGACATCACCATCTAAGCAAGTAAAATGTATTCGCAAACGATACAGTGAGATTCAGCAGCTTTGAGCACAATGGTAAATCAGACACGCACCATCAGCCACCGCACGATGCCACCCGAAAATTGCACTTGGATCCTTGAAGTCAGTACGGTAGTGAGCACGTCTCCGGGTACACACACCGCAAAAAAATGCATACAGTACATGCCTTGTCCTTGTAGTAGACGAGCTCCCCACCGAGTCGATCGACCGCGAGTGGGTTATGAATGACGTAGTCAGGGATACTGCTGGTGGCTCTGCTCCTAGGTTCTTGAACTCCTGCATCGCTGTCTGTAATGCGCGGGCGGCTGCAGAACCTGGTGGTAGAAGTATTAGTCAAGCAAGTTGATGCGTGTTGGCAGCCCTACCGTTTTATGTAGTTTGCGCACAAACTCTTACTGAAAAGCTAACACTAGTGTTTGCAAACTGTTTGTTAGTGTGTTGTGAATCTGGCTTACATGTCTGTGGAGTTAGACAATTTTAAGCTATTTGCTTCGAAGTATCTTGAACTAAAATTGAATCTCTTGCCACTTGTCGGAAGCTGAGTTGCACACAAAGGTATTCTCTTTAGACCAACCGAGATCTCTTCAAACTAAGCAGCACTAGATTACTCTTGCTACGCCAAGGTGCGTACACGGAATGTGGACTCAGCAACGGGTGCTACTTAATTGTGAGTACATTTACTGACTTCTGAGTAATTCCACGTAATGTGACTTAGTAAAGATGCCACGTCCGGCATCGCCGCCTTGGATCAGACCGGAGGAGGATACAATGTAAATACATCTGGGGAAGTAAATTATCGATCCACTTATGCGGACGTGAGTAAGCTAAAAGGGATTTCAAGCGTCATCTAGCAGAAAACGAAATGAAGTTACCCTAAAGGGTTTGAAGGACGTTATTTGTGATCGTGAATGATATCCTAACAAGCAACGTCTTTATAGTGTAGTCAATGGTTTCAAGTTGATGCAGCGCACGAATTGAAATGAAGTGTACGTACTCGGAAGTCCGAGCACACTAGTTTTTACTCAAAATGTAGTCAAAAGTAAGGGTGACCGATCGACAACGGGTAACAGTAGCCATTCATTTGATCTGCTAGTGATAGAGCAGCAAACATACAAACGCGTTTGGAAACAGCACTAACTGTAAGTTAGTGTGTTGTGAAAATCATTAACATGTTCGCGGAGTACACTGGTTTTGAGAGGTCGACGTACTCGAATGGTGAATACAAACTGCACGATGAAGTATTTGCTTCCTTTCACCAATTGTAGCCCTCCTAGCGCGCTTTAACTGTTTGTTCCCCTCCCTAGTATCGAAAAATGAGCCAAAGAGCGCAAAGCGCGGGGAGGGGAGCGCCGAGAACCATCTATTTTCGCTTCTTTTGAAGATCTGACGTGGGTTGAAGTTCGGGATAGTAGTACTGATATTATCACTACTATTAGCACTACTAGTGACACTTTTTCTCGCTACTATATCCATATTACTACTATATGGCTCAGACCCCAAAGCTATAGTAGTGCTATAGTAGTAGTAGTGATATTATCACTACTGATATTATCACTACTATCGCTACTATTCTGCTGACTACTACCAAACCCTGCTCAAAGTCCTTCTAAACTAAACTAATTCAGTACAGCCTTTTTTATGGTAACGCTGAGATCACTTTATAAACCTAGAGCCCTTATATATATCAGGCGTTCGGTACTCAGGCAGAGTTCTGTACCCCATCCCCCAAAAATTTAGAATCGGAGTGGTGACTTACGAACCCTTTATTAGTACCCCACCCCCTAAACTTTATCCGAAAATTTGAGCTTTTAGGAACAATTTCAGATCAAATCCATAATTTCAAATAATTAACAGTTGGCGTTTGTACACTGTCGTCGAATAATCAAATTTATAGTAAAAAATATCCACTAAAGCTGAGTGTTGTAGTTGGGTGCGTGATCCGAGCTGCCACTGGAATTATTCTCCAACTTCAAAGATCGGCGCCGTATCCTCCCGGTTGATCGGCCTCGGGCCTTGGCAAGCGGACCTACGGCCCTTGCCAGCATTGATGCGTGAGCGTGTGTGCCGACCGAGCTCGGCGTCGGTGACCGAGTCGGTCGGTCATGTCCGCCATGGCGGAATCATGTGTGGTTAGCTTGACTGCTGTCGTCTTTCATGCTTCCTTCGTGCTGCCACTGCCTTCATCCTTGCAAATTGCAGGCTGCAATGGGTACAGTGCAGGTATATTGTAATACAGTTATTGAGTAACTCTGAGCAACTTCAGGAAATGCTATAGTTTGCGCGTGACCTCTCGATCAATCCCCACTAAAAGCACTCCGCATGACTCCCGCTTCCGCCCTCATACTTACAAGCAACGAGACACAGTAAGATAACAAGGAGGAGCTTTTCCCCTCCACCACTTCAGAAACAGAGCCGCCCACCCACACGTGGGCCGGTGGAAACAGCATTTGTGTTGTTATTACGCCAGCAGTCCGCTACTTTTCGTCCCGTGATAGGTCCACCTTGGTCGAGACGAAGCCCATGAGCGCCACCGACGTCGAGAACATGACCGCTCGCGGCGCCACCAGCGGCCCCGCGATGCGCATAAAGTCGCGGAAGCTCCAGGCCGTCACGTTCTTGGGCACCTCGTACGTCAGCAGGTGTGCCAGGTAGCGGTTGAGCACTCGCCCCTGCGCCGAGTACGCGGCCACCGCAGTGATTCCGCCGGCCGCGAGGCTGCTCGCGGTTTTCGGTGGCGCCTCGTTGACCGATGCGGGCAGCGCCAGCGCCGTGCCGGCCTGGTACATGCCGTAGCCAGTGGCCACGCCCGCGCCCACCGTGCCGACGATGAATAAGGGGAGCACCATGCTGCTGTGCTCCTTTGCTGTGTGGTCTTGGTAGCTGAGGTTCCTGTCGCCTTCGCCGCTGCTTGGATTGTGGGCCCACTCGGCCAGCTGGGCTGCGATAGGTCCAAATGATGGGTGTCGGGCGCAGGCCCCAGCGCACCCAGCTTGCAATACAGCCGTCATGGCGCTAAGACTAAAGGCAGCGAGGTGCTAAGGGGCGTGGTGCTCGGGCATTGTGGGCCATGGCTCGGTGAAGGTGGAGCCTTGTCGGGCTCAAGTGGAAGTGGAAGTGTAGGTTGAACACCGTGTCCATGTGCTTCGTACCTAGTGCGGCGACTAGGATGGGAAGGACGGATGGCGTTGGTCATCTATAGTGAAACCAAGTGACGCCTCTCCCTAGTTTGGTTGGCCGTCGACAGTCGCGCGGAAAGAGCTGCACGAGGCGCGATGCTTGTCATTCCTGAAAGCGAGCTTGCCTCGAGCACTCGACTGTTGCCGTAGTTTTCTGTGCGTAGATAGAGATTGAGCCGAGATTCCTATGATTACAGTAGCTAAAGACAAGTAAGGCCCAAGTCTCCGGACGATGCGGACGACACTTGCTATTATTCGCTAGACAGTATATGACGGAACTCTCACACAAAAATCGCAGTCTAACAAGACCATCACAAGCTTACAGCGCAACACTGGAACAAGCACGTAGTCCCATGCGAATCGATAAAACCACGGCGCGTTCCTCTTGCACGTCCACAAGAACATTCAGGAGGGTGAAAACCATGCCAGTGTAATAGTGTAGCTGGTACCGATTTTTATTACTATAGTACTACGCAGTAGTACTGTTGAATTGCATGTTAATCAGATGCACGATTAATACTTCACTCGTCATCATAATGATTTAATATATCTATTTTACTAGTGCAATCAAGGCCATCGGAAACGCATCTATAAAACTCGCAGCAGCGTGCTAGACCACAAAACGCTACCATTGCTCCGTTACAGGTGCAGTATAGTGATTGGCGCTCGTGGGAGGCCGACTTATTACCCACCTATCACATCTAATACTATACTATTTGAAGTATGAGACCGTATCACTAAAATATTGCATAAACTTCTGATTTGGACTACTATCGCCAGTACTACGCGATCTCATCCAATAATAACCATCATTTCCGTATCCGTCGCCCCGAGCCACCGTCCGTGACCATGGCGGACTCCGCTGCCCCCACGCCCGCCGCGGCCCCGGCCGCTGACGCCACTGCCGCCGCTGCTCCTCCGGCCCCGGCCAAGATGAGCAAGAACGCGATGAAGAAGGCCCTGCGCGCCGAGAAGAACGGCGGGGTGAAGCCCAAGAAGGAGAAGGACCCGAACCGCTGGGCGCCCAAGAGCGACAAGAAGAAGAAGAGCGCCGAGAGCCCCAAGCCCGCGGCCCCGGCCTTCATGAACCGCACGCCCAAGGGCGACAAGAAGGACATGGCCGAGCCCATGCTGGCCGCCTACAACCCCGTGGCCGTCGAGGCCGCGTGGCAGGACTGGTGGGAGGCCTCGGGCTTCTTCTCGTGCAGCGACGACAAGATCCGCGCGGCCAAGCCCGGCGAGCGCTTCGTCATGGTCATCCCGCCGCCCAACGTGACGGGCTCGCTGCACCTGGGCCACGCGCTGACCGTGGCCATCCAGGACGCGCTCACGCGCTGGCACCGCATGCTGGGCCACGCCACGCTCTGGGTGCCGGGCACGGACCACGCGGGCATCGCCACGCAGTCGGTCGTGGAGAAGCGCCTGCTCAAGGAGGAGAACAAGAGCCGCCACGACCTCGGCCGCGAGAAGTTCCTCGAGCGCGTGTGGGACTGGAAGAACCAGTACGAGAGCCGCATCCACCACCAGTTCCGCAGCGTCGGCTGCTCCGTGGACTGGGACCGCAAGTACTTTTCCATGGACGACAACTGCAGCCGCGCTGTGCGCCACGCCTTCTGCCAGCTCTGGGAGGAGGGGCTCATCTACCGCGCCACGCGCATGATCAACTGGAGCTGCAAGCTCAAGACGGCGCTGTCCGAGATCGAGGTGGACTACATTGACATCGAGAAGCGCACCAAGCTGGCCGTGCCCGGCCACAACCCGGACAAGAAGTACGAGTTCGGCGTGCTCACGTCCTTCGGCTACGTGGTCGAGGGCTCGGACGAGCAGATCATCGTGGCCACCACGCGTCTCGAGACCATGCTGGGCGACTCGGGTGTGGCCGTCCACCCGGAGGACCCGCGCTACAAGCACCTGCACGGCAAGTTCGTGATCCACCCGTTCAACGGCCGCCGCATCCCCATCGTGCTGGACCCCGTGCTGGTCGACATGAGCTTCGGTACGGGCGCCGTCAAGATCACGCCCGCGCACGACCCCAACGACTACGAGTGCGGCAAGCGCAACAACCTCGAGTTCATCAACGTGCTCACGGACGACGGCGCCATCAACGAGAACGGCGGCGAGTTCGCCGGCATGATGCGCTACGACGCGCGTATCGCCGTCGAGAAGGCGCTCGAGGCCAAGGGTCTGTACCACGGCAAGGAGGACAACAAGATGCGTCTCGGCATCTGCTCGCGCTCGGGTGACGTGATCGAGCCGCTCGTCAAGCCGCAGTGGTTCGTCAACTGCGACCAGATGGCCAAGGACGCCATGGCCGCCGTGACCAACAAGGAGCTGACGATTCTGCCCGAGAGCCACGAGAAGACGTGGTTCCGCTGGCTCGAGAACATCCGCGACTGGTGCATCTCGCGTCAGCTCTGGTGGGGCCACCGCATCCCCGCCTACTTCGCGCGCGTCAAGGGCGAGGCCTTCATCGACAAGAACGCGGAGGACGCCGGTGACCGCTGGTTCGCCGGCATCTCGGAGGAGGACGCCCGCAAGAAGGCTGCGGCCAAGCTGGGCGTCGCCGAGGACCAGATTGAGCTGGAGCAGGACGAGGATGTGCTGGACACGTGGGTCAGCGCCGGCCTGTTCCCGTTCGCTGTGTTCGGCTGGCCCAACAAGACGGACGACTTCGAGAACTTCTTCCCCACGGACCTGCTGGAGACGGGCTACGACATTCTCTTCTTCTGGGTGGCGCGCATGGTGTTCATGGGCCAGAAGCTCACGGGCAAGCTGCCGTTCAAGACGATCTACCTGCACTCGATGGTACGCGACAAGTACGGCCGCAAGATGTCGAAGAGTCTGGGTAACGTCGTGGACCCGCTCGAGATCATCGCGGGCTGCACGCTCGACGACCTGTTCAAGAAGCTCGAGAACGGCAACCTGCCGGCCAAGGAGGTGGAGAAGGCCAAGAAGGGCCAGAAGCTGGACTTCCCGCAGGGCATCCCGGAGTGCGGTGCCGACGCGCTTCGCTTCGGTCTGCTGGCCTACACGCAGCAGGGCCGCGACATCAACCTGGACATCGGCCGTCTCGTGGGCTACCGCAACTTCTGCAACAAGCTGTGGAACGCCGTGCGTTTCGCCATGTCCAACCTCGAGGGTGGCTTCTCGGCTGCCGAGAACGTGGCCGAGACCGTGCTCGCCAACGCCGTGGTGGGCTCGCGCGACCGCTACATCCTGAGCCGCCTGAACCACGCCATCAAGGTGTGCAATGACTCGTTCGCCGCCTACGAGTTCGGCGAGCTGACCAACGCGCTGTACAACTTCTGGCTGTACGACCTGTGCGACGTGTACCTCGAGCTGACGAAGCCCGTGATGAGCGGCGAGGACGCCGAGGCCAAGCTCACGGCCCAGCAGACGCTGTACGTGTGCCTGGAGTTCGGCCTGCGTCTGCTGCACCCGAGCATGCCGTTCGTGACGGAGGAGCTGTGGCAGCGTCTGCCGGGCAAGCGCTCGACCGCGAGTATCACGATCGCGCCGTACCCGCTCCCCATGGAGGGCTGGACCAACCCGGACATCGAGGCCAACATGGAGCTGGTGAAGGAGGTCATCCACGCTGCTCGCTCTGTGCGTGCCGAGTACGGCCTCGCGAACAACGTGCGCCCGCAGTTCTTCATCAAGTGCAGTGACGCCGACGTCAAGGCCGTGATGGAGGCGCAGCTGGACGACTTCAGCACGCTGGCCAAGGCTGGCGACTCCAAGTGCATTGTGGACGAGGAGGCGCCGCAGGGCTGCGCGATGCACAGCGTGAACGACAAGGTGCAGATCTTCGTGCTGCTCGCCGGTCTGGTGGACTTCGCCAACGAGATCGCCAAGCTGGAGAAGAAGCTGACCAAGATCGCGCCGTCGCTCGCCAGTCTGGAGAAGAAGATGGGCCGCGAGGACTACGAGACCAAGGTCCCGGAGAACGTGCGCGAGGCCGACGCCGCCAAGAAGGTCGCGCTGGAGACGGAGGTGGCCGGCATCCACCGCGCCATCGCCGAGTTCAAGCGCCTGCTCTAAGCCATTCTTGTCACTTGCTAGCCCAAAGCGAGAGCTAGCTGGGAACGGAATAGCGGAATATACTGTGCATGAACGTCTTCTTCACGAGTTAATTAGTGTGCGCTGTGCATGGTTTGAGCTGCGACCGCGTCTTCCTCGTTGGCGTCCAGTATCGCACCTGGCAGTCCGGCAGAAGCCTGCAGCTCCTCCGAGCTATCGTCAGGAGACTCGGTCGGTGGTAGATCTGCATCGCGCATTTCTTCCTTTGGTTGGGGAGTCGTCTCGACCTCTTCGCTCTGCTTGCTCTTGTTGATCTGCACCACGTCGTTGGTGTCTCCAACGGGTTCATCAGGGCCGAGCTCTTCCCCCAGGTACGTCTGGAAGTCGCCGAGCCTTGCCAACATGTCGTTGAGCCTCGAGGAGAAAATGCCGATCTGACGGTCGAGCTTCTCTTCGTGCGCTTCAGCAGACGCCAGCAGCCTATACATGTAAGGCAAACAACACTTAAGACACTGACTGGACCCACGCAGCAAACGGAGCAGCAACAAATCTCACCTTGAGGACTCGTCACTTGTGAGTTGCTTGTCATCCACGGCGGCAGCCTCATCTTCCGGCACCGACTTGAGCTGCCAGTTTTCCTGTTCTAACCCCCACGCCCTCTTGAGATCCGAGAGCTTTTCAGCTTCGTCCGACACGTGGAGGATGTCTCGCGTTGCATGCTTCAGCTTGGTGATCCCTCTCGTCGCTGCAGCGCGGAGTTTCTTGGCAAAGGACGTCTCCTCGACCTTCATGCCGTGCGCTTCGAGCTGGTGCTTCGCCAGCTCCAGCATGGCCAATCCGTCGACCGCTGCCGCCTTCGCCCTCATTCGAGACGAGTCGAAGCGCTCACGCAGAATCGCCACCACGATGTTCTGCAAGTACAGCAAAACGGCAACAATTAGCGTCCGCTATTGGCACTTCGCAGCGTACAACGCAACGCCATACAAGGACGACAAACGATGTCGAGAACCGGAACAGCAGCCGGAACAATTGCTTGTCTACTCGCCCAGCCATATCCAGCGGATGCCACCGTGACGCAAGTGTCCTGGCCATCGTAGCGCTATCATTGCCACCACACAAGCACGTTCAGCTATCATGACAACAAGCAAAACCTTTAAAAAAGAAGAGACGTACATGGCAGCCGAGTAGCTCCGGAAACTGGAGCGCGCCGATGGGAACAGAAGTACTCCGGCATGTGCAAAGCCCAGCACATACACCAGCAGCAGCATGGCATAGCTGAGCAGCAGACTTTGAGCGCGTTCTAGCTTATCGACGGTGCTCTCCAGCGGCTTGATCGTCTTGGCGAGTCGAACAAGTCGCAGCCACATGAGAACGGAGCAAACTGCTGTCAGGTAGCGCTCCGTCCTCAGGTAATGCACACTCGCTCCGAGATCCACGTAGCTGTTGTCGGACGCCTCAGCCAGAGTCATCAGCATCGGGAACGCGGCTTGAGCTATGGACTGCACCCGCAGGACGAGAACTGCCGCCCAGAGCGCCACGATCGAGAAGTCGGCGACGTGGTTCGGGATCAAGAAGTAGAAGAGGCGATACTGCAGCAGCTTCTCCAGTTGCTTGTGCGCGAACCACACGACGCCCACCAGAATGCCCAGCTCAGTGAGGAAGCGCGGCTGGACAACGAACAAGCCTGGGTATTGGCTCAAGTGCAGGGGCGTGACCTCGGCCGAAGCAATCACCTCGCCACTTCCCCCTTCAGCAGAGCCCGCAGTTGCCACGCCAAGCTCGAACAGAAGCTGCACCACGCAGTGCAAGTCCAGCGCAGCGTTGTAGAGGTTGAACCGAACGAATAACGCTCTGCTGGACTCGTCCAGCCACCGACCGCGCCGCAGTTTGGCGAGTTCACAGCGAGAATCACAGTCATTTGCAGCATCCGACGTCACGTTGGCCCCCAATCGCGGCAGGAATCGTCGATAGCCACTCCCGGGGTACGCAGCCAGACTGCCGCGGTAGACTTCATAGTCCCTGCGACCAGGAGACGCACTCCAAGTGTCCTCAAAGTACGGCAGTCGAGAGACTGGGGTCCGGAGCTCTGCACTAGTTGAAAAGTGGGGGTAGCACCACTTGGGGTCGTCGTCCTGGTGTTCTGGGAGTGCCAAGTTGAAGTTGCACGACGCCGTCGCCCCCACTCGAAGCAGACGCAGCTCGACCCCTCCCAGCAGCATGTTCGAGCGATCCACTACGCCAAGCTGCGAGTCCACGTCGTCTGCGAAGCTGTCGCCGTTGTACCACGAATCCTGGAAAAGGGCCGACTGGACGGGTCCCTGCAGGAAGCTCCAGACGTCTGCGATCGAGTGCACGTCACGCAGTGTTGTCATTGCCCCCGGGTCTTGTGAAGTTCCAGCGTTCCAAGGAGCGTCAACCACTGCGCGTCGTACAGTGAAGACGAGATCACTCGAGTGCTGCCCGTAGAGCGAGAAGGCCGAGTTGAGCACGAAGCACAAGAGCAGCAGAGCGTACAGCGCGATGTCCGTGCGGCTTGCGCGCTCTCGTCGGGCCAATTCGCGCGGGTCGAACAGCGCGCACTTCTGGAAGCTGTGGAGCGTGCTCTTGATGGCGAGTCGCGTGTGGCGATGCGCCGGCCCCGAGTAGGCGAAGAGCGCCACGTAGGCGAGATCCAGCACCTTGCACTCGTTGATGGTACGATACGCCTCGGGGAGGGCCGCGAGTCGAGAAAGGAGCTGGAAGCCTTCGACCGTCACTTCCTCCGTGTCGAGATGGGATGCCACGGCCTCAACTAGTCTCGGAACGCCCGTGAAGTTGAAGATGCTGTGGATCAGGCGGATATCGAGCGCTGCCATGGCAGCAGACACAAGTGTAAGACAACGTTTTCGATAGCGACAAAGACTTGAGAGTCCACCAACTATTCGCGTGAAGGCCGTTTAGCGTTCCAACTGCGTGCCAAACCAGCTCCGTGTCCTTGACGTATCGCTTCATGGCCGCCATGGTGAGTGCAATGCCGTTGCCGTCGATAAACGTCGCCGTGATCGGCGCTACACTCGAAGAGCGTCAGGTTTAGTGAAAGCTCAGTGAAGGAGAAGCATCTACTGTAGCAGCAGCATACCGTTCGTGACGAGGAAGCCGAGGGGAATGAGTGCTGCTCTGCAGATGGAGAGGCTGTGGTCGTAGCGCTTGAGCAGTCCTAGCAGCTCCAGCACGAGATCTGGGGACGACACAGACTCCTTCACCAGATCTAATGGCAAAAGCATCAAGTTAGCTGCCACTTGCACAACAGCTAGCTAGGTGCCCAATTCTCCTGTTTGATATCCCCTACCGTTCATCACGAGGCTGCCGAGAGCGCGACAGGCCGAGGCGATGACGCCGTGCTTGTTGTCGTGGAAGCGGACGCACTTCATCAGCATCTCTTTGGCATCGTTGGCAGCCAGGAACTCGAGCGCGCCGTCCACTGGCAGCAGCAGCAATAACAACAAGAAGAACGAGGAATGAGCCTAGATACAAGATTCATCTAACCAGTTGACGCACCGTGCAGCTTGGAGTAAATGTCGATGCAGTCGAACACCGGCACGAGAACGTGCTCGTTATGCACGAACTTGTGCAGTGCGAAGACCGCGAGCTGCATGCCGTTGGCCCCGAAGAAGTCGAGGCCCGGGTTGTACCCGAAGGCGCGACCGCCGCACGCGAAGTAGAAGTTGCCCACATTGGCCAGCGTCTTGAAGCCCGAGAGCACCGCCCACGCGTAGTTGATCTCCCGACTGATGGACTCGCAGATACTCGGCACGCCGCGGGACTTGAGCAGCGTCAGCAGCTCCGTCTCAGCTACAGCAGCGACAGCAACGAGGACAATATGGGTACAACAAATCACGACGGACGAGTGAGCCATGAGCGCAATGCACGACACAACCCCGCAGCAGCAGCAGCAGCAGACGAACCTTCCGTGAGCTCGACAGCTTTGTCTCCTCCATCGCCATCGTCGACGTCGTTGAGCGGGTGATAGGCTCTCGCCATCGTCTGGTCACACGCGATCCCCCCTATCTACACGAAAGGCCGACCAAGGGTCGGTCGTGCGCGCTGCTTCCACCTCTCTTCTACCTTTGGAGCAAGGTGTCGCTTTGGGGCTCGATGGAAGCGCGATGGAATAATACTGCTCATACTATTACATTATTAATCGCTGCGTTTTGCCCTCACTCAGGCCGCATCGCTGGAAAACTGTCGTCTCTTTCTTCTTCTCCTTTTTCCTCCATCTCCATCTTCTTCTTCTCTCCTTCGTCTCGGAGGCCTCGAGTCAAGTCGCTCCCTATTACATGAGGGGGGATTTCCTTCCTTGTTGACTGCACTCGTCAATCGCACGCATCGTCATGCAACACCAAACTCTATTGGTACATGGGGCTCCAGCTCTCGTCCGCGGCGCTCCGGGGCGGTGTGTGGGTGCGGGTCTGTCTGTCCTGTGGGTCAGCCAGTCTATAGCCACACGTTCTGCGCGGGCTCCTCGTCGTCGTAGAGCCGCGAGGCCATGCTCACGCTCTTGGACGCGCCGAAGTTGTGCGCCGAGGCCGGCTGCGGCGCCAGGCTCATGGACGTGCCCCGCGTGATGATGGGGCCCGATCCGGGCGGCCGCGAGCTCATGCGGCGCAGGTTGTTGCGCGTGTTGTCAGCGAAGTTGATGGTCGTGTGGCGATCTGCTAACAGCAACGCGTTAGGCAACACATGACCGGTTAGAGAGAGGGAGTGTTGCAGGTTAGACATCGATAAGAGATATCCATCTCTAACTGGATAGGGTGAAATGCAACGCACCTGTGCGGCGTCCGAGGCTGCCGGAGCTGAGTTGCCGCAACTTGGCCTTCTCCTGGTCCAACTGGTTGAGCTTCATGAGCACGTCTCTCCTCTGGGCGAGCAGCTGCGCCAGGTCGATGTCGCTCTCGCGCCCACCCTCGGACATCATGGAGATGGAGCTGCGCGGGATGGGGATGGCGCTCGGGTTGTCCAGTGCGTTGGCCGCCGTCTTGGCGATGGTGGGGCGCGCGATGCGCTTGTATTCCTTCATGGTGGCCACCTCTCCGTCCTCCTTGACGTCGTGCTGCTTCATGCAGTTGATGCAGAAGCCCAGCTTGAACGGGTTGGGCTGGAAGTCTGTGCACAGATTCTCCTCGTCCGGGTCGTCCACGGGCTCGCCCCAGCGCGCGTGGATCACGGACGGCGAGTTGATGGGGCTGCCTAGGATGCAGTCGGCGTCGAAGGGCTGCAGCTCGATGGGGTCCCCTGCCAAGTACCCGGGGTCCTCGTACGAGTGGTAGATGGGCGGCTCCTCCTCGGGCGTGCCCAGCGGCCTCCGCACGGCCTCCGTGTGGCTGCGGTGCACGCGCGAGCGGTTCAGGGGGTTCGGCTCGTCTAGAGAGGGCGCGCGCGGCGGGCGAGCGGACCGGCGAGGCGCGTGGAAGCGCTCGGATAGAGATTGCCGTCTGTCGTTTAGTTTGGGGGGGGGGGGTAGCGTTAAGTTAGAGATAGCGCTTCGAGTGTGTGTGGAGTATAGCATAAGGTACGCACTTCTTGCGACGACGGCGGGCCGCCTTCTCCGCAGCCTTGCTGGCCGGAGGGGACGGGGCTTCGAGCAGCGTGTCCAGGTCCACGCTCTCCACGTTAGGCGCAGACCAGCGGCCCCGCTCCGGTTCCCGAGTGTTGCGGGTGTTGCGTCTGGTTAGAGGAGAGAGAGGTTAGACATTCGGCTTTAGGTGGTGTTAAAGCGACAGGGGGAGGCTCGCACCTTTGCAGGACGACGCCGTGGTCGCTCAGAACGACTTGTGACTGCGAGAGGGGGGATAAAGAGAAATGGTTAGCACTAGCCTAAAAACAAACGACTCTCCTCGCGCATGCACGCGCGCGCACCTCGCTGTTCCGCGTACACGAGTTGCCCATGGTCTGCTGCTGTGTGTCTGCTGCGGCCTCTCGACTCGCGCGCGAGCCGTGTACTGCGCGGCGCCGTCGGCAGTCGGTCTAGGAATGGGAAAAAATGGCTTTCTTCCCCTCGATTTTTGTGAGCCACGGCCTATTCAAAACACTTGGTTTGAGTATGCCGTACCTTCTGCGTTCCCCCGAAAGAGAGGCAGTGCGGCATTTCTAAGCTATTTCTAACCCAGACTGATCGCTTTAAGAAATGCCCGCAGTGCTGTGAGAACGTGCACAACAACTCAGTGGCCGAAATAGGAAAACTTTGGCGGCAGCGAAGGCCTATTGCTAGTCATGGGACGATTCGCATATGGATCGACGACACACTCTTGAATTGTCGAGCAGCGTGCGCGCGGTGAAGAGGCCACCGTCGAATATATGAATCTGTGCGGTGTAGCAATGCGGCCATGACGACCGACCCATAGCGGTGTTTTGATGTCGCTGATAATATTTAACCGACACAGGACCGTATATCCGTATATCAACGCGGTGTTTGGCGTTTTCGGGGTGTGACGAACCTCAATGCCACCCACAGGAATAGTTGTGCAGTAAGACTATTATTGGCAGCTTGGCATCAACTTCCAATTCTGGTGCAACGCGAATCTATTTTTTTAACGACAGGTCTGCCCGCTCAAACAAAAATAAATTGTTTTATAAATAGGGGAGGGGGGCTGTGAGATTCGTAGTTTTACGTCTGCCATCGGTTTCTAAGCAGCATTGCACATGTTCCTGTTGCAATTAGTGCCAAACCGGAGCGGGGTCCCCCAGTTAACTGAAACCTAACCGACTGGCACCATACATCATGCAGTGTCCGAAGTTCGCTTCTTACTCGTAATCCTCGAGCGTTGTTTATTAAACACAACGTCCTGCGATCTTGATACATGTATGCGAGTTTTTGGTCCGGTCCGTCCAAGCTGTCTCCAGACGCCTCGAGAGAAGCCTGAAAGCGACACAGACACGCTGAATATAGTTACTCACGCCGTTTCGCTGCGACACTATTATCGCCGCCCATCGAAAAGTGCGGATCGCGACTCCGTTCATCAAAGCAGTTTGGAAATACATGTAGCGTGGTACTGTAAGAGCCTCATTTACATGCCTCGCTGAGGTCGGGCTCCCCTCTTTGAAGTCCAAAGGGGTCCTCGGCAAGATCTGGTGCGTCGCAGTGGCTTTGCACGGGAAGATCCCCATTTATGACTTTACCGCGCGGCTCATCCGAGGTTTCCATAGCGTGTATTTCTAACTGCGTTTCTAACACTCAAGCGACATTCTTGCGTCTCGCTCACTCGAGCGACACGCACAGCCAGGGCGTATCTGCGACTTGTGCACAAGCGTCGTCCTCCGTCGTCTCGGTGGTGCTGCGAGCGGACGGGAAGTGCCAGACGTCGCCCACGCGCTGCGGCCGCGCCGAGTAGGGCAGCGGCTCGTCCACCGTGATGCGCGAGCCGTGCACCTGGTAATGCACCTGGTGGCGCTCCTTCCAGCGGCCGAACGCGCGGTTATGGATCATCTGGAAGTGGTGGTCCCGCATCTCGTCGTTTGAGACCATGAGCGTGCGGCCGCCGAGCTTCACGGCTGCGTACAGCCAGTACCAGTCGTCGTTGTTGCCCTGCTGGCAGTTGAACATCTTGTGGCTCGCGCGCCACTGCGCGAGCTGCGCGCGGTGCTCGGGCGGCACCTGCTCGTCCGAGGTGCGGCGCTCGTGCAGCACGACCAGCACCTTCTTGCCCTGCGCCTCGTAGTGCTGCACCATGAGCTCGATCTGCTTGTAGTTGAAGCCGCCGCTGCGGGACACAAACAAACAGACAGATACGGTGCGAGTGAGTGGCTCCATCGAGTTGATTAAGGTCAGGCAGCTAACAGTCAGCGCCCCGCAAAGCCTGAGGATGGGATGTTACAAATGGAGACTTTACGCACCCGTCGAAGTTCTGGTTGCAGTAGCCCACGTTGGCGGCGTCGATGACCACGTCGAAGGGGCCAAACTCCTCCAGCCACTGCTTGAACTCGTCCCATTGCGCCATGCGCTTCTCGTCGGTGCGCACGAGCTTCTCAATCTAGGCGGCAAAAATCATCAACTGGTCAGATCTCAGTTCGGAATTCGGTGACTTCAATACGTCGGCCGTGCGGCCGTAAACGTAGCACATGGCTCCACTCCCCGGTGCTGCCACCACCACGGCACTAACCTTGGCCAACAGCTCCGATGTCAGCTCCGGCGACAACTCCAGCGACTGCAGCTGGTCGCCCGTGACGGAGCACACGCCCTCGTTGCTCACGGTGCCCTCGGCGATCTTCCACTTGCGGCCGTCCACCTGCGCCGCCTCACTGCAATATCCACACAATACCAGACCCAAGTGCTCGTTAAACGAGCTTGCCGCCGGCGCTCCGAACAGTGAAAAGTTCAGCGCTACTGTACCTGCTGAACCACTCCTTGAAAACGTCCCACGTGGTCAAACTGGGCTGCCAAATTTCGTCAATGAAGCTGTCCAGGAAGGCGTAGAAGCGCTGAGCGTCGCCGGCCTTGACGCACGCACGCAGCAGCGCCACGTAGTCGGCCTCCGTCGGCTCGAGCTCGTTCTTGAGGAACTTTTCGTACACCCAGACGCACTTGTCCAGGTGGCCGGCGTCGCTGTGCGCCTGCAGCAGCGGGCCGAACGTGCGCAGCTTGGGCTCCACCTTGGCCTCCTCCATCTCGGCGATGAGCGTCTCGCACGCGTCAAAGTCTTGCGCCTTGCTGCAGATCTTGACCATGGCGCTGTAGATGGGCTCGGTCACCTGTTGCTGCTGCTTTTTGCCCTTCTGCTGCTGCTGCTTGGCACTATCACAGGCCTCCTTCATGTCCTGGTAGACCGCGTAAGCTCCAGACTTGAAGGCCGCCAGGTCCTCCATCCTGCTGCACACGTTGATGACCACGTTGTAGATGTACGCGGCCACGTTCACGCCCTCGCTCTTCATCTGCTCGTACACTTGGAGCGCGCGTGCGGCATCGTTGTCATGGGCGCAATTCTGCACCTGGATGCGGTATTGGTACTCGATCTTCTCCGCGGGTGACTGGCGATGAATGAGGCAGCAGTTGAAATGGGTTAGCGCATTTGTTGCCGCTCGGTTAGAGAAAAAGGGTCTTTTAGCCTGCCACGCACCTGCCTGCGCTCTCGGCGACGCTCGGTTTTCGTCAATTTGCGCACTGCCGTTGCGTGTAAAATTGCGTTAGAGTGGGAGAAGACATGCGGACGGAGGTCTTGTCAATGGGTCGCACCTGGTTCGGCGCCTTCCGCCGCCGGCGCGGCCTCCGCGGGGCGCTTGCTACCGGCGAGGCTGGCCATTCCTTTCGTGTAGCTCAAATGTAGCGGTTGGTGGCCAGTCAAAATATTGGCACCTGACGATTGTGGATACTAACTTGATTCGAATATGGTGACCACCGAAACCTTTCAGAACTGATGATCTACACAAATATTGGGGTAGATGGATCAATGGTAAGCGAGGAACGATAAAGTTTATCAGGCCAAGTTGTCTGAAGTTCAGACGAACTGTCGACTTCACCGCCGATGCGCATTGTTGCTTGCGCGTCCGTGGCGCTCATCGCTTGGTCAGCTCGGTTCGAAATGCTTTAGACACTGTCCGCTAGGGAGCCAGGCCCTACACCGATTCCTTGAAAAACCAGGGCAGCCACGCAAGACAAACGGCCCCTACGTACACCAGAACTGGGCGGTTTCGAGTGGCGCCCTTCGAGCAATGCGAGGCCGAGCTACAATGAAGCTCTCGCTGCTTGTTGCCTGAGGCAGTAGCTTCACGAAGCACAAGTACAGCAGTGCATCGTCCCGGCATCGCTCTTGTCATGTGGCATCAGCCACCACTGCGACGCGCCGCTCGACCGCGCAGGATGGTGAGCGGCTTGACTTGTCGACAACGAGAGCAAGCGCTGCAATGCCCATGGTGCATGCAAGCATTGACCACCTCGCTTGCGTACTGTACAACGATTCTACAGTACACGGAGCACCGTGTGGTGGCCATGCCTCATCGCACGATGTGGGGCTTCCCAAACGTACGTTCCAATATGTACGCCAAACCTCTACGTTGGGCGAGCGCTGGTCAACTACAGTACCCGTACAGTACAGCAAGTGCAGAGATGGCAGCATCGAAGCGAGTGCAATGCATCAAAACCTGCCAACTCGCAGTGAGGAAGCGTCGCTACGTTGCACTGCAGAACTGAAGCATGCGAAATGGCTACAGCGTTGGTTATCTTCCGACCTGATTCAACTCGAAACCTTCAACTGAACCAACCGCCAGCACTGAGTTCCGTTCCCAACTGCACAGCGCTGAGCTTGGGTGCTGCTGGATCGAAATTCGTTCGTAGCCCCCAACCAGCGCCGCCTTCGAGAAGTCTTGCAAAATATTTACGGGCAATTGGTTTCACATCGCAGCAGCCTACATCAGGCCGGCGCGGGCAGCAGAGACCATGTGCTCAAGCGCGAAACTGGCCAACGCCCAGTTAAAGCCACCCCAGATGTGTCGACGCTGTACTCTGCCCTGCCTCGCTCCGCCATTTCGCAACGCGCCAGCTCCCCCACAAGCGCAGACCACAGGGCAGTAGCTGGACGTCGGTACAGTAGCAGGATGACGGGGCTCGACTGTCCGATGCAGACCAAGGCCCTGCACCTCTTTTGGTGAGTGGTGTCATGCTTTGGCCCCCCCCCAAAGGCTTCTAATGCATGTACAGTGTACTGACGATCGACTCTTGCCTGCAGGCACAAGGCCGAGCTTCGGTTGGTGGAGCAGCCGGCACCGGACGCGCCCGTGTTCGCCATGTCACGCCCCTCACTCTTCGGAGGGCGCGAGGAGTTCCTGTTGCAGTACCCGGCGCGGTTGGATCCTCCGACGGAGCGGGACATCGCTCGCCACCGATTCACAGTTCGACATGGCAAGAAGCGGCGCAGTTTCCAGGCACCGGATGCCGCCACGTTCGAAACGTGGCTGTCAGCGTTAGAGCAGGCGCTGGAGCCCAAAGCGGAGCCTGAGCATTCCCCCACTCCGAGCAGCACGAGCAGCAACGCCACGACTGCAGTCAGCAGCCAGGGCAAAATGAGCACCCCCGGGAGCACCGGCACCTGCTATTCGAGCAGTCGAGGCCAAATGGACACTGCCGGCAGCAGTTTGAGCAGCCAACGCAGCAACGTGAGCAGCCAACGGAGCCACGCCTCAACCGCTAGGGCCCCTCCGCAGCGTCTTACGCTGGAATGGCCGTGCTTCACTCGGGACCTTAACAATCTCAAGCTCATTTGGCTGCACCGTCCAGCGTGGCCCATTCCCAGTGCCGCCAAAGCTGACGACGAGGCTCACAGTGGTGAGCAGGACGCGGAGTTTGGAGAGGAGGCAGCGGACGGTGTAACGGATGAGATCGAGTTTGGCGAAGAAGCGCCTCAAGGCCCCGGGACAGACGAAGAAGAGGACAACGACGTGCTGAGCGTGGTCACGGACGAAGAAGCACCGGAAGAAGATACTCGCGAGTTTGTGGACGTCGACGCCGATACTGTGAGCGCAGAGGACGAGTTTGATTCGTGTGGCGTGGAGCCCATCACCGACGATGAGAGCTCGACGCCAACTGCCGCCTTTGCCACGAGCCCCGTGAACACTTCCAAGTTTGACGAGCTGGTGGGCATGGCGCCACGTAAAGCGGACGGCGCCAAAAACGTGGAGAGCACAGCGATTGATAGCACTTTTGAAGATGTTGTGATTGTCAAGGCCGAGAGCTCGAAGCTTGTGGTTACTGGCAGTGTTGACAACGAGTTTGAGGTTGTCGATTCCGAAGTGGAGAAAGTAGTCGAGAACTTGGTGGATGCGGTGGAATGTGTTGGGGCGGAAGCACTGCTTCCTACTCTAACCCGGCTCAGTATTGACGGTGACGAAGCTTCCGATGTGGTCACGGCTAACGAGGGCAAGGTCAAAGATGCCAAGGCCAACGCGAGTTCAGCTCCTGGGTCACCGGTGACCAAAGGGAGTTCTCCAAGCGAAATCAACGAGAGCTCAACCGCGGAAGAAGCTGTAGTGTCATGCGCTACACCTCGCAGTTCCAAGAAGCGATCGGCTGTGAAGAGCTTAAAGTTAAAGCGTTGCGCTAGCACCGCCTCCAAGTACAAGTGGGTTCCTCTCGACCCGACTAACTCCAGTCTCATTTGGGTGCGGGGCTCTACCGACGCTGATGCGAAGTCTGCCCCTCGCAGTAATCCACGGCGAAGTAAGTCGTCCCGGAAGTGGAGTCCCGTTGATCCGAGCAGCTCTAGGCTCATCTGGGTTCAACGCGTCGAGGCAGCGGCTCGAGTGGAATCGCGATACAAGGCGACGTCGAGCTCTCGGAAGTGGGTCCCTCTCGAGCCGGACAACTCCAAGTACATTTGGATCCGGCGTCAGCCGTCCTCAGGTGCGTCAAGCGTGGGTCGTTCCGTGAAGCAGCAGTAGCAGCACTGGAAGTGACGTGATGGCGTCAAGTAAACTCTGTAACACTGTAAGAATATGCCAACCAAGTCTACTTAGTATTTTTTAGTATTCCAACGCAGCTCTCATTGTCTACGCTGCGCAAGTCAAAGGTTGTTTAACGTTGGCTGGTCTGCCAGTTGCTCGGCTCGCACACCGGCACGTCGGCCTTCGGCAGCGCCGGCTTGCCCAGAATCATATCCGCCGCCTTCTCGGCCATCATGATCACAGGCGCGTTCGTGTTGCCACTCACGATGTTGGGCATGATGGACGCGTCCACGATGCGGAGACCTTCGAGGCCGTGGACGCGAGTCTGCGGGTCTACGACCGAGTTGTCGTCCACGCCCATGCGAGCCGTGCACGACACGTGGAACTCGGTTCCAGCATACTTACGCAGCCACGCGTCGATCTCCTCGTCCGACTGGACGCTGTCCCGTGGGGAGATACCGCCGCCGTTGAACTCTTCGAGCGCGCTTTGAGCGAAGATCTCGTGCGTGAGCTTCACGCCCTCGCGCAACGTGACTCTTCTATCTTTGTCCGCCAAGTACTTGGGGTCGATGAGAGGGTGGTCACGTGGGTTGGCACTGCGCAGCTTGAGGGTGCCATTGTTTGATCCTCGCAAGAGTGCAATGTGGCCGCTCATGGCGTGGCCGATGTCCTCGCGCATCTGGCAGCGCTCGTCCACTGCACAAGGGCTGAAAACGAGCTGGAGATCCGGTTGCTCCTTACCCGGGGCCCTGCAAAACATCAAACAAGCGTTAGGAGATGAGTTGTTGTTGGTTGTCACGTGAATATACTTACGTTCGGATGAATCCGCCCACTTCACAGTGCGGACTCGCGCCTGGCCCAGTCTTGGCCGTCAGCCACTCGTAGCCAATCTTGAGCACTTTGTGCGGGTACCGCTTGGACGCGTTGTAGAGAGTAACGGGCTGCTTGCAGGCGAACTGCAGATGCACTCCAACGTGGTCCTCCATGTTGTTGCCGACTGCCGGCAAATGGTGCACCAGAGGCACGCCCACCTCCTTCAAGTGATCCGCATCGCCCACGCCCGACAGCATCAGCAACTGCGGCGTGTTGATGGCTCCACCCGACAGAATCACCTCCTTCCCGGACAGAATCTTGGCCACGGCCTTCGTCTTGTAGTCCTCCGTCTCAATTCCGACCACCTTCTTGCCCTCGAAGATCAACTTGTTCACGAGCGTGTCCGTCACGACAGTCAAGTTTTCGCGATCCATCACGGGGTGGAGGAATGCTGCCGACGTGCTACATCGCTTGCCATTGTCGAGCGTCAGGTCGTGCCAGCCCACGCCTTCCTGTTGGTAGCCGTTCATGTTCTCGGTGAACGGGTATCCCGCCTGCACTCCAGCGTCCAGGAACGCCTGGAAGAGCGGTTGATCCTTCTGTGTGTTGCGAACAACGTGGAGAGGTCCGTCACCACCGCGATACTCGTCACCTCCAAGCTGGTGGCTCTGAGATTTCTTGAAGTATGGCAAACAGTCCGCGTAGCTCCAGCCTTCCGCCCCATTGGCTTCCCAGTCGTTGTAGTCCTTGGCGTGTCCTCGGTTGTAGAGCATGGCGTTAACAGACGACGAGCCGCCAAGCACGCGACCGCGCGGGAATCCGACGCGTCGGTTGTTGAGGAACTCCTGCGGCTCCGTGAAGTAGTTCCAGTTGTACCGGTCGTCCGCCAGGTTGATGGGGACGGCCGCCGGCATCTCGATCAGCACCGAGTCCCATCGGTTGCGGTCGCTGGGCCCCGCCTCCACCAGCAGCACCTTGTTGCTCGGATCGGCGCTCAGGCGGTTGGCGAGCACACAGCCGGCGGATCCGGCGCCGATGATGATGAAGTCGAACTCGGTCGAAGTCGCGGAGGACGCGAGGCCACGCGTTGCAGTGGTCCTGGCAATGGTGGCTTGGCGGCCATGGCCGAAACGCAGCGCGTGGCGGAGCATCGTGGCGAGCGCGAGGAAACGGAGAATGACACGTCAGTCCGAGGCGGCGGCCCTGGGCGAGGGCCACACCAAGTGAACTGTCGATTCGGTGGTATCTGTGCCTTGTCGATTGGTAGAGCGGCCAGACGCTGCGCGAGAACCGCTTGATGATGTCGATGATGTCGAACAGAGAGCACACGAGAAAGACGTTGCGTGGATCGTTGCCTCGCAAAGCCGTGATCAAGTGGCAGCGCCGCGCAGCGCGGGACCTGGTGATGGCGATGGCGATTTCCGTGCTACTTTATGCCATGCTACATGTACATGTATGTATGTATGTATGTATGTATGTATGTATGTATGTATGTATGTATGTATGTATGTATGTATGTATGTATGTATGTATGTATGTATGTATGTATGTATGTATGTATGTATGTATGTATGTATGTATGTATGTATGTATGTATGTATGTATGTATGTATGTATGTATGTATGTATGTATGTATGTATGTATGTACATGTAACTGCCGTGGGAGGTGTCCACATCATTCCGGTGGGCAGGTACGGTATCACGTCAGTTGGAGAGGAATATCCCCGAGGATCAACCACAGAACCTCATAACCCGGTCGGATGAAATTGAAATGACGGCAAGCAGCAATTGGACAAGGGATGTATGGTCGCTGGGAACAACGTCCAGCGGTACATGAAGGGCATTCGCAATTTACGATTTCGTATTCGCAGCTCGAAGAACTGTGTTAAAAGTTTGCAGCATTGACATCCTGCAACATAAAGACCAGCGCATTTTAAGTTGCGTGAGGTGCGGCAATGACATCTTGCAACATTGCCAGATTTTGAAGTTCATTTGTATTTGTGAAGATGCGAGAACCTGGTCACGGAGGAACAGGCCGTGACGCTGGTGGAGCCGCGCCACCGGGACTAGCTGCTACACCCGAGCTTTGCCAACGAGAAGGGTACCAGAAGGACGTGCTGTGCCGCGGGCGCGGCCGTGGGCAATATCGTGTTCGACGCGTCGTCCGCTTGCGGTGAACGCCATCTTGTTGCTCGAGGAGGCATTGCCCGAGGGCGTGGGCGGCATATACGTGGCCAAGGGCATCCTCGCGTCTCACGCAGCCGTGGTGGCCAACGGCTAGGGCAAGCCGTGCATGTGCGCCTGCAGCGCATTGTCAATCAACCCCTACAGCAAGACGATGCGTGTGCACATGTCTAGTGGCGCCGAGGCGGTGCTGCACGAGGGCGACTGCATCAGCGTTTTCGAAGGCATCTTCCGCACCTTCGACGGCCTCACCATGACCATAGTATTCTGGACCCGCCGCAGCCCGAGTTCCTGCCGTATGAGGATAGCGATCTGAACGATTGCGCGAGATGCTGTCCACGGCGATGGAGGTGAGCAGTGGTGGACCCGTCTCCGAATCAAGGAATGTGTCACCGCTGGTTTCCGCTGAAATCTTTACCTTGTAGTTGCAATGATGAACGACACGAATGCATGTTGGGTGCACCGCTAAGGTGCCCTAGGACGAACTGATTGTATCATCATTTAGAGGCCTATGACGGGTTCTTGGCAATTGATTCTGCTGGTGACTTGGCCTATTCGGGTCTTGTTACAAATGCGTCTATCGATGCAACACGGGAAATTGAGGTAAGGCTGCTGCACAGCCACCAAAATTGGTCTCCACTCAACAACAACCATCGTTTACAAAGTTGCCCCCTTGCACTTTGCAGACAGTTGATCCGACCACACACACTTAGGAAATTGTAGAATCTTCGCTTTGACAGCTCGTTTGGTGCTGTTCGGATATCAATCCACGAAAACAATGCACACTTTACGTTGTTTCAGTGTTCCTGATCAGTTTACGATGAGAACTGCGAATCTCCGGGCCTCATGCCTAATACAGTAAGTAACGTACTCGTCCGTTACTTATGCGAAATTGTAATTTGAGAATTAACCCCTCCAAAATACAAGCTTGCTCCAATAGACCCCTAAACCAGTTACCGGTGACCAAATCAAATATACGGATATATTTTAGGTTAGGTCTCATCAAATCCAGTAAAATGAGTATATGATGTGTTACCTACCCAAACGTCAGTGATAGGCTCTCTGACTAGAGCATTGATAGATCGACTAAATACACAATCTTCTTGTCTGGCACTATGTAAATTATCAATATGTGGTTGAATATAGCAGCATGCTAGGTTTTATGCATACAGTCGCTCTACGCTCCCGAGTGAGTAAAAACTGTTCTTAAGCTCTCAAATTTCAATTTAAACGGAGGGAATGTACGTATGGTGGCATTGGCATCGGCATTGCCACCTCACCATTATTCATTGATGCACGCAGTATAAGGCCGAAACCGCTCTATATGCCGCACACGCTAAGCTCAGCTCCTCAACAATAACGACCGAATGCTCCATGCTTTCTGTGAGAATAATGAAATATTTTAAGTGTTACCACTTCGGCCCATCTTCCCTATTGATTTGTTACAGTTTCGATCAACTGGAATTTTGTGTGAATTGATCAATTACAGAGTATCACAAGCAGTATTTGTGTGTTTGGCGTATCCCGTCGCAAATATTCAAGTAAGTGCTAGATCGGTAGCTCGGCAGGTCTTGACATATAGTTACTCTATACAGTGTTTGATCGAGCATCCCACAAATTCGAGCCGTTATTTCGTGATAGAACGCCCTTTTGGTTTTGTTACCTAATATATACCGATACTTAGTACCGGTACTGGTACAGTACCAGTAAAATATACCAACCTGACAATATAATACTGTACTTGTAGTCGCGTGAGCAGCACTTGAGATGCCAAGTTGTCGTGCACTCGAGCAGTATACATGGATGTACATGTCTATGCACACCGTGCACATATCCTTTTGTATGGTCGACATGTTATTGTGTAGTTTTTTATAATACCACACAATAATTTTGAAACAGTAAATTGATGAGTCGCTCAATGCGAGTGCCCCACATCATCACTGTAATCGAACATATCGGGAGGTATACCTTGAAGCCGACTGATTCGCGCATCCCTGCGGTAATTTGTGCATGTGTATAATGTACACTGTGCATCGTACTGTAGTACTTGTCCGCGACGTGTATCCTCGAATCGGAGCTTGGTACATCCCCTCAGTAAGCGCGGTGGAGTTTTGGAAGCGATTTGAAGGGACAAAATAATGAGCAATGATTGGCTTGTACGATCCCTTCCGAGCCGATCTGATTTAACGGGGTATTCGAAGGTAGTGGTGCGCTTATTGAGGGGATCGACTGTAGAGGAAATGAGGGCGCGGCAAGCGAAATGTGAGTGAAATACACTCTGGCTCTGCCACTTATGCTGGCAGCAAGCTTGCACAGCTGTCCACGACACCATTGCTGTCACAAGACATTCGGGTCGCAAGCCCTCTTTTCAGGTCGCAGATCTGCTCAAAGCCTCTTCTTTTTCACCCACATGGTTTCAGGCCACGCGCTTCGCAATATGAATTAAGTAATACAAGTAGATCCATGCCTTTTGTCCTAACGTTAACCCCCCTCAGATCGTTCATAGGACAAAGGAAAGGACCAAAACTTTGGCGCCCTGCTGTCATTAAACGACACATGAACATGAAGTGTTGTTAGCATGGGCAGAAAACCCTGTCTTTACTCTCTTTGTGGACGCATCAGCTTCACTTTATCGATGGTCCTTGTAGACATAAAGGCAATTTGAAAAGTGTCTCTAATAACATATTAATTTGACGAATTTGTCCTAGCTGCTAGGACAAATTTGAGGATTTGACTGGATCTGAGTATGGACAATGCTACATTTTAGCTCCGATACAAATGCGTGATTGTTAGAAGCGACACTCAAATCTTCTGGGGCCATAAGGCGGGCATACAAATGTCAAGTCACTTTTTGTCCAGGTAGGACAAATCGACTTATGTACGCCACACCAAAAACCAATTTGGTCCCTTTTCCTTGGACAAATTTGGACTGGGGTTAATTAGGGGCATCTGCAGCCTAACGTATAAGTTATAAGTAGATCATCAGCGATGGTGCGATTTGTCAACGAAGCACGCGGATGCAAATCCATGCCCAGCATTGCCCTCGCAGCAGTCGAAGGAGACGCGTGCGAGCTGCAGCGGGCTTGGTAGGATTTTGTTTAGACTCCAGACCACGCGGGGCGCGGAGCATGGTAATAGTTATAATAATACCTTTAATCGACGTGCTCTACTCTACTTATAAAGTACCGGTAGTCCTCATTATGCCTGTTCTCTGAATCTACTTATTTTATTTATTTTCTCATTCACGATTATCTTTGAGCTGTGCTGTACGTTGCAGCACAGCTCAAAGATAATCGTATGTACAGACATCTGCTTCAATAAAGAACACCTGATATATACAAAATTGTAAAAGGTAATTGAATATTACGTTAGCATTATAGTAAAATGTGTATGTAGTAGCCAATGAGCTTCCATACAATATTGAGAGTTATAGGTTTTCTAGTGTTCTTTATTGAAGCAGATGTCTGTAACATCCTGGGCCGTTTTCCCTCTCTTTGCTTGTGCGGTACCGCCGTCACTTTTAAATCCGCCTCTTGGTGGCGAAGACTCGACTGCCAGTCAAGACACAGTCAAGCATGAAGCTTTACGCTGCGATTGCGACCATGCTGCTTCTCCTCGCGTGCGTCTCCGCGACTGAGAACGACGTGACTCGCTCGCTGATTACGGGACGGAACGGCGGCGCAACGCAGCGTCTACTGAGGAGCACGCACACGGGCGAGAACCCAGAGGACGAAGAGAGGGGCGCTGTTTCGAGTGTGGGAAACCTGGCCGAAAAGGCGAAGTTTCGATTGTGGAAGTTAATCGGAGACCGCCCCGGGGTGATTTACGAAAAGTGGTTTAAGAACATGGACGCAGCAGATATCGTCGCAAGCCCGAAGTACCAGGTCTGGTCCAGATACAAGGACTGGTTCAACAAGAAGATGTGGGACAGAATTAAAGCTGCTGCTAATACTGCTGACTAAATGGAATTAACCTGAGTCGCGAGCGCACCAGCTAACAGTTCCTCTTCGTTGACTCTTAAGCTATCGAAGAGTTTTAAAAAACAAGGTTTACATCGAGATAATACTGCTTGAAATAGCTGACGCAGTTAGATAGCATTCCTATTGAACGATCGGGTTATTATCACGGCAGTGTGTTGACTGCTGCTTGTTGGAAGCCGATGCACCACGCACCGTCACAATTTTAATATAAAATATACGTAGCTTGAGCGTACGAAAGCAGAGCAGGGTGCGTCCCCAGCTGTGGTGTGTGAGTTGAGCACTCCGTCAGTATCTCGAGAAGAGCAAGGTGGTCCCAGACATCGCACGTTTGGGGCTTCGAATTCGAGTCTTGTTGCCGTCGTGATGCATCTTGGGCTTTGCCTATCTGTCGGTAGTTACACTGCATCGTTCCGTTCCTTCGAAGTTCAGTTATTTCACTCGAACACACCATGACAAATCCAATGCGCCTCCTTACCATACTAGCGATCACCCTGCGAGCGCCGACAGAGTTGCACCGGCTACAGAGACGGAAAAGGTGAAGCCTACGACTGCGATCCCAGTCAACAACCTTCTCACGATTCGCACGCTTTCTTCTGGTCAGATTCGTTCTCCCGATAAACGACTGTTAAGGTTGGACCAAACCTACATATGTATGAGGGCGTCGAGGAAACCGAAGAGAGAGGATTCTTCTCGGGCTTGAGCAGTATGTTGAAGTTTTGGTACTGGAAGAAGACAGGAAGACCCCGGGAGAGATCTAGCAACAGTTTTTCTGGGCCTAGACGATGCGTATTCTAGAGATCTAGCGTTACGACCACCGTAGGCGGAGATGCAGCAGTGCGCATCTCCGGGAGTAGGTTGCCGACTAAACCGCAACAAATTCAAATTCAAATAGACGATGCTACCAGCCGCGCCAACTAAGAGCTACAATGACGAGGCAACGAAGGCTGCGGCGGCTACCTAAACGCCACACCAACGTTCAATTTGCTGACAGCTAAAAGTTTAAACGGAGTCGTTCGGGTACGTTGCAGTCAGGAAGTGAACGACCCAAGGATCGCTAAATATTTGTCAGTCTTAACGGCAGAGTACCACTCGCGTTCATCTTGCTGTTGCTTTTGATGTTATTGCATGCTATGCTTCTGCAACCTTTTTGTATGATGTGCTATTTGTGAATCACTTAATTGATTCTTCCTACTTTTATTAAGTAAGAAGAATCAATTTTAATTGAAAGCGAGCGTGTACACCAATAGTCGGGAAAGCGTGGAGCCGTAGACGACTCTCTTATAATAGGAAGTTATCGTCAGGAGCAGCAACGCCACTAAATTAACTATGGACTGCTCCTTGACCCATAAATGGGTATCAGTATGTATTGCCACCAGTGTGAATAAAATTGATACTCGAACAGAGCTTCCGGGCCACAAGAACACCTTGATCTCCACCAGAACGTGCTTACTCGTGAAAAAGTAATCGTGACAACGGTTTCGGGTCAAGTAAAAAAATAGTTCATGTGCATGTAGCCCATTGCCAAACATGTTCGGCTTGTGGGACGGGTGTCATGGCCTACAAACACTAAAGTATGCAATTTCTATGGGCTAAGGTGATCTTCAGCAGCCAAACGTCGCTTTGCCGGCGCTTTAAGCCCTCTGAAGACCGACCCAGCATTGAGGAGGCAATACCATGACTAGCCATGACACTGGAGTGCATCGTCAGGAAAGCTGTCAGCCGTGGTCTCAGATGTGACCCGTGACAGTAACCCTGTTACAATAAGAGTATTTGCAGAGCTTTTGCTGTACTTCTGCTATCTTTTTCTCCTGTCTGGATGCTTTTCGCGTACAGTACCAATATCGTCTGCACAGGCAACAACGGACGCCTTCTAGTCTCTGCTTGGGAGCATGAAGTACTAAATGTTTCATTGGCCGCATATTGAAATAAAGAGCTCACAGCTTGAATGAGTCGATTCAGTAATTTACTACATGACAGTCATGAGGATATCACGGGTGTACTTCAAACTACTTTTTCATATTTTTAATTTGCTGGCTTGTATATAAGTACTCCAAGCACATACACTTCTCCGAGGCTGGACAGCACACAAACTCACATCTTACTCGGTCTTCGTCTCCTCTTCGTAATAAGCCTTGTACCTCAGCCAGACCTGGTAGTTGGGGTTCTTTTCGACAGTCTTGCGGTCTACCCCGTCAAAGAACCTCTTGTAGATATCGCCAGGTCGATAGCCCTTCTTGCGCCAGTAGTAGAACTTGGCCGTTTCGAACAGATCTCTCTCTTCATCGAAGGCTGAGAGGTCGGGAGTGTGGTCACGGAGCTGCCTTTTGTCCGCACCGGCAGTAAACGAGTGGGTCGAGAGAGGGGTTTCCGCCGAAGTCACAGCCCCAAGTTTGGTCGGATTGGCGTTTGAAGCGGCGACGGCGGGGTCGGCGCTTGCTAGGAGAGCGGCTGCAGTCGCCAACAGGACGTAGTAGTGGAGACGCATCGTTTATTCCTTCCAGCGCAGTTCAAGGGAGCTTGGGCACGGAGGAGGAAGTCGCGAAGTGAGCTTAAAAAGTCGAACGAACCCCATGAAGACCGAAAAGGCTGGCCATCTCGGCGATTATTTCGCTGCAAAGCTTGGGGATAACGCGCGCTCCATGCTGTAACTTACAATAGCCCCGATGTGCGTGTACATGTACAGGTATAATATAATACAGTGAAACCTGAGTGGTGCTTTGAGTTTACCATGTTGGGCACTTCGCCACACGCACACACACGCTCATGGTTTACAGACACTTGGTGTCTCCGAAGCGCAGCCTTAGAAGTCTGGATGAAGGAGGTATCCACGTCGCTCTTGATCAAGTGATCCTCGTAGTTCGGACCGAGGGTCTCGTTTCACTGAATTATTGCATCGAGCCAGCAGCCGCTGCAGCATCAGCAGCAGCATACGCTCCAACTGCTGCTCGCTGGGATAGCGGAGGCAGCACTCCGTCCTGCTCCACTCCTCACTTGGTCTCTATCGCTCTCTTTTATATCGGCTGTCAATGGCCACACAAGACGAAGACGACTCATACATATAATACACCTCCAGACAAGTGAAGCAAAGCTTTGGCCTCGTCAATCAAACAGCTGGCGCGAGGTGGCTTCCGCGCTCCGGCTCTCCGCGGGATCGTCCGGCGAAACCTCCACTTGAGTGACCTCGATCGTCGAAATCCCTCGCGGCAGTGCATTCACGGTACTGCGACACGCCGGCGTTGCAATGCGAGGCACTCGACGGCAACCACAGCAACCCCCACACAGCAGACACCGGCGGCGCCTGCTGTCCATGCAGCCACCTTCCTGCTCCGCTCCTGCTCCTCCTCATCTCTGCGCGCGCATACTGGCTGCCAAAAGCTGAGAGTGAGAGCGGCGTTTTCCGCCAATCCGCGACGCGCGCCGCTCCCATTGGCTGGTCATGGTTTCGGATTTTCAACAACCGACGTCAGTCACTCCAAGATTGGCTCGCGACCGCAAAAGTTGAACCTCCCCAAATGCTGCGCCAGTCACTCCGCCGCTCCCCCGCCGGCCTGCGCCGCCTCGCGCCCACGCTGCGCTCAGCGTCCACCGCCGCCGCCTCCTCCTCCACGAGCGAGTACGACTACGTGATCGTGGGCGGCGGCTCGGCCGGCTGCGTGCTGGCCAACCGCCTGAGCGAGGACGCCGCCAACAAGGTGCTGCTGGTCGAGACGGGTCCGAGCGACCGCGGCAAATGGGACTCGTGGAAGATCCACATGCCCGCAGCGCTCACGTACAACCTGGGCGACGACAAGTACAACTGGTACTACTACACGGAGCCGCAGAAGCACCTGAACGGCCGCCGCCTGCCCTGGCCGCGCGGCCGCGTGCTCGGCGGCTCGTCGTCGCTCAACGCCATGGTCTACATCCGCGGCCACGCGTACGACTACGACGACTGGCAGGCCAGCGGCGCCGACGGTTGGAGCTACGCCGACTGCCTGCCCTACTTCCGCAAGGCGCAGAACCACGAGCTCGGACCCGACGAGTACCGCGGCGGCGACGGCCCGCTGCACGTCATCCGCGGCAACCAGAAGGACCAGATCCTATTCAAGAAGTTCATCGACGCCGGCGTGCAGGCCGGCTACCCGTTCACGGACGACATGAACGGCTACCAGCAGGAGGGCTTCGGCTGGATGGACATGACGGTCTACAAGGGCATGCGCTGGAGCGCGGCCTCGGCCTACCTGCGCCCTGCCATGACGCGCCCCAACCTCACGGTCGTCACCGACACGTTCGTGAGCAAGGTCGTGTTCGAAGGCAAGAAGGCCGTGGGCGTCGAGACGGAGGACCGCAAGAGCAAGACCACCAAGCAGGTGCGCGCGGCCAAGGAAGTGATCCTCTCGGGTGGCGCCATCAACTCGCCGCAGCTGCTCATGCTCTCGGGCATCGGCGACGCCGACCACCTCAAGGAGGTGGGCGTGCCCGTGGTGCAGCACCTGCCCGCGGTGGGCCAGAACATGGAGGACCACCTCGATCTGTACATCCAGTACATGTGCAAGAAGCCCATCACGCTGCACAACGCGACGTGGAAGTACCCGCACAAGATGGTCGGCATCGGTCTCGAGTGGATCCTGCGCCAGACGGGCATGGGCGCGTCGGCGCACCTCGAGTCGGGCGGCTTCATCCGCAGCGCCCCCGGCAAGCGCCACCCGGACCTGCAGTACCACTTCCTGCCAGGCTCGCTCACCGGCCAGCTCACGCCCGGAGCCTACCACGCCATGCAGGCGCACTGCTCGCCGATGCGCGCTCTGAGCCGCGGCTGGCTCAAGTTGCGCAGCAACAACCCGCACGAGCACCCGATCATCGAGCCCAACTACCTGAGCGAGGAGCAGGACATAGTCGACATGCGCAATGGCGTCAAGCTCACGCAGGAGATCCTGGAGCAGCAGACGCTCGACGAGTACCGCGGCGACCCGATCTCGCCGTCCAAGGAGGTGCAGACCGACGCGCAGATCGACGAGTGGATCCGCCAGAACACGGAGAGCGCGTATCACCCGTCGTGCACGAACCGCATGGGCGTGGACGACAACACAGTCGTAGACCCGCAGACGCGCGTGCACGGCGTCGAGAATCTGCGCGTGGTGGACGCGTCCATCATGCCCAACATCGTCAGTGGCAACCTGAACGCGCCGACCATCATGATCGCCGAGAAGGCCGCCGACATCATCCTGGGCAAGACGCCTCTGCCCAAGTCGACGGCGCCCGTGTACCAGCCCGAGAACTGGGAGACCAGCCAGAGATAAGCAAGTGGGCGTGATCAATCACTGTGGGGCCAGCTGCAACTATGGATATGCGCCCCTCGCTACGAGTATGACATCGAAGGAAGGGTAGAGCTTGGTATCTAACTAGAAGCTGTGTCTAAATGTCAAGATTGCCCTGCCGCGATGAATATGAAGAAACTGAGACCTGTTTGGACGAGCATGAACGCAAACGTATCCTATCTATCTATCTAGCTGGGCTCAGCTATTGCAATAGAGCTTGCCCGAGTGCAGCAAACCTTTCATGGTCACAACGCCCTCGAGCGATCCTCGGTTGCACACAAAGCAATGGTCACACCTCAACATAGTGAAAATGACGTGCAAGTCACCGAGCGACGTGCTGCTCGAGATGGTCATGCCAACAGGCTGGATAATGCAGGTATTGCCGTCCGTGATCTTGACCCTGTCGTTGAGCTTTGCGCGCTTGGCCGCCGACCACCCGTCGCTGAGCAGCGTGAGCATCTTGTCGTCGTCCATGAGGAACGGAACCGGTCCGCTCCCTTCTAGCGGATTAGCGGAAGTGAGCGCGCTGTACGTCTCATCGACCGACATCTCGCCGTTCAGTCCTCCCTCCCGCTTGCTTCGGATGCCGTCCACCATGGTGGCCCACGAGAATCCAGACGACGAGGACTTGGGCTCTTCCCCGAGGTCCTGATCGACATCAGCTAGGCTGTTCGCCGCATAGTACGCTCGTACGAACTTCTTGAGATGCGCCGAGCTCACGACGCCCAAGAGGATCATCGACTTGTCGTCCTGGACCACTGGGATGTCTTGGTTGGGCAGTCGGTGCAGCGCCAGCAGCAGCCTGGCCACTGTCGTCTTCTTGGTCACGAACACTGTGAACACCTCGACGATATCCGCGGCGCACGCGTCCGGCTCAAAGTCCAAGATCGGGAGGAACGGAGTGCCGCCGACGACCAGCAGCGTGTCGTATACCGACCGCTCCCTGGACAAGTTGGCCGTGCCCATTGCAGCGAGCACAGCGCAGAAAATCGGGAGGATCAACGACATCTCGCCCGTGATTTCGAGCGTGATCACAGCCACGGACACCGCCCGCGTAGCAGCGCCGCCAAACGCAGCAGCCCCCGCCAGGGCGTACGCCCCCGGTGTTGCTCCGATGCCTGGGAACAGTGTTGTTAACGCTTCACCGAATAGCCGGCCGAACGCAGCGCCGCCGATGAACGTCGGCACCCAGACGCCGGTCGGCATCTTGAGCAAGATGCACATGGGCAGGAGGAACATGAAGATCGCCGGTAGAACGGACAACGTGTAGAACTTGGAGAACTTGAACCACGACTCGGGCAGCTCGGATTCCGTGAACAGCGTCGATAGCGTGTAGATGGTCGTGCTGTGCGCGAACTCGCCAGGGACGTAGGTCAGAGTCCCGCACAAGACAGCGACGAAGACGGGGTCAATCCAGTCAACCAGCACCTTCTTCCAAGGCAGTGACGACTTGCGCAGGTCTCGTCGAGTCTCCGCCACAACGCGCAGTAGCTTGATCATTGCAGTGCACAAGAGGCCGAGAATCGCCCCCATGAGCATGTAGAGCGGGATTTCCCAGATGGAGAACGGGTCGTCCCCGAACGACGTGGCCAGAATGGCCGTGGTGGCTTGCTTCGACGTGCTCTTGGCTAGCACCAGCGTCAATCGCAGCATGACGGCGCCCGATACAGCGCTAATGAAGGCCTTGACGTAGTTGGGCATGAGGTAGTACGTCGCCGTGACTTCCATGGAGAACAAGACGCCGCCGATCGGGGACGAGAAGAGCGAGGAGACTCCCACGGCACAGGCCGCAGCCAGGAGCTGGATCCGGCCGTTGAGGTGTGAGCTGAAGCCGCAGTAAAGCGGCGAGCGGAGGAGGTGATGCGTCACGATGGACATGATGTACGCGCCTTCAGTGCCGACGACCAAGCCAGCACCCACCGAGCATATCAACCCCAGAACTTTGGTCACGAGCGTGGCGAAGTCGAAGTAGCCAGGGAGATACAACCGCGGGTCGATGCCAGTCAGTATCGCCTTCATCTGGGATACGCCAGAGCCTGGATAACAAACAGCACAGGGGGTTAGACCTTTCCACGTCGCCGTAGTGTTAGCACTACGCCACCGTTGTTACCTGCCGCTACGGGTGCAATCCGAGTGATAAGAAGACCGACCAGAGAGAAGACGAGCGTGTGGCCCGTCCAAATGAAGTACCGAGCGGGCTCCGACGTCGTCTGGCTGATCATCGTGTCCCTCACGTCCAGCAGCTCCTGACAGACACTGCAACACGTATAAACCCTCAGCCCTCTGTCCTCTTGAGCCCAAAGCAATCGTCTCAGACGGACACTTCACCTCCTGATCCCGTAGTTGAGAGGTCCTCCGATGACCCCGAGCAGCACCAAAAAGCTAACGGCCTTGAGCTGTCGTCGATAGTATTGCTGCTTGTTCTTGGCGCGGTCTCGTTCCCCGCCGAAGAGCGAGCCGTTGGACATGGAGCGCTGCGCCGCGTACTTGCGGAAGGCGTCGAGCAGGTCCGAGTCTTCGCTCCGGGTGTCCACATCGACTAAATAGTCGTCCACAGCGGAACTGTCCTCATGGCGATACGACTCGGCCCGCTGCTGGAACTCGCTCAGACTCGCGATCCGCCCCGTGCGGCGCTTGTGCGCAGGCAGAAGTTGCTCCTGGAGGCCATTGGTAGCAGCACTCACAGCCACAGCGGACACCATCCGTCAACATCACAGCGACGGCGAATTGGTGACTGAGTGAGGCCAAGGGATTTGACTCATGAGAACTACGCCCCGCCCCCCATCCATGTCCCAGGGCGGCGTGCGCCTTACTCGATGCATTCCGATTCCCCATTTCGAGAACTTAGTGAACAACTAAGATTAAGGGGGGGGGGGGCAAATAGGTTTTACGTTGAGTGGGGCTACGCTGCGGCGGAGAACTTGCCGGAGCGCAGCAGTCCTTTGGTGGTGACGACGCCCTCGAGGGCCCCGTGGTCGCACACGAAGCAGTGGTCGCAGCGCAGCATGGTGAAGATCATGTGGAGGTCGTCCAGCGGCGTGTTGCTCGAGATGGTCATGGCCATGGGTCGGATGACGCAGACCCGGCCCTCGGTGACCTTGACGGTGGCGTTGAGCTTCTCGGCCTTGGCGGCGTCCCATCCTTCGTTCAGCAGCCCCAGCATCTTGGAGTCGTCCATGAGGAACGGCACGGGCGCGCCCCCGGCCGCGGCTCCGAGCACGTGCGGCTTCTGCGTCGACAGCGCGTTGTACGTGATGTCGATGGAGCCCATGCCGTTGAAGCCCCCGGTGTTGTCGGTGCGCGTGTTGAACGTGAGTTTGTCCTTGAGCGTGGCCCACGACATGAGCGGCGGGGCGCTCTGAGGCTTCTCGCCGAGGTCTTCGTCGACGCCTGCGAGGTCGTTGGTCTCGTAGTATTTCCTCACGAACCTGCGCAGCTGGGAGCCACTGACGACGCCCAGCAAGATCATGGTCGCTTCGTTGTCGACGACCGGGATTTCGTGGTGCGGCAGACGCTGCAGCGCCAGCAGAATGCGAGCCACCGTCGTCTTCTTGGTGATGTAGACCAAGCACGGCTCTACGATGTCCGCCGCGGTCGTAGTCGGCTCGAAGTCGACGAGAGGCAGGAACGGCATGCCGCTCACGACCAGCAGCGTGTCGTACACGGACTTCTCCTTGAACAGGTTCGAGACGGCCATCGCCGAGAGAGCAGCGCAGAACAACGGGAGCATCATGGACATCGCGGCTGTGATCTCCAGCGTAATGACCGCCACGGACAGCGCGCGCGTCGCGGCCGAGCCAAACGCTGCAGCGCCAGCCAACGCGTACGTTCCAGGGATCACGTTGATACTTGGGAGGAGAGTGGCGATGGCCTCGCCAAACATGCGGCCAAAGGCTGCGCCCGCGATGAACGTGGGCACCCAGATCCCCGTCGGGATCTTCAGTGTGATGCACAGCGGCAGCAAGAACAAGAAGACAGCGGACAGCACCGAGAGCGCGTAGTACTTGGACACCACTTGCCACGTCGAGGGGAGATCTCCCTCCGTGAATAAAATGGCGAGGTCGTCCATCGAGTTGTGCTGCGCGTATTCTCCAGGCACGAATGTCAACGCACCCGTGAGTATTGCCACGACGAGCGGGTCGACCCACGTGACTAGGACCTGCTTCCACCTCTGAGACGACTTTCGGAACGCGCTCCTGCGCTCGGCGACCGTGCGCAAGAACCACATCATCGCCGTGCAGAGCAGTCCTAGCAGAGCCCCCAGGAGGATGTAGAGCGGGATCTCCCAGATCGTGAAGGGGCTAGCGGGGAACTGCGTCTTGAGCACCGCCTGCGTTGCGAGGTTGGACTTACTCTGGGCCAGCACCAGCGTCAGACGCAGCATCACGGCCCCGGCCACCGCGCTGATGAAGGCCTTGATGTAGTTGGACATGAGGTAGTAAGTGGACGTCACCTCCATCGAGAAGAGCACGCCGCCGATGGGGGACGAGAACAGCGACGACACGCCCACGGCGCAGGCTGCGGCCAGCAGCTGCAGTCGCCCATTGAGGTGCACACTGAAACCTCGGAACATGGGCGTCTTGAGCAGGTGGTGCGTGACGATGGACATGATGTGGACGTAGGCCCCCTCAGTGCCGACGATCAAGCCGGCGCCGACAGAGCACACCAAGCCAGCGACCTTGGCCAGGAACGTGGAGAAGTCGAAGTACCCGGGCAGGTACATACGCGGGTCGATGCCCGTCAGGATCGACTTCATCTGCGAGACCCCCGAGCCAGCGGCGACAGGAGCGAGCTGGGTGAAGAAGAGTCCCAGCCCCGAGAAGACCACAGTGTGCGCCGTCCAGACTGCGAGCTTGGACGCGTAGTCGGGGGCCTGCTCCACTAGCCACTCTCTCAGATCAATGAGGTAGTTGAACAAACTGCAACAACACACAAGAGTTCTACACCATCAACAAGGCATCAAGAACTCTCCATATCCACGATAACTTACACGCGGATGCCGTAGTTCAGGGGTCCTCCGATGACCCCAAGCAGAACCAAGAAGCCGACGGCCTTGAGTTGTCTGCGATAGTACGCGCGCTTGTTCAGGGCGCGGCCCCGCTCGCCCCCGAAGAGCGAGACGCCCGAGATCGACCGCCGTCCGCCAAACTTGCGGAACGTCTCGAGGAAATCGGATCCGTCGCTGCCACGGCGGCCGGCAGCGACTTCGATGTACGTGTCCGAGACGCTGAAGCCGTTCTCGTCCCGCAGCAACGCGGTGATGGGGACCCTGCGGTCGTTGCTGGGCCCATTGAGGCTCTGGCCGTCGTAGCGAGCGGCGCGCTGCTGGAACTCGTGGAGGCTGCCGATGCGCCCCGTGCGCCGCTGGTGCGCCGGCAGCATCGCGTCCGCGTCCGTCGCGCTCAACTTGTCCTTTGCCGGGTCCATGGCCGCTTACCGCCACTGCCTCGGCAGCCCTTGCCCCTCGATCTCACCCCGGTCACTACGATGTCGGCGCCGAGCAAGATTCCGTCTACAGTACAGTGTGCAGCTATTTCCAGCGGACGGACGGACATCGCAGTACTCGGCGCGATTCGACGACCTACAGGCGGCGCGTGCTGGCACCAACGCTGCGACACCAAACCAAAGCGAGAGAGGGACGGCGTGGCGATACACCGAAGAGAGTTTGGAGCCTCGATAACGTCGCGAAAGAAAATACATGAAGGCAAAGTTTGGAAGAGAGTCCTTATTCTCCCAGCTCTGTATGAGAGAAGGGAAGCGTTCAGCGCCTTTGGTGCCTCCGTGTCCGACCATTTTAGCATGTACGGTCATTCGTGAGACGTCAACGACAACGCACGACAACCAACTCCGCTCCTTATCAAGCGCGTGCAGTCTGCAGTGCCAATAAGCAAACCCACAACCATAGCGACCTGTGCGGCGGAGTCCTTCCGCCCCGCAAGCATCAGCACTCTCGTGCAGACGAAGAAATGAGACACATCAAGTAAACGAACCCCGTTGGTACGTTGGTACTGTCATATTAGCTGCACGCAATCCGAGCGGTGCCATCCATCCGCCTTCCATTTAGGCCGGCCTATAGCAGCATAACTCCCTGGCGCCGCCGGAACGTCAAGTACACAGGAGACGCCGCGTGGGCGAGCATGCTGATGCTCTTCTCGAAGGACCACGACGTGATGGACTTCTTGTTGATCGCCACCAGCACGTCGTCCACGGCGATAATCCGAGCTGCAACGGACGGACTCTCGCTGTTGTTCTCAAAGTCGATAAAGCCGCCCACCACGAGGTTGCCCTCTGCACACGACAGACCACACACAGACACAAAGCCAGTTAGTGATAACCTCCACACACACAAGTAATCCATCCAAGAGCAGTAAGGAAACACTCACGATGCATGCGGAGCGACATGCCCAGTCCTTCTGGCCGCTTGGGCACCGCGACATCGTAGACGAAGTCGGTCTGCAGCGGGATGAGCAGCTCGTTCATCGCCGCCGCCATGAAGTCCGCGCGCAGCGACGGGTGCAGCACCATCGTGCCCAGCACGAGCGTGACGGCCACCGGCTCGGGCACGAAGTTGCCGTAGAGGATGAGCATCTCCATGACCTCCTGGGGCAGCACTAGCGTGCCGCCGCAGCGCGGACACTTGCGCTCCATGATGCGGCGGAACGACATGTCGACGCCCGGCACGCGCGTGACCACGAGGCATGACTCGCAGGCCGCCAGCAGGTGCGTGGCCCGCTCCTCCACGGCGGCGGACGAGGCCCCGAACGTCATTGCGGGCGGCGCCTTGAGACTGTAGGCGTTCATCTGCTGCTGCTGCTGAGAGTTCATCATCATCTGCTGTTGCTGCTGGGGGTTCATTTGCTGCTGCTGTTGGGGGACTTGTTGTTGTTGTTGTTGTTGTTGTTGAGGGACTTGCTGCGGGTTGTACATGGTCTGTTGCTGCTGTTGCTGTTGCTGTTGCTGTTGGTACTGCTGCTGGGGCTGCATCTGCTGACTGGGCGCCACGTTCATGGAGCCATCGTAGCTAGTAGAAACGAAGGCCTGAGCCTGAGCCTGAGGCTGTTGCTGGACCTGTGGCGGAGCTTGCTGAAGAGGAGCCTGTTGCTGCTGCTCTTCGGGGCGCTCCTGCTGCTGCGGAGGCTGCTGTGGAGGCTGGGGCTCTGGCTGCTGATGCGTCTGCGCATCTTGCGGCGCTTCCTGCTCCATGGGCACCGCGTCCGCGAGCGCCGTGTGTGGGTCTCACAGGGTACCAGTAAAATGGTTCTCTTTAATAAGTACGAAACAATATCCACCAGACCTGAGTGATGTTAAATTCGGTTAAATTCGGTGCATCGGGACGTTTTCAAATTCATCTAAACATCGCCTTTACGGATCCGTAAGAGTTATTTTGCCTACCGGCGGCCCCGCAGATTCGGCCCAGCGATCAGTAATACACTGGACGCCGCCCAAAACCACCCTATGGGCCTATATGTCAAGTCCTGCGAGAGTTGATAGACCTAGCATATCCCCTGGTACTTCAAGAATATGCGGTCTCTGATTTGGCAACTTTAGTAGTTTTAGCTTTGTTTTTGTATGAGCTTATTCAGAAGGTACCACCACGACCCTCAACAAGCAACCTTCTTTAAATCCTGACATATATCACAAACCTTCGACATACAGTACCTGTGCAGCTTTGATATTTAGAGAAAAAACTAGAGATTGAGTATGACACCCCCTTAGGGTAGTTTTGGGAGGCGTCCACTGCGCGACAAAAGGTTTGGGACATCGACACTTTGTACAATATCTCAGCTTCTAGAAGGAGTTGTCGGATGAGACTTAGATAAGGAGGAACATATTATGTTCCTCCAATCAGATTGCTTTAAACGCGACATATGACGCGAGCTCGGATTTCCCATTGGACGCCGCCCAAAACCACCCTATGGGCCTATATGTCAAGTCCTGCGAGAGTTGATAGACCTAGCATATCCCCACCTCACATCTGGTGAGACCTAAATGTGGTCTCAATAAACTCGGTGGTACTTCAAGATATGCGGCCTCTGATTTGGCAACTTTAGTAGTTTATCTTTGTTTTTGTATGAGCTTATTCAGAAGGTACCAGCACGACCCTCAACAAGCAACCTTCTTTAAATTCTGACATATATCACGAACCTTCGACATACAGTACCTGTGCAGCTTTGATATTTAGAGAAACAACTAGAGATTGAGTATGACACCCCCTTAGGGTAGTTTTGGGCGGCGTTATTGGGTAGGGTGGCTCCCATACAAATATGTCGAAGTGGCACCGCGACAAAACTTTGGGACAAACGTTTACCTTGATTATAGACTAGACTTTTTTATACCAGAATATTGGACTCGTTTTTGTGACGGGGCACACAGCACTTCTTAACAGAGGAAGCAGGAGTATACGAACTCCAAGTGAACTGCCGTTCACGTGTCCCTGGCCTTAAGGGGACGACTTGACTTGCTACAAAGGAGTAGGTTATAAGACTGACTGTATTTTGGTAGGGGTTAACTTGGCTCAATACAAACTACAAGTTAACTATACAAAAGCCCACACAAACTCAAATGGTTGGCTTGCGGAGCTACTGGTACCATGTACCGTGTACCATGTACTCGGGAGAGTGACACCCGTCACTCTTCATGTAATGGATACACTTGATTGTACCCCGTTACATCCTCCCCCACTTATCTGAGAATCACATCTGATTCTCCAATCAGCTTCGAGAGAATCCGAACTCCCAAAGGTCGGATTCTCGGGCGCCGCCGCCGCAAGGCTGGCGCGCCTCATTGTCACACCCACAGTGACTTGTGCCCGCAGCGGGCACCCCGCGCGGCACCTCCCTGCCCTCGGCGATGTAGGCCGCAAAGCCGACGCCTCTAGTGGCCGTATCCACAGCGCTAGCAGGCGCAGAGTGCCTCCGCACGGGATGCATGTGCCTCCAAACTTGCGGTTCCTGTCGCAGACCACCAGCAGTTGGCGTCACATGGCCCTTGGGCCCTGCTGGCACGTTCGTGCGACGGTACCTCCCGCAAGGGACGGCACCTTTCCGGTCAGCGCGAAGCGTAACCATAGAGAGAGCGGTGCGGCTCATCTCCGGCCATGACAGCGGTCCGACAGGACCCCGCTTCGTCACAGCGTAGTGTGTCTGTCGTCCGAGTTCATCGGCACGACCCATGGGCTGAGGTCAAACGTTGACCAAAGCCAAGAAGCATCCGGCTTCATCGTCGCCATAGTCCCGGGGACCACGGCTGCTGCTCGCAGCCAGCTCATCGTTCAGAGCAACGCGGCGGACTTGTTCAAAGTCCTGCCCCGCGTCACGGCCATCGTGTCGCCGACGCTGAGGTGTCTTCCACCGACACCAAGGTACCGCGATGGTACTTCATCATGGTGCGAGGTACACTGGCCTCCGTCACCAGCGATCGCATCATGCGTCGCGGCGATCAACACCAGGTCGGTGCGCAAGCAAGGCCGCATGGCACACAGTCCATACCGGACCGCACGGTGTACGGGGCACCACCCCATACACCAAAGGCATGTCGTGTACCACATGAGCCACGACTGTCTTAGTGCCTCGCGCACATCAAGTGCCACGTGCACGACAAGTGCCGGTGCACTGCGAGTACCTTGCGTACTCCAAGTGCCCCGCGCACAGTGAGCGTCAGGTGCCACGTGCACTCGTATGGCTTCGCGCCTTACAAGCACGGTATACACCGCGCTAAGTGTGAATGCCCGCAAAGGCAACACGTTCGGGCTCACCCTTCGTGGGCAACAACCAAGCTCCTTGCCGTTGACTACCTGGTCGGCAGACGTGTCGCGCCCAGCGTAGCAACAGCATGGAGCTGTCCCTCGGGTTCGTCCCGGTGGACAACACCCATGCTCGGGGCTGATGGCAACCTGGCCGGCAGACGTGCCGCGCCCAGCGTAATCACAGCCTTGAGCTTCAGCATGATGCTGATAGCTAACTGGCCGGTAGACGTACCGCGTCCAGTGTAGCAACAGCATCAAGCTACGGCATGGCGATGCGTACGCGCACATGCCTTCGTCCGCGGCCCAAGCCGCAGACCGGCTGCCATGTCCTCACCCGACAGATGCAGCCTTCCCGCAGCGAATGTGCGCGCCACCTTCGGCCCAGCAGCGGCAATGACCACTGCCAAAGTTGCTGGCCATCGGTCACCAAGACCATGGGACCTAAGCAGCTACGCATCAGGTCCAGCACCTTCGTGCAATGCTCCGTGAGTGGTTGCACCATGCAGCCACTACACCGGCTTCTGTGAAGAAGCAAGTCTCATGCCAGAGACTTCGGGAGGAAGGGCACTTCCGATCTCCTCCCCCACTTACGATTAGAACCCCGGTGGGTCAGGCAGCAGCCGACTGCCTAACCTCGCGCCGCCCTGCAGCGCCGAGTCGCTATACCAGCAGACTCCGGTGGCGCGGGCAGCTTCCTTGCTTGGGCTCCGGGTCAACATCGTCGACCAAGGCTTGGTGTGTACCAGCCTGTATGCAGTTTGAGTCTGCGTGACTTGACGTGGTACTCTGTTACCCACGTCTGCGGGTGAAGACACCCATGACAGCGTACGGCTTGTCCTTCCTTGAGAGTAGCTGCATTACATGCACGCATACTCAGACTCTGCCATCTCGGCACCGAGTCCTGGACACTTGTTGCCCCAACGCCGCTCAGTGACCGCGGCCATCGCAGGCAGACCGAGCATGCTCCTGCATGTGGTCAATTGAGGTGTCGCCCTCCTGCAGACACACTCCAGGTCGTGATCGACCATATGCGCCGAGTCGGCGGCGACGCAACATGCATCGCCGCAGGTACGACATGTACCCAAGCCACGTCTACTGTGCGCATGGCCACAGCTGCGCCGGCCGAACCCCCCAGTCGAACGTCATCCATGATGACCGGGATGCTAAGCCCTTGGAGGAAGGAAGTGCTTCCCGGCACTCCTCCCCCGCTTAAAATCAGAGCCGTGCGGAGCCTCGAAGAGGACCGTGCGGCTATGACATCGTGACAGTGTCACGGGCTTCTTAAACTCCGCGTGGACATCCACCACACGCGAGGAGACCCAAGTGACCTGATCACTAGTCCTGGTCATACTGACCGTGCGTGGAACTAAGTTACCCCCGCAGGAGGTGCACCGCGCGACCCCCTTCCGGCTCATGCGGAGCCTTGCCGCATCGTGTGGAACTACGTTACCCACACAGGAAGCGCATCATGCGACTTCACAATCAGTTTCCGTCTGAGTGACGCGTGTGGAACTATGTTACCCACACAGGAAATGTATCGTGCATCTCCCTCATCAGTTTTGGTCTGAGTGACCTGGTGTGGAACTGGGTTACCCACACAGGAAGTGCCTGCAGCGCCTTCCTCTTCAGTTATGGTCTGGGCGACCGTGTGTGGTACTTGGTTACCCACGCCGGAGATGCCTTGAGTGGCCTCCTCAGCATTACATGCTCTTGTGCGGAACTAAGTTACCCGCAAGTCAGTGGTCCTTGGTTACCCACCTGGTGGCGTCACCGAACACCACCCTTGTCAATGCTCATACCGAGCAATGACTCTCAGCACTGGAGTTGCTTCTTGAGGCAGCTCAACATGCCAGGCGTAACAGCCCTCGGTTGGTCATCATGTCAGTGATGCCTCCCTTCTTCTTCTTCGTCTTGTCCGACGCATCCAGCGTCCTGGCGGTCCGTTCGGACGCCCTTGTGTCTGAACAGAGGTGGGAACATGACTCGCCAATGCTCTGTCAGACACAGAGGGCCGACTTAGCCTCAAAGGCATTGTCGCGCTGCTCGACCGAGAGCCCGTGCAGCTTGCACAGCTCACTCAGGGCCAAGCCATACTTGTCCAGGCCAAGGGCATATACGGTTCCATGCCCAGGGCCATCTTCGGCACCATGTCCGGGACCATGTACGGGTCCATGTCCGGGAACATGTGCGGTTCCATTGCTGCCCGCGGCATCACACGCGGCAGCCAGGGTCACAGCGGACCCCAAGGTTCTTCTTCGGCCTAGCCTCAGTCAATGAGACCTGCCCTTGTGCTTCGACTCTCGCAGAGTCTCGGCACTTGTGTCGTTATTCCAACCGACACATCTGGCAACGTGCGAACACGCGCAACGTCCCAGACTCAATCATGTCAAGGGATACCATTACCCCCGTACACTCACGTGTACTACCGACAAACCATCGTTGTCCTTCACCAATAGCGAGCATCAGTGCTCTCAAGGGACCCCGGGTCTCTGTGGTGTACGCCTTCCGTACACCCATCACAAAGACTCGGGCCAACCCCAGCAAGGCCCTCGTCCTTACTGGTGGTTGTGTCCCCCTTGAGCACCTGACGGTGCATGGCGTCGGCGCCCCCTTGACCCTCTGGGCTTCGGGTAGGTCTTTTTCCCAGACCCTGGCGATGGGCAGACACGTTGATAGTGTCCTAGTCCGCCGCAGCCGTAGCAGCGGACTGAGTCCTGCTCAGCCGAACTTAGATCCATAGGTTCTGGCTCGCTGTCAGTGATCACAGGCTGTACAACAGCCAGAGCACCAGCCTGCTTGTGGCTGTACTCCTCCTGGAGGGCGACTCGGATCGCCTCCTCCATAGTGCTGGTGCGCACGCGGAACAGCTGCGTGCGCACAGGACCGACCTTCAGGCCGTCCACGAAGACCGTCATCTTGACGTCTTCCGACAGTGGGCTCCCCACCAGCGAGGCTGCCAACGTGCGCATCTCCTGTACGTACGCGTACAGCTCGCGCTCCCCTTGTTTGCAGGCAAGGAAGCGCGAGCGCTGGCGGAACTCGTTGTTCGCCGGGAGAAAGGCGGCTCGAAGCTGCTCACACAGCTGAGCCCAGGATGTGAAGCATCCAGGCGACATCGCTTCGCGCGTATACGCCCAAGTCTTGGCACGTCCACCAAGATTGGAGAGCGCAAAAGCGACTCGAAGGTTCTCAGCCGAGATGAGACCTGCGCTCATTGCGATCTCGGTCTCCCGGATCCAGAAGTGAAGGTTCTCACCTTCCTTCCCTTCGAACGGAGGCACCGCTAGCCGCAAAGGCTTAGGCTGCACCCGTCTGGGCTCACTCATCTGAGCCAGCAAGTTTCCCTGCACATGAGCGATGAGCCCGCGTTTGTACTCGTCAAACGCGCTCACCCGCTCGACCTGCTCGGCTGGCGTCGCCGCCGCCAAGCTCCGGAGGGCATCTCTTCCGAAGATGCCCGCCATCTTCCGCACTGACTCGAACTGCGAGTCAGTCAAGTGAGGAAACTCACTTCGGTCCATCGTGGCTCACAGACCTGAGCCGCCGAGGATTCAGGTAGACCAATCTACCCGCGTAGGCGTAGGATTGACTACGAGTGCTACCAAGTGTGACGGGGCACACAGCACTTCTTAACAGAGGAAGCAGGAGTATACGAACTCCAAGTGAACTGCCGTTCACGTGTCCCTGGCCTTAAGGGGACGACTTGACTTGCTACAAAGGAGTAGGTTATAAGACTGACTGTATTTTGGTAGGGGTTAACTTGGCTCAATACAAACTACAAGTTAACTATACAAAAGCCCACACAAACTCAAATGGTTGACTTGCGGAGCTACTGGTACCATGTACCGTGTACCATGTACTCGGGAGAGTGACACCCGTCACTCTTCATGTAATGGGTACACTTGATTGGACCCCGTTACAGTTTTGAACCTGGAATCAGGGTGTATGCGATGGCATACATGTAGGTAATGCGGTATTTTTATGGGAGCCACCCTACCCAATGGGAAATCCGAGCTCGCGTCATATGTCGCGTTTAAAGCAATCTGATTGGAGGAACATAATATGTTCCTCCTTATCTAAGTCTCATCCGACAACTCCTTCTAGAAGCTGAGATATTGTACAGTGTCGATGTCCCAAACCTTTTGTCGCGCAGTGTGTACCTTGCACAGATAGTGTAAGGGGGTTACACGAATGTTACCCGAAGGGTTACGAAGTGTTGGACACACGGGCTTGTGTGGTGCACACTGTCTAACCTATTTCAGTAGGAGAATCAGTACACGGCTTCAGAGCCACAGATTATGCATATGACTAGGGTTCACTATGCTAGATAGTGAACCAGATACATTTACACCAAAGGCGGCTTTGCCGCGATAAAAGAGAAATACATTCAGTTTGAGATTTACAGTAAAAGAGTTAAGGGTTGACTCTTGGAGTCCGTAGGGAGTACGGACTCGTGCGTTCTGGTATTAGAACGGGCTTTCTTAAGCTGAGACTCTGTGAGGCTGTTACGTCTTCCTCTGACGCTAAAGCTACGGTAGCCCCGCTGCACTTGGTAGCACTTGTGGTCAATCCGACACCTGAGTCTGTATAGACTGACCCTCTGTGAAGAATGGAGCAGTTCGCTCACTTGCCCCCTAACCAGCAGGATGCGCTTAAAAAGCTTATGTCCTTGCTGGGCCCGGAGGGCGTGACGCAACTTGCGCAGCAAGGCCCCGACGCGGTGAATGCGCGTCTCGAGGCGTTCTCAAGCTACGAGAATGCTCTGCTAGAGCACCTCCAGCTGAGGATGGTAACGGCCGCGGCGCCCCAAGCGCCCGCTATGTCGTCCGACGCGGGAACAAGACCCAAGCCGCTCATGTTGAGCGTGAAGACCTTCGAAGGCAAGGAAGGGGAAAGCTCAAGACTTGGGTGGCACGCTCCTCACACCAGTTCGTCGAACGGTCCGGAGCCTATGGACCTCAGCTATGCTGAAGACGAAGAAGCCGAGCTTCGTGCTGCTGAGCAGCGGCGCGGCATCCGCCGATGCTTTACTTGTGGTGACACGCGTCACCTGGGCGCCGGATGTCCGCTGCGCTTCCAGCGCCAGGCTTCGGCAAGCCGCTCTTCGGGTTCGAGCCAGGGCTCTGGTTCGTCTCGGGGAAACGAGAAAACCCAGTTGGCGCGGGGCGGCCTACTGGGGAAGAACTAAGTTCTATTGAGCCTCGGAGAGGTGGAGGTCAACAGGACTTAGCCCCGAAGAGACTGTGATGTCGGAAATGGCCGCACTTGCCGAGGCCTAACGGTCTTGAACTTGTGAGTGAAAGCCATCCGAGCCCTCTGATTGGTTGCTCTCATTTACCGCGCTAGAGTGACAGATGGATGCCGTTTAGTGACAAGGCTCGGTGGGTCATAATAAATCCCCACCGAGCCCTCCAAGTAGTCATAGTGGGTACAAGATTTGCCTCTCATTAGGAATTCGGATCTAGCCGAGCAGTCGTCGAGTCGTCGGATCAGTCCGAAGGCTCGGTTGATACTTGACTTTTGTATAGACGCTAGGGATTTGCAATAGGGAAGGCCTCACAGCCTCTAATCACTAAATCAGAGCAGAATTTCCCCCCGAAGCCACACAAGGGTCAAGTCCGTCTACCGGTAAGTCTTCGCTTAGCTGTAGAGTCTGGATACGCTCGGCCGACACGGGGTATGTCTGCCGGTGAGCATAAGGTACATTGACCGAGTGTTCATCCCTGGAAAGGCCAAGAGTGAGTAGTGGCCGAGTGTTGGAGGTATTAGAGACCTCCCTGTACGTTTGTACGTTTGTCTGGGTGTGAGGCGAGGCCCCCCAGTATATTTGACTTCCAGCCGAGACTTCGTCTCGGCGCCCCTGTCCGAGGCCTCGATTGGCCTGGTACCGTTCCTTCTGAGGGACCACAGCGGGTTACGCGTGAAAGCGCGTGTGTACATCGCATCCTAGCCGTTGCTCGTGGCTAAGGGTGCTCTTATATTTGATTTACGGGCTCTACCTACCTGACCGTCGACTCGCATAAGGCACATTCCAGCCCGGTGTAAGGGATCGGATCTGGTCTTCAGATTTAATCCCAACAATAAGCGCCGACCTTTTAGGAGGGAAGCGTGTTGTTGGTAGGGGCTCATCCCGAAAGCCTTGGCTAGAGGGACGAGAACTCGTTAAATCGTGTTTTCCTACACGACAACTGGTGCCGCGACCCGGGACTGGTGTGACCGAACTGTGTGTTGTGGTCTGTGTAGGTATTGTCCCAAACGAGCATTGAGAGGAGAAGAAGAAGAGAAGAAGAGAAGAAGAAACAAGAAGAACAAGAACAAGATGGCGAAAGGATCCAAGTCAGCGGTGCCAGCTACGCCGGCGAAATCGGGACGAGGACCAACCGACGGCTTGTCGACGATCGCGAGTGACTTGACGTCTCGGTTGTCGACGATCTCTTAAAGGTCGGTCAGTTTCGAAGAGTCGGTCGACGAGGATTCGGACGCCAAGGATGACATGATGATGAACTACGATGACCTGGAAGAGAAGACTCCAGCGCCCGCGCAGGAGTACGAAGACCAGGAGGCGGAGATGGTGTCGGCTGGACGCAGTGGGGGCTCACGCTCCCTCAGCCGAAACCTCGTTTCCGAATTTGATGAAGTGGCACGGCCGGACTTTGCGGACGATGACTCGGAGGATGGCACCGAGGCCTTCACCTCGGCTCTGGTGCAGGTTACTAAGGGTCCTCAAGAATCCCGCGGAATCCGGCCGTCAATGAACAGCAGCTGTAATGGGCCTACCTTGGCCCACTACAACAGCTTACACGTGTGCGCTCGTGTATGAGGAAGCGTAGCTTGGTTTAAACTAGAGTTAATTATACTCGGACCTCCGAGTATAGATTAATCTAAATAAACGATCCATATAATGTTTTTGGGTTAAAATGAGAACTGCTATTTTTGTTTTATGTTTTTCTGACTTCCTCTAAATGTAATATTCTAAGTTAGGAATCTGCCAACGGCTGGTTGGCAGAATTCCACAGCTATGCATGTCGCTCATTGGTTAAAAGATGCTGCTTTCAACCAATAGGAATCCTAAATGTCTATGGACCACCCGCCGTGGTGACCGTAAATGAATGTGGCCCTTGATGTAATGTACATCAAGGCCGAGGAAGTGTTTGTACCTATAACAGACATCGGGTCTGTTATAGTTACAAGTGGCTGTAGCCACTTGTGTGTGTAACCCCGTTACACCATCCCCCCCTTAAGGTTAGACGCGCCGGTCACGGCACGTCAATCAGGCAATTGACCATTCGTCAATTCTTCACGTTGGGAGAAAGAAAATCTCGAGCTCATTCCGCAATGAGCTCGCCAAAGGAGAAGACCGCCGACACGACAGAGGGTAAGCTCTCTGTCGTGGACTACCACGAACGCCAGCAAGCGAAGCGCGGCGCCGCTGTTACCACGTCTGCGGCGGGGACAACTCAGCCTGAGATTGTCCTCCAAGGCTCATGCATAGTCAACGACGCCGTTGACTATGAAGAAGGCGACGTGGAGATGGAGGAGGGCGAGAGCTCTCCGTCCAAGCGCAAGGAGTCGATCGACAGTGATAGTCTCGACCCGCATGCCGGGTCGAGACGCCCTCGTGAAGAAGACGACTCGGACGCTTCGAGCTCGAAGCGTTCGCGTAGCGCAGGTGAGACTCCACTCTCTGCTGCTGGGGCGTTGAGCTCACCACGCGCCGTGGCGACTTCAAGTTCTCCGCGCGCTGCTCATGCAGCGCGCGATCCGTGGATGCCGTCCGCGACTGAGATCGCGGCACGGGTGGGCAACTCCGTGCCACCGAATACTATCCCGCTGTACGTATGCAGCGCGATTGTGGATGATGCTGTGGCGGAGGGACAGCACTTTGATCCGATGACGGATCAAAGGCGCGACTACTACATCGGACTCTTCCATGAGCTCCGATATTACTCTAGCAAGAAGACCTCTTCTCGCAGCAAAGTGCCTGAGTGGCAGGCACTTTGTCAAAGTTGGAATGCCTTTGTTGAGAACTTCAACAAGAATCCGGCAGCTTACCGTGAGCGGGTTAAGCATGCCCGTGAGCGCTTCGAGACGTTCTCGACGCGTGGGAGGCTGGAGCAGCTCCACAGATCTTCTGTGGATGCAGGTGTTCCGTGCGCTGTGCCCGAAGACCAGCAGTGCACGTTGTGTCTTCCGGGTGCGGCGCGCTTGAGCGACCGCGACCTAAACGGGTACACGACGATCCGTGTACCTGCGAGTCTCAAGGATCTTCGTGCCAAGTTCCTGGCACGCGAGGAACGCGACGAGCGTGGTGCTTCGAGCGCTGCGGGTGACCACAGCGCTCGCACTACCTTCGCGCCGGCAGTGCGTGGTGGGCTTCGTACGCCCTCACCATTTCCGGAACGTCCTGCAGCAGGACGTCCCGCGGCTCCCATGTATCTTGGTGGGGCGGAAACCCTCTCCAACGAATACGATAACGAACCGGGTGCTGGTTCGTTTTCGGGATACTATGGTCGACAATACGCTCAACAATCCAACGTGTTGAGCCGTGGGCGTCACGGATCGGAGGCGGCGGTGGTGGGAACACGCCCCGGGTATGGTCAACCTGGGGTTGACTTTGGGCCTCCGTCTCTCGAGGACCGAGTGGCTGCCGTGGAGCGGCTTCAGAGCAGCGACTTCGCTGCTCTGAGGCAGGAGATTGCAAACCTGAGGGCTCAAGTCGCTCAGGCCTCGCAGACCGCGTCTGACGTCTCCGTCGACATTGGAGGTCGTGTCGAGCGTTTGGGCCAGCGCGTTCGCGCGCTGGAGAAGGGTTCGGCCCGCGCTTCGGGTCAGCCGAGCTAGCTGGCTCGTGCTGCCGGTATGGTTTCAGCCGCCCGACGTAAAAGGTCGGATGGAGGCGCATGCTAGACGGGATGTCTAGTGTGTAAGCGTTGCCATGCCGTGCCAACACTGTGAACGGCCCGATGAAGCGCGGAGCGAGCTTACTCGCCCCGAAGTCAGAGACTGCATGTTTAGGCAGGTTTTGAGTAGCTAACAAAACCAATGAACCCTTCTTGAATTCATTTGTGTTACCTCTGCCACTGTTGTCTGCGTTCAGCTTCTGTCGATCGACAGAAGCTGCAATAGCGTCCTGGACAAACCGAATGACGGCTTGTCTGCGCTGCACGAATGCAATTGCGTCCGAGCTGAACTCGTTCAGTTCGCCTGTAGCAGTAGGCTCAGCCTCTGCGTTGGTCTTCGCGGTGTCTGTGCCCCGCACAGACACGTTGTTCTTGTTGCTCTTCTTTTGCTTGTCGGCGTCTGTGCCCTGCACAGACGCATGCTTCTTCTTCTTGCGCGTAGTCGCGGCTGACACTGTGCAAGTGTCAGCGGCATTCTGCGGTTGCTGTGTTGTGGCCGTAGATCCTCCCCCACTTAAGGAAGGAGTCACCATCCCGAGCAGGCTCGGGAGGCGTGGGTGCCGCAAGGCATTCACGTAGAACGGTGTATGCCCGGTCGAGGCATGCACCGAGTTGTTGATGGCGAACTCTGCCATCGACAGGCACTCGCTCCAATGTTGGAACGAGTGAGCGTAGCTCTTGAGAATGTCGACGAGCACGCGATTCACGCGCTCGGTCTGCCCATCCGTCTGCGGATGGTCCGCAGTCGACATTGAAAGCTGACTCCCAAGAAGTGTGAACACTTCTTGCCACAGGTGTGCGGTGAAACGCGGGTCTCGATCCGACACAATGTCGATCGGCATGCCATGGTGTTTGAACACCATGTCAACGAACAGACATGCCGTCTGTTTCGCAGTTACTTCAGCGGGTACCGCAGCAAGATGCACCATCTTGCTGAAGCGGTCAACAAAGACCACAACTCCCGTGTTCCCCTGGCTGTCCGGGGGAAGACCGAACACGAAGTCCAAGGACATGGACTGCCAACACTCCGACGGAGTCGGTAGTGACTGCAAAGGAGCCTGCGCGAACAGCGCAGGCTTCACACGTTGGCATACCTCGCAAGCACGGACGTACTTGCGTACCCACTTGTACTGGTGGGTCCAGTAGAAGTCGCGCGTGAGAAGGACGTACGTCTTCTCACGGCCCGGATGTCCCGCGGTCAGTGCATCATGATACTCATACATGATCCTGAGGCGCAGGTCATGATCGTTGGGCACGACAACGCGGTCCGCGTTGTCGTTGACTGCACTGTAGAGTAGCAACCCGTCGTGCACCCGGTAACGGTGTGCACGAGCACGAAGATGCTTCGGCAGCTTCTGACGAGCTTTGTCAGAAGGCGCTGAGCCGTAGGCCAGCAAGAGCTTCGCGTCCGCGTCGTGCGCGTACGCGGTCTTCACGTCGTCCAACAGCGACGACGTGGGAGTGCTCGATTGCATGGCGTCAATGGCATTGACGTCGGCATCAGCTGAAGCGTAGTCAGGTCGACGCGATAACGCGTCGGCCACCACATTGAGTCTTCCGGGTTTGTACTCGACCCGGAAGTTATACTCCGCGAAGAAGGATAACCATCTCGCCATCCTTTGCGAGATGTGTGGCGACTTCACAGCCGTCCGCAGTGACGCGTGGTCCGTATAGACCACGAACGGTTTGCTTCCGAGTAAGTACACTCGGAACTTCGCGAGTGCATACTTCATGGCAAGGAGCTCCTTGTCATGCACCGGGTAGTTGCGCTCAGCAGGTTTCAGCTGACGCGATTGGTAGTAGACGACACGATCACGGTCCTCGTGATCGTGCTGCATCAACGCACATCCGATCGCAAAGTCGGATGCGTCGCACACTACGTGGAATGGGCGATCTTGGTCGGCCACCGCCAAGATCGGCGCCTCAGTCAAGCCCCGCTTGACTGCAACGAAGGCCTGCTGACAGTCAGCAGTCCAATTCCACTCGGCATCCTTCTTCAGGAACTGTGACAGCGGGCGTATTGTGCCCGCGTAGTCCTTCACGTACTTGCACAAGTACGTGGCCAAGCCAAGGAACTGCCGCAGTTCCTTGACGTTCGACGGAGTCGGCCACTCGTTGATCACTCTGACCTTTTCAGGGTCAGGGCGGACACCATGTTTCCCAACGAGACACCCGAGCACGGGTATCTCGCTCGCCCCGAAGATGCACTTCTTCAGGTTCGCGTAGAGCTTGTGCTTGCGCATGAGCGCAAGCAGCTTCCGGAGATGCACCTTGTGCATCTCAACGTCGCTCATCCCGTCCGCAGCACGGCTGTGGACGAACACGTCATCGAAGTAGCTCGGTGCGAAGTCGCGCACCGAGCGCAACAAGTGCGTCACGCACCTGTTGAAGGTCGCAGGGGCGTTCTTCAGACCCTGCTGCATCACTAGCCACTCCCAGAGCATGCCGCTTGGCGTGCTCACAGCCGTGAGAGGGATATCACTCTCACGCATAAGAATCTGATAGAACCCGTCGCGCAGATCAAGAGCACTGTAGATGGTGCTCCTGGCCATCGAATCGATGATAACATCTTTTCGCGGTATCGGTGTCTGCGCCGGTATCGTCGCATCGTTCAGCTTGTTGTACGCATGAACGATGCGCCAGCCGCCCTGTGGCTTCTTGACACAGAACGTCGGAGCACTGTGCGGGGACTTCGGTTCCCGCACTTGTCCAGCTTTGCGACGACTCTCAAAGAAGTCGTCGATCGCCTTGACTTGTTCTCGCGGCAGTGGCCACTGCCGCGTGACACAATACTTAGTGCCCGGCACGAGATCGATCTCGTGCTGAATGCCCTTGTCCTGCGGAAGCTCCGCAGGGATCTCTTCCGGAAGTACGTCGGCGTACTCCCGTAGGATCTCGTAGTAGGGACTCGTCTTCAGCGAGTCCCAGCTCTGCTCCTCAAAGCGTTCCTTCTTCGTCTTCGCACTGAGAGTGTCTTCGCTCTCAGTGGTGCTCTCCATGAAGAACTGCCTCAGCTCTTCATTCTCGCTCTTCGTTCTCTCGGCGTCCGAAAGAATGCAAATCTGCTCGATGCGTCCATTGTGCAGGTCACGCGCGAAGCGCTTCCAGCTCATGACTGGAAGCGAAGTCAACTCCGACGCTTGCGTCGGAGGATTAGCGAGAGTCATCTCCCTGTACCGGAATCCGGCACAGGTACGCGTCAAGACGTTCAACGTCTCGATGTCCGGCTTCTCTGCCTCCGTCTGCCCAGCAGACATCTCTTGTAGCGTCTCGGCCCCTGGCCGAGACTTGCGCAGCGACCTTCGCATGCGCCGTCTTCTCGTCTTGCGGAGCCCGGCTCCGCTAGACCCTTGACCTCGTCCAGGCCCAGCCGTGGACGGGTGTTCTTCTTTAATACCGCCGGCGGGTTCATCCCGCGGGCGAGCGACTTCAAGCCCGGCTTGGTCGCCCGGCGCTTCGTCGTGCAGCCCAGCTGCACGACAGCATGCAAGTTTTTCCGGTGCGGGACGTTTGCAACCGTCCGCACCGCCTGCAGCGTCGGCTCCCGGAGCCGACACGCCATCTTCACCTCGACGCCTGTTATTGGCGGAGCCCTTCGTTACAAAGGGGGCGTCGACTCCCAGAGTCGACGCGGAATTTCTTCTCGCATCGTCGGTTCCCGGAACCGACGTGACTTCAACACCTCGACGCCTTCCATTGGCGGAGACCCCCAATATGGAGGGTGCGTCGGCTCCCAGAGCCGACGAATCGAATTCATCCATGCCATCGACTCCCGGAGTCGGCGGCGTTCTCTCTCCCTGGCCAATGTTATTGGCCAGGTCCTGCCCAATCAGGTTCGCATCGGCCTCTTCAGCCGAAGCGTGTGACTCGCTTACGTCATCCGCGCCGCTTGAGGCCGGAGACTGTCCTTGATTCGCTGAAAAGCGAGTGTCGACCTCCGAGGTCAACACTTTCCCTTCGCTAGCCGTCGGCGGCAACGCCGACGCTACGTGTTCCTGCGCGCGCGCTCGCGCGCATCCAGGGTGCTCCGGGACAGCAGCGTTAGGTGCTGTCTCGACTGGGGAATCGCGCGCACCGGTTGGTGCGTGTGGGGCGGTAACAGGGCCATCGCTCTCTGTTCCGCTTTCGCGACCGAAGCGCACAAGAGTGCGCTTCTCCCAATCGATTACCGGATCATGCCGTGCGAGCCACGGCATGCCCAATACCATGTCGAACTTATCGTCCAGGTCCAGGACGATAAAGGTTTCGACAAACTCTCGACCTTTGTACGTGAAGCGCACGCGTACCATGCGCTTCTCGGTCTTGACGACGACACCTGTCGCCAGGCGTACCTCCAACATACTTCGAGGTATCTTTAAATCCTCGAAGTCAAGCATTGATAGACTTCGCAGTCGAACAAAGTTCTTCGACGCGCCGGAATCTACCAGAGCACGACGAGAGTCTCTTGCTCTCGTCGACTTCACTTTCAGGATGACAAGGTCATGCTTGTCATCTTGGTTCTCGCAGTGAGAGTCAACCTCACTGGGGGCTGCAGTCCTCAGTGTCGCGTGTCCAAGGTTGACACGTGGAACTGCATTACCAGTAGGGCGCCCCGCGCCTACTGGCGTCCAGCGTTTTTTGTTTGATTGCGACGGTGCCCGGCACCGCCGCGATAGCCACCCTGCTGGTGCACGGGAGCCGTGCACTCTCGAGCAAAGTGACCGATCCTACCGCAACGGTAGCATCGCACATTGTTTCCCTGCGACTGCTGGGGTCCAGCAGTGGCAGCGCTCGAGAGGTCCATTGGTTCTGGCCATCCCGTCCTCACTACCGGGCGCGGTTGCGGCCTCGGTACGTGTGCATGTAGTTTAGCCTGCCGCAGGCTAAACTCCTCTTGCATGGCAAGAGTGATTGCAGCTTCGAGAGTACTCGGGTACTCACGGAAGAGATAGGTCTTCACAGGCCCATCTCTCAGTCCCTTCATGAACGTGACGACCTTGGTCGCCTCGTCAATCGGATTGGTCACGATGTTCGAGACCAAGTATCGTGCTCTCTGAGCGTAAGCATGGACGTCATGCTTACCCTGCTGCAAGTCGAGGAACTCCGCCCTCGACCGGAACTCATTCTGCGGGGGCTCAAACGCTTGTCTGAGCTCCTCCTTGAACACCTCGTACGTGCTGAAGCACGTAGGGTCTGAGAGTCGGCGTCCGTACGCCCAACTCCTCGCACGTCCGCCAAGGCAGGACATGGCGAACGCAACCTTCGACAACGGGTCGACGATACGTCGAGCCGCAATGGCAGTGTCGAGTTCGACAAGCCAACGGAGGAGAGGCTCACCCTCTCTTCCTACGTAGTTGCTCACGTTGAGCTTCAGCGATTGCGCGCGTGGTGTCGCCCCCGACGACACCGCGGTAGTGGCAGCAGCATCTCGCTGCTCCTTCAAGATGAAGCCCAGAGCAACACCGTGTTGCTCTGTCGGCGTTAGCGTACGCAGCATCGTAGCTACAGCCGCCTCACCAATGACTGTTGACAGTCGTTGGAGGGCCTCCCACTCTGGGTCTGACAGGTGGGGGCAGTCAGCGCGTGCAACATGGGTTGCAGGCGCCGTGGAGCTTTCCATGGGCACCTCGGTATCCATGGGAAGGTTCTCGGCTCCGTGTTCGTGCGGTAACGTACGAACTCAACTTAGTCGGTCGTTGGACGGACTACAAAGTGCTACCAGGTGTAATGGGCCTACCTTGGCCCACTACAACAGCTTACACGTGTGCGCTCGTGTATGAGAAAGCGTAGCTTGGTTTAAACTAGAGTTAATTATACTCGGACCTCCGAGTATAGATTAATCTAAATAAACGATCCAAATAATGTTTTTGGGTTAAAAATGTAAAAGATGCTGCTTTCAACCAATAGGAATCCTAAATGTCTATGGACCACCCGTCGTGGTGACCGTAAATGAATGTGGCCCTTGATGTAATGTACATCAAGGCCGAGGAAGTGTTTGTACCTATAACAGACATCGGGTCTGTTATAGTTACAAGTGGCTGTAGCCACTTGTGTGTGTAACCCCGTTACACGTCAGATCTCTGCGTTTGTGTGCGCTTTGGGTCACTTTGAGTGGCTCCGAATGCCCTTTGGGCTCAAGAATGCGCCCATGATCTATCAACGGATGCTTGACAACGCTCTGTGGGGGTTTGTGCAGCCGAAAGGTGGATGGAAGCACTACGCGGCGCTGATGGAACAAGCCGAATCGCAGGATCGAGTGATGACTCAAGAGCGGACCGAGCGGTCAGCCGAACCGAGGCCTCGTACGGAGCCTTCGCCTACCAAATTTGAGTCGGGACTCGGCTGCAACGGCGTCGGAAACGCGGTGTCTGACCTGATCAACAGTCCTGAGGCCGACATGTTCATGGATGGAGAGCCCGACGAATCATCGCTGGTGCCTGTATTCGAGCGACGATCCTTTGTGGACGACATCTGTTTCGGGGGTGAGTCGTTCGATGACTGTTTGGCTACATTGGACCGGCTCCTGGCGCGGTTCGAAGAGTGTCGTATCAGCGTGAGTTTCACCAAGAGCATCTTCGTGCAACCGAAGGTGGACTTCCTATCCCACGTGGTGACGCGGAATGGCATCCAAGCGGATCCGAAGAAACTGAAGGCTCTAACCGAGCTTTCGTTTCCACGGTCCAAGAAGGGAGTGCAAGCATTCCTCGGATCATTGAACTATTACAGTCGGTTCATCCAGGACTTCGCCGTGTATGGTGCCGCGCTCTACCAGCTTAAGGACGAGGACTTTGGAGACGGGGGTGACCTCTCTGCCGCCAGACGAAGCTTCGCCGCACTGCAACAGAAGGTCGCTGATGCACCGATCCTCCGACACTTCGACCGCGACAGAGATGTCCACGTGATGCTGTTCGCCAACGAGTGGGCGCTGAGCACGACGCTAATGCAGGAACACGACGGAACGATGCATCCGGTGCGTTTCTGCGGCCGAGTCCTCAAGGATGCTGAGATGAACTATCACCCGGCTGAGAAGGAGGTCCTGGCCCTGCTGCAGTTGTTGAAGGTGTGTTACACACAGCTTGCAGGTCGGACCATCCACGTTTATACGCGGTTTTCGACGCTCGACTGGGTCCACAAGTCGAAGTCTCTGTTCGGACGCGCGACTCAGTTTGCGGTACTACTGTCTCCGTGGCACTTGGTTGTTACGCGCGTCAAGGAGAAGGATTGTGCTTTCGCTCAACTCCTCCAGTCGTCGATCACAAGTTTCGTCGACCTTGAGGACTCGTTGGCACCTGTGACTCCGCCGACACATGGCTCACCGAGTGTTCGGATGGACCCTCATTTGCTGTATGCACGGCTACCACGTGATTACAGTGGCTATGTGCTCTCTTTCGATGGTTCTGCGAAGACTGAGAAGCACGGGGGCTGCGGAAGTTGCGCGTGGATTCTGTGGAAGCTACCGGAATGGACGATAGTGATCGCTGCGAGTGCTTATCTCGAGGCTACGACTGTGAACCTGGCCGAGTACTCGGGTATGAACAATGGTTTGACCGCAGCCTTGGAAACTGGGGCTGAAGACTTGGTAATCGTCGGAGACTCGAGACTCGCAATCCAGCAATCCCTAGGGGTGATCGCATGTCGTAAGGAAACACTGATGGCACAACTCAACCGACACAAGGAACTGAGATCGAGGTTTCGGTCAGTGAAGTACCTACATGTTATTCGCGAGTTCAACGCCGCAGCAGACTCTTTGGCGAGCGAGACGTTGGAGAAGAAGGTGTCGGTGACTGTGGACGACGAAACCCGGACTGAGGAGCTGGTGCGGCTGAACCGCATCCACGAAGTCATCTACGAACCGTCAACCGAGACTTCGTCTCCAACCGACACCTCGCCAACCGAGAGGTCGAAGGAGGAGACTACGCGTGCCGTAAGCTCAATCCGTGTACTGGACGCATCGGACACAACCCGTCGCAAGAATATTTTCGATTTCGTGCGGGAACCGCCACATATGTCGGCAGTAACCAGACGACAGGCGAAGGAGAGCGAGAGACGGGTCCGCTTTGCAGACGAAGGACAGGTGGTGCCTCAGGAAGATCGTAGTCCTGACGTGGAGACCGAACGAACCGACACTGCGGAACCCTCGGACCAGCCAACACAACCGAGACCTGACGCGACGGTGGTTCACGAGCCGAACGCTGAGGACATTGACCCCGTGGTGGTGCAAGAGGAACGTCGCCGACGCATTGGTGCGGCGCAAGATGAAGAACTCCGGTGGTCGAATCTCAAGGCGGTCCTGGAGGGAGATGAGGCGACACTTGGTTACAAAGCCGTGCGGGAGGCATGGAGGATGTCCGATAAGTTCGTGCTAAGTGAGGATGGACTTTTGTATTTCCTCGGCTCGAACCGTCGGTTCGGCCGTGACCGGTCCGAAGAGTCGACACTACGATTGGTGATCCCGACGACGATGGTCCAGGAAGTGCTACAGAACTGCCACGATTCGTTGGAGGGTGGACATCAAGGTATCGTCCGGACCTACCACCGCGTGAAGGCAGACTACTACTGGATTGGACTGTTCGCTGATGTGGAACGGCATGTACGTTCGTGCCCAGATTGCAGCTCGAGTAAGAGTCGTCCGCAACTTCGAGGATACTCACCGGGCAACATCTTAGCTGAGAGACCGCTGCAGATTGTCTCAATGGATTTCGTCATCCCGTTGCCGAAGACTCGGCGGGGAAATACGGCGTTGCTGCTGTTTCAGTGCGCGTTCACTGGGTTTGTAATGGGAAAGGCTATGGCCGACACCTCAGCTCTGTGCGTCGCGCAAGCGTTCGAAGAGTGCGTTTACCGGAGATTCGTAGCTCCTACCCTCATCCGACATGACAGAGACCCTCGCTTCATGGGCGAAGTCTTCCAAGCGTTCGCGGAAATGATGCAATCGAGGTCTCGGGCCACTCTGAGCTATCGGCCACAAGCCAACGGCCAGCAGGAACGCTCGGTTAAGACGGTGATACAGTCCGTCCGAGTGTATGCCGAAGACCCGTTACAACAAGATTGGGACGAGATCGTGGAAAAGCTGATCTTTGCTATCAACAATTCGCAGGATGCCACGCGCAAGGACACGCCGTTCTACCTTGTACACGGTTGGGATGCGCGGACGACGCTTCGAGCCATGTCTTCGTCACTGAAACGAGGCCACGGTCTGCAAACCGACGCCTTGGCTTGGAGACGAGAAGTCAATCGGCAGCAGGAGATCGCGCTAGAGATGGCCAAAGAGTTCCAGGCGACAGAGAAAGCCAAACGGGCCGAGAAGCACAACGAGGCCCTAGGCCGACGAGAACGAGAGTCCATACCGACAGCTGACCGAACCGAACCCTCAGGCGAAGACTCGGACACAACAGAGCCGACCGATGACTCGTCAACCGACACCTCGAAACCGCTCTTCAAGCCGGATGACCGTGTCTGGCTCTACATGGAGCGTGTGAAGCCTGGATTAACGAAGAAGTTGGCACATCGCTGGCATGGCCCCTTCCGAATCAAAAAGAAGGTGGACGAATACGCGTATGAGCTAGCCCTACCGGATCGAAGTGGCTACAGGTTCTATCCTGTAGTCCATGTGTCGCGACTGAAGGCAGTGAGTGAGTTCGGTGACCGGCCGAGGACCCGGCTGACGGCCGAAGTTACGGATGAAACGAGACTTGACTTTGACGAGGAGCTTCTACCCGAGGACAGCTTTGAGCCTGACCATCTGGTAGGTGAGTACGAGGTTGAAGCCATCTTAGATGACCGGATGCCGCTCTCGACGAGCACTGAGCGTGCGGTCAGAGAGTTCAAGGTGAAATGGGTCGGCTACGATGAACCTACGTGGGAACCCGCGTCCAATTTGTCGTGTGGAGGACTGCTGTACGACTATTTGCGTGCGAAGCGCAGCGACAGCCGGTTGCAGATGGTCCAAGTTGCAGACGAGGACTAGATGCGACTGGCGCAACGTGATGAACTGCCGGCGGGGCGATGCAGCCCGCCTCAGCAGACGAAAAGAGCTACTGCATCAACATTACTGCATGTTTACATATTGCATGTATTTTCGAGTGGATTTATCAAGTTGCTCAAGTGGAGAGATGGAGATTTCAGGTGAAAGTGATTGAATTGGAGATTAATTAGGCCTACGAGCTGGCGTTACGTTAGACTACGACGAAGGGCCCTAACCAGCCTAGGCAGCGAAGAAAAGAAACGAAATGACGACCCCACCGTAGGGATTTCACAGCTGCGAAGCCGACGCAGCACGAGCCAGGACTTGGAGTGAGCCCGAACCGGCGGTAGGACTCTGGGAGCTGGACTGAACAGTCGCTTCCTCAACCGAGTCCTCCTCTTGGTCGTCTTCGTCAGCAGAGTCTGCGAAGTCATCTCCAGAATTGGCCGAAGGAGTCGCGACGCTGTCCGATCCGGGGGTAGCAGTGCCATCCGAGCGCTCGGCGGGTTGCGCCGCTCCAGGCGAGACTTCTGAGCCTTGAGGAGTAGTCGGAATTGGACTTCCAGCCAGAGTCCGAGGGCCATGGTAATCGGTGTATTCCCGCACCCATTGAGTCGAGACCTTGCTCCTGTCAAGTGACGGGTCAACCACAATCGCGGACGCCACTTGCTGGAGTGTGAACCCACGGGGAATGAACAGCATTGCCCCCGGGTTGCACGGCGCGAACTTGGTGTTGTATGGGTGCATGCTGGGCACGGCGATCCAGCAGTTGCGCCAAGGCTCGTGCCCATCGATCTCGATCGGAGCGTCCACCCAGTTGGCGGAAGACGGAAGCCACGAGAGGGTCTCGAGCGAGTAGTGGAGAACCGAGGGCTCGAACAGCACCTCTGGAGTATAACCGAACTTTCCATCAGCGTCAGGTAGCAATTGAGCCCACCAGCGCTTGATCTGGATCCGGAGGCGATCCGACCGAGCGTTGCGTTCAGCCGAGTACCTGAGCCACGCAGCCTTGACAGCCTTGAACTCATCCGAGTCCTCTCTAAGCCGACGACCGAGGTTATCAAGCCATCGCTCGACCGCAGCAGGAGAAATCCAGTGGGCCCGCTCGAACAGCGCGAACGACAGGTCGTGGCTCTCCGTGGTGCCGACAGCTCGGCAACAGAATTGGCGCCAGAGCTTGGTGAGCAACGCGACGCCAGTTGCGCGGATCGAGATCGGGACGTCTGGCATGAAGTCGGAGACGTCGAACAGGCAAGGCTCGGCTGGGAGGCTCTGGACGAATTGCCAGAAGGGATGGGCCGGGTCCGTCCAGTTGCGGAAGGTTTCAATCCCTTCGACCGAGCACTCGACCTGAGCAGACGCCGGGACGGGAGACGCGGTCCGTACTTCCAGAATCTCCCGCCAACACTCTTCGGCCTCAGGGCTCGCAAACGGGGGCGACAAGAGCGAACTGTCGTAATGCCCGCGGCGAGGGGTTGGATTCCGACGAGCAGATGCCGCGGCCTGACGAGACGAAGCCTCAGCGCGACGCGCTTGAGACTTCGTCTGGCGGACGGGAACGAGACTAGTCTTCGGCTGCGCAGATCCAGCCCTCGGACGACGAGTCGGTGTGGCTGGAGCAGCCGGTGGCGATTGCACCGCAGTGCGCTGGCGCAGTTGAATCTTGGCCGCCTTGGTTGACACCTTCTTGGGGCTGCGACTCAGCCCGCCACGTGACGACGCCGGAGTCGGGACGTCTTGATCCGAGTCCTGGGGGTCCTGAGTCAGATCCACCTCCACAGGGCGACGAACCGATGGCTTCTCAAGGCCCAGGACCACATCGTCTGGGGCGTTCTCACTCTCCACTGCCACCTTGGATTGGAGAGAGGCCACGGTGGAAGCCGAACGCACGGGTCGTCCGTCCTTGCGGGGCTGGATGACGACCGATGCTTCGTAAGGAGAGTCGTAGTTCAGCACCGGAGGACTAGCCGCACCCGCCTCCTCATCGTCGCCGCCAGCAGGGGGTGCCGAGGAACTTGGAGAACCAGCAGGCGACCCGGGCATGGACGATGTGGACGCGTCCGACGAGTGTGGGGACGGTGGCGCTGCCGGAAGGCAAGGAACCGACGCCTCAACCGCAGCCGCTGGTACGACAACCGCTTGGCTCGATGCGCCCGCCCGACTAGTCGACGACGCAAGAACAACGGGCGGACGCTGAAGCTGGGCACTGGGGACGTCAGGCGAGGGTTGAGCCGGAGACACTGTACCCTTCACCGGGGGATTCGAGCGACGACCCAGCCGATACCTTGATTTCCGCACGAGCGACCTCTTGGGAGCAACTGTCGACGCCGCGCCGGTGAGTAGAGGGGCGGCCGAAGTCTTCCGACGCTTCAAGGACGGGATAATAGGTCCGGATTCATCCGAGTCCTCGGAGCTGCCGAGCTCCTCGTCGAGATCAACATCGTGACTGGTCTGGTCCCGAGCTTTTGCCTTCGAGCCCTGAGGAGTACCAGTAGGAGCCGAACCCTCGCGCGGTCGCTTTTCAAGCGGAGTCGTCCCAACCGAGAACTCGAACTCCATTGCCGCGAAGTCTCGGAGAAACTCTTGGAGGACCGGAGGTAGTAGCGAGTCGTCGCCCAACTCCAAGTCCGCCAAGGCGAAACGTTGCTCGTTCAACTGCTGGAGATACGCGTGGAACTTCTTCAAGGTGTCCGAGTAGCGAGACAGCCCGTCACGAAAGCTCTGCCGGTCCTTCTTGATGACGGCATGGAGACTCGCTAGCGACGCGTCTCGCTTCGAGATCTGCCCCTTCAGGTGGTCGATGATCTCGACACTCTGGGCGAAGGCTCGGTTGGCAACGGCGAGCTGTCGGCTGATGGAGTCTCGCTCGTCCCTAAGCGCCTTGACGACGAGAGTCAACTCCTCCCGCTCAGCCGAAGCCTGTGCGCACAGCTGCTCGGTGCGGAGGCGGATGTCGTTCTCATCATTGAGCCGGCGTTCGCTGAGAGCTGCCGCTTCTTCCAGTCGGTGGACCTCTTGGCGAAGGGCGTCGATCTCTTCGTCCTAACCAAGCGGGCGTGGCGGAGCGTCAGGAGACACCGCTTGAACGACGTCCGCGAGGCTTCGGGCGTCGGCCAGGCCTTGGTCGAGGTCGTAATCGACCCGAAGAGGCGGGAAGCGGACGAGACCCACCATGAGCTGACCGAGACTTGCCAGCTGGCGGTCAACATGCTCCTCCAGACGGGACTCGGAGCGGAGGACCGTCTGAGTGACGCTGGCGTCGATCAAGTCTTCCACCGCGGCGGAGAGCGGCCAAGAAACTGGCGCGGCAGAGGGCTCAAGGATACTGCTAGGGCCCTGGCCCGAGGACTCGGGTCGGACTGGACCGCTGACCACAGGAGCGGTCGGGCGGCAGAACCTGGCTGGACCCGACTCAGGGTCAACCGAGCCATCCGACCGTACGCTTGCCGGAGACGAAGGAGGAGACGGAGCTTGTCCTGCGGAGCGGACCGACCCCCCACGCTGACCTTCCATTGGGCAGGTGGGAGTTGGGGCCGGCCGGGTCCGAGGGCTCGACGTCAAGCAATCCGGACAGACGGAATTGCGGGAAACCCGGACAGAGTCAGCCTCAACCGAGTCTTGATGCTCTACCGACGCCCCGCCAGCACCAGCTGCAACGGGAGTTGGCGACGGAGACGCATCAGGAGCGCCGGGCGCTTTAGCAGCCACAGGCGTGGCCCGGGATACCCCGCTTGCCGAAGCAGAGGCGGAAGTTGGCATCGCCGAACCCTCGGAAGATGGAACCGAGTCTTCGGGTGGTGAGGGAGGCGGATCGCTGCTCCCAGCTGAGGACAATTGAGGGGATGATGGCAGCTATACCAATGGCAGAAGGCACGAGGCGACGCAAGGATGGAGATTAGCAACAGAAGCTACGGAGTCAAGGCGGGCAGAGGCTTCAGCGAGTGTCCGAGCTTACCGTGGAACCAAGACTGACAGCTTGGAGGGCAGCAGCTTGCGCCTCTTCCAGAGCGCCAAGTGCGCGCGGCATGGATGCAGAGACGATGTGCACCTCGGCACTCTCCAGTCGGCTGGGTCGGGCCGCGGTGAGGGCTGCTGTGATGTCGGAAATGGCCGCACTTGCCGAGGCCTAACGGTCTTGAACTTGTGAGTGAAAGCCATCCGAGCCCTCTGATTGGTTGCTCTCATTTACCGCGCTAGAGTGACAGATGGATACCGTTTAGTGACAAGGCTCGGTGGGTCATAATAAATCCCCACCGAGCCCTCCAAGTAGTCATAGTGGGTACAAGATTTGCCTCTCATTAGGAATTCGGATCTAGCCGAGCAGTCGTCGAGTCGTCGGATCAGTCCGAAGGCTCGGTTGATACTTGACTTTTGTATAGACGCTAGGGATTAGCAATAGGGAAGGCCTCACAGCCTCTAATCACTAAATCAGAGCAGAATTTCCCCCCGAAGCCACACAAGGGTCAAGTCCGTCTACCGGTAAGTCTTCGCTTAGCTGTAGAGTCTGGATACGCTCGGCCGACACGGGGTATGTCTGCCGGTGAGCATAAGGTACATTGACCGAGTGTTCATCCCTGGAAAGGCCAAGAGTGAGTAGTGGCCGAGTGTTGGAGGTATTAGAGACCTCCCTGTACGTTTGTACGTTTGTCTGGGTGTGAGGCGAGGCCCCCCAGTATATTTGACTTCCAGCCGAGACTTCGTCTCGGCGCCCCTGTCCGAGGCCTCGATTGGCCTGGTACCCTTCCTTCTGAGGGACCACAGCGGGTTACGCGTGAAAGCGCGTGTGTACATCGCATCCTAGCCGTTGCTCGTGGCTAAGGGTGCTCTTATATTTGATTTACGGGCTCTACCTACCTGACCGACGACTCGCATAAGGCACATTCCAGCCCGGTGTAAGGGATCGGATCTGGTCTTCAGATTTAATCCCAACAATAAGCGCCGACCTTTTAGGAGGGAAGCGTGTTGTTGGTAGGGGCTCATCCCGAAAGCCTTGGCTAGAGGGACGAGAACTCGTTAAATCGTGTTTTCCTACACGACAAGACCCGTACTCTATAACACGGAACGTGTATGCAAGCCGGGCTTGCTAGTCGTCCAGGCTTGGGTGAAGGGCTTCACAAAGCCATGGACGATTTTGATCGATTCGGGAGCGTCGGGTAATTACGCCCGACGTTCCACGATGGACGGAAGTCAGCTTTATGCTGAGGCGCTGATAGCGCGTGGGAGTGACATCGTCACTGTTCGTCTCGCGACGGGCACTCGTGTCACGGTGCCTAAAGTCCCTGTGGATTTGGGCGTGAAGTTTTTGGATTTTGATAGCGTGGAACGCTGTCTGGTCTTAGACCTCGATTCGAGATATGATCTCATTCTTGGCATGGCGTGGCTTGAGCGCCACGAGCCTTGGATCGATTAGAGGTCGAAGACCCTTGGTGCTACGCACTTCTCTCCTGGCGGAGCATTGGCGAGTCATGAACCCACCTCTGCTAGGAAGCAGAAGCGCTTTTGGCGCGAGCACTGGACCGAGTCGGTCAATGTGCTGTACATCGGAGTTTCCGAGTTGGTGGACACTGCGTGTGTCGAGAACGAACGTTCCGAGCGTGGCTCGTGGGCGGCAGGTGGAGCGGCACGAATTCCGCTGAGCGGGTGTGCGTCCGAGGGCGACGCCCTGCTGCGTGCCAGCGACGGCGCGGTCGGCATGATGCCGAAGGACAAGGGGCTTTGCCCGGATGAAGATCGTGGAGTGGCACGTAATCCACTGAGTGGAGGCTGCGGGTCGTGCAGCCCTTCGCTGAGTGTCGGTAAAGACACTGGAGCTCGTCTGGAGCTGAATGAGGTGGTGACACCTGGCGTCAAGAAGCACGCGAAATCACGGAGCCCTTCTGGGCGGACGGTGTCCATGAAGAGGAGGCAGCGCCGCAAAGCGCTGGCTGCGCGACGCAAAGCGTCTGCGGTCTCACGAGACGAGACGGGAGTGTCGAGCGGTGAAGCTCCACGCGAGAGCGAGCAGCTCTACACCCTCGTGAATGGAGTGACGGGCGATGTCGATGGGGGCATTAACCTCGACAACTTGCCCTCACTATCTGCTCTCCTAGAGCTGGACGAGATGTCCTTGGCCGAGTTCGGCGATGCCTTGAAGGCTGGCGACTTGGCTGAGGTGGTGGTCATACGACCTGAAGAAGAGTTAAACTCGTCCTCGCTTCTGGATGAAGCTATCCTGGAGGACACCAAGAAGGCGCTGAATGCGCGGAGTGGATCGGCGATCCTGAAGGACCCGTCGGATCCACTGTATCCGGTGGTACGGGATTACCAGGATGTGGTCTCGAAGGAACCGCCCTCGGGGCTACCTCCGGACCGAGGTGTACGCCATGAAATCGATCTCGTTCCAGGAACGAAGTACTGCGTGACGAGGCAGTGGCCCTTGCCGAAGGAGCAGTGTGACGTCATTGACGCGTTCTTGCGTGCGAAGCACGAGGCGGGCATGGTGCGTGAGAGTAAGTCTCCGCACTCAACGCCGACATTCTGTGTCAGAAAGCCGAACGGCAAGTGGCGTATCGTGCATGCTTTCAACAAGCTGAATGCCGCCACCATTCCGGCGCAGACGCCAATTCCTCGGAAGGACGTTCTTCAGAACAACATGGCAGGATGTACGATGTACAGTGCGCTCGACTTGGTCGATGGCTACTACCAATTGCTCATGAGGACGAGCGACATTCCTCTCACTGCGGTGAGTACTCCGAGCGGCATGCTCTGGGAGTGGTTGGTGATGCCCCAAGGGCTTTCGAATGCGCCAGCGACGTTTAATCGTCTTGTGACGCAGCTCTTCCGGCCCCATCGGGCGTACGCGCAAACGTACTTCGATGACATCTTTGTCCACAGTCGTGCGGAGCACGGGAAGACGGATATGGAGAACCATGTCGAGCACCTGCGTGCTGTGCTCGAGTGCATGCGTCAAAACAAGTTGTATGCCAACATTGACAAATGCATCTTCGGAGCGGAAGAGATCCCCTTCTTAGGGTGCTTCATCGGGAAGCGTGGCCTGAGGGCCGACCCGGTCAAGGTCAAGGCCATTGTTGACTGGCCGGTTCCCAAGAACCAGAAGGACCTTCGCAAGTGGCTTGGCTTGACCAATTACTTGCACAAGTATAGCGAGAATTACGCTGAGATGGCTCGGCCACTCTCCAATCTCCTAAAGAAGGATGCGGAGTGGTGTTGGGACACCGAGCATCAAGATGCGTTTGCGGCCATTAAGGACAGCCTCCTTCATGCGCCTATTCTGGCTTTGCCAGACCCCGCTCGTCCGTTTAGTGTCGTCTGTGACGCCTCGGACTTTGCCATCGGCTGTGCTCTACTCCAAGTAGACGCCGAGGGGCGCGAGCGCGTGGTGGCGTTCGAGTCTCGTCAGCTCAAGGCTGCTGAGAAGAACTATCCTGTCCATGACAAAGAGCTACTTGCGATGAAGTATGTGCTCGTCAAGTTTAGGGTTCACCTGTTGGGCTCTCAGTCGTTCGTGATTTACACGGATCATGCGTCGTTACGCACTGCGACTCAGTCGCCTCACCTCTCGCAAAGGATGGCCCGATGGCTCTCCTTCTTCGCGGAGTACAACTTCAATGTGAAGTACAAGCCTGGCAGAATGTCCTCGCGGACGCGCTGTCGCGCAGGCCGGATTATGAGCTGGCTCATGTGACGACCGTGACTTCGTCATTACCGGATCTAATCCGAACGGCTTATGCCAAGGACGACACCTGTGTCGCGTTGCTGAAGGCTCTGGGGAGCAAGGAGTTTCAAAACTCGGACATTGCATTGTCGGCGCGTGTGCGCGCGCGTTTGCATCGCTACACCCTCGATGGTGGCCTGCTGTTTTACAGCACTGGCTCCGAGGACACGCCACGCGTGGTCATCCCTCATGATGAGGATCTGAAGTATCGTATCCTCTATGAGGCCCACGACACGCCGCTGGCTGGCCATCTTGGCCGAGAGAAGACCTACAGCTCGGTGAGCGCCCACTACTGGTGGCCGAAGATGTACAAGTGGACGAGCACTTACGTGCGCACGTGCGAGACGTGTCAGTGAGTGAAGTCGTCACCCCATGCTGCAGCCCCGTTGGCGAGCTTGCCTGTCCCTTCGGGCTGTTGACAATCCATGAGTATGGACTTTGTGTTTGGCCTGCCGGCGGACGCGGCGGGCAACACAGGAGCCGTGGTCTTCGTTGACCGTCTGAGCAAGATGGCTCACCTTGCGGCTGTGCCGGATACCATCGATGGTAAAGGTACAGCAACGCTGTTCTGGGACCGAGTGTTTCGACAACACGGACTCCCTGAGTCGATTGTCTCGGACCGAGATCCCCGCTTCACGGGCAGCTTCTGGAGCGCGGTATTTGCGGTGCTTGGCACCAAGCTGGACATGTCCACGGCGGATCACCCGCAGACCGATGGTCAGACGGAGCGAGTGAATCGCGTCGTCGAGGACGTGCTCCGCAGCATTTGCGCTGAGACGCCGAAGCGTTGGAGCGCTATGCTGCCACTCGTTGAGTTTGCGTTGAACAACGCCGTGCACGCCTCGACAGGCTACACGCCGTTCTACGTGACCAGCTTGTCCCATCCCCGCGTCCCGCTGACGCCGCCACGTGGTGGCCTCGGGCTTGGTGGGGGAGAGGAAGCCGATTTAGCTGATCGGCTAGCCGATGTCAGCCCGACTACTGTTCGTAAACAGGTTGACGCTTTCTTGTCGACGCGCTTGAGTGTCTTACGACACGTGCGTGACGCAATGGCTGAGAGCCAAGACAAGCAAAAGGAACATGCGGATGCTAAAGGCAGAGGCAATGTTGATAGTTACGAGGTCGGGGACCTAGTGTTACTTAATGCTAAAAACCTACCTACACATGCAGTGTCAGCCGTCTTCAAGACGAAGTTGCGCCCGCGCTTCATCGGACCTTTCAAGGTCGTGGCCAGGAAGGGCCTTGCGTACACGCTCAATCTTCCGAAGAAGATGCGGACGCACCCCGTCTTCTACGTGGGCTTGCTCAAGCCGTACCATGACCCGACGCAGGTGCAGATGGAGGCACCGAGGACGACGAGGTCGCAGGCGCGGAGGTCGCGAGCGTCGAGGACGCAGTCGCAGGCGTCGCAGACGCGACCATCAACGCAGGTACTGCAGACACCAACGGAAGGCTCGACATCGGCGGTGCCGCGAGCCCTGGCGGCAGAGTCGGAGTTGGAAGTGCCGCCGGCACGGGAGCCACAGGCGCAGGAGGCGCAGCGGGCGGGCCCTGCATGCGGGCCAGAAGGTCAATTTGACCCTGCAACGCGACCTGTTGACGGCGAAGCTCGGAGAGCTCCTGTCCGCGACGGTCGTCGCGATCGCGGTAATACTGTACCCAGCTCTCCAAGTGTCGGAGCCGGTCCCAGACCTCACGAGGCACTTCAACCCAACCCAAGTCCCGACCAAGCTCCTCGAGCTCCGTGGCCAGACGCGCAAGACGCGCATCAACGTCATGGACATGGTCCCGGATGCGGTCCGACTGCTGCTGCACCTGGAGGAGTTCACTCTGAGTCGCGAGGGGCTCCACTGCGGCCTCCACCGGCGCTGCTCGACGAGCAAGGAAACCTTCACTACCATGTGGAACGCCTGCTGGCGAAGCGGCGGTGCCGGGGTCAAAACCAGTATCTGGTGAAGTGGCGAGGGTACCCACACTCAGAGAACTCATGGGAGTTTGAGGTGCCCCTTCGCCAAGACTGCCCAGACGTCGTGGACGCTTTTGATCGGCTTGATCACCAGCGCCCCGTGGGCTCAAGGCCGGCATGCCGGCCGTCCCGCGCTTCCCGGTAATAGGCTGGGGAGCTGCTGGGTCAGCCACATTGCTCCGGGGTTGGCCCTGAGCCACAGCGCTCACGCCCTCGCGGGTATGAGCGACTGGAGTGCTCAAAGGAGCGAAGCGCGCAGCGCTAGAATGGGTCTGCGGCTGAGCGTTAGCCGAAAGGCTGCGTTTAGCTCGGATCTTCGCAAAGGCGAAGCGGAGCTTGCGTTCGATACGAACATCCACTTCGCTGAAGCTAGCTCGAAGAGCATCCATGGAGCTAAGCTTCTTCTTCTTCTCAGCCCAGAGCTCGAACTGAGCCTCGTGTTCGGTCAGGCGTTCGCCCGGGCTGAGCACCACAGGGTACGTCCGCATTGCGGGCACAGACAACCCATTGGCTTGCAGCCGTAACCGCTCGCGGTACTCGGAGACAGTCGTAGACTGTGGGGTCAAGAGTCGCTCTCGTAGAGAGGTACGAAGAGCGATCTCCTCCGGAGTACGGGCCGCAGGCGCAATGACGTGCTGAGCCAGCGACGGCTTGAATGCCTGGCGGCATGCCTCCGCAGGGTCACGACGCTGAAAGCCGTACTCGGCGGTGCTAGGGTGCAGCAGCGGCCGCAACTCGGGGCGCTGAGAGCGCGCGGGGGCCATCTGTGCCGCAACCTGCTCGGACTGAGCTTCGTCCAATGGGTTGGAGATGACGGGACCCAAGGGCTCTTCCCCCACACGGGGCGGCGAGTACCGTGGCTCAGTGAGCGCGCGCAGCTCGCGGAGGCCGGAGGATCGTTCAGGGAACGGATTCGGAGTGCGCAGCGGTGGCCGCGGCTCCTCCCTCGACGGCGCAGCGCGCTCCGCAGGAAGATGGCTCGACGAGCGCGCAGGAGAGGCCGTTATGCCGCCTTCACGTGGCGCCGACGGCGTGGGCGAAGCGTCGCGGCGGTTCGGGGAATGTCGCGGCGACGCGGACACATCCTCAGGGCTCGGCGAGCCGGCATCGGACTCACTGTAGTCCACCTCGCCCTCTTCTCCGAAGAGCTCCTTGGGATCCATGATCTCACCGGCGGGTGCTCGAGGGGAGCTGGGGTGCGCACGCTGCGAGCGCTGCTTGTGGCGTTGCGCCGCGAAGTACTGTGGCACGGAGAGCCTGGGAGGCGCGGCCGGTGTGTGCACCTGCGCTGGAGAGCCTGGGGGTTCGCGAGCACGAGGTGCTGAAGCGCGAGTGGAGCGAGGCTCCGAGGCGGATCTCGCGAGAGACTGTCTGCGGTCGAAAGACCAAAACGCTTTGTGACTTGAAGTCATATGAGGGCGCGTCGCGCCGAGAAGTTCTCAGAGAAGTCCACACGATGTGGATTGACTCGTTCGAGAAGACGGCTTGACGGAACAAGACCCGGTCGTTGACCGTTAAGCGTGAACACCCGTGTCCACGGTTTGGTGGGGGAGGGTGTAACGGGGTTACACGAATGTTACCCGAAGGGTTACGAAGTGTGACACACACAGGCTTGTGTGGTGCACACTGTCTAACCTATTTCAGTAGGAGAATCAGTACATGGCTTCAGAGCCACAGATTATGCATATGACTAGGGTTCACTATGCTAGATAGTGAACCAAATACATTTACACCGAAGGCGGCTCTGCCGCGATAAGGAGAAATACATTCAGTTTGAGATTTACAGTAAAAGAGTTAAGGGTTGACTCTTGGAGTCCGTAGGGAGTACGGACTCGTGCGTTCTGGTATTAGAACGGGCTTTCTTAAGCTGAGACTCTGTGAGTTTGTTACGTCTTCCTCTGACGCTAAAGCTACGGCAGCCCCGCTGCAGATAGTACTTTTGTGCCTGAGATTTGCTCCTGCTGTCATACACATATACTGAGATAACGGATAATGCCGAATAGAGTACTTTTCCAAATAGTGTACCTAGACCAAATAATGTACCATTTTTGCCGGTACACAGATAATTGTGTACCGTACCAAATATAATACACATATCGACGGAAGATATGGCCTACTACAAATCCTTATCTAGTCCGACTCTCGAACAAAAAAGTTGAGACTCACATTTTTTGTTCAGACAATATTAGCCAATCACACAGTGTTTTTAAAGGAGTGGCCGCTGTGTCCTCACACTTCAGAAAATCCCTCAAGGCGAAAGGATGGAGTGCGGTATCAACGGATGCCCGCGGCCTGCTGCAATACGCTGCTGCTCTGTGTGCGAAGGTGCTTCCCACCAACTCTGCTCTAACAATGTCCTATATATATTAGGCGTTGTAGTAGAATTCGATTTGTGCTTTTGTTCTGTATCTTGCTACTCTGAGTATGCTAGAGCGGAACAAAATGCTGCCAATACTGAGCAACCGCAAAATCGCAGAAGCTACACGTATAAATTCAAACGAGAAGTACTTCTCGACCTTGCGTTTATGTCGACGTATGCTGCCGAGAAGTTGCACGAAGTCCCGCGTAGAACTATACGCAACTGGGAGGACGATCGCGAGAAAATTTATGCGTTCACAGGCTCTGAGAAGTGCCGTGCCGCGCGACCAGGACGACCGGAAATCATTCCATTTGCGGACGATTTAGTTACGTTTATGAAAGATCGACGCCCTGACGAAAAGGTAAGTTTTTGGCGTTTAAATTTATATATTATTGTACTATGATGATTAATATTTGTTGTAAAGGTTCTTTGTACAGTAAACATGATCAAGTTCATCAAGCTCGAGCATGCGGAGTGGCTCAACAATTACATGGCTCGTAATAAATCTCCCAACGATGCTCTGATCAAGTTGCTGCAGCGTTTCGCTCTTCGCCACGGTTTCTCGCGTCGCACCCCTCACAACGCATCGGTAAATTATGTTTCTGTTGTTATTGTTGAAAATATCTAACACTAACACTATTTCTTGTAAAAAATAGCTTCCTTCCCCAGAACTTCTAAAACTCCGAGATGAATTCAGCAGAAAGTTTTGGAAAACTTACGGAAAGTATGACCCCCGCAACATTTACAACGCCGACGAAACGGGGGTTCTCTACGAAATGCCACCCACCAGGATTTGGGCGGAAAAGGGGAAGTCGGCGAAAATTCCCTCGAGTTCCAAGCACTCTGCGCGTCTTACCGCTTTACTGACCATTCGCGGGGACGGTACGTCATTTTTTATTCCATGTTTACATTGTTTTTATCACGAAGAATCTAACTTGATATTTTACCCAGGTAAAAAGCTGCCAATTCTATTCATCCTGAAAGCAATGCCGAACGGTAAAATTGAGCAGAACGAGCTGAGCAAGTATCCGAAAGGTATTGTTTTTATTTGTTTCTAATTTGGGCTGATAAAAGTATGATATTAACTCTTTATTAGGCCATTTTTACTGTGTACAGGAAAATGCATGGATGGATGAGCGCATCTGGCATCGCTACCTACGGGAAGTTTTGTTGTTGGACTTAAAGGGGCCATCTATGCTCCTTGTCGACAATTTAGATTGCCATGTATCAGGAGCGAGTGAGGCAATCGTGGTGGACGAGCTAAAGTGCAAGCTTGAGCCTCTCCCACCGAAAACAACTTCGGTCTGCCAGCCACTTGACGTTGGGGTCATGGGACCCGTCAAGTCAATGCTGCGTACGAAGTGGCTGGCAGAAGATGCTCCTGAAAACGCAACGGCCGAGTACAAGCGACACGCTATGGTGATGCGGATGATTCAGGTCTGGGGGGAGTTTGATGAGGATACTATTCGTAAAAGCTTCATTAAAGCAATGCCGTGCGTTGAACTTTAATAAAGTTAACTTTCATGAAGCTTCTATCCATAAATATGTTAGCGACCTCCTTACAATACCTTTGCTGCGTACTATAGTCTAAGCAATGGTGGTCTCACTCCCAGTCTCAATTTTAGCCAATCGAAATGTTTGTAGTTAGGTAATGCCCGGTGTCGACCGTGCTTGTACTGCAGCGGGGCTGCCGTAGCTTTAGCGTCAGAGGAAGACGTAACAAACTCACAGAGTCTCAGCTTAAGAAAGCCCGTTCTAATACCAGAACGCACGAGTCCGTACTCCCTACGGACTCCAAGAGTCAACCCTTAACTCTTTACTGTGAATCTCAAACTGAATGTATTTCTCCTTATCGCGGCAGAGCCGCCTTCGGTGTAAATGTATTTGGTTCACTATCTAGCATAGTGAACCCTAGTCATATGCATAATCTGTGGCTCTGAAGCCATGTACTGATTCTCCTACTGAAATAGGTTAGACAGTGTGCACCACACAAGCCTGTGTGTGTCACACTTCGTAACCCTTCGGGTAACATTCGTGTAACCCCGTTACACCCTCCCCCACCAAACCGTGGACACGGGTGTTCACGCTTAACGGTCAACGACCGGGTCTTGTTCCGTCAAGCCGTCTTCTCGAACGAGTCAATCCACATCGTGTGGACTTCTCTGAGAACTTTTCGGCGCGACGCGCCCTCATATGACTTCAAGTCACAAAGCGTTTTGGTCTTTCGACCGCAGACAGTCTCTCGCGAGATCCGCCTCGGAGCCTCGCTCCACTCGCGCTTCAGCACCTCGTGCTCGCGAACCCCCAGGCTCTCCAGCGCAGGTGCACACACCGGCCGCGCCTCCCAGGCTCTCCGTGCCACAGTACTTCGCGGCGCAACGCCACAAGCAGCGCTCGCAGCGTGCGCACCCCAGCTCCCCTCGAGCACCCGCCGGTGAGATCATGGATCCCAAGGAGCTCTTCGGAGAAGAGGGCGAGGTGGACTACAGTGAGTCCGATGCCGGCTCGCCGAGCCCTGAGGATGTGTCCGCGTCGCCGCGACATTCCCCGAACCGCCGCGACGCTTCGCCCACGCCGTCGGCGCCACGTGAAGGCGGCATAACGGCCTCTCCTGCGCGCTCGTCGAGCCATCTTCCTGCGGAGCGCGCTGCGCCGTCGAGGGAGGAGCCGCGGCCACCGCTGCGCACTCCGAATCCGTTCCCTGAACGATCCTCCGGCCTCCGCGAGCTGCGCGCGCTCACTGAGCCACGGTACTCGCCGCCCCGTGTGGGGGAAGAGCCCTTGGGTCCCGTCATCTCCAACCCATTGGACGAAGCTCAGTCCGAGCAGGTTGCGGCACAGATGGCCCCCGCGCGCTCTCAGCGCCCCGAGTTGCGGCCGCTGCTGCACCCTAGCACCGCCGAGTACGGCTTTCAGCCTCGTGACCCCGCGAAGGCGTGTCTCCAGGCGTTCCAACAGTCGCTGGCTCAGCACGTCATTGGGCCTGCGGCCCGTACTCCGGAGGAGATCGCTCTTCGAACGTCTCTACGAGAGCGACTCCTGACCCCACAGCCTACGACTGTCCTCGAGTACCGCGAGCGGTTGCGGCTGCAAGGCCTGGGATTATCTGTGCCCGCCGTGCGGACGTACCCTGTGGTACTCAGCCCGGGCGAGGACCCGGTCGAACACGAGGCTCAATTTGAGCTCTGGGCCGAGAAGAGGAAGAAGCTTAGCTCGATGACTGCTCTCTGAGCTAGCTTCAGCGAAGTGGATGTTCGTATCGAACGCAAGCTCCGCTTCGACTTTGCGAAGATCCGAGCCAAACGCAGCCTCTCGGCTAGTGGTCAGCCGCAGACCCATTCCAGCGCTACGCGCTACGCTCCTTTGAGCACTTCAGTCGCTCCTACCCGCGAGGGTGTGAGCGCCGTGGCTCAGGGCCAGCCCCGGAGCAATGTAGCTGACCCAGCAGCTCCCCAGCCTATTGCCGGGAAGCGCGGGACGGCCGGCGTGCCGGCCTTGAGCCCTCGGGGCGCTGGTGATCAAGCTGATCAAAAGCGTCCACGACGTCTGGGCAGTATTGGCGGAGGGGCACCTCAAACTCCCATGAGTTCTCAGAGTGTGGGTACCCTCGCCACTTCACCAGATACTGGTTTTGACCCCGGCACCGCCGCTTCGCCAGCAGGCGTTCCACATGGTAGTGAAGGTTTCCTTGCTCATCGAGCAGCGCCGGTGGAGGCCGCAGTGGAGCCCCTCGCGACTCAGAGTGAGCTCCATCAGGTGCAGCAGCAGTCGGACCGCATCCGGGACCATGTCCATGACATTGATGCGCGTCTTGCGCGTCTGGCCACGGAGCTCGAGGAGCTTGGCCGGGACTTGGGTTGGGTTGAAGTGCCCCGTGAGGTCTGGGACCGGCTCCGACACTTGGAGAGCTGGGTACAGTATTACCGCGATCTCGACGACCGTCGCGGCCAGGAGCTCTCCGAGCTTCGGCGTCAACAGGCTGCGTTGCAGGGTCAGATTGAACTTCTGGTCCGCATGCAGGGCCCGCCCGCTGCGCCTCCTGCGCCTGTGGCTCCCGTGCCGGCGGCACTTCCAACTCCGACTCTGCCGCCAGGGCTCGCGGCACCGCCGATGTCGAGCCTTCCGTTGGTGTCTGCAGTACCTGCGTTGATGGTCGCGTCTGCGACGCCTGCGACTGCGTCCTCGACGCTCGCGACCTCCGCGCCTGCGACCTCGTCGTCCTCGGTGCCTCCATCTGCACCTGCGTCGGGTCATGGTACGGCTTGAGCAAGCCCACGTAGAAGACGGGGTGCGTCCGCATCTTCTTCGGAAGATTGAGCGTGTACGCAAGGCCCTTCCTGGCCACGACCTTGAAAGGTCCGATGAAGCGCGGGCGCAACTTCGTCTTGAAGACGGCTGACACTGCATGTGTAGGTAGGTTTTTAGCATTAAGTAACACTAGGTCCCCGACCTCGTAACTATCAACATTGCCTCTGCCTTTAGCATCCGCATGTTCCTTTTGCTTGTCTTGGCTCTCAGCCATTGCGTCACGCACGTGTCGTAAGACACTCAAGCGCGTCGACAAGAAAGCGTCAACCTGTTTACGAACAGTAGTCGGGCTGACATCGGCTAGCCGATCAGCTAAATCGGCTTCCTCTCCCCCACCAAGCCCGAGGCCACCACGTGGCGGCGTCAGCGGGACGCGGGGATGGGACAAGCTGGTCACGTAGAACGGCGTGTAGCCTGTCGAGGCGTGCACGGCGTTGTTCAACGCAAACTCAACGAGTGGCAGCATAGCGCTCCAACGCTTCGGCGTCTCAGCGCAAATGCTGCGGAGCACGTCCTCGACGACGCGATTCACTCGCTCCGTCTGACCATCGGTCTGCGGGTGATCCGCCGTGGACATGTCCAGCTTGGTGCCAAGCACCGCAAAGACCGCGCTCCAGAAGTTGCCCGTGAAGCGGGGGTCTCGGTCCGAGACAATCGACTCAGGGAGTCCGTGTTGTCGAAACACTCGGTCCAAGAACAGCGTTGCTGTACCTTTACCATCGATGGTATCCGGCACAGCCGCAAGGTGAGCCATCTTGCTCAGACGGTCAACGAAGACCACGACTCCTGTGTTCCCCGCCGCGTCCGCCGGCAGGCCAAACACAAAGTCCATACTCATGGATTGTCAACAGCCCGAAGGGACAGGCAAGCTCGCCAACGGCGCTGCAGCATGGGGGGACGACTTCACTCGCTGGCACGTCTCGCACGTGCGCACGTAAGTGCTCGTCCACTTGTACATCTTCGGCCACCAGTAGTGGGCGCTCACCGAGCTGTAGGTCTTCTCTCGGCCAAGATGGCCAGCCAGCGGCGTGTCGTGGGCCTCATAGAGGATACGATACTTCAGATCCTCATCATGAGGGATGACCACGCGTGGCGTGTCCTCGGAGCCAGTGCTGTAAAACAGCAGGCCACCATCGAGGGTGTAGCGATGCAAACGCGCGCGCACACGCGCCGACAATGCAATGTCCGAGTTTTGAAACTCCTTGCTCCCCAGAGCCTTCAGCAACGCGACACAGGTGTCGTCCTTGGCATAAGCCGTTCGGATTAGATCCGGTAATGACGAAGTCACGGTCGTCACATGAGCCAGCTCATAATCCGGCCTGCGCGACAGCGCGTCCGCGAGGACATTCTGCCTGCCAGGCTTGTACTTCACCTCGAAGTTGTACTCCGCGAAGAAGGAGAGCCATCGGGCCATCCTTTGCGAGAGATGAGGCGACTGAGTCGCAGTGCGTAACGACGCATGATCCGTGTAAATCACGAACGACTGAGAGCCCAACAGGTGAACCCTGAACTTGACGAGCGCATACTTCATCGCAAGTAGCTCTTTGTCATGGACAGGATAGTTCTTCTCCGCAGCCTTCAGCTGGCGAGATTCGAACGCCACCACGCGCTCGCGCCCCTCGGCGTCTGCTTGCAGCAGTGCACAGCCGATGGCAAAGTCCGAGGCGTCACAGACGACACTAAACGGACGAGCGGGGTCTGGCAGAGCCAGAATAGGCGCATGAAGGAGACTATCCTTAATTGCCGCGAACGCATCTTGATGCTCGGTGTCCCAACACCACTCCGCATCCTTCTTCAGGAGATTGGAGAGTGGCCGAGCCATCTCAGCGTAGTTCTCGCTGTACTTGTGCAAGTAATTGGTCAAGCCAAGCCACTTGCGAAGATCCTTCTGGTTCTTGGGAACCGGCCAGTCAACAATGGCCTTGACCTTGACCGGGTCGGCCCTCAGGCCACGCTTCCCGATGAAGCACCCTAAGAAGGGGATCTCTTCCGCTCCGAAGATGCATTTGTCAATGTTGGCATACAACTTGTTTTGACGCATGCACTCGAGCACAGCACGCAGGTGCTCGACATGGTTCTCCATATCCGTCTTCCCGTGCTCCGCACGACTGTGGACAAAGATGTCATCGAAGTACGTTTGCGCGTACGCCCGATGGGGCCGGAAGAGCTGCGTCACAAGACGATTAAACGTCGCTGGCGCATTCGAAAGCCCTTGGGGCATCACCAACCACTCCCAGAGCATGCCGCTCGGAGTACTCACCGCAGTGAGAGGAATGTCGCTCGTCCTCATGAGCAATTGGTAGTAGCCATCGACCAAGTCGAGCGCACTGTACATCGTACATCCTGCCATGTTGTTCTGAAGAACGTCCTTCCGAGGAATTGGCGTCTGCGCCGGAATGGTGGCGGCATTCAGCTTGTTGAAAGCATGCACGATACGCCACTTGCCGTTCGGCTTTCTGACACAGAATGTCGGCGTTGAGTGCGGAGACTTACTCTCACGCACCATGCCCGCCTCGTGCTTCGCACGCAAGAACGCGTCAATGACGTCACACTGCTCCTTCGGCAAGGGCCACTGCCTCGTCACGCAGTACTTCGTTCCTGGAACGAGATCGATTTCATGGCGTACACCTCGGTCCGGAGGTAGCCCCGAGGGCGGTTCCTTCGAGACCACATCCTGGTAATCCCGTACCACCGGATACAGTGGATCCGACGGGTCCTTCAGGATCGCCGATCCACTCCGCGCATTCAGCGCCTTCTTGGTGTCCTCCAGGATAGCTTCATCCAGAAGCGAGGACGAGTTTAACTCTTCTTCAGGTCGTATGACCACCACCTCAGCCAAGTCGCCAGCCTTCAAGGCATCGCCGAACTCGGCCAAGGACATCTCGTCCAGCTCTAGGAGAGCAGATAGTGAGGGCAAGTTGTCGAGGTTAATGCCTCCATCGACATCGCCCGTCACTCCATTCACGAGGGTGTAGAGCTGCTCGCTCTCGCGTGGAGCTTCACCGCTCGACACTCCCGTCTCGTCTCGTGAGACCGCAGACGCTTTGCGTCGCGCAGCCAGCGCTTTGCGGCGCTGCCTCCTCTTCATGGACACCGTCCGCCCAGAAGGGCTCCGTGATTTCGCGTGCTTCTTGACGCCAGGTGTCACCACCTCATTCAGCTCCAGAGGAGCTCCAGTGTCTTTACCGACACTCAGCGAAGGGCTGCACGACCCGCAGCCTCCACTCAGTGGATTACGTGCCACTCCACGATCTTCATCCGGGCAAAGCCCCTTGTCCTTCGGCATCGTGCCGACCGCGCCGTCGCTGGCACGCAGCAGGGCGTCGCCCTCAGACGCACACCCGCTCAGCGGAATTCGTGCCGCTCCACCTGCCGCCCACGAGCCACGCTCGGAACGTTCGTTCTCGACACACGCAGTGTCCACCAACTCGGAAACTCCGATGTCCAGCACATTGACCGACTCGGTCCAGTGCTCGCGCCAAAAGCGCTTCTGCTTCCTAGCAGAGGTGGGTTCATGACTCGCCAATGCTCCGCCAGGAGAGAAGTGCGTAGCACCAAGGGTCTTCGACCTCCAATCGATCCAAGGCTCGTGGCGCTCAAGCCACGCCATGCCAAGAATGAGATCATATCTCGAATCGAGGTCTAAGACCAGACAGCGTTCCACGCTATCAAAATCCCAAAACTTCACGCCCAAGTCCACAGGGACTTTAGGCACCGTGACACGAGTGCCCGTCGCGAGACGAACAGTGACGATGTCACTCCCACGCGCTATCAGCGCCTCAGCATAAAGCTGACTTCCGTCCATCGTGGAACGTCGGGCGTAATTACCCGACGCTCCCGAATCGATCAAAATCGTCCATGGCTTTGTGAAGCCCTTCACCCAAGCCTGGACGACTAGCAAGCCCGGCTTGCATACACGTTCCGTGTTATAGAGTACGGATCTCTTCGGGGCTAAGTCCTGTCGACCTCCACCTCTCCGAGGCTCAATAGAACTTAGTTCTTCCCCAGTAGGCCGCCCCGTGCCTACTGGGTTTTCTCGTTTCCCCGAGACGAACCAGAGCCCTGGCTCGAACCCGAAGAGCGGCTTGCCGAAGCCTGGCGCTGGAAGCGCAGCGGACATCCGGCGCGCAGGTGACGCGTGTCACCACAGATAAAGCATCGGCGGATGCCGCGCCGCTGCTCAGCAGCCCGAAGCTCGGCTTCTTCGTCTTCAGCATAGCTGAGGTCCATAGGCTCCGGACCGTTCGACGAACTGGTGTGAGGAGCGCTCCACCCAAGTCTTGACGACTTAAAGTTGTGCTCCGCGTTCAACGCGATGCTCACAGCCTCTTCAAAAGAGCTTGGGTGAGTACGGAATACCTCCGTCCTGGCAACGCCAGTGCGAAGTCCCTCCATAAACACCGTGACGGTGACTTCCTCAGCCAGAGGATCGGCAGACATGCCCGCAATGAGAGTTCTCAACTCCTGGACATAGTCCACCAGCTCCTTCTTGCCCTGCCGGGTAGCCAGGAAGCGCGAGCGTACGCGATACGCCTCGTTAGGCGGAGCGAACACCCGGGACAACTGCTGCTTCAGCTGGTCCCATGTCGGGAAGGCCGTGTCGACCGACGTCCCTGACGTCAGTGCCCACTCTCTCGCTCGCCCGCCGAGCTTCGAGATAGCTAGCGCCACGCGCTGCGACTCCGTCCGGAGTAGAGCTGAGCTCATAGCCATCTCGACTTCACGGGTCCAAAGCATTAAGCTTTCCCCTTCCTTGCCTTCGAAGGTCTTCACGCTCAACATGAGCGGCTTGGGTCTTGTTCCCGCGTCGGACGACATAGCGGGCGCTTGGGGCGCCGCGGCCGTTGCCATCCTCTGCTGGAGGTGCTCTAGCAGAGCATTCTCGTAGCTTGAGAACGCCTCGAGACGCGCATTCACCGCGTCGGGGCCTTGCTGCGCAAGTTGCGTCACGCCCTCCGGGCCCAGCAAGGACATAAGCTTTTTAAGCGCATCCTGCTGGTTAGGGGGTAAGTGAGCGAATTGCTCCATTCTCCACAGAGGGTCAGTCTATACAGACTCAGGTGTCGGATTGACTACAAGTGCTACCAAGTGCAGCGGGGCTGCCGTAGCTTTAGCGTCAGAGGAAGACGTAACAGACTCACATAGTCTCAGCTTAAGAAAGCCCGTTCTAATACCAGAACGCACGAGTCCGTACTCCCTACGGACTCCAAGAGTCAACCCTTAACTCTTTACTGTGAATCTCAAACTGAATGTATTTCTCCTTATCGCGGCAGAGCCGCCTTCGGTGTAAATGTATCTGGTTCACTATCTAGCATAGTGAACCCTAGTCATATGCATAATCTGTGGCTCTGAAGCCATGTACTGATTCTCCTACTGAAATAGGATAGACAGTGTGCACCACACAAGCCTGTGTGTGTCACACTTCGTAACCCTTCGGGTAACATTCGTGTAACCCCGTTACATGTACAGAATGTTGGGTTTTTGTCTGCAGGCCATATCTTCCGTCGATATGTGTACCTTATATGAGCTCTCATAATTCATACCCCATATTCTTGAAATTGCGTTGTTGTATTTTGTTTATGCACTATTCCACCCCTTTTGTGCTATTTTTTGGATCTTATATGCCAAAAATGGTCATGTTCTGTCAAAACTGCACTATCTCTCCGCTATGAATTATGAGAAAGCTCTGAATTATGAGAACTCATATACGGTACCCTCACCCCAGCCACCAATGACCAGAACCACCGATTTTCTTGGCCGCCTCTCTTCATTCTGCGTTTTACCAGTCCCTACAAGCAACCCACCAACCAACCCGCTCCCAGTGAAGATGCCCGCGTCACGCATGCCCAAGTCAGTGGTGGAGAAGAAAGAGGTCGTTCAGTGGATCGAGCAAAGCGGCGGTGTGCCCACCCCTGCAACTGCGTACTTCAAGAACGAGCGCGGCTGGAAGGTCTCCGAAGCTCAGGTGCGCTACTGGTGGAAGTAGCGCACAGCTATCAAGGCCGCGCCAGCACTGCGCAGCCGTCTGAGCGGGGCTGGTGCTAAGCCACGGCTCTCCGCGATCGAGGATATCCTGTTCGACCAAGTGCTGTTCCGCCGATCTGCGAAAGAGAAGGTCTCTCGCGATTGGATTCGCGACCCTGGACAGCGGCTTGCCGCATCTGAGCTGGGCAATGCTGATTTCGTAGCGTCAGACCGACGGGTCAACGGCTTCATGCGTCGCTACGAGCCGCATGACGAATCTTACCGTGCTGACCGATGACGTGCTGACAGACCACGCAGTAAGCTTTCTCAGCTTCCTCACGTCACGCCTCGATGGGCTTAGCGACGATCACACCATCCTGATGGACGAGACGGCAGTCTACTTTGAGGACCCGCGCCACCAGACAGTGGATCAAGTTGGAGCTCGTCACGTCGTGCTCAAGTCAACGGGATTTGCGTCAATGCGTGTGACGGCTGAGCTGGCCGTCACGACAACCGGTCGCAAGCTGCCCCCGCTCGTTGTCTGGAAAGGGGCTAAGCAGGACGGCACGAATGAACGCTACGGCAACGTCTACGTCGTAAATCAGCCCAAGGCGTGGGTCGACTCGGCGCTTCTCACGCGTTGGCTGGAACTGGGGTCTCCGTCCATTTTCGACACATGCACGCAGGGGACAGCGCTGGTCTGGGACAGCATGCGTGCCCACATCTCCAAGATGGTGAAGGCTCGGTGCATCACGAAAGGGGTATAGATGTTCGTCATCCCGGGCGGATTGACTCCGTACGTGCAAGCAGGAGATATCGTGATCTACAAGTCGTTCAAGGACAAGCTATCGCCCATCATTGACGGCTGGAAGATGTCTGATGTTGTGCTCTACACCCGCGAAGGAAGCCCAAATCCACCGTCTGTTGAGACCGTGGCGAACTGGGTGAGCGTTGCTTGGCGCGATGTTCCAGCTGACGTGATTGAGCGATCGGTGGTGGCGGCTGGATTTTCGCCAAGATTTGGAGATTGGCATGTGGCGCGACACGTCGTTTATGGCAAGCTGTTTTGCTCAAAGTGAAAAAAGCGCGTTGATGAGGACGCTAACGACGTGAGCGACAACGGAGGCGCCTTCCGCGAGGACTGTTTCGATGAATTTACGATTTGGGACAGTGAAGAATCTGTGTAGTACTAGGATTAGTGTACCGATCCAATTTGAGTACCTTTTGGTATCTGAGGGTATAATACAAGAATTGTGTACCGTATACAAATCGGCATTATCCGTTAGATTAGATTAGGGGGAGTCGAACATTGCCAAAAACGTGCTTAAGTTTTGAGCTTGGCCGTGCTCACAATCTCGACAACGTTTTGCTTATCTCTGAAACAAGCCACCTCCGGAGGTGGCTTGTTTCAGAAATGAGCAGCTCATTTCAGAGATAAGCAATTCCCTTCTTTGTTCCCTCCTCTACAAATACCTCCGAATTTTCCTTCTATACAATATCCTTTAATATGCGCTCTGACTTTTCGAAGCTGTTAGAAAGGGCTACCTCAAATTAGCTTGTCCTCAGTATGGGCTTCGGTATCACATATCTCTTGCATATTCAGTATCCACTACGAAGTTACACACAATTATTTATTGAAGAAACTGGTCGGGATCTTTAGTGGGACAGATGGCGGAAACGTTCCCTCCACTCAACTAAGTGCGAAAAAAGGAGGGATCAACAAGTCACTCCCCCCTCCAAAATGGCTCATTTTTTCAACATTTTCCTGCTTAGATATCTGTCTCGGTTTTGCTCATTATTTTTGGCGTTTTTGAGATGTTCGACTCCCCCTATTTGAAGGGAATACGACGGGCAAGGGATAGTGCCTTAGCGATGTTTGGCTCCATGTCCATTCGTCCACTTTTCGGCGAATTCAGTAACTCAGTACAGCTGCATCTATGTGCAGCCTGTACGAATTTTACAACCTTGCAGTCTTTATGAGTACCACTTTGCCGAATCAGGTAGAGTGGTACTCATAATGACTGCAAGGTTGTAAAATTATATATGATATTCGCTATTGTACTCTTCATAAGTCCTGACACCAATTTTCGGCCACGCACAAAAGGGTCTTCCACTGTGAAAACCTATTTCAATATTTAGATATATAGGGTTTTGCGGGCGCTGAATCCGAAGATGAGGTCAGATTTTGCTAGTTTGTAGCCGTTTTTGCGCTATAAGGGCCTAGAAAAATTATTCTAACGCCTCGAAAAGCTAGAATGGACCTGTTTTTGCAGAAATAGAGAGCTATCATTGGTTAACAGGTCTATTCATCTGGTTTGCATGGGAAAGGGAAATCACTATTGTCTATCGTCATCTCGTGCTGCAGATTGGTCATTTAACATCTGGTCCGCATCTCATAGGCACAAATGTATTTGTGGAGGTTATTACTGCATGCTTGTGTCACGATCCTCAACATGGCTACATCATATAAGTGGTCTTAGAGGTAACTTGCATTACTGTTATATGTCAATTGACCAACAGGTACCAAACTCGGCAACCTGACACACGCAGTATGGCGCCGATACGCATGCAACCGCCATGGATCGAAAGCCAAGACAGCATGTAACAAGGTTTCTCCTGCACTTTTTGCTGAATAGGCCTAGTTGTTTTGTAGACCAAAAAAACTGCCGACCTGCACAATCATGTTTTCTGTTCTGTGGTGAACTCGTGTTGCTTGACCTGCATTTTCGCTTCATGTCTTAGCGCATGCCGAGGAAAGGAAATTGTCCTAGTAGAGGAGACAATGTTTTTCGCTATCGATTGGCGGTTTCAGCGTTTGTGTGGTGTAGCAGACGTGCCAAAACTCGTTAGCTTCCCACTCCCACACCAACAACACCTACACTAACGGGAGCGCAGGCTTGTCGGGTGATCCGAAGATCGCCCAGTCCGTTTATAGCGTGTAGCGGTTACCCAGACACCTGCCAAGTCGTCCCAGGAGCCGTGCCACGAGCACACAGCACGCTCCTCTTCTCTCGCCGACCCTCTTGTCGCTTCTTCTCCTCCTTCTCCTTCTCTCCTTAACCCGTGCCCTCCACCAAAGGATGGACGGCGGCTCTCGCCTTTTACGGGACGCCGATGCAAAACCGCACTGGCTGAATCGGGGGCGGGCCGAAAACCCGCGCTTGTACGCTGGACGAGCTCTTCGCCAGGGGCGGAATCCAGATAACCACTACACGCTCTCGCTCTTGGATTCGCCGGGCGGCCGAGAACACTTCCGTCACTTCGGATAGCCGATCTCAGCGGTGGTCATGATCTAGCCCCACGGGGGCGGTCGTACCTTGAAGAGACGCCGCGTGCCGCTTGTTTAGCCGCGCTGATGCAGGAGCATGATCAGATCTATCATCCCGTTACCTTCGCCAGTCGAACGCTGAAGTCCAACGAATTGAATTATAACGTAGTGGAGAAAGAAGTGCTGGCGCTGTTACGGATCCTGGACTTGAACTACAATATGCTGGTTGGACGATCGATCCGGGTCCTGACCCGACACTCGACGTTGGCGTGGCTGTTCCGATCGCCTGGTCTTCAAGGTCGATTGGGTCAGTGGGCCGCACTCCTATCGCCCTGGACCCTCGAGATCACGAAGCGCACCAAGGGAGAGGACGAGATGTTGGGGGCGATCGCCGCTAGTATTACGCCTCGATCGGATGTCGATGACGCGTTGATCGCGATCGCACCGAAGAAGGAACCCCGACGGAAGATCCAGGCCCCGATCCCGACCGTGCGCGCTGACGAAGAGCTGCTGGTGATCAGTCTCGACAGATCAGCCCTTGTCAAGCGAGGCGGGGGTGCGTACAGTGCGATCTTGTGGAAGTTGCCCGAATGGAGTGTGGTGAAGGCACGATCGGGCTATGCTGAAGGGCTGACCGTCAACAAGGCGGAGTATCACGGTCTGTTGTTGGGCTTCGACCTCCTCGACGGCATGATCGCGGCCGATTGGTGGTCTGCAGCGACTCCACCTGGTGATCCGGCAAGTACGGGGCGAGATCGCCTGCAAAGCACCCAAGCTGACGTTGTTGAAGCAGAAGGTGCTCGATCGGCTACGGAACTGGCCGGGTCATGAGCTGTTGCATGTGAAACGAGATTGGAACGGAAGCGCCGACAGCCTAGCCAGCGCAGCACTCCAACGTGAAGGGGGCGTCGTCGTAGAGGACGAGGTCGATCACGTGGATCTGATGACGCTGAACCGACTCGACGAGATCCTGGTTGTCAGATCTGATGAGCCGATCGTCCGACTATCGCCGATGACTACCCCATCGAACGCCCGATCACGACCGAACCCGACCGTCATGCAGGAAGAATTCGTGCGAGGACTGCGGATCGATCGGATTCGTCGAGCACAAGATGAAGAGGTGTGGATCGCGGGTATGAAGAAGTACCTGTTGGGAGATGTGGCTGATCTGACGCAGGATGAGGCTCGATCCTATGGCAACATCGCAGCAGACTACGAGATCGACGGCGATAATCTGCTGTTTTACTGCCCACCCTCCAAACGATCGGAGGCAGATCGGGATGGATTGATGAGACTGGTTGTACCGGAGACGCTGCACCAAGATATCTTGCACCACTATCACTCCACTGTGGAAGGTGGACACCAGGGGATCGGACGTACCTACCAGCGGATCCGAGATCACTTTCACTGGAGAGGTCTCTTCAGGAGTGTGCAGAAGTACGTCGGTGAATGTGTCGACTGCGAGACCGGCAAAGGACGACCTACGATCAGGGGCTAGTCACCGGGCAACATCCAGGCGACATACCCGTTCCAGATCATAGCGATGGATCACATACCTTCCCTGCCCAAGTCGTACAAAGGTAACACCGAACTGCTGATCTGGGTCGATCTGTTCACGGGATACGTGATCGCGAAGGCCAGTTCCTCCCGAACGGCGCAGACGATCGCCGAGTCTTACGAAGAGTGCGTGTTCCGGCGATTTGGTGCTAGCGAGGTGATCAGGCATGATCGCGAACCGGGATTTATGGCTGACTTCTTCCGCGCCTTTAACAAGATCCTGGGTATGCGTCAGCGAGCGACGATGGCATATCGGCCTGAAGCCAACGGCACTGCATAGCACGGTGCTTTTTAAGAAGCCGAAGGAAGTAGAACGACATCTCGTTAAATGAATCGATACCTTTAAAACTGGCGCAGTGCCATGGTCTCTGCTGAAGAACTTGCTATTGTGCACAGCATCAATGCTAACTTCGACCGCAATCGAAGCATTTACACTATCGTAGGATTAGCTCTACTGAGAACGATGGCGCATTAATTCTTCATGGTAGTATCAAAGATGCTGCAAAAAGCAAACTCGTATGAATCTACACTAGCGCAAATTGCGCGTTCGCTGTTGGATACGCTTTATCATCTGGTTTGTAGCTAGGCGGCGTGCGCTCTCCAGCGCTGTCTACCCCGGAACCACTGGGATTGTTCTTAACACCTTTGCACGGTGGTCTAGAGCACCAACAACTCAGAAACGTTTAGTACTTGTGCAAAGAAACAAAAAATAATCGTCTTCTTACCTCCTTGGCGGCATGTCGTCGTCTTCTCGTTGTCTTTGAGTTGACTTTGAGCGGTGTCCCTGCGTTGGGGAGCGACAGGGCCTCTATTTTGCGGAGGGATTGTCGGGCTTTGAGTAGCAGATTATCTGCCCTTCTCCTCCGCGTTGCTGATATCGTGTAAAGCACTTTGGGTAGACAGGTTCGTATGCGTAGCTGTGTGTAGCTGAGTGGGGAGCTGGGTTTCCGTAAGTTCTTGTAGTACTTGACGTTCATCGAGCATACGGATCATCGTTTGGCTCGCGATCGCTTCAGCACGCTTTTCAGCAATTTCCATTTTTGCACTCTTTACTTTTGTTGTGGAGGTCTGTCAACTTCAGCTGCATCTGAGATTCCAAGTTTTGTAGATGACTGTCAAATGAGAGTTCGGTCGGCGAAAGTTGTCTTGTTGGACGCGCAAAACTTGTTTTTCCATCTTCGCCGCAGATTTAGCAAATTGTTTTTTTTTTGTTTCCGCAGTCGGATGTACTCGCGAGGTATCAAGCATTGCTTGAACTTTCTTCTCGAGCGACAAATCTTGGACGTCAATATACGCTCCATATCCTTCGCTAGATTAGCCTGCTTACTCTGTAGCATCTCCTCCATCTTGCCTGCCGCCATCTTGGAAGCCGTATCCGCTCTCAGTAACGCAGCGTCGAGCATCGCTTGCACTTTCGACTCCAGCGCAGTGGCCGTCGCGTTAACTTCCGTACACGCCAGCTGGTTCAGCTCCTGTAAATGCCCCGTCACAGAGGCTGCCGAGCTTGAAGACGCGTTCTCGATCGGGGCTTGCACGCTAGCCTCTACGCCATGAAGTTGATGGTTTAGTTGTTCTTGAATACGATGCTCTAAGCTAACAACGGATGCATGAAGCTGGTCTTGAGTCAAGCCGCAGAAGTGCTCGAGGTGTTGCTCGAGGGCAAGCGCGTGTTCGTTCGATCTCTGTTGGCTCTCATCCATTACGCGGGCCAAATGCAACTCCGTGGCTGCTACGAGTTGATTGTCGAGCGAAACGACATCCTCTTGCAGAACCAGCTTGCGGCGATGATGGATCGTTGGCATCGGGGTTGGTCGGACTGCTCGGCTTGATCGCGGCTAGCAATTAATGCTCGAGCATCCATAGGGACTTTTTGTGCCAGCTACTTTGTAAAAGCCGCACGCCCTCCCGGCACTTTTGGCGAATACCATCGCTGGGAACCGAACTTGGTTTGCACCGTTTCGAGTGTTCGCTCACATAAGTACGTCTTATCCGAAGGCCGTAACTCTCGCGAACACAGGCTTCGTTCCAGGTGTGCCGTGAACACGATACAGTATTCTGCGTCAATACCGGACGGGTGTAAAACGATTATATCCATATAATGCATGGAACTGTCATAAACGATGTTCGACGGAGATGCGTCAAGGTACTGATTTTGATCAGTCCCGACAGCAGGTCTAGCTTTTTGAAATGCCGCTCAGCATGAAAGAAGAAGCCGTATGATTCATACATACAGGGATACACACTGAGTTTGTGATCACAATTTTTTTATGCTCCAAACACCCATGGTAACTAAGGTTATGTCATGGTTGATAGCTGTTCATCCAACTAATTCAGTACATTCACGTTTCTGTACCTATCAGGTCATTCTATACCCCGAGATACCCCATAAAAATCAGGCGTCCGGTATTGACGCAGAATACTGTACTTCAAAATGCTCTCAACTGGTTTAACCCCCCCCCCCCCCCCCGCACTCACGCGTTGTATATGACTACATGTTATGAAAAAGTACATCTCGCCAAATTATGCATGGTTTGCACAGGTGTAGGTGAAAATATTTGCAGAAAACGATCAAAAATTACAAAGACAGCCGTAGTGGGAGGCGCTAATTGATTGCTGAGATTTGCGACCAGGCTGCAAATTGATGGCTGCAAACAGCCTCCCTCCCTTCAGTCGAGAAAAAGAAACCGAGGGAGGATGCCGGCCCGGCGCGAGACCCGCAGCGAGGCGGAGGCGTTCCAAGCGCGCTTGGCTGGACGAAGCGTTGCTGAGAGACAGCGACTCGCGGCTGAGCACCGCGCGTTCATCGATGGCAAGAGGGATGATGATGCTGACTTTGGCGACGCCGAGCCCGCGCAAGCGACGGTCGCGGTGACGCCGGCGCCAGCGCCGACTTCGCGGCCGCACACTGGTAAGAGTGCTGTGTACATCCAGATGCTCAAGGACCGCATGGCTGCCAGACTGGCTGACGAAGCCGCGGAGAAGGCAGCGCAAGCAAAGAAGGCGAAGCCAACGAAGAAGGCCCCTGCAAAAGGGAAGGGCAAGATGACGAAGAAGTGGGTGGCTGAGATTGCCCGAGAGGAGAAGAAGGCAAAAGAAGCAAGGGCGGTGGCTCGTGCTGAAGCCGCTGCTCTTCAGCGTTCTGCTGAAAAGAAGAAGCAGAGGGATCGCATTGCACAGGAGGAGCGCGAAGGACACGACGCGCGCCAACGCGCCTTAGCTGACTTGAAGAAGAAGAGGGCAGAGGATGCGTCAAAAAAGCAGACGCCTTCTTCAGGGTACGTGTACCACTGTGTCTATACAACATGTATGGTTTCCACTCATGATGTCTAATATGTTTTCTCCGGTAGTGCTTCGCCCTGCGAGACTACGCAAGGAAAGCGGAAGTCGCCCTCAAACTCCGCTGCGTCCAAGAAGCAGAAGAAGGCAAAGAAGCTGAAGAAGGCGAGTCCTCATGTGCAGGAGGCCGACGACGACGCTGATGACGAGAGCGTGGAGGAGAGCTCAGGGTACGTGTACCACGGTGTCTATACAACATGTTTGGTTTCCATTCATGGTGTCTAACATGTTTTGTCTGGTAGTGCATTCCCGGACGAATCCGTGCATGGCAGTATGTCCCCGATGAGCCAAACATATCCCGTGGATGAGTCTTTGCAGTCAACGCCAGCACGCCAAGTGTCGAGGTATGCCAGAAGGAGACGGTGTATATACTACATGTTCTGTTGTAACTAATGCTGTATTTATGTGATATGTTTTATGGATGTACACAGGACGCTAAGTATGGGCTCTGCGGATTCTGTGACAGCAACTCCAGCGAGCCAATCGGACGTGGGGCCTCCATGCGCTGATGAAGCTTCAGGTGGAGGGTTCGACTCCGACCTTGACGGTGATGGTGCTGATTCCGAAGATTGGTACATTGAGACGGACCTGGCCGCCGAGTTAGAGGCCGAACTTGAACTTCGCGAGTCTGCGAAAGCAGAGACGGTCGCAGCCGCCGCGGAGGATGCATTGTCGGATAGCGATGATCCTTTGGATGGTGTAGCTCTGCTCGCGCGTCAAAGAGCCCGAGCGAGACGCGAGTTGGCCCGCAAACGGCTCAAAGCTGCTAAGGAGAAATTGACTCGCGACTGGGGGAAGACTACGGCTGATTGGGACGAGTTGACGAAGGCAGAAATGGACGTACTTGCTCAGGATACGGAGGCGCTCCAAAAGATGAGGACGGACGGCTGGGAGTTTGGTACGTGTGTTATTGCTACTCATGTATGATATACAACATGTTGTAATGTTGATCATGGTGTATATACACTTAGACCCGTCAGCCCAACCCGTCCAAAAAGAGCCGTACCCCATGTTGTACTCCGGGGAGTATGGTCCGACCGATGAGGTGCTGAGCAAGGCTGAATCTCCGTTGGACCTATTCTTCTTCTTCATGCCACGAAGACTCTGGCTCAAAATCGCCTCCGAGAGCAACAGCTACTACAATCAGCACTTGAACGAGCGTGTCGACCGAATGTACGAAACTAAGAAAGCCCAAGACGCAGAGGTGACAAGAGACTCCGTGCTACTAGCTGAAACCAAGCGACACAAGAAAATCAAAGCCAAGGACGTGCTCCACTGTATTGGGCTGCTTATTGCGAGGATGCTATGCCCCCACAAGCACCGTTTTGCTGATCACTGGGCCAAAGAAGCTGTTGGTCCTGTGCCAAAAGGCACCTTCGGTCGATACATGTCTAAGGCGCGTTTCGGGCGGATCATGCAGAATCTTCACTTCACGGACAACACAGATCCAAAAGCGGAAACGGATCGGGCGTGGAAGGTCCGCTCAGTCGTGGATACGCTACAAGAAACGTTCGCACGCGGCTACAACGTGCCGCCCGTGATGGCATTCGACGAGGCCATGATTCCATCTCGAAGCCGCTACAACATCACACGGCAGTTTATGAAGGACAAGCCTCACAAGTGGGGCACCAAGGTCTTCATGACGTGTTGCGCGGAAACCGCCTATTGCCTTCGGTACGTTGTCAACGTTCTCCAGGATGGAGAGCGCATTTTTTTTTCCACTAAGTCTCACATGTTGTATAATACATCATGCTAACTGTCATTTGGTTGTATATACAACATGTACAGACTTGAAGTGTATTGTGGAACCGAACAACACGCAGACGAGCTTGGCGGTGCTTCTCCGACGCAGTTTTCGGCAGACCCCAACTCCGGTCCTTCTGCTGTCATGAGAAACCTTCACAAAGTGTTGCCACCGCCAAAAGATGGCGTCTATTACGCCGTAGTGACTGACCGCTTTTACACGTCCGTGCAGCTTGCGATGCAGTTGCTGTCACGCAATGTGTACTCAATCGGCACTGTTCAGACGAACAAGAAGGGCTTTCCGCCAGCGCTGATTACGAAGGACGCCTCACGACCGGCAGACGTGGCGCGTGGGTCTGCGGTTGTCGCGGTCGCCAAATGCTGCCCACAACTCCAGGCGCTACTCTGGTGGGACCGCCTTCCAGTGTATCTACTGTCTACTGGGAGCAGCACTATGACTGAGAGCTGTGGTAAGTTTGAGTATTATTTAGTTTTACTCTGTTTTTATGCTGACTTGGTTGTTCTGTAGGGAGACATATTCCTGGCGGCGAACGCCTCAGCATTCCCTGCCCGTCGGCGATGTGTGACTACCACCGCTGGATGGGCGGGGTCGACATTCACGATCAACTGCGCCTGCAGCGCTACTCGCTGCAACAAGCGGTGCGCTGTCGGAAATTTTACAAAACCGTCTTCTTGGGGCTTGTGGACATGGCGATGGTCAATTCATTCATCGTCTACCGCGAATACAAGAAGCAGCAAGGCGAGAAGGCCCCTGACCATGCCGAATTCCTGGAGGAACTGCAGGCGCAGCTCCTGGAAGTCACGAGTGCAGATTTGGCTGATGAGGTATGTACAACATGTATCGTATCATACATGTCCTACATGTTGTATATATGTCTAACAATGTAAGAATGCTGATTTACAGTGCCCTCAGCAAGACCCATCGAATCCCAGTGGCCAAGGGCCAAGCAGCCACAAGCTAGTGGAGTTTCCAGAGTGGGTGCAGATCCGCGAGGGCGTGCGCAAGCGACCGCAGCACCAATGTAAGGTCTGTTCAATCAGAAAGAAGAAAGTGGGTGAGCGCCGAGCAACGCGCTTCTATTGCGAAACATGCAGTGAGGGCAATAGACGGTAAGTGCTACGTGTATACGGCATACGGCTGGTGTGTTGCTACTAACTACGTCTATTATGGTTAGTGTCTACCTTTGTGATCGCATTCGCCCCGAACACTACTCCGGCAATCGCCTGACATGCCACCAAATTTGGCACGACATGTGGAAGAACGGCGAGGAGCGACCACCCCCGCGCGTCGGCCGTGACATTCAAATGCGGTCCCTTGGGAAGAAACGCCGTGGCAGTCGCACCCAAAGTGCAAGCGGTGCTGAGGCGCCAGGGCAAGAAGAAGCCAAGCAAGATGAAGAGGCCGAGCAGGAAGAGGAGGTCGAGCAGGTGGACGAGCAGGAGGAGAAGGAGGAGGAGGTCGAGCAGGTGGACGAGCAGGAGGAGGAGGAGGAGGAGGAGGAGGAGGAGGAGGAGGAGGAGGAGGAGGAGGAGGAGGAGGAAGAGGAAGAGGAAGAGGAGGAGGAAGAGGCCGAGCAGCAGCAGGAGGAGGCCGAGTAGGAGTAGGAGAATGATGAAGAAGAAGTGAATGAGACAGCAGAGTAGGAGGAGGGAGTGGCAGCAGCTGGAGCGCTGACCGAGGAAACGGAGGACTAGGAAAGGGCATTTTGGTTTGCGGTAGGAAGAGCAGCTAAGTTTTTACACGTTTTGGTTTGCAATCAATGATTGCATTTTACATAGTCTGGAACTTTTGTCTGTGCTTTGCGCGGTCCCGATAAGAAGGCCTACTTATGATGTAGGTTATACCCCCTGTCGGCTGGCCAAGGGCGACCGTGGGTGGATTTGGCAACATGTATGTACATGGCAGTGCAACTACAATCGGCAACTTTGCAGCTGTTTAGGAAGGTACATCGTACTTATCGCAGGCAATACTAAAAACAAATACGCATCTCCTTAACAAGTTGTATACAGCTTTAACAAGTAGTATATTGGTCACAGCCAGGACCCGAAAAACGCCGCGAGTGCGGGGGGGTTAATAAATGTATCAACGGCCGGGTTCGAACCGGCGACCTTCTGCGTGTAAAGCAGACGTGATAACCACTACACTACGCTGATGTTGCTGAAAGTAATTATCACATCAAAACCCCGTATTCTTTTTTATCACGAAACCAGAAACGTTTTTAGTTTCTAGTTGCCGGTCTAATATTGTAAGTGCTGTGCGTTGTCTGCTAAGATACAATATTTTCCTATCATTAATATATAATTACTGTCATTAGTCTCACTTATCTCTTTTTACAGAGCCGTACTGCACAGTTCACGAGCCCCTGCGTGGTGGGGTAGTAATGTAGTACCCTAGGGGCACAATTAGAGAGATTGCCGAATGTAATGAGGTTAGGTAAGTAAGTAGTGATAATCCTGGATGAGGGCCATTCCTAACGGGATCGCGACCAGGTCATATTGATTGATTGATTGATTGATTGATTGATTGATTGATTGATTGATTGATTGATTGATTGATTGATTGATTGATTGATTGATTGATTTGATTGGGTGTAGGGCGGTTTCGATCGAGTTATGTCTGTAATTGTAAGAGCTCTATTCGTACTTAGCAGAGAAACGCAGTTGATATCTCAATGGGCTTTCCCCGTAATAATGGCTGATGAATCTGCACGAAACAGCCCAATTTGGGTGAGAGTTAGTGGGCTACGGAGTAAGTGAGTAAATGAGTATGTAAGTGAGTATGTAAGTGAGTGTGTAAGTGAGTGAGTGAGTTAGTTAGTTTCAAAGATTGGCGTCAACATGGACCACGACTAAGCAGCCCCCACCGCATGAAAGCCTTCATCTTTATTCCCCAGGTCGAAAGCGTACGGGTAGCATGGGTACAATCCTACCCGTACGCGCGCATAGATTAGATTTAATGTGGAAGTTGGTATACCCTATCATATGCAGTGCAAAAAGCCCTCAGATTGAAGGGGATGCGAGATGGATACAAAAGCACTTGCGCTTGGATCTTGGACCGCAGACGCCAAAAAATGCATTCAGCTGAGGGTTGGAGCACGCAACACAGAAGTAGGAGCACTTCTTGCTGCATACCGGTTCTTCAGTGAACGAGTTCGAAGGCCGACCGAGGGTCCGTTTGGCTCGCGAGGTTACCGAAGATACTCGGCTTGACTTCGACGAGGAACTGCTGCCTGAAGACAGCTTTGAGCCGGACCACTTGGTTGGCGAGTATGAAGTCGAGGCAATCCTCGATGACAGGAACCCGTTGTCAACGAGCACTCACCAGGCCGTCCGGGAGTTCAAGGTCAAGTAGGTCGGCTATGACAAGCCTACTTGGGAACCTGCGTCCAACCTGTCGTGCGGTGGCCTCCTGTACGATTACCTACGCCGGAAGCGAAGCGACCGACGTTCAAGTGGCCGATGAGGAGTAATCCCGCGCCTCAACGAGGATTCATGCTCTTTCGTAAGACGATACTTAGTCCCAGAGAGCCCACCGTAAGACAAAGCGTCTTACGTTTTGCAATCAACGCATTTTGGCTACATCTTGGTTTTAGTATACCAGTGGCTACATTGTATTTTGTGTCAAAAGGTAAGACAGTTTGTCGGACAACAATTTGCACCATACGACCAAAACTTCCTGCACGAAAGAGGGTAGTATCGTTGCGTTGTTAAACATGTAGGAATCCGAGGACAGCAGCTTTGCCGTTTGTGAATTGCTCGTGCCACCCACAGTTGAGCCGACGAAATAAGGCGCTCACAAGCACGAACATGTAGTCGGTAGTGCGGCCCTACTGCCGACTCCAATGTACACGCTTCTTTGAGAACAGTTAAGAAATAAATGCACCCGAACCACCAGCCCAGCTCGACAAACAAAACGTTCAGGGCTTTATAGTGAATTCTAGTTAATGCATAGCCAAATAGAGCCCCCCCCCCCTTCCTCCGGTAGTGCGGCCCACAAACCCTGTCGTGTCCTCTGAGGACGCCTCCGAGCGAAACAGTGCACGACAAACGCGCGCACATGCTCCGCACCGAGGCGTTGTCAGAGGACGCCAGGAAGTAGACCTTCAATACACCATGGGATCTTACCAGAGTCATGAAATGAATTGTTTTGTAGTAGCAATAAGGCAGCGGCAGCCAGTCTTGGTATTTGTATTTGTATTTGTATTTGTTGCGGTTTGCTTGGCTACCTTACTCGCGGGGGCGCGCACTGCTGCAGCTCCGTCTACGTCGGTAGTGGATACCACCGACCTCACCCCCGGCCACCCGTAGGCAAGCTGTTGGTTGGTGCCGCAAACCAATCACTACAAAACGGTGTGACGGCCCCAAAGGGTCAAATGAGTGGCGAAACTTCTCGGGAATACATGAAAAAATGCCAAAGCCAATGTAATTGATCAGCCCGGCTGAATGCGCTTAAGTACCATTTTGCTCGGTCTGCTACTGTAGTACTCTGAAAACCAAACAATCTAAGCTCGCCTCTAAATATGTAGAGGGAGTTTGTTGGTGCCGCAGCGCTCCTCCGCGCAGTTCTATCGAACCGCCACTCATTACTATCACTACTATGAGTCAGGATATGAATGCAACGAAATGCATCAAAAAGAGTAGCGAAGAGGGACGTCTGCGCCTGGCAGTACCAACAGAATTGGCAAGTCATAAGTATTATTCGCCAATCACATCACTAGATTTGATTTGTCGTCAAACTGTCTTACGAATGTTCGACACAAGTGATTGAACTGCTCGCGGGGGCAATCCAGCCCGCGATGTCAGACAAACGAAGCTACTGGAGATGATGATTGAACTGCCTCCGAGGGCTCTCCAGCTCGCAGTGACAGATGAAGAAAGTTACTGGAATCTGCATGCTGCATGTTATGTGAACGAGTCAAGATGCAATGGAAATCGGAATGGAGTCAAGAAGACGGAAGCAAGCCTCGGCCAAACCCTCAATAGATGAAGCAAGTGATGATGAAGCGAATGGGAGGAAGACCGAGGCTTCGGACGCAGCGATTGATATGGAAGTCTCATGAGCAAGTGCGCTCGACTTTGTGGTTGAGTATGGAGTCGATGGTGAAGTGGATAAGTAAGCTATCGACGCCAAATACCCGCAGTTGATTGGATCTACCGTTGCCAAAATTGGGTGTCATGCAAAAACATACCCGCAAGTGATGGATGTACGGTGGTCAAAATTGAGCTGTCATGCGGAAACATACCGCAACGGAGCTGGCGTAAGTACGACCGGCCTTTCGCGAATCAAGTCCGGTCTTCTTGCTGGGAGACAAGACGAAGCCCGGCTGCCGCAGCTACGAACCAAGTTTCATTGGGGCACCCACAGCGGACGAGGGATGGTGTGAGATCGGGAAATGGCCGTGGCCGGGCGAGTTCCGACCGAGGCCTAACTGTCTTGAACCTTCGAATGATGGCTAGCCGAGGACTCTGATTGGCCGGACACATTCCCCGCGTTTGAGTGCCACGGAGATTGATGGAGACTACGGAGTGACAGGGGAGCCTCGGCGGGTCATAATAAACTGCCGGCCGGGGCCTCCGAAGTTTCATAGTGGGTACATTTATGCCCAGTAGGAGTTCGGATTTAGGGCGAGGTATCGTCCAGTTGTGAGATCAGCTCGAAAGCTCGGTCCACACTTGATATTTGTATAGACATTAGGGATTAGTTATAGGGGAGGCCTCACGGCCTCTAACATTAAACAGAGAGCAGAATTTCCCCCCGAAGCCACACAAGGGTCAAGTCCGTCTACCGGTAAGTCTTCGCTTAGCTGTAGAGTCTGGATACGCTCGGCCGACACGGGGTATGTCTGCCGGTGAGCATAAGGTACATTGACCGAGTGTTCATCCTGGTAAGGCCAAGAGTGAGCAGGTGGCCGAGTGTTAAGAGGTAGTAGAGACCTCTGTGTACAGTTGTACGTTTGGCTGGGCGTGAGGCGAGGACCCCCCCCAGTATATTTGACTTCTAGCCGAGGCTTCGCCCCGGCGCCCCTGTAAGAGGCTTCGATTGGCCTGGTACCCTTCCTTTCTGAGGGACCACAGAGGTTTAGTGCGAAAGCACGCATTGCACATTGCATCCTAGCCGTAGCTCGTGGCTAAGGGTGCTCTTATATTTGAATCAAAGGGTAACCTACCTGACCCGCAACACACAGGGAGGCACATTCCAGCCTGTATAAGGGATCGGACCTGGTCTTCAGGTTTTATCATCCCGACATATCCGCCGACCTTTCGGGGTAGGCGTGTGTTGTTGGTAGGGCTCGTCCTAAAGACTTCGGTCGATAGGGCGGGGACTCGTAAACTCGTGTTTTCCTACACGACAACTGGTGCCGCGACCCGGGACTGGTGTGACCGATTGTGTGTTGTGGTCTGTAGAGGTTTGCCCTAACGAGCATTGAGGAGAGAAGAAGAAGAAGTGAAGAGAACAAGAAACAAGAAGAACAAGATGGCGAAAGGATCCAAGTCAGCGGTACCAGCTACGCCGGTGAAGTCGGGGCGGGGATTGGCCGAGGGTTCGTCAACGATCGCGAGTGACCTAACGTCTCGGTTGTCGACGATCTCCGAGAGGTCAGTCAGCTTCGAAGAGTCGGTCGACGAGGATTCGGACGCCAAGGATGACATGATGATGGACTATGAAGATCTGGAGGAGAAGACTCCAGCGCCGACGCAGGAGTTTGGTGATGAGGAGGGTGCGATGCTGTCCGCGGGGCGTAGCGGAGGCACGCGCTCCCTGTCGCGGAACCTCGTCGCGGAATTTGATGAAGTAGCGAAACCCGACCACGCGGACGATGACTTTGAGGACGGCACCGAGACCTCGGACTCGAGAGCTCTGGTGCAGGCTACTAAGGGTCCTCACGAACCCCGTGGAAGTCGGCCCGCAATGAACAGCAGCACTCCAGCTGCGAACAAGGTGCTCGGCCGAATGCTTGAGCAGATGATGGAGTCGAGCGAGTGGATCTGGCAATTCAGCCCGGAGATGACGCGTCAAGCGACATGGGTTGAGCTGAAAGAGGAGTTACAGCACCCCGTTGAGTCGACCTCGGTCACCCAGGTGGCCGAGGATACGGTGTCCCTCCTCCGAGCGATGGGATGCGAACCGATGACTCGACCTTCCGAGGTCTCGATCAAGAGTTGGACGCCGGACTTGGCCGGCAAGGAATTGCACAAGTGGAAGAGGAAGCTCCGTCTGAGCTTTGGAGAAACGGACCTGACCTTGGGACGCCCGCCGAGCGCTCGCCCTGCGAAGGAACAAGTCCATCCGTCGAAGATTCCACTGCCGCAGACTCCAAAGAAGTCAGCCGAGCGCTCAAACCGCAGCCAAACAACGGAAGGAGTGTTTTCTGCCAAGACTGAGGGCACACCATACTTCCAGGACTCGCACATGGTGACTCCTAGGTCGGCAAGTCGTGCCGAACGTATTGCACGCGAGACCGAAAGCTCGCGACGCGGAACGAGCACACAACGAAGTTCCATGCGACGCTCAAGCCGTAGGTTCACGCCGCGTGACGACTCTTCGTCGGACGGTGAAGATGAGGACGCTACCGATTACGAGGACGGGTTTGACAGCCCAAGCGACGAGCTGGCTCGACAAGTGCGGGAGGTGAGCGAGATGGAGAGGCTGAGTTCGACTCCTCGACTCGAGATCGCCACGCACCGACCGCTCGCGCAGATCAAGAACTTTTCAGGGGCCCGCAACCGGAGTGAAAACTCTATGCAGTGGCTCCGAGCCTTCGTCTATGAGATGAAGGGGACGCACACTCCGCCAAATGAGTGGTGCATGGCTTTCGAGCTGAGCCTTCGGGACGGTGCCCTTCACTGGTACCGTCAACTCCCGAAGAAAACCAAACGCCATTGGAAGAAGCTCAGCGACGCGTTCATCAAGTATTACTGCTCGCAGTTCAGCCAGTCTGCGAAGGCTCGCTACTACTCTGCGAAGCGGGAGTCCTCCGAACACCTATGTGACTACCTCAATCGACTGAACGGCTACGCTCGTAACGCTGGCCTCCAGTTTGAGAGTGGTGGTCGCGATGCGAAGGATCATGTGCAGCGCTTCCTTGAGACGTGCGGTGACCGAAGCCTCGAACGCGGGCTTTGCCACGTTCGAGTGAAGGACATTCACGAGCTCGAGGACATGATCAACGACATCCTGAAGTCTGAGGAGCGGGGACAGTCCCGAGAGACCTCGTCTCACCACCCACGTGGTCGAGACCAACCGCGCCGTCGTGATGACCGTCGCCACGAAGCTTCGCGCGATAGTTACCGTCGCGACCGTGACCGCAGTTATGAGCGCCGCCGCGAGGATTCGCGCCGACGCGACGACTCGCGTCGTCGTGATGACTCGCGCCATGTTCCACGCATTTCACTAGCTGAAGCCTCGCTGTCTGATCTGGTTGCCGAACTACAAGTCCGCGGTACCAAGGGTGATAGAGCCGAGCGCTCTCCGCCACGCCGTGGCTCGTACAACGACAGCGACAGTGACGCCAGTGATTACTACTACTCTGAGAGTGATCCGAGCGATAGTGGCTACAGTGACGCCAGCAGCTCCGGAGATGAAGTAGCTCACGTTGCCGCTGCCAATGAGCGTGAACGCCGACAAGCAGCGGAAGGGACGTACGCCCGACCTGACCAACGTCAGCGCAGGGGTGGCGAATCTGGTCGAGGTTTCGACCGGAACAACCGACACTCTGGCCGAGACCACCGGGATGGCCGGCCGCGTCAGTACGGACCTTGCGCAGCGTGCGGAGGGGCAGGACATTCTGCCCACTACTGCTACCGTCGGTGCCGACTGTGCCAACAAGTGCACGATGTCGGCAAGTGCGAAGCTCTGCAAGTCCTCACTTCGTTCATCAAAACGAAGGCCGACAAGAAGGACCTCTCGCCCGAGCTCCAAAGCCTAGTCTTCGGTGGCAATTTAAACTAGGCAGCCCGCCAACTGAAACTGGGTTGGTCCCAATCGGGCTGCCACAGTTAGCTGAGCCCGCAATAGACGCAGACTGCGTCTACGCATTTGTGGGCGAATGCAAACGGCCGAACGACAAGGACGAGGAATGTGTGAAGACGATGGAAAATGAAAAGGAGAGAGGGGCAACCCTCGGTGGAGGTGTAACAAGTGGAATGAATGATGATGAAGATGGTGCCGAAGCTTGGGTCTCAAGCGCGGTGCAGGAAGGACGCCCTGGCCGAACGCCCAGTGGGGTGACGAAGTTACTCCCGGGTGAGAGGTTGGGGTGGTGGTCTGCGCAGAAGTTTGACAAGAGGGCTCGGATGAGAGCTCTGGTCAAGGGCGCAGTGAATGATGCGCGAACGAGGATCCTATTGGACACTGGAGCGAATGTCAGTGTGGTCTCTGAGAGGTTCGCGAAGCAGTTGCGGCTACGTGATATCCAAGGGCACGGACGCTGCATGGAGGTCAAAGGGTTTACGAAAGGAACCATGACGACCGAGCGGTGAGCTCTCGTGAAAGTAACTCTTGGCTGGAGCAGAGTGTACGAGTTCGAGTTGTGGATCATGGACCACGGTGCTGGTGTGGACGTGGTCCTCGGTACCGACTTCATGATTCCCGCAGGAGTGCGATTGGACTTGTTCCATGCAACAGCAAGGTTGCCGGACGAGGTAAGCATCCCGCTCATTAAGACGCTGAATATGCTGAACGATCACGGTGAAGGCCCACATGTCAACGGCGGTCCGTCCGAGGACCTGACCATCGAAAGCCGAGAGTTCGCGGAGTACAGAGTGCCGAGACGACAACCACCTCCGGATACACACGAGGTGTGGGTCCGTCGCACAAAGTCTCTGCTGCCTACGGTGACGAAGTTTCGACGAGGCAGGGTCGACAGGGTGCGGTTGACGAACGTGTCAAAGCGTTTCACAGTTTGCCGTGCTCACTCGCCCATGCTGATGTGGGTGCCCATCGACGATCTACCGAAGTCTGAAGGCTACGTTCGGCTCAGTTCAGAACGATACGAGGACTGGCAGAAACTAGCCTACGACGGAAGTCGAGATGAAACGGTTTTCAAGCGTGAGTGTGATGCGTATGCCGATTGGTTGGCCTCTCAACCTTCGGCCGTCGATCGACCGGAGTATGTGTCGCCGGCCGGAGTGTTACATCGGCCACCCGAGGCCTCGCGAACGCAAGGTCGACAATTGAGTTGTGCTGAACAATGGGAACGTGCAATCGCGAAGCGTGAGGAGCAGGAGCAACTCGTCGCCGACGGCTCACCGGTGGGTGATGATCCGGCGGCGCTCCCTCCCGTGCATGCGGAAACTGATAGCACTAGTACAGAAGCTTCGGTGGAGGCCGAGAGTGATGGAGATTCGGGTGTCGGAGTCGACGCGGATGTTGGAGACCGAGGAATAACTGGGAGTCAGCACCTCGCCGAACTCTCGGACGAACCGGAAGGCAGTTCGGACTGGGGTGACGGTGAACAGTTCCCCGAGCTCGGAGGCTCGGTCCAAGACGAGGATTCGGTAGCCGTGCTGACTAGAACCTACCTGTCGGCCGCCGCTGCAGTCGATGCAGAGGGTGACGAACCGGACACCCAGGCCACCAGTGATCGAGCAACGCATCTGCCAAATGAGATCAACTTGGAGGATTACGCTCATGAGCTAGCCTTCTTGCCCGACCTTACGGAAGCTTCGGTCACAGAGTTGGACTACTCGGCCGAGAATGTTCGGCACCCAGAGCTGAGCCGAGGACGGCAGGACCGTGTGGTGAGTGTTCTGAAGAAGCATGAGAACATCATGATCTCGAGTGGAAATGCTCTGCCACCGCCGGCGTATGGTGTCGTGTGCGATATTGATGTGCAAGGCCATGCTCCGATCAAGCAACGAGCACGGAGGATTCCCCTCCGACACCTCAAGCAGTTGTACGAACTTCTGCGAGGTTTGCTCAAAGCCGGTCTGATCGCGTTCTCCAACAGCCCATGGTCGTCACCGATTGTGATCGTACTGAAGAAGAATGGCGTGGATATCAGACTATGCATCGACTACAAGATGGTGAACGCAGTCACTGCAATCATGGAGTATGCGATGCCCCTGGTGGATGATTTGCTCACAGACTTGGAGAAATATCTGTGGTACTGTTCGCTTGATGCGGCAAGTGGATTTTGGGCAATCATGATGACCCAGAGGGCTCGCCAGATCTCGGCATTTGTGTGTGCACTGGGTCATTTCGAGTGGCTCAGAATGCCTTTTGGGTTAAAGAATGCACCTATGATCTACCAACGAATGCTCGACAACGCTCTGTGGGGTTTTGTTCAGCCGAAGGGCGGATGGAAAAACTACAAGCGTTTGATGGAAGAAGCAGAAGCGCGTGACCGAGAACTCACCCGCACCTCGACCGGACAAGCTCCCGAACAGTCACTCGACTCAGGGCAGTCGCCTACGAAGTTTGAGGCGTCGCTTGGCGTAGTCAGAAGAGAGCTCGGTCTCGAAGCTGATCAACGGCCCTATCGCAGACATGTTTGCGAATGGAGAGCCTGACGAGTCTTCGTTGGTGCCAGCATTTGAGCGACGATCGTTCGTGGACGATATCTGCTTCGGAGGCGAATCCTTCGACGAGTGCCTGGCAACGCTAGATCGACTCCTCGCTCGCTTTGAGGAATGTCGGATCAGTGTCAGCTTCACGAAGAGCATTTTCGTGCAGCCCAAGGTGGACTTTCTGTCTCATGAAGTGTCACGGAGTGGTATCAGGGCAGACCCGAAGAAGTTGAAGGCTATCACTGAGCTCTCCTTCCCACGGTCCAAGAAGGGAGTGCAAGCTTTCCTTGGCGCGTTGAACTACTACAGTCGCTTCATACAGGACTTTGCGGTCTACGGAGCTGCACTCTACCAGCTACGAGACGAGGACTTCGCGCCAGGGGGTGACCTCTCGGTGGCCAGACGAAGCTTCACAGCATTGCAACGAAAGGTCGCTGAGGCGCCGGTCCTCCGACACTTTGACCGTGACCGAGAGGTCCATGTGACGCTGTTTGCAAACGAGTGGGCAGTGAGCACCACGCTCATGCAAGAGCACGATGGCTTGATGCACCCTGTTCGGTTTTGCGGCCGAGTGCTCAAGGACGCCGAGATGAACTACCACCCGGCGGAGAAAGAAGTCTTGGCTCTGTTACAGCTGTTGAAGGTGTGTTACACCCAGCTGGCAGGTCGGACCATCCACGTCTACACGCGATTTTCGACGCTCGACTGGGTCCACAAATCGAAGACACTCTTTGGACGTGCAACACAATTTGCCGTCTTACTGTCTCCGTGGAGTCTAGTGGTGCAACGAGTCAAAGAGAAGGACTGTGCCTTCGCTCAGCTGCTGCAGTCGACGATCACAAGCTTCGTTGATCTCGAAGACTCGCTGGCACCGGTGACCCCACCGACCAAAGGCTCGCCGAATGTTCAGATGGACCCGCACTTGCTGTATGCACGGTTGCCACGCACCTACAGTGGCTACGTACTTTCGTTCGACGGCTCGGCGAAGACTGAGAAGCATGGTGGCTACGGCAGTTGCGCCTGGATACTATGGCGACTTCCCGAATGGAGTGTAGTGATCGCTGCGAGTGCGTATCTCGAGGCTACGACAGTAAACCTCGCTGAGTTCACCGGATGAATAACGGAGTCTTGACAGCCCTAGAACATGGGGCCGAGGACTTAGTCATCGTCGGAGACTCGAGACTCGCAATCCAGCAATCCCTAGGGGTGATCGCTTGCCGTAAGGAGTCGCTAATGGCACAACTGAACAAGCACACGGAACTCACAGCGAAACTTCGTTCAGTGAAGTATCTTCATGCCATACGAGAGTTCAATGCAGCCGCAGACTCTCTGGCGAGCGAGACCTTGGAGAAGAAGGTGTCGATGACGGTGACCAGTGAAGATCGGAAACGAGAGTTGGTGGAATTGAATCGGATCCAAGAAGTACTATATGAACGGTCAGCTGAAGCTTCTGAAGAGATGATCACGCGTCATGTGAACTCGATACGTGTGATAGACACGCGTGACAGTGACCGTGGTAAGAATTTTTTCGATTTTGTACGGGATACTGGACATGTAGCCGCGGTAACGAGGCAACAATCCCGAGCGCGTGCGAAGCGTGTACGTTTTGCTGAAGAGACTTCGGGTGATGGTCCAGAGGAAAGAACCGAAGAGAATGAATCGAACGATGTCAACCGCGAGGAGTCAGGCGAACTTCCGGACCCACCGAGGCCTGATGCAACAGTGGCCCGTGAACCGAGTGCTGACGACATCGACCCGCTGGTTGTGCAGGAGGAACGGCGAAGACGCATTGGCATAGCCCAAGACGAAGAACTCCGATGGTCAAATCTCAAGACGGTGCTAAAGGGAGAAGAAGCGAACCTTGCCTACAAAGCCGCACGCGAAGCCTGGAAAATGGCTGATAAGTTTGTGCTAAGCGAAGATGGCTTGCTGTACTTCCTTGGTGCGAACCGTCGGTGGGGGCGTGACCGAACCGAGGAGACGACATTACGCCTAGTGGTGCCAACAACGATGGTTCAAGAGGTCCTACAGAACTGCCATGATTCGTTGGAGGGCGGTCACCAAGGTATCGTCCGAACTTATCACCGTGTGAAGGCAGACTACTATTGGATCGGACTGTTCGCCGATGTGGAAAAGCATGTGCGCTCCTGCCCAGATTGTAGCTCAAGCAAGAGTCGTCCACAACTGCGTGGATACTCGCCAGGCAACATCCTTGCCGAACGACCGCTGCAAATTGTCTCGATGGATTTTGTGATACCCCTACCGAAGACTCGGCGGGGCAACACCGCACTGTTACTGTTTCAGTGTGCGTTCACTGGATTCGTCATGGGCAAAGCGATGGCGGACACGTCTGCACTATGCGTTGCGCAAGCGTTCGAGGAGTGCGTGTACCGAAGGTTCGGAGCGCCGTCTCTGATAAGACATGACCGAGACCCGCGCTTCATGAGCGAGGTCTTCCAAACCTTCGCTGAGATGATGCAGTCGCGATCTAGAGCAACGTTGAGCTATCGGCCGCAGGCTAACGGCCAACAGGAACGCTCGGTCAAGACCGTAATGCAATCCGTGCGAGTGTACGCTGAAGATCCGCTACAACAAGATTGGGATGAGATTGTGGAGAAGTTGATCTTTGCGATTAACAACTCACAAGATGCCACGAGGAAGGACACGCCCTTCTACTTGGTGCACGGATGGGACGCAAGGTCCACCCTCAGAGCTATGTCTTCCTCATTGAAGCGAGGCTTTGGGCGACAGTCGGACGCGTTAGCATGGCGCCGGTAAGTCAACAGGCAGCAGGAAGTGGCGCTAGAGATGGCAAAGGAATACCAAGCGGTCGAGAAGGCTCGGAGAGCTGCGAGGCACAACGAGACTTTGGGTCGAGCGGAACGTGCTGCGCTTCCACCTTCAGCGACTAGTGAAACCGCGGAGGACGAGCCGGCAGGTACAGATGGTGATGACGATTCACCAGACCCAGCACCGAAGTCTCTCTTCCAGCCAGGAGATCGCGCATGGCTTTACATGGAAGGTGCCAAGCCTGGATTGACCAAGAAATTAGCTCATCGGTGGCATGGACCCTTCCGCATCAAGCAGAAGGTTGACGAGTATGCGTACGAGTTGGATCTACCCGACAAGAGCGGCTATCGGTTCTACCCGGTCGTGCATGTGTCTCGACTGAAGGCCGTGAACGAGTTTGGAGACCGGCCGAAGACCCGATTAGCAGCTGAGGTGACCGAGGAGACGCGACTAGACTTCGACGAGGAGTTGCTCCCGGAGGATAGTTGGGAACCCGACCACCTCGCTGGTGAATATGAGGTAGAGGCCATCCTGGATGACCGTATTCCCCTCTCGACGAGCACTGAACGAGCCGTCCGAGAGTTCAAGGTGAAGTGGGTTGGATACGACGAACCCTCGTGGGAACCTGCATCTAATTTGTCGTGCGGTGGTCTGCTGTACGACTACTTACGCGAGAAGCGCCGCGACCGAAGGTTGCAAATGGTCCAAGTCGCTGACGAAGACTAGGTGCATCCCTCTCGCAATGATGAACTGCCGGAGGGGCCACGCAGCCCGCCCCAGCAGACGAAAGAAGATACTGCGGACGAAGATTGTATATTTGTATGTTGAAGTGGACAAGACTTTACGATGTGGCGATTATGACTGGAGAATCATGGAGAACTACTGAAGAAGGACGAGCGGTTACTGAATTGCATGGGCGAGCTAGTTATGCTACGAACGAAGTCTGATTACCCTGATCTAGCTCGACTTGGACATGGTGAAGAACTGGAACGAAGCCTAGGAATCCGAAGACGACGCGACCTTGGCCAAAACGCGGAGGCGCGCAGCCGGAGAAGGCTCGCCCTGTGGGGCCGCTTGGTCAGCGACACTTGGAGGCGAACTTGGCTCTTCGGGAGAAACTTCGCCGGCCGACGCCTTCTCAACAGAGGCCTCTGAAGTCGGGGCGCGCTCTGGGGCCGAAGGTTGCGTATCTGCCGCGGCAACTTGAGCGTCGTGGGTCGGTGTACCTTCGCCAGCTGGAGCTTGGTCATCGCCAGCATTACCGGAGATGCTTGGCTCCTCCTCAGAAGACTTGATCTCCTCGATGACCTCTTCAACCTCCTCTTCTTCCGAGACCTCGTCTCCGTCTTCTTGTTGCACGTCCCCTTGTAGACTGGTCGGCGGCCCGTGAAAGCTTGTGAATTCGCGTACCCACGGAGCTGTAACACGACGAGGATCCAGCACGGGGTTCACAGTGATGGCGGACGCAACCTCACGGGTAGTCATGCCGCGCGGGACGAAGAGTGGAACCGCAGGATTGCAGGGAGCGAAAGTGGTGTTATACGGGTGCTCGGACGGCACATCCACCCAACAATTACGCCACGGCTGGTGCCCGTCCAATTCCAAACACTCGGAAACCCAGTCGTCCGACTGAGGAGCCCACACCAAGTTCTCAAACGAATACTGCAGGACCGAAGGTTCGAGTATGGTTTCGGTCTCACACGAGACGTGACCAGCGAAGTCTGGGAAGCACCACTGCCACCAGCGCTTGGGAATCTGCAGGCGCAAGCGGTCTGCACGGTTGTTACGCTCCCGGTTATACTTGTTCCATTCAGCCAGAATTGACTGATACTCCGACGAGTCTTCACCGAGCGCTTGAGCCAATGCCTGGAGCCAGCGTTTCACTGCAGTCGTTGAGATCCAGTGACCACGCTCAAACAGCGAGAAGCCGAGGTCATTCTTCTCCGTGCGACCAACAGATCTGCCTGTGAACTGACGCCAAAGCTTCACCAGCAGCGACCGAACGTCCGCACGAATTGAGATAGGGACGTCAGGCATGAACGCATCGACATCGAACAGGCAAGGTTCGGCCGGCATGCTGGCGAGAAACCTCTGGAAGGGGTGATTCGGGTTCTCCCAATCAGCCCACGCCTCTATGCCTTCAGCCGAGCACTCCACCATCACGTCACTAGCAATTGGCGTAGGCATCCGAACGTTCTGGATAATGCACCAACAGGGCTTGGCCCCGTACGCTCGGAACGGAGGGTCGAGAAACGGCGTCGCGGTGTCCGGCAGCTTGCGAGACACGCGAACCAGAGGCTGTTCCCCTCGAACTGGGGCCGGCGGTGTCGAAGTCCGAGCGAAACTTGACATCTCGGCCGTACTTGCCGCCGAGAGGGTGGCCACGACCTGGGTGCGAGAGTTACGACGACGAGGCCTGCGAGGTGCTGCTTGAGACCGCGGGGTAGTGGCGGAAGCTGATGCCGAGGCCTCACTTGCACGGGACGTCTCAGTGTCGCCGATAACTGCGTCATCAGGCGCATTCTCGCGCTCAACATCAACCATGGAGCGGAGTGCCGATGTCGTAGACGCAGGACGCACAAGACGGCCGTCTCGGCGAGGAGGAACCACGACCGAAGCATCAAGAGGCGAGCTTTCAACAGGGCGCTTCTCTTCAAGCTCTTCGTCGCGGTCCGAAGTTTCAAACTCAACCTCAGCCTCAGAGGCGTCGGAGAACAGAGCGGTTGAAGCTTCGGATGGAGTCGGAGAAGGAGGACGACTGGCCGGAGCTGCCGTAGACTCAGCAACCGAAGCCTGTGACTCACCCTGGCGGGCGACTGCAACCGGAGGAGGCGAAGGTCGCGACTTCGACTTGGCTCGAGCTCTCTCTTGAAGGTTGACCGAAGGGCGGCCGAGTCGCGTGGCGCGTTTGGCAGGGGCACATGTCCGTGACGACACACGCACCCGGGCAGGTGGTGAAGTCTCTGCAGACGGCGGGTGAGCATTCTTGGGCCGCTTGGTGGGACGAGAATCAGAAGCCTCGGGGCCCGAGGCGTCATCCGAGCCGTCATGATCCATTGAGACATCATCTTGAGCGCCATCCGACGCACCAGCCCGACGGCGAACAGTACCGGAGTGAGCCGAAGTCTCTCGAGAACGCGAAGCAGGAGCCTCTGCAGAGGAGGCAGCCGAAGAGTCGAGCACACCCAGGAAAGCTTCGAAAGCGCGAGGCAAGATGTTCTCATCCATACGCCGGACGAGGTCTTGAGTCTCCGGTTGACCGCGCGCCTGGTCGACGAGGAGAGCTCGGAGCTGCCGCATGTTGCGGTTGTACTCGACGAGACCCGACTTGAACAGCTCACGATCCTTCGCCAAGAGCGAGTCAGAAGCCTTGAGAGAAGCCTCGTACCGCTCACACTGGGACTTCAGCAGAGCGATCGTCTCGTCGTTCGTTGCCATGGCGGAGTTGGACTTCCTCAATTGACGCGAGACTTCGTCGCGCTCATGGCGAAGCGACTTGACGACCTCGAAGAGCTCGTTACGCTCGAACGAAGCTCGGTGACACAGGATCTGAGCTTGATTCTTGAGGTCGGTCTCTTTGTTGAGCAGCGACTCGAAGTGTCGGGCGCGATTTTCATGGTACTTGACGTCGAGCTGGAGCTGTCGCATCTCTTCATCCCAACCCATGGGAGGCGAACAAGGGTCCGGGTTGAGCGCTTGGACGACCTCTCCGAGGCTGCGAGCCCGCTCAAGCCGCTGGTCGAGTTCGTAGTCGACCCGAAGCGGAGGGTGACGCACCAAGCCTATCATCAGGTGGGCGAGGTCTGTGAAACGTCGCTCCGTCATTGCGCGAAGGTCACCCACAGCGCTTGAAACCTCTGCGTGAACTATGTCTTCAACCGCCAACCATTGCGCCGAAGGGAGCTGAGCGGGACGCGAAGCCTCGTGCGGAACAGCGGGCAGAGGGTCACCAGTGCGACAGAAGTGTGCGGCGTTCGACGAAGCCTCGCGCAGAGGACTTGAGTCAGGCGAAGACCGAGGGATCAGCTGAGTGGACCCAGGGTTCGACGAAGCCCCGCTAGCAGATTGCAAAGCGGAAGTTGGCAACGCCGAAACCGCTGCACTCGAAGCCGAAACCTCTCCAGCGCGGACAACCGAAGCTTGATCAGAAGCGAACTGAGGCGCAGCCTGGAGACTGCTCGCCACCCCGCGTGCACCTGCAGAGGCGGGAGTTGGTGACGGAGCAGCCCCGGCGCTGCCAGCAGTGCCAGATAACGACGCAGACGGCGCGGAGACAGCATCCGAAGCCTGGGGCCATCGGGGCACCCCGCTTGCTGACGCAGAGGCGGGAGTTGGCACCGCCGAAGCCTCCGAGGTCGGAGCCGATGTGTCGATGGGATGGCCCATGGGTCCGAGGAGCTGAGCGCTCTGCAGCAAGATGAATCAAGTTGAAGACGGTTAGACGATGAAGCGAGTCAGAACAACAAGCAAGTACGCCACACGAAGACTCACCTGCGAGACTGGACCGAGGTCCGGGAAGGTGAAGGGCGGCGCGCTTCCAGGGCCACCAGACGACAGCATGACGACGACGCGCGGAAGGGAGCGAAGGCAACACGGCACTCACCACTTGGGACGGCTCGGGCCGAGTTGGGGGCCGCTGTGAGATCGGGAAATGGCCGTGGCCGGGCGAGTTCCGACCGAGGCCTAACTGTCTTGAACCTTCGAATGATGGCTAGCCGAGGACTCTGATTGGCCGGACACATTCCCCGCGTTTGAGTGCCACGGAGATTGATGGAGACTACGGAGTGACAGGGGAGCCTCGGCGGGTCATAATAAACTGCCGGCCGGGGCCTCCGAAGTTTCATAGTGGGTACATTTATGCCCAGTAGGAGTTCGGATTTAGGGCGAGGTATCGTCCAGTTGTGAGATCAGCTCGAAAGCTCGGTCCACACTTGATATTTGTATAGACATCAGGGATTAGTTATAGGGGAGGCCTCACGGCCTCTAACATTAAACAGAGAGCAGAATTTCCCCCCGAAGCCACACAAGGGTCAAGTCCGTCTACCGGTAAGTCTTCGCTTAGCTGTAGAGTCTGGATACGCTCGGCCGACACGGGGTATGTCTGCCGGTGAGCATAAGGTACATTGACCGAGTGTTCATCCTGGTAAGGCCAAGAGTGAGCAGGTGGCCGAGTGTTAAGAGGTAGTAGAGACCTCTGTGTACAGTTGTACGTTTGGCTGGGCGTGAGGCGAGGACCCCCCAGTATATTTGACTTCTAGCCGAGGCTTCGCCCCGGCGCCCCTGTAAGAGGCTTCGATTGGCCTGGTACCCTTCCTTTCTGAGGGACCACAGAGGTTTAGTGCGAAAGCACGCATTGCACATTGCATCCTAGCCGTAGCTCGTGGCTAAGGGTGCTCTTATATTTGAATCAAAGGGTAACCTACCTGACCCGCAACACACAGGGAGGCACATTCCAGCCTGTATAAGGGATCGGACCTGGTCTTCAGGTTTTATCATCCCGACATATCCGCCGACCTTTCGGGGTAGGCGTGTGTTGTTGGTAGGGCTCGTCCTAAAGACTTCGGTCGATAGGGCGGGGACTCGTAAACTCGTGTTTTCCTACACGACAATGGTAAGAAGCTCTGGGAACCGCGACCGAGTATTAAAGGCGATGAACGTTGACGCGAGAGAAGATTGCGGCTTGAAACGAACAAGGACGAAGCTCAAGCAAGGGTGAACGAATCTTCGAACGTCGATATTAACGTGGAAGAAGTTCGCGCCTGTGCGCCGGACCTCGACTTGGGGCTATGTATGGATTTGATGATGAAGTGGAGATACGAGTGGATCTAGGACCGCTACGGTCGACAACTAAGTCTTGTCCAAGGTAGCGGTACCTGCTGTAGCCTGCACGGAAACTGTGGGAATCCTCAACGAGAGTTGGTGGTGCTCGAAGATATGTGATTGCAACACAGCGGGTCGCTTGGTGGAGGCTGGGGCACCCAGACCTTACGTTACGACCCACCGAGTATTTGTTGTAAGTGTACCACGAACGATGGTCAACACTGGCACAGTTACTCACGCTTAAGAGGAAGAAGCTGAAAGCGCGACCGACTTTCTGGTGCGGTGATTCCCGGGCCACAGACTGGGGCAACTAAAACCCGACTTGGTTACGACCACCGGAAAATCGGGATGAAACTGTGAACGAAGGCAACGAAACCACGGTCGACACAGCAACGCTATCTCCGAGTGATAACGAAGTATGTGATGGCGTGCCCGACGTCGGTGGTGCAGCGGTTTGCGATCTTCGGGCTGGGGCAATCATACCTGCTCCTTTACGACCACCCAAGTTCCGACGAAGTAATGGTGTGAAGCTGGACGAGTCATCGTACGTTCTCTGGATGCTGCGCATGAACATGAAACCCCGGACGGCACCGAACTAGTTACAGCAGAGACCAGTGAAGCTGAGAAGCTTGCGACCGAGGTATGGCGAGCGGCAGTACGTAGCACGTTCATAGAAGGTCGGACCATACGACCGCCGGAGCCCGGTAGTTTGGTATTGAGGCCAGACGTGTGACAGGGCATGTTGCTCAGTTTGACCCTCGGGTAATATAAAGCAGACGCCAATGCCACCGAGGAGACGGAGCCAAGGTGGACACCAGGGGCAGTACGCGGGGAATCGATCGCACAACCAACGTCGGACCATACGACCGAAATTCCGGTGGTGTAGCAATGGATGGGCTACCGATTGGAAAGCTACCGACCGCCGTGCTGCTCGAGTTTAATACACAGCAGAAGCCGCCAGTGAAGATGGAGCAAACAGAAACAAGATGCAACGACCAGCAGTCCGCATGATATCGATGGAGCGACCAAGGTCGGAACATACGACCACCGGAATACTCCTGTGTGTGCGTCGCCGCGCGCCCCGTAGCAGCTTCAAGCGTTCTCAAAAGTCTTGGTGGTCCCAGCAGAAGACGCAATACCACAGGAGGAACCTCGTGGTGGATCGACGATAGCCACCCTGCTGGTGCACGGGAGCCGTGCACTCTCGAGCAAAGTGACCGATCCTACCGCAACGGTAGCATCGCACATTGTTTCCCTGCGACTGCTGGGGTCCAGCAGTGGCAGCGCTCGAGAGGTCCATTAGTTCTGGCCCTCCCGTCCTCACTACCGGGCGCGGTTGCGGCCTCGGTACGTGTGCATGCAGTTTAGCCTGCCGCAGGCTAAGCTCCTCTTGCATGGCAAGAGTGATCGCAGCTTCGAGAGTACTCGGGTACTCACGGAAGAGATAGGTCTTCACAGGCCCATCTCTCAGTCCCTTTATGAACGTGACGACCTTGGTCGCCTCGTCAATCGGGTTGGTCACGATGTTCGAGACCAAGTACCGTGCTCTCTGAGCGTAAGCATGGACGTCATGCTTGCCCTGCTGCAGGTCGAGGAACTCCGCCCTCGACCGGAACTCATTCTGCGGGGGCTCAAATGCTTGTCTGAGCTCCTCCTTGAATACCTCATACGTGCTGAAGCACGTAGGGTCTGAGAGTCGGCGTCCGTACGTCCAACTCCTCGCACGTCCGCCAAGACAGGACATGGCGAACGCGATCTTCGACAACGGGTCGACGATACGTCGAGCCGGAATGGCAGTGTCGAGTTCGACAAGCCAACGGAGGAGAGGCTCATCCTCTCTTCCTACATAGTTGCTAACGTTGAGCTTTAGCGATTGCGCGCGTGGTGTCGTCCCCGACGACACCGCGGTAGTGGTAGCAGCATCTCGCTGCTCCTTCAAGATGAAGCTCAGAGCAACACCGTGTTGCTCTGTCGGCGTTAGCGTACGCAGCATCGTAGCTACAGCCGCCTCACCAATGACTGTAGATGGTCGTTGGAGGGCCTCCCACTCTGGGTCTGACAGGTGGGGGCAGTCAGCGCGTGCAACGTGGCGTCGTGGAGCTTTCCATGGGCACCTCGGTATATCCATGGGAAGCTTCTCGGCTCCGTGTTCGTGCGGTAACGTACGAACTCAACTTAGTCGGTCGTTGGACGGACTACAAAGTGCTACCAGGTGTAATGGGCCTACCTTGGCTCACTACAACAGCTTACACGTGTGCGCACGTGTATGAGGAAGCGTAGGTTTCTTTTACTTGAGTTAAGTATACTCGAGATCCACGAGTATACTTTAAACAAGATAAAGACTCTTAGCAGCTGATTTTGGTAAAGATGATAACTGCTATTTTTGTTTTGTGTTCTGACTTCCTCTAAATGTAATATTCTAAGTTGGGAATCTGCCAACGGCTGGTTGGCAGAATTCCACTGCTATGCATGCCGCTCATTGGTTAAAAGATGCTGCTTTCAACCAATAGGAATCATAAATGTCTATGGACCACCCGTCGTGGTGATCTTAAATGAATGTGGCCCTTGATGTAACGTACACCAAGGCCGAGGAAGTGTTTAAACCTTTAATAGACATCGCGTCTGTTAGAGTTACAAGTGACTGTAGCCACTTGTGCGTGTAACCCCGTTACACCTTAGGTTGTCTTCGGTCAACCCAAAAACCTGTACCACTAGCCACAAGCTTAGGCTAGGATACTATGTAGCACTTTCGCGCAACCCCACTGCAGTCCCTCAGAAAGGAAGGGTACCGGCGTGTTAGGCCTTATACAGGGGGACCAAGGTAAAACCTCGGTAGGTAGACTAATACACTCAGGGACACTCTTGTCCCACAAATATACAGTCCTATGTCGCTCTTGCCTCTCCGGCCACGCCAACTCTTGGCGCCGCCAAGGAAACTCTCGGTCAAAGCACGATAAGCTCCCCGACAGGCATCCACACGCAGCCGAGGGACTACAATAAGCTAGCTACACTTACCGAAGTCGGACTTGACCCTTGTTGGCTTTGGGGGAAGACTGTCTTTTTATTACTGAGTTTTCTGAGGCCCTGGGGCCTCGTTCTGGTCATCCTATGATGAGTCCTATATCCCTATACAAATATCTAGTGTGAACGATCGCAATAAGACGATTTCGGACACATCAAATGACGACCGCGGCCACACTAATAAGTGCGGTCGAAGTTTGGTACCGTGGAGCCTCGTTCGGGGTTCTATTAGGACCCGACGAGACTCCGGCCACTATCTGTCACTCCAACGAGGGTAATGTAGTCATCCAATCAGAAGCCGCCATCCCGTCTCTCGCTTGACCGCTTCTTGATGGTACTTGATCTTCGGGCCGGCGAGGCAATCACGTCGAAAACTCACACTTTCCGACACCACAACTGCCCCCGCCTCGACGCGAACCTCCCATGCTGGTGAATGTCTAGGCGCCCTCGAACCTTCGTCTCCATGGCTCCACTGTCGCGCGCATTCGCTAGCGCAGCTGTCGCCGCCCTCCGAGCTCTCCAATGTTCCGGACCGGTACGTTCGCAGCTCTTGTCGCTCCTCACTGTCCCTTGTGTCCTCGTTAGATCTTCGTTGTTGACTCCTTCTCCTTCTCGGTAATCTCAAAGAGCTGTTGATGTCACCACCGACGCTTCGGGTCATCGTCCGACGCGCCAGGCTCGTTCGGCGGGTGCCGGCGCTGCTATCGCCAGTGGTGCTGTACCTCCAGCCTCAGCTACACCTGCTGATGACCCTGCGCTCCTTCCTGCTGCGGAGGCGTCGGCGGCGGTGCCGGGCACCGTCGCAACCAAACAAAAAACGCTGGACGCCAGTAGGCGCGGGGCGCCCTACTGGTAATGCGGTTCCGCGTGTCAACCTTGGACACGCGACACTGAGGACTGCAGCCCCCAGTGAGGTTGACTCTCACTGCAAGAAACAAGATGACAAGCATGACCTTGTCATCCTGAAAGTGAAGTTGTAATGGGCGTACCTTGGCTCACAACAACAGCTTACACGTGTGCGCACGTGTATGAGGAAGCGTAGCTTAGTTTAAACTAGAGTTAATTATACTCGGGCCTCCGAGTATAGATTAATCTAAATAAACGATCCAAATAATGTTTTTGGGTTAAAATGAGAACTGCTATTTTTGTTTTATGTTTTCTGGCTTCCTCTAAATGTAATATGCTAAGTTGGGAATCTGCCAACGGCTGGTTGGCAGAATTCCACTGCTATGCATGTCGCTCATTGGTTAAAAGATGCTGCTTTCAACCAATAGGAATCATAAACGTCTATGGGCCACCCGTCGTGGTGACCGTAAATGAATGTGGCCCTTGATGTAACGTACATCAAGGCCGAGGAAGTGTTTGTACCTTTAACAGACATCGCGTCTGTTAAAGGTACAAGTGGCTGTAGCCACTTGTGCGTGTAACCCCGTTACACCATCCCCCCCTTAAGGTTAGACGCGCCGGTCACGGCACGTCAATCAGGCAATTGACCATTCGTCAATTCTTCACGTTGGGAGAAAGAAAATCTCGAGCTCATTCCGCAATGAGCTCGCCAAAGGAGAAGACCGCCGACACGACAGAGGGTAAGCTCTCTGTCGTGGACTACCACGAGCGCCAGCAAACAAAGCATGCAGCGGGGACAACTCATCCTGAGATTGTCCTCCAAGGCTCGTCCGTAGTCAACGACGTCGTTGACTACGAGGAAGGCGACGTGGAGATGGAGGAGGGCGAGAGCTCTCCGTCCAAGCGCAAGGAGTCTATCGACAGTGATAGTCTCGACCCGCATACCGGGTCGAGACGCCCTCGTGAAGAAGACGACTCGGACGCTTCGAGCTCGAAGCGTTCGCGTAGCGCAGGTGAGACTCCGCTCTCTGCTGCTGGGGCGTTGAGTTCACCACGTGCCGTGGCGACTCCAAGTTCTCCGCGCGCTGCATGAGCAGCGCGCGATCCGTGGATGCCGTCCGCGACGGAGATCGCGGCACGAGTGGGCAACTCAGTGCCACCGAACACTATCCCGCTGTACGTATGCAGCGCGATTGTGGATGATGCCGTGGCTGAGGGGCAGCACTTTGATCCGATGACGGATCAAAGGCGCGACTACTATATCGGGCTCTTCCATGAGCTCCGATATTACTCCAGCAAGAAGACCTCTTCTCGCAGCAAAGTGCCTGAGTGGCAGGCACTTTGTCAAAGTTGGAATGCTTTTGTTGAAAACTTCAACAATAATCCGGCAGCTTACTGTGAGCGGGTTAAGCATGGCCGTGAGCGCTTCGAGACGTTCTCGACGCGTGGGAGGCTGGAGCAGCTCCACAGATCTTCTGTGGATGCAGGCGTTCCGTGCGCTGTGCCCGAAGGCCAACAGTGCACGTTCTGTCTTCCGGGTGCGGCGCGCTTGAGCGACCGCGACCTAAACGGGTACACGACGATCCGTGTACCTGCGAGTCTCAAGGATCTCCGTGCCAAGTTCATGGCACGCGAGGAACGCGACGAGCGTGGTGCTTCGAGCGCTGCGGGTGACCACAGCGCTCGCACTACCTTCGCGCCGGCAGTGCGTGGTGGGCTTCGTACGCCCTCACCATTTCCGGAACGTCCTGCAGCAGGACGTCCCGCGGCTCCCGGGATGTCTAGTGTGTAAGCGTTGCCATGCCGTGCCAACACTGTGAACGGCCTGATGAAGCGCGGAGCGAGCTTACTCGCCCCGAAGTCAGAGACTGCATGTTTAGGCAGGTCTTGAGTAGCTAACAAAACCAATGAACCCTTCTTGAATTCATTTGTGTTACCTCTGCCACTGTTGTCTGCGTTCAGCTTCTGTCGATCGACAGAAGCTGCAATAGCGTCCTGGACAAACCGAATGACGGCTTGTCTGCGCTGTACGAATGCAATTGCGTCCGAGCTGAACTCGTTCAGCTCGCCTGTAGCAGTAGGCTCGGCCTCTCCGTTGGTCTTCGCGGTGTCTGTGCCCCGCACAGACACGTTGTTCTTGTTGCTCTTCTTTTTCTTGTCGGCGTCTGTGCCCTGCACAGACGCATGCTTCTTCTTCTTGCGCGTAGTCGCGGCTGACACTGTGCAAGTGTCAGCGGCATTCTGCGGTTGCTGTGTTGTGGCCGTAGATCCTCCCCCACTTAAGGAAGGAGTCACCATCCCGAGCAGGCTCGGGAGGCGTGGGTGCCGCAAGGCATTCACGTAGAACGGTGTATGCCCGGTCGAGGCATGCACCGAGTTGTTGATGGCGAACTCTGCCATCGACAGGCACTCGCTCCAATGTTGGAACGAGTGAGCATAGCTCTTGAGTATGTCGACGAGCACGCGATTCACGCGCTCGGTCTGCCCATCCGTCTGCGGATGGTCCGCAGTCGACATTGAAAGCTGACTCCCAAGAAGTGTGAACACTTCTTGCCACAGGTGTGCTGTGAAACGCGGGTCTCGATCCGACACAATGTCGATCGGCATGCCATGGTGTTTGAACACCATGTCAACGAACAGACGTGCCGTCTGCTTCGCAGTCACTTCAGCGGGTACCGCAGCAAGATGCACCATCTTGCTGAAGCGGTCAACAAAGACCACAACTTCCGTGTTCCCCTGGCTGTCCGGGGGAAGACCGAACACGAAGTCCAAAGGCATGGACTGCCAACACTCCGACGGAGTCGGTAGTGACTGCAAGGGAGCCTGCGCGAACGGCGCAGGCTTCACACGTTGGCATACCTCGCAAGCACGGACGTACTTGCGCACCCACTTGTACTGGTGGGCCCAGTAGAAGTCGCGCGTGAGAAGGACGTATGTCTTCTCACGGCCCGGATGCCCCGCAGTCGGTGCATCATGATACTCATACATGATCCTGAGGCGCAGGTCATGATCGTTGGGCACGACAACGCGGTCCGCGTTGTCGTCGACTGCACTGTAGAGTAACAAGCCGTCGTGCACCCGATAACGGTGTGCACGAGCACGAAGATGTTTCGGCAGCTTCTGACGAGCTTTGTCAGAAGGCGCTGAGCCGTAGGCTAACAGGAGCTTCGCGTCCGCGTCGTGCGCGTACGCGGCCTTCACGTCGTCTAGCAGAGACGACGTAGGTGTGCTCGACCGCATGGCGTCAATGGCATTGACGTCGGCATCAGTTGAAGCGTAGTCAGGTCGACGCGATAACGCGTCGGCCACCACATTGAGTCTTCCGGGTTTGTACTCGAACCGGAAGTTATATTCCGCGAAGAAAGACAACCATCTCGCCATCCTTTGCGAGATGTGCGGCGACTTCACAGCCGTCCGCAGTGACGCGTGGTCCGTATAGACCACGAACGGTTTGCTTCCGAGTAAGTACACTCGGAACTTCGCGAGTGCGTACTTCATGGCAAGGAGTTCCTTGTCATGCACCGGGTAGTTGCGTTCAGCTGGCTTCAGCTGACGCGATTGGTAGTAGACGACGCGATCACGGCCTTCGTGATCGTGCTGCATCAACGCACATCTGATTGCGAAGTCGGATGCATCGCACACTACGTGGAATGGGCGATCTGGGTCGGCCACCGCCAAGATCGGCGCCTCAGTCAAGCCTGCTTGACTGCATCGAAGGCCTGCTGACACTCAGCAGACCAAGCCCACTCGGCATCCTTCTTTAGGAGCTGTGACAGCGGGCGTGCCCGCATAGTCCTTCACGTACTTGCACAAGTACGTGGCCAAGCCAAGGAACTGCCGCAGTTCCTTGACGTTCGACGGTGTCGGCCACTCGTTGATCACTCTGACCTTTTCAGGGTCAGGGCGGACACCATTCTTCCCCACGAGACACCCGAGTACGGGTATCTCGCTCGCCCCGAAGATGCACTTCTTCAGGTTCGCGTAGAGCTTGTGCTTGCGCATGAGCGCGAGCAGCTTCCGGAGATGCACCTTGTGCATCTCAACGTCGCTCATCCCGAAGTAGCTCGGTGCGAAGTCGCGCACCGAGCGCAACAAGTGCGTCACGCACCTGTTGAAGGTCGCAGCGGCGTTCTTCAGACCCTGCGGCATCACTAGCCACTCCCAGAGCATGCCGCTTGGCGTGCTCACAGCCGTGAGAGGTATATCGCTCTCACGCATTAGGATCTGATAGAACCCATCGCGCAGATCAAGAGCACTGTAGATGGTGCTCCTGGCAATCGAATCGATGATGACATCTTTTCGCGGTATCGGCGTCTGCGCCGGTATCGTCGCATCGTTCAATTTATTGTACGCATGAACGATGCGCCAGCCGCCCTGTGGCTTCTTGACACAGAACGTCGGAGCACTGTGCGGGGACTTCGATTCCCGCACTTGTCCAGCTTTGCGACGACTCTCAAAGAAGTCGTCGATCGCCTTGACTTGTTCTCGCGGCAGTGGCCACTGCCGCGTGACGCAATACTTAGTGCCCGGCACGAGATCAATCTCGTGCTGAATGCCCTTGTCCTGCGGAAGCTCCGCAGGGATCTCTTCCGGAAGTACGTCAGCGTACTCCCGTAGGATCTCGTAGTAGGGACTCGTCTTCAGCGAGTCTCAGCTCTGCTCCTCAAAGCGTTCCTTCTTCGTCTTTCGCACTGAGAGTGTCTTCGCTCTCAGTGGTGCTCTCCATGAAGAACTGCCTCAGCTCTTCATTCTCGCTCTTCGTTCTCTCGGCGTCCGAAAGAATGCAAATCTGCTCGATGCGTCCATCGTGCAGGTCACGCGCGAAGCGCTTCCAGCTCATGACTGGAAGCGAAGTCAACTCCGACGCTTGCGTCGGAGGATTAGAGAGAGTCATCCCCCTGTACCGGAATCCGGCACAGGTACGCGTCAAGACGTTCAACGTCTCGACGTCCGGCTTCTCTGCCTCCGTCTGCCCGGCAGACATCTCTTGTAGCGTCTCGGCCCCTGGCCGAGACTTGCGCAGCGACCTTCGCATGCGCCGTCTTCTCGTCTTGCGGAGCCCGGCTCCGCTAGACCCTTGACCTCGTCCAGGCCCAGCCGTGGACGGGTGTTCTTCTTTAATACCGCCGGCGGATTCATCCCGCGGGCGAGCGACTTCAAGCCCGGCTTGGTCGCCCGGCGCTTCGTCGTGCAGCCCAGCTGCACGACAGCATGCAAGTTTTTCCGGTGCGGGACGTTTGCAACCGTCCGCACCGCCTGCAGCGTCGGCTCCCGGAGCCGACACGCCATCTTCACCTCGACGCCTGTTATTGGCGGAGCCTTTCGTTACAAAGGATGCGTCGACTCCCAGAGTCGACGCGGAATTTCTTCTCGCAGCGTCGGTTCCCGGAACCGACGTGACTTCAACACCTCGACGCCTTCCATTGGCGGAGACCCCCAATATGGAGGGTGCGTCGGCTCCCAGAGCCGACGAATCGAATTCATCCATGCCATCGACTCCCGGAGTCGGCGGCGTTCTCTCTCCCTGGCCAATGTTATTGGCCAGGTCCTGCCCAATCAGGTTCGCATCGGCCTCTTCAGCCGAAGCGTGTGACTCGCTTACGTCATCCGCGCCGCTTGAGGCCGGAGACTGTCCTTGATTCGCTGAAAAGCGAGTGTCGACCTCCGAGGTCAACACTTTCCCTTCGCTAGCCGTCGGCGGCAACGCCGACGCTACGTGTACCTGCGCGCGCGCTCGCGCGCGTCCAGGGTGCTCCGGGACAGCAGCGTTAGGTGCTGTCTCGACTGGGGAATCGCGCGCACCGGTTGGTGCGTGTGGGGCGGTAACAGGGCCATCGCTCTCTGTTCCGCTTTCGCGACCGAAGCGCACAAGAGTGCGCTTCTCCCAATCGATTACCGGATCATGCCGTGCGAGCCACGGCATGCCCAATACCATGTCGAACTTATCGTCCAGGTCCAGGACGATAAAGGTTTCGACAAACACTCGACCTTTGTACGTGAAGCGCACGCGTACCATGCGCTTCTCGGTCTTGACGACGACACCTGTCGCCAGGCGTACTTCCAACATACTTCGAGGTATCTTTAAATCCTCGAAGTCAAGCATTGATAGACTTCGCAGTCGAACAAAGTTCTTCGACGCGCCGGAATCTACCAAAGCACGACGAGAGTCTCTTGCTCTCGTCGACTTCACTTTCAGGATGACAAGGTCATGCTTGTCATCTTGGTTCTTGCAGTGAGAGTCAACCTCACTGGGGGCTGCAGTCCTCAGTGTCGCGTGCCCAAGGTTGACACGCGGAACTGCATTACCAGTAGGGCGCCCCGCGCCTACTGGCGTCCAGCGTTTTTTGTTTGGTTGCGACGGTGCCCGGCACCGCCGCGATAGCCACCCTGCTGGTGCACGGGAGCCGTGCACTCTCGAGCAAAGTGACCGATCCTACCGCAACGGTAGCATCGCACATTGTTTCCCTGCGACTGCTGGGGTCCAGCAGTGGCAGCGCTCGAGAGGTCCATTAGTTCTGGCCCTCCCGTCCTCACTACCGGGCGCGGTTGCGGCCTCGGTACGTGTGCATGCAGTTTAGCCTGCCGCAGGCTAAGCTCCTCTTGCATGGCAAGAGTGATCGCAGCTTCGAGAGTACTCGGGTACTCACGGAAGAGATAGGTCTTCACAGGCCCATCTCTCAGTCCCTTTATGAACGTGACGACCTTGGTCGCCTCGTCAATCGGGTTGGTCACGATGTTCGAGACCAAGTACCGTGCTCTCTGAGCGTAAGCATGGACGTCATGCTTGCCCTGCTGCAGGTCGAGGAACTCCGCCCTCGACCGGAACTCATTCTGCGGGGGCTCAAACGCTTGTCTGAGCTCCTCCTTGAACACCTCGTACGTGCTGAAGCACGTAGGGTCTGAGAGTCGGCGTCCGTACGCCCAATTTCTCGCACGTCCGCCAAGGCAGGACATGGCGAACGCGATCTTCGACAACGGGTCGACGATACGTCGAGCCGCAATGGCAGTGTCGAGTTCGACAAGCCAACGGAGGAGAGGTTCACCCTCTCTTCCCACGTAGTTGCTTACGTTGAGCTTCAGCGATTGCGCGCGTGGTGTTGTGGTGTAGCGGGATCAGCCAAAATCTGGTTAAGGCTTGATCGAGCTTCCCACCAGCGCCCAGACACCGACTAACGGAGGGGGTTCCCCAACGATCCGTGATCGGCTGAACTTGTTCTCACCTTGTGTACCCGTCGGCGGGCTGGATCTGCTCTCTCGGGGCTCCGAGGATGCAGCACTGGGTGAAGATCGAGTGTCTTGGCGTGACGCGGGGACAGTTCGTGGAGCAGCGCGGGAATCTTCGCTCTGCGTCCGAGTATACGCTCCGATCGAGGGTTCTTCGCTGCGATCGGCCGGCCTGGAGTCGATCCAAGGCCTGTAGTTGCCTTTCCGGGTGTGTTCCTTCCTTCCTTGAGTTGCTTGCCGCTTCCTATAGCGGGATCGAGGTTGATCGAGAGGAGAACGATCGCCGGCCAAGCAGTATCCGGTCGATCGAGGACTTGCACACAAGAGATAGATCGCTAGAGCAGGTCAAGCTGGCCAATGTATTAATCCAGTCTTAACCGTACCGCTAGTTCACTACCCGAAGTGTCGACGCTTGCCGAGGCCAATGTAGTTCCTGGGACTTGGTGACTTGAGGGGACTTGTGGTCTTCTGTGCAAAAGCTCTTCTGATTTGTGTTTAGCTGGTGTCTCTCTACCGCTACCATCTTGCCTATCCTCCTACAACCAAACAACTACTGGATTGTTGCCCCGGCTTCGCTCTCCTGTGCCCCCCCCATCTTGGCTGATCGGCGATCGAGGATCCCGATCAGCGATCGGCGATCCGCTCTCGATCGACTTCCACGATCGGCCCTTGATCGGTGATCGGCGATCGGCGATCCGCTCTCGATCGACTTCCACGATCGGCCCTCGATCGGCGATCGGCGATCCGCTCTCGATCGACTTCCACGATCGGCCCTTGATCGGTGATCGGCGATCAACCCTCGATGGATGACTTGGGTGCGTCGCAGTCCATCGCCGATCCGTCTTCTTCTGTCCCTGGTCATACCGGATCATCAATGCTTGCCTTCGATCGGGGCTTGAGTCGGCGTTGATCCCATGGGGCTAGCCCACCACGATCTGCCGTAGTCGATCGACAGCCTGCATGCTTCGACCTTGATCAGGCTTGGCCCACGTCCGTCCTCTATCAATCTTGACTTGACTTCACCATCCTTAAACACCTTGATCTTCTCATCAGCTTGAAGCCCCTTCACACGGTTGATCTACGTTCGCGTCGGGTTGATCGACGGCTTGGTAACACCAGAATCCACCGATCCACCGCTTCTTGACTATCGATCGCTCGTGCTGCCGTGGCACTCAATTTCGTGGTAGCGGGAACTTCTCCTTCAGCACTTCACCACAACCGCCCCCTGTCCGTAAGTCGGGTCGTACGGCGGCTCACTACGGACACAGTCTCCAACTTTCCATGCACCTCAGTTGCGTAGTCTGCCGAGATCAACCCGATTGTTGAGGCGAGCAAACACGATCGCTAGTGGGACCGATACTCTCCGGCGCTGCGGATCTCGCGTCTTCACTACGAGTTCAACCACGATGTCGGTATCCAGCAGCCGTAATATCAGTCCGGCTCACACGATCGGCTCACACGATCGGCTCACACGATCGGCTGCAGTGATCAGCTGCAGCGATCAGCCTGTCGATTGATCAGTCCACCCGAGGTCGTAGTCAATCCGATGACCGATCCTCTTCAATCGTCACCTGACGTCGCCAGCCGCGTCAATCAGCGGGGTGGACCATCGCGACGGTAGGGCGGAACATTGTGGCGAAACGTCGCGCGCGACCCTTCGACCTGAACAGCCGCCGGTTTCGTCGGCCACGTCAAATCATCAGCGGCCTGCGCGCTCGGATACTGCTGCGTCTGTGCAGCGGGTGCCGATCGAGCAGTACCGGGTAATGATGGCCGAGGCGGAGCAGGCCCGGAACGACGCGATGGACGTGCAGAATTCATTCCATTACAATACTTCGTCCCCGCCATGCGACTGTTGACCTTGATCGCTCCACTCATTTCCAACACGATCAGCCAAGATCCACCATCGTAACACATCGCGGTCGCTCCATAACCTTCCGATCTGCACTTCTCATACATATATATGCATCCACATACAACCTTTTCCTCCGATCGACGGCCTCCCCGTCGATCCGTCATCCATCTCGCTCACCAAGGCGACCAGCTCGCCCTGGCGGTCCGATCTCACTCTTCCTCGTGAGACTGCATCGCGTTAAACCGGTTCCGGTTCACACGATCTCGGAGGAACTCGTACAACAGAGCTCCACAGTTGAGATCGGCTTCATCCACCCAGTCAGGATCATCGTAACCCTTCCAGTGTACCAGGAACTCCCGATACGTCCGGCCGTACCGCGTCCTTCTGCCCGTCCTCATGTCTACGATCTTTTCCACTTCGTACTCGTTCGCGTCTCGATCGGGGGTCCAGCTATCCTCCGGAAGTAGGATCTCGTCGAAACCCAGTCGATCGGCTTCGTTCACTGTGAGCGCGATCTGCGGTCGATCGGGGAAGTCCTTAACCAACTTCAGCTTGGACACATGTACGATCGGGAACAGGTGATAGTCCGTACCAGCAATCTGAAGCTTCATCGTGTACTCGTTCACCTTCTCGGCAACGCGAAATGGGCCGTGCCACAGGTGAGCTAGCTTCCGTGCATATCCTTCCTTCACGCGATCCAGGTACAACCACACCTGCGATCCAGCCTCGATCGAGTGCGGTCGAACTTCTTCATTGTGTCGATCGGCCCGATCAGCGATCGCCTCCCGTAAACGAGCATTCACCTGACTTCGAGCCTGATCGTAGTGCCTCTGGATCCGATAACGCCACCGCCGAGGGTTCCGGTCCCGCGTCCGAGTGCTGCCCAAAGGTATCGTCGCCTCAAGCGTCGATCGAGGATCCCAACCATGCACCAGGTAAAAAGGCGACTCTCCACGGATCCGATCTTGAGCCGTGTTGATCGCGAAGGTCAATCGTTCTGCGTATTCATCCCAATCCTTCTGATCCAGATCCTCCACGAACATCTTCAAGGCTCTCGTCGCTGTTTGTACCATTCGTTCCGCAGTACCGTTCGCTTGGGGCCGATAGGCCATCGTCGCTCGCTGACGCATACCCAGGATCTTGTTAAAGGCGCGGAAGAAGTCAGCCATAAATCCCGGTTCGCGATCATGCCTGATCACCTCGCTGGCACCGAACCGCCGGAACACACACTCTTCGTAAGATTCGGCGATCGTCTGCGCCGTTCGAGAGGAGCTGGCCTTCGCGATCACGTATCCCGTGAACAGATCGACCCAGATCAGCAGTTCCGTGTTACCCTTGTACGACTTGGGCAGCGAAGGTATGTGATCCATCGCTATGATCTGGAACGGGTAGGTCGCCTGGATGTTCCCCGGCGACTCGCCCCTGATCGTAGGTCGTCCTTTGCCGGTCTCGCAGTCGACACATTCTCCGACATACTTCTGCACACTCCTGAAGAGACCCCTCCAGTGAAAGTGATCACGGATCCGCTGATAGGTACGTCCAATCCCTTGGTGACCGCCTTCCACAGTAGAGTGATAGTGATGCAAGATATCTTGGTGCAGCGTCTCCGGTGCAACCAGTCTCATCAATCCATCTCGATCTGCCTCCGATCGCTTGGAGGGCGGACAGTAGAACAGCAGATCATTGTCATCGATCTCGTAGTCCGCCGCAATGTTGCCATAGGATCGAGCCTCATCCTGCGTCAGATCAGCCACATCTCCCATCAGGTACTTCTTCATGCCCGTGATCCACACCTCTTCATCTTGTGCTTGACGAATCCGATCAATCCGCAGTCCTCGCACGAATTCTTCCTGCATGACAGTCGGATTCGGTCGTGATCTGGCGTTCGATCGGGTAGTCATCGGCGATAGCCGGGCGATCGGTTCGTCAGATCTGACCACCAGGATCTCATCGAGCCGGTTCAATGTCACCAGATCCAAGTGATCGGCCTCATCCTCGACGACGACGCCTCCTTCACGTTGGAGTGCTGCGCTGGCCAGGCTGTCGGCGCTTCCGTTCCAATCTCGTTTCACATATAACAGTTCATGATCTGGCCAGTTCCGCAGCCGATCGAGCACCTTCTGCTTCAACAACGTCAGCTTGGGTGCTTTGCAGTCGATCTCGCCCCGTACTTGTCGGATCACCAGGTTGGAGTCGCCGCAGACCACCAGTCGGCCGCGATCCATGCCGTTGAGGAGGTCGAAACCCAACAACAGACCGTGATACTCCGCCTCGTTGACGGTCAGCCCTTCAGCATAGCCCGATCGTGCCTTCACCACACTCCATTCGGGCAACCTCCACAAGATCGCACTGTACGCGCCCCCGCCTCGCTTGACACGTGCGGATCCGTCAAAACTAATCACCAGGAGCTCTTCGTCGGCGCGCACAGTCGGGATCGGGGCCTGGATTTTCCGTCGGGGTTCTTTCTTCGGTGCGATCGCGATCAACGCGTCGTCAACGTCCGATCGAGGCGTAATACTAGCGGCGATCGCCCCCAATATCTCGTCCTCTCCCTTGGTGCACTTCGTGATCTCGAGAGTCCAGGGCGATAGGAGTGCAGCCCACTGACCCAATTGACCTTGAAGACCGGGCGATCGGAACAGCCACGCCAACGTCGAGTGTCGGGTCAGGACCCGGATCGATCGTCCAACCAGCATATTGTAGTTCAAGTCCAGGATCCGTAACAGCGCCAGCACTTCCTTCTCCACCACGTTGTAGTTCAGTTCATTCGATTTCAGCGTTCGACTGGCGAAGGTAACGGGATGGTAGATCTGATCATGTTCCTGCATCAGCGCGGGCCGAGATCGCCCAGTCACTCGCATACACGATCAGAACCGGAGTTCGATCGCGATCGAAATGCCGCAGGATCGGTGTCGTCGCGATCTTCGTCTTCAGTGTCGAGAACGCACGATGAGCACGGATCCAACGTTCGTCTCCCACTTTGACTTCAGGAACGTGCGTCTGATCGGGGTCCGCCGAGTTCCGATCTACTGAGTTCGGCGCTTCACCGTCCAGGATCTGGCGCAGATCGGGACGCTTCTTCAATTCGGCGAAGTCCACCTCGCGCAGTTCATACAGGATCGCCGCGTAGATCGCGTAGTCTTCCAAGAAACGGCTATAGTAATTGAGACTGCCCAAGAAAGACTGCATTGATCGGAGCGATCCAGGGAACGGCAGATCTGTCAGAGCCGCGAGGTCCTTCGGATTGGCCTCCAGTCCATCGTTCGACACACGATGTCCTAGATAGTCCACCTTGCGCATTCCCCAAGAGCTCTTCTCCACACTGATCGAGAGGTTCCACTTGTCACAGGCGTCCAACAGGTGATCCACCCGATCACACAGCTCATCCCATGATCCAGCCGTCACCAGAATGTCGTCGATGTACGATCTGCGGCCTAGCACTGACGGACGCCCCGGATCTTCTGGTTCGCCCGACTCGATCAGGTCCGTGGTGACTTCCGAGTTCGACGATCGCGGGATCCTGGTGAACCCGTACAACGCGTCGTCCAGAAGTCGCTGATAGATCTGAGGAGCGTTCTTCAGGCCGAACGGCATCCGATTCCACTCGAACAGACCCATGTGAGTGATAAAAGCTGAGATCGCACGAGCTCGATCGGTCATCGTCACCACCCAGAATCCACTAGCCATGTCCAGCGAGCAATACCAGAGCACTTTGTCCAGGTCTTCCAGCAGATCGTTGATCAGGGGCATCGGATACACCATCAGCCTGGTCAGGCTGTTGACGAGCCGATAATCGATACACAACCTGATATCCACTCCGTTCTTCTTGATGATCACGACGATCGGCGAAGCCCACGGCGATCGGGACTTCCTGATCATCTTGGCCGACAGCAATCCCTTGATCAGATCCGACACTTTCTCCACGAACTGAGGGGCGACCTTCCGAACTCGTTGGGCGATCGGCTTCGCATCGCCCACGTCGATGTCGCAGGTGACGCCTCGGGCAGCTGGCGGAAGCGCATTGCCCTTGCCGATCAGCAGGTGCCTCCTGTGCCAGATCTTCTTTCGCAGTCGATCGATCTCCTCCGGGGTGTTGAACTCCAGATCTCCCACCTTGATGTCGTCGATCTTTACCTCGTCCGTCGTCGAGATCACAATTTCAGGAAGCACAGCTAACTCGCCCTCGACGTCTTCGGCTGACAGATTCCCGCCCTCGTGGTAATGGACTTGATCATCAGCGTCAACATCCCGATCATCCGCGTCAGCATCTCGATCTGGTTCAGTCGCGACGGGATCGTCCCGAATGGCGGTGGGTTTGGTCTCGACTTCTAACTGATCACCTCCAACGATCGATGAGTCTTCGGCCACATGCGGCCGTCGTTCCGCTGCTGGGACACCGTCATCCTCACTCGATTTCGACTCTTCGACGGCTAAGGCCACCACATAGGGTACCCGATCGGTACTCCCGCCCCCGAGATCTGGTTCGACGGCACAACCGTCGACCTGATCGGCCGATGGCACGTGAGGGAACACTGTTCCGCCGTTCTCTGAGACTTTATCAACTGGTGGCTTCGCGTCATCCATCGCTGCATGCCGCGATTCGCCCCCTGATCGAAGCGCATCAACGGCAGCCACCCCCGGATCGGGACGCTTCACCTCCGATCCACTGGTCGGATCGAGTGGGCCTACCGACTGATCGGCGATCGGGGATACCTCGGGTCTCTGGAGAATGGCTCGGGGCGTCGGATAAGTCGGTCGCTCGACGGCCGATACTGGCGGTCCCGCTGGTACTTCCTCGTTAGCCAGCTGGTCCTCCGTCGTGGCTTGGAAGGCTAAGTTCTGCCATTCCATGTAGCGACGGGACCCGATCGACACATATCCTGGCACCCGGGGTATCCGATCTCCGGCCAGCCACATCACAATCCGTTCATTCCGGTGCAGGACGAGGTCCTTGTCCCCAATGTTGGTGATCTGGAGATATCGGATCCGACCAGGTCCACGGACCACGGTCGGCACCCAACGATCTCCGCGGGTAACCCACAGCTTCTCTCGATCTGTCACCTTCATCCGCAGCGGGAGCTCGAACGAATCTCCGATCGCGATCTGCACTCCTTGATCCACGCACACGTGCCGTACGTTGTCATTATACAGCTGTCGGCGTCCGCTTAGCTGGATCTTGACTTCGTCGGGCAGACAGATAGAGCCGTCCGCGAGATCGAGGCGGATCCCAGCAGGAACCATGAAGTCCATACCCAAGATCGCCTCTTGCCCTGACAGATCGCCGACCCAAATATCGAAGAAATACACCAGCGATCCTGCTAGCGTAACCTTGATCCTGGTCCTTCCTTCCGTCATGTACACGCTTTCTCCAATTCCTACACACTCCTGGCTCTGACTCGTGTCGACATAGCACCCCACCTTACGAGCAAAGGCGGTGTCCACGATGGACACCTCGGCGCCGGTGTCTAAGAGTAAGATCGACTTCTCATTGTTGATCTTGCCAGTGATCTTGGCCTGACGGAACCACTTACCTGGCGAATGGTGCTTCCAATACCCCCTGGACTCTCCAGGAAGTAGATCGGTCACCACATCACCAGATCGGCGGTGTTCGCTGACGCGAGGCAGACTTCGATCATGATCATGCTTCGGGATCTCAGTCGTCACTTCTCCATCAGCTGGCCTGAACCATTCTTCCGGTCTGCGTTGCTTCCAATAACCCCGGGTTTCACCAGACTGGAGATCCAAGGGCACTTCGGCGTCAGAGCGGTTGAAGTCGTCCGATCGATGTAGACTCAAGACCTTGGCGGCAGATTTCGCATGCAGATCACATGTATTATCGCGTAGATCAGTCCGTCCACTTACTCGATCTACCGTGTTCTTGTTCACGTACGCATAGATGCAATACCTAGAACGCTCGGCTCGTACCGGATTCCAACCCGGCGAGCGTCCTAGTTTAACATCTTCTCGGCGATCGCGGGCAACATGCCTGCGTGCTTCACCGGGTTGAACCATTGACGGATCTGATTGTAGAATTCCTCCATCGGACACTTGCCCATCTCATGCAGCTCGCCGCATCCGCGGCATACGAACAGGCAACGATCCGCCGGATGTCCTCGCTTTCCACACTTCTCGCACGTCAAACGTCTCCAGCAATCCAGATCCGTGTGCTTCCGCGATCCACAGTGTGAGCAGCGGCTTGATCGGTCCGATCCATCCGGCGCCGATCGCGATCTTGGGTCGGATCGAGGTGAGTCATGGACGATCGGCGCTTGGGTGCTTCGATCCTGCTTCGTCGTGTCGCCCCCAGTGTGGCGAGACTTGTCCTCAGCCGACGCTAGGTAGACGCGACGTAGGTCACCTTCCGAGTCCGATCCGCCCGATCCGGTGTCTGATCCAGACTCCTGGTTCGCGATCTGAACTGCACGCACCGCCCGCTTGGTCGCAGCTGCTGGTGCTGAGGTCGGAACCTTCTGGCGATACTTCGATCCGAAGGCAGATCGTTTCTGTCTGCTCTTCGCGCGTTCTCGAGCGCGCAGGACTTCCTCCAGATCATCCGCGTCTGCAAGCCGAAGTAGGGTTAGCTGATCGGCCAGTTCATGATCGCCCAAGGTCTCAATAAAATGTTCGACATGTTCTCGACGGGCCTTGGAATCTCCATCCTTGATCTTCAATCTCGCACGCAGAGCCGCCACATTCAGTCGATAGAGGTAATCCAGCGGCGATTCATCCGATCGTTTGCGAGAGTGATAGTACTGCCAAGCCACTGACACTCCTAGGCCACAATACTGGATCTGGAAACTCCGGAGCAGATCGCTCCACTTGTTCCGTGTCGATCGGCCCAGCTGGCGATACCAGTTCTTCGCCGGTCCTGTCAGCAGATCTGCAAAAGCCAGGCACTTCTCGTCATCCGCAGCTTGATCGCGCATGAAGGCCGATTTCACCTTGCTGATCCACGATCGGGCGCGATCTTCGTCCTGATCCTTGCCGCTGAATTCCTTCAGATCGGACATTGCTGAGATCCGCACACGTTGGATCAGGGAGGACCCAGTGGATCCCGAGGCAGCGGTAGCCACCACCGCAGGGGCCGAACTCGGTAGATCGATGTCGTCCGGGTCGTATTCCCACTGCGAGCCGTCTTGATCTGGTGATCCGGCTGATTCCATCTCCACGTCTCGTGATCCCACATTATCGTCGACCGCTGGAGCGGGCGTCGCCACCGCGGCCTGTTGTTCGCTCAAGAATCTGGCCATCGCAGCCTGAAAGTAGGACTCCAATCTGCCGTTCGACTCATCCGATCCGGTAGCACTGGTGGTGCGATCGGCCGACTTGGGTTTCTGCTTCCGAGATCCTGATCGCGTGCGTTCTTGGCGTTGACTACGCGATCAGGCCTCCAACATCGCCGATCCGGAAGGACCCAGAGACATACGCTGAGGCTCAGACGACGTATCCGATACATGTTCGGCTGCCGAGACGTAGGGAGATGACGATCGGTACCCTGTAGATTCCACCCGCGGTGACGACACAGGTGCTGGCGACGCAAGATCTGGCGCCTTAGGGTCCGGACGGTCCGCGATCACGTCGACCAGAGGTCTCAGCTTGTCGACCAATGTCTGGATCGCCGTCTGGATCACGTCCAGATCTAGATCGAAGAGATCATTCGCCTCGAAGGCGCCAGCTACGAAGCCGGCTTCCTTCAGCAGTCCGAGCAGGTTCTTCACCGCCGACAACTTGTTGTCCGTCGCGCGGGGGGCCGAGATCGGGCCCTTCGGGTCGCCGATCTGCTTCGGCCGCACGATCACCATGACAGGATCTTGACGCAAGAAGTCCCGCAGCTCCTTCAGGTGATACTGACGTTCCAAGTCCGCCTCAGACCAGTCGGGCGCCAGCGATCCGGGATCTTCGTCGTCCAAGCCAGGCGCTCTCAGCTTCCTCCGCGCGACCTGGGCCTTGTCTACGATCGCGTCCAGGTAGTCGGGATCGAGCCTGATCGGCGAGTCTGCGAATGCATATCGGTCCGATCCAGCTTTGGTTTGTTTTGTTAGTGAATCTCGGTTCGCACCGAGATCCACCGGGGTCCCCGAAGGGACCTGGGGAGGATGTTGAGGTTTGTCTTCTAGATCTGTCTCCAGATCGCCCTCGATTCCGTCGACAGAAGTCCTCCGAGCACTCTGTCGATCCGCGGATCTCGTCTTGTTCAGCAGCGTCTCCGTCGATCCGATATCCGACGACGCCTCTCCCCCTGGTTCTTTCTTCACTTGCGCATCTTCTGCGGACTCACGGTGACATCCGGAGTCCCCAAGAGATCCGGGCACGCGCACTATTGTGGTGTAGCGGGATCAGCCAAAATCTGGTTAAGGCTTGATCGAGCTTCCCACCAGCGCCCAGACACCGACTAACGGAGGGGGTTCCCCAACGATCCGTGATCGGCTGAACTTGTTCTCACCTTGTGTACCCGTCGGCGGGCTGGATCTGCTCTCTCGGGGCTCCGAGGATGCAGCACTGGGTGAAGATCGAGTGTCTTGGCGTGACGCGGGGACAGTTCGTGGAGCAGCGCGGGAATCTTCGCTCTGCGTCCGAGTATACGCTCCGATCGAGGGTTCTTCGCTGCGATCGGCCGGCCTGGAGTCGATCCAAGGCCTGTAGTTGCCTTTCCGGGTGTGTTCCTTCCTTCCTTGAGTTGCTTGCCGCTTCCTATAGCGGGATCGAGGTTGATCGAGAGGAGAACGATCGCCGGCCAAGCAGTATCCGGTCGATCGAGGACTTGCACACAAGAGATAGATCGCTAGAGCAGGTCAAGCTGGCCAATGTATTAATCCAGTCTTAACCGTACCGCTAGTTCACTACCCGAAGTGTCGACGCTGCCGAGGCCAATGTAGTTCCTGGGACTTGGTGACTTGAGGGGACTTGTGGTCTTCTGTGCAAAAGCTCTTCTGATTTGTGTTTAGCTGGTGTCTCTCTACCGCTACCATCCTGCCTATCCTCCTACAACCAAACAACTACTGGATTGTTGCCCCGGCTTCGCTCTCCTGTGCCCCCCCCATCTTGACTGATCGGCGATCGAGGATCCCGATCAGCGATCGGCGATCCGCTCTCGATCGACTTCCACGATCGGCCCTTGATCGGTGATCGGCGATCAACCCTCGATCGATGACTTGGGTGCGTCGCAGTCCATCGCCGATCCGTCTTCTTCTGTCCCTGGTCATACCGGATCATCAATGCTTGCCTTCGATCGGGGCTTGAGTCGGCGTTGATCCCATGGGGCTAGCCCACCACGATCTGCCGTAGTCGATCGACAGCCTGCATGCTTCGACCTTGATCAGGCTTGGCCCACGTCCGTCCTCTATCAATCTTGACTTGACTTCACCATCCTTAAACACCTTGATCTTCTCATCAGCTTGAGGCCCCTTCACACGGTTGATCTACGTTCGCGTCGGGTTGATCGACGGCTTGGTAACACCAGAATCCACCGATCCACCGCTTCTTGACTATCGATCGCTCGTGCTGCCGTGGCACTCAATTTCGTGGTAGCGGGAACTTCTCCTTCAGCACTTCACCACAGTGTCGTCCCCGACGACACCGCGGTAGTGGCAGCAACATCTCGCTGCTCCTTCAAGATGAAGCCCAGAGCAACACCGTGTTGCTCTGTCGGCGTTAGCGTACGCAGCATCGTAGCTACAGCCGCCTCACCAATGACTGTTGACAGTCGTTGGAGGGCCTCCCACTCTGGGTCTGACAGGTGGGGACAGTCAGCGCGTGCAACATGGGTTGCAGGCGTCGTGGAGCTTTCCATGGGCACCTCGGTATCCATGGGAAGGTTCTCGGCTCCGTGTTCGTGCGGTAACGTACGAACTCAACTTAGTCGGTCGTTGGACGGACTACAAAGTGCTACCAGGTGTAATGGGCCTACCTTGGCCCACTACAACAGCTTACACGTATGCGCACGTGTATGAGGAAGCGTAGCTTAGTTTAAACTAGAGTTAATTATACTCGGGCCTCCGAGTATAGATTAATCTAAATAAACGATCCAAATAATGTTTTTGGGTTAAAATGAGAACTGCTATTTTTGTTTTATGTTTTCTGGCTTCCTCTAAATGTAATATTCTAAGTTAGGAATCTGCCAACGGCTGGTTGGCAGAATTCCACTGCTATGCATGTCGCTCATTGGTTAAAAGATGCTGCTTTCAACCAATAGGAATCCTAAATGTCTATGGGCCACCCGTCGTGGTGACCGTAAATGAATGTGGCACTTGATGTAACGTACATCAAGGCCGAGGAAGTGTTTGTAGCTATAACAGATATCGCGTCTGTTACAGTCACAAGTGGCTGTAGCCACTTGTGCGTGTAACCCCGTTACACAAACCGTGCGTGTGTATGTGGAAGACCCTCTCCAAGCCGACTGGGATGATGTAGCCGAGAAGCTCGTCCACGCCGTCAACAACTCGAGAGACTTAACTCGGCGGGAGACACCGTTCTACTTGGTACACGGGTGGGACGCTCGGTCTACACTCAAGGCGATGACCGAATCGGTCAGGCTCGGCAGAGGCAACTCAGCTGACTCGACTGGGGCAGCCGAATGGCGCAGAGAAGCAAACCGGCAGAGAGAGGTGGCTTTGAAATTGGCAGCCGAGTTCCAGCTGAAAGAAAAGCAACGGAGGGCCAAAGAACACAATGATGGGCTCAGCCGAGTCGAACAGAGAGCCGTCCCGGCCGAAGAAGGAGAGGCGGACACCTCGGCAAGCTCACCCGAAGGAGCAGCCGAGTCGACTGAGGAAGGTGACGAAATAGCCGAGTCTCGGAAGTCGCTATTCAAGGAAGGCGACCAAGTGTGGCTGTTCATGGAACGAGTCAGACCTGGGCTGACCAAGAAGTTGGCACACCGATGGCACGGACCGTTTCGGGTGAAGAAGAAAGTGGAGGAATTCGCCTATGAACTGGAACTCCCTGACAAGAGTGGATACCGCTTCTACCCGGTGGTGCATGTGTCGCGTCTGAAGGCAGTCACGGAACTCGGCGAACGACCAACAACTCGGCTGGTAGCCGACTTAGCCGAGTCGGATCGTCTCGACTTCGATGAAGAACTTCTCCCCGAGGATAGCTGGGAGCCTGACGAAGCAGTGAATGAATACGAAGTCGAAGCTATCCTGGACGACGAGTTACCGCTGTCCACGAGCACAGCCAGAACTCAGCGGAAGTTCAAGGTCAAGTGGGTCGGCTACGATGAACCAACCTGGGAGCCGCTGTCGAATTTGTCGTGCGGTGGGTTGTTGTTCGACTACTTACGACAGAAGAAACGTGAAAACCGTCTGCAAATGGTGCAAGTTGCAGATGAGGATTAAAGCTATTGCACCAAGATGATGAACCCGCCAACTCAGTGAAGACAGCAGGCTGAGTTGAGACGAAGAAACTACTGCGTCAACTGCATACATTATATGAATTACGCCAAGGAATGATGGAAAGGAAGAAGGGCTCGGCTGAGCTACAGGCTACGAGACGCAGGATCTTGGAAACGCGCAGCCGAGGAAACGACAGTGGCTGCAGCTGCTGCGAGGAGACCAATCGAACCTCCGGCGCTTGTAGCTGGCCCAGCCGAGTCACTCTCTGCACCGGCAGTCAGCATAGCCGAGTTCGCCGAGCTCGGAGTCAGGACAGCCGAGCTACCACCCTCAGCCGCGCTTGATGCCGCACTCGACTCAGCTGGGGACCCAGGCGACGCCGGACCGAAGAGAGAAGCCGTCGGAGAAGGGCCGCATAAGTTGGGCGACCCGACCAAAGGAGAAGACGGATCCGAATCACCAGCCGCCCAGCCGAGTATACCCGTCTCACGACCCTCGAAGATGTGGATCCCAGCTCGGTTGGCTGGAACTGGAGCACTCGACGAGATCTGAAGAGGAGCCGGTTCGTCGAGATCCACGTCTTCCTCGATAGCATCTTCGACTAAGCGTGGATCGACACCAGCAGGAGCGAAAACCATGAACTCCAAGTTGCGCGTTCGGAAGTACGTGTTGTAGGGATGAGCCACTGGGTCAGTCCACCACCAAGCTCGCCAAGGCTCGGAGTCGTCCACAGACTCAGCTTCAGCGCACCAGTCCCGGCTTGCAGGAATCCAAGCGAGATTTACCAGCGGGTACAACGGGACCGACGGCTCGAAGAAGAGCTCTGCGTCGACTTCAGGAGCAGCAAGTCCGCCGAGCAGCTTCATCACAGCAGTGAACAGATCGTCCGGCAGGATGGCCATGAGATTCCGAAGGGCATCGCCACGACGCTTGCGAGCCAGCTTGTATAACACCCAGGTGTCGTACATCTCGGCTAACCTGTGGTATGGAAGCCCCACGTGGAAGGCAGGATGGAGCCCCATCAACACGCTCGACTCGACCATCCAGTGACACCGCTCGAACAATGCCACGAAGAACTTGGTAGGGCCCTCCTTGTCATACGTCGAGACTGGAGCTTCACCACGAATCTTGACGAACACCTCCGCGAGACGCTCCATCAAAGTCACTGACTTCACCGAGTTCTCCAACCGGTGCTTAGCATCCTCGAGGATCTGGGGTGAGAAGAAGATGGGAGTCCGGGGAAGTAATCGAAGGAGTCGCTGGGCCGGGTGGTTCGGGTTGTATACGTCCGCGAACGCCTTAATCCCTTCGAGGGAGCTCAACGTGACCGGCACGCCTCCCTTCCCCGACGCATCATCCACAGTAATCTTAGCGGTTTGATGGCTAAGTATAGCATCCCAACACCGCCGAGACCCATAATGGACGAAGCGGATGTCGCGTAGCCGACCTAGCTGAGGAGTAATCCGAGCATCTCGACCGACCGCTTGACGAGCCCGAGTGCGCAACTGAGCGAGCGAAAAGCGCAAAGCTGCAGGCAACTCCGGAAGGTTGTGAACACCAGTGTCGTGAACCGTCACAAGTGGCCCCGAGGGCGTCGAGGCCGGACTGGCGAAGGAAACAGCCGAGCTCGACGTGACACCAGAACTCGCAGCCGAGCTGCTGGTCGAGTTGGAAGCAGCCGAAACCCCAGCCGAGTTGCTAGCCGAGCCCCCAATCGGACCTCGCTGACGCTTGGACGGGCGGGAGTCCTCAGCCGAGTCTGAAGAGGCGGATCTTTTCGACCTATGCGACCCGGCCGACTTGGGCTTGGACTTTGACTTCGACTTCGACTTCGACTTGGGGTTGTGCTTGTGCTTGTGCCGATGCTCGTGCTTGTGCTTGTGCTTATGCTTGCGCGATCGCTTGCGCTTGCCCTTGGCGCCCTTACCGCTCGGCTGCACGGAACTCGGCGGTTTGTCGGACTCACTAGACTCACTAGGTGGGACCAGAGGAGATCGACGAGCCGCCATGTAGCTTCTGACTTTCCCACGCGGAGGCGGAAGTGACGTAGCAGACGTAGGCCGGGGAGGCAAACCAGAGCCATCCGAGTCGAGCTCATCAGCGGATCCAGGATCGTCCGCTTCGGAGTCGGAACTCTCAGACAGAGACAGTGGATGAGTCGAGCTCCCAGGGACATCCAAGCTAAGAGCCGGGCTCGAAGAACTGGAAGAGAGGCTCCGCCGAGTCGACCGGAGAACGAGATAGTCGGGAGTCTCTAACAGGTTCAAGCAATGAGCATTCAGCACTCGGGCGGTAGCTGCCGTGGGACGCAGAGGACGACCCGATGGAGAAGTCATCTCAGCCGAGCTCACGGGAATAGCCGGCCGAGTAGCGGTCGCCGTTGAGACGCTTGGCCCTGGCGTAACTGCAGTTGACGCTACCCCTGCCAGACTGCGACGACTCTGGGTCTGACTGGGGAACCGAGGCCGAGAGCAAGCGAGAAGCCGCTGTGCAGAAGAGCTCACGGTAGCACGAGACACCGGGGAAACCGACCCACCCGAAGATCGGGAGGCGACTGCAGCTGAACCTCCGGCCGCAGAACTCGACGCACCCGCGACCCGTGTCGTAGCAGGAGAGGAACCGCCTGAACGACTAGGCAAGGCCCCGGTAGCCGAGCTCAACGCACTCCCAAATGAAGATGCATAGCCAGGCACACCGGTTGGAGTGACGTGAGCCATACCCGGGCTTGAATCGGCAGCCGAGGTCGAAGCCGACGCCGAGCTGGGGATCGCGGCCGAGTTCGGCGTACCAGCAACACTCTTCGCAACAATGGAGCCCGGCGCACTGGAAGATGGAGGAACCCACCTCACGCAAGTCGGCAGCGGGGCTGAACTGGAGGACGCAAGAGCTGAAGCCACCGCCTGCAACTCCGGAGGATTGGAGGAGGCAGGAGTCGACGCCGAGCTTGAAGCAGCCGGAGACGGTTGCACCGGTGAGGATGGATACGACACCAGCTTAGTGAGCGGTACGCTCACGACCGGACTAGTCGACCCAGCTGGTTGCTCGGCGGAGTCAGGAATCTCGTTGAAGTCGAATAAGAAGCCCTCCTCCAGGGAGTGAGCCTCGTCATCGACCTCTGCACTCCCCACGTCCTCAGTCGCCAAACTAGCCAAGTCCAACCCGGCAGAAGTCTCCTGAGCAGCCTCGCCGAGCTGAGCCGAGGCGTCAGCATGTCCAGCCTCCCCAGGTAAGGGGCACGCGTACGGCTGTTGAAGGGGCTTGGAAGGCTTACGCCGAGAGCCAGCCGCCGTCGGTGACTTCGGGTTGGAGTAGCGGCGGAGTTTCTCCGCGGGCGTCAAAGTGTCCAGCCGAGCTCGACGAAGCTGATCAATCGACTTGCTGCGATGGGGTAGCGATGCCGGAGTCGGCACCGCAGCAGTCGGGTCCTGTGTCGGACCCGTAGACCCCTGAGGGACAGACGCTTCCGACCGGGTCGACTGACCAAGGAAGGTGTCCGCCGAGCTCACAGCCACCGGCGGAACAGAGGCCGCACCGTCAGCCCGAGGGTGTATAACCAACTCCACACGCCGAGTCTCCCCAGCTGGGATGTCCATTACCTCGGGAAACCGCTGAGCCAGCACTCGGCACAAACGGGCATTGAGCTGGAGGTCAGCCGGGTTCAGGCCGGGCACGTCCAGTCCAGCGGCGGTCGCTGCAGCCATGTGAGGGTCGTGCATGGGCAACACGCCGTCCCGAGCGATGATTCGCTTCTGCCGGAGAATGACTTCACGCTGGTGATCGATGACGGCCTTGGCGTTGCGGAGAGGCTGTGGATCCCCAGCAGTGATCAACCGAGCTGACTCTTGGAGTTGCTCAAAGTGCTTGGTCGAGATGGCTTGGAGCGTGGCGTACTCAGCATCACGAGCGGAGAGCAGCCGAGTCAAGCGCTCGATCTCGGAATCACGCTCCCGAATCTTCTTGCGGAATTCTTCGGCGTGAGCGAGAGCCGACCGAACCTTAGCATCTTGGGACTCGCGAGCCGACTTCAAGGAAGCCTCCGACTCGGCTAACGCCTTCCGGAAGCTAGTCAGAAGCGGAGACGACTTCTTGGATTCAGCTTTCCACAAGTCGCGCTCCATCTCGACAGCTCTAAGGCGTTCCTCGAGGTCAGCCTTCGCCGCTGCTTGAGAATCCAGACGCCGAGTCAAGTCAGCATTGATGGACTGGGCCGACCCCAACTCGACCCTCAACGCAGCGATAGCATCAGCTTGGCTTGGTGGCTGATACTGCCCTTGAAGGATACTCACGAGCTCGCTAACGGAAGTCGCTTCGAGAGCAGCTCGGCGGATCCCTGGGTCGGCGGCTGGAGCCGGACGAGTGATCACGAACGACAGCAGTCGAGCCAAGTCCGCGTTCTCGACGCAACGCTGCTCGGACTGCGCGTGGATCAGCGCAGCGAGAGAGTCAAGACTCACCGACCCAGCCGAGTCCGACCGACCAACGTCGGCGGTGCCCGAAGTGGTGTCACCACGCGGACTCGGCGAGCGGCGAGGGGGAGTGCGAGATGCCGACCCAGACTCCTGGTCGAACCCACGGGAAGTTGTCAAGTCGATGACAGGATTCTCCTGTCCATCGCTGACCCCGCGAGCCCAGGACGCCGAGTCGGCGAACTCAGCGGACTCCTCCTCATCTCGCGTTGGAGGATGTGAAGGCTATGGAGACGCTTCTATCGGAGCCTGTGAAGCCCGCTGCAGAAAGAGAGTTAGCGACGGAGCGGATGGAGCAGCCAGGGACAAGGGACGTACCGGAGAAGCGGCAGGAGCGTCGGACGACGACATGGTGAGAAGACTTGGACGCTACAGTTGGAGTTTTGGCCGAGATTGGACTTGATTCGAGGAGTGATGGTCAGGTCCCTCACCAACTCGGCTCGGAACATGACCGGGGCAGTTGTGGTGTAGGAAACACCAGATTTCGCGGGACCAACTCGGCTGGAGGGGTACGCTGTACCAGTAGCCGAGCTCAGCCGAGCTCAGCCGAGTTCATCAGCTTATCCGGACAAGTTATCCGGCTCAGCCGAGTTCAATGATTATCCGGACAGCTTATCCGGAGCAACCGAGCTCAAGAGTCGCCGAAGCTCAGCGAAGGGTCGGCCGAGATCCAAAACCGCCCACTTTCACTTGGTATTTGTATAGGAGCTTAGGAGTAGTGGAGGCGCCCCTTCAGGGCGCCCGACAGAGATAACAGACAAAGAGAGCAGAATTTTCTAGGCCCACAACACGTGTACACGTTCCGGTAAGTCCCTGCACGGGGCCGGATTATGTCTGCCGCCGGTACCCGAGAGACATAGCTTGTAGGGTACTCGGCTGGTAGCGCCAAGAGATAAGGTCGGCCCGGGTTGGGCGTGTGTCTCGCCAAGCGCGAAGGAAAAGTCTCGCCACCGCTGCGAGCCGGTGTTCCCGTACGTCCCGGGCACTGATTGCTGAGTCGAGAAGCCTTTGCTCTCGGCGACCTGTAAAAGCGCTCCGTGCGCCGTCGTCCATCCTTTGGTGGAGGGCACAGGGTTGAGTGAACGGAGGCCGCCGAACCCGGCGGTTCTCTGGAGGAGGAATCTTGGTTGGCAGGTCTCGGCGAAAGGCGAGACACCTACTGTCCCGGTTGGGCCGAACCGCTCGGGGGCAACCCGGCGCAGGCCAACAAGGCCGACTAGCTCGGCTATTGTTGTGTTTGTAGCCAAGTTACCACAACTGACGATTTTGTGCGTACCGCTATACCACACATGCATTGACCAAACAGTCAATGGTGGTTGACGTGCCGAGGCCGGCACGTCTAACCTTGACGGGGGGATGGTGTAACGGGGTTACACGCACAAGTGGCTACAGTCACTTGTAACTCTAACAGACGCGATGTCTGTTTAAAGGTTTAAACACTTCCTCGGCCTTGGTGTACGTTACATCAAGGGCCACATTCATTTACGATCACCACGACGGGTGATCCATAGACATTTATGATTCCTATTGGTTGAAAGCAGCATCTTTTAACCAATGAGCGACATGCATAGCAATGGAATTCTGCCAACCAGCCGTTGGCAGATTCCCAACGTAGAATATTACATTTAGAGGAAGTCAGAACACAAAACAAAAATAGCAGTTCTCATCTACCAAAATCAGCTACTAAGAGTCTTTATCTTGTTTAAAGTATACTCGTGGACCTCGAGTATACTTAACTCAAGTAAAAGAAACCTACGCTTCCTCAGACACGTACGCACACGTGTAAGCTGTTGTAGTGAGCCAAGGTAGGCCCATTACATAAGGTGCACAGAGGCGCTTGCAACCGACCCAGTGTAAGCGATCGTTCCTGGCCTTCAGGTTTTGATCCAATAAGCGCTTACCTTTGCGGGTTAGCGTGTTCTTGGTGTCTCTAATACTTTTTGGTAGAGGAGGAGTTTAGTGGAATTACCAGATGCCGCGACCCGGGATTGGTGTGACCTTCTGTGTGTATGGGTTGTTGTAGGTCTTACCCCAACGGGCGAAGAGGGGAAGAAGAAGAAGAAGAGAAGCGAAGAAGAAGTGAGAAGATGGCGACGGGAACCAAGTCAGCGGTACCAGCGACGCCGGCCAAGTCGAGTGGAACGCGCAACGAGGCTTCGGTGCGCTCCGGAAGCTCGTTCTTGACCCCAGCGACGGATCGGATGGAGTCGATCGACGAGCGTTCGGCGAGCTACGACACGGCGATGGATTCCTCGGACACCAAAGAAGATGATGAAGACGATGACTGGGACGTCAGGACTGTGATGTCCGAGCCTTCGGAAGCTGCGGTGGTGTCGGCAGGCCGCAGTGGAGGATCGAGGTCGATCACCCGCGACCTCTCCGAAACGTTCAACGATATGCCGGGCCCCGAGCCCGCCTACGACGCGGATGACGGTGCAACCGATGACTTCAAGTCCTCGGTGACGGTAGGAGGGGCAACATCCAAGCCGGTTGGCGCTCGTCCTCCCCTTAACGGCGATACTCAGGCGGCCAACTAGGTTTTAGGCCGATGCCTGGAGCTGATGAAGACCATGACTAGATGTAATTGTTGCCAACGACTAAATGTCGCCAAGGATTAAGATTATACGGTAATGCCACTGAGCCAATCATATTTATATCGTACTTTAGACCCCATGTACGGTATATGACAAAAAAACGAACGACACCACGATCGATCACACCTTCTGATTGATCAAAGTGCTTTGTCCCTTTAGCCAAAGCGACCCCTTATAACAGGTATAAGGCGGTATACATTTTAACTAGTCACATGAGCTTAGCCACGGCCTACCGCGACCTGCATACACGAATAGGGACTAGGCTTTTGCAAAGTAAGCTTTGGAAATAGCCTCATTGGCGAAGATGCTCTAAAAGTATATATTGCCAGGTTCCACGTCGAATTTGGAGATACTGCGGCTACGAAGGAGGTGCAGGATATGCGTTAACGAGGGTTTACACACAACAACCATAGACCAAGAGCACTTGTCATCAACAAGTCTAGTTTTGAGTGAACTCACCATAAAATGTTTTACGATCTCGGCCCCACTTTATTGCTATCTGCTGTTTTCGCTAGGCTCGTGGAAACATACGAAGAGTTTATAGCAACTCTTACTGAGATAGCATGTATACATTAAGGTATGCTGCTACGCAGCCGGCATTTCATTAATTCGTTGTCGCATGAAGCCGTGCGTGTAACGCACGCGGTTAAGTATCCATCATATATTGAAATATCATGAAAGTGAACATAGTAGGTCTTTTAATTAAGGGGAAATCCTGTCTCGGGGCCGTATTTTTGAAATAATTCTGTTTCGGGGCCGTAATGTTCAATTGAAGCGTTATTCATGAAACATACCGTGTTTTGTAAAATATACATAACATATCCTGTAGCCCAAACGTATCCTGCTGCCAATGTGTTACCAGTAAGTCTTCCTCGTCGTCCTGCTCCATTGGCTTCGAGACGTCGACTGAACAGCACCAATCGTTGAGATAGAACTGGTAACTTACTGGTAGAACCGGTATTAATAGGATATATCGGGGTTACAGGGTACGATAGAGATACAGGGCGTATTATGGTTACGGTGTACCCCACGGGGTATAGGTTGCACGAAAGTTACTCTTTAGGGAACACTGTGCTGTAAACGATACACATCCCACCAGGAAAGCCGGCTCTGTGGCTCTGATCATTCGAAATCCCAAGCCAAGCCCCCCAAGTTAAACAACCATGACGAACAAGCGCAAAGGAGTTATCTGCACGTTCCCTCAGTGCAACAAGATGCTGACAACGTCCAAGTTCAAGCAGCATTTCACCAGGCACCTGAAGGAAGGCGAGAGCTACGACGTTAGCCACCGAGACCGCTACGAGCGTGCGCTCGACGACGCTAGCCTACTTCCTGAAGGACAGGATGAAGGTGCGAACGTCTACCTTGTTGCGCAGCTGCGTACCATACTGGCGCGTCTACAAGCGGTGGATGAGAGGCTGCAGGGGATGGAAGCGCGGATGGCGTCAATTGAAGAGGTCCTGCGAGCTCGCCACGCGAATGAAGGCCGCCAAGAGCGCGCTACCCGGGCGATCGAAGACTCCTCGTCGGATGAAGAGGAAGAGGCGGAAGATACGGGCAAGGATGCAAATGAGCGTGGAAATGAGGATGCAGATGTTGAGATGGAGACCCCGGCTTCAAAGGGCGACGTGGATGGTGCCGACGACGGGCCCAAGAGCCCGACGACTCAGCGCCGAGTGCTCCGAGCGCTACGCAATCTCCGTTAAGCCAGCCACACGTGGACTGCAGGGAACTCGTATGCTACAGGATACACGGAGGCTACAGGATACACTAAGGCTACAGGGGCGAATGGGAGATAGGTAACACTTGGGAAACACGGTTCGTTACTGGTAACCCATTGGCAGCAGGATACGTTTGGGCTACAGGATATGTTATTTATATTTTACAAAACACGGTATGTTTCATGAATAACGCTTCAATTGAACATTACGGCCCCGTAACAGAATTATTTCAAAAATACGGCCCCGAAACAGGATTTCCCCTTTAATTAAGGGGAAATCCGGTTTGGGGTCCGTTCAAATCAGAAGGCGTAATCTTTGGAGTAAAGTTGAAAACTTACCGTGTTTTGTAAAACTTCCAAGGGTATGTGTACTTATGATTATGAAGTGTACCTTATTCGTACCCTATGACCTTACCGTACACAGTACCTTTCCGTAACGTGTGCCCCATATGTACCCTATGACTAGAGCATAGCGTATAGCCAAAGTGCACCCTACTTAGTCGGACTTAACTGAGGCGTCTAATCTCACTGGCCAAACGTTTTTTCTTTCTTCCGCTGTTGGTCGCTGGCAGGGCTCCGCGTGTCTGTAGAGCGCTTGGCAGTCGTGGGCGCCGCAGGGGGCGCAGCCTCCTCTTCCTCCGAAGACGCCCCCGCCTCCTCTTCCGCCTCCGACTCCTCCGACTCGTTGGCATCGCCAGCGGCCGCTGGGCGGGTGTCTTCGTCGCTCGAGTCTTGCACGGTTTCCTCCTGGCGGGTCGTAGGACGCAGGGCCGACCTGATCAACTCCTCTAGCACCTGGAGACGAGTCCTGATGATCCGCAATTGGGCAACAATGTACGCATTACCGGTCTCCTCGGATGCCATGAGCCTCGGATCGTCGCCTCCAGTTATTAACGTTACTCGAGGTCGCCCGAAGAAGGTCCGTATCCGCAGTCGGTCGGAATACGTGAATGGTGATTCACCCGTTCACTGCTTAAGGTGTGGTAAGCCTGGCCACTACGTGCGGACTTGTGAACGGCGCGAGAAAGAAGCGAAGAAACGAGCGGCTCTCCAGGAGCATCAGGAGACAGTTGCTAGACTAGAAGCACTTGTTTAGACACATGGCTCAAAAGGCACATACGTTACGGGTAGGTGTAAGGGCACCGATAGGGTACACCGTGCGTTTTACTGCAAAGGTGCATGTCGTACATAGGATACATTTTGGAAACAGGATACGTGTCGGATACATGCTACTGTGGTGGGTTTGATTGACTGTAAGACCACTGAGGACAATAACCACCATTTTGTTACAAAACACGGTAAGTTTTCAACTTTACTCCAAAGATTACGCCTTCTGATTTGAACAGACCCCAAACCGAATTCGTTTTAAATTACGGACCCCAAACCGGATTTCCCCTTTAATTAATTATCTAGTCGGTCTCTATCGATGAGGAAGCATTAATAGATAGGTTTCGAAATTCACTTCACCCGCACCTTCACCCTCAGAGCAAAAAGAGCGAAGTCGGGACTAGAGTACTGGAAGTTGCTCTAGATAGGTGCGCATACAGTTTTACATTCTACCTGTATAGGCAACGTTTGGAATTGGAAATTTCGCACCTGAACTTAATGGATTCGTACGGGTGAATGTGAGGATCAAATTCTGATGGCTTTGCAAATGTAGGGATTTTGCACACTGATTGCACACTGATCTGTGTGCAAAAAGTGCAACGAGTGCGAACTTAGACGGCTGTGAAGGTAAAATGAGGGTGGGGGAACGCTTCGAAACCTATCTATTAGAACCGCTCATATTTCATTTTCAAGGCCCGACCCGAGTTACAGCACGAAGGTAAGTGCTTGGCAACTACTAGGTTGCTCGTAGTTGGTTATTAACAGCGCGAGGTAAGAAGTAAGTTGATATTTAGTGTGTTATTGCACTAAAAATTCTGCTTATCTGGTAGTTGTGGATGTTCATAATAAAATACGCACAGCGCGGGCGACTGATGCGCCGCAAGTGCGGCGTACCCAAGTCTTATTTATATCTGTTCTGTTTCATTTTTGCTATCTCAGGCCTTGCGACACCCTAGTTCCAGCGTTTAGCCAGATTTCAGAGCTTTTTTTGCAGCGGGGCTGCCGTAGCTTTAGCGTCAGAGGAAGACGTAACAGACTAACAGAGTCTCAGCTTAAGAAAGCCTGTTCTAATACCAGAACGCACGAGTCCGTACACCTTACGGACTCCAAGAGTCAACCCTTAACTCTTAGCTGTGTGAATCTCAAACTGAATGTATTTTCCCTTTAGCGCGACCAAGCCTCCTATGATGTAAATGTATCCGGTTCACTATCTAGTATAGTGAACCCTAGTCATATGCATAATCAGTGGCTCGCAAGCCATGTACTGATTCCCCTACTGAAATAGGCTAGACAGTGTGTACCCACAAGGCCTGTGTGTCCTACACTTCGTAACCCCTCGGGTAACTCTCGTGTAACCCCGTTACACCCTCCCCCACCAAACCGTGGACACGGGTGTTCACGCTTAACGGTCAACGACCGGGTCTTGTTCCGTCAAGCCTTCTTCTCGAACGAGTCAATCCACATCGTGTGGACTTCTCTGAGAACTTTTCGGCGCGACGCGCCATCACATGACTTCAAGTCATAAAGCGTTTTGGTCTTTCGACCGCAGCCAGCCTCTCGCGAGATCCGCCTCGGAGCCTCGCTCCTCTCGTGCAGCAGCACAGCGTGCCCCCGCACCTCCGCGAACGCCAGCGCTCGCGCGCACACCTTCAACGCCTTCCAGGCTCTCGGTGTCTGAGTACTTCGCGGCTCAACGCCTGAAGCGCAGCTCGCAGCGCGAAAGCCTCAGCTCCCCTTGAGCACCAACCCGCCAGATCATGGATCCTAGGGAACTCTTCGGCGAAGAGGGCGAAGTGGACGAGTCCATGGATGGTTCTCCGAACCGAGGAGATGCGCCCCCATCCACGCGACGCTCCCCGAGCCGCGGCGACGTTTCGCCCACGCCGTCAACACACCGTGAAGAAGGCCCCCCGGCCCTAGTTGGCTCTCTGAGCCGTCGCATCCAAGAGTGCCCCGCGCACACGTCTCCAGTGCGCTCGCCGAGCCGTCCGCTTGCTGAGCGCGCTGCGCCGTCGAGGGAGGAGCCGTGACCACCGCTGCGAACTCCAAACCCGTTCCCTGAACGCTCCTCCGGTCTCCGCGAGCTGCGCGAGCTCACTCACCGCTCCGCGCGGAGGACGTTCCCCTGGGCCCCGTCATCTCCAACCCCTTGGACGAAGCTCAGTTCGAGCAGGTTGCGACGCAAATGGCTCCCGTGCGCTCCCAGCACCTCGAGCTGCGGCCTCTGCTGAACCTCAGCATCACCGAGTACGGCTTCCGGCTTCGCGATCCCGCGGAGGCGTGTTGCCAAGCGTTCCAGCAGTCTCTTGCGCTGCACATTATTGGGCCCGCGGCCCGTACTCCGGAGGAGTTCGCCCTGCGTGCGTCTCTGAGAGAGCGATTCCTGACTCCACAGTCCACGACTGTTTCTGAGTACGCAAGCTCCGCTTCGACTTTGCGAAGGCCCGAGCCAAGCGCAGCCTCTCTTTGAGCATTCCATCCGCTCCTTCCCGCGAGGGAGTGAGCGCTGTGGCTCAGGGTCAGCCCCGGAGCACTGCGGCTGACCCAGCAGCTCCCCAGCCTATTGCCGGGAAGAGCGGGACGGCCGGCGCGCCGGCCTTGAGCCCTCGGGGCGCTGGTGATCAAGCTGATCGAAAGCGTCCACGACGTCTGGGCAGTCTTGGCGGAGGGGTACCTCAAACTCCCATGAGTTCTCAGAGTGTGGGTACCCTCGCCATTTCACCAGATACTGGTTTTGACCCCGGCACCGCCGCTTCGCCAGAAGGCGTTCCACGTGGTAGTGAAGGTTCCCTTGCTCATCTAGCAGAGCCGTTGGCGGCCGCTGTGGAGCCCGTTGCGCTCAGGGTGAGCTTCTTGAGCTACAGCGGCAGGAGGGTCGCCTTCGGGACCATATCCATGACATTGATGCACGTCTGGCGCGTACTCTGACCTCCCTTGATGAGCTCGCTGAGCGAGTGGAGTGGCTTGGAGTCCCTCGAGAGGTCTGGACCCGCCTGGGGACCTTGGGAAGAGGACTTTGTCTATCTGAACGGGTGGATGCACTACTTCCGTGACCACGAGGAGCAGCGCGCTCGAGGGCTCTCGGAGCTACAGCGTCAGCAGGCTGTGCTTCAGGGTCAGCTTGACCTTCTGATCTGCATGCAGGCGGCCCCTGCGCCTGCGGCTCCCGTGCCCGTGGCACCTCCCGCTGTGGCCCCTGTGCCCGCGGCACCTTCGGCGTTGCCGCTTCCGGCTGGGCTCGCGGCACCGCCGATCTTGACTCTTCCGCTCGTGTCCGCAGTGCCTGCGTTGATGGTCGCGTCTGCGACGCCTGCGGCTGCGTCCTCGACGATCACGACCTCCGCGTCTGCGACCTCGTCGCTCTCGGTGCCTCCATCTGCACCTGCGTCGGGTCCTGGTACGGCTTGAGCAAGCCCACGTAGAAGCCGGGGTGCGTCCGCATCTTCTTCGGAAGATTGAGCGTGTACGCAAGGCCCTTCTTAGCCACAACCTTGAAAGGTCCGATGAAGCGCGGGCGCAACTTCGTCTTGAAGACGGCTGACACTGCATGTGTAGGTAGGTTCTTATCATTAAGCAACACCAGGACCCCGACCTCATAAATGTCAACATTGCCTCTGCCCCTGGCATCTGCATGTTGCTTTTGCTAGTCTTGGCTCTCAGCCATTGCGTCACGCACATGTCGTAAGACACTGAGACGCGTTGACAAGAAAGCGTAAACCTGTTTTCGAACAGTAGCCGGGCTGACATCGGCTAGCCGATCAGCTAAATTGGCTTCTCCTCCCCCACCAAGCCCGAGGCCACCACGTGGCAGCGTCAGCGGGACGCGGGGATGAGACAAGGTGTTCACGTAGAACGGCGTGTAGCCTGTCGAGGCGTGCACAGCGTTGTTCAACACAAACTCAACGAGTGGCAGCATGGTGCTCTAACGCATCGGCGTTTCGGCGCAGATGCTGCGGAGCACGTCCTCGACGACGCGATTCACGCGTTCGGTCTGACCATCGGTCTGCGGATGGTCCGCCGTGGACATGTCCAGCTTGGTGCCAAGCACCGCAAAGACCGCGCTCCAGAAGTTGCCCGTGAAGCTCCGAGACAATCGACTCAGGGAGTCCGTGTTGCCGAAAAACTCGGTCCAAGAACAGCGTTGCTGTACCTTTACCATCGATGGAATCCGGCACAGCCGCAAGGTGAGCCATCTTGCTCAGTCGTTGCTCGCCGCATCCACCGGCAGGCCAAACACAAAGTCCATACTCATGGATTGCCAACAGTCTGAAGGGACGGGCAAGCTCGCCAACGGCGCTGCAGCATGGGGTGACGACTCCACTCGCTGACACGTCTCGCACGTGCGTACATAAATGCTCGTCCACTTGTACATCTTCGGCCACCATCAAGGGAATAACGGTGTAGCCGCGCGCGCAGCCGCGCCGACAATTCCAAGTCCGAGTCTTGAAACTCCTTGCTCCCCAGAGCCTTCAGCAACGCGACACAAGTGTCGTCCTTGGCATAAGCCGTTCGGATCAGATCCGGTAATCACGAAGTCACGGTCGTTACATGAGCCAGCTCATAATGCGGCCTGCGCGACAGCGCGTCCGCAAGGACATTCTGCCAGGCTTGTACTTCACCTTGAAGTTGTACTCCAGAGCCATCGGGCCATCCTTTGCGAGAGGTGAGGCGACTGAGTCGCAGTGTATAACGCCGCATGATCCGTGTAAATCACGAACGGCTGAGAGCCCAACAGGTGAACCCTGAACTTGACGAGCACATACTTCATCGCAAGTAGCTCTTTGTCGTGGACAGGATAGTTCTTCTCAGCAGCCTTGAGCTGACGAGACTCGAACGCCACCACGCGCTCGCGCCCCTCGGCGTCTACTTGGAGTAGAGCACAGCCGATGGCAAAGTCCGAGGCGTCACAGACGACACTAAACGGACGAGCGGGGTCTGGCAAAGCCAGAATAGGCGCATGAAGGAGACTGTCCTTAATTGCCGCGAACGCATCTTGATGCTCGGTGTCCCAACACCACTCCGTATCCTTGTTCAGGAGATTGGAGAGTGGCAGAGCCATCTCAGAGTAGTTATCGCTGTACTTGTGCAAGTAATTGGCCAAGCCACGCCACTTGCGAAGATGCTTCTGGTTCTGGGGAACCGGCCAGTCAACAATGGCCTTGACCTTGACCTTGACCGGGTCGGCCCTCAGGCAACGATTCCCGATGAAGCACCCTAAGAAGGGGATCTCTTCCGCTCCAAAGATGCATTTGTCAATGTTGGCGTACAACTTGTTTTGACGCATGCACTCGAGCACAGCACGAAGGTGCTCGACATGGTTCTCCGTATCACTCTTTCCGTGCTCCGCACGACTGTGGACAAAGATGTCATCGAAGTATGTTTGCGCGTACGCCCGATGGGGCCGGAAGAGCTGCGTCACAAGATGATTAAACGTCGCTGGCGCGTTCGAAAGCCCTTGGGGCATCACCAGCCACTCCCAGAGCATGCCGCTCGGAGTACTCACCGCAGTGAGAGGAATGTCGCTCGTCCTCATGAGCAATTGGTAGTAGCCATCGACTAAGTCAAGCGCACTGTACATCCTACACCCTGTCATGTTGTTCTGAAAAGCGTCCTTCCGAGGAATCGGCGTCTGCGCCGGAATGGTGGCGGCATTCAGCTTGTTGATAGCATGCACGATACGCCACTTGCCATTCGGCTTTCTGACACAGAATGCCGGCGTAGAATGCGGAGACTTACTCTCACGCACCTTGCCCGCCTCGTGCTTCGCACGGAAGAACGCGTCAATGACGTCACACTGCTCCTTCGGCAAGGGCCACTGCCTCGTCACACAGTACTTCGTTCCCGGAACGAGGTCGATTTCATGTCGAACACCTCGGTCCGGAGGTAGTTCCGAGGGCGGTTCCTTCGAGACTACGTCCTGGTAATCCTTCACCACGTGATACAAGGGATCCGACCGGTCCTTCAGGATCGCCGATCCACCCCCGCGCATTCAGCGCCTTCTTGGTGTCCTCCAGGACAGCTTCATCCAGAAGCGATGACGAGTTCAACTCTTCTTCAGGTCGTATGACCACCACCTCAGCCTAGTCTCCAGCCTTCAAGGCTTCACCGAACTCGGCCAAGGACATCTCGTCCAGCTCTAGGAGAACAGATAGTGAGGGCAAGTTGTCGAGGTTGATACCTCCATCGACATCCCCGTCACTCCATTCACGAGTGTGTAGCTCTCGCGTGGAGCCTCACCGCTCGACACGCCCTTATCACCTCGTGAGGCCGCAGACGCCTCGCGTCGCGCAGCCAGCGCTTTGCGGCGCTGCCTCCTCTTCATGGACACTGTCACCCCAGAAGAGCTCCGTGATTTCGCGTGCTTCTTGACGCCAGGTGTCACCACCTCATTCAGCTCTAGAGGAGCTCCAGTGTCTTGACCGACACTCAGCGAAAGGCTGCACGACCCGCAACCTCCACTCAATGGATTACGTGCCACTCCACGATCTTCATCCGGCAAAGCCCCTTGTCCCTCGGCATCGTGCCGACCGCGCCGTCGCTGGCACACAGCAGGGCGTCGCCCTCGGACGCACACCCGCTCAGCGGAATTCGTGCCGCTCCACCTGCCACCCACGAGCCACGCTCGGAACGCTCGTTCTCGACACACGCAGTGTCCACCAACTCGGAAACTCCGATGTCCAGCACATTGACCGACTCGGTCCAGTGCTCGCGCTAAATGCGCTTCTGCTTCCTAGCAGAGGTGGGTTCATGACTCGTCAATGCTCCGCCAGGAGAGAAGTGCGTAGCACGAAGGGTCTTCGACCTCCAATCAATCCAAGGCTCGTGGCGTTCCAGCCACGCCATACCAAGGATGAAATCATATCTCGAGTCGAGGTCTAAGACCAGACAGCGTTCCACGCTATCAAAATCCAAAAACTTGACGCCCATGTCCATAGGGACCTTAGGCACAGTGACACGAGTGCCCGTCGCGAGACGAACAGTGATGATGTCACTCCCACGCGCTATTAGCGCCTCAGCATAAAGCTGACTTCCGTCCATCGTAGAACGCCGGGCGTAATTACCCGACGCTCCCGAATCGATCAAAATCGTCCATGGCTTTGTGAAGCCCTTCACCCAAGCCTGGACGACTAGCAAGCCCGGCTTGCATACACGTTCCATGTTATAGAGTACGGATCTCTTCGGGGCTAAGTCCTGTCGACCTCCACCTCGCCTGCAGCGGGGCTGCCGTAGCTTTAGCGTCAGAGGAAGACGTAACAGACTCACAGAGTCTCAGCTTAAGAAAGCCTGTTCTAATACCAGAACGCACGAGTCCGTACTCCTTACGGACTCCAAGAGTCAACCCTTACCTCTTAGCTGTGTGAATCTCAAACTGAATGTATTTTCCCTTTAGCGCGACCAAGCCTCCTATGATGTAAATGTATCCGGTTCACTATCTAGTATAGTGAACCCTAGTCATATGCATAATCAGTGGCTCGCAAGCCATGTACTGATTCCCCTACTGAAATAGGCTAGACAGTGTGTACCCACAAGGCCTGTGTGTCCTACACTTCGTAACCCCTCGGGTAACTCTCGTGTAACCCCGTTACACCCTCCCCCACCAAACCGTGGACACGGGTGTTCACGCTTAACGGTCAACGACCGGGTCTTGTTCCGTCAAGCCTTCTTCTCGAACGAGTCAATCCACATCGTGTGGACTTCTCTGAGAACTTTTCGGCGCGACGCGCCATCACATGACTTCAAGTCATAAAGCGTTTTGGTCTTCGACCGCAGACAGTCTCTCGCGAGATCCGCCTCGGAGCCTCGCTCCTCTCGCGCTTCAGCACCTCGTGCTCGCGAACCCCCAAGCTCCCCAGCGCAGGTGCGCACGACTACCGCGCCTCCCAGGCTCTCGGTGCCCCAGTACTTCGCGGCGCAACGCCACAAGCAACGCTCACAGCGTGCAAGCCCCAGCTCCCCTCGAGCACCCGCCTGTGAGATCATGGACCTCAAGGAGCTCTTCGGAGAAGAGGAGGAGGGCGAGGTGGACTACGGCGAGTCCGATGCCGGCTCGCCGAGCCCAGAGGATGCGTCCGCGTCTACGCGACGCGCCCCGAACCACCGCGACGCTTCGCCCTCGCCATCGGCGCATCGTGAAGGCGGCATATCGGCCCCAGTTGGCTCTTCGAACTGTCGCGACCAAGGGCGCCCCGCGCACGCGTCTCCTGCGCGCTCGTCGAGCCATCTTCCTGCTGAGCGCGCTGCGCCGTCAAGGGAGGAGCCGGGGCCACCGCTGCGAACTCCAAACCCGTTCCCTGAACGCTCCTCCGGCCTCCGCGAACTGCGCGCGCTCACAGAGCCACGGTACTCGCCGCCCCGTGCGGGAGAAATGCCCTTGGGCCCCGTCATCTCCAACCCGTTGGACGAAGCTCAGTCCGAGCAGGTTGCGGCGCAGATGGCCCCCGCGCGCTCCCAGCGCCCCGAGTTGCGGCCTCTGCTGAACCCCAGCGCCGCCGAGTACGGCTTCCAGCCTCGCGATCCCGCGGAGGCGTGTCGCCAAGCGTTCCAGCAGTGCGCTGCACGTCATTGGGCCCGCGGCCCGTACTCCGGAGGAGATCGCTCTGCGTACGTCTCTGCAAGAGCGACTCTTGACCCCACAGTCCACGACTGTCTCCGAGTACCGCGAGCGGTTGCGGCTGCAAACCAAGGGGATGTCTGTGCCCGCCATGCGGACGTACCCCGTGGTGCTCAGCCCGGGCGAGGGCTCGATCGAGTACGACGCTCAGTTCGAACTCTGGGCCGAGAAGAGCAAGAAGCTCAGCTCGATGGATGCTCTCCGAGCTAGCTTCAGCGAAGTGGATGTTCGTGTCGAACGCAAGCTCCGCTTCGACTTTGCGAAGGTCCGAGCCTAGCGCAGCCTTTCGGCTAACGCCCAGCCGCAGACCCATTTTAGCGCTGCGCGCTTCGCTCCTTTGAGCACTCCAGCCGCTCCTTCCCGCGAGGGGGTGAGCGCTGTGGCTCAGGGCCAGCCCCGGAGCAATGTGGCTGACCCAGCAGCTCCCCAGCCTATTGCCGGGAAACCATATCAATACTGTAATGTAGATACAGCATGTATTCCAGCTACATATTGTGAATTCCCGTCAACTTTTCCAAATCTCGGCGGTTTGGAGATGTCACACCAATCGACAGATACAAAACTCAAGTCATTTGCCCAATCTCCAGGCCTAAAACATACGGTCCATCTGCCCGCATGTCAAGCTGAATTCGTGCTTAAACGGAAACCTATAGTCAATCCTAGTGCCTCGGGCGATTGGCCGGCGATCGGGGCCCGGCGATTCGAAGAACCGCCGGTGGAAATTATGAGTAGAACCCACAATACCGTACCTCACAGAAAGAATGGCTAACAGTTAGATTGCCATTTCAAGACCTAGGGCAATTTTTTTTGAACTTGAAACGTAATCTTAGCCAATCAAAACGCATATAACTGCTAAATATTAACAGAAAGAGAAGAAAGTGAGAGCTTTTTAACGGTAATTAGAGTGAGAAAGACCAAAAGTAATCTTTGTATGAGGTACGGTATACAAGGGGCGTTGTTTGAGGCTGGGAGGACAGATATTACAATGGTGGTGTAATGTAGTATTGCATTATCGTACTAATTCCTTACTCTGGTAGTAGCCTCGTCAATACTTAAAGTACTAATTAATTGCTTGACTGTGTAGATGTGGGGACGTAACTTGACTACTTCTCTGTTCCACATGAAAATGCAGTAGATCGCGTCAAAATATTTGATGTGGTTCACACATATAATTTGATTGGTCAAAATGATCTCAACTAAATTGGAGCTCGTCGATCTCTAAATTGCTGCTCACCACTCCGACCGAAGAAACCACCACCTGCCGCAGGTGGTGGTTTCTTCGGGCAGGTGACCTGTGACGGGGCACACAGCACTTCTTAACCGAGGAAGCTGGAGTATACAAACTCCAAGTGAACAGCCGTTCACGTGTCCCTGGTCTGAAGGGGACGACTTGACTTGCAAAAGAGGTAGATCTAAGACTGAATGTATTTATAGGTTGGTACAGATTTGGCCTGCATACAAATCCTAAGTTGCCTATAATTTGTTCCATACAAAATGTATCTGTTGGCTCTGAGGCCACTTGATCACTATCCCGAGGAGTGACCGATGGCTACATGACTGATGTAGCCATCCCTGAATAGTGACAGGGTCACTATTCCATGTAACCCCGTTACATCCTCCCCCACTTAGATTCGATCTTATCGACCAATCAGAGCGAGGTTACGCCGGCGACTCACATTTCACTCGCAAAGTCGAAATCCATCGACAACGGCGCGAGCTCTGGCGCCTCGGCTCTCGGGCCTCAAAGAGCAACTGGCGCATCGCCGAGCAAGCCGCAGGGTCTCCACGTCGACCGGAAGCATGCCTCCAAAGCGCAGCGCGCGTGGTGCGAAAGCACCTTCAAAATCACGGGCCGCAGGGCCGAAGACCAGGTCGGCCAAGGCCAGGGACGCGTCGTCCGCGCTGAGGGAGGCCACGGAGACGGCCAAGGAGGCGGTGCGCTCTCGTAGCAGCACGCCGGAGGGCGGGCGCCGGTCTCGGAGTCGGAGCAAGACTCCCGAGGCCGCGCCAAGTGGTGAGGGGAGCTCTCGGCCCCAGTCGGGGAGGGCCAAGCCGGCCTTCGACTGGTCGGCCAGCATCGAGAACTGCACGATGCTTGTGCATTCCGGTGAGAGCTCACCCGAGGGCAGCGAGAACGCCGCCAAAGACGAAGCGCTGGCGGCAAGCAGCACGCCCAGCTCTCCGCCATTCCCGAAGGCTCCGTCCAAGAAGGAGGCCGAGGACGTCGAGTCCAGCGCCGGCGCCGGCGACGGCAAGCAGGTGGAGGAAGACGACGACGTCATGGCCGACACTGAAGACATGGCCGAGAAGTCGCTGAGCGACGCGGGCTCCGAGCCCAAGGCGGCGTCGCCACTCAAGCGTCTGACGCTGGCACAGGGTCGTGAACGTGCCCAAGCGTCGAAGGCGACGGCCGCCGCGAAGGCCAAACATGCCAGGGCGCAGAAGCGTTCCGCTTCCAGGTCGCCCAGCCCCGGACCAGGCACCCACTTGTTCAGCGACTCGGAGGACGAGGAGGGTGCCGTCCATGAGCCCAGAGAGCTCTCCAATGACCTCGACGAGCAGCAGGAGAGCTACCGTACTGCTCGCTCGGGCGCGCAAGCCAGGCAGTCGTCTGCCGCGACTGCTGTTGAGTCATCTTCTGGCAGGAGTGCCTCGCATCCGCCGGGCTACTTCCCGCCCGAGCCTAGCACCGGAGCGCCTGCGCTGTTGGAGAAGCTCTCGGCTCCTCGTGGCCTTGTCGGCGGGTACACCTCAAGGGGTTCCTATGAGCGTGCACTCGTCGAGAAGGAGCCACTCTTCCTTGGCAACGTTGAAGTCGCCCGGTGTGTGCTACTAGCACCACACAAGCTCACACTGAAGGAGTTCACCACGCTTCGCAAGAAGCCGGAGGACAAGGGTGGACTCCATCCTGTGTGGGGTTTCCACTGGGTCAAGCCAAACGACAGCATGACCTGGGGTGAGGTGGAAGACCTCTTCTGGCGCTACGTCGAGCCCAAGGGGTTTTCCGACCACGAGTTCAAGGAACTCCGTGAGGATCGCACTCTGGCCGCCATCCTGGACTTGCGCGAGCTCCGTATCGAGTTCGCTCAACTCGTGAGCAAGCGCAAGCTCCGCGGGAGGATGGACGAGCTCAAGAAGGAGGCGAAAGCCAAAGCTCGTGAGAGCGTGGGCGCGATGCGACTACGTCTGCTACCGTGCCCCGTGCACCGGCCAAGAGGCCAAGGACTACTTACGAAGCTGCCGCTGCTTCTCGTCCCAGATCGCAACTGCCTTCGGGCAGTCTGCCTGGAGCTGTTCAACAGGCTCCCATGAGTTATCCGACTCCGGGTAACCTCGCCACTTCACGAGCAGCTGGCGCTTGCCATGGAGACGCCGCTCCTGGACGACTCGTTCCACGTGGTAGTGGATCTGCCCATTACGGTCAAGGAGGGCCGGCGGAGGTCTCGCACGACCATGGCTACGAGCCTGAGGCAACGCAGCCGCATGCTGGGGCCCAGAGTCAGGTGGTGACCCTGCAGCAAGAGGAGATTCGTCTTCTCCGGGAGCGCGTGTACGCCCTTGAGATCGCGCTTGGCGTCGGCCTTGGTGGCGAGGCTGCCTCTCGTGCTGGCCAGCCTGGTGCCGTGGAGCGGCTCCGTGCGGACGTTCGTGCGCTGTTTCAGGAGACTCGCGAGCTCCATGGTCGAGTGGACCGTCGGGCCGACGTGACGTCCTTGGAGTCACTGCGAAGCGAGATCGCTGGCCTTCGGGCCGAGCTCCGTGGCCCCATGTCGTATCCGGAGCCGGCGCATCATTATCAGGCCCCGTATGGCCATGGCTACGCAAGCCCTGCGTACGCCGCTCCGACGTACGCCTCGTCTTCGTCGTCTTACGACCAGCGCGCGTACCAGGCGCCGTACCGCGACCCGACGCCGCGCTTCGAGGAGTTGCGGTCGTCTCCGCCGGGGTACCCACCGCTTCCTGCGGGGTATCCTGAGCCTGAGGGTCATGGTACCTCTTCAGACGACCCACGTAGAACGTCGGGTGAGTCGTCATCGACTTAGGCAAGTCTATCGTAGATCTAAGACTGAATGTATTTATAGGTTGGTACAGATTTGGCCTGCATACAAATCCTAAGTTGCCTATAATTTGTTCCATACAAAATGTATCTGTTGGCTCTGAGGCCACTTGGTCACTATCCCGAGGAGTGACCGATGGCTACATGACTGATGTAGCCGTCCCTGAATAGTGACAGGGTCACTATTCCATGTAACCCCGTTACATGACCTGCGGCAGTCTTCATGGGTCGCCCGCCGGGGGTTAGCGACCTCCCACCCGAGACCAAAGTCGCTGTTGCTCTCTTCCTGGAGGACCTGGCCGCCCGTGGCACTGGTGCTTCAGCAGCGGTTGCGGCTGCTGTTGGCAAGTACCCTGTCAAGCCTCGGACGGCGTGGTCGCTGTGGATGGACCGCACCAACGTAACGGCGCTGTTAGAGCCACCGCAGAGCAGTAAGCCTCCGAAGCCGACCAAGCGGACGAAAGAAGAAGTTGCTGCTGCATGTGGAATTCCCTCCGCTTCGTTATGCCGCTACCTCAAGAAGGGTCTGCACTGGATAAGTTTATGTAGCCATAATAAAATTTGGGTACAAAGTTTCTAAATCTTAGGATTTGAAACCGGTTGGTAATCATTGGTTATAAATTGCACCAAGACCTCCAAAACAGTGTCAATTAAAAACGCGCTATAGCACCCCTAAAACATTCTTTACAGAGAACGCACTAATTTTGCTGAATGCGCAAGATGGTGAGAAGCACGCACATACAGATACCACTAAGCTTTTTGAACAGTACCACTCTTTTGGTTCATAGAGGTTACAGGATCTGTACAGGAAATGTGATGCTGCGGGTCGAGAGTGGATGAAGGCTTTCGCTTAGGCGGATGCATGTACGACGTCCAGGAGACTATCCGAGCTAGTTACTTCGGACAACACCAAACTTCCGGTCGCAACTTGCCGGTTTAGATTCCGAGCTGTACAGTCCTCCGATAGAGGTATCCTTGCTAAAATGATTATCGTACTTAGCACGTATAAAGGGTATGCGTGGATCGGGTGTTCAAAAAGCTTAGTAGTATCTGTATTTGTCCAGCTCGCATATGATAAATACTCGATGATCTACGGAGGCAAACGTGACCATCGGTGACACAGGACGGTAATATTTGCATTCTGTTACCGTTAATATTAACGCTCGTGATCTAAGAAAAATAGCAGACAAAGTGTTCATCCTGGTCTATACGATGCTTCTTTCAGCTTTACAATCCGACGCCTGCTTCGTGCGATATCGACGACTAAAGATTTACTGCATTTTCATGTGGAACAGAGAAGTACAGGTAATATCATCTACTGTTTTAACACGTGTCGTTCCATTATACAAATGTTCAAAGGCCCAAACTGGTTTAGTTTGAGATCTGTCGAACAGTAGTGCGATCCGCTTTAGAGTTACTACTTGCGCTTTCTAAACGGTTTGAACGAAAGCTAGTTCAACAGCATACATGATGTACTTGTACTGCTTGTTGACTTCGGAGCCAAGACGAGAAAACTTCACGCAAGACAAATCTCCTCCCTTATCAGACAAAAGTCAAATTGGGACGATAACCTTCCGTTTGTGAGTGGCTCCGCCATCATTGACTATCATCTCCGTTGCTTCGAGTGGCCATCTTTCGCCACTGATGTCAGATCCACCCCGATGTATTAGTACGGCGTTGAAGTAGTCTCGGTGCAGCAACTCTTTGTTGCATGTTGAATGGATGTATTTGCTGCTTTTGCGTAAGAGATCGAATCCCATCCGAGCGAGTGCATGTACCAAAGTGTCCATTTGGCATTATTCTATCCGAGATTACCTGCATCATTGTCCAGAACTTGAGTAAGGGCAATACACAAACAAGTAGGGCTGTATATCTTCAGTGTACAGAGCCATCAAAAGACTTTCGCTAATCTTTGCCGAATTGGCCCTCTCCATCGCAGAACTGGGACGCCATGTAGTGTGCCAAAACGTAATGCAGTGGCTCTGCAGCTCCAGGAGTCTCCAGCCGACTATGAGCTGTGTGGCGCATGGTCACGGGGAAAACGGAACGTCTGTAGTTGGAGCTGGCGTAGCATATTTGTAGCAAATGACAGCAAGCAAAAGATAAAGACAGCAATCGCAGGCTGCGAACGGAGAAGCTAAATTGCATGCTGCGATTCGCAGCATGCAATTTAGCTTCTCCGTCCTCATCTACGTATCGATGGTGTGTCACAACGCTGATGTCGTCGGAATGTTTTCTGTGGTACGAGCAACTTTTTTTGGACGAATTAATGTCTGTGAGGCTGTCCATACAGCTCTTCTAGCTCTCCTCCCAGGATTAAATGTAGCGGGTGAGTGCGGGGGGGGGGGTGTTAATCATCCGACCTACGAGCTGAGACCACAACTTCAACTTTCACTGGCGTGGTTGAAGCTTTGAAGCTGTTAGTGATTGCTTAAAACGTTTTGTTTAACAAAAGAGTTACATGTACCACCATCACCCGGTGGACCTGTTGGATCGAAATGATCCAAGTCAGCCGAAACTGCAATGCACGCACGAAAACAAATTGGATTCTCGTACCCAAGATGCTCAGGTAATGGCGGTATATTCTGCAGATGGATACAAAAATGTACAAGTTGTAGCATACAACAGTGTGGACGCAACACTCGTACCGTGCTTCAACCGACAGCCGCTGCGGATGTACATGTACACGTCTCCGTTTACATCATGACGATCCTGGCTCATGTAACGAGAGAAACCTGTCCACAAGTGGGTCCACTAGAGACCGTACATGTAGCAGTTCCCTTCCCAACTTCAACAAACCTCTGACGTGTCAACGTATGCCCTGGAGAGCCGACAGCGCGAAGCGATCCCCAGTAGGAGCGTCCTCATTTTCCATTCTGCCGCATCCGGTACCAAGCTCGCATTCAAGATGCTTCGTCGCTCGCTCCAAGCCAAGGCCCTCGCCACTCGTGGTCGCCAGGGAGTGCAGAGCTCTTCGGGCCGCGCTCTCAGCTCCTCGGCGGCATCGGGCGAGTACGACTACGTCATTGTGGGCGGCGGATCCGCTGGCTGCGTGCTCGCCAACCGCCTGAGCGCCGACCCGAACAACAAGGTGCTGCTGGTGGAGTCCGGTCCCAGCGACGTCGGCAAATGGGACTCGGCGCGCATCCACATGCCCGCCGCGCTGGCCTACAACCTGGCGGACGACCGCTACAACTGGAACTATTACACGGAGCCCCAGAAGAACATGGACGGCCGACGCATCCCGTGGCCCCGCGGACGCGTGCTCGGCGGCTCGTCCTCCATCAACGCCATGGTCTACAACCGCGGCCACGCCTTCGACTACGACGACTGGGAGAAGGCCGGCGCTAAGGGCTGGAGCTACGCCGACTGCCTGCCGTACTTTAAGAAGTCGACGACCCACGACCTGGGCGAAGACGAATACCGCGGCGGCAGCGGCCCCATGCGTATCACGCGCAAGACGCAGGACAAGGCCCAGCCGCTCTTTCAGGCGTTCATTGATGCGGGCGTGCAGGCGGGATACCCGGAGGCTGTGGACATGAACGGGTACCAACAGGAAGGTCTGGGCTGGATGGACATGACCATCCACAAGGGCAAGCGCTGGAGTACGGCCGCCGGCTACCTGCACCCCGTCATGGACCGCAAGAACCTGACGGTGGTGACCGACACTCTCGTTAACAAGGTCGTCTTCGAGGGCAAGAAGGCGGTGGGTATTGAAGTTGAAGACAACAAATCCAAGACGGTCTCCCAGATCCGAACGGCGAAGGAGGTCATCCTGTCCAGCGGCGCCATCAACACGCCGCAGCTCCTCATGCTCTCGGGTGTGGGCGACGCCGAGCACCTGAAGGAGGTGGGGATCCCTCTCGTTCACCACCTGCCAGCCATCGGCAAGAACATGGAGGACCACCTGGGCACGTACCTGCACTTCGCGTGCAAGAAGCCGATCACGCTTTACAACGCGACTTGGAACTTCCCGCACAAGATGGTGGCCATTGCTCTCGAGTGGCTGATGTCGCAGACCGGCCCTGGGTCGTCCTCGCAGCTCGAGGCTGGCGGCTTCATTCGAACGTAAGTTATCCGTGCCTGTTATGCCTTGATCTCCACTCACTAACTTGACTCTGCTTGCTTACTGTTGTGTAGGGCCCCTGGCAAGCGCCACCCGGACCTGCAGTATCACTTCATCCCGGGCTCCATCGACGAAGGACTCCACGTTCGCGCTGGCCACGTCATGACTGCCCACTGCTCCACCATGCGCGCGACCAGCCGAGGCTACATCAAGCTGCGCAGCAAGAACCCGCGCGAGCACCCGATCATCGAGCCCAACTACCTCGACACCCAGGAGGACATTGTCGACCTCCGCAACGGCGTCAAGCTCACGCGGGAGATCGTCCAGCAGAAGGCCTTCGACGAGTTCCGCGGTGAGGCGCTGTCCCCCACGGACGACGCCCAAAGCGACGAGGCGATCGACGCCTGGGTGCGTCAGAACGCTGGTACAGTCTACCACCCGTCGTGCACGGCTCGCATGGGCGTGGACGAGAACTCGGCTGTCGACGCCGAGACCCGCGTGCACGGCATGGAGGGCCTGCGCATCGTGGACGCGTCCATCATGCCCAACATCGTGAGCGGCAACCTCAACGGACCGGTCATCATGATGGCCGAGAAGGCTGCCGATATTATCCTGGGCAACCCGGCGCTGCCCAAGTCCAACGCGCCCGTGTACCAGGCCAAGAACTGGGAGACCAGCCAGCGCTAAATGAGCGAGCGTCGACTAACGCTACGACGCCTCGTGAGCATGATCGTGTAGACTCGTTTAATGCCTCAATCCATGTTCGTCTCGTTGATTGTACCTGCAGCTTCCGAGTTTTGATGAGCAACACTGCCTGATACCGCCGATAGTCGACGCTGGAGCCACTTTGGGCCGATCGCAGGGCTTACCTCGCCTTAGGTACGACAAATGCAATGTTGAACAGCTACATGTACTCTGAATTCTGGAGCGAATACCATGCACCGCTTGCAATTTATTTACTCGACTTTGGGGGCTTTCTTGCGCTGTCGGACCTTCTGTTCCTTGCCATCGCTGTCAACAGCCTTGGCGTCTTCCTCTTCCTGCGCATCGTCCTCGGCGCCACTGTCCGCCTTCTTCGTCGCTTCCGGCTTCGGGGATCTCGACGCGCAGCACAGGAAGAAGAATCCGAGCGTCAGCAGCACGGACACACCCGCAACCGATCCGATTGCAATAACTGGGTTCTCGTTGGCATACGTGGCGAAGTCCGTCGCCAGCGTCTCAAGCGTCTTCTTGAAGCCACCCTCTTCGCCGTCCTTGCCACCCTTCTTAGCCTTCTTGGCCTTCCCATTCGCTTCGACCTCCGCCGCGTGCTTGGGCGCCCACGTCAGCTCCGCGAACTCCTGCGCCTTCTTCAGGTCGTTACCGAGCCAGAAGTTGTCGAACGTGATACCCTCCGTCATAGTCCACACCTCCACGGCGAGCGCACCGATGGGGTCCATACGCGCGGGGTGCTCGTCTTCGAAGTAGTTCGGGTTCGGGATCTTGCGCGGCTTCCACTCGCCCTTGTAGGCTGGGTTGGGGATGTACGGCGCGTAGAACTTGCCCTTGTAAGCTGGGTTGGCCTTTGTCGGCCGCTTCCACTCACCACAGCCAGACACCTCCGCGCACTTCGGGTTGGGGATCTGCGGCACGATAAAGTCACCATCGTCCTCGTCGTCCCAGTCCTCCGGCTTGACCACATCCGGGTCGTCGATAACGGCAGGCTCGCTGTCTAGCCAGTCGGCAGGCTTGACGGCGCTCTCGTCCGGGATGCGCGCGGGGGCGTCCTCGTCCCAGTCGTCAGGCTTGACGGCGTTCGGGTCGCGGATCTTCTTCTCGTCGACCCAGTCGTCGGGCTTCGAGTCCTCGGGGTCGTCGATCTCCTTCTCCGGGATGACCGACGGCAGGAAGTTCTCGAGCAAACTGCCGCTCTTGACCGACTTTTGGTCCACAAACACTTCGAACGTGTTGTCGTCACGGATGACCGCCGTGTACAGGTGCGTGTCCTTGTCGCTCTTGATGCTGGGCGCCTCCATCATGTGCTTCTCCTCGTACTCGCCGGAGACGGGGTTCTTGTGCTGGAAGATGAGGTGCACCTTGTCGCTCTTGCCGCACTTATCGGGCCCGAACATGAGCACGAAGGGTGACGAGTCGCTGAAGGCTGAGTAGTCCTGCTTGTCCTGGTCCTGGCGCAGCAGCTTCACGTAGGCACCGCCGCAGTCCAGCCCCTTCTGCAGCTTCACCTCGTACTGCACCACCATCTCCTTCCTGTCGGCGCTGCCGTCCACGCGCAGCGGCTCGTCCAGCTTGACGGCCAGGCCGTAGTGGCGCGCGGGCTTGTCCAGCACAAGGCCGCGGTCGGGCGTCAGGTGCGCAGCCTCCACCGTCACCTCCTCGAGCACCACGTCCTGGTTCGAGTACTTCTCGTGCGAGCTCCGGAACCAGCGCGAGCCGTCGAACAGCTCCTCGGCCTCGAACGTCTCGGCGAACAGCGCGTGCTTCGTCAGCTCCTGCGCCTGCTGCTGGCGCTCGGCCGCCTTCTTGGCGGCTTCGACGTCGACCTCCGTCTGCTGCGTCTGCTGCTCCTCGGCCAGCGCCGCCATGGGCAGCAGCAGCGCCGAGAGCAGCGCCACAATAGTCTTGACCTTCATTCTCTTTGGCTCTGTTTTGGGCTTTCGGCAGCGAGATACGAATGAAGTTGAAGGCGGCGGTGACTTGCCACGTCAACCGCCGGCGGTTCTAGAACATGATGTGAGGTAATGACTGCAGCGCGTCTGCTGTGCTGAGTGTGTGGATATGAGTAAATCATTCCAATACAAAAATGTACTGCGCTGCATATTTCCTAAGTTTCAACGAATCGACGTTGCGTACCGTAAGATACGGTGCGCGATTGGCCAAAATCCGTCTTCGAGCCGAGGGGGAGCTTTGAGCTCAAAGATCGCTGCGAAGAAGCAAGGGCACGAGCTACAGTAAGCGAAGCGAAGCAGCGGAGTATCGAGCAGCATGGACACCCGGCAGCGCACGCAGTCGCCAATTGTGACGGGAACGTCGGTGATCGCGCTCAAGTACAAGGGCGGCGTGCTGATGGCGGCCGACACGCTGGGATCGTACGGCTCGCTGGCGCGCTTCACGGACCAGCGCCGCCTCACGGCCGTGCACAACACGACGCTGCTGGGCGCGGGCGGCGACTTCAGCGACTTCCAGTTCATCAAGGACAAGATGGATGAGCTGGAGGTCTACGACTTCAACCAGGACGACGGCTGCGATATGACGGCGCCCGAGATCTACCACTACCTGCAGCGCCTGCTGTACCACCGCCGCAACAAGTTCGACCCGCTCTGGAACACGGTTGTGGTGGGCGGCCTCAACCCGGAGACGGGCAAGCCCTTCCTGGGCCAGGTCACCATGATCGGCCTGGCCTTTGAGGGCGACTTCATCGCCACGGGTTTCGGCCATCACCTGGGCATGCCGCTGCTGCGCAAGCACTGGCGGCCCGACATGGAGGAGGCCGAGGCGCGCAAGCTGCTGGAGGACTGCATGCGCGTGTGCTTCTACCGCGACTGCCGCACGATCAACCGCGTGCAGTTCGCCAAGGTCGCGGCTGACGGCGTCTCCATCCCGGAGCCCGTTAAGATGGACACCAAGTGGGACTACGCGATGTTCGTCAAGCCCAAGTCGGACTTCGGTGCCTCGTGGTAAGCACTTAGTGGCCGAAGGGTAATCACCAAAGCAGCAGGCTGGCGAGGAGCAGAGCGCGATAATCTTGTCGAAAAGGAGCAGCAACAGCAGCAGGGACGAGCGCAATCGCAGATTTGCCGTTGTTGAAGTGCTAGAACTCGACTCGACGCGCTGTCAGGATCGTTGCGACGTGCAGTGATACGATCAACTGCAGCATTAAATCTATGCACCAACTTCACCAGCCAGGCTCATTAAGACATTAAAAATAAGGAGAAAAATGGAGAAAACTGCAAGCTCAAGGCGTGTTGTGTGTGACTTTCTATTCAGGATGGCAGGTCATCGTTAGAATCTCGAAGCCAACCTAGTCTTTGCGCCGGCGCTTCGATCGGTGCCTTCTCCGTGAGCTGCGATTACTGCCCGACGACGACGAAGAGCTGTCGCTGTCGCTGCCAGACGACTCCGAGTCAGAGGAAGAGGAGCTGTCGCTTGAAGATCCAGACGAGTCCGAGTCCGAACTGTCCGAGTCGGAAGACGACGATTCGGACGAGGATGAATCACTACTGCTACTGCTGCTGCTGCTGACACTGTGGCGGCGCTTACGTCGCGAGCGAGAGCGCGAGTGCGACCGCGAGCTCGCCTTCTTCTTCTTGGCTTTGTCCTTGTCCTTGCGCTTGAGCTTCTTGCTCTTCTCCGCCGCCGCCTTCTCCTCGTCCTGCAGCTCCGGCGGCTTGTCCTTGTTAAAGGGCTGGCGCAGCTTCGGGTTCTTGAGCTGCTGCGAGCGCGACGGCCGCTGCACGTACACGGCCTCGTTCTTGCACTCGTAGGTCCAGTGGCCCGGCCGCAGACACTTCTGGCACATGGCGGTGGCGCTGGAGGCCGAGGACGCGCCCACGCCGCGGCGGTGCACGCGCACCTTCTCCGTGCTGGTCGCGTACATGTTGCGGCGTGCCTCCTTGCGCTGCGCCCACTTGCCCAGAGGCGCATCGCCGCCGGCGTCTCCCATGGCTCTCACTCGCGCTTCACAGGCTAACTTCCAACTGTAAATGCCCCAGTAAAGTTGACTGGAAGTGGGTATGGTGTATTATTGACCAATCGAAGGCGCTAAATCTCCCTGCTCTTGACCGATTGGCTGTTAATGGGGCGCACCTTGCTCTTCAACATGAAGTTGAAGTGGAGCTCGTCGTTGCGCAGACGACGGTGGCGCTCGAGGGCCGAGGCGATGAGCGGCGGCGTCGTGGGGGGCGTCGTGGGCTGCACGTCGGCGGCGGCGGCCACGAACTGCGCCGTGCTCTGCTCCATCTCGGGCGCCGCCTCGGCCGCCTCCTTGACGCGCTCGGCCATGTCGCCCCAGCGCACGCGGGTCAGCGCCAGCGAGTAGCTGCCCACCTTGAACAGCTCCATGCTCAGCACGCCCACCCAGAGCGCGGGGAAGCCGTAGCCCAAGGTGATGCCGCCGACGTAGGCGACCGGCAGGTTGATGAGCCACGTGGCGATCGCGCTGGTCCAGAACACGGTCTGCACTTGGCTGTAAAATAGGAGGAAGCACAAGGAGGTCAGAGAGACGCGGACCATTCCCACAGTGGCAGGACACAAGACGCGCACCTCATCCCAGTGAGAGCCCCCGCCCCGAGAATCTCGACGGCCTCGAAGACGCACGCGACGACGAACACGGGCAGCACGAGCCTGCACATGGTGAGCAGCTCCTTGTCCGTCGTGTACAGGGTGATGATGTGCTGGTCCATGACGCTCGTGACCGTGGCGATGAGCACCACAACGACCATCGTGCAGATGAAGCCCAGACCGGTGATGCGGCGAGCCAGGTCCGGTTTGCCCGCGCCCAGGTAGTTGGCAACGCGGACCTGCGTGGCGCAGCCGTAGCCCCAGAAGAGCGCCCACAGCAACGCCCACAGACCCGAGATGACAGCGTTGGCAGCAATGACGCGAGCTCCCAGTCGAGCAGCCACGAGAGCCACCAGCGCGTTGGCCAGATTAGACACGAAGCTGTTGCTGGAAATGGGGCCGGCCACCCGAAGAAAAGACCGGAGCCGGCCAAGCGTGAGAGCGTGAATGTTCCAGCCGTACCAGGCACGGTGGTGGTGCTTTCTGTACAGGATGGCGTAGCTGAAGAGCGCGAAGGGCTGGAACCAGGAGGCCACAACTGTCGCGATCGGAGACCCGATGAAGCCCAATCCGCGCCACGGACCGATGCCATAGATGAGAACGTAGTTGCTACCGGCAGCCACGAAGATCGACACCATCCCCACAATAGTGGTGGGAAGCAAGATCCCAATTGCCTGCAAATATTGCCTGGAGAAATACACATCAAGAACGAATGAGCCAAGACAGCAACGTGGATATCTCGCTCCCTACTGTCAATACAAACCTGAGGCAGCAGTAGAGAAGAGATGGGAGAATCGACCCCGAGAGGACACGCGAAAATGTGGTGGCGAGAGCGACAACCTCCTGGTCATCCGTCGAGTACTCGAGGACATAACCAACACACCAGTACCAGATCGTGACAGGAACTGAAAGCAACGTCGTGATCATGAGTCCGAACTGCAGCCAGATGCCTGTCAGCTCCCGGTTGCCTGCACCCCACGACTGCCCGCACAACTGTTGATGGCAAGTTAGTGCAGCTGGAATACTCGCGCACGCGCAGTTTGCTTACAAAGCCGAACGAACCGTATTGAGGGCGGAGGCGGAGGCCCACACAGCATAGAGAACTGGACTGGTCCACAACTGAGCGAGCGAGGCTGCCGCTAGCTCTTTGACGCCAAGGTGGCCCAGGAATACCGAGTCGATGGCCAGAAGAGCTGCGCGCGCCAACGTTGCCATGCTCACCTGAGCAGCCATCGAAGAAAGGTCGACGAAGTCATGCCATGCTGGGGGCTGCTTGGACCGGTAGCAGGGTTTTTCGAGGAGTGGACTGGTCTCCATGCCCCACGCTGCAAGAAGTAAAGTGACGAGAAGTGAAATGCGCGTGGTTGGCTCTGGCCGTGGCTATATGTACTCGGCGGTGGCTCCGCAATTGACGTTGAAGTCAAGTCTTGAAACGACTAAGTTGTGCCGCAGTCAAGATAGCTCTGAAACGCCCGCTGAGGCCACGGCAAGCAGCCCCAAGAGCGGCTATGGGCGCTGCATTGGCCTCGCATGATCTGACTGACCCGCAGCAGCAGCAGTTGCTATGTGAGTACATCGACCACTCAAGAAAGACGGCAGACGAGTGCGCGCATATCTTCCGGGGGTCCCTGGGCATGTACGACGATGAGCAGAGTGACCCCCCTTCATCGAGCTTGGGGACTCGGAAACCAGCGCATCCGCGCCATATCCAGTTGCCGCAGTTTGAAGAGGTCTTTGGGATGCTGGTATCCGACCCAGAGCCCCACTTCGGCTTCTTCCATCAGGGGAAGATTGCTGCTGCAGCTGCTGCTGACTCCAAGCCGAAAGCTGAGGCCACCGTCTGCGCGCATCGCGTCTTCTGCGCAGTGGCCTTGCTCATGAGAGCGGATCTCCACTCGAAAGTTGATTTCGTGTTGCGGTTGTACGCGGATATTGCGGGGGTCCTGACTCCGGAGGCTAAGAGTTCACTGTTGAAAGATTTTGTTACGAGTGTTGAAGAGGTTTTGCAACTCGCGGATTCCATTCCAGGCAGTGTGCTCGCAAGCGTTGAGGTACTTACTTACCTTACTTATGCTAATGGTAGCTAGTCAGCGAATAGTTAGGTAAGCTCTTAAGATTGATCCGTTCTCTGGTGTGATCAGAGAGCCTTCTGGAGCGATGAGCCGGGCAAGTTGACGACCGTGCTGGAACTCTACGACGTTTGCCTCACAAACCCACAGATAAGCGGGATGCTGCACGGTATTCACGCAGTTGTTGAAGGTAAAAGTCGTAGGATAAGTGGCTAAAAGTTGCTTTACTAACAAACGAGTTCTCTGCAGAGTTTTCTGCTTCACAGCGCCAAGAAAAGTTACGGCAGCGCGAGAACAGTGCTCAGCCTCAACACAACTCCATGCGCCACAGTGACAACAGCTCAGCTCGGATAAAGTCAATGGCGCGCTCCATGTCTTCGGCCACTCTTCCTCGATCTTCAGTGCTGTGGGATTTCAAGGTAAATTGGCATTGAAGCGCTTCTGTTGCAATATCATGTGGTGTTTAGCCTATTACCTTGATGCTTGAACAGGCAGGAGACTATGGCTGCTTTTGGTTGCAACCCGAACTGCTGCAGATAGCGTCGAATGAGACGTGTGCGCATGCGCTCGAAAAGATGGCTTCAGTCGATACGCAGAGCGCTCTGGTAATCGAATCTACACAAACGGCCCATTCTGAGACGCGCCAGTCACTTGGACTCATTTCTGCAGACAAGTTGCTTCGGTAAGCCCGAGCTACATACATGTACAGTCAATCGATGAAAGTACTTCTTGGTGTTAACTGTCTTAGTGTTTTGCCTCAAGCAGGTATTTTCTTCACTTCCTTGTGCCCGGAATCGAGTCACTGACGGCCAAGCCCTACGAACACTCTCGAGCACGAGCAGAAGAGGCCATGAGGCAATTCGGAGCAGCAGCGCTGCGCGATGTTGTGCGCTTTTACTTTACAGAGCAAGCTCCATTAATCGGTGTTATTCGAGATGATGAAGCGTTTTTCAGCGTGCTGTTGCGCTTTGCTTGTGGAGAAAGCTCCGTGGCGGTCGCTCAGAACTACAGCTCGTCCCCTGAAGCAGTTCTGGGGTGTCTGTCAGTTTTCGATTTGCTGGCCTGGCTCGAGGAGGACCTGACGCTTCTGAGTAATGCTATCCGTATTGTATCTTATCTTCACTCTGCTGTCCAAGCTGTTCAACTAATTTTGAGTCTTGTTTTACTGCAGAAGGAAAAGAGCAATGCGCTGTTGCGTCCTTCCCTCAATTTTTCTACGCCCCAGCAAGAATTAGCTCGAGCTCCGCTTCGGCATCAGTATGTGAGGGTTTGGTGGAGATGGCATCGCGACAACTTTCGGGGATATTGGTGGAGGCGAGCCAGGAGATGAGAATACTCAGGTATGTCAACTCGACTCCATTGGCAGGCTTGATACCAAACTCTTACTACCTCTACCCACTCTCCCACCCACAGCGCCACAGCGTTCCGTGATCTGTTCGCCGAGTCCTTCTCTGCTTTGAACGAAAAGGATAGCGATCCGGGCCCTTTGCTTCGTTCGGTGAGGGAAAATGCATCCGTGCTTCCTCCTGCCTGCGTTGTCTCCCCTGACACGTCGATCGCGAAAGTGATCCGAGAAATGGTCGGCAAGCGAACACGACGTGTTGTAGTTCAGCGGCAAGATGGCTTGGTGGTGGGAGCTGTGCGAGCTTCGGACATTTTCCTAATGCTACTACGAGCGCAGCACACGTCCCTACGGTAAGCCAAGAAGGCGAATGCTCGTTCACAGATAATACAACGAAAATGTGCGTTCCAGGTTACAAACACCCCTGAACTCAGGAATCCTTTCTCTATTGCACCTGGACGATAAAGTTGTTCCTTCGACCGATACGAAGCACCAGCAGCTTGCCGTCGAGAAGATTGGCCGCCTCAACACGCTGAGCTTCCGATTCAACGCGCTCGTTGTTTAGGTAAACACCGCCACCCTTGATCAGACGGCGGCACTCGGCTGCAAACACGAATATGATAATGATTAAGGCCGGTCCCATTTACGTAGTACACAACTCAGTAGAGAACGCACCTTTTGACTTGGCTGCGCCTATTTGAACCGCAAGATCCACCAGCGATTGATCGACAACGTCCGCGCGCGAAAGCGCTGACATCGGCGCGTCTCCAGCCATACGCAGCATCTCTTCTGCAGTGAGCGGGCCGCTCTTCTTTCCGAACAGGAGCTCGGTCGCATCCAGCGCAGCCTTCAAGCCCTCTCGCCCGTGCATCATCGTAGTGATGTCTTCCGCCAGCACCTTCTGGGCGGCGCGCTTTTCAGGCGCCTTCTCGTGCTCCGCCACAATGTCGCGAATCTCCTCCACCTCGCGGAACGTGAAACTCTTTAGGAGCTGCTCGACATCGCGGTCGTCCGAGCGAAGAAAGAACTGGTAGAAGTCGAACTGGAATACGCACATGTAACAGGATGATTAGCACCAACTTGTTCCCTACAGCAGCACTTAAAGCTCAACCGCGGGCGAAGGGCCTACGTACCACGGACGTCTTTTCCGTGTCCAGCCAAATCGCGTTGCCTGCGGACTTGCCGTACTTCTCTCCGGTAGCCGTCGTCAAGAGGGCCAACGTCGCTCCGAAGACCTCCTGTCGTGGCAGCATCAACGGCAAAACACACATAATAGATTGAGCATTGAAGACTCCGTCGGAAACGACGATATAGCGGCTCATACCTCGCCCGCGCTCTTACGAACGAGCTCGATGCCCGAGGCGATGTTGCCCCACTGGTCGCTGCCTCCGATCTGCGCGACGCAGCCGTGGTTCTTGTACAGGTGCAGGAAGTCGTACGCCTGGAAGAGCTGGTACGAGAACTCGAGGAAGCTGATGCCCTGGTCTGTCTCCAGCCGCTTCTTGACGCTGTCGCGCTGCAGCATCGCGTTCACGCGGAAGTGGCTGCATCCATCATCACACACTTCCGTGAGCCTCCCCCCCCCTCCCCCAACTACTAACTACTGCAGTCAATGCACACACCGGCCGATGTCCCGCATCCACGTGACCGCCGACATTTTGGTGTGCCACTCGGCGTTGTTCAAGATGACGGCGCCCGTCCTCGGGTCGTCGAAGTCCAGCACGGCCGAGAGGCCCTTGACGATCTGCTGCGCGTTGTGCGCCACCGTCTCATCCGACAGCAGCACGCGCTCCTCCGACTTGCCGCTCGGGTCGCCGATCATGCCCGTGGCGCCGCCCACCAGCAGGATGGGGCGCAGACCCGCGCGCTGGAAGTGGCGCAGCGCGATGCCCTGCAGCAGGTTGCCCAGGTGCAGCGAGTCCGCCGTCGGGTCGAAGCCGCAGTACACGGCGGGCGCGCTCGAGCCCTGCAGCAGCGCGTCCATGGACTTGCCGGCGCTCTCGTTTGTCAGCGCGGCCAGCATGCCGCGCCCACGCAGCGCCGCCACAGCTCGGCTCATGATGCTGGTCAGAATGGGATCGGCGTTGTGCGGTTATGGAGTAATATTCACTCTGTTCCAACCGCTACTCTTTTTTGTAATCCCAAACAGCTTGTACTCGACGAGTTTCACCCAATGAATGCCCTAAGGTCGATGTATTTTGGCCAATCGGAAGCCCCTCTAAACTAGGGCATTTTTCCAACCATTCCAACCATATTTGGTTGGAATTTTGTCAGAATATTTTTAATGCCATACAAATGTCTGTATAAATGCATATCCCAAAAATATCCTTCAGTTTCCAACCCGAGTAGTCGGAACATATTTTTTTGTTCAGAGTGAAAAGAGCAGGCAGGCTAGCATGTCGATCGCATCGCTTGCTCCTGCCAACAGCAAGAAGGCCAGGACGACGGCGATCAACTCGTTCACGACGTTCCTGGCCGCGGAGAGCATGACACTCGAAGCCACCCACAGGCTTATCGACGGGGATAAGACAGGTAAGGTATTGCGTATTATACTAGACAAGTATGCATATTCGTTAGCCACTTCAGCCGATAAGGTAAGGACGACCAATACGTGTCTAGCATACTATGGCAACGTGAAGAATTGGCTAGTAGATAAGTACCCGCTACAAGGAGCTTTGGTTAAATCTCAGCTCCAAAAAATTCTATCCGGGCTGGGTAAGTACTGCACTAACCGAGAGGAGACTGGCGACGAGAAGAAAGCACCCCCGTGCTCCAAACAAGACTTAGAAGCTATGGTGTCTCTACTGTACTCAACGGCTGGGACTGAGAGTGAATACCTCGACGCGGCACTAGTCGTGATGATGTGGTACCTTTACGGCCGAAGCTCGGACGCGGAAACAGTCGAGAAGAGCCAGCTATCCATCTTGCCTGGTAAGTAATTAATTATCATGTTCTTAGCAGAATTATTTTAACACTGAGTGCATTTATGCTAGGTGGGGTCTTATTTCTTCGATTTAAGCGGGTTAAAACGGCTTTACTACAAGGCATCTCCTTATTCAAGGACCCAACGAATTTCTTGACATGTCCTCTGCAAGCTTTGGCTGTGGCACTGGTTATGCAGAAGGCACCAAGCCAGCGCATGTTCCCTCAGTTCATCGCCAAGAAGCACAGATCAGATGATATTGATGATGTACAGGAGCTTACACTGATCGAACTACTGGAGGTTGATGACGACCAGCCTTCTATGGAGGAATCTGAAGCACCTTCGGCAAAGCGGGCAGTTCCTGGTGCACAAGCATACGTCAACAGGTTGCTGGTTAGAGTTAAGAAGCTCGCTGATTTGCGAAGCATTCGCATGACGCCGGAGCTTACCTCCCATTCCTTTCGACGTGGTGGGGCCATGCATGCCAATGACGGTACCTTGGCCGAGAACTGGATTATTGAGCGTGGCGGCTGGCAGTTGGACCGCGTCAATAAGGCCTTCGGGTACATGCTTGGTACAACCCAAGCCGACCAAAAGGTGTCCCGTGTCCTGAGTGGCTGGAAGCCCAAGGATGGCGCACGGCTACCAACGCTAGCCGCTCTGGACACGCCAGTCTTGGTCCGCGCTCGCAAGTTGCAGCAGCTTCTCTTTTCCAGCACGATGGCGTTCGCTGACGCTGCCTTGAACCTCGACGATGACGTCGTTGATGTCCTTACGGCGACCCTGTTCATGCATTACCCAGACATGTTAGTGCTCTCCCCAAGCAGCCCGCTCATCACGAAGATACGTGAGCTCCTAGCACAACGAGCCATCGGTGAGTCCGAACTGCTGGCGTGGAGCGTGACAATTAGCCAGGCATTCGCGACGCCTCCTGAGTCGAAGGCGTCTGCTACTGGTGGTGAGGAGCCGTCACCTGCGTTGGTTGATCTCATCAAGCGCCAGTCCGAGCAGATCGATGTTTTAATCCTACAGAACAAACGACTCGACGAGCGCATATTAGCTGTAGAAGCACACCTCAAGACATTTACCCGCACAACCGCAACTCAACCAGGTAACGCCGACGCCGCACTTCCTGCTTCCGAGCAACCACCGCCAGTAGGGACCAAGACGACACGCCCGAAGAAGAAGGGGGCCCAGTCGTTGTCGGCGATCTGGTTCGAGTGGTTTACAGCGGAGCCTCGCGTGTATGCGTCGCGTTCTGTAAAGAAGACAGCGTTGTACGAGTACAGGCACATCGCAGGGTATCTCATGCTCTTCTTACCTGAAGGGTTTGCGCTGGACATTTCGTCACCTGCATACAAAAGCGAGGTGCTCGAGCTTGGCGATAAAGCACAACAGAACGCACTCACCTTCTTGAAGTCGCACGGCTCCTCCGCAGTCGCAGCAGGTACAGCGTTGAAGGCACTTCGTCAACTTCAGAAACTTGGAAAACTTAACGAGCTCATCACGCAGTTTCATGAGCTTGTCGACCGTGGCTCCGTTGTCGATCCCACACCACCTTCAGCATTGCCGTCCTTCATTCGCCTGAAGCCTAAGCAAGATTAACCATAGCACAGAATGACACTCCAGAAAAACAAAGTTAAAGCGGCCTCGCAGCACACTGATCAAGAAGTAAACACCATCAAATAGAGAGGAGACAACAACATAATATGGATGAACCTCTTTGTGTATTTACTTGCACTTGACTGACACTGACACTATAATACAAACAACACTGCACAAACCATAATGTCAGAAGTGGATATTGCCCCAACCAAAAGCGCAACATCAATTACCTTGTCTTGTTGACTCGATGACCGAGCCACAGTCCGCGTCGCCGCCGCCGCAACTGCCTCGTCATGCTGCCGCTGGTCACGGTGACCGTCCCCCCGCAACGCCATGCCGCAGTGCGCGTCGCCGCTGCTGCCGACCTGCTCCTGGGCTGCTGGCCTCGGCAGTCATCACCCCGCCTGAGACCACCCCGCAGTCCACATCGGCGCGGCTGCTGGCCGCGGGGGCCGCCACTCCCTCCGAGGCCAAGCAGCAGTACGAGAAGTCCGCGTCGCTGCCCACCCGCATCATGTTGTCGCTACTGCTGGCCCCGGAGGCCACCACTCCGCCCGAGGCCAAGCAGCAGTACGAGAGGTCCGCGTCGCCGCCCTGCTCCTAATGATGATGGCCTCGGCGGCCGTCACCCCGCACTGTTGGAAGATCCACGTGGACCACAGCAATGACCGCGGTCTGGAAGACCGGTTCGGCCGCCCCCCCCCATGATTGGTTGGACCAGTCATTTTACCAACCGACTTACCAACCGTCTGCGCGAAGACACCACCAAGGACGCCGAGACAAGGTAAGCGTAGCCGAAGGTAGACACTCACTTCTCAATACACAAGCTGACCTCCACTGCATTACCTACTTTCAGGTTATGAGCCCAAGAACAACGCACAAGGTCGGCGGGAGCTCCGCTCCGACAACCCCGGAAGCCAAGGTCGCCAAGAACGACGACGACGGCCAGTACGGGGGTACTGAGGCAGTCAAGGATCCGCCCAAGTCGGAGGACCCGCAGGAGAAGCTGCTGGGCCTCCTCATGGGCGTCGCGGAGCGCCTGGAGGCCTCCCAGCTGCGGCAGAAGGAGCACGACAGACGCCCCTCGCACGAGTCGAGCATCTTCGAGTCGGCGATTGGACTCGGGAGGCCCATGGACCGGCGCGCGTTGGACAAGACGCCGCCGCCGCGCGACTCGCTAGTGTCGCCGGCCACGTACTTCGGCGCAAAGCAGAACGGGTATGGCCAAGAGGCGGCCGCAAACGTCGAGATGGCGCAAGCGCCACAGCCGGCCTTGCCGCAGCACTTCGTGCCGCCGCCAGTCTACAGGCAGCCCATGCAGCCGGCGGCCACGCCCATGAACGGCTTCATGCGCGTGCCCGACACGCGGCAGCGCAAGCTCGCTATCCGGCCCTTCGATGGCAAGGAGCTCTACCAGGGCCTCGGAAGCGGGTTCCTCTCCTGGGGGACGCGTTTCGTGCGGCAGATTGGTTTCGCGGAGCGCGCGTGCGGGTTCCCGTGGTCCGAGGAGATCAAGGTGGACGTCCTCGGCCACCACCTCACCGGCATGGCCGAGAGGTACTACAACCAGCAGGTTGAGAGCTGGTGGGGGGAGAGCCCGACGCTGGAGCACGCGATGCAGCGGCTGCTGCACACGTTCGCCACCAAGATCACCCCGGCGCAGAGCATGAAGATCTTCACGGCCCCCAAGAGCGCCAAGCGCAGCTGGACCGAGCACTACCTGTACTCGGTGGCGGTCAGCGAGGCGTGCGGAGGCGCGGAGAACCTGGTGCTGGACAACATCGTCCACTACGCCGAGCCGGGGATGCGCGTGTCGATGCTGTCGCGGCTGAACCTCAGCCGAACGGACTACCTCCGGCAGGCGGAGGAGCTGGCCCACTTCGCCCAGTCGACGGAGATCCAGCTCCGCACGAAGCACATCGGCCAAGACGTCGTGAATGACGTCCACGAGGAGCGGGTGGACACCCGCAAGTGCTTCGGGTGCGGCAAGCAGGGCCACTTGAAGGCCGCGTGCCCGTCGAAGAAGAAGAAGGGGAACCAGGGCCAGGGCGGCGACGCGGACTACGTGCTCGCGGTGGGCCCCGACGAGCTGGACAAGGGCCACTGGATCCTGGACACGGGGTCGAGCAGGCACCTCGTGAACGACGTGAACCTGCTCGAGGACGCGGAGGACTTTGAGAGCCAGTGCGTCGCCGCGGACGGCGGAACCCTGAAGGTAACCAAGCGTGGCAGCGTGATGCTGGAGACCACGGCCATGGGCAAGAAGACCAAGGTGAAGTTGCTCGACGTGCAGTACGCCGAGAACCTCGAGAGGAACATTATCTCGTACGGCTTGTTGGAGAAGAAGGGCTTCAGGATGGAGTATCGAGGCCCGCACCGCGTGATAGCGGCGACGTCAGGCAAGGGGCCCGCGGTGTTGGACGTGCACCGGCGCAACAACGTGCTGGTGGTGCACACCACACACCATGAGAGCGGTCGCAGAGCCGGAGGCGTGCTGATGGCTGCGTTGGCGGAGGCCCAGGAAGGTGTCGGACCGGACGTGCAGGTTGGGACGCTGATGCAGTTCCACCGCAGACTCGGCCACCTGAACTACGACACCATCGTGAAGATCGCGAAGGACCCGGCCTCGGGGATCGCGCTCACGGACCACAAACGCGACAACTGCTTGCCCTGCGCGCAGGGCAAGCAGACCAAGAACGCGCAATCGCGCAAGGACACGGGCGCCAATTCGCCCATCGACGTCATCGGCGGCGTGATCTGCTCGGACCTGAAGGGGCCCGTGACGCCCAGGGACAGACTGGGGAACCGCTACATGGTCAACTTCATCGACCACCGGACGAACTACTGCCGCATCTTCCTGGCCAAGACCAAGGATGTGGCGGCGCTGAAGTTCAAGCATTTCATGGCTTTCTTCGAGCGCCAGTTCAACTGCCGCATCCACGTCCTGCGCACGGACGGCGGAGGAGAGTACAAGCCCCTGGACCTCTTCTGCGAGCAGACCGGCATCGCGCGCCAGATCAGCGAGCCCAGGAACCAGGCCAGCAACGGCAAAGCCGAGCGCATGCATCGCACCATCATGAACATGGTGCGGAGCATGGTGTTCGCGTGCGGGCTGCCACTGAGCTTCTGGGGCGACGCCGCAGAGTACGCCGCGTACATCCTGAACCGGAGCCCGAGCAAGGGCAACCCAGGGTCCAAGTCACCGCTGCAGATGCTCACCAAGCGCACGCCCGACATCAGCGACATCGTGGCGTTCGGGTCGCCGTGCACAGTGCACCGTGACGCCAAGAACAAGTCGCTGGGCGAGCGCGGCAAGCCGGCCATGATCATCGGCAAGAGCGACGAGATGAAGGGGTACAGAGTGTACCTCCCCAAGGACAGGGTGGTCGTGGTGACGCAGCACGTGCGGAACGTGGAGACGCTCACGGCCACTCAGAACGAGCAGCTCAGGCGCGTACACCTCCAGGACTCGGAGGAGACGAAGGAGGAAGAGACCAGCGTGGACTCACAGAGCGCGGCAGCTGCCGCAAAGACCAAGAGCAAGCGTCGGGCGAAGAGCCGCTGGACGCGCGAGAAGCACCAGACGCGGTCGGTCTCGCGGAAGGCGGCGTCAATGGCGAACAACGGCGACAGCAAAGATGTGGCGACCCCCGACGTGGTGAACAGCGTGCGGGAGACCGACCCGAAGAACTACGGGGAGGCCATGAAGAGCCCGCTCCAGGGCGAGTGGACCAAGGCGATGGTCGAAGAGCTGAAGGCGTTAGAGGAGAACGGCGTGTGGACGGTAGGGCTGCCGCCAGTCGGCAGCCACGTGCTGCATACGAAGTGGGTCTTCAAGACCAAGACCGACGCCGACGGCGCCATCGAGCGTTTCAAGGCCCGCCTGGTGGCCTGCGGCAACGAGCAACTGTACGGCATCGACTACAACCTCACGTTCGCCGCAGTCATGGAGCTGAGCACCGTCAAGGTGATCCTGGTGTTCGCGCGGCGCTGGCGCGTGCCGGCCAGGCACGGGGACATCCCCAACGCGTACGTGAAGGCCGAGAAGGAGCAGCACTTGGAGATCTACCTGGCCATCCCCAAAGGCATGGTCGTGCCCAAGGAGGTGCTGCGCGCGTGCGGCGTGAGCAGCGAAAAGAAGCTCGCGCTGCGGCTGAAGAAGTCGCTGTACGGCCTGAAGCAAGCGGGAAGGCTGTGGAGCCAGCTGCTCCACACCAAGTTGGTGGAGCTGGGTTTCGCGCGCTGCATCACGGACATGTGCCTCTACTACAAGCGCGACGGCAACGACATGACCATCGTGGGCGTGTACGTGGACGACCTGCTAGTCACCGCGTCCAAGCCGGACCTGGTCGAGGACTTCTTCGTGGCCATGAACATCCTGTCCATCAAGGACTTGGGCAAGGTGAACAAGTTCCTCGGGATGCGCGTGCACCTCGACGAGGCGGACGGCTACAGCCTGGACCAACAGGCCGCCATCGAGGAGCTGCTGGAGCAGTTCGGGTTGACGGACGCGAACGGCGTCAAGACGCCCATCGGCGAAGAGGCCAACGACGCCGAGCCCCAAGAGCTACAGCTGCTGCCGAGCGTCGGCGCCAAGGGTGAGCCCACGATTCGGAGTTTCCAATCGCTGGTCGGCAGTTTGCTCTGGATCGCCCGGTGCACCAGGCCTGACATCAGCTTCGCGGTGCACAAGGCGACCAGGCACACGCATCAGCCGCGGACGAGCGACTGGAAGCTCGCGAAGAGGATCGCGCGGTACTTGAAGGCCACCAAGACCCTCAAGCTCCGCATGGAAGTCGGTGCGGCCGACGGGCGTTGCATTAAGGTGGAGAGCTGGAGCGACGCGGACTTCGCGGCCGACAAGGTCGACCGGAAGTCGGTGACCGGGGGCATGGTCACCATGGACGGAGCGATCGTGCACTGGGTCTGCAAGAAGCAGACGGGCGTGTCGTTGTCCACCATGGAGGCCGAGTTCACGTCGGCCTCCCACGTCGGACGCGAGCTGCTCGGGCTACGAGAGCTGGTGCGCGAGCTGCACCACGCCGTCTCCCAGCCCATGCCCATGCACATGGACAATCAGGCCGCCATCAAGCAGTTGGAGTCTGAGGACAGCATGGCGAGCGCCAAACACGTCGACATCCGGATCAAGTTCATCTGCGACTACGCACGGAAGGGCATCGTGGAGCCCAAGTACGTCGAGTCGCGCCTGATGAAGGCGGACCTCCTGACCAAGGCCTTCCCGGCGCCCAGGATGGCGGAGCTGCGCCAGATCGTCAAGCTGACGTAGGCGACGGCCGAGGAGGAGTGTTGGAAGATCCACGTGGACCACAGCAATGACCGCGGTCTGGAAGACCGGTTCGGCCGCCCCCCCCCATGATTGGTTGGACCAGTCATTTTACCAACCGACTTACCAACCGTCTGCGCGAAGACACCACCAAGGACGCCGAGACAAGGTAAGCGTAGCCGAAGGTAGACACTCACTTCTCAATACACAAGCTGACCTCCACTGCATTACCTACTTTCACGCACGACGCCGAGCACTCGTCCACACCGACGCCCTCCTCTTCGCGGTGCTGTCCCCGGCGGTCGTCGCTCCGCCTGAGGACGAGCCCTCGTCCACGTCGCTGCCGTCCCACGCCGCTGTCCGCTGGTGTGTGGTCGCTGTGTGCTTCGAGAATAATGAATCGGAGGTGTCAGTAAGTCGAAATACATGTCATTAAAGTAGGTTACGAGTACCGGTACAGGTTGGACTCCTCGGTCGGACAGTTGGAATTTTGACGGTATGGAGTAATATTCACTCTGTTCCAACCGCTACTCTTTTTTGTAATCCCAAACAGCTTGTACTCGACGAGTTTCACCCAATGAATGCCCTAAGGTCGATGTATTTTGGCCAATCGGAAGCCCCTCTAAACTAGGGCATTTTTCCAACCATTCCAACCATATTTGGTTGGAATTTTGTCAGAATATTTTTAATGCCATACAAATGTCTGTATAAATGCATATCCCAAAAATATCCTTCAGTTTCCAACCCGAGTAGTCGGAACATATTTTTTTGTTCAGAGTGAAAAGAGCAGGCAGGCTAGCATGTCGATCGCATCGCTTGCTCCTGCCAACAGCAAGAAGGCCAGGACGACGGCGATCAACTCGTTCACGACGTTCCTGGCCGCGGAGAGCATGACACTCGAAGCCACCCACAGGCTTATCGACGGGGATAAGACAGGTAAGGTATTGCGTATTATACTAGACAAGTATGCATATTCGTTAGCCACTTCAGCCGATAAGGTAAGGACGACCAATACGTGTCTAGCATACTATGGCAACGTGAAGAATTGGCTAGTAGATAAGTACCCGCTACAAGGAGCTTTGGTTAAATCTCAGCTCCAAAAAATTCTATCCGGGCTGGGTAAGTACTGCACTAACCGAGAGGAGACTGGCGACGAGAAGAAAGCACCCCCGTGCTCCAAACAAGACTTAGAAGCTATGGTGTCTCTACTGTACTCAACGGCTGGGACTGAGAGTGAATACCTCGACGCGGCACTAGTCGTGATGATGTGGTACCTTTACGGCCGAAGCTCGGACGCGGAAACAGTCGAGAAGAGCCAGCTATCCATCTTGCCTGGTAAGTAATTAATTATCATGTTCTTAGCAGAATTATTTTAACACTGAGTGCATTTATGCTAGGTGGGGTCTTATTTCTTCGATTTAAGCGGGTTAAAACGGCTTTACTACAAGGCATCTCCTTATTCAAGGACCCAACGAATTTCTTGACATGTCCTCTGCAAGCTTTGGCTGTGGCACTGGTTATGCAGAAGGCACCAAGCCAGCGCATGTTCCCTCAGTTCATCGCCAAGAAGCACAGATCAGATGATATTGATGATGTACAGGAGCTTACACTGATCGAACTACTGGAGGTTGATGACGACCAGCCTTCTATGGAGGAATCTGAAGCACCTTCGGCAAAGCGGGCAGTTCCTGGTGCACAAGCATACGTCAACAGGTTGCTGGTTAGAGTTAAGAAGCTCGCTGATTTGCGAAGCATTCGCATGACGCCGGAGCTTACCTCCCATTCCTTTCGACGTGGTGGGGCCATGCATGCCAATGACGGTACCTTGGCCGAGAACTGGATTATTGAGCGTGGCGGCTGGCAGTTGGACCGCGTCAATAAGGCCTTCGGGTACATGCTTGGTACAACCCAAGCCGACCAAAAGGTGTCCCGTGTCCTGAGTGGCTGGAAGCCCAAGGATGGCGCACGGCTACCAACGCTAGCCGCTCTGGACACGCCAGTCTTGGTCCGCGCTCGCAAGTTGCAGCAGCTTCTCTTTTCCAGCACGATGGCGTTCGCTGACGCTGCCTTGAACCTCGACGATGACGTCGTTGATGTCCTTACGGCGACCCTGTTCATGCATTACCCAGACATGTTAGTGCTCTCCCCAAGCAGCCCGCTCATCACGAAGATACGTGAGCTCCTAGCACAACGAGCCATCGGTGAGTCCGAACTGCTGGCGTGGAGCGTGACAATTAGCCAGGCATTCGCGACGCCTCCTGAGTCGAAGGCGTCTGCTACTGGTGGTGAGGAGCCGTCACCTGCGTTGGTTGATCTCATCAAGCGCCAGTCCGAGCAGATCGATGTTTTAATCCTACAGAACAAACGACTCGACGAGCGCATATTAGCTGTAGAAGCACACCTCAAGACATTTACCCGCACAACCGCAACTCAACCAGGTAACGCCGACGCCGCACTTCCTGCTTCCGAGCAACCACCGCCAGTAGGGACCAAGACGACACGCCCGAAGAAGAAGGGGGCCCAGTCGTTGTCGGCGATCTGGTTCGAGTGGTTTACAGCGGAGCCTCGCGTGTATGCGTCGCGTTCTGTAAAGAAGACAGCGTTGTACGAGTACAGGCACATCGCAGGGTATCTCATGCTCTTCTTACCTGAAGGGTTTGCGCTGGACATTTCGTCACCTGCATACAAAAGCGAGGTGCTCGAGCTTGGCGATAAAGCACAACAGAACGCACTCACCTTCTTGAAGTCGCACGGCTCCTCCGCAGTCGCAGCAGGTACAGCGTTGAAGGCACTTCGTCAACTTCAGAAACTTGGAAAACTTAACGAGCTCATCACGCAGTTTCATGAGCTTGTCGACCGTGGCTCCGTTGTCGATCCCACACCACCTTCAGCATTGCCGTCCTTCATTCGCCTGAAGCCTAAGCAAGATTAACCATAGCACAGAATGACACTCCAGAAAAACAAAGTTAAAGCGGCCTCGCAGCACACTGATCAAGAAGTAAACACCATCAAATAGAGAGGAGACAACAACATAATATGGATGAACCTCTTTGTGTATTTACTTGCACTTGACTGACACTGACACTATAATACAAACAACACTGCACAAACCATAATGTCAGAAGTGGATATTGCCCCAACCAAAAGCGCAACATCAATTACCTTGTCTTGTTGACTCGATGACCGAGCCACAGTCCGCGTCGCCGCCGCCGCAACTGCCTCGTCATGCTGCCGCTGGTCACGGTGACCGTCCCCCCGCAACGCCATGCCGCAGTGCGCGTCGCCGCTGCTGCCGACCTGCTCCTGGGCTGCTGGCCTCGGCAGTCATCACCCCGCCTGAGACCACCCCGCAGTCCACATCGGCGCGGCTGCTGGCCGCGGGGGCCGCCACTCCCTCCGAGGCCAAGCAGCAGTACGAGAAGTCCGCGTCGCCGCCATGCTACTGGTGCTGCCACTGCTGCTGGCCCCGGAGGCCGCCACCCCGCCCGAGACCAAGCAGCAGTACGAGAGGTCCGCGTCGCCGCCATGCTACTGGTGCTGCCACTGCTGCTGGCCCCGGAGGCCGCCACCCCGCCCGAGACCAAGCAGCAGTACGAGAAGTCCGCGTCGCTGCCCACCCGCATCATGTTGTCGCTACTGCTGGCCCCGGAGGCCACCACTCCGCCCGAGGCCAAGCAGCAGTACGAGAGGTCCGCGTCGCCGCCCTGCTCCTAATGATGATGGCCTCGGCGGCCGTCACCCCGCACTGTTGGAAGATCCACGTGGACCACAGCAATGACCGCGGTCTGGAAGACCGGTTCGGCCGCCCCCCCCCATGATTGGTTGGACCAGTCATTTTACCAACCGACTTACCAACCGTCTGCGCGAAGACACCACCAAGGACGCCGAGACAAGGTAAGCGTAGCCGAAGGTAGACACTCACTTCTCAATACACAAGCTGACCTCCACTGCATTACCTACTTTCAGGTTATGAGCCCAAGAACAACGCACAAGGTCGGCGGGAGCTCCGCTCCGACAACCCCGGAAGCCAAGGTCGCCAAGAACGACGACGACGGCCAGTACGGGGGTACTGAGGCAGTCAAGGATCCGCCCAAGTCGGAGGACCCGCAGGAGAAGCTGCTGGGCCTCCTCATGGGCGTCGCGGAGCGCCTGGAGGCCTCCCAGCTGCGGCAGAAGGAGCACGACAGACGCCCCTCGCACGAGTCGAGCATCTTCGAGTCGGCGATTGGACTCGGGAGGCCCATGGACCGGCGCGCGTTGGACAAGACGCCGCCGCCGCGCGACTCGCTAGTGTCGCCGGCCACGTACTTCGGCGCAAAGCAGAACGGGTATGGCCAAGAGGCGGCCGCAAACGTCGAGATGGCGCAAGCGCCACAGCCGGCCTTGCCGCAGCACTTCGTGCCGCCGCCAGTCTACAGGCAGCCCATGCAGCCGGCGGCCACGCCCATGAACGGCTTCATGCGCGTGCCCGACACGCGGCAGCGCAAGCTCGCTATCCGGCCCTTCGATGGCAAGGAGCTCTACCAGGGCCTCGGAAGCGGGTTCCTCTCCTGGGGGACGCGTTTCGTGCGGCAGATTGGTTTCGCGGAGCGCGCGTGCGGGTTCCCGTGGTCCGAGGAGATCAAGGTGGACGTCCTCGGCCACCACCTCACCGGCATGGCCGAGAGGTACTACAACCAGCAGGTTGAGAGCTGGTGGGGGGAGAGCCCGACGCTGGAGCACGCGATGCAGCGGCTGCTGCACACGTTCGCCACCAAGATCACCCCGGCGCAGAGCATGAAGATCTTCACGGCCCCCAAGAGCGCCAAGCGCAGCTGGACCGAGCACTACCTGTACTTGGTGGCGGTCAGCGAGGCGTGCGGAGGCGCGGAGAACCTGGTGCTGGACAACATCGTCCACTACGCCGAGCCGGGGATGCGCGTGTCGATGCTGTCGCGGCTGAACCTCAGCCGAACGGACTACCTCCGGCAGGCGGAGGAGCTGGCCCACTTCGCCCAGTCGACGGAGATCCAGCTCCGCACGAAGCACATCGGCCAAGACGTCGTGAATGACGTCCACGAGGAGCGGGTGGACACCCGCAAGTGCTTCGGGTGCGGCAAGCAGGGCCACTTGAAGGCCGCGTGCCCGTCGAAGAAGAAGAAGGGGAACCAGGGCCAGGGCGGCGACGCGGACTACGTGCTCGCGGTGGGCCCCGACGAGCTGGACAAGGGCCACTGGATCCTGGACACGGGGTCGAGCAGGCACCTCGTGAACGACGTGAACCTGCTCGAGGACGCGGAGGACTTTGAGAGCCAGTGCGTCGCCGCGGACGGCGGAACCCTGAAGGTAACCAAGCGTGGCAGCGTGATGCTGGAGACCACGGCCATGGGCAAGAAGACCAAGGTGAAGTTGCTCGACGTGCAGTACGCCGAGAACCTCGAGAGGAACATTATCTCGTACGGCTTGTTGGAGAAGAAGGGCTTCAGGATGGAGTATCGAGGCCCGCACCGCGTGATAGCGGCGACGTCAGGCAAGGGGCCCGCGGTGTTGGACGTGCACCGGCGCAACAACGTGCTGGTGGTGCACACCACACACCATGAGAGCGGTCGCAGAGCCGGAGGCGTGCTGATGGCTGCGTTGGCGGAGGCCCAGGAAGGTGTCGGACCGGACGTGCAGGTTGGGACGCTGATGCAGTTCCACCGCAGACTCGGCCACCTGAACTACGACACCATCGTGAAGATCGCGAAGGACCCGGCCTCGGGGATCGCGCTCACGGACCACAAACGCGACAACTGCTTGCCCTGCGCGCAGGGCAAGCAGACCAAGAACGCGCAATCGCGCAAGGACACGGGCGCCAATTCGCCCATCGACGTCATCGGCGGCGTGATCTGCTCGGACCTGAAGGGGCCCGTGACGCCCAGGGACAGACTGGGGAACCGCTACATGGTCAACTTCATCGACCACCGGACGAACTACTGCCGCATCTTCCTGGCCAAGACCAAGGATGTGGCGGCGCTGAAGTTCAAGCATTTCATGGCTTTCTTCGAGCGCCAGTTCAACTGCCGCATCCACGTCCTGCGCACGGACGGCGGAGGAGAGTACAAGCCCCTGGACCTCTTCTGCGAGCAGACCGGCATCGCGCGCCAGATCAGCGAGCCCAGGAACCAGGCCAGCAACGGCAAAGCCGAGCGCATGCATCGCACCATCATGAACATGGTGCGGAGCATGGTGTTCGCGTGCGGGCTGCCACTGAGCTTCTGGGGCGACGCCGCAGAGTACGCCGCGTACATCCTGAACCGGAGCCCGAGCAAGGGCAACCCAGGGTCCAAGTCACCGCTGCAGATGCTCACCAAGCGCACGCCCGACATCAGCGACATCGTGGCGTTCGGGTCGCCGTGCACAGTGCACCGTGACGCCAAGAACAAGTCGCTGGGCGAGCGCGGCAAGCCGGCCATGATCATCGGCAAGAGCGACGAGATGAAGGGGTACAGAGTGTACCTCCCCAAGGACAGGGTGGTCGTGGTGACGCAGCACGTGCGGAACGTGGAGACGCTCACGGCCACTCAGAACGAGCAGCTCAGGCGCGTACACCTCCAGGACTCGGAGGAGACGAAGGAGGAAGAGACCAGCGTGGACTCACAGAGCGCGGCAGCTGCCGCAAAGACCAA